>OZ007588.1:135730639-140730639 GCA_963931845.1 Maratus michaelseni
GGTGACTTATGTTCGCTCGAAGGAACCTTTTTTGAATAAAATTTAATTTCTATTTGAGCATGTGACACAGGACTAAACAAGGAATTAACTGATGCAAAAGTAGCAGTCTCTTGCAGGATTTCAATTTATATAAAATTGAAGAATAAAAAATAAACTTAACGAGTAGGGAAAAGCTTTTAACAATAGTTGAAGAGAAGTCAGCTTTTTCTCAGCTAGCATAAATAATTTAAAAAGTAAATTATTTAACTAATGGTAACGAAGCAGAAGTAACATCGTATATCTATATTTAATTGGCTCTTTTTAATAAAAATATTTTTTAACATAAGAATCTTTTTATATACAAATATTTCACATCATATGATAAACAAAGTAAAATATACATATGTCTATATAGACGCAAAAGTAGCAGTCTCTTACAGGATTTCAATTTGTAAAATTGATGAATAAAAACTAAACTTAACGGGCAGGAAAAAGCTTTTAACAATAGTTGAAGAGAAGCCAGTTTTTTTTTCTGCTAGCATAAATAATTAGAAAAGTAAATTGTTTAACTAATGGTAACGACGCAGAAGTAACATTGTATATCTATATTTAATTGGCTTTTTTTAATAATAATATTTTTTAACGTAAGAATCTTTTTATATACAAATATTTCACATCATATGATAAACAAAGTAAAATATACATATATCTATATAGACGCAAAAATAGCAGTCTCTTACAGGATTTCAATTTGTAAAATTGATGAATAAAAACTAAACTTAACGGGCAGGAAAAAGCTTTTAACAATAGTTGAAGAGAAGCCAGTTTTTTTTTTCTGCTAGCATAAATAATTAGAAAAGTAAATTGTTTAACTAATGGTAACGACGCAGAAGTAACATTGTATATCTATATTTAATTGGCTTTTTTTAATAAAAATATTTTTTAACGTAAAAATCTTTTTATATACAAATATTTCACATCATATGATAAACAAAGTAAAAAATACATATATCTATATAGACGCAAAAGTAGCAGTCTCTTACAGGATTTCAATTTGTAAAATTGATGAATAAAAACTAAACTTAACGGGCAGGAAAAAGCTTTTAACAATAGTTGAAGAGAAGCCAGTTTTTTTTTTTTCTGCTAGCATAAATAATTAGAAAAGTAAATTGTTTAACTAATGGTAACGACGCAGAAGTAACATTGTATATCTATATTTAATTGGCTTTTTTTAATAAAAATATTTTTTAACGTAAAAATCTTTTTATATACAAATATTTCACATCATATGATAAACAAAGTAAAAAATACATATATCTATATAGACGCAAAAGTAGCAGTCTCTTACAGGATTTCAATTTGTAAAATTGAAGAATAAAAATTAAACTTAACGAGCAGGGAAAAGCTTTTAACAATACTTGAAGAGAAGCCAGTTTTTTATAGTTAACTTAAATAATTAAAAAAGTAAATTATTTAACTTATGGTAACGAAGCAGAAGTAACGCTGTATATCTATATTTAATTGGCTTTTTTTAATAAAAACATTTTTTAACATAAGGATCTTTTTATATACAAACGTTTCACACCATATGATAACAAAATAAAATATACATATATCTACCGTATATACTCGTGCATAAGTCAATCGCCCCCCCTCTTTCAATTCTTACGCAAAATTTTGAAAAAAAAAATTATTTTTGTGTATAAGTGGAACCACATTTCTGGTAGTATGTCGAAAAATGATTTGTAATCGAGGATTAAAAAGAATGCTGCATTAGCAAAGATATGGACGGGTCAGAAGATTTTTTTTTTCAGATTCCGATGAGTCGTTGACAAGCGAATATGAGGATGTGTTCAATGAAATAACGGATTCCCAATTAACTGAGCTGTATGTATATATTCAGATTCTGAACAATAACTTACATTTTCATAAATTTCTTTGAAAAATTTTAATCTTTAAATGAAAACAATAAAGGTTTTTAGATTCATGATTCCTAGATAAATATTATTTTCTGGCTTTAAACATCCTGAATATCGGCAATTAGGTAAGCATTTATTTATATATTTATTTATTTTTATTAACTCGTATATAAATAGACCACCCTCCCCTTTTCAACTCCTAAATGTTGTCTAAAATTCTTCGATTTATATACACTAGTATATACGGTATATACATCATTAGTAAGTGGTGATTAATTCTTCCTTTATTTAATAATAATGCTAGAAAACTTGTAGGATTAGTGAGAGGTGTTAAGCCACATTTTATTGACAAAACTATATGTTAATTCCCTTCCACATACCAAATAAACAAATAGACTACAAGTTACTTATGCTCGCTTGAAAGAACGTTGTGTGAATAAAGTTTAGTTTCTATTTTAACATGTGACACAGGACTTAACAAGGATTAAGTGATGCAAAAGTAGTAGTCTTTTACAGGCTTTCAATTTGTAAAACTGAGCAATGAAAATTAAACTTAACGAGGTGTGAAAAGCTTTTAACAGTTAGTTGAAGAGAAGCCAGGTTTTTTTTTTTCCCCTCGAAAGAGATGTATTGCTTTTCAGCTGATATAAATAATTAGCAAATTAGATCTGTGTGTAAATTATTTAATTAATGATGATGAAAAGATGCAACATTGTATCTCTATGTTTTATGGTTTTTTTTTTAAATATAAATATTTTTAACAGAAGTTGTTATTTGAAGTACAAAATGTTTTTCGAGTCATGAAATAATTAAAATATACCTTGGCTGTAATACATAAATACACACAGATTTATAAATATCATAGTTGCCAACAAAACGTAATAAAATATGTCTTGTGCTTTTAACACTTTACAACATAATTGAAAAGTGTTTATGAATTCGGATTGTCTGTCTGTCTGTCTGTTCGTTCTCTAAGTCTCGTAAATATACTTGGATTGTCATGTAATTGATATATGTTATTGAGGTACACTATGGCATGTTCGAAAGTGAAAATGGAGTGTGTATAACTTTAACTTCACTTACAGGGGCACTCAAAATGATCCGTCACGTTATGGTCTATGAGAAAAAATCATTTTTGTGTATTTTAATCATGTTATACTATTTCAAGCATAACAAAATTTATATTCATTTCTGAGGGGCAGTAAATCAAGCTTTATGCAGAATATGTAGTGTAAGGTATATGTCAATCATTTACAGGGTCACACAAACGAATTTGTCTACAGTGTTGTCTATAAGCGATAAATGCTGGAGGTGCGTTTTAAGTTTTGGCATTGGATTTTTATGTTTAAATATTTTTTGCGTACTACGTGGCGTGTATAAATTCTGTAGATCATATACAAGGCTACACAAAAACATTCGTGAGCATTAGTGAGTATGAGCAAGCTTAAAGATGGAAAAACACAATGCAAACACATTGATAAAAATTTATTTGTTACGTGCAAATACTAAAAACACAGTTTTAAAACATTAAAACTATTTATGATGTAAAATCAGATGTCAAAATACCTAAGCGCTTTCGGCTAAACATTAGCCATCATCAGAAAATAAAAACCAGTCGAAAAACACATTTCTGAAGAAGTGCACTGGAAAAGTGAAGAACGGGCTTGTTTGCATTGTGTTTTTCCAAGTTTAAGAAGGTGAATTTCACGTTTTTACTATATGGAATTTTCTATATATTTTTAAAGCTTAAGGATGTTTTTTTTTAATTGATTTATGCATTTTCCAGCTGAACTATATTTTGTATACTAAGAGATATTTGTAAAATATATAGAAATGAATATACAGGGCTACGCAAAGAACTGGATACATTGCCGTCAACGGATGGTTATTTCTAAAAGCATGTTTTCAGTCATTAGGCGTTTTCTAAATTGTTTAATTAAGATGTCTTCTTTCATCTTATTAAATGGTGAAGTTCCGTTACAGTAATCTGTAAGTGTTGGAAAATATTTCATAATCTATGCTATATTTCATAATCTATTGCGCAGGATTTTTCTTTCTTGTTTTATGTGGTACTTGTTTCATTTTATTTATGAAGCAAAATTTCTGGTTTTTAATATATTTATTTGGTATTAGACAAAATCGAGTGAGTAGAAGCTATGAAATCTAGGTGCTACAAAAGAAACTCCAAACTTTATATTAGTTCCGGAAATTAAGCAATGAAAAATAAAAAGTCATATTCGAAGAACAAAGGAAAAACTACCACAGAGCTAAGTTAACCGGACAAGTACGGAAGCCAAACACTTCTAGAAAGGAAATATATCAAAAATATATGAACTATCTCTTGACAAGAAAATCCCGCTATCTGAAGTTTGCAGAGTATTCTGATATTTTGTTTAAGCCTTTGACTACGTCGTTGTCGAAGCCCATGTAGTTCAGTTTTTACGTTATAATACCAATATTTACGTATTGCAATCTTCGTGTTAATTGCAAAATTTCTGCCATTAAATAAGTCAAATATTATTACACAGTGACAGAAATAGTGATGTTCAAAGACTATGCAAAACCATCGTAATTTCAACCACGTTGCCGTAGTCAAGGGATTAATATTTGTTTCATAGTTTTTATATCTAAACTTTTCAGAGGAATATTTAGCTTTTTTTTTTTTTTTTTTTTTTTTTTTTTGTCGAGGTTGCCAAGTAGATGGGCCAGCTGAACTGACAATATACCCTCTTTATTCATGAAGGTTTGTCAAACAAAAGTGCGGGAAAACAGTTTTTGCATTCTGTAACTCTATGCACTACAAATACTGTATATTTCTGAGTCATAAGGCAAATCGTAAAATGGCATACATAAAGCGACTTTCTTATAAATATATATATTATTTTCTTCATAGCGCTCTCAAATTTAAACTCATTTATAGAGAGTTGGAATTTGAAGGATCGTTTTATAGGACGAATAAATTCTAAAACCTCAAATTCTCGACTAAAATATACTCTCTACTATATCTGTTGGCATGGCGTAGTCAGGGTGAGGGTCCAGAAGCTCTGGATACCACTATTGTTTTATGAAATATACTTCGGCTACTCTAATAGCATAATTTTTAGTGATCGAACTATGAAAAAATAACCCTACGAAATTACTGATATCCAGAGCATCTGAACTTCCACACTGGGAACGCCACTGTCTGTAGGATTTCTCATGAGCCAAAAATATACACTATACTTCCGCTACGATAAGTTGGTAGATGACCTTGAAATGTTTCGCTATGCTACAGCATAAAAAAGTAGCTAACAGACACAATTGTTGAAGAAAACGCAATATTTCAAGAGAATGTTGGATTGTACTAATTAGTAGTAATTGTCACAAATGGGCATGTTTACAAGATAATATTTCGCCTGTACCTGCGATTGTCACTTTAATTAACGAATTAATTCATCTACATTTGCATAACTGAACGACCAAATTATCGTGGACGAATAACCGTATTATGTTGCTTATTTTAAATGAAAACATTAAAATAGTATAAAAAAAAATCTCCCTATCTACCAAAAAGATACTGATTATTTCCTTAAAATAAAAACTCAAATGCACAACTCCATGATTAACGTATATTATTTGCAAAAATATTTACCTCAAACTTTTTTTTTTTTGGGGGGGGGAGGGGGGGGGGGGGAATATCGGAACCTAGAATGCAGATCTGTTTGCAATAATTGTACGATTTTTTTCTTCTTGAACAAATCCAAAGTCATCACACCGAGAATAAAATTGGTATTTTTTGATTAAATTGGAAATTCCGGTTGAATAAATGTTTCTAATTGAGGGATTTTACGATTCTCCTAACATTAGGAATTTTCATTTTATCTACTTCCCCTGGGACCCAGAAACCATGACCGTAAAACTTTTCAAATTGGAAAGAAAATATATTTTAAAAACCGATGTGACACTATCTGATACAGCAGACAATTCGTTTGCACTGTTATATTTATTAAATGTTTTTATTATATTTCATTTTCTATTTTTCAGAGATAAGTAAAAATTGAGTTTATGATATATAAATTGCGAAAATTAATGTACACTTACGTCAAAGGTTAAGCAAAATAGTATATATGTGTGTGTATGTATTAAACCTTTTAAGTACGATTCTAAACAAAGTAAAATTGCGCTTAATAATAGTGCATAATGTTAGTATTTATACATAGGTGGAGATGAGGTATATTAATACGCAGGGCACATAGATAAGGTGTCATTAAATCGAAACTAAGTGCAGTGATAGGTCATTCACGAACAAATAAGTAAGTGTCGTTGAAATCAATCGTTACTTCATGATTGAGGCTGCGGTCAGCCAGTGCTTTGCTCTCGACAAGCATAAAATTGTTTTGAATTCTCGAAACTAAAACATTATCTTCATCTTTGGGTGTCATTTTCTATAACAAATTTCGTGTGGAAAATTGTGAATAACGGGATATGATCAATACACATCTCTAATAATTTAGAGACATTTGTAATTTATATTAACTAGCTGACCCGCCCGGCGTTGCCCGGCTGACTGTCATTGAAAAATATAACAGTGGAGTGAACTTCATAAAAAAAAGACTGAATAATATTTATTTATACAAAAAACTTGTAAAAAATTAAATAAGAGCTAAAATTTCAAAAGTATAACAGTTACGTTTAAAAAATAAAACTGTCTGGAAAATTATTACACTTACTTTTTCCTTTTTATTAAAAATCCCTTTTTAAAAATCATTGCTTTGTTAACATTTTAAATTTTATATTGCTAATTGTATTTTTTAAATTATAAATATTAATTGTTTACAAAAATCAATATTTCAAATGAAAATGTATAAAAATATATCTATTTAATTGTTAATGTTGACAAATTATAATTACAATTTGAAATAATTGCTTGTTTCGCTCTTATTCCTGTAGATGTCAGCACCTAAAGAATGAGATACATTTCATTCTGGTGTTGCCATTAAACAATTAACAAATAATCGCGATTTATGTGCCACGTACGATAGCGTAATATATATATATATATATCATATACTCTAATACGAGCAAATCTTGTGGGTGGTTATAATATATATATGCAAAAATTATCTTAAAAACGGCTCTAACGATTTTGACGAAATTTCGTATCCTACCGTATTGGGGCACCAGAAAACCATTGGGCATGGTCACATGCTCGAGAAAATTCGGTTAGTGGGTCATTTTGGGTCATTTTGGGTCATGGTCTAGCTAATTGTATCTACAAAACGGTTCAAACGATTTTGACGAAATTTTGTATCCGACCATTTTCGGGCATGAGAAGTCAATTGGGCTGGGTCACACGTTCGAGAACTTTCGATTAGTGGTTCATTTTTGGGTCAACGCGGGTCAAATTAATTTTATCTAAAAAACGGCTCTAACGATTTTGATTAAATTTTGTGTCCTACGAGTTTCGAGCACGATAAAAGCATTGGGCTAGGTCGCATGTCCGAGAAAATTCGATTAGTGGGTCATTTCTGGGTCATTGTGGGTCAAGATCTAAAAAGCGGCTCAATTTACACTAAATTTTGCATCCTATGGTTTTCGGGCACGAGAAGACTGTTGGGCTAAGTCACATGTTCGAGAAAATTCAATTAGTGGGTCATTTTGGGTCATTTTGGGTCATGGTCAAGCTAATTGTATCTAAAAAACGGTCCAAACGATTTTGACGAAATTTTGTATCCGACTATTTTCGGGCACGAGAAGACTATTGGGCTGGGTCACATGTTCGAGAACTTTCGATTAGGGGGTCATTTTTGGGTCAAGGCGGGTCAAATAAATTTTATCTAAAAAACGGCTCTAACGATTTTGATTAAATTTTGTCTTTTACGAGTTTCGGGCACGCGAAAATCATTAGACTAGGTCACATGTTCGAGAAAATTCGATTAGTGGGTCATTTCTGGGTCATTGTGGTTCAATATCTAAAAAGCGGCTCAATTTACACTAAATTTTGCATCCTATGGTTTTCGGGCACGAGAAGACTGTTGGGCTAAGTCACATGTTCGAGAAAATTCAATTAGTGGGTCATTTTGGTCATGGGTCATGATATTTGAACTCAAATTTAATTTTGACCGAGCATAGTTCGGTCTTCCCTGCTCGTATAGATAGATAGATTGTTTGATACTTAAATATAAAGTTGTATTATTGTGGAAAAGGTAACTTAGAGCACGTTGATATTGCAATCACATTGATACATATCAATCTAACGACTGAATACTATCAATCTACCGTCTGAATACTATCAATCTACTTTCTGAATACATCTATCGACTGTCTGTCCGAACTAAATGTGGCAATGACGATAGCAAAATCAGTTTTGATAATACTGGAACATTAATTACCAATTTACATTAATTACTTCGGCAGCCTACAGGAATTCTATTATAAAAGTGAAATAATTGAGTAAAGAAGTAAAATTATCAAGAACAATTCCACGTTTATATTTACCACATAAGACTTAATAAGTGAAATGTTAAAGTTTTTCTGGATTCAAAAATTGAATTCAAAAATTATCAAGAACAATTCCACGTTTATATTTACCACATAAGACTTAATAAGTGAAATGTTAAAGTTTTTCTGGATTCAAAAATTGAATTCAAAAATTATCAAGAACAATTCCACGTTTATATTTACTACATAAGACTTAATAAGTGAAATGTTAAAGTTTTTCTGGATTCAAAAATTGAATTCAAAAATTATCAAGAACAATTCCACGTTTATATTTACCACATAAGACTTAATAAGTGAAATGTTAAAGTTTTTCTGGATTCAAAAATTGAATTAAAAAATTATCAAGAACAATTCCACGTTTATATTTACCACATAAGACTTAATAAGTGAAATGTTAAAGTTTTTCTGGATTCAAAAATTGAATTCAAAAATTATCAAGAACAATTCCACGTTTATATTTACCACATAAGACTTAATAAGTGAAATGTTAAAGTTTATCTGGATTCAAACATTGAATCAACAGAAAAAGCGGTGCAGCAGCAACGTTTACAAGTGTCTGTGTGCAATCTTATTTTTTACTATTAGGCCATTTATCTGAATCTTTATTTGGTAATCCTTAGTATAAGTAATTTTTAATTAATTAGACTCATGGTTACTTCAAAAGGATTTTTTACTATCATGGTACTTATAATAATGGAAACGAATTACTCATAATTTGATCTACACGGGAAAATGCCAGACGAGCATTGTTATAACATTTATCCGCTATTTCCTAGTATACCAGTTTACTGGAGAAAAATGCATTCAGACCTGGTAGTTTAGTATTGTGGTTGTTGTGTACTGTTGTCAGTGGCTGCATTGATATTTATATATTTCTAGTAAGTAATTTTTTTTTTTTACATCTTTTCAACTTTTCTTGTTAACATCCTTGCTCAGTTTCAGGATGTATAGGCCATGATGACAATTTTAATGACGATCGGCATTAGATAAACAGGTCTTGCATCGATGACTCATACTTACGATCAGTACAAGTATCAGTAATAATGTTTCGCATAAAATGGCGATCAAATTCATTATTATTAAGATAACTTTGCACAAAAATGTTCTGGTGACGTTTAGTCCTTCTGTGCTTATTTTAAAAAAAAAATCTAGAATTATTAAATATTATTAACCCCACATTGTACTTAAAACTATTTTATATTTAACTTTTATATAATTAAATCTAAACATTTCAGACATATAACAATATGCAAATGTTTTAAGAAAAATGTATACTAAAAATCAGAATATAGTCGATACTTCAGTTTTAAAAACGCATGCTGCACTAATGAGAAATAATTCATTACTCTGACATATACTTATGAATCGTATGTCAGAATATTCTTTAAACAAGAAATTCAAATTATAAGAATACATATACAAATTGCATACTGTCAAATGAATTTATTACAAATGAAAACACAAAAATCTCAGCATATTTTCTACCATTCCTCTTCACGCATTAAATCAACACTACGAATGTCTAAAAGTATCTTTAATTAGGAAAGCCAAGAAAATTTGAATACTGAGTAATTAATTACTTTAGCTTTTATTTTCTCCTCCATTTTATTTTTTTTTGTCCTACTGAAGATAATGTATGACTGGTTTCTTGTTATGTTTCAGAGGAATATCAATTACTTTAACTCCGTGTAAATCAATTTAGTTTCATTTAAGTTTTTTAGAACTAAATTGTTTGATAAATTTCAAAGTTTATTCCATGTTAACTAATTCAACTTTCGTTTCAGTTTGATTAATGATATATTCATGATTTATACTTTGAAAGAGAGTAAAGGAAATATTTGGATTAAAGAAAGAGAAAGTAGTTTTTGAAAACTGTTTCAGAATAAGTCCGATAAAAAGTTATTCTTTGACCGCTGTTCTCATTAGTAAAATTTTTAACAACGCGATGCTAAATAGTAAATCAGTAAAGTAATTGGATATTTTAATTAAGAAGTAAGATATATATTAATTGCTGTAACTTACTTACGCACGTGCAGTTTTCCTTTAATGAATTATTTCATAACTACGTGAGTTGTATAATATCAATATAATAGATCATAGAAAAAAAATTATTTTTTCTTGGAGCTTAATTAAAATAAACTTCTAAATTATGACGTCTTAAAAATACAGTACGTAATTTACCCTGCAATGAAGCTGGTGGAGCATTAGCCGAAAGTTCGTGTCAAGATTTGGTAATATTGAGATAACATCAATATTTCCTCGTTTATTGTTTAACTGATGTTATTTTAATTTATTTTATAATTGATTTAGAGACATAATGAGATTTTTTTCTCCACGTAGATTTTCATATTGGTCTATTTGATTTTCTGCTTATTTTGACATATTACTCTGAACTTAATTTACTTTCTTAATTAATTTTTACGTTTATTTTTAATTACCAAAAATTAATAAATACCAATGATGATGTGCATATTGCTTAGATTATATATAAAATCTAATGATTAACGATGGATAATTAACGTCTGTGTTTTCTGTGATGTAAGTTGTTTAAAACTTTACTGTTGTCACAAGTTTACACTGGAGAAAATTTCACACTTTGGTAACTATACTACTTTTTAATTTCAGTCACACTCACACAATTAAAGCAAACAATGAGAGTTGTCTTGTCGGATATTAATGTGTGAGAAGTGTGGATTTTCTTTATAATGTATTTTCTTTTACTATCAAATGTCACAGACATATAGATGGTGCTGAGCTGACTCAAACTGTAAGAATGTTCAAACTAATTTAAGTTACTTCAGCTTTCATTCTTCATTTTGTTTAGTTGAAAGAAAAAATCAGTTGCACTTTGAAAATGTAAGATTATTTTGAGCATTCGTAAATTTTCACGTAGTTCAACGCCCCCTGTCGGTGATATTTGGTACTAAATAGGAAGATTACCCCAAACATAAAAGAATTTCAACGTTAATATCCTGCAAGAATAGCTTTAATATGTGTCACAGATTTTTTTTGCTATTGCACTTTACACTAGTTTATTTAACTTAAATTGGTTCCTGTATGTAGAGATGCAATTTTATAATCCATTTTTAACACACACTTCCTGATATGCTAGAAATATAAAAATTATGTACACAGGTGTGTTTTCGAAGACAATACAATGTTTTGATATAATTATAAATTAATTATATATTAATAAATTGATTTTAAGGCATTTTTTCATTAGCCGGGTGCAGGTGATAAATTTCCAAATATTCTTTATGTATACGAGTTAAAACACCAATTATTACACACATTATTATGTATCAAACTATGTACGCTAAAATATGCTAACTGACCGTAAAGCTGGACAAATAAAATATTTTAAGAAGTAAAACGTAGAAAAAAAATAAAGACTGTAATATTATTTTTTAAATACTCTTTTGACAATTAATAGTTAATATTTATTAAATTGTAATTAATTAATTTAATATTTGTTAAATTATATTTATAGGTTGAGAAAACAATTTAGATATCCTGAATAGATAGTATATAAAATGCATTTTTTATTTCCTCTTGCCATATCTTTAAAAAGAAACAGAGCAAAAATTATAAATATACATTAACAAATTCACGAATTTGCACTTTCTACCAAGTGTAAATCGAAACAGCTCTTTTTCATAATCGGGGTCCATTGTAAATAAACATATTGTAACAAAAAATGTTAGGCATTATTTTAAAGATAAACATCGAAGGGTCAAAAAAGAAAGTTTTCCTTCTTCTTTTATATTTATTAAAGCAGTCTGACAAATTAAGCTTCAAGAGTTCAAAAATTCAGCCTTTAGTCTTCCGATTTTGTATCTCAGAACTTGACTCATGTACCGCAAAATCACAATATATCTCTCTGTTGCTTTTTGTTTTACACAATATTTTAATAATATACACCAATATTATATATTCAATCCCCATTGAAATACATAGAGAAGGGTAGGATGCCTGAAATTACAACTGATGATGTTCCGTCTCGGGCGAAAATGTTTTTGTAATGGTGACAGTTTTTTAGAAACTTTTTGACATTTTTAATGATGATGGATAGTTTTTTATGGAACTTTTACCATGTTTTGAGTGATTGTAACATTGATAATTTGAAGAATAAAATATGCACCAATATTTCAATTTTTGAAAAATTTCTAATTAGCTTTCAACGAATAAGAATTTTTATTTTCAAAAGAAAAATATAGACTTGGTAATTCTTTCTGAAATTGGAAAAGTTCCAATCGTAACTTGTAAAAAAAAAAAAAATCTCGCCCGCTGCAAATAGGGTGAAAGTAAGTAATGATCGTAAACATGTCACATGTTTCATAAAGTCATTCATTTCCAAATTTTAAAATTCCCTAATTCACTATAAATATGTATATAACTCTACAGCTTTCCTTCTATTAGTGCGGTTAATTACTCCCGTGATATTACCTCACTATTCAAAACATATATTCAATTGGAAAACTACAATTAATGATTAGCCAACTTTCTTAACTATTCTTAAATCCAGTACACATAAATAAACAATGATATAGTGTACTATGATAATGTTTTTGATGTGTTGTTGTTATTACCAGTCTTATTTAAAACTTCTTTAATGCAATTTATCTAAGTTACACGAATTCCACTTACATTAACGTGTGAGCTAATTTAATAAGTGGCATTCAAGAAAAAAAAAATAAGAATTCAATAATTAAATCAAATTTATGTTCAACTTTGCATAATAGAAACCTAATTGTCGCGACATGGTCACATTTTTTATCGGATTTTTATTTTACTTTCATAACAAATCGGCGCCATTTGTCTAGAAAACATAGGCCCACTCGTTCCATTCTTTGTGCAATTATCCAAATCCTCCCCCCCCCCCTTTCCCAAGAGATTGTTGAAAAAATAATTATCGCAGTAACTCAAACCTCTTAAGGTGAAAGATGCTGTGTATGAATAGCTATAAATAAGTATACGGATTTAAAATAAGAGAAACGATTAAATGACTTATTTTTCAGGTAGTTCATAAATTTTGTATACAGTAATCTTAAGAATAGCTGAAATTTTCATCAATAGATGACACTGTTTGATTCATCTGTTTCAAACTCTAAAAATCATAAAATTAACATCAAATTTCCCAATTCAAAACATTTCTTCGTGTTTTTATAGTTAAAGAGAAAAAAAAGTAATAATTGAGAGACTCTTAATGCAGCTTTACACGTTAGTTTAAGTATTCTTGCAGTTTGAGTAAACATAATGCCATCTATTAGCGGAAATTTGTACTAAATTTTAAATTACTGTATAAAAATTTATAAATATTCATGAAAAATACGTCATTTATTTCATGTATGAATTTTTTATACTTAATCAAATAGTGAAATAATAAGTTAGGGAATCATTTATGAAACACATTGTGAAATAATTATACTATATTTTACTTTGACAGAGGAAGTAAAGGAACTAAGCGAACGGGTTTTTAACTAAATTTTAGCTTTTTAAAGAAATATAGGAAAATCTACAATAAATAAACAATTTAATAAACATAACTAACTGAAATATGGTTTTTAACACCTCAACAACATGTCATTTACCATCAAAATAACATTTATTTACCTTTCCTTTTTATTTCAGTCTAAAGTCAATTATTAAAATATTTATAATTAACAAAAATTTTAATAACCATAATTTTCACCCAGAAGTTCAGCAGAAATAAAAAATAAATTAAAATATACATCAGTAATTATTATGAGAAAAAATATTTTTTGGTGAAAATGTTTTTATTTATAAACTATTTTTAATTAAAATTTCTGGTATAAACAATTCTGCTTTCAAATTTTTAAGAAATCGATAAAAGCATTAAAAAATGTTTGACCTTTTTTAAAAAAAATTAATATCTGAGACATAAAATAAAATAACTAAAAAACTTCCATCTTAACGTAATCAAAAGTATGTAACAAAATTATTGAGTGAAACGAAAGAAATTTTGCTGATTATTTTTCATTAACTGTACCTTCTGCTAGTATTTTACTCTTTTTTTTTTTTTTTTTTTTTTGAAAGATATTCTTTTATTTATTTATAAATTTAACTTAATCAAAGATCTAAAAAAAAAAGTTCAGACTGAATATATTATTTGCGTTTTTCTTTTCATTGTCCCACTTGTGAATGTGGAGTGAATATTTTTTAAACCGTTTTGATTAATGAACGTTAAATTTAAAACGACAATTGCTTACGTTTTTACGTTTTAATAAGATTAATTATTTGCTGGAAATTTAAAAATACTGTTAAAGAAACAGAATATAAATTAACTTAAAAATTTTCTTTGTGAGGTTTTAAAATATAACGCTTCATAAAATACGAATATAATGTCGGACTATGCAAAAGAAGCGTTTAATTATATTTCATCCTTTTTTAAAAGTAATCTAAATTGAGTTAAATTTTGCCAGTAAAAGGGTAAAATATCATTATTTTTATAAAATTAAATTAAAAACAGAACATTTGCTCATATTTATATTTAGTATTTAAAATATAATATTCCATTTTTTAAATTTTGTACCCACTTCTTAAAAGAACTAGATTTAAAAATACCCTAATTACTACGAGACATATATATTTAAATTTTTTCTTTAATTTGTTTTATATTATTTAATTGGAAATGCTTTTACAACGCAACAGATGCGAATCCTGCTATTCAAAGCATGCTCTTTTCAAATAGTAATCTTTGTTGTAATTTTATAAAATAATATTTATAAGGCAGTATTACTGTTTGCTTTATAAATATTATTTTGGATTAATAAGGCAAAGATTACTGTTCGAAAAAAAATGGTGGAAAAGAGCGTGTCCAGTTTGAATAGCAGTATTTGCCACTGCAATGCAATTATATATTTAGTTACACGAGCTCTCCATCTAATACTGTAAAAATTTATATTTCGTTGTATCATTATAACATAAAATTCAGTCATTTCAACGATATATGTGCATTTTCCTTCTAATTTGGAATTTTAAAAAGTTTTTATTTGCGTGTAATTCTTTTTTAAGATTAACAATGTAAAAATTTCAAAATAAAATTAAACGTATCTCCTAGTTACATCTATTCGTTATATCTCGCCGGAACGCAAGAAAAAAAATGTGATGTACCGCAAATTGAAATATATAACCAACGACAATATAAACAAGAACGAAAAATCATGCGAAAAGCATAGATTATGTAACACTTTCCAAGACTTCCAAAATAATTTTACAAATCTTTACCATTTAATAAGGTGAAATATGATATATAAGTAAACAAGGTTAAGGATTTAAAAACCCAATTTCAGGAATTACCAAAAATATTCGGAAAAACGTCCGAACTCTTTTGTGCAGACCTCCTTGCATAGATTTGTATACATACTACATAGAATGCTAAATTTTAGTTCAGTTAAGAAACGCGTAGCACAGTTTAAAGTTCCCATTCTGGAATTTCCGACAATAAACGGAAATCTACTCGAGAACTTTTGTGCTGCCCTATATAGGATCTATCGAATTTATACACACCAAGTATAAAAACCAAAAAAATGAATTAAATTTACAAACGCGTTCAGCAACTGAAAAAGCACTGCCAGCAATTATTGTTAACATAGAGTACCGAATTCTTTTCTGTGTCTCTGTAAATGAACGACGAATGATATACACACATTATTTTATACTAAGACTTTTGTAATGCATCTAAGTGATATATATCAATTTTAATATGTTTGAAATAGTGAAACATTATTAAACTAAACCGCAAACGATTTTTCTCCATAGACCATAATGTAACGGAATTCTTTTGAGTGCTCCTGTAAAGGAACTATAAGTGCTATACCCATCATATTCTATAGTAAGCTTCTTGTAGTGCACCTCAGTGATAAATATCAATTTCAATATGTTTGAAATTGTGTAACATCATTAAAATAATTTTATCCCCTGTTCATTGATTTTTTGTTAGAACGTCATTTGCATACACTTCCATATTTCTGGTAAGCGCCCTCTATCGAAAACTTTTGAATGTACAACCTTTTCTTTCTTTTCTGTAATTAAAAAAAAAGAAAAAGAAAAAAAAATCCGATTTTATCCTGATTCCATTTGTGCAAACCGCGTCGTTTCTTCACAAAGTTTTTTTTCTCTTTACTTATTTTTTTTTTATTGTAACGAACTTTTGACACAGTATCACGTACATTATGTAAATTTACGTGTTAAAATCTAGATTAACCTACAGCTTTATTTAATAGCACATACTTATATCCCATCCAAATTTAATTAAAACAATATATATTAACTGAAACACAAGATCCTCAATTAAAACTAACCAATTAATACTCTGTAGAAGATATTAAAAAAAAAAAGAACAAAGTATAATAGAGACTTCTGCAAGCTTTTATGAAGAAATAATTTATGAAAACAAAGTTCATTAACAATATTTTAAGCTTGAAGGAGTTTTCTAAAAATAGGTCGATACCTAACTAGCCAGAATTTGCTGAGAAATAAATGAATAATAAAAAAAAAGTCAATCCTCTGACAACTTATCGAACCCACGAGAGAAGAAAAAACAGATATAATATTTCAGTCCCATAACATTTTTCTTTGCATTAAAAAATCTTGAGTTAAATCATAGAAGAAAAACTTCTGAACTAATTAGTCTCCAAAAAAAAACCCTCCAATTTATCGATTCATAGGTCAATATAACTCTTCGTGTCAAGTGATTCCAATAAACCTCCGTTATTAACTAACCTAAGAAATACATTTTTTTTCTATTTTTTGTATAGTGTAAATGAAATAAAAAAGAACATGAAAGATGTATCCTATTTAACAATAGAATGTAATGCTATATCAAAATACAGGGTGTGTCAAAAACACTTGACATATTTAAAATTTAATAAAAAATCAAGTAATTAACGCACGTAAGTGCGGATTGAACAAAAGTGCTTCGCATGATCGAAAATTCTGTTTAAATAAATTAAAAAGTTTAATTCCCAAATTTCACTACATATGTCACTATACCTTCAAAATTGCCCCCAAAAGAGCATCAAAATCTCAATATAAGCAGCTATAGTCCAATTACTTTGTACAATCTACTAATATATTTGAACGTGTGGAGTCAAATTGAGTACCGTTTAGATGTGATTTCAGTTACCAAAGGTGAACAATTTAAAAAATGTTAGTAATTTTTACTAAATAAATGGTATGTAACTGTTTATCAAAACTCTACCCACTTAGCTATTAACTAGTAAAATCTGATAATTTTAATTGTAACCTGATAATTTTAAAGCGTTTACTAATTTTCTACTCCATAATAATTTTATATTTAAAAACAAGTTTTCAACAAATACAGTCAGATATATTAATAAGAACAACCCAATCTATATTAATAAGAACAACCAAATTCAATCTTTTAACCCAATATAATAAATTTAGTCTCTTTTTAATAAAGTTTATTTAGAATTCATACAGCGATTTTTTAATTTTACGCATTTTTTAAGTGTCCATTTTGACGAAAATAAAGTTTCTTTTTTATCATTAAATATCTATTCGATATTGCTATTTGAATATCTATTTGATCTATCCAATCTTATATATTATACCTCTGTATGAAGCAGATTTTTGTTAATTATTTTAAAAAATCCTGAATATTGAATAGTTTTTTTAAAACTAATTATTAAGAGGCTACTTCACTCAGACGAAAACATCCGCTCGCTATTGTTAATTCTATGGAGGAAATGTTTTAAGATATCTCGTTCGCATTTCAATATTTTTAAATGATTTTTTTTTTTTTTTTTTTTTTTTTTTTTTTTTTTTGCATTGGATAGCTGAGGTCAATATCAGTGCACGCTCCTTTGTACTTTTTCGATTTCGATTACAAGTTTTTTTTATTAAGATACTTTCACTTTCGGAACCGGTTTCGAAAGTGAAAGTATCATCAGTAAAAAAAAAAACACTGCAATAAAAATCAAAAAAATCGATAGGAGCGTGCATAGAGATTAACCTCAGCTATCCAATGCAAAAAAATCATTTTAAAATATTGAAATGCTAACGAGATATCTTAAAATATTTCCTCCATAGGATTAACATTAGCGAGCGGGTGTTTTCGTCTGAGTGAAGTAGCCTCTTAATAAAGAAAGTATGGCTCTCGTTTATTGTTATTTTTTTCTGAAACACAGCAAAGAAAGAGAGGAAAGCGTTTCAACGTTGGTTTTTTAAGTAATCCTTATATTGAGAAAAGCCGTTGATATGGTGGCGAACGTGACCACGCGGTCTGGAGCTTTTTTATTAGCTGCATGGAAAGAGGTTCGTTTGGAAAGATCAGTCAGCGTAGAAAGTTATATTTAAAGTAATCCCTGAAAACGGTAAGGTAAATTTAGGTATATATAAGATTATTATCCCGGACCTGGACAACACCAGCTGATCTCCTTGTATGCATATAAAACACCGGCATTTACCTGAACACAAATGAATTTTAGGCAGCATAAACACCTGTGTTTAAACAGCATAAATACATGTAAATATAACACACACATGTAGATTAGATTATACTGATTTGTAGATATATAGATTAAGCATAATTTGTCTGGATGGGGAAGGAGAATTTGTTTTAAAATCCTTCTACTCAACAAACATAGTACAGAAAGGTTACATACTCAATTTTCTGTAAATGAATAAATGAAAACAAATATTCTAAAAGCAAATTTATGCGGAACTTCAGACGAAATATATGTTAAACATATTGCACAAAAATAGCGATAGTGCAATATGAAAGATTGCAAACCATATCCGTAATTTTAAAACCCCTTTTAAAACCATTTCTGTATATGTTATCAGTGTAAATGAAACATAAAATTTTGTTCTGATAATGTTATTATTTTTTTTTAAATAAAAATAAAAAGCAAACTTAAATTATCCAATACGATAGAAAGCATGTAATCGTTTCGTTTATAGGCCGCAATTTCTATACAATAAAAAATGTAATGTTATAAATCAACAAAATGGCTCATTTTTACAAAATCGAATAAAATAATGCATCTTAATTTAAAAAGTTGAAAAGTATATCCACGCAAGAATACTTAAGTAGTCATTTTTTCAATATCTTGTCAATATATAATCAGTGAGAATCAATGATGAATATTTATTTTGATAGTATTATGGATGGTTCAGTATTGATAAAGCAATATAAATCGAAACTCACTGAAAGCATAAAATCACTACGTCTATGGACTCCAAATTTTTAAACATTTCAAAAAGCAATACTATTTCGAAAATCCAATACTTTGAAATTTCCGCTCATAAATTTTTGACTGACATAGAGTAGTTCGATAGGAAATAAAAATGTGCAATTCCGCTGGTTATTAAATTGTATTGCTTAAAGTATGGCTTAGTGGTTTCGATAAAAACTGACAAAAATATTAAAAAAAAAAGAGTTAAGGAATGAAACAATGTGAATCATTTTCATATTTCACTTTTGACATTTCATATACTCATAGCAATGATTCATATTCAATCATTTGCCAGTCTTTTCCAACTGGTTGAAAAAGTAGATTTCAATTGAATTAAGTAAGAAATGTAGGAGTTTTAATAGTAACGAGGCTTGTTGTTGTTGTTGTTAAATTCAATTAAATCTTATTGAAAGGTATTAGATTAAAAAAAGAACACGAGGGATATTAAAAAAGGTAGACATTTTGTGTAATATTTAATGGAATAATCCATATTGAATCATATAATAGTTATTGACAACTGGTTGAAAATGTAGTTCTAAAGTACACTTTTTTTTACTTTACTTTTTTTGCGATATAAAATTAGCTTTCTTAAAAATTGATAGATTAAGAAAGAATACAGACTGCCATAAAAATATTAACACATTTATCCATTAATAACATTACCACGTAGTTTTTTTTTTTTTTTTTTTTTTTTTTTTTTTTTTTTTAATTAGTGAAGTTTGGTTTTTCAACATTTTCTATGACATAATTACATATAAATAACTCAAATTTGTCGTAGACGATATTGGAAATCCAGTGAAATTTATTGATTTCTCATATTAATTACATTAGAGAAATCTCATTGAAGAAATTAGTTTTAACCAGAAAGTCCATCAAGATTTATTATTTCATTTATTTAGAACAAAAAAAAAAGGACTATTCAAAAGTTAAAAAAAAATACAATGCGAAAAATCTCAAAATTCAGCAAGCTTTAGAAAGTCAGAAAAGATCCGACAAATTGTGATAGTACAATGAATGTGTCTGGCAAGATGTTCGTGAAACATGAACTGCAAAATCAAGTCTTCATCATATTTTAAAATATTGACAGTTACATTTGAATGTAAATATGGCTTCTGTAAAGATCCATAAAGATCACCATTTATATTTCATCTGATCACCTATGAATCCGTCTAACAGACTTTTGTGATGCATGAATTGCTAACTCATCCCATTTTAAAGCATTTCATCCCATTTTAAAGCATTCACAATCTCAAGGTATCTCAAGTTAAACAAATCATCCAAAGAAAAAAAAACTTACAAATTGTACGATCATGAGCTGTTTGTGAACATATATTTCTTAATCGCATCGCATTCTAAAGCATGCACAATTATTCAAAATAAATAAGTCATCAATATACTCCATAGATCCATAAAAACAACAACAACAACAACAAAAATATTTCATTCGCTTTGTGAAAATAACTTTAGTAGTTTTCAAAAACCAACATGTGCACACTTTATTTTAACAAAATGTAAAGAAGTAACATGAGGCCTAGTTTGACATAAAAATCGACAAATAAACAAAAGCAACAATGATAATAAAGGGGGAAAAAAGGTCACAATACTATTCTTTGTTTTATAATTCTTCAACAAATAAATAAAACATAAATATTCAAATGACAAAGATCGACAAGAAAAGAAAATACATGTTCTCCTTGTCTAAATTATTTTAGACTTACGATTTTAAAACAAAAGAGCAAAAAGATGTTTTATCTTATCTTTCTAACAGTGAGTTCCTAACACATTATTCTTTTAGAAAAATTAGGGTTTTATCTGGCATCCGCCATCTGCAATTGGAGTGCCGAATAAGACAAAAGCTATAAAAAGGAGAGGACAGTTTTTAGAGACGACCGTGTAATAATTTAAATGCGCACAATAACTGGAGCACTCTTTGTCTGAGGTGTCGTGTTATTCATTTTATTTTTTCCTTTGTTTTTTTTTTTCATCCGATTTTTTCTCCTTTATTTTATCTGATGCCCAAAAAAACATTCAGTGCTACTGATTTATGATCTTTTGTGCTGCAATAAAGTTCGACAGTAAGAAATATGGGACAAAGAAGGAAGGAAGCTGTTCGTGTAATGATAGTCACTTCTAATTTTGAAAACTCGGAAAAGTAGTCTTTTGATATTTTTAAAAATTTATGTCTATGTGTCTAACGTTTTTATACTTTAAATCGATTTTCTCTTCCCTTTATTTATTTGTTTCTGCTGTATGTGCGTACATTTTATTTGCAAAAGAACACAGGATGAACATGGATTAAATTTAAGGAGGGAATATAATTTCAAACATCCTAAGAACCAACACTAGAAAATTAAAATAGATTAGTTTTACATTTAAGATAGAAGAAAAATCAATAATTTTAAAAAGAAAAAATGAATTCATTCTTTATCTCTTTCTTCTTCCTTCTCTTTTCTTTTCTTTTTCTTTTCTTCCATTCTTAGTAAGAAATGTGGGACGAAGAACGAAGGAAGCTCTTCGTGTAATGATATATTAACTTCTAATTTTGAAAACTCAAAAAACCAGCCTTTTGCCCTTTTTAAAAATTTATGTCAGTAAAAAATTAGTTCTTTATTTCTTTATTTTATTTTCTTTCTTTTTTCTTTATTTTCTTTACTTTCATTCTTAGTAAGAAATATGGGACGAAGAACGACGAGTGTTCATCGTATAATAATATTCACTTCTAATTTTGAAAACTCTGAAAAGTAGTCTTTTGATATTTTAAAAATTTGTGTTAATGAAAAAAATATTTATTTCTTTTTCTTCTATCTTTATTTATTTATTTTCTTTTCTTTCTTTTTCCTTGTCTTTTCTTTTCATTCACTATTAGTAAGAAATATGGACAAAGAACGAAGGAAGCTCTTCGTGTAATGATATTAAATTCTAATTTTGAAAATTTGAAAAAGTAGTCTTTTGATATTTAAAAATATATATATCAGTGAGTAAAATGAGTTCTTCATTTCTCTTCGGGTTTTTCTTTTCATTTCTTTCATTCTTAGTAAGAAATATGGGACAAAGAACGAATGAAGCTCTTCGTGTAATGATATTAAATTCTAATTTTGAAAATTTGAAAAAGTAGTCTTTTGATATTTTAAAATATATATATCAGTGAGCGAAATGAGTTCTTCATTTCTCTTCGGGTTTTTTCTTTTCATTTCTTTCATTCTTAGTAAGAAATATGGGACAAAGAACGAATGAAGCTCTTCGTGTAATGATATTAAATTCTAATTTTGAAAATTTGAAAAAGTAGTCTTTTGATATTTTAAAATATATATATCAGTGAGTGAAATGAGTTCTTCATTTCTCTTCGGGTTTTTTCTTTTCATTTCTTTCATTCTTAGTAAGAAATATGGGACAAAGAACGAATGAAGCTCTTCGTGTAATGATATTAAATTCTAATTTTGAAAATTTGAAAAAGTAGTCTTTTGATATTTTAAAATATATATATCAGTGAGTGAAATGAGTTCTTCATTTCTCTTCGGGTTTTTTCTTTTCATTTCTTTCATTCTTAGTAAGAAATATGGGACAAAGAACGAATGAAGCTCTTCGTGTAATGATATTAAATTCTAATTTTTAAAATTTGAAAAAGTAGTCTTTTGATATTTAAAAATATATATATCAGTGAGTGAAATGAGTTCTTCATTTCTCTTCGGGTTTTTTCTTTTCATTTCTTTCATTCTTAGTAAGAAATATGGGACAAAGAACGAATGAAACTCTTCGTGTAATGATATTAAATTCTAATTTTGAAAATTTGAAAAAGTAGTCTTTTGATATTTTAAAATATATATATCAGTGAGCGAAATGAGTTCTTCATTTCTCTTCGGGTTTTTTCTTTTCATTTCTTTCATTCTTAGTAAGAAATATGGGACAAAGAACGAATGAAGCTCTTCGTGTAATGATATTAAATTCTAATTTTGAAAATTTGAAAAAGTAGTCTTTTGATATTTTAAAATATATATATCAGTGAGTGAAATGAGTTCTTCATTTCTCTTCGGGTTTTTTCTTTTCATTTCTTTCATTCTTAGTAAGAAATATGGGACAAAGAACGAATGAAGCTCTTCGTGTAATGATATTAAATTCTAATTTTGAAAATTTGAAAAAGTAGTCTTTTGATATTTTAAAATATATATATCAGTGAGTGAAATGAGTTCTTCATTTCTCTTCGGGTTTTTTCTTTTCATTTCTTTCATTCTTAGTAAGAAATATGGGACAAAGAACGAATGAAGCTCTTCGTGTAATGATATTAAATTCTAATTTTTAAAATTTGAAAAAGTAGTCTTTTGATATTTAAAAATATATATATCAGTGAGTGAAATGAGTTCTTCATTTCTCTTCGGGTTTTTTCTTTTCATTTCTTTCATTCTTAGTAAGAAATATGGGACAAAGAACGAATGAAACTCTTCGTGTAATGATATTAAATTCTAATTTTGAAAATTTGAAAAAGTAGTCTTTTGATATTTTAAAATATATATATCAGTGAGTGAAATGAGTTCTTCATTTCTCTTCGGGTTTTTTCTTTTCATTTCTTTCATTCTTAGTAAGAAATATGGGACAAAGAACGAATGAAGCTCTTCGTGTAATGATATTAAATTCTAATTTTGAAAATTTGAAAAAGTAGTCTTTTGATATTTTAAAATATATATATCAGTGAGTGAAATGAGTTCTTCATTTCTCTTCGGGTTTTTTCTTTTCATTTCTTTCATTCTTAGTAAGAAATATGGGACAAAGAACGAATGAAGCTCTTCGTGTAATGATATTAAATTCTAATTTTGAAAATTTGAAAAAGTAGTCTTTTGATATTTTAAAATATATATATCAGTGAGTGAAATGAGTTCTTCATTTTTCTTCGGTTTCTTTCTTTTCATTTCTTTTATTCTTAGTAAGAAATATGGGACTAAGAATGAAGGAAGCGCTTCGTGTAATGATATTCAGTTCTAATTTTGCAAACTTGGAAAAGTATAGTCTTTCTGATATTTAAAAAATGTGAATGCGTCCAACGTTTTTATACTTTAATCAATATTCTCTTCTCTTTCTTTATTTATTTTTTTCTGTGTACATAAGTATTTTTGTTTGTCAAACAAATATAAGAAGAACATAGATTAAATTTAAGGATAAAATATAATTTCAATTAATATGAGAACTGATACCATATAATTAAAATAGATAGATTAGTCTTATATTTAAGACAGAGAAGAGAAATGAATAATTTTCTTTAAGGATTTTTTTTCTCTTCTTTCTTTTCTTTTCTTTCTTCCTTTTTTTCTTTTATTCTCTTTTATCTTCTTTCATTCTTTGATTTTGTCTTTTTTAACGATGCACATTACAAGAATGAATTCTTACAAGTACATTACAAGAATGAATGCTTGGCTAAAAACTAAATTTTAATTTTTCATCCGATTTGTTGTTCACAGTAACATATTTTCAAATTACATACTTTTCTACTGCAATAAACTTCTAAGAAATATGGAATCAGAAAACAGGGTGATCCATCTCAAAAATACTTTATGTAATATAAGATGTGCTAGAAAGTATTCTCTTCTAACTTTGAAATCTTAGAAGAATTTGATTTTCTAAAATGTATAACTTAAAATTACTAGTGTTATTGAGATTACATTGATAAACGATCTAGAATAGCTTAAAATAAAAATACATAAAATTTGGAACTAAAGAAAATGGAGAATCTGTATACCAGAGCAAATATATTCATTGATTTATTAAAGGGCTGATGCCTGCAAATATTTCTGGTAATAAAAGAAACACCATGAAGCATTGACTATTTCAAGTACTTCTCTTTATCTCTGTTGTAACTTTTGTAAAAAAGAACAAGAAGAAAAAATCATGCGTCAAGCATAGATTATGGAAAACTTTCCAAAACATCCAGAAAACTGTAACGAAACTACAGCGTTAAATAAGGTGAAAGAAGATATGCAAGTAAATAGTTTAGAAAACATGTCGCACATTTTAAAATCCAATTTTAGCAATTACCTTCCATAGTCTAAAAAGTAGTCGAAGTATTTTGTGCAGCCCTGTATATCAACTATAAATTTCATTATATACTACATAGCATAAAAATATAGTTCAATTAGAAAATTCACGTATAGCAATTTTTGCCAATCAATGGAAACGCACTCGGAATCTTTTATACAGTCCTGTATTTTATCTAAAGACTTTTGTACGCACCAGATATTAATCTAAAATTTAATTCAGGTAAAAAATGCACAAGGTAAATTAAAAATCACTTCCAGCAATTACCAATCATAAACGCCAATGCATCCTGTTCTTTGCGTAGCCCTGTATATGAATTTATTTATATTCAACGAACTTATCTTAGTCTACTAAATACAGTTCAGCACAGCAAAATGAGTAACACATTTAGAAACAACACTTAAGCAGTGCATTCTCATAGTCAGTGATACTTATGAATTCCTTTGTGTAACCCTGTATATGATCAACAGAAGTTGTACACACCACACACTATGGAAATATTTAGTTAAACTTAAAAACGCAAACCACTGTTGAAAACGCACTTATCACACATAGACTATAATTATCGCACATAGACTATAATTATCGCACATAGACTATAATTATCGCACATAGATTATAATTATCGCACATAGGCTATAATTATCGCACATAGACTGTAACCGAATTCGTTTGTGTGTCCCTGTAAATGAATTATAAACGCCATACTTTTCAGTGAGCAATTTATAGTACTCCTGAGTAATGCATATAAATTTCATTATGTTTGAATTAATGAAACATTAAATTGCACTGCAAACGACTTTCCCCCTGTAGAACAATGAGCAACAGTATTCATTTGTGTGACCCTGTAAATGAATAATAAATGCTTTGCCGCCCATATTCTACAAAAAGCATGTTTTAGTGCGCTTTTTATATGCATATCAATTTCACCATGTTTAAAATGGCATAACATAATCAAAATGCACTTGAAACGATTTTTTCCCATTGATTGTAATGTAACGGAATACTTTTGACTGTCCCTGTAAAGAGATTGAAATCCTACACACTTCCTTTTCAATAGGGATCATGCTATAGTAAACGCACAATAACATACAAAAATTTCAGGGAAATCTGAGCATATTAATGAGAGTTAGATCAGGGATGGACAGTCAGACGGCCAGAAGGACAAACGGCCAGATAAACCGAAGTCGTAAACACTTTCAACTATGTTGGAAAATGTTAAAAAAGGCTTCATTAAGTTCTGATACTTTAAATCTCAATTTTATTCCAAAATTAAATTAAATTATATTGTAATTAAATAATTATTAAAAAAATGATAAAATTCACGAAATATTTAATTAACTTATTATTGGATTAATTTAAAGAAATTGAAAAATTCACGTATTAACTACACTTTTATTTTTCCTCTTTTTTAAATCGGAGATATCAATTATATTTTTCGAATTAGCCAGCAATAATTACATAGATAAGTAACTGAAGATACTCGTATAAAAAATGTTTATTTTAGATACTATATAAAAATATTATTAATGGATAAGATACAATCTTAAAACTAAACTTCAAGTAAACATTAGGCTTGCTGAATTTAAAATAAGATAAAAAAATACTAAACATTTTTTTTTTTTTAGAAATTTTTTTAATCAGTAAATGTAATTTTAATTTAAATATTTTTAAAAAAATATGAAATATCCGAAAAAATAAATATATTTTTTGGAAATATAAAAGAATATTTCTTTTATGATACAAGCTATGATATATGACATTTTTTTTATATTTTATCGAAAGTATTTCTGTTATTTTATGAAAAAAAAAAAAAATCCGTGTATGAAAAATTAATTACTATTGACCTTAACATGTGAACCAATCAAATTTTGCGCAGTTTTCTTGTTGAAATTATCCGTTTTTTATTGTGCATTTAAAATATACACAACAAGGCATACATTTTTATTTATTTTTTAAATTCTGTGTAGTTTTAAATGTTTTCTCCCAAAATTAATCGTAAGCAATTATTCCGAGTTCACCATTTCCACTACCACTAAATCTAATATTATAGCTTTAGTTTTAGTTATTATTAGTTTTAGTTAATATTATGGCTTTAGCTTTAGTTCCAACCCACTATCATAATCACTTTTTGAAAACTATAGCAAGTAATTTATAACTAAACAAAAACAATTTGGCCTTATTTAAAAAAAATAAATAAAAGGTTAAAACGAGATATAAATATTAAAAGTCAATAAGTAAAATTAAAATTCTGAGATGAAAACGTTATGATACGAAAACTACATATATATTATGTATTACAATTTTTTGAAATTTTTTCACTGTAATCGGCACTGTAATCGAGTAAAATGCAATGAGAATCGTTTCTATTAAAAAGTATGGAAACGGTTGAATAACTCGAGAAAAATACATTGGATTGAAAAACGGAAAAATACGTGTTCAGTATTTCAGAAAAATCTATTTAGGGATATGAAAAAGAAATTCTGTGTGTGAAAAATGAATTATTATGATTGACCTCAACAAGTTAACTATTCCAATTTTTTACAGTTTTCTTGTAGAAATTATCCCTTTTTTTTTTTCCTTAATATGCACAATACAATAAGGCCAAAATTATTTAACCAATTTTTCTTTGTAATTTTTAAATATTTTTGCACAAAATTAATTCTAAATATTCCGAGCGCACCGTTTCCATTACTACTAAAACCGATATTATCAGCTTTAGTATAATTTCCAAACCACTATCATAATTACTTACTTTAAACTAAAGCAAGTAATAATAATAATAATAATAATAATAATAATAAACCCTTACTTAAACAAGTAAAAGTACTTTAATTGTACTCTAAAGACGAAATGTAAATATTAAAAGGCAATAATAAATAAAATACAACTTCTGTGATGAGAACAATGTCTCTCCATTGTTTGAAAGTACGAATTAACTGAGGATAATTATTTTTCAGAAGTCGCGTGTACCTGAGTTAGCTCAGGATAATTAGGAAAGCGGTTATGTCAATAACCTACAATAAAATAAACAAAAATAGACAGCATGAGTTAAAATGTGTTTTCTAAAAAAGTAAATATATATATATATAAATATAGAGCATGTCCGAAAATTCTGGAAACAGTCGAATAACTCGAGAAATATACATCGGATTCAAAAACGGAATAATGCATATTCAATATTTTTGAAAAATCTATTTAGGGATATCAAAGTTGGCCTCCCAACTCTGGGGGGAAAAGGGGGGGGGCAACTTTGAAGTCTTACATGGTAACCCCCCTTTTTTATTGCAGATTCGGATTCTACGGGAAAAATACGTAACTTTTGTATTTAACATTTTCTTCGAAAAATCGTAGATGGCACTGTAATCGAGTAAAATATAATGAGAATCGTTTCCATTAAAAAGTATGGAAACGGTTGAATAACTCAAGAAAAATTCATCGGATTGAAAAACAGAAAAATACGTGTTCAGTATTTTAGAAAAATCTATTTAGGGACTATTAACTTTTATAAAGTTGCCACTTTTTAAAAATATTGAACATGTTTTTTTCCGTTTTTAAATCCGATGTATATTTCTCGACCCTTTCCAGACTTTTCAAAGGAAACGATTTTCACTGCATTTTACTCGATTACAACGCCATCTATAATTTTCCGAAGAAAATGTTCAGTACAAAAATTACGTATTTTTCCCGTAGAATCCGAATCTGTAATAAAAAAAGTGAGGGGGGGGGGGGGTTATAATTTAAGATTTCAAAGTTGCCCTCCTAAATAGATTTTTCAAAAATATTGAGCATGCAATTTTCTGTTTTTCAATCCGATGCATATTTCTCTAGTTATTCGACCGTTTCCAGACTTTTCGGACACCCTGTATATATAGTTTGCTTGTTCTTTAAAAATATGAACCCAGAACAATATTGTTTTTGAACAGAACAAAAGACAAATTGTTTTAATCTTATTAACATTTTAATCTCATTAAAAATAAAAGTTAAAAACGAAGTATAAATACTAAAAGGAAACAATAAATAAAATAAGTATTTTAGGATGAAAACATTCTCTCTCTGTTGTCTAACGGTACGAATTAACTAAGAATAAATATTTTTGAGAAGTTGCGTGTACCTTAGTTAACTCAGGTAGTTAGGATGTCAATAACCTACAATAACAGAAACAATACTAGATAGCATGTGTTAAAATGTGCTTAACCCATTTTAGGCCAAGCATAGAAATTTTATAAAATGTGGTATTATTTGCATTGAAATTTGCTTAAATTACATTCATTAAGACATCAAAAAAGTTTCGTGCATGAAAAATAATATTTTATTTAATTTGACGTTACCATTATTAATTTTTTATTAATTATTTACCATTAAATTTAAATAAAAAATTTTAAGTTTTCTTATGGCATTTGTTTTATTTTTATTTTATTTACAGATCTTGCAACTTTACTCCATTATAAAATCATATGATTAATCTCAAGTGGAATATTATACATTTTCAAAAAGTCGAATTTGTCAATAACCGTTTCAAGTAAAAAACCAGCGTATTTTGAAAATTTCTCAACAGAAAGTGATTACTTAAAAAAAAAAAAAAAAAAAAAAAAAAAAAAAAAAAAAAAAAAACGAAATACAGTTTGTTAGTTCTTGGAAAATATGAACGCAAAACAATATTGTTTTTGAACAGATCTGAAGGCATATACCCCACAAAAGTTTTTAGTTATTCTGTATGAATAATGCGTGATGTCACACTGACATATTTTAGGTGTTACATTACGAAATAGGAGGCATACATTATAAAAGTCAAGATTCTTCAGCTGCGTGAAAGAATATCACCGAGTTTCTATCTCTGGAAGTCATGATGTAATTTGCAATTCAAAATCCCATTGTTTTCCATCTGGACGAAAAGCAAATATTTTGTTTAAGCATTCGAACAAACTGCATGACGTCATTCTCACATGTTGAAGGTATGAATTACATTAGGCATTGCATTCCCGATGTAAACAAAAATGTTCGCTATATCAAAATTCTAAAAATATTTCTTCCTGATAAATTCAGAAATATTTTATCAGAAGTAAAGAATTTTATAAATGTATTGTATGTTTTGAATGCATTTTCTAAATAAAAATATTAATTTCCTAAGAGAACAATATTTTCTTTATTTCTGAAAAGAGAATTCTTTAAAACGGCAACACATCTTTTAAAAGATGTATTCTAAAAATAGAGATAGATTACAATATCGATTCCCGATTTTCTTTTTCAAGATTTCATAGATTTTGACGAAAGGAAATTAATTGGTGAAACTTTGAATGAATCTATTTCTGTGACTATTAATAAAAAATAAAAAAAAATGCGCTCACTTTTTTTTTCTGTATGACCGAACTCGTTTTATCATTGATATTATAATTATAATTTTTTTTGCCAATATTAGATAACTTTTCATCAGATAGCTTCTGATATTTTTTTTTCTTTCCTTTTTTCATCGTAAGGTCAATTCTCTCGTTCATACTTTAAATTTCTTTGATTAATGAAAAAAAAAATTCTGTTGAAACTCAATGTAAATTTATAGATAACGTCTTTTGAAATATCGGTGATATGAATTTTAATTTGATAAAATAGTAGAAACAAACTTGGTTACAAGTCTTACTGGTTAAAAGAATAATCAGATTTGTGATTGAGAACAAAATGCAAATTAGATAGATATGTGTTGCTTATTAATTGAAATAAAGTATTTATATTAAAGTATGTTTCATAAAAGTGATTCATATAGGCAGGGCTGCCGCAAGCGCCTATTTTAAGAAAAATTATTTTTATTTATATTAAATTTATATTTTATATTAAAAATTATTTCTAGCACCACTATTTTATAAAATTTAATTTTATAGGATATTTCTCTTGCAAATGTTGTCAATGCGTACGTGAAAAAATTTTGATTTTAGAAAGTGGTGTGAGAGAGTTATAAAAAATAGTCGCCAGTGGCAGCCTTGTATAGGTGGTATCTACTTTACTTTGAGTTTGTAGTCTGTGACAATATTGTATACATTAGCATAGCTCCAAAATAGTAAATGCATGAAACATTTGTCATAAATTTCTGCAGCCCAAGAAAAAGGTAATGCAAGATATAGTGTAGGTAGACGTTGCAATAAGGAGGATGAGTGATGGTGTTGGGTACTTTATACATTACAATTATACTACATTATACTACATTATACTACTTTATACTACATTATAGATAAAAATATGAAAAAAAAGTAAATAAATAAAATTAACTGGGATGATTACATTTATTTTTATAAATCTCCAAACATGTAACTAACTTGTACTTTGATACTAATAAATTTCCTTCACTATAATTTTTAAAAATTAATTCACTATTATGTTCTTTTTATTAAAATATTTTTTTTGTTTATCTCCCAAGTTATCACTTGCTAATCAATGCACAGGAGCTTTCATTGTATCTTTTTGTTTATTTATATGATATTTTAGATAATTTTGGATGTATTAAATTTTAAATGTAAGTAGTTCATTTTTTCTTTATTTTCAATTTTTCTGTTTGTTTTATTTTCGTAGTTTCACACATTTATTATAATCATATTCAAATTGTCTCTTTCTTTGTATCTGATTATTATAGCAATTAATAATGACATTTTTTTAAAATTAAATATTATTCATGTTATTTCTCTTTATTTTTATTATTACATATAAAGGTGTGTTTGTGCGTAAATTAAATAATGATCGAAAAATGTAAATAATATTTTTGGAAATTAACACGTTTAAATAAAGTAGTAGTCTTTTAATTAAAATATAGTTTGTGGTATATACCGGGTAACAATTAGAAATTTTCGCATAAATTGCTGCTTATTAGTTGAAATACACTGTTTTTTAGTCCTCATACACTCAATATCTGCCTAATGATTGCTGTTAGAGATAGATTGTTCTCTTTTACTTTATATTGCATCTTAATTATGTTTTAATCCTCATTTTTAAAATTCTGTAACATTAGCGTAAATTTTCTAACAACTTAAATGAACTTTTCATGCATTTTAGTAATGAGCTGATCAAACTTCCAACTCCTTCGAACTATATTAAAAATTACATGCCTTCATACAGTTCCATTATTTTATATATGTAACCTGATAACATAATAAAACAAAGTAAAAAAAGCTATAACGTTAAAGCACCAGAGTATATATTGAGAATCCTGCATTTTCGTTCTCGTTTCATAGCGACAAACATAAAAGTGTAACTTTCATTTCAAAATTCCATCAAAAGTAACCTTAAATAAATTATATTTCCATTCAAATGCTATGCATCCATGTTATTTTTCTTTTATACTCACTCAAGACGACGAAAATTATTACTCCTTTATGTATTAACCTCACAATAAATTCAATAACATTCATAGAGGACACCTAACAATATAAAACGACAAATAGATGGACACCTATCAATATAAAACGACAAACAGATGTCGTACTCACCGATTCTAAACAGTTTCCCACATTCCTTACAGTTAAGTAAGACATAAGAAGCCAAAAAAAATATCTAAAATAGTAATTTCTTGGTTATGAGCTGAAATACATTAATTTTTGATGAACTATATACCGGCAATACTTGCCTGATGTTCGCAGGTACATTACTTTTCTCTGTTTTATTTTGTATTTTAAATATTGTTTTAAATCCATTAAAGTTAATTTAGCTTTTCTAAGAAGTTAATTTGCTTTTCATGTATTTTCTGAATCTGTACATCTCTCTCTCTCTCTCTAAACATATAGATTTGTATTCAGAAAGAGAGAGAAGGGGAGAAACTGATCAAACAAAGATTATAATATATTTGTCCTTTATTAAAAATTGCATGCTTGAATACAGTTGTACTAGTCCCTATTATCCAACATATTCACTGCGACAACATAATCGAAGTAAACAGAAAAGCTATAATGTTCAAGTTTTAAAAGTACCGCATGAAAATCTTTCATTTTCCTTTAGTTTCATAGCGACAATTATGAAAGCGTAACATTTCTTTTTAAATACCATCAAAACTCATACTAAACAAACTGTTCTTCAATTCAAATATTCATTCATGCTATTATCTTTCGCACACACTGAGACGGAAGAAAATGATTCTTCATTTATTATCAACCTCTCAATAGAATTAATAACACTCGTAGATGATATTATTCAAGCATAAAACAAGAAATAGATGTCCCACTCTTTTTTTTTTTTTTTTAACATTTTCCCACACTCAATTACAATTAACCTTTTAATTGCGTGTCAGGACTGGCATTTCTCTTGAAAATATACTAATATGTATAAGTTTAGAGCAGAGATTCGTTTTCAAAACGTGGTTCGAATGGAATAAAAATGTAGTCGCTGGGACAACATACGTCCCAACTCTGTAATCAAAGGGTTAAGCAACACTTTCAAAACAAAAATACATAACAAAACCTAAACCACTTTTTGATATTCATTCGCAGAAATGCATTATTTTGGGAGAAACTATATACCAATAGATTCAATGGTTGGAGTATCATAGTTGAGATTTATTCCAACAGAGCAAAAAATGTCGGGACCAGGACTCGAACCTGGGTACTTTGGCTTGCGCTGAAGTTCGTAGCTTTGTCCAACAAATAAGAAAAGAATGTGCCAGCCAGGATATCATTGGTGACAAATAAGGATAGCTCAATTGGTAGAGCGTTGGCTCGGCAAACCAAAGTACCCAGATTTGAGTCCTGGTCCCGGCATTTTTCGCTCTGTTGGAATAAATCTCAACTATGATACTCCAACCATTGTATCTAATTTACCTAGTTGGAAATATTTTCCTCTGTTTATTATATACCAATATCTTTTTTATGTTTGCCGGTATGTTATTATATCTGCTTGTTAAATTTCGTATTTTATCTACATTAACGGCTTTTCTATGTGCATCTACATCGTTATCTGACTAAATGTATAAGTATACATACATGGAGCGTGTGTGTGTGAGAGAGAGAGAGAAGGCAGAAACTAATAAAATAAAACTTCTAATTTCTTTGTCACTTATTAAAAATTACATGCTTGAATACAAAAACACCAGTTTCTATTATTCTATGTATTCATTCTGACAACATAATCGAAGTAAATAAAAATCCTTTATTTTCCTTTTCGTTTCATAGCGACAAATATGAAAGCGTAACATTTCTTTTTAAATACCATCAAAACTGATACTAAACAACCTCTCTTTCAATTCCAATGCTATTCATCTGTGTTATTATCTTTCATACCAACTCATGAGGAAGAAAATGATTCTTCTTTTATGTATCAAAACCTCTCAATACAATCAATAACACTCGTAGAAGACATTATTCAAGCATAAAACGACAAATAGATGTCGCACTCACCCTTTTCAAACATTTTCCCACACTCATTACAATTAAGCAACACTTACAGAACCAAATCTTATTATGAGCACCGTTATGTGAAAAAAAAAAAAAAAAAACCCTCAAACAATGTCTATGACTCACCGATAGATTTATCATTAGAAACGCCTTTTTGTTATGTAGCGTCATAGAGAAGAGAAGTAGAAGAAAGAAAAAAAAAATAGTAATAAGAGAAAGAAATCTAGCTTTAATTAACCAGAGAAAGAAGTCCTGCAGGTTGTAACCCTGAGGGAATATCAGGTCACACACGCGTAGTAAGTCTCAGCTTGCTAAGGTCGTTAGATAACTTTTTTTTTTCCTTTGTCAAGTGACTAGTCACAAAGACTAGTTAGCAGGTTCCTCGAATGAATTGTGATACTTAATTAAGAAGTCCGTAAGAAATAAATTGAGTGGAAATAGTAGAAGTTGCGGCTGAAAGTGTGTTTAATAATAGACTCTGGATAAAGTCAGAAATCATTTGTTTGATCTTGGTTTAAGGAATCGAACCATATTATTATATTTATATCTATTCCGTCACATTAGCTTCTTCACTGTAATATTTATACAATATTTTATTGCATATATATGTATATCAAATACTTTTTATAAATCGAAGATTTCTGTACAAAATCAGAAATAATTTATTTAATTATGATCTAAGGATTTGAGCCATATTATCTGATATATAAAAATAAAAATTTGTCTGTCTGCACTTCTATACAAATCAACAGTTTGAAAGCCAGAATTGTGAAAGCTTACGTGTAGGTATGTTAGAACACGGCCGAGGCAACTAAAGTAATCCGGAATCGAAATAATGTATAGTTAATTTTTAATTAATAAAAAACCAAAAAATCTAACAGCTTTTTCCTATCAAATTTAAATATTTTTTGTTATAGCAGTTGCCAACAATTAAAAATCCATAATAAAATACTTTCTACAACAATTAATTTTCTATTGAAAGATTTCCATGTGAAAAATGAAAATGAAATAAAAAGTTTCAACAATTGAAATAAAGATTAATATGACGTCATATTGGTAATATGAAGGAAATTTTCAAACATTTATCAATAATACAAGGAGTATGAGTATGTACCAGTACAAAAAGCAATTTAATATGACGTCATTAGATAATTAAAAAGAAAATTAATCTGACGTCATATTGAAAGTTTAACGGACTTTTTCAAATGTTTGAGAATCATACAAAGAGAGTATCAATATGAGTTATAGAGAAAGCAAGTAGATATGACGTCAGCAGGTGAATATAAGGTCATATGTGTTTGACGAACGTATTGAAACATGATAAAAATCCGATTATGGAAATATGGACATATTTAAACATTTTGAAGCTCTCTGTACAAAATGTTTAATTTTGAAATTGATTTTTCTACACAAAAATTCTTAAAATCCCGGACAATACCGGGTACTTCAGCTAGTATTTATATAAATTTCACTACATTATTTTCTACATCGCAACTTTATTCACTATTTTTATTATTATTTTTAAACTAAATACTATTTATAAGTCAAAGTTTCTGTATGAAGTCCTATTTTTTTTCTTTTATCTTCGTGTAAACAATTGCACCTTTTTATAGTTACATAAATTAAAATCATATAAAAAAAAAGATATGTAAGGGTGGTAACATAAAAAATGGTTCAAAAAGTCACCAATAAGAATTGTAACATCTCTGCATCTTTCGAAAATATGCAAACAAATTGATTATAATATAACTCATATAGATGATTATAATATAACTGACTACTCAGTGAATCCTTTATTTTACTGAATTATTGATTTGATGTGTAGAAAAAAAAAAATACTGGTTGGCGGAGATCATTTTCTTCAATAGCTGTTTCTGTAGTTGGAATTTTCAAAATCATTAATGGCCACTTCTCGGTTTACTAAATTCATAGACCAAATTCGCTTTTAAGTAGTCCTACACACGAAATTTATGATTAAATTGAATAAGGGGTCCACCAAGCAATCAGTTATTTTTTAATCATACTCTTTCGTATCCTGAAAATGCATTTGCGTTAGCGCCTTTTATTGGTGATATTTTGAACTACAGCCATTCTTTGCTGTTAAGAAATCTTAAATCTTGGAAATGCTTTTAGTGAAAACTGCGCAACCATTTGTTCTATTTTTATAAAATTTTAAAGTTTATACAGACATTCCGGCTATTCTGTATTTATCATCACATATCTAATATAATGCAATTTTTCCATAGCATATTTGTATATATTTATATAGATCAGGTACTATTTATATAATACGGAAATTCTGCATAAAATCAAAAATTATTTGTCGGATCGTGTTTCATAGAATTGAACCTTAGAATAAATATATATATTTCGTTCTATTACCTTTATATTCTATTTTTTTTCGTAGCATGTTTGTATATTTATTTTGATAGAATATTATTTATAAATCGAATGCATAAAATCTCTTAAAAACAAATTGCCGTAGAGTTGCTTTTAAGGATTTCAATAAATATTATTTCAATAAACTTAATATTTGAAAATGGAATATGCATGTTTCTCTAAGAATGCAGAATAAACATTTTATCCATAAACCGAATTATGTTTACTTTACTGATATTACAGAGCAAACATATTTATTATAGTTTTATTTTATTCTTATCTGCGAAAATATTTCATTTAAATCTAGGGCATCTGTTGTTACGCCTTTATTATTTTCCATATTCTTTATCATCCGAGCCAGTTACTACACGGGCAGCAACGATATTTTACGGAAAAAGCCAAGTAGTTTTTGGTTGTTTCTTTATATAATTATAGAAGTTTATTTATTGTGAATAAAATAATATAAGAAAATGTTTATCAAAGTATATCAAATTTACTAAGTTCAATAACATTTATTTACAAAATTTGAAAAAGCTACTCACATGTTAAAATGTGTTCTGTTTTGCTTAAAATTACCATAAAATTCTACTTTAAATGAAAATTTTAATCAAATTTGTGGTTTTCTTTTCATAACAACGCAATACATTAAAGAATATATTTTCGTTCCTCAATTCTTGAAATTTGAAGAACATTGAAATTTTTTTCCCCTGGAATCTAACAGCATTTTTTATTTTTCTGTAAATGCGGCATTCAGAACCAAAGAAGATGAAGGTTCATTTTATCTTTCAAACGAGTTTGAGATGATTACTTGTTCTATTTGGTGCCGTAACAAACAGAGAACTAGGTTGAAAATTCGAGCAACAAATGACGCAACTTTATTTTAATTCTTAAGACTGCTCTCGAATCCAAACTGCCTGCTTTCCGACTCGTTTTTTAAAATTCATTTTTGTTCTCAAAAACATGAAATTAGCAGGTTCTTTTATTGAGAATCTATGTAATCGAACAATTTTTCCCGTTTTTTGGTAAAGGCAAGAGATCTTTGAAAATGCTGTCAAAGTTAGCGTTTCGGACAGGATTTCCGAACGAGATAGCGCCGGAAAGGAAAAAACTGCCATCCTGAGACAACAATCACATATAACTCAAGTTTTAATTCATTTATTGAGATATGAAAAAAACAAAAACTCTTCGAATGCCTGCATGTATCATGCTTTTTAACACTTTCCAACCTAGTTGAAAAGTGTTTATGACTTCGGTTTGTCTGCCATCTGGCCGTCTGGCCGTCTGTCCGTTCTCTAACTCCCGTAAATATGCTCGGATTGATCTGCAATTTTTATATGTTACTGTCTTTATCTATAGCATGTTCCCTATTTCAACGGAAGTGTGTAGCACTTATAGTTTTTTTACAGGGACACTCAAAAGAATTCCGTTACATTGCGGTCTATGGGGAAAAATCGTCTGCGGTTTATTTAAATAATGTTTCACTATTTGAAACGCATTGAAATTTATATATATCACTAAGGTGCAATAGAAGAAGCTTAATATGGAATAGGGTGTACATAGCACTTATAGTTACTTTACAGGGACAGTGTAAAGAATTTCGTTACATTGCGGTCTATGGAGAAAAATCGTCTGCGGTTTATTTAAATAATGTTTCACTATTTTAAACGAATTGAAATTTATATATATATCACTAAGATGCACTACAAGAGACTTACTACAGAATAGCGTATGTATAGCAGTCATCGTTCATTTACAGGGACACACAAAGGAATTCTCTACTGTCTGTTAACAATAATTCCTGGAAGTGCGTTTTAAGTTGCTGAACGCGATTTTAAATTGAACACACTTTTTGTCTATTACTGGATGTGTATAAATTCTGTATTTCATATACAGGGCAGCACAAAAGTTCGCGAACACATTTCCGTTTATTTACAGAAACTCCAGAAGGAGAATTTTAAACTGTGCTACGCGTTTCTTAACTAAACTAAAATTTATCATCTTATGTAGTATATATACAAATCTATAGATCCTATACAGGGCTGAATAAAAGTATTCGGATATTTTTCCGAATATTGTATATGTTGGGAATGCCTGAAATTACGTTTTTAAATATGTTATGCGTTTTCCAAATTGTTTACTTAGATGTTATCTTTCAGCTTATTAAACGGTAATGATTTGTAAAATTATTTTGGAATCGTTGGAAAGTGTTACATAATCTATGCTTGACGCATGATTCTTCGTTCTTGTTATGTGATAAAATGAGTCAGAAAATGTTAGAAAATTTCGCGTTGTTGACCGATGAAAAATATATTTTTTTTTGGAACAGCCTTAATCAAATGCATTGGAGTCCAACAATTTTACTTCAACTTATCTTTGAATAATATGTTATGAACTTTGATTCTGAACTCTCTAAATGTTATACAAACGACTGTTCTCCCTCCTGACGACTTTACTCGGCTTAAATTCAAATTAGTTTCATAACTCCATTATTTTATGTAAGATGAAGTGAGAAAGTTCTCTAAAAGTCCTCAGTTCACTATGAAGTTGAGTATCTGAATACCGTCAGTTCTGCTGGTTCTTATTTAATATTTTAATTGAAAAGGGGTTCTTCCTTAATTACACGTTCTTTGCAAAAGATTTTATAAAATTTCATAACTCCATTATTTTATGTAAGATGGTTAAGTGAGAAAGTTCTCTAAAAGTCTTCAATTCACTATGAATTTGAATCTCTGAATACAGTCTGTTCTGCTGGTTCTTATTTTATATTTATTTGAAAAGCGGTTTTTCCTTAATTACACGTTCTTTTCAAAAGATTTTATGAAATTTCATAACTCTATTATTTTATGCAAGATGGTTAAGTGAGAAAGTTCTCTAAAAGTCATCAATTCTCTATGAATTTGAGTCTCTGAATACCGTCTGTTCTGCTGGTTCTTATTTAATATTTTATTTGAAAAGCGGTTTTTCCTTAATTACACGTTCTTTGCAAAAGATTTTATGAAATTTCATAACTCTATTATTTTATGCAAGATGGTTAAGTGAGAAAGTTCTCTAAAAGTCATCAATTCTGTATGAATTTGAGTCTCTGAATACCGTCTGTTCTGCTGGTTCTTATTTAATATTTTAATTGAAAAGGGGTTCTTCCTTAATTACACGTTCTTTGCGAAAGATTTTGTAAAATTTCATATCTCCATTATTTTATGTAAGATGGTTAAGTGAGAAAGTTCTCTAAAAGTCTTCAATTCACTATGAATTTGAATCTCTGAATACCGTCTGTTCTGCTGGTTCTTATTTTATATTTATTTGAAAAAGGGGTTTTTCCTTAATTATACGTTCTTTGCAAAAGATTTTATAAAATTTCATAACTCCATTATTTTATGTAAGATGGTTAAGTGAGAAAGTTCTCTTAAAGTCCCCAATTCGCTCTTAATTTGAGTCTCTGAATACCGTCTGTTCTGCTGGTTCTTATTTAATATTTTAATTGAAAAAGGGGTTTTCCTTAATTACACGTTCTTTGCAAAAGATTTTATAAGATGAGAATTCTGTAACTCGGTAATACTGTTACAACAGAATACACATTTAAAATAAAAAAAAGTATAAACTGTCATACATAAAAGTCTGTCGCATCAATACACTTTTCAAAACTCTACGAAAATCTCCATAAACACCCGTCCACTTCCACTTTAAAGTATTAAAGGCTGAATATTGTTTATCTCTTTTAGGATCAATTAAGGAACTCAGTTTCATTGAATATTTTAAGGCCAAGTTTTCCATTACGCCTAATGAAAATGGGCGCTTCGAACAATCCTTTGGTTAAGCTGAAACCTCTTAATAAATTAGGCAAGCGAGAATGTAGAAATAATTCAATATCATGGATGACGGCTGCTACTTAAGCGAAGAAATCCTTTTTATTTGTTGGCTTTTTTACCTGCTTTGCCAAAACCATTGTTTAGTTCTTTACAGTTTAATGTGATTATTTCAGTGTTTGCATTCAGTTACTTCTGATTATGCGAAGTGGTCTTGTATTGGATTGATCGATAAAAGGAAGGATGTTCAAATCCTTTACATAATACTAATAGGAAAATAAATTGAAGGTGCTAAAGATAGAATGATATGAGGAATGATGAGATATAAAGATAGATAAGATAAAAGGGATTATTTTTTAAACAAGTGGGAAAACGAAATCTGAAAAATTTTATGCATTACATTTCATTTGAAATATATAAGATAAAGCTAGGAGAGTCTGCGCACAATTCAAAAGAATAACAATAAGAAATCTAAATATTAATTTTTTGCTAAACTATCTATGAATAATTTTTACTTCATTTGTTTTTTATGCATTTCCATTGCTATTTTGTTGTTATGTTGTAATTTAATAGAGCAGTTGTAATAAAAATAAGAAAGTTATTTTGCGCAATCTGTCCTTACAGGGTTGGTGTGATTGCGCACATGGGTAGGAGAGATTGTTACTAATAATAACTACAATTAAATTGTTAACAATAATAATTACACTTAAATGACATTGTTGTAAGGTTTTTGTGAACAAATATGATTGTATTAGGAGTGGATATTTCAACCTAATGATTAAAGAATGAGAAAAAGGAAATAATTTTAAAAACGATTAAAAAATTATAATTAAAGGGAAAAAAATTAAAAATCAGAAAAAGCAAGTCCAGATAAGATTACAATATAACATTAAGTTACTTGATAACATGTTTAACTTAAAATTAGTCCATTTTAATTTTTCAATTTTTTTTATGCAGATTTACCAATAAGCTGCATAATCTCTCCTAGCATGGAAACTAATGGAAACAATGCGCCATCTCTCCTAAGTAGCAGATGCGCAAACTCTCCAATTTCGGTAGGCGAGATTGCGCGGCCTTTTATATAAACATGGCCGCTACTAAAACAAACCGTTGATGTTCACATTGTTAGTCTAGATTAGTAGCTTATGAGAAATCGTTTAAGTTTAAAATATTTTGTACTACTGACATTGTATGGAAATTCTGATGAATAGCTATGAAAATTCAAACACTTACTTTGGGAAAACAAAACAAAATAGCAATGCTTTATCTTAGACGCTCAAAACAATCAAAATGCACTTTCAAGTAGACACTCAGGGCCGGCGCTAGACATTTTACTGCCTGAGGCGAGCATTATTTTGCCGTCCCTACGCCGTGATTGTTTTTTCATCACTTCTCAAACTTTTTTAAGAGTAAGTAAATTAATATGCTAACTATAATTTATTTGAAAGAAAACAAATATATATATAATTAATTTACATTTAAGAAATTTAAAATAATCAAATTACTTAAGAAATTTTGCATCTATTTTGCAAAAATAACAACAGTTAACTTGAAATTAAATTAATAAAGATGTTATCATATTCTATTAATATTTACAAGTAAGCATCATCAAGAATTAAATGGACGCTTCAAAACCTCATTCGCCTTGCTTTTCCTTTAGAAAATGCATTTATTGTATAGACGTTATGAATATTAGGAGAAAAAAAAAACAGTTACATCAGGTGAAGCTAACTTTAAAATTTATATTATTAAGCCAACTCAAACATTTAAAAACAATCACATTACGTATAAAATTTGTATAGAATTTCAAATAGAAAAATAATGATATCGATAACAATACTGTTAAAAATTTGCAGCAAACTGTTCAGTCATTTGACCGTTTTTATAGAAAACGGTTACACAACCGTAATGTAATTCTATTCTGACCAGATTATTGCCTATATTATGGTCCTAATAGAGTTAAATTACGGTTATATAACCGTTTTCTATAAAAGTGGTCGAATGACTGGACAGTTTAGTGCAAATTTTTAACAGTGAAGTAATATATATTTTTTTGAAATAATATGCACAAAAATAAAATCCCCTATTAGTAGTATGTAAAAGGAAATAATTTATCCAATAAAATTTTACAACCGCGGATTCCTTTTACTAAGGTAGAAACTGCCAAAAAACAAAACAAAAAAACGCTAGAAATCGCATAAAAATGGCTAAAAGCTAAAAAATCTCAGAGGAGCAAATTTACTACAGTTGGCTAAAACATTTTAAAAGGAATTATTTACCGATTGTCAAAAAATCGGCGCGAAAAGAAGCTAAAAATTGCATTGAAAATCGCAGAAGACAAAATGTAAGATATTAGGCTAAATATCTGAAACCGAATTTCTTTTATGAATGTGAAGAAATCGCCGCGGAACGCAAGGAAAGGCTAAAAATTGTCTTGAAAATCGCAAAAACTTCAAAAATCGCTGAGGACAAAATTTACTAAATTAGGTTACAGTTTTAAACCGAACTTTTTTAGGAATGTCAAAAAATCGCAGCAGAATGCTAAGAAACGCTGAAAATCACAATAAATTACAGCTAAAAATTCCAAAATCGCGAAGAACAAAATTTACTATATTAGGCTAAAAGTTTGAAACAGAATTAATTCCTTTAACGAATATAAAAAAAATCACCGCTAAACGCAAGAGAACGCTAAAAATCTCGTCAAAAATCACTAATAATTCAAAAATCGCCGAGAACAAAATTTACTAAGGTGGACTAAAACATTATGACCGGAATTCTTTCACTAAAATTATATGCAACTTCTTTGACTGTAATTATATGCAATATACTCCGTATTTTTATTTTAAAATAAGAATTTTTTTTTCCTCTCTCTCATTTTTTTTCTTAAGTTTCGACATATATAATGGCTAAAGGCCGCCCTTTTAGGGGTGCGCCCTGAGGCGGCTGCCTCATCTGCCTCACCCCTGACGCCGGCCCTGTAGACACTCCACTACTGCTGTTGTACAACTACCTGGAGTCGGTGCGCGCTCACTCTACTCCTCCCCTCCCCCGAACCTCTATGTGCGCAATCTCTCCGACCGCGCCATCTCTCCTGGCCTTACCTTATATATAATGAAAAATTGGTTATGGAATGTATATCTAATTAGTAGTTTTATATGAAGATAATTGAACACAAATCCAGATTTCTTCAAATTTTTTCTGCCTCTCAACCCGTCTTTATGTATGTTTGTCCGTCCGTATATGCAGAGCCGGCGCAATCATAGGGCAAACGGGCCCTGCGCCAATTGGGATCTTGTTAAGGGCCCACAATCTTTCTACACAATTCAAAATAACGTTTCATCTTTAGAAAATAGTAATATTATTGCTCTAGATTTGTTCTTAAACACTTCTTTGTGAGAAAAAAGTTAGCATTAATTTTATTTCTTACAGGCAAAGCTGATATAATTGACGGAGATTGTATAGATTCGACGATCCCGAAAGAAACAGTGAATGCAAAAAAAAAATAAATATTTAAGATACTGTAAAGGATAGAAGATTTTGAAAAAATTAAAAATAATTATGCACATTAAATGTGAAATCAGTGCTATTTTTCATACATTTTGTTATTCAAATTATATATTAATCTACGATATCTACATTTTAAAAATAAAGTATTGCGGTATAACCGGGGTCCCACTAACTGATTTCTCTTGCTCTGCGTATGTGTATACAGTCCCTTAAGATTTTAGTGATTTTCTAAGAAAATTTATACTGACGTCAAAATTTTGCCATTGGTAGTCCAATATACGGAAGAAATTAAGGGATATGTTGTATCTCAGATCACAAACACTACGATCAAAGTGAAGAAATACTTTTATTTGTTTGATTTTTTTACCTCCGTTTGCCAAAACAATTGTTTTTACATTGTTCGTCACAATTTAACGTAATTATTTCAGTGTTTGCATTCGGTCACTTGTGATTATCCGAAATGGTACGTATTGAATTGATCGATAAGAAAATCCTACTACTAATAACTGAATAAAGAAAAGCATCTAAAGATAGAAAGACTTCGCTTATCTTTGCTTAGAAAAATTAGCGATGATTTTGAATAAATGGGAAAATGAAATCAGAAAAAAACTAGTCGGATGTGTCAATCACAAAACTTTCTTCTATGTCACACAAGTTTCGCATACATTAAAAAGAATCAGCACTAATTTATATCAATGTCTAACTGAAATTGAATTTTTATTAAAATCCGTGCATTATTTCTTGAGATCGCTATCGCTAAAATCGTGTAAATCCTGCAAAATGCTGCATAGCAGCGTCACCTGCTAGGAGATTTTTACCAAAAACTAATCAGCACCAATTTATATCAGAGACTAACTGAATATAAAGTTTTATTAAATTCCGAGCATTAGTTCTTGAGATAGAGCTATTGCGGAAATCGCGAAAAATGCTGCATAGTAGCGCCACCTATTGGGAGATTTTTACCAAAAACTAATCAGCACCAATTTATATCAGGGACTAACTGAATCTAAAGTTTTATTAAATTCTGAGCATTAGTTCTTGAGATAGAGCGCCCACAAAATTTTTGTCAAAATTTTTTCATACAGACAGACAGACAGAGTCACAGACAGACATTTTCTAAAAATAGTCAAATCGTGTTCAGGACCTTCTAAAACGTATAAATCCGTCGAAAACCGGAAGTCGAAAATTTTCATGAATCCAATACTTTTTTCTTGTAAAGATAGAAGAAAATAAAAATACGCATGAAACTTATTTCAAAATTTATCAATTTTTATTTTAATAAAATATTAATGATCGAAAGTATATTTCAATTGTAATTTTATATGAAGGATGCGAGAGAGTGAATTAAAATCCAGATTTCTATATTTTTCATCTGTTAGCCAGTCAGTTTTTGTGTGAACAGTGTCCTTGGAGATTTTACTGAATTTTTAAGAAAATTTTTCACTGACTTCAAAATTTTACCATTTGTGGTCTGAGAAGTTAGCACAATCTCAGGTCTATGGTAATATCTAAAAAAGGATGCTACTTAAGTAGAGAAATTCTCTATTTGTTAGCTATTTACATCCTTTGCCAAAACATTGTTCAGTTTATTACATTTTTAATATGTTTATTTCAGTATTTGTATTCTATTACTTCTGATTATGCGAAGTGGTATGTACTGGATTGATTCATAAGAGGAAGCATGTTCAAATCCTAATACTAATAGGAAAATTGTTTTTTTAACGAAAGACGGATTAGATGTTTCTCAATGAACGGGAATCTGAAAAAATTATATATTGAACTTACGTTGGAAATTTATTTATAAACCTCCGATTTAATTTTTCATATAAATGAAAAGCTGGTGGACAGGCAGGATAATAATTAGTTTTATATGAAGGAGAAGCGAAATCGAAGTCAATCTACTTTTTTATATCTTTTACCTTAAATATATCATTGTTAGTAAGCTTTTGTGTAATTTGTCTGTGCACACGTTCCTGCAATGTCCTTTGACATTTTATTAGTTTTCAAGAAATATTTATACTATTTTCAAACTTTCTTTTCTATTTAGTGAAGAAACCAATTATAATAAAGATAGATATTTGCCTGTCTGTCTCTCTGTGTGTGCTGTATTTTGAAGATATTGATGCAAGCAGAGATGCAAGATTTTGTCTGGAAAGTACGTGTATGTCTGAAGTTAAGCACCTCAGGTCAGTTTTGGGATTTTTTATAATTACCCGAGATGTTAATTAAAAACCCTAATAAGCATCGAAAAATGACGAGCTTCCATTGGGCTGCCGATTGTGTCTACTATTGTCCTGGCTTTCTTCGGTATGCCTTTCGTCTTCCGTATATGTCCTTCGTCTTCAAACAGACAAAGGAAAAAGTTTCCGTTTTCTCTGAATTTTGAAATCGCTATGAAACGGGCCCCCCTTGGGGTTACAAAAAAAAAAAAAAAAAAAAAAAAAAAAGAAGAAAAAAAAATTCGGGTTTTAACGGTATCTTTCGTTTAAGCAAATATTAATATTTATGGAATTGATAGATAAAACAAAGGATGTTGAAACCCTAATACTAATAGGAGAGTAAAGTAAAATCTTCTAAAGATAATATAATTTATTTATCAATAAGTTAGGAAATAAAATATAACTTTTTTTATGATTTTAACATACTTTGAAATGTTATTTATATAAACCTTAGAACTTTATTTTCATGTAGATGAAATGTTAATTGATTTTTCAGAGCGTCCTCGTTGACAAACACAATTTAATTGCTTAATTTCTTTAAAACAGTGTTTTCATATTCATTAACAATTCAAAATAAACATCTCTGAAAAGAAACTCCGGGGAATCATTTCAAGAACCCACAAAATACAGGTTGTATCTCTAAATATAAATTAAATAAATTAAAAATAGGTTCTTCTTTTCAAGAGACTAAATTTTAATGAAATATTATCTAAAACATCAGAGGTTGTTAATCTATATATTTTAGAAGCATTGTAAATTTTATATTTTTTCATAAAATCTTATTCTAATTAAATCTTTGATAGTCTCAAAAATTTCATTTTGACAATACGATATTATGCTTTTAAATTAAAACATAAATCCGTATGTTTTTTTATGTGATACATTTAAGCATAAAATATAGTGATAATTAAAAGCTTATCAAATTCATACTTTGACAGAATAAAGCAGAGCTCTCATGAGTAACAGCGTTCTGCAAAATCGCATACGCAATTAATTATCATAGGAATATTGAATTTTAAAATAGTTAATTGATTTTTACGCTAGAGAATTTATTATCTATTCGCGCAATGAACACTTTCTTTAAAACTATGTTAATTTATGATGGTAATCGTCTATTTGGAGATTTTAAATAAGTAAATGGAATGGAGAATCGATATTTATTTACTATAGCTGTTCTGGTATTACGTGCGATAAGAGCCAAATTTCCTTACGTCTTGTTTTAAACGTCGCTTTATTACTGCTATTCTAGTGATGCTACAGCAGGCAATAAATGACATATTATGGAAATTTGAGATTATTTCTGCAGAAAACTTTATATTTAAGCATTAAAAACAACAGACGCCCCCCTCTCCCCCCCCACATACATTAAAAAAAATTGCCATGCTGTGAGGAAGCAACAAATAAGATCATATAGAATATTCATTTGTCACGACAAATGTTATGTTTAAATATTAAACCTAAACGAAAAAAAAAAAAAAACCATTTAACATTGTTTATGTTATTGTTATTTTAATGATGCTGTAAATGCAAATAAATATCATATAGGAGCTTAAGAATGCATGCTATGTTTGAGTGTTTAGCATATCAGTAATTCAAAAACACATTACATATTATGAAAATGTAAGGTTTATTATGGTACAATCTATATTAAAAAAAGACTAATTAAGACTATATAATTTACTAAAAAAGACTAAAGAATTAGACAACTTAATTTCAAAACTGTTATGTTATTGTTATTCTAATGATGTTGTAAGAGACAATAAATAATATCATATAGTATCTTAATATGATGCAACAAAACTTATGTTTGAGAATTAAACAGAAATGAACTTCCAAAAACAATTTTAAACATAGAGCAAAGTAAAATAAAACTGATTTTTCATGTGTTTTAGTAGAAAAAAATAAATATTTCAACTGTTTTGTTGTATAAAATAATGTAAGCGCTATAAATTAGGATATGACGATTAGACAAAAATAAATTAGTAAAATTCAAGTAAAATTGAACTGTTTTACGTGAATTAACAAAACCTATTTTGGTGACGATACATTTTTTTTTTTTTTTTTTTTTTTTTTTTTGTAGTTGCAAAAAAAATTTTTGTTGTTGATTCAAACAAAATTTCCATTGACCTATATTTAAACAAAAAAATTTCTTGGGTCAACCAAATTTTTGTTGATTCAACTAAACTTTTTCCTGAGTGTTACCGCCAACCACACAATAGTGTTTCAATTTTTCTTAACAATAAAAAAAAAATATATTAAATAAAGAAACAACAGAAAATCATTTTGAAAGAATTCAGTATTTAGAAGCAGTTGTAAAATATGTTTATTTTTAAAATAAAAGGGGTATTGAATGTTCAGAAGCCCAAGAAACTTTTAACGAAATACTTGACTTTTCAAAGTTTGTTAATTCAAAAATTTTATAACAGTTCAATTAAATAGTTGAATATTTGTCCGTGTAACAGCCTTTGATGATACGACATTCCCCTAAGTAAATTGAAACAGTTCTCTGTATGTTTTATTTGAAAGATTTGGTCAAATAATTAAATTAAATATTTGACCCTTAGTTAATTAGTTTACTTAGTGTTTGATCTTATATGTTATTCATCTGTTGAACTTGAACACAACTCTACGTATTTTATAAGGTTTCAAATGCTTAAAAGCAGTCTATGTATAAAAGTAATGTAAAAGCATAATAAACTCGCGCTTTCAAAGATTAGAGAGGAGCACTTATGAGTAATAACATTTTCTAACAACGCATCAGCTATTAATTATCGTCTGAATATTGAATTTTAAAATAGTTAATTAAATTTTACAATAGAGAATTTATTATCTATTCATGCAACATGAACACATTTTTTAAAGTATGATAATTAACGACTGTAAAGTCTACATAATGATTCTAAGTATCTGGATGGGTAAAGCATATTTATATGTATTTATCAGATGATGACTTGGTATACTGAATGTAGAAAGCCTAATTTAAACATGTTCCTATACATTTTAGTTTTAAGGCTGTTCTGAAAATCTAAAAGAGTTACTTTCTGACACATTCCTGAATTCATTTTTATTCTTAAACGCATAAACCCGGCATGTATTCTTATTCAGATACTAAGAACACATTTTTTTAAACTGTGATAATTAATGACTGTAAAGTCCACATAATGATTCTAAGTATCTGGATGGGTAAATAATATTTATATTTATTTATCAGATGATGACTTGGTATATTGTATGTAGAAAGCCTAATTTAAAGATGTTTCTGTACATTTTAGTTTTAAGGCTGTTTTCAAAATCTAAAAGAGTTACTTTCTGACACATTCCTGAATTCATTTTTATTCTTAAACGCATAAACCTGGCAGGTATTCTTATTCAGGTACTAAGAAATTGAAAAGCACTTTCCTTTTTTCTCTATGGCAAATAATATTTCAGAAAAAGACCAAAATTTGGATTTTTGGGTCGATTTTCAAATCTTGACATTGCAGGGAAACTTCTAACATCGTAGCAATAGATCGTATTTCAAGATCTAATGCATTTATCGACAAACGAAATACGCTATTCGGTTCCAGAACATTTGAAGAATAAGGTTCCATGCCTTTACATGGAAAAATCAGTTTAAGAATGTGTCAACAATTTTTGTGTTGTTGAGTGAGAAAAAGAAATCTTTAAGAGCAACCTTAATATTTACTCAAGTAACTACTCAATATTTTACTCAAGTTATTACTCATTTACTCAAGTTATTACTCAAGCAACAACACAGTACTACAGAAATAGTGTTTGTATTACCTATATCTTGGTCAATGTTTAAAATATTGCCTTAACATTAGAGTGTACACATTTTGCCAATATTTGTTCAATATTTGTAAGCAATATTTATCCACTTGATTACCCCTATTTTCAATGTAAAGCTAATATTTCTGTAATCGAGGAATTGCATTGAAAATATTTCCAAAGTAAAGTTAATGTAATTAACCAATAATGGTATTTCATTGAAAGTATTTATGAATGCAATATTGGTCCACTATTCCGCTTCAATGTAGGAATATAATCAATATCGGTCGGGTACTAGCGTATTAATTTAATGATGATTATGTTATTGGCAATAAATAAAATCGTTTAACAGTTTAAGATGATACAATAAAACGTACATGTTTATGAGCACTAAACATAACGAAAATATAAAAATAAAGAGGAATATGGAATTAAAATAAATTCCAACATGCACATTTAATTACGTTCAATTATATGTCGTTATAAAAACGTTATTTCAAATATGTTCTATTTCTTATGAAAATGTATTTCGTTTTGAAAATTAAACATAATTCGTTCACACATATAATAAATAGTGTTTATATGCCCACGAATATTGTTTAAAATTATGTAATATAATTTATATTTAAATAAGATTATTCATTTATTTATTAAAAATTATGCGTAATAAATTGCGTTAATATCTCATAGTCGATAGTGCACTGGTATATACAATATTGTTTTAAATATGACAGAGGGAATTATCGAAAAATACTTTCTAGAAGGTTGCTGTTTACCATTTTATTTTTTAAATATATAGAAGGAAACGAAGAAAAAAAGGAAGAAATAAAATTTTTAATATGAAGAAAATAAGTGTTTAGTATTAATAATTTTACAATTATTAAAATAGTAAAACTTTACCTTTTCAAGAGTAAGAATAATAACTGCAAAACACCAAATTAGTTAGACTTAACATTTGAAAAATGTCTCCAAGTTTTCTCTTACCTAGAACAAAAAATGAAATTCTTAGATCGAATATTATTTTAAGTACAACACATGTAAAAGTATTTGAGAAAAAAAATATTTAAATAAATACAAAATTTCAGAATTCATTAATAAATACACAAGCAATAAATAATATTTTTAGTATAAATATAAAATTATCTGTAAATGCATATTGTAACAATAATTATTAACATTTGTTTATGTAATTGCTTTAAATAATTATCTACTGCGTTTTATTAATTGAAATAAGAAGTTATATTGAATATTTTCTATCATGTTCAGCATTACATATCTTAGCACAGCTTAAATAAAATTTTTCGTACTCCATTGCCAAAAGAATATTTTGTTCACGCATATTCAGAAGTTTTTTTTAGCATGTCATTATAAAACATGAAGCATCATAAATTATTCATTGCGATACCACCAATAATGTATTATGATAAATTTGAAACATCTTCAGTTTTATCTATGAAGCATGCCCAAGTAAGGGAAAATGTCTTAATTTTATCTGTCAGTATCTTCCTTTCGAATTCTAATCATACTTTAAAGAATGAAGAGTAAGAATGAATGCACCATGTATTATAGAGTGCCATTTTAAAAAAATTTTATTTTTGTAAAAACTAGGGGATCCAACTCGCGCTTCTTGGATTAAAGAACATAGGTAAAAAAAATAATAATTGAAAACTCTAATAGATTTTTTTTACATTTAATATAGTTTTTTAGATTCCCCACGAACAACACAAAAAAACATTTTAATACGAAAAATATCAATAATATATTCAAAGAAAATGTTTTGAAACTTAATAAACTCGATACTTTTGTGTTAGCCACATGTCAGGATTTAATAGCCGAAGAAATCCCCAAAGATTTCGCTTCTTACAGCAACATTTTTTATTCTACTAATTAAAGTGGTTTATAGACGTAGTTCGACTAGATGTGAGCTAAATTTTATTCATATTATTTTATTCACATTATATAACATCATCTTCTTTTAATAATTATCTTCTTTTTACGTTAAATGTGTAATCTTTCGCGGGGTTTATATTCTCTTACTCATACCTGACTAAAACGTTTTTATATCTGAGTTTGTCTTTGACACTCTGAAAAGATCCTTAAATTTAAATCAATGCTTAAAAGATGGATTCCTTTAAGAAATGAGCGCAGAAATTAATTAAATTAGAAGGTGCTTTGCATATACGAGGGAAAGTCATTAAGTAAGTCACAAAAGATAAATAATAACTTACAGTGATATTCCCTTCAAAACTACTTTTATTTCTCAACATATTCTCCACCAATATTTATGCACTTATATCACCGTTTTATCAGTGCCCCAACACCATCTGCAAAAGATTCTTTGGGTTGCTGTCTCAGTCACATTAGGACTTCAAGTGGAACCTTTTCATCATCTGTGAACATCATCATGCAACTTCTTCAACATCCACCATACAGCTTCGACTTAGTTCTAAGCGATTTTCATCTGTTTAGTCCACTAAAAACCATCTTGGAAGCAAGATGATGTTCACAGATGATGAAAAGGTTCAACTTGAAGTCCTAATGTGGCTGAGACAGCAACCCAAAGAATGTTATGCAGCTGGTGTTGGGGCACGGATAAAACGGTGATATAAGTGCATAATTATTGGTGGAGAATATGTTAAAAAATAAAATAGTTTTGAAGTGAATATCATTGTAATTTATTATTTAATTATCTTTTGTGACTTACTTAATGACTTTCCTTCGTGTGTTAAATTTACACATTTGGCATAATTAATAATAATAAATCTTAATTAATAAATTATTTACTAAGTAAGTATCAATCATCACTTATTGCATTCAAAAATGAAAACTAAAATTTTTACATGTTTCTTAAAATCTCAAAACTATTTAGCTATTTTAATCGAGTAACATACGTAAAAAACAATGTTTAAATTTGTATAAACTCAAAATATGCATTGTTATGAAACGTTTTAGTTAAACACATTTGGACATGTTTATGTATTAAATTTTTCTATACAAAAATGCTCTTTTTATACAAAATTATATTCAATAATGCATGAAAATGTTAACAACTGCTTATTAAGTTTATTTGAAGTTCACCGTTAAGAAATAACTGCCGAGACTAAAATTAAAACAACATATAAAGCGATTGCGCATGAAAAATATAAAACTTCTTACTTAATATTAATAATTACCAGGTACTTATCAGTCATATCATATAACATTAAATTATGTCTTGTACATTTCTAAGATACGCTATTACAGCTAATTTCAGTATATCCATATTTGAGCATTAAATCGAATCTACGGTACTTCTGAAATATCAGTAGTTATTCCATTCCAATTTGCATCGGAGTATATGATTATAAACTGTTTACGAATCACCCTTAACTAATAGATCATTAATTGTGTTTAAACAGGCATGCATGTACACGTTCCTGGAATTACTAACTCATGTAGAATTCTGCATGTAATATGAATATATATATATATATATATAAGCATCAAATTAGAACTAGCTTCATTTAGAACATTCTTTGTTGAAAAACTGCGCTTCGAATGTATTCTACTTTTATTGGAAAAAATAGAAATGGGGCAGAAATATGTAATTGGATTCTGGAATTGCTTCCAAAAAAGAAATATCCCATTGTATTTATCTGATGAATTTTGTCACCATTATTTTCTATTGACTTTCATGATTGCTTTTATTTTATTCATTCAGTCCGACTTCAGTTTTATTTTATGGGAAAAAGGACCAATAATTACGTAATATTTTCCCAGGGCTACAATAATTATACAGTAAAACCCCGGTTATCCGAAAAGCATGGGACCAAAGGATTTTCGGTTAACCGGGGTTCCATAGGAATTTTCGGATAACCGGGAGGCTTCCTAATTTTATTCTACACTGTAAAAAAAAAAAAAAAAAAAAAAAAAAAAAAAAAATCCTGAAAAAAACGGAAATTGTACTGGAAATCGAGACGCCAGTACTATTTCCGTATTTTAGCGGAAAAAAAATTCCGTAAATTCCAGGAAAATTTCCGTGATTTCTGAAATTTCCGTTTTTAAATTTCTGTTTAATAACAGATATCTTCCGTATTTTTTAGAAATTTTTATGTCGTTAAAATAAAATTTATAGGACCAAAAAAGAAAAAAAAGTTACTTTGCAATTACAACCTTATAAGGGATACATACATTTTTGCTTAATTATTTCATTCCTGAGTGAATTTACAGTAATTGACGAAGAAGTAGGACTGGTTCAGACCTGGATCCTAGAAGAACTCTAGTAAATACAAGAATTTTAATTCGCATTTCAAACAAGGCGATTTCTGTACGCAAACCTCTGAACGTCAGTTACGGAAATTCCACTGTTTTGGAAGAAATGCGGACATTGTACTGTTTTGAAAGAAATACGGAAAAAATCCATTAAATTTACGGAAAACTTTCTGCATATTTACGGATTTGAAATCTCTTTAACGGAACTAATGTCATTTACGGAAATTGTACTGAAGTTTTGGAAAAATGAAACTTCTCCGTAAAATTTTACGGAAAATCTCTTGTATTTTCACGGATATTTTTTAGAGTGTACCGAATGACACTACTCGCCCTTCTCATTTCCCCACAGTCAGGTAAAGCGTTAGTGCTTGCAGGTGCTGCAAAAGTCCGTATTCTATTTGATTTCACCTTCCTGTTTACACGTCTTTTAATTTCCTCCAAAATTTATTTATGATGAGTAATATTTTAAAATACAAACGGGTTTTTATAAGCATGAAGGAATCAACGAGTTGAAAAAGTTTACATTGGCACCTCAATATATTGAAATGCAGGAAGATACAACAGGATCAGATCTGTTTTTGTTTAAAAGTTGGCGTAATAAGACAGCATTGAAATAATGCTAAGTTGAAAAACAAAAAACAACAGATTTTGTAAAGAAATGAAGTGTTGCATGTGGCTATGAAATAGTGCTGGCGATTATACGTATAATACGTATAAAACGTATTGTAACCGGTAACGATTTTGGATAGGAATCATATGGAAAAAAGGCTTAACTACGTATACGTTTAAACGTATATAAACGTATAATCGCGAGCACTACTATGAAATAAAATGTCTACATTTTCGCAATAGTCCAAATAAGTAAGTTGACGCTGTTTATTTATTTCATAAAAAGCATTCTTGTCTTAAATAAAAAAAAAATTATATAAAAAAAAAAGTTTTAAGGTCTTTCGGTTAAGCCGATTTTTGGATTACCGGAATTCGGATAATCGGTGTTCTACTGTATATCAAAAACATGCACATAATATTGCCTAATAATTTTGCTTACCAATTTTTCTGCACGAATTCAAAAATACAGTTATGCTAAATTTGAAATACTTGCAATAAATTGCTAATTTTATCTTATTGAGTCAATATTTAAGAATCTAATTTGCATATCGAGATATACGATTACGAATTGTTTACGCGTTATTATTATTAACTAATAGATCATTGAGCGTGTTTAAACAGGAATGCATGTGTACGTTCCTGGGATCCTGGAATTGTTAAATCGTGTGAAATTCTGTATTTTATTCTTATATATATATATACAAACATTAAATACAGCTTTATTTGGAACGTTCTTTGTTGTAAAGTGCGCTTCGAATGTGTTCTGTTTTTATTGGAAAAGACAGAAATGGGGCAGAAATATGGATAATTGGATTCTGGAATTGCTTCCAAAAACGAAATATTCCAATGTATATAACTGATGCGTTTTGTCACCATTTTTTGCTATGGACTTCTATGATTGCTTTTATTTTATTGCTTCAATATGATACCAATTTTATTTTATAGGGAACTTTTGGGAACTAATTAGAAAGTATTTCTCATCTGTAATACTTACTTTTACAAACATACGATTATTATTTCCTACGAGTATTTATTGAATACTACCTTCAATTTTTTCTTTATGTACTGAATGTACTTGAATGTGTATATACATATGTATATGTATATGTTTATGCATAGGTATATGGGTATTTGTACATCTTTATGTGTATGTATATATATATGAATATGAATGTGCAATTTCAATACTGAAAAATCAGGGTTTGTAGGGTCCTTAATTTTTAGTACTACCAGCATTTCCGAATAGTCATTTTGGCCTTATTTAATCGCAGTAATTGTAATACTTTCTGAGTTTAAATATTGCGAAGATTTCTATTCGCAAAACAAATTGCTCAAAAATAATGACTGTACAAATCCTAAAAGTAAATTTCTCTTCTCAGCATGTCCTTCTTTATATTTTGAGACATTGAAACATTTTCAATTTTATGCAAAGTAAATCCCTTCTATGCTAGACCATGTTATATAAATTATGGGAATTAGCATAACTTAAACTTTGGAATTAGCGTAATTATTATAAATGAAAAACAAATGATTTCAGTACTGACGAAATATTAGATTAATATTTCTTCTAAATTTCGTCGCATATATAATACAAACATACATAATGTATTATGGAGCATAATTTTCGAAAACATGCACCAGTTGGATAATTGTTTATATTTGCTTGTAGAGAATTGATTTTATAGTGATGCAGTGGGATCTCGTTAGTACATCTTCGCATAGGATGCATATCTGGTTAATAAAGTTAATTTTGTTTTCACCATTATTTCCTGTTTGCAATAAATGTTAAAGACATCGCTTAAAGCGTACTACTCATAGGATAATGCGGGCAATGTTTTCACAAACTGACCGAAGAGAATCAATACTGCTTTTGTTCATTATTTTTCAAAAAGCAACTTTGATGTAACTTTGGTTATTGGAAAATCAAGAAATTGTCAATGACATTAATGAAGAAAAACAAAAACTTTCGACCACCAAAAACGTGAGAAGTTAGAGGTTTGTTTTAATCGTGATGCACAATGGGATCTCAGTAGTGCGTCTACGCATAAGACGCATAGCTGGTTAATAAGGATAATTTCGTTTTCACCACCATTTCATGTTTGCAATTGATGTTAAAGACATCACTTAAAGCGTACTACTCATCGGATAATGCGGATAATTTTTTCACAAACTGGCCGAAGAGAATCAATGCTGCTTTTGTTCCTTATATTTTAAAAAGCAACTTTGTTGTAACTTTGGTTATTGCAAGATCCAGAAATTGTCAATCACAGTAATGAAGAAAAAAAAAACTTTCTAAAACCAAAAACGTGAGAAGTTCAACAACTGCTAATGGCTGTTCACCAATATTATACATCAAAACGTGATATAACAGACCAAACTTTCGAGTTTGTCGGAAAATGATGTAAAAACATCATTTCTTCAAGTAATGCAAATGAAAGAGAAGATTACATTAATTAAAGTTTAATCATGTAAGCTTTGCAATTTCTTTGGATATTTTGTTTGTCCCCAGTAATTATTTTTGTGCATTAATGAATTGTCACTAACTTGTTTGTTTACAACTAAAATTAATAAATTACACAAAAAAATTGTTTGATTTTAGCATTAAGTTGGTAACCTATTTAATTTTTATGGAAAACGGACTTCAATTTATTCAACGTACGGTATAATTTTATACCATTCAAATGTTTATATGTTGTCATTTAATGCAAACTTCGGTTAGTGCGGATAAAAAATGGCCTCCCTTGAAAGTCCGCAGTAACGGGAGTTCATTATGCATGATAATCTGAACTGATACACTTCGATTTTTTTTAAAGTTTTTTTCTTCTATAAACAGCTATTAAATCGGTTTCAGATTGCATTGTTAAAATCAATTAATGCCTACTGATTAATTCAGTAAAAATCCTATATTTTTATATTATTCCATTATATTTATTATTTTAAATTGAATGTTTATACCTTCCCCTTTCATTCGATTTCAGTTAAAAAATGAAGCATATACTTACACATGTTAGACAATTACAATCAATAAATTTCCAAAACAAGTTTAATAACTGTGAATTATTCACAAAGGACAAAAGAACTTAAAGAAGGAAGAGATAAGTGGAAAATTTCAAGCTAAAATAAATCATTTGTTTTTAGATTGTTTATTCAAAACGACCCGAATTAAAAAATTTCATTGATGAGAACAAAACATAGGCAATTATGGTTTCAATACTCTTTTAAAGAAATTATTATGTGTTTCTTTAAATGTTGATCAAGTAAAAAGCACATGAAATAAAATTATGTCAAGTATGTAATAATTTTTTTATTAAGTCAAATAAATAAATGAACAATAATAAAAGAAAGGGTACTTTGTTATAGGAGTCTTGAAGCAACTCAGTGTTAATAAATTGCGATCTCGCGCCAAATATTATTATAAATAATCATGAAAGTGAAACGGCGACCAATGAAAAAGTTTCTAATCTTATACAGTTTATTTATGTTATAATTGACTTTCCGTACAAATAGTGTAAAAAAAGTATTGTAATCATAAAAATCCGATTATGGAAATATTAGCATATTTACATTTTAAGGTTTCCTGAATACATTCTTTGCTATTTTTAAAACTCTTAAATATGTATGTGTGAACATATGAGTATATATTAGAATTTCCTCACGTTGTTAGGTCCCAAGAGCTCGTTTTGGGTGGTTTTTCAATGGTGTTGCTGTGTGTGTATATGTGTGGGTGAACACGATATGGTCCAAATTGTTTTCGATTGAATTTCGGATTGCTATGTAATATATACTAACTGCGGCTAGTGTTCTCATGTGTCCCGATTTACGCGGGACGTCCCAATTTTCAGGTGTTCTAAGACCACTGCGTTGGACGCAAAAAGTTTCGCTTTTTATTGTCTATTTCATCGCTTGTGTTATCGGTTTTTATTGTCTATTTACTGACTGGAATTATTGTAATCAAAATTTCTTTCGACTTCCGGTTTTCGACGAATTCACACGCTTTAGGGGTCAGAGTTCCCGAAAAAATTGCATAGTCCCTAAGGAATACTACACAATTATAATTTTTCAATGCAAACATCTCCTAAACGGAGTTTGTTTCGTTTCATTGCGATTACTGCATAAGTTTATTGTGTTTATTTGGTACAGTAAAACCTACTAAGATGGAATCTCCAATGACCACAGAAAGATTCCGTTTTATACAGGTTTCTTTTTTAGCTGGTATATTTGTATAGCATTCCTTCAGCAGAGACCATGAAATTTTTTATGCTTAAAACAGTATTCCGTTATAGACAGGTTTCGTGTTCATAGGATTTTTCATGGATTTTTTATGTTCCGATTAAGACGTCTATGTTCCACTTTTTTGTCTGCTTGTCCCGCTTATTGTGGTAGTGAACCTGGCAACACTAATCGCGACCCATAGTTAGGGAACCACTGTAATAGATTGATGAAAAAGATAGTAGCGTTTAATTTTAATTTCAGTCGATTAGCGTACAGATATGAATTTGCAAAAGATTCTCGGCCAAAATAGAACAATTGCCACATCATTTTTTTTTTCATCATCCATGTGCTTTTATCATAAACTAGATTTTGCCCGTGGCTCCGCTCACGTTTTGAAATTTTGGCTCAATTCACAAGTTTTGAAATTTGAAATGCAAATTTTAAGTATAATTTTTATTTTTTTTTGCATCATTTTTCTAACTAATAATGCAATTCTCCTCAAAAAAGATAATCTTTCGTAATCCGGTTGACCTAGTTATAGAATTTTTTCCCATAGTTTTATAGATGCTCTATAACTCAGCAACGTCAATTGATGTGCTATAGATTAAAACCTTCCCCTAAAAATTACATAACTGGCATTGTATGTCCCAGAAAAATCCGTTTAGCAGAACATGAGTTATAAGCATTCGAAATGAAATTCCCATTTACATTATATATATATATATATATATATAGTATATAGAGTTTTCTCCAACAGCTCTATAACTAAGCAAGTAGAGCAATGTGTTATACTACACTAAAACCTTCCCCGTCCTAAAATTTCCTAACTGGCAATATAAATCTATTTAGCATAACGGGAGTTTTTAGTGTTCGGAATAAAATTCCATTTCATAATCTTTTTGACCTAATTACAGAGCTCTCTCCCATAGCTCTATAACTAAGCAACATAGGAAGGTGTATTATGCACTAAAACCTTCCTCCAAAATTATACAACAGTGCAAGTTCCATCTAAATCAATTCAGCAGAATCTTTTAAAAAGTCTAATCTTTCTTAATCGGGCTAATCTGTTTATAGAACTTTCCCTTATAATTCTATAAATAAGTAACGTAGAACAATATGTTATGTACTAAAACCTTCCCTGAAAAATTTTCTAACTAACAGTACCAGTTTCATCGAAATCCATTAAGTAAAACTTTTAAAAAGGCTAAGCTTTCGCAATCAGATCTATCTGATTATAAAAATTTCTCCCATAAATCTATAAGTAAGCAACATAGAAAGGTCTATTAGTATCATACACTAAATCTAAAATTATCTAACAATGCAAGTTCAATCGACATCCATTCAGCAGAAACTTTTAAAAAGGCTAATTTTTCGTAATTGGATTCATCTGCTTATAGAAATTTCCTCCATAACTTTATGACTAATAAGCAACATTGAACAATGTATTACATGCTATAACCTTCCCTGAAAAATTATGTAACTAACAGTGCAAGTCGCATCAAAATCCATTCAGCAGAATCAATTTATAAGTACCCGGAACAAAATTCCAATTTGTATTTTATTAGTAGATGTCACAACATTTTTCATGCGATTGAATGCAATAAGCAACTTTGCTGCTTTATTAATAACAGAGAAATGATTCAGTGTTATTTTTTCAGTTCATTCTTTTAAATTAACTCAAACCATATTTAACAATTAGTCAATTCATTTAATTGTTAAGTGCTTAGTTTTAGTCTTATTTTCACAGTCCTAATATGAGAAGACATCTTAGATTATTCTAAGGTAATTAAGACAAAATTACTAAACTAAATTTACTAAACTAAATTTACTAAACTAAAATTACTAAACTAAAACAAAATTCCAATTTGTATTTTAATAGTAGATGTCACAACATTTTTCATGCGATTGAATGCAATAAGCAACTTTGCTGCTTTATTAATAACAGAGAAATGATTCAGTGTCATTTTTTCAGTTCATTCTTTTAAATTAACTCAAACCATATTTAACAATTAGTCTAACTTTCATTTAATTGTTAAGTGCTTAGTTTTAGTCTTATTTTCACAGTCCTAATATGAGAAGACATCTTAGATTATTCTAAGGTAATTAATAAAGCACATGTCTCTACATAATTTTTTCCAAAAATAAAGTAACAAATATTTCCAAAGCAATATTGAAATTTTACAAAGATAAATACCCACAAGATTAAAGAACAACCGTAAAACTAAATTTTCATTTTAAAATATATTCAATTTATTTTTCCCGTTTCTGTAAATAACATCAAACCAACCAAATAAAATAAACTTTTTTTTTGCATACCTATTTGTTAAGAAAGAAAAATAAAAGAGTAAAATTTCCGGAAACCATATTAAAAATCCAACAAACCTCGCACGCAAATCTCTACACAACTGATGCCACTTTGAAAAAAAATAAAAATAAAACCATTTTTATTAAAAAAGCGTGTTCGTATGAAAAATGTAGAAAATTGGTACTCTTAGACGTTGAATATCCAATAAAAGATTTAAAAATATAAGATACTTTATCGAGTGTTAGCCACACTCGCTGAAAGGAAATAAAATATTGAGACTGCTTGAAAATTTATTTAAAATCAAAATCCATGGAATATGCAGGAAAGGATATTGAATACGAGTACTGCTTTTATTTTACATTTCGAGTGATTTATAGTCCTGAATTTTGATGGAATTGAAAGCAATTATGCGAAAACTCATATTTTTTTCAATAAGTCAATACATTCTTCCGGGAATGAAAGATGGAAATCGGATTGATTTATTTTCAGCGGTATGAAACACATAACTTTTGTTAAGTAACATGATTTGGATTTTATGTTGAAAATTGAGCTGGAATGCGGTATTTGTAATATAAGATTTTCTTTTGTTTTTTTCCCAGCCATTTTTTTAACCACATGGTTATGTTTCGCTTTGTCCTCTTTTATACAATAATTGTATTAGTTGAAATAGGAATCTAACAAAATTTAGATTCATTGAATTGTTTATTTTAAATTTACAAATATTGAATTAAATTCTGTTTCTTTCGCATTGTATGCATGTGCTTAAACATTATGTTGTAAACTTTTTAAAGTCACTGAAAACTAAATGTATGAAAGTACTAAATTAATTATTTTTATTAAGGTAAAACACATAAAGCTCTTCAATTTTTTTCTTAACTTTATCATTTCCTATTATTATTGTTATTAGCGTAAGATTTTCTTTTTTTTTTCCAGCCATTTTTTTAACCACAGGGTTATGTTTTGCTTTGTCCTCTTTTAAACCATAATTGTATTAGTTGAAATAGGAATCTAACAAAATTGAGATGCATTGAATTGTTTATTTTAAATTTAACAAATATTGAACAAAATTCTGTTTCTTTCGCATTGTATGCATGTGCTTCAACAATATGTTTTAAACTTTTTAAAGTCACTGAAAACTAAATATATGAAAGTACTAAATTAATTATTATTATTTTTTATTATTAAGGTAAAACACATAATGTTCTTTAATTTTTTTCTTATTTTTAACCTTTTTGCTATTTGTTAAAGAAACCTGTAATTTATCAATACATGTAGTTAAACAAATAGCTTTTGTAAAGTAACATGTTTTTTATTTTATGCTGAAAATATAGTTGGAATGCATATTTGTAATACAATATTTTCTTTTTTGTTATTTATTTTTGTTTAACCACAGTAATAGGTTTCATCTTTGAGCTCTTTCATACAATAATTATATTTGTTGAAATAGAAATCTAACGAAATTTAGATTACACTGTTATTTTATTTTAAACATTGAATTAAATTCTTTATTTTTTTCACTTCATTTCTTCTGTACTTTTAAGACTAAAGTCATTAAAAACTAAATATGTAAAAGTACACGTTAATTAAATATTTCATTTACGGTAGAACAAATAATATTCTTTAAACCTCTTAATCATTATTATTTTCTACTTGTTAGAAAAAGCTTTTGTGCTAAAAATTAAGCTGGAATTCGGTATTTGTAATATAAGATTTCCTTTGTTTTTAGCCATTTATGTATATTTAAACACAGGGTTGTGCTTTGCTTTGTTCTCTTTTATATAATAATTGCATTTGTTGAAATAGGAATCTAACTAAATTTGGAATGTAGCGTTGTTTTATTTTAATTAAGACACATTAAATTAAATTATTCGTTGTTTTTTTTTACATATCAGTGCCTTTATGAGTAAAGGAATTAAAATCAAAATACGTGAAATGATAATTATATATTTATTTTTAAAAAGAAAAAAATACATAATTCTCTTTAAACTTTATGAACTTTATTTTTATTAATTTATAATAAAATTTATGCTAAAAGCTGAGCTGGAAATTGGTATATTTCTAATATAAGATTTTCTTTGTTTTCAGCTGATTAGTTGCTGCTTTATTGAGCTCACATACAAGCGCTACTAATTCTGCTTTACTTTGATCCATCCTAATTAAATTAGATACCAAGGGAACGAAATTTTCAGCACTTTCGGTCAAGAATTGAGGGTCTACGACGATTCGTGATCTTCCGTACGCAATCTACCGTAGTTTCAGTCATCGATTCTTATGGAATCGTAGAACGGAAAGACTACATTGTTAACTACTATGTCACAAAATTACAATACCCCACTACCACAACCGTCTCTTGCGCATTGTACTTCTTTTCCCTTTCAGGGATTCATTTTGAATTCTGGGACAAATTTTGTACATATTATTCAACTTCAATTAGTTGGCATTTAAGCAGCATGACTTAAGACAACTACATCCGTTGAGTATGATGACAAATGGCACTAGATCATCTACAAGCTGTAGATTAATGTCATAGCTCTCTCCTTTTCCCGTAGCGCAGTAAACTTTTCCATGTTCGACCGCAAACTTGTTAGAGCCAAACCCTACTTATTATGTTGTATCATATTTTTATATCAATATTTCCTAAAAGTTAACAATAAAGTTAACAGCAATAAAATATATAAAGTTCACAATAGTCATCAACTTAAATAAAACAAGCTTTTAAAAAAAATGTATTTACATAAAACTTTAAAATCCACATAAAAATTAATTATTATGGAAAGATTATTTCAATCAACAGTGTAAAATCAGTTGCAAGCGATGTTGTATAAGAAACTTTACATGACACTACCACGGTATATGACTAAATAAAACATAAACTGAATGCATCGCAGTTAGATATAGCCCTTTGTTTATGGTTTTTATTTTTTTCATAATAATAGACTTTTCTTATGATGCATGGGTGTTTATAAGAATAAACATTCGTGCAGTTTTGACAAGCGTGTTAGAATAAGTTTCTATAGAGTTTCCGAAGATGTCACTTCCATGGATTCCAATTCAGAGTCTTTCCCATCTGCTTCTGATGCATTGGCAATAGATAAATCAACGTAATACAGCATGACCGCATAAGATATTATGCATAACGATTTGTCCAATAAATAAAAGAGTTACTTTTATTTTTTGGACTAAATAATGATAAAAACCAAGATTTGTATTCAGATTTATTTGAATTTTATTACTAAAATATATCTGGCGACTCGATTATCTATGTATATGCAAATTTTAAAGATGAAGAAAGTTTGTGAATTTGAATGAAGACTTCTGAAAATAAATAACAAAGTTTCAGAAACTTTTTTATTAATTTTTATTTGTGTATACGAGTATTTTTATGCAGTTTTTACGTAATCTCTTATATAGTCTCGGTTTAATGTAGTTTCGGTTTAGTGCAGTCTGGGTTTAATGGGGTATCGTATATAAATTTTGTATATTTTTCTCCTGTTATCTTTTTAATTTAATCTATTTAGACGTAAAATGTTTTCTAACACTTAATGATTCTACAAATATCACAATAAAGATCAAATGGATTAAAACAAGCATAAAAAACTCTGTATTTACATAAAACCCTAAAACCCACATAAAGAACCATTTGTTATGGAAATACTATTTCAAGCAACTTTATTAAATTAGCAGTAAGCTGTTTTATAAAAGAAGTTTTCCAAACAAACTTGGTATAGAATTCAATAACGCATAAACATAATGGATCGCGGTTAGATATGGGCCTTTGTTTATGGTTTCCATTTTTCATAATAATAGACTTCCTTATAATGCGTGGGTATTTACAAGAATAGAAAGTGATGCAGTTTCGTCAAACATGTTGGAAAAACTTCTATGGATTTTCCTAAGATGTCACTTTCGTGGATTCCAATTCAGAGTCCTCCCCATCTGTTTCTGCTGCATAGACTATAGATTAAATCAACGTAACGCAGCATGATCACATAAAATATTATGCATAACAATTTGTCGAATAAATAAAACAGATATTTTCGTATCTTGGACTACAAAAAGATAAAAATCAAAGTTTGCATTCAGATTTATTTGAATTTTATTTACTAAAATATATCTGGAGACTCGTTCATCTATGGTTATTCAAATTTTAAAGATGAAGAAAATTTAGGAATTTTAATGTTGACACTTCAAAAAAAAAAAATAATAAAGTTTAGAAACATATTTTATCCTCTTTTTGCTTGCATATATTTTGATGAAGTGTATTTTAATACTTATTATTATTTTTTAAATTCCCAATAATGAAAAAAGTATTAAAAGCACTGCATTGATGCAAAATCTAAGAACGTATGTAGTGGACTATTTCTTATAGAAAAAAAATTTTTTTTGGAATATTTTTCAATAATTTATTATTCTAATATTATAAATAATATCACATAAAGAACCATCTTGAATAAAAGAAATATCAAAATCACTATATGTTTACATAAAACTCACATAAAAGGTCATTTGTTACAAAAAGTCTATTTCAACCAATTTTATTAAAGTAGCAGTGAGCGGTTTTATATAAAAAGCTTTCTAAAATAACTTGATATAGAACTCAATAAAACATAAACTGAATGCATCGCGGTTAGATATAAGCCTTTGTTTATGGTTTCCATTTTTCATAATAATAGACTTTCCTTATGATGCATGGTTCTTTACAAGAATAAAAAGCCACGCAGTGTTGACAAACTTGTTGAAATAAGCTTCCATAGAGTTTTAGGAAGATGCCACTTTCATGGAATCCAATTCAAAGTCCTTCCCATCTGCTGCTGATGCATTGGCAATAGATAAATCAACGCAACACAGCATGACCACATAAAATATTATGCATAACGATTTATCGAATAAATAAAAGTTATATTTTCATTTTGGTCTAAATAACGATGGAAAGCAAGCTGTGCATTCAGATTTATTTGAATTTTATTACTAAAATGTATCTAGTGACTCGATAACCCATGCCTAAGCAAATTTTAAATATGAAGAAAGTTTCTGAATTTGAATAAAGACTGCCAAAAAATGATGAAGTTTCAAAATCTTTTTTTTTTTTTTTTTTTTTTTTTTTTTTTTTTACCTTTTTACTTGCATATATTTTATGCAGTATATTTTAATCTGTTTTGTTTTAAATTGTAGCTGCTTTTGTTTAGATGTAAAAATTTTCCTTCTTCTTTAAATGTCAAGGCTTTTTATTATGCATTTAGTGTAAAGAGACTATTAGAAAATAATTTATGATGTCATCAGGCAGAAATAGTTAAATTCTCAAACACTGATTATAATAATGATACTATATTATTAATGAAAACAACGTTGTTCTTAGGAAGCACACTTTCATTTATGTCTTCAGAAAAAATCGTAAAAGAAATAATGTTACGTATAAACCATTCGTCTAAAAATAAAAGACTAAAAATTAAATAATGGCAGTAAGGAGTAATACCAATTTGATTGCTTTAAAATTTGGAAATTTGTTTCGCACCATCAGCGGTGGAGAGATTCTGCTCTCAAACCTGGGAGACAGGAGGTGCTGAGTTCGAACCCATGTCATGCTCGTCGACCTAATCTTTTGAACTTTTCCCTGTGTTTCTTCAAATCTTGCTTACCTTGCGTAAACACTAGGCTCTGTTAGAAAGATCCCTAGTGAAGGCATACCCCCTTTTTAGGCCTGTATCTATCACGCATATAATCGGCTGTAACAAAAATTCCAAAATCGAAATTTTTTTTGTCTCTTAACCTAGATAATCTTTATACACACGAAAATTATATTTTATTAGCTAGAAATCGATATCGAAAGTGAGAGGTCATTTTTAGAGCTATAGGAAATAGAACTCGTTATAGTAAATTAATAGTGTCGAGAACTTTAAGCGCGTTTTTTTTATCCTGAACAACATTTTAAAATCAGCGAACACTCTACCACCGCTATTTGATTTTTCTGAAAAAGTATCGTCCATATTTTTCGAGTGAAATACGTAGGTCTTTTTTTTTCTCGAAATATTGATATCTCGCAGCTCTGTACAATTTTAAACAACAAATTTTTTTGTTGAAAACTTACATTTTAATTTGACTAGCACTAATTGTTGCTCAAATTTTTAACGTAGGTCTTGGACCGTTACGACATCGAATAAATATTGTCTATTTAACAAGAATTCGTCTAAAACTGGGTATAACGAAAAAACGAACATGATCCAGTTTGTTTCTCAACGCCTCAAATATTTCTCTTATTTACGCATGACCATCATCCAGGTTTATATCCTTTGCATAAAATCAGAAGATGCGCAACATTAAATAATTAATTGGAGATATTCACATTGGAGATCATTTTCATTTCTCTATAAACTTAATAATGCTAATACAGATTCACAATGATTAAATTGTTTAATTCATTACATCAGTTGGTTTTCAAACATTTATGCCTTTCGTACTCCTTGAAAAATTACAAGTGCCTCGCGTATCCCGATTTTTTATTCGTGAGAGTCATGAATAGAAAGTAGAAACAAAAATAGCAGTGAATAGCAACAAATAAACATACATTGATTTACATTTAATGTAGCTTTACACGTAATAACTTTGTTAATGTTATGATTGTAGTAAAAATAGTTTATTTACTGTTGGACCTTTTAACGTGCAGTTAATGGCCACTCTAAGTTTATGTATATTTAAGTAGGGGTAATCTTTCAATATAAAAATATATATATTTCCTGTCTTTATATAGTAAACAGTTGAAAATCATATAAATAGGTAAAGTCTTCTTACCTTCTGTTTTCGGGATTCAGGAATTGTGTATCCAATTTTATCGTGTCATTTATTTATGACTCTGGTTCCGTGTTTTCACATTTCACGTTCTCTCTTCCACTTATCACTACTTAACCGTGAAGGAAGAAAATTATTATTAAAAAAATTGAGTATTATGAAATTGAATGGATTCATTGGTTTAGAAGGTTAAAAATATTTAATAGTATATTTTACATTTTTTACATGTTTAAAAATATAAAAGTTTTATACGCTTTAGGAGCGATTAAAAGTTACGTCTTTCAGTCCGGAAAAATCATGTTACACTGACGTTGAAACAGTCTATAAAGAACATAGTTGCTATGGCTGCATGAGGCCCATTTTTGGGGTATTCACAGTTTTAAGTGTTTACAGAAGTTCTCGCACATGGCTTTGACGTCACGAGCAATCTGGTTTCTCAAGTGCAGAAAGTTTCGGTTTGATTATAGCTTCCTGAGTGATAAGCTGGGATTACGTGTTTCGGAGAAAGAGGGTTTTCAATACACCCCCCTTAATCCCAGGTTGAAGGAAGTTCTTGCAGTTTCAGTCTTTCAAGGTTTCTCAGATGTTCAGGTTTGGGAGTGGGCTTGGTCAACAGATCTGCGATCATGGATTTGCTAGGACAGTACTTCAGTGCGATTATCTTTGCTTCTGTTAGGTGTTTGATGACGTGGTACTTCACCTCGATGTGTTTTGTCCTGTTGGAAAGTTTCTCGGATTCCGTCATCTTTATCGCTGAGAGATTGTCCTCGTATAGTGTAATTGGACAATTTTGCGGTAAATCTAGATCGTCTAGAAGTTTTATGAGCCAAACGATTTCATTGGCTGCGCTTGCTGCTGCTACGTATTCCGCTTCGGCGGATGATTGAGCGATGCAAGACTGTCGTTTGGATATCCAGTAGATTGGATTCTTGCCTATCATAAAAACATTTCCTGTAGTAGATTTTCGCGTTTCGGGATCTTGTGCCCAATTTGCATCTGAATATGCTTCTAAGATTGGTGCATGTTCGGTGTTTATAATTAAGTTTAAGTTCTTGGTGGTATTTAGGTATCTCATTATACGCTTCAAAGCTTTCCAGTCTATTTCGGTTGGTTTTTCATTTTTCCTGCTTAGAATGTTTACAGCCGTTAGTATATCAGGTCTAGTTACTGTCGCTAAGTATAATAATGCACCTATTCCTTGTCTGTACTTGTGATTATTTGGAAGTAGGTTTTCGTTATTATTTATTTTTAGATAACCTGTGTCCATGGGTGTGCTGTATGGTTTACTTTCTTCAAGATTAAATTTATTTATTATTTCACTAATTTTCGTTGTTTGGTTTAGAGCGTAGCCGTTGTCTAATTTCTTTATGCTTATTCCTAGGTAATTCGTTACTTCTCCTAGGTCACTAAGTTTGAATTTAAGTTTAAGTTTCTCTACAAATTTTTCAATGTTTTCTTTGTTTCCTGCTACGAGCAGATCGTCCACGTATACAATTATGTAGACTGTGTCTTCCTTGTTTTTCTCTTTGCGCGTAAATAAACAAGTGTCTGTAGTGCTTTGCACAAATTTCATTTCCTTTAATGTTTCACTGATTTTCGTGTTCCAGGCTCTCGCGGCCTGTTTAAGTCCGTAAATAGCCTTCGTTAATTTGCATACTTTATTTATTTGGTCTGGTTTCTCATGACCTTCGGGTTGTGTCATGTATATGTCTTCGTCTAGCTCTCCGTGTAGAAAAGCTGTTTTGATGTCTAGGTGGTGCACGTTAAATCCGTGGTACGCAGCTGCTGCTAGAAATGTGCGGATTGTTGTGTGAGACACCACTGGGGCAAAAGTCTCGTCATAATTTTCACCATATTTTTGAAGAAAGCCTTTTGCAACTAGGCGGGCCTTGTATCTCTTCACGTTTCCCATATCGTCATATTTGACTTTAAAAGTCCATTTACTTCCTATGATTTTCTTTCCCTGTGGAGGTTCGACTAGTTCCCAGGTTTTATTCTCCTTTAACGAATTTATTTCCTCTTGCGCGGCGTTTATCCAATTTTGTCTTTCAATGGGATTTTTAGTGTTTATCATTTCTAACCAGTCTTTGGGTTCGTTAATTATGTTTGTTTTCACTGTGTATGCGAAGCGATCGGGTGGTACTCCCCGATTTGTCCTCTCTGATCTTCGCGGTTCACATGTGGATTGTTTGGGCGCGGGTGGTTCGCATTCTTCAGGTGTAAAGTCTATCAATATTTCCTTTGAGTTATTTTCAACTAATTGTTCATTTTCTACGGGTTTTGATTTTTCCTCTTCCGGGTTGCTATTGTTTTGAGTGTAAGGACATTTATTTTCAAGGAATTTGACGGATCTTGAAAGTATGACTCTTCCGTCGTTTGTGTATATTCTGAATCCTTTACTTCTGTTATCGTAACCGACAAATTTTCCCTGTTGTGCGGTTTCGTCTAATTTTCCGCGTTTTGATTTATTTATGTGTGCATAGGCTAAGCATCCGAATACTTTTAAGTAATGGATATTGGGCTTCCTATTTGTCCACATTTCGTATGGGGTTTTATAGTTTGATCTTGTCGGTAAGCGGTTTTGAATATGGTTGGCAGTGCATATTGCTTCTCCCCATAGTTTTTGCGGTAATTGCGCCTCTATTAACATGCTGCGGGTCATTTCTAGTAAATATCTATTCTTTCTCTCCGCAATTCCATTCTGGCTGGGTGATTGTGGTACTGTGAGTTGGTGCTCTATGCCTTTTTCGCTTAGGTATTCTTCCATTTCGGTACTAGTGTATTCACCACCGTTGTCTGATCTTATACTGTTTGGGTATCTCCCGAATTTATTGTGTACTAGAGATATGTAGTCTTTGAATTTATCGAATACTTCGCTTTTTCTGGACATTAAATAGATTACACAAAATCTTGTTTTGTCGTCGATGAAAGTTACGAAGTATGTTTTTCCACCGATTGTAGGGGTCTGCAACGGACCACAGACGTCGCTGTGTATCAACTCGATTTTTCGTGTGGCTCTGTATGACGCGTGTTTGGGGTACGGTGCTTCTGTTGTTTTCGCTCTTATGCATACCTCACATTTGTTTTCGTGTCTGCAGTTATTTATCGTTATTCCTGTAACTAGTTGATTTGTTTGCATTTCTTTAATTGTTTGATAACTACGGTGTCCCATTCTGCGGTGCCATAATTCCACACAATTGGGATTTTGACAGCTGTATGTCATGTTTACATAATTTTGTTCTCTAGTATCGTTAGTTAAATTTATTTCATATAGATTATTTTTCAACTTTCCTTCTAATATTGTTTTACCGTCATTTATTATGCTGCACTTTTCTTTTTCAAAGGTTACTTCACAACCGTTTTGGGTCGCCTTGCTTACGGAAAGTAGGTTTGTTTCTATTTTAGGTATGTATAGGACGTTTTTGAGTGTAATTTCTTGTCTTTTGTTTTCCGTTTGAATTTTTATTTCTCCGGAACCATATGATGTTAATTTGTTACCGTTTGCGACTGTTATTTCTGTTTCGGCGTCTTCGTTGAAGTTTGAAAGTAATGTTTTGTCGTTGGTAATATGATTTGAGCTGCCGCTATCTATTATCCATGTATTTGTTTGAGCTTTGTCCGCTAAAAATGCTACGTTATTTATTTTATCATTCTTTGTTTCGTGTTTCTCATTTTTATGATTCGGGTTTGTCTTTTCGAAGCATAGTGATGATGAGTATTGCTTTTGTTTGTAATGTCTGTTTGGTTGCGGATGGTGGTTAGATGTTTGTTGAGTGTAGCTGTTTTGGTTCTGTCGTTTTACGAACCAGCATTGGGCAGTATTGTGATTTCTCATTTTGCAATGTGTGCAGTATCTATTCTCTCTTTTGTTGTTATTTACGTATGCAGAATTCTTTAGTATTTTATACGCTTTTGATGTATTTTGCGGAATATCTGTGTTTTCTGCTCTTCTCATGTATTCGTCGATTAACTTCGTTCTTAGGAAATTAGGTGTCAGATCGGTCTCGGGTCGCGATTCAAGTGCGGTGATCAAGACGTCATAAGACCTTGGTAAAGAGCATAGCATTATAGCTGAAATATGTGAATCGCTTATGCGTTCACCAATCGCGGCTAATTTATCTATAAGCTCTAGTATATTTGTTATGTGCGTTTGCATATTTCCGTTCTCACTTAATTTGGTGTTGTATAATTTCCTAAGGAGAAAGAGCTTGCTTGATAGGGATTCGCGTTCGTGGATTTCTTTCAGTTTGTCCCATGTTTGGCGAGCAGTTTCGAGATTCTTTATGTGTATTATTTGCGCGTCTTCGATGCTCAAATTTATCAGAGCACGCGCTTTCTTATCTTTTTTGTTCCAAGCGGAAAATGCCGCATCCGTGCTAGCTGGAGCTTGCTCCGTTATAGTTTCGATTAAATCATCTTTCGTTAATATCATCTCGATCTTGAATCGCCAGTTAGCGTAGTTTGTGGCGTTTAATTTGTCTATCATTTGAGTATCTCTAAATGACGCCATCATTAAGTTTTCTTTTCTTCTTTTACTTTTACTTTTTCTTTTTATATTTTTATACACTACTTTTTGTTTTTATTTTATTTTATATATAGCGCAGATTCAGACATTTAGTCTCGAATTCTTTTTCAGGCTCGAAATCTTTTTTATTGTAGTAAAAATAGTTTATTTACTGTTGGACCTTTTAACGTGCAGTTAATGGCCACTCTAAGTTTATGTATATTTAAGTAGGGGTAATCTTTCAATATAAAAATATATATATTTCCTGTCTTTATATAGTAAACAGTTGAAAATCATATAAATAGGTAAAGTCTTCTTACCTTCTGTTTTCGGGATTCAGGAATTGTGTATCCAATTTTATCGTGTCATTTATTTATGACTCTGGTTCCGTGTTTTCACATTTCACGTTCTCTCTTCCACTTATCACTACTTAACCGTGAAGGAAGAAAATTATTATTAAAAAAATTGAGTATTATGAAATTGAATGGATTCATTGGTTTAGAAGGTTAAAAATATTTAATAGTATATTTTACATTTTTTACATGTTTAAAAATATAAAAGTTTTATACGCTTTAGGAGCGATTAAAAGTTACGTCTTTCAGTCCGGAAAAATCATGTTACACTGACGTTGAAACAGTCTATAAAGAACATAGTTGCTATGGCTGCATGAGGCCCATTTTTGGGGTATTCACAGTTTTAAGTGTTTACAGAAGTTCTCGCACATGGCTTTGACGTCACGAGCAATCTGGTTTCTCAAGTGCAGAAAGTTTCGGTTTGATTATAGCTTCCTGAGTGATAAGCTGGGATTACGTGTTTCGGAGAAAGAGGGTTTTCAATAATGATTGCATTTGACAACACTTGAATATTTGTTTAAATTGTGGTGTTAATTTACTGTACAATCATAAGTTAATCTTTAATATCTAGTCCTAGTGTGCTCTCATATCTTGATTCGTCAGTTAGATGAAAAACATTTTACTGACTTAGTTGCATCATGTCGTATGTGGTTGGTATCAGAAACTTGTCGTGTACCCCTAGGACCTCTTCCAAAGAGTATTTGACCTACACTTTGGAAAATGCTTCTCTGACGTCGTATGAGGCTCCAAACTTAAGTCGTAAAAAAAGTCGTAAAAAAGAAGTGTTTTAAAATCGTTTTTCGACTTAATTTTGATTTGATGGACACCTATCAAACAACAAGCTTCATATGTTGTGTAAATTGTTTATTATACATAGAACAGAACAGAATTTTACCTATACAAATTTAAAGAATTATAAAAAAAAATAATTCGTGAGTGAAATGGTTCAAATTTCTAATGGCCCCGGTGCATGTAAAATCAATCGTGGGTGTAAAGTCCTCCCAGTTACCTGTGAATTACACATCTGGGGGTGCCTAGTTAGGTGAAGGTCTCGTCACCAGATCAAGGTTCTAAATTACGAGACCAACTCGAGTAGCGATGTTATGACTTATGGATGAGCGATGCAGCGAGGAAATAGTAAATATCCCAGCATCTCACATCAGTCCGGAATGACTTCGCTACACTGCGCAGTGCTGAACCGCCTCATAAAAAATCAATTAGCAACCGGCCAACTAAGGAAAACAATTAAAGCAACAAGACACACTGAAGCCACGTCGACCAATAAATTTAACAAACACATCTTCGCCAAGCGAAGAGCAGGCGAATTCTCGCCCCGTTGTCAGGTATCAACTCGTTAAGCTAGGCAAAAGCCTGGCAGGTAGAGGCCTAAAAATAATAATAAACCTGAAAACTCGTAAATAAATTATTATACAGGATAAAGAAACCTTCATACGAAATTTCAATTACTTTCGTGGTCTCACTGAAGTTTCTGCAACATCATCGTCTAATAAACAAACGCAACGCGTATATTATATGATTCGAAATTTAACAAACTTTTACAAAAATATAAATTTTAATAGAAGTAAATAAAAAAAAATGTAATACAGTCTTAATTAAAGTTAGTAAAATTAATTAATTAACGAAAAAGAGAAAAATATTAAGAACATCGCAAACTTCGGTAAAAATATGCAATATCAAGTATAACATGGCATCCTAAAACCTTACTTTAATGTCCAATGCACTCAAAAGAAAAGTTGTTAAGACATACGACAAAAGCGTTGATAAGCTTTATGAAACATGTCAAACATTTTTCAAGTTTTACGAAGCTGTGTATCATTCCTTTATCAAAATATTATTCGAGGAAAAATGAAAAAAAAACAAAGATAAAAATGAAGAAATACCACCAGCAGCGAACAGTTCACATCGCCTCCCAAGTATAGTTTACAAGAATTTCTCTTCCGAACGCTTTTGGAGACCATAAAACGCCCTATCACACATTACGAGACTCCCTATCAGTACTGTAAAAAAGAATTTGTGAAAACCTTCCACCATCTGTTATTGATGTATCGACTTTGTTCTTCAAGCTGTACTCAACTCAGCTTGTGGTAAATAAAAGAATATATATTACCAGATACATATACTAAGAGAGTACAAAGAGGTGATGTGATGCAAGTCGAATCGACAGAGCCATGTGTTGAAGTTAAAAATAAGTGACAGATGTAATGTGAGAGTTTTTGCAAATATGTGAATCGTTTCTGACTGGCTTTTTTTAGTTCAACTGTTTGAGATGCAAAGTTTAGGCTAGAAATCACAATGATGTTTACTACGTGGGAGGTTGAATGTTTACGAAATACATTATGGATTTTCACATCCTTTATATTCGCCGTAGCGTTGGGAGGCGAAATATGTGATTTTTTTCCTCGTTTGAGTTTATATTCCACGAAGTCTATATGCGTCTAGGGTATAAAATATTAGCTGTTTCTTATAAATATGCAGAAGGTGAATCTTAGGAATGAAAAGCAGACGCGCACACTGATTTTTGTTATGGGTTTATTTTAGGCTATTGCATAAGACCTATTGTACTATTAATTTTATACTTTAAATTGTTGTTATTTGAACAAAATAATTTACTTTCCATAAATATAAAAACAGTGAAGAGAAAAATAAACGAAAAAATATCAATTATACACACTGATTTTAGAAATTTAAATAGATTTAAAACCAAATCAGAAAATAATCCTTGGCCGAGCTTCAACCTTAACTGCAATGCTTTTCGTTCAGTGACTTCATTTACTCGGCGTCGGCAGGAAAGTCTTCTTGTTCGCTCGGCAAACTACCTCTTAATCTTACTATTGGAGCAGTTTTAGAGCCTTTTCCTATTTGTTTTCAATCATTTGGTTGATTGCTAATATTTTACCAGTTAGTTGGTGATATCATATAGGAAAATTCCTATTAATTTTTATGTACTTATAGTTTTATTTCTTTCCATAAAGAAAAAAACATTCCAAGTTAATAATATTTTTTTAAGTTAAAAAGAACGTTGTTACTTATTAGTTATTTATAGTATTGATCTGTAAATATTTTTGCAGCTTACCATAAAAACTTAGTACTATTTAACCCTCTGACTGCCGAGCAAAAGAGCAAATTTGTAATGTTGTTTTCTATGTTTTTTTTTTTTTAATGCTAAAAAAAAGATGATATCTCAAACATGATGTGAAAAACTTAATTACGTATATGAATATAATTCGTAAGAGTGTTAATCATTACTCAATGTTTTCAAATTGCATTATATCTGTAGAATTACATTAATTTAAATAATGCTTCTATTACCGTGAAACCTACAGCGTAGTGAACGGACATACCCGTTCAGGGCGCTGCAAAGATTAAACTGTAATTGTAATTAATTGTAATTTTCATTTTAAACTCATTTGACAGCAATATTTGACTATAAATTAAAACGAAACTTCTATCTGAAAATTTTAGGAATTTAATTTTTGTGATTTAGGAAGAAAATTCTTAAGCAATTTACTCTCACCAAAAAAAATTCTGCGCGCGCATTTTAGTTTCGAGTACCTCGTCTTCCCGTTTAAAAGTGATATATGCTTGGAATGTGAAAAAATATTTTAAAGGGTGGTCAGATAGTATCTTAGAGAGTTCTAGTCATTTTATAAGTATCACTGCAGGAGAAGTTTAGTGGGAAGAGAAATGATCAGATATTCATTGCCCTATGATGTCAGTCCGATATGATTTATGGAATACATATCAACTGTCGAACCCTCCGTTAATGCGATTTCCTACCGATACCAGTCTTGAACTACATCATAATAATGTCACTCGGTGATTACTAATCTTCTGCCGACAAATCGGATAGACTGTTAGTGTTAAACATTTATATTTTGCTTTTGGTACATATTTTCAGTAATAGTAAAATAACTGGAGAAGAAAGAAAATACAGAAGATGATTTTCTTTTCTTTTAGTTGACGAGTAAGTAGATTTTACTCATTATTTGAAGAAGTAGTGAACATCTCCTTTTATATAAGGCTCTTTGCACATACATTAGTTTCGTTACTTTCTGGAATAGTGAAAATTTTGAAAATTCACAAAATTTCCACGGAGATTCCTAATTGTGCAGCCAATTAATGTGAAATTACTGTGACAGCACAAGTATCAGAGTCACAATAACGACCTAAAATGTGACACTTTTAATTAATCACATTATGATTCTTAGGTGACCGTCATTTTGTGACTCTACTGTGAGAGGGTCTTGTAAAGTCAAGGCGACCAATGTTTGGGTCATTTGCACCTCGTAACAAAATGGGACATGTCAACTTCACAGTGACTTATTTTACGTTCAAGGTAGAAAGTAAGAGTTGCATTTAGGTCATGATGCTTTCACATTTTGGTCGATTTTGGGTCACGGTGTTATTAGGGATGTTCTATTATTTTTGTAAGCTTGCTAAAACTTGTCAAGATTTTTTACAGATTTAAATATATTAAATAATACTACATGTATGTATTCATTTTTTTACAGAACATTTGTTATTAAAGTTGTACGGCAGTCAGTTGATAGTAAATAAAAGAATATGTTACCAAATGCATACAACAAGAAAGTTGAAAGAGATCATGTATGCTGTACCAACAAAATCATTTGTTGAACAATAGTTGTATGGATGCGGCTTAGACTTTTCTAGTTCAACTGTTTGAAAAGCAAAGTTAGAAATGTTTACTTCATCAAAGTTACATATTTATGAAATGCATTAATACATTTCATTTTCCTTATATTCCCACCATCGCAGCGTTGAGAAATGGAATATACTATGATTTCCTATTTTAAGTTTATACCCGAAAAAGTTAACATTCATCTTGGGAATAATATATTCGATGAATTCTATAAATATGGAAAAGGTGAATCTCAGAAATGAAAAACGGGCAAGCATATTGCATATTTATGTACTTTAGCTCATTTAAGTTTGAATATTTTGGGTGTACTTGAATGTTATACTTTAAGCTAAAATAAATATTTTATGAAAAAAGACGTAAAATTTTTACATGTTCCACAGAGAGTTCACTCACCAATTTTTAAAATAGTTGAGTACAATTTGGGTTCAATGAACTAACATAATTATTTATGAATTTTCATAATAATTTATTACTCCCTTTATGTATGTTTTGCAGCGTTCGGAAATCACAGTTAAAAGTATTTCTTTACACTACCTACTGAAAATTATTTTAGCAAAGACATAATTTGAAGGTAAATTATTGTTGTGGAGTCTTTGCGTGGATTGAGGTTTGAAGTTCGATTTCTGAATATAATCCAGGGTCGATTTAGAAAGAACACTTGATACTTTATTTTTAAATATAAAGAAATAAGTAGATATGCAATGAGTCCAAATTAATTTAGTTTTCTTTTCAAAGACGGAGGTTATCAGGCAAGTGAATAGTATTGCAGATAAATGTCAACTATGTCAGAGCAAGTGTGTCCCAATCAGAGCAAATAGTTAATAAGCCGACTGTCAGAGAGCGAATACCATGACTAGCCTCTCAAAAACCATGAGCAGTTGTGTACTTTAAATGCGATGTACCAAGCAAAAATGGAACCCCGATACTATATGATATCCTAACAGATAACTCATTTTAATATAATTTTGAATTAAAATCCAGCCAAGCAATTTATTAATTGGCGTAACTGAAATTTCAAAGTACACATCCGAATCCAAAGGCTGGACGCTGGGAATATATATCTAAAGAGGTGAAAGAGAGACAATTATGCATGCGAAGCGCCTTTTTAACGTAAACAAAGTGCATACACATGGTTGAAATAATGACTTATAATGACTACTGATGTAAACATTAATGAGCCTGTAGATTACTGAGAAATTGAAGACACATGATCAAAGGCTTTCTTTTTATTTATTTGTCGACGGCCAGATAAATATGCAATTGCATTGTTAATAATTTTAAGACGAGAAAGTTGATTTGTTTTTTTATTTATTTTATTAACGGGTGAAAAGAATTGGTGAACAATAAAATGAATGTTATTTATTAACAGCAAAAGATATGGAGGAATTACTATATTTTTAAAAACGGAAGGAAGTTTTAATTAAAAATAATAATAATCTGTAAAAGAAGAATTTTACTTTTAATTGGGTTATAATTAATGATATGTGATGATTAAATAATTGCATCATTATACTGGGGAAATGCTATTTTGCTTGCAAGATATCCTAAACAGTTCTTTGTGATTAGTAAAATAAAACACAAATGAAAGATATTCATTGATTTTACGGATAATTCAATCCAATAATAAGCTTCATTTTAATATTAAAAGATAATGAAGATGTACAAAGTTCAATGAGTTCTACTCCTATATTTATTTAATTTTTTTTTAAGGGAAAATAAATCTACATAGGAGATTAAGTTCAGAATTGTAAAAGAAAATAATACGCATTACAATAACTTATTACAATAATTTATTATTGTATTCTATACACAGTGATTCCTCATGCATGGCTATATTTTTATCCTCTTAAATTATTGTTTAGTTAATATTAATTTTCATTTACATAACAATCTCTTATTTTATATTATTTTTATTTATTTATTGTATATATTTTTTTATCTATATTATTTTTCAAGGTTATCTTTTTTATCTATTCATCATTTTTAGTAAATACCTACATTTTTATTTCAATATTATTTATTACTATTAATTATATTGTTTACTACATTATTATTCCTCTTTATTCTTCTTACCTTTAACCTTCATACTTATTTTAATTAATAACTTAATCTTTAGAATATTGCTCCTCTTTCTGAAGACAGATGGCAGCACTGGTATATGTTCTTATTTTTTCATGAGAGGAATCAGCATATCTCTTTTCAGAGTGTGGGGTGATGCTTTGTGGGTTATTTTTGCATCTGTTAGAATCATTTCTACACCCTTTTTTACTGGTGTTTTTTCTGTACTATATTTTGATTTTTTTAACTATTGCTTATGGATAATTACTTATTTTTTTGGACCATTTTTTTTGTTTTAATATTTCTTGGGTTTAATTTTGATATGTTATAAGGGGCTTAATATTGTTATTTTTAGGCTTAATGCTTACAATATCCGAGGAAATAACATATCTTTACTATGAATTATACTTATGATGCTCCTCTGAAGAATCCATAAGTTATTCATAGAATTCCTTTTTAATTTTCATCTTATTGAGTTTGTATATCTATCTATATATCTATATGTATATAATTATAATATCTTTGAATTTCAAATAATTATCTAGTAAAAATTATTGATTTTCATATGATACCATAATTAAGCCTATTTGGCTCATAAATCACTTTGATTAGCTTCTATATATATATATATATATATATTTGATTTACATATTTATGTTATTATTGTTTTTTATATACAATTTACTTCAGTTTGTATATAAAAATAGATAAATGGCTTCTTTATGTTAGATAAATTGTATAGATATCGAAAAAGATTCTTCTCTATATGAAATAGTGAATAGGTTGGCAAATACGTTGCCAATTTTCTTTCACTAGCCAAGACCATTTTCTCTATCTTGCCAAGGACCCTATACGGAAAAGTACCCTTTTCTATATAGGATGTTTGAGGTCGAAGAGGTCGTGTGAGTTTTTAAATTTTCAAATTGTGTTGAAGTTTCGTTCTGAACCAGTGATCCTCAATGATTTTGAAAATGAAATTGTACTTAGAACGAAACTGCAAAAGAAATCAAGGAGTACTATCACGTTACCCTTCGACCTCAGATATCCTATGCATAACTAAATAAATAAAAAATAAAATAAAATAAAATAAAGTCTTTTAAGAATATTGAAATGGAACCGTAAAATTGGTAGAACATTACCTTGCGAGTATCGTATGTTGATGAATGTAGGCTCTTAAAGCCACAGAATTGCCGTTGTGTTTTTTAATTTAGGTATTAAAGATGTTATAAATCGAATTCAAATTTTTTGATTTTATCACAAGAAGCAATTTCTTTATTATGATACTTCAATGATTGTAAAAAAAAAAATATTTCAATTAAAAACATTCGAAAAATTTTCAATTGAGATAAAGAGAAAGAACTCAGCAGATTATTACATACATTCCCAAAGGAAATGAACTTAAATTCATTTTTTAAAAAAGTGTAATGTCTTGATAAATAATTAATAAACTGTAATTTGTTTTTAATTTATTTTTATTTTTGTCACAAGTGGATTTTTGAAGAATATATTATTTATGCTATATCACTTGATAATTCCATTCATAAAACTTTCAACCAAATTCTGCACAAATATTATTTTCTTAATTAAAGCAAATATTATCAATTTGGTGTACCAGCTTTTATTTTCCAATAAATTGCGAGTTATACAACAAAAAGTACCATTAATAATAAACATAACTATAATTTTCCTTAGAAAAACAATTCACAAGAAATTTTTGATGAAGAATAATTTGGTAAACATATGTTCATTAATTTTTACAGCAGTATTTTGAAAGGAGTATGTAAAATATAATAAAGAAATCAAAGAAAAACCTCTAATTTCATGATGAGAATGAATAATTGCTTTTATTCTGAAAAGCAATTAAATTTATTTGCCAGAGGAATTTGTTGCTCTACTAATAAGAATAAAAAAAATAATTATTAATGAGTTTTTCTAAAACAAACAGTGCATTTAATTTGAATTTTTTTTCGTGAAAGTAGAAAAATAATCGAAAAAGAGCATGTACAGTTGGTAAAAGTATAAAATTTTGATGTTAAATGTCAAATAGTGCTAGCTTCATTTTTAGATAACGAGAAACAAGGGGAAGCTTACGAGAAAATATTTTTTTTCCAGCGATGCATGCATAAAAATTAATCTTATTAAATGACATTGTAAAAATAGAAAATATTCATTTATATAATTAAAAATTTTACGTTACAATTTTTTTTAAATTAATTTAGTTTATTAAAATAGTGTTTTTACATTTCATGCATTATACATATTTTATTTTGTCTTAAAAAGAAAGTTTATATGAGTTAGAAATAAATCATCTTCAACAGAAACTTCGTTTTTCGCATTACTGTTAGCTGACATGCTGTACAGTTTAGTGCATAATTATTATTGGCCGTTGCGGCTATTTCTTAATTTTGAAGAAGATAATTCCATGCTGTTTATATCGCGACGTGACGTCATAAGCTTTAATAAAATGAATTAACTTAATTAAGTAGTGAAGCATCCTATTTAGCGGAAGAGAAATTGTCCTTTTTAAATTGTTATTTCGTGTAGAGTTTAGAGACTGATTAAACGTCCAGCCATTTAACGGACTGAGATTTAAAAAAGTATTATTTATTTGGTTCGGTGTAAATTATACGCCAATTGTTTTTGTTACATTGGAAATATGTGCTGCATAAGATTCATAGGAGAGAGTAAAAACAGAAATATTGATTTATTTTAACGTATGTTTATGTGTATTTGGTCAATACCGTATGTTTCAAAGGATCAATTGTACAGAAAGCTTTTATATATATATATATAATTATAATATCTATGAATTTCAAAAACATATCAAGTTCTATTATCATTCTACTTAAATCTCCAAAGAGATAATTAATGATATTGTGTAGACAGAATACCACATATCTAATATTTAACATGTGCAATCATTATATTAACATAGCTCGTGCTTCAATGGTAATACGCCAAATTTACTCATACCTGAATAATATTTAAAAAGAAAAAGAGAGAAAGGGAAAAAAAATTATAAATTGGAGTTGCTATTAAGTAAATACAAATGGATTAATAAATTAAATATGAACCCTATACAATTTAAAATTGGACCACAAGAGAATTAAATATGAATTGGATATTAAATATGAATTGGATATGAAAAAACACATGTAGATGTACTCATCAGCCTTGATGCACCCACATGTGTTTTAAAAAATAGTTCAGTATTTCATAATTCTACTGGCATAATGCTAAGAACAGTAGAATCATCCAGGTATACTGAACTATTACCAGACAACAATTGGAAATATTAAAATTGGAAATATTTAAATTGGAAATAAAAAAACCATTAAGAATATATAAAATATTTTACTCACATCGATTATCTCAAAAACTTTATATATCACTTCACGAAATTACCACCAGATAACAGTTTTGAAATAATAAAATTGGAAATAAGAACACGTAAAGTGTAGATAAAATACTTAACTCACAATAATAATCTTATATATATATATATATAGATAGATAGATAGATACATATATATAAATATAATGCATCATAATAGTTAAGTAACACTTTCAAGTAACAGTTTTCAATCTCTGTTATCATATATTTTATGAGTTTAAAAATAATCCAAATATCAAATTTTGCATGATTGCATATATCATAATCGGAAAATACCTGAAAGCTGGTTTATTTCAATTTATAACAAGCGATACCTCGCATCACGAAATCTACTCGTTGTCTCTAAAGAATTCAAAACAGGCCATAGTGTTTCAGGAAAAGGAGAAATAATTTTTTTTTACTACTGTAAATCCTTTGATTTTGGATCTCAGAATATTGTACAACTGTGAAAGATTTAAAAGAAAATATACACGAATATTATTACACAACGGATGATTATGGATTGATTCTCTAAGCTGGGCAATAACAGAATTATTCAGTAATATCATAAGAGCGAATGAATAATTGCTTTTGTGCTCAAAAGCATGATCAGATTTATAGGTAAGTGATGAAAATTTACAGGTGTGCGTTATATGCTGGCATAGTTGCCAACCTCCCGATTTTCTTCATACCAGTATTTTTATGTAAAAACATTTGTTTTATGTAATCGTACAATTTCTTCAATTTAATAAAGCGAATTTGTTTGCAAAATTTTACTGGTATTCAAAAAATCGGGAGGTTGGCAACTATGTGCTGGGTATAAAAATGAAAAAAAAAATAAGCATAAGAATTTACGATTTCTATATTAATTAACAAAAAAAGAAGAAGACGGTATTAGGTTATATGAACCAGAATACCATACCAAACTCTTCGTGGTGATTCAGGTAGAGAAGTCTTAGGTAGGCTTTGAAGTACAGTATTTCCTCTCTTTGAATTTGCCCCCCCCCCACTCTATGTAGTATGCTTCTTTTCAAAAATGAGGATGCGCGTAATATGGCGAATTTAACTAAAAATTGGAAACTATATCCTCAAATGGAATATGCCCATTATGCGCCGGAGTCCCTCATACGCCAAGGACCGTAAACTGTCGCCAAAGTCAGAGGGGTAGGGGGCTTTGAAATTCTTTGGTGGGATTAATTCACAGCTTGTCGTTCCCCCTCTAATATATATATATATATATATATATATATATATATATATATATATATATATATATATATATATATATATATATATATCTCACGTAAGAGATTGAGATAAAACGGGCTCGGTTTTTATATCAGTCTTGGGAGGCTTGAACTCAATCTGTCTTAAATTCAAATTTTATTTCTGTTTCAATGGTTAATTTTTGCAATAAGTTTTTATATATATATATATATATATATATATATATATATTTAAAATTGAATACACGTGTGAAGAACGATGACAGAATTAGAGGGCATTTCCTCCTTGTCACAAATACTGAAGTTTAAAGAATTTTAAATGTAATATTAATATTAGTATTGAAATATTATGAAGTATAGAGAAGGTTCAAGAAGTTGCTACTGGAGAAAGGTTAGGAGGCTCAGCCCGCTCTTTCCCGTCTGGTTCTGGCCCTGTATACGCCAGAATATATAATAATATTATTTGCAATAGGAATTTGTAATTCTACTAATAAGAACAAAAAATAATTATTACTAATATTTTCTAAAACAAACATTTAATTTGATTTGTTTTTTTTCATACAAGTATAAAAATGTTGTATTGTGGCAAAATTTCTTTTGAGAGTATAGTTACAGGTCGTGAATAAAAGGTATAACAGCTTTTACGTTTACCTCATAATCTCAATTTTCTACACGTTGTGATTTGTGAAGATCTAAAAACAATATAATTTTTTCTAAACTATACACATTGTGATTTGTGAAGATCTAAAAACAATATAAATATTTCTAAACTATTACCAAATAATAATTTTCAAATTAAAAAAAAAAAAAGAAGAAGAAAAAATCCTGTTTGCACAAGTATTGTAAATAAAAATAAAATAAAATAAAAACATATTGACCAAAAATAAATAAATAAATAAATAAAAATCCCAGTGCAAAGAGTAAGGATATTTGACCTAGGCCTATTCTTATTTATAAAACCTAAAAATCAATAGATCAATTATTTTTAAATAGAGTTGTAAATAGCTTGCACATCGTCAGAAAAATAAATTTCCTATACAACAGATACGATACATGGAGGATAAATGGCATACAAGTTTATAGAATGAAAGTAAATAGAGTAAATATTTACCAAGTATAATGCAGTTTACCTAACCTTAAGGAGAAGTCCCCTCAGGGAGGAAGAAATGGGGCGATAATGTAAAAGGAAAAAAGGAATATTATCAGAGTATTTTCGGCAGAAATGAGAAAATATGTATAACTGAACACGTATTTGCACATTTTTCAGTGAAATAATCATTGAGTACCAGAAAAATCATAAGATATAGAAATAAAAAGGAAAACCTGCATTTATTAGAAATTTTAAAGAGAATTTACAGATGAAAGTCTTTTGCGTCTTTTGTTTTGCTTGGTTACATACGACTATTTGTAACATAATTTTCCAAAAATCTTGAAACAAAGAGGCTATATTTAGCTTCTCAAATTGCATGTAACTTTATGAAGGATATCAAATATATTAAACATTTGAAATGCATTTTTTATTATTTTAGGAAAGTGCATTGTACTGTTATTTATATTTTAACAATGACGACTGAATTGAAATGAAATAAGAGCTTTGGTTTCATTTTGTAAACATATATGCGTTTAAGAGATTTCATTTTAGTTTAAAATATTTAGATTATTAAAATATTTAATAGTGTTCCATAATAAAGATTGTATTTCAGTTTTGAAGTATGTGAGCACATTCAGTGAACAATTGCGTAGCATTTTCACGACAAAAATGTACATATTTTTATCGATTTAATCATAAATATCGTATCATTAAATCGATCTTCAATTATATTCATAATATTGGCTATACGCATGTTCCAACGTTTGTAATTTTTGTTGTTTTAGAAATCTCTGAATAGAAAAGCTATATTTAACTACTGAAATTGCATGCAACTTGATGAAGGGTTATTCAGCACATTAAATATTTGAAATGTGTGTTTTAATATTTGACTCTTAAAAATAAAATTCTTTTTACTACGTTTCAACATTTACGAGGCGAACTGAAATGAGATAAGAGCTTCAGTTTCATTTTCTATATATCTATACTTTTAAGAGCTTTGCTATAATAAGGAAACATTACAATATAAGAAAATATTGATAATATTAAAAATTTAGATAGCGTTTCATGTTAAGCATTGTGTTTCGATTTTGAAGTACATGAACATCTGCAACGAATCGTTATATAAAATTTTGTATAACGAAAATGTGCGTATTCTTATCGATTTAATGATATTCTAGTTCAAGCACGTTATTTTATTGAAAAAATATGTTATACTGTGAATGATTTATAGCCTTGTGGGATTTTTCGGTAAGCGATTTATTATCAACCAACTGTTGAGACCTATCCGATTCCATTTTTTAAATCTTTTCAAATTGAGGTACACATTTTGCCGAATAAATAAAGAGGGGAAATGAAGTTTTTGTAAAAATACATTTTGAAGAAGTTACTACTTCAATTTTCCATGCATAACAATAAATTAATGCAAAACGAAAAAAAAAAACAAAAAAAACATGTTATATAGATTATTACGCGGTCTAATCTCTCAGTAGTTCTTAGGCCATTATTATAAATTAAATACTGTGCATATATTAATATTTATCTGAAATATCACTCAGATCGATGATATGTTTCCCTACCGTCCAGTATATTTTTGGTTTTCTATTCAAAGAATTGTTGTTCTAAACTACACAGTCCAAAATAGAAATTTTCATCATATAGTTCAATATTTTTTATATAGCTAAGAGTATTACTTGGTAAAAATTGGATACAACACAAAAATAGCTGCTTAAAATTTTCACCGAATATATATATATTTTTTTTTATTTTCTTAAAACTTTTAGTATGTTTGTTTGCATGCCATCACTGAATTGGTAATCTGATGTTTGCACTTTTTAGGTGGGTTCGTAATTATATAAATACGTAGCACCTATTGTCGTCGTCTGGTCCGTCCGTCTGTCCGCATATAACAGCGCAAAAAGTACCCAATGAAATGGTTTGAAATTTAAGATATATTATCTTTGCAGAATTTTGTCGAGACATTTTTAATTTTATGAAAATAGAATAAAAACTTTTGAAGATATTAATAAAAATATTTATTAAGAAATTTGAATAAAAAAATAAATCGGTGCTTTCTTGTTATGGGAGCTTCCGAGGTTTAATCGTCAAGCGACCGAGATATTTTATTACAGAAATTAATCTGCAGACGATATAATTCATTTCGCAGAATTAAAAATCATCAAGATCTGAATATTTATATAACTAGCTATAGTACGAACGCACCTCGTTTGTCGCGTTTGACGTACAATTTACAACACTTGTTAATTTTGTATTAACTTAACTGTATTCTGTATGCACTTTATGATTACCTATCTTTAAATAGGAAATTAGGTTAGATTTGATGCAATAACTTGTCCAATGTATATATATATATATATATATATATATATATATATATATATAATTGTAATACCATTAAATACACTGCTCAAAACAATTAAAGGATATTGCAGTTTTAGGTGGATTTTGTATCTGGGAAACTTTTTAGCTGATTGATACATGGTCGACAGACATAGTAGGTTATATGAGAATAAATTACACATGTTTGGCAGAAAAAAATGCATTTTATTGCGCATTTGTGTACAAAAGGAAAAAAACACAATTTGTGCATATGAGAAAAAAAGAATAAGAAAAGGTGTTTTCTTCAAAGAAAATCATTTTCAGTAGGGGGTATGGTTTCCACGGGCGGCCAGCAACGTTGAACACCTTTGAGGCATGGACTCAATGAGGCTATTAATGACGAGTTGGGGTATTCTGCCCTACTCTTCCAGAAGAGCTCTTTCCAGTTCTTGGAGAGTTTGTGGGGGTTGTTGGCGGCCAGAAACTCGTCTTCCTAGAGCGTCCCAAACGTGCTCGATTGGATTCATGTCTGGAGAACACGCTGGCCATTCAATTCGAACGATTCCTTCCTCGAAAAGGAAATCCTCCACCAGGTTTGCACGATGTGGCCTGCAGTTATCGTCAATTAAAATGAAGTTATCTCCGATTGCTGCAGCGTAAGGGACTACAATAGGTCTGAGGATCTCATCCCTATATCGGCGACCAGTCAGAGCTCCATCTCGAATGATGTAGAGGTCAGTGCGCCCGTCAATGGAGATGCCACCATACACCAACACACCTCCACCGCCAAATCTGACACTTTCGTGCACGAACGCAGGATTATTCCTACTGCCACGGTCCCTCCAGATGAAAATACGCCTATTATCCGGATGCACAGAAAAACGGGACTCGTCAGAAAACAGAATATTGCTCCATTCATTTCTCCTCCAGTTGATATGCTCGGTTGCCCACTCCCTGCGGTCGCGACGATGCCTTAATGTTAATCTAACACATACCATCGGTCGGCGAGCATACAGACCTACAGCATGGAGCCGGTTTCGGACAGTCTGAGTTGAAATCGTGGTGCCTGTAGCCGAGCGAAGGTGTTGTTGGAGAAGAGTAGCGTTCATATTTCGGTGTCTCCGAGCTGTTAACGCTAAATACCGATCTTCATTGGGCGTTGTTGCCCGTCTACGACCTTGCCCTGGTCTTCGGCCTGCACATCCACTCTCCAAAAAACGGTTCCAGATCCTGGAAATGACACTTTGTGACACTCCAATGGCTTGCGCTACTTCGGCTTGAGTTTGGCCCCCCTCTAACCTACCAACAATTCTCCAAGCTTCTGAATCTGTCAAATGACTTCGCTGAGACTTCGTACTCATCGAAGCAAAGCAATCACTGAATGCCGATCATCCTTGTCTTCATTCTCTTTTATCCAGTTGAAAGTCAAATTTCATTCGCTGCCGCTGAAGCGACGTTTTTGACGTCGAACTCAAAACTTGCATACTCCACAGTTTGAAAACCAGAAAAATTTGCATTTGTGATTCTCTTTTTCTATTTTCGGCAAAAAAAATTTCGTTTATATCTTTATTTTATATAAAACTTCAAATATCCTTTAATTGTTTTGAGCAGTGTATATATAGAAAAAAATCAGAATAAAATATCTTTTCTATTTCGACGACAGTAGCAAATTCAAATTTTTCGAATTCAAATTTAATTTTTGCTTTATTGAATGACAGACGTTTCAGGGTTACATAAAGAAAGAATTCTTTCATTCGAAAATTCCGTTGTGGATTCAGAATTTCTGAATAAAAAAGGAAATTTCAGAAATGGCGCTAATGCTGCAAATGGGATAATCAAATCCTACTTTAATAATAATAATAATAAAATAAACATATTTTTCTATTTCAATGGTAGTGGCAAATTCAAATTTAATTTTTGATTTATTCAACTGCAAACGTTTTGTGATTACATAAAGTAAAAATTCTTCTTTTGAAATATGCGGTGTGGATTCGGAATTTCTGAATAAAAAAGGAAATTTCAGAAATGGCGCTAATGCTGCAAATGGGTTAATTAAATCCTATTTTAATAACAATTAAAAAAAAAAGAAATCTCTTTTTCTATTTCAATGATAGTGGCAAATTCAAATTTAATTTTTGATTTATTCAAATACAAACGGTTTGTGATTACATAAAGTAAAAATCTTCTTTTAAAATATGCGATGTGGATTCGGAATTTCTGAATAAAAAAGGAAATTGCAGAAATGGCGCTAATGCTGCAAATGGGTTAATCAAATCCTACTTTAATAGCAAAAAAAAAAAAAAAAAAAAAAAAGAAAGAAATCTCTTTTTCTATTTCAATGATAGTGGCAAATTCAAATTTAATTTTTGATTTATTCAAGTACAAACGGTTTGTGATTACATAAAGTAAAAATCTTCTTTTAAAATATGCGGTGTGGATTCGGAATTTCTGAAGAAAAAAGGAAATTTCAGAAATGGCGCTAATGCTGCAAATGGGTTAATCAAATCCTACTTTAATAACAATAAAAAAAAAAAGAAATATCTTTTTCTATTTCAATGATAGTGGCAAATTCAAATTTAATTTTTGATTTATTCAAGTACAAATGGTTTGTGATTACATAAAGTAAAAATCTTCTTTTAAAATATGCGGTGTGCATTCGGAATTTCTGAAGAAAAAAGGAAATTTCAGAAATGGCGCTAATGCTGCAAATGGGTTAATCAAATCCTACTTTAATAACAATAAAAAAAGTAATCTCTTTTTCTATTTCAATGATAGTGGCAAATTCAAATTTAATTTTTGATTTATTCAAGTACAAACGGTTTGTGATTACATAAAGTAAAAATCTTCTTTTAAAATATGCGGTGTGGATTCGGAATTTCTGAATAAAAAATAAATTCCTGAAACGGGCGCATATATGCGTTAATGATTCAAAGGGGTTAATCAAATCCTACTTCAATCATAAAAGTCTTCTTTTCCATTACAACGCCAAATTCAAATTTCGCGTCGTCAAACGTCAGAGATGATGACGTCTCCAGGAGGTATATCTTTTTCCCTGTAGGAGATGCTGAACGTCCTCCAATGAGGAAACAAAGATCGTGGGAGGTTGGTTGCTCTGCCAGATGTCTCCCACATGGGAGGGTAACTGGCCTAACATGTGGCACGATGTTTCTTCCACTTTTCCCCCATGTCTGTTAAAGTTTGTTGTTGTATCTTAGAGACCTTTTAGATATAGTTGCTTTTTGATATATTTGGATTAACTGCATGGGCAGTACGTTGGTTATAAGCAAAATTCTGTTTGTTATGAATTAGCAGCTGGTTACAGATGTGTGTAAAAATAACAATTGAGTTTAAATTGTAGAAAAGAAAAACTGGAAAAGAACTTTCTTGACCCCACATAGTTTTATGCTAGTATAAATAACTTCATCAAACTAAACAGAATTTTTCTGTTTTTCTCTATTCTTTTGATATAAATAATGGAGTAATTAGAGAAAATCTGAAATTTATGAGATATATTTTATAAAATTATACATGCAGTCATTTTTCACAAAGAAAATCTTTTCAAGCCATACATTAAATAGCAACAAAATTTCTCTCTCTCTTTTTCTCCCTCTCTGACTCCCTCTATCTATCCCCTCCCCCCTCTCTCTATCTATCTATATATCTCTCTATATATTTAGTTAAGTGGTTATTACAATATGTTAAAAAGGTATTCAATATATATAGTCCGTTTTAGAAATCTTTTACAGAATTACTAATATCCTCTATATTTACTAATATCCACTAAAACCACGAAATAATCATATGTATTACGATTTTCAAAGTGTTAATAACAAAAATTCTTTTATTTCTTTCACGAAAAAAAAAATATATATTAAACGATATTATGAATAATTTATATGAATAGATGTTGCAGATTTATTGTTAAAATGGTACTTTTCGGTTAGCCGGGAGCCACTGATATGTATATATCTATATATACATATATATGTATACATACACACATATATGTATGTGTATATATATGTATATATATATACATGCATATATAAATGTGTGTATGTATAGATATATGTATATATATGTATACATAGATATATAAATTTCACTGGCGCCCGGCTAACCGAAAAGTACCGTTAAAATATATACATAAATTTTCTACTGTCATATATTTATTCTTTTTCTACTTTAAGAATTAAAAAAGATTGTGTCTGTACTATCACAAAGCATAATTTTTTCCATATTATTCATAGCAAAATAAGACATATTCATAATTATTTAATAAAAGTGTGTGTTAATTTTCTTCATATTTTATTATTATATTATATATATAAATTGTTAAACCATTTTTATCAAATAACATATTATAATGATATATATTGCACTAAATTAGCCCTTTAATGTAATTATTTGATTATAAGACGTAGTTTATTAATTTTTCTTTTGTGGAAATTTATATATTTACTTGCTTTATTCAAAAATTAAGTTTCATATTTACAAAAACTCTTCTTATTTATAAATTTCTCAATTATTTCTTTAAAGTTTTCACAATATATACGGTTATCTAAATACTTTCAGAACTGCAGCAAACTGTAAAATATTTTATATTCTGTTACTCTGTTAATTTCCCTTTTTCCTATTTCAACGGATACCTATTTTTCTTATTTATCCCAAAATATATAATAAAAACTCTATTATGCAAAAGTTTATACACAAGGTATCTTCTTATTTATATAATTCTCAAATACAGTTAAATGAAATAACATAAAGAAACAATAGATTCCAGTATTTCTTTAAAATTATCGCGAGGTATACAGTTATCTCGAAATTTTCAGAACTGCCATAAAACTGCAAAACATTTTATGCTCTGTTATTTTCTATCTAGCCTCTTTTAACTCATGCAGATTTTTCTTATTTGTTTCAAAATATAATAAAAAACTCCATCTCTATCCAACAATCACAGGCATCAAAACTTTCTAAAAGCCTCGAAAATAAAACTTATGACGAAGAGAGAATATGGAATTCAGTCTGGAATCCTTGAAATTCCAGCGTACACAGCAACAAAAGAAAAGAGACATAACCATATTCAGATCTAGCAGTATTCTACTGCTTTCTAAAACCATAAAAAATGTAAAGCTCGGAACGCGTGTGTCATTATTTCGAAAACATGGAACTCTGTAATAACACCTTGGAAAAAAAAATACAAACGTAAAAAATAAAGTCAATTCCAAATGTTACTAAAAAGCTGAAAAGAAAAGCTGCAGGACTATACCTTAGCATTTGAAAGAGCAAACTTCTTTCACAAAAGAGTACTTTTGGACAAACTGTGCTAGAGTTATTTGAAACTTTCCTGAGGAGTAAGTGTAAAAATAAATAGCTAAAGATAAAGCATCTTTTGTTCTAAGCTCTTTCAAGTGTGACCGAAGGACCGTCCAGACCCAACACTTAATCATTTATTGATACAGTTGAAAAGAATGGAAGTTTTAAGTGGGTTACGGATTCATTTGACAGCAGTCGTCACACTTCTTTTGTTCTGGCAGAAAATCAACTTAAAGTTTCCTAATAATGAAAAAGTTTGTACAAAGACCCTTTTCATGATCGGAAAATAGAGGGGAAAAGTTTCTTTAATTATTTAGCTTTTCCCGTTATCTATAAGTGATAGTGTTTAGAATTGCTCTATTCTTGTTGTTTTTTACGGAAATTTAAATGTAAATGATATAAATTAATGTAGCAGATATCAATTATTATATATTTTTAATTGATTGTCTTATTAGATATCGATCCCACAGGTGACTTAGTAAAAACTCGAAATAAATTTAAATAGATATAGAGAAAATAGAAAAAAATAGCTAAGCTACAAGTGATAGCGTTTAGAATTGCTCTATTCTTGTTGTTTTTTTTACGGAAATTTAAATGTAAATGACATAAATTAATGTAGCAGATATCAATTATTATATTTTTTTAATTGATTGTCCTATTAGATATTGATCCCACAGTTGACTTAGTAAAAACTCAAAATAAATTTAAATAGATATAGAGAAAATAGAAAAAAATAGTTAAGCTATAACTGATAGCGTTTTGAATTGCTCTATTCTTGTTGTTTTTTTTACGGAAATTTAAATGTAATTGTATAAATTAATGTAGCAATATCAATTATTATATATTTTTTAATTGATTGTCTTATTAGATATAGATCCACAGGTGACTTAGTAGAAACGCAAAATAAATTTAGAGAAAATAGGTAAAAATAGTTAGGATACCGATAACATCATTTGGAGGAAGATATAGAGATTGGGGGAAAAGTTGCGTTCTTCCCCATAAACCTAGCTAGGGTAAATTTAACCCTTATCTACCGATATGCTATAGTTGGAACACCAACTGCCTCCTTTATAGATGGTAATAATTTTGGATTTAAAGATAACTTTTCACGTTTAATTCACCTTAATTGGTGATTTATACATTTGTGATTTTCTCTACATATTCGACCAAAATAAGTTATACATCAATATTTTTTCCTAATCATACAAACTATTTTTTTCACCGTTTAATAATTAAAAAAGCAAAACATTAATAATTAATTAGCTTTTATTGTTATGACTGACATAATGTTTTAAAACTTCCACTTGCGTTTCAGCAGTATTTAAAGGTAAATATCATTAAATAATACTGTTAATAATAATAAAATTAAAGATAACAAATATTAAACGAGTATTCAGTGCTTTATTTGAGTGTTAAATGCTGTTCAATAATTAAGTTAGCTTATATGTTAACGATCTATGTGCCGTCAGAATAACTAAACAGCCTTTTTTCCTGAGACGATTTTGATAATGTCAACTTTTAAAGGTATTTTTTCTCTCACTTTATTGCAGGATTAAAATATAATTTTGGTACATCGCACATAAAATATGGCGTATAAAACAATTCATATAAAGCATAGAAAGGAACTAAAAGCGTAGTTTTAGTCAATCAACACTACAGTTATCGTTCGAAAGGCAGCGACATGTTTAGTTAGCCAATTTATACAAGCTGGTTTTCAAATATGTAATTGATCTTACTTAATTAATTCGAAAGCAGCCGTCAGTTGCCACTGTAATGGTGGATATGTCGTCGGGGGCCCCAATATCAGCGAGAAAAAGGCAAATGAATAGAGCTCCGATTACGGATGTTACTGTGACTTGTGGCAAGCATCCATAATCGGGATACCGTTTATTTGACTTTGACTTTACTGTGATGCGTACTCCGAGGCCGATCGCATAGCTATCGCTGCAGTTGACTGCTGTTTTCATGATTAATTGAGTAAGATCAATAACATATTTGAAGATCAGCTTATATAATATATAATTAACTAAAAATATATCTGCCTCCCCAGACTATTAGAAGGGTCATTCCATGGTAACTTACGTTACATTTAGAATAATTGACGTCAGTAATTTTAGTAATATAACACCAAAAAATATTCATAATGTAAAGTTGACGTGATTTGTTAATTAAACCAATCCAGAGGAAAATTTGGATGAAAATTACTTAAATTTAGTGCTATTTCTTGAACTCTGGAAATTATATATTTACTATGGTAACTTACGTTACTGAAAAAAAGAACGTAAGTTACCATAATAAATTTAATTGTCAGTGTTCATGAAATAGCACTCAATTTGGGTAATTTTCATCCAAATTTCGATTTGGAATAGGTTTAATTAATAAATCACATCAACATTACATTTGAATATTTTTTGGTATTATATTACTAAAATTACTGAAGTCAATTATTCTAAATGTAACGTAAGTTACTATGGAATGACCCAGAACACTGTAAAAAAATCCGTCAAATTTACGGCAAAAACTGCAGGCAGCAATGTGGCCAGCAGTTTTTACGTAAAAATAGCAGTAAAAATCGATGTAAATTTTATCGCATATTTTCCGTCATTTCAACGGTTATAAATGTAGTAAATTTCACAGCCATTTTTCCGTACAAATTACCACAAAAAGTTCTGTAATTTTAACAGTCCTATTTCCGTACAAATTATCACAATAGCTGCTGTAATTTTAAAAGCCATATTTTTTTTTAAATCATTTATTTTAATCAACTTTCATTTTTAGATGACTATTAGAATAGTCATAAAGTTCATCGCTTGTTTGAAAAACATTGGAATTCATTATTTTATGTATAGAAATTCAATCCCATATAAAACATTTCTTTACTGCTTTGTATATGATATATATAAGAATTCAGAATTTATTATTAGGAATTTTTTTAATGTGGCAAAACTGAGACATCAAATATTCATTATAATACTATGTTTAAATACATTATATATAGAGAGAGTATATTTGTAGTACTAAAAAAAGAAACACTTCAATTCTGAAGGGCGAGAAGAATTTAGATAATATATATATATTTTAGATAATTGGACTAGAATTACAAGCTTACGTTTATCTAATACAAATATAAAATACCATTTGTAATTAAACACTGATATATAAACAATGCAGGCTCCTAAGCGTAAGTCAAGAAACACACCATTTTGCTCGCTTTCGCGGTCGCGCGGGAAAGAGCACGTACTGCGCAGATCATGCTAGTAAAATGTCTTTGCGCGCAGGCGCCGATTAGAAAATGAATGATGTGATCTGATTGGTTGTTCGCATGAAAGGATTTTGAAAGCGAAAACGCTGGTTAAATCTACTGTTATGTTTGCGGTATTTTTACATACGGAAATATTACGTTGCGATTTACTGGAATAAATGCAGTGAATTTGATAATCATTTTTTACAGTGAAGCTATTTCAAATTTAAGAATTCCTGTTAGCGAGATAAAGGGATGGTACGTATTCCCATAGCTGTCAACGTGTCCTTACCTTTAGTATCGCTATTTCCGATTAGTAATTTTCGTTTTATATCGTAGAATTTTTTTAATTAAATAAAGTTAATATTTTTATTCGGAAATAGTGCTACTTAAGAAACAGGAGGATTGGCAATTATAATGTTTAATGAAATTGGATAAAAACTATTGTTGAAGTAGTTGACTGAAATAAGTTAATCATTGGCACTATTCGATCATAAAACTATGGTATTGAATGATCTTGGGCTGAAATATTTTAATGCATAACGCATGAATTCGGATGTAATTTGTTACCGTATGTTCCTATAGTCGCGTTGTAAGCAATTAACCAACAGTTAGAATTCAGGAAGGCAGGAATAAGAATATCCAATGAAAACGAAGACATCTCAGCTGAAGTTTATTTATTGATATATAGCAAGTATAAGATGTAAGAATGGGGTGGTCTCGGATATTAGAGGCTTAAAACTGTTGTTCACAGACCAAGAGTTAGGAGTGATATGCCCTTAGGGCAATAGATTGTCTCGCCAAGATTCGATATTACATTGAGTCAATAAACCGCAGACGCGCAGAAGAATTTATATGTACGTTATGGATAATTACTATAAATGTTTTGGGAGGATGTAATGAATAGACTACCACATTTGGCGAAATTGTATTTTTTGTGAATTTTAGAGGACACATGCGGGCAACCCGGTGGGAAAGGAATTTAGTCAAAGGAAAGAGTTAAACTTTGTATTTGGGAAATTACATTACTCGCACAATTTGTTTATGAACAGAAAAAGGTTGGGCGCCCATGCAGCTGTCAATGAATGTCCAGAACACAAAACATTACATCTGTTATAACCGCATTGGAATTAAAATAGATTTATAACGTACATGCTGCATTTAGTAAAGATAGTCTTTCATATGAGAAAAGGAAGTAACATTTGAGGTTTTAGAATAAGAGATATTTTAGCGAAGAGAATATTAATTAATATATTAAAAATTAAGTTATGAAGATAATACGTTAGAATAAAGATATGTATAAATGATTTTATATCATAAAAACATACGAAATATTTTGCTGAATTCAATTTCTCTGACGAAGATTTAAATAGAATAGACCTCTGCAAAATCCACACTTGAATTCCGTTATTTAAGATGCTTCAAATTAAATCAAGCATATAATTTTTATTTAAATTTAAATACTTGAAAGAAGAATATTTTATGCTAAATATATTTCGAAATATAACGTTCAAGGAGGTATTCTATTGTTTACTGCATCAAAGACAAAAATATTTTATAGGAATAAACTAACCGTAAATAAATAATTATATTTTGAGTAAACTAATTTTGCAACATGTAAAATATTTCAAATAATGCATTTTAGTACATACTGCTCGTTAAATTTATAAATATGAAATTAATATTAAATATTAATACATGCTGAAGAATTTTAAAATTTTGTTTTAACGTCAAGAATTTATAATAGTTAACTGATAATCATCTTTGACATTAGTATCAAGAGATAAGTGGTACTGAGCTCTATTTATTAAACTGAAGATCTTTCCATAGAATTTCATATAGTAAGTACGAACTCTATTTTATATTTTTGCAAAGAAATTTTAGTAAGACTTTGGAAATATTCTCTTAAGATAATTAGTCTGAAACACGAAGCCGAAATTTAGAATGCGTCGATCGTTGAATTTTAGTTAAGAAGTCTGAACTTGCGTAATTAGTAAAATGTTAAAGTCACGTACATAACTTAAAATTATTAAATTAGCCTAAGTGCACTACTTTCAATTTTCCCTTTTTATGTATTATATTTCCGTATCTATCTGAAATGTAGTAAATATTAATAATGGTAATTATAATTTAAATACATAAAGATACAAATAAATGTAAATATATTGCTTGAAGGTGCGTAAAAACATACATAAAAACATTTAAAAGCACATTAAAGTCCTTTTAAAATCAAAACGTTTTCAACCGAACTTACTCGGTCATCATCAGTGAAAAACTAATTGTTAAGTTGAGTTGTTGTCTCTTTGCGTCGTCTAGCTTGCCCGGAACAAATTATTTTACTTCAAGGGTGTGGAATATAAAGTGGGATGGGAAAGGTCATTCAACATTTCAAAAAAAAAATTATTTAGTTTTTGAATAGTTTTATAAAAATAGTTTTTGAAATGTTGAATGACCGTTTTCATCCCACCTTATATTCCACACCCTTGTAGTAAAATGGTTTGTTCCGGGCAAGCTAGAAGACGCAAAGAGACAACAACTCAACTTAACTATTAGTTTTTCACTGATGATGACCGAGTAAGTTCGGTTGAAAACGTTTTGATTTTAAAAGGGCTTTAATGTGCTTTTAAATGCTTTTATGTATGTTTTTACGCACCTTCAAGCAATATATTTACATTTATTTGTATCTTTGTGTATTTTAATTATTAAACAAAGTGAATTTGCACTGAAATGTTAACTTTTTGTGATAATTATGGTTAATATATTAACAAAACAGCAAGAAGAAAATATAAGAATATTGTCTTACGAGCAGATTTAATTACGAGTCAGAGTTTCTGTATGTAGGGGAGCGTAGGATGAAACCAGGTAGGCGGATAAAACCGGGTACCCTGTTTTCTTACTAATGGGTGCTGCCCTGTGGACTGAACCTGTCATAACTGCATCCCTTAGCGCTCCCGAGCAGTGTGCCACCCATTTGAAGCGAGTTAATCTCTGTGTCCGTTCAGTGTTATTGGAAAGATATTCACCTCAAAAGTTTTAATTTTTCGTTGTATTTTCTGGTCTTCAAATAAATCCAGCCTGACGGATCTATTTAGGTAAATAAAACATTGTTTTCTATAGCTTTCACACGATATTTGGATGTCAAGTAGCAATGTGTACGTCCAGTTATCCAGGAGAACAACCATACAGATTTTTGGTCGTCTGTCGGGACAAAACCGGATACTCATGGTTTTGCATTGAATTCTGCAATGAATTGTTTCTTCACTCAACAGGTGGTGAAGGATGGATACAATGTTCAGTCAGCATGAGGGGGACATGAGGAGTACAGTGGATACGAGAAGTAAAAGCTAAGAAAGCAATTACATGACAACATTAAAAATTGCTTAGAAACTTCAGAAAAAAAAAATTACTGACCTTAAAAAATGCATGTATGTTTTAAAGTTTGATTCAAAATTTATTACAATAAAGCTTTTTGTTTAAAGCTTCCTTCATATAGACATCTATATACAGGCTATCAAAGAGCAAGTTAGTTTTTTTTATCCAGATCCACTGACAGTCATAAGTTGGCAGGCTTCTAGTTTGAATCTACATAAATTTGATGTTTACTACACAAGGATGAGGGGGCGGAGAAGGAACTGCTTGCCTTCACATTTTTTCCCACATTGACCGTTTCCTCAACGAGAGGTTCTAAAGATCTAACGTCTAAGCTTGTATATTGTAAGCCATATTTGAAATGCGAATTATTTGACTTCGCAAGGGATATGATATGGAAAAAACGAATTAAAAAATATCCTTGAGAAATTACTGCCGTCCATTGTTTTGTATACTTGCTTTCTTTCTCTTTAATTAATTCTTCTACTTTAGTTTACTGTACTTTTTCTACTTTCCACTTTCTACATACTTAAACTAACCGGTTAACTTTTTAAATTAAATGAATGTTTGAGTTTTTCTTAAGGGAGTGCGCTTCAGTTGTTCTCGCGAAATTCCATGTTAATATATAGAGTAATTTCAACATTCGAATATGTAATGAAGTTTTAAAATTTTGTTATCACTTCAGAAGACTGACATCAACTACCGATGGACAACGTTTTTGAAAAATTGTCCCCCCCCCCCTCCCCACACCTCTTTTTGTAATTTTTAGCACAGAAAATTTTATTTAAGTCAAAATTTCAAAAATTATTGCATTAACAAAATTTTTAAAAGTAACAATTTTTGAACAAATTATGCATCGTTATTAGACGACAACTTTCTGGTGATAATAACTGAGTATCCAAAACTTGTTTTGCAATACATAAAAGTTTGTAAATTTACAGACGCTGTTATCCGAATGACGCTCTTATCATCAAAAAATACAATTATGCATTTTTAATTATATTTTCAATAAACTTTCACTTTTTTTGGACGAAATCTACATGTGCATAACAGTTATGCATTTTTTTAAAGCAGATTTAATTATGTTACGAAAATTGTCATTAAGTATTTTTTTCTTAGAATTTCTAATACAATATTTCTCCTCCAGCGAGCATGGGTAATCCATGAATTTTTCTTCGAACTGTTATACTAAAAATATAATTTCTGATACAGAGAAATAATTCATTAATGTATTATGCATTGAATTCCATGACTAAATAAAGAAATTATTAGTGTAAACTTAAAATTTTGCTTACAGGCGATTAAGTTGTTTTATATTCCTTACATTTCCTTTTTTTTAATAAATACAGAAAATCATTACGCAAATATGTATATATCTGATTTAAGTTGCGCTTTTTCACATCCTGAGCAAGTCAGTCTAAGGTGGGCATCAATCACATGTCTTCCTATTCTTTCCGAATCATTTTGTGGTCATCGACAAAAGAAAGGGGAGTTTGAAAAAATAAATTGGCAGTTTCCGAGCTATCATCTGATTTTAACTTCTGACATTTAGACATGCTATGAAAGTCATAAAAGATGAAAGGGACCGCTTCACCACATCAGAGATAGCGACACACTAAAACATAGTTTGGTCCTTTAAACATAATTCATCTTTAAAATTGAAATTTTTACTGCAGAAATATCTTAAAGTTGAACTCATAAAAATACGTTGTACCCATAATCATACGATGCACCCATAAAACTTTTAAGTCAAATGAATGTCAAAAAGTTTTTGCCCGATAAGAAATAAAATTTATACATTTCTGTTCCCCAACTAATCGATTTCAATTCTCCCTCTTGCGGTCGAAGAAATATATGTAAGAAGATATAAGAACGTTTTAGTAAATGTTCTTATTCGGTCATCACTATCCGTCGTCGCAAACTCTTCACATTGAATACCATCAGCATTTTTATTTCCTACATTTATTTTACCTTAGTCGTCGAGCCATTCACTTTTAAAAACCAGGCAACAAGACCTAATGGCAGATTCAATTATAAAATTATCATAAAAATGATAGCAATTTTATATATCCAGAAAAAATTGATAATCTATCCAATTTTCTTTTAACTCATATATAAATATAATTTTGCAAACAAAGAAAAGAAATATGTCAATATTTAGGGTGCTGACATGATTCCTAAACAAAGATATATTTGTCTAATACTCAAATTCTGTTTCAATAAAATGTTTGACATTCCTTAGAATTCACTTTTCAACAAATGCAGAAAAAACATTGTGCAAAAGTCCATCTTTCTTTCTCATTTAAGTATAATTCATCTTTACAACTCGAAATTATTCTATAGAAATATTTCAGCGCTGAACTCATAAAAAAAAAAAAAAAAAAAAAATCTTTAATATATCACGTCAATAATCATTTAAGACTTCTGCGTCCAATGAATGTCAAAAAGTTTTTGCTCGATAAGAAATCAAATTTATACATTTCTGCTCCCCCCCAAAATAATCGATTTCAATTCTCCCTCTTGCGTCCGAAGAAATATATGTAGAAGATATGAAAAATAGTGTGGTAAATGTTCTTATTACGACCGTGCACTTCACTCTATCACTCGCCGTAAAACTCTCCACATCGATTGCCATCTGCATTTTATTTCCTATATTTTTCCTACCTTGGCAGACGAGCCATTCACTTTCAAAAACCAGATAGCAAGCGACGTAATCATAAGATATGACCAGCATGCCACTACTCATATACGTAGGTAATACGTCAACGAAGTGAGAAAAATATATCGATTTTAATCTTCATCGCCATCACCATCATCATCTCTCTTCAGCCTGTGATAAAAGATCAGCTGTTACGATATAAAACCTCCTCCATGCCATTTTTTCATATTTCATCTGCAAAAATAGTATGCAATGAAAAAAAAATGCATAAAATTCCCGTTTGCTAGGAAAAAAAGAGGGAAAAAATAAGGGTTTTTGGCTAATATGTGTATGCCATATGCTCCCCCCACATAAGAAAGTGTATAACATATTTTTTTTTTCTTTTTGATCTTTCTCATCTAAACACTCGACTCTAAAATTCTGTTTGTCAATCTACCCCTGTCCCGTTTCTGTACTCTTTCTCTGTCTTCTTCGTTTTTCTCTTTTCGTTTTTTTCTTTTTTCTCATCTGGGGAAATTCTTCATTCAACGAGTTTTTCTAAAGGAAGTTGAAGGGAAAATTGGTGTAACTTCTCGTGCCTGTCGTAAGTTTAGGGTCACGTGTGAAATGAGTTACACACGTTCCGCAGATCAGTAGAAAAAGAGCTGTAAAATGCGCTCTATCAACAATTTTAGATTGATGCTTGATAAGTTTTTTTGCCAGTCGGATGTTTAACTTTTGGATAAATAAAAATTCAATTAATCTAGAAGGGGAATTTTAAAAATGATCTTTTTCTTCTTATATTACAAGCTTCTCTTTTCATACTATTGCAGGATTTTTTCGTTGACTAATTTTCCTTAATTTATAATTTACTTTTCAAGGAATTTTACATCTGTTTTAGATTAAAATCAAACTAAGTTTCAGTCTTTCAACAATAGTTTTATTTTCCCATCTTTCAAACTATCGCAATTTCGTTAAAAATACTCTTTATCAAAAATTTTAGATTAAAGCATGATAATGTTTTCGCCAGATGGGTGTTTAACTTTGAGTAAATATAAGTTCAATTAATGAAATGGGACCTATTTTTATAAAAGAATATTTCGTGTTATTTATACTAAAAGCTTGTTTTCATAAGCGTATAATTGTGAAAATATTTAGCTATCTTTCTAGAAAATTTAGAATTGTTTCATATTTTTATTCAGTTTCTCAATAATAGACTTTTCATTGATTTCGAAATTACTATAGTATAGATAAATAATTAAATTACTATAATTTCCGGTGTTTAAATCGCAGAACAAACAAAATGATTAGACCAAGGAATATTAATGAATAAAATCGAACCTATTTCGACGTGGTATGGATTAGGCAACATTTTAAAAGCGAAATTGCTGGTTAGAAACAGATTTAATAGATACGACGCGGCGCGGCGATTATACGCCAGAAATTAACGCAATCAAAATGGGAAAATTCACGAAAAACATTTTTTCCCCTTTATATTACATGCTTTTCCTGTCACGAGACTAACTTCTGCTTTTCTGATTTTATCCCATAAATTTAAGAAAATTTTGCGTTTGTTTAAATTTTGAATGGTTATATTTCTACATGTTATGGATTAGGCAACATTTTTAAAACAAAACTGCTGGTTAAAAACAGATTTAATAGATACGACGCGGCGCGGCGATTATACGCCAGAGATTAGCGTAATCAAAATGGGAAAATTCACGAAAAACATTTTCCCCCCTTTATATTACATGCTTTTCCTTTCACGACACTAACTTCTCCTTTTCTGATTTTATCGCATAAATTTAAGAAAATTTTGCGTTTGTTTAAACCTTTCCTTTCTATTTCTACATGGTATGGATTAGGCAACATTTTTAAAACAAAATCGCTGGTTAAAAACAGATTTAATAGATACGAAGCGGCGCGACGATTATACGCCAGAGATTAGCGTAATCAAAATCGGAAAATTCACGAATTTTTTTTTTTTTTTTTTTACCCTTCATACTACATGCTTTTCCTTTCACGAGACTAACTTCTCCTTTTCTGATTTTATCGCATAGATTTAAGAAAATTTTGCGTTTGTTTAAATTTTTCATTTCTATTTCTACATGGTATGGAATAGGCAATATTTTTAAAGTAAAATTGCTGGTTAAAAGCAGATTTAATAGATACGACGCGGCGCGGCGATTATACAACAGAGATTAGCGTATTGAAAATGGGAAAATTCACGAAAAAAAATTTTTCCCATTTATACTACATGCTTTTCCTTTCACGACACTAACTTCTCCTTTTCTGATTTTATCCCATAAATATAAGAAAAGTTTGCGTTTGTATAAATTTTCAATCGTTATTTTTTTATTTCGTCTGTTTTTATAAGAATATATACATATACTACAAATACGAAATTTTTACATTATTTTTCAAGGAATTTTACATTTATACAATTTTTTTTACATTAATTTTTTATGGACGAGAGATTCAAGTTTTCAACAATAGATTTTTTAATGACTTCAAAAATGCCATGGAATATGGAAAGTTCAATTAATCAAAATAAGACATTTTGAGAAATATTTTTCTGTTTATAACATTCTGTTATTACAAGAGTAGCTTTCTTTTTCCTTGAATTCTAACGTTAATTTCAAGGATTTTTGATTTTGTTTCAAATTTTTATAGACCTAAATTTCTGTGTTTCAGATCCTATGAGTTATAGTTAGAAAAAAATAACCCTGCTTTGGCGAGTGAAACAGTGTAAATTAAATTCTTCAACGGCCAAAACTCACAGGGATATTATACTGTGAATTTCGTGAAATTTTCGGCCCGTTTGTTTGTTTATAGTACGCAAACTTCCGAAATTTTATGAAATCCAATTTCTAGGTGCATTCTGGCGGTAGAAGAATAACATTTTTACTGTTTCGCTTGCCAGAACATGGTTAAAATTTTTCTTAACATAACGTATAGGTTCCAGGGACCGTATAAAATTTTAAAAAATGTAATTTTTTCAAAACTAATGACAGAACTATATCATCAACATAATCTTAAATTCGTCTTTATTTTGAACAATTGTACAATTTACAGTTCCTTTATATCTCCAATAGGTAAAGAATTAAAGCGCATTTCAATCTTTTTTTGGACACCCTGTATATCAGGGTTTTGCATCAACTCAACCGTGAGTCACAGAGCTACTACATTATTATTTCCAAACAGTAATATTCACTTGAATTAATAACTGTAATTCTGCGATTAAAGAAAATTAAGAGAGCAGAGCTACCACTTTTCGAAAAAAGTAGTACGTGCGTGGCCCGCAGTAAATTTGTTGAAAATCTGTCATATAATGTCAATTTAAACAAATGGGAAATTTTGATTGCATTAATAAATTAGTTTTCCGCGTGTTTTAAAATATGTGGGGTCTGTTATAATTAAGAAGAAAATGCTATTTTTCGAATCATTTACTCTGAATTAATGATTTTTTTCCCCACTTTTACTAGTTATAAAACATTTCACTCAGAATGATTAATAACTGGTAGAATAATATATTATGATATGATATGATTATAACATAACTCAACAGATTTCCCATCCGTCATTTATCATCATTGCAAGATGACAAGTACATACACCCTTGTGAATAAGACAGTATTGATATACAGTCTGCAATCTAAACAATCTATATTTTTTATTATACATGCATTCAAAAGAACATACGATTATTATCTAATCTATCAATTTTTTTAATTCATTTAATTTATTTTATTTTTTTAATGCCTAATCTAAGAATATCTAAAAACAAACAAACAATGTAAGTGTCTGAACATAATAATCTCTACTGACATATAGTAATGGAAATTGAGTTAAATAATAAGCAGTATTTTTTCACATTTTACCATTTATTAACCATTTAATTGTTTATGATGATTGCAAGATGACAAACACATGCATACAAGTGAATGAAATTCTTCTAATATACAGTCTGTAATCTAAAGAGGCTATATATATATATATATTATTATTACCCATGTATTTCAAAGATCATAAGGTTAACATTTAATCTATCAAACATGTTTGATTTTAGAAAACTGCAGTTTTCTAAAATTTTTAAGCTGACCATCAGAATTTCCAAGGTAATGGAAATTGACTTAAAATTGAAGCAGGGAATTTTTGCACTTTACCCCTTTATTAATCATTCCGTCGTTTATCTTACTGGATGATAACAAACGCGTACACCCGCATGAATAAAATAGAATTAATATGCAATTTTTTTTTATATACGGGTTAAAATAAAGTTACAAAACAGTGTCACAATATAATTAAATTACCAGTTAAAAAAGAGATATTATTCTTATATTATACAAATACTATATGCAACTTTTTAAAGATAATAAAATATCTGTTGAATAATAGTTTCTTAAAACATTTAAGTATTTTCAGTTTATAAAACTCATTTTTTTTTAATTGACTGTCCCGAATGAGAAACTTCAAAAAGGAAGCCTTGAAAATACAGGATACAGAATGGGAATGTATTTAAATTATACATCATTTCAAAATTACATACTTTACCTTTCAACTAAAATATAAACTGAGAAAAAAAAATTAATTATAAAAATATAAAATAGCTTGAAACATAATGTCTCCAAAGAATCCACGTTTTACTATGTTTACTCTACCAATATTTCCAAATGATCCTATTACACAGTGTAACTGACAGCACATGTCTCAAGACTGTGTACTTATATGAAGATTTAGTCCACATGGAATTTGAATTCATAAAGTGGTAGAATATTTTTTTTACAGATTTTTGTAATAAAAAGTTAGGTAAGGACATTTTTGTCTGTCACTACGTTACCTATGATATATACTTATGAAATTTTATAATTTTAATAAGTTAAATATGCAAATACCAATGATGTTTAATGAACATTTAGTTATTTGTAATGAACTAAATTACAGTTAACAGTCATAACTGGATATTTATATACTGATTATTCAATTTCTTTACTTAATCAGAAATCATTATAACTATATTCTATCTTCTATAAATATCAGTATTGGTATGCAGTTAGTTTTATTTAGGTCCTGTGGGAAAAAAAATAAACATTTATTACCTTTAAATAAAAATAAAAAATAAATAAATAAACTGTTTTACAAATATATTTACTGAAATATTCTTGACAGAATAATACTAGAAAACTCTTTTAAATGCCAAAAATATTTAAACTATTTTCTAGATTTGAGTACGGTATATTTTTATAGGACTACTCGAAATATTTTCGGATTAAATTCTTTTTTTTTTTTTTTTAATTAAATTCGTAACTGAAATGGACTGTTATAATGTTACAAGAACGGAAAGCATTTGAAGTAGAGTTTGAGTAATTAAAAAGAAGAATATAGATAACAGTGATAAACATTTATGTTTTAAACCATATTTCGTAAAAGAAAAAAAAATCTTTTGCCTAATAAAATTGAAAACCAGCGAAAAGTTCTAATATTATAACGATTTTTAGATGCAGTAGTAGCACTGAATATTTTATGAACACACGTCAATGCATGCAAAATCGATTTGTATAATAGTATTACATTGAAATTCCGAAAAATCTACTGTATATTCAAGTTTCAAATCCTGTTTAATGGTAGTTACTATTTTCGTCAATGCAATATGTCAAGAGTTCTAAAAAAAAAGCACAAAACATAAATTCTAAAACATAAATTTCAGCATATCTGTCCCTGTATTTATTTAAATATTTCTCATGTTCTTCTAAGTTCTTTAAAAATATCTCTAATGCTTTCACGGTTTAAGCTCTGTTAATAAAAAAGTGCTTATATTTTTATTAAATATTTATGTTTTATGCATTCGCGAATGTATATGTGACATTTATTAAATTTGAAAACGTTTTTTATTGTAAATACTGAATTATTTCTTTCACAATTTGACAAGCATATTTTAAAAGAGAGTAATTCATCGCTGTTCTTACACTAAGATGGCTGTAACTGTTATTAAAAAGTGCGTAACTTGTTATTAAAAAAGTAAGTTTTATGATTTCGCGAATGTATGTACGGCTCATATGAGATTAAAAAAGGGATTTTTTATTGTAAATAGTGAAATTCTTTCATAATCTGACGAGCATATTTAAAAAAAAAAAGATTAATCCATCGCATTTCTTACACCAAGCTGCCCCGTCTTTTTTATACAAATAAATGTTACTATTTTTGAATTATATAAATAAAGAAAGAAGAAAGTAACTTTTCATCAAGAAATATGTTTTAGCAGCAGAAAAGCGACGTCCCATATCAGCTTCTGCGTAATGCAGCTTGTCAGCAGAGACTAGAGGAGCGAGCCTGGAAAAAGAATCTCTAGTATATTTATCCAGTTCTCAGTAACCCTTATAACAGATGTAAGTGGTTATATTAGAAAATGCGCGTTCTAACTTCTTGTACGTTTTTACCTGAGAATTTAAAAAATATAAATATAGAAAATTTCGCAATTTGTCTGAAAAAGTTATGTATTTGAAAAATTATAAATTTTTTTATTAGAAAATATGTATAATGCATTAGCGAATATACATGAAAAAAGAAATATGATCTTTCATTGCAAATATTGAAGTTTTCCGTTCATAATCTGAAAGGCATATTTTAAACAAGAATAATTCATCGCATTTCTTACACCAAGTAACCTCAACATATTTTACGAATAAATGATAATATGTTTGAATTACATAAACGAAAAAGTAAGTTTGCTTAGAGATATCTATCTATCTATCTATATATATATATTTTTTTTTATCGCAGATGTCCCATATCAGCTTCTACCTAATACAGCTTGTCTGCATCATAGCCTGAAAAAATAATCTTTAGCATATTTATCCAATACTCAGTATTTAATATAACAGGTTAAGTATATTAAAAAATGTACGATGCTAACTTCTTGTACTTTTATCTTGAAATCTCAAAAGATAAATATAGAAAATTTCACAATTTCTTTCAAAAAATATCAGGCAGAAGATGAGTTAGCTTTAGACTCCAAATTCAATTCACAAAGAAGAAAAAAAAATCCCCGATATAAACGTGAATATTCTTTCCTTTTTTTAACCTCTATATAAATTTTGCCTAATCATATTGTTTCTTTATTACAAAGTAAAGTGAAAATATGTCTCATATTTCATGCATATTTATATCTTATAGAAATATCTATTCTTGGTTCTATTGTGTACCAAAGAAAAATTTTATTCTAGAGTTAAAAGAATCCTTTGAGCATAAAGTATGTGATTTTATTTCAAATATGCAAAGCAGAGAAAACTTTTTAAAAAGTATTTCGCATTTGGAATACTGAGCAAAAATAAAAATTTAATGCATACGGAGTTGCACTGAACTTTTATTGCGAAAATTCTACGTTTTCTGCGAGACAAACTGTTGCACTTTTGTGAATATAAATAAGGGGCTAATACAAAATTCTGTATGTTATTGTATAGTAGCAAACCCGCCCGGCATTGGCCATACCCTCAGAAAAGTACAGTCTATCCGTGGGCATTCTTTGTTTTTTATATATTTTCATCCAGACAACGTAGATGACAATTTTAAACAGTAGAATAACCGAAAACTATGACAGCGACAATATACATTTTAATGAATGATGCTGTTGCGAGCAGAAATTTTTCAGTATATATATGTATATACACATTCGGGTTATGGAGATGGAAATTTAAAAAATAGAAAAAAAAAACGGAAAATATGGAATTGACATCCAGAAAATCATTCTTTTAAAATAGTAAATAGTCATTAAAAAAAAAAAAAAAAAGTACCGTTGTGAGCAGAAAGTAAGTTCTATTCTTAGTTTTTAAAAAAATATATATATACCCATCCGCGCAATGGGGATGACAATTTAAAACTGCAGAAAAAAAAACGGAAAATATGAAGACGAACCCAAGAAAACATTTTTTTTTAAGTTGTAAATATTAATATCGTTTTACACACAAGATACCGTTAGAAAAGAAAGATACCACTTAAAGGTATGTATTTTAAAGTTTTTTATAACTCCATCTGGCGCCCGAGGATTGTGAATTAAAAATGCATAAAAGATGGAAAATGTGAAAACAAACTTCAAAAAATATATTTCTTTTGGAATAGTAAATATTCATATTATTTTAATGAAAAGTACTAACAGAACCAGAAAGTTACCGTGAACACGGACGTATTTTTCTTTTTTTTTTATAACTCCATAGGAGCTACGGAGTTTTTTCTTTTAAAATGCAGAAAAAGCGGAACGTTTACTACTTTCACGCTAGAAGAACTTCGTTTTCTTTGGACATGAGTAGAAGCGATCATAACGCCAATGAACTGCCGAATTTGAAACTCGTTCATTAGCGTTCTATGAGGGTTTTTAAATAATTTCTCGGCTATTCATGAACAGATTATTAAAATAATGGTTACTTATAGCTTATCTGTCCATCATTTACCCAAACTAAACATTATATGGGTGGTACATTTAGTTAACTCCACAATTAAAAATCATTTGCTATCGTATATATAAAAATAACCACTCTGGTAAAGGGTAACGCGAGCTTAAAATAAACATAAACGCTCACATTATAAAATATAAGTACTGAATTAAATAAATAAAATTAAAGATTGCGCTGTGAATTTTCGAAAATCCCTATACTTCTGAGTCTTCCACAAAAAAGTTATAATTAAATTCATAATAATAACCACCAAAATATTATAATTAATGTTCGCGGAAAATAGTTAACATAAACATATATAAAAAAAGAAATAAAAATCAATCTAAAAGAATTACACACAACTTAAATAAAAATTAATCTAAAATAATTACACACAATTTAGACATAATGATTACAGATATACCAAAAGTAATTAAAATTAAAATTGCTTATTTACATATTTAACAATTTATTCAAATAAAAAGCGCAATCGCTTCCATAATTTATAATAGCTCCTGCGCTGGTTACATTTAATTTATTATGAAACGTTAATTTACTACCCTTTAAAAGTAACATATTTAAATTAAGTCTTTGTCAATTACCATGATTTACATGAATAATTAATTGATGTCCTGAGTTTCATGAAAGTCATCAACCTATTTTAATCTACATAAAACATTTATAATCTGAGACACATAAAATGATACCTTGCCACTTCTTTATGGGAAAATAATGATAAATCGCCAAAAAAAAAAAAAAAAAAAAAAAAAAAAAAAAAAAAAAAACTAAATTAATTAATTTTATTTTATTATTTTTTTATTTTTTTTATGACGCTGTATCGAGGTTCAGCAGGAAATATTTTTATAGACATGTATATCCTCATGACAAGAAAATTCTGTAATTTTTTTCAAATTTTACTGAGTACACGCTTATGGACACCTTCCTTGTAAGTTGTTAAAAGTATGTTTAAAGTTGTTAAAAGTAATACTTTTGTTAAAAGTATGTTTATTTGACTAGGGTCAACTCCCACAGAACTCCGCCTAATGTCGGAATGTTGACAACAGTGCATCGCGTCAAATTTTCTAGCCATGTAAAAGCCTGTTTTACAAATCAATTTTTTTTCTGAAATACCCAACTTTATAAATATTTTGTGAAAATTTATTCGTATTGTTATTATTATTCAGATTTTCCCGATTCTTTCATTCTCAAATTCAACATGCACATACATACTATACACGCAGACACTTAAATGTCGATTACAGCGTAATATTGTAAATTGTGAAAAACAAAACCAATGAAAATTGAATAACATTTTTAAAAAATTAAAATATTATTAGAAAAAGGCACTAAGTGCATTCCTTGTGAACGGAGATAAAATAGATTAGAATAGTTAACAATTAACATATCGTTATTTAAAAGAACAATAAATTTCATAGATTTTAAATATTTTCTATGTAGAAAAAACAAGAACGAAAAATCCTGCGACAAGCATAGATTATGTAACACTTTCCAACTCTTCCAAAATAATTTTACAAATCATTACAGTTTAACAAGGTGAAAGATAATATCTAAGTAAACAATTTGGGAAACGAATAACATATTTAAAAACCCAATTTCAGGAATTATTAACAATATTTGGAAAAATATCCGAATTCTTTTGTGCAGCCCTGTATATGATCTTTAGATTTGTATATATGTTACATAGAACGCTAAATTTTAGTTGAGATAGGAAACGCGTAGCACAGTTTAAAATTTCCCTTTTGGAATTTCCCTCAATAAACGAAAATGTATTCCAGAACTTTTGTGCTGCCCTGTATATGATTTATAGAATTTATACACACCAAGTAATAGAAAAAAATAGTTAAATTTAAAAACACGTTCAGCAACTGAAAAAGCACTTCCAGCAATTAATGTTAACAGACAGTACCAAATTATTTTGCGTGTCCCTGTAAATGAACGATAAATGATATATTCTAAATATTCTATAGTAAGCCTCTGATAATGCACCTTAGTCGCATATATAAATTTCCATTTGTTTGAAATATTTAAACATTCTTAAAATAAACCGCAAACGATTTTTCTCCATAGATCGTACTGCAACGGAATTCTTTTGAGTGTCTCTGTAAAACAAATTTAAGTGCTATACACACCATATTCTATAGTAAGCCTCTTGTAGTGCACCTGAGTGATACATATCAATTTCAATATGTTTGAAATTATATAACATCATTAAAATAAACCGCAAATGATTTTCCCCCAAAGACCGTAATGGAACGGAATTCTTTTGAGTGTCCCTGTAAAAAAACTATGAGTGCTACACACTTCATATTCAATACCGAACATGCCATAGTAAACCTCAATAATATATATCAATTTCTTGACTATACATAAATATTTACGCGAGTTAGAGCACGGACAGGCAAACAGACAGACGACAGACAAACCGAATTCATAAACACTTTTCAACTGTGTTGGAAAGTGTTAAAATGACTGGAAATAAGACAAATTCTGTATATCTTACGTACTATGTACATTTTCATTGCTATGCACTTTCCTAATTATAAACGGTGGTACAGAGAACAATGCATGTAAGGGTGATATCGCTGAAAGTATACCAATCTTTTACAATGTCTTAGAAATGAAATCTCTTGCATTTTTCAATAAACCATCTGCCAAATTTCCAATGACTGATTCATTGTTAACATTATTACTAAGAATTTGATTTTATCTCTAGATGAAAGTTTTCCGTTTGGGATTTCATTTCCTCCTAATAAATGGAAAAACCTATACTTCCTTTATTTATGAACAAATACTTTGCACTTGGTTACTCTATGCTGCATTACATAAATATATTTTACGAAGTAAAATGTTTATTAGAGTTTACGTAAAAAAATAACGGACATCAATGAAATGATTCAACAACTATTTACTATTATTTAGTGATAAAATATATCTGGAAAGTCTTTGAATAATTCCTTTGCCAAATTCTAAGCAAAAGCCTGGCTTCTTTTAACGTTTTCTTAACTTTCACCGCATGTAATATTTGTTAGTCTGATGTTGAGAACACTGTTGAAAAATTGTCAGTCACTGAGTTGTCTCAAGCGATGTCTTTGGCAAACCTCCAGCCCGTGAACTTCGCACTTTTCTAACTGTCACGACAGTATTAAATAAATACATTTAACTAATTTTATTTTAAAGAAATTATTTAGGTATAACATAGTATTCGAACAGTGACGCACGAGATAACCCAACTGACACCGTTAAATTTAAATGGTATTTTTCGTGTTATCTAAGGACAAAAATTTTCATTAGTGCTCACCATTACTGTAATTTTCTCTCTTTTATTATAAATACCTAATTTTTTAAATAAAACTGAACATCTAAGCTGTACCAAAAATAAATAAATAAATAAATAAATAAATAAAATTTATGGCTTTTTTAAGTGCCCTTTTTTTGTTTATGCTTTGCCCGCCCTTTTCACCACCTGGCATTTATGTGCTGTTTCACGAACATGTTCCGAACCCTATTTTTTACTTTTTCAACTTTAACTAGTTGTTAGTTATAACTACAGCTATACCATTTCACTTTCTTCTAATTTTTTAGACTCTATCCTTAATCTCCTTCGCTTTACTTTTTTTATTCCAAATTTGTTATCATCTCTTTTCTTAACTTTTCATCTATCATTTTCATTGTAATTATTCTTTTATCTCGTAGTTAATACTACATTGTAACTTTTCCCAACGGATCAATTTTATATAAGACACTCTACTCGCAAATAGATTGGGCGTGAAGTTGTCTGCAACTCGGAAGTCCTTTAACCTCCATCAACTGATCGGCAGTGTTCGGCAGACACTTTTTAAGGCTAAAGTTTAGTGATGACAATCGGCCAAATGGTGCGTCACTGAACAAGTGTTCTACTCCACGTAGTAGTAGAAACACATTGAAAGCCTTTTCTCTAATGTTTATAAAATGTATGTTATTATTTTATGCATGGCGATATTTGATACATTTTTTTTTCGTTTATTAATTTATAATTTCGTAGATTTAAAATGAGTTCAATAGTAGAATGCAAATTTTTGTACAAGGAATGGCTTCCTAATATTCTAAAGAGGCACACCCTAAACAGAAAGCTACTTAAAATCTATATTTTTCTGACAGAACTCTCTAACCTTACCTAGTAGCCGTCAGCTGCCACTCTCAATGCACAACTCCTATTCAGTCCCTGCTAACTGTCGCGAAAAGGGTCCTTCCCTAGCAGGGCCGAGCTTATATATGATCTGGTCGTTGACCATAGTTTGTATTTGTATTTGTTATAAACATTCTATCCCGCTCCTTGTCGCGTTTAACGGCGGGTCCAGCTTCGGCTGTAGTTTGTAATTTTTTTTTTTTTTTTTTTTTTTAAGACCTTAATAAAGGGGACCGGGAGGGACACTATGCTCTACAGACTTCTACTAGTCTGAGCAGTCCCTCTTAGGCTATCAAATCAAATCAAATCAAACATACACCTTTTAATTTATAACGAATAATATTTTTATAATCTTGTTTATTTTTAATAATCGCATCAAATTATGTAATTTTTTACTGACTTTTTATTTCGTCATTATAGGTTTAAAACCCTATGTTCTCAAACTCAGTACGAAGGAAACAAAAATTGCTGCAAATCATTTTGACGCAACCGTATCGAAATGCAATAGTTTTACGAAAGAACAATTTTCTCTAAAATATGACGTCATTTTCTTGGATAAATACATGCTGAAATTCTGCAATTAAGATCCTTTGCAGTATAAGGGGAACTCTTTGGGACTAATCTCAGTATGGAAGGAATGAAAAACGAATGTAAATTATGTCATTTAGACACAATCGTAGAAAAATGGGCCAGTTCCTTTAATGAAAATGCACAATTTTTATTGAATGCCTTTTAAAAATGACGTCCTTTTCATAGTTGGAAGTGCTTGTTTTTAAAAATTTAGCTTCTAATTTCAAAGCTGGTGGAACAAAAAATCTCTGAAAATAATATAATTTTGTCGCAAAATGTTGGAGTTTCATAATTTTAATGAAGGATTTTTTTAATGATGTCAGTTGACTTTTAGGGTTTGTGAGCATCTTGGTGCTCTTAAACATTATCTGTTCAAATTTAAAAATACATATGTTTTAATTGTAATGAGAAAGTTGCATCAATAAAGATATAATGAATAAAGATAAAATAATTACTATTTCTCTTTTATCTGTTATAATGGATTGCCAGTATTAAAAAAAAAAACATTAAAAATATATAAACGTAAAAATAAAATTTAAAAATGGAAATATCTATTAAAACATCGCTGGTGCGGGCTTATCTACAAATGAGAAGCTTTAAGTTAAAAAAAAAATTAAAACTTATTCAGTAGCAAGCTCGGAATAAATAGCAAAATATACTGACTTGTATTTTAAATATATATAGACTTTCGAATGGCTTTAAATTTTTAATTTAATAAAATATATGCAAAAAATTAAAAGAAAATTTTTAAATACTTATCAGGAACCAGCTTCAAAATTAAGAAAATTCTATAAATAAATATATTTTTTAATTATTTCTTATATTTTTAGGATCATATATGTCCATATAAATTATAAATTTATGTAAGTAGTTTATATTATTAATTTCCTATTTTTCCTATTTTTAGCTTTATATTTTCTATATAAGTGTAAGATGTTATTTGTTTCTATAGGTATCAATGTAAACTTATTAATAAGTTTATATTTTTATTATATTTTAAGCAGATTTTATTTTAATTTCAAAAACACGAAAAATAGCGATTTAAAGAAATCTTTATTATATACCATATTAGTCAAGGAATTTACAACAAAATTATTATATTAAAAACAAAGCATAATTCATTTCTTTTATCAGCATAATACTAATTTATTAATGATACCATTTTGACTACAAAAATGTAATGCAAAGAGAATTTTATTAAAAGCATTTGAATAAATAAAAGCCATCATAGATAAGAAACTCCAGTGTTACAATAAAGAAAAGACTTCTTTTATATATATATTATCTTAAAAACATGTTTCATAACATTTCCTTTATTCTAAGCAATAACAAATCGAAATTTAATCATAATATTCCTTGAGTGCTTCTGCATATAAAATGATCTAAATTACAGCATTGATTACTCTGAGTAATAAAGAATGTTCTTTTTTTATATCCATACAATGTTACTCTTATTTAATATGCTTTTAAACTAATCGATTTTATTGTCTTAATTTCATTATTTGAAATTTCCTTTCAGTTCCATTTCTTAACAAACATAATGAAACTGAAATGGAAATAATTGTAAAATTGATATATTTGTTTCGAACTCAAAGTATTTTCCGTTAATTTAGCTTCTTGGAGACACATTCCACTTTTTGGAATGCGAACGTTTATTCCGATTCGATTAATTTAATCGGAAATTGGAATGTAGCATATTGAGAATATGTCTTTGAATCGACTGCTCATTCTTTTTTTTTCCCTTAAAGTTGAAAGCTTTTGCTAATTCGGTGATAGAAGACCTCAAATCTTTCCATTAATTGTCAAATTCTTTTGTTTTGCTGCGTAAGGGAAAGTATAATTTTTCATTATCGAAAATTCATTTGTTACTAATGCTACAAACTTCGATTTAATTGTTGACAAAAGCATATGTTCATGAATGTGTATTGTTTTCCAGACACATTAAAGAAGGAAATTAATTAAAAGTATCCGTTTATGAAACACTGCAAAACTGTAAAATATAATTTTTTTTTTTCATATGTTATAGTAAGAGCATGAACGAAATAGGAGATCTAATAGAGTACCTTTATATATCAGAGTACCGAAAGACACTCACAAAAATGTTACTTGTGAAGAGTGAAAAGTAAAATGCTGATTTGGTGAACTTTCATTATCGCCAACGTGAATTCATTCAGGCAAATATTACCAAGATTGGCATAGTTTGGACAAACCTGCACTTAATGAGGATGTGGCTACTTTGATATAAAGGTACTCTAAGATATATATATATATATATATATATATATATATATATTTTAAGTTAGTCAACGCGAATTCTTAAAACTCAAAACTTTTAAAGTCTAAAAAAAAAAAAAAAAAAAAAAAAAAAAAAAATGAAACAAGCACTTTATTATCTTGCATTTAAAATTCCTTTAGTTATCAGTTTTAGCCTAGGAGATTCTTAATTTCAAATTTATATCGTGACTGATTTTTGAACATGCTCGAAATTAATATTTTATATCTTGAGGAAATAATTTTCAGTTTTGTTTATATACATTTATATATAAAAAAAATAAACTCATATATTTAATGTATTTTCTATCGTAAGAAGAGTAGAAAAAAAAAACATTGAAAATTAAATAATAAATGTTTTCTCCGAAGGCATTCCATGTATAGCAACATGTCCAAAATATTGACCATTATGTAATAAACGAAACTTCTTCTTCTCCTCATTAATTTTTCGTGCGAGTAATATATTTTGAATTTGCCGTCGCTCATAATTTTGCATTAATGTATTAAATGTAAAATGATTTCTTTGATTCATGTTTTTCTAGTTATTTGGCTGATTATCACGAATTTGAATGAACGAATAAGAGGAAATGATTTTCCTTACTTGTGTTTAAATTAGTAGAAATTTTGTTGTTGTATATATATATATACAAAAATAAACGCAGATATTTAATGACTTTTCTATCATAAGAAGTGTAAAAAAAAATCAAAGAGAATGAAACAATACGTGTATTGCCTGAAGGTATTCCATGTTTAGCAACATGTCCAAAATATTGACCATTATGTAATAAACGAAACTTCTTCTTCTCCTCATTAATTTTTTTATGAGAGTAATATATTTTTAATTTGCCGTCGCTCATAATTTTGCATTAATATATTAAATTTAAAATGATTTCTTTGATTCATCTTTTTCTAGTTATTTGGCTGATTATCACGAATTTGTATGAATGAATGAGAGGAAATAATTTTCCTCACTTGTGTTTAAATTAGTAGCAATTTTGTTTGTATATATATATTTTTACAAAAATAAACGCAGATATTTAACGACTTTTCTATCATGAGAAGTGTAACAAAAAATCGAAGAGAATGAAACAATACGTGTATTGCCTGAAGGTATTCCATGTTTAGCAACATGTCCAAAATATTGACCATTATGTAATAAACGAAACTTCTTCTTCTCCTCATTAATTTTTTATGAGAGCAATATATTTTGAATTTGCAGTCGCTCATAAGTATGTATTAATATATTAAATTTAAAATGATTTATTTCATTCATATTTTTCTATAGTTATTTGGCTAAATAATGTGAATTTGTATAAACAAATAAGAGGAAATAATTTTCTTCACTTTCGCTTAAATTATTTGCACTTTTGTTTGTATATATATATTTTGTTACAAAAATAAACTCGGATATTTAATGACTTTTCTATCATAAGAGCTGTAACAAAAAATCGAAGAGAATAAAACAATAAATGTATTCCCTGAAGGCATTCCATTCATAGCAACGTGGTCAAAATATTGACCATTATACAATCAATGAAACTTCTTTTTCTCTCTTATTAACTTTTTATGACAGTAATATCTTCCGTATTTATCTGAACTCGGTACAATTTATATTATTATTATTTTTTATTTAAAAATAGTTGAATTTCTTAACGCATTACGATTTAAGTTATTATTATTTTCAATTTATTAATAGTTTTATTTATTTATTTTGGCTTATTTAGGAGAATTTATATGAAGAAATCACACGAGATCATGTTTTCTTTTCTGAGTACTTTCAAAATCAAATTAAGTTTATATATATTTTTTAAATATTAAAATTTTTTTCATATAATTATTTCGAGCTTTCAGTGCTACAGTACTAAGCGTAATAGGCAAATACACAAATATATACAATATAAATATAGCACGGACGAAAATAAATGTTCAGAGGCAAAAATGGCACAATGTTCGGTTATTCTTTGTATATATTGTCTACTTAACATATTTTTAAGTAATTTATATTGCATATTTAGCAATCCTTTCTATCTTGTAATATTGCTAAAGCAGTATATATATATATTTTTTATTTATTTATTAGTTTTAACAGCTCACTTTATTAGTATAACTTCCCTTATTCACAAATACAAATTTGTGGATGGTTCCCAAACTACTTTTAAATAGTTTTCAAATTCCGACCCTTTTACTTCAAGAAAATTGGTAAAATTTCAAGGATTTTAAACATTAATATTTTGACAAATTTTTCTTCAAATACTATAGGATTACTATATTTCTTTATAATAAAAATAAATACAAATTTTACTAGATGGCATGTTATTCATTAATGATCCCTTAAAAAATTAACTTTTATACATCCAATATTTTTAACTCTAATAGTATGCAACGTTAGCAGACAAACTCTGTTTCTTTTCAAAATATTTTAGATATATTACTTTTCCTCTAGAGCGCATTGCATAGTTTTTATTTCTTATTGTCGTAAACATACGGTACAGAAAATAACAAATTTCATGAGATGAAACTGCCAAACGCAATTGTTAAATAATGGACAAGTGATCCTAAATTATCTAAATTAATTTAGACAGAAAATTCTATTCCCGATCCACTTGATATATTATTATAATACTTTTAGATTAGAAAAATTCTCGTTGATTTATATCTGAAAGCATTTAAGCCCGAACTTTTGTTGATTAGGTGATATTTATTAAGTCGTTGTGTATATGCATTCTTTTTATAGTCTGGAACTCTCTCATTTTTAATTAACTCTTTCGCACGCTTTTCGAAAACATTTATTAAGAACCAGCAAAAGAGGAAAATATGGTGTGTAAATTAATTTTACTCTCCTTTTATGTAGCTACAAATAAATAATATATGACGTTTTGCTATGCATTTTGTGACTTAGAAGTATTTGCTTATGCTAGGAAAATATCAGCATCTCTACTGAATACTTTCCAACTACCCTGTATTCTTCTGAGGTTTAATTTGAGTTGGGGAAACCCATTTCGAACAAGTTTTTTTAATTCCTACTATTAGTTCACACTCTCTCTATATATATTTATATATCTTGTTCAAATTTTCAATCGTTAATAAAATACTTTTTATTCATCCCCTTAACTTCAAATACATTTTTTTAAAAACTTGTCGTGGATGACACTTGATGTTAGTTTTTACAAATATTAATTCATTAATTAATTTTAATTAATTAATTTTAGTTTTTGCATCATAAAAAGCGACTAAACTAAGTAGCAACGCTTAAGACAGCGGAATATCTAGTCATGGCGTAGTGGTCGGGTCCTACAGTTTAGTATACGGAAGATTGTGGGTTTGATTCTCATCGTGGCAAAGTTTTGTTATTTACACAAAACTCACTCAGAAATGCCAAAAAAAAAAAGAAAAAGCAGAAATATATCTAGGTTATATGTAACTAGGAATTGACTTATCTATTTATTTATTCATTTTTTATATTACTTGTTAGAAATAAAATTAAATAAATTCTGCTTAAAAATATGAAATTTAAAAAATAAAGATAGATAAAATAAACTGCCTGGTTCGAAAACGTATTTACCCTGGGTCAAATTAAACCATGTTTTACGGAAGAATAATTAAAGTTTGGAAAGTATGAAACTTCTAAACGTATTTATTAAATAATATACAAGTAATTCTAAATTATCCAAATTAATTTAGACAGAAAAATCTATTCAAGATCTGCTTGATATATTATTATGTTTAGCACAGAAAAATATCTGGCTGATTTATATCTGAAAGCATTTAAGACCGAACTTTTGTTGATTAGGTGATATTTATTAAGTCGTTGTGTATATGGATTCTTTTTATAGTCTGGAGCTCTGGCATTTTTAATTAACACGCTTCTAGAGAACATTTATTAAGAAACTGCAAAAGAGGAAAATATGGAGTTTAAATTAATTTTACTTTAGTCTTCTTCAGCTATGAATAAATAATATATGACATTTTGCTATGCATTTTGTGATTTAGAAATAGTTGCTAGCATTTTGTTGTGTATCTCAAAAACAATTGGTACTCTGTAAAAAAAAAAAAAAAAAAAAAAAAAAAAAAAAAAAACGTTTATATATGGTTGATTTTTGGTGAAATTTCTGTTTTTTAACGGAAACTCTTTGTATTTTGAGTGCAAATCATAGATTTTTCCGGAATGGACAGAAAATTTCTTTTTTATCCTTACTCGTTGAACGTAAATTTTCCTTCCAAGATAGTCAAAGGAAACAGCTCTTTTTCAAACGAGAGAAAACCTAAAATATCCAGTTAAATTTTCGTAATTGATATTTTGGACTATAATCAATCGTAAGATGTAGCCAGATGGCGAAGGAGACAAAATATTCCTGATTTAATGGCGAGTATCGAGGTTTAAATCCTGAGCAGGGCAAGACGATTAAAAAAGGGTGTGATAATACGCAATGCAAATACATGTTTCGTATAAATGTTCCTACTGCATACTTTCCAACCACCATGTATTATTCGGTAAAATGTGGTTTAATTTGACCCATGTTAAACATGTTTCGAACCAGAAAATATTTATAGAAATGAATTTAAATAAGTTCTACGTAACAACATAAACACTGACAAAGGATGAGAATTAATTTTCACTTTGCTAAACAACTCATAACAAACAGGGTGAAAAATGTGTCCAGACCGAGGATCGAACCCAGATACCCTGGTATAGCGCACCAAGTACTTTACCATTTAAGCCATTTGACGATATCCAGTCTGAGAATTTATTTATCTCATGTACGCCACTGGGTAGTGTGGCTCATATATGACATTCCATCTTGCGCTGCGAAGTTGCAGTCTTGCCAACGTATAAGTGAAAAATGCCAGACTGGACATTGTCTAGATGGCTTAAATGGTAAAGCACTTGGTGCGCTATACCAGGGTATCTGGGTTCAATCCCCGGTCTGGACACATTTTTCATTCTGTTGGTTATGCGTTGTTTAGCAAAATAAAAATTAATTAATATTGTTTGTCAGTGTTATCAAATTTACGCGCAGTTTCAGTCCTGCTAGAAATTTAATTGGAATTTTAGGTAACAACATAAAATTTAAATATAGAGATATGGAAAATAAATTTTCTGGTTCGAAACTAATTTAATCTGGGTCAATTTAAACTACATTTTACGGAAGAATATAGTTGAAGTTTGTCAAGTACAAAACTGTCAAACGTATTTGTTAAAGGATTTACATGTAATTCTAAAATATCCAAATTAATGTCGACAGAAAATTCTATTCCAGATCTGCTTGATATATTATTATAATATGTTTAGCTTAGAAAATTTTCTGGCTGATTTATATATGAAAGCATTTAAGACCGAACTTCTGTTTATTAGGTGATATTTATTAAGGCGTTGCGTTCTTTTATTGTCTAGAACTCTGGCATTTTTAATTAACTCTTTTGCACGCTTCTCGAAAACATTTATTAAGAACCAGTAAAAGATGAAAATATAGAGTTCAAATTAATTTTATTTTACTTTTACGTAGTTATGAGTAAATAATATATGAAGTTTTCTTATGAGTTTTACGATTTAGAAATTTTGCTTACACTACGAAATTTGTAGTATTTTGTTAATTAACTAAAAAAAAAGATTCGTAATTTCGGATTTATATTATTTAGAATATTTAAATCGTATAGATGTATCTTTTCAATCACATTTTTATTATTATATCCCTAGACATTAGAAAAAAATACACAAAACATAAATAAATAAATAAATAAAAAATAGACATTAGTTTAATTTTCAAATTATTATTTTTGTAATCAATTGTCGAAATAACATGCAATCAGATCGCAAATGCATATTAGAAAACAAATTTCTGATATTAACATTTTTCTGATAAAAACATTAATTTGGCAACAAACATAAACAATAAAGAGAAATATATTCAGCTGTATTAAAAACTCCCCCCCCCCCCAAAAAAAAAATAATAATAATAAAAATAAATAAATAAATAAATAAATAAAATAAAAATAAAATAAAATAAAATAAAATAAAATAATAATAATAATAATAAACCTTTTAAATTTTTTTTAAGCATGTATATTGCTAAGTTGATTTATGTATTTTTAACTATAATTTCTCGTATTAAAATTATCGAAATTTTGGCAAGTATGTTTTACAATTTTTGTAATAAAAATCCATTGATAAGATTAATTATTTTTATAAATCTCTAATACCAATCTTTGCTATTGACCCTCAAAAATATGCATTATATTATTACTGATAAATTTTACTGATACTTTAGGTTTATTCACAATTCTGAGATATTTAGATGAAGTTCAAATTCTTCAAACTTGAAGCTTAAATTAAATTTAGTGAAAACGTTTTATCCACATACACAAATAATTAACTAAAATCGTTGTATTTAATAATGCATTTGAAACATAAAAAATCAAAGCGAAAAAGAAATGAATAGTTCGTACAACGCATTTAAAAATTAACAAAATATGATTTAAAAAAAGTAACTACCGAATTTCACAAAGTTTTAAATAATAGAGTGAGAAGGAAGTGCTGAAAAACAGCCTAAATAATTTCGCGGAACTTTTATGCATAAAACCGTAATTTGAAAACATCAAAATTCAAAGAAAATAAAAATAATATTTTTTTTTTTACGTCAGAGGTATTTGAAACTTGGGATAACAGAATGTAGACTATCATTCTAATACGCTTAACAAATGTAGATTGTCCACATTATGCATTAATGTACACACATATATGTATTTTCATCATCTTTTCTTGAAAATGAAACTTATCAACCCTGTTTAGGAACTTTATAACGTATATTTGAGAATCACTTTTAAGTAACTTTATTTATACGACAGAGATAAATAAGCAAATCCCTGACTTCCATGTTCCTTAAATTATATGAATAACAAATCAGGCAGGAGTTTATTCTAACGAGCCTTGAGCCGTGTTTGTCTTCAATTTTCCTTGAATGTTATATCCTAAAATATTCACAAACGGTAGGTGAAAATTTGAAAGGTGAATTTCATTCCAATTTCTTATTCCATGTTAAAGAAGAAATTTAAAAATGTGAAAATTCAAAGATAAATAGCAGGGGATGATCTCTAGAAGCAAAAAATATTTATAAAACGTTTTCAAAACGAAACCAAACTAAAGTATCCTGATTTTAATTGTTTTTCATACTTTGTGTATTAATATGAAAAACAGGTCAAAGATAAATTGAAACTTCGTATAAAAAATAAAAAATATTATGTTGTTTAATATATATATATATATGTATATAAATTCACTACATTACACAATGCACAAATACGTCGCACCCGTTTCGTTTTTTCCTTAAAAAATAACAGTCCACCATATTTACAAACTTTATAAAAGTGTATTTCAGAGAGTCACTTAAGAGACTTTATTTATACCACCGAGCTAAATATGCAGCTGAGATTGCCCTTTGACAATCATGTTTCTTAAATTAGATGAATAGCAAATCAGGCTGTAGTTCATTCTGCCGAGCCTTGAGTCACGTTTTGTTTCAATTTTCCTTGAATGTTATATGCTAAAATATTCACAAACTGTAATTGAAAATTTGAGCGGGGAATTTCATTTCAATTCCTTCTTCAATCTTAAAGTTAGTGGAATTAAAGAAAAAAAATAGAGGAAAAATATCTTGGAGAAGATTATTTATAAAAAACTACTCCTCTAATTGAAACTGATGTATCAATAAAAGAAAAAAGAAATTAATTTCTTCAAGTTTCTATAATCAGAAATCTAATCTTGAGTGTCTGCTGGCAGACTCAATCGATGACTTTCTATTCCCTCATAGCTTTGGAAAATAAGAAAAATTCTAAATTTACTTCCACATTCTTCGAGTTTTCTCAACACCCCTTTCCGTTTTTAGAATCATTAATCCAACTTGAAGGACAGATCAATATAAAGGAAACAATTTGCTTTCCTGGAAGTAAATAGATAAGCAAACAAAACTCTGATACCGCTTTCATATTTCTTTCTGCGACTCGTGGAATGTTTCGTTCTAAACTTTCTTGATATACGTTTTTAAACCAAATTGCAAACTGATTAAAAAAGTATAATAGAAAATAGATTTTACGCAATTCTCCAGCTGTCAGATTTGCATGTAAAGCCAATTCAAACTTTAAACTTTTAGTTTATGCTTAATTTCAAAACATGCTAGAAAAATATTCTGAATTAAATTTAAATAACTGCGTTTGTTAACATCTAATGTTTGGGTCACGAAAATTTACATTTTTAGTTTTCGCTTAATCTATGCACCATCCATGGGTCTTACTTTTACATATTATGCAGTATATTTTTTATATGTATACATAAAATATATTATATGAATAAAAATAACTCTATAATACATTTTTCGTCTTAATGTTTATGAGACAAATTTTAAAACCAAATTGTAAAAAAAAAATAAAAGGAAAATAAATATAGAAAAAGCTTTTATGTCATTCTTCAGTTGTTACATTCAGACAAATTTACAGACTTTTCAGAATCGTTAATCCAATTAAGGCCACATTTCTAAAAAGGAAACAATTTTCTTTCTCGAAAATAAAATAGCTAAGCAAACAGAACTCTGATACCGCTTTCATATTTTTTTCGATGACTGTTGGAACTTCTCATTCTAAACTTTCTTGATGTAAGTTTTTAAACCAAATTGTAAACTAATTAAAGAAGAATAATAGAACGTCAGTTGTTAGATTTACATACATTCCCAATTCGAAATAATAATAAAAAATGAATATATGCTAAAAGCCTACAACACAAATATTCAAAACACTATATATAAATACTGTGAATTATATTTATAATAAAGGTATTTGTAAAAATTGAATCGTAGAACGAAGGAAATTTTTAATTTTCATTTCTGATCTATACACCGCCCATGGGTCTTACTTTTCAAAACTGTATCTTATATTATTTAATGTAAAATATATACAATATTCACATGTTTACACCATTCCTCAGTTCATTATCAGATTTGAAATCATTCTCATTCCGAAATTTAAAATTTTGGTCCATAAACACTGTGTATTCTTAGTTTTCTTATTACATTTTTATTTTCTACTACATTCTTATTATATATCTATTCTTTCATCGTATCTTTTTTAATATGCTTCATAATACATATGCGAAATATTTATTTTTTTACTTTTTGTACTTAAGTTAATTTTTGAGAGAAATTATAATATTTGCAGAAATTTCCTTACTATTAACCACTAAAATGTATTACAATATATCAGCATTACTGGCACATAACAATGCACAGTCGCACTTTAAAAGTCCCCATTGAACGATAATCCTTCAAAACCTTCATTTTGTCCCATCTGTAAATATGAAACTCGAAGTTTTATGTAAAACTATGCTAATTTAAGTTCAAACTCTACAATTACATCGGCAATGATCAGAATGTCAACTTCAGACAACGGAATTTCAATCAAGAATTTATTCCTACTGAACAACACACAGCTACAGAATTTCCAATGCACTTCACCTAGAAACTTTTATCATAACAGATCTTCGGAAATCATACATCAGAGAGAACACATTTTTGGAATGGAATTTAATTAACTAACACTGAATTGTCTGTATTTCGCTTAACATGCCGCGCTTTGTTCTGGCAAGTGAGAAATAAGGAAATGATTTTCTGCAAAATGGATTTAACAAGAAACTTCTGAATGGATTCGAGTGATAGTGAACTTCGTGTTCAACGGACTGTATCTATCTTGCTTAACATTCAGCTCCTCATATGAGGAAACTGTAATTGAAATGACAGAAATTTCAAGATTCTTCAGAGTTACCTGATTTATGGAAAGAGGATAAGTTCTTTAGTGACATTAATTTGGAAGGTTAATGAAAAGAAAATGCATTAATGGGCGAGAAATTAAATCTATTTGGTGCAACACACATACATGTATATATCGTGGGAGTTAGTTTTCTGTTATTATAGGGATTATTTACCATATACGTTTCTATTAGAGATGTATATTTACGAAGCACATAAATTCTGACATTTATAGGGGATATCTGTAAATTGATATTCCCAGCGAATTATCATATAATTTATAATACTATTAATTGGATAAAAGTTTATTAAAATAATGAAATTTTTATGTAATATTATATGTTACATTTTAAATTTTAATGTGGTGTATATACAGGGCGAAGCACAGTACCTCAGTAGTCAGAGCATCACACTACCACGTTACAGATCCGGAGTTCGACTCCAGGCTGGGCAAGGTTCAGTCAACCTTTCAACCATATTGTCGCCCATTTTCGCGTTTTCTGGAGGCTTCAGCTACGACTGAATACTGTATTTTTTAAGACCTTAATAAAGGGACCGGGAGGGATACTATTCTCTACTTGGTTTCCTTGTCTGAGCAGTCCCTCTTAGGAAATCAAATCAAATCAACCTTTCAATCGTTCGGGGTCGATAAAATGAGTATCAAACTTGCTTTTGAACTAATAACTGGGTATCCCGCATTACGATGACTTCCTGACTGGTATAGAACTCCAAGGCCAATGGTCAAGAATACAGAGTTGCTCACTGTTGGCCATGACTACTAGGAATTGTAGTGCGACATAGTTCAGTTCGTTTTTAGTATGTATGGGAGAGCGATAAATTAAAGATGCCATATTTGAAAACAACTCAGTCTAAAGAGATAAAATATTGCGGGAAACACACTTTAAACTAGGGTAAAAACTAGCGCTTGGAAAAACTTACCTGCAGAAATATCCGCAGGTAGCCACCAAAAGTTACTGTACGAGAAAGGATTGTGTTCATGTAGTCGTTAGTCGCAATAAAAAACATCACAATTTCACACTTCAAACAATATTTACGCCTCTGGAATTTAGTTCATTTTAAACAAATCTGTGACAAATATTTTATTCAAATTTAATAGAAATGAATAATTTTGGACAAAATTGCTTTTTTTAAAAAAACAACTTGAGAAAAGCAAAATATTAAATTGAAAAAAAAAAAAACTTCTTTAAGACCAAAAACGTGTGTCCTATTAAGACAAAATATAAAGGAGAATATTTCGTATGAAAGAAATGTTTGAGAAAATATTTTTCTTTTTCTTTATATTTATGACTGGGAAAATATTTTTCGAAAGGTTTTACGGAAAAATCATGATGGAAAATGTGCTATTGCTTTCTTTTACTAGTCAATTTACTAAAGTATATTCTTTGAAGTTTAAAAAAATATATTATTGAAAAAAAAAAAAAAAAAAACATCGAACCAAAAAAAAAAAAAGCCTACTGATCGAAGAACAAATGTACGTTTACATCAATCAGTTTTAATTATTCAAATTTCTCCATGATTGATTCCTGCAACAATTACATGGTCCATTTTTTGAAGCGTTTAAATTTAATGATGAAATAAGATTTTATTTAAAAACCTTATTATAAATTTTCTCTTGGCACTACGATTCGTTAAACTTGTTCGATAACGATTGTGAACTTATATGAAAATATTTTCTTCGATGAAAAGGCATATAATGAAACTTTTTAAAAGTTATTTTTACTAAATTCTAAAATTTTAGGTAAAAGTTTTGTTTTATCTGAATTTTATTACAAAGAAAGGCAATACTATTTTACATGTAATTAATACAAAGTATATTTTATAAATGTAATTATTTTGTAATATTATTGAATTTCCTATATTTACGAAAAGAAGATATCTGATGCTTTGCAATAATAAAAATGATACATCAGTTTTAGTTCATTTTGAGTTATTTATCTTTATCAATAAAAATGATACATCGGTTTTAGTTCATTTTAAGTCATTTATTTTTATCAATAAAAATGATACATCAGTTTTAGTTCATTTTGAGTCATTTATCTTTATCAATAAAAATGATATATCAGTTTTAGTTCATTTTGATTCATTTATCTTTATCAATAAAAATGATACATCAGTTTTAGTTCATTTTCAGTCATTTATCTTTATCAATATGGTGAATACAAATTTTTCTTCATAATTAGAAGATTTCTTAAATTATATGTAGATTGATTATTATGAAAAAGCTCACGTGAAAATATAGGGTTGCGAGAAAAAAACTTTTAATGCTACATTTTCATTACATTTAGAAAAAAAAGTACGCAGAAATATAACTTTTAAAATTTTATTCTTAACAAATTGCAAATAAATAAATAAATAAATAAATAAATAAACATAATCAGAAAAATCTTCCAACCATAGTAAATATATGTATCAATAAAAATAGAATTAAAAAAAAAAGTTACTACAAAAGAAATTTTTCAGGCACAATTGTGATACTTTTAGTTTTAACTATTTAAAAAAGAAACCCGAGATAACAAAAAAAAAAAAAAAAGATTTTTTTTTCCAGGAAAGATAATTTACTTTTGTATCAATTTTCAATTACCAACAAAAAGTATGGGATGTTATAAAAAAATATGCACTTAAGCTGGCCACGGAAATGTATTTACCTTAATGTATTTTTCTCTTTGTTAAAATAAAAACAACTGTTACTTTTTAAAAGAAAACATTTTTTTTTTCTCAATTCACAGATTTTTGTTAATTTTTTATGAATGACAAAGAAATTGTTATCGAAAAACTTAATTTTTTCATTAAATATTAGAATTCAATTGTATTTATTTGCATATGTAACTGAAGCAGGTAATAGGTTATTTTTTTTAAAATTCTGGGCGTAAAAGGAAATGCCAGATCCAGACAAAATTCCATGTCATATTTTTTTTTATGTAAATTTACAATTAAAAAAATTAGTGGTGGAAATAATTTCTAAAACCACCGATACCATGGATATATTCAAATTGCAAAAATATGATCTATTGCATAAAAAGGTTCATAACTAGCCATATAGCTCTGAATATCATCTGATTGCGTTTGAATATCATAGAGCTTCAAAGCATGCACTAACGTCATGTCAAACTATATCCTTTATATGGATAATCATTTATTGAGAATCATTTGACTACCTTTCATCAATTACAAATAGTCCGCATTTCAAGATCCGGACTGCAAAGGCGTTGCATAGTATACATTGTATGTATATCCTATAAATCAGAACTAGAATAGATATTCAAAACTGCAATTCCTGAAAAAAGAAAAAAGCTGTTTCTGCCAGTTACGCTTTCTTTTCTGCAAATTTTGCAATGAATAAAGGTCTTTCAGAATGCCGAGTGTTAAGTTGTATTTAGTAATGAATAAAACTTAGAGTGAAATCAGAAGAACAACATTGTTTAAGAAAGCAAACCACAAATATATACGAGGGTGGATAAAAAAAAGGTTACAAGGGGAATAAAAAAATATTTATTAACAATAGGCAGAAAAAAAACGGGAATTAAGAAACATACTTGCCGATCTCTTTTCCACATAATAACCGAACCTATTTAGGCATTTAGGACCAACTTTTTTAACCAGGCTTGGTAGAAATCACGTACCATTAAGCCAGTTCTTGGCAGCTGTTTTCACATCATTGTCTGTAGAGAACCTTGTTCCAGATAAGTGTTCTTTCTGTTTCAGAAAACGGAATTAGTCACTGAGTGTCAAATCTGGGCTGTATAGGGCTGGCTCCAGACTTCCTAATTCAAATTTTGCAGAACTTCCTTGAGTTTGGTGAGCAGTATGAGGCCCGGCATCGTCATGCAAGGAAATAACACCGTAACTCAACATGTCAGGGACACATTCTTTGCCCATGTCTCTCGCCTCGAAGCAAGATCACTTTTCTAAACGTCTTGTCGTTTCAATCGCTCTGACGCATTTGGACTACGCATTTGGAAAATTTACACTACCTACTCGCACAACCACTAGAAGACAACTAGTGCCATCTGACTCCATCCTGGAAAAAATATTCCCTCCACAATAATTACTTTTCAAATACTGCTGCTTGTAACCTTTTTTTGATCAACCCAGATATTTTGCGGCATTCGATCCAAACATTTCATTCCAGAGTGATATACTTTGGTTTGAAAGCAATAACATTTTTATAGTTTCTTGTATTTGATTCATTTTCAAATAAATGTAAAGCAAGAATTATCCAGCCAACTTGCGCAATAAAAGATATTGACAATTCAAACAGCATGCTTAATGCAGTAGCAATGGGCAAATTTCAGTAGCGTTCGGGTAGCTCAGTTGGCAGACCATTGACTTGGTAAACCAAGGTACCCAGGTTCGTGTCCTGGCCCGGAAAATTTTCGCTCTGTTGGAATAAACCTCAACTATGATACTCCAACCATTGAAAATGATTTACCTGGTTGAAGAAACTTTCCTCTATTCTTTATGACCTAATTACATGATATACAAGAGTTTCCCTCTTATTTCATACTTTCATCACGTAAATGCTATAGTTATAGCTCGAATGAATGAAAATAGTGCTGCAGTTTGCAGCTATGTTCAACAAATAAGAGTAAATTATGCCAGCCAGGATATTGTTGGGGTAGCTCAGTAGGAAGACCATTGGTACGGCAATGTATCCCGGTTCGTGTCCTGGCCCGGAAATTTTTCGCTCTGTTAGAATAAACCTCACAGTGATACTCCAACCATTGAATAAGATTTACCTGGTTGAACAAATTTTCCTCTCTTCATTATAACCTAATTACATGGTAGACAGGAGTTTCCCTGTTATTTCATACTTCCATCTTGTAAATGCTATAGTTATACCTCGGATGAATGAAAATAGCGCTGCAGTTCGCAGCCATGTTCAACAAATATGGGTGATTTATGCCAGCCAGGATATCGTTGGGGTAGCTCAGTAAGAAGACCATTGGTACGGCAAGCCAAGGTACCCCGGTTCGTGTCCTGGCCCGGGCATTTTTCGCTGTGTTGGAATAAGCCTCAACTATAATACTCCAACCAATGAATAAGATTTACCTGGTTGAACAAACTTTCCTCTCTGCATTATGACCTAATTACATGGTATACAGAAGTTTCCCTGTTATTTCATACTTTCATCAAGCAAATGCTATAGTTATAGCTCGGATGAATGAAAATAGCGCTGCAGTTCGCAGCCATGTTCAACAAATAATAGTGAGTTTTGCCAGCCAGGATATCGGTCGTTTAGCTCAGTAGGGAGAGCATTGGCTCGGCAAGCCAAGATACCCAGGTTCGTGTTCTGGATCGGACATTTTTTTTGCTCTGTTGCAAAAAACCTGAACTACGATACCCCAGCCATTGAAGATGATTTATCTAGTTGAAATAACTTCCCTCTCTTCATTATGACCTAATTACATGGTATACAGGAGTTTCCCTGTTATTTCATACTTTCATCATGTAAATGCTATAGTTATAGCTTGGATGAATGAAAATAGCACTGCAGTTCGCAACCATGTTCAACAAATAAGAGTGAATTATGCCAGCTAGAATATCGTTCGGGTAGCTCAGTAGGAAGAGCACTGGCACGCAAGCCAAGATACCTAGGTTCGAATCCTGGCCCGGACATTTTCCCCTCTGTTAAAATAAACCTCAACTATGATACTCCAACCATTGAATATTTCAATACATTCTTGGTCAAAAATCTTGTATTTAAGCGCGACTAACATATGCACACGCAGAATATTTCAATTTATTCAAGAAACATAAAACTATTTTAAGCATTAACGATACAATTAAATTAATATAATTATCTCGAAGCTTATGAACACATACATTTTATTCAAAAAATAGAATATTTGTCAAGAAACTCCTAAGTATTGGAAATTTTGCTAATTTTCCTTAACAAACTCATTATATGAATGTGTGCAATAATGAATGCATATATGTATGTGGGTGTGCATTACTGAATTACCTACATAACTAAAAAAAAAGCTCTTTCAATTTGTATTTCTTTTTGCTACATTTCCCTTTGAAATGATATGAGATAGAATCTTCAGAGCTTCACAATAAATCTAGAAAATTGAAAAGTTATGGAAATTCCAGATAAGAAAAATAACAAAGCGGAAACAAACCGTGCAAATTAAACTTAAAGTAAAATGAACTGCGTTGCTAAGAACGGCCAATATTCTCCGAGAGATAATAAAATAAATATTAATTAAAGCAAGATATTGGAATTCAATAGACGTATTCTATTAGTTTCTGAGAAAATTGCATAGTATCACAAAGGTGAGAAAATAGAAATAAGCTACTGGAGTCATTATGAATTTGATTAAGGCTGGAAATCGTGTTATGAAATTAGCAAAGCCTGGTATTCTGGAGATATCCTGCTTAGAATTAACCAGAAATTTCTGTATATTTCGGTAATTGAAGAGGCGGCAGATTGTTAATCATTAGAAATATCTTTAGTAATCCTTTTCTTTGAATTTAATACTAGAATATGTAAAATTTTACCGAGACAATATTTTTAGTTTTGTGTTGAGGGTATTTTTAGTTTTTAATTTATTAATTGAGGAAGTAAATGTTTGATGATGGTGAATTTTCTAATTTTCTATTATATTTTTAGATAAGGAAAGTGTACTTTACATTCAACAAGTTTTATTTTGAGCATTTTTATCCCTTTTCCAATTAACAAAATCTGGTGTCTGGTACTCTAAAAATATACTTTTTAGAATTAAAGAGAATTATCTGTATTTAGGTACTTGGGGTTGATTGTTAATTATTAGAAAAATCTTTAGCAATCCTTTTCTTTGAATTTAATATTATAATATGTAAAACTGCCTCATAGAGCCATACTTGCGTTTTATTTGATGATATTTTTAGCTTTTATTAATGGAAAGAAGGGATAATAACGATTATACTTTTGAAATTTATATTGGATTTATAGATAATTTGTTATTATTTTCTTAATCCAACAAATACATTTTACACTTTTTGACTTACCCATCATACGTTGTATAGGGTAAGTCTTGTAATCCTTTTGAAAATCGAAAATTTTTTTTGACAGATTTACACGTTTCAGACACTGGAGATTCCGAAAAACATATTTTTAGAAAAATTTTTTTACCGTCCGTCTGTCTGTGTGTCTGTCTGTAAACACTCTATCTCGCGAAAAAATTGAGATATGTACTTGAAATTTGGTATGTACTTAGTATGTAATAATGGGAAGAAGCTTATTGAATTTCAGTAACCTCGATTATCCGGAACTATTTTTTTCGAACTTTCAAAATATTCGTTCTGATAAAAGGTATATAAAAATTTTCGAAATTGTTTATTTTAAGGAGTGAATATAAAAGACAATAAAAAAACAGATATTTTGCATAAAGAATGAAGTCAATCGGATAATTAATTGCCGATATATTTGTAATTATATTTTCCACACTCTTCGATTTTTCATGACCCTGTATTTCATTCACATTTCAATTCAAAGATATATTTTAATTGGAAATGAGACGCTTAATCCGACGCAGTAAACCGTTAGTTAATAGGATTATCAATTTTGGAGTTATAAGGATGTTTCTTTTACGCAATTCAGTAATAGAGCATTTAAAGTTTATGACGTCATCAAGCCACGATTTTATTCGAATTGCATTTTATAAATAGTTTACACATGTTTTATTTTCATATTTTATATTATGCATATCCATGATGGGTAAGTATTACAGTGGCCCCCAACGACAAGTTTTTTAGTGGGGAAGGGATGGGGAGGTTCTTGTCAGAATGAAATTCTTATTTAACAAAATCTAGTTTCTAAAAATACTCTACTTAGAATTAACGAGAATTTCTACATATTCCGGTAGTTGAAAAGACAGTAGGTTGTGAACCATTAAAAATAAATATAGCAATCATTTTTTTTCCTTTTTTACTTTAATATTAGATTATGCAAAATTTATCATGGTAATCTTTTCTATTTTATGCAAATGGTATTCTTAATTCTGTGTCTACCAGCGATGTCCAAACTTTATTGTATTGTTAGGCGACCCACCTAATATGCAGGTTTATCGAGCATTTTACAAAATTTATCCTCTAGAAAAGATCTAACTTTGTATCAAGTATACAAAAAACAGACTTTCACAGTAGAAGTAACATAATATTGTATAGCAATCACAGAGAAGCGTTTTAACAATAAATGAGAATTTATATTGCAAAGAAAGGCCAAGAGGTATACTGGGTACTGAGAAATCACACTTATGAGATTTTCGCTTATATATCAAAATTACAGGTTGTTAATTTTTGTCTCAAGCCGTTCCTTACGCAAGGTTTTATAAAACGCTGTCGTCAAGTTATTTCTGTGTGTTATTTCCTTTGAATTTATAACATGTTATGTTTGTTATATTTTTATAGCAAAGCTGGTCGAGCGCTTCGAAACTCACCAGTGGATCGCGATCCATAATTCGGAAACAGCTGACTGTTAAAAATAGATACTAAAAAATAAGTAAATTGTACATTTTTTTTTCTCTGTCATTTTCTAGGTTTATAACAGTTTGAGAATTTAACACTCTGTTTTGAAAACATGCATACTTATATTTTATAAATTCTTTTTTTCAAGCAAATATTAGAATATGTAAAACTTCATAATAAAAATATTTTCGGTTTTATGTTAACGATATACGTTTTGTATCTAAACTGGTAAAACATGAGTATTTAAGATTTTAAGAAAAGTTGAGAACTTCTTGGCCTCATAATAATTAAGTTTATAATTTATTTATTTATTTTTGTTATTAATTTCAAGATAGCTTTGAAAATACAAAATGCACAATTAAAGACTCATTTTGAGTAAAAATATTAATAATAAATTATTTTCTTCGACCTAGTGGTAGTGTTTTTAATTTTATTTGAATGTAAAAAGGACTCGCAACAATTCCTTGTAGAACATATAAATTGCAAATTAGTTGGTGTTTAAACCACTGAAACTATTTCATGATCAGAGGTGGTCATGTGATTTTAGAGAATACAAATATAATTCATATTAACAAGCTCAAGATGCAATGCATTTTGATCTGTATAAATAAATGCATGTAGATCTGCTTCAAATCCATAGATGACGTTTAAATTATTTTAAATTAAAACGCGGACATTCCCTATGTTTCATCTTATGAAAATAATAATAATAATAATTGCGCTGTGTGAAATTTTCTACCGATCTCAATCTATTCACTAACTGCTATGGGATTTGTTTTCTCTATTTTGTATGAGAAAAAAAAATCGAGAAGATAATCTAAATCAATTCATTTATTATTATTTTTTGGCGTCCACTTCCTTCAATTATACACTTTTCTGAATTAAATCTGATTTCTGAGTCATTTCTTTAAGCATTTAAATATGACTTCGTTTGGTTAATAAACTGTAATAATAAAAGAACAACTACACTCATCACATAACTACACTCATACCCTTTCACAGTAAAAGAGAAAATGTTTAGTATAGTTCATCTAGTTTATGATACTAATTTAAATACTATTTAAAAAAATAATAGTAGAAAAGATTCATTTGGTTTAGAATTTTCAGGTACATAATTACTGAAAAGTAACTTGCGTAAAAGGTTTAATTAAGCTTTTAGTTTTTAAGTTATAATCGCTTCCAGAGTACGAAAAGCCATCATTAAAATTCTATGCCATAATTTCCGAAATTACTAAGGGAATTTATTTCTAAGAACATGAAAATGTACTTGCTATGATTATTTGGCGAAAGTCATTCCTGTTGATTCATGTGTTGACGAGCAGCGCCACCTATTTTTATGTACCTGAATCCAGGAAATATAAATAATATTTCTAATGCAGATAGGTATGAAAATTATATTGATCATCTAATTTTGGGGATTATTTTTGTTTGTTTAATAATAAAAAATCTCAAAGTATCTGTTAATTTTTTTACGTTTGAGGATTGTTATTTCTATGTTTTACGACGTCTACGAATCCCTATGAAAATTTTATTTCCCGTAAATCTCGAGAAATATATATATATATATATATATATATATATATATATATATATATATATATATATATATATATATATATATATTAGCTTTTTTATATAAAATAAATTCAATGAATCATAGTTTTACGAAAAGAGTAAAGTTCATTAGTGTAGCCTTCATTACCTTCTCTTCTCACGGCATAAGAAAATTCTTGTGTGAAACATTTACCTCATTCTTTTCAGTTTATTTTAAATTTCTAAATAAATCAATAATTCTCTGATTCAAATATTTAATCTTCCTTTAGAAAAAAAAACTGTTTATCTTATATGAAACAAATCCTTTCCATCGACTTATCTCTTAAAACTTCATGTATGGCTTAACATTATGTACACATTATGGCTATATAATCTGATGTGTACATTTTGAATTCTATCATCAGTTAAACTTCGTTTGGTTCTCAGTCATTTCACATGCCTTAATCCAAAGAAAATCAAATGTAGGTCCAATACTTCTAGCAAACCTTCCATACAATGCATTTTTTCTTCAGCTTGTTTTCGCAAAGGTAAGCAGAATTATTTCATTCTATATCAATTTTGTGTTTAAAGTACCTTTCATCACAAAAAGTAAGAAGCTGTCTATTGTAGCCGTTCGGAGGAAAGCAATTCTGGAACAATTCTGTATATTTTCTCCGATCATAACCCCCGGAACCCAAACCACCAGTCCAAGTGTATATATATGTAGCATAAGTACAGGACTTACCAATGTTTCGACCAATTTCGTTGGCCAGCTTTATACTGCTCCTTAAATATTTCAAATTCAGAAAGATGCACAAAAAATTATAAATCCTAAAAGTGTTTTTCTATAAATGTTTCGCTTCGATACAAAAATTTCGGGGCATTTTTTGTTTCGTAACTAACTTAAAAAATGACTGAGATATAGCCGTTTGAATTATTAGGAATGTTTATTTTTCCACAATCAGGTTACATTTACGAGCTTTAGAAAACGTGGTTTCTTGCAAATTTAGTTTAATTGTTGTAACTATTGGTTGTAACTCTCATACAATTAATTCTACAAAGTCCAATTCGCCAGCATCAAATGCTCCCGAAGCTTGGCGATATTTGACGAAATATTGTCACATTTGGCAACATAATTAGGTTGCCATGAACAAAGCCAACTTAGTTTTAGCTGACTAATTCGGCGAAATTCTCATTCAGATTCAGAATTCACGAAAACTGGGAATGAATCTTTTATAATTGAGTTCCATGCATTTTAACTCCTTATTTTCCGGAAAAATTAGCTAAAATATTAACACCCAGAAATGGGGAAGCTACCTTTTTCTCCGGTATAATCCGGAAAGACTTTTAGAATATCAAATACTTCTCATTTCATGGCGCTCTACTTTCCTGCTTGATAACTAATAAATTATTACTAGTTCATAGTACATAGTACATTATTACTAGCACTTCAACTAATATTGATGTTAATATTTTCCCCTTTAGAATGCAAAACCCATGAAATAATTGAATGGAAATTCATGAAATGTTCTAAGTGTTATGTTAGCAAGTAAATAATGGGAAAACATATTTAAAACATACCCAATGTTTCAAATAGTAACTAAGAATTGAAAATTTCAAAACAAAAATAAGGTTTTTGAAAATGCCAGGAAAAAGAAAGCAGAAGTCTTATTCTCAGAAAATCACTTTCATTATTTTGAATGAGATAACATATTTTATAAGAACATTTTATTATGGGTGTATCACAAAGGATATACCCAACAAAACTTTTCAATTTATTCATGTATTGTTATAATTGTTTACTTAGTCCTATGATAAATAAAAACCCATCCTATCTTCTTTCAAAGATAATTTATTGTAATAGATGTTGTAGCAGAAGAAGCTATTACTCTAATACTGGTAGAAAGTACTAGAACAGTATTACTAGTTGGTAGATATCACACTTCTATTGGTATTGATTTTAAGAATGTCCCCTTTTGAACACAATACCCTAAAAGCAAACAATGGAAATTTACGGAACATCCTTATAAATGCTATGTCGTCAAAAAAAATAAATAAATAAATAAAACATTGCCCAATGTTTTGAATTATGACTAAGATTTTCAACTTCTAAAACAAAAAGAAGGCTTTTGAAAAGTGTCAAGAAGAAGAAATCAGAAGTCATTTTCTCAGAAAATCACTTCCATTATTTTGAATGATATAACCTCTTTTATAAGATAAAGCGTTACTATGGGTGTATCATAAGTGTTATAACAATATACAGAACAGAACTTTTCATTTTATTCTTGTAGTGTTATAGTTATTTACTTAGCCCTAAGATTAAAAAAAAATATATATATCCAGTTTTCTATCAAAGATAATTTATTATAACAGATGTTATAGCAGAAGAATCTATTACTCTAATACTAGAGAGTACTATCACAGTACTACTTGTAGGTAGATATCACACTTCTATTGGTATTCATTTTAAGATTTTTTTCCCTTTTGAACACAAAACCATGAAAGCAATTAACGAAAATTCACAGAACATCCTGATAAATGCTATGTCGTCAAGAAAAAAAAATAAATAAAACATTACCCAATGTTTTGAATTATGACTAAGATTTTCAACTTCTAAAACAAAAAGAAGGCTTTTGAAAAGTATCAAGAAGAAGAAATCATAAGTCATTCTCTTAGAAAAACGCTTCTATTATTTTGAATGAGATAACATCTTTTATAAGATAAAGCTTTATTATTAGTGCATCATAAGGGTTATAATGATATACACAACATAACTTTTCATTTTATTCTTGTAGTGTTATAGTTATTTACTTAGCCCTAAGATTTAAAAAAAAAATCCATCCTATTTTCTATCAAAGATAATTTATTATAACAGATGTTATAGCAGAAGAATCTATTACTCTAATACTAGGGAGTACTATCACAGTATTACTAGTTGGTAGATATAACACTTCATTGGTATTGATTTTAACACTTTCCCCTTTTGAACACAAAACCATAAAAACATTCAATGAAAATTCACAAAACTTCCTGATAAATGCTATGTCGTCAAGAAAAAAATATTTAAAACATTACCCAATGTTTTGAATTATGAATAAGATTTTCAACTTCTAAAACAAAAAGAAGGCTTTTGAAAAGTGTCAAGAAGAAAAAATCACAAGTCATTCTCTCAGAAAATCACTTCCATTATTTTGAATGAGATAACATCTTTTATAAGATAAAGCGTTTTTATGTGTGTATCATAAGGGTCATAATGTTTCATTTTATTCATGTATTGTTTGCTTAGTCTTCATATTTAAAAAAAAAGAAAAATCCACATATTTTCTTTCAAACTCATTATAACAGATGCTATAGCAGAAGAAGCCATAACACTAATATTAGTATACAGTACTAGCACAGTATTAATGCTTGGTACATTTCATACTTCTATCGGTATTGATTTAAAAAAATGTCCCTTTCTAATACAAATCCTTAAAAATCATCCAATGAAAATTCACGAGATTTTCTGATAACTGTTATATTTTAAACGGGGAAAAATATTTAAAACTTCCCTTTATCCAACATTTTGAATGCTGACAAAGGATTTAAATTTGTAAAATAAAAATAAGTCTTTTAATAAGTGTATTCGTTATTTTACAAGGAATATGACGACATATCCAACAAAACTTCTTATTTTAGTAAGGGATTAATATCACTTTTTTGCTTAGTTATAAGAGAAAAATAAACTATTGAATACTGTATTCTTTCAAAGATTGCTTATTATACCAAATTTTATAAAAGAAGAAACTAGTAAATTATTACTAGTATATGCTACATAGCACATCATTACTAGTACATCCACTGATAATTATTTAAATATTTTCCCATTTAGAATACAGAACACCAAAAAACATTCAATAAAAAATCACAAGCATTCTTGATAAATGTTATGTCGCCAAGAAGCCAAAAATATTTAAAACTTCCCCCAATCATTTGAATTATGACGCATAGTTAAAACTTTTAAACATAAAGAATGCTTTAAAAAAGTGTCAGGAAAACGAACTTAGAAGACATTCTCTGAGAAAATAACTTCCATTGTTTTGAATAAGATAAATTATTATTATTAGTGTATCATAAGGGATATAATGACATATCCAACAGAATTTTTTTTTATTCATGTATTTCTATAGTTTATCCGCTTAGCCTTAAGAAATAGAAAAATATTCCATGCTGCTTTCTTCATATATAACTTATAATAATAGAAGAAACTAGTAGTTTTTCATTAGCACATAGTTTACACACTGTATGAAAGACAAATGTTTCTTAATCTACGAAAATAAAATATAACCACGAACGAAAATGTACAATAAGCTCTTTCGAGTTATCCATGATTCTGAAAAGTGTTCTTTATCAATAGAAACCTCAGAAACTAATATATTTTCAAGATTTAAAAAAATCATTTATAAAAAAAAATGATTCTTTTGCTGTCACTGATTTTCAAAAAAGTTTGCGAGTAGTTTGTATAAGTGTATTAATTTTTTTCAAACCGAAATATCGGTTTTTAGAATGCGTAATTCTCAATTAAACATTTTCAGTTGCATAATTGAATTTATACCTGCAAGAGTAACAAAATAACATTATTTTTAATGTTAATGTTAATGTTGCTAATTTATCATTTTTATCTCTAAAACATGTTTGTTGAACATGAAAATATTTACTTGAAAATAGAAAGCATGTGAAAAATCTATATTCCAGGTTGAGAAAATTGATTAATACATGATAAAAATTACTCTGAAATGTTTCCGAAAGTCAACGGTAGCAACAAAAGAAAAATTGTTTTTATAAATGCTTCTGCAAATCTCGAAATTATATTGGTTTCTAAAGATAAAGAAAGCTTTTCGGAATCGTTAGTAACATGGAAGAGGTTATCGTATTTCATTCATGGTTATATTATATTATCATATATTCTAATACGAGCAAATCTTGTGTGTATGTGTGTGGTTATATATGTATATCCAAATTTTATCTTCAAACCGGCTCCAACGATTTTGACGAAATTTTGTATTCTACCGTTTTGGGGCACCAGAAAACCGTTGGGCTAGGTCCCATGTTCGAGAAAATTTGATTAGTGGGTCATTTTGGGTCATCATGGTTAAGGATCAATCTACTTGTATTTAAAAAAAAAAACGGTTCAAACGATTTTGACTGAATTTTATATCCTACCATTTTCGGGCACGAGAAGACTACTGAGCTGGGTCACATGTTCGAGAACTTTGGATTACTGGGTCATTTTTGGGTCAACGAGGGTCAAGCTAATTTTATCAAAAAGTCGTCTCAGACTATTTTGACTAAATTTTACATCCTACGCGTTTCGGGCACGAGAAGACAATTGGGCTTGGTCACATGTTCGAGAAAATTTGATTAGTGGGTCATTTTGGTCATGGGATATTTGAATATATATTTGAAATCAAATCTAATTTTGACCGAGCATAATTCGGTCTTCTCTGCTCGTACTAGATTATGAAACATCTGTCGTTTTTTACAGTATCGTACAATATTACTAGACATATGCTAATATCGATTTTAATACTATATCTTTAAAACACAAAAACAACAAAAAAGCATTCACTGAAAATTCACGAGACTTTGTGATAAATGCTATTTCGTCAAGAAATTTTTTTTAAAACTTCACCCAATGTTTTGAATAATGACAAAGAAATTAAACTTCTAAAACAAAAATAAGGCTTTTGAAAAGTGTCAGGGAATAGAAATCAGAAATCATTCTCTCAGAAAACCACTTCCATTATTTTGAATAAGATAACATCTTTTATAAGATAAAGCGTTATTATGGGTGTATCATAAGGGATATAATGACATACCCAACAGAACTTCTTATTTTATTCATGTATTGCGATAGTTTATTCGCTTAGCCCTAAGAGAAAGAAAAAAATATATATTCCATCCTATTTTCTTTCAAAGATAGCTGGATATGAACAGAAGAAAGTGTTTGTTGCCTAGGGGCACAGGGAAAAAAGGAGTATCTAACTATTTATTTGCAAAAAAAAAAAAAAAAAAAAAAAAAAGAAATGAAAGTTTTTGGGCGGTTTATTAGATACATAGCTAAATAAAATGAGTAATAGTTTAGAAGTGAATGTCATTTTAAATATAAATATGTTCGATGAAAGTTATTTTTAAATGAAAGAAAAAATGAACTTACTGTTTACAAAAAAGTTTTGAGAATTTTCAAAGTATTTTGTTTTATGTTTAATTTTTTTAAGCTTTTCTCTCTGTGTTGGTGTTTGAGTTTTGACGTTTTTGGGTTATTATAAGCTATTTAAGTTTTTTTTTTCCATGGTAAAGAATGTTTGAAAAAGACACAGAAATATATAGATGTGGAATACCACTAGTATATACGAGATATATTTAGAGTTATTGAATTATTAGAAATGTATTAATGTATTTTTAACTTACTCTTAACACATAAAAAAAAAATTCTCCTGTACATTATATTTTATGCTTAAATATTTTTTTTTCTGTGGGAGGGGGGGGGGAAGAGGGGTGAAATTTTTATATGAGTGATTTAAAATTTTCTTACGGTTAAGTATATTTGAAAAGTACGTTGATGTTTAATAATAGAGTATGTTAATTATTTAGAGTGTTTTAATTATTAGGAATACCTGACTATTTACACTAATATAATTAAAGTTTTTAGGCGATTTATTAAATACATAGCTAAATAAAATGAGGAATAGTTTAAAATTGAATATCACTTAGAATGTAAACATGTTAGATGGAAGTTATTTTTAAATGAGAAAAACATATGGCTTACTGTTTAATTTTCTGCCTGGAAATTTTGTCAAGAATTTGGTTTGTTGTTTCAAAAGTTTCTTGAACTTTTCACGAACTGTTAAATTTTAAATATTTTTTATTATTATTATAAGCCTATCATGTGGTAAAGCACATTTGAAAAGAAAAAATCTCGTTTTATTTTCATTGAAATGCAATTTTTTTGAAAAGTTTGGGAAGTTCGTTCAGAATATTGCAACTATGCCACCCCCCCCCCCCCCCCCAAAAAAAAAAAAAAAAAAAAAAAAAAAAAACAAAACAACAACTGCAAAATTGAATGCAAAAATTACAGAATCTTGTTTTCTTTATAAATGAAGATGACGAAATAATTTTTATTTTACTTTTTATTATTCAAATAAAATATTTTTGTACAGTGGTGGTATCTAAGAAAAAGTATTTCGTTTATACAAAACAGTCTATAATTGAGTAGAAAAAGAGCAGGAGTTCACTTTTTTAATTTGAGATGATCTTTTTTTTTGCTAAAATATAATTTTTTTGATGATTTCTTAACATACATATATATATTTTAGCATTAATCAACTAATTCCCTTGTTAAAAATGTTGTCGATTGAGATTATTTAAATGAAATTATTTTAAAAGCTTTTGACATTCTTTTTAATTTGAAAAGAAATAAATTATTCTTATAACATAAGTTAGTTTTGGAATGTGATATTCTTCTTGAAATGAGCATTAAGTTTGACAGAAATGTTACATAAACAATCTTAATAAACACTTTTGGGAAATTTGTAGTCGCTCTTAAAAACTTTCGTATAATCTTTAAAATTAATATCTTCTCTGAACTGCTTCATTTATAGACGATGAAGTATCATCTACTTTTATGTCTTTAATATTCAATCATAAACGTTTTAAAAATACATTGAAATCAAGTCCTGTTATGAAGTTCTCGAAATATATTCGAACAATGATTTAAAACTATCATACAAAGATAATAACAGACTTTCAATTCTGAAAATCAATTTTCTGCCTAACCTACTTTGAGTAAATGGAAGTTAGTCTCCTATACGCAGAGAAAAGCTCAATTTTGAAGTGCCCTTAATGGCTTTTAACGTCCGATGTGCTGCTAGTAAACTATTTCCGTTGCTATACTTCAGTTAAACATATAATCTTATGGCTTCATTTCGAAAATCAGTTTTACTTGTAGCGACTGGATTCTTTTGTTGGAATATTATTGAAAGGAAGTTTTATTTCTGAATACTTATTAACTTATTTCAAGAACAATTTTTATTTGACACACGTTGAAAGATCTTGATTTTTTAGAATGCTTTTTTAATTCTTAATGGGCGAAAATGATGGGAGATGCAATTTTATAAGCATATTTTCCTACATACTGGGGTAAATTGAATTTGGTCTCCTATATTCGGAGGAAAGATCAATTTCGAAGTGTCCTTAATGGCTTTTAACGTCCGATGTGCTGCTAATAAACTATATTTCCGTTGCCATGCTTCAGTGAAAGGTATTATCTTATGGCTGCTTTTTGAACATCGGTTTTACTTGTACTGATTAAAATTCTTTGATTGAAATAATATTAAAAGAAGTTTTATTTCTAGACAATTATTAACTTATTTGAAGAACACTTTATTTGACACACATTGAAAGACCTTGCATTTTCCTTTTTAGAACCCCTTTATACTTCCAATGGCCGAAAATGATGCGAAATGTAGTTTTGCAAGCATATTTTTCTAAATGCTTCAGTAAATTCAAATTAGTCTTTTATATTAAGAGGAAAGATCAATTTCCAAGTTTCCTTATGTTTTTTAATGACGAATGTGATGGCAGAAAACTATTTCCGTTCTATACTCCAATTACACACATAATCTTATGGTTGCACTTCAAACAACGGTTTTACTTGTAGCGATTGGATTCATTTCTTGGGATCTTATTAAAAGGAAGTTTTATTTCTGAACACTCATATATTTCTCATATTTCTGAACACTCATATCACTTCAAATAAGTTATTATTTAAAGATTTTTTTTTTCATTTCACACATGTTGACGAATCCTATATTTTGAGAAGACTTTAAAAAAATCTAATAAAATTTTTTTTGGATATAAATTTATAAGTAAATTTTTCTAAATACTTTGGGTAAATGAAAATTTGAGGACGTGAGTTTCAAAACACGCCTTATCCAAAATTTAAAAAATCGTGTTTTCTCTCTTAATCTATTCTATTGGTATCTTCACTGAAAAAATACTACAATCCACAGAAAAACTAGTTTTAGCATGTATTACTGGCGTTCTAAAATCTTGGTTTACAATGAAAACCAATGGAAGCAGTCAGACGTTTTTCGCGATTTCCTCGAATTTGATTTTTTGGATAAGGCGAATTTTGAAACTCACGTCTTCATTTGTCTTCTACATTAGAAGGAATGCCCAATTTCGAAGTGATCGTAATTGTTTTTAGCGTCCAATATGTTGTTAGCCAACTATTTCCGTTGTTATATACTTCAGTGAAATTCTATAATATTATGGCAACATTATGAACATCGTTTATACTTCTAGCGACTGGATTCTTGGAATTTTGGAATAATAATATTTTTTTATTATTTCTGAACCCTTATTATTTGAAGAACAGTTTTTACTTGGTACATATTGAGTTTTCTTACACTTTAAGAACACATTTTTTTCTTTTCAATCTATGGAGATATGATTTTACAAGCATATTTTCCAAAAAAATTTCTGAAGTTTGCTTGTGAGGAGTAAATTCGAACAGTAAGAGATAAATATAGTCCATTATAATAAAAATCAGATGTCACTTTAGTCTTGTGTGAATATATGCATTTGTATCATAATTAAAGCTGAAAATCGATATCGCAATGTAAAAATAAAATTGCATAGAAATTTTATGAAATGTAAAATTATGCCAAAGGAATAGCAAAAATATTTTTTTAACCAAATAAGTTTTGGTTAAACACATAATTCTGTATACTCGGTACACAAATAAAAATCATATAAACTAAACTTTTATGAAATTGTCGCGCTGGGAACTTATCGATGCAATAAAATAACTATCGATGCCAATAATATGTTTAAATAAAAACACCGCATCAGTATTTTTAAATTAAAAGTATCAGGACATTGCATTTAGTCTAGCTAATTTTTAAAATGCACAACCGTATTTTCTTTGAAAGGAATTTTTTTTTTTTTTTTAGACAATATATTATTTTCTCCTTATAAATATCCAATGAAGTTTAAAAATATAGACCAACTTTTTTTTTCTCGCGTATTGTAAACACATTACGTACAAATATGACCAAACACCAAACATCATAATAAATTTATCTTTAATATTATGAACACAAACACGGATATATATATCCGTCATATTTTCATATATCTCCCACAGAAGCTCATTTACAACCCTTTCAAGGCCTTCTCTCTGCCCCAAATGCACTAAATCATGTTTAATAAACGAGCTTCCATTCTCATATATCTCCTATCTCCTTATTATCAGAATACCTATATTCAAATGAAGCCTTAACGAGAACTTTTTGGAGACATATTCAAGCGGCAGCTCATTAAAATCACTAGGGGGACACTAGGATCCCCAGCATTTGGAAAAGCAGTTTTCCCTTTAAGCCCCCTGCGTGTAAATGCAACTTATTCTGCCACAATAGCTGCAAACGGGGGAAAGCTGATTGGTAAACTGCCAACTTTGCTGAGGAAACTTGGGATCGATAATATCTGCTGCACGGCCTTTTGTCATCATCCGAGACTCGCCAACATCCACTGAGCATGCGCAATAGCGTGGGTGCATCGCGCGCGGGATGTTTTTCTGGAAAGGGGGCTCCAAAAGAGATATGAATGTAGACCAACAGAAGAGGAGAGGGGGAAGGGGAGGGTGTATCTGTAGTAATTTTAAAGAAAATAAAAGTGATTCTTCTTGAAATGAAAGTGTCATTTAAGATTTCTTCTAGAGCATTTTCCGTGGAAGAATATGTCTAGTTTGAAGCTAATTTTTCTTCTTGAACCATTAATTTTTAGTCGTCAAATTGATAAGATAACAGAGCAAGAGTTGAGAGAAACTTTTTAAAAGAATTTAGTTTTGTTTGATATAGTTATGATTAATAAGAAATGTGTTAAAAAAATTAAATTTGTAAAAATATACGATCTATATAAAGAATTGTACGATTGTTATAAAGTAATTACCGTAACATTGATGCACTTCAAAAATTAAACTATACAATGATTTAAAAAAAAATTAATAAAGAAGATATTATTATGAACTTTTAATAATAATATATATATTAGGATTCTCTCCGTGGATGTCACTTATAATAGTCAAATTTTGCTTCTATGTAAAAATAAAGGAAGAAATATTTCAAAATTTATTACTTAAATAAATATTTTCTATAACGGATGGTAATGATGTATCGATAAAAGTTATTGTATGTGAGGTTACATATTTGTAGAATATGGTTTTTATGATGCTATTTATTTATTTAATGTTTTATGTAATGATTGACCAACTTATACAAATTTATTTTTGTTCCTGTTTGAATTCTCCTTCGAAAAATATACTTTTCGTAACATCGTAAAACTCAGAAAATTCTATTTCTAACAAATTTATTTTACTTTTTCATTTTCAATGTACTAATTCTATGCAGAATCTGAAAAATATACGATTTCTAAATCTTATGCAGATGCAAATTCTTTTGTTGGTATATTTTCAAAAGAAGTTTAGAATAATCTTAGGGGTTGATCATTTTCCATGCTCTTATTTTTTTTATCTACAATATTTATTATTTATTATTTTTTTAAATCTGTCTTTTGATTTAGTATTTTGTCCCCGAATCGTTTTAATAATGACGTTTGACTTAGCTTTCTGGAGCAATTTACAATTTTGTTGCTGTTTTTCATTGATTTTGATTTCAGTTTTATTACTTTATCTAGGAGCGCAGGAAAATATTTTGCCCAAAGTTATAACAACTAATTCCCGCGACTATAGCAGTGTTACTGGAATCCAAATTTAATATATATATATATATATATATATATATATATATATATATATATATATATATATATATATGCGCTGGTTTTATATATTGAGGATTGTGTGAGTAGCTATGCTGTACATGTTGTTCCTTGGTCTATGGTCCATCATTTTTTAAATAACTTATTTTGGCAACATATGCTGTTAAACTCCAATGCTTGTATTAAAAGCTGACTCATGTTTGGATTATGTTTTCAATGTGGTAATTTCATTTTTTCCCCTCTATCCTTTTTCATCTCGTTTTATTTTGAACTTAATAGTTGTTTCATTGTGTATTTCTCTACATTCTGGGTGTGGTTGTCCCAAATTCATATTCTTTAGTTATTTTATGGATAACATGAAGATGAAACCACACATTTTATCTGTGGACATTTAGGCATTTGGGACCTGATGATTCTGTCTAAGTTTCACAAATTTCTATTATTCAATTTCTGTTATTCAATTTCTGTCTTTTTTTTTTATACTATGTTTTTGTTATCTATGTTCTGTGTATTGGGGGGGATCGGTATTGTTGTCAATTAGTTATTTAATGAAAATGGCTGGGTTTTTTTTAAACATAACTAACATACTTTTTAGCAGTAGGAGCATCGGTTTCCTACAACTATTAAAACTTTAGATTATTATTTTTTTTTTTTGTGGAAATTTTTTTTAAGTTATAGATATGGCTTTAACATCAATCGATATATATATACGTCGCTTTAATATACATCGATAGGGGTTTTAAGTTTTAATGAGATACATCCAAAGAAATTAGCCGAAATTTGTAGCAGGTGTAGCAGAAAAATTTCATGTAGTATATATAGAGAGAGGAGAATCTCCAAATATCGGCTAGTAGGTGTTCTGAGATCCTAGCGCCGATAGGGAGAGTTTGTATCTGTAATTGAGATAAGAAAGGCATGAGCAGTATGTCGCTCTAGACTATTTATAAACAGTAAGAGCAAAAGTGTCGACACGACGAAATTTGGGATTTCAAAAGTTTTTCAGGTATGTGTTTCTAATTGAAAAACAAAATAATTAAAAAAAAATAATAATAAATACTGATCATATATTGGCCTAAATTGACAATTAAGTTGTTTTCTAGACATATTTAGCGCCCAAATGCCGCACGCATGTTATTGTTATTTTACTGTATGAAGGAGTAATACTGGTTTTAACTTAAACATAGCAGTAGTTCAAGTACCCCACCCAGAGAGGTCCAAATACGGTCTACCCGGTTCAGACGTCTATGGATTTTCTCCACTTGAAGGGAAGGAAAATGAATTATTTTATGCGATTACGGATGCTGTATTGCTTTGTTGCGTCATTTGCGACACTGGTTACCGGAGCGCCTCACAGAAAAGCGTTGTTTAACACTACAAAACCGTCAGTAATAAATGGGAAGAGAAAGAAGAAAAATGACGGTGGAAAAATTATGAAAATACAGGTGAAAGAAGCAGAAATTATATTCTAAACGGATAAAAAAGAAGCTATCCGACGTAGGAAGATTTGCATCTTCTGCGAGAGTGTTTTCTCTGCAGGTTCGATGTTTAGAATAAGATATGTGGGACCATAGCGACTGCACCAACGAAGAGAGTGATTAATATGTTTGTAATTTTTGTAGATAAAATAATCTACATCTCAAGTAGCAATACTTTTTTTTTGTTTAACACGTTAAAAAACAAAAGTAGGAACACAGAATAAAATTTTTTATAAATTTGACAAAAATTTCGTTTATTAAAAATTCTATGTTTTTTCTGTCCATTTTTAATGTTATAAATCAATAAAATGTATTAAAACAAGGTTCTTCACTTTTAATTAGTGAAATTATCCCTATTTGCGTGATTATTTTGGAAAAAACTGAGATAGGCTGTATTTAGAACCAATTTTCTAAACTCAAAATTTATAGACTTTCGATTTTTATTTTTATAAAAAAAAAAAAATCGCTTTTTAAACTGAATATTTTTTCTAAACGGATGTTAAAAATATCAAGATACCCTATCAGAATTTTGAACCCCTATTTTTTAAAATTGTAGGATCTAGATTAAAAATAAAAGTGGTATTCGGTATTTGGATATTCTCTTTTATTTTTCTCGAAAAAGCCATTCCTATAAATTTTAGAAATTTATTCTTTACCAAGGTTTCAGTTTCGCTCTCATGCATGATTCTGATGGTATGGGCAGACTTCCGGAGTCTTAGTTATCTACGTGGTAAAACTACACATTCGTTTACGTTTCTTTTGTATCGAAAAACGTTTCCGTATTTTTTAGCTGTGTAATTTCGCTATCGACTACCGGTATCTCAGTGGTTAATGCATTGTGCTGTCCCACTACTCATCCGAGGTTCGTCTGCAAACCTGTGCAAGGTTCACCGATTTTATTCCTTTAGGATCTATAACATGAGTGCCAAGTGTGTTTGAAAAATAATAACTGGGGATCCCGAGTCAGACTGACAACTTGACTGAAATATATGCTATAAATAGCATCTTAGGATCCATTATAAAGAAAACCGAATTGGGCACAGCAGGTCATAACCTCTTATGCAATGTAGCGCGGTGAAGTTTTTATTTATTTATTTATTTCATTGATTACATTTGAAATCAAAATTCTGACTTTAATAAAGGAAGATATTTCCCATTGAGATCATTTGCTTTGCTGAAAATTGAACCAATGAACTTTGATTTCGAGCTTTTTATGTTTGGTATCAGAGCATTAACCACTAAATTAAATGTACTTCTTTAAATGTCAGGAGTTACAACTTATAAATATAAATGTTTGTTAGAGCTTTGTTAACATAAATTTTATGCTCTTTTTTTAAAAAAGTATTTAGAAGCTAGATTTTCAATAAATGTTATTTTGTCTATTGATTTTTAGATTGTTTAAGCGGGACACAACGGAATATTTTATTCGGAGTCTACGAAATGATAAATTGAGCATGAAGAAAAACAGCGACATTGTTGAAGAAATACAGCAAGCAAAAAATAACAGATCATTTGAACACATCCCAAGGGGAGATGACTGGCCCAGCTCCAAAAAATACTCGCACTTCGAAATCTGAAGTGTATACAACGTTTTAACATTCTGAAGTTCTCCAAACGGTCCCAGATATGTCACACGGATTTATCATATCTTAAAGCTTTTCTACTTTGAGAACGCTGTTCTGTATCTCATGAAAATAATTGTTATCTGCACCAAGTATTTCAGATTGAAGAATAAATGGTTGAATTCTAGATCGCTCTCTCGAGACATATGTTTTAATTTCAAAAACGTCACAGTTCACAAATTTCACTTTAATCTTTTGGGCAGCTTTTATTTTCAGTTTTAGAGAAATTATAATAGCAAAGTAGGTGATATTTTTGTCTTAAAAAAAGCATTGTTAGAAAAAAAATATATTGAACACTGCCTTCTCTCGATTATGGAAGATTTCCCAATTTAAAAAGATATCTATTTGTTTAATTGAATTAAAATTATGGAAGATTCCTCATTAGTAACAGAGTGATTCTATTAAATTTATTTGATGAAAAACGCTATTGTGTATGCTATATGTATCGTGCGTAATAAATGTATTCTAAGTATAGTTAGTTGCATGTATTGTAAATATTTAGTATGTACTATGAGATGTATGTATTGTTGTAAGATGTTTTGAATATATGAAAGATTGCTGAATGTAACGCAAGTATAAATAAGTCGTCGGATATTCTAAAGTAGGTATGTAAATGTGGGGATAATGTATCAAACATGGGTCTAAAAATTTAAAAAGAATGAAAGTATTTAAAAAAAAATTAAAGCATACATAGTACAATTAGTCACTCTAAGTTATCGACTCAAATAAAATCGACCAATCATCATAAAGCTTTTTTTCTTTGATATCTCTGTTCTATATCCGTTGAAAATATTTGTTATCTGCATAAATTCTTTCAAATTGAAAAATAAATGGTTGAATTCTGATTCGTCTGCTCGAGGCATATGCTTTAATTTCAGAAACGGAATAATTCGAAAATTTCATTTTAATCTCTTGATCCTGTTTTATTTTCAGTTTCAGAGAAATTATAACAGTAGAGTAGTTATTATTTTAGTTTGTTGTTATATAAAACGCTAAGAAACGTGGTGGCAAAAAACCGATTATTTGTATTTTGCAGATGGCAAAAAGTGTTTTTTTAGAAAACGACATATTCTCATTTTCACTCATCCTCGAATATTAAGAAAACTATTTGGGGTATCAATTCGAAACTTAAAGTATATATGCAGTTTATTTTTCTGAATAAGAAAATGCAAATTCTGTGAAAATCGGACGGTAACTTTTCTTAATTTAGGTCAAAAACTGTCGTGAATCAAATGACCCATACACCGTGAATCAAACCGTGATTCACAGTTTGACCCGTGAATCAAATGACCCATACATTTGAGGGGGTCGTATTGAATTTACTTCCTCTTCGGGGGTCTTCCACTCTTTCCGACAGATAAAATAGTTACAATGTGCAGTGATTTTTAGAGTATTTTCGCGTTTCGTATTTCTTTTTGACTGGACCGGAAAACGCCGGGTGGATCAGCCAGTTGTATAAAAAAATTATACGACGTCCCAATTATTGAAAATTCCTAAACTTGAATGTGCATATTTATTAAGTTTCATTTGAATTTGAATTAATGAAGATTACTCATTACCAACATAGTGATTGTTACTATTTTTATCATCTGAAGAAACGTTGATGTGTGCATTGTATCGGGTGTCCAAAAAAATGAGGAAGCCTTTTAAAAATTAAATAATTGAAAACAGTTAACTATAGTAATGCCCCATTCGTTGAATCTTCATTAGAAAAGCAAAAAATTTTTGACCATACGATTTCAAAATTAGTTAATTTTGTCAATTTTTGGGGCTGTAAGCTGAAAAAAAAAACAAAACAAAACAAAAAAAAAACAAGAAATATTTTCGAAATATCCGCCATTTGTACGACGTGGCCTCATAACAAAACTAATCGATACCCGCGAATATGCCTCATCAAGAATGTCCTAACATGCCTTACACATGTAATGTTCCAGTTCCGCTAAACTAGGTGGTTAGGTGAACTTTGTGTTTTATGTGTCCCCACAAAAAGATATACCATATTACGTAGCCATATACGTCGCAAACTCTTATATATATCATATACTATTATAATGTCATATATGTCTTATAATTTGGCGATGCATCTTGATCTTTTGGCAATTCATCCTCGAGGGTTCGCTATAACAAAGAATTACCAAAATTTGAAGTGCAAATATTTATTTTTCAAACTAAACTGATATAATACCTTTAAATTATGCATACATATTTATTAAGCAATTTTTTTTAAATTCAGTAGGGTTTTCCTAAAATAGAAACAAGGAATTTTGCAAACAATTTTGATTCGTGCCAGAAGTCCCAGTCACTGGACTGAGTACGCCCCTTACAATGAAACCGTGGAAGCTAACTTCAAAATGCAAATAATTTCTAAAAGTTTGTCTGCCCGACTTTTTTTTTTTTTTTTTTGTCTTCTAATCTATAGTAGAAGCGAAAATTTAAAAACTAATAATTTTTGCCTTCTGTCTATGAACTAAACTGCTTTTAAAGAACTATTTGAAATAACATTAAAACATCTATTAAATATAACATTAAAGAAGTGAGTATAAAACATCACATATTTTTACTGAATGGTGCATACAAATTAAAAATTTTACACATACATTAATATTAAAAATATCTACGTTTCGACCACCATCTATGGTCTTCTTCAGGAAAATTTTCTTATATTGCTTTTAAAGTTTCAAATGCGAAAAACAATCCGTCCATTGCCACAATATTATTGAAGCCCACAAATTAAAAAATAACAAGGGTAACACTCAACCATCGTACCAACCAGCCACAAGTAGAAACGATGCATAAGCATCTCCTGACGGACAAAAATCTAACTGCTGTAAAAGTATTATCAATGAAGAATTTTAAAATAAATAAAAGCGTAATTAACTATTTCAAGATGCTCATCCAAAATTATTTCCTAAAGAAGACCATAGATGGTGGTTGAAACGTAGATATTTTTAATATTAATGTATGTGTAAAATTTTAAATTTGTATACACCATTCAGTAAAAATATGTGATGTTTTATACTCACTTCTTTAATGTTATAATATTTTATGGTGTAATGATCCAGCATTTATATCTATTAAATATTTTGCTATATTGAAAAGAATATATACTTTTTTTAGAAGGTCAAAAACATTAAAATATTGCTTTCGTTCGTACGTCTTTAAAAGTAAAATATGAAATCTTGTACAGAATTTAAATTAACCGGATTATTTGTATCATTCATGTATTTTTAACACAAAAATGAAAAAAAAAGGGAAAGAAATTTAGATACATATTTTTTTACTTTTACTCTAGACTTTATATTCTTATAGAAGAGTCTTAAAAATATCATACTATGTTACTTATTTTAATAAATGTTTTTAGAACAGCTTTTAGGAAATCTGTCCTTTACTTCAAACAAATGTTAGATTAAGAAAACTTAAAAATGAGCTTTAAAAGTATTTATTGTTATTTTTATATTTCTTTTATTTACATTGTTTTATTTTACTTAAATTGGTTGATGTATCAAAATATAGAATTTTGTCATTTTTCCGTTAGCCTAACGTAGGCGATAAATCGCCAAATATTTTTTTATGGTTACAACTGTATACGAATTACAACACCAATGAGTTAATCATGCGCCAAAGCACGATCGCGAAAATATGCCGGTGAAACTACAAAAATGAAATATTTTAAACACTAAAATGTAGAAAAAATATAAATTGAAAAAAAAGAGTGTAATAATAATAATGATAATAATAAATACGCTTTTATAATATTTTTTGCTTTATACCAGAATATTTTTTGTACATTTCGATTGGTAGATTTTTTGATATTGTGCATTTGTTTTAATGTTAAATATTTGAATGGAATGTACTGATAAATTACTCTTGCTACTTCCTTTATGGGGACTATGTAAATAAATGCAACTATGCGAAACTTTTATGTTTGCTTCATTTTTCTATTTGTGCAATCTACTTTATTTATTTATTTATTTTAAAAAATAATAAAAAATCAAATCTCAAAATGTGTGTTAAATATAATATATTAACAACTAGCAAAACTAAAAACTGGTTATATTAATTATACACAAAAAATATTTTATGTAAATCAATTTAATCTCAGTTTATAAAAATTTCTCACCATTTATTAGCAACAAAATTAATTATTAACTAATCCATGGAATTTTAATGTTCATATTTCCATTCAAAACAAAATACTTCTAAAGCTGAAATAATTTCAACGAACTGTAAAAGAGAAAAATATAAGAAACATTAAATTAAGAATAAATAACAAACAGAGAGAGAAAATGGGAACTGGAACAAATAACTACATTAAATTCCAGCATTTATCACATGCTATAATTCCGTAATATATGCATCATAACCTCCTTATTCAATTCTAAAGCGCATTTGAAAATCGGAAGAATTTTAAATCAAAGGATTATAACAACGAAAGTCAACGAAATCTTTTAAACAAATGTCAAATGGACATTATGTTTAAAAATGCATTTCAATCTATCTCAACATACAAAAGTATTAGAAATCTAGATCCATGTTTTGTAACACTTAATCTGTCTTTGTTAAGATGCAATTGGTAAGCTGCAATACATCACTATTGTTACTTATTGTTGTAAGTCCTTTCATTGTTACGTACTTATCCGGTTGTTATGAGAACATAACCCCTTTTAGGAAGCGACCGATTAGACCCTATTAGGAGTTGGATGGCAATATTGCTATATTCGCCTTTTCATCCCATTGTTATTAGTTGTGAAATGCTTCGTTTGGGAGAGTTTCAGGGGATACTTCTGTTAACTACGATTAAACGAGGGAATCGAGGCGAAAGAGACAATGATAACAACGTTATTGCCATCCTGTTTGTCGTTCAAATTACAAAGGTTTTAGATTATCGGGGTCATCATGGAGATTCATCAAAATTTTGCTGTAAAACTGCTTTACGCAATATTTTATAAATTGATAAACAATGCAATCCTGTTTTAAGAGCATCTGAATTTTAAATGTTGAATTTAAGTGTTGAAGGAACTAGAAATGTAATTTTACATGTATTATAAATAATGTCGTGGGCTAGCATTTTCGTGACCGACGTGTTAATGAATGATAAAAATGTTTGTACTTAATGTTTGAAATATACATCAATGAAGAGTGCTTAGCAATCCTAATGAGTTATGTGTCAGTGTTTTTATGTGGTTATTCATGTCGTGCTCTAGAATTGTGTTCATTACCACAGTGAGAAAGCTCCGAATATATCTCCTACATTGCAGCTAGCTAAGGGAAGGACCTTTTAATCCACAGATTTATCGTGAACTTTTATAACTTGCACAGTTGTGAATTGCTTCGTTTGAAAGACTTTGAGAGGATACTTCTGTTAAAACAGCAATTAAATGGGAAATCCGAGGCAAAAGGTACAATAATGACAACGTTATTTCCTGTTTGTTTGTTCTTCGAATTACGATTGCTTTATATTATTTGGGGGTAATCATGGAGATCAATCACAGCTTAGTTCTACAACTCCTTTACGCAATATTTTTTAACTTGATAAATAATGCAATCCTATCTAAACAGCATTTGAAATGTTGGACTTAAATTTTGGAGCAATTTGAAATTTAATTTTCCATTTTTTTTAAACTACTGTATCTGATAGCCTGTTTCTTAAACGACATAATAAGAGACCAATAAAAATTATTACATTATGAAAGAAAATGCACTTTTCCTTTGTTTGACCAGCAGTAGTGTACTTAGTATTAAATTTTGGGTTTATGTATCAGAAAGCAAATTTTCCCCCACTCACTCTCCATTCCTCCGAATGATTAGAAAATTCAATTTTCCCCATTTATATCTCTGTCTTAGTTGCGTCATATACCAGTCTGGACTCTACATCACTGATACATAGCTACGAGTCGGTAATCTGACGTAGTTTTTTTGCCGTGTTACAGAATTTTGTTCGTTATCTGAGTGAAGATACCGCCTATTGGTCTTCTACCATGGAGCTAGCTAGAGAGATGGCTCTTTATTCCCCAAATTTATTGTTCATTTTTTGACTTTTACACTATATTGTTTCAGCGGTCAGGCATTCAGACCCAAACCCCTTTTCCTGACATATTTGGTCTAGTCAAATAATATAATATCTGCAAAGAAAATAATAATAATAATACAAATTTTAAATAAAATTACAAAAAAGATTTTGCGTAATTATTTTGTGAAAGTCTCCACAAATCAATATTATCTATACGAATAACATTTCTGGTATTCGTCTTATTTTGAAAAATTAACTATTGGAACTGAATTTTTTTTAAATATAGCTATAAAAAAGAGACTAATATAAGGATTTAATACACTTTATCTCCTGAAAATATGTTTGTCGCCGCATTTATAACTACAGCATACTATGTTAAATACATGACAAAAACAATAATTTTCTACATGCATGTAAAATTCCATTCTAATTCCGCATAATGAAGAAATCAAAGGCCAAATGAAAGACAACGGTAAACACAATCTAAAGCCAATATAATAATAATAATAATAATAATAATTTTGTATAAAAATAAAATTAAAAGAAGCACATCCTTAAAATATGTAGGAACAGAAAATTTTCAAAAATCAATATTATCCTTTCGAATACTATTTCTGGTATTTGTCTTGTTCTGAATAATTAATTACCGGAAGAGAATTTTTGAAAGATGTTACAATATCTAAAATAATAATAATGATAACAGTTTTAAATAAAAACAATGTTAAACGTGTTTCTTCGTTATGTAGACGCATTTTATGCATTTAACATTCTAGTTTCATTTAATGCAGTGAATAATTCAAAAGACATAAGTAAACAAAATATAAAGACGTAATATCTAAAACACAACAATAATAATAACAATTTTAAATGAAATTATAATTAAAAGGGACAAAATTCATTGAATTATGTAGAGATGAAATAATTTCAGAAATCAATATTACCTTCCGGAAAACACTTGTAGTATTCGCGTTTTCCTGAATAATTAATTTTATCGGTTGAGTATCTTTAAAAAATATCGCTTAAAAAAAAAAAAAAAAAAAAAAAAAGGAGAGAGACAGGGGGATATAAGATTTTAATAATAATAATAATAATAATAATAATAATAATAATAATAATAATAATAATGATAATGTTCACGTTATCTCTTGTCGCCGTAATTTACAACTGGATCACACAGGGTGGTGCAAAATTTTAATTAGATTAACTATTGAAAACTAACGATTAAAAGTTTAATCATGACTAAAGATTGACGATTGAACTTTATCGTCAATCTTTAGTCATGATTAAACTTTTAATCGTTAGTTTTCAATAGTTAATCTAATTAAAATTTTGGACCAACCTGGGATCACAATATGTTACGATATGAGACAAACAATAATTTTCTATATGCATGTAAAATTCTATTTTTAACAGTAAAGAAATTAGACATCATATGATCTCAAATAATAACAAATTTAAATTAAAAGATTGTGAAAGGTGACTCCTTTTTGATTGTTGTAGAAACAGTTTAAAATTATATTTTCATTTACTGCATAGAAGGCTGTTTCGAATTGGAAACACAATCTAAAGCTGTAATGTCTCATAATAATAATAATAATAATTATTATTATTATTTATAAAAACAAATTATTATTATTATTATTATTATTATTATTATTATTATTATTATTATTATTTATAAAAACAACAACACCACCACCAATAATAATAATAATAATAATAATAAAGGTAATATTTTTATTATTATTGTTATAAATAATAATAATAATAAAATTATTATTATTATTATTATTATTATTATTATTATTATTACTATTATTATTATTATTACACTTTATAATAAAATTATTATTATTATTATTATTATTATTATTATTATTACACTTTATAATAAAATTATTATTATTATTATTATTATTATTATTATTATTATATAAAAATAAAATTCAAAGAAGCACATCGTTAAAATATGTATGAACGGAAAAGTTTCAAAAATCAATATTATCTTTTCGAATAGCATTCCTCGTTTTTGTCTTGTTCTGAATAATTAATTATAGGAAGAGAGTTTTTGAAAGATGTTCCTTAAAAAGAAGAGACTGATATAAAGTGTTAATGCATTTTATCTCTTGAAAACATGTTTGTTACCACATTTTATAACTGGAGCATAAGATATTAAGATAGAAGAAAAACAATAATTTTCTATATGTATTAATAGTTTTCTTTATTCGTGCAGTGAATATTTAACAACAAATTTAAACTATAATAAAATTAAAATGGACGCTTTATTGACTCGTTTTAGAAACTTTTTATGCAAGTTAAGGCTTCATTTTTATTTATGCTAATGAAGAATTTTCTGAATTGAACACAGGTTAATAAAATCAAAAACCATAATATCTCAAAAAAGTAACAATAGCAATTTTAAATAAAAATATAATTAGAATAGACACTGCATTTAATTATGTAGAGACAAAACATTTTCAAAAATCAATATTATCTTCTGAATAACAATTATTGTTTTTGCCATGTTTTGAATAATTAACTATCGGAATAGCATTTTTTAAAGATGCTACTTAAACAAGTTGAAAATTGTACATGAAACATGGCAAATGAGGTGCGTTCGTACTATATCTAGTTTCAGTGAAAAATTATATAATCTGTTATTATGATATAATTCATTTCCGTGATAAACTGAGTACACTTTAAGTTGGCAACATTTTATCTTTTGTTGACATTTACTGAAAATTCCAATGGGGAACTTAAGCCTAGCTGTGAAAATTGCAGAGCGCGAAATCCATATTTAGACTATTTTTCGTTTTAATATCTATTTCTCCGGAAACATCTATCCAAAAAACTGTAGGTAGATTATGTGATTGCTATAATTAGACAACTTTAGTATAGAAATTAGGTTTTTAAATTCAGTAATACGGAAATAATATGACTCCATCTTAAATATGACGTAATCGCCATGGTAACTTAGAATCATTACCTATCATGGGATATCATTGAATTATTTACGTATGATAGGTTTTAATAGAATGAAGAATGAGACTATAACTTGGTCATAGAGGTTATAAAATGTCATTTACGTCATATATCACTATAGCGTCATACATGCCAGATAACTTGGCGATACATCTCCGTCGCTTGACAATTAATCTGCTATAACAAGGAAGTACCGATTTAAATAAAAATAAATTATTTATACATATTTTTATTAATATCCTTTTAAGTTTTGATTCGATTTTCATAAAATTTGAAATGACTTGAAAAAATTTTGTAACAATTATTTATATTAAGTTTCAATCCATTCGGTTGGGTATTTTTAGTGCTGTTATATGCAGACAAACGGACGGATCAGACGACGACTATAGGTGCTACTTATTCATATAATTACGAACACACCTAAAAAAAGGATTGATTTAAGGTGTTAATTCACTTTTATTCCTTGAAAACATGTCTGTCACAGTCATTTCTAACTGGAGCACATGATGTTAAGATATGAAACAAAATAATAATATTTTTCTATAAGATGTAAAATTCTATTTTTATTTCGTTCAAATATGAATATTTCAAATTTGACAGGCACAAGTAAGCACGCAAAATTTATTTTTATTCATTTATTTATTTGTTTGTTTGTTTTTTGTTGTTTTTGTACAATTTAGAGAATTCTTTGAATGATTGATAAAAGGAAACAAACAGAAAGAAACTTGTCATTTTAAAATCCGCAAATCTCGAAATTCTGTTTGCAAATTCCATTGTTTTTCTATCTTTAAAATTGCGACATATTTAGAATATTGAAATTATTTTATGGTGCTCAGGTTTTCAAAATTGAACCATTTATAAATGTAAATATCCAATTTATATTTTTATCCTTAAAAGGATATGCTCAGACTACCCCCTTATGTTATTTGTTATATAAAATTGGGTTTACCATACCTGAGCTATTTCAAAATAAAACTAAAAATGTATGTTACATAGAGATTTTATAAAAATAGATTTCAGATTTAGTATGTTTGATACACTGAATGAAATCTTGAAATTTAAACTTTCGTATTATAATAACTGATTTTATCATATTTTAGCCATATTATTAAAAATCAAAGATCAAAGCACAGCTTAAGAAATCTTCTGGATCTTACTCCTCTTTTCTGTAGCTGTAACTCTGTAAAAATACCTTCCATTATTCATATTTAATGTGAAGGTTTATTGTTTGTTTGAATTGCGGTGTTTCAAAAGCCAAATTTAAATACACATTAGAAATATTTTCCTGTACAATAATGAAGACTTTACTGATAATCATTTATTTTATCCCTAGGTAAATTTACAGTGAGCCGAAAACAGATCTTTTTTAAAAGAATTCCGCAAAAAAAACAGGTATACTCTTCTGTAAATTTGTGGTAAACTGTGTATTTTTACATATGCAAATATATCCAAGGCCTTGTAAATTTACATGCACAAAACCAAAAGACTGTTTAGTTTTGTTGCTCATAACGTGAGCAAATTGTATTCCCTTGTATACGGATGTTTTACATCGGCAGATTATTGCAGAAGCAATCAAATTTTCGGAAAATGTGCGATAAATTCATCGTTACAAAATATCGCAATGAATCGAAAACTGTTATACTATACAAAACACTGAAGTGGATTACACCTCATGTCTTCTTCTATAAAAAAAATTCGGTGCTAGAATTAATTTTTCCTAGTAATCTATAAAAACACGTGAATCGAGATTCTTCATGTAATGCTCTTAATCGAACTTGGATGCATACTTACAACTATAAAATTATCCAAGACCCTGTAAATTTAATAGCATAGAAACAGAAGACGGTTATTATTTTGTTGTTTATATTGTTAGCAAAATTCTAGCGCTTAGTATACGCATGCTTCGTTTTATACCAGGCAAGAGCAATATTTAAAAAAATTTGCGAGGAATTTATTGTTACAAAATATTACAATAAATTGAAAAGTTCTATGTAACAGCCGGAAATTACCATGCATTGGGTAACATCTCAGGTGTGCTTCTGTAGGGGAAAAAAAGAGAGAGAGAGTTACGTTTGCAAGCAGTATTTTTTTCCACTATTTAAAATGTGTGAACTTCTGTGAAAGTAATCTTGTTCGAATGCTTTAAGGGACAACTAGTGTAAAGTTACCGAGAATTCCTGTTTCTTTTCTGTACCTCTACAAAAAATTTTAACAGCGCAGGTATATCTGTTTTAAACGAATCTTTCTTGTTTTTTTATTTTAAAAAACTGTCCACCATGCGTTTTTTTTTTTTTGGCGTACGTTCATGTTTTGAAATAATACTTTGTTTAAAATAAGAATCCCTTTAAAAGTTAAATTAAACCATTTATGTAGCAGGTGTTGAATCATTGACATATTTATATCGTGTATATTCATTTTAAATAATAAATGCTGCCATAATTTTTAATTTGCAATTAATACTGATATTAGTTTTTTAAAGAAGTTTATTTTATTGCAAAAACTAAATCTAAATATCTCACTACAGTATTCTTTTTTTTTTTCAAATAAATATATTGTTTTCTTATTAGAAGACGTTTAATATCTTCATATCTCAAAAAATTACAGTTCAGACTAACTTTATTTAGCACGTATTGAAATGAATTTTTGAGATTTTTATATCATATATGATGATTTGATGCTAAATATTACATACTGAAATATTTCGTATTTTAATTATTACTAACATATAACTAAAATATAGTTTTATTTCAAAAACTTAATCTTATTTCTCAGCATGGACTTATCTTATTTCTCTGCATTTCTCAGCATTATTTCTCAGCATTCAAATAAATATTTATTTTTTCCTAATTAAAAGAAGTCTATGATCATCATATCTCAAGAAACAGTGATTCTAAATAACAAACAAATTTCAAAGTGACTTCTTCGAATAACAGAGAAATAAATTTCAAGAAATCAATATGCTCTTCTAGAATAACATTTTTCGTATTCGACTTGCTTTGAATAATTAATTATCGGAAAAGAATTCTTGAAGCATATCTCTAACTTAAAAAAAAAAAGGGAATTGATATAGGTATGCAATGCACTTTATATGCCAAAAAACATGTTTGTCACCATAATTTATACTTAGAATGCATAATCTCAAAATATGTAAAGAGCAATAACTTTCTAAATGCGTTTAAAGTTTTATTATTTTTATTTCGTACAGTCAAGATTTTTTCGAATTTGAAAGACACGTGTAAACACACAAAATGTGATTTTTTTTTATTCTGGCACGCATTGGTAAACCCTTTGAATGAATGATAAAAATGAAAGAAAACAGTAGAAACTTGTCATTTAAAATATTGAAATCTTCAAATGTTTTCATATTTCGTTGTTTTCCCTTCCTTAAGATTCTTTTAAATTCCGATATAAAATTCATCTTTACTTTTTATAATGCATACGTTTTCAGTATTTTGGCATTTCAGCATGTAAATATTAAATTCCCATTTTTATCTCTATAAAAATATTTTGTGTTCAACCTTTCATGTTATATATCATATTAATTTTGATATAACATAAACAATCTGTTTCTTTGCCTCTTAACTAAACTCAAGAACTTGTAACTACACGAAATTGTTTTAAAGGTAAATTCCACATTAAGTACCTTTGATTAAAAATAAAGACATTTAGGAAAAAATACGAAACTTTAGTATAATTAATTATTACTTATTTTCTATCCATTAGTCCGTAAGAAACTTTTTAAATATCATATAACAGATACTACGATGTATATTCAAGATAAATAATGGAAAATATTTCATTCAGAAGAGTGTAGAAAAATAAATAAATAAATATCATTTTATACAACGCCCAGATAGATTAAATTATGAAATAAATTTTCTGTGCTTAAGTTTACGTAAGGGATTGGCGATACATTATACAGGAAATGCACAATCAAGCCATATTTTTATGATATATGTTTTTGGTTTCATAGCTAACTTAAAAATTAATTTTTTTCTCAAACTAAAATGTGAATAAACTACAGTAGTTTTCAATTTTATTTTATAACAAAAAGATAAACCTGAAATATTTTTGAAACTTTAACGAAATATTTATTTACCTTTAACCAAAAAATATTATCCATTAACGAATAAAAAATAAAATAAATCAGAATAAAATACTTTTGTAATAGAAGAAAGGTGTGAGTTTATAATGAATCGAATAAAATGGAATTTTATAAAGAATTTTAAAAGAAAATTAATCGTGCAATAAAAATCACGTAATAAATTAAATTTATATATATACAAGGTGGCCACATAATTAAACTGATAGTACTCAGCGTGATCTCTAGCGTGATCTAATTGCGAGAATGGAGCCTAATTTTGGAGGATGATTAAACAAGACTTGGGATGAAAGATTCCGCGCAAAAAACAGCGTATAATTTCCCCTAGTGGCGACTTTGGGAACTATTTTTTCGCGGAATCCTTCGTCTTGTTTAAGCATCCTACAAAATTTGGCACCATTCTGCACCGTCAGTTTAGTTAACCGTCACTTTTTTTACCTATAGTTTCGTATTTTAAAGACCTAAGGCCAATAATATCAAACAAAAGAAAGCTTAAATAAGATTCTTTACAAGAAAAACAATTCAGTTATAAGAAGCATATATATTTTTTTTAGTTTAAAAATATTTAAAGCAGTTAACAGAAAAATAATCAAGTAAATCCAAACAAAACCATGAGAAAAAAACACATTTTTGTTTTCTCCAACTGAAATATTCTGGAATTTATGAAGCTACTTTAATAAAAAGATGTGCACTCCATTGAAAAATGTAATAATTACCCAACTTTGTGTTACGTACATTGAATCATGCAATATTGAGAATATTTAAACAAATACAAACGAGTGTTTTTTAACGTGATGCCAAGTAACGTATACCAAACAAAGACCTCCCAAGTGAAAATTCACTTCAAAAACCGCGGTTCTCACAAAGGAATTGCTCAAAATACATGCTCCTGGCTCAGCACGATAAAAGCAAATAAGTCCTAAAAATCTCCCTATTAACTAGTGCCCCATTGTGAACTGTGTGAATGAATGCTACTTTAATAATGATAAAAATAAAATTAGCTGACGAATCAAACATCCAACCGGTCTCTAGAAAACATCTTCAGCCCTATCTTTCAGCCGAAGCTTCTCACGCGAGATCAGGTGCAGTAGTTTCTCAACCTTTCCTCTTTCTACCAGTTGGGGGTAATTATAGATATGCTTTTCGCGTTTTACTGGGATAAGTATTAACCACTGCGTAGTTCTGCGTTATTAAAAGTCGGACTTGATTTGCGTGCGAAGAGGAGAGGGTTGGCAAAACGGAAGAAGAGGATTTAAAAGCACGTAAAAAGGGTTTGCTTGTATTTTTATTTGTCGATTTGTTGTAGTGTGAGGTGACAGTAATTACACGCTATCACATCGCAAGGGAAGTTGTTTTCTGTTTCAGAAATATTCTTATTTAGATAATGTAGGGCAATTTAATAATCGCACTTCGGAACGAATTGAAGGGTTTTTTTTTTTTTTAATCGCTCCTTTTTTTAATCGGGTTAAGATAAATCATTTGAAGGTGCAATTATCAATTCCGTTTGACAGTAATAGTTGGTTATAAAAGGTGGGTGATTTCACATAAAATACTCTATTCTCATTGGAGATTAATTACATTATATTATTTAAATAAATCCTTCAAAAAATAACAATTTATTTCAAACTATTTTTACTAAAATACACACCCAAAATCTTTCAAAATTTGTAATATCCAGATCACAATAAAATCATAAAATGTATTCTAAATGTTGAATGTCCAACGTTTTTGTGATCTGTATAATGATAAGCTTTCTTCTTTCTACAGTTTTGAGGATAATTGTAGATAAGTGTTTCTCTTTTACTGGGATAAGTATTTAATTACTGCGTGGTTCTGCGTTATTAAAAGTCGGACTTGATTTGCGTGTGAAAAGGAGATGGTTGTAAAACGAAAGGAGAAGATTTAAAAGCACGCAAAAAGGGTTTGCTTACATTTTTATTTGTCGATTTGTTGCAGTATGAGGTGACAGTAATTACACGCTATCACATCGCAAGGAAAGTTGTTCTTGATTTAGAAATATTCTTTTTTAGATAATGCAGGGTCATTTAATAATCGCGCTTCGGAACGAATTCTTAAGGTTTTTTTTTTAATCGCTCTCTCCACTTGTGTTAAGATAAATCATTTGAAGCTGCAATTATCAATTCCGTTTGCCAGTAATAGTTGCTCATAAAAGGTGGGTCATTTCACATAAAAGACTCTTCATTAGACTTTATTACATTAACTTATTAAAACAAAGAATCATTTAAACGATATCAATTAATTTCAAAGTATTTTTACTAAAATACGCTACTCCTACAAAATTCCTTTCAAGGTTTGTAATAAATATCCAGATCAAAATATAATTATAAAAATGTATTCTTAATATTGAAATTCCAATGTTCTTGTCATCTGTATAACAACAAAGTTTTTAAGACTTTCTTCTTTCTACATATAACAATGCTATTCCGTTTTTACTGGGATATTAACCACTGTGTAGTTCTGCGTTATTAAAAATCGGACTTGATTTGAGAGTGGAAAAACCATGGTTGTAAAACGGAAGGAGAGGATTTAAAAGCACACCTTGTGAGGTGATTGTAATTACACGCTGTCACATCGCAAGGGAGGTTGTTTATGATTTAGAAATATTCTTTTTTAGCTAATCTAGTGCAATTTATTAATCGCACTTCGGTACGAATTGAAGGTTTTTTTTTTTTTTTTAAATCGCTCCAATTGGGTTAAGATAAATCGTTTGAGGCTACAATTGAGGGGGTCGGGACAAGAAAGTGTCAAGCCACATTTTTGGTGAAATAAATCTAACACTGTAATCTGTTGCTTAATACTGTAAATTAGAATATACAACATATAATTTGTTTCTAATGTCACTTAGTGGCAGCATATGCGACATGTTTTTTTTTTTTTGCCCCAGATGTTTATGCCCCCAATGAAGATAGCTAATTTACAAAAAAACATGACCGGCAATATCATTAAATTAATGCCATATTGTTACTCAGAATATATCAAATGTTAATAAGAGATTGGCAAAAAAACTTTAGGTTATATATCTTGATTTGAGTATTTGATCAAATTTTCAAATTGAAATATCTCAGAAGTTTAAAAATGTGGCTTGGCAAGCTCTTGCCCCGACCCCTTCTATCAATTTTGATAGAAATAGTTGGTTATAAAAGGTGGCCCATTTCACATAAAAACTCTATTCACTGGAATTTAATTATATTGTCTTATTAAAACAAAGAATCATTTAAACGATAAAAGGTTATTTTCAAGCTATTTATTACTAAAATACGCTCTAAAATTTTTTTCAAGATTTGTAATAGCCAGGTCATAAGAAAATCATAAAAAAGCATTCTAAATGGGGAAAGTACTGTGTTCTTGTCATCTGTATGATGATGTAACAAAGTTTTTAAACCTTTCTTCTTTCTACAGTTGAGTGCAATTATAGATATGTGTTTCCTTTTTACTGGAATAAATATTAACCACTGTGTAGTTTTGCGTTATTAAAAATCAGACTTAATTTGCGCGTGAAGAAGTGATGATTGTAAAACGGAAGGGAAGGATTTAAAAGCACCTAAAAATGGTTTGCTTATATTTTTATTAGTCAATTAGCTGTAGTTTGAAGTGACAGTAATTATACGCTTTCGTATCGCATGAAGAGTTGTTTCTGATTCAGAAATATGTTTGTTTAGATAATGTAGTGCAATTTAATTATTGCACTTCGGTACGAATTGAGGATGTTCTTTCTTGCTTCAACAAGGTTTACAGCAATCATTTCACAGGTTTGCACCAAAATCCTCCCTATACTAATAATGATTGATCAAAAGATTTCAGCTCACTAGATTAAAATACGGCAATAAAATTATTGTACCACGTACCAATTTTTATGTGGGATGGCTTGTTTTTACAGTTAAAGTAATTTGCGTCTTACTAAAGCATAAATGAAAATTGCGTAAACAAAAATATGTATATGTTAATATGTATAAAACATATAAGTAAATGTATATAAACTTTAGTGAAGATACAGTGAGAAAATAAATTAACATATGTTAGTGGATGTTGCTGGACGCGAAGAGGATGGAGACACCAAAAGGATAATGACGAAGCAATTTTCAACAAAATAAATTTCCATGCTATATTTTACTGATTTGTTATTCAAGACAGAGATAATATATTTTTCGTGTTTTCATTTTTATCTATCATTCTAAATTAATATAACAATCCTTCATTAATTTTAATAATAATTATAATAATAATAATTAAATTACATAATAATAATTAAATTAAATTCAACAATCCTTCATCAATTTCATTATCGTAAATAATTTTTGTTCAAGGTAAATCACACGTTATTACTAAATGGTGTATAAATATTTACGTATAATTCAAACTTAAAAATACATCAGTTTGACGTTTCGGTCGACTTCTACGACCATCTTCAGAATATGATGTTAAATCCTTCATTAAATGTAATCCTTCATTATTTGTTATTATTAGAAACATATTTCTCGGAAAAAGGGTACGTGTTGTAACAATTTGGATGCCATATTTATATTTAGGGATGTAAGATCCAGATAGTTCGCATATTTGTTTCGCAGGGAGGCCAATATTTTATTATTATTATTATTACTGTCATTATTATTGCCGGTAGATATTGCCATAATCAGTGTTATTAATTTTATTTGACAGTAATAATAGATTATTATGTATGTAATTTCACATAAAATACACTAATCGTTGAAGTTTAATTACATAATCTTAGTAAAACAAAGAATCATTTAGACGACTAAATTTTATTTCAAATCATTTTAACTAAAATATTGGGTTTTTCAGAAAGTTCATTCAGTTCGGAAAGTTGGATCGTACCGGAAAATTCTATCCTTTAATTACAGTAGACTCTCTCAAATCCGCACAGCTTAAAACCAGATGTTGTGCAGATTTTAGAACTTTGCGTATTTCTGGTCACTGTTTTCTTTACATTTTTTAAACAGTAATGTAGTAATGCACTCGAAATTATAGTGAATGCTTAAAATAAAGTAAAATATTAAAATAAGTAAGTAGAAAAATCAAAATTAAGAAAATTTAGATCATGATTACAATTTTAAAGGCAAAGGTCAAGTAAATAATAATGCATAACTAAATAGGCATAATAATGATGAGATATATATTTTAATTATTCAATGAAACTTGAATAACTCCTAAAAGTACACTAATAATTTACAAATCGTAAAATAAATTTTTTTTATCTCATGCTTAGTCAGACTTAATAACCAAAAAAGCTTGATTAATACATAAATGTAATTGGTAAAAACATCATACTGCCACTGATATCAGCGCTATCTTGAATTTTTTCAGAAATAAATTTATACTTCCTTCATGAGAAATCACGAGTTCAGTCATATTAACCGGAATTACAATATTAAAATGTGTATAAAATGATAGAAAAATAGAAAAATCTTGTATTTTCCCCTACATCTTAACTGCTAGTTTCACTGTTTACACCTGCAACGATGTGCGGATTTTAGACGTTTGTGGATTCGAGGGAGTCTACTGTATTAAACAAACAGTGAAACAGAAGAATGTTTCAAGGGGATACCCAGTTGCAACCAACTCCACTCCCTGTCTATGGGTAATTGTATATCACATCTTAAAGGAGCCATGTGAAAAAAGTATAAAAATAGCAAAAATGCATTTAAAACAGAAAAAGAAGCTATGGATTGCACTGACAACTTCATCAGCCAATCCGAAATTAGAAGCTAACCAATCAAGAATTGACTCGCGTAGAGCAGCCAATTAGGATTTAGATGACATTTAATGTCGAAAGAGTAATCATAGTAGTGATGATAGTTATTAAGAACAGAGAGTTGAGTAAAAAAAGGATAATTTTGAATATAAACAAGTGAGAAAATGAAGAGAAAGGTATGTTTAACTGTTAAAAATAGGAGATTCGTTTGCTAATATGTAAAGTGTAGTTAATACCGATATCTAATGTCTAATAATTGACGGGGAGAATTTTCCAGCACGAATTGGTTTTCCAAAACGGAAGGAACTTTCCGAACAACTCAATAGTTTCCCCAAAACATATTTTAAGTTTTTTGTTGTAACTTGCTGATCATACAAAAAAATCATAAAAATCTATTCTAAATGTTAAGAGTCCAGGGTTCTTGGCAACTGTATGGAGATGTATGGAAGTTTCTGAACTTTGCCCTTTCTACCAGTTGGGGTTAATATAGCGCTTTTTTACTCGGATAAGTATTAACTACTGCATAGTCCTGTATTATTAAATGTCGGACTTGATTTGCGTGTGAAGAGGAGAAAGTTGTAAAACGGAAAGAGAGGATTAAGAAACACATAAAAAAGGCTGCTCATAATTTTAGTTGTCGATTCGTTGCAGCATGAGGTAAAAGTAATTACACGCTGTTACATCGCAAAGGAAGTTGTTTCTGATTTGGAAATATTCTTTTTTAGATAATGTGTAGCAATTTAATAATTGCACTTCGCTGCAAATAGAGGATTTCTTTTTGTACCTCAATTGGGTCTAGATAAATCATTTGAATTCTGTTTGACAGTAATAGTGGGTTATAATAAATAGGTAATTTTAAATAAAGACTCTACTCATTCAAGTTTAATTACATGATCTTTAATTACATAACTAAAGAATCATTTAATCAATAAGACATTTTTTTTTTCAAACTGTTTTTACTAAATTATGCCCCAAAACTATTTTTACGGTTATTGTAATCTGCAGATAATAATAATAATAATAATAACAATAATAAATCATAAAGAGCTATTCTAAATGTTTTAGTATTCTTAGCATCTACATGATGATGCTACAAAGTTTTTTTTTTTTTTTTTTTTTTTTTTTTTTTAGCTTTCTACCAGCTAGGGGGTAACTATACATATGCATCTCGCTTCTTACTGGAATAAGGTATAACCACTGTGTAGTTCTGCGTTGTTAAAATTCGGACTTGATTTGTATGTGACGAAGGAATGTTCTAAAATGGAACAAGATTATTTATAAGCGCGGGAAAAGTCTCACTTATATTTTATTTGTTAAGTCGTTTGAGTGCGATGTGACAGTAATCACATGCTATCTCATCGAAAAGGAAGTTTATTCTGAGTTAGAAATATATATATACATAACTTTAGATAATATAGAGCAACATTAATAATTGCACATCGGAACGAATTGATGATTTCTTTTTTTCTATTTCAACTAATTTCGATAAATCATATGAGGCTGTAATTATGAATTCTACTTGACAGAAATATAGGGTTTTAATAAGTAGGTTATTTTGTACAAAATACTCTACTCATTGAAGTTTGTTTATGTAATCTAATTAAAACAAAGAATCATTTAATTCACAATAATTTCCTTCAGACTGTTTTCATTACAATTTGCTTTCAAAACTTCTTTCAAGGTTATTGTAATCTGTATACCTTAAGCAAAATATGACATCTATTGTATATGCTGCATTATGGAAGGACACCAGTATGAAGCTATAATGAAGTACACAATTTATTTTTTTTTCATTGTCTCTTTAAATATTTTTTCCAAATCGCATCTCATCCCCCGTCTTGTTTATTTTTTTCTAATTTAAGAAATAATCTTGCTTCTGAAATAAAAATTGACCAGTGGACACGTACGAAGACTTTTCACTCATTTTCTTTAATATATATTAATCCTATTTTAGCGGCATTAGAGGTTGACATAATCGGTATCGGAAAAAAAACATGGGATAAAGAAATATAAATTGAGCATTTGAATTTAATTTTTGCTTTTTAATCATAAATATAAAATAAGCCCGTGCAGCAACTATGTCCCACTTTATCTGTATTGAACATTTTTTTTTATGATAAATTGTTGCGGTTTTTGTGGCAAGACTGATTTGAGAAAAACCTTTCTTTTCATTTATGAAAACAATGCCGATTTAATTTTTAATTAATTGCAATTTTTATCAAAATACTTGCTTTAATGAAATATGAGTGTACAATGTCAGAAGCCGTTTGAAAATCATTTCATATGGTATTTCATTTATCGTTCTGCGTTTTTTATTTGCTTATAAAAGATGATGTTGACAACAGAAATAATATATAGGATCTAAAAGTTATCGGAGTCTTTTTCTTATCTAAATGTTTAAATTCGATTAAAGTATATGGTCTTATATAGTTTTTAAGCTTAATTAATTCAAATAACTGAAAATTATCCAAATTTGTATATTGACTCAGGAAGTAACCTGTCAATCACAGTTCTGGCATTTTTATGTTTTATTTATAGAAGAGTAACCTTTAACTGTCACAGTAGTAACATACGGACAGCAAAGTTTGATTGGACAAATTAAATCCTGCCATAAACTACCATAAACTTATTTTATGATGAAATTTTTGCTCAGATATGTTACAAAGATGTGGCAGAGTTTTGTCGCCAATAAACCGGTCAATAAACCGGTGTCAATAAACCAATGTCAATAAACCGATCATTAAATCCTGCCATTAAAACAAGCTAACTCCAAGCAAATGTTTGTTTACATTTCAAACTCAAGCGAATTCCGATCCAAGTGAGTACATAGAAGTTCATTTGTGTAGATTGCAAAAGCTTGCTCATAAACTTCCAATATGTGAGTACATAGAAGTTCATTTGTGTAGATTGCAAAAGCTTGCTCATAAACTTCCAATATGTGAGTACATAGAAGTTCATTTGTGTAGATTGCAAAAGCTTGCTCATAAACTTCCAATATGTGCATATATCGCTTATCTCTTACAGAGATACGCTATTTTATAACAGATAAATGCACGTAATCGAAAATACAATTAAGTTAAAAACTACACATAATACAGTGACTCAATTCTGAAAACGAATCCGGCTAGCTCAACAATGCATTCAGGTTTTATTGTGATCTAAGCATTTTTTATAAAAGCTTTACTGAGAACAGAAAATTAACAGATTGAAAAAGAAATTGACTGCTAAATTATCACAACCATTGTAAAATTTAAGGCTGCGAATCAAAGAAGAGACTTCCTCCAAGTGATTATTTGGAGCTGGGCTTAGTCCGTGTTACCACAATTAAGAATTCAGAGTTTGCCGACTGTACACTATAAAAAAAGAAAAATGTTTCATTATCTAAGAAAATATAATATAAAGATCGAAAGCTAAAGTTGAAGAACGCTTTTCGGAACCGTGGATCTTTCTAAGGAGGTTATTGTCTATTTTCATTTGTGGTTATATTATATTTTTCTAGATTAAAAAAAACCAACAAAAAAACCCACACACACACATATATATATATATATATATATATATGCCGATATATATATGCCGATATATATATATATATATATATATATATATATATATATATATATATATACATATATTTACAGTGCAAGAAATACACTCCAACAGGTGTTTAATGCTTGGGGCTACTGATCAGATATTTCTGTTCCTGTCAGTGAATAAGAAATTGAAATAGGCTTTACGTAAATTGAAAAATATCTACATATAATAAAAAATTGCATATAAAGCCAATTACACTATAATATGATTATTTTAATGTAATTAATTTAATATAAACGAAACAGAAACAGATTATTCTATTTAATAACAAATGACAGTTTGCAAATACATTTTAATCTGAAGGAAAATGTACAAAATATAGATATTATAAAATATATCGATAAACAAATCTGGAAAATAAATTAATCTCTTGAATACAATATGTTTGATTTATTAAATATAAGTTCAACAAAAGAAACAAATATATTTTTGAAATAATGTATTAGGTATAGCTAACACGCCTTAAGATATTTTATGTTCAAAGCAACAATTATTCAGTTTTACGTGAAAATATAGTGCGAGTTAAAAGTTGCTGAATAAAGGATATTTTCAACTTGTTGACTATGTGAAATGCAGTAAAGTAAAGTTGATTAAAATAAATTTATTGGCTGAATGCGATCGGTTTACAATGAAAAGAATGGTAAAATTATTTAACAAAGTTTCAATTTTATCCTTTTTTGTTTGGAGAAGCGTTAGTTTCTGGCATAATATTATTCAAAAATCATGTGTCTAACTGTTAATTATTAAATATACATGAAGTTGTGCATCAACTTACATGTATTAATAAACACATGAAAAGTAGAAGTTAACAGATTTTTCATACATTCTGATATTTTTTAATTTACGTTAATTGACTAATATTGATGTCCTTCTCCAAATTATGGACTCATTAATAGCAAACTGTTAACCATTTGCAGCAAACTGTCCAGTAATTTGACCAGTAATTTTGTAGAAAACGGTTACATAACCATAATTTAACTATATTCTGACCATAAAATGAACAATAATACGGTCAGAATACGCTTAAATTACGGTTATGTAATCATTTTCTACAAAACCGGTCAAATGACTGGACAGTTTGCTGCAATTTTTTAACAGTTCAGCGTTCAACTTATTTATGAAGTGGAAAACAACGCTTAACGCTCATTCCTAGATACTTTATTCTCGTGCAAACTAAAAAATGGCTTCAACACTTCTGTTGTAGCTCAAGAAGTTTGTTGCGTTTTTAACACCCTATTCTCTTTCATGTCATCGTCTTGCTCAAAAATTGCCGATTTTTCAATTTTGGAAATCGTGCCTTATACATTTGTTCTGATTCTGATTTTTTAGTATAAACGTATAGTAAATTTAGTATATAAGTAGTACAAACGTGAATATCTCAAAGCTTTTGTTGTTGGTAGGGACGGCCAGCTTTTCATCAGTGATTCAGCTCACTTAAACTACAACTCACCCCTTTGTCACGTTCTTTCCAATCTACAATTTTTCCTAAAATTAATATCGTTGTACTTTCTTTTCCAAATCCATTTTTGTTATTGCTAATATTCGTCAGTATTATGATTTCAAGGAATTTTTTTCCCTACCTATGAAATCACTTTCTCCAAGATGAAAGACCCTATATATTTTTTTCTAATTCTCAGAATATCTATTATAATACGGGCCAGTGTGAACTTTCTAAAAAAATCAGCTGGATTAAGTGTAGTTAAAAATTACTCCTAAAAATGTATATATCTTATGTTCGCAAGCCAGAAAACAAAATACAGGTCTTTGCAAAGCATTACTTGGACATGAGCTAAACTTTCAGTTTCGATTCTGCTAAAATAATTTGTAAATCTTCTAGATATATTTATAAAAGCTTTCCTCTTCTATAATTGTTCCTTAATCGTGTAGCAGTTCCACCTTTGTAAAAGTTGTTGAATAGAAATTATAAAATCATCTTTTATCTTAAATTCCCCACATGCGTATTTCTTAACACTAGAACAGCGGAAAATTTTAATCAAATTGTATAAAAATATTTTACACCAGAATTTTTATTTGAAACTATTTAATGAATATATTTTACTTATTTTTGTGCAGCATATATTTAACTTATTTTACTCAATATATTTAACTTATTTTACTCAATATATTTAACTTATTTTACTTTTTATTTTACATCACCGCGGTTCTAGAGTTAATAGTTGTCTCACTCCTATCCGTGCAATATTGGATTGTTCGGAAAGTTCCTTTCGTTGGGGAAAACCAAATCGTACCGCGAAATTCTGACCGTCAATTATTATAAATCAGATATTTGAATTAATGTCTAATAATTAAGTGATAGAATTTTCGGGTACGAACCAACTTTCCCAAACTGAAAGAACTTTAGGAACAACCCAATACCATTGGCTGATTTCTGCATTTATTGGTAGTTGAAACTCTGCGTACAACTCTGCGACAAAACGCTGCCACATTTTTGTGACGTATCTGAGCAAAAATTTTATCATAAAATTTGCACTTGCAACAGTAAGATTATACTTACGGAAACCAGTCTGCAATTTTATTATTCTAAAAGTTTTTATATGTGCTACTGTGGATTGATCGCCAAGTTTCATTTCATTTTTCATAGTTATATTAATTTCATATTATATGATATTATATGTTCATTTAAAATTGGTATTGTTTTTCTTTCTCAATAAACACTCTCTTATATTCACAACCGGTTTTTAAATTCAACACTATTTTATATATTTTTCTGTAGACATTTCCGCTTTATATATTTATATATATATATTTCATTATTATTTTTTTGATTTTGTGACCAACAGAAGTATATGATGCTATCTAAAAACTACGAGGGTAAGTCATTAAGTAAGTCACAAAAGATAATTAAATAATAACTTACAATGATACTCATTTCAAAACTATTTTTATTTCTCAACATATTCTCCACCAATATTTATGCACTTATATCGCCGTTTTATCAGTGCACCAACACCAGCTGCATAACATTTTTTGGGTTGTTGTCTCAGCCACATTATGACTTCAAGTTGAAGCTTTTCATCATCTGTGAACATCATCTTGCTTTCAAGATGGTTTTTTTGTGGACTAAACAGATGAAATCGAAGTGCTAAGTCGAACCTGTATGGTGGATGTTGAAGAAGTTGCCAACCAAACTTTTGAATTGTCTCCTGTGTTCATCTTGAAGTCCTAATGTGGTTGAGACTGCAACCCAAAGAATGTTATGCAGCTGTTGTTGGGGCACTGATAAAACGGTGATATAAGTGCATAAATATTGGTGGAGAATATGTCGAGAAATAAAAATAGTTTTGAAGTGAATATCATTGTAAGTTATTATTTAATTATCTTTTGTGATTTACTTAATGACTTACCCTCGTAATTTGATTTTAATCTAAAGTGAAGTAAATTTACTTTAAAAAAAATCAATAACTGAGTGTTTACTGATTTTAATTTATTTTTTTCCAATTTACCATTAACTATAAAAAATAATGTATATTTAAAAGAAAAATCGTTAAATAAATAGTTAATATTTGCAATAAAAATTATTCTGAACTGATTTAGCAAATTAAAAATCACTTTCAAGGAAAAAAAAATCCTTAATGACTAGTTATAGTAAAGGTTAAACAATCTTTTATTATATCAGTTAGTTTACGAACAGATTCTTAATGCTTCAAAAATGTTTTCCTCTCATTTTTTTCATCGGAAACCATTAAAATCCAGCATTCTGACCATGATATCGAAGAAAAAATACAAAAAAAAAATATATAAAATAAATTTTAAATGACTTTTTTAACTTAATGTTCCTGAAATGTGTGCACTTTTTGTGCGAAGAAATAAAAGAAGGATTTAAAATATAGTTTTTTATATATTTATTTTTAGGATCTGAAAAACAGATTATTTTTATGGCTCAAATGAAACACTTTTTCGTCAAAGTAAACAGTACGGTACTTGGTAATTTAATACGTTCTACTTATTGCGTCGCTTTTATGTATTTTATAAATTTTTAAATGTTTAGGATATTGTGAGAGAGAAAATAAAATTCATATTCATCTATGTGGACTACTTTGAATTAATTTTAGTCCTTTTTAAAATGAAATGTATACATATATGGCATGAAACTGCAATAATTTACATTTTCAAAAATTCATTTCATGTTGAACGTTTATATTAAAACTGAAAACTCTTATAGTTTATTTTAAAACCCTTAATTAATGGTTTAGGAGTTGGTAAATTTTTCCCTTCGTTCCTCTGTCGCAATTTTAAACACCAGAAACCGTACTTTATAATTGAATCCCAAAGGAACATGAAGCCACAAAAGGAACGTGACTTAAACAATGCTTGTGCATTGTTATATTTGCAGGTTGCATACCATCTTATATATTAGGACTTTTAATAAAGTTATTTTTATATATAAATCGTCATTTCATACTAAATTGAGAGAGCTCTGCACTTTTGCAATTGACTTTTTTTCGTTTTTAAGATAGTGCTGATAATTTTCAACTTTCACCTCTACGGACGCTGTAGTCACTCTCATATGATAACCCACTGTTATTTTACTACAGATGGACTTTTGTTCAAAATACCAGCGTTTATCCTTCAAAAGTTATTAGTGTATCCGGATTTAACATTGCATGTTTTAATTAGTTTCATTAGTGGTTGATTACGAACTGCTAATAGTTGATAAAACGTGATATAAACAATTTTCTCTTACTTATTTCCACACAAATGAAAATTATTCTGGTTCTACTAAGTTTCAATTAACTATTGATGCAATAAAATAATTTGAAAAGGCAGTCTAAAAATAATCTCGTAATATCAGAAAGTAGATCGTATTCAATTCTCAACATATGCCCGTTCTTTCTTATTTCATCAAACAATTTTGTTGTTTAGTTTATCAATTTTTGAAAAGTTTTCATAAACTGTTACATACATGTATTTCACTTATTATATTGTTTAAACTTTTATACATTAAAAATCCTATTAAATAAAATTTATTACATATAAATAAATTTATTAAGTTGTCTGCCCAGTTACGACTATCAAATGTGCCCACATTGTGCATCCAAAGGAAGGTATATGAATGAAAAGTTTTAGGTTTAATACAAATCACTGCAAAAATTCTGTAAGCTGAAATATAAAAATAGAACCTTTTTCTTTTTAATTTAAATAAATAGCAGAAGTAAGGAAAACATTTAAATCACTTTATTCCTAGGTTTCTTTCACGAAGTGTGGCAAATGGTATTTCTTAATCAGGATTCCTTAACTTTACCTAAACTCTCTTGAAAATTAAATAATAATAATGTCCAACTTAAAATAGCACTTGACTTGCACAGTATAACCGTAAAGATGATTTTAGAATATATTCTATATAAGTCTTATACTTAGTTTCGTTGGTGATTAATTACGAACTGCTAAGAGTTGGTAAACCGTGATCTTGTATTTGATCATGCGTTTTCGAGATCAATGGTTATTCCCACATTTTTTCAGGAAATTATTTTCTCAGAACTGAAAAGTACTCTTGTTCTGATAGGAGATATAACCTTATTTTGGTGCAAATGCCCTACAATAATAATTTTAAAAAAGGCCTAACAATATGCTCGTAATATCAGAAAATATGTTGTATTCAATGCTCAGCATATGATTTGTTCTTTCTGGTTTCATCTGGCAATTGTATTTTTTAGTTTATAACATTTTTTGAACGATTTCTATCAAGTATCATACATGTTTATCTCACCGCCCTTTGTTAAAGTGATTACATACAAATTCACCAAGTTCCCTCGTAATTTACAACAATCAAATGTGTCGACATTATGCATCAAAAATTAGGTAAATAATAACAGAAAAACTTTCTACAAATACTACAAATCTCTGCAAAAACGTCTTGCATGTTAATGTAAAAAGACAACACTTTTCTTTAAAAATAAATAGCAGAACTAATTAAGATATTTAAATGACTTTATTCTCATTCCCTTCAACGAAGCGTGACAAATGGTATTCATTAATCAAGAGTTTTCAACTTTCTTAGAAATGAAATAATAATAGCCTTCAACGTAAAATAGCACACATATTGCAATAATATCACAGTAAAAATTGTTTTACAACATTTTTTTTTATCTTATATGTTTTGTCAAATTAAATAAAACTGAATTTAAAAACAATACAAAATTAAATTCATCGGGCTGTCTTCTCAGTTACAACAATCGTGTTTCCATTTTACATCAAGAAGTGGGTAAATAATAATAATAAACTTTCTAGAGTTAATAAAAATCTCTGCAAAAGCATTGTACATTTTAATGCAAAAAAGACAGCACTTTTTTAATCTATAAAAATAAAAGAACTAAGGAAGATATTTAAATTCCTTCATTCTCACTGCATTTTACAAAGTGACAAATGATATTCATTAATCAGGAGTTTTTAACTTTTCCGAAACTTTCTTGGAAATGAAATAATATTACCATTCAATTAAAAATAGCACTCGCCTTGCAGGTTTTGACAGTAAGCATTATTTGAGAAGATAACATACTTTTGTCTTATATTTAGTATTGGTAGTCGTTGGTTACGAACAGTTCTAATAAAACATGATCCAGCATTTAATCAAATGTCTCGTGATCAACGTTTCATCTCCACATATCATCTGGCAAGTATTTTCTCAGATAAATATTACTTTGGTTAATTACAGGTCAATCAACTTATGTTACAGTCACCATTAATAATAATAAAAAAAATCAGCCTAAAAATATGCTGGTATTGTTGGAAAGTATGTCGTATTTAATGCTCGGCGTATGCTTGTTTTTTTCTCGTGCCATCAGATTGTTTTGTTGTTTAGTTTGCTAATTTTTGAACGATTTCCACCAACTGTTACATATGTTTATTTCATTCATAATATTGTTAAAAATTTTACGCATTAAAATCTGTTGAATAAAATTAATTAAATATCGCACTTACAACAATCTGATGTGTCGACATTGTGCATCAGAAAGTAGGTAAATAGGAAATAAATACTTTAGAGTAAATACAAATCTCTTAACGTAAAAAGACATTTTTTTTAAAATTTAAATAAATAGCAAAACTAAAGAAGACATTTAAATTACGTTATTCTTACTGTCTTTCACGAAGTGTGACAAATGGTATTCATTAATTAGGAGTTTTTAACTTTCCCCAAACTCTCTTGGAAATGAAATAATAATAGCCTTCAACTTAAAATAGCACACGCCTTGCAGGATATCACAGCAAACATTTTTTTAAACATACATTTTTTTCTGTTTATCTTATATTTAGAAAAGAAAAACTTTTCATTCATTAAAAAAAGAAACATGTACTGTGTTACTAATGAAATAAACAGAGACAAAGAATCCTTTATGCTGTAGCATTCAATTAAATTTTATTTTAAGATCACTTACCTAGTGAAAAAAAAAATAAAAAGAAAGTTACCGTTGCAAAGCTTGTATCAACATGTTTTTATGTTGAAGATTTCTTAGATACTCTGTGTCAATACATGAAAGAAAGTACACCGAGTCAACATGATAAAAAGAAGAATGTTGTTCTGTAAAAAAAAGCAATAAACCTTCCTTTTTTTTTTCTTTTTTTTTTTTTTTTTTTGAAAATTTTGAAAATATTTTTGTATTTTATGTGTTTTGTTGATAGCGTAGTTTTCCTTCAGAATTTGGAAACTATTTTATTGATAAGTTAAATAGCTGAGAGATTCTACTTTAAAGAAATCAAGTAGATGATTTTATACAATCGGTACATAGTGAAGCATTTAAATTAGCCTATTTCCAAAAGAAATAATATAAATATTTTGGATTCTTTATTAAGACCATCGCTGAAATAGTTTGTTTAGAAGTTTGAGAATAAAGTCTTTAATAAAGAATATACTGAAAATAAAATCCAGTACTTAGTGTTTTTTAAAAACACATTCAAATACATATGTATGTTAGAGAATTACATGTGTGAAAATGAATGCGTTAGTATAGTCAGCTTACAATCCTTTTGGATATAAATTTATATCCAACTTGGCGATAATTTAGGAGAATTTTTCTTTTCCTTTATAAAAATCTTATGGCAAGAGAAAAAAAAAAAAAAAAGAGTGGCATTTCATAAAAGTTTGCTCGAATTAGATATTATTTGTGGGGAAAGATGTTTTTAAATATGTTGCAGAGTGTTTAAATAATTAAAATCAATTAAAGAACTTTTCACATATTAAAATATAAAAATAATATTAAACTACAAAAGTTATCTACAAAATATTAAATGAAACAAAATTCCATATATTCATAATAGATAATAAAATTTTACGCACAACTATTTTTTAACGATTTTCTTAAAGAAAATTTATTAAATAATCACCTTATTGCATTCAAAACGACTACGTATCAATCAATAAAATTCTTCAATGTAGTGTTATTATCCTCGCATAGGAAATTACACTGAAAGGATCCTCTTTAAAAGAAAGTAACGACATATGTATAGGAAAGCATACTCAGATTGGATGTTTTGCCCAATGTATGAAAACTCGCATTTTACAAAACTTGGCTACGACTACACTTGCTCTAACGAGTTCGCTTAAACGACAATAGAATAAACAAACCAGAGACTTCTCATATAGAGGACTAAGACCTTTTCATGAAGCTAACATCACTCTTAAGCGCGCCAAACCGGGTTTTCCCACTACATTTCTGCGGAAGCCTATTCTTTTATTGCGAAAATGAAAACGGAAAGCTGCCAAGAAGGGGATCACCGCCAAAAAGACGTCCTTTTGGGAATAAAAACGGAATCATGTTGGATTCAACTCTTTCTTAAGTATTCAACTCTTAAGTATTCAACTTAATCATTTCACCTCTAAGAAACAAACTCTATCTTGGCGATAAAGACAGGCTCACAAAGCCTATTTTTGTCCAAAACCCTTACGACCAATCAAATTTTGTTATTCTGGTATAAAAGATATTGACAAGTCTATTTATACATTATATTTTCTATAGTAAAATAACTTTATATTTTAAAGATACCACAATATTGTTAATTCGGTATCCCACACAGAATTACATGCTTAATTTAAATGATACTGCAGTTCAGCAACTGTTACTTAAAAAAGTATATAATAATTTCATATTCTTAATTTTTCTCATAACTATAAAATGAGGCATAGACTAAACACACATTACTATTTAATATTGTGTCATGTTAAAAATAAATAAAAAATCAAATTTCATATCATTCAAATTGTCTGAATCTGTATCATTTTTTGTTCTGGTGAAAGTCATACGTTTTTATATCATAATCGATTTAAGAATATTTTATAGCTAGGTTTTTCAAAAGCATAAAAGACTATTGTTGTTTTTTCAATAATTAAAACTTCTGAAAATTAATTGCTCTAAATTGACTAGAAAAATTTTAAAGAAATCATTAGAGCAATTTGAAAATCATGAAATGTATTTTTACAAAAGAAAGGGTACTTTAGACTTGATTTGCATATCCTTAATGCCAGTATTTCTGTAAATCTCTTAAATACCTAATTAGTAAAACGACTTCAATAGAATTGAAGTAGATAACAAATAAGGGTTTTTAAGCCGATACAAAATCAGAAGCTATATGCATATAAAGCACTCTTCCCGTAATTAGATCGAATATTCGACCGAGAATTAACCATGTGAATAATTAGTGAAGTAGAAATAGTTTCTGATAAATAGAATTGCCTCTTGTTTCATGAATATATTTACACGAAACAGAAACTATGTTAATATTTGAGAGATAAATTTGTTCCAAGATAATTGGTTGAAATAAAATATAAATACTTTTACTCATGCTATATTTTGAAAATGAAGTTTATTATGCAATAAAAATTTTATTATTTTCTTTTCAAGTGTGTTTTGAAAATATTGGAGAAATAAAGTCGTTGTTATTTAGCTTTTACTTATAAGTTACTGGAACAGCTTTACTCAAGCAAATAGATAATGTTTCTTTGAAGTTACACTAATTTTTGTAATTACAGGTGATTAAAAAATTCATTTTCACATGGCTGCATTGCCCAAACCATGTATTGCATGTGAAGACATACAAATTGCGTGAAAGAGTACGAAACAATATCAGTGGAGTTAAATCTCACCTAGTACACATGAGTAATTTTGCTCTTAGTGGAGTATCATGTTATTATCAGCAAATGAACTTTAGTATGCAATGATAATTTAATTCTTTTCTCTTCAAGTGATGTTTTAATGAATCTAAAATTCTAAAATTTTACCAATCAGCCTGTATTTATCATGCTAGAGACGGATTTACTCAAGCAAATGTATCATATTAGTTGGTATATAACTGAATTTTATAAATGATTCATGAACCCAATTTCAGTGAAGTAAAAAATAGTTTTCGTCAAAAGAATTGCCGCTTGTTTCATGAATATATTTAAACGAAATAAAATATATTTTGATATTTGAGAGATAATTTTCTTCTAAGATAATTGGTTTAAAAATATGAATACTTTTACTTTCAGTCGCATATCATGCCATATTTAGAAAAAACAAATTCTACTATGCAAAAAAAAAAAAAAAAAAAAATTTCTGATGAAGCGGAGTTTTAAATAACCTGAAATGATAAAACCGTTTTCAATCAGCCTGCATTTATCATTTATGTGATTCAGAAAGAAATTTAGTCAAGCAAATATATACTATTGCTTGGTCTTTAACTGATTTTTAAAAATAAAGAGCAATTCAAAAGCTCAATTTCTCCGAAATAGAAATAATTTCTGATAAATAGAATTGTCCCTTATTTCATAAATATATTTACATGAAACAGAAACTATGTTAATATTTGAGAGAAAATTTTATGTCAAAATAAGTGGTTTAAAATAAACTATAAATAATTTTGTTTGTAGTTGAATATCATACTATATTTCGAAAATGAATTTTAGTATACACTAAATATTTAAATATTTTATGTTCATACAGTGTTTTAAAGAATCTGAAATGGTATAATCTTTATTAATCAGTCTGTATTTATCAGGTTCAGAAATATATTGATGAAATACTATGACTTATAGCAATAATAAATCTTGCATACTACTCAGCAGCATTCGCTGTGATTTAAATGACCACTAAGCAACACAATATTTATGTTTCATTAGTTGAGAGTTCAGTATTTCAACATTCCATTTGTTTTTTTTTCTTAAAACTACACCCCACTTTTACAGAAATCAAGTAAGTATGTTTTAATCTTGAAATTTTACGAAATCCAACAAGCTTTTCATGAAAAGCGAAAACATGGAAACATTTTTTTAAAGGAAAACATGCTTATTTGATTTGGGCCAAACTGACAAAGTTTTAGCTAGAAATCTGGAAAGTTGGAAAGCATGAAGAAATCTGATATTTTCGGAAGGGCGATGGAAATAAGTTTATACATAAAAAAAAAAACATTTTATCATCAATAAAAAATCAGTTTATATACTTCTTCTAGCCTCGACCGGACACAGTGACGCAAGACGTTCTTCATCGAGTGTGAAATGAATTCAACTAACGGCCAGGTATCTTCTGTTCAGATAAACAGAAATATATTGAATATCTACAAATTTTAGTGGAGCATAATCATATATAATTTACACCATTCATATACAAGTATAGTTTAGGAAATACGGCCGCATGCATTTGAAACCATCATTTGATCATTCTGTAATAAAAAAGATGGTAGTGTGGCTAAGATCCAGCCAATGTAACGTCAGAGTGACAGTAGATGTCAGCGTCACATGGCGTCCGAGAGAACTTGTGAGACAGCTATCGAGGTACAAGCGAGAGATTGGCTGGAAAGAGTCATCTAACACGTCACGTGAGCAGTCCAGATATTTTGACAGGATGCGATGAAACCTAACATGTGACAGTTCGTATCAGTTCGTATATTCAGTCGTTTCGGCCAAGCACTGACTGAGCAGTTATTTTTATGTGGATAGTTTGATTTCAATGTAAGTTTAAAATTAATAGTCTGTTACTTTTATTTTCTTAGAAATACATATTCTTAAATAATATATTAATTAGATGATTAATGTCACAAATCACTGACAAAAAAGGAAGTATGTATTTCAATATTTACAAAATCTGCTTACTAGTTTTTAATGTAGTAACTAGTAATTAATGGTTAAAAATTCACAATTTATATGATCAAATATTTAAATGACCGCCTGAGGATTAAAAGTTAGATTAATTGGGAGTACGATTAATTTTCTTCTAATATAGTAGTTGGAAATAAAGACTGAGAAGTTAGGATATCATAAAAGAAGTAAATCTAACTAAAACTATAAATTGGTTCTTTTAATTTTCTTTTTAATGGAAAATGTTATCAAATCCTTAACTTTTAAATTGGAGAGAAAAAAAAATCTTTAAAAGTTGTGTTCTAAAAAAATCTCCTATTTTAATCATTAGTTGAAATTTAAGTCACGATTTCCTAAAACAAAAAGACGAAAAATATATTGCTCTGAGGTATTTTTTTCTATTCCCAGTCAATTCGTAGAAATTTCGAGATTATTCTCGAGCCAATTTGGGACATAAAATGTACTTTCTAATATTTCTACTCGAAGTACAGGAACAAATGTAGACATGTTACAGTAAGAAAAATTTCTTTCAGTAGATTTATATGTATATCTATATCTACAGAGGTAGATTAAGTAGCAGAAAGAAAGAAAATTGTAGAATTGGAATTCGTTCAACTTAAAGAAATAGTTTTGTTTTTAATGTGGCTACCAACGTCATTTCTTCAGCCAATCCAATACTATCTAACATTTTCCCAGCAATTTTTCATTCGTTTTATTTCATAGAACATTATTTTTTTTCAGCGCGATGGACCACTTATTCTTTCTGTCTCTTTTGGGTATGTCTCATTTATTTTCTTATACCTGTTCGATTTTTTAAAAATAAAGTTTTTCTATTTCATTGATAAAAAAGAAACAGGACTGCCTGAGAAAAATAAAATAAAATAAAATAAACAAAGCAAAAAAAGGCTTCTTTTTTCTGGTAGCTTTAGAAAAAATTGGAAATAAAAGTTCTTTCAGTGAGGATGACTTGGAGGTGCAGATATGAAGTGACAAAGTCGACAAAAAAAGGTCGCGGATTTAAAAGAATAATGTCAGGAGCAGTTTTTGTCAGGAGAGGGGGGCTTAGAAGAATGATCAAGAGAAACACAAGTGATGGTTCTAGAACTAACTGGATAGAGACTGTCCATCTGATATAGATTCATTTACGGAAGTATTTTATGCTATCTAAAAATCCGCCACAAAGGTTTAAGGTTAGAAAAAGAAATAACTCTTTCAATCTGTTAACTTAATTGTTAAAATTACATTTTTTTTTTCGAATATGCTTGTTTGTTTAATTTTTCCCAAATATCAATGAAGAATTTATTTTAATTTATTTTTTTAAGTGTTCAGTAATTTGTTTTGATCTGCAAGTTAAAGTAGTTGATGTTTTTTTCTTTAAATTTTTATTCTGCAAATACATCGCTTAGTAAAAAACTGCCATTAGAAATTGATATATTTATTCGATTATAATAGAGAATGTAAAATGACGTAGGATCATTTACTTTAATAGTCTGTTAATTCAATTGTTATTTTTTTTTTCTGAATATGCTTATTTGTATATTTTTTTCAAAATATCAATAAAAAAAATGTTTTTTTTTTTTTTTTTTTTTTTTTTTTTTACAAAATGTGTTCAGAAATTTGTTTTGAGTCAGAAATAAAAGTATTTGAGAATTTTTCTTCTTCTTCTTCTTCTTATTTTAATCCGCAATTCCATAATTGAGAAAAAACTATCTGAGATATATCTGACATATAATTATTTACAGATGTATTTTATGCTATCTAACAATCCGCCACAAATGTTTAAGGTTAGAAAACAAAATAACTGTTTCAATCTGTTAACTTAAAAAATGTAATTTTAACAATTAAAATTACATTTTTTCAACGATTATACTTCTTTTTTTAATTTTTCCAAATATCAATGAAAAATTTCTTTTTCTTTCTTTTTTTTTCACAAAAGTGTTCAATAATTTGTTTTGAGCTGTAAATTAAAGTACTTGAACTTTTTTTCTTTATATTTTTTAATCTGCAATTCCATCGCTTAGAAAAAAATTCCCATTAGACATTGGTATATTTATTCGAATGTAATAGAGACTGACATAGAGTAATTTACGGTAATATTTTATGATATTTAGCTGTTGCAATCTGTTAATTCAATTGTTATTTTTTTTTCTGAATATGCTTGTTTGCATATTTTTTCCAAAATATCAATAAAGGATGTCTTTTTCAAATTTTTTTTTTTTCCGTAAAATGGTTTCAGAAATTTGTTTGAGTCGCAAATAGAAGTATTTAAGGATAAGCAAAGACGAATCTTTCGTTTCGAATATTCTTTTATTATTAAAGTTATTTTAGTATTTATTTATTTATTTATTTAATTCGATCTCTGAGAAAAAACTGAAATTGATATATTTATTTGAATCTAATAGAGAAGGTATATCTGACATACATCTGACATAGAATCATTTAAAGATGTATTTTATACTATTTAACAGTCCATCACAAAAGTTTAAGGTTAGAAAAAAAAATAACTGTTTCAATTTGTTAACTTAATTCTTAAAATTGCATTTTTTTTTTAATATGCTGTTTTCATAGTTTTTTCAAAATATCAATCAAAAACATCTTTTTTGTTTCTTTTTTCAACAAATTGTGTACCGTAATTTATTTTGAGACCGAAAATTAAAGTAATTGATGATTTTTTTCTCTATATTTTGTAATCTGCAATTCCATCGTTGAGAAAAACTATCATTAGAAATTGATATATTTATTCAAATAAAATTGATACTGTAGTATATCTGACATAGAATCATTTACTGAAATATTTTATGCTATCAAAAATTTTTCCACAAAGATTTGAGGTTAGAAAAATAAATAATTTTTCGAACTGTTAATTTAATTGCTAAAATTATATTTTTTCCGAATATGCTGTTCGCTTAACGTTTTAAGAATATCAATTTAGATTTTTTTTTAAATTTCTTCTTTCACAAAATGTGCGGTGTAATTTGTTTTGAGTCCCAAATTAAAGTATTTGAGGTTTTTTTCTGTTTTTACTTTCGTTACATTCTTTAATCATAATTTTTACGAAAAAAAAAAGGACAGCCATTAAAAATTCATATGTACGAATTTAATTGAGTCCGTACATGTAATGCAGAGTAAACTTCGAATGCGTTTTATATTATCTTAAAAGTCTGTCACGAATGTTTAAGGTTCGAAGACTTTTTTTTTCTATCTGATTATATAATTTTTTTAAATAATTTTTTTCGTATGTGTTTGTTGTCTGAATTTTTTTAAACTATCAATTAATTTTTTATTCCCCCCCCCCCCCTTTGTTTTACGTGTGCTACAGTTTGTGTTACTTTGCAAATTAAAGTATTTGACGATTTTCCTTATTGTTTCTTTCTGGATATTGTTAAAAAATACAAACAGCCTGTTTATATATATATAATCAAAACGAAACCACATGAGTAAAAATCATGTATGTTGGGAAGAATGAAATGAAGTACTGTTAATATAATATATTTTATTTTCATAGAGGTGAAAAAATGAAAGAAGTAAAACATAATTAACTCACGTTTTAGAATCACTGTGAATGTTTCATTTGAATCAATAAATAAAGATGCTTGATCCTTACCTGCAAAAAGAAAATAAACTTTGTTAGCAATATAAAACACATACCGGTCAATCTGCCATTTTTTAAAAATCATATTTTGAACCAGAAATTTTGATAACGAATCAAATAATTATCACATCGACTTCTATGTGGCAATTATTTCATTCTTTTATGATGAAATTAATCAAATAATTGCCACATCTAAGTTGATTTGGATTATTTGATTATTTAATTATCACACGAGAGAGAGACTTCAAAGACATTTTATTCGAAGAAACTGTGACCAACGTCACACATTCCCGGTACAATAACAAGCAGTGGTTAACAGGGTTAGCAATTACCTAGCTGATAGCTGTTTGCATCTTATCAAACACTATGATGGGTTCGATATATTTTAATATTCAATCCTTTTAATTATCACAAAATTTATTTACACACATAAAATACAAATATGGGACATTCGACGAGATGATGATATAGACAGTTATTTACATATGTACAAATTCTAGATTAATTTTACCTTGGTTCTGATCATCGTACTATATCCAATAAAAGATGATCCTGAATTATTTTCTTCTAGTTACACTTTATTCCATGTCCGTCATTCTTTTTTCTGGAAATTAGACGGTATTATTTTAATTCCTATTTCGTATCCTAACAAAATATTCTTTTTCACTACAAAAACAAAAAACTGGTGCCAATTTCTTTTTCCTAAATTTTTAACCTTCTTCTCGAGATAATAAAATGTAAAGAGAAGGCAAAAGAAAAAACAACTACGTTGCTATAGCAACGAGCCTCATTTAACAAATAAAATAAAATACAAAAGAAACAATTTTATCGGCGTTAGCCAAAAGTCGTCTGCATAAATAAAAATATTAATTCACCGATTCCTAACAGATAGCAAAAAAGAAAACAGGGGAGGGGGTTAAGTAAATAAACAAGGAATAGTGGAAAAATTAGCTCATGAAAAAAGGAAGTCATAATATTCTAAATAGGCACACCCTTAACAAAAATCTACTTAAAATCTTTATTTTTCTGACAGATCTCTTAAACCTTAACTAGTAGTCGTCAGCTGCCACTCCCAATCCCAATGTACAACTTCTACTCCAACTGTAGCGTAGAGGGTCCTTTCCTGGCAGGGCCGGCTTGTATGCGACCTGGTCTTTGACCATAGTCTATTTTTATTGTAATTTGTTTCTAAACTCGCTTATTTTCAATCCCGCCCCTTGTCGCGTTTAACGGCGGACCAGCTCCGGCTGAAGATTGTATTTTTCATTTTTCAAGGGGATATCCAGTTGTAAGCAACTCCACTCCCTGTATATGAGTAGTTGTGTATCACATCTTAAAGGAAATTCTAGTTTTAGAACACTACACATTATTAAATATTTTCATGAAATAAATTTTCTGGTTCAATATATATTTTTAGACTTTTGCAAAAATGTGTAATAAAATTTATTATTTCACGAGAAAAGAAATCATAGAAAAGCTGAAACGGAAGTATATCTAAAAATAAATCTAGCCTTATAATAAGAGCTTTTTTTTTTTGCGCCTTCCCTTCTAAATGAGTTTAATGAGTCCAACCCATCTTTTTTAGAATGTTTATTTGTATCCTATTTCTGCCATTCTTTACAGAAAATTTTGAGAAAGAAAATGAAACCCATTACAACTGACTTTCTAGAAATCAACTGCTAAATGATTAACCATTAGATCGCGTTTCCACTTGAAAAATATTTTTTTGTTTTTTGGCATCATTAACTTCAACTTATGGTTAATGAACTGTACATGGGCGTGGGCAAAACCAAGAGGCGGAAGAGAATTTTGTCGAATTGTTTAAAGTTTGTTGTAGCATTGAACACAGCAACATTATATCGCCGTATTGGTTTTTTCTTAAAACCATCATTATATATATATTTTAAATTTATTAACTTTGTTGAAAGAATTCCGATTCGTTATACAAAGCTTTGCCATCTATTTTAACACATCAGTTTTGCTATTTATTTTAACATATTTTAAGCATGTTTAGTGTTACTTCAGGGAGATAAATCGAGATTTTATGCTCTAACATGGTAGTATTTCACAAAATGTTTCTGTGAAGGCTAGTGTGATTAATTGGTTTTTCATACGCAATGCTTGCATTAATAAGAATACCAAATGTTTATCTCATTAACAAAAACGCGGCCATTGACGTCATTTCACATTTTTTGTATCTATATTATAAAGAAAAGCATGTCACTGAGTAACGCTGATGTCATATTTTCGGAGACAACACCTGACCAATAAATTTCGTTTTTACTGCAATTTTTTAAACTTCTAAATATCGCAAAAATTCAATTTTTACATCGTCGAATAGGAAAAAAAGATATTCTTCCAAATGTAATTTGTTTGAAAACTGTACCTGAATTTACTGAATTTTTTTTATAGTTATTAAAATAATTATCAAGCATGAATTTCTTTTAAATCTATCTCTATCGCGTGCAGCCCGATTACGAAAGATTAATCCGTCTCCAGTTTAAACAATCTAAATAGTTCAGCATTTGTTTCCGGTTAATATTCCATAACGAAATTAAAACTTCATCAATAAATAAATAAAATAATATAAATAAAATACAAATTTTAACTGACATATAATCGAACTTATATATAATTGCTTATAATCGCTTAAATCAATGAAATTATCAAAATCAAACAGGCCGTTGTATTTAGCAAAATCTTTGGCGATTTCTTCGCCTAATTAACTCTTGGAAAGTGGCTATTACGAAATACATGCTTTTAATCGATTTCATAACTTTATTTGAATACATAAATGATATTTCTCATATAAAAATTCTCTTGATGTTGTTACTGGGCAATTTAAAAAATACATATTAAATGTAAAAAATCTATTGGCGTTTTCAATAAAAATAAATGATTTTCACCTATGTTCTGGAAACTGGAAAGACTGGTTTGTATCCAACTAGTATTTGTAATTTCACATACGGACGATACTTTTGATTTTTGTATGTTACATTATTTTACAGAAATATACACAATATTCGTATTTATACAACCAATGTACTATGCATATAAATATATAATTAGGAAAAGTATCATTACTACATCTATCTATGTATAATAAAAACAAGATTTAGAAAATATAGTTGTTAAATAATGCAACGTGCAAGTGTAACGATTACATGCGCAGCCTACTGCTAAAAATACGAAATTAAGCGTTTGAGAAAGTTTTAGATTGAAGAATAATCAGGAATAGTTTTATATACTTTATATACTATTTATTGCTTCCTGAACAAAATCTTATTTCTATGGAAATTTTCTAATTATCTTACTTTAAATTTGAAGTAGTTTTATTTTACTTTTATTGTCAAAGCGCCTTTTTTTTTTATATAATATTAACAGACTTATTCTCTAATTAACACTAAATGAAAATTTTCTCAAAATCACCCCTAAAATTTCATTTATCTAATTAAATAAAAGAACTATAATATATATATATATATATTAAGAATGATTTAAACAAGTAATTCTACACAACAACTTCATGTACAATAAAACTTTCACTATTTTGTTACTTGATACATAACATCACATAGATAATGCTATAGGTGAGAATATCATTGCATAATATTTACCCGTTACGCGCAAATAGTTTTATCAAGTGGCCAGATCAAGTAAATACTTTTTAACCAGAAATTTTATTTGATAAAATAATTCAAATATTAACTCCACAGAAGCAAATTACATGTTACTAAATGAAATAAAAACAATGTATAATTTAGAAACATATTGAATATATGTTTACATACGTACACGCTTTTCAAACACTAGAATTCCCTTGACATATCCACAATGCGTTAAAATGCATGTAATTAAACAGAGTATGCTATTTGATTTATCCTTAGAGCTTAAAAATATTCGTTCAAAAAACATTTTACTTTTTTCCGGTAGCAGAAGGTAGCCAGTTAATTAAAAGAAACGCATAATCATAAATATAAAATTTAAGTTTTAAAAGATCAACTTCCACAAATTCAGTGCGAAAACTTTCTTTAGATGCTATTCAGAGTTAAAACCATTTTTAACGCAATCCTGCGTCATAATTATGCATAAAAAAAAAAAAAAAAAACATGTGCTACAGGCAGAAAGAGAATCTTTCATTAAAAATGTTTTTCTGCCTTTTAAAATTTTAAAAGAGAAAATTCTCATTTATACGAGTCCCTTTGGGTTCATTTAGCAACATCGTCGGCAAATTCTCTACATAATTATTGAACTTTATTCGCTAGTATTTTCTTTTAAAATAATCCCTTTTCTGGATTATTAAATCACGATTCGATTCACGTTTATTTGTGAAAATTTATTTAAACAAAATTTTTATTCTGGATATCAAAGTCTCCCGACTTAACTTTTCTGTCGAAAGAAATGGCATGCTTTTTTTTTCCTCTGTGAAAATAACTGTATTTCAAAGCCTGGCTGTAGAAAGACATTAAAGACTTTCATATTTTCACTAAAGTGAGTTGCGAAGGCAGCAAATGCAATAAATGGTTTAACCTTTCTTTTCGAGTTCGTAATAGGTTGAAATAATAGAGATTATTTTTATAGCTTATGAAACCTTATTTCAGGAACAGTTTATGTCTTAAGTTTCTCCCCCTTTCCTAAACTTGAGTTTAGGTAAATACTTGATTTTCTAAGAATAAAGAATTTTATATTTTTAAGTAAAATCATGGGTAAAGTAAAGTATTTGTACAGCAATTTTTCTCTGTGTTACTCTATGTGCTATGAAATGTTCGTCCCTTACAGATGCGTCTAATAAATACAATATGCATAGAGGTCAACCAGCAGCTAATGAGAACAAGTTGGAAATTGTACGGTAAACGTGACATATGAGGTGCGTTCATTTTATAACTAGTTTCACAATGTAATAAAAATCATCCTTATTATTTCAGTGAAATGAATTATATCGTCTGCTATGAGCGAAATAGGCATGCCCCCCCCCCTTTTTTTTTAAAATTACGTATGCCACGTTTGCAGATGCGAATTTCTTTTTCGACATCAAACGGCGCTGCAAAATTCACCATGGAGATCTTGATTTGGGAATGATTATCTCCATGGTTTAATATTTTTATGATTCATAATGAACGAATCTCCTATGTCATACTTTGCAACCATTCGTAGAAACTTTAGTATTATATATATATATATTGAATTGGTAAATGCTTATTAACTGCAGCTTTTCTAATATAATTTGTATCAGAATATCGAAATCATACATCAGGATCTATGTGTAAATTACGACGCTCGCCCAGCCATACGTGATTCGGGCAGCGCATGTGATTATTATTATTATATCTATCTTAATATTGTATAATATTGTATATATCTTTACATTCAATCTAATTTCGCCAACGGAACGGAGACCAACCGTTTACTTCTCAGACTCTCTCGGGGGTCTGGCGAGGTGGGATTGGGGGTCTTCCTTTCCCCGTTACTTCCTGGGTCCGGTTTTCTTGCTGTGGTCCAGTAAGTGGCAGATTTTTTTTTTTTTTTTTTTGGCCTCTCGTGGATTTTTTCAGCCTATACCTCGCCTTTGGCTGTCCACGAGTGGGTGATTTCTGTAAATTTCTGTGTTTATTTACTATAATGGATTGAGATATTCGGCTTTTAACCTAATTTCCACTGATGTTATCTCAGAATCTATACATTTTTTAATGCAACTCATCTGTGCAGAGTTCGTAATTCACACTGCAATCGATTTTTGCATTTATACGTTTTTTCCTTTCCTTTTTAACGCCATGACGCTATTGCTTAATAACGTTACATGCTGACGTCAGTGTTAATGACAGAGCAGTTAACGAAAGTGACAGGCCGCAGCGCTCCACAGATCTTGACATCTTTACATCCTACCTTGATCACATGACAGTTCGGCAATTGGAGAAAACTAGCCTATCTGGATGACGTAATAGACACGAGGTGGGAAGTATCGTGACATGTATATTTCGTTGGATGTGTACTGACAGCGTGGGTGCTTTATGCGATACTGAAGAAATCCTGATACAATGACTGAAATTTGTTAATAGCGAATATTTTAAGGTAATCAATTCAGTAGAACACAACGATGTAAAAAATATAGGAGCATAAAATAAGTAGTTGCATGCAGCATAATGAAGTCAAAATACAAAATGCAAATATTAATATTAAATACAGTTGCACAATTCGTTTTTCCTAACATACCTAACTTGCACTTCATCTATTATTACTATAATATACTACTGTACGCTGTTTATTAGTTTTGTCATGATGCTTACTTTAGAATGTTGTTAAATAAATGTGGTATATATAAAAAAATACTTTCCAAGATAAATTTCTTCTTTCAAAAATACGACACACTGCTTCCTTTTTTTCCCCTTAAAATTTCTATGATTCAAAACATACTCTTCTCCGCAAAAATTATTCTGTTTCATAAAGTATTCAGCATAGCTCCGAGCTTGAATCAAGTTTCAATAAGGCGGAAAGGAGATTATTAAGTGCAAACTTTCCTCAATGACTGAGAGCAAACTTTCTCGAGTCTTGAAAATTATGTAAAGAATCCACCGAGGATGTTTTAGAAAGAATCTCTGCATAGACTAAATGAGATTTTTCTGTCATTTCTCTCAGACATAAAATGTTGAGAGATATTTTAAGTTAGTGGAATATTTATAGTTGTGTTTCGTTTTGAAGCATAAGTTCGAGGTATAGTTAAATGTAGAATATATACCTGGTGCGGCATTAAATTCGTTAAAATTTGAAAAATTCATTCAAAAGGAATAAATTATATTTAAAAAAATGTGGTTTGCCTGAATGAGATTAGAGGGAGGTCGGGTTTTTTAATAACAAAATAGTTTTAATTCAAAAATTTACCGATAGATGGCGCTGGCATGCATAATATGAAACACATTTATGCAAATGAGGCTGTCAATACAGCACTTCGATGCACACAGGTTCTTCATTCGATGCCAGCAGTATTCTATTGTCACCAGATTAAGCGTTGTTAGTTAACCTCTTTTACAAAAACGCTAAATCAGTAACTAGAACATTGAGAAAATTTCGTACGGAAAAAGATAACAGCAAGAAAAGGGCCCGTTTCATGTGCTGGGATACTGAAGGATGTCAGACGCTTCGATTAAACGGGTCTTTTACTTTAAGTCTAATTTGCATACATCTGCTTCATATAATCCATACCAGCGCCATCTATAGGTAATTCTTTTAACCATAACATTTTTTGTTATTAAAAAAAATCTGATCTCCTTTTAACCCCATTCATGCAAATCGCAATTTGTTATCGTCGTTTGTTCCTTTTTAACGAAAATTTAAGATTTTAACGAATTTTTGGCGGATCCGGTATATATATTTGTTTAGTATTCGTATTTGTAGTCTATGACCCAAGTGAAGAATTTTTTACTTAGTATACACTGTAAAAAGAGAAACATGTTTCAGGAAATTATAATGTAACCACGAACGAAAACGTACAATAGCCTCTTCAAAGTTACTAACGATTCCAAATAGCATTATTTATCGTTAGAAGCCTCAGAAACAAATATATTTTCGAAACTTAAAAATGCATTTATAAAAACAAAGTTTCTTTTTCTGCCACTGATATTTGGAAACGTTTCCAGGTAGTTTTTATAGTGTATTAATCAGTTTTCTCAAACTGGAAAATCGGCTATTTCGGATACTATCAATTCTGAATTACACATTTTCATGTTCAACAAACATGTTTTACACACAAACACGATGAACTAACAGCCTTTACATATAAAATATGATAGACGTAATTTACATGTAAAAATAGATAAATGTTTCAGGAAATTATGATGTAACCACGAACGAAAACGTACAATAGCCTTTTCTGAGTTAGTAACGATTCCGAATAGAATTCTTTATCGTTAGAAACCTCAGAAACCAATATATTTTCGAAATTTAAAAAAGCAATTATAAAAACAAAGTTTCTTTTTAAGTCACTGATATTTGGAAACGTTTCCAAGTAGTTTTTATAGTGTACTTCATAGTACCCGTCAAGATTAGACGGTAAATATTTTGAAAGTTCCTTTAGAAATATGTTTTTATTTTTAATTAGCTGCTTTTAAATTAATTAAGTATTGAAAATTTTATTAATTGTTATATTGTATCAGCGATTCCTATAGATATAAGACGATCGATGGTGTTGTCAGTCCAGCCTACTCAACTAATGAAGTGAAATAATTTAAAGTTTGTAATTTACATCCTATTATACTCGAATTAATTAAGCAAGAATTTAACAAAACATTAATTGAATGATTAAATAATATAAGAAAATAAGAAAAATAAAATAAGAAAAATCATTCTGTCCAGAATGGGTATCGAACCGACACGATAATCGGAACAAAGAAGCACCGCGCCTTATACAACTCGCCACCCTTTTCTCGTTCGAACGTACTCTAAAACTGGTTAGGTTCTAGATTTAATTTTGCACATGCACAAATGGGTCATTTTCGTGTGAAAAGCGGATTTGACGAAAACCCCTTCTCGTTTTTTTTTCTTTTAATATATAAGATTAATCAGTTTTCTAAAAATGGAATATCGGTTATTTCGGGTACTATCAATTCTGAATTACACATTTTCATGTTCAACAAACATGTTTTACAGACAAACACGATGAATTAACAGCATTTACATTAATATTAAAATAAATATTATTTTTTTATTCTTTCAATTATAAATTCAATTACGTAGCTGAAATTGTTTATTTGAGAATTAATAGCAACGTAAAAATTTATATTCTGGTTTAAAAAAACTGATTAATACACTATAAAATTGCTCGAGAACGTTTCCAAAAATCAGTGGCAGCTTAAGAAACTTTGTTTTATTAAATACTTCTTTAAATCTCAAAAATGTATTGGGTTCTGAGATTTCTAATGATAAAAAAGCTTTTCTGAATCATAGGTAACTCGGAAGAAGTTATTGTATATTGTCTGTTTCCGTTATATCATATTTTATTTTATTAAGAACATTTTTCTTTTTTTACAGTATACAAAATTAATGAAATTCAAAAATAAATTTTGTTGAGAATGCTGATTAAATTTAGTATGTTCAGCGCACAAAACTGAAATAAGAATCAGATGAGTCTAAATTTACCAAAACAAGAAAATTTAAAGAAGCAAAAGGCGTTTTTGAACTTCTCTTGAAAAGCATTCTGAAAATTTTAAAAATGTATGTGCATAAAAATATTAAATGTAAGCAGCATAATGAAAGAAAGTATGAAAACGCAAAAAAAGTTTAAATACGCTATTTTCTTTTCTTTTAAAAACTATGGTTTCTCGAGAGACCCTCGAATTCCATCTGTTTTTACATCAATATTATATTATGTGCTATTTATTTGCTTTATCATGATGCTTAATGTAGTATGCAGTTCAATAAATGTGGCAGATAAAAAATATACTCCAAGTGGAAACGCATCTTTTAAACATACAATTTCTTTATTACATAGAACTTTCGTTTATTTCTAAGTATTTATATAATTCAAAACATAATTTAAAAAGTGAGAAAAATATCTATCCATTAATTTTTATCCATAAATATCTATGACATTTCATTAAAAAAACAAAATTAATAAATAGGCGTAAAAGATGTTTGGACGTGTTAACAATTTAACATCACCCAAAGTGAGAACTAATTTAATAAAATAGAGATAATTATGCAATTATGGTATTTTTACTCTTTCGTTTACACAGAATGCGACATTAGACAGCTGGATTTATCAATAAAAATAAAAATATATTTTTAAAATTATTTAAATTGAGCAATACGTTTTATTAACTATACATAATTTTCTGAACCTCTTAATTCTAATTACAGTACTGAATCTATAAATGTATGTGTATGTAATTCAAATTAAGAAATTGAATATCAGCGAGTTTTTAAAAATGAGATCGAAAATTATAAGTACAAAAATCACTATAAATTAAAATCTGCTCAAAACCAATCAGAAGCGTGTGCACATGGAATAGCATCGTGTTTTCTCTATACACGATTTTCGGTTCAAGCAGTAATTTCTGCCACCAATCTATAAAAACGTATGTTTAAGTTTTTGCTTGCAATACCGCGTTAATTAGTAGAACAGAACTAAAACAAAATTGTCTACGTAAATAATTTTACTAAGCTGACTTGCATTTTATATGTAAAATCAAGCATTCAAGAATGTATGAATTTATAAAATGAATTTTGTCAAATATAATTGAATGTGATAAAAAACAAAATAGTGAACAATGAAAAGTTCGCAATCAATCAACAGCCAGCAAGACCTTCTCTATATTTAACGTGTATACCCCTACATATTTTGTATAGAGCTACATAAATTGTGGGGCACCTTAAGTATGATTTTAGATATTTAAATGTTTATATTTTGCTAAAACTTGCTTTCTTTATCTTTGATCAATCATATTTAACATTTGAAGGAATCCTTTCGAGTACACTATAACTGTTTAAATTGCAAAATATTTTAATTAGTTATATACAACAAATAATAAATGAAACTAAAAAAGGTTAATTATTGGACAGAGTGCCTAAATGAACTCATGATTTGTAAATCACACTTTTAAATTTTAGTAACGAAAGTAAATATAGGAAATTTTTAAAGTGAATCTCAGAAAATTTAGTTGAAATGCATTGGTACCAGAAAATTTAATAGTGATTCTTGAATTGAAATTTGATTATCAGTAAAACGACCGGTATGTTCCCAAAATGTAAATATGTAAAGATGAGATGCCGCAGGGTGCATGAAACAATTTTGAAAATGAAAAGGGGAGATAAGAAAATGTAGCTGATCATCGATAAAAAAAATAATCAAAACTTGCAGCAATATTAGAAGCAAAGAACTCATAAATATTTACGCAGCATTATTTTTTAAAAAATGTTCAGAAAAATAATTTTCTTTCAAGGAAACATTTGCTTTCAGAAAAATAAAGAAAGAAAATAATAAAAAAAGTAAAGAAGGAAAAGGAGTACCTCGAGTTTTTAAAAAGCACAATGTTTTTTCTTATGTTTCGTACGCATATCGAGTTCATGTATTGGAGCAATCTAAAGTAATATTTACATTTTTTGTCGTATTAGAATATTGAAAAATTTTGTCAACGTATGCAGTTTTGAATATATTTGAAAAAATGAGTATAATTGACTAATTAAAAAAAACAGCGATCGGTGCAGTCAATGTTTTGTTTACCAGTATTTCCAAACAATAATTTTCGAGGTAGAATTCTGCAACATGTGCAAGAAAATTATGCTACAAGTATTTATTTCTAAAACAAAGGCGAGTAAAATTGAAAAAGTGGCAGCCAAAACAGTGACTGCTCCAATTCTTTAATAAAATAGTTTTCTTATTTTTAAATCCTCTATCATCAATGTTATATATACGTTCTGATATATGGCCCAAAGCTTCGTAAATCCAAGATTTTACCAGTAAATCCTAACATTTAGTAAAACAAGATGATCGAAATAAAAAGATAAAAAGCTCTTTTAAATGTTTGCTTTTTTGTTAAAGGAAATTACTGGACGAAATGACTTAAAAATCTTGCAAAACATATTTTTAATTCTCCCCAAATAAACCAAAAACAAGAAATCCTTACAGAATGTCTTAGAAAATATACTTTTAAAATGCACTGTGCTATGAGAAATATTAATAGCGATTGTTGAAATGGAAATTGATTATCAGCAAAACGACCACTATGTTGGGAAAATGTAAATATGTAAAGATGAGATGCTGCAGGGTACGTGAAACAATTTTGGAAATGAAAAGAAAAGATAAGAAAATGTAGCTGATTATCGACAAAAAGTAATCGAAACTTGCAGAAATATTACAAGCACATAAATATTTACGTAGCATTATTAAAAAAAAATATTCGGAAAAATGCTGTTTGCTGCTAGGAAATATTTTTGGAAACGTTTGTAAATTGTTTTCAGGAAAATAAAGAAAGAAAAATATCGAAAAATTGTAAAGAAAAACGTCACGGGATTCAAAAAGGCTTATATATTTTGCGTTATGTATTTTTTTTTACTTATTTCTATGGTAAGGTTAATGTCGTATAAAGTAATATTTGTATTTAAAAAAAATATAGTATTAAAAAATCGGTTAACATAATTACATATGCATGTTGTGATCAATCCTAAGAAATAATAATGATCAACTAATCTATTAAATTCACTTCCGTTAATATTAAGCCTCCTAAATATTTATATATGTTATCCTGAATGCCCGAAGTCTGTTAAATTCAAGGCAAATCCTAAAATTCACCGGGTCAAAGTAAAAATTACAAATTTCCATGGCTAACTTCTAATTAATTTAAAATTATCTAAAAATTTGATTGCCTGAATATTTGATTAACATGCTTGTATCTTAATTGCTATTTTGTTTTCCAAGTTTAGAAAATCATTTATTTTAACATGTTTCAATATATATGTATATTCTTTAAACCCATTGTGATTATAATACATTCTGCCAAATATATACTCAGATCTAAATACTCGCCAAAAAGGGCAAAATATAATTTAATCGTTTAAGGACATATTGTAATTCAAAATACTTGTAATCTCTATAAAAAAATAAATTAAAAAATATTTTTATTTAAAAACAATTAATATATATTCTCACTTAGTTATTTAAATGTTTACAAAGGAAATTTAGAAAGAATGAAAAATAGTTTAAAATGTAAAATATTAAAGTTATTTTATAGTTTTGAGAAACTGGCGTTAGTAAAATTTAAATTTATGTAAAATATATTTATCAAGTTATTTTCGTCCATTTTTAAAAACACAACACTACACTAAAAGCTTCTTTTGGCACAATTTCAAGTTTTTGTTTTTATAAAGAAATATAATTACGATTTTGCATCAGTGAATAATTTTGTTTTAAAGTTAATGACGTTAATGATATTTCGTTATTGTTCTTACTTAGTTTATGTGGAATGCAGCTAATTTAAAACGTTCAGTTATATTTTCTTTATGTAAATTATGTAAACTTTTTAAATAAATGCGCACAAATAATTTGTTTAGCAATAATATGATTATTTTGAACTTTTTTTTATTGTTATAAACGTAATATATTTTACTGGTATATGCAAATGTATTTCTATTGTTACATTTCTCTTTCCCATCTGAAATTATCTATTAAAAGATAGATAGATAGGTATATAAGGTATATAAGTAGATTCAAAAATATACAAGTTGATGAGTAACATATACAGATATACATAGGGATATATGCACTATGCATTTATATATATACGTATACTTTATGTATATACGTACTACGCATTTATACATGTACATACACACACACGTATATTATGTATAACTGATTAACCGCAAATACATATGTAAGAATGTGCGCATAAATGTGTACATGTACAAACATTAGAAGTATCTGTGTACTACAGTATAATAATAAAAAAATACAACACATACAAATATAGTACAATTATTAAAGTTTTTTTTCTATATCTGTATTGGTTACGTGGTTATTATACTATTTGTATAAGTGCATTTATTTATGCTGTTATTATATTATAATGCCATATATTTCACATTCGAAATATTTACGTTTTGCAGCATTCCACCTATTTTCAGAATTTGTATTTTCTATTAATACAAAATTATACATATGTTAAATACTGACAGAATTAACCGGCTTTACCCGTGTTAACCATGGAAGCCTTCTGGGTAAAATAAATAAAAATGCCATAATACAACGATCTCAATGACGGATCTCTATGCATTCGCGACCATCAATTGTTAAAAAGACAATTTAAAAATCACTTTACTTTGATGCAGTTATAGTAATATCTCTCAGTTTTATAAATAAGAAAGAGCGTTTTCTTTGGTGATTGTAACAGAAAAATATACGATTTCTCTGACAATACGGGAAAATATATATATATTATATATATATATATATATATATATCAACCAAATAGTGTAGCATTTAAGAAAATTCTATTTCATATGGTAGTATTTTGAAATGGAATACATACATTTTCATTCAATAAAAATAAAAATAAAATAAAATAAAATAAAATAATTAAAATAAAATGAAGTCATTTTCTAGATGCTTTCGATAGAGAAATCAGTCATGGAGCGTAGTTTTTCGAACTGTCAATAAATAAATTTAAAAAAAAAGAAACGCTATGTTTCATTTCCTATTTTATATAAATCCTATAAAATTTTACTACTGCTTCTTAAGTATTAAAACACTTAATATAAAATACAGCAATAAGATATAGCTGTAATATAGAAATGAAATCTATACTAATAAAAGAAAGTTTCGCTCTCTGTGTGTGTGTGTCTGTTGGCGATGGCTAGGAAAATTTAGCCCACCTAGAAGGCTGGAAATTTAGGTGTGGATAGTCCAAGGTCTGGCCATGTGCACCTGAGTCTCAGAATTTTAATATTTTGATAATTAGCCTAGATATTAATTAGATTTTCATCAACCATCGCATCTAAAATGTCATCTTTTAAAACAAAATGGCGAATGAAACGAACTGGCGCGTTGGATTTGCGAGCGGAAATGAACAAATTCGAAATTATTTTACTAATTAGCGAATTTTAAAAACCTAATTGAGATATCAATTGGAAAATTTATGAGCATATGTAAAAAATATTCTGCATCTGACCATGTGATTTTTGAAAATTTCGGTCGGTATTTTTTTTTTAATTTATGTAAAAAACTGCCAAAAATCTGCCGGCGCCATTGAAAACGATCCGAGGAAGTTTCAGACAGCGATCTGCTTTCATTAAAAACTGAACTACAAAGAGATCAGTTTCTGTGGCCGATCCCTCTCATTTAGTTTGCGAAAATGAAAGGAAATAATTGCCAATTTTTACTAATGAACAAAAATTTAGGTAACTAATTAAGATATAGATTTGAAATTGAGGTCGGAAAGGGGGTGTCATCTGCCGGCTATTTTAGCGTAGCGTCTTCGTTATGTTCTAATTATCAGAAAAATGTAATTCTTTTTTTAATGATCGCGTTAATGTAGGTGACGGTGGCTCTCTTGAACAAATTATTCATTATATTAGCGGGTATGGGGAGGGAGGGGGTTAACGCCTTTCTCTGAGATTGTAATTATCTCGGGCCCGGGCAACGCCGGGCGGGTTAGCTAGTAAAAAATAAAACACAGCAATCACTTATTTAAAGTCATTTTGATGTGGCACTGAAAGCGCTTCATAGAAAGTGACCTCATTTTCAGCTAAATCCTTTATTTATTAACTTTTCCTGATTTTTGTTTCCTGGAATTGAAATGTATTATAGTAGAAGTTTAACTTCAAATATATTTAAATTATGATACTACGTTATGTTAACGTACTTATAGTTAAAGTTTGTGTTTATATCTATATGAAAAATGTGCATTTTCAGATCAGAATGACGTCAACTTTGCATGCTAAAATATAGTGAGTGAGTTTGAACTTTTATTGATTTATAAAAACAAAGTACACGTGGTATATTTTTTGTTAAATTCTTGTGTCTTTTTTTATGGTGTTGCAAGAGAAAAAAAAAACATTTGTATAATGATAAACCATAGCAGCTCGTTGAAAACAAATGGGCAAAGACTGGCTGGTATGAGAAATTTTTAAAGTAGTCAGTAATTTTACTCTTTTTCAATACCGAATGCATATCAAGTTTGGTACAAATCAGCCAAAAAATGTATATTTGTATGAGGAACATACACTCCAACAATGATTTATATAAAGATTTCTTATTACCTCTTTGGTCATGTAAGAAAAATTTCATTAATTAATTAAATGTGAAAATTTTATTTCATTTTTTTCATGCTTTCTATTGTAATAAAATTAATTTTCTTTTTTAGTTATGTCCGAAGATAATGAGGAATATTTAAAAAAATTATATTTGACTTCAATGACCGTAGGCAGAAATTGTTTGACTAAAAAGACAAAATTATTTATATTTCTTTTGATTTGTAGGTTATGCGTTCTGAGTTTGATGATCGTATCATTTTAAATATATAGCAGAAAATTATGTATGGATGTAATGAGAGTAAAATTTTATTGAAACATATGGATTATGAAATTCCGTGTAAAAACGCAATATTTCCTGATATATTAGATAATTAACACTGTAAGGGAAAAAAGAGAAAATATAGACTTTAGAAAATAAAATTTAAAAGCGCAGCTATTTTCCAGTGCATTACTGATTTTTATCGTTTTGTAACACAGTTATGACAAGTGTCAAACGTTCTCCAAATTTTCTCAATTGAAATTTTTGTTTATCAAAGCCCTTCTCTAAGAAAAATATTACAAACAAAATTTCCGGTTTACAGAGAAGTCTTCCCTGCAACACACCAGTAAACTTTTCCGGAAAACACAAAGTTTAGAGTTTAGTGGTTTGATACTTTCATTACATACAGACGCCTTGTTTTTCCGGAATAAGTAAACGGTCATTGAAAATTTTTCGATAAAGTTTCTGAAACTATTTGTTTAGCTTTACACTTTTTAAATTTTTATTTCTTATGTACGGGCAATGAAAGTTATTACTTGCTCTTTTTATCAAAATTTTTCTGTAGAAGAATAATACAAACATAATTTCCGGAATTTACAGAGAAGTTTTCCTTGCACCACTTGAGTAATTTTTTTTTCGGAAAAAGTACGGAGTTTGGAGGTTTGATACTTTGACTAGATAAAGACGCCTTGTTTTTCCGGCAAAAAGGGAACGGCAGTTGAAAAACTCGCTCTAATTTGTCTATAAAGTCTTTGAACATATTTGCTTAGCTGTACACTTTTAATATTTTTATTTCTTATATGTAGACAGTGAAAATTATTACTTGCTTAGTATGGTGTATAATATTTCAAACATTAGTTTCTTTCAGTCGGTATATTTATTTTAGTTAAGGGAAATTAAATATTAGTTTAGTAAATGTATATTTATTATACAGGAATATCGAAATAAATGTATATTTATTATTTAAATTCATATTTTTCCCCCAAAATTAAATTTGAAATTCGTTTTTGAAAAAAAAAAGATGACATGTAGCCAATCATATTTTTGGTACTTCTCTATTATCCCGTCGAGCACTTTTCATAACAAAAAAATATCGCCAAACTGTAAGATTAAACGTCAAAAATGCAGTCACAATTACTTGATGTCAGAAGCATTATACGTGTTTGTTATGTCATCAAGTGGTTTTTAATTCGACATTTGCGTGTATTTTTCATTATGTTTTACTGATTTTTTAGTTATTTCATTAATTAAAATAACAATTGTGTCCTTAAATTATTATATTTTATTTATTTATTTTGATATTCCAATGGCAACGTTCTCCCGTTTACTTAGCGTTACAGTTTGGCGATAGTTTTTTGTTATGAAAAATGGTCGACGGGATAATAGAGAAGTACCATATTTTTAATAGAAATCGATTTCTAGAAGCTTCAAATATGTGAATACAAAATTACAGCTTATTCTGCCAAGTAATTTTTGAGTTTTTCTAACAAATAATCCGCTCTGTAATCATTTTCGCAACGATTAAAAGTGAATTTACATTAGATATTCCAAACCTTAAACTTGCATAATTCATAAAATACTTGACCGAATGACTGGCTGTTTGGTATCCTAATGTAAAATTTACCAAAGTATCTAAATATGATGTCACAATTACGTGTTAGTATTGAAACTTTTCAAGTAATTTACAATTCCTATATGTAGACGACCTCCTAAGCAAAATTTAAGTATAGTACTTATCAGTAGACTTTATTTCATATTTTTATACGACGATTTGCAGTAGAGTTTAAAGGAGGTGATCTCTCTTTCTCTCTCTTTTTGCATCCAGGTCTGTAGATATATATTTACGATGTTTTAACGATGAACTGCTGTGTGAAACAAATTTCTAAATTAAAGGTTTATCACTAATAAATATCACATAATACATATAAATCAAGAAACTCATAATAAAGTGTATAAAGCAAGAAACAAAAAAAAATATTTTGAATAATAATAATAAAGAAAAAAAAATCTAGCGAAACGAAAGCTGATACATTGGGTGATAATAAAAGAGAGAAATGTAATTCCAGATGTAATATTGATTAACGTAACCTTTACAGTAATATCGAATAGCTGATATTACTAATGAATATGTAGAAATCTCTCTGTTTTTGCGGTTATTATTTTTCTCTTTGTATTCAAATTCAAATCCGCAGCTGGAGAGCCAATAAATTCGCTAACGATGATTTCTGATTTATATTTATTCTAGAATCCTGAGTGTCATTGTGTCTCTATCATAGAAATATTATTTATTTCCAAAACTTCTTAGTTTATGTATTTCTTTATGAAGAAGCTTATTTAAAAATCATTAAATAGGTTATATTTCGATGCTAAGGGGATCATATTGCATTCGAATTCGAAATACATCTGTATATGTTAACTACAAAATAAGTTTGAAAAAAAAAAAAAAAAAAACGGAGTTTTATTTTTAAATATCTATTTTACTTTTATGCATCTGTTCAAAAATTGTTCCCACATCAATTAAATCTAAATTTTACATTAAGAAAGCAAATAATTCATTTAAGAACTATTTAGCCATTGTACTATCTGTTTAAAAAATTACGTAGGCTTCATCATTAAATAGGATACATTCCGATGCTAGGTCGATCATATTGCATTCGAATTCGAAATACATCTGTATATGTTAATTACAAAATACATGTGAAGGTAAAGAAACGGTATTTCATTATTAAATGCTTGATTTGCGCATCTATTCAAAAATCTTCCATACACCAATTAAATTTAAATTTTACGTTAGAAAAGCAAATAATTAATTAAAGAACTAATTAAACAAGGCACCATCTGATAAAATAAAAATATGTGTGGTTCTCATGATTAACCGTTTAAAAAAATCAATTTGACAACGTACATAGAATCACATAAACATTAAAATATTAGGTTGTTCGGGAAGTTCTTTCTGATTAGGAAAGTTGGTTGGTACCGGAAAATTCTATCATTTAATTATTAGACATTAATTCCGATATCTAATTTCTAACAATTGACGGTCAGGATTTTCCGGTACAAATTGTTTTTCCCAAACGGAAGGAATTTTCCATACAACCCAATAGCTCATCTGAAAACAAATACTGATTTCGCCTGAATATTCTAAGCAATATCGGTGTTTTATGAATTCAGATTTTATTATTGACTTTGTGTGTGTCTGTCTGCCCTTACCGGTTTACGATAGCTTACATATTTGTATCCCCATTCCGAAATTAATCTAAATGCAGTAATACCTAATAAACAAGACCACTAGGTACTGGAACAGATTTCCATATTAGTAGGTATTATTCGAAAGTACACCTTCTGTCGGGATCACGAAATGTTTTTGTTAAATGCAGGATTTCGTTATAGGCAAGTTTTTTGAGTTTTCACGTGTTTTATTGTATATTATATATTACTACATTACGTTACATAATTGTATGTCTGAATGCCTTTTTGTTCCATGGTTCCCTATTTATTACTTATTTTAGCGTTTCAAAAATATCATAGAGAAAATGTAGAATTTATTGAAATTTCTTGTATAAAAAGTTAACACAGATTTCACATACAAACCATTAAGAGATAACATAATTTTACAGCTTAAAACTGTTTTCATTTTAATGTTATAAATCATTCAATATAGATTTATCTAGCTTAGAAATGAAAAATGTTATGTACTTTTCACAATATTAAAACTTTTCCGATAAAGCTAAGAACACTGGTAAACGACCTATTTCAAACTACATGCCAAGTGACTAAGAAAACACAACAAAGCTTACTTGGCAAAGTTCCTAAAAAAATGGAGGTTTTTCACCTCCACATGACATAAAATTTACAAACATGCTGAACGGATGTAAACACTTTTGATGGAGTTATTAAAATGGAAATGGAATTTTTTTTATATAAAAGTTTTGTTTATATAAAGTTTTTAGTTTCTGTTATTCCTGATATTTCATTTTTACTTTGTTTTTGATTATTTTGACCATTTTCTTTAATATCATTTTAAAAAATGACAAAAATATCGTTGTTTGCTAAATCATATAGAATAGTAATTTCTTAAAAAACATGAAATGCATATTTTAAGCTACCTTATGGAAATTTGAAACGTTTCATAAATATTACATGTGACATCAATTATAAAGTTAAAATTTGAAATTATAAAAGCACATTTTTGAAATTAACCAATTTTATAACTTAAAATGTGAAGAAAAAAGTCATAATATAAATGTGTAAAGAAACTGCTTTTAACATTTGATGTAAAGTGTTCGTCATTTGATTTATAGGGTTGTCCGGAAAGTTCCTTCGCTTTGGGAAAAACAATTCGTACCGGAAAACTCTGCGCGTCAACTGTTAGACATTAGATATCGGAATTAATGCCTAATAATTAAATGATAGAATTTTCCGGTACGAACCAACTTTCCCAAACGAAAATAACTTTCCGAACAACCCAATAAAATATTTGAATACCGCATAAATATTGTGTATGAATGAAATATTAGATAGTTTCAAGGACTTATAATGAGTGGCTTTTTATATTTTATTTTACATGCAAACTTTTCCTTTTATGAACACTGTTTATGTTTTAGTTTATATAAGATTTTGTATTTCAGTTTTTGCTTTCATGTCATATCAGATTTAATCAATTCAAACTTTTTTTTCTTTTCAATGTGCATAATAATTATTAACATTGTACAGATACTATTGTATTTCAAAGAATTTAAGAAAACTAAATATTTGAATAACCAATGAACCAGTCTGATCCTTCAGATTACTTACAGATACATTTTTACATTTATTTAAAATTAACTGCAATTGTACTACGTACTATGTCAAACCCCTGTCCAAAAATTTTTCGTATGATACCTCATTCACCGTTGTGAGTTTTTATTAGCATTGTAAAAGGGAATACTGACATCAGAAATAATATATATGATCTTAATCATAATAATCATAAACTGTATCATATTGCTATTAAGTATCATAAACAACATCATATCATTGACACAAAATATTAAAATTCGAGTTCAAAATAACGATATTTTGTTAATCATAATTATAATAATCATAAATAGTATCATATCTTATATTAGGTATCATAAGTATCATATCATAAACATACTGTGCTAATAAAGATGTAAGATTTCTAAATAAAAATCTTAATTTCATGTTAATACGACTATTCATGATTTGTTGCTATTTTTTATAGCTGTTGGTTGAATATCATTTGTGCCATAGGCAAAGAAGGAAAAAATATAAGCATGAGGAAAAATGAATTATACTATAGACCTTATACTTTTCTTTTACACGATTATAGTTTTTAAGGTGAATATCACTAATTTTAACTATTATTCGAATACTACTATTAAAAATAGTGCTATTCAATCCCTATACACCTTAAAACATATGATCATATAAAAACAGAATTAGGCGTATATAAGTACAATATAGGTATGAAGAAAAACTTGCTAAAAACTGGCGTAACACTCCGATTCTGAAGAAGAATAAATAGGACATTGATCTTCTTCCTCCAGAATTAGCTTTTGCACTCTCAGGGCAATTCTTTTAGCTATGGTGGGGGCCCTTATTTCTATTGTGATTTCTTGTGAAACCTTAAAATAGAGTTTTGGGCTGTAGTTTCTAACATAGCCGTTCAGTTCTTTTGTATTGCTGTCGTTTCTCTTGTTACTGACTTTGTCAATTGCTTTAAAAAACATGTTTTATTAATTATCGTCTGTGCTGCAATAAATGTTTGTAATTATTTGATCAGAAAGTTTTTGGAATGAAATTAGTATAAACCACGAATCAAATAAATTTATTTAGAATTACAATTTTAAAAAGACAGATTTTTCTTAATTTAGGAATAAGTGATAAGACTACGAAGGAAAATATACAAAAACCTCTCCCGAGTTACCCATGAGTCTGAAAAGCATTCTTCATCGTTAAAAACTCCAGAAACCAATATGCACTGGTGTCCAGAAATTAAGGGGCAGTGATCAATTTCAGATGTTTCGTCGAATATAAACTGAAACTCGTGAAGAAATGCCCGAAATGCCCTTGAACTTTGAGGATGTAAAAAACATGTTTGACTTCATGTTTTTCAGTGAAGATTTTGTCGCGAGGATAATTAGGGGGCGGGGGCAATAGTAATTTTAATAATAAAATAATATTTTCGATCACCCAAGTAACAGAAAATGTTAAAAATGGTATGTTATTGTAGCAAATGACTATGTAGGACCTGTGCAACATTTGTGTGCATTTGTGTAAGCAGAGTATTCGTTAAGTTATTAACGTTTCTGTGAAAAATTCAAAAGTTTTTTTAGAGTTTCTAAACTTTTTAAACTTTAATTAGAGTTTTGGGCTGTAGTTTCGAACATAACCGTTCAGTTCTTTTGTATTGCTGTCGTTTTTCTTGTTGCTGACTTTGTCACTTGTTTTAAAAAGCATGTTCTATTAATTATAATTTGCGCTGCAATAAATGTTTGTAATTATTTTCCGAACTTATGATGCGATCAGAATGTTTTTGGAACGAATTTAGTACAAATCACAAATCAAATAAACGTATTTAGAACTACACTTAAAAAAAAAAGACAGATTTTCCTTAATTTAGAAATATGTGATAAGACCACGAAGGAAAATATACAATAACGTCTCCCGAGTTACCTACGATTCCGAAACTCGTTCTTTATCATTAGAAACTCCGGAAATCATCATCTTGTCGAGATTTAAAGAATCATTTCTAAAGGAAAAGTTACTTTTCGTATAACCTATTTTCGGAAACGTTTCCGCGTATTTTTTTATAGTGCATTAATATATATTTTTTTTCAGCCAAGACATAGATAATTTAGATGCTATCAATTCTCAAGTAAATATTTTACTGTTTAATAAACATGTTTTGCAGACAAACATGATAAATTAACAGCATTTGCTGTAGCATTAAAATTGAAATTATTTTGTTATTCCTGCATGTATGAATTCAGTTACATCGGAAAATGTTTAATTGAGAATTTGTCTGTAGTAGTATATCCTAATAGTATCGTAATAGTATCCTAAAAACCGATATTAAGGGGTTAAGAAAACTGATTAATACACTATAAAAACAACTCAGAAACGTTTCCTAAAATCAGTATTTTTAGGAAGAAAAGTATTGTGTTTATAAATTTTTCTTTAAATTTCATATATTGGTTTCTGAGCTTTAGATAATATAAAGATAAGAAGAGAAAGATAAAAAACGCTTTTGGGAATTGTGGGTAAATCAGAAGATGTTTTCTGTTTTAGTTATATTATATTTTCGCAGATTAAGAAACATTTATCTTTTTTACGGTGTAGACTATATTTTATAAATTGCATTTTATTCGTTTATAGTCCATATTAGACTTCACTTATGTTAAGTAAAAATTGTTTGTCAAAACCGATTCATTTGAACCGTGGATAATACCAAATTCATTCCCGGAACATGTGAATCGTACTCGTATAATGCATTTATAATTTTATATTGCTACTTCGAAATGAATATATTGCCAAATTGCAACGTAACTTTAATCAGATAATGAAACCGGAATCTGAACAATTATATGCAATATCAGGAAATCATTCTGTATACAATCTCTTATCTTTGTGTTATAACAGTGTAGATAATCACCTATGTTGGTTTATTCCTCTTAAACATATATGAGTTCTTTCAGCTATGGTTGGGACCCTCATTTTAATTGTGATTTCTTGTGATAGAGTTTTAGGCTGTAGTTTCAAGCATAACCGTTAAGTTCTTTTGTCTTGCTGTCATTTTATCTATTACTGAATGTATCATTTGTTTTAAAGAACATGTTTTACTAATTACCATCTGCGTTGTAATAATTTTTTGTAATTATTAAATTACTTTAGCCATGGTGGGAGACCTTATTTATATTTAGATTTCTCGTGAAACCATAAAATCGAGTTTTGAGATGTTGTTTCTAACAAAATCGTTTTTGTAATGCTGGATGTCACCTTTTCTGTTATTGATTTTATTATTTGTTTTCGGTCACATGCTTTATTAATTACAATATGTGCTGCAATGATATTGTTGTAATATGATTGTAATATGATGATATGTATTGTTGATTTGATATTGTTGTAATTTTTCCGAATGCAGTTTGAATATACGTGGTACAATCACGCAAACAATTTAGAGTAATCAAGCGGAAATCTTACTTACTGAAGTCAAATAGTGGCGAAATGAAATAAGTCATATTTTATTAAACATAATTTCTAGTTTAATATAAAAGTTCACTTGAACCGAAAATTACGGTAAATGCATGTACCTTGTGCTTTTGAATCTTACATCAACACATTTGCATATTTACCCTGTAAAATTATTCTAGTTATGTAACCTGAATCTGAATATTATATGCAAAACCTGGAGATCATATTTTATACAATCTGTTATATTTGTATTACATAGTGAAGATTATAATCTATATTTCTGATATCGCATACAATTATACGAATATAAATATTTATACTATCAATATTATAAAGCAAAAACGTAACGCTGACATCACATTGATGTTTGCAACATTTGACCAATAAATTTCACTTTTACTGCATTTTTCCAATTTCTAAATATCGCACAATTTCAATTTTTTACTTCGTCAGAGAGGAACATAAAATGTTTTTTTCAAATGTAATTTGTTTGAAAACTGTATCTCAATTTACTGACATTTTATGAGTTTTGAAATTATTCTCAAGCATGGATTTCTTTTAAAAAATCTATCTCTATCGCGTGCAACCCGATTACAAAAGATCAACCCGTTTTAAGTTAAAATAATACAAATAGTTCAGTGTTTTTTTTCGTCTAATATTACATAATGAAATTAAAACTTTATCATTAAAATATAAAATGATAAAATAATTTAAATAAAACGCAAATTTTACATGTAATCGAATTACGCGCTTATGCACTGTAATAATCAGAATCAAAAAGGCTGCTGTAAATAGAGAAATACTTGGCTATTTCGTCGGCCATTAACTCTTGGCACAAGGTTAATACGAATGTATCACTTTTAATAAATTTCATTGAATACATTATTGATTTTTTCATATAAAAAATCCTTTTTGGTTTTGTTAGTGGGCAATCCAAAAAATATACAGGGTGGTTATAATATAAGTATCTCTATTTGGAGCTGTCTGTAGCTCGAAGGGATGATCCGAATGAAACCAAAATCGGTACACTTACTATTCGAGAAGGGGGAAGAAGAATGAAAGAATAAAAAAAATAATTGCATTAATCACCGACAGATGGCACTACTGAGTGTGAAATGTAATGCGTAATACAAGAACAAAAAAGTAAGGAGTCAAACCGGATGGCACACATAATTTATTGGAAAATGTCACACTGAACGTGGTTAGCCTTTTGCATGGCGGTGTGGATCATGTTCATGTTCCATATAGTCATTGTGCTGGAGGACATAATCCAGGCGGTGCGCGATGTGCTCAACTGCGGAATGTAACCCATCAGGTGTGATGTTTCGCACATGTTGTGATATGAGGTAAAGTCATTGAGGTTTGCGACACATCCATGGTATACAATATTACACATTACATTTCACATTCAAAAGCGCCACCTGTCGGCGAGTATTGCAATTATTTTTTATTGTTCCATTCTTCTTCCCCCTTCAAGAACTGTAAGTGTACCGATTTTAGCTTCATTCCGGTTATTCCTTCAAGCTACAGACATCTCCAAATAGAGATACTTATATTATAACCACCCGGTATGTATTAAATGTAAAAAAATCTTTTAGAATTTTCGATGTAAAAATTGTTTTCAGCTATATTCTTTCATCCGGGACCCCGGTTTATATCTACCAGACTCTATAACGGCTGATGATAGAAGCATTCTTCTAATTACAAAAAGTATGCAAATCAAGTACAGATTGTAGTGATCGCATTTATTTTACAAGAGGCCGTATACATACAAAATACGAAATTTAATTTATTTAGTAAAAATCTCATTCATTCACAACTAGAAATTACCTAAGTATGTTACTTATTCTATAAATTTTCATTTTTTTTCTGGTACTAAAAACGCGTTTTTGAATTTTGAATTTTTATTCAAAGACTTCTTGTAAAAAATGGATATTTATAAAAATATAACATTAAAACAACTTTGAAAATATACACTAAAATAACAGGTTATTTATGAAAAAGAAAAAAAATCAGATTAAGGAGTGTACAAATTTTTTTTTTTAATTAACTGTGCATTTTTAAATCAAAATTATAACTATCTCATTCATTTACAACTAGAAACTACCGAGTTATGATAATTTTATAAATTTTCAGTTTTTTTTTCTGGTACTAAAAACGCGCCTATTTATTTACAATTTCTATTTAATGACTTCTTGCAAAAAATGAATATTATCAAAATATAACATTAACACGGCTTTGAAAATAAACACTAAAATAATAGGTTATTTATGAAGCAGAAAAAAAATCAGATAAGGAATGTATAAAGTCGATTTTTTTAAAGAATTTAACTGTGCATTTTTAAAACAAAAATTATAAATATCAAAGACACTGTATACTTTGTTTGAAAAAATAAAAAATAAAAAAAATGTAAACAAAGCTATACCTTTTTCATTAAATTGAACTTTATCTTGTAAATATTATTTCAGAAACGGCAGTTCAAAGAATAATATTTAAATTTAAATAAAGTCTTTTAAGCTGGCTAGATCTTAATACTTTAATTCAAAATGAGATTTAGTTCATCAAAGAACAACTTATTAAACTAAAAAAAAAAAATATTTCAAAATACGCAAAAAAGAAAGTTTTCTATTCGGCATAGATATGCAAAATGATGTAGAATGTCAAATTTAAATGTCAAAGTTGATAGAGCACAGATAGTTAAAAACAAGTTTTTACGAAACTTGTAAAATAAATTAAAAAAGAACATTGCATTTGAAATTTGTATTTTAAAGAATAAAGATCAAATCTAACATGATTTTTTTAAGTAGCTTCTGAAAAGAGAATAATGATTGTTCGTTATTTGAATTTTTAGAAGTTGAATTAATAATGAATCATACAATAAAATTTTGAAATGTTAATGAAGTTTATACATTAAGTGAATGTTTGAATAATAATGACTTATGATTGAAAAATTTTAATGAAATAATGTGAAAGATTAAATTTACATTCAAATACATTTTTTTAAATACTTTCTTTGTCTCAAGAGACAATTTAATTTATTATAGTAATGCATTTTAATTGAAAAAGTCTGAAAATATACATATGTTCAAAAATATTTTTGTGTTATTCGAACTGTCTTACAGATAAAAGACAAAAAGGGTTAGATATTAATATTCAATAGTTCTAATAAATATTTAAAACAATTGCGACATATTTACTTGTTTGAATATTTATTATACTTAAAATACGATTTCCCTAGAATAAAATATTTTTAAAATATATCTTTATATAAGGGGATTTCAAAGAATTTCAGAACTATGCTGGCTGATTTATTCTGTAAATGGGATGTATAAGAATTTGCACACCATACCATACAAACATACGGTAATTTTCCTAAATTAAATCAGTATAAAAATGTCCCTTAATTTTTTGAGGGTTTTTGTTCAGAACTTTATGTACCCTAGTAATACAGTCATTCGATATAAAACCACAATGATGTGGCAAGTTGTCATAATTATCATAGTCGGGACGGGTTCAAAATTATTGACATCTTTATTTAGTAATATAATACTTTTCAAATGCCAGTCATTTATTTGATGATCATGAGTGTGGTACAATACCATCTTTACCTTAGATATGTTCAAAAAATTTTACCTTTTTATTTAGTCATATACTACTTTTCAAGTGCCAGTCATTTATTGATATTAATAAGTGTGGTACAATACCATACTTACCTGATATATGTTGAACATAGTAACCACTTTCATAGCAATTACGCAATAAATCAATAAATCCTTGAAATCACTCACGATGAAATCTTCAACTGTCAACAAAATAACTCAATGAATTGACGCCCACACAGTGAACAGCGCCGAAAGTAATTTAAGAGATGTAATCTGGTTTTCTCAGAAAATTATAAACAAGAAAATATTTGGTGTCAGTAATTCCACATCGAACTTTAACAACATAAATAAAACTATGAACTATGCTTTAATAACTCGAGCACCTGATTTCATCATATTATTAAGTGTGTTTTTTCAATGAATCACATGATGAAATCAAGAAACTGTAAACGCTTTCTATTTAGAACTCTAATTTAATTTTTACTTCTTGTGAAATATGTAGCGCGGGCAGTAAGGAGCCTAAGATGTTCTACAACAAAATAATGTAAAAACTTTATGTAAATTATAGTGTATAGAACTGTGGAAAACGTGTTTGTAAAACCAGAGCGTGTTTGTGAAATTAAATGAGAATATATAGATTACGTCTAAATTGTGTATTTTAAATAAATATACACGATATTAGCACAAAAAACAAACAAACTTTGTTTCAGTGATAAAAAGAAGACTCCGGTATATCACAAAAGGATAATACTTAGCCATGTGGATAATTCACGAAGTAGTGACATGCATGGATTACACATTAAAAGGTAAGATAGTTTTACTTACTTTACCTGGATGTTGAAAATATATTGAAGAATATCACTAGGAATTATTTTATCTAGTATTATTATTAGGGAAATGCGCTAATGTGTTACTAAGGAAAATTAAATATATCCATCAAGATAACGTGTTTTGCAGTTTAAAAGGGGTTACAAAAAGAAAACTCCGATATCTTGCAAAAAGGATAATACTTTGCCATATGTATAATTTACGAAGTAGTGACATGCATATCTTACACATTAAAAGGTAAGAAAATTTTATTTACTTTACCTAAATGTTGAAAATATTTTGAAGAATATCATTAGGAATTATTTTATCCAGTATTATGATTAGGGTAATGCGCTAATGTATTACTAAGGAAAATTAAATATATCTATCAAGTTAGTGTGTTTTGCAGTCTAAAAGCGGATACAAAACGCGCCAATAGTCTGGTAATAAGCCTTTTACTCTTCTATGTCACTCTCCTCTCGGCGAAATCACAAAGTACGTTATATTTAGTTTAAAGTGGTTCGTAACTTGTATTCACCAAATTTTCTCCGTTAAGAGACGATAATGCACAAGAAACGGCGTATTTTGGTCCCAGACCTATAAAGGTAAAACTCCCAGACATACATCACTTTAAGCGTCTGAGTACTTATCTGCATTTTCATTGACATGAATATAAATCCCAGATTAATTTAAATTTTCTTTCGTAGTAAAAATGCTTTTTACATCGCTTCATTTTAGATAATACTTAACATATGATTACATTAAAAATATTTTTATCTGAAGCCAATTTAAATTGTCTTTGGTGAAGTGACAAATGCGGGAATATTGTACACAAGGTTTTAAACAATATTTTAACACAGGTAAAAAAAAAAATAATGATTTCAGAATATCAAAAGGAATGAGTGATAAAAGTGTAGCTATATATACTTTAAAGGTAAAATATTCATTGTTGAAATTTATTTTAAATCTTTCACAAATAAATTTAGATTAGTTGTAAAATAGATGCTCCGTCTTTTTTTTTTTTTTTGCCCGTATTTAGAAATACGTAATTAGTGTGCAAAACATTTTTCTAAGTAATAATGTACATTGAATAATGCCCACGAAATATCTAAAAAATGTCTGCAAATTCAAGTTGAAAACTATTAAACTGTTTAGTTTTTTCATAAAAGCAAAGTTTTATAATTGAAATTAATTGATAGCCGAAAATCAACAATTACATAAAATTCCATAATATAATGCTTTTTTTAGCTCACAGGCTATCAAAGCCTGAGAGCTAATGTGCCCGCCCGTTCTGTATGTATGTATGTACGTATGTACGTACGTAACGCAATAACTCTTGACAGAAATAACCGTTTTGCTTCCAATTTTGTTTATAGGTTCCTTGTGATAAGGCGCTTCCCTGATTAGTTTTGGGGATTGATTATTTAACTATAAAGGGGGGGAACGGGGGGGCTAACCCCCCTTAATTAAGATAAATGGTTTTTTCATGCAGAATTGTCCAATTTTCTTCAAATTTTGTATATAGGTTCATTGTGATAAGGTTCTTTCCTGATTAGTTTTGGGGGTTCATAGGTTAAGTATAGAGGGGCTAACGGGGGGGGGAGTCCTCCCCCTTAATTTAGATAAATGAATTTTTCATGCAGAGTTATCCGATTTTCTTCCAATTTTGTTTATAGGTTCCTTGTGATAAGGCGCTTCCCTGATTAGTTTTGGGGATTGATTGGTTGACTATAAAGTGGGGGGGGGGACGGGGGGCTAACCCCCCTTAATTTGGATAAATGGTTTTTTCATGCAGAATTATCCAATTTTCTTCAAATTTTGTATATAGGTTCATTGTGATAAAGTTCTTTCCTGGTTAGTTTTGGGGGTTCATAGGTTAAGCATAAAGGGGTAACGGGGGGGGGGTTAATCCTCCCCCCTTATTTTAGATAAATTATTTTTTTCATGCAGAGTTATCCGATTTTCTTCAAATTTTGTATATAGGTTCATTGTGATAAGGTTCTTTCCTGATTAGTTTTGGGGGTTCATAGGTTAAGTATAAAGGGGGTAACCGGAGGGTTAATCCTCTCCCCTTATTTTAGATAAATGATTTTTTTCATGCAGAGTTATCCGATTTTCTTCAAACTTTCTATATGGGCTCATTGTGGTAAGGGGCTTCCCTGATTAGTTTTGGGGGTTCATTGGTGAAGTGTAAAGGAGGGAAACGGGGGCTACCCCCCCCCCCTTAATTTTGATAAATGGGTTTTTCATGCAGAATTATCCAATTTACTCCAAATTTTGTATATAGGCTCATTGTGTGGTAAGGCACTTCCCTGATTAGTTTTGGGGGTTCACTGGTAAAGTATAAAGGGGGAAACGGGGGGGACTAACCCCCCTTAATATAGATAAATGAGTTTTTTAAGCAGAATTATCCGATTTTCTTCAAATTTTATATATATGTTCATTGTGATAAGGCGCTTCTCTGATTAGTTTTGGGGGTTCTTTGGTTAAGTATAAAGGGGGGACGGGGGGCTAACCCCCCCCCCTTAATTTAGATAAATGGATTTTTCATGCAGAATTATCCGATTTTTTCAAATTTTGTATATAGGTTCATTGTGGTAAGGCGCTTCTCTGATTAGTTTTATGGGTTCATTGGTTAATTATAAGAAGGAGAAACGGGGGATGGTTCCCCCCTCTTAATATATTGTCGATTTCTTCATTTTTCGAGGTCTTATTTCAAATTCTTTGAAATAAGAATATAATTTACAGTTAGTGTGAATAGCCTGTGAGCTCAATGCCGTCAGTTTAACTAGGCAGTTTTCTTTTTTATTATTTACTTAATGAAGCAAATATATTTTGTCTACAAGTAATGTGTTAATAATGTAAATCAATAATGTAAATCAATATGTTTTAATTACGCGTTCTGCATAAAACATAAATACCTTATTTAATCAACAAAAAGGAGTGATAACAAGTTAGTAGATGATTAAAAATAATTAAATTGATGTCTATCACAATAAGTTTAATATAGCATTCAGTTTTTCTAAGCCATCGCATATGGAGAACATTTGAATATATACAAGAATATATTTGGCTCAAGAAAACAAATGATATATTTTCAAATATTAATCAAAACTCCCCCAACTTACAAAAGCAGAATACATATATCGTTACTAGAGTAAACTATTCTAATTTTTCATGAACTGTCAGTAGTTCAATTTTTAAATTTTCTAAGAAACAGAGAAACTATTTTTCAGCATTTTTAATATACAATTCCTTGTTAACAATAAAGCATGAAATTTGTGCATTTTTTAAAAGAATATATGACACAAAGGAATGCTGACTGTCATCATAGAGAGCTTGTGAAAACATGCCACACAGAATTTGGAATTAATATCTGTACTTTGGTCTTAAAGTATTCCAAATATTTCTGAGTTGACTATCTCAAAGTATACATTTTAACGGATTGCAGTTAACTTATAAGAAATTCTCATAGTTGCTTCTCTTGAAGATGAAATGCGTTTACATTATACAAAAATTTAAACTATTATGACACTGAATCATTTATTTAGTTACGCACTCAACATACATTGGTACTTCCTGTAAACCGAAATGTTTTTTTATATATAAATTTTAATACGGAAAAATTTCCACATATTTTAATTTATCCTATTTAAGTGTTCTGTTTAGTGAAAAAAAAAAATGTGTAATAGAGTTGACGAGTGCAAAAGTAAAGATTTACGCAATATTATAAAATAACCTTATACATTTTTATTTTAATACAATTTTGAGTCTGTGAATTAACAAATGAAAATGTAAGAATAAATGTATCTATTTCTTAACAGTTTTCGACGTTTTTCTCTGAATTTATAAAAATGGTAAAATGTATGGAAAGTTGTTTGATAATCTTAGTTAAAACTAAATATACAATTAACCGGTCATTCGACCAGTACCCAATGAAAATATTTCGATTGGAACCAGAATTTTCTTCATAAAATAAATAAAATATAAATAAAATATAAATCACACAAAATAAAGTTAAATGAAACAGTTAAATAGTTGTAAATAAAACTTCTGGTGTGAAATATTTTTTTATGAAACTTGAGTAAAATTCCCGGTATGTTTAGTGTTGATATTAGTGTTAATAAGAGTGTTAATATTAGTGTCAGTAAGAGTCTTATTAAAAAAATTGTGATAGTTTAAAATAATAAAATATTTTTCACTAATCAAAGGAAAACCTGGGAAAGAGTATTTTTAGTCACTTTTTATTTTTCTTTGAAAATACCGGGAATTTTACTTGAGTAAAATTGCCGGTGTGTTTAGTGTTAATAGAGAAGTGTTAATAAGAGTATTAATATTAGTGTTAATGAGAGTGTTAATATTTGTGTTGATAAGAGTTTTATTAAAAAAATTGTGATAGTTTAAAATAATAAAATATTTTTCACTAATCAAAGAAAAACCTGCGAGAGAGTATTTTTAGGCACTTTTCATTTTCCTTTGAAATCCACTCTTCAACATTCTTTCCTTTGTAAAAAAAAAGTAATTTGATATAATAAAATGGATTGAAACTCATGGTGTAACTCTCTAATCGTAGTAGTAACAGTTAAGAAAGTAGACATATTGATATTTTAATTATGTATTAACAAAATATCTTTTATTACTCTTTATGTGTTAAAAAATAAATAAAAGAAATAAGAAAGTGCTGACTTTTTCATATTCCATTCACGGATCTTTTCTGATATTTTGTGACCTACTTACTGGTCACGTTGGAAAGTATTTTGAAACGGTAATACTATGAACTTTCAAGAAAAAGTAAAAACTTTTGTTCCTAGCAGCCAGTGAATATAATTCTAATGAAAGTATAGAAATGGAATGTTTTATTCATATGTACGGATAGTACAACATTTATGACATTATTTAATGCATGAGTTATTGAAATTTGACATTAGTTTTTTTATTTGTTATAGATAATGTTTTTTTTTTTTCTGAGATTGAACTGTATTCTATTTTAAATATCACATGTTATTAAAAACCGTAACAGAATTAATTATTTTTTGCATACAGGTTTAAATCGCATTCAAACCGAAAAATCATTCTTTGCACAAATGTATGAAAGTATATAATTTTTTCATGCACTTTAGGACCGAAACGAATTGCTTCAGATGTTCTTTAGACCAGGAGTTCCCAAACTTTTAGAATCGGAGTTAAAAAAAAAATCGTACTAAATCGAAGTTCATACTTCCGCGTACCACCAAGTAACAAACATTACGTCTGGTTCAATATTAGTTAGTTTTAGTCGTAAGTCAGATTCGATGTTTAGTTTATTCCTATATTTTTTTTTTCATATAAAACGTTGAAGAAAGATTACATTCACATGGATATATTGTGCTAAAATCTAGTAACAATAAAAGAAAATAACGTTTAGAATCCTTAAATCGCATTCGAAAATTTCAAGGGTGATAAACTGACGTCGTTTTCGATTTTATAATAATATGCTGTATTTCATTTCACGTATCAGTATCAGAATTTTGCGTACCAATCGACAGAGTTTCGCGTACTAGCACTGGTACGCGTACAATAGTTTGGGAACCCCTGCTTTAGACTATGATTTTCGTTATTCCGTACAACATGAATTAACCCATTGGCATCCTTAACGTATATATTCGTCCGTTACAAGAATTTATTTTTTATTCAGCGATTTCGATTCCCCACCGGAAATTTCGAAATAAGAATTTTTACTTTATGCAATCATGAAAAGCCTGTCATTAAATAAAACAAAAATTACTATTAAGAATTTCTGGTATGAATTGGAATTTCTGAATAAAAAAGCAATTCCTGAAATGTACGCTTTGGATGTAAATGAGTTAATGCTATGGATTTAGCGATATTATTTTTTTTCATAAAAACATTGAACAGCTAATTAAAAATCTAGAAATGTATACAGTGCCATAAATTAGCCAAAATCTTTATTATTTATTTTTTTTACTGGTATTTGTAAAAATTAATTATTTTAGTATAAAATATACATATAAAAATAAAGTATTTGAGAACTATTTGTATATATATTTTTTGTACGAACTTTAAATGGAATAGCACAGCTATTTTGAAACAAATCATGAACTTAGATTTAAGTAGTTTTTAAATTGTTATCATGCAAGACAGTTTTATTGTTTCAGGAAATATTTTCTTATGCAAAGTCACTTTTTTAATCAGTGAGTCTTTTCTAGCGTCCATGTTTTATTTATTTTGAAAATGTAATATCTAGTAACTTAAGAGAGTTTCTCTACACATAAGCGAAATTCTGTATCTATCCCGAATACAAACTACCCACAAACAAACAGTCTTGTGCTGAAAATATGAAAATATTCTTTTGTTTCACCTAGAAGATATATTATCAAGCTTTTAGTCGCGGTTTTCTGTTTAGTCTATCGTATTTTTAAATAGGATTTTTCCCAATTATTCGCTTTCCTAAGGCTAGTTCAAAGTATGTAAGTTGCACTTTTCAGTTACTATTCATCTTTGACAAGCATCTATGCATCTTACTTCATTTATTTTGAAAATTTAATGCGTAATACCTTAAATTTCCATTCCTAATTGCAAGAAAAATTGAATATATATATATATTTACGAACATTTCCGGCATTAAGAAAGTTTTAAATACAACATTATTGTTAAGTGTCAGGTATTTATGTAATGAAGCAAAATTGTCTTATGTATACTAAGTATTTAAATTTTAATTGCTTAAAAGGCGTATAGCCAATATAATGAAAAAGTTTCCAACCCGGGTCATCAGTATAGAGCACTGACGTTCTACCAACTGAACCCCTTGAACGACATCCAGCTTGACACTTCTCACCATAACATGTTGGCAAGGCTGCAATCGCAGTACAAGATGGAATATTTTTCCGTGAGCCACCAACCCTGGGGCAAACATGAACGCAAAGAAAATTCAGCATCGATAATTGACTACATCTATCTTTAATACTTGGATTTTTTTTTTCATAGAAAATTTCACACGCCTTGCATTCATAATATTCAAATTTTAATTGCTTAAAAGGCGTATATCCAACATGGTGAAAAAAAGTTATCTAAGCCGGGACTCGAACGCAAGTAATAAGTATAGCGCGCTGACGTTCTATCAACTGAACTACTTGGAATGACACCCAGCTTGGCAAATTTTCTATGGAAAAATTTCCAAGTATTAAAGGTATACTAAGTACTTTGATATCAGCGCTCTTCAACTACTTTTGATTAAATTAGAATATCATTATTACGTATAAAATATTTATATATGCAGAAAAAATTGCTTTATGTGCGAAATAATTTTTTTTATACATGATTTTTGTTTAGTGCCATATTTTACTTATTTAACATCTTCATAATTTGTAAAATTGTATCCTTAATAAGAAAATTAGGAAGGAATTCTGTGTCAAGCCCCGAATACAACAACCAAAAAATGGTCTTACTCAAAATATATGAAAATATTCTTTTGTTTCATAGAAAAAAAAATATATAGCATCTAGCTTTTACTCACGGTTTTCTATTTAGTCTGTCGCATCCGCAAATAGAATTTTTCCCAATTATTCGTTTTCCGAAGGTTAGTTCAAAACGCTGAAACAAATGATTTCCGCAGGCATGTCAAGGCAACCGCTCAAGAGCAACCTTATCCACACATGCTGTGAACAGTGGAAAAAAAACATATCATACTAGCACGGAAATTTGCAGCGTGTTTTCCTGCTTATTTTGAGAAGCAAAATATAACAGGGATACAGGATTTTGTATAGATGTATGTAGTTGTGAAAGATGACATTTTTGCTAAACAGTTATACAATAGAGATTTCATCAATGCAGAATAAGGAAACAATATTAATTAAAAGTATTTCCCAGTTATTTAACACTAGAACGGCGGGAAAATCTTACCTACTGGAACGGCGGGAAGGGGTCATTTTGACCCCTCGATGAAACTACTGAAATAACAACGATAAAATAATTTTAAATGAAAATATATTGGAAAAAATATGTAATTTACGTGTATTTCATCATTTATATTTAATTTATATTTAATATTACTTGATAATTTATTGAATTCTGAAAGTACTGTAAATGTAACGCCTACAGGGCGAGCAATTGGATCATACTACAACTACTCAAATAACTGATTAATTTGATATAAAAATTGATTGGTCTCACAAATTAAAACTAATGCTAACTAAAATAAAACACAATTTATAAATTAATATTTTTTCATCCTTTTTATTTATTTATTTATTTATCTATTTATTTATTTGAAATACTTGTTATTTATTTAGGAAAAGTAAAAAAAAAAAAAAAAAAAAAGTTAAAAAAAAATTATTCCAACCAAACAAAAGTAATCAACGGACAAAAGTGCTCAGGAGTCAAAATGACCCATACCGCCTTTCTAGTGTTAATTGACGTAATCAATCGATAAAATAGGTGTAAGATGAGTTAAGTTGCATATATGCAATACTGTCATCTTTTGCGTACGAGGATTAAATAGATCAATCAGGACTTCGGTTTAAAATGTATTCTTATAATACTCCACAAACATCTAAGTCTTAAATAGGATTCAATTCTTGCATGTTTTAACTCGTGGGAAGCGCCTTACCCATTAAACAAGCAGGCGGGTTGGTAAATATAGGCATCGGAGCGATCTCTTTTTTGGCCACCACTAATTTTTTTTTAATTATTTCCGTTGTATATTACTACATTAATTGCAAGAAAAAGCTCATCACAGATTTCTATAACATTTTCCAAAGAAATCTACAACGAAAATTTTCGTAAGAAAATAGTGGTGGTCAGAAAAGAGACCGCTTCAAAGCCTATAAATAAGCACAAAATTTATTAAATAAGTTTAATAAATATTGTTCCTAAAAAAAAATTGTATTTTCCCCCTTTTTTTTTACCTTGAAAATTCAGAAATTATTCTGTTTAAAAGTATAGTCTGTGAAAGAATAAAATGGTATTAAATAATTTGTACAATAAAATATGAATGGATATACAATAGTAAAACAATTCAAAGCATATTCCAGTTATTTAATCCACACGGCTAATGAACAAAATAGGAAAATATGCAATTAAATAAAATGGTAACTAAATAAAGCCACTTCAAAAAATTGCAGAGTGTTTTATTTCTTACATTGAAAAGCAAAATGTAACAGGGATACAGGATTTTGTACAGAAGTGCAGTCGTGAAATATATATATTTTTGCTAAATAAATGCATATGAAAACTTTTATGAATTCAGTGTAACAATTTTGTATTAATTACAAAAATGTGTTGGAGAATTAAAAACATTTATATAATAGATAGTTTTGAAAACCACTTGGTTGGCAAATTTTATTTGCATGCCAGAGCGGCTATGTTTAATTAATACTTTGATTTTTTTATTTAAAGTTTATTTTTTATCCCCACTTGTGCATAAATAAATCCAGCAGCTAAGGCAGGTTTTCAATATTTTAATTTTTTGTTCGTCCCCTTTCGTTCATAATTTTTTGAACGTCTTCTTTCCACACAGCTGGATATCCTCCGATTTTTTTTTTTTTAAACGAAAATTTCTATTAAAAAATAGTGGTAGGAAAAAACCGGAATGTTGTCAGCCCTGTTTCATTAATACGGTGTCTCTCCCTGTACATTATTTCGATATTTTGGTGTTCCTTTTAGTTTAGTTTAATAGCGTACAAAATATATCTTTCCTTTTTAAATATTTTGTAATTACGAAAAAGTATTATATATCCTAAATGAAATCATACATTTTATTCAAAATTTTACTCGTGGGTCATGCTGATGATTTATTTATTTGAATATTTAAATTAAAATATTACTATTTAACTCAAACATAATAAACATAAACAAGAAAAACATAGCTAAAACTGTATAAGCATATGTAAAAAGTTTTAAAGCGGAGATTTCACTGTGGTACAATTTTTGATAACAGCTTTTTTTCGGCAAACCAAAAGCCAAAAAGATGCACCGCCCTTAAAAAAAAAAGAAAAGAAAAAAAGAAAAACTGAAAGAAAGAAAGAAAATAAAACCAGGATAAGATTAATTTTAAGGATAAATCTCAAGCTATTTATTCGTGATTTAAAATAATAGCTATACTTTCGTTAAAACGATATATGTCAGTCATTTACATGATACAGCTAATTGATTAAACGGGAAAAATGTGTTATTCAATAACATATTTAATAAACGAATTACCTGAAATTTTTTTAAGCAACAAAAAATAAAACTGTATTATCAAAACAAATAAAACATAACTGGAGGCTATTATTAATTTATTAAGTACAGTTAGATAATTTTGCTTAATAATATTGAAAATAGCGCTCTAAGAAAAGCTCTGGGTTATGTTTAAAAGCACATGCTTGAAAAGATAACAATTTTTCAGAATAATTATATCACTAATTGCATTCAGTTTTCTACAATCTAGTGTGACAAAAATATATTACTTTAACGCGTAAATTAATTATTGAGTTGATTAGATTAGTTTTGAAAACCAGAAAATCTTTGTTAAATATTAAAAATTTTAATAAACAGAGACACTTAAACTTGAATAATGGTTTAAACATAATTGAATTCTATGAATTTTGCTTTAAATAATACGATCCCAACGGAGAAAAATTTCTAAGAATAATTATGAATCTGGTTTGTTAAGTTTTCTGGTAGGTAGTGTGATAAAAAATAATTAACTTATTTCCAAATTTTGTTATTTAATAATCTTAGTTACCTTAAGAAATAAAAATCAAACATATTGTTGAAGTATACAAGTGAGTTAATAAATGAAATGACAAATATAATAATGTTTAAACATATTGTTTTAAAATGTAATTTTTTTTGCTTATGTATAATTGTACATATAGAAAAATGTATAGAAAAAAAATTGAGGAAGTTTTTATAATTTTTCATTAAAGAAAACGAGATAATTATGGAGGATATTGCAGTAATAGTTGCAGTAATAGATAGTTGCAGTAATATTCAGAAGAGAAAGATTAACGAGTATACCAGAGAAATTTGAGTAATCAAAATAAAGTGTTAGCATATTGTTTTCTGAATTAAGAAATTTAGATACATGAGACTTATATGGGACATTGAAAAACATTATATTACATTTAAATTAACGTTGATTTTGAAACTTTATAACTAGACTTAAATTTTGTAAAAAAAGAAGTGAAAACCTAAATGAAATGAACTGTTATCATACCAAAACGTCTCTCAATGTTCAAAGCATAGCTCTCAATTTACGAGTTTTTTAAAGTCAAATAAACATACATCGTACCACAAATTTTTATCCCTAAATTAAACCATATAAGTACCGCCCAGAAATTAGATGTATTATTAAATAATTATTTTAAATAAATTTTCTTGTTACATAAATGGATTTTGGCTTGGAGAAAAAAAAACAGAACCTTGGCTAGTATGCCAATACAAATATTATAATTATGATAAAGTCCCAAAGAATACGCAATCTTTATATAAAAACTACACTATCAAACTACACTATAATTACAGTAATTAGATAAAATTAAAAATACATATATTGATTGGAAATTATACAATAATAAAAAACAAAATTTTCACTTTAATTTATTCAACAAATCAACAGGAAAAAAGAAACATTTTGCCTTCTGGTCTGAATAATGATAAGCATAAATGAGATTTGTACAACTGATAAAATATTTATTAGCAAGTAATATTTTGACGATGGATTATCCTAATTAAAAATATACGTGCACGATTTTAAATTACATATTTCAATTGACAGATTAAACAATTTTATTTTTAACTCAATCAAAAGGCATAATTATTGTACGCCTATTTATGTATCACTTTTGATGAGCTGTAAAATAAATTTATTCACTGGAGAAGTATATTTAAATTTAACACCAATTGTACATTATTATCGTATTTAGAAGCTTTGAGTGAAGCTAAATTAGTCTTCGTATTAATATTGCATAGTTGTAAATGTTACATTTACTTACAGTTCGTAGTAATTGACCGTAATTTTTCAACGACGTAAATAAAAATATATCATATACATTTTGCATTATCATAACTATTCCGTTTTTCGATTATAAAATTTGTATTAAAAAACATTGCATTTATTAGGAAAATGCAGTGCCTAAGCAAAGCGTAATAAAAATTAATACGCTTTTTTTCATTTTTATGAATCGAAAACGACGCTATCAATATAAAACTAATCTAATTTCCTTAACTCTACTTTTATTACTAGAATAGCCTAGGCGGTCTATTTGACCAGGACCAAAATAATATATTTCGACTTGAACAAGAAATCTCCCTACAAAATAAATTTAATACATGCCACACAGAAATATTTTCGAAATTTTCACATTTATAAATAAATTGATTTTCCTAGGCTAAGTGCCTTCATTCAGCATTTGAATGTTAATTTTCATTTCTCTTTGGCTAATCTGATAAAAGTGCTCTGAACACGCTTCCGAATTACGACATCGTTGACATGGTATTATTTTAAATGGGTATTTTTTGAATGGGTATTATTTTAAATTTATTTATTTAATATCTTTAATCTCCTTGTTTTACAAATTTTTTCTATCATTATTTGTGCATTTTATTTTTTTTTTCTGTTTTCCTTTTCTCCAAAATTGATAAATTCTTGAATCTTTGTATACTGATTTCAGATTGGCCGGGTTAGCCCCGCCTGTCTTGTCATGCTGGTATTACCTTTCACTCCTGGCGTGTGTACACGTAAACGAAGTCGATACGAACTTTGTCGGCACTTATTGGTATATTGGTACCAGTGTGCAAGCCGCCCCATTTGCCGCGATAGCCTTTGTTTCTCTGTAGCCTTTTACTAGGCCTTCATTTACCGGAATCGGACTATCCTGGTCTCATATCAATATACCCTTAACAAAAAGCTACATAAAATCTGTATTTTTCTGAGAGAACTCTCTAACCTTACCTAATAGTCGTCAGCTGCCACTCTCAATGCACAACTCCTACTCAGTCCCTGCTAACTGTCGCGAAAAGGGTCCTTCCCTAGCAGGGCCGGCTTATATATGATCTGGTCGTTGACCATAGTTTGTACTTGTCTTTAACATTCAGTCGCGCTCCTTGTCAGGTTTAACGGTGGGTCCAGCTTCGGCTGTAGATTGTAATTTTTTTAAAGACTTAATAAAGGGGACCGGGAGGGACACTATGCTCTACAGACTTCTACTAGTCTGAGCAGTCCCTCATAGGCAATCAAATCAAATCAAATAGTCCAAACCGCAATTTATGCTGGCACAGTAATTTAAATCAGACTTTCACACTTTTCTTTTACTTTTATTTCCACCTTTGTGTCATCTTCTTAAAAAACATAAAAAATATAAAAAAAAACATATTTTTTTAAATAAAATATAAAAAATATATCTTGTTATTGTAATGCTGTCCTTATACTTTCTCCCTTATTGTATTTATTTTTTCCTATTTCTATGAGTTCCTAATTATTTTTTAATTGCACTTGCTTTTATGCTTATGTGCCCCCCCCCCCCGGTGCTACCAGTTACGTTTCCCCCTAACAATTATTTCACCATTTGCTCTATGCTGGAGATGTGTAGTAGATGACCACAGGATCCTCGGGAAAAATTGTTCGAAACAATTTAACTAAGTTAAATAGTATTAAATTAAAACTGTGGTTTTAAGTATGTTTATATGTCCCGAGTTAAATTTCTGGCCAGTTTAGTATTGAAAAGATACATAAATAATTGAAATTGCAACCACGAAATGTTTTAGATAACCGAAACTTTCTTGTAATCCTGTATTCTAGTATTTCTTTAAAATATTCTTTCAGTTTTTTGGGAGCATCCCTGTAAAGATGGGGACTGGCAGCCGAGTATCTCCCCCTCCCCATTTCATTAGCCCTGGTTATATCAGTAAAAAGGTACAATTTCAAAAGACACATTCAGAAATATTTAAACTGTCTTATCAATTTATTTGATAAAAAAATAATTCCAAATATAATTTACTTTACGAAAGTAAAAGTCAAATTAATTTAATGATTTTATCATTAACTATGATTTTTTAAAATAATTATCGTTAGTAAAGCGGCATATGCTTCATTTTATCTGTAATATTGATTTTAAATGTTTCCCCATCTTCATTTACGCTATAATTACTATGTTCAAATGGAAGCAGCTCGCTAAAGTTTCAGATTATTCTCTTCTGAAAATTGATACTGTTGCGTTCTGAAGTAATCATAGCTAGAAATTATATGTATGGCTTAGGATGATTATAGAACATAAAAAAATATATATATAACTTTTTTCAACTTTCTATCCCAGAGTTTAGAATTTCGCTAGAAACACGATAATTACAAACTGATTACTTTTCGAAATGAAAAAAAAAAGAAATGTTATTCTACAAATTGCACTAATTTCATTTTTTTCGGACTTTAATAAAGTAATAATGTAAAAAAAAAAAAAAAAAAAAAAAAAGTATATATATTTTTTTTTTTTACTGTTTACTGTATTAAGTTACGCTCATTTAATTCGGAAGTCTGTGCATTTCACTAATTAACTGGTATTTAGCAGACACTGGAGTTTTTTATTTAAAAAGTAATAAACTTGAATTTAATTTAAAGTTTCGATAGTTTATATATACAGGGTAGGCATTATTGAAGTAATAGCTGATAAGAAACCTATCTTTAAAATTTGTTGTGGTCATGTTTTATGTAAATAAGCAAACTATTGCTTAGGCTCAGAAGATTCGACTATAACAGAAGGTTCAGAAGAGTCAACTATAACCACAACAACAAAAAAAGTTTTTACTACTAAGAAATGTTGAATGCGTTATTTATTTATTTATTTATTTACTTTTATGTGAGGTTATCTCCACTTATAATCCCATTCAGTTTAATAGTTTAACATAGTCTTAAAATGAAAGTTGTCAGACCAATCTCGTGTTAGCCCTTTCAGGGGCAAAGTACTTTCAGTACTAAAATGTTGAAATGAATGACTGGCACTTAATTTACAAAAAAAAAATATATTTCGAAATAAGAAAAAGGCTATATTTCACATACTTATTAAATGGAAAAGATTTTAGCAAAATTCTGGTGCCATTGTGGCGTTTGGGAATTAAAGTTAAGTGTTTTCATAAACATACCACTGCCTCTGAAAGGGTTAACAGAAGTTTTTGCTAAAATTGGGGAAAAAAAACTTTAACATAAATTGGTTTAATAATTTTGTAAAAATTTATTATATCTTCACAAAAGTTGTGGAATGTAATGTATGTTTTCAAAAACTCTTCATTACAAAAAAAAAAAAAAAAAAAAAAAAAAAAAATCTGCACTAGAATAAAAGACAAATGTTTCTTAATCTATGAAAATATAATATAATCACGAATGAAAATACATAATAACCTCTTCCGAGATGTCCACGATTTTCTTAAAAGCTTTCTATATCTTTTCAAAGTTTAAGGAAATATTTAAAAATATATATATTTTTCTTTTATTGAATTTTGGAGTCGTTTCCGAGTAGTTTTAATAGTGTATTCATCAGATTTTTAAAACCGGAATATCGCTTTTAGGATGCTATGAATTCTCAAGTAAGCATTTTCACTTTCGACAAACATGGCTTACAGACAAACATGGCGAATTAACAGCATTACCATTACCATTAGAATTAACAATATTTTGTAACTTTTGGATGCATAAATTCTGTTACGCAGCTGAAAATGTTTAATTGAAAATTGATTGCATCGAAAAAACAGGTATATTCTGTTTGGAGAAAATTGATTAATACGCTATTAAAACAACTCAGAAACGTTTCTGAAAGTCAAGCAGCAATAGAAACTCTGTTTTTATAAATATTCCTTTAAATCTCAAAAATATATTATTCTCTGATGTTTCTAAAGATAAAGAATGCTTTTAGGAGGAGTGCGTGACTCTGAAGTGGTTACTGTATATTTCCGTTCGTGGCTGCAGTACATTTTCGCAGATTAAGCAACATTTATACATTTTTTTAAAGTCTCATTTTTGTTATTTCACGTCCCCTTAATTTTTCAGCAAGAATAAGTATCAGTAGGGTACAAGTCACGGTATTATGCGCAGAATATGTGAAATGCGTTTTTTTAATCTGAAATGTGAGTGTTGTAACTTTTAATTTAAAATATAAGTAGTAGTTTTTTTTTATATTTAATAATCCATCTTATTAAAATCCGTGCGAGTATCTGTCTAAGTAACCTCAAAAACTCGGAAACCACAGGGCGCAGGCCTACGAAATTTGGCACACGGGTTGCTGATGATGGTGGTGGTGGTTGGAGGGGGGGGGGGGGGGGTTTAACGATTGTTTTTTTTTTTTATGTTTTTGACGAATTTTTGCCTTTTTTATGTTCAACCCGTAATTGCGCGAGTTCTAACCAGTTCTAAATGTTTACTGCAATGTGATATATATATATTACGTACGTCGCGCTGCAATACTAAGTAGCTGTAACAGGTATTACAATAATTATTTTACCTCGCATACAAATAATTAGAAATTATTTAATTGCGCTTAATTATTACCTTGTTTAAAAAAAATAAAAAAAAAACATTTTATCACAAACACCAACAAAACTTTTGATTATATTTATTCCCTTATTCCAACGATATCGTTTTATCGTCTGCTGCCATAGCTAGGGGAGACGGGGGCAAGATGAAGAGTGGGGCAAGATGACGAATGTCTTAATTTTTCCGTTTTCCGCTAGGTGGCAGCATCAACCGGACACTACTGGCGCTCCTGTCGGCCGTTTGTTAAACAATACTATAGAGACGCTGAAATCGCCATTTTTGTGTCAGTTGTGATGCTTTGATTGTTTTCCGCTGCCACGTTATAACTTTTATGCATGTGTAAATAAGCTCTGCTACAGATACAGGTAAGATATATCGTTTCTCTTTAATATTTATGAGTAACTTAGTTTAAATACTACGTATTACCATGAATAAATGTCAATTAATCGCCTTCCTTCATGGCACTGAAAACGAATATTTTTAAACAGGCAGTCCGGGGCAAGATGACGAGCTCGTCATCTGGCCCTGTGTTTCGGAATTTATTAAACAAACTATGTTGTCCATTCTATTTAAATCCTGTAAACGCTTGTTTGTCTGTGTGTTTGTTCGCACGACCTTGCGCTCCTATCTCCTTTGGGGCTAAGGGGCGCATGGGATCGGGGGAGGTGTCGTTCGAAAGGGGGCGACCAGAGGAAGATCTTTTTGCCATCCGCTAAGCCCCCCCCTAGCCTCGCGAAAGAAAACTCTATCGGGGTCCGTATCTCCACTTCCAAGCGTCCGATCGGTACGAGGAGAGTACTGTTCGACGGGGTCAAGACCTCCCCCCTCCCGCGCTGGTCCCCCTCCTCCCAAAAAATTCAAAAAGCGTTTAAGGCCAACTTCCGGCATTGTGACCCACCAACAGAAGAATGGATCCAGTGCTGTAAATGCCAAGAGTGGTGGCATGAGGAATGTTCCAATTATGAAAATGGCATTTTTATTTGTGACTATTGTTAGCTGCACAACTAAACACTTCAAAATTACGTTACAATCAATGCATTATGCTTAGTTTGATACTTTGTAAGATGTAAAAACACATTTAACATTTGTTAAACCATGTAACACATTCAAAAGATAAAATATGTTCAATCTTTTTCAGTGTTGTCATCTTGCCCCAAGGTCAAAGTCATCTTGCCCCAGTACCGGGGCAAGATGACGATTTGTTAATGTTATGAAAAAATAAAATTATCCTTTATTTTTTTTTATTTGAAAAATTAAATGGCAATGTATTTAATACTACAAAGGTATACTCTATCAGATCATCTAAAATTAATTTTACTATTATTTCAAAATAAATTAATAAACAACAAAAATTGTTAACATAGTCATCTTGCCCCGGTCTCCCCTACATGATAAATTAAATTTCTTAAAAAAAAATTCACAGTAGTAGAAAAATATTTTTCTACATATTACATAGATACATTTGGTTGAACTGATTTTTATTTTTAATTTTGGTTTTAGAATTAAATTCATGAACTCCCATGCGTATAACGGGTTAAACAGCTAGTAACTATTAAAAGTTGTTACATAGTTACAGAAATAGTTTCGCACTCAACTATAACAAAAGAATATCCACTGAACTTAACTGAATAGAAGCTTTCAAAACTTTATAATCTTCAGTTACATACTTTTAAGAGTATAGTTCTTTTATATAATAGTACTTTTTTAATATTGAGGACATGTATCTTTTTTATACGGTCCAAAACAAATGAAAAAGTAAGACCTTTTCTTATACGCCTTCGCTATCGGCTGTTGAAGATTGATGGAGTTTCTAATAAGCTGAAACTTATTCTTTCAACTAACTTTATTGGAAAAGTACCATACTTCATTTTCTGAAACCATAAAATATTGATTATTATTCAACATTTTTGGTATATTTTCTTTCTTTTAAAACTTATTTTAAATATTTCTCCGTCATGTATATGCCATTTTCAAATTTTTTTTAATTTTATTTTAGAATAAGAATTGGAGAAAAGAAACTATAATTAAATATTCGAAATCTATATTCACCAACTTCTTTGAAAATTTGCATAGAGATTTAGAGTACGGAGTAATAAGGTTAGATGTCATGAGGTATTTTAACCTTTTCTCTCTTTAAATATTTTTTTTTATTTATTAAGTATTCATATGTGTACATGCAAGATGTGTCTATTATCTGAAAACAGATATAAAATACGAAACAAAACATTTTGTTTAAAAATTTGAAATAACATGCAACATAAGCTTCATAAAAATTATTAATTATATAAAAAATTATAAATAAGAATTTTTGAAAGATTTTATTTGATATATAACTTTAATAATTAACTCATTAAAAGTTATTAGAAGTTTAGTTATCACTAAAGTATAAATTAGGAACAAAATTCAAGCAAAACTTGTTAATAAACACTGTATGTTTTAAAAAGCGTAATTCATTCCAGCTTTTTTTTGCCCCTAATAATTAACTCATTAAAAGTTAGCAAAGTATAAATTAGGAACAAAATTCAAGCAAAACATGTTAATAAACACTGTATGTTTTAAAAAGCATAATTCATTCCAGCTTTTTTTTTTTTGCCCCATTAAACTTCAACAGTCCCTTGGAACGATGCAATATTGACTGCTTTTCTGGAGTTGCTGTTATTATTAAGTAGTTCAACAAATTCAAGCTTAAAAATATCATCACTTAAAATAATAATAATAATAAAAATAAAAAATAAATAAAAAAAGGAAAAAAAAAGAAGAATTTATGGGTCATTTAAATTAAAAATACACTTCTACGTTGCACTACAGATATGTCTTCTTTTTATATTCCCCTTTCTATTTTTATAACTTTCTTTTATATAATACATGGGTGAAAGTGATGGATTCGTTCAAATTTTCGACATCAGTTTTTTCATATATTTATATGTTTTGGGATGTCCTGAATATGATTTGACTATTTTTGGAAAATATCTGTCTGTCTTTGTGTGTCAGTACGACTGTATGTGTTTCACGCAAATTTTGTAATCCCTCTAACTCAAGCGCTAATGCACGCATTTCCATCAAACTTCACATTCGATTAGACCTTGCCGTAAATTGGTACTGATTAGGTTTTGGTCCAACATGTATTCTTTGATTTCCTGGGTATATGCAATAGCTGTATCAGGTATATCGAGGCCACCGTATCAGAAACTATAGGACGGAGTTTCTTAAAAATTAATATACAAGTTGCTTATACTGAAAAAAAAAAAGATGATTTAATTTTGGCTTTGATCATTCACTAAAAGGCATTGCTATCATCTGTTTGGGAAAAGTTTTATAATTGGGTCCACATAAATTGGGTTACCACATACATTGGGTCCACAAAGTTTTATAATTGGTGTATTATAGCGAGCGTGGTTTGCCTCTATTGTCGTGGTTTGCCTCAAAACACTCTTGTAACTTCTCTTGCGACTACTTTTTTGTCAAAATCGCTCAATTCTGACACAAATCTTGGCTTTGCCCCCGTTTACTGCGTGTGTAAATATGCTATTTAAAATAATATAGTAGAATCATATAGTAGAAGTTTTGCATTAACTACAACACACTACTTTTAACAATGATGTATCATGAAAAAAGAAAATAATTTTCACGTACTTTTTATAATGTTCTTTGACTTTTGGTAAACTTCTTCGAAATTCTGTATTTCACGGGAGCTTCGAAAACATAGACCAAAAATTAAATCATGTGTAGCATAAAAATCGATCTAAAAATTGACAAATTGTGATTTTTTAGCATTATCTTTGGAATTTAAATTGAATATTAATTAGCTAAAGTATTTGGATGTTCTCAGATTTTATTTCTCAATTATGTTTCAAGTTCAGATTTTTACAAATTCATAAATTTCAAATAATAAAAAGAAGGCGATAATGAAAAAATAAAATATTTCTGGCTAAATTAGAAAGCATTACCTAATTAATTATCAGAAAGAAAAAGAAGAATTCCTTGATCCGAATTTTGCATGTGTGACCTGTTTTAAATTACCCTGTGATAAAAATTATCCTTTGTGTGGCTACTAACACTTTTATCTTAAAAAACATATATTTGTTTAGTCTTGTTTGGTTTTCACAAGAAAATCTAGATTTTTTTTGCTTCAATTCATTTAATGCAAATATTTAAACAATGGAGCAATGCGTAATTTAGTTAATGAAAATAATATACTGAAAAAAAAAACTGATGCAAATCTGTTGTATAAAAATGATTTAAAGAATGAATTTTTATGCTCTGTGAGTTTCAAGAGCCACTGTTTCTCCTTTTAAAACAATATATTGTTTTACTAAAACATTATTTTAAATAAACTTTAAATGTCACCTAGGAAAAATCACATAATTAAATTAACATTTAAAAAATATTTCAACAAGTGCTTAATAGAAATAAAATATTTATGTTCATTTTCAGAAAGACGAAAGAAAAAATGTTTTTATATTTTGAATTTATTTTAAATTAAATCACAGAAATAAACAACTGCCAGCTATTTAAAATTATTTAAATTACGGAAGTTTATACCAAAGTGCCTTTTCACATTTAATTTTATGCAAACTAATTATCACATAAAATTTTCTTATACCTAAAATAAAAATAATAATAAGGCAAAATGCAACAAAGAACTAAACATATGTATAATTTATTTGAAAATAAACTAGTTTCATTTAACAGCGAATATGTTGAGAATATATTTAGAAAATTTATGCTCAAATAGGGATACAGTCCGTGAAAAATAATGATTATTTTCGCTAACTATCATTATACTTACATATCCTGAATCCTCATTGTAAGAAATAAATTTGTAACATTTTTTTTTTATCTACAGTACAAATAGCAAAAATTTAAGTTCGTAATGATGAAAGAATTAATTGTCCGTGCATTCCTTTTATGAGTGATATGAAAATTGGCAAGATTCCATGAATAATCCTTACTGAAAAATATTCTTGTCTAATAATACAAACTGATTATAAGATACGAAGTTGTAACGCATATTTGGACAATCAAAGAAAACATCACCTGTATCTAACACTCACCAAATGAGAGATATTTTACTAAATGACAGTATGCCCTGATACGTAAAGAAAATTAAAGCAAAATTTACAGGACCTAACAAAAACAGCATATGTCCAAATTTTAAAATTTTCGGAAAGAATAATAAACATCTCTTTTATTGTTTCTATGGATTAATCAAAATTTCACTTCTCAATTGAGGACATGGATTATTTTTCACTGAGCCAGTGGCTACATTGAGTTGAGCAGCATTGAGTATCGTTGAGCATAACAATGTTGTTCTGTTAGCTGATTTTCCTAATTTTTGTACAAGTGGATGGCGAGGTTCTATTTATTGGCACGATTCCATGAATAATCTTTACTTTAAAATAATCCTGCCTAAAGTTCAAACTGTTTATAAATTAAGAAATTGTACCGTATATTTGGACAATCAAGAGAAACATCCCCAGTATCCAAAGTACTGAAGAAGGATCTTTTGTTAAATGACAGGGTGCTCTAATACGTAAAGATGACTAAAGTAAAATTGAGAGGTCCTTACAAAAACAGCATATGTTTAAATTTCAAAATTTTCGTGTAAAGAGGAATAAACGTCTCTTTTGTTGTTTCCATGGGCTTAAACATACGTAACACATAAACGGATGCTCACAAATTTATAATTGCTTAAAATTTAAGTGCAAGGGATATAGCTTTTTACCAAAGCTATAAAAAATGTAATTATGCCCAAACACATATTTATCAATGCAAACGAGTCTTTCAATATATTGTTCACAGAAGTTATCATAAGAAAAAACTGCATAGATATAAAAAAATTCTTCCTTTCATTAAAAATTGATTTACATATATTCATAAGTTAAAAATATGTATATTTATACATATTAAATTATGTAGGCTTTGTTGGCGTAATGAAAGGGGTTGGTCAACAGGGACGCCTAGTTGGTGATCCTTGCAATAGAGGATAACTACCAAAAATTTAAATTATCTCTAACCACCACACTCTTTAACCCATTCGGGACCATGGGTGCATATATGCACCCTCAAAAAGAGCATACAGAATTTGTTTTAGGCACCAGTAAAAAATAAAAATAATATTTGCTTTCTCTAATTAGAGCATTTTTGTGATAGTTTAAGTAAAGGTAGTTTTTTTTTTTTTTAAAGTAGTGCTAAAACCGAATAAAATTTGTGTAAAAGCCGCCGGTCCCGAAGGGGTTAAAACGTATCATTTACTACTATTTCACTATCATTCGATGATTTCCGCCTTTCTACAAGAAACACGTTAACCTAAATTTAACTCCAATAATTTATCGCCGATACGTATGTTACCAAATTAACCAGTTGAATTTAGAAATGCTCTTGGAGGTTGCAGATGTGTTTTAGGACCAAAATTAAGAACCTGAACATCTGCAAGCATCTGCCTTACAGGGAAGTGCAGCTTACATTTTGCCTCCTACGGACTAAATCAACGACTGCCATAATATTGGAATACATTGTGATTCACATCATAGTTCTAACGTGATTGCAGCTGTTTTATGCTAAAAGAAACAGGTGTTTATTTCCCAGAGTAAAAGTACGATGTTTCATTCTTAATGGCTAATCCCCTTCTGATTTCATTATTGTAGCTATAAAATAAAAAATATATATGTTCGAAAAACTTTTTTGTTGCTATTTCACGATGATACATAAAATTAATTGTTCAGATGCGACAATGTCTCCAAAGACAGTTTTAGATCACTTAGCTGTAAACAAATTCAAATTTTAAAGGCTTTCTAAACAACATTTTGGTTTATATTATATTTTAACGACAAATTACATACAACTGCCACTAATGAGATAAACACTGGACAGGAACATGAATTTTAGTAGCTAGAAGAACCCTTAAATCCCCTCTCTAAGAGGAATCAAATCTGCGAACATTTTCTTTGTGCTTCTCACATTAAAGATCAGCAACGATCAACAACTGCGCTTGAATTATAGAAATGGGATGCTTAAATATTCTATTATTTTTTTTTACTCTTTATTAAAATATTTTTTTCTTTTTCTTTTTGTATTTCTGATTTTTAAAAAAAGAGAGTGTATTCTAATTAGTTGTATAGTAATGCATTATATGCTAAGTTTTTCATCTTTTAAATACTACTTCTTTCGATGAAGAAAATTATTTAAAAATATATTCATGAAAAAAAAAACGATTCTTCATTGGTGAGCGCAGTTGCCTGGTATTAATAGATAAGGAGATAGACACGGTAAAAAAAGACAAATGTTTCTTAATATACGAAAATATAATACAACCACAAACGAAAATATACCATAATTACTTCGGAGTTCCCTATGATTCCGAAAAGCGTTCTTTATCGTTAAAAACCTCTGAATCCTATATATTTTCGAGATTTAAACAATCATTTATAAATACAAACCTTACTTTACTACCACTGATTTACGGAAACGTTTCCGAGTAGCTTTGATAGTGTATTAATAAGTTTTCTCAACCGGAAAATGAGTTTTTAAAATGATATTAATTCTTAATTAAACATTTTCAACTGCGTATTTCAATTTATACAGACAAGAGTAAAAATATGACATTACTTTTATTGTTAATGTTTCTAATTTATCATGTATGCCTGTAAAACATGTTTTTTGAACATGAAAATGTTTTATGAGTTGTAATTTTTCAACTGGGTAAAATCTGACTGGGCCAGGATTCAAACCAGGGATCTCTTGGCCGAAGCTGTAAATGCTCTGCCAACTTAGCCATCCCGGACGAATCTGGAGGACCTAATTCACCCAGTTAGCCTTATTGATCATAGTATCTGGTCTGATATCTGAATCAGTTCAACAGAATAAATCGCAAGTAATGGAAACTCAAGCAAACGCTGGATACGTAATTACACTAGATTACTTTTAACAAAATTATTCTAACTGGTAAATAAATCATATGAGTTGTAATTTTCCAACTGGTCGAAATATGTTCGGACCAGTATTCGAACCAGGGATCTTTTGGCTGAAGCTGCCAATGCTCTGCCAACTGAGCCATCCCGGACGAATATGGAGTACCTAATTCACTTAGTTAACCTTATTGATCATAGCATCTGGTCTGATATCTGAATCAGCTCAACAGAATAAATCGCAGGTAATGGAATTGAATCAAACTCTGGATACATAATTACACTAGATTAATTTTAACACAATTATTCTAACTGGTAAATAAATCGTTTGAGTTGTAATTTTACAACTGGGTGAAAACTGTCCGGACCAGTATTCGAACCAGGGAACTTTTGGCTGAAGCTGCCAATGATCTGCCAACTGAGGTATCCAAGACGGATCTTTCTAGATTCGTCATTTGTCCAAGTTGGCTCTATCGGTAATTGTATATTTTCGTTCGTGGTTATATTATATTTTTCTAGATAAAGAAACATCTGTCTTTTTCTACAGTGCACAACCTTGATATAAATGTGCAGGGTAAGATGCATATACTAAGAAGATTTTTGAAATTTTAGATATTAGTTTGCAATATATGCAAAATTTTCTGTGGCATATTTTAACAATATGTTGTTTAGAGCGTAGAGCTAAAATATACACGGGATCTATAAACAACAAGTTCTGCTGAATAACACCTATATTTATTCCGAAATCGATAAAAACAAACCTTTAACACAACACTTGGTGCGATATCAAATTTCCATAAATATTATTCTATTTCCTATTCCAGGAATAACAAATAAAATCTTATATATTCTGAAGGGGGCTAGAAGAAGGAACCCAGAAATAGATATAGGTTTCATATTTTGTTTGTGATTTTTTTTTTCTCCTCTCTCTCTTCTCAGCAGCAGAAAAACTTGTGGTTGCACATACGCGGCGACTTTACGCCCAGAAGATTCTGACGTTTAGAAGATTTTTCGGTTGATGAGACGTGGGAGGAATTCTAGAATTTCGCGATATTTCATTTAGAGTGCAGGCAAGCTCGGGAAATGGTGGGAGATCGGCTCTTTTTTTAACAGCCATTTTAGTTCATAGAATGCCAAAACTTGAGCGGAATTTAAGTATTCTTTGTAAGAATCGTCGTAATTTCGGAGGTTCGATAAAAGAATTCAGAAAAATACAGATTTTGCAATATAAGGCGAGGGTGTTGGATTTCTTTATACGAAAATAACTTTGATTTGAAGAATGGTTCCTGTATTGATATTTTTGAAAAGGAGACTTTTTCTGGAGGGAATAATAAATATTTTAAAGATATTTGAATTTAAAATTATTTTGCTTGCAATTTTAGAAGCTATTTGGAATATAAATTTAAAAGAAGGGGGATCTAAAATAATCCAGAAAGAAGGATTTTAGAAAATATCATTTTTATATCAAAGCAGATGACAGAATTTCAATAAGGATAATTGTTTCGATAAGAGAGAATTCGAATAAGAAAACAATTTGAATATATCACAAGATATGCGAGCTAGATACTTAATTAGTTTAAGATTTTTTGTTTCTTCCTTGACTACCATAAAGCAATTGGTTATTAATATTAACACCTGTACTGAAAATGTAGACAAGTTGTTCTTAACTGAATTTAGGATATGTGCCTATTAATTATATTTATGGTTAATAAAGATTAGCTCCTGGTTTTTTAGCTGGTTCAGTATACGACATTGTTACTAAAATCATTATTACTACACAAAAATAAATAGCGAAATCTGGCGTCCTATTAAATGTGATAAGGTTGATTTATCTATGCGTGCAGGAAAGTTCGCTAAATTGAAGGAGATGGGCTCTTTTTCAACAGCCATTTTAGTTCATAGGATGTGAAATTTCGGTCGGAATTTAAGTATTCTTTATAGAAATCGTCGTAATTTCGGAGGTTTAATAAAAGAATTTGGAAAAATAGAGATTTCTCAATATGAGAAGAAGGTGTTGGATTTCTGTATACGAAAATAACTTTGATTTGAGGATTGGTTCTTGTATTGATATTTTAGAAAGGGGACTTTCTGGAGGTAAGAATAAATATTTTAAACATATTTGAATTCAAAATTATTTCGCTTGAAATCTTAGAAGATATTTGGAATATAAATTTCAGAGGAGGAATATCTAAAATAATTCACAAAGAGTTTCGAAAAATACTTTTTTTTATACCAGAGCACAAAACAGAATTTCAATAAAGATAATTGTTGACGCAAGTCAGAATTCTAATAAGGAAACTTATTTGAATATATCATGGTATAATATGATTTATAAGATACATGATTTTGAAAACGAGATATTTAATGAATTTCATATTGTACGTATCTTCTTTGATTACCATAAAGTAAGGGGTTGTTGACATTTTTAATCTTGTTCGTTGAAACTATGAAGAAGATACTTCTAGTCCATGAAATCATTAAGAACAAATTGTTACAATCATATACATTTTCTAAGCCTTTGACATTTTGTGATTTATTTTGTGTGTCAAACATGAACCAAAGAGATGATGAAAGTTTAAATTTGTATACATAAGTATATCTCTTCGTCATGCATTGTGTAACTTTATTATATTTTGTTTTTATTAAAATGTTTGTTAAAGTAAATATGTGAATAAAATGTGTTATATATTTTATACGCATCTTGTGTGCTGAAACTGTAACCGAGTTAGTTTCAGGTTATTTTTGGCCATATACATATATATTAATCATTTATGGTTAATAATGATTAGCCACTTATTTTTTTTTAGCTAGTTTAGATTAAGATATTATGTACAATATTTAAAGGTAAACCGTTTTTAACAATTCAATATCTATTAAATTAACTTCATTTAGAGTAGAAGACATAGATAAAAAAGCATTTAAAACACTATCTAGAAGTGCGAATTTTATAAACGCATATTATTCCTTAAAATTGTTAATGGTTGGTTGGTTGATTTTATGACGGCCGATTATCAACACGAGAGGTATAGGCCGTGGGGGTAATGCCTCCCGCGGGGGTCTTTCTAAGGGATCCTAACCCGTGTTTACGGCAAGGTTCGAAGAAAACCACGGAAAACTCCGAACGGTTAGGTCTACGAGCGCGACAGGGGTTTGCACCCAGCACCTCTCGTCTACCAGCTTTGAGAGCAGAACCTCTCAGCCACTGCTAGGGCTTAAAATTGTTAATGATATCTATATCTATGTCTATACCTATATATATATATATAGTTATATATTACTATATAAATATATATATACATATTAGCTGTTAACGTTTCATATTTCGTGATCCAATTGATGAAATGATCCATAGAATTGATAAAAGTTTTGAAATATTACATCTGAACACAATTCCTTAAAGACTTTTGCAACGCTATCAATGTATGATTAAACTTTTCTTTAACATAAACATTTGAAATATTAATAAAAATTAATGAAAAATATTTTATGTTTTAAACACTTTAACTGAAAGATTTTTATAAATATTTACAACATAAATTAAATTATCATGATATAAATGGAGTACTTTGTTCCACTGATTTGTAAATAGTGATACATATTTTACTATTTCCCAGCAAAAATATCTAAAAAAAAAAATAAACTATTCAAAGCTTTATGTTTTCTAATCCACATGCAGAATACATATTCAAAATATACATAAGGTATCGATAAGTTTATTTCAAAATACATCAAAAGATGATGAAAGACAGGAATTTAAAGAAAAAATTGTTTCCTATTTCGCAAAAATATGTGTTTCATATTCTTGAGGGGGTTCGTTTTGGGTCCATGACCATATATACGTGACGTATATTGTTTGTATAAGTCACAAAAGGGAAAATAGTGGAGGGGTTCACGTTTTCACGGCCAACAGATTGTGACGTTTAGAAGATTTCCCGGATGATTTGAAGCGGATGAAATTCTAGTATTTCACAATATTTCATCTTAAGGGCTCCGAAGAAATAAAATCAAGTTCTATCCTGGAAAAAAAAAATGTTTATTCTCTTTTTCATTTGCGGAGGTACGAAGTTTTACTGATGGGGATTTTAGCTTATTGTTGCTTATTGGAGCTTTATTGTTGAGGAATGTATCATAGATGTTAAATATTATTGGAAAATATAATCAGTGACCGTAAACAAAACAGAATTCAACAAAGAATTATTATTTTATTTATTTATCAAAGCGGATCATTTTATTTCCCACGTGTGTAAAATTAATGTCTTAATGACAATTTTATTGTAAATCATCAAAGATTACATTTTCATTCAATTTTTGTTTCAAAATTATATACTTAGAAGTAGAAAATGGTGCACTGATTTAATTCATAAATACAATTTCAAACACACACAAAAAAAATATGTGTTTCATACTTTTTGGGGGATCTTTTCGAATTCGGAACCGTGACGTATTATGTTTGTAGAAGTCACAAACGGGAAAATAGTGGAGGGGTTCACGTTTTCACGGCCAACAGATTGTGACGTTTAGATTTCCCGGATGGCTTGAAGTGGATGAAATTCTAGCATTGCACAATATTTCATCTTCAAGTTTCAAAAGAAATAAAATCAAGTTTTATCCTGGAAACAATCTCTTTATTCTCTTTTCCATCTGCAAAGGTTCAAAGTTTTCTGGTAGGGATTTTAGGAGCTTTATTTGTGAGGAATGTAATATAGTTGTTAAACATTAAATATAATCAAGAACCGTAAACAAAATTATGTCCAACAAATAATAAATTGTAACATTTTACTTATTTATTTTTCATACACTGACAAAAATGATACTTTCAAATCTGATTAAATATATGTGTTCATTTTGTTATGAAACTTTTTGTTTCAAATATGACGACCCAATGATTTCAATTCTGAAATACCAGAAATACTCAGAACATTGAAACATGGACATACTAAAAACTGAGCACATAGAGGTCAGTTCATACTCATTTTTAAAACATGGACATACTCAAAAATTATTAGAATCAGTTCAAACTCATTTTTGAAATATGTAAATACTCAGAAATGAGCACATAGAAGTCAGTTCATACTCATTTTTGAAACATGGACATACTCAAATATGACTACATGATGTTTTATTCTTGAGCGTGTGCATGTTTTCAGAAATTAGTATATACATGTTTCAAACTTGAGTAATTTTGATTCGGAGCCATTTTGACTACGCGACATAATCAGATTTGAGTATTTTTTGTTCAGTTTTGAAAATGTCGTTTTTAGAATGTAGCAGTTTATTTTAGGGACACCATAATCTGTGTAAAAGTATTTTGTTATGCATAACATAGAATAAAATTGAAGACAGGCATAGAAAAAAGTGTCATATAACAAAAATGGAATTTTGAGAACCTGCCAATCAGCTAGCGCACAAACGGAGAAGAGATATCGTGCCATAGCAACATCATACAGCTTGCTGCAATGTAAAATGATTGGCAATCCGATTACTATAATAATTGTCCCCGAGTCAGAATAAGATCTGTAATTAGATTGCCATTCATTTTACATTGCAATGGGCTATGCAATGTTGCTATGGCAAATATCCTCCGCAGGTACACCAGTTGACTGGCAAGATTGTTATACATCATATAAACCAAACTCATCGATATTTAACTGTTTAAGTGCTTCAAACATAAAATTACTTGATGTTAAAAAATATATATAATTTCTATTATATCTTAAGATTTTTATAAAATGTAGCGAAATGATTTTGCCTAAACTTAAACAGAAATCGGTCGAAAAAAAAATCCTTTTAATTTTCACATTATAGTAAGATTTCTGAGACTTAAGAGAAAAATGACTCATTTAATTTAGCTTCGTTCATAATTTTACTGCTTGGTTTACGCATGTAAATTAGAACAATTTACGTTTGTGATGTAGGACTTTAATCCTAGTCTAAGGTAAAAAAAGGGGGGGGGGGAGAAATGTCATGTACTTTAAAAAACCATTGTAATATGTTTCATTTTTATTGATGATATTGTCGATATACTTTTGTGTATGTCATATTCATCGATGGAAGCGTTGCGTTTGTCTATGTTTAGGGTTGATGAGTGTTTTTTTTTTTTTTTTTGTTTTTTTTTTCTCCGTGCGTAGAACAGGTTCACTCCTAGTAATTTCATAAAACTTATTTTCACAAAGTCTTTTATTCCCTAACTTGAAGACGAAAAAAGAAAAAAAAAACCTCTTGAAGTATATAAATCAACTTTATGACACTGTAAACACAACTTTCACTCAGTAGGTGTCTGCAATAAAGTTTTACAATATATCATAACTTTTTTTACTGCACACAAAGAAAAATGAACTTAACAAGCCCAAAGTCTTATCTTGAAAGCATGATCCAAATTTAATCGCAGCATCTAGTATCTACCCCACTTTTTTTTTTTTCTTCCAATTTTTGACGTAAATGCCTGCTGTTCTTCTTCAATGTTTTCATCTTTCAACTGACACTGACAAATATGTAAATCGATCCAAAAACCACTTAATCATGGTGTTTTGACGTGGTTCGGACCCAAATATGAAATCAGAATTTCATAAAGTTTCACGTGGATCGATGACTTTCCACCGATAGGTTTAGACCGAACAAGAAAAGGTTTTGTCGTTCGATCGGAACAAGATGTTGTGATATGGGGATCCATTAAGGTTAGAAGATCAGCAGGGAAGCTCATGTTGTTGAAAATGCTGTTTCTTGTATTGTTTCTTTCTTTGTTTTTCTTTTTCTTTTTTTAATAACTCTGACTATATATGTCCCATTATAAGGTGCTGGAAGAGTTGATTACAATAAAAAAATTATAGACAGTAAAACATAATAATACAGTTTATGAAATTTGAAATAAGTGTTAGCCGAACGCCAATGATATACTATACTTATATATATATACACACACACACACATATATATATACATATATGTATGTATATATTTTTTATCTTAATATATGTATTTTTTATATTTATTTCTTTATTAGATTATTGATTTTCTATTTTTAGTGCTATTTTTAATTACAAATTTTAGGTATCCATACTCTAAATAAAAAGCTTTCTTTTCTAATATGCTTTAGCTTTATGATACTATTTATACCTTTTACCTACAATTCTATAATATTTAAATGCGTTCCAATGCAAATTAATAATTTATATGTAAATATATTTCATTGTTTTACGAAATGTAAATATTTATATATAACGTAACACACATATATACCTTGACAATTTGCTAACTTTACGGTGTATTCTTTATTCACATATTTATATTATTAGTTTTATTAATTTTGTTTTCATAACAAAATCATTCAGTTGTAAAACTAATTTTTACGCCAATATTAATCTGTAGGTTGTTTACTTAACTACAAGGATTTTACAGCTTCATTAATTTTCTATTAATATCGTGACTTTGAATTCGTGTTGAACTTCAAGTAAACATACTTTCTAGTTCCAGAAAATTTTATTCATTGAATACACACCCTTTAAAAGAAACTGCCTTTATCTTTAGAGTATTACCAAGAAAAATATTGAAATGAAACAAAACTTGAAGCAACAAATATTTTTAATTTATCTACAAAATAAAGTTCAAAATTCATTTGAAAAATAAACCAAAGAATTCACTGTTGATTTTTAGTGGTATCTTTCTGTATAATTTTTCTCATTTAAAATGCTTTTAAAATTTCTAAAATAATTTACTAAAAAGATATTTTAAAATTCGTCATTATTTCAGAAATAGAAAAATTCTGTTCCACGGATATTATTTTTGCCTCAGGTAACTCATTATTTATTTAATGTTCAGAGTATTTTTGAAAATAATTTATTTAATAAATTTGAAGTGTCTTTTATTAAATTTTCACTTCAAAGAAAATTAAAATATACAAGTTTTCTGTTTCATTAGCATCATTCATACTTTGGTTGTAAATAAAATAATAACTATAACGCTTTAATTAAGTTGAATAAATTTACATTATATGACCAATTTTCTTCACGAAAAAGTTAATATTTTAATGAGTTCGATGCATTTATTTTCAGCATTCTACTAAACTTGTTCTAAATTAGTTTAAGAAAATCTCTCTTACAATGTTAATTATTGTGCGAAGCGATTATTTAAAACATTTTTCTAAATAACTTTTGCCACTGAAATTAAAGAAACATACCAAATTTCCTTTGAAAATGAAACGTATAAATTCATGTTATAATTTCTAATGAATTCACTTCTTTGGAAGCTTTTCAATGAATGAAATTAAACGTTTTAAGTAATTAATTGTAAAAGAGTTAATAATTTCTATGCTTTAATTATTATGCTAGGGTTTCATATGTTATCACATAATAGGTATATTTTTGCACACGCACGCACACACACACATATATATATATATTTAAAAATGAAAACACGTGTGAGAAACAAAGGATGCGACATTATAAAAAGCAATGGAAAGGAAAGTGCAGGAATTAAACTTAATAAAATGAAAAAGCAAAAATTGGAAAACTATGGATAGTTTATAGCTTATTGCCCTTATAGAAACTTCAGAGGGGCTTTATAAGAATATTCGTAGTAAATATACGATATTTTATCAAATATCGTCAGCATTATGCCTAAAATCGACAATATTAAGCCCCTAATAACATATATATACATGAAACAAGATAACAAAAAATCTACAAGAGTTGAAATAACAAAATAAATAAATAAACATAATATAATTCTACATAAATAGAAATTAGATCATAAAACAATGTGCAAAACTCACCAAAAAAAACCCTAATATTTCTGTTGATTGAACAAGAATCAAAGTGCTTTACAAACAGCAAGTCATAACTAAACTCAAAATGGCTGCTAAAAGCTCAGTCATTGCTTTAAAAAAAATGAGAGGAAATTATAAATTGTTTACTGCTGCCATCCATCTCAGAAATATATAAGTAAAAGCTGAAATTATAGATTAGTTAAATGATAAGTCTAGTGTTGCCCTCTATTATGAATGAAGATAAGATGGAATTAAAAATTAGTCAAAGTAAAAATTAATGTAAATAAAATTAAAAATGTGATGAAAACTAAAGGAAGTAAATAAAATTTAAATATTATTAAAGCTGACAGATGGAATAGGAAGACAAGTACAATAATTAGCCATGTATGAGGAGACAGTGTGTGAATAAAATGAAGAGTGTATTATTTATGATGTGTAAATGATTTTATGATGTAAATGAAATGATTAAATGCATAAAAGCCAATTTTTAAAAAATAAATTTTGTATCTTTTTTTAGCAGTCCCGCCTCATCCCTCCTTAATAGTATTTTCATTTCTTTTTTTTCGGGGGAGGGGGGGATTTTGTTATTTTGCTATTTCATTTTTTTTTTAAGAAATAAATTTTTATAATTTTTTTTTCAGCAATCCACGCCTTTCCTCCTTAATATTGCTTTCACGGAGGATTGATTCAGTCATTTTGGTGGTTCCGTTTTCAAGTTTTTCTATTATTTATACTGATGGCTCCAGGATGGAACACGTTGTGGGTGCACCTTTCACGGTTAACTACAAAGACAAATTAATTATATATATATATGTGTGTGTGTGATGATATTTAGGCCGAGCTGAGTGAGCAATACCATTTTTTAATAAATGGTTTTTTGAAAATAAGATGTGTTCTTTCACATAATCAACCGAAGAAGTATCCGCACTCGGATTTATGGCAGTCGTGTTATCCACAGTAGATGGCGTGTGTGCGTCTGCATAAGAACAAAACTTCATCGAACAACACAATCAAACTTTTATTTAGAAACGTAAACGGCATCATTTGTAGATCTGGTTTCACTCGAGCCATCTTTTTAGTTTTGATGACCAAATTTTCATTACAGCCGAAGCCGGATGGTTAACTTTTATAAATATTCATTCCGAATAGCATCAGAAAAATTTTAGATCACTTCACCAATACCAGGCAGAGATTCAATTTAACCAAACAAACACCGATCCAGCGTCCATCTCTTCTAATGCCCGAATCTTCGAATGAATTTACACGAATACGTCTAGCTTTCATCAGTGCATCAAATCTTCGAATGTTCCCCGAAGCGGAAAAAGCGGCGATATATCCTTTCAGTAAGAGTAGGGATACAGAGATCACGTGAGGGCCTGTGCGCCAATCGTGAGCCGGGATAATCGGGATTCTATGCGACGGCTCCAGAATATTGGAATAAAATGGTTTCCGCTAATTTTTTGGCGCGAAGGAAGATTCCCGAAAATTCCATGATGTTCGATGATTTAGTTATGACCCAGAATGTTTTAGTTTAATTAATTACCGTTAGTTAATTGGTTCGAGAATATGGAATGATTTTGACTTTTAGGGAAAGGAAAAAAGAAAATAAGAGAAATGGTTTATCGAATTTGGAACATAGCCAGAATGGAATTAGAATAAATGTTTTTACATTTTAATATAAGAAAAAGATTTTATGATCTGGCGAATTATTTTTAATATCGGAACTTATTAAAATAAATACAGTCTTTTTAGGAATTTAGAAAATTAAAAGGGAATTATGCGGGTTTTTTAAAGTATGAATATTAGGGAGTTTTATAATTTAAAGATAAAGACGCGATTTATTGAACTAATTAGCAGCCATTAAAATATTGAATTTAGATATGAGGTTTTTTTGGAATAAACAGAGTTAAAATACATTAATAAACGGAGGAAATAAATATTATAGAGTAAGTTAGACTAGGATGGAATAAAAATACTTTGGCTTATCGCGATAAATTATAAATTTTATTATATATATATATATGTATGTATGTATATTATAATATATGTGCTAGCACATAAATATAATAACTATATTTTATAACCATTTACTGCATATTTTTTCTATTGTTTCGAAAAAAAGAAATACGCATATATATATAATATATATATATTGTAATCTCACTGTCAGTTTCGGTCTCAAATAAATTAATAACTATAATACTTTAATTAAGCTGAACAAAAATTATATTATATGGCCAATTTTCTTTATGTAAAAGTTCGTGTTTTAATGAGACTACTTTTACTTTCAGCTCATATTAAATTCGTTTTAAATTAGTTTGGAAGTAAGTAAATCTCATTTACAAGGCTAATTATTGTGTCAAGCAATTATTTATTATATTTTTGTAGAACTTGTATAGTGCCTCCGTAATTGAGTAAATGTATCAGATTCCTTTTGAGATTGTAACGTATTAAAATATGCAATTGCAACAATTTGTAATGAATATAGTCCCGTGAAATATTTGCGTGGAATAAAAATTAAATGTTTAAGTAATTAATTGTAATAGATTTAATAATATATATGTATTAATTATATATATATTATGCTACATTTTAATATATCAGCCTATAACAGATATATGTTTAGTATATTTTTATGGTAATATATGACATTCCAAATGTACTATTAAAATATCTACATAAAAGGAATATCTAACCTACTATATTTTGTTAAGCATAATAGTATAAAAATGAATGCTTTACAAGTTCTAATATAAATAATCATAATCACTTAAAAATAACTTTACGGATAATTAAATATATAATCTCGTATTACGCCTTCTTAAATATTGCAGATTTCGAGAGAAATTATTTAAGAGATGTGCCTGTACAGGTCGGAAATATTTTATCCCAGTATATTGAAGAACAAAAGTTCAGCATTTAAAATGTAACGAACTGTATCTGGTGTAGTTATACTGAAACAGTATGTATTTATATGTGTCTTGTCTTATTCAGCTTTTTTTTTTCTTTTTTAGCTGTGATTTATTATGGAGGCATTTGTAAAAGCGAAGTTATATACTAGCAAAGTTACATAAAGCGAACTATAAACTAAATAAAGTAATTACATATGTTTTTCCAAATTGAGTCTTAAATATTCGTAGCTGATAAAAGCGGAGAAAATACCACCTAATAAGTACTTCTAGTTTATTCGAAGTACCGATATTTAATATTCCCAAGTTTTTCTTTTCTGACTTTTCAATCTAAAATGCACAGCCTTATTTACGTAATCCTTATTTATATTCTGCATTGAAGTTCTACTTCTTTCTTCTAAATTAAATGCGTTAATTAATTAAAAAGATTAATAAAGGGATTTTTCTTTATTGAACTTTTATGATATTGGATTTCTCCTTTCGTTTTCCTTTTATAGAAATTTTATGGAAATACTGGGACATTTATTAACTTTTATCAAGTAATTTAAATTTTAATTAGTAATTAAAAATTACGTTTTATCTTTTAAATATTTATATATTTACAAAATGAACTAAATATAAATTTATTTAAGTATGCAAGCATACATTCAAATCGAAGCATGACTCTATGTACAGTATATCTAAATAAACATTATATAATTTTTCCAAGACGAAACTATTAATATGAGTGAAATCAATTTATTTAAATAAACATCAAAGAAACACTTGTTCGCATAATGTTGAGGAAGCATATTTATTAATAGGGATTAAAACAAAGATTTATTTTCTTTGGAGGAGTCTAAAATTTCATTTATTATTAATCACATATTTCTATCCATTTTTACTCCTAAATAATCAAGATATATTCCCATTAAATCCATTTCTACATTATGTTTCTTCATCTCTATAGCTTTACAAGTAACAGTATATTTAATCTGAAATGTATTTACTCCCGTATGTATCTATATAAACTTCCAAGCATTTAACTACGTAACCAGGTATTCATCCATGTATGTACACATATAAACATATGCATAAATTTATTACCTAATTTTCTCCTGCAGTCATTCGTTTTCTGTTACGTAATCACCTGTAGCGCTGGTGTTACATGTTATTTCCCTAATTCGTTTGATTTACTTGTTAGGTTTGCTAAATTATATCTGGCGATGAGTAAATCCTCTACAAACAAAGTGTCAGGCACGTCCAGTATAATAAATTTCTGTTAAAGATTACAGTATTATTAAGATATAAAATGGAACGCACTAAAAACACAAGTTAATTATAAGTTGCGAGTTAAACATTTTCGTATATCATATATGATAATACGAACATATCCTGTGTCTATGTGTGTGTGTATATTTCGGGTGGTTATAATATAAGTATCTCTATTTAGAGCTGTCTGTAGCTTGAAGGAATAACCGGAATGAAACCAAAATCAGTACACTTACTATTCGAAAAGGGGGAAGAAGAATGGAACAATAAAAAAACAATTGCAATAATCACCGACAGATGGCGCTTTTTAGTGTGAAATGTAATGTGTAACATTGTGTACCGTGGAGATGTTGCAAACCTCAATGACTTCACCGCAGTTGAGCACGTCGGGCACCACCTGGATTGTGTCCTCCAGCACAATGGCCATTAAGGAACCTGAACATGATCGGCACTGCCATGCGAAAGCGTAACCACATTCACTGTGACATTTTCCAATAAATTAGGTGTGTCATCTGGTTTGACGTATTAATTCCTTATTCTCGTATTACACATTATATTTCACACTCAGTAGCGCCATCTGTGGGTGATTATTGCAATTATTTTTTTATTGTTCCATTCTTCTTCCCCCTTCTCGAATAGTAAGTGTACTGATTTTGGTTTCATTCGGGTTATTCCTTCGAGCTACAGACCGCTCCAAATAGAGATACTTATATTATAACCATCCTGTATATATGCAAATTTCATCTAAACAACGACTCTATCGATGACTAAATTTTGTATCCTACCGTTTTGGGGTATGAGAAAACCATTGGGCTACGTCACATGTTTGAGAAAATAAGACTAGAGTGTCATTTTGGGGTCACTACGGATCAATGCATTTCAATTGGAATGAATGTTGAAACAATTATTAAGTTGTTGAACAGTTGGTAGTAGACAAAGTCGCAAAGTTGGCAACATTTCGCCAAATTTGTCTATATTTGGCAAAATGGTGGCTACATTAGCGAGATTTTGCGGAAAAATCGACTTTAAACATTTCCAATGCCAAAACACATGCTTGGTACCAAATGAAACATTGAATTTGGCGACATTTAGCGAAAGAAATGGCTTTCAGAATATGAAGGAATTTTCCAGAAATTCCAAGTAGGAGACGAAATACATGATTCAACCGATTAGAGTCCATAGAAAGTTCTGCAAAACAGAATTCAACCAATCGGAGTGCACAGAACTTTCTTGCAATTAATCCTACACCTTATAAGGAAGTGATTCGGTCGAAGCCTAAAGTCTGTGAAGTTGGACATAGAATCTTACGACCTGCAAAAGACTTAGAAGTCTACGAAACGATTGAAGTTTTTGCCTAAATTGTTATATCGTGTTGAACACAAAGCTAATTTTAACCGAGCATAGCTCAGTTTTCCCCGCTGGTTTAAAACATATTCTCTGACATTCACATATTCATTTGAAACATTTAGTTTATGGCAGAAACATTAATATATATTTTCTTTCAAAATAACAATCAATTTTTTTTTTATAGAAGTATTGTTCTTAACTAAACGCGAAATTGTTTGATATGAGAATTTTTTATGGTTTTTTAAGGCTGTTCCCAAATCCAAACTGGCTAGTTTCTGACACATTTTTTAATTCAGTATTGTTTGCAAACATATCAAATTGGTAGGTGCTCCTATTAAGAAACTATGTTTTTCCGTTTTTCGGCAAAGCAAGAAGAATTTTCAGGAAATGCTGTCAACGTTGGTGCTTTGAATCAAATTTACGGACGAAACAGCCTAGAAAAGGTAAAAAAAAAAACTGACGTTTTGAGACAAGAATCGTTTATAACACAAGATGTAATTAATTTATCGAAAAAAATCGATTACAAATCCTTTCAATAATCACGCCTGCAAGCATCATGCTTTTATGTTTAAAAATATGCATCAAAGTTTCGCGTTGTTGAGCCGGGAAAAATATTTTTCTTAGAAAGACCTTCATAGAAATTTTATTAAAATAAATCGACATTTATTTGTCTTTTCTTGTTAATTAACAAACAAGTAAAAAATTATCTTTCTTTCCTGTTTTAAGTATTTTGTATTTATTTTCGAAATAAACTAAACATAAATGCGAACCATCAATGCCAATTGCTGATGCATCAATGATTCTACAACATACCTAACTAAATAAACATGATATAATTTTCCTGAGATGAAGTTGTTAATATGTCCAAAATCAATATATCTAAACAAATATTGCCTAGTTCTGAGAAAACAAGTCAGTCTATTAACAAGAATGAAATAAGGATTTATTTCCCTTGAATGAGTCTAAAATATTGCTAACACATATTTCAATCTATTTGTACATCTAGTTATAAAGGTGTGTTTCCATTGAAACTGTTTAATCATTATGTTTGTCCATGTGTTGAAGAATAACATTACACTTAAGCTAAGATATGTTTATTAGCTATGTAACCAGCTACCCATCGATATATCTGCGTATAAACATCTGCATAAATTTATTACCTAATTTTCTGCTGCAGTCATTCATTTTCTGTTACATAATCACCTATAGAATTTGTGTTATATACTATTTTCTTAACTCGTTAGATTTACTTGTCGACGAATAAATCCTCTTACAAACTGTCAGACATTTCCCCATACAATACATTTATGTCCTGAAACACAGAATAATTAAGATATAAAGCGAAACATATAAAAAAAACACATGTTAATTGTAAGTTGCGAGCTAAACGCTTTGTATATTTAAAACAAGTTCTTTACTATTCATAGATTTATCTGAAAGATTTCGTTTATGGCAGAAACGTGAATATGTATCTTCCTTACAAACAATGGCAAACAAAGTTGTTTAAAATAAAGCTTCTCTTTTCCTGAATTGTTTCTTCATAGACGAAGAAAAAAAAAAGGACTTTTTTGAGATCTTATCTACTTTGGAAAATGTTCCGGAAAATATTTCTCTTTTGTTTGTTAGTTCTTTTAAACTTTTCAAAAGATCTGAAAGTTTTTTAAAGGAAATTCATGAAACTGAGATATTAGAATCCAGTTTTTCTTTTACAATGTTAGATTCAGTATGCTTACAATAGTTGAAGACTTAATAGTTTTATGCTATTTCATTCATGCAGTTTCTCTATTGTGCCCGTTAAATCTATTTCTAAATCTCATAAAGATTTAAAAAAAAAAAAAAAAAAAAAACGTAGCAAATATTTATCGTGACATTTTTGTTTAGCGGATGTCAGTGTTTGAAGAAATAAAAATTGGCATTTAGGAATTTTTGAATGGAACGCACGAGACAAAGAAAATGAAATTGATTACATCCAGTAGCAGGATGTGTCTTTCATGTAGATATTTGTTAAATGTATTCGGAGTTTGTTTTTCAATCTTTGAGGTATTTTTATGATGTAATAAAATAGGTTAATTTATACAAAGTTTTGATTACTGAAAGAAATCATGTAATAAAGAAGTATGGCATGAATAGAAAAGGTATATAATTTTACTAAAATGGACAGGTTCTTTGAAATTTGAAAGGTTAGCAACATTTTTTAAAGATTTGTTACCTTAAAATTATTAGATCCATTTGCAGTTAATTTTAAATAAAAATTGGCATTTAGGAATTTTTGAATGGAACACACAATACAAAGAAAATGAAATTGATTACATCTAGCAGCAGGATGTGTCTCTCATGTAGATATTTGTTAAATGTATTCAAACTTGGTTTTTCAATCTTTGAGTTATTTGTATGATGTAATCAAATAGCTTAATTTATACAAAGTTCTGATTACTGAAAGAAAACATGTAAAAAAGAAGTATGGCATGAATAGAAGAGGTATATCATATATTCTAATACGAGCAAATCTTGCGTGTGGTATATATATATACATATATATATATATGCAAAAATTATCTTAAAAACGGATCAAACGATTTTGACGAAATTTCGTATCCTACCGTTTTGGGGCACCAGAAAACCATTGGGCTAGGTCACATGTTCGAGAAAATTCGATTAGTGGGTCATTTTGGGTCATTTTGGGTCATGGTCTAGCTAATTGTATCTAAAAAACGGATCAAACGATTTTGACGAAATTTTGTATCCGACTATTTTCGGGCACGAGAAGACTATTGGGCTGGGTCACATGTTCGAGAACTTTCGATTAGTGGGTCATTTTTGGGTCAACGCGGGTCAAATTAATTTTATCTAAAAACAGCTCTAACGATTTTGATTAAATTTTGTGTCCTACGAGTTTCGAGCACGATAAAAGCATTGGGCTAGGTCACATGTCCGAGAAAATTCGATTAGTGGTCATTTCTGGGTCATTGTGGGTCAAGATCTAAAAAGCGGCTCAATTTACACTAAATTTTGCATCCAATGGTTTTCGGGCACGAGAAAACTGTTGGGCTGGGTCACATGTTCGAGAAGATTCAATTAGTGGGTCATTTTGGGTCATTTTGGGTCATGGTCAAGCTAATTGTATCTAAAAAACGGTTCAAACGATTTTGACGAAATTTTGTATCCGACTGTTTTCGGGCACGAGAAGACTATTGGGCTGTTTCGCATGTTCGAGAACTTTCGATTAGTGGGTCATTTTTGGGTCAAAGCGGGTCAATTTAATTTTATCTATAAAACGGCTCTAACGATTTTGATTAAATTTTGTATCCAACGAGTTTCGGGCACTCGAAAATCATTGGGCTAGGTCACATGTTCGAGAAAATACGATTAGTGGGTCATTTCTGGGTCATTGTGGGTCAAGATCTAAAAAGCGGCTCAATTTACACTAAATTTTGCATCCTATAGTTTTCGGGCACGATAAGACTGTTGGGCTAAGTCACATGTTCGAGAAAATTCAATTAGTGGGTCATTTTGGTCATGGGTCATGATATTTGAACTCAATTTAATTTTGACCGAGCATAGCTCGGTCTTCCCTGCTCGTAATTTTACTAAAGTAGACAGGTTCTTTGAAATTTGAAAAGTTAGCTACATTTTTAAGATTTTTATCTTAAAATTATTAGATCCATTTGTAGTTAACTTTAAAAGCATGTTCAAACAACTTTACTCTTTTGATATTTTCTTTTCTTTTACAAACACAAAAAAATATTCATTTTTTATTGGGGGAAGAGAAAAAAAAGGAACAATAGGCGTAAAAGGCGGCGAGAAGGAATCGGAGATCCCTTTACTTCAATTACTGACCAGAACGATAGCAGACCCTATCACGGTAGATGACACCAGAAAAATTAAAAAGCTAATTTCAATAAATTTGAGACATCGACTCGCCTATTTTTGACCGCGTTACAGCGGTTATACACGAAAGAAATTGCCAAAGATTTTACTACTTTTGATTCTGATTATTTTAGTATTTAACCGCGTATTTCGATCTATATAATTTGTGTTTTATTTATTTATTACTTTTTGATGAAATTTTAATTTCGTTTTGGATTATTAGCCAGAAACAAATTCTGAAATGTTTAATGTTTATATTGTTTTAAGTGCAAACGGGTTAATCTTCCGTAACGATACTTCACGTGATAGTCATAAATTATTGCATATTTTTTCAGATTTCACACACTGTGTACAGGATAACTCGGATATATTTCAGCGGAATAAGCTTTTGAAATAATTAGACAATTAATGTGTAATTAAAATGACCTTTGTCAAAAAAAAAAAAAAAAAAAAAAAAAAAAAAAAAAAAAAAAAAACTTGTATTCTTTTAATAGTGAATATAAAATATTTCATAAAATTCGAAATTCGAAAATATATTAAATAAGAGAGCAAACACATTTTAGTAATACTAACTGAAAGACAAAAAAATTAAGGTTAATTTTTGTATGTAAGAATTTTATATAATTTTGCAACATGCTTATTTACCAAAAAATATTAAAATTTCAGGAAACCCTTATGAGCCACCATACTCGCAAAATAACTTTTTGAATACAATGAGCTTAAAAATGAGCATTTATTGGTATTTTCTTCTGGGCAATGTTAAATATACAGGGACTGAAATTGAAAAAAAAAAAATGAATTGAAATGTGGTACAAATTCTAAGTGATTTCGTTGCAGGTATCCACCTGTTTATTAAATAATACAAAAATTAAGACGTCAGCATTACCTTAATCTAAAGTAAAATAATATTAGATTACAGCAACGTTCTATAGATAGAAGATATGAAGGAAAAAGGATACATTCATCTTAGTTACTTAACATATTTAGAAAAGAAAGTGATTATTATTATTATTTTTTTTAAATGTAACATCTTCGATATATATTTGCGTCAAACATTTTCAAATTTTAAAAACAAATTCTCCTGAATTGAAATTTTAATTGTTTGCTTACGCTGTTATATTTGCATAAATTTATGAAGAATAAGCAATGCTGACAGAACAATGACGTGGCTGCTACAATATGACACTTTCCGCTAAGTTAATTTATTTTGTAGAATAGTCAATTAAAGAATTAATGAAATTGTCTTAAATTATCCAGCACAACATACTTTAACAAGGGAAATGGAAATACTGAACTAGTTAACTATTTATTATGCAAAGTCGTCACGACGGAGCGTGAATGGAATGACATTAAGCGATAACGTCACAATGATTTCAGTGTAATGTAAGGGCGACTTAAATATTCCACGATATAATCATTAGAATTTAAAAAAAAATTTTTTTTTCTCCGAACGAAACATTCGTTAAATGATTCAAGTGATGATAAAAAGTGTATATCGTTTAGTTTATAACTCTGTTTCTCGATTTATTTAGGTTTGATTTCTTTGTTTAAATTTCACAAAGGAAAAAAAAAAATGTGGTTTAAATCTTTTCTTCTGATTTGAAATTTTAATTGGTTGCTTATGCTGAGTTATGGTTGCATAAATTTATGAAAAATAAGCAATGATGACAGAAAAATGACTGCCTGCTACAATAGACACTTGCTAAGTTATTTCATTTTGTAGAATAGTCAATTAAAGATTTAATGAAATTGTCTTAAATTATCTAGCACAACATACTTTAACAAGGAAAATGGAAAGATTGAGTTAACTATTTATTATGCAAAGTCTTCACGACGGAGCGTGAATGGAATGACATTAAGTGATAACGTCACGATGATTTCACTGTAAAGTAAGGGCGACTTAAATATTCCATGATAATCATTAGAATTTTAAAAACGTTTTTTCCTCCGAACGAAACATTCGTTAAATGATTCAAGTGGTGATAAAAAGTATATATCGTTAAAAACTCTGTTTAGAGATTTATTTAGGTTTGATTTCTAATTTTAAATTTCGCGAAGGAAAAAAAAAAGTGGTTTAAATTTTAAAATAAATCGGTCAAGTGCGAATATAACTCGCACTCAAATGGTTCCGTACATTAAATTTATTAATTACGAAACACTTACTACCCCTAATTTATTCATAATTTTAGTTTCAATATATTCGGAAATAGGAGGGGGAGGGGCATATTTTTCCAGTTTACTTTCGACGATATCTCTGAAAATATAATACCTAAAATTAAAGCAAATATATTTTTGAGTTCGATGTTACGAGATCTTTCGAACAATACCCTGCACGATGTGTAAACAGAAAGATTTTTTTCAAGTGACTTAATTAATATTTCGGTTAATTACCGACAATTGTTCGCGAAAATCATTATCAAATTTCCTTGAATGATTCTGCGTCGATACATACCTCGAGCGCCCGTCAACACCCCCGCTGCTCGCCCGAAAAATAAAGTTTGTGTGTAACGAAAAAATGCGTTTTTTTCAAAAACTATTTTACCTAGGAAATTCGCTATACTTTTCCTGCAAGGTATGAATAAACTCGTACTACTCCTATTTTTTTCCTAATTTTAGTTTCAGTAGATTTGGAAATAAAGGGAGGGGGGGGGGGGAGATATTTATACAGTGCATTTTCGACGACATCTCAGAAAATATAATACCTAAAATTGAAACAAACAAACTTTTGAGTGCGGTATTATGAGACCTTTCACAAGATATACAAAAAGAATTTTTTTTTTCAAGTATTTTACTTAGCTCCCCAAATTTTTCCTAAACATATTTGTGGATGGCTAATAATCCTAAAATATGTGCGTAAAAAAGCTTTATAACTTTCCACGTCCCATAGTTTACGAGAAAAAGGTCTGTAACAGACAGCCGGACAGACACAGGAGTGATCTTATAATGGTTCCGTTTTCACTTTTTATGTATGGAACCCTAAAAATGAAACAGAATACAGAAACAAACAGATTATATCATAAAAATCAAAGAATGTTAAGTACACTTATTTCTTATGTAAATTATTTGGAAAAATTTTAGGTTATACTTTCGTATCAAGTATTCTTAGGTTAAAAAAAAAATCATAAATTCCTTATCTACAAAACTCATTAAGAATAGCTAGTGATGACACAATGATTATTTGATTGCTATGGTAGGATACAGTAAGAACTAGTAATTCAGTAATCCATATTTGGAAAAAATCATAGGTTATATTTTCGCGTATCAAACCTTTAGGTTAAAAGAGTAATTCTTAAGAAGTTAAAAAAAATCAAACTTTATAATTTCCTTATGTACCAAATTCATTAAGTAAGCTAGTGATGACACAATGATTATTTGTTTGCTACGGTAGGATACAGTAAGCACTAGTAGTTCATTAATCCATATTTGGAAAAAAAAAATCATAGGTTATATTTTCGTATCAAACCTTCTTAGGTTAAAAAAGTAATTCTTAAGAAGTTAAAAAGAATCAAATTTCGTAATTTCTTTATCTACCAAACTCATTAAGAATAGCTAGTGATGACACAATGATTATTTGTTTGCTACGATAGGACACAGTCGCAATTGAAGCACTAGTAGTACATTAATCCATATTTGGAAAAAATCATAGGTTATATTTTCGTATCAAACCTTCTTAGGTTAAAAAAGTAATTCTTAAGAAGTAAAAAAAATATATAATTTCATAATTTCCATATTTACAAAACTCATTAAGAATAGATAGTGATGACACAGCGATTATTTGTTTGCTACGATGGGAATACATCTAGTAAAATTAGTCAGTAATACATTCAGTAATACATCTTGTACAATAGACAATAAACATTTAATGAAGTTGTCTTAAATTATCTAAGACAAATTACTTTAACAAGTGAAATGGGATTTCTGAATTAGTTATGGGATATCTGAAGTATTTATTATAAAAAGACGACGACGGCTCGTGAATTGAATGACTATAATCGATAACGAAACGATGATTTTTGTCTAAAAGACTTAGATATTCAACGACGTTCATTATAAATTTAAAAACATTTCTCACCAACCGGAGCGTTCGTTAAATAGTTCAACTGACGTTAAAGAGTATATTTCTTTTAAACCTCTATGTTTATAAATATATTTGGGATTGATTTCGTTTTGTGTAAGCTTCATGAATTAATGTATACTTTCAATTATACGATAAACATCACTAAATTTTCAAAAGCTTTACATTTTTAAAACTTTTTTTTTCATTTAAATTGATTATATATATATATATATATATGATTTTTTTCGCAGTTTATTTCTTTATTTTGGTGTGGTAGTCCCAAAATCATATTCTTTAGCAATGTTATGGCTAATATGATGATGAAACCACACATTTTATTTGTGGTATTTAGGCATTTGGGACCTGAAGATTCTGTCTAAATTCAACAAATTTCATTTTTTCAATTTTTTATTTAATTTCTTCTTCTTTTTTTTTTTACTATGTATATAGAATCTATATTCAGAGTGTTGGGGAACACTATTGTTGTCAATTAATTATTACATTCTAATTCATAATTTCATAGTTTTTGTTGGTGTTTCGGTAATGTTTCATTAATGGTTATATATCATCATCATCATCATCATCATCATCATCAACCGTTTTCAATCCACTGCTGGATGTAGGTCTCCCCCAGATTTTTCCATTGTTGCCTGTCTAGTGCTTTAGTCATCCAATTAATACCGGCCACTTTTCTGATTTCATCACTCCATCTTACTTGAGGTAGAAGATAAGGATCGTCCATTATACGTAGCCAAGGTCATCAACTTATGGCAGCCAAGCCGAGCCCGGTGATTCTTAGCACCCTCTGTCTTCATGTTTTTCTGATCGCTGCCGTAATCAGGAACATGCAGACTGCCGGGAATTGAGGGCCGTGATTTGTTTTGTGAATTCATGGTAAAATAAGCGGGGAGGTGGCCAAATTCCTCCACGCTGGCCAAGCGGGTTGGAGGAAGCCCATCCGCGTTCGTTCCCCATGCACTAGGCAAGAGTACTAACAGGCTGCACCGATGGAAGGTGCGGATTGGACATTAAGTCTCTGCTCCCAGTCGATTCCTTTAAGTCCTCCTCTGAGGCATTTAAAGGGTCTTCTCCTAGTTAACAAGCAGAGGCTATTAAACAGCCCAATGGTTATATATATATATATATATATATTTAAACCTGACAAATCAATGATTATATATTTTTAATTTGCTTAGAAATTTCTTCTTATCCTGCCATATCAGTATGAATTCATGAGAAAACAGCTGATGATGACACAAAAGATGATGCATACAAATGATGTTGCTACAGCATAATAGAGTAAGCACTACTAGTTCATCCATCCATCTTGTATTATAGTCGATTAAAGATTTAATGAAGTTGTCTTAAATTATCTTGCACAAATTACTTTAACAAGGGAAATGAGAATTCTGAACTAGTTAACTATTTATTATGCAAAGACTTGGCGACGGCACGTGAATTGAATGACATTAAACGATAACGTCACAATCATTTCTGTCCAAAATAGAAACGACTTAAAATATTCCACGATGATCATTAGAATTTTAAAAAAGTTTTTCTTCTAACGGAACATTCGTTAAATGATTCAAATGACGATAAAGAGTGTATTTTGTTTAAAATTCTGTTTCGAGATTTATTTAGGATGGATTTCTTTGTGTAAATTTCGTGAAGGGGTGTATACTCACAATTATCTGATAAAAATCAGCGAATATTTAAATGTATTAAGTTTTACATTTGTTTAAAATATTTCTGGGGCAAATAGAATATTTTAACCAGTTGTATAACATATTTCATTTTGTTTAAATAAAAGAAAATTAGATTAAATAAATAATTAAGTTTACAAAAAAAAAAAAAAAAAAAAAGAAAAGAAAGAAAGAGATTTTCATTACATGTTTCTTTTTCCAAATCCACTTTTCTACATATTTGAATTCTTAATTTTGATTATTGTTCACCATAATATTTGGTGGTAGTGTGCTGTACTTTTGTCTATTATTCTAATAAATCCATGGCACGGTATACAGAGTGTCTGCAAAAAAGACTGGAACACGCTTTTTGTTTACTTGTTGTAAACAAATAAACAAAGTAAGGCAATGCAAATTTGTAAGGCAGTGTAATTTGTAAGGCAATGTAAATTTGTAAACAATGTAAGGCAATGTTGTAAGGCAATGTAAATTGCAAATATGTTCAAAATAAGATGGGATTTAAAAATATGTTGATAAAAAAACTGTGCCATTAATTTTTAAAAAGGTACGCTTTTTAAATTTTTATACTCTGGTTCCTATAAAGTTCTATTTAGAAAACATTTTTCCGTACTGTGAGAATTAATAATTCCATTCTTTTACGACCAAAACTCACCGAGTTATAATACGTTGAATTTTATGAAATTTCGACACTTTCCGGAGCTAGAAATGGACACAATGTTTTATGCTTTGTGTTGACGTGTCATTATTATGCATTAAATTTTTGGTCATCTGTTTTGTTATATCCTGTGTATTATCGAATTGTAAATCAACTTTCTTTCAAGTTGGTTATAAACAGAATATATTGACATGGAGCTTTAAAATTATAAAATGAATAAGTTTTACACTGAGAGTTTATATGCTGGAATTTTTGTCCATTTTTCCTTGTTTTAAATTAACTTTTATCCGACACCAGTGCCTGAACACATAACTATTTTATAATATACTGAGTGCAATTAATTCTGAACTACATCAAATATTTCTTAAAATATTAATGATAGTGACGTACAATCTGATAAACCAATATGTGCAGTCTATACACAAATGCTTGCATAAGCTCTATAGCTATTGAAAATTAATCCATTAACCTGTCAGGGAAATATGATGATTACTCGTAAATAAATTAATCTAGTATATTATTTCCCACAAATATCTATTGATTTGCCGTCATTGCAGTCGATTATGCATACCGAACGTATAAAGTAAAACTAAACTGATTTTGAATTTCTCATTGGATTAAATGCATTAATCTAATTATTTGATTCTCTTAAATGCTTTATTATGTGCGAAACTGGGTTTAACTACTGTTCGTCAAATTGTATGCTTATTGAGCTTAATTTATTTCGTAGATAAAAATAATTGTATGAAAACAGTCATATTTTAAGCATTTTTTTTAAAAATATAACAATCCATTTATGGAGCAATAAAAGGATATTTAAAAAAATCTAACGGTGCATAATACATGTGAAAATTTGCAAAATGTTTAAAAACGATACAAAATGTAAAACAAAAATTTTTGTATTTTTGTATTTTGTAAAAACAAAATAAAAAGTAACGCGTTTTACAGAAGTAATTTATTGCTCTTCAGCCTAAAAAAAATCTGGAATCGTAATTTCAGCTTCTACAATTTTAGTGAATGAATTTGTTTGAAGAGAAATGCGATTCTAACTTAAGAAAAAACGACATACTTATGAGTTCTTAATACATTTTGTAGGGCTTTTAAGATGTGACCGATATATTAAAAACATTAATGGGGTATTTGAAGTAAACATTATAGACTGTAAATCATTTTTTTAAATGCAGAAACGTTTCCTAACACAGTAAAAAGGTTAAAAAAAATTAATGAATATAGTTAAATATCCCAATTATTCATGACTCCAGAACCTTTTCCATAATCTTCCGAAAACGCAGGAGGAGGATCAATTAGAAACCACAGAAAACAACAAATTTACGAGTTTTGAAAAAATGAAATGCTTAAATAAAAAATCTTTTTTGTTACACAGTAAAATGTTACAAAATATCTTCCGAATACAACAGAAACATTTAAGAAATTTCAACCGCGAGTTTTGTAGTTAAGGTTTGGGAAATCATCCCCGTGGAACAGAAACCATTTGGAGAAAGTCCAAACAAAAACCTCGCAAAATATTAGATTTATAAGCAGTGGCGGCTGCTCCATTAGAGCACATGGGCACATGACACCTCAAAAGAAAAACGAAGAAATCCATCAACAAATTAAATAAAATAACATTAATCACATTTCTAGATGTTTGTCAATTTCTAGGATGAGTTTAAACACCCCCAACACTACTCCTTATCTCTTTTAAATACGTACATAGCAAAACGTTAGTACAAAAATTTTTATTTCGAAGATTATCAATGGCGATCGACCGGTTTTTCCAGGATCGCACGTGCGATCCATGAAATTCCCTTCGAAACCAGCTTATGCAGACGAAAGATGCGAGGGCAGTTTGAAGCAGAAGCACAGCTTCCATCTTTAAATTCGCACAACCTTTAGTGAGCGAATGCTCGAATATTTCACCATCTCTTTCTTGATCGTTGTTTATCCGAAATCTCCCCTCGTTTTCTATATTCAGTTAGTTAATATTTGTTTGATTGTATGATCTTCCTTTATAGAAAATAAAATGTTACACTTCTGCTAAGTGTAACTTTTGAAAACTGAAATGCATTTCAATATGTACATTGTACAGTCGTAAATAACCGATTTTATTTTCGCAATTTATATACCGTGAACCCCTATTTAAATAAGCCGCGAACCGCCACTGTTTATAAAAGTTCTGGAAATGTTTTTGAAAAATAAATAAATAAATAAATAAACCGGACATTTTACCAGTCCATAAACGCATTAACATACATTTCCCTAAATTTCAAACACTTCTTTATTTCTAAAGTTTTTAATAGGTTTTAGTATTATAATTCTATGAGAGAAAAGAAATATTAAAAAAAATCGATGGTATCTACGCGGTTACACAGATATTCTGTAAACATTTTCTCAAATTCTTACAATGCACCGTAATGTTCAGAAATAGTGTAAAATAATTTAACATTGTAAAATTAACATAAATCATTAATGCATTATCGGTCTGATTAATTACTAATTAATCAGGAAATAAGAAAATACAGTTACTTGCTATATTTTCGTAATTAATATATAAATATTTGCTAATGTAAATTTTTAATTATTTATTATTATTATGCAAATGAGAGTTTTTGATGTAGTTTTGAAGGTCGCAAACAATTTTTCTTTAAATAAAAGAAGAAAAAATATAATTACAGTATAAACCATATTAACATTTTAAAATTCTTGTACATGATCACTTTTTCTTCAAAGGCATAGCGTTTTTCTGAAATTAAATAAAATATCACCTTTTATACATCCCAACATATATGTACAGTCCTGGGAGAAAAAAATTATTATCCCGTATTGGCTCTGTCACAAATCGTCGCATACAAATCTGAATGATGCCCGTAATGTCTACTAATAACGTCTGCTAATTAAAGCTATAGTTAAATTTCGCTTACGGGATACTGTACATATAGACATTGTAAGAAACATTGAAATTTTCAATACCAACACATAATTTTAACATTATATTTAGAGTCCTGGTTAAATTTTACCTTCTGGTATCAATCTGGAAGTCATTCAGTCAGGTAGTTTAGGTATTATGAAGGATTAAATTTTGGAACTCTTAATGTTAAATTTATCTTTAATCTCTGCAAAATAGATATACACTGTTAAAAAAATTGCAGTAAAATTACGGACAGAGGCCGGCAGCAGAGATTCCAGTCATAACCCGTAAAAGAAAAAAAAATCCATGCCAATTATTTTGTACAGCCCGTAATTTTACGGAGCAAAGTAATACAGCATTATAATGCACAGGATATAATGTACTTTAAAACACAATAACACTTTTCTTACGGTTCCGTAGCACGTTAGATAATCATCACAGAATCGTTGTTTTGATGGGTTAAAATTTTCGAAACACGAGTAAAATGAAGGGTTACACCCTAGCGGAGGAATGTATGGGGTCGTACCGTATTTTTGCTAACATATGGGCAAGAACTGTAAGAATATGTGGATTGCTCTTAATTTTCTAAGTATCTAAGGGATAAGGCCGTTTATTTAGTGGATCAGACCGTTTTTCATCAAATAAGGCTGTTGCCCGTGAAAATAGAAGGGCAAACGCTCATAAATTTACAGTTTTTTCTGAGAGTGTAAGGTGGGTAGTTTTGTAAGTATAATTCAAAAACTACTAGATGAAATGAGTCGTAAGTTTGGATTCGCATATTTAAAGTTTCTAGAAAAGATTTTTTCTAAGATTAATACGGTTCAATTCATATGTTTGGAGAAAATAAGTTTAAAAAATATTTTTATTTTTCGAATTTCACTTTAAAAAAAATACAATTTCAACCTATAACTATTTTTAAACATAAATCGATTTCTAGAAGCTTCAAATTTGCGAATACAAAATTACAACTTATTCTTCCATGTAGTTTTGAGTTATATGTTTAAAAAGTAGCCGCATAAACGTTTGCAACGATTTAAAATTAATTTAATATATTTAGGAGTTCTAAACTTTAAACCTAAATATTTCCTTAACTACTTCACCGAATGTTTCCCGTTTTGCATTTGAAAGTTAAATTTATCGAAGAATTCAAGTATGATGTAATATTAGGTGTTAGTTTTCAAAATTTTAAAATTTGTTACCATTTCGATATGTAGATGGTCCCCTTATCAAAATTTATGTGTATAAATAATTGGTATAGGTTATTACTAATCGATTCGTTGTAGTGATATTTTTATACGAGGATTTGCGACAGAGTTGGTAGAGGGTGATCTCTTTTATTATTTTTTTTAAGATGACTATATAAAATTTATTAATTTCAAACAAAATCACTAAAAAATAAATAAAAACTACGAACTACCATGTTTTAAAATTCTTATATGTAATTTTTTTACGTTTTTTTAATTACTTTAATGTCTTCAAGCTTCTTTATAATTGAAAAAAAATATTAACATTACAAAATATACGCAAATTTTACTGTATATATACAAAAATCAATACACCGCAATTATTGATTTAAAATATTTTTTTCCTCGCAAAATGGGCCAAAATATACTTCATTGTCCTAAAATTTAATTAAAAATATTAGCCTCGCTTCTGCGAATAAATTTACATAAAATGTTTGCCGCTTGATAAGCAAGCACAGTTTCCATTATTTTAAGTTTCATAATAAAAGCACGAAAAAAAAATTCTCAAAATACCTTTGCGGGATTTTAGCATAAGAATTAAAATAATTTTAATATAAATAGCTCATTTGAAACATTTATTACGTTTGGAGAATAAAATACAATGTTTTGTGAAAGAAAATTTTCAAAAGTTCCTCTACTTTGTGAAATATTTTCTTTAAAACCAGAAAGGTAATTAAAATTGTCTTTGTTATATTCTTTGGGATTTTTTTTAATTTTTTTTAATTTTTTACAAACACAAAAGAATTTTCGAAGTTTTTGAATGTAAACATATTTGTTATTGCTTTTCATCAAACATTGAAATGGAAATAATATCCTATAAGATTATTAGTTTTATGTGCACTTTTAAATGGATGGAAAACAACAGCAATCTAAATAAAAGTAGATGAAGATGTTATTATTTTTTTCCTTTACTTTTTTCTGGTGAACAATAATAAAACCATAATTAAAAAGAAAAAAGAAAATGCGACATTTTTTGTCGGTACGGCCTACTCCAATTTCTTTTCCTTTTATAGTATTATCTTTAATGAAAGAAAATGTCATTACTTCATAAAAGATTATTTTAAAGAGAAAACTTCTCTACATTATTTTTTACAGTTCTTTTTAATATCGTATTTTGAAATGTACTTGCTAAACCTTTAATAAAGGGAGAATGCCACGTACAATACAATTTGCAATCCACGAGTTGCAGAAGTATGTATATTTTTTAATTTAATTTACTTCCTCCTGAACAACACCCACAACAACAACAACAACAAAAGAAAAAACATTCAATAAATTAAATAAAATGTATTTTTTCCATAAAAGTTTCTTTTTACGGAAAAAATTCTCACATTGTATCTTTTACAATGCTTTTATAAAGTCCTACTGTCATGTGAAAGCTCTGCACTACATTTAGTATAAGGAAAATTAACAAATAAGGACAACAATTATCAGTAAATAGTGAAAGACGATATTGTTATTTGTGTTTTATTCATTTTAATTTTATATTTTTGTTACAAAAAGTATTAAATATTATTTTATACCTCTATAAAGTCGATTTAAGCATGGCTGCAGTTACACCTACGATTTTTAGTGCATTTTTTGTTACTCTGTGACTATAACTAAATGAGTAATATGCATTTTTAAATGAGTAGGAAGTTTTATAAGTATTAAAGTATATTTTATATTATTTATGAACTTTTATTTTAAAGAACATAAATAAATCCATTATTAAAAAAAGTGTCAGTTTCTTGGGTAGAAGTGGGACACTTTAATTTATTTCCTTTAAATGAAAAAAGTGTTAAGAAAGTGTTAAGAAAGAATATACTTTTTAATGCACTTTTTAAATGGAAATAAAATATTAGCTACATAATTAACTATAGATCAAGATATTTTATTTGAACTACATTTATTTTACTTTTTCTGGTGAGAATGAATAAAATCATAATTAAGTAAGAAGAAAAGCGCGAGATTTTTAAAGCATGGAATACTTTTAATGTCTTTCCCTTTAATAGCATTACCTTTAATGAAAGAAAATGTGATTATTTCATAAAACATTCTTTTAAAATAAAAATTCCCGTTGCTGTGTTTTACAGTGCATTTTTATGTCTTACGTTACCTGTGTGAACTGTGCCTTTAGAGCTTTTAGTAGAGGAAAACTAAACAAATATATACAATTTTACAAAAATAAGGAGCAGAAGGAGGCTTCATTTTTTTTAAATTAATTCAAAAATACTATTTAGCAATATTTTATGCAATCAATTTAGCCATGTGCATTATTGTAAATACTTGTATAATTATTAGTTTACGTATATTAGTGTAGATAATACTGAATAACTATAACAACATTCATCTTACATGAGAGAGAAACATCAACTTTCTAAATAACAATAGATAAAAAAGTTGTTATTTTAAGTTTTTTTTTTTTTTTTTTTTTTTTTTTTTATTATTCTTAACTGAATAAAAACATCACTAAGTAAAAATGGAAATGTGGAATATTTTTCGGTACAATATTTCTGTTAAAAACAAAATTCTCGGCTCTGTGTTTCGCAATGATTTTTAAAAGTTTATTTTAACTACGTGTATTGTCCCTGCGAACCTTTTAGAGGGAAAATCTATAACTATGTACAATTGTTAATATACGTGCATCAGAAGGATAATTATTTTTCTGGCAAGCAATTTAACGGATTTTATATGGCAATATTTTATGCGTTCGATTTAATTGAGGATAATAGTGAAGTGTCAATATGCATTTATAGGACATTGTTATACATAAGTATTACTTCTCTTAAAAAGACTAATTTTGAGATAGTTTTTACTCTTTCGTTTAAAAAGAAAATTCCCAGTGCTGCTTTACTTAAGTTTTACATTATTTGCTTACTTTGTTAGCTTAGTCTCACTTTGTTTGCTTAGTTCTCTTAGACGTCTTACTTTATTTGCATGTACTGTTCATGCGAAACTTGGTAGAAATGTTTTTGTCTTATATATATATATATTTTTTTTTACAAATTTAATCATTTCCAAAATGTTTGATTTTATTTACACTGATGCATTTAGCTTTTTATAAAAATAAATATTTAAAAATCATCTCAAAGTTTTAAATCTTGATTAAATTGCATCAAAATATTAAAAAAATACTATTTGAAATTCCTTTCCTCTCTCTCTCTCCTATATATTAATTTAATCATCATAAAATTATAAATTCACCAGGTACATACTAATTATGGTACTATACTTCTTCTGTAATACAGTAATTCAGAATTATGCGCACTGCAGCTCGCATTACGCTTCAAACTGCATCTAGAATATCTCCATTGCAACTCTAACAGAAGCAAAAACGTAACAGAATCGAGTTCAAAATGAAAATGCAAAAGGTTTTCAACAAGAATGGAATGAAACACAAGCCTAATACAGTGGTTTACTGTTCTGTATAGGGAATTGCAAAGAAAAGTGCTGCGATAAAAAAAAAAAAAAAAAAAAAAAAAAAAATAGAAGGCATTTATTTTTTTGGGGAGGTTCCGGTAGGCTAAAGTGTGGACTTCGCTTCCATAGACAAGAAGATAGTTTCTTTGACACTGGATGTTTTCTTTTCCTCCAGATATTCTTTTTTCTCTCTTTTTCTACCCTAGCCTGAGATTGGATTACCACTAGAATAATAATCAGGGCATATTACATGACCTTTTCTCCTGTAAATATCAATTGCCTGCAGGTTGTTCAGAGGCTCGCTTGGACTGAAAGAAGAAATCGATTCAGTCTTGTCGGTTTAATTGTTTGCTAAAGTAAATATATGATTGTATGAATAATGTTGTAAAAATTTTTTTCATACAACATTACAATATTACGCGCACGATGAAATTATATAAGTAAGGAAAATAAATGAAGTGCTAAACTAACTATATAGATGGTTTTCAGACTTGTTGGTTTAATTGCTTGCAAAATAAATATAATGTTTCTATGAATTGTATTCTTAAAAAATTATGTTAAACAATAATAAGCGTATGAAATAAGCGAAAATATTAAGTTCTAAAGTAGCTAATTAAACAGTTTAAGGTTATCCCTTTAAGTGTTTGCTAATATAAATATGGGATTTTATGAATTGTAACGTATGAGGAACATACATAAATCATGAAAATAAACAATAAGCTCTAAAATAACTGTATAAACAATTCAACTTAACGGTAAAAGATTTATTCGGTTTTAAAAGTATTTATTCAGCCTAATATTTCAATAATTTACCAAAGTATATATCTTAAAAAATTAATTTTAAAAGTACGTAATACTATAGATATTACTGCAGTATACACATTAAAACGCGCTCTCGTTAAATAAGAGCTCTTTATAAAAGAGTTTCTGTACTATTTTTAATTTATTTTTTTCTTATTTTTTTTTCTCAGAATGATTTAAAATACTCCTATTTTCAACATGTTTTGTAAGTTAAAGAAGCTACTCAATATTCTATTCATTTATTTGCTGCTATTGGAGTATTTATTTGAGCGCTAATTCAGTAAATTAATGACAAAGAAGAGTGGAATAATTTAGGAGTACATCACTAAGCCTTCGATTCATTAATCCTGTGTTCAATTTCCATGTGAAAAAGGTTGTCACAAAGGCACTGGATAATAGATTTTTTCGTTATTTTTTTTTCTCAAAATTATTTGAAATACTCCTATTTTCAACATTTCTTCTTGTCACTTTAAGAAACTACCCAATATTCTATTCAGTTATTTGCTGCTTTTCAATATGAGGTGCTAATTCAGTAAATTAGTGACAAAGAACTGTGGAATAATTTAGGAGTACATCACTAAGCCTTCGATTCATTAATCCTGTCTTCAATTTCCATGTGAAAAAGGTTGTCACAAAGGCACTGGATAATAGATTTTTTCCTTATTTTTTTTCTCAAAATGATTTAAAATACTCCTATTTTCAACATTTCTTCTCGTCACTTTAAAAAGCTACCCAATATTCTATTCAGTTATTTGCTGTTTTTCAATATGAGGTGTTAATTCAGTAAATTAGTGACAAAGAACTGTGGAATAATTTAGGAGTGCATCACTAAACCTTCGATTCATTAATCCTGTGTTCAGTTTCCACTTGAAAAAGGTTGTCACAAAGGCACTCGAAAAATTTCATAAATCATGCTAAATATTTAATACAAAGTTGGAAGCGTAATTGGGAAGACACAAAAAAAATCTCATTTCGTTTAATAATCGAAATTTATTTCTGTATCATATATTGATGATCAGACTGAGTCGTTAATTTTAGAAATATTTCACCTGCCATTTTTAATGGAAAGAAAAAAAAAATATATGGAATTAAATGCGACGTAAAAAAAAAGTATCGTGCAGAGAGAGTGCAAAGAGATTACGTACTGTAATTTATCTAAGTTATAACATTCATGATATGGAGGGTATATTTATGCTGTTCTATGAAAATCTACCCCCCCCCCCTTTTATTATGAAGCAATTATAGCAAACAACGAGAATAATCTCAAATATATAGTTTTAGATTTAAAAAAAATTATGCTAATTTTTCCAATTTTTATTCGTTATATCTGAGTTTTTATACTTAAAATTCACACTTTTGCAATATATTTTTATATAATACTAAATCATGTCTTTTCTTTTTACTCTTTAATAAGATGGCTCCTTACATCTCGACAACGTTGTATAAAAGGTTATCTGTACGGTATGTCAATAAATTGTTTTCTGTCTTCCTTCTCGTTTTGACCACATTATTCATTTTTCCTTATTTTTAGCATTTTTTCTTGTATTTTTGTGAAGCTACTTAATATTCCCCTGCATTTGAACATGCGTTGTTAATTCAAGAAATTAATGACAAAGAACAGTGGAATAATTTAGGAATATATCACTAAGCCTTCGATTCATTAATCCCGTGTTCAATTTCCATGCGTAATGGTTGTTACAAAGGCACTCGAAAAATTCCATAAATCATTCCAACTATTTAATACAAAGTTAGATGCGTAATTGGTAAGGCATAAAACGTCTCTCTCTCTCTCTCTCTCTCTCTCTCTCTCTCTCTCTCTCTCTCTCTCTCTCTCTCTCTCTCTCTCTCTCTCTCTCTCTTTTTAATAATCGTAATTTATTTCAGCATGAAGCATTGATGGTCTGACTGTGAGTAATTTATTCAAATTTTTTATAAATTATATTTAATTTTTTTATATAGGAAAAATATTTTTAAAAAATCCCATGCAATTTATTGCGACCTAAAAGTATCGAGTATAGTGTAAAGAGTACATATAAACATGATAAGGTATGATATAAGGAGGATTAAAGTGTATGCATTCAGTTATGAGATTTATTTATTTATTTTTGTGTGTGTGTGCTTAATTCAATGGAATAAGTTTATGGACAAATGAAATTTTATTGTAGTAATTTGGAAGATAATCATTCCAGACATTTAATAGAAAGTTAGATGCGTAATTCGGAAGGAAAAATACTGAAAAATATCTCATGCAATTTAATGCGACCTAAAAGTATCGTGTGTAGTGTAAAGAGTACATATAAGCATGATATGGTATGATAAGGAGGATTAAAGTGTATACATTTATGAGATTTATTTATTTTAATTTTTTTAGTTTAATTCCATGCAATAAGTTTATGAATAAATGAAATTTTATTGTAGTAATTTGGAAGATAAACATTCCAGATATTTAATAGAAAGTTAGATGCGTATTTCGGAACACAAAAAAAATCTCATTTTGTTCAATAATCGTAATTTATTTCAGTATAAAGCATTGATGGTCTTTCTGAGTAGTTTATTCAAAAAATGCTTCGACTTCCATTTTTTATGTAGGAAAAATATTGAAAAAAAATCCCATGCAATTTAATTCGACATAAAAATATCGTGTGTAGTGCAAAGACTACATATAAAGCATGATATGGTATGATAAGGAGGAATAAAGTGTATACATTCATTTATGAGATTCTTTTTCCTTTATCCAATGAAATAAGTTTATTATTAAATGAAATTTTATTGTAGTAATATGGAAGATAAAAATTCCAGATATTTAATGGAAAGTTAGATGCGTAATTCAGAAAACATAAAAAAAAAAAAATCTCATTTTGCTCAATAATTGTAATTTATTTTAGTATAAAGTATTGATGGTCTGACTTTCTAGCTTATTCAAAAAATTCTCCGACTTTAAATTTTTATGTAGGAAAAATATTGAAAAAAATCCCATGCAATTTAATGCGACCTAAAAGTATCTTTTATAGTAAAGAGTACATATAAGCATGATATGGTATGATAAGGAAGATTAAAGTGTATACATTCATTTGTGAGATTTCTTTTTTTTCGTTTAATTCAATGAAATAAGTTTCTGAATAAATGAAATCTTATTTTGGTAATTTGGAAGATAAAATTTCCAGATAATTAATAGAAAGTTAGATGCGTAATTCGGAAGACAAAAAAAATCTCATTTTGTTCAATAATCGTAATTCATTTCAGTATTGACGGTCTGATTGAAGAATTTATTTTAGAAATGATTCAACTGCTATTTTCTAATGTAAGAAAAAAATAAAAATAAATAAATCCGTACAATTAAATGCGAATTAAACAATTATGCTACGGAGCGAAGAGATAACGTAGTTCGATTTCTGTAAGTTATTGGATTGTTGTTCGAAAAATTCCTTCTGTTTGAGAAAACCAATTCGTACCGGAAAATTATGCCCGTCAATTATTAGACATTAGATATCTGAATTAATGTCTAATAATTAAATGACAGAATTTTCCGGTACAAACCAACCTTCCTGAATGGAAAGAACTTTCCAAACGACCCAATATAATATGCATGATATGGTATGGTATATTATCGAGATAGTATACATTTATACTGTTCTATGAAATATCCCCCCCCCTTTATTATGCGGAAGCAATTACAGAAAATAACGAGAATAATCATACATATATAGTATTTCATATAAAAAAAATTCTTTTGATAGTTTTCCCAATTTTTACTCGTTATATCTGAGTTCTCCTTAAAATCCACATTTTTACAATATATTTTAAATTTAAGCTTATTATTTCTTTTCGTTTTACCCGGTAATAAAATTTATCGTTACACCACGAGAATGTTATAAAAAAAGTTATCTGTACTATATTTCGATAAACTGTTTCTTTTCTTTTTTTTTTTTTTTTTTTTTCGTTTTATCTAAATGGTTCGTGTTTTCTTATTTTTAACATTTCTTCTGGTCTTCATTTGAAGATACTCAATATTTTATACTGTTATCCCCTGCTTTTGAGTAATGAGTTGTTAATTCAAGAAATTACTGGAAAAGAATTAGTTAAAGTTACAAAGAATTAATGTAAAGAACAGTGGAATAATTTAGGAATATATCGCTAAACCTTCGATTCGTTAATCATGTGTTCAATTTCTATGTGAAATGATTGTTTGTCTGTCACAAAGGCACTCGAAAAATTCCATAAATCGTTCCAACTATTTAATACAAAGTTAGATGCGTTGCGTAATTGAAAAGACATAAAAAAATCTCATTTTGTTGAATAATCGTCATTTATTTCAGTATGAAATATTAACGGTCTGACTGAGAAGTTTATTTAAAAAATGCTTCGGCAGCCATTTTTGAATGTAGGGGGGGGGGGGAAATATATAACAAATCCCACGCAATTTAATGCGACGTAAAAGCATTGTGTGTAGTACAAAGAATACATAAGAGCATGATATGGTATGAAAAGGAGAACCAAAGTATGTATAGTCATTTATGAGATTTCTTTTGTCTTTAATCCAATGAGCTTAAGAATAAAATAAGATTTATTGTAGTAATTTGGAAGACAAAAGTTCCAGATATTTAATAGAATGTTAGATGCGTAATTCGGAAGTTATATATATATATATATATAATTATAATATCTTTGATTTTCAAAAAACATTAAACAAGTTCTTGTAACATTCTAATTAAATCTCCAAAGAATATATATATATAAATTCTTATTTTATTGAATAATTGTGATTTATTTCAGTGTGATGTATTGATGATAATGATTGTAGTTTATTTAAAAAATGCTTCAACTGCCATTTTTTAATGTGGAAAAAAAGAGAAAAAAAAAAGAAACCCTGCAAAAAAATACGACGTATCATGCGGCAATTTCTTCAAATTTCAATATGCATGATATGTATGGTATATTATGGAGAGGGGATATATTTATACGGTTTTATAGCCCCCTAACACTTTATTATGATTTATTATAGAAAACAATGAGAAGAATCTTACATATATAGTATTTCATTTTTAAAAAAAGTCTTTCGATAATTTTCCCAATTTTTACTCGTTATATCTGAGTTCTTTTCCATAAAATTCACAGTTTTGCAATACATTTTGACATAATACTAATCATTTCTTACTAATCGTTATCTGTATTGCATTTCAATAAATTGTTTTCTTAACTAATTTTATCTAAATTGTCCATTTTTCCTTATCTTTAAAATTTCTTCTGGTCTTCTTGTGAAACTACACAATATTATACACAGTTATCCACTACTTTTGAGTATGAGTTACTAATTCAAGAAATTAATGACGAAGAACAGTGAAATAATTTAGGAATGTATCATCAAAACTTCGATTCATTAAGCCCGCGTTCAATTTCCGTGCAAAACGGTTGTCTATCACAAAGGTACTCGAAAAATTCCATAAATCATTACAACTACTTAATACAAAGTTAGTTGCGTAATTGAGAAGGCATAAAAAAAAATCTCATTTTGTTGCTTAATCGTAATTTATTTCAGTATGAAGTATTGATGGTTTGACAGAAAAGTTTATTTTAGAAATGCTTGGATTGCCGTTTTTTAATGTAGGAAAATAAGTAAAAACTTTTTTTTTAAAGTCAATTCCTACTTAGGTCAAATAGAAATTTTTTTCCAGCGATCTACACGCTTCGCCATTGACGGTATTTACTCCTAAATTTATATCCTGCTAAATATCTTATATAAGAGAAATTTTTGAAATGTATTAAAAATTAAATAAAAAATAGCTAAAATACCAAAAATTAATAGCTCGAAAAGTATTTCTCACAAAATTGTTAGACAAACTGCGTTAGAAAGGTAAAACAATTGTATTTTTCTTGATATAAATTTAAAATCTAATGATTATGCCGTTTTTCAAATATTGAATTTCAAAAATTACCAAACTTCACAATAAAGTGCCATAGCGATGTTACAGTTAACGATAATACAGTTTTTCTCAAATATTAATTAATTAATTAAATTTTATTATTTAATTTTAGTTTTATACTTCATTTCTGTTCAAAAGTATAGACTCACTCCACATTTAGAGTCTCCTTCGCCCGCGAGCCGCCTGATCTTCGTCCGTGAACAGTCCCATTATCTTTTTACGTGTGAAGGTGAAACTATAAATATGGAGTGAGTCTATACTTTTGAACAGAAATTAAATATAAAATTTAAATTAATTAATTAAATTTAATTAATGAATTAATATTTGAAAAAACTGTATTAACATCAATTGTCATCCAGTACAAGTTAAAAAAAAATTATTTGAACTTGAATGGATGAATAGAAAATATTTTATTGACGATTGAAAATTTGAACAAGATATATAAATATATAGAGAGTGTGAGCTAATAGTAGAAATTTAAAAATAAGGAATTAAAACCCATGCAATTTATTGCAATGTTAAACTATCTTATATATTTCTTTTAAATGTTAAAAGGTGTAAATTAACAACATAATATACAGTAAAATAACTTTAATTAATAACTTAATGTTGTTAATTTACAGCCTTTAGCATTTAAAAGAAATATATTATTACAAGGTGTTATAATTTATTATATTGTATCGTGTATAGTTCGAAGAATATTATAAAAGCATGATATTGTAATGAAAAGGATAATTAAAATGTTTACACTCATTTATGATTTATTTTGGTCTTTAATCGAACGAAATAATATTATGAATATAATAAGGTTTATTGTAGTAATTTGGATGAGAAAACTTCCAAACATTTAATAGAAAGTTAGATACGTAACTAGGAAAACATAAAAAATCTCATTTTGTTGAATAATTGTAATTTATTTCAGTATAATGTATTAATGGTCTGACTGAGTAGTTTATTTCATTAATGTTCCAATTACCATTTTTTAATGTAGGAAGAAAAGTTAAAATAAATCCATGCAATTTATTGCCAAGTAAAAGTATAGTGAGTAGTGCAAAAGAGTATATAAAAGCATGATGTGGTATGATAAGGAGAATTACAGTGTACATAATCATTAATGAGATATTTTTCGTCTTTATTAAAACGGAACAAGATTTTGAATAAAATAAGATTTATTGTAGTAATTTGGAAGATGAAACATTAATATGTTCAATAGAAGGTTGAATACGTAATTTGGAATGTATAAAAAATCTCATTTTGTTCAAAAATCGTCATTTATTTCAGTATTATGTATTGATGATGATGATGATTGTAGTTTACTTTAAAAATAAATCAACTGTCATTTTTTAATGTAAGAAAAAAAAAAAGAAAAGAAATCCATTCAATTTAATGTGACGTAAAAGCATATAGAAAGTAATAGTGACTATATAGAACCTAATTGTGAAGACATAAAAATGTTCATTTTGTTGAATAATCGTAATTTATTTCGGAATTAAATATTGATGGTTTGTCAGAATAGTATATTTTATAGACATTTCACAGGCAAATTTTAAAGGGTCAATTGGAAAAAAAGAAATTCCTTCAATTGAATACGTTTTAAAACTGCATCATGTGTAGTCACGTAAATAAAAGCATGTTACATTATATTATGTCGAGTTGTTACTGGAGTATGCTAATTATACTCGTCTGTATGAGAAAGTTTTTCTTCCTTTGTATACATACAGATTAAGAACAAAATATTAAAATGAAAACAAAAGTAAATGTACTGAATATAGTTTGATGTCTATACCTGGTCGTTTTATATTTCAAAATTTTCTGTTCATTTTTAATTTTCCTCGAACGTTCTTACAAACGAGAGTAAAAATAATTTACAAGAAAATACGAAGCTAATAATAGACAAGTTTTAACATTTTTAGAAAACAAAGTTGATCCGTGTTTTAAACATATTAAATTTTGAAACAAAAGTCAAGACGTACAGTTTTTGCTGTCTTATTCCTACCTAGAGAAATCTAATTTATATCGGTTGAAAATATGCTCTGCTTATTTCTTGACTTTCTAACTTTGATTAGCACACATTTTACATGTGTACATTTTACAGTACGCATGCGGATGAATGCGTACTGCAGATGTTTAATGTAACTTTCTTTGTTTAAATTTTGTATAATACTAAATAGAGCAAAATGCAGACACCGTTACAGCATCCCAATTCCTATTTTGCTACGGAATAACATGTAAGTAGCTTTGAGAACGCACATTAAAAAATTTTTGACATTGAGAATTAGAAATAATGATATTCGATTATGATGCTATTGTATATTGAAAAAAATGTATCATTGACTTTCCAAACTTACATTCAAAGAATGCTGACACTACTTTCTAACCATTGTGAACTGATATATCCGTTCACTATGCTGTAGGTTTCACTATAATATTAGCATTATTTAAATTAATATAATTCTACAAATATAATGTAGTTTTAAAATATCAAGTAATGATTAATGGTCTTAAGGATTATATTCATATACACAATTAAGTTTTTTATATCATGTTTGAAATATCATATTTTTTAAGAATTAAAAAAAAAAATACAGTGAAAAGAAAATTATAATTTTGCCCTTTTGCATGGCGGTCAAAGGGCTAATAAGAAATGCAACAGTCGATTGACATGTTATTTCCATTACTAAAACATAGCTGCCAAACATAATGCTAAAATGAAATTATTCTTGTCTTTATGTGGTCATTACTTTATTTAATTTATTAAGTAAAATATAAGGCTTAAAATATATCTATTGGACTTTAAAAAAGCATAAAAGTGTGTATTATTAAATTGGGCTTAATTTAAAATGCGCATTATATTATTTGGTGTTTCCAACAGGCACGAAAGCAAATCACAATAATTGGAGGCATTGAGAATACATCAAATTAATGGACTATTCCAATAAACAATATTCACCTAAGAAAAGTGAACAGTATTTTCATTTAAAAAAAAAAAAAAAAAAAAAAAAAAAACACTTGTTTACTATGTTTATTTAGCATGCGCTGGCGAAAACAAACAAACAAAAAACAACTAAACACCAAGCTCATTTGTTTCTACCATTCCATAGGCATGAAAAAAATATATTAGCTTGGAAAATACTTATCTTACCAAGAAAATTGAACCAAATATCTGAATTAGATAACAGAAAATTTAAGCTTTTATTTTGCCTGAAATCTGTAATAGAAGAATTCCAGTTTAATCTGTCTAAAATGTTCAAAAACTGAAAACACAACATTTGTAATCCTCTTTAAAAAATGGAAAAGAGATATTCAAACGTGAGGCATATTAAAATTTGCTGCGAGAAACTGCTTTTATCCTCAATTTTCACCGTGGATTTCTTTCCCAGTGCAAGATAACTCATGCAAAACAAATAAAATCTAATCTATTTATCTATAAGAATGTGGATGCTTCTAAAATTATGGTCAAAGCTATCGGGAATCCCTTAGGAATGTTTGACAAATGAACGTAGCTCTGCAAGAAAATGGTCTGTTTTCGTTTTCACTTGGTAAAATAATCTTTTTATCGTCTGCGAATAATTTAGTAAAGCCAATAAAAAGAAAGAAATTATTAAGATAAATGCATATATACATATACGTAATTTGGATTTAGAGAACAATTTTTCAATTGTATTGTTTTCCTGTTTGAAATAAAAATTAATAAGTTCGTCCAAAGAAAAATGTTGTTATTGTTCTAAGTATAGCATATTTGCACAGAAAATAATTTCCAACTACTTTAACATTTTTTTTTTTTTTCGGCGAATTATTATGTAGCGACAGGGATTTTTTCTAGCATTTAATATAAATTTATTTTTATCGTCTGCGTATAGTCGTCGTGCGTAAAGTCAATATAAAATAAAAATATTAAGATAAATGGACATATAATATGTATAATTTGGATTTAGATAACTTTTTCACTGGTAATGACACAAGTAATTCATAGCTTTGATTTTTATTAAATAAAAAAAGATAGGTTCGTGCAAAATAAATCAGTTTTTTTTTTACATATATATAAGATATACATACATTAAAACACTTTTTAATTATTTTAGCATCTGTTTGCTCGATTTTAAAAGAATTATTTTGTAATAGCAGGTGCGTTTCTAACATTTAATAAAAAATGTAGTTTAACTAAATGTGTATAATTTAGTAAAGGTAATAAAAAATAATTTATGATAAATATACATATACATATATGTATCTCAATAACTTTTATTTAGAGATTCATTCAATTCTAAATACTCTATTTCTATTTGTTTCTTGAAATAAAAATTTGCATATAGTGTGCATAGCGAAATATTTTTGAGCCTTTTTTAAGTCTATTTTCAAAATAATAATACGGAAAGCTGTGGTTTTCCTAACAACTAAGTAAAAATATTTTTATTTGTCTTCATATTTTTTAAACAAACAAAAAAAAAAAAAAAAAAAAAAAAAAAAGGAATGACATTACTAAGATGCACATCCATGTGTATAATTTCAATTTATAATTTCAACTTTTGTAATTCTAACATTTTATCTATTTGAGAAAAACTTCATAAGTTTAAGCAAAGAGCCGCAGTGTTGTTATTCTAATTGTGGGAAATTTGTATTTAAAAAAATACAGATACTTTATCACTTTTTTTTCGATTTTATTATTATTTTTTTAAATACTATGGCTTTTTTTCTCTAGCCTTTATTAAAAATACATTTTATATTCGTCCACAGTTAAGTGGATGAGAGACTCTTAATAAAGACAAGACTTTTCACTCTTGCTTGCCGTGTATTTTGAGTTTCCAGACGCATAAAATGAGTGTTCTAAGAATTTCGGGCTTGTCAGTAAAATGACTAAGTACTTTGTCAAAGTAAAAGTTTGATTGCTCTTCTCTCAACTGACATTAGTCTCTGCTAGTCTTCTAAAGAATGAATACAAGGATTGTGATGTATGCAGATATTTTCAATTTAACAATAATTTACTCAGTCAGCAGCAAAGTAATAAAAACTAATTCATACCGAATTATTGCAGAATGACAATTTGAATGGTTAATTGTTATTATTATTGATACTATTATTATTATTATTATTACTATTACTTGTTTACATTTGTATCAAAGATCATTTTCGTATAGAACCAATTTTATATTGAAAATCTATACATCAAAATGTGTTATGTTCTTAATTCTGAAGATATTTGACAGTAAATTGTCAATACTTGTAGTAATCTGCAAATTGCGTTGTCGATTTCTCAGAAAAAAAAAACTGTCTGTCACGAAGTCAGTATAAAACAGTTTATTTTATGGAGTTAACTAAATCTTTTAATTGTCAATTTTTTTTCCAGTTAAGAAAATAAAGTACCGTGCTGTATATGTATTATGAGACATCTGCTATTTGTTCGATGCCTAACAAATGTTGTTTGGTAATGTTCCCATAGAAGAAATGGCTTCAAAGAGGAATTTAAATACTATACAATAAATAAAATTATCATTCTTTTATATTTTTAAGTGAAACTTTTAGTAAGACATCTAGCTTGATGGAATCTTTTCAAAATCAACCCTTCAAGTTTCTAAGACCTATTTGTGGCCATCACATACGCACAATGATTGAAAAGTGTGAACAATCCTCGGAATTTAGAAAGCGTCTGGCACTACTATTTCAAATTAGAAAATTTATATTTATCTTTAAATATCAAAATTCATAATCATTGCGTTCAACTGCAAGATTTTTAATAATAAAGCGAAAAATTCAAAATTGTTGTAAAACTGCACACACCCTGTGCATCTGATTTTGTCATATTTGCAGCCATCATATAACTGTAATTTCGAAGTTGTTTGAATTTAGAAAAATAAAATATAACATTATTTATTCTACCTGAAATGCTCAGTGGGAAATTTCTGCAGCAAAAGCATCACTATTTACTTCTAGAATGCTTATAAGAGGTTAAAAAAATCAAACATATTCAGTTTTTCATACATTTTCCAAAGACATAGTTATTTATTTTCTAACACTCTTTTCGCATAAAAGGTTACAGAACTTTTCAAACATTTGATGTTTTCTTCAAAGAAATGTTTTTTCTTCAGCTGAATAAAACTAGTACAATATTTTCATTTATCGATAATAAAGGCAAAAATATTACTGAATTATACTCGAATAATAAATGTATGTAGAGAGAAAACAATATTCTGGCAGTCTCGCATACAAAATCGAATGAACGGGAATATTCATTGCATTAAGCCCCCTGACACCAGTATCACTTGGTGACGAATCTGGAAACAAAGTAATTCCAGTGTCAAGCTTGTCAAACCTGTGCAAGTTTTAATTCTGATTCTTTGATGTTTGTGGCGATTAAATAAATACAAATTTTGAGCTAATGAGTCGGAGAAAAAATAAAATGTGACATTATTTATTTAATCTGAAATTATCAAAGAGACATTTCTGCTACGAAATCATTTCGGTTTACTTGCAGAATGATTATAACAGGTAAAAAAAAAAAAAACATGAAGCAATATTCATTTCTTCAAAATTTTTCTCAAGATATATTTACTTATTTTCTAGTACCCTTTTCTTATAAAAGGTCAGAGAACTTTTCGAACTTTTGATGTTTCCTTCAAAGAAATGTCTTTCTTCAGCTAAATAAAACTACATTCTTTTCATATATCGATAATAAAGGCAAAAATAGAAGTAAAGTACTCAAATTCTATCGAATGAAATATATATAGGGAGAAAACAATATGCTGGCAATCCTGTATACAAAAACGAGTAAAAGCTGGAATACACATTGCTTTAGACCACGTGGCACCAGTAACTCCAGTGGCAGATGTAAGAAATCGCCTCTGGCACCGCAAGTCAGGAAGATGGTTACCTTATAAAAACTTGTTTCCCTTATAAACTCTCACTAGCTTTGGGATGATGTGATTCTTTCTCTCTCTTTCTTTTTTATGTAGACAGAGTAACAGCCGCCGTTAGCTGGTGAATTTGAGGCCAAATAAATAAGACTGGGTGTTATGTGGGAACTCTTTAAGTTTCCACCGGCCAAAATTGCCTTGAGGCTCAGATTTGATCCGAAAGGAGTGTTAAAAATGTGTTCTCTAAGCTGCACATATTCGCTGAGCTCACGATTCTAGTTGACAAAATATATTGTTTCATATTAAATTTATTGCAGATATAAAGATTTATGAAATAAGTAGAACAACGGATCATATTGATTTTTTACAAATGCGTACAAAAGCCATGATGCAAATGGGCTTTTCAGAGTTCAATAAACTAATAAAAGGAATTTTTAAGTGAGATAGTTGATATTAAGAATTAAATTTCTAGAAATTCTTTGAAGAAGTAAAAAATGTCTAAAGAGAGCATAATAAATGGGTTAAAATATATTCTGCAAATATTTCACAAAATTGTTGAAGCTATTATTATTGTTGTGATTTTGAAATATTTTATTAAGAACTAAGACTTTATAAACTTTTCAAAGTTCTGGAGAATTCTAAAGACTTCGTCATTATATGTTTAACAGGAAATTTACTGATACATATATGGAATTTTATTCAAAGTTTTTGCATTTGGAGTAGACACAGACAGCCATTAGCTGGTGAATTTGAGGCTAAATAAATAAGGTTGAGTGTCATGTGGCAATTCTTAAGTTTCCACGGGCCAAAATTGCCTTAAGGCTCAGATTTGATCCGAAAGAAGTGTTAAAAATTTGTTCTCTAAGCTGCATATATTCGTTGAGCTCACGAATTTAGATGACAAAATATTCTGTTTCATATTAAATTTAGGAAAGATATAAAACTTTCGGAAATGAGCATAATAAAAGGTTCATATTGATATTTATAAATATGTACAAACGCGATGTAAAGAAAGTGTTTTTCATACTGATTTTTAAAGTTTTTATTTATATCATTTTATTTTATTTAAAATTAAAATTACAGAAATTCTTTTAAGTTGTAAAAAAAAAGAAAGAAAGAATGCTTAATGATTCAGTTAAAATGTATTCCGCAAATATATTAAAAAATTGTTGAAGCCATTATTACTGTCACGATTTTGAAATATTTTATTAGAAACTAAGATTTTATAAACTTTTGAAATTCGTGAGAGAATTCTAAAAATTTCGTTCTATATTTCAACAGGAATTTCAGTGGTATATATGGTGTTCGTTTAAAAATTTTTGTATGTGAAGTAGACATAGTAACAGCCAATTTTAGCTAATAAATTTGAGGACAAATAAATAAAGTTGGTTGTTATGTGGGAACACTTAATTTTCCGCGTTTAAGAGTTGACTCCAGGAATAGGTTTGATCCTATTGGAATGTAGAAAATGTGCTCCTTAATCTACACACATCCGTTTAGCTCACGATTCTACATGAAATTTATTATAGATATAAACATAGCTAATTTTTATGCTGAAGTAAATTGAAAAAAATTTCACATTGGCTATTATAAGTGTAAGAAAAAAGTTTGTACTTGAAAAATTTCACGACGGGTATTAAATTAATAAACTAAAATTTTTTTGAAAAGTGTCATTGGTTTTATTAAAATTTTATTGAATTTTTGAAGTTGCGAGATTTATAAACAGTTCATTATTTTAAACAGTACAACATAGTTTAGTTAAAATAATTATCTATAAATAATAACATAAAATATATTTCCGTTTAAGAATTCGACTTTTCCCCTCTAATTCTATGAATGTATAAAATATACAAAATAATTATTGAATTTTAAGTACTTCGAGAGACTACTTTACTTTATCCCACGTATATTTCTAAATTTAAACGTCCTTGTATAACTGTGCTAATTTTCCTTTTATAAGAAAGCGGGTCACAACCTACGAAAAAGCCCATTTTGTTTATGAGCTTCCATGCTTCCATAACAAGTGCGGTATTGCTGCCTAAATTTTTAGATATTGCCAGTATATATTTTGAACTAAAATTTAAACAGTTTTATGAATTTTTATTTTAAAAATTCTAAATTTAAAAAATCAGATCTATTGAACATATAAAAATAAATACTGATTGAGAAGATGTGACTTGTGAATTTTACGTTCCTCGTTTATACGATATTAATCTTTATGAATGATTTTTCGAAGGTCTTACAGCAAGATAAATTGCCTCTCCTTCTAAAATTGTGATCGAATATAAATAAATGTATTTTCGCTTATTTTAAGAGGTCAACTATTATAAATTTAGAAAAAGATATAAATGCCTTTAAGGCGAATATGTGTTAGCGAGAACACTAAAAATCAGTAAAACACTATTTATTTTACGGAATATATTCTATATTTATCATGAACTTTCTTTTATTTTAACAGATTTTGACCGTAATTTCGTAATAAATGCAGATTATTTCTGCAAAATAAACAGTTTTTTTACAGGCGTCTAGACTGACAGTTTTTTTCCTGTAAAATCAACAGATTTTTTTTTCAGTGTAAATAATTCGTGCGGGTTCTTACTACACAAAGTTAGTACTTGTTTAAAGAAAAATAAGATAACTTATCCGTTCAAAGTGTTATTAAATGCTTAATTTAAATATTTTATTTTTGTATCTATTTCAAAGTATTATTTTCATTTTTCAATAAGAATTTATCTTCTCTTTTCTGCAAATAAAAATTATCTGTGATGGCTGTTCCTCTCTGTCTCACATTTTGGATACTGGGTAGAAAATAATTACATCAAATCTAGCGTTTTTAAAATAAAGAAGTCATTAAAAAGATCAAAGATATTTAAGATTATATGTGAGATCATTATTTAGCATGATTAAAGATTCTTAAGTTGCGATAGCAGTGTTCATTTTCTTCTTTTTTTTTAACTTCAACACTTCAAATCAGTCGAATTTAATTACATTCTTTTCTTTAGTCAATTTAGAAACTTTATACGCGAGCGACATTAGACTCAGAAATCATTTCTAAAAATTTATGCAGAGGATTTACGTAAGGATAATGGATAAATAAAAATATTTTCAATAAATATTTTATAAAAGCTAAATGCAATTTAGCTTCTCATAAACGTACACGGAGATCCTTTTGAAGAAAGATTAATTAGATGAAAGTTTTGAAAACGTATATCAACGATAATTTATAAAGATATTCCGAATCAGAATATTTTAATAAATCTTCTGAAAAATAGGTAATTATCTATTTTACAAATGGAATGTTCAATATGTTATAAAATAGTTTGAGAGAAAATTAAGTTTTAGATATGTAAAAAATATAAGAAATTTTTAATATCGCTCAAGTATGCAGAATTAAACATTTAATTTTTTTTCTAAAATGTAAAGCTTCCCATTCATTACAAAGATGAAAAAAAAAATACAGATGAAATTAGCACATGTGAAACTAGGCTGTTAATTCAAATTATAATTCGAATAGAATATAAATTGTTATTGAATAATGAAAAAAGTACTTTAAAACATATATATATATATATATATTTTAAATAAAACTTTAATAAAGTTACCGGGAGGGACATTTGTGCTCTACAGACTTGGCCTCCTCGTCTAAGCAATCCCTCTTAAGCAGTAAAATAAAAAGTAAACGATTAGTAACAGTATGAACAGGATAAATTACTCTTGCTGTTATAGTAACCGTCCTTTTACACTAAATTATTAATATTTATAGCATAACGTACCTTTTTATATTAACGTATGTGTTTTAATTCTGAATAAGATTTCATTAGGTTTTATATTTTATTTAAATAAATAAATAAATAAAATAATCAATGATTTCTAATTATTTATGTCTCACATTTCCGATATTATGTGGAAATAACTAAGTCAATTATTACTCTAGAACTGTGTCATTAATATAAAATCACTATTTAGCATGATTAAAGATTCTTAAGTTATGATAACTGCGTTCATTTTTTTTCCTTTTTCCAAACCTTTGACTCACCAAATATAATTTCATTAGGTTTTATATTTTATTTATTTATTTATTTATTTATTTAAATTAATTAATCAATGATTTCTAATTATTTATGTCTCACATTTCCGATATTATCTGGAAATAACAAAGTCAATTATTACTCTAAAACTGTGTCATTAATATAAAATCACTATTTAGCATAATTAAATATTCTTAAGTTATGATTACTGCGTTAATTTTTTTTTCCTTTTTTCAAACATTTGACTCACCAAATATAATTTCATTAGGTTTTATGTTTTATTTATTTTTTTAGATAAATAAAATAATCAGTGATTTCTAATTATTTATGTCTCACATTTCCGATATTATGTGGAAATAACTAAGTCAAATATTACGCCAAAGCTGTGTCATTAACATAAAATCACTATTTAGTATGTTTAAAGATTCTTAAGTTATGATAACTGCTTTCATTTTTTTCCCTTTTTCCAAATCTTTGACTCACCAAATAGTTAGAATTTATTCACAATTTTGTTTCACTCCTTTAAGCTTTTTAGAACTTTATGAGCTAACGACGTTAGATTGAAAAATCTAAATTATATCTAGAAGATTTAAATACGACAAAAATAAGTTGGTGATTAAAAGTTTTCTTATAAATATGTTATATCTCTAAATGAATAACGTTTCTCATAAATTTTCACAAATGCTTCTTTAAAAGAGGATTAATTGAATGAAAGATTTATAAACGTATATAAAAGATATTTTATAAAGATATTTTGCAATAGTATGTATATTTTAATATTCTTTAAATTACGTATAATACAAATGGAATTCCAAAAATCTCAATTTTAAAAATAATTTTAAAAAATTAAGATTTTCAAATGTGAATAAATATAAAGAAAATTTTAATATCACTCAAGAATAAAGAAAATGCAGCGCATTTTTAATTCATTTCCCAAATTTTAAAGACTTTTTTTCTCAAGCAAAAAATATAGATAAAAATATGAGCACGTACCAATCTAAAGCTTTGTTTTGCTAAGTTATTATTTGTTAGGTAAAGTACATTTTATGTAATAATTTAATATTTCTTTTAAAATTCTTTTGCATCTCTATTTTCATTATCAATGAACCTTATTATATTTTATATTTTATATCTCTTTTTAGTTAAGTAAAATACCCTTTGATTGCTAATAATCTGTATCGTATATTTTTGATATCAATTGGAAATTAATTAGTTCAAATCTAACGCTGAAATTGCACTTTTAAAATGAAGAAAGCATTAAAAAGATCAAAGTCAGTTAAAATAAAATGTAAGATCATTATTTAGTATGATTAAAGATTCTTATGTTATGATAGCGGTGTTCATTTTTTTTTTTTAACTTCTCCGCTTCAAATAATAATAAAAAAATCTTTAGTCAATTTAGAAACTTAATATGCTAACGAATTTAGATTTAAAAATCATTTAAAGAAATGTTTGATGAAGATTTTGATATGAGAAAAATAAATGGATAAATAAAAATATATTTCAATAAATATTTTATACCTTTTAATGCAATTCAGTTTCACATAAACGCACACAAGGACTTTTTAAAAAAAGTTAATTAAATGAAAGTTTTCAAAAACGTATATCAAAGATAATTTATAAAGAAATTCTGCATTAGTGCATTTTAATAAAATTTGAGTTACCTTTTTTATAAATAGAATTCCAAATACCTTTTAAAAGAAATTGAGAAAAAAACAAATTAAGATTTCGATAGTAATAAATATAAATAAAATTTTAATGCCACTCAAGAATTAAAAAAAAAATACTACGAATTTTAAAGCTTATTCTTAAATTTTAAAAGCGAGGAAAAAAAAAAAAAGATAAAAATTATCAACCCGTACCAAATTAGTGCTTTTCTTGCTATAATAGGAGTCGTATTATACTAAGTTATTATGTAACATATCATTTCCTATGCATTTTAACCCTATAATGTGTAGCCATCGTGTAGCCAATTGACAACACATTTTAATGTTTTACTATTGACTCATTTTAAAGTCCCCAAAAGTCAACGGCAGGTGTTCCAATATAATTTTAGCCCGCTTTATTGGAATCGTTTACATAATAGCCAAGTATATGGCAGCACAAGCCCGGTATTTTGCTTCAACTTGGAAAATTGAGAAAAGGTTGCAAGTGTTTTGCAAGACATATTTCTAGTGCTGCAAGGCATATTTCTAACACTTGAATAAAAATTGAAAATTTATATCAGACTTCTGCAAAAATTTTAAACGGTAAAATATAGTATTTAATTTATCTATGGTATTAATATAGTATTTACTTATAGTATTTAAACTGGTCCATTTCATAGCGTATCCATTTGAAACAGTTTAAAAATTTCTAGAAAAATTTAATAAAATTAAGAATTTTTTTATAATTTTTCCTGTGTTATGTACATCTGTCAAAAACACATTTCTTTTTAGCAAAATAAAAATTCATGCAGGTCTCATCATTCTAGGTCTTTTGTCTCTATATTTTCACCATGAGTAAGATTTTATTATATTTCACGTAGTATTTTCTCTTTTACATAAATACATTTTTCTGATATTACTAATCATCTCTATCGCACATTTCTGACATTAAATGAAAAATAATTACAAAAAATCTAACACCGAATTTGTACTTTTAATAATTAAGAAAGCATTAAAAAGACCAAAGTCAGTTAAGATCAAATGTAAGATCATTATTCAGCATGATTAAAGATTCTTATGTTATGATAGCCATGTTCATTTTTTTTTTTTAAACTTCAACTCTTCAAATAATTAGAATTTAATCGCATTTCTTCTTTTGTCAATTTAAAATTTTTATGCGTTAATGACGTTAGATTCAGAAATCATTTTTAAAGCTTTATGCAGAGGACTTAGACTCAATAAAAATAAATGGATAAAGAAAAATATTTTCAATAAATAATTTATATCTTACATTGCAGTTTCAGTTTCTCATAAATGCGCACAAAGACTCTTTAAAAGAAGATTAATTAGATGAAAGTTTTGAAAACGGTATATTAAACGTAATTTATAAAGATATTCTGCATTAGTATATTTTAATAAATCTTCAATTACGTATTTTACAAATGAGATTCCAAATATCGCGATAGCTGTTTCAGTTTCTTACTAGTAAATCTTCGCTACGGCATCTTATTTGATTATGCTTTAATGCTTATCGTGCACATATGCCAAATAGGGTTCCATGGATTTATAGAAATTAAACAATATTCGGGTTTGTAGTTTTAAATCAGAGAAAATAGTAAATAGTAGAATATTTTCGTTGAAATATCGACATCGTTTATTATACATGATGTATATGAACATAGACATTATTTATTTTCCTGAGGTCAATGCTAAAAGAAATAAAAATGCTCTCTTAAAAATATTGATATTATTGTTTTTTGTTGTTTTTTTTTTTTGTATAATTAAGGTACATTATTTATTGTTATACACAGGGTGTCACAAAATGTCTAGTATGAAAGTTTAAAGATGATAAATCTCGTCAAGACAACTTTTTTTTTTAAATTGTAAATAAGGATCACAATCCCCAAATATATTTTAGTTATTTTCGTTTTCTTCCATTGACTTTTTTACCATAGAACATGGGGAAGACTATTTAAAAGAAGATTAATTGGATGAAAGTTTTGAAAATGTATATCAAAGTAAATTCATAAAGATATTCTGCATTAGTACATTTTAATAAATCTTCAATTACGTATTTTACAAATGAGATTCAAAATATCGCGATAGCTGTTTCAGTTTCTTACTAGTAAATCTTCGCTACGGCATCTTATTTAATTATGCATTTCTGCTTATCGTGCATATATAACAAATAGGGTTCCATAAATTTATAGAAATTAGACAATATTCGGGTTTGTAGTTTTAAATCAGAGAAAATAGTAAATAGTAGAATATTTTCGCAGAATATCGACACACATGATGATTTATTATAGATGAATATTATGAATATAGAACATCATTCATTACCCTGGGGTCAATGCTAAAAGAAATAAAAATGCTCTCTTTAAAAAAAATTGAGATTATTATTATATTTTTGTTTTTTGTACAATCAAGACACGACACATTACCGTAATTTCCGGCCTATAATCCGCGGATAAAACAATCATGTTTCAACCCAGAAATATAATTTAACATTTTAAGTCAAAACAATTTCCGAACGGTTGATGTCGGTTAAGGGGCTTCCAAGTTGCAATCAACTTAATGTCCAGTCTATTGCAAGTAAAGTGTATTGTGTTAAATTAAGCCGTTGGGAAAAGTTAATATGTAATATTAACTACATGATAAAGGAACAATTACAATATAAAGGATAGATGTAAAATTAAGAAATGAGATGATAATAAATTTAGAATAATAAAGTAAAGCGAAAGAGATTAAGGATAGAGTCTAAATATTGAGAAGAAAGTAAAATAGTATATCTATAGTTATAACTAACTACTTGTAAAGAAGTTGAAAAAGTAAAAAAAATAGTGTTTAAATATTTACAGCGATTCATTAATTTATATTTTATTAATTAAACTTTCTGGGTCGAAACGTGATTCTTTGATCCATGGATTATAGGCCGGAAATTACGGTATTTATTGTTATACGCAGAGTGCCACAAAATGCCTAGCGTGGAAGTTTAAGCATGATGAATCTCTTCAAGACAATTCTTTTTAATAGTAAACAAGCATCATAATCCCCAAATATATTTTAGTTATTTGCGTTTTCTTCCATTGATTTTTTTTTTTCTTTGCTGGTACAATTAATATATTTTTTTAAATCTCAAAGATATATATTCTTATTACAAATTGTTTGTTTTCCTTGCAATCACCAGAAGTTGGCACCGATTCTTTGTCTATTTTATATTGAAGAAGAAGCTTATCTCTTTAATCCTTGAAACAGCTGTAATCTCAGATCATTCAGACATTTGACTATTCGTCACGTTCGTTTTAACATATCGCGTGATCATCTTAACAAAAAAGGGATCTTTTAAATTTATCTGATCATATTTAAATGTTTTTTTTTTTTTTTTTTTTTTTTTTTTTTTTTATCCCAGCAATATTAGTAATATCTTTTTATTAAAATTCTAATAGATTTTGGAGAAAATTATAAGTTGGCATCTTCAAAAAAGATAAAAGATAAAAGATTGCACACATAATTTAAATTCCAAAAGAGATTTATTTATCTAACGTAAACTTTACATTTTTCTAACAAACATCAGAAAAGATTTTGTTTGCTTTTTTCAGAATAATCAATCTCAAAGCCAGCATTTGTCGACAACATGCTTTGTTAGTGGATTACATTAGAATCTTCTGTAAGGGTAGCGAGTATTTTCGAGTATATTATCTTAATATCTTTAAAAGAAAGATTTACGTAAGTATCCAGAGTATTTGAGAATTTCTTTAGTATCTGCCGTCTTCTCTTATAATCTGAATAATCTCTAAAAGTTATAATAAATTTGAATTAATTTTTTCTGCTTTTTTAAGTAAAATATCTCGAAATGAAACAAATATTTTATTATTTTTAGAGTAGTTTCATGAAAATTAAGAATGCAAAAACAGCAAAATCGAAAATTTTCAGGTAAAACAAAAGTATAAATATTTTTAAAATGTTTTTGAAAAAGAGCAAGAATATTGAATTTGCTGCAAGTTCTAAATAAAATAACTTTATTATCGTAAATTATAACCCATATATAGGCAAGCACTGTTACTTTTATTTCCAGTTTTGTCAACATATGCCAAATAATCGTTCAAAATATTGAGGTTAAAACCAAAAGCGTCTTTAAAATGTGATTTATTAAATAAAAGCTAGCACATACATTTTAAAAATCTCCCCAAATTTATTTATCTAATAAACTTTCCTTTCCTTTTATAGACGTCTGAAAATATTTTGTTTGGAATCCCAAATAATCAGTCTCAGTACAATCATTTGTTGACAACATGCTTTATAGTGGATTACAGTAGAATCTTGTTAAAGGTTACCCAGCAATTTCGAATCTGATTTCCTTAATACCTTAGTAGGTTTTCTATAGTACCGATAGTATTTGAACATTTTATCGTGAATTTTGTTATTTTAATATTTTCGGAATGTATAATAATAACAGTATTTCCCTTTTCTTTAATAGCATGTTTTCATCAAGTTTGACTCTGTAAATGTATGATTAGTAGGAAATGAAACCTAACTTTATTTATTTCACCCTGGATATATATATATATATATAATATACATATTTAAAAATGAAAACATGTGTGAAAAACAAAGGATGAGATATTATAAAAAGCAATGGAAAGGGCGCTGCAAGACTTAAATTTAATAAAACGAAAAGTCAAAAATGGAAAACTATGAATGTCTTATGGAATCGTCAGAGGAGCTTCATAAGAATATTCATAGTAAATATATGTTATTTCAGCAAATATTAACCATGCTCTGACTATTAAAACACTAAAAAATTGTTTCTTCTATTTCATCAAAACTCACCGAGATATGATATCTGAAAAATCATGAAATTTTGGAGGTTTCTGACACTAAAAACGAACAGCCGATTTTTTAGTACCGGAAAGCTCCCAAATTTCATGAAATTCAAAGTATATCTTGATGAGTTTCAGTCGAAGAAAAATGGAATTTTTACTGTTTTACTTGTCAGAGAACAGTTATTTTTTTTATATACAACTTATAGGATCCAGGTACCTTATAAACATTTAAAAAGTATAACCTTATAAACATTTAAAATTAAAGTCCGTTTCAGTCTTTTTAGGACACCCTGTATAATGTATGTTCGTGTGTGTAAAAATAGATAGATCATGCGTGTGTGTTTCATTATGTAATAAAAAAATACATTATAATTTTGAAATATTATTATAAGGATGAGACTTTTGAGTAACATCCAGCACCAACACTGCAGATCTGAGTTCGAATTACGTGTTCATAATCATACGTTCGTGAATTTCTCCTGTATAGAAAATATAGTTTACAGAAAAATATACATTTAAAAATAATAAATTAGAAAACGGTATTTTTAAACAGCAATCAATATATTTTGTTTCTAAATTCAAATAAAACTTCTATAATTATAGAACTCAGTAATAAGGAATATATATTAAATTATATCTCTTGAATTAAATAAATTTGACCGCGTGGAATATCGAAAGATAATACAGGAATATAATTTGGATCCAAATGAAATAAATCATGTATAATTATATTTATCAACATTTAATGATTTAGAGTACAATAGATTGGTGAACGATACAGAGAAATCAACGGTTCGTTTGTAAATTTAATCATTAGATTAAAATTATACTTTGTATATATGTTGATCGAGCTGCATTTTTTAAAAACCAGTTTCCACTGTTATTAAATAAAATGAGCAATGCGGTTGTAACCGATTATTTGTAAATCTCTAAACATTGCTGATTTAGATACAATCGTTTTGTATGGCATTTTAAATATCTGCAGTATAGTAATGTCTCTATCACAGCCATTTTCGCATCTTTAATATCGATCGTTAAAGATTCAGTGAAAACGATTTCACGCATGAAAAGTAATGTTCATAGGCTGTCATTAAACAAAGATGAAGACCTTGAAAATCAAAACTGACTATACTCTCTGTTTAAATGTATATTGCATTTTTAAAGGCAAGCTGATTGCTAATTTAAACTTTTATTGCTAATAACGTTGAAGCGCACTTTTGTTGTTGAAATTTTAGAGGATGTAATATTTATGACATAAAATAAGTTATCATCTACTGTAATTATAATCGAAATTACTTTGTATTCATGTGTAAAAATTTATATCGTATATTCACAGTGTTAATGTTTCAAAAACGTAGCAGTAGTCTACAATCAAATTTACGAATTCAAATCTCATATGAGTCCATTTCAGCTCAGTTGGAACATGCTGTACACAAAATGATGGGCATGGTTTGATCTTCGCATGTTTGATACCAGCATGGTCCGAACGGGATGACAGTGTAAGGTTTTCAGGTTTGTCTTAGCAAAAGAGCGCTTATTTGATAGTAATTTCTAGAATAGTAATTAGTAATTTTTTTTTTCAAAAAATCCTCTTTACATGCATCCCAAATATTCTTAAAAGGCCAAAAATCGCTTATGCTTAAAAATATCCTCCTTCGGTACTTTTATGTTAGCCTGGCGCAAATCTCGCCAATAGCATTTTTTCCCTCGGCAATAGCAGCTTTAATTTTTCGCGTATGTAAAATAGAAACAATCCTTTGATGTTAACATAAAATGTCTTGGTTTATGGTAATATTTCTTAGTTGTTTATCAATTTATTTATTTTGCACTTTAAATTAAATGGGTAAAAAAATAGGCGTATTTTAAATGTAATCAGTAAAAAACATGTATTTCTAATGTATTTAAAAAAAAAAAAAAAAGTTATCTATTTTAAATACAAAGAGTGAAAGTTTTGTATTTTAAATGATTTGAATGCAATACGAATTATGGCGATGGGGACTATACTTGGCGATTTATCATTTGCACTCAGCTAACACAAAATTACTCATCCTTCTTTATTTTGAATCCTTTATAAAAGATCGATTAAAAAAAACACTTGGCAAAGTTAATTACGCATATTTTTATTTAAATCTTTTATTTTATCAAAAACTGATTAATGAACCACATTATGATCCTTTGAAAAAAATACTTATATAATAAAAGAAGCATGGTCAAAAAATTGTTGATTTTTTTTTTTTCAAGCTAAAATATTAACTTTTCCAGAGCGAATAAAAAAATGTCCAAAAAACACTTAATAAAATAAGGAGCATTATTTGTGGAATAAAAAGAAAAGATGAATTCTTTCCGAAGAAAAGACAATCGAATCTAGCTTTAAACATCAGTTTCAGATTTCTTTTACGTTCAGAAAATAAACTTCTTGAGTCTACACAATTTTCTACTGCTTCCAATTTTCAAAACGCTTAAAAGTGAGATTCTCTGGATGGTCCTGACAATTGTTGGTTCAAAACTTTAATTAAAATTTCATATACTATTTTTGTCATTTATCGCTTGTTTTGACGTGTTTTACGTTTCATAAAAACACGCCAACTACCATAAAAGTGAAACTATCTAGAAAACTACAGCTGCTTTTTTTTTTTTTTTTTTTTTTTTTTTTTTTTTAAACATTGTCGTATTGTGCATATTTTGCTTCTTATATAGACACTTATAAAAATCGATTATACTTTATTTTTTTTATCGTCTGCTGTAGTAATTATTGAAATAATACGTCTAACACTTAAAATTATAACATGTCTATTATAAGAATACTACATTAATGATATATAAACATGGTAATTAGCTATACTGAAGATTATTTTATCAAGTTTGAAGTAATAATCCAGGAAATGATTCTAAAATGTGATATAAACGGAATTTTGAAGAAAAAAATGCTTTTTTTTTCTGGCAAAAAATATATACATCGTAAAAAAGAAAAAAACAAATTGTGTCAAGATTTAATAAAATAAGAAGCTATACTGGGGGAAAAAGAAAACAAATGTATTTGCAGAAGAAAAGACAAACGAATCTAGCTTTAAACATCAGTTTCAGATTTGTTTATGTTCCGAAAATTAAATTTTTGAGACTACACAATTTGTTTCCACTTCCAAATTCAAAACACTTACTCGCCTGATGTTCCGGACAATTTTTGATTCAAAAATTTAATTAACAGATCATTTAATTTTTTTCATAAATGTCTGTCCAGTCTCTCATGTTCTGTTTTTTCGAAAAATACACCGACTACAATAAAACTTGAATATGTTATTAAACAACAGCTTTTATTTGTTAATGTCTTTCTTTTATTTATTTATTTTAATATGTACCCCATCTGTCATAATTGTATCTATTTTAATAATATGCAGAGATGACATTCAGCCATACCAAAACTTATTTTATAAGCTTTTTTTGTAATCAACTACGAAATGATCCTTTAATGCAGTGTTTCTAAACCTATATTACCCCACAGCACGCTTAAGCTCATGGTTATACTTCTACGGCACACGAAGTTATTGTGCTGAAAAAACATAATAATTTAAATCTAATGATTTTAAAATCAATTCAATGAGACTTTTTTTCTATACTACACCATACACATATCACTGGTTCAAAAGTTTCTACTGCCTTTTATATTGAAATGCTTTACCTTTTGGAGAAATATTTTTTCTCTGAATTAATAAATTTATACAAAGATGTTAAATCATTTTCATGATTTCCCCAAATACTTTTAAAAAGATAACACAAACACTGAAATAAGCTTCTAAAAGAAACGCAGCTTTATGACTTCAACCTAATTAAAAAATAAATCGCATAATAAATGAAAGTTTTATGTAGTTAATTAGCTATAATTTGCTTATTTAATAAAATTTTGATAGATCTTGACTGAAAATTTTATCGGCATACTTGAGGTACTCTTGTAGCGTACTAGTGTATTGTGGTATACCTAAAGTTCTCTAAGTGTGACTAGTGTGTCGCAGCATATATGAAGTTACCTAGCTACGTACAATTGTGTCGCGGCACACCTGAAGATATCTCGTTGGAGACTAGTATGTTGCGTCACACCCGAGGTTCTCTCGTTATGGAATAGATTTAATGCCTGAGTGGGACAGATCGGTCTGAGTAACCAGACCGTGGACCTTTAAACGACCCATCCGGTTATGGAATAGATTTTTGTGGCACACCTGAGGATCTCACGTTGTGGATTAGTGTGTCGTGAACCACGTTATGTTTTCACGCTGTAGAATACTGTGTCGCGCACACCTGCAGATATCTCGTTGCAGACTAGTATGTTGCGTCACACCCGAGATTCTCTCGTTATGGAATAGATTGTTGCGGCACACCTGATGATCTCACGTTGCGGACTAGTGTGTGGTGGCACACATTATGGTTTCGCGCTATGGAATACTGTGTTGCGGCACAGCTGAGAATATCTTGTTACGGATTAATGTATCGTGGCACATTAACCTGAGGGTTTCATCATGGAGCACTAGTGTGTCACGACACACCGGTTGAGAACCACTGCTTTAATGTAATATAAACAACATTTATAAAAAAATATATTGATTTTTCAGAAATTAAAAAATTTAACTTTATCAAGAATCAAAAAAAAAAAAAAAAAGGTTTAACAAAATAAGAAACAATATTAGAGAAAAAAGAAAACTTATGTGTTTGCCGAAGGAAAGACAATTGAATTTAGTTTTAAAATGTCAGTTTCAGATTGCCTTAACTATCAGAAAATAAACTTTTTAAGGCTCCACAATTCTTTCTTCTGCTTCCAAATTTCAAAACACTTAAAAATGTGACTCTCCGGATATTTCTGACAATTGTTGATTCAAATATGAAATTAAAGAAACTAACAGTAATTTTTTTTACAACTTCTTGCTTGTTCATTTATGCTCTATCTTTCGAAAAAAAAACCCACTAATGTGAAATTTGAATCTGCTATTATAGCAAAAAACAGCTTATAGTCTATTAATTTTTTATGCAGAAGTTGTGGACATTTAAAAAAATCGAATATTTATTAATATGTTATCGTCTACCTAAATAATCATTGGACTGCTATGATTAGTACATAAATATTTCATCTATCTTTGATTTTGGTAACTTTATTAATGATGCATAAACACACTCTCAGAAAAAACTAAATTTATGAGCGTTGGCCCTTCAATTTTCACGGGCAACAGCCTTATTTGATGAAAAACGGTCTGATCCACTAAATAAGCGGCCTTATCCCTTAGATACTTAGAAATTAAGAGCAATCCACATATTCTTACAGTTCTAGGCCATATGTTAGCAAAAATACGGTACGACCCCATACATTGTCTTCCGCTAGGGTGTAACCCTTCATTTTACTCGTGTTCCGAAAATTTTAACCTGCCAAAACAGCGATTCTGTGATGATTATCTAACGTGCTACGTGCTACGGAACCGTAAGTAAAGTGTTATTGTGTTTTAAAGTGCATTATATCCTGTGCATTATAATGCTGTATTACTTTGCCCCGTAAAATTACGGTCTGCACAAAATGATGGGCATGGATTGATTTTTTTTTTACCGGGTATGACTGGAATCTCTGCTGCCGGTCTCTGCCCGTAATTTTACTGCATTTTTTTTTAACAGTGCATGCTAATCAGATACGTATTTCATCAAATGTTTAGTAATTAACCGCGAAATGATTTTTAATGTAAAATAAACAGAATCCCCAAATATTTTTTCATTTTCCTCGAGCTAATATATTAACTTTATTAAGAACTACAAAAAATAAAAAAAAAATGTATAACAAGATTTAACAAAATAAGAAGCAACATTTAATAAAAGAAAAAAAGATGTGTGTTTACCGAAAAGGAAAGGCAATCGAATGTAGCTTTCAACGTCAGTTTCAGATTTCTTTTGCGTTGCGAAAATAAACTTTTTAAGCCTACGTGCTTTTTTCCGGCTTCCAAATTTCAAAACACTTAAAAAGTGACTCTACGGATGTTCTTGACAAATGTTGATTCAAAAATTTAATTAAAGTATCAATTAATTTTTCATAACTGCTTTTTAAAGAAAGTTCCTTTTAATAAAGATGCTTAAGATGACGGGGATGAAAGTTAATTTTATGGAACATAATGTTCACGTAAATATGTTATTAATAAATAATTAGATCTTTTTTTCTGAATTTTATCAGTAATGAATATTTAATGTTTTATGTCTTCCTCATTTTTGTATAGAAATGACACTTGTCGCAAACAGATTTTAATAAATAATGAAACTTTTATCTGAAAAATGTATTTAAAAAAAAAAATCTATTACCTTTTTGTTTCATAAAAATAAAATATTAGCTTGATGCATATATTTTTAATATTACTGATCGATCATGTTATCCAATTATAATTATTTTAAAACGTTATAAGGAATGGGAATAAATAAAATTATTTTAGGTTTAGTAGAAAAATGATGAATTACAGAGACAATGTAATCCCCAAATGCATTAATATTTAAATATATTGCATGTCTTCTGTTGTCATAAAACTGAAATGCAAACATATATTTAAATTAATCTTCGTAATTATCACGACCTTCAAAGAACGATTTTTAAATTTCCTTGGAAGTAATATATATATATATATATATATATATATATATATATATATATATATATATCAAAATCTAATTTAATTATATGTATGATATGTTTTCAAAAGTGTTAATGAAGTATACTCTTTTTTTTAAGTTGAGCATTTTAACACCAGTATTTAAATATTGATAAAAACTCTAAAAAAGAAAAAAAAAGAAAAAAAGAAAAAAAGAAAAAAAGCCACTTGATAACGAATGATAGAAAATAAGCTAAAGTTTAGACATAAAAAATATTATAAACAGTGCACTAAACTTTAAATTCGTATTTTAAATTTTATTAATAATTTATTTTTATTATTTTTTTCAGGCATTAATCGTCAGTTTTGTAAGGGAATACTGGTTATTCTTTATAAAACGTATAATTTTATTGATAGCACGGACCTTAAATTTTACTTAATAACATAATCATAATCATTTAAATCTATATTTTTTCTGTGTGAAATAAAGTATACAAAAATTTCTTTAAAAAAGTATGGAAAAAACAACAGAACAAGAACATTTCCTTGAAAGCAAAAACATATAAGTGGCTTTGTCTATTATCAGGAAAATAAATTAATATACTAAAAGTTGTGAAAATGGAATTGCTAGCGATTGGAATATTATTCCGTTTTGAGAAGCTTTCCGCCTTTATAATATTCTTTCCGACGTTGGCCATCAAATCTTTCCGTTTAAGACAGGATTCCGTTACAGATTTGTTAAGTTTTTAAGAGATTTACCGTATTTCATAAATTTAATTCATTCGAAAAAATTATTGTACTTCGTTGTAAATGCTTTGCGCCTTAAATACTAATAGTAATAATATTATTAATGTGTAATAAAAATAAATTAGAAAAAAAAATTCTCAGTGTACTTAAAATTATCTGATCCAGGTAACAGTTTTAACGTGTTATACATTAATTTGTCTTTTAGAATTGTGTTTTTTTTTCTTTCTTTCTTTCTTTTTTTTTTTTTTTAATACTTATATTAAGGATTAAACACCAGAAATTTTAAGCCAGATTTTTAACTTTATTTAGTAGCATATTTATGTGATTTATGTGATTTTTACAGGAATAATCTCTCTCTCTCTATATATATATATATATAGTGGTCGCGAAAAACTTGATTTATTAATTAAAAGTTAAATAAAAAGTGTTGCAAATTTGATACACTATACATTTAAGGGTTAATAACGTAATTTATTATTTAAAAATACCTTGTCTCTTTTATACTTTGTTTAAATTAAGAAAAATATACTTTTCTCTGTTAAAATAAATTTTCGGATTAAAAATTAAATCAGAGTAACAAATTTTTCTCCTCTTTATACTACTCGTGCATAACAAAGTGATTATTTTTAAACTTTAATCTCATATTTCTAATTGGAAATGATGTCGTGGAAGAACAGTTTAAGAAACAAAAAAGAACGTTTACTTTATAATGAGACATTTGAAGTTTTTATTTCGTTTTAATATCTAAATCATTACTGGCCGTTTTCGGACGACAGAGATACAAAATTTTTCGCTAGATTCAAATTTGTTTCCATTTACTTTCAAGTTAATTGGCGTATAAAACAAATTTCAAAGAATTTCTCTTTAAGATCTTCCAGATAGTCTAGAGTTCCGATTCTTAAAAGAAGTATTATGTATGTGTAAAAACAACAAAAACTAAGTACGTTATCTTATTAGGGAATTTTCTTGAAAATTTTGTTTAAAATGTATCAAAAATGTGTTTGATATAATCTTTTAGAAATTTAAATAAAGCGAAAGAAATATTTGGAAAAACGTCCTGTTTTTAAATAAAATGAGGAAACTTTACAATTATATCTTTGTTGCAAAAGTACATTGCTACGCTTTATCTGCACAATATCGTCTTTATACGAAATGTTTTAGATATTTTCTCGGATATTATTATTTTATGCTTAAGATTATTTTATTATTTATCAGAAACTTGTGCATATTGATAAAATATTGTTTATAAATCATAATCTCAAATTGAAAATAATCAATAACATTATAATCACTTTGGTAGTTTACGTTAAGCAACAGGTTTAATAATATCAAACGCAGCTGTATTATGCAACGGGGTTTTCTATTGCATAAAAGAAGGATTGTATTAAATCTTTTCCCATGAAATCAGTTGAAATGTATATTTATGATTGGTTATGATATGTCAGGGCATATTCATCATAATTTTTGAAACATTATTTTACTTATAGATAACAACAACAACAAAAGAATACATGTATAGAAATTCATATTGAATTTTGGAAATAGTTACAGGGATAAATAATTTCAGTATCGATTGAATTATTTAAAAATTTGAAATTTTTGATACCGTGAATAAAAAGCAATAAAATTATTACAAAATATTTTACAGTTGCTTATAATTTTCTTTTATATTAAGAGAAAAAAATATCGTTTAAAAATTAGATTAATATATATATATATATAAATAAATATATATAGTTTTTATTTTTGTCTATGAATAATTAAAATTAACAAGTATTTTAATTACTGCATTGCATTAATTTGATTGAAAAACAGTAGTAATACTATTAATTATCAACATTATAAATTTTGAGATATTTTGAATTGTTTATGAATTATTTAATTAGATATTTAAATTAATCTATAAATATAAAATATATTTACAATGTAGTATAAATTAAACATTAATTATTTAAAAACAAGTCTAATATATATTTAAGTAGTAGTAAAAATAAAACATTAATTATTTAATAAATGTCTATAATATCAGTGGATTAACACAGCTGGCAGCAAAAATAATTTGAATTAAAATAATATCTCTTTTACATAATATATTCTTGTTAAGAATATCTGAAATGCTGTGCAAGTTGAATTAATTCTGTGTAGATTTATTCATATAGTAGTATTATATTTTATTTGAATTTTAAGTAAAACTACAAGTAAGTATTGTTTTTTAAAGTTTATTTATATAAATAAAGCTAATGAAGTGAGTATGTAACTAATAAAGTGGATATTTAACTAAATATTAATTATGAACTATTATAATACCAATAGATGGCGACACTTTACCTTTCAGGTAGTTGTAGATAATATTGTTAATATTATATTTAATTTAACTATAGAGGGAGATATTGATTGTATATTAATTTTACTTTCAGGAATTAAAATTGGATGGAGTAATATATATTCACGGATATAAATTTGTTATAAGTGTATTAAAACCAGAATTATTTTGAGTGTTTTTGAATCATTTTGTGATTGGGTGTCATTTATGGGGTTGTGTTTTAAAAAAAAGTGTGCTCTCAACTTGTCTTACAAATCATTTCTCTCAACTCGACTTAGTTAACATGTATGATGCATTGCCATGTGGATGTGAATATTATGTAGACGTTGTGACATTTTAAGGATTATGTATAATTATTGTGAGTAAAATATTTTATCTACACTTTACGCGTTCATATTTCCAATTTTATTATTTCAAAACTGTTATCTCGTGGTAATTTAGTGAGGTGTTAATTACAGTTTTTTGGATAATCGATGTGAGTGAAATATATTGTATTTTCTTAATGGTTTTTTATTTCCTATTTAAATATTTCCAAATTTTAATATTTCCAAGTGTTGTCTGGTAATAATTCAGTGTACCTGGATGATTCTACTGATCTTAGCATTATGCCAGTAGAATTATGAAACACTGAATTATTATTTAAAACACATGTGGGTGCATCCAGGCTGATGAGTACATGTGCATGTGTTTTTCCATGTCCAATTCATATTTAATTCTCATGTGGTCCAATTTTCCATTGTGTATGGTTCATATTTAATTTGTTAATCCATTTGTGTTTACTTAATTGCAACTCCAATTTATATATTTTTTTTTTTTCCCCTTTCTCTCTATTTCTTTTTTCAATATTCTTTTGGTATGAGTAAAATTTGGCCAATTACCATTGAAGCATCAGCTATGGTAATATTATGTTTGCACATGTTAATTATTAGCTATGTGGTATTCTGTATACACAGTATCATTGATTATCTCTTTGGAGATTTAAGTAGAATAGAACTTGATATGTTTTTTGAAATTCATAGATATTATAATTATATATATATATATATATATATATATATATATATATATTAATCTAATTTTTAAACGATATTTTTTCTCTTAATATAAAAGAAAATTATAAGCAACTGTAAAATATTTTGTAATAATTTTATTGCTTTTTATTCACGGTATCAAAAATTGCAAACTTTTTAAATAATGCGTCTTCTGCTAAGATAATGAATTTTAGAATAATGAAATATCTATGATAAGGAATTATTAAAATCTAAAAAAAAAAGATAAGATGATAAATACTAAGCACTTTTTATGCAAAAAGGAATGATTATTCGGACATTTTTATATTTTAAATTATAAAAGTTAAAAAGATTAAAAAATAAATTTGAAATAATTTTTTTTAAGAAGAAGAAAAAATAATTTTTCTCAAATAATTTTTTAAATATTTTTTTTTTTTTTAATGTTTTTTATTTCAATAAAAAAATTTCTTTTCATATTTTTATAAAGAAGTTTGACGTATTAAAAATTAATATAAATATGCTTATTTAAATTAAATGCATCTTTCATGAATAATTTACCTTAATTAAAAATATCCTACGAGAAAACGAAAATATTACAATAGAATTTTTGCTTACATAAAAGAAAGATATTTTTAAAAATTTTATTTGTTAATTTATTTTAATTTGGTAAATGGTAAATAAATAAATAAATAAACAAATAAATAAACATTTTATATTTCTATTGAGATTTCCAATTAACAAAACGTTTAGAAACATTGCCGTTTTCGAATTAGACTTTTCGATTTTAAAATTTCTCTTATTTAATTAGCGAACCGGCATTTGTCATTCTCTACCAAAAATATGCAGTTTTTCTTTAAATGCTTTTTTTAATTATTTTTTTTTTCGTTTATATTAAAAAATGACATTTTTTTCACTGCAATTTAGCTGGAACGATTTAAGTTATTTTTAATAATTGTCGGTCATAAATAAAATGTGTTTTTTTCACAAAGCATATAAGCTCGATTATTTTTCTTAATTAAATAATGATTTTAAATACAAATACAGGATTTATATATTTTTTTTATCCCCAATATTTTCTATTCCGTTTATCTAAGCATAAATTAAAATATTTCTGATAATATTTACGTGTTATTGTACATATATCTTCATTTATATTTTTCATACACGTATTATTATATAGATTTATAGATTATTGCCGCGGTTCACAAACTATGGTACAGGACCAAACAGTGGGTCACGGGATAATCGATCAATTTTGAAAAAAAAAAAAAAAAAATGTTATTTATTTTATAGATGCTGTAAAAATATAACAGACAACATTTTACATTTTTAAAAAACAAAATCTCCGTGAAATACTGATAAACGATTTCGTGAAAAAAAAGTGAAACAGTGTTTTCTTAATCATAATGTGTGAAAAGCGACATTGAGACTGAACATGTAATTTTGAAATTAACATGTTATATTCCTGATAAATATTCTCTCATTGGTTCAATATATACATATATACTGCATTCACATTTAAAGTGCATTTTATAACGTATTTTTCCATGCATAATTAAAGAAATTCATGTTTCATAATTATACCACAATATTATTATAATTTTTATGATTATTCATCTTTGCAATACCTATTAATGATTTTGTGTGTATGCTTTCGATTGTGTGCAGATTGTTTTAGTGTATATAATTTTGCATGATAGATTATACAAAAGCCTCTATTTACGAACACATTACGTGGATCCGGGCAAAATTTTTCATTTTTAAGGTCGGTCGCGTAACAATAAAGTTTTGGAACGGCTGGATTAATGGATTTAATGATGATGGTTTATAACTTTACGGGTTGCTATAATAATAATAATTTATGAGATTTATTGCAATGTAATTTTAAGAAAATGGAGTAACTTAACGTACTCAAATTGTTTTATTTCGAAAAGTGTAGCAGACAGAAGGGGACATAGCCATATCAGTCGTATCTAATATTTTAACAATAATAATTAACAATGATAATTTTAATAAGTTTTGACCACATAACTTAAAAGATTTAAACCAACATTTAAGTGGTATGTGCATCCGTGTAAATATGTTTAAATACTCACACACGCGCAAGTATGTGCTTGTATATACGTATACATGTACGTATGAAACCAATATTTGTCCATTTTTTATATTTAAATTATAAACTTAGAGATTCTAAAGAACATGTTATTATTATTATTATTATTAAAATTTATTTTTAAAAATTTTCCCTTCATTTCACGAGTATAATTTAAAATATGGAGTATTTTTAGCGTTTAAACGGTTTAAATCATATTATTCACACACACACATGCACATTTATGCACTCATACGGAAATTATTTTATATATTTTTTAATGAATATCCACATTAAAAGAGCAATACAAATAACTAACTTTTGAGCAATATATAACTAGAACAGAATTATAATTATATTAAAATATATAACATATTGATGAGACACCCACACGCACACCAAATTGACTTTCGGTAACAGTTTGCGGGGACAATTTTCTTTATTATTTTTATGGCGAGAAGCTATCAGCAAATAGGCTTTCTATTGATTATTTTATAAATACAATACTTTGTTCTTATATTTAGCCTTTTATTTATTTATTTTTAAATGTACCCATTAATTGCAGGATTGGGAAAATCTAAAATTTAAATGCATACTTTCATCTTCGGTTTAATGAAGTCGCACTGGTTTATATTTTTCATAAATAATTAATTTAAAGGAGGACGATTATTTTATTTCACTTTGAGCAAATAAAGTATTCTCACAATCTTTCCTAATTAATTTATTTTATTTTATTTTATTTTTGTACATGTTGCTTTTGATATTTCATAATATTTAATATTTTGAATATTTTAAATTATTAAATATATATTTATATATATTTGTATCATCCTCATCTTTACAGCCTTACAGCTATTAAATTAGCGATAAAATTGGTGTTACAAATCACTCAATTTTTATAAAATATCTCACCTTTGACTCCGATGCAGCAAACTGCAATAACTAAAATGCAATTCCAACAGACTGCTGAATTCATATTGCATCAAGACCATCAATGTTCTTTCAAAGACCAAAATATTTCATGCAGTGATGCAGTTGAAGAAGAAAAAAAAAATCCACTTTTTATCAACTACACTACTAGCACTAAAGAAGTAAATACAAATCCACACGTTAGCCGGATCATCCTGCTTCTAAAAAAATTATGTACACAACTATAATGTTTAATTATTCACATGAAAAAACAATAAAAACAATTCCGTTATCTAAAGCCTCTCGTAAAGAGTCATGAAGTTTGAGTCTTGTAATTTCACTCATTGATTGTGTACACTCTCCTCACACACTCAAAGAGTATTATTTATTATTCCTTGTGTCCTGGGGAGTCAATTGCACCGCAACGATTGCGAAACGCGTGAACTCTGGCAATCCCTCTCTTCGCCGCTTGTGTGCGGCTCTAAACTAATGTTGCGGGGAAGTTGACTTCACGCTAACGCCGGGCTGGTAAACCAGCGCCCTCTATTAGCAGTCAATACAACTATGGAATTCGGCTCAATTAAATCTTTGCATCGAATGGAAATGAAGGAAAGAATTTCATCACTTTAGCATTGTGAAAACGAGCTTCTTAGGCAGTAGAGTGTATATGTGATTACGAAATTCGAGGTGAAATATGAGAAATCAAGAAAAGGTCCGATAGAGGAATAAAAGTCAGGGGAGGTGATTTTTTATTTTCGTTTTTCTCCCCTAGTGGAGGATGGGTTTGCGGCAAGTTATTAGTCTGTAGAGCAGCGGCTCCTGGCGGTGGTCTGTATAACGATAAAATTAGAGATTGCCATTCTGGGGAAGATTTTAATAGAATAGTGGATGGCGAATCCGATCGCTGTTCCACAACACATGGCTTCATTTCTTGCTTTTTTTATGTATTTTAAATGTCTAAGATATTTTTCTACTTATTTAAACACATTAATAATTATTTGCTACTTTTTAAAAATTTTGTCCCAGAAAAAATGTAGAAAAATATATTTAAAATATTGAAGCAAAATAATATATATATATATATATTTATATATAGATCCTTAAAGTTGTTCATTTCTTACCATGTGATAAATTATGCAGTTTCACGTCTATGTTAAATTTATAATACTACAGTTATGTTTATTTTTCAACAAATTATTTTTTTAATATTTATATTATTTCAGTTAAGTTATTTTCCTGCTTTTTCGAAAATTTCGTTAACCCAATTAATCTTTGAAATAAGTTCAAAAAAATCACTAATGTTGAGATGTCGGTAATTTTGGAATTAAAAATTCGATTTATATATCACATAGTTTAAGATTTAGCTAAATAATCTAATTTTGGGAAAAGTAAAAAATTATTGCATCTGACTGTTTTCCAATTATTCCTTAACTGCTGTTAGCAGTCTCGCAGACTGCTGCTATTTTTAATTTTCACCCTTTAACTTATAATTTTCAATATAACTCTTTTGATACTAGTGACATTTTATTTCGTTTGGAGTCCTAGTACTACCGCTAGAGATTTCTGAATACGTGGATTTTAATTATAACAGTCCTGTACATAAAGTTTAGTTCAGAAACAGTATCCTATAGCTAATCGAGCCTTTTATTTATCTGTCGATCAAGCGGTCTCAGAGACCGCTCACAGTAGCTACGCGACAATTTCTGTCGCAGCAGTTAAAGGTTTATAAAACCTTTTTCTTAACTAAACAGGATCGTCTCAGCTGCATAGTTCATGTGTTAGCTATAAATATTGAAATCTCGAATGGAGTCCTAGTACTAGCGCTAAAGACTTCTGAATAAATGAATTTTAATTATAACAGTCCTGTACATATTGTCTAGTACAGAAACAGTATCCTATAGCTAATCGAACCTTTTATTTATCTGCCGATCAAGCGGTCTCAGAGACCGCTCACAGTAGCTACGCGACAATTTCTGTCGCAGCAGTTAAAGGTTTATAAAACCTTTTTTTTTTAACTATGAAGGATCGTCTCAGCTGCAAAGTTAATGTGTTAGCTATAAATATTGAAATTTCGAATGGAGTCCCAGTACTTCCGCAAGCGACTTCTGAATACATGAATTTTAACTATAACAGTCCTGTAGCTGCATAAAGTTTAGTACAGAAACAGTATTTCTCAAACAGATTTTTTTTATTATTATTTATATTATTTCAGTTAAGTTATTTTCTTGCTTTTTCGAAAAATTCGTTAACCTAATTAATCTTTGAAATAAGTTAAAAAAATCACTAATACTGAGATGTCGGTAATTTTGGAATTAGAAATTCGATAAATATATAAAATTATAGTACAGAAACAGTAAGTTCATCCCGAAGGGTTCAGTCGTTTTGACTGAGTAAAATTCTAAGTGCTTTGCGAATACAAAAACAAAAAATCGGAACTCTAAATATAGTCTTAGTTTAATGATGCTTTCATTCTTTATTAAGATAAAAGTGTTTTGAATTCTACTAAGAGTATTAAAACACAAGAAACCCCTCCAATCCAATCATTAGAAAATCATTGATATATTTAAAAAATCTAACTATAAGAAATGTATATACCATTTACATATCTTATAAGCATAAACATTTATTTTAGCAATAACTGTACTGCATAATTTTAGTTACTAATACGTTAAAGTTCTCTTGTTCGATTCTGAGTGGTTTGAGCTTCTATATTCTGTGGAATGTTTAATTATTTTTTGTACAAAATTAAGAATTCGGAACGTATTTCCTACAATTTTTGTCATGCGAAAATATAGCCTAAAATAACCATAGTTTAATAAAAAAATCATTCTTAGCTATAATTAAAGAAGGTTGAATTACTTTAAGAGAATTAGGATAAATTGTTATCCATTAAAAACAATAGGAGTTCCTCCATTTCAATTTGTGATAATTTGTTGCAATTCCACAAATGTGACATTAATTTTAAAAAGTAATTTCAAATTTTAAGCATTTTTTTGAAAATCCTATAAATATGAAATAGTTAAACACACTTTTAATGAATAATTTTCGTTCATGAAATTTAAAGTCTATTGGTTTGATTCCAAATGATTCGAGGATCTGTACTAGGTAAAATATTTAGTATTTTTCGTGCGAAAAATCAAGAAATCGAGGCACCATACTCATAAAATTCTCGATAAGGGAATACAGCCGAAACCAGTTGTAGTTTAATAAAACTTCTCCTTTCATTTGTGAGTTACGTAGATTGATTTCTACTAAGAGATGAATTTTTAATCATTAAAATTCAAGGAATTCTTCAATTTCAATTTGAATTAAGTCGCTGATATTTCATAACTGCGAGATTAATTTTATGAGTCTGAAATATTTCCAATTATAGGAATATTTACATTATAGGAAATCTTAGCAGCGTTACTTTCTTAAACATAACTTTAAGCAATGGTTTTAGCAATAAAATCTCAATCGCTTTAAGATATACAATGTCTTCGTATAACGTATGTTACTAATAAGTTACACATTGATTTGAAATACTTATATTACAAAAACAAACTAAACCATTGAAACTGAACCATCTATTTATCTCAACATTTTCGAACTTTGAAAGCGTTATTTAAAGTTCAGCAAATGTTTTTTTTTATTTTTTACTTTTGCAAAACCAGTATTTTGCTTTTGTTATTGTAAAAGATCTATCGTTTTCAAACAATGATAAATCATTGTTTCATTAAAAAAAGAAAAAAAAAGAAAAGAAAAGAAAAAACAACTACAATTATTGCTAGCTATTTCAATTTATTTTATTACTTTAGAAAATTAGGATTTTTACTTTTATGTTCGCAAGAGAGATATCGTTTTCCGATAGCAAAATCCCACCATAGCACTTTTAAAAAACCCACATAATTATTAAACGCATAAAGTATATATGTAGCAACAAATTCTAGATATTCGAATTATTTTCCACATTTTCGCTCTTGGGTGATGATATGTGTATACTTCAGAGTTCTTTGGACTCCTAAATAAAAATACACTAAAGATTGTAACCCCAAAATGTTTTTTCAAATATTTCGTAATTTTAATTTTAATTTAATTCATTTTTTTAAAATATGTTTTTCTCATCTTATCGTAAAAAAAGCTGTTGCTTTTCCGGGACGAAAATTCACTGTTGCACTTAAAAATATATGAAAATTCCCTTTAATATTTTCTTTCAAAACACGAGGCTTTTACTCATGTTTTCGCAATATAGGTATCGTTTTCCGATACTGAAAAGCGACTGTAACACTTTAAAAAGCCGCGAAGCTTCAAATCTCATAAGCAAAATAAAAGGAAAAATTCTGGTCTAATTATTTTTTCACTTTTTCTTTTTGTTAGTGGTATGCAAACATTTAATAGCATTTTATACGGTAAGTAAAAGCCTTGAGGAAAAGAGTACCATGCAATATTTTTTGTTTAATCACTATTTTAACGCAGCAATAAAAAAAAAATAAGTAGTCCGGTGAGGTGAACCTTGAACTTTAGATCTTTAGGCAATTTTATTCGGTGTTAACAGTCCGTTAACCTGTTTATTGACCGAGTTTCGGTGGTAACAACAGTTACTTTTAAAAGTTGTAGTATTTCGTGAAATCAACTTACATTTCCGAAATAATTTGATTTTCAGAGAAGGTTTATTCTTTATAAACAATTCTTAAGATTATTGAAATTTTATGAGATTTTTTAGATTTTTCTCACGGCGAATATTTAGTTAGATTTTTCTAAAAACATATCTCTGATAGCACAGTAATTAAAAGGAATCTAATGATATTCGCGTTTCTACAAGCTATAGGGAAAATCAACTCAATCGAGCTCAATAACTCAATCGAATTCTTTGAAATCACATGCCATTTTCTGCCCGAAATATTTAAATATAAGCAAGGTTCTTTTAAAGGCATTCATGGCAGTTTCACGCACTAGCAGACGAACAGAAGGGAAAGCTTATCACGATTTAAAAAAGAGCGCTCCGCCGAAATGTATAAAGCGATGAACATCAGCAGTTTGAAAAATCATTAGTTATATAAGTTTTGAGTGATTAAACGACTTTAAAAATAATGAGTTTCTCGATTTCAGACCGCACATATCTTTAAACATATGTACGTACGTGCACAGTTCACTTACAAGTAACGAATTTGATAAATTATTTTTGATTGTAAATAATGCGATCTCAAAATATCTTATGAAACTTTAAATATGACCGAATGACATTTTGTCTGTTTATACACTCGTAATCTAACCTTGAAAAATTCTTGGGTTTTCGAGCAGATTGATGATTTCCAGTTGAATGTAGCATGCTCCGAATTTAATTTATTATAATCCATTTTAAGATTGCAATTAAATTCTTATTTATGTTATCGCCGCTGGGAAGACAAAATCCATGGGAGAGAGTAAAAATGTTTTAATAGAATATTGTGATTAACAAATGCATCATTGTAACTGAAAAAAAGGAACACTTTTACATTCAATGTTTTTTCCTTTTTAATATTTTAATATTTTAATTTACCTAGGAAAACATATTTAAAAAAAATATTATTTCTTTTAATAATGAAAGATAAAATTTAAAAATCTAATGAGGAGGGTGAAGGCTTCTCTCCTTGCTCTCCTCTGTAGGCCTTTATGATATATATATATATATATATATATATATATATATATATATATATATATATATATATATATATATATATATATATATATATATATGTATATATATATACAATATATATATATGTATACAATATATATATATATATGTATATATATATACAATATATATATATGTATACAATATATATATATATATATATATATATATACAGTGTAATTATAAAAAAAAACTATCCCGATATATGAGTCCTTAACTATCACACCGTTCACAGAAACTGACTGAAATTTTGGTTTTAAGTATTTTGAGGTAAGAATCGTATGAAAAACAACAGTTAAACTCTAACAGTTACGGTTACAGTGACAAAATTTCGAAAATTTCAAATGGCAACACCTATTTTTTTTATTGGAACGTGACCTTCATAGTGAAAAACCATAAAAAGCGTTGAAACGGTACCTGTAACACGAAAATTGCCGGCGCTAGAGAGACTAAGAAGAAAAGTGTAAACAACCAATAAAGGACAGAGAAAAGCAACAGAAAGTAAAACATTTTATTACTCAGTGCTATCCACCATCTGCTGCATGAAACGTGTCTTCGTGTGTGACGTGGAAAATTTGTGAAACACAATAAAATGTTTTGTTTTCTGTTGATTCTCTGTCCTTATTCGTTGTTTTCACTTTTCTTCTTAGTCTGTCTAGCGCCGGCAATTTTTGTGCTACAGGTACCGTTCCAACGCTTTTTATGGTTTTTCACTATGAAGATCGCATTCCAATAAAAAAATAGGTGTTGCCATTTGAAATTTTTGAAATTTTGTCACTGTAACCGTAACTGTTAGAGTTTAACTGTTGTTTTTCATACGATTCTTGAGTGCATACCTCAAAATACTTAAAACCAAAATTTCAGTCAGTTTCTGTGAACGGTGTGATAGTTAAGGACTCATATATCGGGATAGTTTTTTTTATAATCACCCTGTATCATCACACACACACACACACATATATATATATATATATATATATATATATATATATATCTTATGTATATATCATATCTATCATATATATATATCATCATCATCAACCGTTTTCAATCCACTGCTGGATGTAGGTCTCCCCCAGATTTTTCCATTGTTGCCTGTCTAGTGCTTTAGTCATCCAATTAACACCGGCCACTTTTCTGATTTCGTCACTCCATCTTACTTGAGGTCGTCTTCTTGGTCGTTTTACATCTCTGGGATACCACTGTAGGGTGTTTGTGCTCCATCTATTGTCTTGTCTTCTTGCAATGTGCCCAGCCCATTTCCATTTTAGCCGTTTAATTCTCTCGATGATGTCAAAAACTTTCGTCTGACTTCTTATCCACGTTATTCTCTTTCGGTCTCTTCTGGTTATGCCTAGCATACATCTTTCCATACTTCGCTGTGTTGTTTGTAATCTTTGTACCATCCGTTTTGTTAGTGTCCAAGTTTCTGCTCCATAAGTTAGTGCAGGCAAAACACATTGGTTAAACACCTTTCTTTTCAAACAAAGAGGCATGTTACTCTTCAGAATAATATTGTTCTTCCCAAAAGCACTCCATCCATTTCTTATTCTTCTATTGATTTCATTCATGATACTGTTGTCTGATGATATTTCTTGTCCAAGGTACACATAACTTTCAACATCTTTAATCTCAGTGTTGTTGTAGACGATTTTCTTTTTTGATGCAAATGAATTGAACATCACCTTAGTCTTTTCCAAATTTATTTTTAATCCCACATTAATGCTAGCTTCTGCCAAATCTTTTAGCATATTTTGCAATTCTTCAGGGCTATTACTGAAAATTAAAATGTCATCAGCAAACCGGAGATGGCTTAAATATTCCCCATTTATTCTAATCCCTTTGTTTTCCCAATCCAGCTTCTTGAAAATACTTTCTAAGACAGCAGTAAAAAGCTTAGGCGAAATGGTGTCTCCCTGTCTTACTCCTCTTCCAAGCTTGATCTTCGCTTTTCCTTTGTCCAAACGGATGGTGGCTGTTGCTTTCTTGTAGATCTTCTTTATGATATTGATATAAGGTTTGTCTATACCAATGTCCTCCAGAGAAGTAATTACTGCAGATGTGTAGACCGAATCAAATGCTTTTTCATAATCAATAAAGGCAAGGCAGAGAGGTAAATTATATTCTTTATGTTTTTCTATAACTTCCCTTACTGTTTGAATATGATCCATTGTGCTAAATCCACTTCGAAATCCTGCTTGTTCTCTAGGTTGAGCTGAGTCCAGAGCTGATTCAAGTCTTGTCGTTAAAACTTTGGTGAAAATTTTATAAATCACTGACAGTAAGCTGATTGGACGGTAGTTTTTAATGTTTTCCTTTTCTCCTTTCTTATAAAGTAACACCATCACAGCATTATTCCAATCTTCTGGTACATCTGATTTCTCGAGACATTTGGAAAACAGTATGGCTAGCATTTTTGCAAATTCTTCTCCTGCTTCTTTGATAAGGTCAATTGTAATTCCATCTTCGCCAGGGCATTTACCTTTTTTCATGCCTCTAATGGCTTGTACAACTTCATCTGTCATCACTGGGATTATCTCTTCAGTTTCTGTTATGTTTACTAGTGGATCACGTAGGTTGATTTCCCTTTGATCTTCACATTTATATAGATTGTTATAGAATTTTTCGACAATGTGTACTATTTCATTATTGATTTTGGTGATTGTTCCATCTGCTCTCTTCAGTGCAAAAATACCTTTTCTTCCAACACACAGTTTGCGCTTAGCTGATTTTAAACTTTTGTTATCTTCTAGAACTTTTTTGACAAGATCACAGTTAAATTTTCTGATATCTTCTGTAACACATTTTCTTACCGTTTTACATAATTCTGCATATTCAACTCTTGATTTAGGATAGTTTTTCTTCATTTTAAATTCTCTGCGTTTCTTCATCAATCTTCTTGTTTCTTCTGTTATTTTCTTTGTTTGCTTTACTTGTACTTCACCAGCTATCGTCCTTGCAATTTCTTGTAGAGTATTTGTTATTTTCTTGTTCATTACTGTAACATCTTGTTCTTCTTCTAAGATTGATTGAAGTACTTGAAAACGATTTTTAAGTTCTAAATTAAATTCTTCTTTATGTTTCTGGAGATTTATAATATCGACTGATTTCTTTGAGCATTGCAAAAGCTTCATTCTTTCCACTTTAGTATTTAAAAGCAGTTTGCATCTATATATATATATATATATATATATATATGTGTGTGTGTGTGTGTGTGATATGCTTGAAATATATATATATAATCGTGTTAAAAAGTGAATTATTTAAGCAAAAATGTTATGTCGTTATAATGTTATGCATTATGCATTATTTATTCAACATTATGTAACTTTCTTTTAAATATTACTAAGTTACTGACAATACAGGAAATTTCTACTGCTCTATGTTTAAAAACTAAAAGTGCGCAATAAATTTAATTACGCTGTATTGATTTATAAATATGTGTTTGAAATTCTCACAGCTAATTTAAGAGGCTTCTAAAATTCATACACACATTATTGTTTGAATGACTTTGAATGAAATGAAGATTTAATATTAAAAGTGTATGCCAAATCGAATTTGTACATAAAACCTTGATAAAACTTCACTCTGGATATTCTTTAGAAAAAGAAGAGAAATGCAGGGTGTATCTGAAAAAGTGGTCAAAACTTTACGGGGGGATAGAACGCTGCTATACGAGCATATTTCGTCGTATGGCCACGCGAGCTGCTAAGTGGCGTTGTAAATGGTATGACACATTCCTACGAGAGGTGTTGCCAGAGCTGCTGCGTCCGATTCCATCTCCCATCGAGAATGTGGTTTCAACACGACGGTGCGCCTGCACACTTCGCCTTGGATGTGCGGAACACTTTAGATGCAACGTTCCCAGGGCGATGGATTGGTCGAGGTGGTCCCATAGCTTGGCCACCAAGATCGCCAGATCTCTCGTGTTTGGACTTTTTTATTCTGTGGGGTCATATGAAAAGCCTAATCTACGAGTGCCCCATTGAAACCGAAATTGAACGAGTCGCCAGGATTGCCGTTGTTGCCGGGGATATTCGGGAAATGCCTGGTGTCTTCGCAAATGTGCGTCTGTCCCTATACCGCAGATGTCAAGCTTGCATTATAGCTGGCGGAAGATCTTTTGAGCAATTTCTTTGAGCATGTACATTAATTACATTGCTGTTAATAAATTTTTTTCTTAAGTAACTCCTCTCATTCTTGTGTTAATTCTTTAACTTTGACAATGGAAAACTACCTGTTAACTTCTCTCCGCTTGCTTTCTGACCATACATTCTATGACGAAATTTGCTCATATAGCTGCGTTCTATCACCCCGTAAAGTTTTGCCCACCTTTTTCAGATACGCCCTCCTGTACTTGTAACGTTTGGAAAACTATCAAGTATTTTTAGACCAAATTGAGTAAGCCTAAATTTACATTTTTGTCTAAGACACGAATAAGAGATAACAAAAAAACTTTAAATTTTAAATATTTTGCAATTGAATTTGATCTATTTTTTATTATATATTTTTATAGGGTGACCTTATAATTCCGGTGCATAATGATACGTATATTCGAAGTATTATGCGCACCTCTTATGGTTTTCAATCTGCTTGAATCCTCTGAAAGCATTTCGAATCTTAGTCTCGTTTATACAAATTTTCACGTCTTTTTGATTAATATAGATATATTAATTCTTACGTATAATTTTTAAGCTTTAATTTCTATACCCGGCGTATAACGCGCAACTGTAAAATTTTACCAATTTTCTTGGTTTAAAAGTGCGTTTTATAGCAGGAATATACGGTAATTTTTATCCAAGACAAAAAAATTTCGTATATTGCACAGTAAATAAATTTTATCTAGCACAATTTTTTAAGATTAATGACTGCACATCAGTTAAAAGAAAATTCTATATGAAAATGTGAAAAAAGAGTTAGAAGAAAGGAAAATGTGGATTGCTAAATTTTCTAGGAAATTTCTTATGTAATTTCAACCTACTTTTTATGTAAAATTTAATTTCTATTATTATACTTAGCTTTTTTTTTTTCAAAATATCGCTATGTTGCGCATAGTACAATATAATCAATGTTAAACTGAGATAAATTGATAAGTAAACATTTTTCTGGCAAAAGGGGATATTTTTCTTTTTATATAAAATAGCACTCCGTTATCATAATTTTGGATTGATATTATTATTCCTGAAAAATGATATTTGTTTTTACAACCATATTTTATGCATTAATATATATATATATATATATATATTCCTTAAAAATTAAATAATGGCTATTTTTACGCTCAGAATTTTTAAATAAAATTTTGCTTATTTTATTGTTTGAAACATACCTAATTAACGTAATTTTATATGTACGATATTGGCATTTATTCTTTCTGATAACATTCAGTTGCTTAAAAATACTGCACACACACACATATATATTTTTTCATGAACATCAGTCTCCATTTATCAAGAATGAACAGTTATTATTTATATAATTTTGCATAAGTTTTCTTTTTCAAATGTTTAGAAAAATTGTACATTTCCATCATGGCCTATTCTCTAATTTCAGCCCATTTAATCAGTGTCAACTTTACATTTTTATTAAAGACTTGTTTTATTTTTTACGTAAAGAAACACTCAAGGCTAATTCTTCCATGTTTTAAGAAATTGTAAGGTGAGTGCTTTTTTTGTACATAATATGTCTGTGCATAAATATTTTATTCTGCGTAGATAATTGAGTATTATATTTTTACTAGTATATAACCCCGTCAAAAATGACAGATTGTTGATCTGCGTTTCTTTTTCATAAGACTTCATACAAACAAACAGCATGAAGACTTTATTATTGAAAGGTTTGTACTATAAAAAAATACATTTTAAAAATGACAAATGATTTCTACAAATAAAAATGATGAGGATATATATATGTATTTTTTTTTTACTCAGTATTAAATTTCGGAAGTAGTTCAACGATTGTACAAAACATTCAAATTAAATATTAACAAATAATTCATGTGCGAAAGTTTTTGTAAAAAAGTGTTATCAATGAGTTTCTAAGCCGATTGACTCACCACATAACTCATTGTTTGATTACATAAGCAAAAGTAAATGCAAATTACGTTGTACTAGGTATTCCTTATATTTTAATTACGTTTGATAAGAAAGAATCATTTTACAGTATATGACCCCTTATCCGGAATTCCAAAATCCGGAAAAACCCGCAGTCAGCAAAAAAATTTCGAAATTTTTCAAAATTTGTATATTTTTACAAAAATTTTAGAAATTTAGAAATTTTTCGAAAATTTTACCGATTTCTAATTTGTTTTTCAGTCCATTGTGTTTCAGTATGTAATCACTAAAATATTGTTACTTCGGTAGCGGGTGAACATGCCCCCCCCCCTTCTTCCCGAAATTAGAAACAAATCATTTTTCTCTCAAATTTTACTTTAAAATTAATTTATATTACGATTCGTTTGAAACAAAAATAGTTATATATTTATTTCATAAAGGGTGATTCTGTTCTGAAAATTTTAGTCTTCAGTCCAAAGATTCGAACGTAACAAAATCTCGAATTTTGAGCGATCGTCGCCGAAAAAAACAATTATGTCTATCGTTCGAGGAAAAAGTAGACAATTTCTTCAAAGGATTGCGGAAACAACTTTAATTTTGTCAAAGGATTGAAAAAAAAACGCACATTTAGTCGCAGAATTGCGAATAAACGATAATTTTGTTAACAAACCGCAGAAAATACGCAAAGGCTTGCGTAAAGGCTTGCGAAAAAAACGCAAATTTCTTCCAAGGACTCCGAAAAAATGTAAAATTTCTTCCAAGGACTCCGAAAAAATGTAAAATTTCTTCAAGGGATCACAAAAAAAACAAAAATCTGGTTAAAAGATCGAAAAAAAAACAAAAAAAACCGCGAATTTCGTTAAATAATTGCGGAAAAACATGAATTTCTCCAAAGGATCGCGAAAAAAACGCAAATTTCTTCAAAGCACTGCAAAAAAATTTCTAATTTCGTTAAGGGATCGCGAAAAAAGTGTAATTTCGTCAAAGGATCGAAGGAAAAAAAAAACACAAATTTTGTCAAAAGATCACAGAAAAATACGAAATCCGTCAAAGGATCGCGAAAAAAAAAACCCCGCTAATTTCGTCAAATAATCTCAGAAAAAAAACTTGAATTTTGTCAAAGGATCGTAAATAAAAGGTAAATTTCGTCAAAGAATAGCAAAAAACGCAAATTTTCTCAAAGAATCGCAGAAAAATGCAAATTTTGTCAAAGAATCACGAAAAAAAGCATGAATTTTGTCAAATAATCGTGAACTTCGGGAGGACCCAAAATCCGGAAAATTCCAAAACTCGGAAAGCCTTTGGTCCAGAGGATTTCGCATAATAGGTCCTGTACTGTATTTAAGATGGAAGCAAAATTTCAAAATACGCCAGTAGATGGCGCCAATGTACTGGATTGATCACTCAAATCATCCGTACGAAAGAATTCACCGCTATTTCTGAAAAGAAAAGTGCTGACAGAAAAAAATATATACAGAAATCTTGATATACGGGTTTTATATGAAATAGTTTTTGAAGGTTTTAAACAAAATTAAAATATTTAAAAGCTCTAATATGCTTTTACAAATATTTTAGCAGCAGAATCGGATGAAGCATAGCTTTTTCATTAAGCCTAACATGGCGTTTAACTATGGTCGATTCGCAGTTCAGAGTGGTCGAGCCCGGAGCCGTTACAGACACATTCTTGCCTTCGGATTTTATTATAAATAAGATAAACTGATTTATGTAAGCATGAAGTTTAATTCGTAAAAATATTTACATTAACTGGAAAGTCAAATATTTTATCATAAATGTCAAATATTAATTTTTTGTTATTATTAAGAATAATTTTTAAGTTAAGAAAATTTATATTATTATTAACCATATCATCTTGACTTAACGTGAGCTGATTGGGATATAAATTAAGTAACGATGTGATATTACAGTCATTAAAAAAATAATGTCATCAATATATAAATAGAAAACATATTCATTATAAACTAATGATTTCCGTTCATTAATAGTATAAATATAAATCAGAGAGAATGCGGAAGCAGTTCCCCCTTGGGGAATTCCCTGGCATTGTTTATAAATTATATTATTATAAATGATATAATTATGATGCAAAGTAAAGTTTAATAAAGTTAAAAAAAAACAATATTTTAAATTTAATTGAGATATGTATTATTTAAAAAGTATACACATAGTTTTATGTAAATTTATGATATCAATATTATTAAATAAATCATTAAAATCAAATGTTTTGATGAAATTTACAAAATTTATATTTTGTAATTTATTTATAAGCTGAAAACTGTTTTTTTAAACAATGTTGATTATCATGTTTAGTCTTTATATTATATATCCGAGTGAGTATATTTATAAGTAAGTTGCTAACCGCAGTATTATATGCATAACAGCCTATATAGCAGTGCGAAATTTAATTTGATTTTTATCAAATTATGGAATAATAACAAGATAAGAATAATTTAAACTTTTACATTTAATTTTTAATAATTTGAGAAAATTTAATAATTTTCAATTATTAATTTAATTTTTTAACGAAGTTTTATTAAAAATACTACTTGTGTTAATAGCATTGTGAATTAAGTGCTTATAGTATTCCTTTACATAAAATAGCATACTTGTTTGAAGATTTATCTACATAAGTGATAATAAATTTATTTTATAGTTCTTACATATATATATATATATATATATATATATATATATATATATATTTATTTATTTATTTATTTATATAAGCTTCTTGTTTTTATTCTAAATAACGTTTATCTAACATAAGTGTTTAAGATAAATTGTTGCAAAGTAATTCAAAACAAGCGTCATATAAATATGAGAAGCAAAGTTCTGCTAGCTCTTTCCAGATGTTTCTTTTGAGAGACTGTATGCACTTTTAAACACTTCATAAAACTTTTTTAAACAACGACGAAACCATTTAGAGAGAGTTATTTATTAAACTTGCTCATATTTTAACTTCTAGCTCCATATGCTAGCTAAAAACAGTTGTATAAAAACGTTCATAACAAGTTTTGCCCCAAGCAAGAAGCAACTGCGCTGCAAAAAGTTTTCGAAGACTGTATTTTTAAAAGTGGCTTTAAAAGTCGTTAAATCGCATGATGATCACAGTAATAATAACAAAAAGCCTGGAAATGAAAATAATTTTTTTTCTGAAAAATAGTACCTTTTTAGAAATTTTAGGTAATTAACATCAAATATTATAAAACATATTCTTGGTATTTTATCCCTGATAGATGTATAATGATAAAAATCTATTGCAAGTAGTATAGTTATTGCAAAATAATAATAATAAAATAAAATAAAATAAATACTAGGCTAATAAAATAAATAATATAAAAACGATAATGGTATTAAGAGATAATTATGCATGTTATTTTTTTCTACGATTTAACTAATATATACGAATTGACCTCTTTTTAGACTTAGTGAAAAAGTGTCCAGGACAGGTGTCGAACACAAGAACTTTGGGTTACATTGCCAACGCTGCGTCTGTTGAGCTACTTGAACCAACACCGGCAATACAATTTACTCAGTAAGATTATTGGCAATAGCATCTGGTTTTCCATGTAGACAAACCGAGAAAAATGACACTTTCAAATCTGAGTAAATCGATATTTTCATTTTGTTATGAAGCTTTTTGTTTCAAATGTGAAAACCCACTGCTTTCAATTCTGAAATACCAGAAATACTCAGAATATTGAAACATGATGGACGTACTCAAAACTGAGAAAATAGAGGTCAGTTCATACTCATTTTTTAAACATGGACATACTCAAAAATGATTAGAATCAGTTCGAACTCATTTTTGAAACATGGAAATACTCAAACATGAGCACATAGAAGTCAGTTCATACTCATTTTTGAAACATGGACATACTCAAATATGAGTACATGACGTTTTATTCTTGAGTGTGAGCATGTTTTCAGAAATGTGTATTATACATGTTTCAAACTAGAGTAATTTTGATTCGGAGCTATTTTGACTATGCGACATACTCAGATTTAAGTATTTTTTGCTCAGTTTTGAAACTGTCGTTTTTAGAGTGCAGTTTAACAGAATATGCTGCAGGTAATGGACCTCCATTAAGCGACAAATACGTAGGTACACTTTTATTATTCTTAAGTTAATCATACTGGTTGCTAAATAGGTCATACGAATTGACATTTTTCCAACTGGGTGAAAAAAATGTCAAAAAAGAAGGACACTTTTTCACTCAGATAGAAAAATGTCAATTCGTACGGTATCTGTAGTAATCAGTATGATTTTGTTAGAAATAATAAAAATAAAATTCATGTAATAAATAAAGTTGTATTATAATTAAATTTATAAAGCGTATACTGTAAATTTTCTATTTTATTATTTTACTGTGGAAAAAACGTTCTAAATATATATATTTTTTTCTGTGGGATAACTTTGATTTAACAAATTATTTTACTGTTTAAAACAAACAATATTTTGCTGAGCATTTTTATTAAACAGTCAATATTTCATGCTAATGTGAATAAATGCTTATAAGTAGTGCTCAAAGCGTTCGGACGAAATATTATTAGAGACCTCAATCACTATTCTTCAAGGTAAATTCCTTTCAAATTTGCCATAGATATATATCATGAAGATAATTGTTTCGAAATAGCGAGGAAAAATAAAGTTTCTCATATACGCTTCGAAAACTGCATAAGTCTACATGAAGCAATGCATTATACAGGGCATCCCAAAAACATTGACCTCCTCAGCTTTTATTCCTAAAACATACATTATAAATTACAAATTAATCGTAAAAAAAGGTACAGAATTTTATGAAAACGATTACAATTTTCAGAGGATTAAATTTGAGGAAATACAAAATTAAAATTTTTATACTGGCCCCAGACAAAAAAAAAAAAAAAAAAGAATCCAGTGAATAAAATGTGCCCTATACACTAACAAGGTCACGTACAAAATTTCAGAATTTTATCATAAAAAGTCACAGAGATATGAAAAGGAATAAATGCTGCCTAAAACCCCTTTCCAATGCCTGAATATGAATTCGCAATTTAGAAAAATCATGTCGGATGATCCCGTTTAAGGGGTTGTACACAAATTACGAAAGAAAATAATGATTACATAAATAAATAATAATTGCGCTATTTATTGGTACAAAAGTATCTAAACTATATAGAAATAATAACTTTATGCAAAGATTACAAAACTTGTTAAAAATGCTTTGCATATGCAACTATTTCTAAGATGTTTTAATGTTCATTGACTGTGCCATTTCCAAGTTTTATTCTGTAATTCACCATGCAAAATATTAAGGTATTTTTCAGGAAGCATAGTTTTGTAAATCTGAAAATAAAGCTAAAAATAAGAGCCATATTTTATTTGCTTATGATGCATTTCTGCGTCGCGTCATCTGCATTCTAGCTGTAAACATTTACATTTTAATTTGTGATTAACAACGCATCAACTTTGTTTAAACATATCTCAGCGACTTTTCATGATAAAATGCTGAAATTTTGTACATGACCTTATTAGTGTATGGAGCACATTTTACTAACTCGGGAAATTTTTTGTTCGGGAGCCGTATACAAATTTTAATTTTGAATTTCTTCAAATTTAATCCCCTGAAAATGTTAATCAATTTCATAAAATTCTGTACCTTTATTTATGTAACTTTGTAATTTATAATATAATGTCTATGATCTATATTTATGTAATAAAAGTCGAGGTCAATGTTTTTGGGACACTTTGTATACACTATACTATACTTATAAATCTGGCATTTCTTTATTGTTACTTATATGCCTCACCCATAAGATAGCTCATCCAAAATAAACGAATGGCCTATGTATTTTGTATAGGCGGGTCTATCGTGACATATTAGTAACTCTGGTTACGAAATTTGTTTCTTTATATTTATAAAAAGAAAATCGAGGAATCAAACTCCAACGACGTGTAAGATAATAAATAAGTATCTAGAAAATTACCAAAAGTCTGACATTATCGATTTTTGACACGAAAGCTGTTTTAGTTTTACTATTCTATGAATGCTGCTGATTGTTTCACAATTTCGGAATTTTAGTGGAATATTTGCAAAATAAAGATCATTGTTTAAGTAGCAACCTTGAGAGAGAATATAGTTACGGATTTTCTTCCACTGCACCGTTAGATGAAAATTTTGTAAAATTTGATTCCCGACGTGGTGTTATTCGACTGAATGCCTTCCAGTAGAAGAACACAGTTCTTCAAGATATAGCAGCACAGTTAAAAATAAATAATATCGGCTCAGATGAGATCGGATCGACAACAACGAATGTTGAAGAGATGAGAAACGAATGAGATGAGTTGGGAGAAGAGGTAGAGAAAAAAAAACTGAGGAAATGAAATCAATGTGGGGCATATTAACTGTTAAGAAAAGCCAGAAAAGATTGATTGATAAATGAAATGAAGAAAAGAAAATCTGGACCAGAAATATTTTCCGAAAAAAGAAAATAAGACAGGAGCAGTACCGTGTATAAAACTATTTACAACATACCTAACAAAATCATAGCAGAATTGCCAGACTATGAAGTTTCCGACCCCAATAACTGTAAACGCCCTAAATATGCTTTATTAATTGATGATGAAGATTGAGTATTATACTTAATTTTTCTCGTCTTTTGTCTTTGTATTAAAAAAAAAAAATAAAAAAAAAACTTTAGTCTGCCTATTGGTTTTTTAATATTATTATTTTGTAACTTTTAAACTAAATGTATGGTCTCTGAAAAGAATCCTTTTTTTCTTTTTGGTGATGGGTTCGACCCTCGGTAGGTTTCGTCTGTCATTTTTTTGGGGCATCTAATGAAAATTTTTAATTATTTTTATTTACCTTTTTTTTTCCTATTTTTGTTAAACTTATATTTCATTATTATAATTTTAAATATTTTTATTTGATTTTTAAGTTTTAAATTTCTCATGGCTCCCTTTTGCCTCGCAAGTCAATTACCTTTAACCTGGAAGTTCAGTTGGTACGCAACTAGGTATTCCATACTGCTAACTACATTGTTCCATTGGTCCATATGACTTTTCGTGATGGTCATTGCTAGTTCACAACTCAACAGCGACTCCTTCGCAAAGCCGCGCGCTGTAGCCATGGGAAGAACATAAGCCCGAGCCTCCTCCCTCTGAAATAAGTTGTAAAGGATACATTTATGGTTTATATATTTTAATTTATAATAAATGTATTGTAATTAAAAATCAATAAAGTTGCCTCCAAGGACTCGATTATCAAAATTTTGGGTCCTGGGCGCCGTAGCCGTGGGAAGAACATAAGCCCGAGCCTCCTCCCTCTGAAATAAGTTGTAAAGGATACATTTATGGTTTATATATTTTAATTTATAATAACTGCATTGTAATTAAAAATCAATAAAGTTGCCTCCAAGGACTCGATTATCAAAATTTTGGGTCCTGGGCGCCGTAGCCGTGGGAAGAACATAAGCCTGAGCCTCCTCCCTCTGAAATAAGTTGTAAAGGATACATTTATTGTTTATATATTTTAATTTATAATAACTGCATTGTAATTATATATCAATAACGTTGCCTCCAAGGACTCGATTATCAAAATTTTGGGTCCTGGGCAAAGGACTTATTTTGAGACCTAACCTAACCCATAAAATGATGTCAGTGGTAATTTTACTTTACGTAATTCATTCATACAATGAATTAAGAATATTTTTAATTTAATTTGTTTGTTGTTTTTCAATAAAATTACTACTGAAGATAATTAAATTTTTCGATCCTTGAAATCTGTGAGTCTTGGACTCGTGCAAGTCAGCAATAGGGTCCTGCCCTTTCCATTTCCAACCCCCGAAAAGCATTCTGGGTATTTTCTTGAACCACCCATAACTATTTTTACGTATTTTGTTGATTAAAAGGGATTTTTGTAAGTAATTCTTATAAAATAGAAAATACAAGTTTAATAAATTTCATTTTATCTCGTTAAAGTACGCATAAATATTGAAATCGATAAATATTATTCTTGATTATAGAATGTATGATATTTCTTTTGTAAATACATTGCATTATAAAATGTATTCCAAATTTCTCAATTGCAATATCATTAATTTTAATTTAATACCCTTATTTAAAATTTAAATATAGTACTTAGTAGTAGCTTTCCATTAGAATAACGTCGAAAAGATAATAAGCATTATAAAAACAAGTGCACGTATTTTCTCTGTAGAATATATTCGATCAAATTAGCGATAGGCTATTAGAGATAGTTATTTCTTGGAAATATCCGCGTTGCTTGGTTAATTGCGGGATACTGAGAACTTGCGTTTGCAGACGAAAATAGATTCAGATATCTAGACAAATCTTTTTTGGTCTCCTCCTTTTAAAACTGATAGATGGGAGCATTAGATGTTTTAATTATAAGAAAAGGGAAATAAAAAAATATATATGTTGTATTATATAGTTGCGCTATACATAAAAACTAAAAAAACTCTTTTAAAATATGCTCACATAGATTTTCTATGGTCATCGCCAAATCCACAGATGACCAAACACCTCGCAATTGGACAGGGATAAAATATATAGAGGAAAACAGTATGTTGAAAGGAAGGTAGTAGAAGTAAAAAAATAATAGTAATAAAATATTCAAGTAACTGAAAGTGGAATTAAAGTCATTGAATATTTTAGAAGTAAGCAGAAAATTCAACTTCATTAAAAAGATACAACAATTTCAACATGCAATCAGGTCCTACAATGAGCAATTAACAATGATCTAGCAAATATAAAAATGAGACACCTTCTCTCTGCTTACATGGAAAAAAATTTAACATTTGACTGGGAAGATGATGCAGAGGTTATTCTAAGCGTAATTTGTTGTAGTTAATGTCACAAACGGATCTGATGATTTTGTGAAAGAAAATCAGCTTGTGAGTGCTGCTCCTAAACAACCAAGAGATGGTTTCTAGCACATAAATTTGATGATATGCTGATCATAAAAAGATAATTGGGAAGGTAAATAGTAAACAGTTACGTAATACATTTTGAAAAGTCTACACAAAGTACCAGCCGACAGAAATCGGAGAAATATTTATCTCCAGCCTCTGCAAAATATAGTATTCGAGAATCTAATCTATCCTGACTGCCCTCTCCATGTCAAGAAAGCTTTGTTAAGTATTTTATCGTATTAAACAAGGAGAAAAATACGTAATTTCCAACACTACTGATTGATGCGAAAGATCTGAAAATAATTCTTACATATTGTATAAGGTATGAAATTGTCAACCCTTTTTCGGAAACTTAGAGTGTGCTAGGACAAGAAAATTAAGATCAAATTTGGAACATGGTAGAAGATTTCTCGTTAAATTGGGAAACATTTTGAAGAAAAGTTACAATACCGTAAGAAAATAGACATTTTATCATAGATAGGATGACCAAACGTCTTCGAAATTTCCGGACGTTCTCGAATTTGAGGGTGTAGTTCCCGCGGTTCCTACAGTTTTCTATTTACGATACTTATTACATTTTAAGAAGTTGAATTCGTGAGACAAAAAATATAAATTAAAAAAAATGTTAAACTTATGAAATTTGGGAAATCTTATAAAATTTCCCGTTATAAAAATTTTATAAAATTTGGTTGACCTAGTGATTACGTTAATATCACATATTGAGATTGTATTGTAAGGAGGACATGTGCAAATAAATATCCAAAAGGATTGAATAACTTATAGAAAAATAGCGCTATGTCACCATATATATTATCTTTCAATTGTTAGAAGTATAACCACATGAAACATTTACAGAAAAAGCACCCGATGGCTCTGAGTACATTGAAACAAACTGCTGAGCTAGATATGAAATTGAATTTATGCGCTATCTTCTTCTAAAATGAAATCTGCGTAAAAATCGAAATGAAATCTGGTGTAGAGTAAGGAATCTCTGTCAAAGTTCAACATGAAAGCAATTATTCAATGGTCCCCAGAAGAAATTCAGAAATTAGAAAAGGTCTGACCCTTTAAATCTGTGTTTTAGATGATGTTAAGTTCCACGAGAGTCCAATTTGAGAGAACATATGTCTTTATTTATGAATCTCCATTCATTCTACGTATAGAAGATTTAGCAACAGTATGAATCACAAACAACTGTAAACAAAGATTGTTAGTGTTGATATACATTTTGTTTATTCCTATTTATATAAATACATCACGCTATTTTAATTTGAATTTCATAGACGCTAATGAATTTATAGCTGATGGTGTAAACGCATTCGCTCAACATAAATAAAATTGCATAATTCTAAAATTCGTAACTATCTAACTATATTTCAGTGCTAAGTTAGTCGAAATACATTGATCCTAAATTGGACTGCGGTTGGGCCTTTTTGTAGTTTTGGGGTGTTTCTTTTGGAGGTAATAACTGAGTACATTTATACTCAATTAGTAGATAAACGAGACGTAAAAATCTGGAAGAAAGTACTCATTAAATGATCCTTTAAAACTTTTTTTATTTTATGGATTGAAAGAAGATCCCTTTCTATAAAAGAAAATACATATAATATCTTTCGCAAAAATCGTTCTCACAAGGAATTTGTTACATTGGCAGATGTTCAAAATCTAGAACTTTGACTTTAATGTTATATTCAATTCATTAAATCCCAGGAGAACTTGTTGTCAAAGTGAGACTTGTTATACAAATTGGATCGCGATTTTGTTGAATACAAATAGACGAAATGGGAATTCTCTTTTAATAGTCTGTAATCTAAATAGTGAATTGAACAATAAATATAGCAGTGAAATTTTTTCTTCGCTGTCACAAACTAGAGGCCATTTTGAAATTTGCTTTAGCCCCTAAAGAACAAAATAAATACAATCTTAGATATGTTTGTCAAAACTTTAAAACTTATTACCCTTCAACTGTGAACTAAAGACATGAACTGTATTGTTTCATCACACGTGAATTTTGCGTAAAAAAAAACTGTCAAGCTTTAATATTTAGAAGTATTAACGAATATAAAATCCATGGACATGTATATATTATGTTCAATAACGGTAAATTCTAATTACTGGCCTTCTAGGTAAAAGACATTTCATTAATAGAAGTGAGAGTGTAATTATAGAAGTAAATGTTTATTCGAAAACATATTTCTAAATTCACATTAAAGAATTTTAGTTTCAATTCATCGAATCAAGTTAAAATCCAAGGACATTTATGTAAGCTAACGCTTGACATGGATATCCATATATTTGCAATGCTTGACATAATTTAATAAAATCATTCAAAACTTTCCGAAGCAAAAAAGCATTTTCAATATCTGAATCAAAAGGCCTACTATATATATAATCTCTTAGAAATAAAAACTAAATTCAAACTATGATAGGTAAAATTGATATAAATCTTTGTACCTTTATCTTGCTTGAAATAATTAAATTAAATCAACTAAAATGTTTCTACATAGAAATAATTTTTTTATAACTGAATCGAAATGCACACTTTTTATTTAAGCATGATGAAATAAAACCTACAGTAAAACTATAATAAATCCCAGCACCAATGAAAAAAGTATTTTAAATAATTGAAAGTTTGGATTATCAGAATTAAGAATAAACACGTTCAAATTATAGAAATTAAATTGTAATTAAGGAAAACGAAAAAATTAAAACATGAATGACTGGTAAGTCTTTTTCATACCGTGTATTTTGATTAAAATGAAGGATGTTTCTAAGGTTATTTCTGTGAACCAAAAAATACCAAATGTACGAACCAGAATAAAGTATGTAAGGGATTATGAAAGATGTCCTTCTGTACCACCTATTATTATTATTTTAACTTTAATTTTAAAAGACGAAAAAGAGTCTGAAAACTTTAGATGAATATATATATATATATATATATATATATATATATATATATATATATATATATATATATATATATATATATATATATATATATATATATATATATATATATATAAGCAAGGTGGTTATAATATAAGTATCTCTATTTGGAGCCATTTGGAGCTCGAAGAAATAACCCGAATGAAACAAAAATCGGTACACTTACTATTAGAGAACGGGGAAGAAGAATGGAACAATAAAATAAAATAATTGCAATAATCACTGACAGAGGCCGCTATTGAGTGTGAAATGTAACGTGTAATGCAAGAACAAAGAATTAAGGCGTCAAACCGGATGGTACACCTAATTTATTGGAAAATGTCACAGTGAATGTGGTTAAGCTTTCACATGGATGTGCCGATCATGTTCAGGTTCCACATAGCCACTGTGCTGGAGGACACAATGCAGGCGGTGCACGACGTCTTCAACAGTGGAACGTAACGCATCAGGAATGATGTTTCGCACATGTTGTGATATGCGGTAAAGTCATTGAGGTTTGCGACTCCTCCACGGTACACAATATTACACATTACATTTCACATTCAAAAGCGCCATCTGTCGGCAATTATTGCAATTAAGTTTTTTGAATTGTTCCATTCTTCTTCTCCCTTCTCGAATAGTCAGTGTACCGATTTTGGTTTCATTCCGGTACTTCCTTCAAGCTACAGACATCTCCAAATAAAGATACTTACATTATAACCACCCGGTATATATAATTGTTTGATGTGCAAATATGAATTAGAATAAATATGTATCTTACTTCAGAAACAAACAGATAAATATGAAAGAATATCTAAAGCATTAAAAGGTTTTTTTTCCTACACATTGGAATAATTGATAATAACTAGGTGTAAAATTGTCGGAATATGATAGAATACTTCAGAAGACATTTGACAGTTATTTCTAAAATCTTAGAGAAAAATAAGCATAAGAATTCAGAAATTCTTTTGCAAAAAGACACTCCAGTATTGATTCAGCAATAAGTAAAACATAATAATAATTTAAAATTCTAGTTATCAGAATTTTGATTAATGGTAGTTCGACATATGGAAGTAATGTAGAAGTAAATCGATTTATAGAAAACCTATAAAAGAAACATATGAGTATTTCCTAAACTCTCTCGATCTTTATAACGTTAAAGGCGTCTTTCTAGATCATTTGAAAAAAAAATTCATTAGTTAAAGAAAAAGCAGATGTATGCGTGAGAAATGTTTACTACATAATATATTTTTGATATCACATTAAAGAATTTCAGTTCCATTTCTAATATCAAACGTAGTTGAAATCTATGGATATTTATTTGTGCTAACGCTTGACATGAATCTCTATACCTTTATCATGCTTGACATAATTTAATCAAATCAACTAAAATGTTTCTACGTAGAAAAGCCTTTTCAATACCTGAATCAAACACTATATATATATATATATATATAGTTAAGCATAAGAATTCAGAAATTCCTTTGCAAAAAGACACACCAGTATTCATTCAGTGATAAGTAAAAAAAATAATAATTGAAAATTCTAGTTATCAGAATTTTGATTAATAGTCGTTCGACATATAGAAGTAAATCGATTTATAGAAAACCTGTAAAAGAAACATATGAGTATTTCGTAAACTCTCTCGTTCTTTATAACGTTAAAGGCGTCTTTCAAGATCATTAGAAAAAAAAAATTCCGTAGTTAAAGTAAAAGCAGATGTATGCGTGAGAAATGTTTGCTACATAATATATTTTTGATATCACATTAAAGAATTTCAGTTCCATTTCTAATATCAAACGTAGTTGAAATCTATGGACATTTATTTATGCTAACGCTTGACATGAATCTCTATACCTTTATCATGCATGACATAATTTAATCAAATCAACTAAAATGTTTCTACGCAGAAAAGCCTTTTCAATAACTGAATCAAAACGCACAGTATATATATCTAAGCATAAGAATTCAGAAATTCCTTTGCGAAAGACACATCAGTATTTATTCGTTTATCAGATTAAATTCATTTAGCTTTCGCGTGTTATTAATATAATGTAATTACATACATCTAATCAAATTGTGTGATGTGCAAATATGAATTAGAATAAATATGTATCTTACTTCAGAAATAAACAGATAAATATGATAGAATATGTAAAAAATTAAAATTAAATATTCCTACACATTGGAATAATTGATATAAATAAATATCCAGGTGTAAAATTGTCGGAATAGAATAATACGAGAGATATTTTACAATTATTTCTAAAATGTTAGAGAAAATTTATATAATTTTATTAAAATTTTCAAATAATCACGAGAAATATTATTTACATAGAGAAATAATATTTATATTGTAGTAAGAAATACAATAGAAATATGATAGAAAGTATAGAGCTTCAAGAATAAATATTACTTTCAATCTCTTTAGAATGTTAGATTTATAAAAAATACTGCCACATATATATAGAGATAAATAATATTTAGAATATAGAACGAAAAATAAAATAGAAATATAATATAAAGAAGTAGAGTTTCAAGAATAAATAATACTTTCAATGTCTATAGATTTATATGTTTTTTTAAAAATACTTTCACGCATATACAGGGTGATTCAAACTGAAGGAACAAACTTCTAGAAGGCGTGGGGTACACCTAAACGACTCGGAATCACATAGCAATAACAGGGTCGGAAATGCCATCCTAACGAAACAGGGGGGTTCTTAGGGGCGAAATCATCGTGGTCGAAAATTGGAGCTTCAAGAAGAAATAATACTTTCAACCTCTTTAGAATGTTAGATTTATAAAAAAATACTTCCACCATATATATAGAGATAAATAATATTTAGAATATAGAATGAAAAATAAAATAGAAATATAATATAAAGAAGTAGAGTTCCAAGATGAAATAATACTTTTAATGTCTTTAGAATTATAGGTTTTTTTAAAAATACTTTCACACATATATAGGGTGATATAAAACTGAAGGAACAAACTTCTAGAAAGGGTGGGGTACACCTAAACGACTCGGAATCACATAGCAGGGTCGGAAATGCCATCCTAACGAAACAGGGGGATTGTTAGGGGCGAAATCATCGTGATCGAAAATTAACATTTAAAGCCTATAAGTTTAAAATAAGTCATGAGTTTCCTATTAATGAAGTTCCCCGAAGTTTTCTGCTTACGTGCCTGGTTCTTACCATCTACAGTTTTGCACGTTTGAGGGCGCTGATTATCACAGTGAGGGCGCTTTTTGCCAGAATTGTTGTTACACCCTTCAAACGTGCAAAACTTTTGATGGTAAGAACCAGACAGTTAGGCAGAAAACTTTGGCGAACTTCATTACCAGGAAATTCATGACTTAAATTAAGCTTATAGTCTTTAAATGTCAATTTTCGATCACGATGATTCAGCACCTAACAACTCAACTTATCTCGTTAGGATTGCATTCCCGACCCTGCATTCTTATGTGATTTCGAGTCGTTTAGGTGTGCCCAACCCTCCTAGAAGTTTATTCCTCCAGTTTTGAATCACCCTGTATATATAGGGTGTCTCAGTTAAGATGTTGCAAACTTCGAGGGAAGGTAGGGTACACTTAGGCGACTCGGAATGACATAGGAATGCCGGGTCGGAACCCCCTTTCTGACGCAGTAAAACCATTGAAAAGGCTAGATCACACAAAATTTGTCCCCGGAGTTAAGAAAGTGGTGCCACATTATATATGACGGGCAGGGTTGCAGGTGCCGGGGAAATCCAAGACACTCTTGAAATGTTTACTGGTGTTCGAACTTCATTATGCAGGGAAGATGTGAGGGTGAGGCCTGCATCACATGCGGGAAAGTCATTTCGAACGACTCCTTCGATATGAGATGTACTTCCCTTTTGTTACTTTTGTTTTTATGTTTATGAACAGCGAGTAATAAACACTTTTTTGTCTCCCATCTTGTGTCCTTTCCTTTTCTAGTGTTTCATGTCTAAAAAATGTGAACTGTGAATGAAATTTCGGAGCAAGCACGCTCGAAACACCCGCGACTATTTCAATGCCCTCTACTGCGTCTGGAATGCGTTTCCGACCCGGCATTCCTATGTGATTCCGAGTCGTATATGTGTACTCTACCTCCCCTAGAAGTTTGTAACATCCTAGCTGGGACACCTTGTATATATATAGAGAGAGTGAAATAATATTTAGAATACAGGAAGAATTACAATAGAAATATAATAGAAAGAAATAGCATTTCCGATGCAAAAAATACTTTCAAATGTTAGATTTTTAAAAATACTTCCATATAAATTAACATCCTATATTAAATTAACTATACTTATATTAACATCTTATACCATCCTATATTAAATTAACACACTTGTGAATGCTTGTTCCCGTCTTTTTAAAATTAAGCGTCGTCTATGTGCGTTACTTTTGGATGTATTTAGCAAAAAGTTCTCTTTGTATTAGTGTCTATTTTACAAATGGATATTTATATTAATGATAAGGTTCCTAATCAATGTATTTATAAGCATGGTAAACATATCATATAAATGAAAACATTATGTATATTTTTGAGAAATAATGTTACATACAAAAGGCAAAGGTAACGCCCGTGTGTGGTCTTATACTATCCAAAAAACGCAGTTCTACACGTAGACGAAGATGGCGAATGTGTTAAGAGAAGTACATATACTTTTTAATTATTCTTCCGTCTATAATATATGAGAAATTGACTTCAAGTGCATTAAAATAATTTTAGTTTTATTACAAAACCGCCTGCTTCAAGGATTTCAATGGGGTATCTTAATTTCTGTTAATTAAATGTATTAGAAATATCTAAATAAAACCAAAAAAAAAAAAAAAGAACTATATAAACATACTTAAAATGTAGTGACGGCTCATGTATTAACGGAACGGACATATTTAAAAAAAATCAGTATCTGCTTAGAATGTACGCGGGCGTGTTTTTGGAAGAAAACCAATTTTATTTTAAATATACAGAATGTTTCTCCTCATTTACGAAATGATATCTTTCAAAATTCACAAAAACAAGAAGTTAATAATAAAGTGTAATATTTTTTTTTAGTTTTAATTTACAGTGGCGGTCACAAGTTTCCGGCCAGTTAGTTTCTTTGATTTGTTTGCCAGAACGTTTCAGCGAAGAAGAAGCGAAATTGTTCCAAAACTTAGGAATATGCAAATGAACTCTGACGACGTGATCATTTTGATTGGATACTGAAGACACTTGATGCAAATAGGAGGAATTCAAAATTCGTGTGCTCAAAAGTTTCCAGCCATTCGTCATTCGTTAGTTTTTGCTATTGGTGAAGTGTTATTTTGGCCGTGTTTGTTAATTAATCAACGTGTAAAACGTAGTTGAAATTCAAAAATGAAAAGTTTAACAATTATTGTTCGTAAACGAGTGATTTGTTTGTCGCTAGAGGCTAATCCTCTCCTGAGATTTCGACAAAGTTATCGATCGGAAAATCTACTGTGAACGATATTTTAAAAATATATAAGGATGGGCATGACCTTCAGGACTTGCCACGGTCCGGGAGATCCCGGAAATGACTATTCGTATGGACAGAATTATCAAGATAAAAGCAGCTGGTGACCCGCATAAAAAGGCCGCTGCAAAAGCCGGCAATTTAGGGAGTGAAAATATTGCTGAAATAAGTCGGTCTAACCGTATCAAGACGCTTACGTGAAGTAGGCCTTTATGGAAGTGTCGGTGTTAAAAACCCTTTCATAAGTAAAATAAAAAAAAAATCAGTGGGCCCGACTGGCGTTTGCCAAAGAACACAAAGACTGGTAAAGTGAAAACTGGAAAAAAGTACTATTTTCCGATTAATAGAAGTTCAACCTTTTTGGAAGTGATAGCAGAAACTACGTCCGATGACCTAAAAACAAAAGATATGATTCGAAATAAGTTATTCCTACAATGAAGCATGGCGGAAGACACGTTATGCTGTGGAGAGCATTTTCTGGAAAAGGTGTCGGTCCGTTAGTTGAAATTCGCGGCAAACTGAATGGTGCAATGTATAAGAATATCTTGCAAGATCATTTGTTGCCTTATTGAAGAAAAAATTGTGGTCGCAACTATTTGTTTCAGCATGATAACGACCCAAATCATACATGAAATCTCGTCAAGCAGTCGCTTTTGCGCCGAAAAATTCTGCTTTTGAAATGGCCAGCTTAATTACCCGATCTGAATCCAATAGAAAATCTTTGGAACGAACATGACAAACGTGTGCGGAATTATAAATATTTCAATTGAGAAGAATTTTCCCAAAAATTGCAAGAAGAGTGGAAAAAACGTACCATAGATGATCTTCAGCCGTTCATTGAGACCGCAGTACTTATTGCTAAAGGTATGATGTAGTACATGCCTATTATAAATGTTGTTTATCACTGTTATTTTCTATTATAACATAATGTTTTTCTAAACTTGCCAAGATGGCCGTAAACGTTTGTGAACATGCGCTTTCCTTTGCAATTAATTTTCAGTTAATTTTATTGATATTTATTTATTATTCCATAAATAAGTTCCTAACTATTATGTCAACAAAATGTATAAGTATCACTGAGATTCCTCTTTATATGGGTATGCTTACAAATTGACCAAAAATTTTATGCTGACCGAAAACTTTTGACCGCCACTGTACAAATATCTGGTAATTAAGACAGAAATGTTTAAAAAGGTTACATAGAGTAGGGCTGTCGAACGCGGCAGGGCGCCCTTTGTAAGTTCTCTTCCTCCTCCCCCCACCATCTGACACTCCACACACACAAAAAAAGAAATCTGTTTTTCATTTTTATTAAAAATAAATATCCATTTAAAAAATATACTTTAACTTAAAAGCCTTAATGTATGCATGGTTTTTATTTTGCTGTTGTTATAAGCGTCATTAAGCTCTCTTGTTTCTTCCATAGCAAAATATTCTGTGATAGCCCTTCCATTCTTCCACTTATAAAGTATAATATGTACTATGATTTAGAATTTTGTTTCTATATTGTGTAGCGGCTTTATGGCTAGCAGTTTAAGACATATGTGTATCATGCATGTAGACATTCTTCGTGTATCGCTACTAGAGATGAGACGGGCTCAGCTCCAGCCGTGAGTCCAAGCCCGAGTTCAGGCCCAAAACCGGCTCGAGTTCGATTTTTATACTCGTCTTCGGGCTCGAGTGGGCTCGGACTCAAAATGAAAGCTTTATTTATTTACAAATTGGAAAATGAAAAAAAAACTTGCTATTTGAAAAACAAGGATGTTGTGTAAGTTTCTTAAAATGTTTTACAATCCGTTGAAAATCAGTTTGAAAGGGAATTGAATTGTTATTGGGTGGGATATAAGTAGATTTCTAAGCCTTTGCACGGTTTGTACTAGTAAAAAAAAAGAAGCCGTGTAATATCCGAGTCTATCCTTGCATTCTATTTGAAGTATTTTTCCAGAATTACTGGAAAGCAGTACTCATGTCTTTTTGTCATGGTTGTACCTTGATACTTTAGAAGAATAAGAATTGTTACTGTTAGAAATTTCTATCACTTATTGGTTATAAGTAAAAATTTGTGATATTAAACAGATTTTAAGGGGCGTGAAAATTACGAATCATAGCCATGAGTGAATATTTGCGATTAATATTTATTTTTTATGTAATACGATATTTTTAAATGAGAAAATTAATCTTGAAACAATTTAAAAATAATTAAAAATATTTTTACTTCATGCTTTTGGTATCCGACTCGAGCTCTGATGACGCAAATTATTTCGAGCTCGGGCAGGCTCAAATCTAAAATCTTCGGGCTCGAGCTTCGTAAAAGAACCCGAACTCATCTCTAATCACTGGAGTGGGGATCTGATAAATAATTTTCTGAATTTGGTTAACCTAGAATTTGAAAGAAATGTTTAACAAGACTTATGAGTTCTGTAATTTATGTAACAAAAGAAATTTCCATATCTATCAATTCGTAAGGCTTATAATATTGTTGCAGGTTTTCGATCACGTGAATAATGGCTCCCTTCATTGTTTGCCCACAGATGTGGTTGGTGCGCCCCTGCTTACTAAAAGATTGGACAACCTTGATGTAGAGGATGTCCTTTGTTATCAATTATCAATAGCGAATTTCTGAATCATTAGTTTTAGTGGTATATTTATAACTGTGAAAATGTTTCAAATGTAATTCTTTATTATGTTAAAAGTCATTTAAGTTATTTCTCTTAATGTTATGGAATTATTATATTTTTACATGATTTCTTGGTCCTATAATTTTGGCTTAGAAAAGTATATTTCGTGCTCTAACAAGTAAAAATAAATCCCATCTCTTTTTGTCAAAAACTTACTCAGTTATGATACTTTGAATTTTATGAAATTCCAGCGTTTTCCAGCACTAAAAATACGACTTTCTGTTTTCCAAAATATTGTTTTTGAACTTAAATAACAAATGGCACCTCCAGTAATATACCTAGGAATTTTATTTGTAACCTTATAAATTTATCTATATGTTTACATGCATTTAAATGTCAGAAGTAAGCTTTTAAAATGATAACCTACATTTGATTAAATAGGAACAGTAGTTTTCTTGTGATAAATATAAACTGAGTAAGACAAAAAAGTTTATTTAAAATGAGACGATAACCGAATGATGTTCCGATATTGATTTGAGTAAAAATAAGTAACAAAATTCAATAAACTGTTACTTAAATTCTTATAAGTAAAATTATTACTTAAGATTTAATTAATTTTTCTGTCTTATTATACATTCGAAACTACATATCAGATTGCGTCAGGAGTGTTACTGGAGGGCATTTAACTTCATTTTAGAGTCTTAAAGCATTTATTAAAAGTTATTCTCAAACAATGTCTAGCAGAATGTGAGTCGAAATATTCATGAATTTGCTTTAATATGTTTCATAAAATATATCATTCTAAAATTTAGCATAAAATATTGCCTTTCCAGATTTTCATCCACATAAAGTTTTATTTGTTCTTCAATCTACGGATATTAAAGACAAATAAATAAATTTTACGTGGAATTGTAACTGATAATTTTTAAAAGGTAATACTAATTTAGTTTCTTCTTTTAAATTCATTTTTTTTTTACTTCATAGTTCATGCTACAGAATTTATAAATTATAAAATTTGAAATCTGCATTAAGCTATGCAAGACTTGTTGTTGAAATCAGTTAGATTTCGCTCAGATATTTTAAATAATAATATATTGTTTGGTATTTAAGGACAAAATAAAATAATTACAAATAATTGTTACACTAGCATAAATTGATCTTCTTTTACACATTACCACCAGAATTTAATTAATAAAATGTTTTTATTATTTAAACAAAATAGCCACAAGTTGTCTTAAAACAGAGTCTTTGATAGATGCAAAATCAAAATGCACTTTATTATTCTGTTGTAAGGTGACCAGAAGATGTCCCATTTTCCTAAAGAACAGTGTTGTTTTTTAATACGTATTTACGTTTGACAAGAAAGATAGGTCAGAATAAGATGACGATTCGTTCAGCGTATCCTAATTTTAATCAATGTAATCACATTTAAAAACTTCTGACCTGAATAAAATGAGCATTGCCCACAGAAAATGAGGACATATTCCTCCTTAGTGACATAACAAGACTGTTCTTTTAAGCGGGTTTCAAGATTTCTTTTTAGTTTGACCAATATAAGAAAGATGACAACCATTGCAAGGAACATTATAGATTCTCCAAGCACTCTTGGAATTCCGGCCATAGTTTTGATTTTCAAAATGCTAAAATTATCTTTAATGCCAATAACCCCTGTGAATTGGACTTCTTGAAAATTTATATGGTCACCTTATTCTATTTGACGGAGAAACCTTTTTATGCCGTTAATAATCTCCACGTGTTGTGAACGATCGAAAGAACACTTAGAACATGTTAATAACCAGACTCCAATTAACTGTAGTACCTCAAGTGATAGCCGCAGCTGCAAACCATAGTGAATAAAACCAGATGCACTTTATGTCGAAACTAATCAACTAAGAAATACTGCAGACTCTCTCCTTCAACCTACAACGTGATGCCGCGCGCGAGAACTCAATAACAATCTCTCAGTATCTAAAATGTAACCGAACAGTAAAGACGCTCATGTAAATATGATGTAAATACCTCAAATTTAATGTAAAATTGGAGCACTTTTATGCAGACTCCAAACGCGATACATATGTATATATAAAGCCAAGAATACAATAATAATATTATATTCAAAGGAAAATGGATCTACTTACTTCACGCAATTTATTATTTTCTACTAATACTGTTTATTACTCCAAAACAGTGATACATCAATGAATCGAAAGGATAAATATCGGTGTAATACTGTGGATTACTTTAAGCGCAAAAGGAAAATTTTCATGTAAGCTGAACCAATCTTCTTTACCATTATCAAAAGATGAAAATGTAAATTAAAATATGAAGACTGATATAACAATTTATAAAGACAGAAAATTTATTATGCTACCGACGGTTCTCTAACACTATTTAGCTTCACTCTCAAGTGTGGGGCCCTTGACTGCTTCATTAAAGCAGAGGAGGCATTTCTGTAAGTATATACACTGCTCAAAACAATTAGAGGAGCACATGGTTTTAACGAAGTTACACATATACTCACACCAATAAAAAACTTAAATTAAAACATCCATAATTTAAAGCATAGCAGAAAATAGAAAAATAAAACTTCATATGAAAATCAAAGTTCATAAAGTCAAAAAACAGAGAAAGGAGATAAGTGCAGATATTCGGATTTCGCAGAAATGTCTGTTTCACCGTCTCAGTTCTGAAATTCAATTGTTGAACTTTTGTTTTGAAAAAAGGTGATTTGAAAATGTCACAACACTGTAATTTACCGGATTACATGGCTTGCCGTATTAGCAAGAGACTTGAATCCGGGCAAACACAACGAAGTGCAGCGGAGGCTGTTGGAGTTGCAAGAAATGTCCTTTAAAGGCTGTGGAATCCATTCCAAGAAACATGAAATATTAGATGTCGACCAGGGCAAGGTCGACCACGTGCTACCACAGCAACGGATGACCGATATATACTGTTAACAGCTCGTGGAGACAGAAAATGGAATGTTACTCAGCAGCAAAGACAGTAGCTCTTGGCAACACAACGAAGGGTGTCCAGCCAAACAGTATGAAATAGGCTTCATAAGGGTGGTCTCTATGCACATAGGCCAATGGTCTGTATTCCGTTGACCTCAAGCCACCATGCGGCCCGAAGAAGATGAGCTGCTGAACATCAAGATTGAAGGCAACGGATTGGTGTCAAATGCTGTTTACAGACGAGTCCCTATTCAGTCTGGAGTGTGACATTCGACGTGTTAATTGCCAAATCTACCAAAGCTCAAGGACCCCTTAAATCTTTTCTGGCTTATCACAGCCGTCTGTCATTCTCGAATAAATTGTTACTGTATAAATCCTTCATCAGATCAACCATGACCTACGGGTCAGTTATCTGGGGATCAGTCTGTGAAACTCGGATGCAGAAAATTCAAATTTTTCAAAACTCTTTGTTACGTAGGATTTGCAAGGCGACAACGTTTGTCCGGAATGACGTCATCCATGCTGATCTCAATATTAGGCCTATCTCGCAAGTTATTAAAAAACTTGCACAAAATTTCCACAGAGATCGACTTTTAATACCCAACGAAGCGTTGCGGTCCATTCAACCTTACATTGTAAATACCAGTAGAGGGAAGAAGAGACCGCTTGCCATCTTGTGTAGAGATGACGGCTTTGCTCCGCCTTCCAAAAGAAGGCGAAGGGAACCACCCTCAACACTTCGTTGTGCTATTCCAATTTCATAAAACTTTGGTACCTGCATTCTTATTCCCATTTGATATTCCTACACTAAATTTTTCCTATTGACGTCTTCCCGCCTTGCTTTTGGCATCGGGTTCTACTAACTTTCCTTCTTACCTCTTTTGCAATTTTAAGGAAAAAAAATTATACTTATATATTTTTTGCATCTTAATTGTATTTATACTTAATTATCTTTGCATCTTCAAAAATTAATTATTTGAAACTTATTTTAACTAATTGTTTGCATTAGTTTTTAGATTAAAAAAATATTAATTATGATAATTAGAAAAATTGTCTGGCTCTGATGGGGCCTTCCCGCCCCCCGCCCTATGCTCACCATTCCGACTCCAATCAAAGTATCAAAGCGCACATCCAGATTGCTCCTACATCTGCATCATTCCACCGCAGCCTGCTGCGAGAGAACTTTTATATTTTTGAATCTTCTGATGCCATCTCCATAGACTGTTCTCATCTAGATGTGAAGTAAACGTGGGCATTACGCCCCACGTAGGCATTCTTCAGTAATCGTCTTTGATCTTTCATCGACGTGTTTTGGTATGGAGGGAAAGGGGCACTCGAAATAATCCCACATTCTTTCGTGAAAGATCATATTACAGACAAGGTGGGTTGATGGTATGGGCTGGAATCAGCATAAGTGGACGCACGGACCTGCATATGATTTGGAAGGGCTCTTTGACGGCCCAAAGGTATGCAGACGAGATACTGAGTCCTCATGTCGTACCTTACGCTTCAACCATGGTGATTCCTTTGTTTTCATGCATTATAATACCAGACCGCATACAGTTCGTCTGGTGGAGAACATTGTTGAAGCTGAAATAATACAGCATATGTAATGGCCAGCATGCTTTCCACATTTCCTGACCTGAATCCGATCGAGCATGTTTGGGACACACTCGGACGACGCATTGCAGCAAAACGGAGGCTTTATTTTATTACCTGGGACTTGGATATTGTAATGCTTGAAGATTGTAACAGTTTTCCTCAAAGTCTTATCGATAATCTCATCGCATCCATGGAAAACAGGCGTGCAGCTGTCTTAGCTGTTCGAGGGGACCGCACGCCGTATTAAACATCTTGCAGCATTATTAAACAATACTTTTTTTGGCATTTACATGTAACCAAATTGTTGCCCTAAACCATCTTTTCATGTTATTTCCATCGTTTCAAAAAATTAAAGCTCCCTTCCATTTTTTTGCCTTTATTTTTCTGTATTGCGTATTGGTACACGTGTACTCTCCATTTTATACCCATGAATGCCTGTCTCGCACGGTTCTTTTCTCTTCTTTGTTTTCTACCCTAATTTTTTTAGCAGTGTATAATACCCAGCGTGATGCAAACAGTGTCAATTAAACAGGGTTACCACTGGCTACTGTTTTATAATAGGAAAATGTATTTCACTACAGACTTTTTTATCATCGTCAGATCGCCGTACTTCACTGTTGGATGACTGCCCAAAACCATTAGCTGTTTTTGGAAATGTATAACGACGATGGAGTCAACGACTGAAGTGGAGAAATGAAGACTATCTGTGGTTCTATCTTACATTGTTCATACATCGATTTGTGGCAGAGTGCTTATCTACTCTTTTATAAGGGTACTCTAGTAGACGAGTGAGTTTTGATATTTTCCGTGCGATCATATTGTCCTGAATCAAAAACATTCGTGCTTGAATGAGCTCCATAATCTGTCATTCTTTAAGTTTTGCAATGTTCGTATGTATATCCATAAATCTGGTTGTCATGGTTCTTGTTGCAATGATATGTTAATTAGGTAACTGTGGTTGAGCAGGAGTTATATATAGTGCTGTAGGGGATGGTTTCAGCGGATTTTGAACGGATCTTAAGGGTCATCTTGTTCACCCGTGCAATTTACGCCATGTGTTGACTTCAAGTACAGTTCCCGACTATCAGTATTTTATAGACCCAGAGGTTATGAGTTTTCTCCTATTTTTTTAAAAAGTTGAGCTTTCTTATTCAAATAAGCATCGGGATTCACGATATTCACCGGATTCCATATATATTTTGTGATTTCAAGTACAGTTACCGACTATCAGTATTTTATATACCCAGAGGTTATGAGTTTTCTCCTATTTTTTTTAAAAAGTTGAGCTTTCTTATTCAAATAAGCATCGGGATTCATGGTATTCACCGGATTCCATATATATTTTGTGACATCTTCCGAAATCTTTTGGATTTTATAGGTTCCTGTGTAACGAACGGTAAGGTCACTGAGAGCGGAGTTAAGTGAGTTAAAAAGTTTTGGGAAAGGGTTCCAGCCCCCCCCCCCCCCCCCGCCTCTGAGTCTTTCTTAAATTGAGTTTATTGTGGATCGTCTGAATAAAATTTACACGCTCCGCTGCAAATATTACTTGATTAAAGTTATAAATAAATTGCCCCAGGATATATCCGAGGTGGTATATAATGAGGGGCTACGATATTAATTTTGTTCATTTATGCGATTCTATACATTATCTGTACTTAAATCTGGGTAAAATTTAACTATAAATTAATCAGCAAAATAATCACAATACTATAAAGCAGTTTATAGAAACACATCCAGAATTTTCACAATTACTGCCCAACCTTAAATTTTTAATTATACCTTATTCAATATTTTCTCGTAGAATAATTTCCTGAATTTGAAGAACCTAGAATTGGAAAGAAATGTTTAACAAGACTTTTCTAGACTTATGAGTTCTGTAATTTATGTAACAAAAGAAATTTCCATACCTATCGATTCGTAAGGTTTAACGAATGCTATTCTCACATTAATTATTCTGTGTATCTAAATGAACTTCGCGTGAAAATTAAATTAATATTAAAACTGCGAAAAGCTGTATTATAAATCATGCTCCGTAGATATATGCTAATGAAAAATGGCAGGCGTGAATAGAATTTCTATGTCAGTAAATTTTCAACAGAAATATTTGAATCATTAAAAGGATCTCATAGAGGAATTACAGAATTTCACATAAGGCTAACCGACCGATTTCTTGTTAAATATTGGATTAGAAAATATTGCATTTTTGTTAGTTTTGACAGAAGTGTATTTTAAACTAACGTTATTAAATTTGCATAAAATGTGCTATATCATAAAGTTTGACCAGTAGAAAAATCTAGGAGAGAAAATCAGTTTTGGTGATGATGATACTGGTTACGAAATAATATAAAGACATAATGATGCCCTTTCAGAGGTTTCAGATTTGACGAAATAACAAAATTCTACAACTTTTAAAATATTACCAAAATATTTAAAGATTACTTTGAAATATTTGTTATCTGAAAACAACTTGCGTAATTTTAAGTTAAAGTTTTAAAGTGTCGTATAAGTAATTTCTAAAGTTCGTACTTTTAAAAAGGTTGATAATTAAATAAATTATCCAAAAAATATCAGTACTATTAAGAGCACATTCCTACTAAGGCATTTTTTTTACTGCTGTATGAGATATGAATTGTTTTAAATCCGTGCACCCAGAAAAAAGTTTTGTTGAATCAACAAAAATTTGGTTGACCCAACAAAACTTTTTGTTTAAATATAGGTCAATGGAAATTTTGTTTGAATCAACAATTTTTTTTTTTTTTTGAAATTCCAAAAAAAAAATTAAATTTGTATCGTCAGCAAAAAATGTTTTGTTAATTCAAGAATAATGGTTCAATTTTACTTGAATTTTTCTAAAACAACCAACATGTACTCAACAAAACATGTTTTGTAGTTTTAATCAATTCCTTTTTCTGGGTGTGGACCTACGTCATTTCGATAAATATCTGCTTTTCAAAAACTTATTGTTTTCATACGTTTGTCTTCAAAAGTCATCAGATATTTAAATTATTAGGCAATATTTTTTTTTCCATTATGAAAATTTCTAAAAGCAGAAGATTACTCTGGCAAAGATAAGTTGACAGATAACCTTGAAAATTTTTGACTACGGTAACATTGTTGCTCAGAGACAAATTGTAAAGAAATGCAGTATTTAATAAAAAACTTGGTTTGGCAAATTGATAGCATCTAAAGGAATAAATTCATGTAATCTTTTGATATCTATCGCCCAACTTATCGTGTTCAATACATCAATTGTTGTGACTCCTTACGTCACTTGCTGTAATAAAAATATCAGCAAGGCGTTCCAGGTATTTACCTAGTATATCACGATGAGTTTTTTAAATGACAGTATTTAAAGTTATAGAACGTAGCATAATGCGACCCAGGAGAATATTGAATGTGATAAAAAGTAAAATTATTTATTATCAAATAATGATTAGTTATTAATCTTTAAACTGACACTGGTAATCTGTTGAGTTCGAAATTGTCATTTTTTTATTAACTGATTTCCAAAAAAGAAGTTCTGATTTAACGAATGTCAACGCGTAGCTTTGAAACGAATCCTTTTTTTTTTTTTACGATTCTTTATTTTGTTGGAGTGGACGCGAACTGATGGTTTTCCAAAAAGAACTAAAGGATTAATAAAACATTAAATTAAAAAAATAATAATAAAATGAAAAATGATAATCTGTGGAAAATTCGATATCATCCAGCTACTTTTTGAAAGCAATTGAATTTAGGCTCATTATATCGCCGATATCTTTCTGAATTTTCACAATATTTGACTTGGTTTTTTACATGAGTTGCCCTTTACAGATGACTGTTAAATTATGCAAGAAATTTTTTTTATCTTTAGCGCAAGAGCATATAAAAATTATTTCATATAGATGTTCATAAATTATGTATTTAATATACTGGGTGGTTATAATTAAAGTTCCACTTTGAAATGGTCATAAAAGGAATACTACTGAACCAAATGTTATTAAACTTGGTAATAACAATAATTTAAATATTGCAAATGCAATATAATATAATAAATATAATGCAATATAATGCAATATAATGTAAAATAATGAAATAATTTAAAGGAGGTCATTGTAATTTATTTCTCGCTAAAAAAAGTTCAAATACTCACCACCAAGGGGAAAATTGTACTGTACGCAATATTTTTAAACGAAATAAGACATGAAGATATCGGTTTAAAATGTGTTTAATCGTTTCTGAAACGTGTTACAAAGCATGTGAAATGGGGCGTCCACCATTTTCCGAAAGCAAGTGAAATCGTACTTTCAACTGTAGCTCTTAGATTATCAGGAGGAATGTTACGGATATGTCGGTGTATCGCATCTTTCAATTCCGCCAAATTGTTTAGATTATCAACATAAACAGCGTTTTGAGATAACCCCACAGCCAAAAGTTATAGGGGTTGAGGTCTGGTGACCGGGGGGACCCAGAAGTGGAGAAGTTTCGGCCTATAATCCGTTCATTCGTGAAATGTTGCTTAAGTAACTGTGTGACACATGTACCAATGGGCGGTGGGGTCCCGTTCTGCATAAAAAACGTGGAGTATAAGCTACGTTGCTGGAGTTAAGGTATGACGAAACGTCTTAAAATTGACGCTAAGCAAACTGCAGTCACAGAGCATGTAACACGTACTTTTTGTCAGCTGTCGACTGCTCTTCAAAGAAAAATGGATCAATTATGAAACTTGCTGGCATATCTAAATGGTGGCACACTAAATGGTGACTTTAGGAGAATGCAATGGAACTGGGTACACAACATGAGGGATTTGTTTGGCCCAAATCCTGCAGTTATGTGTGTTGACATAGCCATTTAGGTAAAAATGCGCCTCATCTGTCCACAAAAATGTTCGTCCCCTTCCATACGTGCAAGGAATTCTAAAGCGAAAGAGTCTCTTGCAGCAGGATCGTTTCGTTGAAGTTCTTAAACATGTTTGATTTCGTATGGGTAGAATTGCAGCACTTTATGGAGAATTTTCTACACCGTACTCCATGGTACGTCTATTCGACGTGCGACAGCAAGTACCGTGTGTGCTTTCCATTGCTGCTTCCTCCACTGCTACAACCTCCTTAGTTTCCACAGAATCAGGTTTCCTTCCCCTCCTAGGTGCAACAGATAACAAACCCGTGGCTTCAAACTTTGCCATCATTTTCCTCAAACCCTGCAGTGTCATTGGTCCTCGGCGTATTCCTCTTACCGAACGATACCTTTAACAAAGTAAACAGTGCATTGTTATCGCATTAATAATAACATTTAACGAGAAAAGCACGTTCTTGAATGTTTAGAGACATTGTCGATTCGTAACAATGAGAACTCTGACACACAGGTATGATATAGAATCATATATATTTTATCTTTTATTCTAAAATTTATTTTTTTTATCTTAAAGTGTCTCTATGTGAATTAATGTCTGTATTCAAAATCTTTTTATTCTTTAATCTCGAAAGTAATCATTTCTTCCTAGCTAAAATGTTTCCCAGATTTTTCATTGTAGCAGTAAAAGTACGTTACTTCTGTGGTTTCAGTTCGTTATTTTAATGTACTGCAGATGACTTTAACATATGCTGTTTTGTCTTTCTTCGTATCTTGTATTAAATGCAGGCGCCGTTTTCATAAATTGATTCCTGCATGAGATATGCAATATCAACATTTTTGTGTTCGCTGCTAACACATGTCTGGCTTTCTCAAAAGAAAAAAAACAACAACCTCGAGTGCCTGATGAGAAAATGTAGAGTTTGGCTTATTTTCATTTATGTGGTGGTGAAAATGTATCTGAAAAATTATAGCAGATCTTCTCTAACTGTTGAACAAGAAGTTCGATTATTTAGAGGCGTAAAGAGGACCACCCTCGCCCTTTCCAGATGTGTCGATGTGTCTGGTAATAAAGAAAAGTTTTTACGTGATTATGCGTCTTTGATTGCACTGTTTTTTTGTTTGCTGTGGACTGTTTCCTATCAGGAGGGGAACCTAGGGTTATTTCGATGAACGTAAATGTACTAAAATTACGATCCCTTTCATCTCCGATTTTGGCAGCTAACAATTCCATGTGCTTACCTTTTCTTTCTGTCATTTTTTTTTAAATTTTATCATCAGGGTTCACATACCTCTTCCTTTTAATAAAATTTTTCTTTGTATTTATATTTTGAAGGCATTATTCTAGTGATTTTGGAATTATTATGTCAAAATTATATTCTTATACACCAGTCATATATCTAGTTCTTGATAGGAATTTCCTAAAAGTTAATCATATTGCCTGGCAGACACAATAATTTTTGGCAATACCTTCTGGCTTCAGTCAATTTATGTCCTGTTTTTTCAGATATTTTATAGTTTAGTTAGATAAACGTTAGGTAGTTTAGGCAACACCTCTGATTGTTGCACTCTTTCAAAAAAAATTATAGCAAATTGGCAGTATCCATTTATATTTTTTTCATGCCTAAATTAGAACTTTCATGTCAATATCCAAATTGTATTTCCAAATTATAAATAAAAAATAAATAAATAAAAAATTAGATATCCCAAGTCAATATCCATTTCTATATCCATATTGTATGATTATTTTTGTATGCATATCAATTTTACAAGTCTTCTTTAGACTTTATTTTCTTGTACGAACATTACAAGTTGATTAAATGCATGCTATAAATATGCATAAATTTGTACTTTTATATATTCATATATGTTATTTTAGTTCTCATTGTTTATTTACATACTGATTTACAAGAAAAACAGAATATAATTTTGCTATTTTTATCAGTATGATTTCTATGTATTTGAAATATATGCTCTGAAATATATGCACTTGACATCGGTTAACCTGCAGGTAAAGCATGAATTATTTTATGTTTACTATTATTATTGCTAGCATATATTATATTTGAATGTGTACACTTAGAAAAGAATTTATAGGCCTTCCGTCTTTAATGACGTGAATTTTTTTTTAAAAGAGATATCTTATTAATGTCTGATTACTAATATCTGATTTATATGCTGCAGCCTTTTTATCAAAAATTATCAGACGACATTTTGGAGACATTTTATGTCTATTTATTATATTGGTATACCTGGCACCATTGTTGTGCCTATTACATATTACAAGTACTTGGTATAATCTTATATTATTTTACTATTATATGTTGTATTGTGTATGGTGGTCCTCGTCTTCATTATTATTTGAATATTTTTTGTTTATTTGTGTTTATGCCAATGCATTTTCTTGCCAGCGCCATTTTTTTTTCATTTTGCCAAAGGGAGATATATATGATATAGAATAATATATATTTTATGTTTTATTCTAAAATTTAATTTTTTTATCTTAAAGTGTCTCTATGTGAATTAACGTCTGTATTCAAAATCTTTTCATTCTTTAATCTCGAAAGTAATCATTTCTTCCTAGCTAAAATGTTTCCCAGATTTTTCATTGTAGCAGTAAAAGTACGTTACTTCTGTGGTTTCAGTTCGTTATTTTAATGTACTGCAGATGACTTTAACATATGCTGTTTTGTCTTTCTTCGTATCTTGTATTAAATGCAGGCGGCGTTTTCATAAATTGATTCCTGCATGAGATATGCAATATCAACATTTTTGTGTTCGCTGCTAGCACACGTCTGGCTTTCTCAAAAAAAAAAAAAAAAAAAAAAAAACTCGAATGCCTGATGCGAAAATGTAGAGTTTGGCATATTTTCATTTATGTGTTGGAGTAAATGTATCTGAAAATTTAGAGCAGATCTTCTCTAACTGTTGAACAAGAAGGTCGATTATTTAGAGGCGTAAAGAGAACCACCCTCGCCCTTTCCAGATGTGTCGATGTGTCTGGTAATAACGAAAAGTTTTCACGTGATTATGCGTCTTTGATTGTACTGTTTTTTGTTTGCTGTGGACTGTTACCTATCAGGAGGGAAACCTAGGGTTATTTCGATGAACGTAAATGTACTAAAATTACAATCCCTTTCATCTCCGATTTTGACAGCGAACTTCTCCATAACAGGCTCACTTTTATCTGACAAATAATGTGAAGTGTAAAGAGCATTGGCATAAATCTAATTTTCTTCATCCTGCCGTAAGCCAATTACAAGCCATTACGGTTTTGCATAACCCCCACAAACAGTTTCGTTTTAGAAACGATTAAAAACATTTTAAACCGATACCTTTGTCTTAAGGCCGGAATCAGGCTTCAAAAATAACAAATTAGCGATTTGTAAGAAAATGATTTCCGGAATGCGCACACATTTGCGAGTGATTTGCGATCTCAAATTTTGTGATCGCTAATTTATGGTTTAAACTTTTAAGAACACGAATGGATTTTATTACACGGATGGCGCACTCGACTTTTGTCGCCTTTAACTCCTTTAAATAATAATTTTGTTTAGGTCAATGTTTCTTAAGGGTACAAAGAATGTTAAACCAGTGTAACAAAAGGTGAAGTTAGATTCCGACGCTTATTTTGTTTAACAATATTGCATACAGTGCCATTTCCCCCCTGGTAATGAGTATTTGAACGTTTTTTTTTTCTTTCTTTTGCGAGAAATAATTTTCCATGACCTCTTTTAAACTATTATCAAGTTTGATAACATTGGCTCCAGCAGTTTTCCTTTTATGGCCATTTCAAAGTGGAACTTTAATTAGAACCACCCTGTATTTATATTCTGCTTGGTAGTACGTTGTTTATACTGTATAAGTTTCCTGAAAGTTTCGTTATATTTGGTTTAGAACATTCCATGTGATAAAAAAAAAAACATACAGAAATTTCTTGAAATTTTTATAGGAGCCTTTATATCTCCATAAATATATATGCTATACTTACACAAATGTTGCACAATATCCATATAGTCATATGCTACAGATACAGATCATTCTGAGCATCCTACTTTACAGGATGTTCCAAAGTATTATTATTTATTCTTGAATTTGTTGTTGGTTCCCTAATTTACCTAGTCATCAAACCTTCTCAGAAAGGTATGAGATGAAACATGCTTTTTATATTACTGAAATTCCTAAAGGATGACTCATTTATCAAGGTAGTCGACAAATCGTCTACATTCGAAAGTGTCTTGTAACTTTTGTCCACGTGGTGTATGAATGTTTTAACCTATAAATACACTCAGTATCATTTAACAAGAAATGTGAATGGTTCACAATTGAACTTACCATCTGCTATATTACTTTTGGAGGGAAAAAATCCTTAGACATTACCTTAGCGCTGGTGAATCTGAATGTTAAAATTTCCCACAGCCCTTGAACTTGGGTGCTTATTATCAGATAATTTCTCAAAAATATATATGTTGGTGACGGGATGATTTTTTTTTTAAGTCGTATTACTTTATAGAAATATTTTTGTAGAGAGTTATATTTATCAAAAACTTCAAAAAGAATAAAGAATATAACTTTTAAGAATGAAAATCTCACATATTAAAATAGAAAATTACTCTGTTCTTTTAAGAATATTTTTTTTTTACTCATTTTAGTTTGGAATAAATTAATTTTAATTTATATATGTAACTAATTCTGAATTCCAAAACTGAACGAATCAGTACATACTTTTTTTCATGTTTACCAAGCTCAATTAAGTACACATTCTGCTATTAGAGCAAGAAACCTCCACTCTATTTTAGCAAAAGTATTTAAACTAACTAAAACATCTTAAATTAAAACACCATAAAAGTAATATAGAATTCAATTCATTAATTTTATTTAATGGTAAAACGAATAGCAAAATTTTATTCACTGTACAACAGACATTTCAAATGCAGTGATAGATTAAATTTACGTATGTAAACAATGATAGATAATACAATGATAATCTAATAATAACAGGAAAGGAACAATCAATCTGTAAACATTTCACATAGTCTCTGGCGAAAATTTTCAAACAAACATTTCAAATGTTGTTCACACTTACTTGCTTTCGTTTGCAATATTCACCTATTTAAGGGTACATAATTTTGTATTGTGTATTACAACCAGCGTGCGAATTTAATTTACGCTAGAATTTCTGTTTATCCGCTAAATAACAGGTAAGCCGATTTCGTTAAACCATTTGAATTATTCTCTATTTAAAATATACTCAGTTCAAATTCCATATCCAATATATAGACTGCCAATAGAATTGTGAAATTATGCTTTCTCAGTCAAGGAGTTTCAAATCTGAGGTTTTGTATTATAGTTATTTCAGTGTATGTGATATGGTGTATTCGCTGTTTAATAAGCAATAATTCATTCATTTTAATAATATAACACAAACAACATTTGTTTGTACGTTATATTAAAACTTCTATTAAAATGTACATGTGCGAAGCAATGAAAAGAGTCATTAATTAAATATTGTATTATATTTATGTATTGAAATTGCAATACTAAAACAAAAATAATAGATTAAATGCATAAAATTAATAAAATTCCATAAATAATATAACATAAACAACATTTGTTTGCACGTTATATTAAAACTTCTATTAAAATGCATATGTACGAAGCAATGAAAACAGTCTTTAATTAAATATTGTATTATATTTCTGTATTGAAATTGCAATACTAACACGAAATAGATAAATTAAATGCATAAAATTTATAAAATTCCATAAAATTACTGCCAATCATATAGAAGGCAATAACTTAAACAACTTAATTTTAAAAATCATTTTGAATTACTCAGCATGGAATTTCCATGACAGGCTTACACTGCAACGAAGTGGCTTCTTCGCAGACATTGACAAAACGGTTTAATGGGGATACTTTCACTTTCAAAACCGATAGTATATTAATAAAAAAGAGATAACTTGTAGACAAAATCGAAAAAGTAAAAAAGGCCATTATAGAGACTGATATCGGCTATCCAATGCAAAAAATAAATAAATAAATATATGGAAATGCAAACGAGATATTTTTAAAACTTTCTTCCATAGGATTAACATTAGCGAACGGGTACTTTCGTGAAAGTAAAGTAGCCTCTTAAAGGTGGAAAACAAAATATAGTTAATGCTGAAACAAAATAGAGTTAATGCTATTATATTCTTCAAAGTTCATGTATACATAAAATTACTTTAGCTATATATCGTAATCTTCCATTAATCACAAGTTCTTGTAATGTATTTACTTAAAAGTTTAAAACAAAATCGAAAATCTATTCCTTATATAAGAGAAATATGTTCCTTTTCTAAAGATATTCTGTAACAGTATCTTAAAATATAAATAAATTTTTTTATATGCGAATCTACTAACATGAAACCATGTTTCCATATAGCAAGACTTAAAATATAAAGATACTTTGTGCACTTACATATAAATTTCATTCTTTGAATGCTGCAGTGCTATTGTTTACCGGAATAATTACCTTAAAGATTTATAGCCACATAATATTTTTCTAAACTAGAAAATTATGTAAATTAGAGTAACTCATGAGAAATTTATTTTCAGCACTTATTAGTTTAAGACAGAAGAAAGATTTCCATTTTATGACTAGTCGCATAGTAAATTTTCCGATTAACATTTGGGAGTGTGTTAATTTCCCATTATATTGAAAAATGATGGAAAAAAGAATAAATTTCCAAATAACATTAAAAATAAAATATGGAACCGGAAAGTGTTAAAGCAGAGTTGTTTTAAAATTTAATCCTAATTTTCATTGCGTAACACAGGATAAAGTAAAATTTTCTTTTTTTTATATATATCCAAAATTTTTTACAAATTTATCACATCTCCGTAAATATATTGATTTTTTAGGTTTATAAAGATAAAGACTGATTTTCGGAATCATGCATAACTTGGAAAATACTATTATAGAATTCGTTAGTGGTTGTGTTATATAATCGATAAATTGATAAACATTTGTAATTTTTTACAGTGCGGGTGATTTTCAACTGTTTTTTATTTAATTATGAATGAGGCTGTTTATTTTTCTCTATGGCTGTGGTCGGTTGAATCCTCAAACCAGCTTCCAACATCGCTTGATAAGATAGAGCAGGTTCCATTTTATTAGGTATCACAGGCGAAAGGCTGCATTTTGGGCTTTAAGTTTCCCAAACCTTTATACTTATCGGAAGTCAAAATTTTCCGGCGCGGCACCTTTCTCTCATATATCTACTTCCCGATTAGAGAGACGATACTCCGATCATATCCTGACATTCTCCAAATCCTGATTTTTTCGGCATGTGTGCAGCTACGTGTGATCAACCTCCCAACTACTGACCACTTTCCTAGCTGTTCTACTGCATATAATTATATACAGGTACTATTCGTACGGACTCCTGGAATTTTCAGGGAAATGGCCAGTATTTTCTTATTGAAAAACTCTCCTTATATAATCGCGCGATTATATAATGGGAGTTTTTCGACAAGAAAATACTGGTTATTTCCCTGAAAATTCCAGGAGTCCGTACGAACCCTGTATGTATTAACTTATAATGTAAAGTAAATTTCATATATAAAATTTATTATTTTGTAAAAAAAAAAATTAGATTTCAACATGTAAAGTTTTGTTGTTTGATTTCAAAGCAATGCATAACACACACACAAAAAAGTAAATAAATCATAAGACGTATTCAACCTATGTTCTATTAAAAAAGTACTCGATTAAATACAATAACAAAAAAAAAATTCCAATCTAAGAAAATTTAAAATTAAGCTTTAAATGCTGTCATGCTTGAGAAGCTTTCTGTTTTCTTATCGATTGAACTATAACAATTTTTCAACGTATAGGCAAAATATTTACCAACCTAAAACAATTTTTTGAAAATTAAATTAACATTTTGGTTAAAACACAGAACTACATATCACGCTTCATGAGAAGCTTGAAACTTGGAACTTGAGAGTCCAAACTTAGTACCGTTCTTTCTACTTTTTACTTAAGATTATATTGGCTTACAACTAAAAGTATTTTTAGATCTTATAATTTTTTTAAATTATAATTTCAAAACGAGTTCATTTCTTGACCTTATATATTTTAAACAGTTTTCTGATTTCTTAATAATACTTAAGTTAAGCAAAATCCAAAAAACTTTTATTGAGACTATAAACTTTTATAAATACAAGATAAAATTACCAAATAATAATAATAATAATAAAAAAAACATATTTTAAAATAAAATGCCCTCAAGCTTAAATAGAAAATTTTTCTGCTTCCTTATATATTTAAATATTAAAATTTTCCCTCTTTAAGACCTTATTTTAGAAAATTGAATTAACACTTTGGTTAAAACAAATATCATGCTTCATTGAAATTGAAAATATAAATATGGATACGGAAAGTGGAAAGCGCGAATAACATTTACAAAGTTTGGAAATTTCTAAGTACTGCTTCAACCTGTTCTATAAAATTTGCTGGCTGCCATTTTATGATTGGATTATGGCATGCATCAATTGTTTGTTTGCATGAGTAAATTGAATTTCAGTTTTCTGGCTGAATAGTTGTTTATAAATTTCCTCTCTGTTCAAAATTACAATAAGTTGGAACGTTTGAATCAAAAGGCTCTGTTCAATGTAATTTTAAAACGATTTGTATTTTGTAAAATAAGTATGGCTACAAAATTTTAATGTAAACGTCAAAAATACTTGAAGAAAAATTTTAATCCTAATACAACACGCACTTTTTTAAAGGAGTAATAGAACCGGCATTATATCCTTAAATTATTATTTTTGGAAATAAGTTATTTATAAATTATCAATACATTCAGACTATAAAATATAAATACATTGTCAATAATAACAATTAATTTGTAATTTTAATGTAATCACACATTGCATGCGATTAATTTCTATTTTTACGCACTTTTATTTAACTCAACTGGGTTTTTAGGGTTCCGTACTTAAAAGTAAAAACGGAACCATTATAAGATCACTTCTGTGTCTGTCCGTCCGTCTGTTACGGCCCCCCTTTTTTTTTTTGTAAAATATGGGACGTGTAAGTTCAAACTTGAGAAAGTTATAAAGCCTTTCAAACACCCCATATTTTCAGATTATTAGCGATTCACAAATATGTTTAGGAAAAATTTAGGAGGCTAAATAAGTTTTTTGAAAAAAGAAGTTTTCTTGTCGTATATCTTGTGGGGTATCTTGTGAAAGATCTCATAATACTGAACTCAAAATATATTTGTTTCAATTTTAGGTATTATATTTTCGGAGATATCGTCGAAAATGCACTGAAAAAATATGTCTATTTCCGAATCTACTGAAGCTAAAATTACAAAAAATAGGGGTATTAGGAGTTTATTTAAACCTTGCAGTAAAACTATAGCGATTTTCCGAGGTAAAAGTTTTTGAGAAAAACGCGTTTTTGCGTTAAACACAAACTCTAATTTTCGGACGGTCAGCGGAGGAGTTGACGGGCGCTCGAGGTATCTATCGATGCAGAATCATCCAATGATATTTGATAACCACTTGCGAAAAAAAAATGTCGGTAATTAGCCGAGATATTAATTAAGTTACTTGAAAAAAAAATCTTTTTACAATTCGTGTAGAGAATCGTTCGAAAGATCTTGTAATATCGAACTCAGAATTATAATAACGCACACAAAAAAATAAATAAATCATAAAACGTATTCAACCTATATTCTATTAAAAAAGTACTCGATTAAATACCATAACAACAACAACAAAAAATCCAATCTAAGAAAAATTAAAATAAAGCTTAAAATGCTGTCATGCTTGAAAAGCTTTCTGTTTTCTTATCAATATAAATATAACAATTTTTCAACGTACAGGCAAAATATTTACAAACCTAGAACAATTTTTTGGAAAATTAAATTAACACGTTGGTTAAAACACAAAACTATATATCACGCTTCATTGAAAATACAGATAAATAGGGACACGAGAAGCGGAAAGTACGAACATTTTCCAAAATTCGCAAATTTCTAAGAACTGCTTGAATCTTTTCTATTAGATTTGTCCACTGCCATTTTATGTCTGGATTATAGCATGCATCAATTGTTTGTTTGCATGAGTAAATTGAATTGCGGTATTCAGGCTGAATGATTCTTTTATAAATTTTCCCAATGTTCAACTACAATAAGTTCGACCGTTTAAATCTAAATATTCTGTTCAATGCAATTTAAAACATTTTGTTTGTTTTCGCAAAACACATGGCCTCCAAAATTTCAAAGTAAATGTCAAAAATACTTAAAAATATATACTACATGCATTTAAAAAGCATTAATAAAAAATACAATACATTCTTAAAATAATTTTGCGAATGGTTTACTTTGAAGCTATAAAATCAAAAATTAATGTAATTGCCGAAAAGTCTGTGAAGGCTCACTGTGGAGACGCGAAAAGCTTTTGGTTTAATTATGTTTGTCTGTCTCTCTGTTCCGCGATAACTGCCGTAAAAATCGTCCTATTAAGTTGATTTTTGGTGGATGGTGAGATACCTGGAATTAGCTGCATAGTTTTTAGTTACATTTGGTTCATTAGTTCGAAAAATATGACATTTCTTTTTAGGTCATAATGCTTTCCTATGGGAATTGAGACGATTTATAAATTTCATTTTTAACTGAAATGAAAATCGCATATTTGAATAATGGATTTAAACGTAAAATTACGGATACTAAATTTTCGATATGGAGGTCCTAAATATATGCAATAGCTTTGAAAATTTGCCGATACATTTTTTAGAATTTAGAAATTAATTATTTAAATTATTGGAAATTTTTTTGCAACTGTTCGGGAAATATGAAATATTTTATTTTCCTATTTTTTACAAATTTTAAAATGCATTTATTTTTATTTCCTCTTTATTTTATTAGTTGCTTAGCAACCATATTTCAAACAATATCAAAATAGGAAATGCATTTTTTTATCTAAAAAATTAAGAATAGGAAAGAATCTAAAAGAATAAGAAGTTCATAAAAATTTCAGAATATCATTGCATAAATCGTGTTTCATTTAACGCCTCTATTTTCTGAAACCTCCAAAGTATTTTATATGCCTATAAATATGTATGTAACATAAAAAAAATAAATTGTGAGTTGTAAGATGCTAAATAATATGAAAAGTGAGATTAAAAAACAATGACTTTCAGATCTGAAGTTGAGGCTTCTGGTCTGCAGATTTACTAGTTATATAATGTTATAACCTGATAGTTTTAACTATTTACACATATAGCAAGCAGTTATTTATACTTTTTATATTGGCTTACAACAAAAAGTGCTTTCAGGTCTTATAAATTGTTTTTATCAAAATTTAAAAGAGAGTTTATTTCTTGTCGTTATATATTTTAAACAGTTTTCCGATTCCTTAATAATGCATAATTTAAGCAAAATCTTCAAAACTTTTATTGAGACAGGGAAATTTTACAAATACAAGATAAAATATGACCAAATCAAAAAATTTCAACAAAACAAATTTAAAAATAAAATGCCCTCAAGCTTAAATAAAAAAATTTTCTGCTTCCTTATATATTTCAATATTAGAATTTTCCCTCTTTAAGACATTATTTCAGAAAATTGAATTAACACTTTGGTTAAAACAAATATCATGCTACATTGAGATTGAAAATATAAATATGGATACGGAAAGTGGAAAACGCGAATAACATTTACAAAGTTTGGAAATTTCTGAGTACTGCTTCAACCTGTTCTATAAAATTTGCTGGCTGCCATTTTATGATTGGATTATGGCATGCATCAATTGTTTGTTTGCATGAGTAAATTGAATTTCAGTTTTCTGGCTGAATAGTCGTTTATAAATTTCCTCCCTGTTCAAAATTACAATAGGTTGGACCGTTTGAATCAAAATGTTCTGTTCAATGCAATTTTAAAGCGATTTGTGTTTCGTAAAATAAGTATGGTTACAAAATTTTAATGTAAACGTCAAAAATACTTGAAGAAAAATTTTAATCCTAATATATTCATACAACACGCACTTTTTTAAAGGAGTAATAGAACCAGCATTATAGCCTTAAGTTATTATTTTTGGAAATATGTTATTTATAAATTATCAATAGATTCATTCAGACTATAAAATCTAAATTCATTTTCAATAATTACAATTAATTTGTAACTTTAATGTAAGCATGTGATTCATTTCTATTTTTACTCACTTATATTTAAATGAACTTGGTTTTAAGGGTTCTGTACTTAAAAAGTAAAAACGGAACCATTATGAGATTACTTCTGTGTCTGTCCGTCCGTCTGTCAAGGCCATTTTTCTCGTAAACTATGGGACGTGGACAGTTCAAACTTGGAAAAGTTATAAAGCCTTTTTACCCACATATTTTCAAATTGTTAGCAATTCACAAATATGTTTAGGAAAAATTTAGGAGGCTAATTAAGTTACTTGGAAAAAGAAGTTTTCTTTTCGTATATCGTGTGAAAGATCTCGTAATACCGAACTCAAAAATGTATTTGTTTTAATTTTAGGTATTATATTTCCAGAGATATCGTCGAAAATGCACTGCAAACATATGTCCCCCCCCCCACCTCTATTTCCGAATCTACTGAAGCTAAAATTACGAAAAAATAGGGATAGTAGGAGTTTATTTAAACTTTGCAGGAAAACTATGGTGATTTTCCTAGGTAATACAGTTTTTGAGAGAAACACATTTTCCGTTACACACAAATTTTACTTTTCGGACCTTCAGCGGGAGAGTTGCGGGAGCTCAAGGTATCTATCGACGCAGAATCATTCAATGATATTTGATAATCATTTTCGAAAAAAAGTCGGTAATTAGCCGAGATATTAATTAAGTTACTTGAAAAAAAATTTAAATTCGTGTAGGGTATCGTTCGAAAGAATCTTGTAACATCGAACTCAGAAATATATTTGTTTTAATTTATATTTTCAGAGATATCCTCGAAAGAATACTGGAAAAATATGCCCCCCCCCCTCCTATTTCCGAATCTACTGAAACTAAAATTAAGAAAAAATTAGGGGTAGTAGGAGTTTACTAATTAATAAATGATAATTAATAAATTTAATGTACGGAACCCTTTGAGCGCGAGTTATACTCGCACTTGACAGATTTACTGTTTGTAAAGATGGTATTTTGTAATCGATTTTTAACCTACTTTCTCATAGGCTAGATTTATATAAACAAAAAATGTACACAAGTATGTATTCCATGACGATACAATATTATAATATTTTTAGAACTTAATTTTAAATTAAAACATTAATTTTAAACATTTTCCTGTTAGCCCGCCACAGGTGATAAATCGCCAAATATTCTTGATGGTTATAACTGTATGTGAGTTACAACAACAATGGATTTAATCCCGCGCTTAGTTTTAAAAATGTTTCGGTTTTCTTTCCAGATGCCATATCTTAAAAAAAGAAACACAACAAAAATTGTATATATTTCAATAAATTCACTTACTCGCACATTTTATCAAAAGTAAAAATAAAAGTGAATTTTTAATAATAGAGTTCGGTACCAACGCCAAATTAATGTATTGTAACGGTAATTTTCGGAATAAAAAAAAAAAAAAAAAAAAAAAAAAAAAACATGAATTGCATTTATGAAATTTGGCGTGATTTTTGCAGATAATATTGAATGCTTAGAAAAGAGTTTTTCTTTAAAAATACTATTTTCACTTTTATTAAATAATTGCATGTTGAATTACAACATAAATAAAATTTTATACGTACAGATTTTTAAAATTAAAATTGAAAAGCAATTTTATTATTTTAGACTAAACAATTTTTTAACGACTTCATGATTTCTAAACAATGCATATCTTTAAAAAAAACTCCACAAAACGTTTGTTAAGCTTAAAATTTTTTAATAGCACGCTTTAAAATATTCTCAAACAAGACAAATCAATCGGACAAATTTTAAATAAAAGTTCCTTAATGCTTAAATTGAAAAGCCCCCTTTCTGCATCATTACCAATTTAAATATTAACATTTTCCCACTTATATAGACACAATATTTACCACTCTAGAACATTTTTTTTGAAAATTAACTTAACACTTTGCTTAAAACACATATCTATATATCATGGTTCATTGGAAATATAAATATACAACAAGAATTGCAAAGTGCGAACAACATTTGAAAAGTTTGCAAATTTCTAAGAACTGCTTCAACCAGTTCTATTAGATTTGCCCGTTGCAATTTTATGATTTGATTATAACATGCATCAATTGTTTGTTTGCATGAGTAAATTGAATTTCAGTATTTTGGTTGAAAGATCGTTTATAAATTTTCTCAATGTTCAACTGCAATAAGTTCTACCGTTTAAATCCGAAAGGTATTTTCAATGCAATTTAAAAACGTTTTCTGTTTCCTCAGAATAAATGTGACTGCAAGATTTTAGAGTAAATGTCAAAAATACTTGAAATAAAATGTTATCTTAATATATTCGTACTAGGTGCATTTTTAAAAGCACTAAATACTTAATATATTTTTCTGAAATGGGTTATTTTGAAAAAAAAAAAGTTATGACGTTGAAAGTATAAAATCTAAATTAAATGGCATGAAATAAAATTAAGCAAGTAAGTTCAATATATGTAAGCGATTCCCTTCTGCCTTTAATTTTGATATTGTCATGACATACTAAATTTCAATATAAAGTAAATTTTAAGTATGATTATTGTAAAACTAGAAAAAAAATGAAACGTATATACATAACAGAAAAATCCGGTGCGGGTGAAAATAATATGATGCTACTTTAAAAACGATATACTTATTCTAAGACAAAAAACTGTAAAACAGATTTTTGTTTGGTTTCTGCAATCTCATTTTAGCAGATTTTACTGTATTATTCTTTAAATAAAAATTAACCAGTCAAGTCCATACTAGTGCGTATTCGCACAGGCCATAACTTCGAATGTCCGCGTGTTTGAAAACATGCTTTCACTAATTTGCCTTTTTCATTAACAAAATGAAATGTTTGATAAAAAAAAATATCAAAGTTTATGTTTTTGATAAAAATAAATATAATAAATTCCTTTTTAAATTTCGCATAGGAACGATGCGTTATATTCCATTATCACTATATTGACAACAAAGTTATGTGCAGCTGAAGTTACGGAATACGAAATCGCACTTACAAAGAAGGTCTCCCAAAGCGCATATTCAGAAAATTTTGAAAAAATTACAGTATATTCTTCTGATGAGGATATGTACGTTTGTAAAAAATTTGCTGCGGAACCTCGGTATAACATCCGTTAAAAAAATAAGAAAATTTTGTGTTTTTAGCGATTTATCGCTGGTTGGCGACACCATGCAAAAAAAAAATAAAGAGATATTAGGATAAATACTTTTTTAGTACAAACTTTTTCTACTCTTTATACTGAACTAGTTTAAGTAAGTTTAACTTAAATAAATACATTTTTATAATTACATTTTTTGCCATATAAATTTAGATGTACATATAAAGAAAATTAACGATCGTATTCTACTGTTTAGAACAAAATTTAAATTGATTAAAAAAGCCTCAAACTAAAAATTAATGTCAGATTGTGAGCACTGTCAATTTGACCTCGATATTGTTAGTGTCGGAGACAACAAGAGAAACGTATTGTTGCCATGGAAACAACGACTTATTCAATATCGAGATGTATTAATCAGAGCGTTCTTAATCGAACACTGTTAAATACACTTAAAACTTATCCTGCTGCGAAACTGTGTAAATCAGCAGTACGCAACTTGTATATATATTATATAAGCTTATAGAAAAAAAACTATCTAAACGTTTAAGTTTAAATTTATAAAGTACTCTACGCATTTAAACACTCATTTAACCAAAAATTTTCAAATACCTTAAAATCGCTTGCTTTTGGCGAGGAAAAAGTGTTGCTCGCAAAATCGCATCTTTTTGCACCAAATACTCGAAAATATTTTATATTTTACAGATTTTCTACTGGGATTCCGCAACTAAATTTGAACTGAACTAATCCTTTATTACAGACATACGTAGTTCCATTACCATTTCTATTTCAAAATATTCTGAGTATGTGCTTTAAGGAGACCTTCTTTGTTAGTGTAGAGTGCGCGGGTGCTGAATCGAATTGCGGATTCCACGGGTTAAAACACAATTTCATATTTTGGATAGCTTTCTGATTTCGACATTGGATATGATACGAAAAAGTAACAAAATTTAGTCTCGCTTATAATTTTCTAACAAATAATCAGCAACCAAAAAATTCCAACGGAACAAATTTTAAAATAGAGTGCTCCCAGGCTCAATTTTAAAACCTTCCTGCTTACTTATCATTTTGAATACTAAAATTTTCCCAATTATAGATAAAATATTTATTAATCTAAAATTATTTTTTGAAAATTAGATAAGCATTTTAGTAAACACATATCGCTCTTCATTGAAAATATAAATATGGATACGAGAAATGGAAAGTGTGAAAAACACTTGCAATTTAGGAACAGTTTCAACCTATTTTATTAGATTTTATCGCTGCCATTTTATGATTGGATTATAGCGTACATCAATTGTCTGTTTGCAAGGGTAAATTAAATTTCAGTATTTTTGCCGAATGATCGTTTATAAATTTTCCCGATTTTCAACTGCAATAAGTTCTACCTTTTAAATAATAAACGTCTGTTCAATGCAGTTTAAAAACGTTTTCTGTTTCTACAGAATAAGTAGGACTACAAAATTTAAAATTAAACGTAAAAATTTCTTGAAATAAAAAAATAATTCTAATATATTTATACTACGTGCACTTTTATAGGCATAAAATCATTATAATACTTTTTAAAGTGGGTTATTTTAAAAAGACTTAATATATTAGAATTAAAAAAAAACTTAGATAAAATTTCTCTAAAAAAAATAAGCTGAAAAAATGTACTATACATATGCAGGCGGTTCACTTTTTTTCACTTAATTATTAATTCCTATATAATGTAAATTTTACTTATAACTACCGTACATGCGTAAATAGAATCTGTACATATCGGAATCTTGACATAAACTGAAAAAAAAGTAATTGCACAAGTAAAAAAGAAAAAAAGGTACTATATAAATTTTTGTATTTTTCTTCTTTTTTTAACCCTTTTTTCTTTTTTGTTTTCCTGGGTTTTACTGTATTATTATTTTTAAATTAAAACAACAACAACAATTTTACCCATTGAATATCTTTCTGATTTCAAAACAATGCATGCTTAAAAAAATTTTGCAATATTTTATTTAGCATATAATTTTCTAAGAAATCTTAATAAAATACTATGAAACAAAAAATAAAATCAAACAACTTTTTAAAATAAAGTGCGTTAGAGCAAAAATTCGAGTAAAATTCAAAAGCCTCCTTCTTTTTTTCTCAATTTAAATATTAAAATTTTTCCACCTATAGATAAAATACTTAATCAATCTAAAACAATTTTTGAGAAATAAACTAACAGTTTGGTCAAAATACACAATTAAGTATTACGCTTTATTGAAAATATAAATATAGACACCAGAAAGTGCGAACATTATTTGCAAAGTTTTCAATTTTCTAAAATCTGCCCGAACCTATTCTATTAGATTTTCTCGCTGTCATTTTACAATTGAACCATAGCATGCATCAATTGTGTGTTTGCATGTGTAAATTGAAGTTCAGTATTTTGTTGTTGAGTGATCGTTTATAAATTTTCCCAATGTTCAACAACACTAAATTCAACCGTTTAAATCAAAAGGTTCTGCTCATTTCAGTATAAAAATATTTTCTGTGTTTTCGCAAAATAAAATAAAAAATTAATAACTACAAACTTTTAAAGAAAACATGAAATATGTTTGTAAGTCTTTATCCTATTATATTCATATTACTTCTCTTTATGTATTTTCTTAAATATTAAACTACATTACAATCCAGATTTTGAATATTATAATTACATTAAAACCTGTAAAAATGGAGTAAGTGTATCACAGAAAGTTGTTTTAAAAAGAAAATGTTCGTAGTCCACACTGTAAAAAAAAATTCATTATTCTTAATCTACGAAAATATAATATAACCACGTACGAAAATATAATATAACCACGTACGAAAATATACATTCACCTCTTCCAGGTCAACCACGATTTCGAAAAACGTTCTTTATTGTCAAAACTACATTGAACTAAAAACAAGACTTCATAATAATATTGACCCTATCCTTATGGAAGATTCCGGAGGTGTATATCTAATACCTGCTACACTGATTGATAATAATATTAAAATAGATTATATTGGTATGACATCCCGGAAGTTTAAAGAACAGTTGGCGGAGAATATTGCGGAAATCAAGCAAAATCGAAGTTGAACAGTGATTTCTAAACTACGTCATGAACAAAATATTATAATATATTTTGAAGGAGCTAAAATGATTAGGAAATTATCAGGTTATAAAAAATTATTAATTATGGAGTCAATAGAAATTCTACATCGAAGTACATTTACGTGTAATGATACATCATCAGACAATATCCCGAGGATTTGGTACAATTTGCTGGGAGTAACGTAAATCCCCACTCCAGTTTAAAGTATGGAACAATCCGGAGCAACATGGCTCCCCCCACCCCTCTTTTCCCATTTTGGAACAGTCCAGTAACTATAAAGCAGTGAACTAGATCTATTTTTTGTAACATTTTCAACGCTTTTTAACCCTGATGATGAAAACTTTAGTTTTCGAAAGTACTAGGTTTTATATATTGTTGTTTGTACAGTGTATAATGTATAATAAAAAGTACCTTTTAGTAATTTAATTTGAATTTTTTTTACAAAATTATTTATGTCTTTAATAGTAGGTTTTAAAGTGTATTAATCAGTTTTTTGAAACCAGAATATAGGTACTACATTAAAAACGTGAGTAAAAAATATCACAAATTTACTAAATGGTGTATACAAATGTCAAATTTAAAACTTATACATACATTAAGATCAAATTAAAAATATCAACGTTTCGACCAACTTCTATGGTCATTCTCAGGAAATAGTTGTTAAATTGCTTCTAAAGTTTCAAATGCGAAAAACAAGTCGTCCGTTGCCACATTATTATTGCCGTCCACAAATTAAAAAAAATTACTAGGTTAACCATTAACCATCGTTCCAACCAACCCCAAGCAGAAACGATGCAGAAGCATCTCCTAACGGAAAAAAAATCTAACAGCTTTAAATGTATAACCGATGAAGAATGGTCAGGCACCCACTGTCGGATAACCAACTTCAAAACCAAAAATATAGCAAGCAGCGGTGATAACTATCCAAAGTTGCAAAGACTTAGCATAGACCCCATGAAAATAACTGAAATGGCGAGTTTATCTGGAACTATAAGAATAAAATAGTGCATTTTCAAACCCTAACTACAAAGGATAAATATAAGCGTAATTGACTATTTCAAGATGCTCATCCAAAGTTTAGGGATATTAAATGAAATGCTATCATTACAAACCTTGTTACTCCTAACCATAATTTCAATGGACTCCTTTCGCAGACCCTCAAAGACGTTATTACATGGAATTTTAATTTTGGCATTATCAAAATCAATGCGGCTGTCAGGATTATTACAATAGAATTTATCCAGGGCTGTCGTCTGTTGATAATGCGAGATATTCCTTTTATGTTCTTTAAGACGTTCAATAAATTTTCTTTTTGTAACCCCAATGTAAAACTTTTTAGTGCCATCTTTCAAAATAATAGGTATTTCATAAATACCCGCACATTCGTGCAACAGTGTAGGATCCAGGTTACTACTTAATAAATTAGTTAGGTAAGGATGGGGAATATCAATAAGCTGAATATTAAACCCACGAACTATACTCCTTAACTTTTAAAAAATAACCGGAACATATCCAAACCGACAATATGTTGGCCTCTGTTGGTTATTAGGCAAGCTGTGACGGGGTGGACAATGATGCCTGTGAATTATGTTATAAATGTACTTATGGAGAAACCCATGATTAGTGGCTATTTGCTTTATAAAATTAAGCTCTTGTTTTAACTGCGTACCAGAACAAATTAAGAAAGCTCTTTGAATGAAAGATTTAAATGCAGAAATCCGGTATTGGAAAGGTAAATTAGCATTGAAGGGGATGACCGTATTTTCCTTCATAGGTTTTCTATAAACATTATAGCTCAGCACCTGATTATTGCGGTGTAATTCAACATCCAAGAAGGTTAAAGAAACGCTTTTCTCTATTTCTAAAGTGAATTTTATATTACGGTCCAAATTATTAACACTGCAAGGAAAAATATCCAGAGCCAAGCACCCATGATCCCATAAAATGAAAATTTCATCCACGTAACGAACCCAAAAAGTAGGCTTTATAGCAAAGGTATCAAATATAAGTTTCTCTAAAGGTCTCAATTTAAATTTCGAAAATAAACCAGAAACTGGTGAACCCATGGGGGACCCCCTAGATTGCCTGTAAAATTCCCCATTAAATCTAAATATATTACTTTGAACAATGAGATTCAAACCTGCTAAAAGTGAAGTTTTTATATTGTAATTAAGTTTCTCCTGATTATCGATCACGGCAATAATATTCTGAATAATTTCCTATACATGTCAAGAGAGGGGAATAATGAGATGATATCTAGACTAGCTAACATTGTATTATCATTTAAATTACAGGTCTTAACCCTTTCCATAAATTCAGCAGTAGAATTAACGACATAATTTGAGGGGGGCAAAATCTTTTTCAAAAAAAGCGTTTGTGTCCTTTTATGTGAATGCTGTTCATTTATCATGATAAAAAACATCTGTCTTTATTTTTTTTACAGCGCATGTGAAAAGAATACGCCAAAGTTAAAACAGACAACGTAACTACTAAGACTAAATAAAATAACCTGACTAAAATGGATTTTTGACTGTTTCTTGGAAATCAAATCATAGAAATTGTTACTGTAATTTTTTTTTTTAATTTAAATATCAAGCCAATTTTAACTTTAAGTACCCATTTTTTATTTAAAACAAAGTTTAAAATAAAGAAAAATCCCCAAAATTCTAATCAAGACTGTAATTTTAATGAATACTTTAAGAGTTAAATAATATCTAATAAAGCATTGCAAGTCAAGACATTTTAAAATGAAATTCTCGCATGCTTAATTTAATTTTTTTTTCTGCTTCTTACCTATAATAAAATGTTCCTACTTATATATTTACATTAAATAACAATTACAAATCTAAAGCAGCTTTCGTAAATCGAATTAACACTTTAGTTAAATCTCATAACGACGCATCCCGATTCATTGAAAATAAATTTACGGACACGAGAAATGAAAAGTACAAACAACATTAGCAAAATATGTCAATTTAACGCTGACATTGTATGATTAGATTACAGCATACATCAATTCCATGTTTACAGGTGTAAATTGAATTTCAGTATTGTGACTGGATGATCTTTTAAAAATTTTCTCAATTTTCAACAACAATAAATTTGTCCATTTAAATAAAATATTTTTTCAGTTAAATTCAATTTTAAAACTCTTTCCATTGCAAAAGTTTAAAGAAAATCATAAACACTTGAATTAAATTTTAATCCTGATATACAACTTATCCTTTTAAAGAAAAAATAAATTAAATCTTTAAAATTATTTTGAAAATGGGGTTTTAAAAAAATAAATAAAAACACCGAATTGAAACTGTAAAATTTGAACTAAATGCCATTAAATAAATTTAAGATAGCAGTTTTAATGTACAATCAACCAAAAAAAAAAAAAAAAAAAAAGCGAGAGAGAGAGAAAGAGCAGCCTATACATTATAATTTCTAAAATGTCACAGAACAAAAACGGTAATAGCCTTGGACTGATAATTATGTCTTTTTTCAATTTATTTTTAAAAAAATTGCATTAGGGGTCGTCTTCATAAAGAAATTGTATCAAACGCTGCCATTTTTAACACGAACACCTCATTATGACATCATATTTGGCGTTTTTGGTAAATTGTACCTAAAGATACAAAACAGGAAATCATTCGGTCAAGTAGTTTAGAATTTATATAGGTTTAACGTTTATTTTCGGGGTTTTCGGCTAAATATACTTGACTTTATATATTAAGTACGGCATGATTTTACGAGACAAACAACTTATACGGAAATTTTACTAACTTTAACTGTAACCTAACCTTAACTGTTCTTGATTTGTTCAGTCGTTTGTTATGCAATTAGACCAGAAGGCGGCAGCACAGGCAATTATCTCATCGAGTTCACGGCTGAAATTCCAGAATTAGTTAAAACTCGATTCGCATATTAAAACGCAATCGATCTGCCAAGTCATATCTTGGTGGAAAACACCTTAAAATCCGATTTTAGCGGTTGACTCGTAGGTTTACCATTGTGTTTTCCTGCTCCCAAATGTATGAAAACATGGAGGACTGGGAGCAGGAACACACAATGGTAAACCTACGAGTCAACCGCTAAAATCTGTTTTTCGGGTGTTTTCCACCAAGATATGACTTGGCAGATCGATTGCGTTTTAATATGCGAATCAAATTTTAACTAATTCTGGGATTTCAGCCGTGAACTCGATGAGATGGTTGTATGTGCTGCCGCCTCCCGGTCTAAATGGATTGTTTGTACTGATGATGCCTTGCGTGTTGCTTGACGAAACGTTTACTAATTGTATTTTTAACTGTTTTTAAGTATATTTTTTATAAATTTTATTTTTTAACTGTGCTCAAGTCTGTCTTAATTTATTTTATTTGGTGTTTTAATGTTTTTTTTTTTAATTCAGACGTTAAATGTATACATATTGCGAATCCTATTGCCAATGCATTTTCTATATTTTACGGGTTGAGTGGGTTGATTATTGACGGCCAATTATCTACACATGGGATATAGGCCCGGGGGGAGTGCCCTTCGTGGGGGTCTTTCTAAGGGAACCTAACCCGTATTTACGCATGGATAAATCCACGGCTCGAAGAAAACCACGAAAACTCCGAACGATTAGGCCGACGGGCGCGATTGGGATCGAACCCAGCACCTCCCGTCTACCAGCTTCGAGAGCACAACCTCTCAGCCACTGGTGGGGCCTATATTTTACGGAATTTATTAAAGTAAAGTGTCGTAGAATAAGAAGTAAAGAATCAAATAGTATTCCTGCGTAAAAACAACAACAAAAAGGTTTACTTACTCCAATCCAATGATATTACTCACATAGTTAATTACGATCATTAAATATGTGTTCGTATGAATAAAATATATATTTCCAAAATATTTAGTTAATGCGCTATTCAATGAATAAGTTATTGCATTAAAAGGTATTTTAGATAGCTCCTCATATTCCAATAGCACAACAAAAAAAGCATAAGCTATTAGCACTATTAATATATACTCCTTAGTCGTATAATATTATTTAATTGATGATAGTAATTTAATGTTTAATTACGATCATTAGTTATGAGTTCATATTAATAAAATAAGCATTTTCCCGAAATATTTAGTTAATGCATGATTGAACGGAATAATTTTTTCTGCAATGTTTCTCCAAGATCAATGCAGCCGAAGGACTGCCTTATTCTTAAACTATCCGTTATTAATTTCCTGTTGTTAAGGTATTCATTATTTTTTCGGACAACTAAAACACAATAATTATATTACATTTAATAAATTCAATGCGTATATTTTTTAAATTAACAAAGACAAGTCTAAATATTTTATGTAAATGCATAACACCGCAAATCATCAACAGAATTGAATTCGTTTTTCTGTTAAAATTATAGAAATTTGTAAAATGGGTTTTCATTTTAAATTATGAACCTAAACAACATGCCTGTAAGTTTTTCTAAAATACTGGTGCTCAAACTTATGTCCGCGTACCATCAGGCTTCCACTATTCCAGATTAGAATACTTTGCTGTATTTAATGACATAAATTTTGCGATTAAATAAGTCGAAGACTACTTTTGAACATAGTGGTGGGGAAAAAAACTGTTAGGCCAAAAGGTTCTGGAGCCATATTTTAAAACAACTGTGACACGTCTAATCTAGAAGTGAAACTAATTTTACAACAATTACTACATAGTGTGTAAAGCTTTATGGTCTCAAAAATTTTTATGAAAAGTTTAAATCGTGATGAAATGCTACGCGTATTCGTATAAATAATTCCATAAGAGGTATACTAATATTCTTTTGAAGTACACATGTGCATTTTAATTTAAAACATTTATTTGGAACTTGAGACGAAATTCATCATATTTATATTCTGGTGCAATAGTAATAGAATATTTTATTTTCTCATAAACGTTTCAGGAAAGGTGGATGAGTGCAAAGATTGTATAAAATATATTTTCAACATACATGGTGGAAACAAATTAGTTGACAATTAATTTTCGAAATATTAATTGAAAAGTGCCAGATAAATGGCAGATTATTAATATTGAATCAGCAGCTTATAGCTATTCTTCTTAACTCAGTTCTGAAATATTAGTTTGAATTGGTCACGTAGGTTTTATTTGAAAACCCATCCGAATCGTCTTATTTTGCAGTCTCGTTTATTGATGGGTATTCTTCAATTAATCTCTTGCTTTTTGTATTTTGTATTTTGTATTTTTTCTGTTTTATTTATACTTTTGTATTTTGTATTTTTGTATATTTGTATGCACTAATTTATTATTATTATTGTTATTATTATTATTATTATTATTATTATTATTATTTTCTTTCTGTGTAAAACACTTTATTTTTTCTTAATCATAGATACCATTTAACTGCTGCGCTCTGTAAAGTCGACATTAGCAAGATCTGGTAATATATATATTTAAAATGAAATCAGATAGGTGAAAATCAAAAGAAGGAATGAGATAAAAATAAAAGGAAAATATATTAAATAAATTAAACATAATATGTATATATATATATATGTGTGTGTGTGTGTGTGTGTGTGTGTGTGTGTGTGTGTGTGTGTGTGTGTGTGTGTGTGTGTGTGTGTGTGTTTTCTATTTACACAGCTAATAATATAAATTGTTGAAAGAATTATTTATTCAATAATTATTAAAACAGTCAAATGTCTCTGTTCTATTCTATTAAAACAGTCGAATTCTCTAAAATATTATTTGGTTTAAAATTATAATTCCAATACATTTTCCTGCCAGTTATTCTGTAATATAATTTATGCTTGCTTTAAAATTCTAAATATTCTTTGCAATTTTAACTGAAGTAATAATGATGATATTTCTGAAACTAACAGAGAAAATAATTTTAATGTAATTACTACACAGTCTTTAAATATCTATGGTCACAAGAAATTTAAAGTATGCTTAAACGACGATGAATTGCTACGAATATATTTGTATTAAAATTTCTTAAAAGAAATATGTGCTACATTCAAATTCTTTTGAATTTATCATGCGCGTTTTAATTAAAAAGATTAATTTAGAAATTTTTACTCGTAACAAAATTTAATACTTATATTTATATTCTTGCACAATAGTTATAGAATATTTTTATTCTCTGATAAATGTATCAGCACAGATGAACAATATAGAAAATATTATAACATGTATTTGTAATATATTATGAAATACAGTTTATGATATATATATATATATATATATATATATAATATCTTTGAATTTCAAAAAACATATCAAGTTCTTATAACATTACATTCTAATTAAATCTCCTAAGAGCTAATTAGTAATAAAGTGTAGACAGAATACCACATAGTTAATAAATTAACAAGTGCAATCATGATTTTACCATAGAATTTGCTTCAATGGTAATTGGACAAAAATACTGAAAATATGAATAATATTTAAAAATGGAGAGAGAAAAAAAAATTATATAATAAACCATAAAATGTTAATAATTTGAAGTTGATATCAAGTGAATACAAACGGATTTTGAAATGAAATATGAACTAAATATAATGGAAAATTGGATAACAAGAGATTTAAATTAGAATTGGATATGAAAAAACACGTGTAGATATAATCATCAGCCTGGATGTATCCACACGTGTTTTAAAAATAATACAGTATTTCATAAATATACTGTACATATACATATATACATATATACATATATACATATATATATATATATATATATATATATATATATAGAAATGGTATTAGTTTATTGTCTAATGCATTTCTTTTTTTAAATTGTTTTTTTTTTTTTTAATATTTTGTAGACTTCTTTTAGATTGAATTTTATTTCAAAGCCAAAGTTAAAAAAGTAAAATTTATTTAATAATATTATTTTATTTTGGGCGTCATTTTCTGTAATATATGCAGTCGAAAAACTTATTATCTTTATATCATGTGGTAATTATCACGTTAATTATGATTCCTAAATTATTCATAAATATAATTAATTATAATTAATTTTTGTATACTTAAAGTACTCGATATCTCTATAAATTTATTTTCTTTATATCGTCTGATAACCTATTACATTAATTATGAATATAATTAATTACGAGTTGGAGTCCGTCGGAATTCGACGGAATAAAATAGTTTAAAAAGAATTTGATAGAATTAACTTACACAAGATTATTTTTTAACACAATTATTTCAAATTGGTAAAGTAATCATACAAGTTGTAAATTTCCAACTGGACGAAAAATGTCCGGGCCAGGATTCGAACCTGGGATCGCTTGGCTGAAGCCGCCACACTCTACCACTGAGCTATCCCGGTCGAATCTGGAGGGCATGGGAGGGCACTGGATGAATTATGCCCTCCAGATTCGACCGAGATAGCTCAGTGGTAGAGTGTGGCGGCTTCAGCCAAGCGATCCCAGGTTCGAATCCTGGCCCGGACATTTTTCGTCCAGTTGGAAATTTACAACTTGTAGAATTAACTTAGCCTAGAAAAAAATATTAAAATAAAAAAATCTACCTTATATCTGTTACTCCAAAAACAATTGTTATTTTCATCTTCATTTACCAAAATACTATTTCCATTAATTTTGATTTTTCAAATTATTGAAAAATTAAACTTTCTTCATCTAAATTACATGTAATGAGCACAGCGTAAGGTGACATGTAACAGGTATAAAGGATCATGATAAAGTAAGACTCTAATGTATGGTTTTACGGAATGAAACATAATTAATGTTACATTAGAATCATTACGTTACTTTCACACTATCATGTAATATTTCTTTTTCATTGACAAGTTAATATAACGGCATTTTTACCTTTTAAAAATGTTGATACTTAATTGTTATGTTTTGTATTGTAAAACTAATTTAACACACAATAAGTTAGTAAATACAGGGTGATTCATAAGTAAGTATGCAATTTCAATATGCTGTAAAACAAGAACAGTTTAAGGCACGCTACCCAAATGCAAGCCGTAAGATAGATGTACTCATAAAGTTTTTACCCGCTCCTGTGCGAATGCGTGTCAGATGAATATCAGTAGAAATGGCTGCGTCTGCAGTGGAGAAGGCATTTTGTGTTCTTGAATTGAGTAAAGTGAAATCTTTCACTATTGTGCAACAGTATTTTCGAACAGGATTTGAAAAAGAACCTCTAATCAGAAAATCCATTTATGATTCTTTTAAAATTTTTGAAACTACAAGCTGTATCAAAGTTGTATCCAGTGTATCAAAGTGGACACAAATAGATTACCGGTTTGATGTGTGTCATGAGACTAAAGGTGCACACATAGATTTTTTAAACCAATCATAAATGGATTTTCTGGTTAGAGGTTCTTTTCCGAATCGTATTCGCAAATGCCATTGCACTATGCTGACATATTCCATTTTGCTCAATTAAAGAACACAAAATGCCTTCTCCACTGCAGACGCAGCCATTTTTACTGATATTCGCGTGACACGCTAGCTATCGCCTATGTCACTTCGCACAGTAACAGAAAAAAACTTTATGAATACACCTACCTTACGGCTTGCATCTTGAGGAACGTGCCTTAAACTGTTCCTTTTATACAGTATCTGGAAATTGTATACTTTATGAATCACCCTGTATATTTCCAAAATAGATCCCTTTTGCCAGGGAGAGCTTTGCATGAGAACATTCGCACTGCATCGGCATCTTGACTTGATGCCTTAATCTCTGTATCGGAGAGAAAAAGTACAGAAATGCAGGTCATTTAGACGCATTCATTGTAAAATATTTAGTTTTATGAATGAAAATGCTCTTTCTTTTTCAAATATGACGTCATTTTTATTCGCTGAAACATTACGCTCCTTTCTATTATTAGCTTCTCTAGCTCAGTGCCAGAGGAATAAAAATTTATTAAAAATCACTTCGACACAACAATATTAAAATGTAACAACAAAATGAATGAAGATCTGAAGATGCGTGTTTTATTTTAAACATGATGCTTTATTTTCTTTTATTTTCTTTCTTTTTTTAAAGTATCTTTTTAATTATAATGAAAAAACGGCTTCAGTAAAGATATAATAATCCCCATTATTTCTTTTTCTTTCCTCAACAACAGTGCAACTTAAATGTCATCATTTTGAAGAAGCATAATTTAAAATTTAACAAATTAAAAATAAAGTATTTGAATGTAAATATTTTAAACAATAGCTGGCATTGTCTCGTCTACAAATGAACAGCTTTCAGCTATAATTATATTTACTAGTAAATCTACAGATCAGGAGCCTCAACGTCAGGTTTAAAGTCATTATTTTTTAATCTCACTTTTCACATTATTTAGCATCCTACAATTTTCATTTTTTTTATATTACACACATATTTACAGGCATATAAAATACTTCAGAAGTTTCAGAAATTAGAAGCGTTAAATTAAGCACGGTTTATGCAATTATATTCTGAAATTCTTATGAACTTCTTATTCTTGTAATTTTTTTGATAAAAAAATACATCTCTTTTGGAAATGCGTCTCATCCCATTAAGTCTTTTACCCCTCAGGAATCTTAAGCCAAATTAACTTACAGAAGAAAGAAAACACGAATCCTAGTAAATCTAAACGTACACATTTTTTTAGAGAAGACCAATCACAAAAAATTTGTAAGGGAAAGAAGACACAAACCTTAATTACGTCTATAATTATAGAAAAACAAATTGTAAATATAATTGATCGAACACCACATTATTTTTAATAGATTATTGTTTTACCTTATCATAACATCGTAACAGTTCATCGATTAAATAAATCAAAACATTCATATTAAAAAAAGTGGTGAAAAAAACAATAAAAATAAATATAAGCGTCCCGAAGGAATGGATTTAAAATGGATTTTAAATTTAAAAAGAGTTAATAACAGGTAACATTACAAAGGCCGCCATGGCGCCCGCGGGTGACGCGTTGGACAGCCCTGATATAGATTATTTAGACACACGTATATTAAAATATAACAGTTTTATGAACGAAAATGGCCCTTTTTATTATTTTTTTAATATGATGCAATTTTTACTGACAGAAGCGTGCCGCCTTTTCTCACGTAGAACCCTTTGTAGTGCAGGGGAGAAAATCTTTAAGAGCACTTTAGCCCTAATCTTGGTATAAGTGGAATGAAAACCAATAAAATTATGCCAGTTAGCTACAATAGTAGCAAATGTTGTACTTTTAGGAATGAAAGTGCACGTTTTCTAGTAAACATTTTCACTTCCGGAAGCATTTCTCCTTCTGAAATTACTTTCCAATCTGACATATCAGCGGAATGAAAAAATATTAAAAATGATCTAGACACAACTGCATTAAAATGTAATAGTTTTCTGAATGAAAATGGAAGTTTTCTTTTAAATATGATGTCATTTTCACTGTCAAAAATATCCCGCCTTTCAGCAATTAGGACTCTTCGTAATGTAGAAAAAAATTTTAATAGCCCTTTGACTATTCTCGGTACAAGAAAATGAAGATTTTATTAAAAATAGACTTTTATTTAAAAATTAACACTTTTAAAATTTAATGCCTTCTAAAAAAAGACGCCATTTTCACAGGTGAAAACACTTCTGCATCGCAAGATTTAACTTTTGAATTCAAAGCTGGTAGAATGAAAAAACTTTGAAAAAAATACCATTTTCACGCAATTATAGGAAATTATTACCGTTTAATAAATTAATACATGTGAATGAATTTTTGAATAAAAAAGTGACGTAACTAAAATTAAAAAAAATTAACTTTTCTTTAAAGTTTCAGCTGAAATTTTTAGTAATAATACTACAGAAACAAGTGATGAAAATAATTTTATCACAATTACTACACAGTGTGTAAAGCTTTATGGTATAAAGATTTTTAAAGGAACGTTTAAATCATGATAAATTGCCACGCATATATAAATAATTACACAAGAGAGATACGTGATATATTTTAATTCTTTTGAAGTTATCATGCTAATTTTAATATAAAGCATTAATTTAGAAAGCTTTACTTGCGTCAAAATTTAATAATTGTATTTATATTCTAATACAATATAAATAGAATAGTTTATTTACAGATAAATGTATCAGCAGAGATAAATGATTGTAAAATTTGTATAAAATATATTTGTGATAAATTATCAAGTTAATTTTTTGAAATATATAAAAATAAATGTTTTTAGTTGTTTGTCTAAAATAAATATATTTTTTAATTGTTTCTAGTGCATTTTGTAGGTTTTTTGATAAATTAAACTTTAAAGCTGGTGAAATAAGTATTTTTTATGTATTATTTTGTACTATGTTATTGAATGAACCTTATCAGTTTTTTTTTTTTCAGTATCATTTTTACATAATTTTTGTAGCAAAATATTTACTTTATTTCTATCATAGGATAATTGATTCTGTATTATTTAAGTATTCATTGTTTCTAAAGAAGTTTAAAACAAATATTCCAACTATTTTTAAATAAATTTAATGCCTATATTTATAAATTAAAAGGTATCAGACTAAGTATTCTATCTAAACGTATACCACTGCAAATTATCAACAGAGTTAAATGTGTTTTTTTGCTAAAACAACAAATCTCTGGAAAATATTATTTGTTTCAAAATTATGAATCCAGTGAATTTAGCTGCCAGTTATTCTTAAAAAATTGTGACATAAATGTAAGTTTAACTTAAAATCCTAAATTTTCTTTACAATTTGAACTGAAATAATAGTGATTATACTACTGAAACCAGGCTTAAAAATACTTTTATAACAATTACTACACATTTTGTAAAGTTTTATGGACTCAAGAATTTTAATCGCGATGAATTGCTACGCATATTCATATAAATAATTACGTGAGAGAGACATATGGTATATTTTAATCTTTTTGAAGTTATCATGCACATTTTAATTTAAAAGATTAATTTAGAAAGATTTACTCATGACAAAATTTAATAATTATGTTTATAATCTAGCACAATAGTAATAGAATAGTTTATTTTGTGATAAATGTGAAAGCTAAGGTGAATGATTGCGAAAATTGCATGAAATATATTTGAGATATATTATGAAATAAATTTTGCCGAAATATATATAGAAATGTTATTAGCTTATTGGCTAAAATATTTATTATTTTTTGGAAATTGCTTTCCATATATTTTGTAGAATTTTGGATTAAATTTTGTTTGAAAGTGTTTTTATTTGTTAATTCTTTTTAATTTCCTTAGATACGTTTATCCCTCAAATGTTCAGTTTTCTAAAATATGGTCATAAATTTGATAAAAACAAGAAACTTATGTCTAATTTATTATCCATTGTTAAGTACTATCTATATGTATTATCTATCTATTAAATTAATTCATTTTATTAAGTACGATAATTTAAATACGATAATGCAAGCACGATAATTTAAAAAGAATTGACAGTGAAGCTTAACGTGATAAATAATTTGGCAGTGATGGAAAATGTCTCACTGATGATAGATTGATGTACATATACCTTTTATAATATTTCATTCGATTTGATTTTTTTAATTATAATGAAAATCATCATTAATTCATAAAAAAGATAACGAAGAAGGGAAATAGAAAAGATTAATTGTATTTAGTTTTCAAAGTGCTAATTAAATTTGAACAATTAGAATATCGAAGATTTGTATGTTCGAAAGAATATATTTTCTTTTTGAGCAATATGTTGATGAGGAAGTTAAAAGATTTTTCCCATCCAAACGAAAAAATAAAGACAAACTTTACAAAAATCATCAAATTGGTTTTCTTAACTTAAATTGTTCTGTTCTACGGATACACTAAAAAAAAAATACAAAAGTCTCTTTATCTACGAAAATACAACATAACCACGAACAAAATTATATAATAAAAAATATAGAATAGACATAACACTTTTTAAAATCTATATAGTATTAATATATTTGATATTCATTTCAGATATTCTGTTTGAAAAAAATATTTTGTGTGCAAAAGTATTTTTTTTTCCTCAAATCCATTGAGTCTTCAAACCATTTTTCTTCATTTGATTTTTCTGAAACTGTAGAAACTTTTTTATTACCAAATTTTTGGAGGTCTTCGTAATCAAATTAGAAAATTTTCCAACTGAATGAAAAAATACCAAGTCGGGCATCTGACAAAGGATCAATGAGAAAAGTATCGATGATTTTTCACACTTTCCAACATAGTTGAAAAGTGTTTATGACTTCGGTTTGTCTGGCCGTCTGCCGTCTGTTCGTGCTCTAACTCGAGTAAATATATTCGGATCGCCCTGAAATTTTTGTATGTTATTGTCGATTACTATAGCATGTTACCTATTTCAACTGAAGTGTGTAGAACTTATAGTTTTTTTACAGGCATAGTCAAAAGTATTCCGTTACATTATAGTCAATGGGGAAAAATCGTTTCAAGTGCATTTTGATAATGCTACGTAAGTTAAAACGTGATGGAATTGATATATAACTATGAAGCGCATTTCAACATGCTTTTTGTAGAATATTGGTTGCAAAACATTAATTAATAATTAAAGGTTCAAACAAAAGAATTCTGTTACACGTCGTTCTATGGGGAAAAATCGTTTGCAGTGTAATTTAGTGAAGTTAGTGTAATTCAGTGTTTCACTATTTCAAACATAATGAAAATTATATGCATTACTGAAGTGCACTATAAATTGCTCTCTTGTGTGCATTGCGTTTATTTACAGGGACACAGAAAATATAACGGTTACAGTACATGTGAGATATTTACACTCTATGTGTGATAACTGCGTTTTTAAATTTAACTAATTTTTTTTCATAATACATGTGTGTTTATAAACTCGCTTGTTCATATACAGGGCTACACAAGGGAATCCGTAAGTAATACAGACTATGTGAGTGAAATGCTTAAGGGTAGTTTTTAATTATGTTACGCATTTTTCTGCTGAACGATATTTAGTAGACTAATAGAAGTTTGTGGAATATAAATAAATTCCTATACAGGGCTACACAAAGAAGAAGATACATTGTCGTTTATGGTTGGCAATTGCTGTGAGTGAGTTTTAAGGTGCATTTTAGCTTCATATGTGGTGTCTGCAAAAGTCTTCAGATAATATACAGGGCTGTACAAAAGATTTCGAGTGCATGTCATCGATTGGCGAAAATTGCTAAATGTGAACTTTCTAACAGTACTAAATTTTATCATGCTATATATCCAGATCGATTAATCATATACAAGGCTGCAAAAAATAATTCGACTACTTTTTTGACACTGTAAGGTAATTTCGAAAACTGTATTTTTTAATGTGTTATATGTTTTCTAAACTGTTTAATTACATATCTTTTTTCACCTTATTTAATAGTGAAGTTTCGTTACAGTTATGTGACTGTGTGGCTGTGTGGAAAGTGTTTCATAATCTATGCTTGACGGATGATTTTTCGTTCTTGTTTATTTTTTAATTTAGCTTAGATATATAAATTTGGCTTAACAGATTCTGTCTGAAATTAATTCCTTCAAAGTCAGTATATATATATATATTTTTATCTCTTTCGTAACAGATTTAATACAAATTTTCATTGTTAAAATATAAATCTGATTTATACAATAAATAAATCAATTTATAAAGAAAGAAATGTCGTTACAGGCCTGTCGGTGAATGAATTATGTGAATATATATATGTATATATATATAAACTCATGTGAAAAACGAAGGATATGACATTATAAAAAGCCATAGAATGAACACTGAAGGAATTATACTTAATAGGATGAAAAAGCAAAAATTAGAAAACTATGAATATCTTATAGAATCTTCAGAAGGGCTTTATAAGAATATTCATAGTAAATTTCATCAAACATTGTGAGCATTATGCCTAAAATCGACAATATTAAGGCCCTAATAACATATGTATATGAAACACGAAAATTAATAACCATGAGGTACAAATGACTAAATAACTAAATAAATTAGCAACTTAAATAGAAATTAGATAAATAAACAATTATTCAACTTAAATAGATATTAGATCATAAAATAATGTGTAAGACCCACCAAAAAAGACAAATTTTACTGTAGATGGAATAAGATTATAAGTACTTGACAATCGGCCAGTCATCATTAACTCATATATATATATATATATATATTTAAATCTTTTGGATTAAATAGCGTTGTCTAAAAGTTAACATTTTTTTTTAATATGTTGATAACCATTTAATGTTACCGTAAAAGAATAATTCCATACGATAAAGATGACCACCTCGTTTATACTCTTTTGACTGATGAAGCTTTAACACATTAAAATAAATACTTGTACCGAAGAATTACTTTTGAGTTGCATTCAGTATATTGCTTTATTAAGCAAACGAAAACGTAGTGTCTCTGAAAACGTCGAAAACATGTTGCAATTATTTAACCATGTCTTTACAAACACGCAGATAGATCAAAATATTTCCAAATTACTTAGAAGTCTCAGAATAGTTTAAATGTCAAAATTACAGAATGACGTTATTTTAAAGCAAATTTGTGAAATCTCTTTGGGAAAAGTTCATGAAATCATTCATAAATTTTGTGAAATGTGTCTTGACTGAAAATGAACTAAACTTCAAAGTCATCAAAGTAGCCACTTCGTATTAAACATTATTACGAAAGGAAAATGTTGTAAGAATAATGGTTTGTTGTTTCATGAGTAAATGACTATATTCTATTGGTAAAATAATTCTAGTTAACTGGATTTTTGCAGTTTTATTTAAATGAGAATATCTGAAATGATTTACTTATTAATTGAACTGAAATAAGTATCCTATAGAAAAAACGTACATGATTTATTAAAAAGAAAATGTAGTGTAAAATATGTTTATTGATATTCCGAAAAAAAAATTCCAGAAAGTTAGCAACGAAGAATTCTGTTTGAAATTAGCTTCTTTAATGTTTCTGGGTTTTATTTATTATCACTTATCCGTTGCAACTTTAATATAAATTTCAGTTCTTAAAATACCAGTCTGGTTAGTTAAAAACAAGTTGGAAATTGTACGTTAAACGTGACAAATGAGGTGCGTTCGTTTCATGCTATAACTAGTTTTACAATGTAAAAAATCATCGTTATTATTTCAATGAAATGAATTATATCGTCTGCTATGAACGAAATGAATATGCTTTTTCTTTTCTTATTACGTATGCCATGTTTACCGATGCGGATTTTGTTTTTCGACACCTGACAGAGCTGTAAATTCACCATGGAGATCTTGCTTTGCGAATGATTACCTCCATAGTTAATATTTATATGACTCACGATGAATGAATATTTTGTTTATTTACTTTAATGGATTGATATATTCGACTGTTAACCTAATTTTCACAGACGTTATCTCAGAATCTGTGCATTTTTTTAATGTAACTCATCTCTCAAGGAAACAATTTTTTTAAAAGACATTTCTAAAATATAAGTTTTACGCAATTTTATTCAAAAAATTAATTTTGAATAAAAATGGCCACTTGGCATATGTAAAAAGATGTGGTTAGCCCGTATTTGTTTTCCTCAGTCACATGACTTGCGTTTTTATCATATAGATTACGTATGATAAGATTTAATAGAATAGAGAAAACTTTTATCAATATCTTTTTAAGTTTTGATTCGATTTTCCTAAAATTTGAAATGAATCGACAAAATTCTGCAACGATTATATATATTAAATTTCAAACCATTCGGTTGGGTAGTTTTTGCACTGTTATATGAGGACAGAGGGACAGACAGACAGACGAGCGGACTAGACGACGACTATAGGTGCTACGTATTTATATAATTACGAACGCACCTAAAAACGACTATCTGAAAAAAAGAAGTTACATAGACTTTGGAGAATAAATTGTATGAGCTTACATTTTTAAAACACCATATATAATTAATAGCGTTGTCTTATAAAAATGATTTTTTTTAATATGTTGTTCATTATTTAATATAACTGCAAATATAAACGTTTCTATGAGATAAATATGCTTACTTTGTTTATAAACTTTTGGTTGAATAAAGTTTAATTGAAAAATAAATATTTGCACACTAGATTTATTCTTAAATTATATTGAATATAGTGTGTTAATAACCAATGAAAGCGTAGAACCTCTGAAAACTCCATTGAAAACATATTAAAACTATTTAATTGTCTCTCAACAATATATTTCCACTTTTAACTTGAAGTCTGCCAATAATTTAAACCCCGAAACTACAGAATGATACTATTTTAAAGGAAATTTGCGAAATCACTTTTGGAAAAGTTTTCTGAAATCTTTCATACATTTTGCAAAGAGTCTTGACTGACAATCGCCCAAACTTCAAATTAAGCAGTAGCCTTTCCGTATTAAACAATATTACAAAAGAAACTGTTGATGAAATAAATGTCTCTGTTTCATAATTGAGTGAATATTCTTTTTGTGAAATAAGTTTTGCAATTTGGATTTTTCGATTTAATGCTTTTTTAATGGGAGCGTGAAACGAGAATCTTTGTTTAAAAAGCAGCATTCGAAACTGAATTACTATCGATTTTCAACCAGTAATATACACATTAAAACAAAAAAAATTATATCTGTATTATAAAGTAAAGACATGTCGAGTAGTAACATTCACGTCATATTGAAGATGACAACGAATTGACCAATACATTTAGCTTTTACTGAATTTTTTTTACTTTTAAACATCGCGCAATTTCAATATTTACTCTGTAAAATATAGAAACAAAATGTACTTACAAATGCAATTTTTTATGAGAACTCCATCTCAATTCACATATTTTGTATGTTTTTTAAAATAATTTTCCTGCAACCCAATTATGGAAGATTAACCTATTTTCACTTAAAACAATGCAAATAATTCATCTATACTATAAAGAAAAACGTATCCGTGAGTAACGCTGACGTCATATTCACGACTGTAACGACTCGACGGAGACTTGTAAACATTGCACATTTTAAATTTGCATAGAAAAGAAAAAAAATATACTTTCAAATGCAAGTTGTTTGAAAACTATATCTCAATTTACTGATCTTTTATCAAATGATTTTCAAGCAGGAATATCTTTAAATATGCGTGCAGCTCAATAACTGAAGATCAACACGTTGGCACTTTAAAAAATGTAAATAATTCAGCACTTATTTGTTTCCGTGTTATATTCCATAACTAAATTGTCAAATAAAATTTAAACCTCATAAATAAATAAATAGATAAAACACGAGTTTAACAGATATGTAAACGAACTACTCGATTAAGCACTGAAATAAATAGAATAATAAAATTTGTTATAAATAGTAAAATATTTCGCAATAGACCGTTTCATTTCGCCTAATACGAAAGCACCAAAATTGGTTTTTACTTTATTAGATGGTAAATCTAAGAAAATTTACTAAATAAAAAAAATATTGGAAATTTCAACAAAAAATGATTATCACCTACGTTCTGTGCTGTTTGGCATCTGTACATCGGATGTCATTAACACGGAGAGCTCGGGTTGAATTGTCTGATTATTTCTAAAGAAAATTTGTGAAATCACTTTCGGAAAAATTTTGTGAAATCTTTAGTAATTTTTTTTAAATGTCTTGACTGAAAATCATCTAAAATGCATATTCTACAGTAGACATTTCATGTTAAACAATATTGCAAAAAGATACTTTTGGTGTAACATTTCCGGTACACGATTAAATGAGTAAGATGAAGTCGTGTAAGTGTAATCATGAGGCTAGTGTAACCCCTGACTTATTAATCTATACTAATATTATAAAGAAGTGCGTCTGTTTGTTTATCTGTTTGTAGGTGTAATCTCTGGAAACCGATTTCAAAAGTAATGGTGGAAAATTGATGGTGACAGGTTCTTGCTTCAACATGGACTTTATTTTATGTCAACGCCACTACCCCATGGGGATACAAGAGCGAAAAGTTTTCTAAAATTGCGATTTACTGAAGGAGCCAGAAACTTGAGATTTGGCATGGTAGTTACTTATAAGATGTACATGCTTTCTAAGAACAGTTTCTAAAAATTTCGAAAGTTAAAAGTTTACAATAAGCGGAAAAACTTTCTATAAACGTTCTAAATTCCGATTTCTATGGAATTGTTAAGGATAGAAACTTGAAATTTGACATGGATACTACTTTTAAGATGCAAATGTACACACAGAACAGTTTCCAGGATAATCGAAATTTTAAAAAAAAGGAGAAAAAAATTCTAAATTACGATTACTGTGATACTGAATGGACTAGAAACTTCAGATTGGGCATGGCGGTTACTTTCAAGATATAACTGTTCGCTAAGAATGGTTTCATTAACCATTAGAAATTTAAAAGGCAAAATGAGCGGAAAACGTTCTAAAAACCTTCTAAACCATAATTTATCTGAAATTGTTAAAGATAGAAACTATAGGATAGGAAATTTTACATGCCAATTACTTTAGCGACATAAATTCATCCTCAGTTTTTAAAAAATTAAAAATTATAAAGTTCAGGAACAAAAAAAAAAAAAACACTCTAAAATTGCGATTTCTATGATATAGTTTTTATAGAAGCTGGGAATTTTGCATGGGGGTTACTTTAAAGATGTAAATGCTCGCTAAGAACGGTTTCTAAAAAATTCAAAAATTCAAATAAAAAATTAAATGAACGGAAAATCTTCAAAATAAATTCTAAATTACCATTTATTTAGAATTAATTTTAGTTCTTCTGTCTAATTTCAGTCTCATGTTCGCCTAATGCGGTATAAGAATGAAGCGGCCCAAACTTTTATTTTAAAAAACAATAATAATTCATATATTATTTGTAGAAAAACAAACAAATCAACCTGCGTTATCATAGTTATTTGATACTTAAATGCGCGTGCTAATTACAATTAACAGAATTTGAAAAGCAGACACTTTGTTACAAGAATATTTTAACTTTCTAATTATTTGAATCGGACTTTTATATGAAGTGTAATTACTGAATTAAGAGGCTGTTGCAACGATATTGTCGCGTATAAGATCACTTAAGCGTAGCGTATATTTACTAAAAATGAGTGAAGACAATGCGGATGCATGCATCAACTCGAAACTTTATTCGAGGAACTGAATACTACATCATCTTAAATACATTCCCGGTACTTTCTAGAATAGAATATTCCAGGCTTGGAAAGTTCTAGAAATTGAATAAGAATTAACAGAAGAATATTCCCGAAGGAACGGGAAACACACTAAAACAATTTTAAACAGAAAATGGATTTTAGGCAACTTTCCTCCGACGGGGTTTGAACTCAGCAGCTGCCGCTACGCAGTCAAATGGTTTACCTCATGACCACGGTTTCTCGTAGCAGAGGATGCTAGTTTAGCTACAATATTTTAAAATGCCTACGGATTTTTCTAGCGCATAATATAAATAAATATGCAAGGTTTTTAATGGCCCTCTGTGGCCGAGTGCTTAAGGCACCACTCTGCTGCTCGCTTGCGAACGTAGAAGTCAGGGCGACGGGTTCAACTCCCGTCACCTCCATTGCGCACTCTTTGTGAAGGCCCGAAGCTGTAATTCTTCAGTGACGTTATTTTCTTGTATCTATCCAGTCATTTTCTCGACGATGACTTATAAGCGGATATATGTATCAAGCACACAAGTCAGATGTATGTTCTCAATCGAACAAGGTATTTAAGTACAAATCGTCATAATGAGACTTTTAATTGCTATTAACACATGGGCTGATAAGTTCCCGGTCTAATAAAGAAAACATAACTTTAATAAATAATAATAATATAATAATAATTTTATAATAATAATTTAATAAATGAATAAAAATAATAATTTATATTAAATAACATAATTTTATAACGAAAAAGCTCCAAACAGTGCTCAGAATCATCGACTCGTTGTTGTTTTTCGTCAAAAGTCAACACGCGCGGCAGCCACATTGACAACAGCTTTTTCATAGACAAATATTCATTCAAAATAAAATCTTAACGTTTCTTGGATATCTTCAGAGTCTGGGCTATCTCCTGCAACTTCACTTTACGGTTCCCCAAAACGATTTTGTGGACTTTTTTTATGTTTTCCGGAGTAACCACCTCTTTTGCGCAGTGCATCACTGGTGTCCGTACGACCCCATTTAAATTTAGCAAACCAGTCAATAATGGTTGATTTACCTGGTGCAGTGTCCGGATAATGCTTATCAAGCCAAGCTTGTGTTTGAACGGTGTTTTTCCCATCAAATAACAATTCTTGAAATTCTTGTTTATCCATTTTTTTGTTTATCAACAAAGTCGTTCAACTGAAACCACTCTAACGTTCTATCCACACGGCGAATCGTCATGGCATTTTTTTTGCTACCTTTTAAAGGTTAGTATTTACAAAAAAAGACATCGGTTCGGCGATTGTAACGCCATCTGTGTGCTAGACCGGGACGGGAACTTGTCAGCCCATGTGTTATGTATCGATAAAAAGATGCTTAGAGTGCTACATACTGAAATAAAATACAATTGACAGAGACTTCCCCCCCAAAAAAAATCATAGAAAGCGTGGAAAACAAACAAAATATGTTTTACTCAATTTTTATAATATAAATTCTAGTAAGTTTTTCCACAGACTTTTTTAGCTTGAAATTTATTAAAAAGTCTAATACTTGCGTAATAATTGTTAATATGATACAATACAAACATTAAATTATATATATTTTAATGTAGATTTAAAAGATACTGTAACATTCATTTCTCTGAATAATAATTGTTAAATATTAAATAAGTTTATGATTTACTTACAAAATACATCACTGTATGATTTAATTAAATGCAACACCTTTCACAACTTATCATATTTTTAATTTTTCTATGTACTTGCGAAAAATCGATTTGATTTATTATCCCACGCAAATGAACCATTTCTAAGAAAATCTTTTAGGATTTTCATAAATTTTATATTAATTTCCTCGAAGAGGTTTATTGTCTGAAAACACCTACGCTTACATTTTTAACTTGAATTCTATTCTTAAAAACGACGCGTAGTTTGTATAAAGACACGGAATAAAATAGATAAATATTTCATATTCAATTTTAACAGCCTGAACATTTTGAGCAATCCCTTTACATACAAGAATTTGGTTATTCAATTAATTAAAAAAAATAGTGTTTGGCATGAATGAATGAAAATAAAACAAAAAAAAAAAGAAATTTTTTCAATTGCATTAATTTTTTAATTGGGATAAATTTTTAATTCAATCTTCAGAATCAATTCATATTTCTGAGAAATATAATGCTAAAAATATTTCATACTTTAAAAGACGGAAGATTTTTTTTTCTTTTTACAAAATAATTGTGATTGAAAATTTGATGATTAAAGGATATTTATGAACTTTATCGTTACACATGCATATAGACATGCATAAAAAATAATTTGAGAAATTTCAATATTACAACAATTATTGAAATTTTGATGAATAAGAAATCTGTAAAAATATAATAAACTATAACACCTTGTAATAAGATATTTCTTTTAAATGCTAAAAGGCGTAAATTAACAACATAATATACAGTAAAATAACTTTTATTAGATTGTTTAGGCTAACTCTGAACCATTTTCAAAAACAAATGAGAATATTCTATAATTGCACGGTCTTTGAAGTTATTATTTGAAATGCTATCATTTGATTTTCATATACTTTTTAAAAATTAAGCACGTTATCTTTTATTTTTACTTGTTTTTTTTTTTTTTTTTTTATATCTGTAACCATGGACTAACTCGAGCCACAATTTCGGTAAGTTAAAAGATGCCGCATCGTTACATATTGCATTTTTGCGTGTTACTTTCTCTATGGTTTCTCTTATTATGGATGGATAATATAGACTACAGGGGGAAATTATTTTACTTTCATTGAAATTTATTTGGATAGTTTCTTCTTGATATAAACTTGCTAAGGCTGTGGTTCTTCTATTGTACTTAATATCAGCTATATGCTCCTTTTTTCTGTAACTAAATTTCCTGCTTGTCATGCAAATATAGTAATTCCTAGATCCGTCTTCATTAGCATTTAAAATAAAAAATAAATATGTACCTAATTTATAAAGTTAAATTATTTGATTTTGAATATTTAAATAAAATTTTAAAATATACCTTCTATACAAGTATCATCTATATTATATCTGTTGTCAACATCCCATTTTCTATCCATTTACAAAACGCACAACAATAAATGAGGTATCATTCCAAAGGTCTTTGAACCGGCTTTTCACATAGTACACTCACATTTCGTCAAAACATGTTTTTGTATTAAAAATTACATTTTATTACAAATTAAATCAGCATTGTTTTCATAAATAAAATGAAATGTTTTTCTCAAATCATTCTTGCCACAAAAATAAAATACTGCATTATATCGCTCTCAACAATGATTATAAAATAAATAGTACAAAAAATATAAAGTGGGACGTCTCAGTCCATGTTCATTTTATATCTATGATTTAAAAAGCAAATTTCAAAGACAAGATAAAAATTCAAATGTTTGTAAGAAAAATACCTCATCTATAGATCGAAGCAGTGGCATTTCACGTGTAGCCTTAAATGTGTTCTTTGTTATATGAAACTAAATTGTTGTTTTTTCAGACATATTAAGCAATTGAATAAATTTGGCATTGCAATCTTCTTAATTTAATTTAAATTGCTTTTAAAATAAAATATATTCCTTAAATTATTTTTTAAAAGTAAATGATATAAATATTTACTCGGATTTCGACATACTGAAAATAATTTTTGTTTTAATTTATTTTCAGTAGCGTGATATTTAAAGAATTACCATAAATTTATGTAGTGATGTTTAATGAATAGAAAGATCTGTACAAATTTTTATTATTTTTTCCCTTAATTCATTAATTCGTATTTGTTTAATACATTTACTTACACATGTGCATTAATAATGTTTTTGTATATTACGAATAAAAAAAAAAGTATGAAAAAATAATCAAAGAGATTGACTCATTTCAATTAAAATATGTCTTCTAATTTATTATTAAATAATTACATAGTTGCCATAATTAAAGTACAGGCGTTCAGAGCTCAAATATAAAGAATATTCTTATAGACAAATGCAACACCATTCCTTATTCGTTTAGACCATGGGACATCGATTTATAATATATAGTTCAAAGTTTTAGCACCGGGGACAAATGTAGCGATGCAGGCTGATTTGAGGCAGAGAATTAGGCATAAATACCAAAAAAGGAACGTTTTAAGTAATTGACTAATATTTAAAGGACATTTTTTTAACACAGAAATATATAATTTTTAATTTTTATTAATTTTTATTTATTTTTAACTTTTACTTCTAACATTTAAACATTTACTTCTAATTCTACTTTTATTTATTATTATTACTTTTTTTTAACATTTTGTCTTTTGTAAAGAAATTGCTTGAATGTGAATTGTATTTGACTGCTCAATGTAGACTATTTGTTTTATATATAAATCGATTATCCGTGTTCTAAATGATACATATATTAAATGAAGCCGAGTTGCATTTTCCCCAGTACATTCTTTATAATTCATCTCTACAATTGTTATATTTTGTAACACTTGTGTTTTAATTATATGTATTTAATTATATTATTGAATTATAAGTATACGTATATATTGCTACATTTGGAAATGAGTTGTACTTTTAAGAGGATATCTTTTATGTATTTCTATCAAGCTTTTTTATTTACTTTATATATAGGGTGTCCCTGAACTCATGGTCCAAACTTTAAGGTGTGATAAAACACGCCCAGACAAGCTCAAAACACTGCACAATGCATGGTCGTAACTCAAGCAGTGAAGCGCTACTTTCATCAAGCTATTTTCATCATACAATACATGGGCGTTTCACAAACTGCGAACTGCCACATAGCGCTGTTATTAAACAGACAAAGCACTGGATTTTCGCACACATCGTCATTCTTACAGTGGATTGCAAAAAGGATGACTTGTTTCACTAATCAGGAAAACTCCAGCTACGGCTGAACTCTGTATTTTTTAAGACCTTAATAAAGGGACCGGGAGGGATATTATGCTCTACAGACTTGTTTTCCTTGTTTGAACAGTCCCTCTTAGGCAATCAAATCAAACCACTGCACAGCAATCTTTGAGATTATTTCCTGGTACGTTTTAGCACTAATTTTTAATTAACTGATTTTTTTTTTAATCAAACAACGCGTTTTAACAATATGTGGGTGTACTATCTCAGAAACTAGTTCAAAAACTTTTCGAATGATACCTCATTCATCGTTGTATGTTTTGTGTATGCATAGAAAAGATAGATGTTGAAAACAGAAATAATATATATGATGATTGTTTGTGTATAAGAAAATGGGAATAGATTGCCAGAAAAGAATTTGGCAATTTTTTTTTTCTCTAGCCAAGGTCTCTAGGTTGCCAAGACTCCTATACTGAAAAAAAGGGAATTATAAAAAAAAAATGAAACACTGAATCTGACGTTTAGGGAATTCATATGAAAGCATTTCCTTAGATTTTGCAAAACTGTTCCAGAAATGTCTTAAATATATAAATCAATATTTGGTACACCGATTTTTTGCAACCCTATGGGAACTTAAACATGGGATGTTCAAACTTTGTGGTTCAACAGCCATTTAAGTGACGTCAGACTTCGCTGGCGTATTAACAGCTTAATGAAATATTAAAAAATAAATACTTACAATTTTGTGAATACTAATGAGCTGTATATCTAAAAGGAAGATAATTCTTAAATTACGCAATCTACTGGTGCTCTGATACAGTACGCATATACACAGCCAAAATTAAAAAAGGAAAACAAATAAAAATAGCTGATGCACGTGTAAAAATTAAATAAAATCCCAATTAAAAGCTCGATATTTTTCAAAAAGTATGCACAAGAAATAAATTAACAATCGTATTTCAATAGCATTATAGGATGGCGTCATCTGATAATGCAGTATTTTATATTGGTGGCAACACTGATTTGAGAAAACCTTTCGTTTCCTTTATGAAAACAATGCCGATTTAATTTTTAATTAACTACAATTTTTATTCAAAAACATGTTTTAACGAATTGTTAAGTGTGCTATGTCAGAAGCCTGTTCAAAATCCTTTCATATTCTATCTCCTTCGTCGTTCTGCGTTTCGTATTTTCTGAGAAAAAGGGATGTTGACAGGAGAAATAATATATATGATCAGGAAAAGTCGGACATGCATTTTATGCATATAAGTTGTGGTTGTGAGTGCTCCTGAAGTCATAATTGTGTAGTAAACAGGGGTCTCTCAGCAATCAGAAAGCATCCTGTAGGACTTCACTGCTTGAGTTACGACCACGCATATTAAGGTGCTTTGAGCTCGTCTAGGCGTTTTAGCTTCTTTACAATTTGGCTCATGAGTTCAGGGACACCCTGTAAATACGCGTGTGAATAAGGCATTAACATAGCACTCGAATACTTTGCTTAGTTGGCATAATGAAAAATAAAATTTAATTCGATATAAATTCTTAATTGCATAATTTGTATTGAAGTTTGATCAAATATTATAGTTATATAAAGCAGAAATGTGTAAAATGATTGTTTTACAATCGCAGTTCGAAAAGATTAAATTATATGGCGCAAACGATAAAACAAATTAAACAAGTTGGAAATTGTATGTCAAACGTGACAAATGAGGTGCGTTCGTACTATAGCTAGTTATATAAATATTCAGATCTTGATGATTTTTTTAATTCTGTGAAATGAATTATATCGTCTGCAGATTAATTTCTGTAATAAAATAAGTATCTCGGTCGCTTGACGATTAAACTTCGGTAGCTCCTATAACAAGAAAGCACCGATTTTTTTTTTTTTAAATTCTTATTTCTTAATAAATATTTTTATTAATATATCCTAAAGTTTTGATTCGATTTTTATAAAATTTGAAATGTCTCGACAAAATTCTGCAAAGATAATATATCTTAAATTTCAAACCATTCAGTTGGGTAGTTTTTGCGTTGTTATATGCGGACGGACGGACCAAGCGACGACAATAGGTGCTACGTATTTATATAATTACGAACGCACCTAAAAACGATTCAGCTATTAGTGATTCAAATATATGATAGCATTAAAATAAAGGAACATAAAACACTTAAAAATGCAACGAATTTGATTATCAAAAGAAAATAAAAAAACATTAACACATTAAACAACTTGAAGTAATTGTATTGTCTTGGAGTTTATATTTAACTATATTTTTATTTCCACTTGTAAAGCTCAAAGTTTTCTATACATCTATTTGAATTTTAATTATTTTTAACTGTCATATGTAATTAATGTACGTATCTAGCACTCAAGGTTTACTCTCAATCCGTAAAATAAAGAATAAACACATCCAAAAATCTGTTTAAAATCAAAATTGCATTGTATATTAGTACATTTGAAAACAATATTATATTTTTTATAGAAATAAAATCCGTACTTTCTTTTTTTTTGATTTAGAAGCGATTATGCAATCTAATACAACCGTTATCACACTTTTAAAAATTATTCAACTCCTACTGCTTCAAATCGATGAAAACATAAAAAAAAGAAACATAAAACCCTTTTAAAACTTCAAAGACTTTACATAAATAATTTTTCTCACAAGTAGAAAGACTCTTTCACAAATGTCATTTTTCAAATTTTTCAAATTACAAAATTGCTTATATTTGAAATATTTTTTTTTTAAGTCACTACAATATTCCGTTTAAAATGCACTTAACCTTTACATGTGACAATCAAATATAATTAAACCTAAAGGAATGATTAAACAAATGAAATATTTAACTTGAGCTGATTAAGTGCTATTATTAGATATATTATAAAGTTTCAAGTATGTTACACGTGTATAAGTTAAATAATTCCGGAACAGAAAATAACACCTTGTAGGAAAAAATAAAGCATTTTACAGATTCTTAAACAAGTAAATCCTCTTTTATATAACCGTTATTAAAAAATTGTTTTAAATGTATAAAATACTGTTGAAAAATTATTTTTTTGTTCAGAAATATGCCGTATTTATCTGATTTTTCTAAGAATATGAGTAGTCTTTAAAAGTAGCGAAACCTATATTTAGGATAAATGCTTGATAAGAAATTGTATGACATAATATATATATATATATATATATATATAACCGAAACAGAAACATCCTACAGCAATTGGGAAATGAAAAAAAATGTAAAAAATAAACTGTTTGAATAATATTCAGAAAAATGTAGAATAAAAATAAAAATAGAATATAGAACCGAGATAATATAAAACATATTAGAGAAAAGAAAAACGCAAAAAAAAGATGAATTAAGGAAATATTTGTGGCGTTGCAGCAGAGTTCTAAGGCCCACATTACTACAGATAAAACAAAAATGTGCGACTCCATCTATTAATCAGCTATAATTAGCTAAAATAATTCATGATTCGGACTATCGTACATTATAAGACAAGAAAAGGAAATCAATTAACAGAATAATAAATAAAAAGAAAAATGCCCAGTTATTTCTGATGGCATTGAGCTCATAGGCTAATCACACTAATTGTATATTATGCTCTTCTTCAAAGAATAATGCCTCTCGAAAAATAAAGAAACCGACAATAAATTAAGAGGGAATTAGTACCCTCCCGTTCTCCCTCCTTATACTTAACTAATTAACCCCCAAAACTAATCAGAGAAGCGCCTTATCACAATAAACCTACATACAAAATTCTAAGCAAATTGGCAAATTCTGCATGAAAAACCCAATTATCTAAATTAAGGAGGGGGATTAGCCCCCCGTCCCCCACTTTATACTTAACCAATGAACGAACAAAACTAATCAGAAAAGCGCCTTATCATAATAAACCTGTAAACAAAATTTGAAGTACATCGGATAATTCTGCAGAAAATACCCATTTATCTAAATTAAGGGGAGATTAGCCCACGTACCCCCCTTTATACTTAACAGATGAAACCCCAAAACTAATCAGGGAAGCACCTTATCACAATGAACCTATAAACAAAATTTTAAGCACATCGGATAATTCTGTCTGAAAACACCATTTATCTAAATAATGGGGGGGGGGTATTAACCCTCGTTCCCCCCTTTATGCTTAACCAATGAACCCCCAAAACTAATCAGGGAAGCGCCTTATCACAATGAACCTATAAATAAAATTTGAAGCAAATTGGATATTTCTGCATGAAAAGCCCATTTATTTAAATTAAGGGGTGATTAGCCCCCGTTCCCCCCTTTATACTTAACCAATGAACCCTCAAAACTAATCAGGGAAGCGCCTTATCACAATGAACCTATAAATAAAATTTGAAGCAAAACGGATATTTCTATCAAGAGTTATCGGGTTATGTACATACGTACATACATACATACAGAACGGGCGGGAACATCTTCTGCGGGCTCATCTGAGCAAGACATCTTCACAAAATCCCAGAAAAACTGCATGGTTTCCAAAACTGCAAACGTTGCCGAAAAGTATTTACAAATACTGTAGATGAATGAAAAATGAAATGAAAGAATCACAAATATTCAGTCTCCTTTAGACAAATCATGCCATCACAGGGGGCTAAATATCTTGATAAAAAAAAGGAATGGAATAATGTTGCCATCTATTAACAGAACAAAAATGGAAAACAGATCTATTCAACACAGGTTCATAAATGCTACAATTTAAATTATTTACCTAATTTAATATATTAAATTAATAAAGTTAATGTATGTATATAAATTTAAAAATTTGAATTAAAAAAAGTGTGTAGAGAATCCTCCATGAAAGTTATATCATACAACAGTACCATACAACAGAAAATCACAGAAGAGAAATTTTGTGTAAATCATTTTCTCGTGCAGCTTTTTTGTGTTTGATAAGCATTTTCGTATATATATATATATATATTTAATGTGGAGCACTGCAAAGATTGGAGGCTTTTTTTAATGTTTGTTATCTGTCATACGCTATGCACCTAATACTCGAAGTTTACGCTTAATCACCATAATCTATACTAATAAAAGTGAGGTGTTCCACTGTATGTGCGCAATGGCTATAGAAATCTATCGCAAATAGAGGTCTGCAAATATGGTTTCGGACTGACGAAAACCGGTCCGACAGCACATGATGCTCAGATTTTGAATTTATTTTATTTGATTTCTTGTTATTACTTACCAATCATACGTAAGGATAAGTCTTGTAATCGTTTTGAAAATCGAAAAAAAAATTTTTGACGGATTTACACGTTTCAGACACTGGAGATTCCGAAAAACATATTTTTAGAAAAAAAAAAATTTGCCGTCCGTCTGTGTGTCTGTGTGTGTGTCTGTGTGTGTGTCTGTGTGTCTGTAAACGCTCTATCTCCCGAAAAAATTGAGATAGAAACTTGCAATTTGGTATGTACTTAGTATGTAATAATGGGAAGAAGCCTATTTCATTTCAATAACCTCGATTAACCGGAACAATTTTTTTCGGACTCTCGAAATATTCGTTCTGATGAAAGGTATATAAACATTTTCGAAATTGTTTATTTTAAGAAATGAATATAAAAGACAATAAAAAAACATAAATTTTTCATAAAGCATGAAGTTGATCGGATAATTAGTTGCCCAGATATTTGGAATCCTATTTCCACACTCTTCGATTTTTCATGACCCTGTATTTCATCCAAATTTCACTTCAAAGATATATTTTAATTGGAAATTTGACGCTTAATCAGATGCAATAAACTGCTAGTTAATAGGATTATTATTTTTGGAGTTATAAGGATGTTTCTTTCAAGCAATTCAGTAATCGAGACTTTAAAGTTTGTGACGTCATCGAGCCACGATTTTATTTGAATTGCAATGCACTTTATAAGTAGTTTACACATTTTTATTTTAATATTTTACATTATGCATATCCATGATGGGTAAGTATTACGGTGGCCCCCAACGACTAGTTTTATATTGAACCGAAAGATTTGCGTATTTGTCTGATTTTCCACGCACGCGGCGGTTATGAGCCAACTCATAAAAGCAATCCAAATTCAATCTGTTTTCCCGATATTTGTTCTGTTTTTAATAAAGTTTATTAAGAATTTGTGCTGCGAATTTTTAATTTTTTACGATTTTTTTTTCAAAGAAAAGTCTGCATTTTGCCGAAAATGAAAAGATTTTTTTTTTTTTTTTTTTTTTTTTTAATTTATTAATATATATTTGCATTATCCGTCCAATCTCATATTTTATACCCTTGTACGGTGCAGACTTTCATAAATCGATAAAAATAGTAAGAAAAAAATATATCTTAATAATTTTAATGTATACAAATTTCTAAAAACTTTAAGTAAAGAGAAATTTTTGACGATCAAATGAAGTTCCAAGAAAAGGTGATCTATAGTTATCTTTTATTATCAAAAAGCCTTTTGTTATAGCGACGGTAATCCTTCGTAAGTGAGAAGTGAATGATTACATTATGTGACCTTGCGGCAGTCGAAATTTCGGATTAGTTTTATTTATTTTCTGCTTTGCGAAGACATTTTTATAAAGTTATATTATCAATTTTACGATGCAAGATATATTTAAAGTAATCCCGGGAAACAGTAAGGTTATTTTTGCCGGACCGAGCAACGCCAGACGCGTCTGAGTTTAGGAAGGAAACATCGAAAAATCGGCTTTAAATGACAATTAGATTTTAAAATGTAGTTATATTTATAAAAAGAAAAAAATATGGAATGTATATTTTAAACATTTGATTTTGAAGCGATTTTATAATATGACACAAACTTTATAACAAATATAAAAACGAGTTAGTGCTTAATTTTGCAAATCGATATGAATTTTTAAAAAAGAAAATGAAAACACTTTTAAAATTTTAAATTCTGAATAAAGAATTCTTCTTATAAGTAGAAAAAAAACTTTCATAATTGTCATATTTTTTTCAAATTTTTAAAAGTAAGAAAAGAATCTTATATAAAAAGACTTTTTTTTAAAAAATCATTACAATTATTCGTTTAAAGTGCACTTAGTCTTTACATGTGGCAATCAAACGCAATTAAAACTAATCGAATAAATAAACAAATCGAAAATTTAATTTCAGCTTACTATGTGCTATTATTAGATATATTACAAACGTTTAAGTATGTTACAAGTATACTTCAAAGAATTTAGAAACAAAACATTGTAAGAAACAAAACTTTTAAAGATTCTTAAATTTAAAATTTCTCTTTTATATAACCGTAAAATGTCTTGAAAATCTTACTTATTTAATTACGATTAGAAAGAATTCAACGTAATAAGATATGATTAAAAAAATATAAAATACTTTACATTTAGAAATAACCGGTATTTAAGGTATTTTCCAATATAAAGTAGCGAAAATATACAATTAGGATAATGAATGATTAGAAGACGCCTGCAATGATAACACTGAAGTATGAAATGATAACACTGCTTGACTGCCAAAGAGAAACTGTTCAGACGAGGAGTCTGCCGAGCAATGATGTCCCTCCCGGTCAGCTTTATTAATATTAGGCTTCAGCTTTATTAATATTAGGCTTCAGCTTTATTTAAACAGCTTTATAAATCAGCTTTATTTATACAATATTTAGCCGGAGGTGAAACCAGCAGTTAAACACGACAAAGAGAGAGTTGAAATATACATAAGTGGAAAATAAGAAATTTTTCCAAGTCTGTCATGGCACAGCAAATGTAAAAGGTAACACAAATTAAAAATGTCACTATTACAAGAATTATTCACATGTGAGGTAAAACAATACCACAAACCGACAAAGGGCAATAAGAAATTGCCAAGAGTGAGCGAAACCAAGGCATAGAAGAATGTCAGTTGTTATTAAGATTACATACGTATAAAAGATTTTTGAGTTTTGAAAGTAAAGTTAGACGGGACAAAATTTTGTCGAGCCAACCCACTGGAAGATCCAGAGGACAAAGAATGTGCCAACGAGCTGTAAATGGAGAGTGATAATAGTAATGTAAAGCATGAGTCACCTCACCATACTCACAAAAGGAGAAAGGGATCTGTGGAATTTTAAAAGGTAGGCTGCAAAGGAACCATGCCATGGCACCACTGGGGCCAAACCATGGGTATATCTCTGAGTCCCCGTGGCCTTGCAATTGTTTAAAGTGAAATTGCATAAGGTGAGCGTGGAGGTGTCTTTTAATATACGAGTGCGGCACTGGTAACGAGAAATTCACCGTAGAATTCGAAGTGGCTTCCTTAACTAGAACATTCGCCGTTTCATTTCTCAGGATCCCCTTATGAGCTGCAAAATGCCCTTAATGAGTTTTATGTAGTAACTTTCTTAGAAGAGATTTAATTTCGATTATTAGAGAATTAGTTGATCTCAAAGGATGTATTGCCCGCAGACTGAAAAGACTATTATTATGGACGGAAATTATAGAGTTAGTGTTTAATTGAAACATCCATTCTAAAGGCTTCAGTATTGCAAATAATTTTGCCTAGAAAATTGAATTATTATCCCCCAGTCTGCAGAGCCATCAATGGGCCGCTGAAAGCTACGTTTTAGAGCAAGAGCTACCCGTGAAGAACATTATTGTATTGTAGATGTGGTAAGAATTAATATTAGGATTAACCTGAAAGCGAAAAGTTTCGTTAGCAGGGTGAATCTGCAATCTGGAATTTTATGTTGAATTGATAGCTGTGGAATATGTTGTTGAGAGATAATATTATTTTCCAAATGAAGTATATTACTTTTAGTAAATTCAACTTTGATTGTTTATTTAATTGGAGGAATACCTGTAAGTATATTGAGAGCTTCAATGGAAATGGTTATATATTCCCGTGTGATTTGCAAGAGGAAGACTCTTTGTATTGAAAATTGTTCATTTTGAGCTGCTTTAGTTAAATTACTTCCCTATATCGCTGCCCCACAAGTGATAATTTTCTCAACAATTGTTAAATACCAAATTTTTAGCATTTGATTTTCAATAACCAAGGATCTAGTTGCTAATTTTAAAGAGTTATGATAGAGGCTTATAAGTTTTAGTTTTAGTTGATTGTTGTGCGAAAAACAGTTACAGAGTTCGTCAATAGATACAACTAATTTTTTTTTAATTTAGAACATGATAAACACTAATACCGTAAATATTAATTGTGGGTTTTCTTTTAAGAACACGTAGTTTAGCACAAGTATATGCTTCAGATTTATTTGTAGAAAGTGTAATATGTAAAGATTTCAGGAATTATAGGAAGAGCTTGGGTGGCCTCCAACTCCAGGTGCACACGCCTTTTTCCAGAAAATATAAAACTGAAATCATCCGCAAACGCATAAGGTAAAGCCAGGAGAGATGACGCGGTCGGAGAGATTGCGCACATAGAGGTTCGGAGAGAAAGCGTACAGTGAGCGCGCAGCTTCTCCCGGTAGTTGTACAACAGCAGTAGTGGAGTGTCTACTTGAAAGTGCACGTTGATTGTTTTGAGTGTCTAAGATAAATGATTGCTATTTTGTTTGTTTTCCCAAAGTAAGTGCTTGAATTTTCATAACTATTCATTAGAATTTCTATGCAATGTCAGTAGTACATAATATTTTAAACTTAAACGATTTTTTATAAGCTACTAGTCTAGACTAATAATGTAAACTGAACATCAATGGTTCGTTTTAGTAGCGGCCATATTGATATAAAAGGCCACGCAATCTCTCCTACCAAAATTGGAGAGTTTGCGCATCTGCTACTTAGGAGAGATGGCGCATTTTTCCCATTAGTTTCCATGCTAGGAGAGATTACGCAGCTTATTGGTAAATTTGCGTAAAAAAATGAAAAATTAAAATGGACTAATTTTAAGTTAAACGTGTTATCAAGTAACCTTAATGTTATTTTGTAATCTTATCTGGACTTGATCTTTCTGATTCTTTATTTTTTTCCTTTAATTAAAATTTTTTAATCGTTTTTAAAATTGTTTCCTTTTTCTGATTCTTTAATCATTAGGTTGAAATATTCACTCTTAATACAAAAAAAGTTGTTCACAAAAACCTTACAGCAATGTCATTTAAGTGTAATTATTATTGTTAACAATTTAATTGTAGTTATTATTAGTAACAATCTCTCCTACCCATGTGCGCAATCATACCAACCCTGTAAGGACTGATTGCGCAAAATAACTTTCTTGGTTTTATTACAACTATTCTATTAAATTACAACATAACAACAAAATAGCAATGGAAATGCATAAAAAACAAATGAAGTAAAAATTATTCATGGATAGTTTGGCAAAAAATTAATATTTCGATTTTTTATTGTTATTCTTTTGAATTGTGCGCAGACTTTCCTAGCTTTACCTTAGAGCATGTATCCATACTTTTCTTTAGCACGACAAAATAACATTAGAAATGAGGAGCCAAAGAATTGGCCCCATGCAGAAACATTGGGGACAAGCCTTTCTCTGAGGATGAGGGGAAAACCAGTCCCCTAATATATCAAAGTAATTCTTTCAGAAAGACTCGTCAGGATGACTTCGGTGATGTTACCAGAACACTTTAGCAGACTAGGATGAAGAAGGACATCATTCCATTATACGTTATAAAATGTTCTTTGATGTCAAGAGGGACAATGTAAGGGTATTTTCCTTTATTGATTTTAAGGGAGCAGGATGACAGAAAAGCAAAAACCTTTTTCACAGAATCATCCTTTTCTGAACCCAAATTGTCTACGATGTAATAAATTATTGGACTCATGAAATATGGTAAAGCGACTTGCGATTAGTTTTTCAAGAAGTTTACCTAAAGTTGGAAGCAGACAGATCGGAAAATAAGATCTGGGTTCAGAGGGAAGGGGAGGGGGGTGGTCTTTCCTTGCTTTAAAAAATATACAACTGTGTTCAAATATAACTGTTTTCTGGATGTTTTTCAGACGGAAGGAGGCCTTCGTCGTTGATTTAACAGTATCGATTAATTCTTGTGTAAAGGTATTAAGTTGTTCTTTGTCTGTGATTAAATTTTGTGTTTGTGTTAATGACTTTTTATTTGCTTTTAGAAGGGTTAGGATGTTTTTGTAGTTTTCCAAATTTAATATTGTATCTTCAACATGTTATTAAAAGTGGGGTGGCCTGAATAGAGCTTTCTATAAATTTGTGATCAGAAAATGTATGTGTTTGTAAAAATTGCCAGGTTTGGATAAAAGGATGTGCAGTAGGGTTAACCAAAGTGTGTTCTGAGAAAATTTGGCCACTTTGTGTCCTGTGTTTTTGTAGTTTACAAACTTAGTACTATATCCGCATCGTGTTATTAAAAATGTGGTGGCTGGAAGAGAAATTTCTATAAATTTGTGATCAGCAAAATTATGTGTTTGAAAAACTTTCCAGCTTTGGATAAAAAAATGTGCAATAAGCTTAATCAGGCTGTGGTCAGGGGAACCCTTCGCCACTGTATGCCCTGATTTGGACTTTTTGTACAAAAGTGTGTTGCCGTTTATCCATTTTGTAAACTGAAAAATCCCTAGTGATAAGATATTTTATGGTGCTCTCCTCCTTGAAGTACCTATAACTTCCCTAGAATAGAGAGTTTGCATTGGAATCACCCCCCCCCCTCCCACATAAAAATAGTCTTCTCTGTGTCATTAGATGCTTCCATTCATTAATTTTTTTCTTAAGTCAAGAGATGGTGCTATGTAATTAGAGGTGATCATGAACACTCCTGGCGCTGAAGTTAGATTTATAAAACACTTTAACCTCCTGTAAGTACAGGACTTATGATAAGGACTTATAACCATGTGCGCAGTCCGCATGTTAGATGAAAAAAATCTTCCAAGAGGTTGGATAAGTTGGAAAACCTGACACCTCCTTCACAGCAGTGAACTTTCTGCAGCAGAGCAACATCTATAGATTTGTCCTTCATATGCTGCCTGTCTATAGGATCAGCAGCACTGCAGTGGTTGAGGTTCGTCTTCAAGAATTTAACTGTATTTAATGGTGGCGGTTTTTGAAATTTCTTTGAATTTTGATTGTTTCTATCGGCTATGCTAAAGTTGTAATTAGTTAAAGTGTTAGAAGATTAAATTAGGTAAAGTAAAGGATTTTTTTAATTAGATTATTTGGCAGTATGTAACCTTCGGCCATTACTGAAATTGTACTTTTCAGATAATTAAACTATAGATAATGTAAATTAGATTATTTTATACTAAATTAAAGTGAATAAAAAAGAGAATTATCGCCCTGGGCCAAGTACATCCTCTGGTGGAAAAGTTTTCTTGGTAATTGTTGGCACGGGTATCATTGTGGAGCTTGATGAGGCATGTAGTATGACCACTCCTGAAACTACATTGATGGAGGTTGTGGATGAGGTAGATGAATTTGGTTTGTTGGAGATTAACCTGTTTAAAGATGAGAAGGATAATCATAGCCATGATGGACCTGTGGATGATTAGAGCATTGATGGTCATTAGACTCCTTTGGAGCATGGTTCATGGGTTTGGAGTCTGAAGATGCTCAATAAATTATGTATAATCTATCCTGTCTTTTCCTTCTTTCAAGGTAAGCTTTTCTAAAGATCCAACAGTGTGAATCTCAAGTTTTGTGATGGACGTCGTAAGCGGTTTTTTGTTTTCGGTTACTTGAGTGTCAATTTATGCATGTTGGATCTATAGAGAAGTTATTTGGAGTATACTCTAAGTCGGTGTTCTCTAAGTAAAAGTCTTTCGGGGATTTTTAATTGTTGTGGCCATAAAGTTGGCATTGTTAGCATCTTGTAACAGATGCATGTGGTTGAACGTAGATCGAATGTAAATGTCACCATCCCTGATTATTTGCATAAGAAGTGATGGCGCAAAACGAATGATCCATTTTCTGAAACCTGATGATTTAAATGACTGATTCCTTCAAATTTTTAATTCATCTGACCAATCGTTGTCACTGTTCCTCATTCTAACTGTGGTGTAGTCAGCGTCGGAAGCTTCAGAAACATTCAGAAATATTGCTCTCTGTAGCGGCGTTGATTTCCTTACAAATCAAAGAATCTTATTTAAGTTTTTGTTTGATTGTAAGTCTCTTGAGAGTCTCCGCATCATATTCCTCATTGCAGGTAATATCTGTGTAGAAATGTGAACATTTTGCTCTGCTTATTAAGCGATACATCTCCTTTCCTGAAATTCAACATGAGCCACAAGATTTTGCAATGATGGTATTTTTGTTGTCATCATATATATTGTACGATTGAGTAGATTGATAGATGTTTCCAGATGACGGAATAGATTTGCTGTTTGGGACGGTATTTGAGATCATTTTGGGTGAGGTTTTATCAATTCACATTAAATTGGTTAAAAGATTTTCTGCCATATTCGTTGTTTCGTGAATAGTTTTTATTATATAATACATGTCCATCTTTTACATGTGGTCAGAATTTGATTGTCAAGCTTCGGCGACCATGATATGAGTTTCTTGCACCTTTGCAAAGTTAACTAACAGATTATGTATAGTTCGTGTGTGCAATGAGAAACTTGAAGATTACGCTTATCTGCATAGTAAAGAAAATAAACATTTAAAATTAGATTTTAAATCAAATTGTATGCTTTATAATTACATTTGAGAACAAGAAAAAGATCTGAAATGTATTTTTTCTTTTACAATTAGATTTTGAAGAGTTTTTTTAAACGCCAATGTCATAACAAATTAAAAAAATATTTATCTCTTTTTGATTCAGATGAATCAGAACATAAAAAATAAACATAATATACTTTCAAATTTCAAAGTTTTCTTATAGGTAAAAAGAAACATTCACAGGTGTCATTTTTCAAATTTTCAAAAGTAAAAAAACAACAACAACAAAAAAAAGAACTCTTGTGTTGGAAAATATTTTAAAATGTCATTAGAGTTATTCTTTTTAAAGTGCACTTAAGCTTTACATGTGACAATCAAACATAATTAAACCTAATGAATGCATACACAAATAAAAAAATTACTTTGACTAAATGCTATTGTTAGATATATTACAAAGTTTCTAGTATGTTACGCGTATAAGTTAAAGAATTCAGAAAAAAGAAGCTAACATTGGGGAAAAAATAATGTTTTCGTCACATTTTTAAAAACGGAATTTCGCTTTATTAGAACCTTACAAAGGCTTGAGTACTTTATTTATTTAATCACTATTATTAAAAAATAAATTACTCAATTCAGCAAGATTTGGTTTAAAATGTGTAAAATACTTCTGATGTCTTCTTTTATATTCAGTAATAGTCCATATTTAACGCATTTTTCTATATAAAGTAGTAAAAACCTATATTTAGGATAAATAAATGATTCAAATAGCTGATTACTAATATGTGTACAAATATATATATATATATATATATATATATCAGCTAGTATATATATATATATATATATACTAGCTGACATTCCCGGCGTTGCCCGGGCCCGTGATAATAACCTTAAAAATACCTAAAATCAATGTTGAATGATTTTATATTTTTAATTGAAAATCTATCCAAAAGAACTGAAGGACAGTCGTTATAGTTATTGCCGATTTAATTTCGATTTAATTTCTGACGTTTTGATATATTAAACTTTTAATTCTGACCAAAAGTTCCTGAGGAAACCTAAATAATATGAAGCGCTCACCCCCTTTCCTCTTTTAAACTCAAAATAATATACAGTATTGGCCAATTTATTAGTCTCATTCAAAAAAAAATTCCAAAACCTTGTTTCTAAGATTTTTATATTAAAATTAAATAAAAATCATGCACTCGTGGCATCATAATTCACTTTCATATTTTAACAGAATAGTAAGGCTACTATAATTTATGACTCGTGCAATAGCCAGTATACGTCAGGACACATAGCCGATTTATTATCTTTTTACGCTTGAAGATTTCGCTATGGTACTCCATTGTGAAATTTGGTAATTTTTGAAATTTAATATTTGAAAAACGGTAAAATCATTAGATTTGAAATGTATATGAAGAAAAATTCAATTTTTAACTTTTCTAACGAAGTTTGTCTAACAATTTTCTGACAAATACTTTTCGAGCTATTCATTTTTTCAGCAATTTCAAATGATTCATTTTCCGAGATTAATCTGTGGAAACAATTATCGAAAATCCCAGTCGTCAGCAACGCATAGCTTTTTATTTAAGAGGATGCGTAATTGCGTGTTCATATTGAAAATTTCAAAGTTTGAATGAAAATATATGTGTAGATGACTGCATAACATTTAAACCGTAAGAGTTGTATAATATTACAAAAGGAAAATTTTGTTCACATAGCTTTCTCGTGCGAATTTAGGTTGATGCATATATTCGTAGTTTTATATATATATTTTTTCTTTACTGTAGAACATTTAATTACGAGTTTTTTATCGTTTGTTACCTGTCATTCGCTATACACCTAGCACTCGGGGATCACGCTTAATTAGCATAGTAAAAAATAAAAACAAATATAAAATGAATTTAAATCAAAAATATATACTTCATATTACATTTAAAAACAATGCTACATTTACATAAAGCAAAAATATGTAGTATTTTTTTTTCAGGGATTCGATTTTGATTTTGAATTAACTGAATCAAATGATAAGAAATAAATAACAATATAACCAATTTAAAAACTATTCAGCTCTTGTTGTGCAAATCGATCAGAACATAACAAAAGAAACAAAAAACACTTTTTAAACTTCAAAGTCTTTGAATAAATAATTCTTATAATAAATTGCAAGAGACTTTCATAATTGTCATTTTTCAAGTTTTTAAAGTTAAAAAAAACTCTTATGTTAGAAAACATTTTTTTAAAGTCATCACAATTGTTCTGTTTAAAGTGCACTTAGCTTTTACATGTGACAATCAAACGTAATTAAAACTAATGGAATAAATAAACAAATAAAAAATTTAACTTGAACTGACTAAGTACTATTATTAGATACATTCCAAAGTTTGAAGTATGTTACACGTATAATTCGAAGAATTAAAAAAGAAAAGAGCATATTATGGAAAAATTAAAGCTTTCATCAAAATAAATTCGTAATTTTTCTTATATAAAGTGTTAAGTGTCTCATTTATGTAATCATGGTTATTTAAAAATGAAAAACTTAACTAAAGGATGAGAGTAGTAATTAACCAAATATATGCTTTGAAATGCATTAACAGCTATTGAAATATATATATTCCGTTATATTCAGAAGTATCATTTTTTATTAAATTAAAATATTTTGCTCACAACTTTCTTACTAATTTTATATTTATTGTACACTTTAACACATTAAATTCATTATCTATGCAAAGAATAAAGCTCATATAATACAGAAGATTACGCATGCTAAAAATAATAATAATAAATAATTGTGTATAAGTAATTGTATAAAACAAGAAGTATTTATAGGATTGGAAGGAAATTTATAAGTAGATTCTTACTGGTAGATTTCATCATATTCTTAATAATTAAGAATAATTTACTTTTTTACTTTCTTCTATCTTTATAAAAAGAAAGTAATGGATTCATGAAAAATTTCGACTTCCAGATTTCAATGAATTTATACGTTTCAGAAGATCCTGAAAACGATTTGATTGTTTTCAGAAAATGTCTGTCTGTGAGTCTGTCTGTCTGTCTCTCTCTCTGTGTGTGTGTCTGTGTGTATGTATGTGATAAAAGTTCTGCGGGCTCTCTTTCTCAAAAACTAATGCAATGAATACAATAATACTTTGGATTCAGGTAAACTTTGATATGAATGGGTGCTGATTAGTTTTTGGTGTAAATCGCCTTAAAGGTGGCGTTGCTATGTTGCATTTTTCCCAATTTTCACAATTTTCACAATAGTTATATCTGAAGAAAAAATGCACATATTTTCATCAAACTTCAAATTCTGTTAGACCTTGACGTATATAGGCGGTGATTAGCTTTTGATGTAAATCTCCGAACAGATGGCGCTGGCATGCTGCATTTTTCACGACTTCTGCAATAGCTCTATCTCAGGAACTAATGCATGGATTTTTATCAAACTTCAGACTCAGTTAAACGTTAACATAAATTGTTGCTGATTAGGTTTTGGTGTAATTTGCTCATCGGGATTTGCACGATTTTAGCGATAGTTATAGCTCAAGAATTAAAGAACGGAATTTCATTAAACTTCATATTCTGTTAGACTTTGAGATAAGTTGGTGTTCATTAGGTTTTCGTGTAAATCATATAACAAGTGGCAGTACTATGCTGCATTTTTAAAACTTTCCAACATAGTTGTAAAATGCTTATAAATTCGGTTTGTCTGTCTGCCGTCTGTCTGTCTGTTCATGTTCTAACTCTCGTAAATATATATGTATTGTCCAGCAATTGATATATGTTATTGAGGTTTTCTATGGCATGTTCGGTATTGAATATAAAGTGTGTATCACTTATAGTTTTTTTACAGGAACACTCAAAAGAATACCATTACATTACGGTCTATGGAGAAAAATCATTTGCGGTTTATTTTAATGATGTTGTACAATTTCAAACATATTGCAATTGATATATATCACTGATGTTCACTAGAAGAGGCTTACTATAGAATATGGTGTGTATAGCACTTATAAATTTGTTTTACAGAGACACTCAAAAGAATTCCATTGCATTACGGTCTATGGAGAAAATCGTTTGCGGTTTATTTTAAAAATGTTTAACTATTTCAAACAAATTGAAATTTATATATGTGACTAAGGTGCATTACAAGAGGTTTACTATAGAATATTTATAGTATAGCATTTATCGTTCATTTACAGGGACACACAAAAGAATTTGGTACTGTTTGTTAACAATAATTGCTGGAAGTGCTTCATCAGTAGCTTAACGCGTTTTTAAATTTAACTCAGTTTTCTCCCTATTACCTTGTGTGTATAAATTCTATAAATCATATACAGGGCAGAGCAAAAGTTCGGGAGTCCATTTACGTTTATCGAGGGAAATACCAAAAGTGAAATTTTAAACTGTGCTACGCGTTTCCTATCTGAACTAAAATTTAGCGTTCTATGTAACATATATACAAATCTATAGATCCTATGCAGGGATGCACAAAAGAATTTATGTATTTTTCCCGGTTAATAATCCCTGAAATTGGGTTTTTAAATATGTTATGCATTTTCCAAATTCACCCTCTATTTTGCAAAGAAACCTCCATGGTATACAAAGCATGAAAATACAGTTAAGAACAGTAGAAAGTATATTTGAGCGAATATAATATAAAATTGAGCGAATGCAAAGCAATGACAGGAGGAACTTTTTAATATGCAACCCTGATTTTAATCGTGCGTCATCCCCCACAAAATGTAAAAGACAGAATTCTCAACTGCTGGGCTGGTAACACTGGGTCACTATAGGCAATTTTAATGATTGCCGTTATTTTCGGCTTTAGTTTTGAAGTAACGTGCTGAAATTGTTCTTTGTAGATATGATTTTTGAACAATCTAAAAACAGTCAAATCGTGTTCATAACCTTCTAAAACGTATAAATCCGTTGAAAACTTTCAGGAATCCAATACTTTCTTCTTGTAAAGATAGAGTAAAAGTATAGCGAAATATATTTTAAATATTTCATTCACATATAAAATTCTTGTATATTGATGACGGTGCGTTTATACCTAAAACATCGTAAATTTCTGAAAATGTTTTAGCGAATTTCCATAATAAAGTTAATGTATAAGTTACTATTTATTTTTCATCTCACATTTCTTATAAGAATACCGAATCATTCAAATTAAGTTTTTCTATGTTATTAAAATCTACAAAATAATAGATTAGTTTCTTATTATTTAACCGGGTTCTTTTGATTATTAACATTTATTATCCATTATAATATTGTTAAGAAATTTTATTTCACGCACATATTAAGTAGAGATGCATACATAATTGCTTGTATTTTGAAATTTGTTTTGTAAATGGTAGTTTAGTAGGGTTGTAAACAATGGTTTAGGATGATTGGAAACGATGATTTAGAGAAAGCCACATCTTAAAGTTCTTTATTTGTCATTTTTATTATGATCTGACATAATCCTTCACCGACCTTTTCTTTTATCTGTATTGTTTTAATTTAATTTTTCTTTTCTTTTCTATTTTGCTTTACTTTTCGTGTTGGGACAATATTCACACGCATACGCGTATCACACACATAAATTTCCAAATGCATGATTCGCAAAAATAGCCGAAATAACAATTCGATAAAAAATTACATAGTGTAAAATTGTCACTACTTGGCCTTTCAGCTCTAATACCAAAACAGTTGTTTTTTTAACTCACATCCGCAGAAATTATTCTAGCTTTACTCATAGAGATTTTCTTCTCGACAACCCAGTTTCCAAGTGTCCACATTTCCATTTTCTGTAATCTTTCTTTATGTCATATCTTAACCAATTGCCCCGCACGCTGCCACTTACATTGTTCTTACTTTAAGAGTCCTTTACCAAGCATGACAAGTCTTGTGAAAAAGACACCCCATAAAGCTCTCTCTGATTTTTTTAAAAATGTGCGGGATTTTTATTTAGATATTTTGTGTTTTTACTTAATTATTTAGTGTTTAAAATTAAAAGTTAATGTGACCATATTTGGACGAGGAGACTCATCCTCAAATACATATGGTTATATGTATGGTTATATGTATTATGGTGGTTAAAATATAAGTATCTCTATTTGGAGCTGCCTGTAGCTTGAAGGAATAACGCGAATGGAACCAAAATCGGTACACTCACTATTCGAGAAGGGGCAAGAAGAATGGAACAATAAAAAAATAATTGTAATAATCGCCGACAGATGGCGCTTTTAAGTGTAACATGTAATGTGTAATAGTGTGTATCGTGGAGTTGTTGCAAACCTCAATGACTTCCGCATATCACAACAAGTGCGAAACAGCACTACTGATCCATTGCATTCCGCAGTTGAGCACGTCGTGCACCGCCTGGATTGTGTCCTCCAGCACAATGGCCATGTGGAACTTGAACATGATCGGCACCACCATGCGAAAGCTTAACCACATTAACTGCGACATTTTCCAATAAATTAGGTATGCCATCCGGTTTGACGCCTTTAATTCTTTGTTCTTATATTACACATTGCATTTCACACCCAGTAGCGCCATCTGTCGGTGATTATTGCAATTATTATTTTTTTTGTTGTTTCATTCTACTTCCCCTTCTCGAATAGTAAGTGCACCAATTTTGTTTCATTTGCAATATTCCTTCGAGCTCCAGACAGCTCCAAATAGAGATACTTATATTATAACCATCCTGTATATATATATATATATATATATATATATATATGAAACAAATTTAAAAAAAAAAAAAAAAAAAAAAAAAATTTTTCGCCGTTGACTTCATTAAGACTATAATTCTGTGTAAATCCCATTATTCTAAATTATTTTCTCGCTCCAGTATTCGATTGTCAAAATTACATCTAGCGAAATATATAGTTTATTCCAAATTCATTCTCTTAAAAAAATGGCACTGATAGAATGTTCTATTAAATTTACGCACTTTTATTTTCTTTAAATAAAAAGCATCCTAGAATCTAATAATTCAAAAAATACCCATTTCCCAGCTAAAAATATTTTACTCTTTTGAAATAACAACCTATGAATTTCTTTTCTTTATTTTTTATTTCCCTACGATTCCTGACAAAATATTACTTTTCAAATTCTGAAAGATTTTAATCTCAATGTAAAAATTATTTTGGCATATTGCCATACTTGATAAAAACATATGTACTCCTTTTCTCTCTGCTTTTATTTATTCGAAGGAAGTAGAAGGCACGAGATTGTTCTAGAACATTTTTTGGCGCGCTTTTGCCAGCTTCGGTAAGTTCACTTCGATATTAATTCGCCGAAGAAGTTAAGCCGTGAGCGTTGATTGGCCTAGAGGCTTTTTAGATAGAATGTATTCTGGCGCGCTCGGGAAATGATATACGGATTTTTCCCGCGTTTAGAGCAGAATGTTCCGGGATTTCGGTGGTGGATGCAACTAGTGATGTACTTCCTAAATCTTCGAAGGTTCTCCTTGGCCGCCGATTGATTTTTAAAGAATACCTGCCCGTACTAACTAAGATGTCTTCTTATATTTAAATTTAAATCATCAAGTTTCGCCACGACCCTAAATTTAGCAGTGCATGGAGTGAGTTTTCAATAGAGTAAAGCTTAATCAATTAATCTTTAAATTTTTCGAATAAAGTGTGAACTGGAACGAACTGCCTCTTCTCTGTAGCTTATACGTACACAATGAAGTAAGTCTCGGTGCTCGACTGAAAATCTCCTCGGAGAAACCTCCCTTGCCTTGAATAGGAGTCTACAAAAATATGGTGACTCCAGTTAAATCGTCACATATTGAATTTTTTTAGTCGACAGGATGTTGACAGTATTCTTACATTAGACGAACATGATTTTGAGACATTTTTTGGAGTCTAGCGAATATGCTACAAGTTGTGCTTTTGTTCAAACATTTTGCCGGTGCGTGCAGACAGCAACTGTCGCGACGGATGGAACGATGTTTTGGTATGATGTAATCAAGATTGAAATATGTGTGTATAGCGGATTTGAAGTGTGTATCATCGAATTAAATGGAAATTTGAAAAGACTTATTTTATGAGTTGCGGCCAAGTAAATAAAAAAAAGAAGACGTGGCAGTGTAAGTTATTTTTTCATGATTGATATTTTATTTTGTGACTTTATGATATTTGAATATTTTTATGTGTTTTATTTTTACTGTTTATGATTATTTAAAATTCTATTGTTATTTAAATGATACTTAAAGTCGGGGCTTTGTAAAGAAAATGAAATACATTCTTATATTGATAAAAGTAATTGAAAGATAAATATAATTAATTACATTTTTCGTTCTAAACAGACTATATTTTTCTTATTTCCACTCTAAAGCAATTTGACTGGAAACCATTTGCGTAATTTACTATTTTTGCTTCCTTTTTATTCTGTGTTTATGTTTTCACTAAAAAGATGTAATATGATTGAAATTTATTATGCTGTTGAAGTTATTTCCAACTATTTGGAAAGAATTGATGGTTTGTAATTTAAATAACAGAATATTAGATCCTTTACGTAATTTGATGTGTAAGTGTATACTGATATTACTTGTTGTTCTTATGTTGTTTATTATTTTGAATTTTAGAGTCAGATAATTTTATAATTGTTGTTAAGTTAAAGATTAATATATTATGAATTGATATTAGATATTATTATTATTATTATAAGTTATAAGATTATATTATTAGGTTTTAAAAAATTTAAATTCAAGTAATTACTAAGATGAACTGTTGGAGTAGTACAAATACCTTAATGAAGATCAGAGCAAAATATGAACGTGATTTCGATCAATCTGGGAAACAGTATGTCCATTATCTGTCAGTTGAGCATAGGAATATAATGGGTTCTTTAATCAATCGCCAATACACGGGTAGACTTTCGGGTACTTTAAATTTTTCGGGTCCCAATAGAGATATCACGCAAAATGATATTCGGACAATTCTTATTGATGAAATATACAAATTTGAAGGAAAGTCAGGTGAGCTCACGACAAGTGATATAGCGGAACATGAAATCGATTTTGATATTTATGACAAAAGTGTAGACAATAGAAAAATTGACAAGTGTTGTAAATGCTTAGTGAAATTTGTGGAGCAAAAAATAATGTGTAACTATTGCCACGAATTCTTTATGTACCCTAAAAGTAAAATTAAATTAGATTAAACTCAAAATTTTTATGTGAATATTATATTTGTACTGACACATTTACTGTGTAGAATGTTTTCTGTTGCAAATTCCTATAATTAATAGAATTCAGTAGGGAAGCTTATCAGAAATGTCTATCAGTATTTTGGGGTTGAAATATGATGTTTACTAATAAATTAATGGTGATTGGATAACTTTGAAAAAAAAAAAAAAAAAAAAAAAAAAAAAAAAAAAAAAAAAAGGGTTTTCACTTTAAATTATATTTGTTCAAGTGATAATTTTAGTGGCAGAAGGAATACGGTCGCAATTTAGAAACATGGAACAATTCGCGACAATATTATTTTCCAGATGACTTCAAATTATTTCATGAAGATACACAAAAACCAGCACAAACAACTTCACATACAGGTTCACAAAATCAAACTAAAGTAAAAACAATAGATTAAACTCAAATTCTTTTAAATATCGCTTATTACCATAATTTCAACATTATCAGGTATGTTCTTGGGTCGACACAGGAATATTACTTGTTTTTGAAAGTTTTTGAGGTTAGGTAGACACCTTATGCAGGCATAAGATGTGTATTATGATTTTAGGAATTTTCAAATTGATGTTGAAAAATGAAATTAAAATTTTTATATAATTACAGTTTTTAGTAAATATTAGTTATATTATTTAATGGATTCACAGAAGCTATATTTATTTTGTTTAATACAATAAAGGTCTTGAATTATTCTTGAATGCTGATATTCTGTATTAGTCAGAGTTGATATTGTGATGTTGTAGTAAAATGTTAAGAGAGATTAGTTGAAATTTAAGGATTACAATAGTATAAATAATAGTTTTATATTCCAATTCTCTGTCACCTATCTATCTAACAATTATTATTATTATTATTATTTTTGCTTATTACTTAAAAAGTGTAAAAAGAAGAAGAGGATTCTACACTTAAATTTTGGTAATTAGCTATACCCGATTATGTCATAGATTTTTTAGTAGTCAAAAGAAGAGTATCAGAAAGGGATATTATTGTTCACAATTGTTGGTTGAGTGAATCCTATCTACAGTGTCTCACATAAGTGATGGGACACTTGTGCTTTACAAAAGGAAACTAATCAAATAAATTAAAAAAACATGTACACATTTTTTTTGTGGGTGTGTTTCATACTTAAATTTAGTAAAGATTATTACATAACATACATTTTGTCAAAATATTAAAATATTAATTTAATAAAAATACAAATGTTTAGAACGGAGCAAAAAATAGCTCACATAAGTGATGGGACACCATTATATATGCAACAAAAATCGTCTGAAATAAGCAATAAAAATATTTTTTGGGGTTTTATTTTTACTTAAAAGCAATTGGCAATAATTTATAAAATCGTCTGCAGTATTTCTCTCCAGTTTGTTTTGGAATTTTTGTGTTTTTTAGCTCTGTGTAGTCATGAATGCTAAACGAAAAGAAACTTCGCCTGAAATTCGAAAATTAGTTATTAATTTGCATATTGAACGTGGAAAATCTATTAGAAAAACTGCTGAAACAGTTAACTTGAGTCGTTCAACAGTTTTCAATATCATTAAACGATATAAAAAGAATCATATGATTCAGGATAAAAGAAGACCTGGCTGACCATCAAAGCTATCCAATGGAATAAAGCGAATTATCGTTCGAAATATTAAAAAAAATCCAAGAATTAGTGCTTCAAAAGTTGCTGCTGATTTACAAGCATTATATGGAATAATTGTTAATCCTGAAACTATTAGAAGGGTAATTCGATCTGCTGGATATCACGGTAGAGTAGCCAGGAAAAAATTCTTCGTAAGTGAAAAGAATAGAAAACTCAGACTAGCTTTCGCAAAATCCAACATAAATAAGAATTCTGATTACTGGAATAAAGTTATATTTGCTGATGAGAGTAAATTTAATATATCTGGTTCTGACGGTAGAATCTTGGTGTGGAGAAAACCCAGGGAAGAACTTCGCAAACAGAACTTGGTACCAACAGTAAAACATGGTGGAGGAGGAGTTATGGTATGGGGGTGTATGTCGTCCGCTGGAGTTGGTAATCTTGTTTTTATTGACAGTATAATGGATCAGTACAAGTATATTGATATTTTAAAGCAAAATTTGAAATCTTCAGCACGAAAATTGAACCTTCATAACGATTTTAAATTCTACCAGGACAATGACCCCAAGCACACTGCTCTGAACGTTAGACTCTGGCTGCTATATAACTGTCCTGAAATAATAAAAACACCACCACAATCTCCAGACTTAAATCCCATAGAGAATATTTGGCAAGAATTGGAATCAAGAATTCGCAAACACACCATTTCTTCAAAACAACAACTAAAATCGGTGCTTCAAGAAGAATGGGGTAAAATCACTCCAGAAATCACAAAAAAAATAGTCGAATCCATCCCAAAAAGATTAAATCATGTTTTAAAAGTAAAAGGAAATCCAACAAAATATTAAAACCTTTTAAAAAGTAAAATTTTTGGATAAATATTTGATGGAAAAGTAAGTGTCCCATCACTTATGTGAGCCATTTTTTGCTCCGTTCTGAACAATTGTATTTTTACTAAATTAATATTTTAATATTTTGACAAAATGTATGTTATGTAATAATTGTTACTAACTTTAAATATGAAACACACCCAAAAAATTTTTGCACATGTTTGTTTATTTATTTTATTGCAGTTTCTTTTTATAAAGCACAAGTGTCCCATCACTTTTGTGAGACACTGTAAATATTTGGGCATCTAAATTATTTAGTATTGGAAAATAATGTAGAGTTAAATTTTTTTTTATATAGATTTCGGCTAGCAAAAAATTATTTCCTTATCCTTTCAAGTAAGGAAACAAACATATTTTGCTATGTATTTTCCTCAACCAAGAATTTTATATTGAATGTAATATTTACTGTGATATATTATATTGTTAGAGTAGTTATTGAAGTCTGTTGATATTATTTATTTTGAAAAGATTTATTAATGTTATTATTTATTAAGAGAAAATATTAGAAAAAATGTTGAGAGAGATTTAGAGTTAATATTAGAGTTATTAGAGTATTAGAGTTTTATTTACAAATTGAGTAAACTGCTTACAATGAAATGTAGTTATAAAATATATGATGAATTAAAAATTTTGTACCAAGGTTGTGATATTTCAAAGTAGTATGTATACCATGTTGTGCAATATGGACATTTATTAATTCAAAAATTTTACTGATTGCGACAAAAAGGATAGCTATCGAATGAAATGAATTAGCTCTGGTCTTCAGTGTGACCACAAAAAGAGTGGCACCACAGATTAGAGTGGGGGTAATCCCAAAACCACAATGGAGAAAGACTGAAATTTAGTCAGAACTGTTTTGAGACTGTTGTTGACTGCTGTTGTTGTTCAAACAGTGACTGTTTAAGACTATTGAAACTTCAGTATTCAGTTATTCAGTATTAGTATGATTAAGTTTTTCAATAGTATTCTGAAGAATACAGTTTTTTCAATTGGTAATATTCTTCAGTTTTCAATGTAACTAATTTCCAACTTTATTATTTATTATATTATTTATTATATTGATTTATTATTTATTATTATTATATTATGTTGGTAATATTATTTATTATGTTAGTTATTTCTTAGTTTATCTTGATGTATCCCATTTATTTACACTTGCAAAAGTAAGTGTTGCTGTAAACTTATGTATTTGAGGTTATGCTTTACTCTAAAAATATTTTATTTTCCATTCTTCCAAAATTTAAGACAATTACTTTGTTTGTGATTCTTGATGATTTAAAATTTTTAGAATTTTATATTTTAGGAAAATTCTCTATTTTTTTTTCTTATCTGAACTGCTGTTAGGGAACTGCTATTCAGATAAGCTTTTTTTTTTTTTTTTTTTTTGGGGGGGGGGGGGGATATTGAAACAAATTAAAAAAAAAAAAAAAAAAAAAAAAAAAATTTTTTCGCCGTTGACTTCATTAAGACTATAATTCTGTGTAAATCCCAGTATTCTAAATTATTTTCTCGCTCCAGTATTCGATTGTCAAAATTACATCTAGCGAAATATATAGTTTATTCCAAATTCATTCTCTTAAAAAAATGGCACTGATAGAATGTTCTATTAAATTTACGCACTTTTATTTTCTTTAAATAAAAAGCATCCTAGAATCTAATAATTCAAAAAATACCCATTTCCCAGCTAAAAATATTTTACTCTTTTGAAATAACAACCTATGAATTTCTTTTCTTTATTTTTTATTTCCCTACGATTCCTGACAAAATATTACTTTTCAAATTCTGAAAGATTTTAATCTCAATGTAAAAATTATTTTGGCATATTGCCATACTTGATAAAAACATATGTACTCTTTTTCTCTCTGCTTTTATTTATTCGAAGGAAGTAGAAGGCACGAGATTGTTCTAGAACATTTTTTGGCGCGCTTTTGCCAGCTTCGGTAAGTTCACTTCGATATTAATTCGCCGAAGAAGTTAAGCCGTGAGCGTTGATTGGCCTAGAGGCTTTTTAGATAGAATGTATTCTGGCGCGCTCGGGAAATGATATACGGATTTTTCCCGCGTTTAGAGCAGAATGTTCCGGGATTTCGGTGGTGGATGCAACTAGTGATGTACTTCCTAAATCTTCGAAGGTTCTCCTTGGCCGCCGATTGATTTTTAAAGAATACCTGCCTGTACTAACTAAGATGTCTTCTTATATTTAAATTTAAATCATCAAGTTTCGCCACGACCCTAAATTTAGCAGTGCATGGAGTGAGTTTTCAATAGAGTAAAGCTTAATCAATTAATCTTTAAATTTTTCGAATAAAGTGTGAACTGGAACGAACTGCCTCTTCTCTGTAGCTTATACGTACACAATGAAGTAAGTCTCGGTGCTCGACTGAAAATCTCCTCGGAGAAACCTCCCTTGCCTTGAATAGGAGTCTACAAAAATATGGTGACTCCAGTTAAATCGTCACATATATATATATATATATATATAATTATAATATCTTTGAATTTCAAAAAAAAAATATATATATTTGGAAGGGAGTGGTTCGTTCGTACAATTCATTATACACAAATGGGGATATAAAAATAAAAAAATTATAGATGTAACTTTCTATATACTGTAAAAATTTAAAGATGTAACCTTATATACTATAATTTTAATGTAATATACAGGGTGATTCGGAACTTTTTATCAAAAAAAATGATTGAATACGCCTAAACCAGCTCAAACCACCATACAATGCATGGTTGCAAATCAATTAGTGAAGCTCTACAGGACGCTTCCTGTTTGTAGGGAGAATCACGTTTCCTATAAAATATCTAACAAATGATTGCTGATTTTATTTATGCGGAATAGTGTTACTAACTTGGATGGTAATATGGATTGGAAAAAGAAATAAAAAAATTTAAAGTACGTAGCTTTATTTAACAAACAAATAAGCTCAAGAGAGTGGAGGCGAGGAGGGTACTTAAAATGGACCAAATCTCTTTAGAGAAGTTGAGAGTGAATCAGAACTCACGGGAAAAACTTTAGGGGGTGATAGAATATACCTAGATAACTTATTTTCGAAATTCAATGCACGACTGTATAGCAAGCGACGAACCACTAGATGACGCTGTCATTAAACATTAAACACGTAAAGCGCCAGTTTTTAACATACATTGTCATTTCTTCCATGTATTACAAAAAAGATGCTGGTTTTACTAAACAGGAAAAGACGGACAAGTATTTCATGCATGGTGCTGGGATTGTGAGTGCCCTGAAAGTCCAAATCGTGTAGTAAACAGTGTTGTCTCCACAATCAGAAAGTGTTTTGTAGGGCTTCATTATTTGAATTACAACCATGCATTGTATGTTTTTTTTAGCTTATCTAGGCGTATTCTATCACCCCTTAAAGTTTCGCTCAGGAGTTCCAAATCTTCTTGTATATTTATTTGTATTTATATTTTTGCACTATTGATTCGTCTTTCTTATAAATCAAGTTTAAGTTCAAGCTCAAATTTCAATACTATTGATTCATCTTGCCAATGCCCTGAAAGTCAAAATTGTATAGTAAACATGGTTCTCTCCATAATCAGAAAGCGCTCTGTAGCGCTTCATTGTTTGAATTACGACCATGCATTGTATTGTTTTTTTAGCTTGTCTACTCGTATACTATAACCCCTTTAAAGTTTTGCTCAGGAGTTCCAAATCTTCTTGTATATTTATTATATTTATATTTTTGTACTATTTATTCATCTTTCTTACAAATCAAGTTCAAGTTCAAGCTCAAATTTCAATACTATTGATTCATCTTGTCAATTCCCAGAATGTCCAAATTGTATAGTAAACATAATTATCTCCACAATCAAAAAGCGCTCTTTAGCGCTTCACTGCTTGAATTTCGACCATGCATTGTATGGAATTTTTAGCTTATCTAAGTGCATTTTATCGCCCTTTAAAGTTTTGCTCAGGAGTTCCGAATCTTCTTGTATATTTATTTTTATTTATAGTTTTGTACTATTGATTCATCTTTCTTACAAATAAAACACTTTATTTTAAAATAATCTCTTTACAATACGTGATTAAATGTTTCTCCAGTTATCCAATTATGATCGCGCGAGTGAACAATAAGCTAATTAAATAATATAAATAAAAGATTCTTGAATATAAAAATACGTTGCGTTTCATATAATAAAATCTCAAAGGATTCTCAAATTTCATGTAAACCTTTATTTTTAAACTGATAAAATTATAATTACTAATTAAGGTATTCAAAATTAAAAAATAGATTCTTATTCCATAACATAATTAATAAGCTAATAATGAGTAATTAATTCCCATTTGCTTATGTTTTTATAATCTATGTATTTTAATTGTAATAATCTGATTATTTAATAAGCAAGTGTTGAAATGGTATTAAGCATAGGTATTTAAAAAAATTATCATTATTTCAAGATGAAGAAGCAGAAATTAAAAAAAACATAAGAAAATATGTATATAAATTCTGATATATCTGAAACTTATGAAGGGTATTTAAAATAAGATGCATCAATAAGAAAATTTGTGGCCATTTCAAAAGCTGTTGAAAAAATTTGAAGCATCAAAACACATTTGCTCACTTATTATAATTTTAAACAGAAGTTAAGTAATAAAATACGATGTTAAATTAACAGTAACTTAAAAATTAACGTGTTCAATTTCGGTAAAACTCGGTTTTTCATAAAGTTACCCAAAAATGTACACTGAAAATAAAAAAAAAATGTTTCTTAATCTAGGAAAGTATAATATAACCACGAGCAAAAATATACGACAGTTCCTCCGAGTTTCCCACTATTCCAAAAAGTGTTTTTTTATCTTTAGAAACCTCAGAAAACCTTATATTTATGTTTAGAACATATTACTGTATAAAGTATTTTATTAAAAAGTAAAATGTGTTTTTTTAAATTTCTCTTTAATTAATTTTTTTTATACATTTTAATTGAAAACTTTCATTTATGCTCTGAAACATATATCTGTGTTTTTTATTTCTGCTAGATAAAACTAATTCAGCAAAAAAATATATATAATGTAAAAAAGACAGGTGTTTCTCAATCTAGGAAAATATAATACTAGTATAACCACAAAAGAAAATATACAATAACCTCTTCCAAGTTACTAACGATTCCCAAAAGCTTTCTTTATCTTTAGAAACCTCAGAAAGCCTTATATTTATGTTTAGAACATATTACTGTATAAAGTATTTTACTAAAAAATAAATTGTATTTTTTTTTTAATTTCTCTTTAATTTAACATTTTTTTTATACATTTTAATTGAAAACTTTCATTTATGCTCTGAAACATTTATCTGCATTTTTTTGTTTCTGCTAGATAAAACTAATTCAGAAAATAAATATAATGTAAAAAAAGACAGATGTTTCTCAATCTAGGAAAATATAATACGAGTATAACCACAGACGAAAATATACAATAACCTCTTCCAAGTTATTAACGATTCCAGAGTGCGTCCTTTATCTTTAGAAACCTCAGAAACCAATGTACTTTCGAGATTTAAACAAGCATTTATAATACCGAAATAAGGTTTCTATTGCTGCAACTGATTTTTGGAAACGTTTTCGAGTAGTCTTTATAGTGTATTCATAACTTTTCTCAACCCGGAATATAGGTTTTTCCAGATCGTATTTATTCTTATGTAAACGTTAACCTGTTCTACAAATATTTTTACAGATAAGCATGGAAAATTAACAGTGTTAGCATTAACATTAAAACTGATATTATTTACTTGCTCTTACATGAATATATTCAGTTACGTACACGTTAAAAATTTTTAATTGAGAATTGATAGCCTTCTAAAACCCGATATTCTGGTTTGAGAAAACTGATTAATGCACTATAAAAAGCTACTTGCCGAAGCTTACTGATCCGTTGCCGAAAGTCATTTGCAGCAAAATAAAGTGTTTTTATAATTGATTCTTTAAATCTAAAAAATGTATTAGTTTCTGAGTTTTTTAAATATAAAGAACGCTCTTATGAATCATGGGTAGCTCCGAAAATTTTATTACATATTTTCGTTCATTGTTATATTATATTTATATAGATTAACAAACATTTGTCTTTTTCTGCAGTGTAACTCGTTGAAGAACTGCAATATTTTTTTAACTCCAGTTCGTGTTATTTTTGTTTCGTTTTTATTTATTTTTAAAATCTATATAACAGTTTTCCCACTTATTCCTTATTCACTTATTCCTCTAGTTTTATTTTCTTTTGTTAAAATGAAGGTGACAACAGGAATCAAAAAATTCACAGAAAAGGATTCATGCGTGGAAACAAAAATATATAAATCTGCTTATCAAATCCCCTGAAGAAACAGCCATTATTTTCACCTCTGAACATAAATCATTCTCCGCATCAATAAAGTGATAATAATTAGATAATGTTTAGATTACTTATAACATTTATATTAAAATATATATATATATTTCAAGAAGAGCGTCGAAAATCGTAAAAGATTTGGATCTTCAAGAAAGTATGATTTATTACTTACGGCCCACATTCTTCGTTATTTCTCCAGCCTGTGTGGTTTCTGTGGACTGAAGAAAACTATGAAGTTATAATTCAACTTAAGGCTATTAAACTCTTCAAGTTGTTTACATGGTCTTGTACGGTAGCACTAAGGTTATTTCCGGGAAAACATTTTGCATAAAGCCATCCTACGCAGATTAAGACTTAAAGAATATTAAACGCTAGCATTTTACAGTCTTGTACAGCATTTTATATATTTTATGAACAACTCTTTTATGTTTCTTAAGTTTAAAATACAAATTGGAAAGTAACACTTTGCATAAAGCCTTCATACATTACTGCGTAGATAAAAACATAAATAATATTAAACGTGCAGATTATCATTCTCCGCATCAATAAAGTGATAATAATTAGATAATGTTTAGATTACTTATAACATTTATATTAAAATATGTATATATATTTCAAGAAGAGCGTCGAAAATCGTAAAAGATTTGGATCTTCAAGAAAGTATGATTTATTACTTACGGCCCACATTCTTCGTTATTTCTCCGGCCTGTGTGGTTTCTGTGGACTGAAGAAAACTATGAAGTTATAATTCAACTTAAGGCTATTAAACTCTTCAAGTTGTTTACATGGTCTTGTACGGTAGCACTAAGGTTATTTCCGGGAAAACATTTTGCATAAAGCCATCCTACGCAGATTAAAACTTAAAGAATATTAAACGCTTGCATTATACAGTCTTGTACAGAATTTTATATATTTTATGAACAACTCTTTTATGTTTCTTAAGTTTAAAATACAAATTGGAAAGTAACACTTTCCATAAAGCCTTCATACATTACTGCGTAGATAAAAACATAAATAATATTAAACGCTCAGATTATCATTCTCCGCATCAATAAAGTGATAATAATTAGATAATGTTTAGATTACTTATAACATTTATATTAAAATATATATATATATTTCAAGAAGAGCGTCGAAAATCGTAAAAGATTTGGATCTTCAAGAAAGTATGATTTATTACTTACGGCCCACATTCTTCGTTATTTCTCCGGCCTGTGTGGTTTCTGTGGACTGAAGAAAAATATGAAGTTATAATTCAACTTAAGGCTATTAAACTCTTCAAGTTGTTTACATGGTCTTGTACGGTAGCACTAAGGTTATTTCCGGGAAAACATTTTGCATAAAGCCATCCTACGCAGATTAAAACTTAAAGAATATTAAACGCTTGCATTATACAGTCTCGTACAACATTTTATATATTTTATGAACAGCTCTTTTATGTTTCTTAAGTTTAAAACACAAATTGGAAAGTAACACTTTGCATAAAGCCTTCATACATTACTGCGTAGATAAAAACATAAATAATATTAAACGCTCAGATTATCATTCTCCGCATCAATAAAATGATAATAATTAGATAATGTTTAGATTACTTATAACATTTATATTAATATATATATATATATTTCAAGAAGAGCGTCAAAAATCGTAAAAGATTTGGATCTTCAAGAAAGTATGATTTATTACTTACGGCCCACATTCTTCGTTACAAGTGTACAAGTGTCTTGTAAAGTATTTTATAATTTTTATAAAACAGATCTTTTATGTCATTAAGTTTCAAATTCAATTGGTTAAGTAATTTTTTTCATAAATCCTTCATACATTAATACACAGATAAATAAATGAAGAATATCAAACGCCTGGATTATGGAATTTTGTAAAGTATTTTATAAATCTTGTAAAACAGATATTTTATGCTACTTAAGTTTAAAATTGAAAGTGATAATTTTGTGAGGGAATTCCCCTTTACATTCCCCCTCTTTATTGCATAATATATTGAAAATGAATAAGAGGGTTTGATGTTTGAATAACCAAAACAATGGTTTGCAAAACCTCAACCAAGGCACTCATAAATACTCGTAATTTTTAGAGTAATATCCCCCTTATCTAATAACACAAAGTTAATTCAAATGCTCTAATTATATAAGGTGGATTTTTTTCTACAAAATTACTGGTAGCTATCCAGTCCGCGGTTGAGTTGTTGGAAACTCCTGGTCTCGAAGAAGTGAATTATTATCAAATTCCATACAAGAATTTAAATCTGAAATAATTTAAACTAGAGTTTTTTTTAAATAAGTGTTTCATTCAGTAGTAGCTTTAATGAATATTCTTTATGCTTGCAAAATGAACAGTACATTTTTATCTAGTACATTCATAGTTGTAACAATAGTGAGCATAAATAATATTTGACTATTTGATGAATAATTATAGCAATTTTAGGATAACATATTCATATATAACATATACAAATACTCTGATTGTATACTTCAAATAATGCATATTAAGTGTTACTAATTTGAAATAATTTGATGCAATGAGTATTTAGTTAAAAACTCATAAGAATGAGTGCTTACCTTGTTTTCTAAACCGTTATTGTTTAGATTTTTTTTCACAGACTGAACATTTAATTTTATCCACTACCATGAACAATTTAATTTCTAATTAAAAATACACTCAATTTGAAATTTAAGCAAAGTTTATAAATTTTGAGTAAAAAGCGCATTTATTCCTATTGTTTTTATTTGTATATGTAGAAGTATTGTTTTGAAAAAAATATATCTGCATTCCATTTGTTTTTGTATTGTCGTTGACTTGTTTAAATTATTACTTTCTAATTGATTTTAAAACATGCTTTGAATATAATTAAAAACTATTTATTTTCATCTATTGCTTTAAGTTGCAACACTGATTAATTATAATTTAGAAGATAACAATGTATTATCATGTCGTGGCTAATAAATTATGCCTTAGTATACTTTTAGTGCAAATTCTGGAATACATAATTAGTATTGAAGAAAGACACACGATCTTTTGAAAGAAAACTTACCAAAGTCAAACATCTTCGCATAGTACTTTGGTAACATCCACGTTAAAACCTTAATTCATTTTTAACGAATATATATATTATTTTGCTGATAAAAATAGGAAGCACTTTTTTATTTAATATATTCATCGTTATCAACAGTGAGCATAAATAATGTTTGACTAATTGACGAATAAACCTGACAATTTTAGAATAACATATTTATTTGTAACAAAGCAAATAGTCTGAATATATTCATCAAATAATGTATATTAAATGTTAATAATTTCGAATAATTTGATGCAATGGGTATTTAGTTAAGAAAAAACTCCTGCAAATCAAAGTTTACCTTATTTTATAAACGCTTATAGTTTAGATTTTTTTGCTTAGGATTAACATTTAATTTTATTCACTACAATGAAAATGTTAAGTTCCAATTAAACATGCATACTCAATTCGAAATTTAAGCAAAATTTATAAATTTTGCATAAAAAGCGTATTTATTCCAAATAATTTTATTTGCAGATGTAAAAATCATGTTTAAAAAAAATATATATGCTTCAATTTATTTTTGTATTGTCGATGATTTATTTAAATTATTACTTTCTAATTTACTTTAAAACATGATTTGAATATAATGATAACTGTTTATTTTCATCTATTACTCTATTACTTTAAGATGCAAACCTGATTAATTATTATTTAGAAGATAACAATGTATCAATCATGTTGTGGCTTGTAAATTATTCCTTAGTAATATATATTTCTAGATTCTAGAATACATAATCAGTATTGAAGAAAGATACAAGATCATATTGATAAATTAAGATATAATAATAACTGATAAAATAAGAAAAAATGCCTAGGTCAAACATCTTCGTATGGTGTATTCTATACACGATAAACACAAATATATTTTTTTATTGCTTATACCCAGAACTTTTACCCAGATGTAACAACAGTTACAGTTTGGATGAAACAATGTTTTTTAACAATGATTTTTATTTTGTTTGTAAACTTAATTGCTTATATTAAATTCCAACAGAACCTTTAACGATTTTACCATATTTACTACTAGTTTATTAATATTAATTTTATCATTATTGTTTACATTTTTGCAATTAATTATTTATTATATAAAATACATTGTTTTTTAAATTCATAAAATATCATGAGTATTTACATATCTTCATATTTAAAAATAAACTTCAACTAAGCAAATTTAAAAGAATTGAAACATTTAAAATGATTTGTAAAAAGTATTCAATAATTACAAAAGTAAAAAATGGAACTCTGAACAAGATTATCTAAATATTTAGAGTAAATTCTTTGATGCATTAAAAATTATAATAAATAAATTTTAATCAAGATATGAATGCGAAATTTTAACTAAACAGATATATAACAAAAAAATATTTATAATATAATTAATTATTCAGATGAATTTTAATTAACTAAAGACAAAACTTTGTGAGAACTACTGTGTTGTAATCTTAAGAGAAAACAAAACGGGAAAATACAACGCTAAATGCTTTTAACAGTAAGGTATCGAGTTGGCGACAAAGTAGCTCGGTTGTAACTTGATCTTAACTTTACTTATCTAAAAGCCAAAAGATCCCCAGTAAGAGGGATATATTCTATAGTCCTGGTAGCGACCAGTTTTCCTATCTTCGCTGTATCGCATGTTTGTTTTTATTCAATTTTTAATTCAATCAAAATAAAACTACTATTTTCTTCGATATTTCTATCCTTTACCATCTTAAACCATTACCAGCCAGTAGATTTATTGCTAGGTTTATACAGTGTCCGGTAATTTTTCCAATGTAAGAGAACAAAAATCTTTTTACATAAAGTTTTAAACGCCAGTTTTAAAATTAAATTTTCTTTGGATTTATCTTTTTAGAAGCTATCATCTTTTTAAAGCATGAAATCTCATAAAGTCGAACTAAAGAAATCAGGCAATTTGGTACAAATCAAATAAATATATTTTGAATGAGATATTTTAACATTATAAAAGAAATGAATGCCAATATATTGTACCGCACAGAAATTTTTAAAATTATTCTTTAAGATAAGCTTACATGACTTGAGTCAAATTGATCTATGCGGCCGTTCAAATACTAAAATTATCACAGAAATCCGGTATATGTTTAGATCCATAAATAATGTAAAAAAAAAAAAAAATACATTGATATTTTTAGAATAATCTTTGAATGTTCAGAAAATACCTATAAAAAGCCCCTGTCTTTATATATAAAATTATAGTTATTGCCTTTTCTTTAAATGATAGAATAATCTTTGAAAGTTTTGCGAGCAGCTCTAAATTTACATTATAATATTTAATTTAATAATGTGATATTCTTCAGGCATCTTAGAAAAATAAATAATGAATATCTTTAATGGCATTGTTATTATTTGGTCACTACTTGGAGATATCATTTTAAAACAATTACGAACAAAAATTCAACGTCGATCGATATATCCCACTTTTTATACGTGACACTTTAGTTATAACTATAATATTTAAAAAAATAATAATAATAAAACATGAAAATATGCCTACAAAACAGAACAAAGCGGTTTATCTTTTAATTTTATGTATTTTTATTTTCATAAAAGGGTCATTTCTCTTTAATTATTATATGTCATGGTTCAATGAATACAAACAGCTATAAAAGGAAAAAAGAAACAAAACCTGCGTTTCTATTAACACTGTCTGCTTTGCTTTTTCTAATAATTAAAAACACATTAACGTTTGCTGGCTGAGGAAATAAGAAACATATGTAATTAAAGATACTTTATCGTTTTAATCTTATACTGTAGCTACATTATGATACATTTTACAAAGACTTGCTATTCCTATTTATCAGTGGTACATTTATGTAAAAGTAATTTAGGTGCAAGGAATTCTAAAATTTTATTAATGTAGATTCAAGCTTAATGTTGTTAATTCTACATTAGGTAGAATGTGTATTCTAAATTAATAATTTTAGGGTGGATGTGCTTTATGTTGTAAATATTGAAATTTTATTCACAAACAATATAATATTTTTTTTAGCAGTTTAGCATCGTGGTGGAAAATAGGTGATTAGTCGGATCAGGATATGATATTCTTTCAATCACGAAATTTAAAATTTTTATATGCATTTTAATTATTTGTTATTATGCACAAATTTTATATTTTTATGTTATATTGGTATCCACTGTTTATATTATATGATATTTCAAAAGTGATAATAAATTACAAAAACTCGAAATTTTCAGATAAAAGAGAAAATTTCATATGGTGCAGATCTTTTTACCGCAGTACGAGATATGTGTCTCGAGATTATTGTCTGAAGTGATCTTTGTAAACAAGGACAACAAAAGAACTAATTTATGAACTGTAAAGTTTCAGTAATAAAGCATTTCTTTAAAAAAGTCTAAATTATGGTCTTATTACCTACACCATTTTTCAAAACTTTATTGCATTTCTGAAATTAAGCTGAGTAGGTCTCGCATTTATGGTGAGTATCTTCAACTGTTTTACGGCAACTGTTTTTCAATGCTTACTGTTTTAGAGCATCTGCAAAATGAATATACTTTCATGAATCTCTGTATTAAGGTGTGTCCCATCGAAATAAAGCCACTGTGATTGTGTGCCGTAACTGGACATGAAACAAGCCAATAAGAACGAAACAAATATATTAAGAAAATTTATATACAAATACATATATAGAAGGAGTAACTCACTCCCAGAAAATAATGAATGTTTTTTAAAAAAGAGGGGGAAAAAGTGTCCCGCCGAAATAAAGCCACTACTGTTAATAGCCAATATAGCCGCCATGCTTATATATGATTTGGAATATACGATGTGGCATACTATTTACCAGTCCTTGGAGGACAGTAGCATCAATATTATCCCAGGCTTCAATGATGGCGGCCTTCAATTCTGACACAAAATGAAACTGTCTTCCATTGGTATATACAGTCCTACTGAGGATACCCCATTCATTTTCTTGGGGATTAAGATCAAGGGAAAGGGCAGGCCATTCCATGACATGCACCCCATTATCCAAAAACCATTGCCAGGAGGATTTTGCAACGTAAATGAGGGCGTTTTCCTGCTGGAAAATCCAACTTCGGCGACCAATTCTCTCTGCAATTAGCGGTAAATGGGTTTCTAGCATTTCTTGGTAAACGATAGCCTTCATGCGGCTTGAGGAAAAAGCCGGGTTACAATTACCACCATAGACGAAGCCTCTCCACACCATTAATGAGCCTCCATCTTGTTGTATTTTAGAAAAAAAAATCCTCTTTTTTCCTCATGTCATGCCAGTAGAAGGCAAGACCGTCTGGGCCATCCAAATTAATTTTTTTCTAATCTGATAATATAACACGATGCCACTGGTCCTTCCAGGTTTGGTGATATTTATCTCAATCGACTCTTCTTTGCTTGTGGTTAGCTTTCAACATGGGCTGCTGTTTCCTTTATTTATATAGCAAGTTGCTTCTACGTTTTACAATCCCTGACAGGGTTGATTGTGGTACAGGGTTGTTGGTGTGAATGTTATCCTCTTTGGCCAATTGTCTTAGAGAAATACCACCTCGTGATAGATGACGCACAACATCTCTTTCATGCCTGGAAGTCATTTTTCTGCATGTACACCTCCATTTTTTATACCCGTACGCATTGCCCGGATTCACAAAATTGTCTATTACGGTTTTAGATTTTTTGATTAGCTTAGATATTTGTCTACGAGAAAGACCTTGTTCCTTAAAATCTGTTATCTGACCTTTCTTGAACTCTGATATCTGTGTTCCCTTTCCCCTTGCAATACTGCAGGGGAAATAAAAAATACAACCTTCTGATGTCTGCATAAAGTTCGACTGGCATAGAACAGGTATTTGACAACTTCCTGATGTCATAAACCTGTTGACCTGTAGCAGCTCGAATGTCGGGAGTTCCCATAAACATTGATAGGGTTGGTGACTTTATTTCAGCGGGACACTTTTTCTCCCTCTTTTTTTAGATTTTCAGTTTTTTTCCTGACGAGGTGGGGCAGGGAGTGAGTTACTCCTTGTAAATATGTATTTGTATATAGACATTCTTAATATATTTGTTTCATTCTCATTGGTTTGTTTCGTGTCCAGTTACAGCACACAATCACGGTGGCTTTATTTCGGTGGGACACACTTTATATGCATTCAAAACTAGAATTTTAGATTATAAATTATTAACTTTTATGTTAATTTGTAAGTGTTATATAAATGATCAGTATTAAATGACATTAAAATCGTTTAAAAATGAGAATATGAAAAAAAGATATTTAACCAAAACTGTTTCTTTATTTTACTTCTATATTAATGCATCAAAATGTTAACGAAATTAATAATACTTTAATAATACTAGCATTTTCTCGCTAACATAACATTTTTTTCTTCAAATGAGTTCTTAAATGACACATAGCGCAAGGTAAATTTTGTACGATGAAACATTTGTTGTATTTCATGCACATACAAGATTGCAATATCAGATAATGAATTATTATTTTTAAATGCAATATGAAAGTGTTATATGAGTGTTTCATTTACTGTTCGTTAAAATGCTTTAAAAAATATTTTATAATAAATGCAATGACAACCATTTTACATCTGTATGAATGTAGTAAATGCCAGAGAGACATTATTAATATTGTTTACTTTTATCCCTCAAATTTTCTCTATTAAAATTTTGTTTCATATAAGTAATATATGATAAATTTCATGCGTTGATAAATTTAATGTCATATATGTATGCAAAAGTATAATACCTGATGACATTTCCTTACATTTTATTGTCATATTCTTTTATTATATCAATTGTAAATTATAAACTATGCCTAAGAAGTTTTATAAATGAAAGTATAATAAACGTTAGACGGCAAGGTGCTTCTTGTTTTTATGATTAAATCATATAATCTTACTTCTAAACCTTTTTACCACACGTTTTACCTCAATGTTAAAATTTTAGAAAAAAATAATGAAAGGAATATGCATAATTATTAATTTATTTACTAACACACATAAATTGTCCCATCGGAGACAAAAATTGGAAAGCAATTTTATTTTTATTTGTAATAAAACCTATTAAAATTCTAAAAACCGTTTTTTTTTTAAATCTAATTCCAAGAAATGTGTGTGTATTGGCCAGTTATGTCAATTTGAACTCTTTTATGCCCGAAGACGATAATTTGCGACGACAATTCCCTTTAGCTATCGTGGAATATATTTTGAAAAAAAGGAAAATGGAATTGGTGCGAAAGCATTATCGCACTATGATTCTCTCTAATATTTCGAAATGGGGCTAAATCAAGATGAATGCTTTCAACGTATGTAATTAGCATATGAAAATGAAGCTCCAGTCTATGCCACTGTATTCAGATGGTTTACAGAATTTCGTAGAAGTCGAAATTATCTTCTGGATAAAGAAGACACAGGAAATCTTTTGTCACCTGAAGTTCTGGAAAATGCGTCGGCCTTACGAAAAGTGTCAATCATTGATAATAATTGTACAGTCGTGGGAAAAAAATGGAATATTCCCTACTAACTCTGCAACAAAGTATTGTGGAACGAAGTTATTGGTACCAATCGATTGAAAATAAAGTCCACTTTTAAATGATGTATATAAGATTTTCTTAAGGGGGACATATCAAAACAAACCCAAACTTTGTTTTTTTCAATGACAAGACCCAATTTTGACAAGATATTTTAAATCTCCTGCTCAAACTATGTCTAGATACCAAATTTCATAAAATTCCTACGATTAGTTTCAGAGAAATTAATTATTTTAAAATGAGCATATTTTACGGGCTGTATACAAATTGAAGTTCTGTACTTGATTATTGAAATGCTACAGAATGACTGAGTTACTTATATTACTGTATTATTTCTTGCCAATTTGACCATATTACTCATTTAATATGTATCGGCTATTGTTATATAGGGTAAAATCCTTTTTAATATTTATGTTATAATGTTTACAGGAGTTGAATTATCCGATTAAAATTTATATTACGTTACTTGTGATTAGAGTTGCAAAGGACCAGTTTATTCCCAATAGACCCGGTTTATTCCCAGGTTTATTCCCAAAAGACCTGGTTTATTCCCAAAAAACCTGGTTTATTTCCAAAAAACCCGGTTTATTTAAAAAAAATCCGGTTTATTCCCAGGTTTAAACCGGGTTTATTCTAGTCTTTGCAACTCTACTTGTGATTAAAATATTTTTCGAATATGTGAATGTCATTGGAATTTTATAGGTATTTTTATAATGATTTTTCTCCGATTTTGAATTTATTTTACTCGCTCTTTTCTAAATTTAAACGTGAAGAATATTTGCGACTTCAAAATTTTGAATAAAAAATAGTATAAAGCAGTATAAGGAAACGATGTAGAAAAAAAAAATATTCAAATTGCTTTGCAGTCTGAATGTAAATCTTAACTCGATTGCTAATGGCATATTTTTAAATCTGTTTCAGCAAATACACAACACATAAATATTTATAAGAAATTTTACTTCAAACATATATACCGCAGAAAAAATAAAATAGGTTTATTTGACTATAGAAGGAGCTAGAAATTCAATTAAAGGTAACAAAATAATGAGTAAATTTTTTTTTTCTAAGATAGGACTGTTCATAAAAAAAAAAAAAAAAAAGAAAAGAAAAGAAAAGAAAAGAAAAGAGAAAAGAAAGAAAAGAATGTGAACACAATAAATTATTTAGTTTGAAGAAAACCTTAAAACAAGAAGTTCATGAAAATCAAACTGTTGTTTCTAATTCTCACTGTATTGGAAAAATGCTAAGCATGCTGTTTTATTGGAAACATGTTGCTTAACTGTGCAATCTGACTGTAAATCTAAGGTGGTTCGTTGATTGCTGGATTCAGGAAGGAAATAATGCTTTATAACGAAAGCATTAGCCCATGAACTAAATTTGAATATTTAAAAAAATTAACTTTTAACTGGTTTTGCTCTTGGTATTGATCAAGGTTATAAATAAGAATATGATGTTTATATCTAAAGTAATAAAAGAAAGTTTCGCTCTGTGTGTCTGTGTCTCTGTGTGTGTGTGTGTCTGTTGGCGATGGCTAGGAAAATCTGGCACACCTAGAAGGCTGGAAATTTAGATTTAGGTAGTCAAATCCTCTCTTGTTGCAACATTACTTCAGAATTTTAATATTTTAATTACTTTCTGAAATATTAATTAAAATGCACAAAGAACTCTCATTAAAAATACGCTTTTATTCTCTTGGGTTGGTTGGTTCACTGGTTGGTTGCATCGATTCTTCACAGAAGTAATTAAATAAACCAGAGTAGCGATGCATAAATAAGGATTTCTAACTAAATAGTATCAACATGGATTGAAGTTATCAACGTAGAGGAGCCATGCGATTGTCGCGCCACCTGTGCATAACAAATTACACATACGTCCCACTGATTGAAATATTTTGCAGGCATATTTTTCTTCATGACAATTAGTCGGGTTTAAGTTTTTTTTTTCTTTTTTACATGACATTTATTATTATGATGGAGATTAAAACTTTATATAACAGATTGTTTTTTATATTTGCGGGAATGAAGAGGGGCAAGGGTCTAATTACATTTAAGCTTCAAGGTGTATTTCTAGAAAGCAGTTACCAGAATTTCCGAATAATAGTGTCAGCCAAATTTCAAATTAAATTCCTAGCTTAACCAAATGAATCAATCATTAAAGATGTATTGTGATCCTCCTAATTAGTTATTTGCTGAAGGCCACTTAGACAACCCCCCCCCCCACCCCTCCCGGCCCGTCTTTCAAGGTTTTTTCTCTAACTCTGCTCCGTTTCCATATCTCAGCAACTATCTTTCCGATTTCAACGCAAGTGATTTCAAACATTATAATTTACCTAATAGTCACCCTTTATAACATTAAACTAAATTTATGAGTAGCGGTTACCACTATTTACGAATAACAGTTTAAGCCAAATTTGTAATTAAATTCAAAGCTTAAGGAAACGAACGAATTTTGAAAGATACATAGTGGTTCTCCTAATTAGTTATTTGCTAAAGGCCACTTGAACAACCCCCCCCCCTTCCACCCCTCCCGGCCCGTCCTTCAAGGTTTTTTCTCTAACTATGCTCCGTTTCCATATCTCAGCAACTATTTTTCCGATTTCAACGCAAGTGGTTCCAAACATTATAATTAACTTAATAGTCACTCTTTATAACATTAAACTAAATTTATGAGTATCGGTTACCACTATTTCCGAATAATAGGTTAAGCCAAATTTGTAATTACGTTCCTAGCTTAAGAAAACGAACGAATTTTGAAAGATGCATAGTGGTCCTTTTAATTAGTCATTTGCCGAAGGACACTGGAACAACCCCCCCCCCCCCCGGCCCGTCCTTCAAGGTTTTTTCTCTAACTCTGCTCCGTTTCCATATCTCAGCAACTATCTTTCCGATTTCAACACAAGTGATTCCAAACATTATAATTAACTTAATTGTCAATCTTTATAACATTAAACTAAAATTATGAGTAGCGGTTACCACTATTTACGAAAAATAGTTTAAGCCAAATTTGCAATTAAGTTCAAAGCTTAAGCAAACGAACGATTTTTGAAAGATGCATAGTGGTCCTCCTAATTAGTCATTTGCTGAAAGACATTTGAACAACCCCTCCCCCCCCCGGCCCTCCCTTCAAGGTTTTTATCTCTAACTATGCTCCGTTTTCTTATCTCATCAACTATCTTTCCGATTTCAGCACAAGTGATTCCAAACATTATAATTAATTTAATAGTCACCCTTTATAACATTAAACTAAATTTATGAGTAGCGGTTACCACTCTTTACGAATAACAGTAAAAGCCAAATTTGTAATTAAATTCAAAGCTTAAGCAAACGAACGAATTTTGAAAGATGCATAGTGGTCCTCCTAATTAGTCATTTGCTGAAGGACATTTGAACAACCCCTCCCCCCCGGCCCTCCCTTCAAGGTTTTTTTCTCTAACTATGCTCCGTTTTCTTATCTCAGCAACTATCTTTCCGATTTCAACACAAGTGATTCCAAACATTATAATTAACTTAAATGTCACTGTTTATAACATTAAACTAAATTTATGAGTAGCGGTTACCACTATTTTCGAATAATTGTGTAAGCAAATTTATAATTAAGTTCAAAGCTTAAGCAAACGAACGAATTTTGAAAGATGAATAGTGGTCCTCCTAATTAGTCATTTGCTGAAGGGCACTTGAACACCCCCCCCCCCCCCCCTCTTGCAAGGATTTTTCTCTAACTATGCTCCGTTTCCATATCTCATCAACTATCTTTCCGATTTCAACGCAAGTGACTCCAAACATTATAATTAACTTAATAGTCACTCTTTATAACATTAAACTAAATTTATGAGTAGCGGTTACCACTATTTCCGAAAAATTGGGTAAGCCAAATTTGTAATTAAGTTCCTAGCTTAAGCAAACGAACGAATTTCGAAAGATGCAGAGTGCCCCTCTTAATTAGTCATTTGCTGAAGGATACTTGAACAACCCTCCCCCCTCCCCGGCCCCTCCTTCAAGGTATTACTCTAACTGTGCCCCGTTTCTATATATCAGCAACTATCTTTCCTATTTCAACGCATGTGATTCCAAATATTATATTTAACTTAATAGTCACCCTTTTTAACATTAAATTAAATTTATGAGTAGCGGTTACCACTATTTACAAATAAGAGTTTAAGTCAACTTTGTAATTAAGTTCTTAGCTTAACAAAACGAACGAATTTTTATGCATGCATAGTAGGCCTCCTAATTATTCATTTTCTTTAGGACACTCGAACATCCCCTCCCCTCGGCACCTCACTCAAGGCACGGCCAAACTCGATTCTCCCTCCCTTCATACGGCCTTCACAATCACCCCTTAGTTTCGGAATCGTTAAAAGGCTTCTTCGCCGGTAGATGGCGCGATATACTTACCATAAATAATGCTTAGTAAATGTTACTTCTATACATAAAAATACAAGAATATTTGCAATATATTCATTATAAAAGGTATATATAACATATGTATCTTTTGTTTCGGCATTTTCTTTACTACAAACAGGAAAAACTAAAAGATTTAGAGATAAAATAAATAAATACAATGCTTTCAGCAATTAAAAATAGTTTAAATAACACGCTACTATAAAATGCAAAACAAACATTATAAGTAAATTTCTATATTTATATACATTTAAATTCTTGATTACTTGAAACATTGATAATTCTGAGCGTAAAATGCACAATAAAAAATTTAAAAAATAATTACAAGTTTCATAATAGTAGTAAGAAAATTAAGCAAGTTCGCCAATATCCGGCAATGAACTCATATCGATTTTTTTTTCTCAAAACATGGATTATTTTTACACGATTCTTAATTATTTAAAATATGTATATATATATGTATATTCAAAACAATTTTCAATAAATTTAATCATTATAGGTACTGATCTGAAATATATAAGCATTATATGTAACATATCTATCTTTTACTTCGGCGTTTTCTTTACTACAAACAGGAAAAACTAAAAGGAAAAAACTAAACAAAACAAACAGGACAAACAGGAAAAACTAAAAGATTTAGAGATAAAATAACTAAATACAATGCTTTAAGCAATTAAAAATAGTTTAAATAACATCCTACTGCAAAATGTAAAACAAACATTATAAGTAAATTTCAATACATTAAAATTCTGGATTACTTGAAACATTGATAATTCTGAGCGTAAAATACACAGCAAAAAATAAAAAAAATAATTACTAGTTTCATAATAGTAGTAAGAAAATTAAGCAACTTCGCCAATATCCGGCAATAAACTCATATCGATTTTTTTTTCTCAAAACATGGATTATTTTTACACGATTCTGAATTATTTAAAATATATGTATATATGTGTACATTCAAAACAATTTTTAATAAATTTAACCATTATAGGTACTGATCTGAAATATATAAGCATATAGAAATATAATAGAATTACATATAAAATTAAATATTATATTCTAGTTCAGGAAAGTCATGGTATAAAAGTATGTATATAAAAATAAAAATATACTTTCATGTTTCATAATATCAACAGAATAAGAAAACATATTTCGCCAATATCCGGCAATCAACTCACGTCGCTTTTTTTTTTCTCAAAACATGGATTATTTAACAAATTCATAATATTTTTTACAGGTTTTATTATTTTAGAGAATGAACAAGTTTTTTTTTTTTTTTTTTTTTTTTTTTTTTGCTGTAGCATTATGTACTCCATTTATGAGAGAATAGTTTTTATGGAAATTTTAGAATATTGTGTGGTTACAGAAATTACAGAATATTTTTTCAGATTTTTAAAATATTAATTCATAAATCTATCCACCCTACTTGTATATATATATGTATCTATAGGTATATGCAGATTCTATTTCTTGATTTGACTTTAAACATTGATAATTTTTACTGTGAAATATACATTAAATATTATAAAATTAAAATTAAGTAAACTTTAAAATTTTTCTTGATAAAGAGTTCTTACATGCAGATAAATTGGTTTCATTTGTAAAATACCTTGCCATATTTTTTTAAATGATGGGCAAGAATTTTGCACATATTAATGAGCATATATTTATTTTATGCTCGTTTAAGTCACATTCCCCTAAAGGGTTTTTTATTAGTCTTGGATATATCAATTCATAAATAGTTTTGACGAACGAAACGCAAAGATAAGGAAATTCTCCATTAGTAATGGTAAGTAATAGCGCCCCCTACGTTCTTCCGAGGAGAAACTCTTATTCCTCTTGAACAAATGGAAAATGACTGTTTGTTACGGCCGTATAAAGGGAAGGAGAAAATCGAGTTAGGCCGTGCTCAAGGTTATTTTCTCTAACTGTGCCTTATTGCAATAACTGGGCTAATAATGTTCCAATCTTCTCGAAACCAGCTCAATTTTGTAGTGCGCCTACTATACAGTAACATAGGCAGCGGGGACCTGTCTCAGAAGTTCGTTCGGAAAGAGGTTTGTTTAGAACAGAATGCTCCCCTGGCGGTGGTAGGGGGAAATAAAATATTTTCTAGAGCGTACGAGCATGCCGGGTATACGGTTCCGAAGCCATCGTAGACCGAGGCCAGAGTTCCGTTTTTTAAGAGATTTAAGTTTATTACAAGAGCTCGGGCAACACCGGGCGGGTCAGCTATTACTGTATAAAGTATTTTATTAAAAAATAAATTGTGTTTTTTTTTTTTTTTAATTTCTCTTTAACATTTTTTTTATACATTTTAATTGAAAACTTTCATTTATACTCTGAAACATATATCTGTGTTTTTTTGTTTCTGCTAGATAAAAGTAATTCAGAAAAAAAATATATATAATGTAAAAAAGACAGATGTTTCTCAATCTAGGAAAATATAATACGAATATAACCACAAAGGAAAATATACAATAACCTCTTCCAAGTTACTGACGATTCCCAAAAGTTTTCTTTATCTTTAGAAACCTCAGAAACTAATGTACTTTCGAGATTTAAGCAATAACTTATAATAACAAATTAAGGTTTCTTTTACTGTCACTGATTTTTGGAAACGTTTCCAAGTAGTCTTTATAGTGTATTAATCCCTTTTCTCAACCCGGAATATAGGTTTTTCGGATCGTATTTATTCTTATGTAAACATTTCCTTGTTCTACAAACATATTTTACAGATAAACATGGTGAATTAACAGTGTTAACATTACATTAACATTAAAACTAATATTATTTTGTTACTCTTACATGTATAAATTCAGTTACGTAAATGTAAAATTTTTTATTTGGGAATTGATAGCCTCCCAAAAACCAATATTCCTCTTTGAGAAAACTGATTAATACGCTATAGAAACTACTTGAATACGTTTTCGAAAGTCATTTGCAGCAAAATAAGGTGTTTTTATAATTGATTCTTTAAATCTAAAAAATATATCAATTTCTTAGGTTTCTAAATATAAAGAACGGTTTTATGAATTGTGGGTAACTCGGAAAATGTTATTATATATTTTCTTTCATTGTTATATTATATTTATATAGATTAAGAAACATTTGTCTTTTTTTGCAGTGTAACTCGTTGAAGAACTGCAATATTTTTAAAACTCCAGTTCGTGTTATTTTTGTTTCGTTTTTATTTTGTTTATTTATGTAAAAGTCTATTCACTTATTAAATGGCGATAGTTTTTTATTTATTTGTTTATTTATTTATTGTTAAAATGAAGGTGATAACAGGAATCCGAAGTTCATGGAAAATTATTCATGCGTGGAAACACAAATATATGAATCTCCTTAAGAAACAGCCATTATTTTAACCCCTGAACATAAATCATTCTCCGCATCAATAAAGTGATAATAATTAGATAATGTTTAGATTACTTACAAAATTTATATTAAAAAAAAAATGTTTCAAGAAAATCGTAAAAGATTCGGATCTTCAAGAAAGTATGATTTATTACTTACGGCCCACATTCTTCGTTATTTCTCCGGCCTGTGTGGTTTCTGTGGACTGAAGAAAAATATGAAGTTATAATTCAACTTAAGGCTATTAAACTCTTCAAGTTGTTTACATGGTCTTGTACGGTAGCACTAAGGTTATTTCCGGGAAAACGCGTCATTTTGCATAAAGTCTTCCCACGCAGATTAAAACTTAAAGAATATTAAACGCTTGCATTATACAATCTTGTTTTATATATTTTATATTTATATAGCATTTTATATATTTTATAAAACAAATCTTTTATTTTTCTTAAGTTTAAAATACAAATTGGAAAGTAACACTTTGCATAAAGCCTTCATAACGTCATTATCACTGCGTAGATAAAAACATAAATAATATTAAACGCTCAGATTATGGAGTCTTGTAAAGTATTTTATAATTTTTATAAAACAGATCTTTTATGTCATTTAAGTTTCAAATTCAATTGGTTAAGTTATCTTTTTCACAAATCCTTCATACATTAATACGCAGATAAATAAATGTAGAATATCAAACGCCTGGATTATATAATTTTGTAAAGTATTTTATAAATCTTGTAAAATAGATATTTTATGTTACTTAAGTTTAAAATTGAAATGATAAAGTGATAATTTTATAAGGGTATTTCTATTTTATAGAATAATATATTGAAAATTAATAAAAGGGATTTATGTTTGAATAAACAAAACTATGGTTTGCAAAACCTCAACCACGGAACTCATAAATGCTCGTAATGTTTTAGAGTAATATTCCCCTTATCTAATAACACAAAGTTAATTCAAATGCTGTAATTAAATAAAGTGAAATTTTTTCTACAAAATTACTGGTAGCTATCCAGTCCGTGGTTGGGTTGTTGGAAACTCCTAAGTCTAGCAAATGCAATTATTATCAAATTCTATACAGGAAATTAAATCTGAAATAATTTAAACTAGATTTTCTAAAAATTAAATATTTCATTCAGTTGTATCTCTAACGAATATTTCTTTATGCTTGCAAAATGAGCAGCACATTTTTATCTAGTACATTCATTCTTGTAACAACAGTAAGCATAAATAAAGTTTGACTATTTCATGAATAAACCTGGCAAGTTTGGGATAACATATGTATATGTAACAGCAACAAACAGTCTGATTTCAAATAATGCATATCAAGTGTTACTACTTTCCAATGATTTGATGCAATGAGTATTTAGTTAAAAACTCATAAGAATTAATGCTTACCTTATTTTAAAAACCTTTATTACTTAGATTTTCTTTTATTTGCACAGGCTGAACATTTAATTTTATACTCTACAGTGAAAAATTTAATTCCTAATTAAAGGTACATTCAATTTGAAATTTAAGCAAAGTATATAAATTTTGCGTAAAAGGCGTTATATATTCCTATTAATTTTATTTGTTTATGTAAAATTATTGTTTTGCAAAAATATTACCATTACTTACCATTACTTTTGCAAAAATATTACTTATGCCAGCCTTCCCTTTATTTTGGTATTGTCGTGACTCGTTTAAATCATTACTTTTTAATTTACTTTAAAACATCCTTTAATATAATGAAAACTATTTGTTTTCATATATTGTTTTAAGATGCCATCCTGATTAATTATAATTTAAAAGATAACAATGTACCATCATGTCGTGGCTGGTAAAATATTCCTTAGTAATCTATATTTCTAGTGTAAATTCTAGAATACATAATTAGTATTGAAGAAAGATACACGATCATTTGAAAGAAAATTTATCAATGTCAAACATCTTCGTATGATATTTTGGTAACAACCACGTGGAAATCTTAATTCATTTTTAACGAATATATATATTATTTTGCTTATAAAAATGGACAGCACATTTTTATCTAATATATTCATTGTTATAACAACAGTGAGTATAAGTAAGTTTTGACTATTTAAAGCGTATACCTCATAATTTTGGAATAACATATTTATTTGTAACAAAAATAAAACTCTGAATATATTCATGAAATAATGTATATTAAATGTTAATAATGATTTGATGGGTATTTAGTTTAAAAACTCCTATGAATTAAACCTTACCTTATTTTAAAAACCCTTATAGTTTAAATTTTTTTGCTTAGGATTAACATTTAATTTTATTCATTACTAAGAAAATTTTAAGTTACAATTAAATATGCATAATCAATTTGAAATTTAAACAAAATTTATAAATTTTCCGTAAAAAGCGTATTTACTTCTAATAATTTTATTTGCAGATGCAAAAATATTGTTTTATAAAAATATATGTGTCTTCAATTTTTTTTTGTATTGTCGATGATTTGTTTAAATTATTACTTTCTAATTTACTTTAAAATATGCTTTGAATATAACGAGAACTATTTATTGCTTTAAGATGCAACCCTGATTAATTATTATTTAGAAGATAACAATGTATAATTCTTGCCATGGCTTGTAAATTAGTAAGCTATATTTCTAGATTCTAAAATACATAAGTATTGAAGAAAAGCTTAAGATCATACTGACAGAAAAATTGCCTAAGTCAAAAATTTTCGTATGGTGCATTGAATCTATGATAAACACAAAGACATTTTTTATTGCTTAAATTTCTAACTTTTACCCAGATGTAACAATAATTACAGTATGGGTGAAACAATATTTTTTAACAATGATTTTTATTATGATTATAAACTTAATTGCTTACAATAATGCCTAGCAAAACCTTTAACCATTTTAACATATTTATTACTAGTTTACTAATATTAATTACATCATTATTGTTTATCTTTTAACAATTAATTATTTTTTGTATAAAAGACATTAATTTTTAAATTCATAAAACATTATGAGTATTTACATATTTTCGTAATTACAAAATAATCTAATTTAATTGAAATGATACATTTAAAATGATTTGTAAAAAAGTATTCAATAATTAACCCCCTCAGCGGCAAAGTACTCTTGTAGCTAAAATATTGAAATGGTTGATTGACACCAGGATTCACGAACGAATTTATTTTAAAATAAGTAAAAGCTTTTCCTCATGTACCTTATAAATTCAAAATTTGAGTATAAAATTCTGGTGTCAATGTGGCATTTTAGGATTAAAATTAAGTGGTATATATAATATACCGGTGCCCTTCAAGGGGCTAAAAAAGTAACTCTGAACAAGATTATACAAATATTTAGTGTCAATTCTTCGATGTATTACAAAAATAATAAATGAACTTTAATCAAGATATGAATGCGAAATTTTAACTGAATATAACAAAAAAGTCTCATTTTTTCTATATTGTAATAGTATTATTAATTATTAAGATGAATTTTAATTAACTTTAGTCAAAATATTGTGAGAATTTTTGTGTTGCAGTCTTTAAAAAAAAAAAAAAAAAAAAAAAAAAAACGGGAAAATACAACGCTAAATGCTTTTATCAGTAAGATATCGAGTTGGCGACAAAGTAGCTTGGTTGTAACGTGAAGCTTAACTCAACTTATCTAAAAGCCAAACGATGCCCAGTATCTATCAGTTTTCCTCTTTTCCCTGTATCGCATGATTTTTTTTCTTTTTTTTTTCTTTTTTTTTTTTCAGTCGAAATCCCACTATTTTCTTCGATATTTCTATCTTTTATCATCTTAAACCATTACCGGCCAGTAGATTTATTGCGAGGTTTACACAGTGGCCGGTAATTTTCCAAATGTAAGAGAACAAAAATGTTTTTACATAAATTAAAAACGCCAGTTTTAAAATTAATATTCCTTTGAATTTATCATTTTAAAGCATAGAATCTTGTAAAGTCATATGAAGTCGAACTACGGAAATTAGGCAATTTGGTAGAAATAAAATAAACATATTTTGAATGAGATATTTTAACATTATAAAAGAATTGGATTTCAATCAATCAAATACAGAAATATATTAAAATTATTCTTTGAGATAAGCTCATATGACTTGAGTCAAATTGATCCATGCGGCCGTTCAAATACTAAAATTACCAAAGAAGTAAGGAATATGTTTACATCCATAATGTTAAATAAATAAATTTTAAAAAATGACATTTTTAAAATAATCTTTGAACGTTCATAAAAAAAACCTACAAAAAGCCCTGTCTTTACATATAATATTTTAATGATTGCATTTTCTTTAAATGATAGAATAATCTTTGAAAGTTTTGAGAATACCTCTAAATTTTACATTATAATATTTAATTTTAATAATGCGATGTTCTACAGGCATCTTAGAAAAATAAATTCATGAATATCTTTAATGGCATTGTTACTATTTGGCCACTACTTGCTGATATCATTTTAAAACAATTACGAGCAAACATTCAACGTCGATCGATATATCCCACTTTTTATATGTAACACTTTAGTTATAACTATAATATTTAAAAAAAAAATAATTTAATAAAACATGAAAATATGCCCACAAAACAGAACAAAGCGGTTTATCTTTTAATTATATATATTCTTATTTTCATAAAAGGGTCATTTCTCTTTAATTATTATCTGTCATGGTTCAATGAATACAAACATCTATAAAAGGAAAAAAGAAACAAAAACTGCATTTCTGCTAACATTGTCTACTTTGCTTTTTTCTAATAATTAAAAACACATTAACGTTTGCTGGCTGAGGAAATAAGAAGCGCATGTAATTAAAGATACTTTATCGTTTCAATCTTATACTATAGCTACATTATTATACATTTTACTTGCTATTCCTATTTATCAGTGGTACATTTATGTAAAAGTAATTTAGGTGCAAGGAAATCTAAAATTTTATTAATGTAGATTCAAGCTTAATGTTGTTAATTCTACATTAGGTAGAATGTGTATTCTAAATTAATAATTTTAGGGTGGATGTGCTTTATGTTGAAAATATTGAAATTTTATTCACAAACAATATAATACTTTTTTTAGCAGTGTAGCATAGTGGTGAAAAAAGGTGATTAGTAGGATCAGGATATGATATTCTTTCAGTCACGAAACTTTAAATTTACATATACATTTTAATTATTTGTTGTTATGCGCAAAATTTATATTTTTATGTTATATAGGTATCCACTGCTTATATTATATGTTATTACAAAAGTGATAATAAATTACAACAAGAACAAAAAATCATGCGTCAAGCATAGATTATGCAACACTTTCCAACGCTTCCAAAATAATTTTACAAATTATTACCGTTTAATAAGCATCTAAGTAAACAATTTAGAAAACACATAACATATTTAAAAACGTAATTTCAGAAATTTCCAACATATATTTCCAACATATATTTCCAACATATATTTCCAACATATATTTCCAACATATACAATATCCAGAAAAATATCCGAAAACTTTTATTCAGTCCTGTATAGGATCTATAGATTTGTATATATACTACATAGGATGCTAAATTTTAGTTTAGTTAGGAAACGCGTAGCACAGTTTAAAATTCTCCTTCTGGAGTTTCTTTCAATAAACGGAAATGTGTTCGCGAACTTTTGGGCTGCCCTTTACATGAAATACAGAATTTATACACACCAAGTAATAGACAAAAAGTGAGTTGAATTTAAAATCACGTTCAGCAACTTAAAACGCACTTCCAGGAATTATTGTTAACAGACAGTAGAGAATTCTTTTGTGTGTTCCTGTAAATGAACGATGACTGCTATACACACAATATTCTGTAGTAAGCCTCTTGTATTGCACCTTAGTGATATATATAAATTTCAATGCGTTTAAAATAGTGAAACATTAATTAAATTAACTGCAAACGATTTATCTCCATAGACGTAATGTAACGGAATTTTTTGACTTTCCCTGTAAAGTAATTATAAGTGCTATGCACACCATATTCCATATTAAGCTTTTTATAATACACCTTAGTGATACATATCAATTACAATGTGTTTGAAATTGTGTAACATCGTTTAAATAAACCGCAAATGATTTTTCCTCATAGACCGTAATGTAACGGAATTCTTTTGTGTATCCCTGTAAAAAAACTATAAGTGCTACTCACTTCAGTTGAAATAGGGAACATGCTATAGCTAACGACAATAACATATAAAAATTGCAAGGCAATCCGATCATATTTACGGGAGTTAGAGCACGGACAGACGGCAGACGGCAGACGGCAGACGGCCAGACGGCCATACGGCAGACAAACCGAAGTCAAACACTTTTCAACTAGTTTGGAAAGTGTTAAAAACTCGAAATTATCAGATAATCGAAAATTTCACATGGTGCACACCTTTTTACCGCACGAGATATGCGATTACAGTCTGATGTGCTCTTTGTAAACAGGGACAACAAAAGAAATAATTTATGAGCGGCAATGCTTCAGTATTAAAACATTTCTTTAAAAAGTCTAAATTATATTCTTAGTACTTATATCATCTTTCAAAACTTTGTTGTATTTCTTAAATTAAACTCAGTAGGTGTCGCATTTATGGTCAGTATCTTCAACTCTTTTATGACAACTATTTTTCAATGATTACTATTTTAGGGTATATGCAAAATGACTACATTTTTAGGAATCTCTGTATTATATGAATTCAAAATTGGATTTTTGTATTATACAACTCGAAATTATCAGATAATCGAAAATTTCACATGGTGCACACCTTTTTATCGCACGAGATATGCGATTACAGTCTGATGTGCTCTTTGTAAACAAGGACAACAAAAGAAATAGTTTATAAACCGTAAAGATTCAGTATTAAAACATTTTTTTAAAAAGTCTAAATTATATTCTTATTACTTATATCATTTTTCAAAACTTTGTTGTATTTCTGAAATTAAACTCAGTAGGTGTCGCATTTATGGTCAGTATCTTCAACTGTTTTATGGCATCTGTTTTTCAATGCTTATTGTTGTAGAGCATGTGCAAAATGAATACCTTTTTAGGAATCATTACATGCATTCAAAATTGCTAGTATAGATTACAAAATATTAACTTTTATGTTAATTTGTGAGTGTTATACCAATGATTAGTGTTAAATGACATTCCAAATCGTTTAAAATTGAGACTATGAAAAAAATATTGAACCACAAATGTTTTTTAATTTTCCTTCTATATTAATGCACTCAGAAAAAGAAACTGATTAAAACTACAAAACATATTTTTTGAGTGCATTTTGTTGTTTTAGCAAAATTGGAGTTAAATTGGAGCATTTTACTTCAATTAACAAAACATTTTTGCTGACGACACAAATTTTTTTTTTGGAATTGCAAAAAAAAAAAATTTTTGTTGATTCAAACAAAATTTTTATTGACCCATATTTAAACAAAAATTTTGTTTAAATATAGGTCAATGGAAATTTTGTTTGAATCAACAGAAAAAAAAAAATTGTTGTAAATCACTTTTTTTTGCAATTCCAAAAAAAAAAAAAAAAAAAAATTGTATCGTCAACAAAAATGTTTTGTTAATTGAAGTAAAATGGTTCAATTTTACTCCAATTTTGCTAAAACAACCAAAATGTACTCAACAAAAATATTTTGTAGTTTTAACAATTCCTTTTTCTGAGTGTGGAAAAAAATATTTTTGTTGTTTATAAAAAAATATTAACGAAATTAATAAATTTATAATAATACTAGCATTTTCTCGCTAACATATTTTTTTTTCTGAAAAAAATTTCTTAAATGAAACACATCGCAAGGTAAATTTTGTACGATGAAACATTTATTGTATTTCATGCATACAAAATTGCAATATCAGATAACGTATTATTAATTTTAAATGTAATATGAAAATGTTATATCAATTATTCATTTAATGTACGTTAAAAATCTTTAAAAAAATCTTTTATAATAAATGCAACAACAATATTTTTTCATCTGTATGAATGTAGTAAATGCTCGAGAGATATTATTAATATAGCTTACATTTTTTTCATTTTTTCTCAAATGTTCCTTATTAAAATTTTGTTTCATGTACGTAATATATGACAAATTTCATGCACTGATAAATTCAGTGCCATATATGTATACAAAAGTATAATATCTGATAATATATCCTTACATTTTATTGCTATATTCGTTTATTATATCAAAGGTAAATTTTAAACTGTACTTAAGATGGTTTATAAATGTAAGTATAATAATGTAGATGGCAAGGTGCTTCTTGTTTCTATGATTAAAAAAGTATTTCTAAACATTTTTTTACCACACATTTTTCCTCAATATTAAACTTCTAAAAAATATAATAATTAAAAGAATGTGCATCGTTATTAATTTATTTACTAACACACATAAATTGTCCCATAGGAGATAAGTATGGGAAAGCAATTTAATTTTATTTGTAATAAAAAAATATTAAAATTCTTAAAAAATATTAAAATTCTTCTTTTCCCCTCTAATACCAAGAAGTGTGTGTGTGTTGGTCAGTTATGTCAGTGTGAACTCTTTTATGCCCGAAGACGATAATTTGCGACAGCAATTGCCATTTAGCTATCGTGGAATATATTTTGAAAAAAAGGAAAATGGAATTGATGCCGATAGCACAATCGCACTGTGATTCCCTCTATTATTTCGAAATGGGGCAAATCAAGATGAATAGTTTCAACGTGTGTAATTAGCATATGAAAATGAAGCTCCAGTCCATGCCACTGTATTCAGATGATTTACAGAATTTCCTAGAAGTCGAAATTATCTTCTGGATAAAGAAGACACGGGAAATCTTTTGTCATCTGAAGTTCTGGAAAATGCGTCGGCCTTATACGAAAAGTGTCAATCATTGATAAAAATTGTACAGTCGTGGGAAAAAAATGGAATATTCCCTACTAACTCTGCAACAAAGTATTGTAGAACGAAGTTACTGGTACCAATCGATTGGAAATAAAGTCCACTTTTAAATGATGTATATAAGATTTTCTTAAGGGGTATCTACATATCAAAACAAACCCAAACTTTGTTTTTTTCAATGGCAAGACCCAATTTTGACAAAATATTTTAAATCTCCGGCTCAAACTATGCCTAGATACCAAATTTCATAAAATTCCTACGATTAGTTTCAGAGAAATTAATTATTTTAAAATGAGCATATTTTACGGGCTGTATACAAATTGAAATTCGGTACTTGATTATTGAAATGCTACAGAATAACTAAGTAACTTCTATTAATGTATTATTTCTTGCCAATATGACCATTTAACCCTTAATTGCATATTGATGTAAATTTCCTTCATTGTTTATTTAACTTTTAATAAATAAATCAACTTCTTCGCCACCACTATATTTATATAGAAATATTAATTTAGTAAATTTCCCGTGAACTATGTTGCTGAACAAAGTTAAAAATCTATCTTAAAATTTCCGGTGTCTAATATTTAATATATGTATAAAAAACAATATTGTAAAAGAAAACTCATGCAAAGAAGGGTTAACTCACTTAATATGTATTGACTATTGTTATATACGGTAACATCCTTTTCAATATCCCTAATATTAAGCGCGGTAAACGTCTGTGTGTGTGTGTGTGTGTGTGTGTGTCTGTCTGTGCACTCCGCCTTTGTACCCGCAAAGGCTCCCGGACTAATCGACGCACCGACGGCGGACGCGTACCGAAAAATTCGCAAAAAAGGCGCGACGCTCAAGTTTCGATCGGGTCGGGCCTCCGACCCGGACCCGGGGCGTTATTAATGAGCGAAAGTGTTTTAATTACCGACCGAAACCGAAGTTGGAAGAGAAGTCAAAACAGCGAAAAGTTCGCCTTCCGGGGTTGCCAGTCTCCGTCGGGTCCGGGAAGGAAAAGACGGCGGGGTTCCCAGGGAGCGATTTAAGCCCCAAACCGCAGTGCAGGTCCGACCCGTATCTCCGTAAGTCGGAGGGCCAGAAATTCGAAAGTCGTACGTACGGAACCGGGACGTCGTCAGGTTTGATAAATTCGAAAAATCTTTTCCGTACGACGATTAGAACCGAAAAAATCCTTTAAAAATCGATCGATAAAATGTAATTTTCGAATTCTTTTTCACCGCTGGGAATGTCAGACAGCAGACAGCCGGAGACACGGCTGCAAAACGATTTCATTCTCCGCCACCGCAGGTGTTCCGGAGGATTTTCACGTGACCGGCCTGTATTCATCGCTCCAGTGCGCTTTCGAAAAACAATGAAGTCGGGGGACCAGAAATTCGAAAATCGTACAGACAGATTCACGAGAGCATTTGCTTTCAGAAAATCGAAAAATCATTCCCGTACGACCATTAGAACCGAAAAAATTCTTTAAAAATCGATCTATAAAAAATTATTTTTCATTTCTTTCGGCGCTGCGAATGCCAGAAGGCAGACGATTGTCTGGTTCGATTTTCAAGAGGCAAGGAGGACGTGGTCACGTGACGTTCAACTGCGTTTTTTCAGAGGGGGGACTCATTTCCGAATCTAAGGGGCGCATTAATTTCAAACTTTGACAGGGCGACTCAAAATGGATTCTGCTTTCAGAATATCTAAAAATTATTCTCATATCTTCATTAGGAGCCGATATATTATTTTATTGTATAATTAATCATCGTTATTTGTATAATTAAAGCAAAAGAAAGATTTCTATTACAGTGCCGGCTAGATATTACGATTTTAAGAAGTAGGCCGCGTCTAAAAACTGCCATAACGAGTATCTTAAGTTTTTGTTTTAGAGTGGAAACCAGATATTATGATAGGAAAAAGCGGGCTTCGCCCGTTATCGATTTTTTTTTTTTTTTTTTTTTTTTAGTTTTAAGTTTTTCTACAGCTCACTGTCTTTGAACTAGAACACAGGTAGTCTACATAAGTTGTTTGAGGAAAAGCAGTGTCATCGCCAAACCCCCCCCCCCCCCCCCCCCCGCTTTTTTCTTTTAACTGTGGTCCGTTTCTATAACTAAGAAACTGTGTTACGGATGTCCACCAAACTGATTCCAAACATCATAATTAAAGTAATAAGGACCCCCTATCCAGATATTATGATAGAGAAAAGCGGGCTTCGCCCGTTATCGATTTTTTTTTTTTTTAAGTTTTAAGTTTTTCTACAGGTCCCTGTCTTTGAACTAGAACTCAGGTAGTCTAAATAAATTCGACTCGACATCGATACAGCTTACCGATTTTATTTCGTTTTTTCACCACTAGGGGCGCTTTCCTATCTTCGGTTCTACGGGCATGAAAACGACGGGGTATGGCTCATTCGACTCGACATCGAAAGTCTTAACGATTTCGGTTATGATCATATAAACAGATTGCGCCACCTGGTGGCGGAAGGTGGAACTAACGTATACTGCAGCGCGTGCGCAGCACGAGTGCTATACGGTGCCGCAGGCAGCGGGGACCCGAGCCGCAGGTTTTCGTTCAGTTAGAGGTTTATACTATTCCAGGTGCAATTTAAGGGATTATCCGGTGCATGCGTAGCACGACCGTCATACGGTGCCGAAGGCAGCGGGGACCAGGGTCGGAACGACTGCTATACGGTGCCGCAGGCAGCGGGGACCCGAGCCGGAGGTTCGTTCAGTTAGAGGTTTATACTATTCTATGTGCAATTTAAGGGATTATCCGGTGCGTGCGCAGCACGACCGGTATACGGTCGGAGGTTCGTTCGGTTAGAGGTTTGTACAATTCAATGTGCTAATTAAGGGATTACCCGGTGCGTGCGTAGCACGACCGGTATACGGTGCCGAAGGCAGCGGGGACCCGGGTCGGCGGTTCGTCATGTTTGAGGTTTTACAAGATTCGAGATTTTCTACAATTCGAGGCACCGATGTAAATTAGGGGCCCGCTGGCGGGCGAAGCCAGTGACAGGTTTATACTATTCTATGTGCAATTTAAGGGATTATCCGGTGCGTGCGTAGCACGACCGGTATACGGTGCCGAAGGCAGCGGGGACCAGGGTCGGAACGACTGCTATACGGTGCCGCAGGCAGCGGGGTCCAGAGCCGGAGGTTCGTTCACTGACAGGTTTATAGTATTCTATGTGCAATTTAAGGGATTATCCGGTGCGTGCGTAGCACGACCGGTATACGGTGCCGAAGGCAGCGGGGACCAGGGTCGGAGATTAGTTCAGTTAGAGGTTTATACTATTCGATGTGCAAATTAAGTGATTATGCAAATTATGGGATTATCCGGTGCGTGCGTAGCACGACCGGTGTACGGTGCCGAAGGCAGCGGGGACCCGGGTCGGAGGTTCGTTCGGTTCGAGGGGGATGCGAGCCGGAGAATACAAAAGTTTCGAGGCACCGATGTAAATTAGGGGCCCGCTGGCGGGCGAAGCCAGCTAGTCACTAATATTAAGCGCGGTAAACGTCTGTGTGTGTGTGTGTGTGTGTGTGTGTGTGTGTGTCTGTCTGTGCACTCCACCTTTGTACCCGCAAAGGCTCCGGCACCAGGCGACGCACCGACGGCGGACGCGTACCGAAAAATTCGCAAAAAAGGCGCGACGCTCAAGTTTCGATCGGGTCGGGCCTCCGACCCGGACCCGGGGCGTTATTAATGAGCGAAAGTGTTTTAATTACCGACCGAAACCGAAGTCGGAAGAGAAGTCAAAACAGCAAACATTTTCGCCTCCGAACAGGGTTGCCAGTCTCCGTCGGGTCCGGGAAGGAAAAGACGGCGGGGTTCCCAGGGAGCGATTTAAGCCCCAAACCGCAGTGCAGGTCCGACCCGTATCTCCGTAAGTCGGAGGGCCAGAAATTCGAAAGTCGTACGTACGGAACCGGGACGTCGTCAGGTTTGATAAATTCGAAAAATCTTTTCCGTACGACGATTAGAACCGAAAAAATCCTTTAAAAATCGATCGATAAAATGTAATTTTCGAATTCTTTTTCACCGCTGGGAATGTCAGACAGCAGACAGCCGGAGACACGGCTGCAAAACGATTTCATTCTCCGCCACCGCAGGTGTTCCGGAGGATTTTCTGACCGGCCTGTATTCATCGCTCCAGTGCGCTTTCGAAAAACAATGAAGTCGGGGGACCAGAAATTCGAAAATCGTACAGACAGATTCACGAGAGCATTTGCTTTCAGAAAATCGAAAAATCATTCCCGTACGACCATTAGAACCGAAAAAATTCTTTAAAAATCGATCTATAAAAAATTATTTTTCATTTCTTTCGGCGCTGCGAATGCCAGAAGGCAGACGATTGTCTGGTTCGATTTTCAAGAGGCAAGGAGGACGTGGTCACGTGACGTTCAACTGCGTTTTTTCAGAGGGGGGACTCATTTCCGAATCTAAGGGGCGCATTAATTTCAAACTTTGACAGGGCGACTCAAAATGGATTCTGCTTTCAGAATATCTAAAAATTATTCTCATATCTTCATTAGGAGCCGATATATTATTTTATTGTATAATTAATCATCGTTATTTGTATAATTAAAGCAAAAGAAAGATTTCTATTACAGTGCCGGCTAGATATTACGATTTTAAGAAGTAGGCCGCGTCTAAAAACTGCCATAACGAGTATCTTAAGTTTTTGTTTTAGAGTGGAAACCAGATATTATGATAGGAAAAAGCGGGCTTCGCCCGTTATCGATTTTTTTTTTTTTTTTTTTTTTAGTTTTAAGTTTTTCTACAGCTCACTGTCTTTGAACTAGAACACAGGTAGTCTACATAAGTTGTTTGAGGAAAAGCAGTGTCATCGCCAAACCCCCCCCCCCCGCTTTTTTCTTTTAACTGTGGTCCGTTTCTATAACTAAGAAACTGTGTTACGGATGTCCACCAAACTGATTCCAAACATCATAATTAAAGTAATAAGGACCCCCTATCCAGATATTATGATAGGGAAAAGCGGGCTTCGCCCGTTATCGATTTTTTTTTTTTAAGTTTTAAGTTTTTCTACAGGTCCCTGTCTTTGAACTAGAACTCAGGTAGTCTAAATAAATTCGACTCGACATCGATACAGCTTACCGATTTTATTTCGTTTTTTCACCACTAGGGGGCGCTTTCCTATCTTCGGTTCTACGGGTATGAAAACGACGGGGTATGGCTCATTCGACTCGACATCGAAAGTCTTAACGATTTCAGTTATGATCATATAAACAGATTGCGCCACCTGGTGGCGGAAGGTGGAACTAACGTATACTGCAGCGCGTGCGCAGCACGACTGCTATACGGTGCCGCAGGCAGCGGGGACCCGAGCCGCAGGTTTTCGTTCAGTTAGAGGTTTATACTATTCCATGTGCAATTTAAGGGATTATCCGGTGCATGCGTAGCACGACCGTCATACGGTGCCGAAGGCAGCGGGGACCAGGGTCGGAACGACTGCTATACGGTGCCGCAGGCAGCGGGGACCCGAGCCGGAGGTTCGTTCAGTTAGAGGTTTATACTATTCTATGTGCAATTTAAGGGATTATCCGGTGCGTGCGCAGCACGACCGGTATACGGTGCCGAAGGCAGCGGGGACCAGGGTCGGAGGTTCGTTCGGTTAGAGGTTTGTACAATTCAATGTGCTAATTAAGGGATTACCCGGTGCGTGCGTAGCACGACCGGTATACGGTGCCGAAGGCAGCGGGGACCCGGTTCGGTGGTTCGTCCGGTTTGAGGTTTTACAAGATTCGAGATTTTCTACAATTCGAGGCACCGATGTAAATTAGGGGCCCGCTGGCGGGCGAAGCCAGCTAGTTTATGTTATAATGTTTAAAAGAGTTGAATTATCGATTGAAAAATATACAAGGTTACTTGTGATTAAAATATCTTTCGAATTTTTGAATGTCATTGAAATTTTATAAGTATTTTTATAATGTTTTTTTTTTCAGATTTTGAAATTTTTTTACCCACTCTTTTCTAAATTTAAACATGAAAAATATTGGCGAATGCAAAATTTTGAATAAAAAATAGTATAAAGCAGTATAAGGAAACAATGTAGAAAAAAAATAGACAAATTGCTTTACAGTCTGAATATAAATCTTAACTCGATTGGCTAATGGCATATTTAAAAAAAAATTTCAGCAAATACTCAATACATATACATTTATAAGCAATTTTACTTCAAACATATATACCGCATTAAAATTAAAATAGGTTTATTAGACTGTAGATGGAGCTAGAAATTCAATTACAGGTAAATAAATAATGAGTAAGATTTTTTTTTCTAAGGTAGAACTGTTCACAAAAAAAAATAAATAAATAAAAAAGAGATCTTTGTTAGTTTAAAAATAAAAGTGAAACTTAATTTACATAACTGACGTAAAATTAAATCTCATGCAAATGCTATTTACGTAATTTTAATATAATATTTAAAAGCAGAAAAATTTAAAAGAGAAAAATAATCTTATTCTAATCGATAATAAAATTAGTAAAATATTTTTTCAAATCATGCTTTTCTGTGTATTATAAACGGTCCATAAACTGCCATTTTTTAAGCATAATTCGAAAATTACTTGGAAGAAAAATTTGAAATTTTGAATGTGCATAAAACAGGGCATAATAATTATAAATCTATCAAAAAAATTGTAGGTTGCAATTCATAGTTTTTTCGAATACTAATTTCCTAATTCCTATTATAAAATTTTAAAAATTACAAATTCAACGTATTTATATTGTTTTTAGTGTTATAACCAAACAAATCTTAGCACATTAGGATTAAAATTTCAGAAGATATTAATAATAATATGAGAACGTAATTTAACATTAGAAGCTCTAAATTTTCAATATTTATAATTCAAACACTTATCCTCCAAATGACTTGAAATTTGGAATCTAGGCATAGTTTGAACAGAAGATTTAAAATATCGCGTCAAAATTGGGTGTTGCTATTGAAAAAAAAAGTTTACATTTGTTTTACTAGTCAAATATTCGTTCAAATTTTCAGAAAAATGGTTTATTTTTATATGATAAATTATTTTATGTTTTGCTACAGAACAAGTGAAATGTTTAAACAAAATTTGCTAGTTTTTTTCAGAGAAATACCATTTTGTGCTATTATAAAAAATGTTAAAGCTAAAACATGAATTTAAACGTTATACGTTCTTACTAAAATATCACTTATCATCGCAATACCGCATAAAATTACAAATCTGCAAAAAAATGTAACATTAGTGAACACTAGAAATTATTTTGTTTTAAGAAAACCTTAAAACAAGAAGTTCATGAAAATCAAACTGTTGTTTCTAATTCTCACTGTAATTGGAAAAATGCTAAGCATGCTGTTTTATTGGAAACATGTTGCGTAACTGTGCAATCTGACTGGAAATCTAAGGTAGTTTGTTTATTGCTGGATTCACGGAGAAAAAATGCTTCATAATGAAAGCATTGGCCCATAAATTAAATTTGCTTATTTTAAAAAAGGAACATTTAACTGGTTTTGCTTTTGATATTGAAGGTTATAAATAAGAATATGATGGGGTTTTTTTAAAATTAAACCAGGATGTAAAATGAATTATCGTCATTTTATAAATGTTGGGGACGAAAAACGACCTGGGAAAGATAACCATGTCCATGTGGTCAAATTTAAAAATGCTCATGTGGAGCAGAAACGTTTCATAACTAAAATTTCTCATTTGCCTTTCAATCCATGATTCATTAAATATTTTATTTTGTATGTCTATATTTGCTGTTTTGTTTTGTGTGTGTGTGTCAAAATTGTAAATTCATGATTTATATAAATTAATGTCATTTTTTTTCTATTTTCAGTTGTTCATGCAGATCTAAATTGCTTCTATTAGCCTCAGTAGTAGATTTGGATTAATTGCATATTTTTTTTTATTTAGTTTTTGAGTAATATTGTAAATTTACAGTACAAATGTTTAAAATTTTGTATGTATTACTTATTTTTCGAGAAATTGCCGTTTATGGAGGAGAGGGAAGTTTCGACATAATGGCCTTTACTCGCTTGGTGTGGTTTTACCGTTGGCTGACCCTTGGCGAAGCAAGATTTTGTTTTATTTTAGTTTGAGTTTTGACACTGTCTAAGGGTCGCACAAATGAAACTGGCATTCCTGTAATAACTACGTCATTTGAAGATAAAGATGACTGCGCATTCTCCTATAGAGGGCACAGTTTGCTGGGGATGCATGCGATATCTTCAGATCCCGCCAGATGCGTGCGTGATAGCGTAGGAGCACGTTGAAAGACATCGTTTGCATGATGTATGCCTCCAAACGGTGTCAACGCGCGGGCGTGCAATTTTTAACAGTGGAAAATGTGAGTGCTAGTCAAATCTATCGCCTAAAGCAAAATGTGTATGGCATGGAGTGTATGTCACACAGATCGGTATTTTGATGGTATACGGATTTTCGTAGTGGCAGAAGCAGTGCATCCCTCTCGAACATCTCGCCTAAAGCTCAGACTTTTCGCCTTGTGACTACCACATCTTCGATCCACTCAAGAAAGCTCTGAAGGGAAAGCGATTTGCTGACGATAATGAGGTCTTAGCTGCCGTTGAAAATCGGTTCCACAACCAACCCCAGAGTTTCTTCATCTAGGGTATACATCGTCTCATTGACCGCTGGGACACATGTTTCAACCTACAAGGGGACTTTGTCTAGCCTATATGTTACGTCTAGATTACGTCTTTCTTTGGTATACTAATTTATATTAATACCATTGAACCATTTCTCAAACCGACTGTAGTGCCACTTTCATTTGGGCGACTCTATGATGTAGATATTGAATATTAAATTGTTACTTTCAAAAGTATTATTCTTGACGCCTTATAAAGAATATATTATGAGTCTTTTGATTTGCTTTTTATGACGATAATAATGTAGTTAAAAATATTTATCTTGTTAAATTAACGCAAACTTCATGACTTTACAAATAAATGTTTTTATTTCTTTATGAAAATACTGAAAATGGCTCGTGATATTACGCGTAAAAATTTCGCGGCACACCTGAGGTCCTCTCATAGTATACTAGCATGTCTCGGTACACAAGTTGAGAACCATTAGTCTGCATGAAAGAAGTACAAATTTCGCAGCACACCCGGAGTCGTCTCATGGTACACCAGAGTTTTGAAGTATTAATGTCGAATCAATTTTTTCTCTAGCATTATAATTTTTATTTTGAGTTTATTTGTGATAGGCGTGAAAAATTAATTTTTCTGCGACAAGACATTTACTACATTATATACATGCAATATTCCAATACCAGATAATATATTATTGATTATTAACGCAACATGTAAGTGCTATGTCATTTAAAGCAATATAAAAAAAAAATATTAAATGAAAATTTAATTAATATTAAACAAAAATGGCCTGTTATTTTTATGTGTATGTGAAGGCAGTAACTCAACGCGTTATTATTAATTACAAATTGGATTTATTATTTTGATCATCAAATAACAAAAAATATCTTTAGTTACATTTTCATTTTTGCCAATTTTCTTTAAAATATCTCGTATATCACTATACCATAATTAGAAAAATGCGCAACATTTCAAGAATTTTCCAATTTGTTATATTGTTAGTAACAAAAACAAAGAATTATCGTATCTGTGTATCCTACGCCCGAAAAGTTTTAGAGGAATGATAGTATAGAAATATGTTTAATTGTTTTTTTCACGTTTGATTTCTTCCAAAAATAATTAAAATTCCATCAAAGAGCATTTAGTGCACTACGTGGATGAAATTTATCATTCAAAATACTTTACTTGTCAGTAACCTGAAATTATGTTAAGATAATAATTGTGTATTTGCTGAATTTCTAAAAGAAAGACTTGTTAATTACATTTTTAATTAATTCTCGAATCGCTAAAGTCAGAAATTAGAATGTATGCATTACTGATACTAATTCATATGTGAATATAAAAAATAATTAGTCGAATTTGATATAATAACAACATTAGTATCACATTATGAGGTTACTCTATATGTAAGTGATGCTTCAGATGATGCTCTGTATCACAACACCCCCTTCCCTATTAAAATATCACTGCGTACAAACTTATGATTGAGTACAAATAAAATATCAAATATGCTAATTATTATTTTATTAGAAAAAAATTACTAAATGAATTTGTAATTAAATAATAAACTAGTCGTTGGGAGCCACCATAATATAAAAATAAAAATAAAACATGTGTAAACTATTTATAAAATGCATTGCAATTAGAATAAAATCGTGGTTTGATAACGTCATAAACTTTAAATGTTATATTACTGAATCGCGTAAAAGAAACATTCTTATAACTCCAAAATTGATAATCATGTAAACTAACGATTTACTGAATCGAATTAAGCGTCTCATTTCCAATTAAAATATATCTTTGAATTGAAATTTGAATGAAATACAGGATCATGAAAAATCGAAGAGTGTGGAATATAGGATTTCAAATATCTCGGAAACTAATTATCCGATCAACTTCATTTTGTAGGCAAAATTTATGTTTTTTTTTAAAATTATTTTATTGTCTTTTATATTCACTCCTTAAAATAAGCAATTTCGAAAATTTTTACATACCTTTTATCAGTACGAATATTTCGAGAGTCCGAAAAAAATAGTTCCGGATAATCGAGGTTACTGAAATTCATTAAGCTTCTTCACATTATTACATACTAAGTACATACCAAATTTCAAGTCTCTATCTCAATTTGTTCGGGAGATAGAGCGTTTACAGACAGACGGACGGCAATTTTTTTTTTCTAAAAATATGCTTTTCGGAATCTCCAGTGTCTGAAATGTGTAAATCCGTCATTTTTTTTTTCGATTTTCAAAACGATGACAAGATTTACCCTTTACTACGTATGATGGGTAAGTAATATACCATAGGAGTTTATAAAAAAAAAAAAAAAAAAAAAAAAACTTTTAAGAAAATAAAGTAATTTATGTTATGTGTCATGAAAATCATTTACGAATTGTATCTTGTATCATTTTATGCAAATCGCCAGTTTTTCTAAAACAAATAACATTATATATATATACATATATATATATATATATATATATATATATATATATAATTATGTTTCATTTCACAAGAAAATGCCTTTTGCTATATGTACTTTGCACAAGAACTGACAGATAAACTTTCACATAGGAAAATATTATAACATTATTTGGTCTAAAAATACATAAATAAACATTGAAACAGAAAAAAACCACGTGCTGAATTATACTTAAAAACGAAAATTCACGATTAATATCAATTACATATTTCGACCTAATGGTAAGATTTATCACTGTCATACCATTGAGGATCTTAAGTAGGTTTTAATAATTTTCAGTTTATAAAAAGTCTCCAAATTCAAATTAAGGTAAAGCCAGGAGAGATGGCGCGGTCGGAGAGATGGCGCACATAGAGGTTCGGGGGAAGGAGTAGAGTGAGGGCGCAGCGACTCCAGGTAGTTGTACAACAACAGTAGTGGAGTATCTACTTAAAAGTGCACGTTGATTGCTTTGAGCGGCTAACATAAAGTATTGTTATTTTGTTTTGTTTTCCCAAAGTAAGTGCTTGAATTTTCATAGCTATTCATCAGAATTCCTATACAATGTCAATAGTACAAAATATTTTAAACTTAAACGATATCTCATAAGCTACTATTCTAGACTAACAATGTGAACATCAACGGTTCATTTTAGAAGAGGTCATGTTTAAATAAAAGGCCGCGCAATCTCTCCTACCGAAATTGGAGAGTTTGCGCATCTGCTACTTAGGAGAGATGGCGCAGTGTTCCCATTAGTTTCCATGCTAGGAGAGATTACGCCGCGTATTGGTAAATTTGCATAAAAAAATGAAAAATGAAAATGGACTAATTTTAAGTTAAACGTGTTATTAAGTAACATAATTTTATTTTGTAATCTTATCTGTACTTGCTTTTTCTGATTCTTTATTTTTTTTCCTTTAATTAAATTTTTTTAATCGTTTTTAAAATTATTTCGTTTTTCTGATTCTTTAATCATTAGGTTGAAATATTCACTCCTAATACAATAATATTTGTTCACAAAAACCTTACAACAATGTCATTTAGATATAATTATTATTGTTAACAATTTAATTGTAGTTTTATTAGTAACAATCTCTCCTACCCATGTGCGCAATCACACCAACCCTATAAGGACAGATTACGCAAAATAACTTTCTTGGTTTTATTACAACTGTTCTATTAAATTGCAATATAACAACAAAATAGTAATGGAAATGCATAAAAAACAAATTATTAAAAGTAAAAATTATTCATGAATAGTTTAGCAAAAAATTAATATTTAGATTTTGAATTGTGCACAGACAATCCTATCTTTACCTTATAAAGTTATTCCCTAAGATGCTATACATTTACTTGAAATTACAAAGGAATACGAAGAGCAATTATATAGCTTCGAAAAGGCTAAACTCAAATCCAAATTGCTTTTTTCTGACACATTTTTTTAAATTTATTTTTGTTTGCAAGCACATGAAATTAGCAGGGGCTCTAATTTAGAAATTATCTAATCGAACTGTTTTTTCTGGACTTTTTTGGTAAAGGCAGATTTTTAAAAAAAATAATATAAGTTGGCGTTTTGAACCGAATACCCGCACGTTTTCTTTGAACAATGTATTGGAGCATTTGTTACAATTAGCCGGAGAATGAAATAAAATATGAAAGAATAATAACAAATAAATGGTTGTGAGATATTTGTTTGACGCAAATCTATAATATACACAAAGTATCTGTAAACTATAATTCATTTCAATATTATTAAATTAAGCAATATTTCAAGTATTTATTCCTGACTTGAAGTCTTTGGTACAATATATATAATGGTAGAGCATGCGTGCGTCACACATTTTATACACTTGGTTGACTCGCACCTGTGTTGCTTTGCGTTATATTGTGTTAGAATCCCTGTGGTTTAAATGCATTTGAGCCTTTACATTGCTTACAGACGATTCAAACCAATAATGTATTTTTAATTAGCAGGGATTAAGGCATATAACACAATTTCTTTGCAGAGATCTTAATTTTTTTTTATGATCGGCTTCCGAACATAAACTCTTCTGTACAATAACGCTGAAATTTATCTATTAAACATAAAAATAAGCACATCAAAATATTTAATTTCGATACTATAACAACTATATCTGAAATTCTGTTTACATTTAATGCAGAAAATCACATTCGTATCATTTTTGTTAATCAAATTAAGAACTACACGCAAAATACATTACACAAATGATTCCGAATGTTATTGAAAATCCATTAAAAGAAATGTGTTATTTACTTTGGTATATTTTCGCTAATGTGATAAAGATAAAGTTATACAACAGAATTTCGAAAAGTACACATTAACAATGGTATTATAATTAACTAACTGCTAAATGAATATTTACTCTGAAAATCTTCTTATACAACTAATTAAAAAGATCAATATTAATTAAAAGAAACTGAAAATTGTTTCCTGTTTAAGTGTACTAATAAATATTATTAATAGAATTATAAATGAATTTAAAGATGCTGAAAAGACTTGTAATGAGATATCTACATATGGACAAAAATAATGAAAATGGTCAGTTTAGTTAAATCAGAAGAAATTTTGCGATAATCATCATTAGCGAAAACTTTCATTTAAAACAAAATCGAGGAATATAAACACAAAATCGTGTTTTCAAATGGTATTCTGTAAAGATGAAGCATTACTTTTACACATTTTAACAACACTTCTACATATTATACACATTTAAATACACATAAATATTTATGTTATGCTTTGTTATTATTTTAGAAATTTTATTTATATTTATAAAATCATGAGTATTTATAAAGCAATAGATGTGAAACGTTAGGTTTGCTGCAATTAGTCATTTTTTTCTTTAAAAAAAAAAAATCAAGATTGGGAAATTAATACTTTACAATTTTGCTTTCTCTATGAAACATTACGAAACAAAAAAAGTGCGTAAGGATATTTCATTCAGTAATTATGACTGCTGTAAGTTATATTCTTTTTAACTCAATGAAGAAAGAACATTTGTATCATTTTTGTTAATCAAATTAACAACTACATGCAAAATACATATTACAACTGAATTAGAATTTCATTTAAAAGTCATTAAAAATGTTGCTTGTTAGCATATTTTCAGTAATGTGGTAAAGATAAAATTATAAAATAGCATTTGTGTACACATTAATAATGTTGTTAAAGAATAATTAACTGCTAAATGAATATTCTGAAAATCTTATACGACTTATTTTAAAGGTCAATATTTTTAAAAGAAACTGAAACATGTTTCCTGTTTAACTCTAAACATCATTAATCGAGTTATGAATGAGTTTGACGATGCTGAAGAGACTTGTAATGAGTTTTCTAAATGCGGAAAAAATAATGACAATAGTTAGTTTGGCTGAATCAGAAGGAATCGTACGTTAATTTTCATTAATGAAAAGATTCCTACTGAAAAAATAAATTTGAACACAAAGTTGTGCTTTCAAATGGTAATCTGTAAAGATGAAATATTACTTATGGAGAATTCAGTAATATTTTAAAAAATACATAGTAATATTTATTTCATATATCATGTAAAATATATAAATGGTTTTAAAAATACAATTTTATTTATTTTAATATATTTTCTGTAATCTTATGAAATTGAAGTTACCCAACAGCATTTCAAATGGTATATTTTAACAATGGTATCATAATTAAACTAACAGCTAAATGAATATTTACTTTAAAAATATTCTCATATGACTGTTTTTAAAGGTCAATATTTTAAAAATTATTTGAAAATCGTTTTCTGTTTAATCGTAATATAAACTTTATTATTTGAGTCGTGAAAAAGTTTGAAGAGACTTGTAAAGAGTTTTCTAAATGCGAAAATAATAATTACATTAGTTATTTCAGGTGAATCGGAAGGGATCTTACGTTAATCATCATTAGTGAAAACTTTCCTTCTGAAAAGAAAAAATGCGATGAAAGTAAACACAAAATTACATTTTCAAATGCTACTCTGTAAAGATGAAGTATAATTTTTTTTTTCAGAATTTAATAACACTTCAAAAATACTTTGTATGTTTTGGATTTTAATTTTTTAAATTTTTTAAGCATATATTTTTAAAATTTTTTAAGTATACATTTTAATATAATTGTTTTTAAATGTATTCAAGTGTTAATGTCTCATACTTTGTTTAAACTTCAAAAATACATATTAATATTTATTTTATTTATCTACATACAAAACACATTTCGCAAATGGTGCAGCATTTATTGGAAAGGAAACAGCAGAAATATGTTATTTATTTTAGCATGTTTTCGTTAATGTGATAAAGATGAAGTTATGCAAAATCGTTTCAAAAAGTGCATATGAACAGTGGTATTATAATTAAACTGTTAACTGAATATTTACTCTGAAATCATTTTTATACGACTTATTTTAAATCTCAATATTAATTTTTAAAAAATCGAAAGTACTTTCATGTTTAACTCTACTGTAAACATTATTAGTCGAGTTATGAATGAGGTAATCAGGCTAAATAAAGCTGTATGAAATTTTCTAAAAAAAAATAGTGACAATAGTTAGTTCAGCTGAATTAGACTTGTCTTAATAATAATTAGTGAAAACTGTTTTCTTAAAAATATGTGATAAAAGTAAGCATAAAATTCTGATTTAAACGGTTCTTGATGAACATATTTTTTTTTACAGAATTTAATAAAGATTCTAAAAATACCTATCAATATTTTTTAACAGCAACATACAAAATACATTTCGTAAAATATGTAAAATTTCATTGAAAATTCATCAAGAATAACACATATTTTTTAATGAATTTTCAATGAAGTCATACACCATCATTTACAAAGATACACATTAACATTCAATTTATTATAATTTAACTAACCGCTAGATAAATATTTAACCTGAAATTCTTTTTATACTGCTAATTTAAAAGGTCAATATTATTAAAAGGAATTGAAAATTGTATCCTGTTTAACTATGCTATAAACATCATTAATCGAGTCATGAAGGAATTTCAAGATGCTGAAGAAATTAGTTATAAGTTTTCTAAGTGAAAAAAAATAGTTAGTTTCGGTGAATAAGAAAGAATCTTACGTTAATTATCATTAAAAAAAAAATAGACGAAAGTAAACGCAAAGTTAGGTTTTCAAAAGGAAATGTGTAAAGATAAATTTTGTTTTAGAAAAGTTATTCATTCCTAATAAAGCCGATCTCCGATTCTTCGACGCTTGATTACACGAAATACTCCCTTGACCGACATCTATCTCATATTTGATCATATAAATGTTTGCGACTGTTCCAGACAAAAATTAATTGCTTTAAATTGTTAACCACTTACACAAAGCTCTGTGCTAAAATTGTAAATGAATCATTAAAATATTGTTAAATTATTTCAATATATTTTAAATTTTACTAAATGATCCAGAATTTTACCGCAATTATTATTTAAAATAGATAGAAAAATTTCAGTAATATATCAACAAAATAAAAATTGCAATATTCAATAAAAATGCAACAAACGTTCCTGCATATTCAAATTCCCGTTGGCTATAAAAATTGTTTTTCAAAAAAAGGAAGATTTAACGTAAACCTGTTTATTACATAGAATACGAAATCTTGCTGCATGCAAATCAAAATTGAAGAGAAAACAAAAATGTATGAATGGTTTTCTTCTCTTATTTTTACTTATGACAAGTCATAAAATATGCAAAATTTCAAAATTTTGTGCTTAAATTTGCTTTATTTCTCTTCATAATATTAATTTTATGATAACAGTTATTTATTTAATTTTATTATAGAAGCTATTTATTTCATTTATAATTATTTTAAATATATTTTAACGTTCGTATATTTAAAAATGCAACTAATAATGTCATTTCGATTATCCGAAGCGTTTGTTTTCCCTACATATCCCTGGTCTTGTGTGAATCGGATAATCTGGAGTGTATTATATTAACCCTTAACAATCCAATGCCGCCATATTTGCAATAACCAATTTTTTACTATTCAAATGTGTTTGTTCCATTGGTTTTTTGGCACCACTTGTTCTGACTCGTATATAATAATTTTGGATTTGGATACCAGTATTTTTGCACACATAATTTCACCATATGTAATCTCAAAATTTCAGCAACTAAATAAATAATGTATAAAAAAGTTTGTCAGAAAAAAGTGCTACAAATAACATATTTGGATACAACACATTTAAATTAAAATTGGTTGTCACAAATATGGGGGCATTCATTCGTTACGAGTTAAACGCCTGATTATTTATAAAAATAGAAATGTGAGCGATTAGTTCTAATCTTCATTTTATGTCAAAATACGAAATTCTATCAAAATACTGGTATAAATTTACGTTGATAACATAAAAGATCGAGTTTGCCGTATCTATTTATATACTAACAAACATATTACCGATCTTATTGTGAATATTGCCAATATCGTGTTTGTCAGAAAAACTTGTTTGTTGAATATATAAATAAATACAATTAAATTGAATATGTTAAATTATATATGTTGAATTATTATATGTTAATATAATAAATGAATTGTGTTGAATATATAAATACATAAATAATGTATAAAAAAGTTTGTCAGAAAAAAAGTGCTGCAAATAAAATATTTAGAAACAACACATTTAATAAAAATTGGTTGTCGCAAATATGGGGGCATTCGTTCGTTAAGGGTTAAACTCCTGGTTGTTAATAAAAATAGAAATGTGAGCGATTAGTTCTAATCTTCATTTTCTATCAAAATACGAAATTCTAGCAGAATACTGGTTTAAATTATTACGTTGATAAAAGAAAACATCGATTCTGCCGTATCTAATTATATACTAAGAAGCATATAACCGATCTTATTGTCAATATTTTCAATATCGTGTTTGTCTGAAATCGTGTGTTTAATATGAAAATATTTACTTGAGAATTAATAGCATTCAAAAACTTATATTACAGGTTGAACAAAATTATTAATACACTGGAAAACTACTCGGGGAAGTTTCCGAATATCAGTGGCAGCAAAAGAATTTTTTTTTTTTTAATGCGTCTTTAAATCTGGAAAATATGTTAGTTTCGGATATTTTTAAAGGTAAAGAACGTTTTTCAGAATCGTGAGTAACTCGGAAGGGGTTTTTGTATATTTGTGTTTGTGGTTATACTATATTTTCATAGATTAAAAAACATTTGTCTTTTTTACTGTATATTTACGTTCTTCATTTCTTTCAAAAATATATGTTTAACAATTGAATGAAATGACAAAAAAAGTCATTAACTCCATTATAGTTGAAGTAAGTGAGTTAAATAATTTTGAACAAACATTATAAAATCCGATTTTTTTTTAAATAACAAATCGGATTAAAATTAGTTTAAAACTGTTGAACTTTCTTGAGAATGTTCGTGATGTTATGCTAAACGTTCACATTCGACATTTTGGTCTACAAATGTGTTTGAAACGGATTGATAGAAAAAAAAATACTCATTTAATGTGATAAACTTGAATAAGTACGTCAGTTAATTTTTTTTTACAAATATTTTTAAAGCCCCCCCCCCATATTTTGAAGAAATTTCTTACTATATGGCGTATAACTTAATGCATGCCTTTTGGAAATGTGATTTTTTACTTACATTTTCAATGCCACCTCATAATTTGAAGCGAGTTCTCAATTTATCGTCTATAACATAAAATGCATATCGTTAAAAATGTGATAAAAAAATGATTTATTTCTGCCCTATTGCTTTACGTGCTCATTTTAATTTATTTTTTATCGTAAACATTATTATAATGTCTTATTTTTTATTTTTTTAATAACCGACTTTTTAATAACTTTTTAATAACAAAGGAAAGTGTATTTAACGTGTGTCCACACCTAGCATCTGGCCGGAAACTTCGATTTTGGAAAATCTTCTTTCATTTGAAGGAAATCGTTCCGATGGTTCCAAGGAAAGTTAAAACATCAATAAAAAATGGCAAAAAAAAATGACAATTTCTCACTAAGTTAAAGCTAGGATAGTCTGCGCACAATTCAAAAGAATGGCAATAAAAAAATCTAAATATTAATTTTTTGCTAAACTATCCATGAATAATTTTTACTTCATTTGTTTTTTATGCATTTCCATTGCTATTTTGTTGTTATGTTGAAATTTAATAGAACAGTTGTAATAAAACCAAGAAAGTTATTTTGCGCAATCTCTCCTTACAGGGTTGGTGTGATTGCGCACATGGGTAGGAGAGATTGCTACCAATAATAACTGCAATTAAATTGTTAACAATAATAATTACACTTAAATGACATTGCTGTAAGGTTTTTGTGAACAAATTTTATTGTATTGGGAGTGAATATTTCAACCTAAATGCTTAAAGAATCAGAAAAAGGAAATAATTTTAAAAATGATTAAAAAATTTTAATTAAAGCAAAAAAAATAAAGAATCAGAAAAAGCAATTCCAGATAAGATTACAAAATAACATTATGTTATTTGATTTGAACTTAAAATTAGTCCATTTTCATTTTTCATTTTTTAATGCAAATTTACCAATTAGTTGCGTAATCTCTCCTAGCATAGAAACTAATGGGAACAATGCGCCATCTCTCTTAAGTAGCAGATGCGCAAACTCTCCAATTTCGGTAGGAGATATTGCGTGGCCTTTTATTTAAACATGGCCGCTACTAAAACGAACCGTTGATGCTCGCATTGTTATTCTAGATAGTAGCTTATGAGAAATTGCTTAAGTTTAAAATATTTTGTACTATTGACATTGTATAGAAATTCTGATGAATAGCTATGAAAATTCAAGCACTGACTTTGGGAAAACAAAACAAAATAATAATACTTTATCTTAGACGCTCAAAGCAATCAACGTCCACTTTCAAGTAGACACTCCACTACTGTTGTTGTACAACTACCTGTAGTCGCTGCACTCTCACTCTACTCCTTCCCCCCGAACCTCTATGTGCGCAATCTCTCCGACCGCGCCATCTCTCCTGGCTTTACCTTATATGGCGTATAACTTATAATGCAAATGTGAAAATTTGCATTATAAGTTATACGCCGCTATATAATTATAAGTTATACGCATTTTCCTTTTGAAAATGTGATTTTTTACTTACATTTTCAATGCTACCTCATAACTTGAAGCGAGTTCTGAATTTATCGTCTATAACTTAAAATGCATATCGTTAAAAATGCGATAAAAATTTATTTATTTCTGCCCTATTGCTTTACGGGCTCATTTAACTTCTTTTTTATCGTAAACATTATTATAATGTCTTATTTTTTATTTTTTAATAACCGACTTTTTAATAACTTTTTAATAACAAATTAAAGTGTATTTAACGTGTGTCCACACGTAGCATCTGACCGGAAACTTCGATTTTGGAAAATCTTTCATTTGAAGGAAATCGTTCCGATGGTTCCAAGGAAAGTTCAAACATCAATAAAAAATGGCAAGAGAAAAAATGACAATTTCTCACTATACGGCGTATAACTTATAATGCAAATGTGAAAATTTGCATTATAAGTTATACGCCGCTGTATAATTATAAGTTATACGCATTTTCCTTTTGAAAATATGATTTTTTACTTACATTTTCAATGCCACCTCATAACTTGAAGCGAGTTCTCAATTTATCGTCTATAACTTAAAATGCATATCGTTAAAAATGCGATAAAAATTTATTTATTTCTGCCCTATTGCTTTACGTGCTCATTTTATTTTTTTTATTGTAAACATTATTAAAATGTCTTATTCTTAAAAAAAAATTAGTCAGCACTAAACAATTTTATTTTTCTGAATTCGTGAAATTTCATTCACAAGTTCTTCTTTACACATTAAGCTCAATGTAAATTTTACAAAACACACGAAACATTTTACAACTGTTAATTAATGCAGTGCACTTTATTTATAATGATAAAATGTAACTTTACTGTAAAATGTAACAAATTTTAAGATTTTTGTAGTTGCATCTTGTAAGACTTACAAAATAGTATCAACTTTTAAAGTGTTTTCTTTAGTAAAGCTGTAACGATTATGTTTTCATGACTTAAATGCATCCCATGCATACAAATAGAAGCAAAATAAACATACTTTAAATATGGGTGACATAAAGTCAGGAATAATATATTTTAGAAAATATATTTATGCACTTTATAAATTTAAAGTTTAGTCCAACTGAGATACTTCAAGTTTTAGGTTTATGAGAAACTTTCATTAATAGATTTATAATTTTTATTTAAAAAAATATTTTAATTTATAAATAAAACTAGTTTTATAAATGTATCATTTAAATTTTCTCATCGTTCGCTTTTTTAGGATGTGAAAATAAATCATGAATTAAAATAATGACAGCATTTTTTTTGTATTATCATCGGACAATCGTTAGTAGAACAGTTTAGTTCAACTATACCCAACATATAATCTGAAAGCTCCATATCTACTTGAAAAATTAATAAAAATCGAATACAATTAAAGATTAGGAAACAAAATGCGCAATCAAAAAAGAAAACCCGAAATTACTTTCTCTGCCGACATTTGCCAAGTGGAATTTTACCTTTCCTCAAACAGGCAACGCGATACTTAGTAAAATTGGTGTTACTGTTTCGAGAATAATTTGGCAAATTGATTTTGTTGAAAATTCAAACTTTCTAAAATACACTGCTCAAAACAATTAAAGGATATTGCAGTTTTAGGTGGATTTTGTATCTGGGAAACTTTTTAGCTGATTGATACATGGTCGACAGACATAGTAGGTTATATGAGAATAAATTACACATGTTTGGCAGAAAAAATGCATTTTATTGCGCATTTGTGTGCAAAAGGAAAAAAACAGAATTTGTGCATATGAGAAAAAAAGAATAAGAAAAGGTGTTTTCTTCAAAGAAAATCATTTTCAGTAGGGGGTATGGTTTCCACGGGCGGCCAGCAACGTTGAACACCTTTGAGGCATGGACTCAATGAGACTATTAATGACGAGTTAGGGTATTCTGCCCCACTCTTCCAGAAGAGCTCTTTCCAGTTCTTGGAGAGTTTGTGGGGGTTGTTGGCGGCCAGAAACTCGTCTTCCTAGAGCGTCCCAAACGTGCTCGATTGGATTCATGTCTGGAGAACACGCTGGCCATTCCATTCGAACGATTCCTTCCTCGAAAAGGAAATCCTCCACCAGGTTTTGCACGATGTGGCCTGCAGTTATCGTCCATTAAAATGAAGTTATCTCCGATTGCTGCAGCGTAAGGGACTACAATAGGTCTGAGGATCTCATCCCTATATCGGCGACCAGTCAGAGCTCCATCTCGAATGATGTAGAGGTCAGTGCGCCCGTCAATGGAGATGCCACCATACACCAACACTCCTCCACCGCCAAATCTGACACTTTCGTGCACGAACGCAGGATTATTCCTACTGCCACGGTCCCTCCAGATGAAAATACGCCTATTATCCGGATGCACAGAAAAACGGGACTCGTCAGAAAACAGAATATTGCTCCATTCATTTCTCCTCCAGTTGACATGCTCGGTTGCCCACTCCCTGCGGTCGCGACGATGCCTTGATTTTAATCTAACACATACCATCGGTCGGCGAGCATACAGACCTACAGCATGGAGCCGGTTTCGGACAGTCTGAGTTGAAATCGTGGTGCCTGTAGCCGAGCAAAGGTTGGAGAAGAGTAGCGTTCATGTTTCGGTGTCTCCGAGCTGTTAACGCTAAATACCGATCTTCATTGGGCGTTGTTGCCCGTCTACGACCTTGCCCTGGTCTTCGGCCTGCACATCCACTCTCCAAAAAACGGTTCCAGATCCTGGAAATGACACTTTGTGACACTCCAATGGCTTGCGCTACTTCGGCTTGAGTTTGGCCCCCTTCTAACCTACCAACAATTCTCCAAGCTTCTGAATCTGTCAAATGACTTCGCTGAGACATCGAACTCATCGAAACAAAGCAATCACTGAATGCCGATCATCCTTGTCTTCATTCTCTTTTATTCAGTTGAAAGTCAAATTTCATTCGCTGCCGCTGAAGCGACGTTTTTGACGTCGAACTCAAAATTTGCATACTCCACAGTTTGAAAACCAGAAAACTTTGCATTTGTGATTCTCTTCTTCTATTTTCGGCAAAAAAAATTTCGTTTATATCTTTATTTTATATAAAACTTCAAATATCCTTTAATTGTTTTGAGCAGTGTATAATTTCATTTTATGGACTTTGATAAATTGATTAGATCGTTATTTTACCCGTTACTACTCATCAAACTTTTACGCTTTTTTCTTACCACTAAAATTTAATAGTAAATTTTGGCATTTTTCATCGCCAAAATCTGCAGTTAAAAAGACAAAATTTCTATTAAATAGCAGTTGTAGTAGAGAAGCTTAAAAATTTGTAGCAGTGCTATCTAACACTTCTTTCGCTGTTCCACAAACATACGTGTAACACCATTAACTTGTAACACATAGAGTAAGGTGGACCTAAGTTGCTTCATAATATAACTTATATCTAAAAATAGACCCAAATGTCAAAACGTTTGGGAACTACTGATTTAGATAATTAAAAGTGCACAAAACTATTTGTTCCGATTGGCTGTTATTTGTCACCATACGATTGTGAAAAATTGAACTACGATTAAAGTCATAATATTCAGGAGTTTTGAAAAATAAAGTGAACCAATTCTTAGAGCCAATTTTCATTGTCCCTTAACCCTTCTTTGCATGAGTTTTTCTTTTACAATTGTGTTTTTTTATACATATATTAAATATTGGACACCAAAAATTTTAAGATAGATTTTTAACTTTGTTCAGCAACATGGTTCACGGGAAATTTACTGGATTAATATTTCTATATAAATATAGTGGTGGCGATTTTTATATAAAATATATCTTAATCATGACTAAAATACATCTGGGATTATGTCATTTCATTCTGACTTTAAATTTATGATATCCCCTTAATTTTCAACAATCGAATATTAGAATTTAGTTTATATACAAGGAAAAGTAGCTATCTTTTTACGTTTTTTTTTCTTCAAAAGTATAACACTTTATAATACATATTTTATTGCAGTCAAATTCTGTGATTTTGAACAGTATAGTCCAACTTTCATTGTGTCTGTTTAACGTAACAAGGAGTTTAAATTTGTGTATGATTTATATAAAGTATTTTATTAATGGATTAAAGTAACTTTATATATCTCTTGACAGCTTTTTACAGTCATCAACAACTAAGACCACTTTGTATTCGCGATGGCAATTCAAATTCCTTGCTTAAACGCCTAGATACAATCATCTCTGACTTACATTTTTTTTTTTTTTTTTTTTTTTTTTTTTTTTTTTTTGTCGCTAAGAAAGATTTCTTTATTTTGTTACACGAACTCGTAATCAAACGCACAATATTCGCCGTATGATATTGTCGTCTCCATACATTGTTGCTCTGGGTCGGCTGAGTCTGTTGTTCTGCCCTAATCATTCCCTTTCAGTAAATAGGCATTTTGTAGAGCAGTCTTGCTTACATTTAGTTTTAGATGGGGTATTTACTGGAAGGTAACAGTTCAGTCGACCAAGCAAGAGCAACAACATCTCGAGACGACCGGCCAAGCAAGAGCAACAACATCTCGAGACGACCGACCAAGGAAGAGCAACAACATCTCGAAACGACCGACCAAGCAACAGCAACAAAATCTCGAGACGACCATAGCGTTCGCCAATGAGTTCCTGTAGCAAAATAAAGCAGCTTTATTTTCGGCAGGAAAATAAGTGAGTCTGATGGCCGTCATCGCGAAATAGTCTTAAATTATGACTATATTTGCATGTTGTTTATCGGCAAATATTAAACTTACAAATAAATTATCATTGAATGTTAATTATAGCTCTGGCATTTGCTCCATTTGACCCCAATGTTTATAATACATTGTACAGATTAAAATAATTATTATTTTATTATCTTTCACATAATAACCATTTAATTTCAGAAATATCTAAAATGTTTTAGCCATTTTTCATATTTTATGATCTTTTTTCTGAATAAAATATGCATTATTATTCAAATATCACAACTTTTGAATACAAATATGGATATAAACAACACGAAACGACTATTACGTGTAAACACAGCCTACATTGCAATAAACGACAAAATGAAACAAACACGGACGATAAAAGTAATGGCACCTGGGGATTACTCGCTGCATATATGGTAACTGTAAATGGCATCCTATTTGTTGTTTCATTACCTAGACGACATTTTCTTATCCTTTTTCCCGCGGCAATTTATTACAAATTGCAATATACTTTTTGAAAAAAATAAGCATATACGTGATGTAGGAACTTGTTCAGGCAGTTATATAGTGTTGTAGGAAATTTTTTAATGTTATTAATTAAATGATGAACATTGTTTTCGAAATTATAACAAAATACAATACAAATTTAAAGGAAAATGAGTAATTTCAGAAAGAGTAAAATAAGACTTACAGACAGGATAATCAAGAAGACTTGATTACAATATTTATTTTCCGTAACGATAAATTTCTCAATAAATTCTTTTGACGTAAAAATATATCTGGTTTGATTACCCATATGACATTTCCTTATCCTTTTATCCTTGGCAATTTATTCGAAGCTACAAAATACTTATTGAAAATATTAAGCATGGACGTGATGTAGAAACTTACTAGGAAGTTACTTAATACTGTCTGAAAGTTTTTAATATCAATTATAGGATGAATGTAGCTTTAAATTTCTAACACAATACAATTAAAAGCAAAAAAAAAGATAAACGAGTAAAACATGACTTATAAAAAATATTATGAATTTCTTAATATTATCAAGTTTTCGATATTACCAGGTAATATGTATTAACCCTTAGGCCGTTACAAATGCGCTCAGCACGCCTATATGAGTCTGTTCACCAACTTTACGGTCGTGCTTCACAAGTCTAAATGAATTTTTTAAAGTTTTGAATGTTACGAACGTGTTTACCGCGTTCTAAAATTATTGTTGTTTTCATCAATAGATGGCTGAACTAAATGGCATTCGAATGCAATTTCTCCCGATAAGAAGTCGATTTTTAGATGAAGCCTTTTATTCTATAGAATTCGAAAAATAAAAGGTTGAAGAGTATAATTGCATGAAATCGTGTTTAATATATCAGTTAATATAAAATAGATTTTCTGAATTTTTGAGAATTTTCACATGCTTAGAAATATAGAAATAACTTAAAAAATTGTGAATTTTAGTATAATAGATGTTGGGGGAAGTGACATTAAAATGTCTTGCAAAATTTACGCTGAGGCCCTTCTTCTGAAGATTTCCTGGTACATGGCAATTAATTATATGTATATCTCACTGTGTTTCATAATTTTTAAAAATATGAGCCTTGTTAAATATATAGAATTCAAGTATCAAACTTTGTTTAATAAATAGCATTCTTATTCTAATTGTTTCATTTTTAAAAATAAATAGAAGCAATGTGAATCAAGTGTTAGAAGTGCGTTTTCCTTTGCCTTTATTGTTATTAAAAACAGTATTAAGAGAAATACAACAAGTAAATTTCCAGAGTGTTAAATAAATTAAAATTGTCACACTTAAGTTCTTTTAAATTATGAACAATCTGTAATTTTAAAATGATACTTTAGGTTTTGTTTCTAATCTGAAACAACGTTTAGTGAAAATAACATTATTACCATTAATTATTCATTTGTTGTTTAGATTATTTTCATTAGAAATGAGTTGACTAGAAATAAAGTTGATACAATTGACTCAGAAACATATATTTTTTTAACTATTAGATGATACATGAGTGGGAAAATTTAAAACATTCTGAAGCATCGAAAAGTGACTCAGAATTACTGGATACTAAAAGAAACTGTAATTAATACAGAAAAAGCTCATATCACGATAGATAACACAAAGTTTCTTTATTATTTATTTAAATATAATTTAAACCAACTTCTCAGTCAGTACATATTGCACACATTGAAAATTAGTAGTGAATGTGATTTTTGTTACGAATTTACCTCACTGTAGTTATATCATTCTTCCAATATGTTAAGAAACATTTCAACATCTTTTAGTCCATATTTAATTGTTAGTTTAAAAACAGAGTATTTTCTGCTTTGTTTTTGTTTTACTGAGATTTTAAAATAAAATTAAATAAACTGTACTTTAAAAATAAAAATATATGGAAAATTTAAATTCCTGAAATTTTTTTTTGTAAAATTCTTTCTAGTAATTTTAATAAATACAGATCAATCATTTTGATATCTATAAAATTAATATTACTACTCGATGCAAAAACTCCCTCAATTATTTCTACATTCAAAATCTCGAACAAATAGCTTCAAACTCATATTTAATATGGTATCTATAGGAGAAAATAATTAAAATATTATTAAAATTCTCTGAAATACCATATAACACTACAATTTCGTGTTTGAATATAAAAGTTTCCAGTTAAAATAGTTTTCGTGTACTAACTAACTGGACCAAAAGGATGTCTTCGAAGAAGAATTTCCAGCAAAAGCAAGGACCTTAAAAACTTCTCAAAAAATAGTAAATTTTACTAACAGGAAAACATCAATCTTTAAAGAAAGTAGTGTATTTATAAAAGCTATAAGTACAACAGTTGTGTTCTTATGTGTAACATGTATTTAAGATCGATTAATTAGAGAAAACTAATTAAAATAGAGCATAATTAATAAGGACTTTACGTTGCACATATAAATACTCATCAAACACTTGCTTTCAACGTAAATTTGATTTAATAAATATGAGTTACTTTAACTACATATATAGAAAACAAACCTCGACGTTTCGGTTAATCTTCTCCTGATGATGGTTATAAAGATTAACCGAAACGTCGAGGTTTTTTTTCTATATATGTAGTTAAAGTAACTCATATTTATTAAATCAAATTTACGTTGAAAGCAAGTGTTTGATGAGTATAAAATAGAGCATATTTATTAATTTGCTTGTACTGTTAGTAACGAATCTTAAAGAAAAAAAATAAGTATGTATTTTCCTTGCTTATTTTCGGTGAATAGTGTTTGTTTTCGAACTCATTGAAGTTTAATTTATGTATTAAAGTAATTCTAAATTAAAATTTCCATTATAAGAGGTACTATTTTTGTTCAAATTTGAGCAATTTTATCATGAGAGATACTCATAATGATCATCTGCAAAGACTACGATGGAATCATTATATATATCTTTTAATCTTATTTACGTTTAAGAATATGGTATATTGTGTTAAAAATAATTTTACTTAGAATAATAAAAATATGTAGGAGAAGGTGGCCTAAAATGATCCTAAAGGGCAAAACAATCCACATATGTTTTCTTCCAGACAGGTCGCGCTATCTGCAGGGTAACAGATAAACTAGAGCCGTGATAAGTGAAAAAGCTGCAATGGCGGTTTTCAAGCGATCGCGGTATTACGCATCTGACTAGAATTTTTTGAAAAATTGGGTTTTATAATATCTGTTATATGGTAAGCACTAACTTTCCTATTTATTTTGATATACAGTCTTTGATGTACATAAATATGACTTGATTTACTTAATGGAGTATGTTTTTAGATGTGAATTACCCTTATGCATTGTCATAATTACTTTTATATCCTTTATTTTGCCGATAAAAAACAATTTGCAATTATTTTTAAATGAAGGATCAATTTGCCCTTTGGTGAGGGTAAAATGATCCTCTGGACACTTAAAAAAAAAAAAAATCTATTTCTTTCATTATTCAATTTGGGTTTAAAATATTATTAAAATATGTTTATAATGCAAAATATAGTGTAAAACATACTAGCAAAGATGCAAAGTATTCTTTAAACAGTTATGTTATTTTACATAAGTTTTTTTCTTAAGGGGCTCATTTTAAGGGGCCACCTTCCCCTATTTAATAATAAATGCAAAAATTAATTTCGAGAATATGAAATATTTATGCATGTCATTTATTAGTGCGTTTTAAATCTTCTTATTATTTTTTATTTATCTGGTCATAGCTCTTACCATAAACAAATTATTTATCAAAATAAGTTAAAAACAATGAGCATCGTAAAATAAATAATTCTGCCAAAACCATTGCTGTTGATTTCAAAGAAAAGATTCATTTAATTCTTTATACTTCATAGGAAAAAAATCCTATTCTTTAGATAATAATTATGAAAAAAAAAGTTTTTAGCAAGGGGAAAAAATAAAAGCTGCATAATGCCAAATATATAATCCGCATGGATATTTTTTTCTTGCATTTTTTTATTTTTTATTTTTACGCAGTACTACATCATGAATACAATAGAAGGCATTATCTTTTCATATTCCATGCCCCAGTGATTCTGAGGGAACAATGGAAGTGAAAAAATTTAATTGATTTTTAGCATGCCTGATTCTTCCTTGATAATTAAAAGTGCATTGACAGACATAGCAATAATTTAATGAAACACTCTAATTAATAGGGTTCTGTTCTGACATAATACTAAATGCTTAATGCTTATGAGGATAAAAAATGAACGCATTTTTTTCCTTTTTCTTTCATCTCTGGGGTAATAAAAGAGGAATTGGGTTTTCTGTAGGATGAGCAATGAGTATATTTGTTTAGAAAAAAAGAGGAAATCTGGAGGATATTTCAAGCAGAGCGGAAATACGTGTGTATAATAAATCAAATAATGATGATAAGGTGAAAAAATGTATTTTTTTTATGTTGAGAAAATAAATTAATAAAGATATATTTTCTTTTTTAAAAAAACATTTGAATTGACGTAGGCTGCGATGTTTTCTTTTTCTTCAAATAATCGATGAGTGCATATACAATGTTCCAATAATGAGGCGAAAAGTAGAGGTGATTTTCACTTTTTTCACAACTTTATAACTTTTCCTATATAGTCGAGGACTGTTACTACAAAATTATAGCATACAACAGGTACAGAGACGACAAACTCGAAGCCGCCATGGTCGTCGGATGTATAAAACGCAACCGGCAATCCCGAACTCGCTGTTCGATATCTTCAACTTATTGATTTTAGCTTTAAAAATTTTTCGGTGTGATCTTTCGAGATCGCGTGACCAGTCCTGATGGTGGCGATTTTCACCCGTTCCGCAAATAACGGCGGTCGAGAGTTTCGATCGCCGTTAATTTCGAAAAATAAGGAATTACCACTTTCCCCCCTCAAGACGAGACTATTGGGAAAACTGCTCGGATCGCGAATGATCTGGAAAAAAATTACAAGTCGAGTCAAGTCAAGTTAAATTTCTTCGAGTTTAATCTAGCGCCGCTAATCACGGAACAGGCAGATTGGCGGACTCCTTCAAGACTACCGGGAAGGGTGCTCCGATCAGGGAAGATCTTACCGTAAAAATTTTAAGAACAGAATAAATAAGTTTAAGACATCAAACAGCGGGTTTGGGAGGACTTGTCAGTTTAATATATCGTACGACCGAGGCGATTTCGATACCATTCATTCATGCGTACACATTGGGGGGGGGGGGGAGGGATAAAGTTTTTACAGGCTGAATGCTAGAAAGGATCCCGTGACGGGGCGATTTTGTTTTAAATGCATGCATACACAGGTAATGCAAGTGGCCCATACATGTAATCTGTAGAGATCTGTATTTTATGCTAACATTGACAGGAGACAGTCCCTCTCGACTGTCAAAACAGAAAATTTCATTATATTTCGAATACTAATTATAAGAATGAACTATAAATGCACAAAGCCATATTTTGGACGACACTCATTATTTTTTATATAACAATTAATGCAAGTCCCAATTTGCAAATGTTTGAGAATGAAGTTGTTAAAATTCCCATAATTTAAAATATGCTTTTGAATTTAAAAAAAAAAGTTCCTGGAATAATTTTGTATTTTTTCTTTGTATCCCTTTAAAAAGAAATTTCTTGAACTAGATGTTTTTTTTTTTTTTTTTTAATTAATGTTTGTCAATTACCGTTAATACTTTAAAACTTTGACCACTTCTAACTCAACGAACATTCAAGGAAACTATAATTTTTGCCATTTTCCGGGCTTCTTTGATCCTAGGAACTTAAATAGCTTGTCAAAGGTTATAGAAATCAGGTCTAGGAATCATGTTTTTACCGTTTGAAAAATTAAATTGTCTACAATTTTTAATATGTAGATCTCCCTTTCTCAAAAATTCCATTCATCTTTGGGAAATAGACACTATACCCTTTCAAATGGTACCTCTCGTTCTGAAACAGTTTCGTAATGAAAATGCATGGTGTGGTTCTTTTTTTTTTTTTTTTCAGGACCTTTAATTATAAATTAAAACATATCCGTGAGTATTGCTGACGTCATTGACTGTGAAAAGGGGCTTACGCAAACACCTGGAAAATAAATTTCGATTTTATTGCAATTTTTTTATTTTCTAAGAATCGCGCATTTTTAATTTTTACACCGCCGGAAAAATAAAAATTTTTCTTCCAAATGTAATTTGTTCGAAAACTGTATATCAATTTACTGATTTTTTTTTTAATGAATTTTTAAAATATTCTTCAAGTATGATATTTTAAAAAATCTATCTCTATCGCGTGCAGCCCGATTGTGGAAGATTAATCCGTTTGCACTTAAAACAACATAAATTGTCAAGCATTTGTTTCTGGTTAATATTCTACGACGAAATTCAAAATTCATCGATAAATAAATAAAATACTAAATTAATATAAATAAAACACATATTTAATAGACATGTAATCAAACTATGCACTTAATCCATTGAAATTATCAGAATAAAAAGGCTGCTGTAAGTAGCAAAGTGTTTGGCGATTTCTTCGTTTATTAACTCCGGACATGCGGCTAATACGAAAGTATCTCTTTTAATAAATTTGAAAACTTTATAAGATTATTGATGTTTTTCACATAAAAATATCTTTGGTGCTGTTCGTGGGAAATCTAAAAAAAATACATTAACTGGTACATCCAGAAAAAGGAATTGATTAAAACTACAAAACATGTTTTGTTGAGTACATTTCGGTTATTTTAAGCAAAATTTTTAGTTGAAGTAAAAAATTGGTTTTGTTGCTTGAACAAAAAAATATTGTTAACACCCTTACAAAATTTTAACAAAAATTTCATAGATTTTACTTGAATTAACAACATCTGTTTTTTTTTTTTTAAATTTTACAATAATTTTGTAATTTAAATTTGTAATTCCAGCAAAATTTTGTTGTTTTTGCTAAATTTAAATTGCTGTGTAGTAGCCATGACGCTGTCACGTAACTTGATTTATTTGGCTTATATAGCTATATAATTAAAGGATTAACATAATTTTTGGATAATTAAAACTTTTTTTCATTGGGAAGGACAAGAATCCCCCTGTTCCATTTATTACTTTCTTCTATCTTCACAAAAAGAAAGTATTGGATTCATGAAAATTTTCGACTTCCGGTTTCCGACGGATTTAAGGTCCTGAACACGATTTGACTGTTTTTAGAAAATGACTGTCTAGACTCTGTCTGTCTGAATGTGACAAAAATTTTGTGGGCGCTCTATCTGAAGAACTAATGCACGGAATTTAATAAAACTTTATATTCAGTTACTTCCTGATATATATTGTTGCTGATTAGTTCTTGATGTAAATCGCGCAACAGGTGGCGCTGCTATGTGGCCTTTTTCGCGATTTCTGCAAGCAGTGAATTACGCCTGTAATCTTTGAATAATAACCAGTGAATTTTTATACTGCATTTTACAGGCGTAATTCACTGCTGAAAGCGAATTAAAAATTAACTATGTGTCACCGTATGCTGGGCTTTGTATTGTCGTCTCATGTTTGCCGCAGAAATTTGCATGCTCCTGATTATATTTCCATCTTGTGCTGCGGTTGCATCCGGTCCGGCATATATAAGAGTGAGAAATGCAAAGTTGGGATATCCTTCCTTGAAGCTCAGTGGTAGAGCCCCAGATCGCTGTCCTCGGGACCCGGGTTCGAGTTCCGGCTTGGGGCATTTTTCACTCTGTCGATTTACGCTTGAAAAAAAGCAGGATAAAAATTCAATTGTTATTATTCAAGGATTACAGGCGTAATTCACTGCTGAAAATGAATTATAAAATAGTTAAAATTACATACCAGATTGGTTCATTTAACAAAAGTTTTTGTAGTATAAACAAAACAAGTTCGTAATATAACATATTTTATTATTTAAACAGACAAAATATATTTTGTTCAAAAAAGAAAATAGATTGTTAAAATAACACATAGCATATATCTATGTAACAAAAAGAATTTTGTTAATTCAAGTAAAATTGAACCATGTTACTTGAATTAACAAAACTTTTTTTTGCAGACGATACAATTTATTTTTTTTTGTAATTGCAAAAAAAAAAAAAAATCAACAATATTTTTTGTTGATTCAAATAAAATTTCCATAGACCCATATTTAAACGAAAGGTTTTGTTGGGTCAATTAATTTTTTGTTGATTTAACAAAACTTTTTTCTGGGTGTGAAAGATCTATTAGAGTTTTTAACTACAAAAATCCGGGAAGCCCCGTTAATATATTGCTCCTTGTTATATTAACGCTAAAATAGTTTATATGCTGCATGATATTCAAAGTTTTGATGTGCTGGACATTACACAAGTAATATTTTTACAGGAAGAATAAGCCCTTTATTCATTTCATAGTTTATTTTGTAAATGACTAAAATGGATTATTTAATTAATTCAACCTTGGTATTTGCTTTAAACTAAAAAAAGGTGATTTTAAGGAATCACAGACATTTTAAAATGTCGAAAATTGAAAAAAAAAATACCATTTTTTTCATTTTATATTTTAAAATGTATAGATTACAAAAACACAATTTTTGAGGGTGGTATTAGATACATATTTTTTCTTTCATTTCATATTTTCTCATATCGTATATCATATCTCATTCATATTTTCTCATTCGGGGAAAAAAAGTTGGTGTAGTGGTTTTTAAACTTGTCGAGCAAATAATTGGAATCACAGATTGCGCGCGTTATTACTGAAGAATTTGTGCAACTTTCTTGTATATAATTACACTTGAGAGTCTTATTCTTACACTGATCTTAAAAAGAGTATATTTATAGCATTTTTATGTTTTAAAAACAAAACTGTATCTTGATTATATAAATTTTTCAAAGGTTTAGCAATATAACAGCAATAAAAAACATGTTTTCAACAAAAGTAAAGCTTTGAAGTGCGCGTATAAATCGCGCTTAAAGGGTTCCGTACATTAAATTTATTAATTACTATTTATTAATTAATAAACTCCTACTACTACTAATTTTTTGATAGTTTTAGTAACAATAGATTCGGAAATAGGAGGGGGGGGGGAATATTTTTTTAGTAAACTATCAACGATAACTCTGAAAATATAATACGTAAAATTAAATCAAATATATTTCTGAGTTCGATGTTACTAGATCTCTCAAACGATACCCTACACGATATATAGAAAGAAAAATTATTTTTCAACTAACTTAATTAATATCTCGGCTAATTACCGACAATATTTTTTCAAAAATCATTGTCAAATGTTCTTGGATGGTTCTGAGTCGATAGATACCTCGAGCGTCCATCAACTCCCACGCAAGGAAAAATGCGTTTTTCTCAAAAATTATGTTATATAGGAAAGTCGCTATAGTTTTCATGCAAGGTTTAAATAAAATCTTACTACACCTAATTTTTGCATAATTTTAGTTTCAGTAGATTCAGAAATAGAGGAGGGGGGACATATTTTTGCAGTATATGTATGTATAATATTATACCTAAAATTAAAAAATATATTTTTTTGAGTTCGGTATTCTTTCACGCGATATCCCACATGCTATACAAAAAGAAAAGTATTTTTTTCCCAGTAACTTAATTAGCCCCCTAAATTTTCTTAAACAGATTTGTGAATGACTAAAAATATAAAAATATGTGGGTAAAAATGCTTTGTAACTTTCCCAAGTTTGAAATTTCCACGTCGCATAGTTTACGAGAAAAAGGGCTCGGACAGACGGACAGACAGACACAAGAGTGATCTTATAATGCCTCCGTTCAATTTTCTTTATAGAGATTACCATACACTATTTATCCTGAAAATTTCATGAAAAAATATCGAAAAGTTTTTAATTACCTTGCGCAGAATGCTTCAAAAGCACATTTTGATTTTAAAAAAAATACTTTAAAGTTCTCTCTTTGTAAATATTCCGTATTTAACAACTATTAAGAATGTCATTCATTTTGTTTTAAAGTATTCAGAAATTATTACTTTTTAATATATATATATATATATTTCAGAGATCGAATGTTTTGAAGCTTTAAAAGTCCCATGACCCCTTAAAACAGACATAGTGCTAAACTATATTTATGCATTTGTACAAACACAAAGTTCTCACGTGCAAACGTTTCACAGCAGAATTTTTTTTATAATTAGAGTAATCACTTATTTATAGATGTTGAAGTTTATTTTCTATTTTTCTAAAATACGCTTAATAACTGCTAATGTTTGTCCGCATTTCAATAAACGAATTTAAAATGCGTATACGTATTTTGATAGTGTGAAATAAAAGTTTTTGCACTTCCATGAATGTCAAAGTTTAAATATAGTTAATATTTTACACTCAACAAAACTACACCACATTTTATTCATTTTTATTAGCTCACAGGCTGTCAAAGCCTGAGAGTTAATGTATCCGCTGGTTCTGCATGTACGTATGTATGTATGTACGTAAAGCGATAACTCTTCAAAGAAATAACCGTTTTGCTTCAAATTTTGTTTATAGGTTCACTGTTATAAGGCGCTTCCCTGATTAGTTTTGATGATTCATTGGTTAAGTATAAAAGGGGATACTGAGGGCTAATTCTCCCCTTAATTTAGATAAATGAGTTTTTTATGCAGAAGTATCCTATTTTCTTCAAATTATGTATATAGGTTCATTGTAAGACGTTTCCCTGATTAGTTTTGGGTGTTCATTGGTTTAGTATAAAGGGGGGGATCGGTGGTTTAACCCCCCCCCTTATTTTAGATAAATGGGGTTTTCATACAGAATTATCCGATTAGCTTCAAATTTTGTATATATGTTCATTTTAATAAGGCGCTTCCCTGATTAGTTTTGGGGTCCATTAGTTAATTATAACAGAGGAAACTTGGAGGATGATCCCCCCTCTTATGTTGTCGATTTCTTTATTTTTCGAGGGGCTTATTTAAAATCCTTTGAAATAAGAGTATAATATATAATTAGTGTGAATAGCCTGTGAGCTCAATGACCTCAGAATAACTGGGTAGTTTTTAATATTATTTATACATATTACGGGACAAATTTTCTAAAGCATCGTGTCCTTTATGATTAAAGTACTCTGATCATCGAAATAAAGCATTGTTGTACCATTGTTGTATTAGAGAGGATAATTTATTGCTGATTTATTGTTATTTGCTATTCATTTCAAATAAAAATTAAATACTACCAATTTTTCCATTATGTTATCAGATTTATTTAGATTTAGGTGAATGAAGATTTTGGAAGATTTCTCATTGGATAATGTTGCTTTTTTTTGTCGAAAAATAGTTGCTATATCTCTTGCATATTTGTCAACTCACCCGTTTTTAACGGCAGACTACTGTTCAAATAAACATATTTGAACCAGAAATTTTACTTAATAAATGAAATGAAGTATATTTTAAATAACTACCATATAGTAGCAAGACACATTTAAATACATTTTCTTGTTCAAAGTACATTTTTATTTAAAAATACCGGAAGGTTGGCACGTATGCAATTGTAAGTGTTTGTATGTTAGTACGTATATATATTATAGATGCATGTTATAAGATGTATAGAGTGTTTCACGAAGGACCCCCTAACTTTGAAAATAAATAATTCGGAAACTGTGATAGATAGAAGCATGAAACCAGTTGCGTGGTTATTAAAAAATTTCTTAAAAATTTGATACAGAGACCTCAAACTTTTAGTAACATATTGCGGTGCTGCAGGTGGCATAACCATGAGTAGGCTATATCAGATCAAAACCGTTCAAAATGTGTACCTTTCACACAAAACACATGTCGCAAATGTCACCGGAAATCGACACACAAGCTTGAAAAATAGCCTCCTCCAGCTCGTCGAGTGTTAAAGAATTGTTGAAGTAAACAATGTCCTTCAGTGTCACTTCCAGTATTTATTTCACTATATGCTGATAGCAATCACGTTTCATAGACGAAATTTTCGACGACTGATTATACTTGGTGTCTGATCCATAATGCCACGTGCAGTGCCCTCTATCGGCACTATTTTTAACAAAATTTTTAAGGTTTCTGTATGAGATTTTTACGGATTTTTTTTACTAAAATTACTACTTGTTTCAAGCTTCTATCTATCACTGTTTCCGAGTTATTTATTTTCAAAGTTAGGGGTCCTTCGTGAAATACCTTGTATATAAGATAGACGTAAACATGTAGAATTGATGCAAGTATGTAATATCCATGCATGTTAAAAAGTAAGTGGGGAAATGATGTAAGTTTGGGGAAAATTTATTAATTATATACTTTTCAGCTAATAATTATTTTTTTTAAAATGAGATACCCATATTTATTAACCTTTAGCATTCTAGTGCGCTAGTAAAATCTCTTATAAGGTAGTATTTTCGTTTATTTCTTATTCAATAAGTTATTTTGTATATGAGAAAACAATAAAATAAAAATGAATATCTCAACAAAATTGAGTGTTTATAAACATCTCTTAAAAACTATATCCATGCAATTCCATTAGCGAAGATGTGAAATTAAATGAAATATTTTGCATTTTAGTGTCAAATTAACCTTTTCATCTCAGACAAATCCGATAAAATGCTATAATAATTGCCTTTTTTTATCAACAAAAATATATAAAATATTTATATTTTAAGTAACTTATATTGAACATCATACATAATCTTAAATACTCGCAGAACTTCTAATTTATCGATTCGGATGATAATTTTAAGGACTATCGATAGTACAACTAAATAAAAGATATTAAATTTACTGACCTACATTATTAAAACTGTTTACACTCATATGTATCTTTAAAAGAAATACCAAAATAATCTACACAAACACCAAACCTTGAAGTGAATTCGGTTGGCTCAAACAGCCAATAAACATTCTTTCGTCTCATACATTTTCTTAACCATCTGCTATATTCTTATCAACACTTCCGTAAGCTTCCAAACCCTAACCACACATTTTTTTTTTCTTTCGGTTAAATTCCGTTATCTATTTCGCAGACAGTACACTCCTTAACTCTCGCATCGGATCTACCCCAGTAGACATTTTATTAGAATAGGGGCAACATTCCACTATAAGGTAGGAATCCATCGTGTAAGGACTTATTTTTATCTTAAGTGTAGCCCAGTAAATGCTTTCTTGAAGCGTTTGCGTTAAAAAAAGTGCGTGGTTATTTTTATCTCGAAAAAATAAAAATAAAAACATTTTCCACTACGTTACTTTTCAAATCTAAAACATACGTTGCATTATATAGGTATGAAAGAAAAGTTGAATTTTATAATTTTTTAATGTCATTCTAAGTAAATTCAATTATTTAATGCTATTGTAATATACTAGGTATGGAGGAATCTATGTGTAAGGATTTTTAACTTAAATGGTCCCCGTAAAAGCTTTCTTGAAGCGTTTGTGTTAAAAAAAGTGCGTGGTTATTTTTATCTCGAAAAAATAAAAATAAAAGCATTTTCCACTACGTTGCTTTTCAAATCTAAAACATACGTTGCATTATATAGATATGAAAGTCAAGTTGAATTTTTAAATTTTTTAATGTGAGTGATCTCATTCTAAGTAAATTCGATTATTTAATGTCATTGTAATGTACTAGATAAGGAGGAATCTATGTGTAAGGATTTTTATCTTAAGTGGCCCCCGTAAAAGCCTTCGTGAGCATTTACGTTTAAAAAATTGCGTGGTTATTTTTATCTCGAAAAAATAAAAATAAAAGCATTTTCCACTGCGTTACTTTTCAAATCTAAAACATATGTTGCATTATTTAGGTATGAATGTCAAGTTAAATTTTTTAATATTTAATTCTGAACGATGTCATTTTAAGTACATTCAATTTTTTAATGCTGTTGTAATGTACTAGATATGTAAATAAAGTTTTTATGCCTCGAAATTTTTCGAAATTTGTTTCAGTAGAAATAAAATGTTACTTAATGTGTGGAATATAATTCAGTATAGAAATAAATAAAATTTCAATGAATTGTCCACTACGTTGCTTTTCAAATCTGTAAAACATATGTTGCATTATTTAGGTATGATAGATAGTCAAGTTGATTTTTAAAGTTTTTTAATGTGAGCGATGTCATTTTAAATAAATTAAATTATTTAATGCTATTGTAATGTACTAGATATGTGATTAAAGTTTTCATACAGTGAAATCTTACGAAATTTGTTTTAGTAGAAATAAAATGTAACTTATGGGACAACAACCTATTACACTTCTATAAAGTAGGAATCGATAGTGCACGATTTTTTTTTCTTAAAAGCTTTCTTGGAACGTTTCAGTTTAAAAACTAGCGTGGTTATTTTTATCTCGAAAAAAATAAAAATAAAATCATTTTCCACTACGTTGCTTTTCAAATCTAAAAGCCATATTGCATTATTTATGTATGAAAGTCAAGTTGAATTTTTAATATTTTAAAGTGATCGATGTCATTTTAAGTAAATTCAATTATTTAATGCTATTGTATTGTACTAGATATGTGATTTAAAGTTTTCATGCAGTGAAATTTGTCGAAATTTGTTTTAGTAGAAATAAAATTTAACTTAATGTGTGGAATACAATTCAGTATAGAAATAAATAAAATTGTCAATGAATTGTCCACTACGTTGCTTTTCAAATCTGTAAAATATATGTTGCATTATTTAGGTATGAATGTCAAGTTGAATTTTTTAATATTTTAATGTGAACGATGTCATTTTAAGTAAATTCACTTATTTAATGCTATTGTAATGTATTAGATATGTGGCTAAACTTTTTATGTCTCGAAATTTTTCGAAATTTGTTTCAGTAGAAATAAAATGTAACTTAATGTGTGGAGTACAATTCAGTATAGAAAGAAATAAAATTGTCAATGAATTATCCACTACGTTGCTTTTCAAATCTGTAAAACATATGAACGCATTATTTAGGTATGATAGTCAAGTTGATTTTTAAAAATTTTTAATGTAAAAGATGTCCTTTTAAATAAATTCAATTATTTAATGCTATTGTAATGTACTAGATATGAGACTAAAATTTTTATGCCTGGAAATTTTTCGAAATTTGTTTCATTAGAAATAAAATGTAACTTAATGTGTGGAATATAAATCAGTATAGAAATAAATAAAATTGTCAATGAATGTCTGCAACAATTTCTCTTTCAAGTAATTATAACATTGTTTTTTCACCTGTATTTTCAGTTCAGTTTTAAATATCTTTAAGAAAATTCGATAAATCACACAAAATTTGAACATATTAAACTTGATTTTACTGCAGCCTAAAAAGATGGAAGATATTTTTACTTTAAGCATAACGCCGATATTAAATCATTAATAAACACCTCTTAATTCCTACGTCCGGGTCTATCCCGGTAGATTATAATTATTAGTTTTAAATAATTATTATTAAATCACTTTATTAGAATAGGGACAACAACCTATTACACCTCTATAAAGTAGGAATCTATAGTGCACGATTTTTTTTTTTTCTTAAAAGCTTTCTTGGAACGTTTCCGTTTAAAAAATTGCGTGGTTTTTTTTATCTAAAAAAAATAAAAATAAAACCATTTTCCACTACGTTGCTTTTCAAATCTAAAAGGCATGTTGCATTTTTTAGGTATGGAAGTCAAGTGGATTTTTTTAAATTTTTTAATGTGAGCGATGTCATTCTAAGTAAATTCAATTATTTAATGTTATTGTAATGTACTAGATATGTGACTAAAGTTTTTATGCCGCGAAATTTTTCAAAATTTGTTTCAGTAGAAATAAAATGTAACTTAATGTGTGGAATATAATTCAATTTAGTATAGAAATAAATAAAATTGCCAATGAATTGTCCACTGCGTTGCTTTTCATGTCTATAAAACATATGTTGCATTATTTAGGTATAAAAGTCAAGTTGATTTTTTTTAAATTTTATAATGTGAGCGATGTCATTTTAAGTAAATTCAATTATTTAATGCTATTGCAATGTACTAGATATGTGACTAAAGTTTTTATGCCTCGAAATTTTTCGAAATTCGTTTCAGTAGAAATAAAAAATAACTTAATGTGTGGAATATAATTCAGTATAGAAATAAATAAAATTGTCAATGAATGTCTGCAACAATTTCTCTTTCAAATAATTACAACATTGTTTTTTCGTGTATTTTCATTTCATTTTTAAACATCTTTAAAATAATTCGATAAATTACACAGAATTTGAACAGATTAAACTTGATTTTACTGCAGGCTAAAGAGATGGAAGATATTTTTATTTTAAGCATAACGCCGATACTAAATCCTTAATAAACATCCCTTAATTCTCACGTTCGGATCTACCCCGGTAGTTAAGAATTATTAGTTTAATTTAATTATTATTAAATCTCTTTATTATAATAGGGTCAACAACTTATTACACCTGTATAAAGTAGAAATCTATAGTGTAAGATTTTTTTTTTTTAAAAGCTTTCTTGGAACGTTTGTATTTAAAAGATTACGTGGTTATCTTTATCTTCAAAAAATATTTTCAACTACGTAGCCTTTCAAATTGCCAAACATGTGCTGCGGTGTTTAGGTATGGAAATCATGTTGAGCTTTTTAATATTAATGTAAACACAACTTTAGCAACATTATTTTAAACAAAGTGTAATTGGTATTATTTTAATCTTCTAGAATATACAGGAGTAGAGAAATAAAGTTTATAAACCGCGAAATGTTTCCAAAATAGAGCAAATAGTAATAAACCGAATAATTTTTTATTGAATACTTATAATATTGTATTCAAGGCATTACAATTATTAGGTAACAATAATTCTATTTCTGTATTTTTAACATAAATATTTTACAGAGATTCTATAATTTGCATAGAATTCTGTATATATAAAAATGCTTAAGAACGAATTCCCATTTGATATGACATAGTCAAATGTAGGTATAGAGTGGAGAATAGTAGAATATAGAATGCGTAGCTATTATCATTCATTTACAGAGACCCACAAAATAATTCGACCCACAAAATCATTCGACCCACATGCTTATCTAGATGTTAGGGCGTTGGCTACTAGACTGTAGGTACCGGATTCGAATCTCGACTCAGGCATGGACGTTTGCAATGCGCCAGATTCCTCTATAAACAGAGGTTCTAGTCTGTTTAGCTCTCGTGTGCAAAATATGGCAGTAGCCCACACATCTATCCCACCATCTATCCAAAATAATTCGGTTACAGTACTGTGTATGAGCGATAAGTGCATCAAGCAGGGCGGTCGCTCTGCCAAGCCAAGCTTTAAAAAAACGCCACACAAACAACGCCAAGAACTGGAATAAAGACCGCTAATGCTTACTTACAGAAAGCGACTTCGCAATGTTAAATCGACAAAACATGCCAGATTAAAATATCAGATATCAAAGAAACCAAGCGTCGCAGAAAAAAACAAACGAAAACTAGAAGAATCTAAGGAAGAATTTCTTCAATTTAAGACCAAACTCATCTTCATAAGTGATTTATAAACAGAGATATAGCTTTTTTTAAAAAACGTCGAGTTACTTAAAATGATCACTTTTTTCTTCGTCAAACTTTTTTTTTCAAACAACCTATAGGCCTTAATATTCGGCAGAATGAAAAAAGGAGTGCATTTTTGGACAAGTAATTACGTAATCTATGTGCTTTTATAAAATTCAGTGTAAAAAAAAATATTTTCTATCCTTAATTAGCAAAAAACTGTTAATTAACTTGGCAATTAAAAAATTATGCAAAAGCAGAGATAAAACCCGCCAATGACCATGTACAATCTGTATTATAATAGCACATATCAGTTACAGGTTATAACCACATCAACTTTCATCTGCAAGTCAGCCATTTTTTTCTGAATATATTTTTTTTAAAATAAAACTTCATAATTATAAGAACACACATTTTATCAGACAATTAAATATGACTGCAAACTGTGGCAGATGACTGTTTCCAACATGAACAAGTATGAGAAATTGCCGCTGAAGGATATCGGTCTGGGTAGCTCAGTCACAGCGCGTCAGAACGGCATGCACAAGGTCCCAAGTTCGAGTCCTGCCCCAGGTCAACTTTTCACTCATGTTTGTTTAGTATATTTAATTGTATGATAAATTGCGTGTTCTTATAATATTGTAAAATAAAGTAATCAGACGTAGTGTTTATGCGTTAAAAAATATTTTAAATATATAATTTACGTTTTTAGAAAGATCTTTAAAAATAGATTAGTTTTTGAGGGAAGATGTACCTTCTAAAATGTATACATTAAGACTTATCGGCATTTAAAATTTCTTTCCAAACGTAAACAAAATTTTTTAAATGAATTAAATGTGATTCATTTATTTCAAAAAAAAAAAAAAAAAATACGGTAAAGGACAGGCATTTCGTTCGCAGGAATAGCTTTCACGTCATTTTCCTATAAATTAATGAAATCCAATTGTTAAATTATTTTTGTTTTAGAAGTAAAGTTTCCATTTAAATTTATTTTAACAGTACAATGTTTAATTGAATAAAATAATGTAAATCTAAGAAATTGCTTAGAAATTCCAAACATGCACAGGGCAACGCAAAAAAAATAAATAATAATAAATAAATAAACAAAAAATAAATAAATAGATAAATAAATAAATAAAAATCAGCTTTTAGAAATTCTAAAAATTGTTCGTATATCTTAATTACATGCTAAAGGAGTGTTTATTTCTATATTATTCTATATATAATAGTAATTTCAGCAAATATATTAAATTCCAATGCGATCTGATTTAAACTTTAAGATAGTTTATAACACATGATAAAAAAAAATATATAAAAAAGAATGGCGCGTCACATTTCGGGGAGGGGATGGGGAGGGGCGTGAACAAAATTAGGAAGTATAATAAGGGTATCTGTTTGAAACTTTACTATATTTTATAACACATAACATAAATTTTAAAAATAAAGCCGCGTCAAAAATAATAGGGAGGGGCGAAGCGTGTGTTGCCTACACAAGGGGTGGGACACTCTTCTAAATTTTAACGATATCCGTCATGTCACATATCGTTACAAAGGGCTGTGACCACTTATTTATATTATACATCACAGGTGTCACCCCCCCATTTTGCACCACCCCCCGACACTACTCATGTGATATATCGTTGGAAAGGTCTGTGAACACTTAATCATATTATGCAGGGGGGGGGGGGGTATTTTCTGAATTTTGCACATACCCCTCATGTGATACATCGTTGGAAAGGTCTGTGACCTCTTAATCCTATTATGCATCTTCGGTGTTCATCCCCCTAAGTTTGCCCTCCAAACGCGATTAGCTTTCACCACCAGGGGGCGCTTTCCTGTCTCTGTTTCTATGGGTCAGATCACGACGGGGTACGGCTCATTCGACTCGACATCGATATAGCTTTCTGATTTTAGTTCGTTTTTTCACCACAAGGGCACTTTACTATCTCTGGTTCTATGGGCTGGATCACGACGGGGTATGGCTCATTCGACTCGACATTTATAGCCTTAACGATTTCAGTGCCCGAGGTTCATATAGAACAGATTGCGCTACCAGTTGGTGGAAGATGGAACTTGAGCGTGCGCAGCACGACTGCTATACGGTGCCGAAGGCAGTGGGGACCCGTGTCGGAGGTTCGTTTGGTTAGAGGTTTATACTATTCGATGTGCAAATTAAGGGATTATCCGGTGTCGAAGACAGTGGGGATCCTGGTCGGAGGTTCGTTCCGTTCGAGGTTTTACAAGATTCGAGGCCCCGATGTAAATTAGGGGCCCCCGCTAGCGGGCGAAGCCAGCTAGTGCTAATAATAAAAGAGACTGACATCATTTTTGATATCAAATGCAGCACTGACACGCTATGTACGTATTTAATTTTTTTTCATTTCATGGATAAGTCAGTGATGGTTTTTAACGGAGGATAACAAGTATTATAACAAGCCACATTTAGTATGTTGTTTTTAAGAGTGTAATTAGTTTAATTGAAAAATCTACTGGCATTTCTAGTTAACCCTTTAAACAATGACTGAAAGTAAAATGTAATTAATTTCTCACGTTTAGATTATTTAAATTATGTTTAATCTATTTAAATAAAAAGAAATGATATCTACAAAAACAACTTTTCAAAAGTAAAAAAAGCCAAGCGTAAAAAGAAAAAAAAGAAGTTGTGGCTAAAAAATGGTGTGATATCAAATTTCCAAGCTATTATATTACTTATTTAACTTTTTTTCATTAAATAAGTTATTATATATATAAGTGGAGTGCCTACGTATATGTTAATAGAAATCGTTTTCTACTGTACTAAATACATCCTAACGAGTTTCTGAAAATGCAATTTTTTGTCAAATTATGCATGATGGGCTTGGCGGCCATCTTTACATATTTCTAAGCATCCAAATTTATAAAGTAAAAGTGTAATATGTTTGCACTGTAATATGTTTATAACATTTTCGAACTTCAGATTTTAACTACGGACAGATAAATTAGATAAGACTGATATTTTGAGAAATTGATTTTTACTAGTTTGAAATTATTAATTACTCTAAAGAAATAAATCATAAGATGAATCTTTAAGATAAGTCATCATTATCTTAAGACACAATTTTCAGAGCATACAAGTCTGTAAATGAAACGCTTAAAACATTTGCTTAAATAACAATTTTGAACGTCCGATTTTAACTACGGATTTGAGTGCTTAGAATTTTGTGAATAATATGCAAAGATGGCCGCCAAGCCCATCATGGATAATTTGAAAAAAAATTGCATTTTCAGAAACTCGTTAGGATGTATTTAGTACAGTAGAAAACGATTTCTATTAACATATACGTAGGCACTCCACTTATATATATAATAACTTATTTAATGAAAAAAAGTTAAATAAGTAATATAATAGCTTGGAAATTTGATATCACACCATTTTTTAGCCACGACTTCTTTTTTTTTTTTTTTTTTTTTTTACGCTTGGCTTTTTTTACTTTTGAAAAGTTGTTTTTGTAGATTCTACATTCAGTTTAGAGCATAAAAATAAATTTATTTTAACCACCAATAATGATGTTGGGACAAAAAATTATAGTTTTTAAATTCGAAATTGTACGTTCTAATGTAAAGTTTATGTAAAGTTTAATTATTTTTAATCTGTTAACATGGATATATAGGTATAAACTGATACTTACATATAAATATAGAGAGATATATACATAGATAAATTTTCTAATTTGTTTATAAACGTTAAGCAGACGTTAAATAACAGAGTAAAATCATAAACAATGAAGAAAATAGGCACAATAAACTTTAGTTTTCTCCTTAAAATACCATTTTTTAAGTGATACGAAATGGTCTCATCATTTAGTTTACTTACAAGGAAGGTCTCCATAAGCGCATACTCAGAAATTTTTTTTAAAAAAAAATTGCAGAATATTCTTCTCATGAGGATATATACGCTTATAGAAAAAATTTTTGCAGAACCTCCATATAACGTCCGTAAAAAAATATGAAAATTTCGTGTTTTTGGAAATTTATGGCTGGTTGGCGACAGAATGAAAAAAAAAAAATGCGCTTTTATGATAATGCACATTTAAGAATTTTTTTTTCTTCTTTTCATACTGAACTGGTTTAAGTAAGTTTAACTTACATGAATGCATTTTTATAACTACGGTTTTGCATATATGTATATACATAATATGTTTATATAAAGAAAATTAACAATCGTATTCTACAGTTTAGTACAACATTCAAATTCATTAAAAATGTTTTAAACTGATAATTAATGTCCGATTCTGAGCACTGCCAATTTGACTTCGATATTGTTATCGTCGGAGACAACAATAGAAAAGTATTGTTGCCATGGAAACAAGGACTTATTCAATATCGAATAATATCATGAGAGCGTTCTTAATTGAGCAGTAACTGTTAAAATACACTTAAAACTTATTCAGCCGGTGAAACCGTGTAAAAATAAATAACTTCAGTAATACGCAACTTGTACATATATTACATAAGCTTATAGAGCAAAAATAATACACTATTTAATCGTTTAAGTTTAAATTAATAAAGTACTACGCATTTAAACACTCACTTAAAAAAGGAATTTCCAAATGCCTTAAAATCGCTTGCATTTGGCGAGGAAAAAGTGTTGCTAGCCAAATCGAGTGTTTTTGGGCCAAATGCACAAAATATTTTATTTTTTAGCAGATTTTCTACTAGTATTCCGCAGCTAAATTTGACTTATCCTTTATTCCGTACACGAGTAGTTCCATTACCATTTTGTTTTTCAAAATATTCTGAGTAACTTTAAGGAGACCTTCCTTGTTAGAAGACAGAAATAATGTGAGCATCTGTATATGATTTTTTTCTACGGAATAAAACAGATTCAGAAACAATTATTTTATTGAAACAAGTTTTTAAATGCAAATGTATTCCTGAGTTAACAATTTTTACATGCCACATTGTAGAAAAAAATATGTTGTTGAAAACTAAATGCAGATGGTCTCGTTATTTGAGTTTTATAGGGTTCGCTAAAGCAGCTTGGACCGAATAATGCTTAGGTACTCACATTAAAAGTAGACTGAATGATGGGACTGCACATCATCTGAAGAAAGGTGATCGGAAACAATTCTGTATGTATGATTTTTTTAAAAATTATTAACGTATTAAAATGCCCCTTGTATTATTATCTGATTAGTATATATTATATTAGTATATATATACAGGGTGCCCCAAAAGTCCTTGACACATTTTAAAATTCAATAAAAGATCAAGCAATTGGCGTACGAGAGTTTGTTTTGAATATAAATGCTTTTTATGATATGAAATTTTGTTTATGAAAATAAAAAAAATAATAGTTCCAAAATGTCTCATAGATGGCGCTGCTTCTGGAAAGTTACCGAATAGGTAGAGTGCCTTTATACATAACAATGGCGAACGATACGTATGCCCAGTTTTTGTCCAAACTACTGCAACCCACATTCCAGAACTTAACAATACTCACCATCCTGCGTTCGATTAGACGAGTAAGGATGGATTGACGAGTATTGTTAACTTCTGGAATGTGTGTTTCTATAGTTTGGACAAAAACTGTGGATACGCATTGTACGTATTTCGCCATTTTTATATATAAAGGCATTCTAACAATTCGATAACTTTCCCAAAGCAACGCCATAGATGAGAAATTTTTGGAACTAATTTTTTTATTTGCTTAAACACAATTTCAGATCATAAGAAGCATTTCCGTTTAAACCACACTCCCGTACGCCGATTGCTGGATCAGGATCTTTTATTGAATTTAAAAATGTGTCTAGGACTTTTGGGACACCCTGATTTTTGGTGTTATTTTACACCATCTCGAAAATCTTGATACATGTTTAACTATCAAGCCGCTCTCTACAAAAAGTTTAATAAAACCCACCTTTTTCACAAAATTATTTAACTATATCTTTTCACGACATTTATTTACCTTCAAGTTGTAACCATTCTTTTTATTACATTATCGCAGCAAATAAAATTAATTGTACATTTTTTAAGACCTGAGTGATCGTTCTGCGGCCCATAGTTTGAAAACTGCGGATTTAGAGTATTATATATCCGATCTTTCTAAAATAGATGTTGATGTCTTATAGAAAAAAAATATTCATATTAGTTAAATTTAAATAATATTTAAAAGCTTCAAACGTGACTTATTTGAAATCTATAAAGTATGTCGAGCATGTTTTTTGTCTTTTACTAACATACTTAAAAAATACTGTTTGTTTCACCAAAAAATGCTTATTTTTCCAATATTTCTGAAGCTTTTCTCAGTACGTTCGTTATATTTTCGTCGCATTCGGATCACGAAAGCAGGTTTTGGGTGTTTTAGATGCATAATAATACAATACGAAAGGCCAAAAAATATTCTCATAAAACCATTGTCTTGTTTTCAAATGGATCTACACAAAAATCTTATTAAAGTTTGAGCTTTATTTATAGCAAAATTTCAAATATTTTCTGGTGAAAATGCTATAGAGAAATTACCTCTATTTTTACGATACTTTTTAAATATACTTTAGCCCCATGGATATCTTGAAATAGAGAGTTGTCATGATATAAAAGCGGAATAACATTTCATGAATGAATTTTTATATTTTTTTAGATTACACCCGTTGAATACAGAAACTGAAATTTTCTTAAACAAAGATTTTACATTTGCAGTTTTGTGGAAAACACATTCTGTATGCTGAAATTTTGCAAAATATATCTTCAACAATGTTACAAATACAGGATTATCAGCATTTTTCAAACGTTACATTTACATTTTTTGTGTGTGTAAAACGGGAAATATACACGATTTATAATACGTGTGCATCTAGGGTCCAGTTTATATGATTAACTGAATAAAAAAGATTATTTTTTTTAAATAAGTGTCACTTAACTACTTATTATTATTTATTTCAAAAAGTTGAAAACTTCTTTGCACAATTTTCCTAACTTTTCCTGTGATAACAATCAGTTTCATGTGACGAAAGAAGATGCTAATTGCTTCCGTAACTATATTTTTGACTTATTAAAGAAGTAAATAAAAGAACCTCTTCTATAATGATCGATTTCTTCAATTGTTAAAGTTCTATCTCGTTGGGAGTATGAGGAATATTTTTGTGTGTATGAAGTAATTCCATACGAGACCAGTTGCCTTCGGCGAATAATTTATGTTTTGAGACCCCTGATAAATTTAACCATATTCAAACATTTATTTTTCTAGAAACATTCAGTTGAGAAAAGGAATTTGCATTTTCTAATTATAAGGTAGAATCTATTGCTGGTGATATTCTATTCTAACGTACAAGTATTTGAACTTCAGCTATTTAACCGACAGTTAAGTTATCGCTGAATACATATACGGAAATATTCTAACTGAGGGAAAAAGTGTCCGATGCAGGAATCGAATACTGAAGCACTGGGCACTTGCATCAAATTCTAACACTTTACCAACTAAACTACCCTGGCCATCTCTGCCCGAAGGAATTCACCCACACAATCCTTTGACAACAACGTTCGGTTTGCGCTATTACACAGTTCAAAAGATTAAACCACAGGTAATGTATCACCATTAAACATAATTATACTATAGATAATAATATAATATGTATACTTTTTAATCTCAGTCACACTTATTGGAGAAAATCGTGCATTTGATTTTTTCTTTAATCAGAATGATTGAGATAATAAGTATTACAACATAAATTTTAATTAACATGCAAAAAGAAAAAAATAATAAAATATACTTAAAGTAATACGTAAAGTTTCTTACATTTACTAATAGTGATAATAATAGTAAGAATAAGAATATCCAATGTAATTCTAATTACGATGTTAGTTAGGATTCCTCTACATTCTAAATATACATTATTTTATTTTTTAAAAGTCGAAAACAGCAAATGCATGTTAGACCTAATTCTTCTATTGATGGATTCTCTGGCTCAATCGGGACTATGAGTCCTGATCTCAAATGGTATCTCCTGATATAAAATCCGTTAAAGATCGTGCTGATAACACCAAACAGAAACATTTTTAACATCGTGAAAGCGAGAGGTTTATACAAGTTCTAAATAAAAGTCACACTGCGATGGTTTCGTAAAATTTCATGATATTCATTTGTGGCAAAGCATGCATGTGTTATTACAATGCACAATTTTATAAAAGCAATGCAAGCAATTTCAATCAATTTTATCAGAAATTTTCGTTTATTAAAATATTACAATTAAACGGAATTGCTATCAATATGTGTTAAGAATTATATAAAGTTTATTAAAAGTTTATTTATCCTTTATCACAGAAAAAAAATATTTTTTCGTCACTTGACGAATGTACGAGATATAAAAGTTACAATGCCTTTTATACATAAATTTGGAAAAAATAAACTATTACTAAAAACATACTAAATGTTCATTATTTTTTTTATTATTTATTTTTCGGGATGATGTACTCTACTAAAAACCAACATTGAAAAATATTTAAATAAGAGTTAATTTTTTTCGAAATTAATTTATGAACTTAATTATCTTACATTCTCTATCGATTATTATGAGTTGCAGCAATTAATTAACTTTCAATAAAGTAGATCATACAATTCACTTGAAATTAATTTTTTATGTATGTTCGTCCATACATAACTCTTGAACGGATGGTACAAATTAAATGTTCTTTATTTGTTGTTGTTGGAAAAGTATTGGTATGCAGTAGGTCCGGTTTCAATATCATGATATAAATATTATATGTCTCTCTGTCTATTTTCAAGTCTTTTTTTATCTTTTAAGGTTTTAACATTCATAAAACTTCACCAATCATCACTAAATTTAAATATGCTATTAAGGTACACAGTTACACCAAAAAATTACTAATTTCAAACACTTAGCTTAAAATAAATTGTCCTCGCCGATTGTTCTGCAGGAATCGGAGGAAATCTCTTTAACTCCCTATAAAATATTCATTTACAATCAATGTAATATCACTATCGAAATGAAGCTCCGTAGATTCCACTATTCCTTTACTCAAAAATAGGAAGTCTTAGCTTCCTACCAAGCTGGCAAAACTTACAGGCGTAGATGCTGTCCTAAACAGCTAATAGGCAAAACTCAGCTTGCGGACAACACCTGGAAAATTCGATGGTGTTCAAAATCCGGACTAATTTACTATTAAAAGTGAAAAGCATCCAAATCCATCGAATCCAATACCCATCGCTATAGGGTCATTCCATGGTAACTTACGTTACATTTAGAATAATTGACTTCAGTAATTTTTGTAATATAACACCAGAAAATATTCAAAACGTAAAGTTGATGTGATTTTTTAATTAAACCTATCCAAACGGAAATTTGGATTGAAATTGCCCAAATTTAGTGATATTTATTGAACAGTGAGAATTAAATTTATTATGGTAACTTACGTTTTTTTTTCAGTGTAACGTAAGTTACCAATATAATACCAATAAGTTACCAGTTATAATAAATATAATTTACAAAATTTAAGAAATAGCACTAAATTTAAGTAATTCCCATGCTTTTTTTCCTTTGGATAGGTTTAATTAACAAATCACATCAACTTTACATTATGAATATTTTCTGGTGTTATATTACTAAAATTACTAAAGTCAATTATTCTAAATGTAACGCAAGTTACCATGGAATGACCCTATATATATATGTAGCAACTACACAACCACATATACCTAACTGTCATACCATTGAAAGAAAGAAAGATGACTATTACATTCCCGGATATTCAGACTTACGAGGCAAAACTTATAGAAATGGCAGAATAGCGCACAAATGTTAGAATTCAGGTCACCACAATTGCACGCAAACTCTCAAAACTCACTCCATCACAGAGTACCTTTATAAAGCAGTAGCTAGAAACTATGCTACACATTGAACAAGGATTCTGGATATACGTACTCTTGGCGTGACTGTATATAATTTACTAACACAGGATATTTCCTTTTACAATGTCTTCAAAAGATCATCATTCTCGTAATAAGTAGGGTACTTGCATTTTATTTTCTTTATAGATGCTGTTACTGTTTAGTCTATAATAACACTTTAAGAAAAATAATTAGATGAAGAAAATTTTATAATTTTACTATCCCATTTTAAAATGTTCAAAATAGATATTACTTAAACCTGATTTAAGATGAACTACTCAAAATATCCTAAGAAAACGTACTTTTATTATTATCTTGCTCATATATTATAGGAATACACTGCAAAAAAAGTCAAATATTTCTTAGTGTAGGAAAATATAACATTTCCACGAACGAAAATGTATAAAAACCTCTTCTGAATTGCCCACAATTCTGAAAAGCAGTCTTTATATTTAGAAAACTCAGAAACCAATATGTTTTCGAGCTTTAAAGATGCATTTATAAAACAGTGTTTCTGAAACGTGTCTTGGTTGTTTGTATAATGTATTCATCAGTTTTCTTAACCAGAAACATAGGGTTTTCGAATGCTATCTATTCTCAAGTAAACATTTTCATGTTCAACAAACATGTTTTACAGACAAACATAATAAATTAATAGCATTGACATTAACATAAGATGTTATTTTGTTATTCTTGCATACACAAATACAGTTACGCAGATGAAAATATTCAGTTAAGGTTTGATAGCATCAGAAAAACCGATATTACGGTTTGAAAAATCTGTTTAATACACTATAAAAACTACTCGGAAACATTTCCGAAATTAAGTGGTAGCAAAAGAAACTTTGTTTTTGTAAAATTTTTTTAAATCTTGAAAATGTATTGCTTTGTGAGTTTCTAAATATTTTACGCATTTCGGAATCGTGGGTAATTCGAAAGACGTTATTGTATATTTTCGTTTGTGGTTGTATTACATTTTTTGTAGATCAAGAAACATTTGTCATATTCTAAAGTGAAGTAGGACTTATTGCAAATGTTTCCACAAACTACCATAAAGTTGATAATAAAATTAGTTAAATCTAAATAAAAAAAGTCCTTCCGGCCTGTACCGGGAGGAAAAGGTAGCTTTCCTATATCTTCGTTTTAAAATTTTAGCTAATGTTACACGAAAACAGCAAGCTAAAATGCAAAGAAACGTTTACAAAAGATTCGTTAATACTGAATTTGAATAAGAAATTCGCCAAATTATTGAGCAATAGCCAAATTGGCTTCATTTATGAAGACTTATTTTGATCGCCAAATGTCGCCAATTTTGTCGCCAATGTCGCCAATTTTGGCGTTAACGGATATGAATATATAGTTTTATGCGTATGATTGGGAAAATTATTACAACAATGAAAGAAAATAATTTGCGAGTAATCGCGTTAAAGTGCTGTTTTGTTTCAAAATGTCAGCCACCCTAGAATTTCAAACTGCTCTATCTCAGCCATTTTTTAAGATAGAGGTAAACCAAAAAAAGCTCTGGAATCCTTGTATCAAGGCCTAACACGTAATTAAAAAATAAATTTGAATTTTAAAATTTTTTGTATATTTATTTTAGATTTTAAGTTATTTTACATCTTTAAATGGCCGCCATCTTGAAACAAGATGGCGGAGCAAGCTGGCCAACGAACTCGGTCGAGACATTAGTGACCTTAATACACACAATTAGTTTCATCAAAATCGGTTCATAATTACGGGCGTTATCGTATGACATAGGTCATATATATATATATATATATATATATATATATATATATGGATATATCTATATATATAAATCAACATTTGGACGGAGGGTGGTTTTGGGGTCTGGGGGTCATGATCGGTGAAAATATATCGAAATTTTCCGGAACTGCTTTCCTCCGAACGGCTGCAATAGGTAGCTTTATACTTTTTTGTATTGAAAGCTACCTAATTGTAAGTGCGTTTTACTGTGTTTTTAATACATATATTAAATTATAAGCCACCATTGTCCTCTCTAATAAACTATATTAGATTCTTGTTTACAATCCTAGTAGAAATTTTCTTAAATTTTCTACTTTGAAATTTCTGTGTAAAATTGATCCAAGCGCTGAAGTCTATTTTTTCCCTTAATTACGTTTGGCATAAAAGCTGTCTTTTCCCTTGTTTTATCTAGCATAATTTAAGTTCAAAAAGAAAAACAAGAAAAAAACACCCTTATTTTTTTTTCTTTACTACATTCTGCATTCCACCTTCCAGTTGTTTAACGATTCTTTAAATTCATTCCACATTCTATTTCTGAAAACGAGTCATACTGCATTAGACACATAAAAGCCAGAGAAAAAGGCACAAATATTCCAAAAGACTTTTCTTTGTTTCGCTTAAAGGGAGTTTGCGGAGATCTTATTAAAAGTTCGAGACATTTTTCCCATAAAGCCGGAATATTCTGTGACATATAATGTCATTCGGAAGGAATTATTCCTTATTCTTTTGTTTTAAATGGACCTCAATGCTGCATTAACCTTGAGTAAAATAGTTTCAGGTTCTTTTCATCATTGAAATAATGAAAGGTTTCCAGTTAAAAAAATGTATTTTAAATGTTACTTTCTGTAAACTTTTTTAGAAAAGTAGGTGGTAACAGTTATGGATTTTTTTTTTTTTTTTTAATAATCCTCCAGTAATTTGCAGTAAGTAGGCTATGCGCATGTTATTCTCTATACTTGTGATTATTGTTTAGCCTATAATGAAATAATGAAATAATGAAAAAAATAATCCCCAATGTTTAACCCTTCTTTGCATGAGTTTTTCTTTTACAATTGTGTTTTTTTATACATATATTAAATATTAGACACCAGAAATTTTAAGATAGATTTTTAACTTTGTTCAGCAACATAGTTAACGGGAAATTTACTGGATTAATATTTCTATATAAATATAGTGGTGGCGCAGAAGTTGATTTATTTATTAAAAGTTAAATAAAAAGTGATGGAAATTTACATCACTATGCAATTAAGGGTTAAATGTTCAAAATAGATATTCTTTAAAACTGTATTTAAGATGAACTATTCAAAATACCCGAAGAAAACATAATTTTATTAATATCTCGCTCATATATTATAGAACTTATATAATTTTTGTTTCCACATACCTGCATAAAGTTCAGAATTAAATTAGCTAAGTCAAAGATAAATCAAAATTGAAGCTTATTTCTGCTGCGCGTTTTAATATTTTAGGTAGATTTTGCAAGAAATACTACCTATTACATTCTCCCATATGTTGGAATTTCGGAAAATTTTTTGCAGATATACGCCGAGCCTGACTCCCAGAACCTAAAACCACCCCAGGTCAAAACGTTATATATCTATCTATCTATCTATATCTTTTTTTATGGACACGATAACTTCAATAATTCTGCACAAGTCTCAACCAAACTAACATATAAAATCAAGGGGCATAAAATCTCGATCAAGTTCGTTAATGGGCAAAATCGAACCAGTGGGGGAGGGGGAAATGGGGGGGGGGGTTGTAAAAACAGAAAAAACCTTATAACGTCTTAATTATGATAGGTATCGAATCCGTTTAAAGTTATTATTACTTCACTTCTAGGAAAAGGGCTGAAAATTTATGTATGGCAGATTTTTGATATCATTAAAAATGGCCTCAAGGGGGAGGGGGGATAGGGGTTTAAGAAGAAAAAAATTCGTAACTTCTTCGATTCACAAGGTATAAACCCGCTTAAATTTATTATAAATGCTATTAATATTATCTAGAACTTTTATATTGACAATTTTTTATAGGACCAACCCTTAAAGCAAATAAAATTAAATTAAATAAAATTAAATAAAAATACCACCCAGTTCCGCTTACAAATGCAGCTAGATTTCGAAGTGGGCGGTCCCAAGAGCCGCATCATGCAAAAAGTTCATTTCTTCTGCAATTCCCAATAAACAGGCGCCCCACGATTTGCGTCTTCAAAATTTATTTATGCCTGTAGATCAAGCCGTCAGGGATATTTTTTAGCTCACAGTCTATCAAAGCCTGAGAGCTTATGTGCCCGCCGGTTCTGTATGTATGTATGTACGTAACGCGATAACTCTTGATAGAACTAACCGTTTTACTTTAAATTTGTTTATAGGTTCCTTGTGATAAGGCGCTTTCCTGATTTGTTATGGAGGTTCATTGGTTAAGCATAAAGGGGAAAAACGGGGGGCTAACCCCCCATAATTTAGATAAATGGGTTTTTCATGCAGAATTATCCCATTTTCTTCAAATTTTGTATATAGGTTCAGTTTGATAATGCGCTTCTGTCAATAGTTTTGGGGTTCATCGGTTAAGTATAAAGAGGGAAAGGGGAGATAACCCCCCCCACCCCTAATTTAGATAAATGAGTTCTTCATTCAGAATTATACGATTTTCTTCAAATTTTGTATATAGGTTCATTGTGATAATGCGCTTCTCTGAATAGTTTTGGGGGTTCATTGGTTAAGTATAAAGGGGGAAAGGGGGTTTAATCCCCCTTAATTTCGATAAAAAAAATTTCATGCAGAATTATCCGATTTTCTTCAAATTTTGTATATATATTCATTGTAATTAGAGACTTCCCCGATTAGTTTAAGGGGTTAGTTTTAAATTAGTTTAAATTTCTGTCTAAAATTGATCCCATAGCGCTGAAATCTATTTTTTTCTATTTTGGCATAAAGCTGTTTTTTTTTCTTTTTTTATCTAGCATAATTTAAGTTTTAAAAAATGCCCTTATTATTTTCTGTAATTTATTCTGCATTCCACCTTTCTCCTTTCCACTTCCAGTTGTTTAACGATTCTTTAAATTCCTTCGACATCCTACTTCTAAAAACGAGTCATATTGCATTAGAGCACATAAAAGCCAGAGTAAAAGATACAAACATTTCAGAAGACTTTTCTTGTTTCACTTTCAGAAGAATGTTGCAATATCAAGGCTTTCACAAATATTATTGATAATAAATTGATAATAAATATTAATGATATATTATATTATTGATAAATATTATATTATTACTTTCTGTACCTAAAGTGTTTATTTAATGCTATTGGTTCTATTGTAATCGAATTTGATAAGTTATTTTAGCTTTTGTGTAATTTTTGAAAAAAAAAATACACAAAAGCTGATTGATACATTCTGAAATATGAAATTCCGTGAAGGGAGCTACTTCTTTCCATTGCCACCCTCCTAAAATGGCACCCATGGTCTCATTTCAAACCAAACCCAGATTTTCACCCATAACGGTTGCATTATTAAAATTAATCTAAAGATATATTTTGTTCACTTGTTGTGAAATGTGATGACATCACGAAAAGTTCTTGATATGGCTATTCACATCCAAACAACACTGAGTTCGAGACTCCATAATTTTCAATACATCTGTTATGATTTTACTGATTGAATTACAGTATGTGTCGTGTGTACAAAAATTGTATTGAAACTTTTTTTCACTTTTCTTTTTACTTTTTACTGCTGGTGTCACTTCAAGCCAAACCCAGATTTTTACCCATAACTTTTCCATTATTAAAATTAATCTAACGATATTTTTTGTTCAGCTGTTGTGAAATGCGATTACATCACGAAAAGTTCTTGATATGGGTATCCACATCTAAACAACACTGAGTTCGAGAGTCCATAATTTTTAATATACAGGGTGTTTCAGTTAAACGTTTCAGAACTTCTAAGAGGGGTAGGGTACATCCTAACAACTCAAAATCATATAGCAATGTGGGGTCGGAAATGCTTTCCTGAAGCGGTGTTGTACACAGAAGCACCATAAAGAAAAGAGACCGTAAGTGAGAAATCGTTTTTATAATACATGAAAAGAAGCAAAAGGTACATGGATTAAAGTAAGTGTTCGAAGTTGCTTCCACGGGCTACAATGCACGCGTCACATCTCCAACGCATGGACATCCGAACATCCTGGAATACTCCAGGCGAATTTCGAATTTCTCTGGCAGCTACTGCGATTCTTGCAACCAGCTCCTCAGCATTGTCAACAGGGGTGTCATAAACTAGCGATTTCATATGACTCCAGAAATAAAAATCAAGACATGATAGGTCGGGTGACTGAGCAGGCCAATGCACGGGACCACCACGTCCGATCCACTGTTGACCAAATGTGACATCCAGGTAGTTACGAACAGCTCCGCTATAATGGGCAGGGGCTCCATCGTGTTGGAACCACATTGTCTGTTGCGTCGATGCAGAAATCTGTTCATCTCTCAAAAGTTGTGGCAATACTTGCTGCAGAAAGAGCAAGTAGTTATCTCCGGTTAGACGACACGGTAACAGGTAAGTTCCGATGAGGTGATCTCCCATAATACCGGCCCATACATTGACCGAAAATCGAATCTGTGCTGCACGACGTCGTATTGCATGCGGGTTCTCGACCGCCCAGATATGGTCGTTATGCGAGTTGAAAATTCCTTTCCTTGTGAAGGATGCCTCATCGGAAAACAACACTTCAGCAGGAAAAGTGGGATTTATAGCACATTTTCCAAGGTACCACTGTGCGAAAGCAATACGAGGTGCATAATCCTCAGGTTGCGATGCCTGGACACGCTGCACGTGAAACGGATGCATGTCTTGTTTTCGGAGAATCCTCCAGACGCTGCAAGGGGAAACCCCGACTACGTTTGCTAGACTTCGTGTACTCGTTCTTGAATTCCTCTGTACATGCTGCAGCACATTCTGTTCGACGGCTGGATCCGTGCTGTTTTTACCCTGACCCTGTCAGCTCTTTCATATGAACCTGTCTCAGCTAACCTCTGGTGGAGTCTTGCAAATAAATTATGACTGGGAATACGCCTCGTCGGATATCGTTCCGCGTACAAACGCTGTGCGGCTGGCCCACTACAATTTGCAGCCCCGTACACCAAATGCATATCGGCTAATTCTGCGTTCGTGTAATCACCCATCCTACTAACTTGGCGTTCTTGTGCGAAATGAAGATTCCCTGCACCAAAGCTCGGAACTTTTGCACAACGCCCATCTACCGCGTCAGGAAAGCATTTCTGACTGCCCATTGGTATATGATTTTGGTTCGTCAGGATGTACCCTAACCTTCTTAGAAGTTCTGAAACGTTTAACTGAAACACCCTGTATATGTCATACTTTTACTGATCGAATTATAGAACACTTCTAGTAGGTGTAGTATGAAAAGCGCATTGCAATTTTTTTCTTTACGTTTTTCCAACTTCTAGTTTAACGATTGTTTGCACATTCTATTTATGAAAACGAGTGTTACTGCCTTAGATGCATAAAAGCCAGAGAAAAAGGCACAAATATTCTAGAAGATCTTTCTATATTCTGTTTAAAAGGAATTTTTGGAGACCTTATTAAAAGTTCAAGACATTTTTTTCATCATAAACCCCGAATATTCGGATTCACTTAATGCCATTCAAAATGAATTATTCTCTATTCTTTTGTTTGAAATGGACATCTGTGCTGCATTAACCTTGAGTAAAATAGTTTCAGGTCATTTTCACCATTCAGTAATAAAAAGTTTCCAGTTAAAACAAAATGATCATTTTAAATGATATTTTCTGTAGCAACTTTTAGAAAGGTAGGTGATATAATCTGTTTTTTCATTGAATAATCTGCTGTAAGTAGGCTACTGACATTTTATTTTTCCGAAAGATCATTATTACTTAGCCTAAGATGACGATTAAAAAGAATATTATTCTATAGAAGAATAAAAATTCGCTTTTCATATCCCCTTTTTCCAAATGGTAAAATTGCTTTGAAACTTAATTTAAAAAACTATTAAAAAATTTCTGAAAATATAAGAATTTGACACATTATTAACATAAGACTTCTACATGCATAGGGTGTAACAAGAAAGTTGGTAGAAATTTAATATGTGATAGTATATGTCAAGATAAACAATTTTTACATGCGATTTTAGGATCCGATTCCACTATTTCATCAAAAATACATGGTGTCTCACTTCAAATTGAAGCTGGATTTTTATTCTGAAATTTAACGATAATGAAGTGCTTCTAAAAATGTATTTTCAAGAGATTTACTTTGTGTTGTATAAAAAAAATTGTCACATCGCCGAAGTTCGGTAAATGGTCTCCATTCATGTCCAAACAACGCTGAACTAGATGCCACTTACTTTTTAATGTAGCTGATTGTACTTATGCTTTCACTTACCAAATTAGAATGCTCTTACGGTACTTTCTCGAGCATCAAAAACAAAAGACTGACCTTATTCCTTTTTTTATTACTTTCAATTTTTTTGTTGTGTGAAGAACGATTCTTTAAATTTCATATCTTATCCTACTTCTGATAACGAGTCATACTGCATTAAAAACATAAAAGACAAATACAAAAGCAGGAGTATTTTTTTTTTTTCGACTGAACATCATATTCTGTTCCGTTTTTAATGTTCTATCAATTGGTGCTGTCGTTGATGGAGTATATTTTACGAGTTGTTCAAAACCAAACGATTTTCGTGAAAGCTGACCTGCTCCTGATACAGTCATATCAAGTATAACATGCAACCCTGGGATAAAAACTGTTCCAATTGCGATAAGTAATTTGTTTTAACAATTTTCTTAAAACTCTAAAAGGATTTCACTTTTTAAAAAGTCCTTCCAGCCTGTACCGGGAGGAAAAGGTAGCTTTCCTATATCTTCGTTTTAAAATTTTAGCTAATGTTACACGAAAACAGCAAGTTAAGGTGCAAAGAAACGTTTACAAAAGATTCGTTAATACTGAATTTGAATAAGAAATTCGCCAAATTATTGAGCAATAGCCAAATTGGCTGCATTTATGAAGACTTATTTTGGTCGCCAAATTTGGCGATATTTCGCCACATTTCGCCAATTTTGGCGAGAATTTGGCGCTAACGGATATGAATATATAGTTTTATGCGTATGATTGGGAAAATTATTACAACAATGAAAGAAAATAATTTGCGAGTAATCGCGTTAATGTGCTGTTTTGTTTCAAAATGTCAGCCACCCTAGAATTTCAAACTGCTCTATCTCAGCCATTTTTTAAGATAGAGGTAAACCAAAAAATGCTCTGGAATCCTTGTATCAAGGCCTAACACGTAATTAAAAAATAAATTTGAATTTTTAACATTTTTGTATATGTATTTTAGTTTTAAATTTTTAAATGGCCGCCATCTTGAAACAAAATGGCGGACGAAGCTGGTCAGCGAACTCGGTCGAGACATTGGTGAGCTTAATACACACAATTAGTTTCATCAAAATTGATTTATAAATACGAGCGTTATCGTATGACATAGGTCAGATATATATATATATATATATATATATATATATATATATAAATCAACATTTAGGCTGGTTTTGGGGTCTGGGGGTCATGATGGGTGAAAATATATCGAAATTTTCCGGAACTGCTTTCCTCCGAACGGCTGCAATAGGTAGCTTTATACTTTTTTGTACTAAAGCTACCTAAAAATAAAAACTTAAATTCCAATGTCAATTTTGTAAACAACTTCATTTTTCATGTAAAATCATGTTTCAAGTCCTCTTTTGAATAATAAAAAGATTTATTGCGTATTGTGTTTATTTATTTTACACCAAAATTATTTAATTTAGCAGAACAGCATTTTACTTAACCATCATACGTAGTATATAGGGTAAGTCTTGTAATCGTTTTGAAAATGGGAAACAAATTTTTTGGCGGATTTACACGTTTCAGACACTGGAGATTCCGAAAAACATATTTTTAGAAAGAAAAAGGAACAGATGCTTTACACTCACGCAGATATGTTTGGCGACTTTTTGGTTGGCGCGATTTTCAAGCCCGCGCCAAACCAATAACTTAATACAATGGCTAGGTTGCCATTAAAGGAAAAAATCCCCTAAATTTGGCGACTTTTTTCCTTTTTATAACCGATTAAAAAAAAAAACTGTGCGTGAGTGTATGACATCATAGCCAAAAAAAATTTGCCGTCCGTCTGTCTGTGTGTCTGTAAACGCTCTATCTCCTGAACAAAATGAGATAGAGACTTGAAATTTGGTATGTACTTAGTATGTAATACTGGGAAGAAGCTTATTGAATTTAAGTAACCTCGATTATCCGGAACTATTTTTTTCGGACTCTCGAAATATTCGTTCTGATAAAAGGTATATAAAATTTTTCGAAATTGTTTATTTCAAGGAATGAATATAAAAGATAATAAAAAAATATAAATTTTGCATAAAGAATGAAGTCGATCGAATAATTAGTTGCCGAGATATTTGTAGTCATATTTTCCATACTCTTCGATTTTTCATGACCTTGTATTTTTTCCAAATTTCAATTCAAAAATATATTTTAATTGGAAATAAGACGCTTAATCCGACGCAGTTAACCGTTAATTAATATGATTATCAATTTTGGAGTTGTAAGGATGTTTCTTTTACTCAATTCAGTAATAGAGCATTTAATGTTTATGACGTCATCAAGCCACGATTTTATTCGAATTGCAATGCATTTTATAAATAGTTTGCACATGATTTATTTTTATATTTTATATTATGCATATCCATGATGGGTAAGTATTACGGTGGCCGCCAACGACTAGTTTTTATTGGAGAAAATCACGATTTATGCAACATGGAACAATGGTCACCATATCATGTGCACATTTTCCTGATATGGCCACTTTGTAGACTTTTAGAATTCCTTTTTTTTTTGGACTAGTAAAACTATTTTCATAGGGAATGCAATATATATTTTTATGAAAGTCCATTAACCCGAGAACGTTAAAAAAATAAAACGGTTTTGATTTTTTCAAAATGACAAGGGAAAATTCTTAAACTTCAGCATAAAAATTTCAGAGACACCCACCTTATATCTTTTTTGTTCGTTTTTCAGTAAATATTTTGGACATCTCCGTAAAGTAAATCCAGTCGCTTAAGCTTCAACATTTTTTTTCCTTACTAGCCGAGTCAATCAAAATATATTTCGCAGAGTAAAACTGTTCCAAGAATTATTCAATTGTTTAAATTTATTCAATTACCAACGGTTAATCCAGCTCAAATTCATTCTATTTTCTTCAACTACTTTTTGCACCACAACTAGAGTTTAATTTTAAACAACCAGGCAATCATTTACTTTACATATTAATGGCCATTAAATTACTGAACACATAAAAATGAAGCATGTTTTACCTTTTAGAATATTTAACTGTTACTTGAAAATAGATGAACTTTGTAGATAAATATTAAAATTTAAGACAAGCATGAAGTGGACTGTCCATTGCTCTTTTAACATCTAGTTTAATGATGTTTTCCCGTTAAAGATAAAGATTGGGTGACTGGTACTGGCATCTATTACTTTTATCTCGAACGTTGAATAAAATCAGTGTTAGTCAGTTATGACAGGCATGTATTAGAATCTTTGCATACATGGCTAATTCTAATAATCAGCTATCCATGGCATTAGGACTACTAATAGATGAGGTCAATATATTTTTTCCGGTCATAGTTTTAAAATGAAAAATCACAAAGTCAAAAACTGTACATAATTTCTTAGGAATCCTTTTAATTTGTCACAATATCCTTTCAAGATATGATGTACTTATTGGCACATCACCACAAAATTTGTCTTTGTACCCTCATTATCATCGTCGATATTTATTGCTGTTACGCATTGCATCGTATTGTTGTGTTACAGCTAATGTGAATAGCTAGTAGGATCCTAAAAAATTTCTGAAGGATAATTTAAAGGGTTAGAATGACAGTGGAGTAAACCAAAAATTTGAAAAATCTAGATAATCATAGTTTCATTGAAAGTGTATTAATTTCTATTCAGTATGACAGTCAAATAATTCATAGTTCACTTGGGGAGTCGCTAGATGACAAAACAAGTTGTACCACTTAATGCAACGTCAATACGACAAGTTTCACAAAACACTTCATTTCTCAAATTACTAAATATTGACTTACTCCACTGTCATTCTAACCTCCTCAATTCCTGAGTGATTGAATGATGTTTTTTTTCTTCAGTTATTTTATTTTAAAGCGCAAAAGTGAATGAATGATATTGCATCTCAATGTATCAGACAGAAGTGACACCACTCATATCTGGACCGTCTTTCATTCACTTTAGCGACCCCACTGATGAGCCATATAACTCTATCTAGTAACTGATAAGTGTGCAACATTTTTCCTGTTGCTGTTGATAAGTTCAAACGTTTTCGTGCTACTAATTAAGTATCTAAGCGATTTACCAATAGCAGGAACAATTTCTACAAAACAACACTTTTTGGTGACTTTTGAGAAAAAGAAAAGTGAAAACCCCTAATAAACTACCTAGGACCTCCATTTCCCAAAGTCATAACAGCTACTACTTAATTTATACAAAGGTTTAACGAACACTTTCCCATTTCATATGTCATATATAGATATGTTCGCTGCTTAGTTACATTTTGCAAAGATTTTTTTTTTTATTTTTTAAATGCTGGTTGCGAAAATTTTTAAAATATTTTCATGGCATTTGGTTTAAGATTTACAGAATAATTAAAAAAACATGGAAAATCTTCATTCATCTTATCTGAAAATAGGAAACTGTCACAAAAAAATTCTAAAAAAAAAAAAAAAAAAAGAAAAGAAAAAAGAAAAAAAAAAGAAATTTATTGCTCAACTTTAAGTTATATAATCTGTATTTATTTTATTAAAAGAAAAATGAACTAGGGTATAGAACAAGAATACACGTTACTGAAAAAATGTAAAATGTTTTCAGTGCAATTTTTAATATATCTCATTAATTTAATGAGAAATATTCTATACTCATTACATTTATTATTTTATATGTATTGCATAAACATGCATTTACAAAATTGAAGCATTTTTAACATCTTAAATCTTTGATGATGTTCTATATGTTTATATAGATTATCGAGTTATAATTAATCAACATATAAAATTATAAATTGCTGCAATTAAGTTTCATTTTCTTCTTATTTTGTTTTCATTTTAAATTAGAAAAAAATTAATGAACAAAATATATTAAACACTGGTCCTATCATTGCATCACGCTATAATGTGAAAGAAATTATGCAGATATATTTTAATTAGTTATAACAAAAATATTCATTTCTTAAAAATAATAATAATAATAATAATTTTGTTTCTTTCGAATACACGAGTATTAATATACATTTCATATATGTTACTCATGTAGTTTATATAGATATACTTATTTATTTTAATAATATGTGTTTAGAATGACTCTGGTAGTATTAAATTGAACACGGTTATAAAATAAATTATTTATTGTTATTTCATTTAAAAAACCCTCTTTAACTACAATAGTTTAAAATTGAACTATACTAATATAATCTTTAAATACAATAGATGAAAAACTAACTAAAACTAACTAACTATATAATATAATTATTGAAAAGGACGCATCAGACTATTTTGCATATTTAACCAAAACGGGACATTAAATATTGAGATGCATAATTTTCAAAACATTTGGACATATCTAAAGTACAATGCTTAATTCAATTATCTTTCATGAAAAAATTATGCATTTCATACTTTTCAATAGTCGAAGAAAATGAACAAAAATATCTTCGCTTGTATGAGCTTTTGTTATGTATAATTACAGACATATCTCCATTTACATCTATTAATGTTATAATAACTATACACAATTGAAAGCAATTTCATTTGCATATAAATAGAACTAAACTGTCTCATTAATTTGTCTCTTAAAAGATCTAAAGTTTAAATTAAATTTATTTAGAAAAACAAGTATATCAAGATGGATTCATCTAAAAACAGTAACGTTTTCTAGATGAATTTATCAAATGTTGTTTTTGCTGAGTAATTTAAATGAATGATTTGTTTTCAGTTCAACAGGAAAAGCTTTTAATGATAAAAAACATATTTAGTTAGGACATATGTTAAATTTAAAGCTTCTAAATAAAATTTGTTTTCTTTCGTGATTATGCTTTTTAAAATAATAATTATTTTGCACTTCTTAATAAAACTTCTACTAGAAAGCTTTGACGACCTACTAAATATGGTTTGTCCTTAATACAATTTCTTTTTTAATCAAGTGTTTATTATACATGTAAAGTGTATTTTTATGACTGCAGAATGTGCTATATTTCAGAATATTTGTTTGAAAAAAAATCATCTCTCCTGGATTCAGCAATTTAATTACTCAAAAGATTATGTGTAAATTCGTTATTCATATACACATAATATGGTGTTTTTTATTACAAGGGGTGTAAATTCTCATATAAAATTAAAATGTAAACCACTGAAAAAAAAAAAAATTATTTCATTAATGTAATAGAAATTATTCTGCATTAACTGTATCATAACTTTAAATCTAGACTAGTATATTTTCAAGAAGCAAGATTTTTTGATACAATAAGCTGTTTATTTTAGATGAAAAACAAGTGGGCAGGTGTGATTGAAGGGTTTCGTTTAATATTCCTTTCAAAACACTTTATCCTTTCATCAATAAATCCAAATCATTAATTTATAATTATCCTTATCTTTTACCAATACACTTTATCAATAACAACATAAATGGAAGCACCATTTAATAATAAAATGATAACAAGAAGAAGTTATTTTTTAAATCAAGTTAAAAATATTTAAGAACTACTTTTAAGGCAATTATAACAGCATATGTTTGTATATCTGAAAAGTATATTTAATTACATGATTTAATTTTGGCTAAAAATAAGAAACCGTTAAAATGGCAAAAAATATACGAAAGTTCTTTTAATTAAATTCATCAGACAATGAAATGTAAAAATATAAATTTTAACTTCCGCCGTCGAGAATAGAACTCGAAACTTTTAGGTTAAAAGGAAAAGACGCTACCACTGAACCACCTAGTCTACGCGAAAAAGACTGAAACTAAGGCTCTGTTTTAAGATCTAAGAAAATCGCAGAAATGGTTGGATCTCATTAAAATAATTAAAATTAAATTAAAATAATATGACCTTTTAAAATTTTTATTATTTAACCTGTGACAGGAGGTATTCGGCTATAAGTATGCGAAATTTCAAATCTCTGACTTATACAATTTACTTACAGTAACTTATACAGTACGATCTTTGTGACAGACAGACAGAGGAGTGAGACGAATAGGATTTCGTCAGATGAACGAAACCCTAAAAATGGAGGATACAGAGGAAAATTTACTTCAGTGAAATGTATCAGGAATTAGAATGTTTGGTATCATGTTTCTGCTCATAAGTAAAATATTTGCAATGCATTATCAGTTACTATGCTACACAGTGTCAGTTCCCATAACATTAGCCAATTATAAAGTGTTGTCATTGAAGAACTCTGGTAATTCCGGATTTCGTTTATGTTATTTTTTAAATTGATTTCCTTGGACTTCAGCGATTTTTTTGTGGGCCCTAGATTTCCTAAAATACCGTTGTAGAAAAACTTATTAAAAACAGCTAATACATTAAAAAAGTAATAATGGCTTTCTATCACACGTTTGTCTCCTTCCAGAAAATAATTACATTTGTGTATTTAAATATTGGAGCAATAGCACTTATGTTATTTATTGCATGGATGTTGCTGATGCAGATGTCGAAATTACTTATTAGTTTACATATACTTTTTAAATGAAATTAGAGCCGTAAGAAATATTTTTTACATTTGATATATGATTTTAAATGTGAAATTGAATGGTGATCAATTTTATTTTCTGTTACATCCTTAAAATTATCTCCCGCTTTAATTAAAATAGTTAATCTATTTAAATTCATCCTAACTAAATAATTTGTTCAAAGTGACTAAACAGAGTATTTGTATATTTCATCAAAACGGTACATTAAACATTAAAATATAATTTTTTTGAAACAGATAAACATATTTAATAAATCACAATACTTATTTTAATTACGGTTCATGAAAAATTTATGCATTTCATACTTTTTATTACTGGTAGAAAATAAACAATTAAATCATTGTTTGTGTGAGTTTTTATGATGTTTAGTCAAAAACAAAATTTCCTTTTAAATATCCTAATGTTTTAATAACCATATAGCATCGACAGTAATTCATTTGCATATAAATTGAATAAAACTGTGTCATTAATTTTTCTTTTAAAAATCTACTAGCTTTAATTAAATTTATCTAGAAACGTCAACTAAGATTAATGTTGTATTTTCTAAATAATTTAATTAAATGATAAATTTTTAGTTTAACAGGGGAAGCGGTTTAAAATAATACAATCATATTTAGCATAAAACAGTTTTGCTTGCTACGTATGCTGAATTTGGAATTTGTAAATGAAAACTGTTTTCACTCTTGTTTATGCGATTTAAAAACGGTACCATAACTTGGGGTCACTTGGACACAAGAAAAGGCTACTGATACAAAAATGAAAGACGTTTTAAATTAGTACTGGGTGTTCTGTATTATTAGGTAATACTGTTGCATGTAGAATAATAAAACAGAGTACAAATGTATTGTACATTACTTTACAAAAACATTTTTAAGAGTTCAGTTATTATTTAAATTTAAAATTGCAAGAGTTGTGAAATAAATAACCATCTGTTATTTTATTAAAATTATCTTCCATTTTAAATAAAGTGGTTAAGCTAATTAAATTTAGCATAACTAAATAATTTGTTCAAAGGGACTAAACAGAATATTTGCGTATTTCATCTGTACGTTAAATATTAATATACATCATTTTGAAACAGATAAACATATTTAATAAACCACAATGCCTATTTTAATTATGGTTAATAAAAGAATTATGCATTTCATAATTTTCGGTTGTAAAAATAAACATCTACATCAGGGTTTCTGAGAGCTTTTATGATGTTTAGTCAAAAACAAATTTCTTTTTTTCATCTCCTAATGGTTTAATATACGTATAGCATTGACAGCAATTCATTTTCATATAAATATAACTGAACTGTATCATTAATTTGACTTTTAAACACCTACTTGTTTTATATAATTTATCTAGAAACATCAATTAAGATGAATTTATCATATGTTGTTTTTTCTGAACAATTTAATTGTATGATTAAATTATAGTTTAAAAGGAAAAATGTTTCAAAGAATAAAAGCATATCTAGCATAAAATAGTTTTACTTGGTGCGTATGTTCAATGTGGAATTTGTAAATGAAAACTGTTTTCACTCTTATTTATGCGATTTGAAAACAGCTCTGTAACTTGGGGTTACTTGGGCACAAGAAAATGCTACTTGGACAAAGTTGAAAAATGTTTTAATATGTACGAATATTCTGTGTTACTAGATAGTAGAGATGAGTTCCTGCTATTTTTTTTTTTTGGAGCCCGAGTTCTACTGTTTGAAATCTGAGCCCGAAAAATTTCGTGTCATCACAGCCCAACCCACCGACTCTGACCCCGTCTCCAGAGCCCTATACCGTAAGTAAATAGTAAGAAATCGTGCAAAACATTTTAAAAATGTTTTAAAATTAATTTTCTCATTTAAAAATATCTTCTTACATAGAGATATGCTTTAATCCTATATACTCCCCCATGACAACGCTTCGTGATTCTCATGTCCCTGAAAAACTGTTTAAAATGGTATATTTGTTACTAACACCCAACCACTAGCAATATATTCATAAGTCACAATTATTCTTGTTTTAAAATATCATTATATAACTATGGCAGAAAGACATGAGTTCTGTTTTCCAGTAATTTTGGGAAAAGACTTTGAGCAGAAACCGAGGAGAGAAAATGGATAGCCTACGACTTCTTTATGTCACTATCACTTACCGTGCAAATGCTTCAGAATCAGATAAAATATTTCTCCTTGTATTCCACCAAAAACAATTCTTTCTTTTTCAAACTGTTTTTTACAGGATTGTGAAACAAACTACATTTTTGGTTCTGAAATATCATTTTTCCCCCTTTTTTTAAAATTTGTGATTAAATATATTTTTCGCTTTGAGTCCAAACCCAAATACTGGTGTAAAAATCTAGTCCGAGCTCTTCGGTCCCGGGCTCGGGCTTAACCCGTCTCATCTCTACTAGTTAATACTGTTACATGTAGAGTATTAGTGAATCACATAAATACTCTCCACACAGTAGAATCAGTACCAATTTATAACATTTATTATGCTCTGTGCCCAAGTAGGTAGGTTGAAGTAAACCTAATTTACGAATTTTGTTCGCGCCTTTTTATTTTTTAAAAGGGTGGTAAATAATATTTGACAACAATAACATATATATATATATATATATATATATATATATATATATTATTGCCATACAATACAATTTTTTTTGTAATTAGGTGGCATTTTTTCATATATATATTTTTTTCTGGAAGGCTGCAGAATATGCGTTTTATTCGAAGAAAAAATCAGTTCATCTGCATTTCTCTATTTTATTAAATCGTGGAGATGGAGGAAACTATTTAATACAAATAAAACTAAACGTTAATTAATTATCATCATTTATTATATATGATTAAATTATATAAAGTATATTAAATAAGATATCTTTTTTAACCATATTTTTTTAAAAGGATGTTTTATTGGTATTTACCGACATTCTTTTGCATGTTTCTCCTGTGTTCGTATGATCACTCAGGGTGCAAACGTGTTAACTCAAAGCATTATCCATAAATTATTTAAATATTTTTATTATTCAAATACATATAATAAATTGGTTTTTATTACTAGGGGCAGAAAATATCTCATTTGAAACTGGAAAATATGCTAATGAAGAATTTAAAAGTTTCTCCAACCATTTTTTAGCACATTTTATTTATTTAGAATTATTCTAATTTTAATATTGCATAACTATATACATTAGTGCTACAACTATATACACATATTTTAGTATAGCATCACTTGAAAGCCAAAGACATTTTGCAATATTTTAAAATATAGTCTACAGATGATTACATCTGAACCCAGCAAACACATAATTGTCAGAAATGTCACGAATTGGTATAAGTAATATCATTATTGTCAGATACATCGATTTTCATGTAACATTCCGATAAATGTTTCATGGCAAATTAAAGTTTTATCAAATAAGTGGTGTCTGTACTGTAAAAAAATGGCGATAATCTTACGCGCCACAAAATCCGTGTCAATTACTAGGTATCCGATACCTAGACTACAAAGGATAGCGTGGCGTCGCGCCACTAGTTTATCGAAAAGCAAAATCCATTTGACGCCATGGATATGATAATTTTTTAACACCCGCCGATTAATCATCCATATACTATCATTGTCGTCTAGGCATTTATCTAAACCGCAGTGGCAACACACTCGACCTTCACTTCTGTCTTCAATGGCCGCGCGCGTTAGTTTGTTTGTGTACATCAAGATGGTCTGCAGAATATCCCAGTTTAAGTAAGTTTTTTCTCTAATCTTTTAGCTGTTTAGCTTTGAAATTTTGTATCTTTCCTTTTTTATAATGATTTAAGTCATCTTACTGAAGTAAATCTTTTGCGAACGTATAAAAACATGTAATTAGGGTTACGTACTTGTTTAGCTTGAATTACATATTGAAATGATAAGTGATGCATGCTTTTTTAATATCTGCTTTCAAATCACTTAATTTCTTTCTCTGACTAAGTGAATAAATATCAAAGATTATTTTTGTTTTCATTAATAGTTATATAGTAAATTTTATTGTTAAAAGTTACTGATACTTGATACTTTAGTGATCGAGTTTTTCCAAATTTCTTGTGCGTTTCGTTTCGTTTGAGATTCAACTACTTCACTGCATCCAGTAATTTTTTGTTGTTGTATTCGTGTGCAAAATTCTTATACATGCACAAGAGTGGAAATTTGTTTTAGTAGTTTAACAGCCAAAGACCTGTTTTTACTAGTCAGCAAGATGAAATATAGGGTAGTAAAAGTTGGTTTTTAAAAAAATAACCTGTATTTTTTTTTTTAAACTTCCCCTTGCATGTTTTTTAATCTATGTTACTGTTGACTCTTTTAATCAAACCAATCTTTGGCAGAAAATAATGTTTCACAGTTTCATGAGTTTTTTTGTTTTTGTGTGAAAATCTGAATTAACTGCTAAGAGCTTGAATTAATTTATTTATATATTTTTTACTTTCTTGCAAAAAATTGTATGTTTTTGTTTTGATAGTAGTCAGGGCTGGCAAGTTTCTGCCGGGGTTTGTTATAACCGGTTAAAATTGGCAAGGCAGAAACTAAGAAATAATATGAATAATTTTAGCAGCAATGATTCATAATTCACACATGTATTTGATATGTAAACAAATTAAAAATTAACACTAAAGATAACGAGTGTTAATCAAAGTAGCAAAATGCTTCAAAATGATCATATAAATATACTTTATTTATATAATACTAATTTTCTTTTACTTGAAAAACAGAAATTTTCATAATGGTAATCTGATGTTATATAAGTTTAACTATTAATATTATTATTTGCAGTTACATTTCTATTTAAAAGTAAAAAAAGAAAGAAATTTACAAAAAATTCTGTGATATTTTAACAAATCACTGTTCAGAGAATTTTTAAATAAATAATATAATGCAATAACTTAAAGGTTATCAACTATATGGAATATGGTTTATATATATATGGTTAGAACATTTTCAACTAACAGTCTTAAATTTAAAAAAAGATGTCAGATTTGTTCCTTTGAATACTGTATTTAAATGAAATGTTTTTAAATCCACAGAATTACAAGATCCACATATAACTACAGCTTCAAGTTAAAAAATTAGAATAATAGAAAAAAAGGAATTGTGAAGAAAAGGTTTTTTTATGTATCGCTTATACAAAAAGTAATACCTTTACATTTTATAACTTTATGCTGGAAAGAAGCTCAACTTTGTTTTTTGGCGCAATATCTATTGTGCCATAAATGCTTATTTTATGCAACCTTCTGAACAAATCAGGAAAATTCATAAGTATTCTAATTTTTTGAACCACCTATTTTAGTATTCTAATATTTTGAATAATGAAATTTTACAAAAATTAAATATTCACTCAAAATTTAATATTTTACAGTTTTAATTTTCCTTAATAACATGCAAATGCATTAAAACATCCACCGCTGTTTTTTTTTTTTTTTTTCAATTGTACTACAGTGAAATAAAGCTAAATGCTATTCCAAATACAAATGGAATTAATTATTCTAATTTTTTGATTTGGAGCTGTATAACATTTCTATGAGAAAGGTTTTTTACAGTTATTAAATTATGTTAAATTACAGAAAAGTATTTTGAGTAAGTATTGGATATAGTTTTCTATTTTGAATTTTAAACTGAGATTTCAAATGCTCTAATAATTGTTTATATATAAAATTACACGACCTTATTATAACAAATTTTATCTGTTACATTACTCATTTTTTCTAATACAAATATATTTATTTTAAATTAAAACTATCCACAGTATTTTATTTGTTATTTATCCTGAATAAAATATACTTAAGGAATTTAATACAGTAGAACCTCGATTAACCGAGCTTCGATTAATCGAGGTTTCTATTAACCAAGCTGATAACAAAGTCTGATTTTTTTTTTTTTTTGTGAATGAGCCTTGAAAAATACCACACGTTTTAGTTCACTGTCCATGCTGCAGGCTACATAATTATTCTAAAGAGAAGAGAGGATGAATCCCAGCTAAGGGTAAACCCACCGACAGACGGAGAACTATTTGAGATTATTAATCGCATTAAGAGGTGTGAAAAAGTTTTGGAAGAAGACATTTCCGAATGGCTGGACGTTGAAAAGCAACATTCAAGTTTTCAAATCCTTAATGATGAAGAAATTATACAAGCCGTTAATTCCTATTGAACATTAATGATGCTGACAATGAGGACCAGGACTTTGAGGATTCAAGAACTATAAGTCATACTGAAGGTGTTCAAGCACTAACAACTGCCCTAAAATATTTGGAGCAAAGAAGCGATGTTGCGCCGATAGATCTTCTGCTGCTCAAAAATTGGCGTGATCGGACAGCCACTGATAGAAAATCTGGACTTAATTTAGAATAGTTAAAAACATTTCAATTTGCTTTTTAAAATTTACTATTTTTAGTTGATTTCCTTTTTAAATTTGTTCAGCTGTGAAACATAACTTTATATATATTTATTTTTATTATTCAAAAAACGTTTTACTGTATTTTATGCTAAGAGCTGTTAAATTCGCGACCACGGTTAGTTTTTATGCACAATTTCTATTAACCGAGATTTCCGATATCCGAGGTACTAGCGGTCCCAATTAGCTCGGATAATCGAGGTTGCACTGTACTACCTAAAAAAGTCCCAGATTTTGACATGAAATGTATTTATGCCAGTTTCTGCCGGCAAAAACACAGCCCTGATAGTACAGTGCAACCTCGATTATCCGAGCTAATTGGAACTGCTTGTACCTCGGATATCGGAAATCTCGGTTAATAGAAATTGTGCATAAAAACTCCCCCTACTCGCGAATTTAACATCTCTTGGAATAAAAAACAATAGAACGTTTTTTAAATTATAAAAATAAACTTATATAAAGTTAGTCTTTTTAAAGGCTCATTCACGAAAAAAATAAAAAAATCCCTGACGGCTCGGCCTACAGGCACAGGTAGATTTCGAAAAAAAGACCGTGGGACACCTGTTTGTGGGAATTGTGGAAGAAATGATATTTTTGTCTTGATGCGGCAATTGGAAGCGCCCACTTCGGAACCTAACTTGTTTGCTGGCGGAGCCGGCATGGATTTTTTTTTTTTTTTTTTTTTTTTTTTTTTGCTATGAGGGTTAGTCCTATAAAAACTTGTCAATATAAAAGTTTTAGGTAATATTAAGTAGATTTATAATAAATTTAAGCAGATTTGATATCTTGTGTTGTGAATTGACGAAGTTATGAATTTTTTCTTCTAACCCCCCCTCCCAGCACTCCCCCCTTGGGGCTATTCTTAAGGATATCAAAAATCTGTCATACATAAATTTTCGGCCCTTTTCCTAAAAGTAATAATAACTTTAACGGATTTGATACGTATCATAATTAAGAAATTGTTTTTTTTCTGTTTTCTCAAAAAGCCTCCACCCCCCATTCCTTCCCCCTTAGTTCGATTTTGCACATTAACGAACTTGACCGAGATTTTATGCCCCTTGATTTTATGTATCAGTATGGAAGAGATTTGTGCAGAATTATTGAAGTTATCGTGTCTATAAAAAAGTGACACACACATATATATATATATTTCTTACAAAATCTACCTAAAAATAAAAAAAATCAGACTTCGTTATTGGCTCGGTTAACAGAAACCTCGATTAATCGAAGCTCGGTTAATCGAGGTCTTGATCAATTTGTACGTTAAAGTTTTTCTATGCTGCCTATCTAGTACCATCCCCCCTCCCCCCCTCCTTTCCAAAAAATAGCCATTTATTTAATTAATATTTTTCTTTTGAAACAATATAATTTATTTAAAAATATCTGAATAATTACTATCTCAAAAAAAAAAAATCTGGAACACGAATTAGTCGTTTTTCCTCTCTCTATGCTACTTTACAAATTTCAATACAGCATTCCAAGATAAATAAATGTTCTTTCGTGACAGATATACAAATTTCTCTAATTTTTTTTTGCTGCAATCGATTGACAAATTTAGCGATTTTTCTCATGCAATCAGTGGATGAATTTTGCTATTTTTTTCCCATGACTGACGAATTTCAGGATATTTTCCTGTTACCGATTGCTGAATTTTGCAGTTTTTCTTGTGACCGATAAGTAAATTTTCTGGGGGAAGGGGGATTTCTTGCAATCAATAGACAAATTTCTCGATTTTTTATGCATCTTAATTAAAGGTAAAAATATGCAGTCGCCACTTGTCGATTAAACTTTAAAAACTGACGATTAAAAATATGGAAAGAACTGGCCAAATGGAGGATTTCCCGATTACCATTTTTCCCTAAATTTCACGATTTTTCAGCGTCCGTTCGACGAAATTCGTAATTTTTATGTGTCCGTTCGAAGAAATTCATAGCTTTTATGCGTCCGTTCGAAGAAATTTACGATTTTCCGTGCGTAATCGCCGAAATTCTTGATTTTTATGCGGCAATCGATTCGTGATTTTTACACGGCAATCGACAAAGTTCAGGAATTTTACACGGCAATCGACGAAGTTCAGGAATTTTACACTCCCGAATGACGAAATTTGATTTTTACATAGCCGATCGACAAAATTCATTGTTTTTCTGCGCCTGATCGACGAAATTAGTTATTTTTATGCACACGATTGACAAAATTAATGATTTTTATGCGGCGATCGATAAAATTCATGATTTTTTACACGCTTGGTCGTAAAATTCATGATTTTTACACACTTGGTCGATAAAATTAATTATTTTTACGCGCCCGATTGACGAAATTCATAATATTTATGCATTCGATCAACAAAATTCATGGTTTTTATACATTCGATCGACGACATTCAGGATTTTTACACTCCCGAATGACGAAATTTTATTTTTACGTAGTCGATTGACAAAATTCATTATTTTTCTGCACCCAATCGTTGAAATTAATTATTTTTTACACGCACGATCAATGAAATTCGTGATTTTTAGGTGGCAATCGATGAAATTCATGATTTTTATGCTTTCGATCGACGAAGCTCATGATTTTTACACAAGCAGTCGATAAAATTCGTGATTTTTCCATGCTCAGTCGATGAAATTCGTAATTTTTATGTGCCTGATAGACTAAATTCGTGACTTTTACGCATTTGATCGACAAAATTCATTATTTTTACACGTTCAATAGACAAAATTCAGGACTTTTACATTCCTGAATGACAAAATTCGATTTTTATGTAGCCGTTTGATGAAATACATGATTTGTATGTACCGATAGATAAAATTCATAATTCTTACGTTCTCGATCGACGAAGCTCATGATTTTTACGCTACTTAATAGCTACTTGATAGCTACTTAAGCATGTTGTGTAGAACTATGCTGTTAACTTATTTAAAAATTTAAAATAGATTGGAAATTAATATCTCAAGTTTATTCAAAACAATATAAATTAAAATAGTTTTTTTAGTACATAAATTACTTTTTTACTGTAAAGTCATTGTATTTAAAAAAAAATAAATATTCAGTGACATAAATGTACCTACTGGCTACTAAAGAAATTATTCTCCTTAGCCAGTAATTGGCTACTAAAAAAATCAGCCTACTGGCCAGTGGCTACTAAGCGAAATTCCTTATTTTCACCTTTTAAACTTAATGGTGAAACTTAAAGGGCTTTTTCTTGCAATCGTAGATGGATTTCACAATTTCTTTTTCTACAACCAACTGCTGAATTTTGCATTTTTACACGCAACCGACAGATGAAGTTTGTCATATTTTCTCGTGACCGATAGTTGAAGTTTGCGATATTTTCCTGCAACCTTTTGGTGAAATTAATGCCAGCAATTTTTGCAAATTCAAAATAATTTGGCACATTTCCAGCTATATAAAAACGGACAAGGCACATTCACAACTATAAAAAAAATCTGACGGCTCGGCCCCTACATGCACAGGTAGATTTTAAAGATGCAGACCGTGGGGCGTCTGTTTATTAGGAATTGCAGAAGAAATGACCTTTTTACCATGATGCAGCAGTTGGAACTGCCCACTTTGAAATCTACCTGTGTCAAGTAGGCAGAGCTGGCCGATTTTTTTTTTTTTTTTTTTTCCTGTAAAGGTTGGTCTTATAAAAAACTTGTCAATATAAAAGTTTTAGATAATATTAAGAGGATTTATAATAAATTTAAGCGGATTTGATATCTTATGAATTTCCCCCCCCCCCCCCCCTGTCCTCTTGAGGCCATTTTTAATGATATCAAAAATCTGTCATACATAAATTTTCGACCCTTTTCCTAGAAGTAATAATAACTTTAAACAGATTCGATATGTTTCATAATTAAAAGTTATGGGGAATTTTCAGTTTTCACAATACCCTCCCCTCCCCCCCACCAGTTGTTTATTGGGCATTATGTGGTGATATATCTTTTTTTTTTTTTTTTTCGTGCTAAGCGGTTAATGGGGAAGGATCTTATTTTGATTATGTAACATGATAAATATAAACTTTTTGTGTAGGTATATATTTTTTTAATTGAAAGTTTTGGTTTTCTGGACTTGTTTTTAATCAGATTTTTAATGCAGTAAAAACATGAAATGCCTCATATATGCTTAAATCAGGGTTGGTAAGTTTTTTTAATGTGGTGGCATAAACTCGTTTTAAATATGGTTAAAATTGTCACTTCAAAAACCTAATTTTAATAAAATATCATTAAAGGAATTATTTAGTAGAGTTGGATAGACTTTAATCTATAAATTCTAAATAAAATGCACAAATACATTCTTGAAACCTATTTGTAGAGGATACGATTGGTTAACTGCAGCATGATAATTAATTTTTTTAATAAAACTTGCCTAATTCTTTTTTGATGAATTATTTTATTGTTGTTATTTGTTAATGCATGTTTTTAATGATAATTCATGCTTTTTAAAGATAAAATTTTACATTCTAAATGATTTTAATAGATTTTGGTATTTTATATTAAGTTTCTATTTTTGTCAGGGTTCAGGGATGTATATCCAATATTTTTGATATTTTCAGTTAAAACAAATGTAAAATAATTTTTTAACTGTTATTGGCTATGTCGTTCTGTAGATAAAGAATTTTTGTCTTATAGTGTCTTTTTTAGCTCTCCTCCCCCAAACTTTACCAAGCTGAATTTTTAAATGTAGAATCAATAATTGTCGGACAATACTTATAAAAGCTGCTGAAAGTTAAACTATGTAATTTAGATAAACTTGCAGCTACATTACAAATAATTTTTTCTGGTTTTCGTTTTGTTCAGCTAAGCAGACCATATTTATGTTGAAATATGACAATAAAAACAAATTATTTTGTTGTATAAAACATAAAATTTTCTTAAACTGATTACTAAATCTTAATAGTTTGTTTTTTGTGAGTGTAAAAAGCAAATTGTGTCTGCTGTTTTCAATTAGTTGATCATAAATTTTGTTAAGAGCCTACACTAGTCACGGGAAGAAACGCTCAAGGTAATGTTAAGTCTATGGGAAGGTTCTAGAGCGATTTCTCGCTCTCATTTTAATATTTTTAAATGATTTTTTTGTTAGGATAGCTGAGATCAATCTCCAAGATTTTACTTTTTCGATTTTTGTTGCAGTTTTTTTTATAAGCGAGTATTTTTAATTTTGGAACCGGTTCTGAAAGTAAAAGTAACTTTGTATAAAATAATGGGAACTAAAATCAAAGAAGTAAAAACTAACAACGTTGGAGATTGACCTTGGAGATTAGATATTCTTCAACGAGATACTGCTGCAATTGTTGATGCATGTCATGTTTGGTCAAGTTTTCTTTAAAAAAAGTTCACTTAAGCTGCATATTGAAAATGTGTGTAATAGGAATGGATCAAATCATGAAACCATACCATTTTTGGTTTAATTTTGCATCTTAACCGTAAGGGTGAAGGGTTGACTGATGCACAAATTGATTCAGCTTGCACATAGAATAGATGGATGTTTACCTGTATGCTGGTAACATAAATCACATTTCTTAATAAGGGTGTATAATTTTAAATTCAAAATAAAATTTAATTACAATATTGCAATTTAAACAAACTATTTACACTAGTTTGTATCTGAAATAGCAAAAACTGTTTCTTCTGATCTTTGATAAAAATACATTTGTAACTTTTTTTTTTCAGATTCTCTTTTACTTCAGCCTATGATAGCAAAGATGCCCATAATGCAACCAGGAAAATGAGTTCCTAACTTCAAATATATTAGACACGAAGTACAATGGGATCGGAAGTTTTGTAAAATGTTCATTCCAGGAATACAAGCACGTCATCGAGCTTGTTGCAGGTTTGTCTACCTACCGAGACTTGACATGTCTCCTAATTTTCACACATTTTCCTGCATTCCTGATTTTTGACATATTTCTTCGGATTTTCTTACTCTGTTCTTTTGACTATCAAAAGCTGCCTCAAATAAAAATTAAAATCTTCACTTTTGTTTTTTATGGGATTATGTAGAAAAAAAAAAAATTCCTCAGTTCGTAGTTAATCTAAATATGATATGCTTGAATTTTTCTACATTTAAGAAGTAGTATATATTTTTTTCTTGAGTAAAAATGATAGTTAATCTTCTAAGACATCCAAGCACAATTTTAAATTAAACTTCTACTAAACAAGCTTGTATTTTTAAAAAATGTTTTTTACCAAAAAGCTTTCTGAAATAAAATCTGATTTTTGGGTTTCAGAGCGTGTCAAGTCTGCCTACCTAAAACTTCTTGACATAAGTATTAATTTTTAATAAGTTTTGTAGCGAAATCGATGCTTCAAGAGGTGGGCAGGGTGTGTCATTCTGTAAATCTTGTGGCAGTAACTTTTGTTGTTTGGTGCAAAATTTGTTCTGCTGTGTGATTTGCAAATCTTAACAACAAACCTCAGCTACAGTCTATTCTCTATATGGTCAAAAGTCGTATATTTTTATCCCCATTGACACTTGCTGCTAAAATAAAGTACTAATCCACCAAAGGATTTAATTTGGTTTCTAGTAACATTTGTCTATTTACTCATTATGTCTTCATATTTTACCGCCAAGTTTTTTATTTGGAATTGCTTTATCTATAGACAAGGTTTGAAATTCAAATTTTCCTAGGAGGGTAGTCTCCCTCCCAACATTTATAAATGGAGGGAAGTTTAACTGTTTGGAAGGAAGAAAAATAATCTATCCCACTATTTTATATAGCTATTTGAAGAATCACATTAATACAGACATGACAAAAAGCTTTTAAAAAATTGAAATCTAGAACTCAGAATAATTATGTACATGTTTATTTATTATACATGATTATTATATATATTATATACGTGTATATATATGTCTATTTATATTTTTAAAAAAGGAAGAAAGTCGAGCTCTATATATATACACAACAATCTCTATATTTTTCAACGCTCATCAATGTTATGGACCTTTTAACAATTGGGTTGCTAAATGAATTTCTGATTTTATTCGATTTTGTGCACTGGTCTTTCACTTGTGACAGGCCAGCACAAGAGCAACTTTTATGACTTAGGAAAATATTGGAAACTTATAGTTATGTTCTCTTTAAAAAAATTTCAGAAACTTTACAAAATCTTATGTGTCTTTATTTTTAACTACTTGCATGAAAAATACATATTCAGGGTGATGACATCAATATCAATTTCTGAATAAAATTGTTTTATTATATCTTTAATGAAATATAGGTAAAACCTGAATCCCTGGTATTTTCTTAGGTTCTATATGCATTGAAATTTTAAATAGATCTCCATAGTTTGAAAGGGAAACAGTCAATTTATTTTTTCTGTTAGATGAGAAATGCTTGTTGACTTTAAAGCTGTTCTCAAATCCAAAAGAACTACTTTCTGACACATTTCTAAATTCATTTTTGTTTGCAAATACATGAAATTGCCAGGTGTTCTTATTCAGAAACTATGTATTCAGAAGTCATTTTCCATTTTTTTTAGTAAAGGCCGAAGATTTTTCAGAAAAAAGTCAATGTCAGCTTTTTGAACCTAATTCTGACGCACAAGACAGGGAAAAAACATATCGTCACGTAACAAGATTTGCGTACAAGTTGATAAGTAATTTATTTATCCAAAAACGCTATTCGATTCCAAATTGCTTTAATAGTCAGGCCTGCCAATTAGGTACCTTTTATGTTTAAAAATGAGTCAGAAAATTTAGCATTGTTGACCAGGGAATTTAAGAACTACTTTAAATTGTCAAGTCCTAATTTCTGTGAATTGCAAGGATAAACTAGTTTGTTGTTTTTAAATGTTTCCTTAAAGTTCAGGGAAAAAAAATTACATATACACCACAAGTTCTTTACAGTTCTAATATCTGTATCATTTCTGCTTAGTGCTGTCTAGGCAAATTTGGTTGGGTGCAGAGCACGGTGGACCTTACTGCCCTTTCGGTTCTTTTCCTTTTTCGGTAACAGAAAAGAAAATCGTGAAATACTGTTGGTTGTCGGAATGTCAATAGGTCAAGGAAAAAAATTGCCAAAATTACTTGATCAGTTGTGGGGGGAAAAAAACCCAAAATTCGTTGATTGATTTCATGGAGAAAATTATGTATTTCATCGATCTGTTGCAGGAAAAGTTTTTAACTACTTGCCTCCGTTGCAAGAAAAAACCCCACCATTCGTTAATCGGTCACGGGGAAAATAACACAAAATTAGTCAATTGGCCACAGGAAAAAAAAAAATCTCGAAATTTGTTGATCTGTTCGGAAGGGGGGGGGGAATGCGAAATTAACCGGCTTGTCACTGGTAAATATCGCAAAATTTGTCAATTGGTCATAAAAATTTTAGACTGGTTTTGGGAGGGAGGGAGGGAATAAATCGCGAAAATTTTCAGTCGAACGCGTCGTCAGGGAAAATCGTGCATCATAAGTCGAGCAAAATATCACAAAAATTGCCCATTTATCATGGAAAAAAATCGTAAAATTTGTCAATTGGATGCGTAAAAATATCTCAGTTCGTGAGCTGGTTGTGAAGAAAAATCCCAAAAATTTTCATTCGGATGCAGCGAAAAAAAATGTTAATTTTTTTTCAATCTATCAGTCAGAAAAAATCATGAAATTCACCAATCGGTTGTGGGGGGAAAATCGTGAATTTCTTCAATCTATCTTTGGAAAAAAATCATAAATGTTGTTGGGCGGTTTCTTGAAAATATCGCAAAATTGTCAATCAGTCGCTCGAGGGGGAAAAAATTACAAATATTTTCAGATGAACACTAAAGAAAAAAATCATTTGTAAATCATGTTGGGAAAAGAAAGCATGCAAATCACCGATCAGTCGTGGAAAATATCACAAAATTTGTCAATCGCTCATGAAAAAATATTGCAAAATTTGTCGAAAGGATGTGGGGAAAAAATTGCGAATTTTGTCAATCTGTCGTGGGAAAATCCTTGCAAAATTTGTTGAACGGGCATGAGAAAATATTCGTCAGTCAGTTGCGGGACTTGATCATCGCTTCAAAAAACAAATTTCTTCGAAAAATGGTAATTCTTTTTTGGGCAATACAATTACATATTAAGAGTGTGCTATTGGAGGGTTAAGAAACAAATCTATCAGTAAATACTGTTTGATATTAATTTATATCCAAATAGAATGGTTGCTGCAAGAATAGTAAATATTTATGCACTGTATGATTATGCATAAATGTTATGTACAGGTTTGTTATAATTAAAGTTACCCTGCTTAGACCTGGTTGACAGATATCGATAAAACTTGGAATATAAGTTATATGGGGGGGGGGGATTGCAAAATTCACAGTTCTATTACTGAAAAAGATTGCAAAATTTCTCAATTGGTCGTGGGAAGAAAGTCGTGAAATTTTTTGACCGGTTTTCAGTCGAATGCAAGGAAAATCGTGAATTTTGTCACTCTCGCAAGAAGAAAATGTGCAATCAGTTGAGCAAAATATTACAAATTTGCCAATCTATCACAGAAAAAAACAAGCCGACTCAGACTCCGGCTTTTTTTTTGTTAGACAGTTTGAAGTGAAATTAAACCAATTCTCAATATACTGCCTGGCATACTTTGTAGATGAAAACTAGAAAATTTTACTAGTTTGGCAATAATTAATCTTTATTTTATTTTATTTTTCTCTTCCATCAAAAAATTTTTCTGCCCTGGGGAACCTTATTACTCTACTTTCCCTTTTTCAAGGCCACGAATCCGAAATAGTAAAATTTCTGTTTTGTTTTCTTCTTTAGGTTTCGATAATTGGAATTTTTCGGGTTTGTGAATATGAAATTAAAAAATTAGTAAATCATTTGAGCATTTCTAGTTGAGCAAGTTTACTGGCAGGTATGCCCAAAAAGCTATTGCATCTGATGATAATTTTGCACTAATTAATGAGTTAACTGTCCTAAGGGATCATCTCATTTCAGCATTTAATTAGCAGAATTACTTTGCTTCTGAAAGTGTTATATATGCTCAGGCCTTGCAGTGCTCCTATATTTCCTATAAATTTGAAAAAGTTCCTATTTTTTCAGCCCTTTACCCTCGCAATTATTTTTTATTTAGTTGTGAGCCGCAAAGTTCTACAATCCAGATGTGATTGCACAAATTTCGTCAATCCTACGAAGAAAAAAAAGTTCATTTGTTAAGTCTGTGGCAATATTGGAAACTTCATCATTTGATTGCGAAAAATAATTGTAAATTTCATCGATCGGTTAAAAATAAATCTGGATTTTCGTCAATTTATCTCAGAAGAAAAAATATGGATTTCATCTATCGGTCATTGAAAAAAATTGCCAATTTTGTTAATCGATGGCTGATAAAAATCGTGATCTTAGTCTATGAAGTGGTAAAAAAAAAATAATTTCTCCAGTCAATCGCATTAAAAAATTGTTGATTTTGTCAATCAGTCATTGTAATATATCGGGAAATTTGTCGATCAGTTGATAAAAATCATAAAAATCCTGTAAGTTTTTCAGTCTCACCAATCAATTGCTGAAATGAATCTCAAAATTTGTCGACCATTGGTTAATAAAAAATCTCAAATTTCGGCAGTCACTCGCTGTAAAAAAAAAAAATTTCAATTTTGTCAGACAGCCATAACAAAAAATTAGCAATTTCGTCAGTCAGCCATAACAAAAAATTACCAATTTCGTCAGTCAGTAGTTGTTAAAAATTGTAATTTTCAGCAGTCGTAAGTCACAAATTTCAGCAGTCGCTGTAAAAAAAAAAAAAAAAAAAAAATCATTCATTTCGTCATTCAATCGCAGCAAAAAAAAAAAAAAATTGCTGATTTCATTAGTTGGTCATTGAAATGCATCAGAAAATGTATGATCGTTCATTATTAAAAATTGCAAATTTTGGCAGTCGTTCACTGTTTAAAAAAAAAAAAAAAAAAAAAAAAATGCATATTTCGCCTATCGTGGGAAAAAAAATCTCTGATTTCATCAGTCTGTCATTGAAATATATTACAAAATTTGGCAGTCACTTGCGACAAAACCAAAGTCTCAGATTTCTTTCTGTAGCTTTCCGAAATAAAATCTTATTTAAAGCCCTATCTTACCAAAACTAATTTATTTGTCTTGTTAATTTATATGCAAATAATGTACTAATATTGTATTCTTAAATATTTTCTAGCTTCAGTGAGACACAACAAACTGTTTGAAGATGCTGCTGTTAGTGACATTCAAAGCTGGATAGCCAAGTGGCTGCAATATGCAACAGATAGAGAGAGAGTTGGCTGTCGAAAAAAACAACCTAATGTATCAGAAAATTCTGATTTTAATAAATAAATAACCACGTATTTGTATTGTCTTTCTCTTTTTTTTCTTTTTTTCTTTTTTTTAGATCTTAATATCAAAAAAGGATTTTTTTAAAGTTTATTATACTTTAGCCAAAAATGTAAAATACTTTATACAATTTATTTCTCATAAATGTTTCTTTTAAGTATATCAACAATTTTAAATTATCTGCATAAACTAAAAAAGAAAAAAGTCAGTTTTTATAAATAGCCTTGATAATAGTTTTTCCTGTTTAATTAAAAATAAATTGTAAGGTAGTTTATCAGTGAAGCTAATCTAAAAAATAAAAATGAAAGTTCAAGCAATATTATTGCAGTTTGAAGACAAATTTAAACTTTTAAAGTATTGTTAAGTATGTAAACGATGCCATTTTAGAGAAACAAATTTTATTTTTGGCATAAATATTTTCAAATCTTCAATTGTTACTAATTTGTTCTATGCATTTTGTTTTGGAGCAGCTTTTAAGTGTTCTTAAGGTTGAATTGTGAAGCAACAGAGATGTTACTGTAGTGATGACTATAGTACATTTTATGATGAATGTGATCAAGTTAATCATGTGGAACATAAGTGAAATATAAATAATTACACAGGCAGGTGTGGGAGAATTATCAGAAAATTTTATTGACAATGATTTACTTCACTAGCCAACAAGATGCAAAATACAGTTGAACATTGTTATGACAAGATGTAAGCAACTGAAAAATAAATAGTTTATTATTTTACAAATAATTTAATATTTCTTTTATAAAATTGAATTGTACACAAGAGGGAAAAGTTTAGTATAGGATATAACTTTAAGTACAATATTTTGGTTTGTAACTTTTATTTTTTTAAACATGTCTTTTTTTTTTTATTTTTTTTTTATTTTCAAAGACTGCCTAAAATTTCACTCACCCTGTCAGAAAATCCTCCTGCCTGTTGTGATTAAAATGTATTTCTCCACTCTTATAGGGGCATATGTATAATTTATGTAAAAGCGAAGCAAAATCAAATATGTCATCCTGATCATAGTCCAAACTGTTTTAGTTTATGTAAATACATGAAGATATTTGATACGAAAATAATACATATTAATGAAGGTTATAAAACAGGTGAATTTTTGCATACTAAATATATTTCTGGTAATTACCATCTGATTATTTGGAAAACTACAGCCAAAAGAAAAAAAAAATCAAGTTTTGTATGTTTTTGACCTTGCCATTACCATTGTTATTGAAACAATTTTACTCTTTCAAAAAGTACATTAAAAGTTTCCTACTAAATTTTCTTTTTAACAAAGAGAAAGTTGCATTAACTATCTTGCCAGGAATTTGATCAGATTCCCCCCCCCCCCCCCCCAATGCTATCCTATTTTTATAAACTTTTATATCTATTTATTCTTGTAAAGAATTTAATAAAAATTTGAATTTTGTTTCTTCAAGATTAATCGATGATTTAAGCTATTTACAATCACTACGTTTGATTACTACTGAGTACTACTTATTACTTGTAAAAAATTTAATAAAAATTCGAATTTTATTTCTTCCAGTTTCATTGATAATTTAAGCTATTTACAATCACTACGTTTGTAAAGGATTGAATTTGGTGGTTCTAGATAGAGAAGATGTTTCAATGGAAATTTCTAGGATGGATTTTTCTAGATATAAATTGGGAAAGTTGAGTCTGCATGGGATAAAATAGAAACACGTGGCGTTTAGAAGAAAATTTAATATCATGGAAAATTAAGTGTGTAGTAGTTAACATTCACATTTTGCATAGTGTTCAAATTTGTGCAAGATAAATGTTTAACTATTTTATTGGATTTTAAACCTGTATCATCCCCCCCCCCCTTTAAAAATATTTGCTCATATATAACTAGAAGGGATGAATGACAATAATCGAAAACAGCAGATTAGCAACTGTACACTGTTAAAAATTTTCAGCTTTTGCTGCATAGTCACTCCCCTGCTTTTATAGACTGTCTTTATTTTGACCAATGAAAACACTCCGTAATATATAGTAACATAACCATTTTCTCTAAAAGCGGTGGAGTGTGTCTGCAGCAAAAGCTGAAGATTTTTAACAGTGTATGCTATACTAATGGTTATCTTTATAAAAGCTTTATTGCTTGAAAACTACTGAAATATAATAGACATATGAATATACATTTAACAAGTGTTTATTATATTGTTTTTCACCATGAAGCTGTGTTATGAACTGAAAATGAAGTATGTCGTTTGAGATATTTACATTGAACAACATAATTTTTTTTAAATTAAAATTGTCAGAATTTATCAATATTTGTTTAAAATGAAACCCTTTTCAAAATTTAGTTCTAGTTTATTGCACTGGATATGATGAACATGGCCGATCAAAAATATGAAACTAAGTGAAGAGATTTATATAAAATATTTAAAAAAAAGATTGCTTTCTCTAAGTATATCTGTATTAAGCTAAAAAAAATTGAAGTTAAGTATTACACCATAAAATAAGGTAACTGCAAGGTCTTGGGGGGGGTTCAGTCCTAACATTTCAAAATATGACAACATAAGCTTAATTCTGTACTATAAAATTAGTTTAGAGAAAATCGTGCAACTATTTAAGATTCTGAAACTTAAATGTGCATATGAATACTTATATAGATATAAAAGATTTTTTCAATTATATAACTCTTTCAAGGGTGATGACTTATGAAGCCACTTAATTTTAATTACAGAATGGTACCAGAATTTCGATTTGATAAAAAAAAAAAGTTCATGAAGCATGTGAAATTTAGCTTTTTTTTTTCCAAATTTGTAAATTCCGGTATCATTCATTCATTTTAACATTGTAGCAATCGAAGTGCTTTGCCCCTGAAAGGGTTAAAACAGTTTCGATACTACAAAATGTGTAATTAAATGGATTAAAAGTATTCGCCGACATACATATAAAATGTCATTCGATTGGCACAAGATCTATATTGTCATATGTGCATCAAAAATGCAGTTCAAAATGATTACCATTGGATATCAATAATACCACATTTGTGCCATTATTTTAACATTTTTATGCCTGCAATCTCGGAATTCCTACGTATTTGTATCAATTACGTATCACCTATATCGCCGATTTCCGTTGTTGTGCCATATTTCTGGCGCAATGTCGATAACCCATCAAAGTATCGCCAAAGATATCGAATGAGTGGACAGAATCGATACTTTTTGGTTATGATTCGCTGTTATCGAAATAACACCTCCAGTACTTGACGAAAGATACTATTTTTGTGCCAATCTGTTAGTTCTGTGCTAGCTGGGAAGAGTCCAGGGAAAATGTCCATTTCGGTTCGCTTTTTCATGAAATTGAAATTTGAGTTTTTCCAGGATGGACATTTTGAAGGTATATTACCATTTTCTATGCATAACAACATTCTATCAAATAAAAGTAGTCCGAAATAAATAGTTACCGTTGAAGAACTATTAGTGTCCCAATATTCATTTTCATTTTCTCTATACACTGTAAAAAAATTGCAGGAAAATTACGGGCAGAGGCTGGCAGCAGAGATTCCAGTCAAAAGTAATATAGAATTATAATGCACAGGATATAATGCACTTTAAAACACAATAACACTTTGCCTACTGTTCCGTAGCGCGTAGCGCGTTACATAATCATCACAGAATCGCTGTTTTGGCGGGTTAAAATTTTCAAAACACGAGTAAAATGAAGGGTTACACCCTAGCGGAGGACAATGTATGGGGTCGTACCGTATTTTTGCTAACATACGGGCTAGAACTGTAAGAATATGTGGATTGCTCTTAATTTTCTAAGTATCTAAGAGATAAAGCCGCTTATTTAGTGGATCAGACCGTTTTTCATCAAATAAGGCTGTTGCCCGTGAAAATTAAAGGGCAAACGCTCATAAATTTACAATTTTTTCTGAGAGTGTATTGATTACCATGAATTGAAGAGTTTTTCACATAGTAGCTTCATTTTATGAAATATAATTTTTGAAATACACCATCAATAACCAATTATACATGAAAAGTTGGTTTCCCCCTCACTATTCACTCTTTCAAGAAAATATTATAATTTCAATAAAGTTTTAAGCAATTTATGCACGCATCTTAAAAGCATATATATAATTTATATAAAAAAATGGATAGTTTGATTATGCCTAGTTTAAATTATTATAACAACAACAACATTTATCTTTCTGAAAGGGAATAAGAACATTTCGCAGATATTTTCCAGAACAAACATTTTCCAGATATTTATATACACGTTTTCAATATGCATTCTTAAAACGCTTTAAAACTTATGTGTACACCTATTAATAACATAATACTTTTAAGTATAAAAGCAAAAACACATATTTTATTTATTGTATTCATCTTGATGATACAGATGTAAAAAATACTTATTAAACTTAATAATATTTTTTAAATGACATTAAAGTCCGCTACAAATATTTATCATAACCGAGATGTATTTAAATTTAAAATAGATATCGTCATGAAATAAATTATTTATTGTTGTTTCATTAGAATATTTTCCAGCTTCAACTATAATAGTTACCAAGGTGAGTACGCTTCTTCGAATTTCCAAGAAATCTGGCACCATTATTTCAGATTGAAAATTTTCAATTTAAAGAGACTCGGTACCAAAAACAATTATTCTGTAAATAACACCTGTCTTATAGTTTTTGGATTATGTTTCAATAAAGAAAAATCATTACAGATAATAAAAGACCTTATATATATATATATATATATATATATATATATATAGAGAGAGAGAGAGAGAGAGAGAGAGAGAGAGAGAGAGACGTGTGTGTCCCTATATTTTACATTGCAGCTACAACTACCGAACGCAGACCACTGGTGTTTGTGTGTGGTAGTAACCTTGATTCTCCAATTGTACGCTATGGTGGTTGCAAGTCAGTACCTGTGGGAGATATGGCGGTTGAAAGTGGTCGACCTAGGGCATTTTCATATAGAAGTGTGTGTCTCTATATTTCAATTTGCAACCACAACTACTCAGCGCAGACCACTTGGTGTTTGTGTGTGGTGGTATCCTCGAGTATCTTATTTCTGTCGTGCACTGTGGTGGTTTCATGTTGGTAGCTGTGAGATTGTGGGAGATATTGAGGTTGAAAGTGGTCATCTTATGGCATTTTCATATTTCGAATAAAGTTTTCTAAAAAAATGTCTGGAATCTTCTTCAACGGAAATTGGTTTGTTCAACTTAACATGAACTATTTAAGATATAGATAACTAATTATGATTATTTCGCGCCCCCCCCCCCTAACGATGTAAATTGAAACTAAATAATATTGTAACACGAGCGTTATTATACAATGCCGTAGTAAGCGGGATAGAGTGCAGGAGTTTTGTTCGGAAAGAGATTTGTTTAGAACAGAATGCGCACTGAAAATGACTATTTTTATCGAAACCATAAAAGAAAGTTACTGATTTCCGGGCAACGCTGGACGAAACAGCTAGTTGTTAATAAATAAATATATTTTTTAAAACATTGAATTTTCTTTTTTATTTAACAATTTTAAAATTCTTTCTGCTTTTCCAATTTTGGCATTTGAAACTCTAGATTTGTTTTATCTTATACTCAGAGTACTTCTTTCTACAAACCTAAGTATCGGATATTTTATAGAAAGCTTAGATCAGAAGAGAAAAAAATATGAATGCATATGGAATAAACCTATAAAAGTCACATATATTTAGGTTCAGATTTTTTTAAGCAAAAATTTCAAAGATATATGACTAAAAAATCAATATTCAGATATCTCTCGTAGTGTCTAAAGATACATTTTTTAAAAAATCGGACAATTTGCTCAATTAATGTGGAAGCCTTAGCATTTTGATTACATAGAGAATATGAAAAAATACAAAATGGGAAAATTGAGTTTAAACATTTTATTTAGTAAAAAAATATATATATATATATTAAAAAAATAAAAATAAAATTAACCATATCCCCTTTACTGTTTATCAGATCGACAAGATATTTGAGAACAATTGAGATGTTAAGGTTCATTTTAGGATAAACATACAAAATTCGACCTTTATGTTTTTTTTTATTTTTTTTTTTAATTTTTTTTCTGTCAAAATTTGAGGTACTGAGTTCCCTTAATATTTAAATTGCAGAATTTGTACTCACCTTGTTTAATCGTAGAATTTGTAGTTTTTTCTTTGATTAAATAGGGCGAAAAAAATATGTTAAAAAATTTGTGATAAAATTGCATCTACCATAAATTAAATTTAGCCTAACTAAATATACATTCTAAATGACTCGGTAGAATATTTTGCATATTTCATCAAAATGATGCATTAATACTAAAAGGCATCTGTTTTGAAACAGATAACCATACTTCACTAAAACGGAAATCTTATACAGGGTGATTATAAAAAAAACTATCCCAATATATATGAGCCCCTAACTGTCATACCGTTCACAGAAACTGAAGGAAATTCTGGCCTAAAGTATTTTGAGGTATGCGCTCAAGAATCATGTGAAAAACAACAGTTAAATTCTAACAGTTACGATTACAGTGACAAAATTTCGAAAATTTCAAATGGCAACACACTACTTTTTTTGGCTTAGATGCTTTACACTCACGCTAAAAAAAAAAAAAAAATTATCGGTTAAAAAAAAGAAAAAAGTCGCCAAATTTAGGGGATTTTTTTCTTTAATGGCAACCTAGCCATTGTATTAAGTTATTCGTTTGGCGCAGTCTTGGAAATCGCGCCAAACAAACAGTCGCCAATCTTTTGTTTACATTTTAGCGTGATAGTAACACATCTGTTCCCTTTTTTTTATTGGAATGTGATCTTCATAGTGAAAAACCATAAAAAAGCGTTGGAACGGTACCTGTAGCACGAAAATCGCAGGCGCTAGACAGACTAACAAGGAGACCGCCAAACATGATGCGCACAGATTTTGATAATTTTAAAGTATGTTGTAGGGGTCATACCCCTAACTATTCAGGTCAAAGGTTTCCTTCAAATGGGCTTTAGTTTTCGAGAAATTTCGGGTTAAAGTTCAGCATGCATTTCAAATACCCATTAGTTCGCAATCTTAAACGAGGTCTTCGTGGCTCTGTGCTAGCGTGCGCGATTTGAGAGCCGGAGATGAGGGTTCTGTCCTCTCATGTGATTTTTACCTTTTTTTAATAAATTTTATATGTTTTTTGCGTTATAAGTTTTATGCAGATTTATGAATTCTGCATCTTTGAACTTTTTGATATTTTCCTAAAAATTTCATTTACATTTTCGAATTTTTCGTGAAAATTTATAGTTTTTGCGCAATTTTTATTCTAATATTTCTGTTGATGAAAATCCAAACTATTTTAAGTCTTGATATCTCGTCTTTTTAAAATGATTCTTGTTTACATTTATGTATATTTAATTATTTATTTATCGTATTTATGAATTAATGCATTTTTTTAGCTGCATTTTCTATTAATGATTAAGAAAAAATTAACAAAATAATGTATCCTTATAATATTTGATTTGTTCTAAATATATTGAAATATGTTAACTGCTGAAATACTGAAATATTTATCATTACCGACATCGACATTTTTAGTTTATTAAATATGGAACTAATTGTGTGATACATATCGCAAAAATATTCTAAACAAATTCCGCATTCAAAATCGCCTTTAAATATATTCTTTCCGTAAATTGTTTTAACAATACTGGAAGAATGTATAAATTAGCATATGGTATATTCTTTAAATACTTAAATTGTGATAAATATATTTAAAAATGCATTGAATTTGGAAAAGAAATTATTTCAAACGTGGTAATTGTCTTTAAAAATACTTAAATTGTGATAAATATTAAAAAATGCATTAAATTTGGAAAAGAAATTATTTCAAAACGTGGTAATTGTCTGCAAAGGATTAAACGAAATGGATAAAAAGAAAATTTTATTTATTCTGATATTACCGTAAAAGTCATTGCAGACGATTTTTTTCAGGTACTTTTTATAGCTATTGTAATTTACAAACGATTTTTCATTTCTAGTTAAATTTTTTTGTATGGCATCGACTTGTTAGAATTTAAAAAAAATTAATTGTAATATATTATTTTTTATTTGTGCTAATCAAAAATGATGTTGAGTTTGAACTTTGCAGTTAAGAAATATTTAAATAACAATATATATATATATATATATATATATATATATATATATATATATATATATATATATATATATATATATATATATTGGCTAAAACTTGGATGTAAGCGTTATTGTTTTAATATTTTATTTCTCCTTTCAAGATATGTTGTTGAAATTACCTAATCATACATACCTTTAGAAGATTTGAAATAAAAAATATTTTGTATAAATTATAAAAGAATACAAAAGTTTATTTAAAATTTCATAAAGTTAAAAAAAGTATTATTTTAGAACGGTTATTAAAATTTAAAGTGCAAATAATAATAAAAAAATAAACAAAATCTATACATAAATTAGTTTGGAATTTCGTGAAATATTAATTTCAAAACTGCACAAAAAAAAAAGAAAGAAAGGAAGAAAAAAGTAAATTATTACGAAAAATTTGAAAATGTAAATGGAATTGATTAGGAAAATATCAAAAAGTTCAAAGATGCAGAATTCATAATTCTGCATAAAACTTATAACGAGACAAATATATTAAATTAAGGTAAAAGTCACATTAGAGGACAGAACCCTCATCTCTTGCTCTCAAATCGCGCGCGCTAGCACGGAGCCACGAAGACCTCGTTCAAGATTGCGAACTAATGGGTATTTGAAATGCATGCTGAACTTTAACCCGAAATTTCTCGAAAACTAAAGCCGATTTGAAGGAAACCTTTGACCTGAATAGTTAGGGGTATGACCCCTACAACATACTTTAAAATCACCAAATTCTGTGCGCATCATGTTTGGCGGTCTCCTTGTAAGAAGAATAGTGAAAACAAACAATAAGGACAGAGAAGCAACAGAAAACAAACCATTTTATTGTGTTTCATACATTTTCCATTTCACAAATGACGACTTTTTACATGCGGCAGATGGTGGATAACACTGAACAATAGAATGTTTTATTTTCCGTTGCTTCTCTGTCCTTTATTGGTTGTCTTCGCTTTTCTTCTTAGTCTGCCTAGCGCCGGCGAATTTCGTGCTACAGGTACCGTCCCAACGCTTTTTATGGTTTTTCACTAAGAAGATCACAGTCCAATAATAATAATAAAAAAAAATAGGTGTTGTCATTTGAAATTTTCGAAATTTTGCCACAGTAACCGTAACTGTTAGAATTTAACTTGTTTTTCACATGATTCTTGAGCGCATACCTCAAAATACTTTAGACCAGAATTTCATTCCGTTTCTGTGAACGATATGACAGTTAGGGGGTCATATATCGGGATAGTTTTTTTTATAATCACCCTCTATTAATTACATTTCATGAAACATTTATGCATTTCACACCTTTTTCAATGGCAAAAATAGACAATTTTGTTTCTACTAGAATTTGTTATTTTTCGTTACAAATAAATTTCTTTTTACATATGTCTTAAAAAATTTATATCATTGAAAGCAATTTAATATACATACAAATAAAATAAAAGTCATTTCACTATTCTGTCTTTCACAACATTTTCAAATTGTAATTAAATTTACCTACAAAGAAAAGTTCTTTCAAGGTTAATTTATGAAAATTGTTTTTGCTGTGTAATTTAATTAAATGATTTATCAGAAAAAAAAAATAAAAGTTTAATAATCATATTTAGACTAAAACAGCTTCGTTTGGGGATATATGTTGAATTTTGTTTTATCTATTAAAGCCATTTCCAATCGTGTTCATGGAATTTGTAAGAAATATTATTTTTATGCGTCTTAACAAAACAAAAGGGTATGAAATGTTATTTTACGTGAATGACAAATTTCATTTCTCATTCAAAACTATTCCTTTTAAAAATCTGGCGTTTATCTGTATAAATAAATATTTTGCATAAAATGCATATTGTGCATTATTTCTAAATGTTTTGTTGAAAGAAAGGGTATAGATAATCTGAAGTTCTCTATTTAATAATTCAAGAGATTAAGTAGAAATTGTTTTTTCAAATACACTTTAAAAAAAAAAAAAAATCCGTAAATTGAATTCATTTTTCCGTTGGTTATATTTCGTTAAAATACGAAACTATCGGCTGTGTTTTGCCCATTTTCCTTCAAAATACAGAAAATAACCCAGTCTAAATAAAAAAATACCTGAAATTCTTTAATCAAATCTGTATTTTTGACAAATCACAGGGGTGATCATGGAACTCTGCTGCTTATTACCTTTCCGTATTAGAAACTAAATATTTCCGAATGTCTTTGTTCCCTCAAAATTAGTAAAAAATTCGTAAACCGAAGGTCAAAATTTCCTGAAATTCCCTAGTCCAAAAAAGGAAATTTCTTCAAATAGAAAAAAAAAAAAAATCTCGTCCAATTACAGTGGTGTTTCGGCAATTACTAGCTGCCTATGTAATTTTCACGTTTTTTGACTTATTTATCTTTTTTTTTTTTTTTTTTTTTTTTAGAGTATACAGATAATAAAGTAACTAAGTAAAGTGTAATAATTCGTTTTACAAGGAAACGAAACTCCTTTTTTATTACATGGAAAAACATCTGACGTAAATCTAGAATATAGGCTAATGAACAAACAAAATTGTTTCTAAAACAATTTTTAATATATTTTGCTGATTTAATAAGGTATCTTTTATAATGATAAACCGACTATTTGATAACGAGAGCATGACTTCATTAGAAAACAGAAAAAAAAAAACTTTTTAATAACACCATAAAAATTAAGAAATGCGCTTGACCTATATAAAGAACATTGTCTTTATTCTTCAGACGCAAAGAACACGTGGTACCACTTTGAAGGAAGGAGCAGGACTTTAAGAAAATGGAAAAAACAAAAAACAAGTTAAATAAAATAGGCAATGGGAAATCAGAAGTTTTCAACCATTAGAAAAGCAGAAGGCATCAGCCAATCACACAAGAGCATTAAAAGTTTTTACTTCTATTATTATTATATCTATTTTATATATTTTTAATTATATAATTAATTAATTAATTTTATTTATTTATTTATTATTTTATACTTGTTTTTATTGTTTGGTATATATATATATATATATATATATATATATATATATATATATATATATATATATATATATATATATTTCATTTAATTTTATTACTCTGTTTTTATTCAATTTGCTTCATAATTCCCCTTATGTTCTGTGTTTTTCTCTTGTGTGATTGGCTCATGCCTTCTACTTTCCTATTAGCTGATGCTTTCTGATTTCCTATCGGCTGTTCTCTTTAACTTGTCCCTTTCCCTTTCATTTTCTTTCAGCTTTGCTCCTGCCTTCAAAGTTGTAGCAAGTTGTCTTTGTGCATAAAGAAGAAAGCCGAAGTTATTTCAAAAGATCTAGCGTATTTCTTATTTTTTCTAGTGTTATTAAGATTTTTTTTTTTGTGCTTATTATTTAAATGTAAAATTTCAAGAGTTGTGAAACAAAATTACTGACTGTCATTTTATTAAGAGTTCTTCTTTGTCAACTAGAACAATTACCCCAGTTAAATTTAGCATAACTAAATAATTTATTCAGAGTAACTAAGCAGAATATCTTCATATTTCGTCAAAGCTTACATTAAATATTAAAATACATCTCTTTTGAAACACATAAATATATTTCACTTCAGTACTTTGCTTATTTTAATTATCGTTGTTAAACAATTCCTGTATTTCATAATTTTTTCAGTGGTAAATAATAAACAAAAACATCCTGGTTTACATAAGCTTTTGTGGTGTCCAGTCGCCAAAAAATTTACTGTGACATCTGTTAATGTTTTAATAGCTGTATAGCAACCAAAACAAAATTCCATTTGCATATAGATAGAATTAAGTTATTTCATCATCTCGTCTTTTTAAACCTACACTAATTTTAATTAAATTTATCTGGAAACAAAAAATGTTTCAAATTGGACTTTCAGTTTTTTTTTTTTTTTTTTTTGAGTGATTAAATTGAAGAATTTTCCCCCACTTTAACAGTATAAATAGTAACATACACCAAGTGAATTTAGCATGCAATAGCTTCGTTTGGGTTATATGCCGAATTGGAAGTTTATCATTACAGACCATCCATATTTTTATTGAATACAGGTCATATTGTTATTGAATTTGAAAGCGATAATTTATTTTTGCCTTTTTATAAAATAAAAAAGTTGAAAAAAAAAAAAATCTTTAATGCCGACGAAAAATCTTAGTTGTAGTTCAAAACATTTTTTTTTCAATCAATCTTATTATTTGCAAAAGTTTTTTTTTTTTCTTCACAAGGTTTTACTAAGAACGAAAGTTCATGCGCAATTCCATGTGTTTACCATTCAATATCTTAAAATAAAAAATTTATAAATAATTTACAATAACATATTGTTCTCTTTATGTTAAATTTGCTAGGTAACAATTTAAAAAGAATAAAATTCTCAAAAATATTTTTGTCTTCATGAAAAAGACATTTGAATGAATATTAATTTAAATTCAATTAAAACTAAAGTAGACGATATAGCATTAACGTAACTAAAATTTATACTTGTAAATTTTTTATTAATTTCAATAATACTAAACTTTTTAGAATGACTTTAGAGACTTAGAAGAAATTTACTACACCTAAAATGTCCTTTAAATCGCAGGGGTCTTGAAATAAATTATTTATTATTTTTTAATTAAAACAGTCTTCTATTTAAATTACAATAAGTTACGTTAATTAAATTTAGCATGACTGAAAAATGTATTCAGTGACTTAGCAGTATATTTTGCATATTTCATCAAAACGCTGCATTAAATATTAAAATACTTCTCTTTTGAAAGAGATAAACGTAAAACACAATGCCAATTTTAATTATTTATTCATGAAAAATTTATGTATGTCATACTTTTTCAAACATAGAAAAAAAAGAAAGAAAAATAACATTCTACTTCATATGAACTGTTGTGATGTTTAGTTATAAACAAAATTCCTTTTACACGTGTATAGTTTTAATAATTTTAAAGCATTGAAAACAAATTCATTTGCATATAAATATAATTAAATTATCTCATTACTTTGACTTTTAAAACATTTACTAATTTTAATTAAATTTATCTAGAAACAACAAGAATTTCAATGTGTATTTTTCGGATGTTCTTCCAAAGTAATTAAATTAATTGATTAACATGGAAAACATAGGATTATAAATATATATTTAGCATAAAACTCTTCCGCTTCGGATATATGCTAAATGTGAAGTTTCTAAATAAAAGCTGTTTTCATTTGCGATTTAAAACAATATTCTTTGTGCATCTTGATAAAATAAAATTGCCTTTGACGACCATGATAATTCATTTTTGTCATTCAGTAGCTGTGTTTTTCTAATCAGAAAGCATTATATATGGAGTTTATAAGTTGAGTTTTTGTGAATGAATTCAGAATGTGTTTTTTTCAGGATACATTTGATACATTTGAAGGAAAATTGCTTTGAGACTTATAAGCTACAAAGCTGTTTGTCTCGAATGATACATATTTTTTTATTCACAGAAATACATACAAGACGTTGACAAATTACATAAATCTTCTTCTTGACAAGGACGGGATAGACACCGGGAATTAGACAGCACTGAAGACACCACAATGACATCCATGCCTTACCAGAATTCGAACCCGAGCACTCACCGCGGCGGTCGCTTCCGCTACCAACCACGCTGCCAGGCAGGCTTATTTCAGAATGTTTTGCTTAAAAATAAATGAATAAATGAATAAATAAATAAATAAATAAATAATAAAATCAGGTTATTCAGCCTTTCTCCATTTTGTTATTTCAAGATGTTGATCGATGTTAATTGATCGAAATAATTCAGGGTAACAATTATTGTTAGGTTTTTTTTTTAAATAAATTTGCAGGTTATCAATTAAAAAACAATATTATCAGAAGATTTTATTTTCATTCTGAGAAACGAGGGTTTCAATATATACGACAGTATTTAGTCACATGATTTAGGCCTCATATATTTTTCCCGTCATCTTCTTTTGAAAGGAAACTTTGGTATAAAATAAAGATTCACGTAATTTTTTCCATGAAGAATGTGAGACAACACGAATTGTCGAAATAGAATTCCACACCAAGCAAATCGTATATGGTCTAAAGATATTTATTTCATATTCTGTTTAAAGGCATGTTTCAATCTGTTAATCTATATATCGCAAGGAGAATTTCCACTTATGCTGTTTCCCGCGTTTTTATATTTCTCCTGTTAGAAGAGTACAAGTGATTTTCTAAGAAATAACGCTGCATCATTAAACGTGTGATTTATTAGAGCTTTCTTCTAAAATTGTAATCAGTGTTAGGACTTGCCTGAATATTGCCATGTCCTAAAAATATAAATATTACAAAAAATAACAGCTTCACTCACTATTATTTCTAAATTTACAGCAATTTGCTTTATTGAACAAATAGTAATAGAATAGCTAAAAGTGAATTTGGCCTTAATGAAGTACTTAATTGATAAAAGAGCATGAAATAATCAAAATAACTAAATGTGTAAGAGCATTTCATGCTTCCAAATGTAGGAAATACTTCAAACAGAGATAGAACTACTCAGAAACAAAATGTTAAAAAAATCTGAAATGATGATTGCGGTATATTATTTGAAATGTTACATGAACTATGCACGTAAAATAGAACACTTAGAGCAATGAATAAGCTATAAGCCACCCTGGTCGTCAAATGTATTACACGCCATAGTCACCGGCTAATTTAAACAAGTTGGAAATTGTACGTCAAACATGACAAATAAGGTGCGTTCGTACTATAACTAGTTTCAGTGAAATGAATTATATCATCTGTTATTGTGATATGATTAATAATTTCGGTAATAAAATAAGTACGTTTTAAGTTGGCAAAATTCTATCATTTGTTGACATTTGCTGAAAATTCCAATTGGGAACTTAAGCTTGGCTTTGAAAATTTCACAACTTGAAATCCATATTTAGACTATTTTTCCATTTAATATCTATTTCTACGGAAATATCTACCCAAAAAATTGTCGGTAGATTACATGATTGCCATAATTAAACAATTTTAGCATACAAATTCGGTTTTTAAATACAGTAATGCGGAAATAATACGACTCTATCTTAAATAGGACGTAATCACCATGGCAAACTAGAACCATTACCTATCATGGGAGATCATTGAATTAATTACATATGATAGAATTTAATAGAATGAATAATGTGACTATAAGTTGGTCATAAAGGTTATGAAATGTCATATACGTCATATATGACTGTAACGTCATAGGTGTCAGATAACTTGGCGATACATCTCGGTCGCTTGACGATTAAACCTCGGAAGCTCCTATAACTAGGAAGTACAGATTTTTTTTTTAAAAATCAAAATATTATTATTAATATCTTTTTAAGTTTTGATTCGATTTTCATAAAATTTGAAATTACTCGAAAATATTCGGCAAGATTATATATATTAAATTTCAAACCATTCGGGTGGGTAGTTTTTGCGCTGTTATATGCGGACAAACGGACAGACAGACGGGCGGACCAGACGACGACTATAGGTGCTACGTATTTATACAATTAGGAACGCACCTAAAAATATATGCAAAAATAAAACTGTATCAATTTTTTCTCAGCTGTGTACAACTAGATAAAAAATAAACTTGCTCTCTCTTTGATCAATAATCCAAAGTTCTGATATTATGGTAATCAAACATAAGAACTCTCTATGCTGATAGACGTGTCCTCTTTCTACAGTCCATCTGATGCATATTTTTAAATATTTCATCCATGAAAGCTGGTGTGATGAAAGAATTGTAAGCGATTTATTATAATTTGCAATATGTATACATTTAACGTCTGAATGTAAAAACTATTAAAAACACCAAATAAATTATTAACACTGTATTATCACTGATTTATTCACGATACACAACTACTTTATTATTTTTTTAATTTAAATTAAATTTAAATTATGTGTTTAAAAAGTTTACGAATTGTCATTAAAATCTCATTCATGTGATTTATAGGACAAAATTATTTAAAATAATTTCTTTTTATTAAAAACTGTAGAAAATAGTAAAACTTAGTAAAACTGTAGACAATTTTTATAACCGAACAAATCAAGTTAAATATTGTACAGCAAGTAGGAAAGTGAGGAGGGGGGGGGGGATAATTGAATATTGAATTCTCCAGTTTCATGCTTAATATTTTTATGTGATGAATAATGAAAAAATATGCAATGTAATTAAAGTCAAGGTTAAAAAAATAGTAGAAATCTCAAAATTCCATTGTTAATGATATTTTGATAATTCTAGTTAGCATTATCATAATAGAAAATTTAATAGAATTTTTAAATATGGCTTTGCTCAAAGATATTGAGCACTGCCATATTTTTAATGTATCTCATTTAAAAGTAATAGTAGGCCTCTGATGAATGTCTTGAAAGAGCAATGAGGTCTCTTTCACACTACACTTTGTTCCTAAGGTATTACAATTTGAAGAAAGTGACAGCAAACTAACAACTTAACTTTTAATTAAACTATTTACTTCAAAAAATGGGTTTTAAAAAAATTTCTAAACTTTGTTTTTCTGTAGGTTTGATTAATGAAACTTTCATAACATAAGAATTGTTATGAAAGTTAATAGATAATCATGATAACTAGAATAATTCTTGGTTGAAAAACCTAAATATAATATACTTTGTCTTTATCAACGAAGATAATTCTAAAACATTATATATTTTTTATAATTTTTATTAACACATGTTAAAAATTAAAATAATAAAAGTGACGCATACATTTGACTTATTTTTTAGCATGTCTTTAGTTTCGTTGATGAATACCAAATTTGCCAATTTTTTTTACAAGAATTATTCTAAATTTCATTTAAGACATGCAAAAAAATAATGTCATTCCATCGGAAACACAGCACTGGACAAAAGTATTGAGCACTCTCATATTTATAATATACTTGTAAAAGTGATAGATGTAAGTATCTAACTGCATACAGGAATTTTCTTTTTAAGTTATTGCAGTTTGTTAAGAAAAAGAGAGCAAGCAAACAACTCATCTTTTAATGAAGTCATTTTCTTAAAAAAAAAAAAAAAATGTTTTAATTCAGGGGTGCAAAAATCTAGGCGCCGATGGGCCGATTCCCACCACTAAATTTTTAGTATTCTTCGCCTAATAAGAATACTTATAAAATTTGGGCGAAGTATACTAATAAAATTTGATGAAGAATACTAATAAAATTTAGTGGTGGGCCCACTGACGCCTAGATTTTTGAACCCCTGTTTTAATTATTAAATTACTTTGATTTCTGGAAGTTTCGTTGTTATATTATGAAAGTTAATAGATATTCAGGAAAATTATCAGAAATCTTGCCGGAAAAGCCTAAATATACAGCACTTAGTCTTCAGCAACGAAAATATTTCATAAATTTATATGTATACATATTTCATTATTTTTATTAATACATGTTAAAAATTAAAATATAAAAAATACATATAAATTTAAACTATTTTTTTAACATGAGATATCTTTATTTTATTGTTGAAGATGAAATTTTTTATTTTGGCTTTTCCTGCAAGAATTAGTTTAATTTTCATTATTATTTATTAACATAACTTCCAGAAAACAAAGTAATTTAATAATTCAAAAAAGGGCTTTTTTAAAGAAAATATCTTCATTAAAAAATAAGTTGTTCGTTTCTCGTTTGCTGGTTATTTTATTTTTATTTATTTATTTATTTCTACAAGCCGTAATAATTTATAAGGGAAATTTATAATTATATGCAATTAAACATTTGTAGCTAACTATTATTTTTTACAAATATATTGTAAATATGGAGGTGTTCAATACTTTTACGGAAGGCTGTATTTCCGATGAAATTTCTTGCCTATCATAAGTATATAAGTACTGAAAATCGAAATATAGACCTACATTTACAGGTCTTATAGACGCGTATCAGATGTTCTTGGATTGCTACAAATCTTAAATACATCTATAAGAAGTATTGAACATTGAAAAATAGACCTACATTTAGTATTCCTATAGACGCGCATCAGATGTACTTGGATATCTAAAATGCAAGCCTTAAGTACATCTATAAAAAGTACCGCATGTCGAAATGTGATCTATGCTTGGATGTCTTATATAGATGTGGTCTTATAGGCTATATGGATATCTCGGACGTCTCGGACGGAACTTAGAGAGATAACACATTACATCTCCATTAGAGGTGAAAAGCGTGCTGCGTAGATATTTTTCGATTTCATACAGATGTGTCGGTTTTCTTGTATTTACAGCTTGTAGATGTGTTTTAGACGCTTGTGTCCCGTTTGCGAACCCACTGATCGATGTCTTGAATTTTACTTAAAAAAAATTTTCGGTCAGATGTTTCGTAATCAAGTCTACCATCCTCCCATAATATTGAAAGAAGAGTCATCGATCCCCCCTGGTACGCGAGAGGTGTCGGACTTGAATGAAGCTTATGCAGCTTCACAGGACCATCTAAGGCCCCGGAAGAAGCAATATTCTGGAGGGCCCGCTTCTATTTATCCATAGAAATTCTTCGGGAATTATGCTGAAGTGACTAGTACTAATCTTCGCACTTATTACATATAAACATAAATTTCGTACCACGTACTATTCATATTTGTATACAGGGTATCACAAGAAGGGTGGTCACAACTTAAAAAAGTACTAATAGGAAAATAGCAGGAAAATGATGGATTGGTTGACAGGAGTATTTGTTTCCAAACTTGCATATCTTTGTATGCCATAATGTGCCTAAAAGAAAAATGCCACAAAAATGTCATTATTAATGGTTTTAACTTGCCTCGTTACGAGTAATGCGTCAATAATGAATTTCTTTTGAAAACAATGGAATACTAAGATGTTATAATAAAATTTTAATCGTTACTTTTCTATTGTAGTATTTCATTTTTTTTTTTTTTTTTTGGGGGGGGGGGAGGCTGGGGACATCTTTCCTAAATCTTTGAAAATGTAAACATTTTGGTCAATTTTGGCCAATTTTAACTATTTGGCACTCTCTTAACGAAAATCCTGATTACTTTTATTCCCCCTTCAAATAAGGGGCCCGGGCATGCCCTTGCAGTAGTCAGGCCCTGTGTTCGATCGCCGTTACTCGCGAAAGAGGCGGAACTGCGGGCCCCTTCAATGAGAGACTGTTGGGAAGAGCGACCCGATCATCGAAGATACACCGGAAAATTTTTAAAGGGAAATTCAATAAGTGAAAGACATCGGTCAGAGGTTAACGTTTAATACATCAGACAACCGCGGCGGCTACGAGATTACTTATTGCCTTCATTATCTGAACATTTAATAGTTTATATTAATCTCTTATTAAAATAATATATTCATCTTCAAAACACCCATTTCTTTAGTCCCCGAAGATATACTCAAAGAATCGTTAATATGAATAAATCCTTTTAAAAAAAAGTCGAGTAATTTTAGTACTCCCTACTTTTTCCACTGAGAAAATGAAAAAAGAGTTCAAAATATACTTGGGGAAATAAGGTAATTTAGATTCAATTAAGCTGATATGAATTATACACTCTTCAGGCAATAATTTAGAAAACATTGGAACACCAGGAATAAAAGGCTATTTACATTTTCTTCTAACATTTATATGAGATTCTATGCAATCCAAGAAAGTATATTATCGCTACTAGCACGAAATGAAATGATTGCAATAAATTATTCAGTCTCTGTACATGTACGTCACCCATATTAAAGAAATAATAAAGAACGATCGCTATACTTAAATATTTTATGCTATTTTATCATGAACCTAATTTTAAAATTAAGTAGTATTTATTTATTCTAACTATTTTAACGCATTAGTGAAAACTGCCATTAAGCTGTATATTTGATTCTTTTTTAATATAAAATTTATTTTTCATATAAGAAATAATAAGATTTAATATTCAGTAGATGTAATAAATAAAAAAATGGCCTTTAAAAAAAAAAAAAAAAAAAAAAAAAGCGAATTATAATGATAATACGATTAGTTTAAAATTATGTAATACAAATACAACCATAATAAAACATTTTTATGTGAAAGAAACGTCACATAATATGATTATTTTTTTTAATTACTTTCATTGGTGTATTTTTTATGAGCCTTATATTGACAAAATATAAAAACAATATTTCATAATTATTAAATTAATACAAAATTTACTAAAATTATTGAATATATAAAAAATATTTAAATAAGGTATTAAAAAAAAAATCTGTAAATACTTGTAAAGAATCTATTCTTTAGTAATGCATGAAAATTTTCAAAACTTTATACGAGAATGCAGTAATTTTTTTTTACTTTATGAAAAATCAATAAAATTTTCTTAGTTCTTTACAATAATTTACATTTATGGTTGAAACTATAAAATTAAAAAAAGAAGAAAAAAAGGGTTCCTTAAAGAATGTTTCGGAAAGAATAGTTTCTAAAAATCAAACAAACATTTTATCGTTTAAAATAATATAACAAAAAAAAATCTATAGATTTTTTTTTTCTTTTTTCTTTTGAATTACATAATGAAAATGTATTACCCAGTGCTAGAGATACACATACCGTTTCATGAAAAAATTATTATTTTTCCGGAAAATTTAACATTTAAAAAATCAATTAAATCTATAAACCAAATATTGAGAAAAATGAAATTTTTTTAATTAAAATGTATAATTTCATTTTTATTAAATGCTAATTATAATACTATAGCCATCATAAGCGTGACTTTAATATCAAGTAATTTAAATTAACGAGGTAATGTTTTTAAGTATAAAAAACAGCTGATATTTAAATCATGCTATGAATTTAAAATGCTTTTACATGCTGCAAAATATTTTTTATTCCCCTTTTACTCAAATAATGCTTAATTCTTTTCTCATATTTATTCAAACTACACGTAAGTGATGTAGAATAATTTTAATTGAATGAAACTGTTTTTTAAAAATAGAGATACTTTAACATGCTTCTTAATAATCATGGTATAAAACTCAATCTTTTCATTTTTGGGAGTATTATAAAAGATTTTCCATTGAAACTGTGTGAAATGCCATAAAAATTCATGAATTTAGAAAATATGAACCAAAGTAAACACATAATGATTGATTACTTTCTTGGTAAAAACTCATATATTTGAATATTTTTCAGTTTTAAAGGCTAGCTTATATTTATTTGTTTTTTATGTTTAACATAGGTAAGTAAATGATTTGTTTTTTGTCTTGCCATCGTATTTATGTATACAGTTTTAAATATTAGAACACTGTACACAAGTTAAACTATAAAGTTATTAGTAAGCTGAACCCAAGTTAAACTTTTAAAATGTTTTTTTTTTCTTATAATTTCCTCAAACTGATTCTAATTTTATCGGTTATTTTAAAAAGTACATTGCGATACTTGAAAAAGCTTTTTAATAAACATATGAAAATATTTATTGATAGAGGGAAAATATGGAGATTTTTTTTTAATTAAAACAGATACAAACATCATTCAAATTCATGATATTTAAAACATGTTCCAAATCAGTAAAGATTAAAAATTCCCTCGGAAAAACTAAAATGTTTGAATATTTTTAATTTAAAAAATAGCTTATTTCTACATAAACTATAACATTAACAGTTGAATGTTTATTTTTATTTTTATTTTGTTTATATACAGTGTTTTAAACTTTATAACATAATTGATACGTAATTTTAAGAGTAATAAATCTCATATTTAATCGAAGATAGTATATTTTTATAATTTCGTTCTTTAATTGAATGCACAGTCGGGCAAGAAAAAAAAAAGTAAAAAAAGAACACCCCATAAATTTTAATAACCAAATCGTCCCCGAAAAAATGGAAATAGTCGTTCAATTGCGAATTATGTTTTCTTTCATTTTATATTTAAAACAAAAAGCTTGAGGGTGTCGTCTTTAAACCAAAGTTGTACCAAACTCTAAAACTTTCAATTCGAACATACAATTTAGACAGTATATTTGGTTTTTTTTGGTATATTTTGTCTTAGGATACCAAAAGATAAGTCATTCGGTTTAGGCATTATAAAAATTTGCAGTTTAAAATTGCTAATGTTTTTTTTTTTTTTTTTTTGATCGTTGCAAAACAGGTTGCAATGCGTGTAGATTTTAAAGCATAACGCAAACATTACATAACGGAAGGGGTTGTAATTTTGGATTCGTATATTTAAAGTATCTGAAAATAGATTTCTGTTGAAATTTGCATCGGTTACATTACATATGTTTTCGAAAATCAACTTCAAAATATAAATATTTAGGAAATCATTTTCGAAAACAATATGAATTGTAACCTGTGATTTTTTTTTATTATTTATTTATTTATTTATTTAATTTACAGAAATAGATTTCTAGAAGCTTTACATGTGCGAATCCCCATTTACAACTCATTCTACCAAGTAACTTTTCAGTTATACTTTAAAAACTATGCATTGTAATCTGTTTTGCAACGACAACATTTTTTTACAATTTTCTCGAAAATTAACTGCAAAATATAAATATTTAGGAAATTATTTTCGAAAACAATATAAATCGTGACCTATGATTTTTTATATTATTTATTTATTTTACAGAAATAGATTTCTAGAAGCTTTAAATATGTGAATCCAAATTTACAGCTCATTCCGCCAAGTAACTTTTGAATTATACTTTAAAAACTACTTGCATTGCAATCTGTTTTGGAACAAGAATTTTTTTTTTTTTTTTTTTTTTTTTTTTTAAATTAACTTTAAAATATAAATATTTAGGAAATTATTTTCGAAAACAACAGGGATTGTAACCTATGATTTTATTTATTTATTTATTTAACAGAAATAGATTTCTAGAAGCTTTAAATATCTGAATCCAATTTACAGCTCATTTCGCCAATTTTTCAATTCCTACTATTAGCTCACACTCTCTATATATTTATATATCTTGTTCAAATTTTCAATCGTTAATAAAATATTTTCTATTCATCCTTTCAAGTTCAAATAATTTTTTTTAAACTTGTACTGGATGACAATTGATGTTAATACAGTTTTTTAAAATATTAATTCATTAATTAAATTTAATAAATTAATTTTAATTTTATATTTCATTTCTGTTCAAAAGTATAGACTCACTCCATATTTATAGTCTCACTTTCACACGTAAAAATATAATGGGGCTGTTCACGGACGAAGATCAGGCGGCTCGCGGGCGAAGGAGACTATAAATGTGGAGTGAGTCTATACTTTTGAACAGAAATGCAGTATAAAACTAAAATTAAATAATAAAATTTAATTAGTTAATTAATATTTGAAAAAAAAACTGTATTATCGTTAACTGTAACATCGCTATGGCACTTTATTGTGAAGTTTGGTAATTTTTGAAATTCAATATTTGAAAAACGGAATAATCATTAGATTTTAAATTTATATCAAGAAAAATACATTTTTTTAAACATTTTAACGCAGTTTGTCTAACAATTTTGTGAGAAATACTTTTCGAGGTATTAATTTTTAAAATTTTAGCTATTTATTTTTTATTTAATTTTTAATACATTTCAAAAATTTCTCTTATGTAAGATATTTAGCAGGATATAAATTTAGGAATAAATACCGTCCGTGGCGAAGCGTGTAGATCGCTGGAAAAAAAATTCTTTTTTGACCTAAGTAGGAATTGACATAAAAAAAAAGTTTTTATATTACTTGTTGAGTTGTGCTTTAAAACCTACTTGCCTTGTAATCTGTTTTGCAACGACAACAATTTTACAATTTTCTCGAAAATCAACTTCAAAATATAAATATTTGGGAAATTATTTTCGAAAACATTATGAATTATGACCTATGAGTTTTTTATTATTTATATATTTATTTATTTTACATAAATAGATTTCTAGAAGCTTTAAATATGTGAATCCAAATTTACAGCTCATTCCATCAAGTAACTTTTGAGTTACACTTTAAAAACTACTTGCATTGTAATCTGTTTTGCAATAAGAATTTTTTTTTTTTTCGAAAATCAATTTTAAAATATAAATATTTAGGAAATTAGTTTCGAAAACAACATGAATTTTAACTTATGATTTTATTTATTTATTTATTTAACAGAAATAGATTTCTAGAAGCTTTAAATATGTGAATCCGAATTTACAACTCATTCCGCCAAGTAATTTTTGAGTTATACTTTAAAAACTACTTGCATTGCAATCTGTTTTGCAACGACAACAGATGAATTTAACATTAGGAGTTACAAATTGTAAAGCTTCATAATTCCTAAACGATTTGGCTGAATCATCTTCCGCTTGGAATCCTGTGGTAAAATTTATATAATTTTTTTTTTTTTATTGTATAACAAAAACAAATATGCTAAACAAAATGGGGTTTTCGTATTGACAAACTTAGAGTTTGATACAATTGCATTCTGAAGACGATTCTGTAAGCTTATTTTTTAACATAAATTGAAAGAAAACTTTTTTTTTCCTGAGACAATTTGGAGATTAAAATGTATGGAGTGTTTTCTCTCCTTGTTTATTTATATTTTTTATTTTTTGCAGACTGTACAGAACGAAAAAAAAGTAAGAAATTTAAATTTGAATCCAACTCATATTTTCAATTTTAAAAGGCGCAGAGGGAAGCTCAGCGAACCGAAGTTCTTTCTTTATGCTTTTTTATGCCACTGTTAAAGTTAAAAATTTGTGAGAGACCGTACATATGCGTATTTTTATACTAACCTTAAAAATCTCAATACGAAACACTAACTTTTTTTTTTTTTTACTTTCAACCTATCATGTCGCAAATATCTTAAATTTCCATTGCTCTATCTTTAAAAGAAACATTATAAATATGAGTTATAATATATTCTGCAGAAGAATCAATATTGAATATTTTTCAGTTTTAAAGGCTAGCTTATATTTATTTGTTTTTTATGTTTAACATAGGTAAGTAAATGATTTGTTTTTTGTCTTGCCATCGTATTTATGTATACAGTTTTAAATATTAGAACACTGTACACAAGTTAAACTATAAAGTTATTAGTAAGCTGAACCCAAGTTAAACTTTTAAAATGTTTTTTTTTCTTATAATTTCCTCAAACTGATTCTAATTTTATCGGTTATTTTAAAAAGTACATTGCGATACTTGAAAAAGCTTTTTAATAAACATATGAAAATTGTTATTGATAGAGGGAAAATATGGAGATTTTTTTTTTTTTATTAAAACAGATACAAACATCATTCAAATTCATGATATTTAAAACATGTTCCAAATCAGTAACGATTAATAGTTCCCTCGGAAAAATAGCTTATTTCTACATAAACTATAACATTAACAGTTGAATGTTTATTTTTATTTTGTTTATATACAGTGTTTTACACTTTATAACATAATTGATACATAATTTTAAGAGTAATAAATCTCATATTTAATCGAAGATAGTATATTTTTATAGTTTCGTTCTTTAATTGAAAGCACAGTCGGCCAAGAAAAAAAAAAGTAAAAAAAGAACACCCCATAAATTTTAATCACCAAATCGTCCAAAAAAAAATGGAAATAGTCGTTCAATTGGGAATTATGTTTTCTTTCATTTTATATTTAAAACAAAAAAGCTTGAGGGTGTCGTCTTTAAACCAAAGTTGTACCAAACTCTAAAACTTTCAATTCGAACATACAATTTAGACAGTATATTTGGATTTTTTTGGTATATTTTGTCTTAGGATACCAAAAGATAAGTCATTCGGTTTAGGCATTATAAAAATTTGCAGTTTAAAATTGCTAATGTTTTTTAATTTTTGCAAATTAAATTTTTGTACAATGCGTGTAGATTTTAAAGCATAACACAAACATTACATGACGTAAGGGGTTGTAATTTTGGATTCGTATATTTAAAGTATCTGAAAATAGATTTCTGTTAAAATTTGCATCGGTTACTGTTGGAATACAACGTTCATTTTCTCCTCTCCGCACATATGGCGCATGCGCGTACAGTTACGATGATGATGCTCCGGAAGCGAGAGCTGTTATTACTTTAAGAAATATGTCGGCGCTCAGTCGCAAACGAGCTGTATATATTTTGTCTTCGTTTAATTGTAAATAAATGTCTTATGTCGTGCTATTCTGCAAACTCTGCTTGCCTCATACACCTACAAATGGTTATGGCCCAGCACACTTCCACTGCGCTATAATTAGCAGAAATTATTTTTAATTCGAACATTCGGATTTGGAACTCTTAAGCCTAATCGAAAGTAAGAATTGTTCTTCATTCTATTTATCATTTGTATTATTTCTGGCTGTGAGAGACTCTGCATAATTATGTCTCATGTAACGACAATTGAAAAGCTCGGAAAAGATAATTTTGATAGCTAGAAGCTTCAAATCGAAGCTGTATTAATCAAAAATGATCATTGGGATTACGTAATTGGTAAAGAAATAAAACCGGCTGAAGGAACCGCCGAAGAAAAGAAGTGGCTCCAAGCTGATCAAAAAGCTCGTGCAGATATAATTCTTTCTATAAATCCTAGTGAACTGAGTCATATAAAGCATTGTACGACTTCAAGTGCCGTATGGAATAAGCTAAAAGATGTTTATGAATCGAGGGCACCCGTGAAGAAAGCAACTGTGTTAAAACAGCTTCTGTTTAGAAAAATGTCCATAAATGAAACGATGGCAGATCATTTAAATATTTTCTTCGAAATAGTTGATAAACTGAAAAATATGGAAATAGAAATCGCGGATGATTTACTATCAATTCTACTACTTTATAGTGTTCCTGAGAACTTCGAAAATTTTAGATGTGCTATAGAATCCAGAGATGAATTACCTAAACCCGAATCTTTGAAAATTAAAATGCTAGAAGAATGGGATGCCAGAAAAGGAAAATCCACTCAAGATTCACAAAACGCATATTATATAGAAAATAAAAGAAACAATCAAGAACAGAAGAAGAATGAAAAATGGAAAATGAATCCAAATAAAAAAATTTCCTCGGAAAGGTGTTACCGAAATTTCAAGTGCAATTATTGTTCAAAAATCGGGCGCAAAGCTTCCGAATGTAGAAAGAAAATAGCTGATAGAAAGCTTACATCTTTAAATAAAGGAAATCAAGGATCGATGATAGCCACTAATTATGAAAAACCGACTAGTATGGCATTTAATGACGCATATCAAGAACCTTCTGCATGGTGTTTGGACAGTGGGTGTACATCTCATATGTGTAAAGATAGAAATTTATTTTCAGAGTTTCATCCTCGTTCGAATTCTACTATACAGCTTGCTGTTGATCAAACAGCGAAAAGTACAGGAATAGGAATAGTTTTCATTACAGTACCTAACGGGGGTGGAATTACTAATCTCACACGCAAGAACGTTCTGTGTGTTCCAGAATTAAAGTGTAATTTGCTATCAACATCTAAAGCAACAGCCAATAATCGGTCAGTGATTTTTAAAGAACGATGTGCTAAAGTCATCGAATCAAATGGTTCTACACTAGTATATGCTGTCCGTCATGGGGATTTATATTACGTATACCCAAGCATCGAGAGAGCTGCTATAGCAGAGGTAAGTGATTTTCTAAAATGGCATCTTAAATTAGGTCATTTAAATGAGTCTGATTTAAAAAGACTTAAATCAAAGAATATGGTTAGAAATTTAAATTTCAGTGATAATGAGTCTCTTAAAGACTGTAAAATTTGTATTCAAGGTAAACAAACTGTGCGTTCTTTTTCTAAAGAATCAAACTTTAAAAGTGACGATTTATTGACTCTTATACATTCAGATTTGTGTGGTCCTATGAGAGTTCCATCCCACGGAGGATCGCGATATTTCGTTACTTTTATTGACGATAAATCACGTTACATTGAAGTCAGTTTTCTTAAAACCAAAGATGAGGTTAAAAATGAATTTGTTAAATACAAAGCAGCAGTTGAAAACCGTGTAGAAAAGAAAATAAAAATTCTTCGTACGGATAATGGTAAAGAATATTTCGGAGAAGAATTTAATAAATATATCGAAGAAAGCGGTATAAAACGAGAATTTTCCTCACCACTAACTCCGCAACAGAACGGAACATCAGAGAGGGCCAATAAAACATTAGCTGAAATGGCGAGGTGTTTACTATTACAAAGCAATCTCCCACAATCTTTTTGGGCTGAAGCTATTAATTGTGCGGTATACATACGTAATCGCTGTCCTTCGCGACGTTTAAGCGATAACAAAACACCCTACGAAGTATTTTTTGGCATCAAGCCAACTTTATCATATTTTAAAATATTTGTGCAAAAATGTTTTGTACTAAATAAAAGACAAAGTAAAGGAAAATTTGATCCTAGATCAGAAGAGCATATTTTTGTTGGATATTCAAATGAATCAAAAGCGTACAGGCTGTGGAATAAGAATTCCAGAAAAATTGTTATAAGCCGAGACGTCCGATTTATTAACGAATTTGAAAACGATTTACCTTCAAACAGTGAAATAAAATTAATTTTTCCCGTCTCACAAAATAATGAAAATAAAACAATTATGCAAGAATCAGAAACATCTCCCGTCAAAAATGAACCAGACAGCTGTGGCGACAGTGATGTTGATATGCAATCGGTGAAATTTCCGACCCCCTTTCTTCCCCTACAAGAGCGCGCAGGCGGCCTAGAAAAATAAAAACTGGTAAAAAAGGTAGACTCAGGAAAGAATTTAAAATGATAATTCCAAAAGATGAAAAATCTCAAGCTGCAACGGAAAATTTATTTTCTGACTCATATCCGGAATTTTCTGAAGCTTTAAACGGGCCTTTTAAACATGAATGGATAGATGCAATGGAGTTAGAATTTAATTCTTTAATGCAAGAAAATGCATGGCAAATAGTTGATAGGCCAAAACATAAGAAAATTATAGGAAGTAAATGGGTTTTAAAAACTAAATATAAACAAGACGGGTCAATCGAAAAGTTTAAAGCGAAATTAGTTGCAAAAGGATGTTCTCAAACACCTGGAATTGATTTTGAAGAAAATTTTTCGCCTGTAGCCAGATTAAGTTCGATCAGAACTGCGATCGCTTATGGTATTCAAAATGGTTTTACAGCTTATCAATTAGATTTTATTATGGCTTATGTAAATGGTGATTTAACTGAAGAAGTATACATGGAGTTACTTGATGGTTTTAAATATGAATCTAATGTTGACAAAGTTTGTTTATTAAAAAAATCTCTCTATGGATTAAAACAATCAGGTCGACAATGGTTCAATAAATTAGATGAAAAATTAAAACAAATGAAGTTTGAATCACTAAATGCTGATAAATGTGTTTATTTTTCAAAATCTCCGATTGAAGCTATTATCATTGTTTATGTTGATGATCTCATAATTCTTACTAAATGTAAACAAGATTATGAATATATTAGAGATGAATTATCCAAATCTTTTAAAATGAAAGATTAAGGTTTGTTACACTATTGTTTGGGCATAGAATTTATGTAAAACGGGGACAGTATTAAAATTACTCAAAAGAAGTATATTGAAGATATTCTGAGCAAATTTAATATGCAAGAATCAAAATCAATATCTACACCTTTTGATAACAATGTGAAGCTTACTAAAGATATGTGTCCCAAAACTGAAGAAGAAAAGTCTGAAAAAAATAATATTCCTTATCGTCAACTAATTGGTTCTCTTATGTATTTATCAGTAGCAACTAGACCTGATATAACTCATGCTGTAAATTTTCTAAGTCAATTCAACAACAATCCAGGCAAACCTCATTGGATAGCTGCAAAAAGAGTTTTAAGATATCTAAGAGGTACTCAAGATCAAGGACTGATTTTTAAACGTGATACTAAATCCTTAGTTGCATTTGTTGATGCTGATTGGGCTTCAGATGTCAATGATAGAAAGTCCTATACTGGATACATTTTTAAATATGCCGGTGGTGCTATACCTTGGGAATCGAGAAAACAACGAACTGTTGCATTATCCACGACTGAAGCAGAATATATGGCTTTATCAGAGGTTGTTAAAGAGACTTTACATCTCAGACAGTTCTTAAATGAACTTTCTCCTGAAATAGTGTCTGCACCTACTTTAATATTCTGCGATAACCAGTCTGCTCAAAAATTAGTAAGAAATCCAATTTATCATTCTCGCACAAAACATATTGGCATTCGCCATCACTTTGTGCGCGAAATATATGAGAATGGAGATATAGAAGTTAAATATCTAGAAACTGAAAAGATGGCAGCTGACATTTTAACAAAAGCTTTAGGTGCCTATAAACATAAGAAATGTTGTGATTTAATAGGATTAAGTGTTTAAAAACATTCAATGTTATTCTGTATCCTTTTTCCATATAAGTTTAAAGTATATACTGTTTGTAATTGTAATTTTATATTTTGTTTCTCTGTAATTTGCATAATAGGAGAGTAATTAATGCCTTGTTAAGAAAATGCACGTTGTAAGGGGGGAATTGTTGGAATACAATGTTCATTTTCTCCTCTCCGCACATATGGCACATGCGCGTACAGTTACGATGATGATGCTCCGGAAGCGAGAGCTGTTATTACTTTAAGAAATATGTCGGCGCTCAGTCGCATACGAGCTGTATATATTTTGTCTTCGTTTAATTTTAAATAAATGTCTTATGTCGTGTTATTCTGCAAACTCTGCTTGCCTCATACACCTACAGTTACATTACATATGTTTTCGAAAATCAACTTCAAAATATAAATATTTAGGAAATTATTTTCGAAAACATCATGAATTGTAACCTGTGATTTTTTTTAATTATTTATATATTTATTTATTTAATTTACAAAAATAGATTTCTAGAAGCTTTAAATGTGCGAATCCACATTTACAACTCATTCTACCAAGTAACTTTTCAGTTATACTTTAAAAACTATGCATTGTAATCTGTTTTGCAACGACAACATTTTTTTACAATTTTCTCGAAAATTAACTGCAAAATATAAATATTTAGGAAATTATTTTCGAAAACAATATAAATCGTGACCTATGATTTTTTATATTATTTATTTATTTTACAGAAATAGATTTCTAGAAGCTTTAAATATGTGAATCCAAATTTACAGCTCATTCCGCCAAGTAACTTTTGAATTATACTTTAAAAACTACTTGCATTGCAATCTGTTTTGGAAAATGAATTTTTTTTTTAATTAACTTTAAAATATAAATTCTTAGGAAATTACTTTCGAAAACAACAGGGATTGTAACCTATGATTTTATTTATTTATTTATTTAACAGAAATAGATTTCTAGAAGCTTTAAATATGTGAATCCAAATTTACAGCTCATTTCGCCAAGTAATTTTTCAATTCCTACTATTAGCTCACACTCTCTATATATTTATATATCTTGTTCAAATTTTCAATCGTTAATAAAATATTTTCTATTCATCCTATCAAGTTCAAATAATTTTTTTAAACTTGTACTGGATGACAATTGATGTTAATACAGATTTTTTAAATATTAATTCATTAATTAAATTTAATTAATTAATTTTAATTTTATATTTCATTTCTATTCAAAAGTATAGACTCACTCCATATTTATAGTCTCACTTTCACACGTAAAAAGATAATGGGGCTGTTCACGGACGAAGATCAGGGGGCTCGCTGGCGAAGGAGACTATAAATGTGGAGTGAGTCTATACTTTTGAACAGAAATGAAGTATAAAACTAAAATTAAATAATAAAATTTAATTAATTAATTAATATTTGAAAAAAACTGTATTATCTTTAACTGTAACATCGCTATGGCACTTTATTGTGAAGTTTGGTAATTTTTGAAATTCAATATTTGAAAAACGGCATAATCATTAGATTTTAAAATTATATCAAGAAAAATACAATTTTTTAAACTTTTTAACGCAGTTTGTCTAACAATTTTGTGAGAAATACTTTTCGAGGTATTAATTTTTGGTATTTTAGCTATTTATTTTTTATTTAATATTTAATACATTTCAAAAATGTCTCTTATGTAAGATATTTAGCAGGATATAAATTTAAGAATAAATACCGTCAGTGGCGAAGCGTGTAGATCGCTGGAAAAAAATTCTATTTGACCTAAGTAGGAATTGACTTTAAAAAAAAAGTTTTTACATTACTTGTTGAGTTGTGCTTTAAAACCTACTTGCAACGTCAACAATTTTGCAATTTTCTCAAAAATCATTTTCAAAATATAAATATTTAGGAAATAATTTTCGAAAACATTATGAATTATGATCTATGAGTTTTTTATTATTTATATATTTATTTATTTTATATAAATAGATTTCTAGAAGCTTTAAATATGTGAATCCAAATTTACAGCTCATTCCATCAAGTAACTTTTGAGTTACACTTTAAAAACTACTTGCATTGTAATCTGTTTTGCAATAAGAATTTTTTTTTTTTTTTTCGAAAATCAATTTTAAAATATAAATATTTAGGAAATTATTTTCGAAAACAACATGAATTGTAACCTATGATTTTATTTATTTATTTATTTAACAGAAATAGAATTCTAGAAGCTTTAAATATGTGAATCCAAACTTACAGCTCATTCCGCCAAGTAATTTTTGAGTTATACTTTAAAAACTACTTGCATTGCAATCTGTTTTGCAACGACAACAGATGAATTTAACATTAGGAGTTACAAATTGTAAAGCTTCATAATTCGTAATCGATTTGGCTGAATCATCTTCCGCTTGGAATCCTGTGGTAAAATTTATATATATATATATATATATATATATATATATATATTTATTTATTGTATAACAAAAACAAATATGCTAAGCAAAATGGGGTTTTCGTATTGACAAACTTAGAGTTTGATACAATTTCATTCTGAAGACGATTCTGTAAGCTTATTTTTTAACATAAATTGAAAGAAAACTTTTTTTTTCCTGAGACAATTTGGAGATTAAAATGTATGGAGTGTTTTCTCTCCTTGTTTATTTATATTTTTTATTTTTTGCAGACTGTACAGAACGAAAAAAAAAGTAAGAAATTTAAATTTGAATCCAACTCATATTTTCAATTTTAAAAGGCGCAGAGGGAAAGCTCAGCGAACCGAAGTTCTTTCTTTATGCTTTTTTATGCCACTGTTAAAGTTAAAAATTTGTGAGAGACCGTACATATGCGTATTTTTATACTAACCTTAAAAATCTCAATACGAAACACTAACTTTTTTTTTTTTTTACTTTCAACCTATCATGTCGCAAGTATCTTAAATTTCCATTGCGCTGTCTTTAAAAGAAACATTATAAATATGAGTTATAATATATTCTGCAGAAGAATCAATATTGAATATTTTTCAGTTTTAAAGGCTAGCTTATATTTATTTGTTTTTTATGTTTAACATAGGTAAGTAAATGATTTGTTTTTTGTCTTGCCATCGTATTTATGTATACAGTTTTAAATATTAGAACACTGTACACAAGTTAAACTATAAAGTTATTAGTAAGCTGAACCCAAGTTAAACTTTTAAAATGTTTTTTTTTCTTATAATTTCCTCAAACTGATTCTAATTTTATCGGTTATTTTAAAAAGTACATTGCGATACTTGAAAAAGCTTTTTAATAAACATATGAAAATATTTATTGATAGAGGGAAAATATGGCGATTTTTTTTTTATTAAAACAGATACAAACATCATTCAAATTCATGATATTTAAATTATGTTCCAAATCAGTAACGATTAAAAATTCCCTCGGAAAAACTAAAATGTTTGAATATTTTTAATTTAAAAAATAGCTTATTTCTACATAAACTATAACATTAACAGTTGAATGTTTATTTTTATTTTTATTTTGTTTATATACAGTGTTTTAAACTTTATATACATAAGTGATACATAATTTTAAGAGTAATAAATCTCATATTTAATCGAAGATAGTATATTTTTATAGTTTCGTTCTTTAATTGAATGCACATGCACAGTCGGTCAAGAAAAAAAAAGTAAAAAAAGAACACCCCATAAATTTTTATCACCAAATCGTCCCCGAAAAATTGGAAATAGTCGTTCAATTGGAAATTATGTTTTCTTTCATTTTATATTTAAAACAAAAAGCTTGAGGGTGTCGTCTTTAAACCAAAGTTGTACCAAACTCTAAAACTTTCAAATCGAACATACAATTTAGACGGTATATTTGGTTTTTTTTTTGGTATATTTTGTCTTAGGATACCAAAAGATAAGTCATTCGGTTTAGGCATTATAAAAATTTGCAGTTTAAAATTGCTATTTTTTTTTAAATCGTTGCAAAACAGGTTACAATGCGTGTAGATTTTAAAGCATAACGCAAACATTACATAACGGAAGGGGTTGTAATTTTGGATTCGTATATTTAAAGTATCTGAAAATAGATTTCTGTTGAAATTTGCATCGGTTACATTACATATGTTTTCGAAAATCAACTTCAAAATATAAATATTTAGGAAATCATTTTCGAAAACAATATGAATTGTAACCTGTGATTTTTTTTTTATTATTTATTAATTTACTTATTTAATTTACAGAAATAGATTTCTAGAAGCTTTAAATGTGCGAATCCACATTTACAACTCATTCTACCAAGTAACTTTTCAGTTATACTTTAAAAACTATGCATTGTAATCTGTTTTGCAACGACAACGTTTTTTTACAATTTTCTCGAAAACTAACTACAAAATATAAATATTTAGGAAATTATTTTCGAAAACAATATGAATCGTGACCTATGATTTTTTATATTATTTATTTATTTTACAGAAATTTACTTTAAAGATAAAATTACCCCTTGATCATATAAAAAGGACTCAAACTGTTGTGGACATAACTTCCCTTCTAAAGCGCCTTTTGAATGGGGTTTCTTTTAAAATGTTCCTAAATAATTGAATTTTTATATAATCCATTAAAAGAAAATTTGATTGTTGGACACTTTTAAAGGTACCTGACCCCTTAAACAATTCATAGTTTACGCTTCAGATTTTTGTTGTTGTTGTTTCTTGTTTGTTTGTTTAAAAATTAATTTGATAAAAGTATTATCGAAATAAATTTTCAAAAAAATTACGAGTTGTAACCAATATTTAAACAAAACAAACAGAAATCGACTTCTAGAATCTTCAAACGTAAAATTCCAAAATAAGAGATCATCCCACTAAGTAGTTTTTGAGTTTTGTTTTTAAAAAATTACCCACATTGTCATGTGTTTTGCAATGGTTAAATGTGAATTTAATTAGAATTTCAAAACTTTAAACCTTCATAATTCTAAAATTGCTTGATCAAATGATGCTTGATCGTTTTGTATCCTAAGACAAAATGTATGGAAAAGTGAAATATGAAGTCAAGATTATGTGTCCCTATTGAAAATTACACAGTTTGGTGCAATTTTACTTTAAAGACTAACCTCTAAGCTTATTTTATTTTAACATAAAATGAAAAATAGTCGTAACTTGTAATTGAATGGGTATTTATTTTATTTTCTGTAACTATGTGGGGATAAATTGTATGGGGTGATGTCTCTTTTTTTTTCTACTGTACATCTTGTTATTCATAGATATAGAACTGACTTACAAATTGTAACCAATATATATATATATATATATACAGGGTAATTCATAAAAGATGGGCAGAACTTTAAGGGGTTATAGTACACTTAAAGACAAATAATATTAAATAGGAGACTAAGGGTCCCAGACGTATTCCCAAGGAGATAGGGGGCATTAAAGTTTAGGGTCCGAAATTTCAAATGATTATAAAACATGGAAAAATTGGTCGATTCGTTTGCGGTTTTTGCAAAAAATTTTCTTTATGCCAGTATTTTCTTGAAATAAAATTTTAAAGTTCAATTTCAAAAAATGCCGATAGGGGGCGCTTTAGACTTTGGAGTAACAAACAACTATTTTTTAACGTTATTTTTTGTATTTCTTTAAATGATTTCGAAAGCTTAGACTTAAACTTAAATTTTGATCTAAAAATCTGAGTCCTAACGAGTAGTTAAGTAGCGTAAACTGAAATTTGAAATTTGAAACCCTTCTCCCCCCAGAACAAAAATCAGTTATTCCCGATCTTTGTGTCGTAGATTAGGCTCTAACTACTGCCGAGTTTTGCTAAAATTATTCTTTATGTCAGTATTTTCTTGAAAATAAATTTTAAAGAAAATTTTCAAAAAATTCCGATAGAGGGCGCTTTAGACTTTGGAGTAACGAACAACTATTTTATACCGTTATTTTTTGTGTCTCATTAAATGCTTTCTAAAACTTAGACTTAAACTTAAATTTTCAGCTCAAAATCTGAATCGCTGAGCGTGGTTCAGTAGCGAGGGGAGGGGGTTCAAATTTCAACTTCTGAACATAGTTCAGTTTGCACTACTTAACCATGCCCAACGATTCTGTGCTGTGATACGAGGCAAAAATACAACTTTCGTCAAGGACTGCATAGTCGGAATTCACTCATAAAGGCACTGGCACAGTTGGAAACGTCGCTCATGCAAACGTTAAAGCTCCATTCCTGACGCTAGTCACCGGGTGAAGAAGGAAACAGAAAGTATGCAAATGTCAAATGGGGAAGAAGAAGAACACGTATGCAAAATTTCGACACGATTCAGGCATAAAAACCACTGAACGGTGAGTCAAGTGTAAGTCGCTGTAGTAATGAATCGGAAGATGGTGCCCTTCACGAATAAGGAAAAGGCTGAGATGCATTTAATTTACGGAGCGGCAGATGGAAATGGTGCAGAGGCACAACGAATGTACGGAGAGCGATTTCCTAACAGGCGGTTGCCTAACCGCAAAACTTTCGAGCGCTTGCACAGACAGTTGTGTGAGACGGGATCATTTCTCGCTTCCCGGTCGAATGCAGGTCGTGCAAAAAAGGACGAATCAGTAGTTGTTGCAGAAGCCATTCTGGATGTAGTAGCGGCGCAGCCAAGTACAAGTACACGAACAGTGGCTAGCCAGGTGGATACCTCACAGTCCACGACTTGGAGGGTACTGAAGGATGAACATTTGCTCCCGTTTCATGTGCAACGAGTCCAGAAACTGTCTCCAGGGGATTATCCAAATCGTATTGAATTCGCCCGCTGGTTTCTGCAGCAGAACGCGCTAAATCCACATTTTGGACGAACTGTGCTTTTCACCGATGAATGTACCTTCACACGTGAAGGTACATTTAACACACACAATGCACATGTATGGGCGGATGTCAATCCACATGCTACGTATCCACATGCTCATCAGAGACGCTTTTCCATCAATGTTTGGGCAGGAATCCTCGGAGACCACCTAATCGGACCGTACCTTCTTCCTGAACGCCTCAACGGTAAAACATACCTCACATTTCTGCAACATGTGCTGCCAGACCTGTTAAACGTTGTTCCTCCACGCATCCGGCGGGTCATGTGGTTCCAGCACGATGGAGCGCCAGCCCATTACGTACGAGACGTCCGCAACTATCTGGACATCACATTTCCGAACAGATGGATTGGTCGAGGTGGTCCTGTTGCTTGGCCTGCTCGCTCGCCAGATCTTTCACCCCTCGATTTCATTTTTTGGGGACGATTGAAGGCTCTTATGTATGAGACACCCATTGAATCCCCCGAGGAACTGGTCGCCAGACTTTCCGCCGCTGTAGGGGAAGTGCTCGAAAAGCCTGATGTTTTCGCGAATGTTCGCCGTTCCATTCGTCGCCGTTGTTCTGCGTGCATAACCTGTGGTGGTCACAATTTTGAACATTTATTGTGATTACATGTTAATAAATATGCTTTGGTAACATAATCCTAATTTGTGTCTTTTTACCTCGTATCACAGCACACAATGTGTGGACATGGTAAACTGAACTGTGCTCAGGAGTAGAAATTTCAAACCCCTCTCCCCAGAAACTTAACCACGTCTAACGATTCAGATTTTGGGCTGAAAATTTAAGTCTAAGCTTTAGAAAGCATTTAATGAGACACAAAAAATAACGGTATAAAATAGTTGTTCGTTACTCCAAAGTCTAAAGCGCCCTCTATCGGAATTTTTTGAAAATTTTCTTTAAAATTTATTTTCAAGAAAATACTGACATAAAGAATAATTTTAGCAAAACGCGGCAGTAGTTAGAGCCTAATCTACGACACAAAGATCGGGAATAACTGATTTTTGTTCTGGGGGGAGAAGGGTTTCAAATTTCAAATTTCAGTTTACGCTACTTAACTACTCGTTAGGACTCAGATTTTTAGATCAAAATTTAAGTTTAAGTCTAAGCTTTCGAAATCATTTAAAGAAATACAAAAAATAACGTTAAAAAATAGTTGTTTGTTACTCCAAAGTCTAAAGCGCCCCCTATCGGCATTTTTTGAAATTGAACTTTAAAATTTTATTTCAAGAAAATACTGGCATAAAGAAAATTTTTTGCAAAAACCGCAAACGAATCGACCAATTTTTCCATGTTTTATAATCATTTGAAATTTCGGACCCTAAACTTTAATGCCCCCTATCTCCTTGGGAATACGTCTGGGACCCTTAGTCTCCTATTTAATATTATTTGTCTTTAAGTGTACTATAACCCCTTAAAGTTCTGCCCATCTTTTATGAATCACCCTGTATATATATTTACAGAAATCGATTTCAAGAATCTTCATATATAAAAATAAAATATAAACTTTCTCTTTTAGTATAAGTAAAATAGACTTTTTCAGGCGCAACTTGTTGTCATTCATCAAAATTTGGGATGAACTTCGTTTTCGTCCTAATAATGAAAATTCGATAAATCCCCCCAAAATAATGCTGTTTCACCATGTATTTTTTGGGCAGAAGGAGCATTTTAACTCAGGGGGAGAGAGTGAAGTAAGTCGAGTGAGATATTTTTATTATGTATATTTTATTTCTGAATCGAATGACATGATATGGAAGCCGATACAAACATTTGTTACAAAGTTACGGCACATTTTATGAATAAAAAGTCGAAAATTATACTTTAGTGCCGGTAAAATAGGGTTTTAAAGCATCAACAGGTGGCCATGCACGAAAATTTGGGAAGAACTTCGTTTTGGCAATAGAAATGGAGATCCGATGATGCCCCAAAATATAAATATGTTTTACTATTGTTTGGGGGGCAAAAGGGGGGGGGGATTTAAATCAGGAGGCTGAAACGCAATTTTTTTTTAAAAATATGTCGAGTGGGAGGTTATTTATCATGTATTTTTTAATTCTGAATCAAATGACAGCATTTGCAAGTCGAAGTTACGACAGGTTTTGTGAATAAAAAGTCCAAAATTATACTTTATCAGAGAGCAGAATTTTATTACATTTATTTTACGTCCTCAAATCCGATGACCTTGAAAAAGTGTCAGATGTGTTGATTTTGATTTTTGCTATTTTGAGGTTATTTAATATGTTTAATATTATCCAATATGATATAAAGATCGTGTTTTGTACTTAAAATAAGTGTAATAAAGTTGAACTCTCTCATAAAGTATAATTTTGGACTTTTTATTCATATAACATATCGCAACTTTGTAACAAGTGATTCTATTCATTTGCGATTGGTGTCATTAGATTGAGAATAACAAAATACATAATAAACGATACCCCAATTGACCTACTTAAAAAAGTTGAATTCCCCCCCCCCCCCCCAGAAAAACATGGTAAAGCAACTTTATTTTTTGGGACTCGGCGGATATTCATTTTTAGTGGCAAAACGAAGTTCTTCAATAATTTTCGTTAATGGCCAACCGTTGTCTTCTGTTACTCAGTTGCTGGTCTATTTTACCTGTACTATTTATTATCTAATCATTAGATGCTAAACTTATATCCTTTTCCCATGATCGGGGTTCAAAACATTTATGATATGAAATCATATATTTCAATTTCTTTTTACTCCAAAAATAATATTTCCTATGTTAAATTTTCTATGTCAATTATTTTCCTTTATTTAAAATCTTTTTGTATTTTAAACCTCAAAAAGAAATATCTTTCCCCATGTCAAAATGCGATTGATATTATTTTAGCATTTATTTGTAAGTTATGTACTCAAAATTAATTTATTTCCTAAATTACCTTCCGTTATTTCATTTAAGTAGTCATAAATCTTGCAATATCTGTCTATACGCATTTGAACTTTTTCTTCTTAATCAAAATGCTTTTCATTCAAGTCAAGTGATATTTATTAGTAGCGCAAATTAATCTTAATGATTTATATCATTCAAAATCAATCTTCAGCTAATATACTTTCATGCGTACATGTAATTTTTAACGTTGCTTTAAAAAAACAAAAAACAACAACAACAACAAAAGCATTAAGCTTTTAAGTGTTCACAGATTCATTTTAGTTCAATATTTCGAAATCAGTTTCCTATTGCAATGCAATAATATAATCAAAGGCTAATAAATCACCCACATCCTTTATTTTTAAAGCCTATTCCAAATAATAGCGGTGTTATATTTTTTAAGGTTCTTAATTGAAAAGTCACCCATGTGGAATACGCTTGGAGTTACATCGTTCAAAAAATGTAATATGTATTTATCCTAAAAGTACAAATTTGTGGCGCGTTGGCCGATTCGCAAGGAATGTTGTGGAAATACAAACTGAGCTAATTACTCTCAGATCTTATCTGACTATCGAATAAGAAGGTTATTTTTTAGTGGAATGAGTACAGACTACCTCTCCTATGTAACATCTTGATGGCCAATAAAATGAAATTTGCAAGTACGTGCTGGCTTTTTATTCATTTTCTCTGCCTCTACTTTTTTTTTAACAAGGGATTACGAACTTGTCGATTTTGTCGATTTTGTGCTGACTTTCTCGCAAAAAATGCAATTACAGAAGACCATTATGATGACATCTCTGTCTTACCATTTCCAGAATCCATTCTAAAGAGTTATTTTAAAAACAAAATCATCACAGATTGGCAAAATGATTGGACCAACTCAACGAAAGGAAGAGAAACGTATAAAATTCTTAATAAGGTAGATGTTAAATTTTTATGTGTTCAGAAATCAGCAGCATATTATCTTAGCGGCCATGGAAGCTTCCCAAGCATTTTATATAAAATTGGTAAAAGAACCATGGATAGATGTCCTTGTGACAAAAACCCTGGAACTCCTATACATTACATCTTCGGTAACTGCCCTCTTATGGAATACCATTTTAACTTCAATAAAAATAAAACATTAAAGAGAAACCTACAACGTGTGCTATTAGACGCTTCCAATTACGAAAAGTTAGATAAAAACTATAATGTTCTAAATAAAAACTTTTCATAACCTATATAAAATTCTAGATCTATAGATTCTAAAAATTATGTTTTAAAAGACTTAATAGACTAGTGCATAATACAATTGAAAATTTTCAGTACAATATTATTATTGTAAATATCTGTAAATATTTATCTTTAATATTATGTAATCTTATCAGTATATTCATATAGAACTTATATACATGTAATAACTTTGGGCTCACCCAGCAATAAGCAATATTGGGTAGCTCGTGTGATTGTTTTTATTTTTTATTTTTATTTTTTTTAACTTGCTGGGGCCTCTGGGTCTTTCGACACTGGGGTTCCTGGTATATATAGGTTTTCCCCTCGTGGACTCATAGGTCCTATGCCGAGAGGTTCACTGTCCACGAGTGGGAGGTTTCTGTTTCTGTTTCTGTCGATTTTGTGGACAGAATGCTAGAGGGACAATGTACAAATTATCTGGCCGTGAAGCATTTCCCAAAATCTTGCTTCATACGATCCTTCTAAACTTATCTGGATGCATATCCTGCTTTATTACCATGAGCAAAAACAACATCATAACATTTAACACATAACAACATTTTTCTCAATGTAAATAATGAAGAATTTTTCATTATTCTACTGCACAACACAAAATTGTTGTAATAATGTTTTCTTCGGCTCATCTGGGTGTTTTTACCTTAAAATGACGTGACATTTTTCTGGAGATTAAAATCAATTAGTAACTCTGTTATTAAAAAATAATAAAATAGTATTAAAAGAAATCTTAAGATTGATTCTAGTTGGTCCTTACATATAACAATAGAATAAAAAATAAATAAATATAATAAGATACGAAAATAATAGCATTCTTAAATCTTAATGTAAAAGAATAATTAATTTACTGTAAGTTTCAGAAACCTGCCAATTAAATTATTTCTATGCGTTATGCTTTTGACTCTTTGTCGGTTTTAAAGAATAGTAATAAATAAATTAAAAAGCCTTTCACATAGTTATTAAGTAAAAATTCAAAAGTAAATGTATATGATTCATTTTAATAAATTGTTCTGACAATTCTTTTGAAATAACGCTCGAAAGAAAATAAAGGAAATTAAATTACTTTTCTTGAATTTTTCTTTTCTTAATATTATGATTACTTTTTGGGGGTAGCATTTACTTCATCTTTGTAATTATTAAAACAGTTTTTTTTAAACAATTTAAAGTTTAAAACCACCAAGGAAAGTTTGAAGCATAAAATTTAAATTCACGAAATGAAAATGACTTTTGAAAAATAAAAAATATGAAAAGAGACTGATTGTTAATTACAACCCTCCTTTTCTTTTTATTAAATGGTGATTAACTGTCGTGTCTAGAATTAAATAAAAAAAGAAACAAGTCGTTGGGTGTCACAGTAATACTTACCCATCATGGATATGAATATTTTGAAATTCCGAAAAAATAGTTCCAGATAACTAAGGTTACTGAAATTTAATAGGCTTTGTCGCACTCTTACATTCTAAATACATACCAAATTTCAAGCCTCTATCTCAATTTGTTCGGTAGATAGAGTGTTTAAAATCCTGGCTTGATGACGTCATAAACTTTAAATGCTCTATTACTAAATTGCGTAAAAGAAACATCCTTATAACTCCAAAAATGACAGTCGTATTAACTAACAGTTTATCGCGTGGGATTAAGCGTCTCATTTCCAATTATATATATCTTTGAATTTAAATATGAATGAAATACAGTGAAATACAGAGTGTGGAAAATATGATTACAAATATCTCGGCAACTCATTATCCGATCAACTTCATTCTGTATGCAAAATTTATGTTTTTTTATTGTATTTTATTATTGTACTGCTTAAAATAAAGAATTTCGAAAATTTTTATATACCTTTTATCAGAACGAATATTTCGAGAGTCCGAAAAAATAGTTCCGGATAATCGAGGTTACTGAAATTCAATAGGTTTTTTTTCATTATTACTTACTAAGTACATACCAAATTTCCAGTCTCCATCTAAATTTGTTCGGGAGATAGAGCGTTTATAGACACACACACAGCCAGACGGACGGCAATTTTTTTTTCTAAAAATATGTTTTTCGGAATCTCAAGTGTCTGAAACGTGTAAATCCGTCAATTTTTTTTTCACTTTTTAAAACGATTACAAGACTTGCCCTTACTACGTATGATGGATAAGTAATAATATGAACAAGCGAAGCTGCGCCCGCTATGCTTTTTAGTTCATTCCAAACGGATCTCGAATTAAACGAACTTAGGATAGAGAGTCTTACTGTCTTCAGATTCGGTGTCTGAAAATCGCCCCAAAACTCGGAACAACCAAATTGAAAATGAACAGAATTTTTTATTTATTTATTTATTTATTTATTTATTTATTTATTTATTTTTGACTTCAATTAAATAAAGATCGAGCAAAAATCAGTTTGATTTTAATTTTCCGTTGATAAATTATCTGGTTTCACCTTAAATCAGTTCGAGAAAGATTTCAATTCAATCACATTTTTCGCTAATTTTAAGCAATTTTATAATCACAACTTTTCATATTACTCGAGCACGTTAGTGATTTTATTTTACAAATAAGTGGGCATCCGTTCCAAAAAGAAAAATAAAAGATTAATTACCAAAGTAATATGAGTAGAAATTTTCCAATTGAGTGAAAAAGTGTCCAGGCCAGGATTTGAACCAGAGACCATTTGGCTTAAGCTGTCAATGCTCTGCCAACTGAGCTATCCCGGACTAATTTGGCGGACATAATTCCCCCAGCTAACCTTACTGAACACGACATCTGGTCTATTATTTTAAACAGCTCAACAGAATAAATTGCAGGTATAAGAACTCCATTAAACGCTAGATACGTAATTATACTTCATTAGTTTTAACACCATTATTCGAATTGTTAAATAAATGATATGAGTTGTAATTTTCCAACTGAGTGAAAAAATATCCAAGACAGAATGCGAACCAGACGCCTTTTGGCTTTGCCAACTGTGCTATCCTGGACGAATCTGGCGAACACAATTCACCCAGCTTACCTTACTTAAACCGACATATGGTCTATTATTTTAAACAGCTCAACAGAATAAAGTGCATGTAAAGGAACTCCATTAAACGCTGAATACGTAATGACACTTGATTAGTTTTAACACAATTATTCGAATTGTTAAATAAATGATATGAGTTGTAATTTTCCAACTGAGTCAAAAAGTGTCCAAGACAGAATTCGAACCAGACGCCTTCTGTCCTAATCTGCCAACTGTCTTATCCTGGACGAATCTGGCGGACACAATTCACCCAGCTAAACTTACTAAACATGAAATCTGGTCTATTATTTTAAACAGCTCTACAGAAAAAATCGCAGGTAAAGGAACTACACTAAACGCTGGATACATAATTACACTTGATTAATTTTAACACAATTATTCGAACTGGTAAATAAATGATATGAGTTGTAATTTTCCAACTGAGTGATAAGGTATCCTGGCCAGAATTCGAACCAGACACCTTTTGGCTTAAGCTTCCGATGCTCTGCCAACTGTGCTATCCTGGACGAATCTGGCGTTCACATTTCACCCAGCTATTAATATCAATACTATTAATATCACTCTGTCAATAAGGTTAGCTGGGTGAATTGTGTCCGACAGATTCATCCAAGATAGCTCAGTTGTCAGAGCATTGGCAGCCTAAGCCAAAAGGTCCCTGGTTCGAATCCTACAATTCATATGATTTCTTTAACAATTAGAAAAACTGTGTTACAATTAATCAAGTACCAAAGTTCTAGTCATCAAATTCACTATTAAGGCCAACAATAACAAAAAACTTTCGCAACATGCGTACAAAAAATGCTATAATTATAATAATAATTCAAGTATGTAAAAATAAATGGATAGATTTGTATATTTTAAAGGCTAGGCCTGTATTTATAGTAATCATAGGTTTTACATGATTTAGAAAAACCAGGAGCATCTTTAAATATGCATGATAAATATGTAATTTATTTTAAAACATCATATATATATACGTAGCAAATGCTTGTTTCATGTCAGTCAGAATTAAGACTGAAACCAAAACCTAATGATCATCTATTCATGCCAAATTCTAAGAGAATATGCAGTTTTATACAATTCCGTACATTAGTTCTCGAGTTATAACTATCACAAAAATCGTGAAAGATGTAGTATAGCTGTGCTACCTTTTGGGAGATATACATATTCAAACCTGAAAAGTACCAGTTCATATCAAGGTCTAACACAATATAAAGTTTTATGAAATTCCGTTCATTAGTTCTTCAAATAGAGCGGCCACGAAAATTGTGTTACACACAGTATAACAAACATACAAACATTTTTCTAGAATAATTGAGTCGTGTTTAGGACATCTCAAAACGTGTAATCCCATCAAAAAACGTAAGTTGCAAAATTTCGCGATACGAATACCAGAGATGCCAAGCTTCCAGTAATCTTCCGTAATATGTGCATTAATTTGACCCATTTTAGCAATGTTTCGAACCAGAAAATTTTTTGATGAATCTTTATTTATTTAATTTCTTATTTCTAATTGGAATGTATTTAATTTAATTTCTTTAAAAAAATTGTGGTTTGAAACGTATTAAACCTGGGTCAAATTAATCCACATATTACGGAAGATTAGTGAGAGCTTGGCACCTCTGCGAATAGTTTCTTCTTATATATATATAGAAGAAAGTAAAAAATAAAAATAAACGGTTCTGCTAGGAGCTAAAAATAAGTTTTATTTATTTATCCCTTGCATGATAAAACACATTTCTATTTATGTTGCTTTATAAATCTATATTATTTAATTTTTGTATTTTATATCATTATTGTTTATTATAGCTATGATATTTATCTGAGTAGATGCATTTTAAACTTATATTTATAAATTATAAAATAATATAGAAAAGTATCTATAATGGGAACTCCCGAATATCAAACACCTCTTTTGAGCAAACACCTTTTTCAATCTGCAATTTATAGAGCTTTTAAATAGAAATTGAAAATTCTTAAATTTAACATCCACCATATACCCTTAAAAGCAATTGGAATTGTCTAAGATCAATCGATTTGTATTACCATTTTCTTTAGTTAAATTAATATTTATAATTGCGTAGTTATATAACGTATTCAAAGCAGTTTTATTCTAGTCACAATTAAGTATAGTTTTTTTTTTATTCTAAAAGTTTTGATGCGTTAATGAAATAGGATTAAAAATGCTTGTCATTAAAAACACATTAAATACTGTATTTACTCTCATTACTGTCATTAAATATTGTATTTTTCATTTCGATTGAAAACTTAACTAATAATTATTCATTAAAATTTTGTATAATATTGTAAAATTAAAATAGTAGAGATAAGTAATTACTAAAGGATTTTATATAAAGAGCAAGTGACTCGTGTTTTTTTTTTTGAAAAAATTAATTTAAACAGAATGCAAAAAAATAATCGTTGAATGAATACAAACACACATCAAAAGGTATCAATTATAATTTTAATTGAAGTTTTACCATTTAGCATAAAACAAGTATAAGAAAGAAAGGATGAATAATTTACTCGCAATCTATGAATTATTTTAACAAAAATTACATTTAATTACGACTGTCTACAGTGAACTTATTCTATTCTCTGAAGAAAAAAAAAAAAAAAAAAAAGACCAAGTTTGTGATAAAATAAATAAAATTTTAAAAATTATTGTTATCTAAGATTTGATAACAGTAGGGTATTAATGCAATTTGAAAGTGGTTTAGATTAATAAACTATCACATGAACGTTCATTGAATATTTCGGAAATGCGAAACTTTTAATTTTTTTAGGTTACTTATTTTTTGAATGATCAGAGAATGTAGAAAATATTTCATATATATATTGGACTTTCCACTTGTTTCATTTTACCACCATCATTACAGCCAGAACAACCTTTTTTCAGTATTCATTTAAAAAATACTTCTGTCTCCTCTCCATCACACTAATCAAGGGTTCGCAGATATTTTAAAATAAACCTTTATATATTTCCTCTTCTGAATTTAAATCTGCAAAAAGGAGAGGTAAAATCTGTGTAGGCTCAACAACTTCAACTGTTAAAGATTGCAAATAGCTTCTTCGCTATGCGGATGGGGCTATGGAGTCCGAGTCTTACACTCGTATTCACCATCTACCTCAACTGCCGGTTAGATAGAAAATTTCGGTCAAACGCTCAGATGGTATTAATCTTTAATCTGGTCAGACATGATCGAGGCTGATGTCCATCCAATCAGATTAATCGTGAATACCATTTGAGCTTTTGGCATGATTTTCGCCCTTAATCGGCAAATGAGGTATAGGGTTAATACTTGCATTACAGTCATGAGACTGATAGTACTGTAGAAAATATTATCTTTGAGAAGTTCGAAACTACATTATTTTTAACTAATTTCCTTTTTATTTCGTGTTTTAATATCAATATCAGACTTTACATCTTAACATGAGTATTTATCTGTTTTTACTGCACACTTTCTTTTAAATTAAGTGCGTAATTTCATATTAATGTGTATGCATCACTGTTTTTATTAATTCACTATTTAAACACACTTTTTAACGAAACCTGTCCAAAGGTAGGCTATGGATCATTAAACCAAATTCAAACAATCAACAACCATCCAGATTGTTTGATTTGAGCTCTCAATTTTCCGAGCTTATTATAACAATGAAATCTCGTACCTGTACCTCAATGAACTTATGATAGATCGAAAACTAAAAGCTAAAATATGCATTGTAAAATTCCACAAAAAATATTTTTAAATTTTTCATTAGATGAGTCTGCGATTGATATCGTCTTTGTCACATGATTTATTTTACATAAAATATGTAGGATTTCATTTTTGCTTACAATAACTTTAAACTTTTTTAAATTTTATATGGGATAAGGTCTTAAATTAAAATAATATAACTTTAAAATTATTTTTTAAATTAATCAAATAATATTACTCGTCTTATAGAAATTTGGAGTCATTTATTAATTAAATACAGCTTCGTACAATGAATTACTATTGAAAACATTAACACAAATAAATGCATACAGTTAGGTTTTTCTACTGATATAGTTAAATAACAGATTTACTAATTACTTTCAGTATATTTAGCAGTCTCTCTACTTAACTTAATTAAATAATCTTGTATACTACTTGACTTTTGATGTAATAAAAACTAGATATCATAATAAATGCGATTCGAGACTATCTAAGGCAATTTGAGCCTTATTGCCTTTTTTTTTTGAAAAAAAAAAAATTGAGTTCTATTCATGTTTTTTTTTCTCTATTGTTTACAGTTCCTCTTTTTTCACCTTTTTATTTATTTTTCTTTTTTGTCTGGCGCATTTTTTAATAAATCATGTATTTTTTCAGCAAAATTTTCTGAAGAGTGAAAAAAGCAATAAAATACAGGAATGTTTATTCAACTCTATGGCATTTTTTTCTGTCTAGGGAGTGTAAACAAACATGTTATTATGTACTTTTCCGATCGGAAAATTACCGTGTTTGGTGATATAGTTTAAGATATAAAATTTTCTTTTAAATTAATTTGTATTGTAGAAAGCATTATTCCTTCATGCATTTAATTTAATTATAAAATATGAATTATTCTCTTTTTGTTTCCAATAACATTAGGATATATGAAATTTCGAGAAAATTGCCTTATTAAATTAAAATGAAAATTTACGTCTTGCTTGTAAATTTAAGTAAACATTTGTATTCATATATAGGGAAATTGTTGTCGTGCATTAACGAAATGTAGTCCCATACTTGGTGTGTATTAAATTCACGAAAGAAAAATAAGAAAATATATGAAGGAATCTATATTGAGAAGAAAAATAAATGAAAGTATATGCATGTTTGCATTTAAATGTCTTACGGTTACAGTTATATAACTTTCTAACTGATGACTTTCAAAATATTTAATATCTGTGCTAAACTGGTTGAATAATATTTTATAATAGCGGCTTTTGATGAAATAAAAACTATATATATATATATATATATATATATATATATATATATATATATATATATATATATATATATATATATGGGCTGTTTAATAGCCTCTGCTTGTTAACTAGGAGAAGACCCTTTAAATGCCTCAGAGGAGGACTTAAAGGAATCGACTGGGAGCAGGGACTTGATGTCCAATCCGCAGCTTCCATCGGTGCAGCCTGTTAGTACCCTTGCCTAGTGCATGGGGAACGAACGCGGATGGGCTTCCTCCAACCCGCTTGGCCAGCGTGGAGGAATTTGGCCACCTCCCCCCTTATTTTACCATGAATTCACAAAACAAATCACGGCCCTCAATTCCCGGCAGTCTGCATGTTCCTGATTACGGCAGCGATCAGAAAGACATGAAGACAGAGGGTGCTAAGAATCACCGGGCTCGGTTTGGCTGCCATAAGTTGATGACCTTGGCTACGTATAATGGACGATCCTTATCTTCTGAAAGTCGTTTACAGGAACTTGACCAAGAAGACGACCTCAAGTAAGATGGAGTGACGAAATCAGAAAAGTGGCCGGTGTTAATTGGATGACTAAAGCACTAGACAGGCAACAATGGAAAAATCTGGGGGAGACCTGCATCCAGCAGTGGATTGAAAACGGTTGATGATGATGATGATATATATATATGATAATTCTCCATTATCCCGTCGACCACTTCCCATAGAAAAAAACTCTCACTAAAATATCGGATTCCACACTAAAAATGCATGTTCGGGGCGTCACATTTACTTGAAGTCAGATGTGTTGTTACCCGTGATTTTTATGTCGTCAAGGGCTTTTTAATTCGACGTTTACCTGTATTTTTAATGATATGTTATGGATTTAATAGTTATTTTGTTAATTAAAATAACAATTATGTCTTTAAACGGTGTGGTGATGATACTAAAAGAGAAAAAGCATTATTATTATTATTATTATTTTACATATATGTATTTTTTTTTCCGATTCATAAAAGTTACGTAAAATAGATCCAACAGCCGAGAGGGTTAATTAAGAAAAATATCGTAAATAAATAAATGTTTAAGATTTATTTTTCCGTTTTTATTAATGTATCGTAAATTTTATTGTTTTAAGTTGCAGAAACTTGAAACTCTAATAAGTAGGGCTTTTCCAAATTTCTTTTATTTTTTTTTTATTCCAATGGAAACAATCCTCCATTTGTTTATAAGGCGTTACAGTTTGGCGAGAAGTTTTTTCTGTGAAAAGTGGTCAACGGGGTAATAGAGAAGTACCATATACAGAGTGTTTCTACGATCATGGGACAAACTTGAAGGGGTGGTACAGGACACTGTAACAAACAATTTTTCTATAGGAAAACAGGATCGGAAATACATTTTTATAGTCAAAAATACAGGGCGTCGCACTCCAATCCGAAGTCGCATTTTCGTTCATAACTTTAACAGTAGCAAAGATATTTTAACGAAATCCTCACAATATAGGGGAGATGGGGGATGAATGGGACATTTTCAAAAAAATATTTATTTTAAATATTTTATATAAGTTATTATCAATATTATATATCACATGTCATACATTAAGTGTTTGACTACATCTTAAGCACAATATTTGTTCAAGATTAATATTATACAGATATAAAAATTAAATTTAAAAAAAAGTTCTTCTATGTCCCAATCATCCCCACAACAGGGTTGGATGAGGCACAAACATTTTCCTCCCCGTATTCAATGTTAAGCACTAAAAGCTGACAAAAATGCCTCCTTGGCAAAAGCTGAGAGATTATAAATTGTAATGTGATCTTCAGGATTATTTGTTAGTCAATGATCTTGGACTCATTTCAGCTTTGCCTTAAAAGGCCCATAAACGGTGGACTGAAGACGATAGCTACAATGAGGATGAAATATTAAAAGAATAATTACCATAAAGTATTAATTTATCAATCTATATATTATTATTTAGTTAATAAATATATTTTTCAGCATCCTCTAGGGATGAATGAGACAGTTCCATTCATTCCATTTGAAATGTCGCAATCATCCCCATGATGCATATATTCAATTGTCAGCCATTTCGTCTAAAAAATTATTTTGTCACAATGGTTAACATGCATTCATTTTAATTATCAATATTGAGCTTTTAAATAAAAAACTACAACATATCTTAATTGTTTATATTGCATAAGATATTTAAGTAACTTCAAATGCAAAAAAAATTACTTTTAAGCAGAGTTGTCAGGAAATGCAAATTTGAAGAAAACTGAAAACAGCCATGTGTTCTTGCTTTTGGTTTTGAGGCACACTATGGTAGTGAAATCTATGAGGATAGGAAGCAACTAAGAAACAATTTTATTGCCTGAAATATTGAGAATGTCCCATCCATCTCTTGTCCCATTCATCCCCCATCTCCTCTACTTACGATTCCTACAAAGATGAGTCTGTTGCAATTTTTGTTAAGATATCTTCATTACTGTTAAATTTATGAACGAAAACGCGACTTCGGATTGGAGTGCGACGCCCTGTATTTTTGACCATATAAATGGATTTCCGACTCTGCTTTCCAAAGCATAAATTGTTTGTTACAGTGTCCTGTAGCACGTCTTCGGAAAACCATTTATATGGTCAAAAATACATGGCGTCGCACTCCAATCCGAAGTCGCGTTTTCGTTCATAACTTTAACAGTAATGAAGATATCTTAACAAAAATTGCAACGGACTCATCTTTGTAGGAATCGTAAGTATATTGTAAGGATTTCGTTAAAATATCTTCGCTACTGTTAAAGACATGAACGAAAACACGACTTCAGATTGGAGTAAGACGCTCTGTATTTTTGACTATATAAACGAATTTCCGACCCTGCTTTCCAAAGCATAAATTGTTTGTTACAGTGTCCTGTACCACCTCTTCAAGTTTGTCCCATGATCGTAGAAACACCCTGTATATATATATTAATAATATACCGTTTAAATCAAAAAATAACTTACAAGTTCAAGTAACAAAAATGACCGAATCTTTAATTCAAATATGGCATGTAATAGTATATTACATAATTGTTATATTAAAATATATAGAGAGGCATCATCTTAATCTACAAAACCTACCAGGAAATCTCACATATTAAGAATCATAAACATATTTTTGAGATACGTGATGCCAAACAAAAAATGAAATAAAAAGGATTTAATAAATTGGAACATATATGGAATATAGAAATCATATGATGGTGAAAATGAAACACAAAGCAACACGTGAGTATGTATTTAATCATCAGTCGGTAAGAACATTGACGCGTCGCAAAAAATGCATTATTTCATATAATGGTCAGTATATAACTACCGATATTATACAATGAATTAAGTAAAAAATAAGATTCAACAGAAAAAAAATCTTTGAATTAGAAAATCCATTATAAAAAACAGATTGTACTCAGAGCCTTTCCTACATTTTGAGAAATACTAATAAATCCATCCAACCGTTATGTACATATACCTTTAGAGACAAAAAGAAAAATTTAGTTTTGCTTCATAGTTTTTATTTTCTGTTGTTTACTGTTCCTGTTTTATTAACTCATTTTTTTTTTGTCTTGCATTTTTTTTAATAAATCAAGTTTTTTTTTTTTAATAAAGATATCTAAAGAGAAAAGAAAGCAATAAAATACAGTCATTTTTACTTAACTATATGGCATTTCTTTCTCAGGGAAGAGTAAACAAATAAATTATTAAGTATATTTCAGATCGGAAAGATTGCGTGTTTGGTGACGGTTAAAGTTTTTTCTTAATTCAACTGGCAACATGAACATCAACTTTTCCTCCTAATATACAATTAAATTTTAAAGTTTATTCTGACATGTACTTATTGTATTATTTTACCAACAAATACTAGTTGAATATAGAAATTTAACAACGTTTGCTGTAATAATTGAATCAATCATTATTAAAACAAGAGCATTTACAGTACTTACATTATTATGTAAATAGACAAATTTCTTACGATTATACTTAAATAAATTATTAAATAATTATTTTAAATGTATGTAGAACACTTATGCTAAAGTGGATTAAATATATTAGCAACTTTTGGCGAAATAAGAATTATCTATCATTATAAATGCAATTCGAGATTAAAATAATTTGTTTTCTTCATGGTGTTACTATTTCTCTTTTTTCATAATTCCTTTAAACAGTTTTTTTTTCAACAAAACTATCTGAAAAGTAGCAAAATCTATAAAAGAAATTAAGAAATACTTATCTAACACTACTGCAGTTTTTTCCGTCAGAGAAATGTAAACAAACACATTTTTATACACTTTTCTAAAGAGAAAATTGCGTACTTGATCAAATGATATATTATTTTTTATATACAGTTTTCATATATTACTTAGCCATCACACGTATTATAGGGTAAGTCTTGTAATCGTTTTAAAAATCGAAAAAAAAAATTAATGGATTTACACGGTTTAGACACTGGATATTCCGAAAAACATATTTTTAGAAAAAAAAAATATTGCCATCCGTCTGTGGGTGTGTCTTCAGACGCTCTATCTCTCGAACAATTTGAGATACAGACTTGAAATTTTGTGTGTACTTAGTATGTAATAATTAGAAGAAGCCTGTTGAATTTCAGTAACCTCGATTATCCGGAACTTTTTTTTTTTTTTTTGGACTCTCGAAATATTCGTTCTGATAAAAGGCATATAAAATTTTTTGAAATCGTTTATTTTAAGGAGTGAATATAAAAGACAATAAAAAAAACATAAATTTTGCATAAAGAATGAAGCCGATCGGATGATTAGTTGCCGAGATATTTGTAATCCTATTTACCACACTCTTCAAATTTTCATGACACTCTATTTCATTCAAATTTCAATTCAAAGATATATTTGAATTGGAAATGAGATGCTTAATCTGCCGCAGTAAACTGTTAGTCAATATGATCATCATTTTTGGAGTTATAAGGATGTTTTTTCTTTTACGCAATTCAGTAATAGAGCATTTAAAGTTTATAACGTCATAAAGCCACGATTTTATTCGAATTGCAATGCATTTTATAAATAGTTTACACATGTTTTATTTTCATATTTTATATTATGCATATCCATTATGGGTAAGTATTACGGTGGCCCCCAACGACTAGTTTTTATTGGTAACAGGTTTCCACAATTAAATTGTAAAATTGCGTAAGATTCCATTTCTGTTGCAATAACATTAGAAATTTTAAATTTTCGAAAGGATAAACTACTGGAATTAAAAAATATATACACGTACTATTTTCTTGTATAGTTAAATAAATAATTGTATTCATGTATAATGAATTTAGAGTCACGAATTAACTAAATGTAATCTCGTACATCAGATAAACAATGAACAAGGAAGAAAACGAGACGAAAAAATACAGACATGCGGTTAATTTTCTACAAGTTAGAGTTAAAATCTGTTTAACTAATTACCTTCAACATATTTAGTAGTGTCTGTGCTAAACTTGATTAAATAAATCTGTTATAATAGTGGGTTTAGATAAAATTGAAACTAGAATTCCAGAAGAAAACAAATTCAGTTTTCTTCGTGCTTTTTTTTCTTTTTCCTTGTTTACTGTAATCACTTTTGTTTTATCTATTTTTTTCGTCTTGTAATTTTTTTTTAATAAATCAAGTTTTTTTTTCAATAAAAATATCTGAAAAGCAAAGGAAGAGTGTGTTTACTTAAATCTGTGGGATTTGTTTTTATCAAGGGAATTTAAACAAACAAATTATTGTTCATTTTTCTGATTGGAAAGATTGCATATTTGGTGATATAAATTATTGTTTATGTGTAAAAATGTCTCTAATTTTAATTGGTATCGTGTGTAGAGTAATTTCTTTTTCAAACATTTATTATGGTATATGCTTATTTGACAGCATATATAAATTATGATAAGCTAAAATTTGATAATGTTAGTTTTTGTGATTTATTTAAAGACTTGTGTAGGGGAGAGTAGGGTAAAACCGGGTACCTTTATTTTGTCGCTGATGGATGGTGCCTTGTGGACAACACCAGTCTTAAGTACATCCCCTAGCAGTGTGCCATTGGCTTTTGAAGCAAGTTAACCTCTCTGTTCGTGCAGTGCTTTTAGAAAAAAAAATATCCTCTAAAGTTTTAAATTTTCGCAGTGTTTTCTGCTCTTTAAATAGGTCTTAATTTTGTAAGGGAGAGTAGGATAAAACCGGGTACCCTGTTTTGTCGCTGATGGATGGTACCCTGTGGACAGCACCCGTCTTAAGTACATCCCCTAGCAGTGTGCCGTCGGCTGTTGAATCGAGCTAATCTCTTTGTTCGGGCAGTGCTTTTGGAAAACAGTTATCCTCAAAAGTTTTAAATTTTCGCAGTGTTTTCTGCTCTTTAAATAGGTCTTAATTTTGTAAGGGAGACTAAGATAAAACCGGGTACCCTGTTTTGTCGCTGATGGATGGTGCCCTGTGGACAACACCTGTCTTAAGCACATCCCCTAGCAGTGTGCCGTCGGCTGTTGAATCGAGTTAATCTCTTTGTTCATGCAGTGCTTTTGGAAGACAGTTATCCTCAAAAGTTTTAAATTTTCGCCGCGTTTTCTGCTCTTTAAATAGGTCCTGCCTAACAAATCGATTTATATAATTAAACCACTGTTTTCTATAGATTTCACATAATATTTCGAAACCAAGCAGAAATGTGTACGTCCAGGTATCAAGGAAAACGACCATGTTGATTTTTAGTCGTCTATTGGGGCAAAACTGGGTACCCATGGTTTTGTGCAATTAATTATTTCTTCACTCAACAGGTGGTGAAGGGTGGATGCAATGTTCAGTCTGCAAAGAGTGGGCACATAAGGTGTGCAGCGGTTAAGAGAAGTAAAACTGAGAAAGCTATTACATGGCAGCATTGAAAATTGCTTGAATACCTTAAAAAATGTTACTGACCTTAAAAGATGTATATATGTTTTAAAGTTTGATTCAAAATTTATTGCAATAAAGATTTTTGTTACTTGAAGTGTGAAAACTTAATTTTTGAATAGTACCCAGTTTTACCCTACCACCAAAATTCGGAGCTGTTTCGATTGATCCTAGAAAACGTATTTTCCCAAGTAGAGAAGTATTTCCCTTTGGCAACAAGTGTGGTTTTTAAATAGCCAGCATGTCCCGAAACAATTTTGTGAGATGTTCCGATTTTTCTTTTCTTCTACACTTTTACCAACAAAGAAAAACCGTTAGTTACTCGGTTTTACCCTACTTTCTCTTACATGTTTTATGTTACAATGAATTAGGTTCTTTTGTTTTAAAAACAGCATTTACATAAGTAGTAGGCAAATTTTTACGCCTTCCATTCAATATCAAAGTTAAATAACTTATTAACTATTTATTTTCAAGATATTCAGAAGCCGTTTCATTTAACGTGGTTGAATATTTTGTTATACTAATGACATTGGATGAAAAACGAATTCAAGATAACATAATAAATACGATTCTAGAATGAAAAATTGAGCTTTCTCATGGTTTTGGCTTTATATTATTTTCTGTCGCCGCTTTTTTACACATTTTTCCTGGCTGGTTTATTTTTGAAATATATCAAATATATATTTTTAACAGAAATATCTGAAGAACAAGAGAAGTAATAAAATACAGAAAAGTTTACGTAATTATATGGTACTTTTTTCTATCGGAGGATTGTAAACAAACAAAATATTATACTCTTTTCTGATCGAAAAGATTGTATGTTTGGTGATATTGTTTAGTGTTTAAGATATAAAGTTTTTTCTTTATATAATTAGTATTGTTTAGCCAAATTTTTCCTTCAAACATTTAAATAGTAATTTTAATCAAATCAACTATGTTTAATAATTGGATGATTCACAAATTAGATTTTTGTTGTCAAATATGAAAAGCTCATCGCGTTAGTTTCAATCAATGAATTCCGCACAAATGAATTTTATGATAAATTTGTTTAAGGAATTATTTACATGAATTCTCTTACATATAATATGGTTATTTTTAAGAATATTTACATAATACGTAGACGTAACTTTTCACAGATTCCACTCATTAATAAAATCCCCCCCCCCCCCGATGTGACGTCACACATTGTCTGCAAATATTAATTTAGAGAAACTTTTATGCAAAAAAGGGTTATTACTGTCTACTACCTAGTGAAATAAATATTGCAAAATCCTTAAGATCTTGTGTGCTTTCTATATTAAGCTGTCGAAATTCAGAGGAAAAGTAAAAATATACCCAATGCTACATAAATAATAATACCTATTTTTGTAATGGAATTTATTATATTGCTGGAAAAAAATACTTGCCTAATTATTTTTAAATATTATATGTTACGCCACAACATGTTAATCTCTCTCCTCTCCTTGTCACACTGCCTCACACTTTGAGGACCACTCCCCATTTTGAAGTGTGACATAATTAATGGATGATTCTTAAGGGAATCAAAACAAGCATTTCTTAGTGAAACATTGATTACACATTTCTTATTGAAAATACTGTGTGTTTGGTAATACAGTTTATTGTCTGAGTAACAGAATTTTCAATTGTACTCAAATCCAAACAGGTTGCTCTCGGAATTCATTTTTGTTCGCAAACGCATGCAATTGGCAGATTATCTTATTCAGAAACTGTATAATCGAACAATTCTTCACTTTTACGATAAAAGCTGGGGATCTGTTAGAAAAGGCTGTCAAAGTTGGTGTTTCAAGCGGAAGTCCTAGACGCAACAGACTCACGGGCCATCTCAGCCAAGTGGTTAGCACACTGCCGCAAATTGAAAAGCCCGGACCGAAATTTATGGGTTAAGAACCACCGCGATCTGCTCGGAATCACTGCGGAATATTTTCAGTCTTTTCTTGATTAAGCCTGATAATTCGAGTCACCTTTACCTTCAAAAGTCCTCCAAAAAAGCATTCGTCTTATAGAAATACTCCCCAAAATACTTAACAAAATTCCTTCCTCCATGACGCTACAGGGCAGGAAATGGAACAAATGGCTGGCATGAGACCTCATTCGCTTATAACTCAAGATGTATTTCATTTATCAAAAAAAATAGAAAAATCATGCATCAAGCATAAATTATGAAACACTTTCAAGCACATTCAGAATGCTGTAACAAAACTTCACCGTTTAATAAGCGGAAATATTATATCTAAGTAAATAATTTGAGAAATGCATAGCAACTTTGAAAACCTAATTTCATCAATCATCATCTATAGTCACAAAAATATTCTAATTATTTTGTACAGCCCCGTATATGATCTATAGATTCGTATATATACTACACAATACCCAAAATACCCAACATAGTTCCCTTTTAGCAATTTCAGTCAGTTAGCAGAAATGTACTTGAATGTTATTGTGCGTCCATGTAGTTGATCTTTATATTTTATACAAACTGTATGTCCCTGTTAGAGATAAGACATGCTCAGCCCGGGCCCGACACGGGCTCGGGCTTGATTTTTAAACCACTTTTCGGGCTCGGGCGGGCTTGGGCTCACTTTCTGAAACTAACAATATTATTTATTCTCGTATATATAAAAAATAACTTTTATTTATTTTTCTTTAAAAATTACTTATTGCAGTTGCAGTCATTTTAATGCTATTTTGATCAAAATGAAGGGAAACAGACAGCTTTTTTTTCCAGCATTTGGCTATTTCAAAAGAAATTTTTTCATACTGTCTGGCATTGACGGCGACTGTTGATATGGCGCTAATCCGAAGAGCGGGAATAATTTTTTCGATTTTCGTTTGTAACAGTAGGAAATGTTTTAATTGAAACGTTTATTTATTGCTTTTTTTTCCTTTAGAGATCTATTGCAAAATGAATATTTTATTTCGTCTTTAGTCAGCCAGCATTAGTTTATGGTTTGCAATTTTTTTAGTTTTTTATAGTGGACGAGTCATAATCGCTCTTCCTATGAAAATAACTTTAGTGATTCTTATATCGTTTTTTCATCATGAACTCTGCTATGCACATTGTCGAAGTCACTTTCATTCGTAAGTAGAATAATTATTAGCAAGTATTGTTATTCCGATAGGAAGCAATCGAGCAGTGTTTCCTCTTTTCCTATAAAAGCATCGGATAATTCAGATAACGTGTCAATTAAAGTGTTAATATTTAACATGATTTTCGGGGGCAAAAGAATCACAAAAGATTGTTTTGAGGAAGGATTCTATTATAATTTAAGATCTACACATTTTATAGGAAATAGAAAAACACTGTTCGATTCTTCGGCATATTAATGGTAATTTCTACAAATATCATGCATTTATTCATAAAACGCACTTCATTAATGTGTCCTTCAGATTTGTTTGTTGGGGGGTGAAAAATATGAGAATCCTTTTACAAAAGTAAAAGTTCATTTGGTACCAAACTTCTCTTTTGATAAGATTGAATGTAAATTTCCAAAAAAGTAATTATGTTCTTGGGATTAACAGTTATTTTCGTGTTTGAAGATGTTTAAAAATGAGATATTATTACTTTAAAACAAATTTTAAATATTATGCATTTTTTTCTTTTGCATATTTTCAGTATCGGGCTCGGGCTGGCTCGGGTTCTAGGGGCACAAAATATCTCGGGCTCGGATTTAAAATCGTCGGACTAGGGTGGGCCCGGGCTCCGAAAAGAGGTGTTTAAACGATAGGTGTTATACACATCACATTCTATAGTAAGCATATTATAGTGCATCTCAGTGATGTATGTAAATTTCAATATGTTGGAAATCGTATAATATCATTAAAAGGCACTGTAAACAACTTTTCCTCATATATCATAATTTAACGGAATTCTTTTGAGTGCGATAGTAAACTAATTATAAATTCTACACACACCATTTTCATCAATTTCATATATCAATAATATGGTAATCCGAATATATTTTCGCGAGATAGAGCCTGGAGAGATGGACGACCAGATAGACAGACAGACCGCCAGGCAATCTGAATTCCTAAACACTTTTAAACTATGTTAGTAGCATTGAAAATGAGAAAAATCTATTCCAAATTACTTCAACTGTCAGGACCGTTAGTGTCATGATTTTACGTTAAAAAAAGTCTGTAAATGTGCGAGACATTTTCGCATTGCTGAGCTGCAAAGAGTTTTATTTTAGAACATCTTTAATTTAATTGGAATCGTAAACTGTAATTTCTCTTTTAAACATTTAATTAAATTGACTCGTTTATTCGGGTATATGCTTATTGGATAATTTTAAACAGATCATAAAAGTTAACAAAGATCGAAATCTGACAACGTTAATTTTAATCAAGGAAGTTCGGGCTAATATTTTTTTCTGGTTTGTGTAATTAATTATTTACATGACTTATCTTACCTTGAATTCATTTTTTTTAAGAGCATTTGCATAATTAATAGATATAACTTTTTTTACAACTCCTACTTATTAGACATTTAAGGAACTGAATAACTGATTAACTAATTATTTTCAGCATATTTATCACTCACTATGCTTAACTTTATTACTTGATTAAATATTTTTTTATACTTGTGGATTTTGATTCAGTAAAAACTGGATATGTCTAATGAATACAGTTCAAAATGAAACAAAAAGTCACTTCCTTATTGCTTTATATTTTTTGTTGTTTAGTTTTTCCTTTCCACTTTTTTCATCCAATTTTTCCTATTCACATTTTTTTTTAATATATATATTATTTTTTCGACAAAAATAACCAATGATCACAAAAAGCAATAAAATACAAGAATACTTACCTAATTCTATGGATTTTTTTCCATCACGGGAATGTAAGCAAACAAATTAAAATGCAGGGTCAGCCAAAAGTCCTCCGCACGGAAAGTCCTTCGGCCAAGTAGTTTAGGAAATACGCTTGTTTAAAATTTGGATATCCTAAAGTTAAATCATATTTTAAACTTTTGCAAAACAGATTGAAATGCGGGAGTGTTTTAAGCGCAACTCAAAAACTACTTGGCATAATGAGGTGTAATTTGGGATTCGCATATTTAAAATTTCTAAAAATAGATTTCTGTTTAAAAAAAATTATAGGTTACTATTCATATTTTTTTCGAAAATTAGTTTCCAAAATGTATATTTCTTTAATTAATTTTCTAAATAAATATAAATTGTAAAATACGAATTTTTTAAACAGAAATTGATTTTTCTATCAAGATTCCATCAAGTAGTTTTTAAGTTATGCTTAAAAAACTACCTGAACTGAAATCTGTTTGCTATGATTAAAAAAATAAATTTAACGTTCAAACTTTCAAAATTTAAACCTGCATAATTCGTAAACTATTTGGCTGAATGACTTCTTTTTGGTATCCTAATGTAAAACTTAACGAAAAATCCAAATATGATATAAAAATTAATTGTTAGCATTGGAAATTTTAAAGTTGGACAATTTGAGGTCCCTATTGCACCAAATTTTTTAAAACCAAATAAAGTTAAATTGATTTGACACGTGTTTTACAGTTTTCGAAATTCCAATGTTTTCCCGAAATAGAGAGCGTTGTATGGGACTTTCTGCGAATCCTGTGTATTTTTCTAACTGAAAAGATTCAGTTTTTGATGATATGGTTTATCGTTTGATGATATAAAATTGTCTTTTAATGAATTTGTATCATGAACAATGATTTTTCTTTTAAACATTGAATTAAAATTATGAGTTTATTTGGGAATATACTTAATTTTTTTTTAAGTGTATACTGTTAAACTTTGAGTATCGGTCAGTCACGAGGCCATGGCTGTGACTAGTTAGACAGATAATAGAAACTCTCCTACCAATTAAAAAATTCCGGTGATCGAAATGGAACATAAAATTATAGCCCATGATTTTGATGATTTAGAAAGAAATCAGGATTAGAATTGCAAATTGATTACATTTCGTAACTCTCAAATAATTACAGTAAAAACATTTTCTATTATACAGTAAAAATATTTACTGTATTTAAAATATAATACTGAAACCAATTAGCCAGAACATTAAATGTGTACTAATCCTTTGGTATTAAAAGTTTTTTTTTTTTTTATATATTCATTCAAAAATAAATATATATATATGGAAACAATAAAACTGTACACTCCATGGCGATGATAGGATTATGATTTTAAAAAGTCTGACAAAATTCCTTCTTTTAATTATCGACGGTTTTAATTTTTGTACTCTATTATGTTGATTGATGGATAATAGAAACTGACTATTAAAAGAGTGACAGTTAATACAAGTTTTACTGTATTAGTTATCAAAGTTAAAAACCTGATAACGTTATTTTGAAAATATTAATACATTTTTGCACATGACTGCAGGGCCCGATTAACCGCACCGTATCATTTTGGGGCCCACTTTTATTTGACAAATGTTTTCTTAATTCAATTTTCATGAAAACTCACCGATTTTACTAATATTATTTCCGGAAACAGCTTAGACGAGGTCACATTATATTTCATTAAACAGTTTTTTATGTTCCCTGTTTATACTTCAGATATATTTAGTACGTATAGCTAGCTGTATGCTCAATTTCCAGGTTGGTTTCTAATAGGCACATAAGGATGCTATACGATTAATTAACATCCTATTGATGACATTCATACTTCCTTGTTAAATAAGTTTCGTAAGTGTGTGGATTTCCACTTGGATTAAGCAAACGTTCATTTCCAAAAAAAAAAAAAAAAGAAAGAAAGAAAATGGGAATTAGAGAGCTCTCTTCACAGTCATTTTGGGTCCCCTTTTTAATTTTAGAGGAGAAGCATGTACTTCACGTGCCTTTTGGATAATCAGGCCCCGGCTGGTTGTTTCATGAATTATTTACTTGATTATTTTACATTAAATTGGATCCTTTAAAAGGTATTTACGCATGTAGTTGCCGTAACTTTTTACAACGATGAAATAAAAAGCCGATATCATAAGAAATTCACTTGAATTCATTATTTTTATTTTCGTTTGTTTACTGTCCTTTTTTTCTACTGATATTGTGTTCGGACTTTTTTGAATAAATTCAGTATTTTTCAATAAAAATATCTCAAAAGCAGACACCAATAAAATACAGGAGTGTTTATTTAAATCTACGACATTTTTTTTTCTATTAACAGAATGCAAACAAACAAATTATTACGTAATTTTCTGATATTAAACATTGCGCATTGGGTGATATGCTCATTTTTTAAAATGTACAAATTTCTCTTAACTTAATAGGTATCACAATAACAATTTTTCTTATAGAAATTAAATAAATTAATAAATGTATTCATTTATATCTTATTGGATGTTTTAAAAAGTACAAATTAATTATCAAAGATAAAAACTTTATAATGTTAGTTTTAATCAACGAAGTTTATGCAATTAACATTTGTGCTTTATTTAATTAATGTACACATATCTTACCAACACCCTTTATTTACAATTTGCAACGAGTTATTTTACATCTAATAGATTAGAAATAAATTACTAAATTAAAAATAATAATAATTATTTATAAGTTTAATGCTTTTTAATGTGAAGTCCTTGGATTAAAGACATTTGTTTTTGTGTATAAAGTGATTTAAAGGAATTTTATTTGGAAAATTCTTAAAATTCTTACTAATTTTAATTTGTACTATTGATTTTGTTTTTCGTTGAATTTTCAACAAAGGCGAAGCTAGTTCCTTGAAAGGGTAGAACATAGACAAGATCGAGAAAAAAAAAGTTATCAACGTTGTCACTAATGTAATTAGAAGAAAGTTTACAAAGAATGAAGTAAATATTATTAGTGAATGCAAATTCCTATCTTAAATATAACCAAATCTGAAACTGACAGCAACGCTAGTATAATGCAAATGCACAACAGCAAAATCGTGTACAGAATTAAGTAGAAATTGCACTGTTTTTTTCTAAATTGTTGTTGGAAGTTGTACGTCGAACGTGACAAATGAGGTGCGTTCGTACTATAGCTAGTTATACAAATATTCAAATCTTGATGATTTTTAGTTCTGTGAAATGAATTATATCGTCTGAAGATTAATTTCTGTAATAAAACTAGTCGTTGGGGGCCACCGTAATACTTACCCATCATGGATATGCATAATGTAAAATATTAAAATAAAAATGTGTAAACTACTTATAAAATGCATTGCAATTCAAACAAAATCGTGGCTTGATGACGTCACAAACTTTAAAAGCTCGATTACTGAATTGCTTGAAAGAAACATCCTTATAACTCCAAAAATAATAATCCTATTAACTAGTGGTTTATTGCATCTGATGAAGCGTCAAATTTCCAATTAAAATATATCTTTTAAGGGAAATTTGGATGAAATACAGGGTCATGAAAAATCAAAGAGTATGGAAAATAGGATTCCAAATATCTCGGCAACTCATTATCCGATCGACTTCATGCTGTTAGCAAAATTTGTTTTTTTTATTGCCTTTTATATTCATTTCTTAAAATAATTTTTATATACCTTTTATCAGAACGAATATTTCGAGAGTCCGAAAAAAATAGTTCCGGTTAATCGAGGTTATTTAAATGAAATAGGCTTCTTCCCATTATTACATACTAAGTACATACCAAATTGCAAGTCTCTATCTCAATATTTTCGGGAGATAGAGCGTTTACAGACGCACAGACACAACACACACAGACGGACGGCAAATTTTTTTTTCTAAAAATATGTTTTTCGGAATCTTCAGTGTCTGAAACGTGTAAATCCGTCAAAAAAAGTTTCGATTTTCAAAACGATTACAAGACTTACCCTATACTACGTATGATGGGTAAGTAATAAGTATCTCGGTCGCTTAACGGTTAAACCTCGGAAGATCCTATAACAAGAAAGCACCGATTAAAAAAAAAAAAAATTCAAATTTCTTAAAAAATATTTTTATTAGTATCTTCTAAAGTATTGATTCAATTTTCATAAAATTTGAAATGACTCGACAAAATTCTCCAAAAATGATATATCTTAAATTTCAAACCGTTTGGTTGAGTAGTTTTTGCGCTGTTATATGCGGACAGACGGACGGATCAGACGACGACTATAGGTGCTACGTATTTATATAATTACGAACGCACCTAAAAAGGCAAATTCCTGTTTTAAGACAAAATCAGGGAAAGAAAACAAATGTTTGGATGCAGCATGTATTTTTAACTACAGAAATTTTAGTTATTATCAACTATATCAATGAAGATGTTGGTTGATACATATACCTGGAGTTTTTTTTTTTTTTCTAAATGAGGTTCAAGTAAACGGCATCATTAATAACTCTTTTGAACTTTATTTTATGTAACAATGTAAATATTCTCATTACATATCTATGCATGCTTGAGACAGCTTGTTACCGAAAAGAAACTTTTAGTTTAAAACATGATATGATCATGCAATATCCTTACAAAATTATTTTTATTCAATAAAATGTATATACATACATACATACATACATGAACACACACACACACACACACACATATATATATATATATATATATATATATATAACCATTAATGAAACATTACCGAAACACCAACAAAAACTAGGAAATTATGAATTAGTATGTAATTATTAACAATGATAATCTATACTAATAAAAGAAAGTTTCGCTCTGTGTGTGTGTGTCTGTTGGCGATGGCTAGCAAAATCTAGCCCCCCTAGAAGCCTGCAAATTTAGATTTAGGCAGTCCAAACCCTCTCCTGGTGCACCTGAACCTCAGATTTTTAATATTTTGAAAATTATAGTAGTTATTAATTAAAAACTGATCAAAGATCGCAAATAAAAAATCTGTCTTCCGAAAAAAGCTTGCGCATGCCCAGAAGACATTTATTCGTTCCTCCGTTAAAAGATGAAACAAAGCGTGGGTCATTCCATTTCTTTTTAAGATTTTCTAAATTCGCCATGGGCGAACGGCTAAAAATACTGAAAAAACGTCTACATATTCTGAAAGAACATACTTTTGCGTCTCGAACGATCTGGTTGGTTTGAAAAAATGTTACATTTAATCCTTTCAAAAAAAAAATAAACAAAACGCATCGAATTCATGTTTTTTATTTTCTCCTGTTTTCCGAACCTTGCATTGCATCCACCGGAATACAAAAGATCCGGAAAAACGAAGGTCACCAAATTAAAGATATGAGTTTGCCCTTTTCAAAGCCACTATTTAAAAATATGAAAATTAACCCTACGAAAAAGTATATTTTTTGTATGCCGTTTTGCAATTTTTGCGATTTTGGCAATTTTTAAAAATTTGCATCGGCGATTCAGAGAAAGGTACGAAAAATTAAAAATACCAGACAATATCTACATTTATTCCTTTTTCGACATCTGCATTTGTTTTTGAAAAATACGAATATTAACCCTTCAAAAAAAATTCGTGCGCAGGACTTTCTTTTGCAAATTCCGATGTTCTGCGATATATAAAATCTGGCATCGGCTCTCTAAATTAACCAAACAAAAAACAAACTCACCTAAAGACATCTACGTTCTATCGGGCTTAGGCAGAAACCTTCAGTTTAAAAAAAAAATCACGGTAACCCTTTAAAAAACGTTTTTTACCGTAAGTCAATTTCGCTTTTTTTAACTATTTCTCCTATCTTTAAAAATCCGAATTGGTGTTTATAAACAAGATACGAAAAAATAAAAATACCGCGCATAATCTATATCCCTTTGTTTTTTAAAATCTTGTATTCGTTTTGAAAAATTTAAATTTTAACCCTCCGAAAAAAATCCTTTCCCAAACTCACTCACGCGATTTTCGTTTTTCGGTCCAGGTTTAAACATCAGCATCAACTCGGGAAATGTGAGTACGGACAAACAGTAGACTCCAGATCATAGACACGTTCATTTTCTTCAAAACGCATGGTTGTGTTTTAAAAAAATAATCTACGTTAACCCTTTAGAAACCGATCGATTACGTAACCCACTTTCGCGATTATCGCTATTTTGGCAATGTTTACCCGTGGTTAAATTTCAATTCTACTAGGAAATTTGGTTGGGTCGAGTGTTCTGAAAAGGCCTCTTCCTGAACAGAATACCCCCTGGCGGTGGAAAGTGGAACTATAGGAGTATATCTGGTTCTATGGACTGGATTACGACGGGGTTGGCTCAAGTTTCGTATAGAACAGATTATTAATATTTCGGGCCCCGGCAACGCCGGGCGGGTTAGCTAGTATATATATATATATATATATATGCTTAATATGTTATAAAAGATGAAAATATTCGATTGTTAGTTAAAGTAATATAAAGAAAGAGATTAAAGATATTTCAAATGTACACTTTTTGTTGACTAATGAAGTCCTTTTTTATATTTCTCTGTGTTTTTGTTTTTTTTTCAATGTAGAGTAGAAAGCCAGAAACTAATAAAATGGAATAAACAAAAAAATCCCCTTTTGCCGTATTAAAAGAGCAATAAAAACAAATACTTTCCGAGAATAACAAAAGGCAAGTAAAATATTTGGCGCATAAAGCAATAAAATCGGCTTCGAGAATGTGGCATCTTGCATAGTATTTTGTTTAATATCATTCGAAACAATGAAACTAAATTCATTTTAAAAGAGAAACATTCAAAAGAGATTTTTATTTTTCACCATAATTTTTAAAATATTTTTTTATTGAATTAAATTTCTCTTATACAATTTGAAAAGAGTAAAAAATAATAGCGCTTTGTTTTGCTATCAAAACATACAAGTCAAAAAATTTATTTTTATTTAAATAAGTAACATTGTTTTCATCCTATGCTCAGGATGGCAGTTTTAATGAATTTAAAGATCGTTCAACTGGATTTTACAAATTTAGAAAGCTATAGATTGCATTTAAATAAATAATTAATGTTGTCTGTCAGTTTTTATGTAATCTTACTTACGATATCATTAAATTAAACAATTTTTTATTCTAATTTTTCAAAGAAGAAATATAAATGATACAATACGCATATTTATCTGTAGGAAAGTATCAATCTAATGTAGCAATTACTTCGAAAAATATACACAGAATTATTTCTTTCAAAATTAGTTTTATAAAAGAACACAAAGATGTAACGTTGTTATGTCGAAAAAAATTTAATGGAAACATCCGGATAATGTATTATTCATAAAAATCTACATACTTTTAAAATTTCGTTTACAATATACAAAGTAACATGATCTTCAGTATTATGAACTAGGTTGATAAACATTTTTAATGCTTTCACATTTAAAAATATGTATATATTTATTACAGAAAATTGTTACTTATCTTGGAAATTTTTTTTGGCCACAATTCAAGGCTGTTGTCACTCGGTAATCCTAAAAACTAATTATGAAAGTTAAGGTTTAAACATTGAGTTTAAAATGAAATGTTACAGCCTTTTCATCAATCTTTATGAGCTGTTTTCAGCATTCAAATTGCGCTTTTCAAGTGTATTTGATCCAGGAGGAGATAATTTTGTATCAGGCAACTCTTGATTTAGTTATGGGTCTTGTCCAATACAAATGCTGCACTTACAAATGCTGCAGAAAAACCTTCGTTCACAAATTTTATTATTCTATTATTGTCTGAGTGAAACGAAGACTCATACACAGCGCAGTATTACTTTGCCCCATATATAGCTACGATGGATACTAAAACCTTTCGTCAAGCATAACTCAAAAAATATTTAACGGATTTCGTTTAAATTTTCACAGCAGGTACCTATAAAGGTGACAACGACACCTATTTATTACCAAGAATAAATTTCAAACCGTTTAGGAATTATATTAAAAAATAAATAAAAAAGCACAATTAAAGTTCATACGTCATTTTCACTGGTGGAGATTTTCGTAAATAATAAGATTTCAAAAGTTCATGGAGTAACATGGAGCAATAAAATATGCACGCACAGAGAGTGCAATACAATATAAGTACAATAATCAAATCATTACAATAAAACATATTTCCATTTATTAAAAATGGAAAATTAATTTGGAATTTTTTCTGTATGAAAGAAAAAAATCCGCAATAACTTAGTATTAGAGATTTGGCGCAAATCTCACCATTAGCAGATTTTTATTTCGCGTGTGTAAATAAGAAACAATTATTTGGTTTAAAAAAAAAAGGTTTTGATTTGTGGCATTATTTCTCCTTATTTTCTTTTCCTTTTTAGTATTTTAAATGAAATTAGTGAAATGCATTTAATTTAAATTAAATGAGCAAAAGATGTGTATTTTTAATGTATTTATTTCAAATGAAATGAGTTAAATGAAATTAATGCAATATGAAGATGTTATGAGAACAATATTTGGCGATTTATCAACTGCGCCAAGTTAACATAAAAGTACCAAAACATATGTGAAATGAAACAAGACACAGATGTCATATACGCACCACGTTGGCGCGATTTTTTTCTCCTCCAATTTGGAGAAAACTTTGTTTTTGGGTTGGGTTGGGTTGATTATTGACGGCCAATTATCGACACCAGGGATATAGGCCCAGGGGGAGCGCCCTTCGTGGGGGTCTTTCTAAGGGAACCTAATCCGTATTTACGCATGGAGAAAATCCACGGCTCGAAAGAAAACCACGAAAACTCCGAGCGATTAGGCCGACGGGCGCGATTGGGATCGAACCCAGCACCTCCCGTCTACCAGCTTCGAGAGCACAAACTCTCAGCCACTGGTGGGGCCTTTGTTTTTGAATTTTCGTTACAAATAACATGCAATAATAGCACGTGATTTTTTATTTCAATATAAAAATAAAATAACATAATAAATGAAATAGCTTCTATTATTTAAAAAAAATGAAATAAAAATAAATAAATAATAGTTTGATATAAATAAATATTGATATACATATAAAAATAATCCATAGAATTAAACTAAAAAATAAAAGTAAATAAACACAACAAACAGTTTTCAAATTGGCGGGGGGTAGGGGGGGGGGGAATCGCGCCAACGTGGTGAGTATATGACATCTGTGCCAGGATTTTTACCCTTTTATCTGTGCTTTCGGAAATATCAAAAAATTAAAAAATACTTATATCAGGCGTATAATGTTTTGCATTTTTATACGGACCACTTCTCCATTTTAAGATTTTAAATGCTATTTATATCAGATATTTCTTTCCTGATATTCCCACAAGTTATTTTCGGTAATTTTTTAGTTCGCTTATTAATTGTTTACAATTTGCCCCCCTGACAATAGCAATTATTTATCACAAAAATGTCTCTTAGTTTTGTTAAATATGTTTGTTATGTATTTTCATTACTTGTTAAAATATCGAAAATGGCAATAAAATTTTATTTTAGCATCGTACTTAATTTTTTAAGATGGCGCAAAAACATGGTTTAATAAACGTATATTTGTAAATATTTGAAAAACATGTTTTTCCGCTCTCTAGAAAAATTTGGTAAGATACTAAAACTGCCTTTTAGCACCATTTTTAATTTTTTCGCCAATCGCGCCAACCAGCACATGATACGGAACTTTTCCCCATATTCATATACACAGACAAAATTGGTCTCAAACAAGAGTAATGTTAGCAACAATCTATATATTTAATATTGTTTTAACTCTATAAGATTTACAAACAATAATGATATTAAATTCTCCTATTAGCTTTGGGCCCGATTAAGGAAGTTTCTCCTAGAAAAAAAAACTGTGGAAGAAATCTTTTACATTTGTTTTGAATGAAGCTCGGTCAACAAAGTATAAATTACTAGTACAAATAACACTAATATTAACATGGGGGCAAAAGTTTGAATTTAAGTGTAAATATTTGGAACCCTTCCCTCTAACCCCTTCAAAAAGGAAAAGAAATTACATAAATGAAATTAAAATGGCGTTAAGCCACGATTTCTGACATAAGCAATTGGCTGCGAACCCGATTACGAAACATTCACTTAACTTAATAATATGTATCTAATAGTCCATGGGGTACTTTCCCTTACCAGTTATACGGACATTGGGGCTTTTTTAAAAAGCTTGAAGCAGTTCGGGTTTAAGAAGTTGAGATTTACTGCCAAATGACATAAACTACAATGAAAATAAACTTGATGAATTATTATGCTGGTTTATGTATGTATTTAAAAATTTTGCATCTGATTATACTTATTAGATAAATTACTCGTGTTTGCATTTAATAACAGATGAACGGCTTCTGTATACTAAATTGTTTAAATATTGCGAAGAGGTGGCGAAAGGTAGAGAGACGTGTAAGCAAACGGGTAGACAGACGGATAGTGAGATGGGTAGAGAGACGGATAGCGACATAGATGAGCTAACGAATAGCGAAACGAATAGACAGACGGGTAATGAGACAGGTAAAAAAGAAGGTTGATAGAGGGGTAGCGAGATGGGTAGGGAGACGGGTAGTGAGACCGGTAGACAGGCATGTAGAGGGAAAGGTTGCGAGACGGGTAGCGTGGTGGATAGAGAGAAGAGTATAGCGACGAGTTGACAGATGGGTAGAGAGAGGGGTATATAGACAGACAGACGTGTCAAGAGACGAATAGACAGATTGGTAGCGATACAGTTAAAGTGTTGGGTGGAAAGACAAACGGATAGTGAGACGGGTATACAGACGAGTAGACAGACAGTAGACAGATGGGTATAGACACAGTATAGAGACACGGCTAGACATACAAGTAGTTAGACGGGTAGACAGACGGTTAGAGAAACAGATAGGCGGGTAGCGAGACCAGTAGAAAAATATACAGACATGTAGCGAGACGTGTAGAGAGACAGCCAATCGCGTATAGAGTTGGGTAGATGAACGGATAGGGAAACAGATTGTAGAGAGAAACAGACAGACAGGCAGAAGAAAAGCCTGGGGTTTGAAGCAGTAAATGCGCAGGGGGGGGGAGAGCCTTCTAGAAAATAATCAAGAAGTATTATCTTTGAAATATATATAGTTTTTTCAATTTCGCCGATATGGAGATTTAATGTAAAATTGATTTTTACAGAAGTCATCGAAAGATTTTTTTATATACTTTAGTAGGAATTTAGGCTACAGTTTCGTAATCAGGTTTGTAGCAAAGCATGTTATCAATGTGGTTTGAAGTGTACGAGTTTCTATAAATAGTTATACAAATAAACAAGGAGGAAATTTTTTTAATTAAAATGTAAATATTTGTCACAAAGAAAATGCTGCAACAATGAAATTAAATTTGCGTTAAACTACGCTTGCTAAAATACGCTATTGGCTGCAAATCCGATTACGTGATTTTAAAAAACTTGGCGTTTTAAAAAATCCGGCTTTTTTTTTTAAAGTTTTGAGCAATTCCTGCTTATATATATATATATATATGTATATGAAAACATAACAGTATATATGAATTTATATATGATATTTTGTAATTCTATCATTTAATTTGCTCTTTTTCATATATTGTATCTTCTTTATATCGTAATTTTTAACCTTAATTTCTCAGAAATATCACTCAGACTAATCCTTTTTTTTGAGGGAAGTCCTAGTGTAAATCTATTTTGTTTTAGTTACATCCGTGACTCAAATGGATAAACAATTTTTACATCTTTAGGGGCGAAAAACATCTTGCTAAAACTCGATAATGACTCGGGGATGACTGCATTTTATATCGTCTTTCAGTGAAATATCTTATGACAAGGTTGATCAATGATAGTAAAATTCAACGACCATCAAATAACATCCCTAGGAGAAACAGTATTTTGCAACCAAGTCTAAATCACACATACTGTTTTAGTTCGTTCATAAGACGTATATTCTCTTTTAAATAGTATACGTCCATAGTTGATGCGAGCTGGTAACTTTATAAAGCATCTCCAAGAGGCATATTACGATATTCTTGAGGTGTAATACATAAATTTTTCACTGTAACTGAGACATGAGTCTTGTTCTGAGGGCTAATAATAATAGCATAGAAGCTTCAGCAAATATAATAGTAAATACACTGAAAAAAAAATGAAATACTCAAAAATGAGTAAGTAGATGTACTCATTTTGAAATGAGTACTTTTGGATCAAAAATGAACATGTGCATTCTCAAAAATGAGTAAGTTCATGTACTCATATCGAAATGAGTATTTTTGGATCAAAAATGAACATATGTATTCTCTAAAATGATTAAGTTCATGTACTGATTTCGAAATGAGTATTTTTGGATCAAAAATGAACATATGATCAAACCCACCATACTTGTATATTTCAGAATGTGTAATGACGAAATTTCGGAGCCTAAAAAGCTTTTATTTGAAGGAAAAACGAAGAATAAGATAAATAAAAAGTGGATCTGGTTGTTCGGGGTTTTCATCAAAGTGGATCCATTACCACACATTTACTACTCTTTTTTTTTTTTTTTTTCCTCGTATTTTACACATCTACTTTTTTTTTTTCTTGATAGTACTTCAAAATTATTTTTTTTTCCACTATTTTTTTTTTTAATTTATTTTAACTTTTTTAACGTAAGGCAATATTGTGTTATTTAAAAGTTTCATAACATAATATCTTTGCAAATTATAGCTATGCAAATTGGTATTAAACTAAACTGATTTGACTTACAAATTTATGAATTACGCTAAAATTTATTATTTTATAAATTATAATTTTACAAAGTTTATAATTTTTTCCTTAAATTTATAAAATTAGTTAATATTTTTTCTTTATTTTTATAAAAATAAAGTTTTTAACTTTATAACGTTTTCAATTTATTTCGTTAGCTTATATTTTTATAAATTGAACTAATTTAATTTAAATTAAATCAATTAGTCCAGATTTAAACCTACCTATCCCAAGGTCATTAATTTCAAATTTGTCTCTAAAAATCATTTTTTTATCTATTTAGTTTAACAGAACCGTACGCAATAGCTCTCAGCATAGCTGAAATATAATAATTTAATTTATTATAAAAAAAATTTATTTACATAATTTTCTTAAAATAAGACATTAAAAAAATATTTTAATAGCATGTAGTGAACACGTCTGATTAAGATAATTGTTGTTTTTATTGGAATTGATAAATAGATAATCAGGCAAATAATTTAAAAAAGTATATGTTCGAATAAAGAAAATGTTGGTACTGTTGCAAAAAGAAGCAATCAGTATTCTTAATACAATGTTTTACGCATATAATACATAATAAATTGAAATTTATCTGTTATAAAGCACCAAATAATACAGCAAAATATTGAAAATTATGAAAAGAATATATTAAAAACATTGGAACTGAAAAAATCCATCTACACATGAAACCTCAAGTTTTTGCATCATAAAATAACTAACAGCATTTGAGAGGGAGCCGTGACCAGTCATGGGGCATTGGTCTAAGTCGTCAGGTAGTATATGGGAGGTCACGGGTTTGATTCCGCTCATGGCAAGGGTTGGTTAATTACTATAAACTCACGCAGGAATGAAAAAAATGAGCAGAAATGTATGTGTCCCTTATAAGGTTGTGCTCGCGAAGTAACTTTTTTTTTTATCCTATAAATTTTATTTTAACGACATAATTTTTTTTTAAATATGGAAGATACCTGTTACAAAACGGAAATTTCAGAAATCACGGAAAATTTCCTGGAATTTACGGAATTTTTTTTCCGTTAAAATACGGAAATAGTACTGGCGTCTCAATTGCCAGTACAATTTCCGTTTTTTTCAGAAATTTTTTTTTACACTGGGGATCAAAAATGAGTATATAATACTTCATATTTGAATACATCCATGGGATCAATAATGAGTACATAGCAGTTCATATTTGAATACATCCATGGGATCAAAAATGAGTACATGTGTTTCTCAATATTGAGTACATTTGGATCGGAGCTATTTTGAGTATGTGACGTATTCAAAATTGAGTACTTTTTACTCAATTTTGAGTACCCATTTTTTTCAGTGTAGTTCTTCATATTTAAAAAAGAGTATATCCACCGAAATTCCGAGAGCTTTTACGTGCTCTTCTACAGATTTAGCATATTTACAAAAAAGCATAAAAAGCAGCAAAAAATGAACAAAAAAGCATTTTGTTTATTAACAAAAATAATCTCGTATTCATTTAAGAGAGAAAAACCTTCAGAGTCATGTGATTTTTACTTTGAGCTACTGCATAATACAGTGGTTTAGAAATATATGGCATTTTGATGCGGATCAATCAAATCGAAAATTATTCTTTCTTGGTCTAACTTCATGATGAGGATGGTCCATATAAAGGTCTCTAAGGGTTTAATTACAATAAAATTTTCTTCCAGAATCTTTTCTTACATATTCATCTCTTTTACGGAAATAATTATTCAGGATGATTTTTTTAAAGTTGGGAAAGTGAAACCTTAAGAGTCACTGATTCAAATGACCTGAAATTTCACCAGTATGCTCCCAAAACAATGGGAATTTTTTAGGCGTGGTTGTAAAAAAAAACTTAAAATTGCACCGACAGATGGCGCTGTATATGCATTGAAGTCGGGAGACGAGTTTGCACACGACACACGCACAGTGGCGATAAAAGCGTGAAACACGCACACCTCGTGTTCATTATTCTACTGATATCTTCGCAATGACTGTGTCATTGACGGACTGTGCGTCGTTAGTGAAACTGTATTATTAGAATAATGACAGCGCAGCAACTGCTCTGAGGAGATTCAAGACATTTAAGAATTTAAGAAAAGGTCCAATGACAACAGAAGGCCTATGAAAGATGGTTTCTGAAAGTCCGTCCATTGTTTTTCTCCCACTGACGATATTCATTGTTTCTGTTAACTTACAGCGCCATCTGTCGGTGCAATTTTAAGTTTTTTTTTTAACCACGCCAAAAAAATTCCCATTGTTTTGGGAGCATACTGGTGAAATTTCAGGTCATTTTGATAAGTTGTTTTTCTGTTATAGGATTTTACTTTCACAACTTTAAAAAAAATCACCCTGTACTTACAAAAACTGACAATATGAGACTTAACTTTTCCAGTAGACTGGTGTCATCGTTCAAAAGGTAATACGGATACGGAAGATGATCTAATATTTGTATAGATTTCGCTAGTCAGAAGATATTAGAAAATTTCACGTTCATTACTAAGTTGAACTCTTTGTTCGCAAGGGATGTATTTGCCTTCGTTTTCGCTGAGATGTAAGACATCTTTTGTAGCAAGTTTCTCCGCGGTTTCACTCAGAAGTCGAAAACTATCTTGTTCAAAATTTGTCTTCTTTTTTAGGATTTTTGATGAAGTACAAGTGCTGGCTCACAACACCTAAAACAATTCCAACTTTGCATAAGAACTGAGTTCCAAGTAAGGTTTTGTCGTTTTTGGCGGGAAAGCAAGGCTAACAATACACTTTTAATAAAACGGTCTTCAATATTTATGTACACTTTAGTTTTATGAACTTTAACTTTTCTTTGTAATCCACCAGCTAGAAGAATTTTTATTTTAGTGTTTTCAAATTTAGTCCCTTTTCGTTTAAACGGTGATATTGTGTTTCGCCGGCTATATAATGCGTAGAATCACCATCAGCACAAGCTGCGACATCATCACAAGCTCGTTCTTTTTATTCTTACTTTTAGCAAAGGTTTTTGCGACGTATGGGCAGAAAATGGCAGTTTTACAACACTAAATTCAGTTGGTGCGACTTCGTTAATTGGGGAACAAATAGGACACTTGGCTTTAATAAATCCTTTTTTACCACAACCATAACAGTTTAGAAGGAGCCGATCTTCATTATTCGCAGCATTTCTCTGTAAAGAATTCGTATTCTCAAAATTATCACATTTCATATGTCTTTGTCATATGATTTTAAAAATTTTATCAATTTTATTTTTACTGTTTATATTTGCATTAGATGTTTTCAAATTTTCCCGTTACCTTCACAGGATCATTTAAAATTTCCCATTGGTCTAAGTCATGATGTTTACAATCAAATGGACATTTTTTCTTCAAATGATCAGCTATGATCAACTGATCAGCTCTTGTAATAATTTTAACGTACCAATATTCAATTCCGCGATCCAACCCTCAAAATAACTGTTAATTTCAAAGTAAAAATATTTGCACGTATTTTCTGGTACTTTTCGATGACGACTGTATATTATTTTAAATTTTTCTGTTTGTTTAAGCAATTTTTATAAAATGTTTCGAATAGGCAGAAAATCGTGACGGGTTCTCGAGCAATTAAATTTCCTATTTCATTATCTGAATCTGCCTTATATAAGGGATATTTTTTTTTAATCTTTTCTCTTAATCCGATAAATTTGTCATCGACACTTACTTAAAGTTCCACTTCTACATACAATTTACATAATTCTGTTAGTATTATTTTTTTTTAACTTTTTGAAAGAAATTCCTTAATTCGGATTAATTTATTTCGCAACACTATTTATTTATTTATCAGGAAGACTCAAATATTTAAGAAAAACAGTTTCAATTACCAGAAATTTTGAAATATTTCTTTCATTGATCTTTCTTTAAACAAAACAAAGGATTTTTACACTTGCTGGTTGCCTTAACAACTAAGCTGTCATTCAGTGAAAATCAAAATGAAAATGATTTTAAATGCAATAAATATTTCTAAATTCTATCAATTAACTTGAAACTTTTGATAGTATCTAGAGAATTTTCCACAGAACACACCAATATAAAAACGTGTTTTATTTTGAATTCTAATAAAATGTATCTCAGCAAAATTTAAAATTCGGCATGCAGTTGAACAGTTACGTAAAACAGTTATTCAACAACAATTAACAATTATTTCAGCACAGTTATTCGTAATCATGTTGAACACATTTTCACTTCATCATTTAGAAAATTAAAAAATCATTTTATTATAGAAAATTGATTACTTATTAACATGGGAAAACTTTTTTACTACAATTTAAGGCTGTTGCCACTCGGTAGACCTAACAACTATCAATGAAAGTTAAAGTTTCAACAGTAAGTTAAAGGTGACTTGTTACAAAAAAATAATTTTTCTAAAAGAATATTTCAGTTTGATTTTTTTTAAATAAAAAGAGAATAGTACTTCTTTTCTGGTATGGTGTTAACCAGTGAAACTACATCATATATGAAAACAGGGCGACTTCTTTTGCACAAAAAGAAAAAAGTCTTGTTTTAAGACAATAAAAGGAAAGCAATACATTGGTTTCAACGTAACATATTTTTTAGGCACATTAAATTTTATAAGGTTCGATTGACTAGTTGATACACTTTTTTGCTGTTTCGTAACCTCTCCCTCATGAAAATTAAAAAAAAAAATTAAACGTGAATTAATTTATGAGACGCGGAATCATTAAAAACCCGTCTGAACTTTATTTTAAGTACCAATATAACTGTTTACCAGTATTATTATACATTGTAGAAATATAAATGTGCATGTATTTTTTAGAAATCTTGTGCCAGAATGTAGCTTAATAAAAAAGAAAATATAAACATAGAATAACATTATGAAAATGTTTTACTGCATGAAATATATTGCAGTATTCTTCCAGATATATTATAATGATATAAAATTCCGATTGTTAGTTACAGTTTAAAAAAAATCTAAATGAAAGATATTTCAAACATACATTTCTTAATTTTTTGTTGACTAATAAAGTTCTTTTTTTTTTCTTTTTTTTTTTGCACTTTTTTCCAAAACATATGTGAAGTACGAAGCCGGAAACTAATCAAATGGAATAAAACCAAAAATCGCATTTTGCTGTTGTAAAAGAGCAATAAAAATAAATATTTTTCGAGAATTACATGGGACAAATAAAGAATTAGGCACATAAAGCAAAATATTTTGCTTCGGTAATGTTAAATATTACATAGTAGTTTTTACTATAACAATGAAAATAAATTTACTTTTGAAAGAGTAGCATTCATAAAAAATTTTCTTTCGGTAACCATAATTTTCCCATTTTCCTTTTTTTTTATTATTCGATTATAATTTTATTGCATACTTTTAAAATCTGTTTGTTTTTATATTACTAGAACATACGTAAAATTATTTATAATTAAATAAGTAAGTGCATTTAATTTCGTTTCTTCGTATGTTAAACATGCTAGGTTTAAGGAATTTATAGAGTGTTTATCCAATATATAACAGATTTTGAAAGCTCTAGATTTTATTTCTGCTAAACATGTTGACTGTTATTCTGATATAATGTTGCCAGTAATTTGATTAAATTAGGACTGCTATACTTTTTAATCGGTCTCTGTCACACCTCGTAACACAGAAAGACACTATCGTCCCCACATTCAAGTTGTGGTAGCACACATAAAAAAAGGTGTTGATTTTACAGTATAATACTGGCACCCCAGCTGACAGTATTATACCGTAAAATTAACAGTAAAATAAACAGTAATATGCTACCGCGCATGCGCGGTAGCGTATTACTACTTATTTTACTGTTTATTACTGTTAATTTTAAGGTATAATACTGGCAGCTGGGGTGCCAGTATTATTCGTGGGAAATTGAAAAACTAGAATTTTATTTTATTTTATTTTATTTTATTATTATTTTTATTATTTTTATTTTTTTTACATATGGCAGCCATACTCCGAGTTAAAATTACATATGAAAAATTAAACTCAACTTTCTTTTACGCCGATAGCACCATTTAGCAAAAAATAGAATAGCCAAATTTAAATATATTTTTAAATGTCTTTCCTTGTATGACGACCGTACTTGATATAATAGTAGAAGGACTTTTTACATCGCAATTTTTCTTATTTCGTTAAAGCACGAAAATTTCCACTTTGATTTTCCCACGTTCCTCCCAAATACAGAAAATATACCAATCTAATGTAAAAATTACCAGAAATCCTGCAATAAAAAAAAAACTACATTTTCGTCAAATCACACTTTACAATTTCGGCAACTGTTCTGCGTATTACTTTTTCGCATTAGAACCGGAGTCTTTACGAGTAAATTCCAATTATTTTTTCAATTATTTTTTCAGACTATATTATATTTCCTAATTCGTATGTCCTTATTTCCCTTAAAACACGAAAAATTTGCGAACTCCAAATTTTCTGAAATTTTCCAGTCAAAAGAGAGAAATTACTTCAAATAGCTGAAACAATCACTTCCAATCACAGGGGTTCTCCGACAACGTGCTGCCTGTACATTTTACTTTTCTTTGACGATTTTGTTTTAGAGTGTAGAGTGTAGGTAGTACAGGTTCTAAACAATTTTCTTTAGCGTTCCCGTGAGGGAGAGGGGGTGGGTTAATACAGTAACCAAATTTAAGTAAAGTGGATTTTTTTAGGTTTTATTGTATGACAGCTGTACTGAAGCTAAAAAGTCCTTCCGGCCTGTACCGGGAGGAAAAGGTAGCTTTCGTATATCTTCGTTTTAAAATTTTAGCTAATGTTACACGAAAACAGCAAGTTAAAATGCAAATAAAACGTTTACAAAAGATTCGTTAATACTGAATTTGAATAAGAAATTCGCCAAATTATTGAGCAATAGCCAAATTGGCTTCATTTATGAAGACTTATTTTGGTCGCCAAATTTGGCGATATTTCGCCAAATGTCGCCAAGTTTGGCGAGAATTTGGCGCTAACGGATATGAATATATAGTTTTATGCGTTTGATTGGGAAAATTATTACAACAATGAAAATTTTTGTAATGTGCTGTCTTGTTTCAAAATGTCAGCCACCCTAGAATTTCAAACTGCTCTATCTCAGCCGTTTTTTAAGATAAATTTAAAACAAAAAATGCTCTGGAATCCTCGTTTCAAGGCCTAACACTGAATTAAAAAATAAATTTGAATTTTTAACTTTTTTGTACATTTATTTTAGTTTTAAATTTTTAATTGGCCGCCATCTTGAAACAAAATGGCGGACCAAGCTGGCCAACGAACTCGGTCGAGACATTGGTGAGCTTAATACATACAATTAGTTTCATCAAAATTGATTTATAAATACGAGCGTTACCGTATGACATAGGTCAGATATATATATATATATATATATGGAGATATATATATATATATATATATATATATATATATATATATAAATCAACATTTGAACGGAGGGTGGTTTTGGGGTCTGGGGGTCATGATCGGTGAAAATATATCGAAATTTTCCGGAACTGCTCTCCTCCGAACGGCTGCAATAGGTAGCTTTATACTTTTTTGTATTGAAAGCTACCTAAAATAGGTAGCACATATTCAACACAATTTTCTTTTGCGTTTATAGTATCCCTTGGGAAGAAATACAGTATCTAAAATTAAATAAAATTGATTTTTATGTATTTTTAATAAATCTTCAGAATAAATTTCTGCCACGGTCCAATCTATGTTTGGGAAAATAAATTTTATATGATATGATCAATTTTTTTCTTGTGGTAATGCCTCTGGTGGGAACTTGCATATCTAAAATTTAAAAAAAAAAGTTTTTTTTATGTTTTCTCATATGGCAACCATATTTCAAGTTTAAATTAGATAGGACGGATTCAACTCAACTTTCTTATATTCTGATAAGCCCCTTAGCCAGTAAACAGATTAGCAAAATTTAAATAAAATTAATTTTTTTATGGAACACTTCATCTTGGCCATTGTCAAGATAAAAATATGCAATAAATACCGGGTGCGTAATAAATTCGTGCAAACTTTAAAAATTCATAATAAAAGAAGTAATGCATGGAAAAAATTTTGGTTTGCGCGAGTATGATCAGAAGGATTTTGGACTTTTTTTCCATGTATAATAAAAAATGATTCCAAAAGTAACCGATAGAGGGCGCTCACAATTCATACTGAGGCGTTTTATGCAAATCAGGAAAACACAAACAGACAAGGAAACAAATCACAATAACATGACACTGTGCATTTATTTTAAGGTACAAGATGCTCAACATGACCACCACCACCAGGTATTAGGCAAGTGAGACGCGTCATTGCGCCTGTTACAGCTGAGTGTACCATGTCGGCATCGATGTCACCAACGGTCCGTCGAATGGCATCTTTCAGTTCCACCAAAGTGGCTTGAAAGCCCTGGTATACACGAGACTTTAAGTATCCCCACAACCAAAAATCTGCCGGGGTCAAGCCTGGAGATCGTACGGGCCACTCAAACTCACAACCTCGACTTATCACTCGGTCTTCAGTGAAAGTGTCCAACAGGAACGTCTTGACTTCACGTACAAAGTGGGGCAGGGCACCAACTCCTGCATGGAGGTGACGACAGGTAACGCATGTCTTTCCTGCATCGCAGGCACAACGTCGTCACGCAAAAGCGTAAGATACCGTTCTGCAGTGACTGTATTCAGAACAAGGATTCAGGAAAAGGCTCTTCAAAAAAGAAAGGACCCAGAATGAATGACGTGGTGAAACCACACCAAACAGTCATATGGGGAGCATGCAGTGGCTTGGTCAGGTACTCACGAGGGTATGACGTCGCCCAGATACGACTGTTTTGCGTATTGACGTCACCATACAGTGAAAAGTGTGCTTCATCCGTCCACATGACGTTCAGCAACCATTGTGGGTCACGCTCCATTTGTGCCGGCGCCCATGTAGCAAACTTTAGTCTATTATCTGTATCTGCCGGTAATAACTGGTGAAGTGCTTGTATCTTGTACGGATACAGATCCAAGATTCTGTGCAGAATATGTCGAATCGACAATTCCTGAATCCCCATTACTCTCCCAGTTTCACGAGCACTGCTACTCGCCGTTGATGTCTCGGCAGCCAGTTCTTCCATGACACTTTTTACAACATGGACGTGATCCGCGCTCGAGGATGGTCTGCCACTATGTGGACGATCCTCCAAACTCCCCGTTTCCTCAAAACGTCGTACTAAATTGAGTATCTCATTCAATGAAATAGGGCTTTTTTGCGCCTTAAGTCCTTTCTCGGTGTGAAACTTTCGCAATGCAATAGTTGTGGATTCACCATTCTTGTAGAAAAGTTTAACCACCAGTGCTCGATCTGGTAACGATAGCATGCTGCCGAGATCGAATGACGAATCCATTTCCAGCCAGGTGCTTTATTGCGAGCCTGATTTGCATAAAACGATTCAGTATGACGTGTCAGCGCCCTCTATTGGTTACTTTTTGAATCATTTTTTATTATACATGGAAAAAAATCCAAAATCCTTCTGATCATACTCGCGTAAACCGAAAATTTTTCCGAGCATTACTTCTTTTATTATGAATTTTTAAATTTTGCACGAATTTATGAAGCAACCGGTATTTAATACAATATTCTTTTGCGTTCATAGTAGGAAATTGGTTAACATGTTCGGAATAAAGTCACTGAAAGAAAAAAAAATGAATGAATACGAAACAAATTGCAATATTAATAATCCTTTTGCGCTTTAAGTAGCAATGTAAATATTTTCAATATCTATCTATGCATGTTTCAAAAATTTTGTGTTGAATGAAGATTTAATTAAAAGAAACAAGAAATAAAAGCATACAATGAAATAAGATACGTTGTAATGAAGAAAAATTCTGTTTTAGTTAAAGAAATGAAAGAAAACAAACCAAAGATATTTCAAATATAAATTTCTTACTTTTCTTGTTGACTAAAAATCTCTTTTTATTTTGCGCTTCTTTTCAAAAGAAATATGGAGTAGAAAGCCGGAAAACAATAAAATGGTATAAAGAGAAAATTCGCTTTTTTGCTGTATTAAAAGGGCAATAAAAGTAAATATTTTCCGAGAATAACATAAGGCAAATAAAGTATTAGGCACATAAAGCAATAAAATCGGTTTCGAGAATGTTGCATCTTATACATAGTATTTATTATTTCTATATTTCTATAAACAATAAAAATAAATTTCGTTTTGCTGGAGTAATATTCATAAGAGATTTTACTTCGGTAACCACAGTTTTACAAATGATTTTTATTCAATTATAATTTTTATTTGCATCGTGTAAAATATAACTGTTGAAATTTCTATAAATAAGGCATGTAGGAAAATGTTTATTTTTATTTTTATTTAAATTTCTTTTCGTTGGTGTGTGAAAAATGCTAGTTTTAGCACTTCAATTTAAGAATCAATCATTCGATTTTATCAGATTTAGTTTTTTTTTTTTTTTTTTTTTTTTTTTTTAACTAAATAATTTTGTATTTAAATCTGATAAATCGTTAGATTAATATGAGGAAATATTTCGACGTATTTTAATAAGACTAAATGTAAATTATGAAAATTTGCATGCCTAACTGCTAACCAAAATATGTAATAGAGATTCATTTGATAAATTTACGCAGTAATCGCTTAGAAAATAACCTTTTGCCACGGAATGTGAAGTACAAAGGGTTCCAAAGGTGCGAAGTACTGAATGTCTATTGCGTATTCATTATTTATATGAAATGTAATATTTTTACAGAATAATACGTTAACGTTATGAAAAATGTTCTTAATATCTATTTAAATTTTTCCATAGTTTCTTGCTAGTTTAATATTGTTAATATAATCTTATTTATTGTTGACGTGCAAATACGTAGCTTAATTTCCATACATTATTTTGCCATTTTTAATCTGAAATTCGTGAAAATTAACACCCATATATTTTTTAAAATTCCATTTTCATTATGTTCGTTGATCATATAAAATATAACTTTATTATTAAAAATAATTTAGATTATTTTATACCCCAATGCAATCTATTTATATTTATGTTATATCTTTAAATGATGTGAGGAGACGAAATTAGATTATGCCTTCAGTGCAGTATGCCAAGTTAAATATTTGTGAAACTATTCTGCTACATTTAAATTTGTATTATAAATGTTGATATATATATATGGTTGTTTAAATGTGCTCACTATTCTAATTTTAAGCAATTTAAAACATCCTTATGCATCACGAATGTAATGAAAATATTTAAGAAAATTGATTTTGGAAAGATTTATTTTAATTAAAAAAAAAAAAAATAAAGAAATGACAGAGAAATTTTTTATCCCTATTCAATTCAATGCCGATATGATTCATCAGTGGATATTAAAGCACAAGCAACATGCGATGATATATTTGGTCACTCTTAGATGAATGCTTCTTAAATTCAGTCGATCTACTTAGAATTTTGATTATATGTGGCAGTGACCCCCTAAAAAAAAGAAAGAAAAATCAAGAAAAAAAAATAATGCATCACGCATAGATTATGAAAAATTTTCCAACACTTCCAGAATACTGTAACAAAACTTCACTGTTTCATAAGATAAAAGAAAATATGTAAATAAACAATTTATAAAGCGCATAACACAGTTGAACACAAAATTTCAGGAATTAACAACCGCCGACGATAAGATATTCGATTTTTTTTGAGAAGACGTGTACAAGATCTATAGATTTGTTACACTCCCGGTAGTTTTAAGATATACATACATTAGTATTACGTAGTTTGCTAAAATTGATTATATGTGGCAGTGAAACCATAAAAAAAAGAGAAAGAAAAAAAATTCAATGTACAAAATAATGCGTCACACTTAGATTATGAAACATTTTCCAATGCTTCCAGAATACGGAAACAAAACTTCACGGTTTCATAAGATAAAAGAAAATATGTAAATAAATAAGTTAGAAAGCGCATAACACAGTTGAATACCAAATTACAGGAATTAACGACCGCCGACGATAAGATATTCGAATTCTTTTGAGAAGACGTGTACAAGATCTATGGATTTGTTACACCCTACATAGTTTTAAGATATACATACATTAGTATTACGTAGTTTGCTAAAACTTTATTCAGCTATAAAATGCAAAGCACATTTGATTTTATTTTTCAGCATTTACAGCCCATTAATTTTGATTTGAAATATTTTGCGCAGCCCTGTATATGATATACATAATTTTATACACACCACATATTAAGCTAACATTTAATTCAGTTAGGAAACGCATAATATAATTAACCGCATCTGAAACGCACTTCCAGCGGTTATCGTTTGTACAATGTATTGTAACCGAATTCCTTTTTGTGCCCCTGTATTTTAACAAATATATGCTATGCACATCATATTCTACAGTAAGCATTTTGTAGTGCACCTCAGCAATGTACATCGATTTCATTATGTTCACATATACCTATCAACTGATAATACAAATATATTTATGCGAGTTAAAGCGTGGTCAGATAGACAAACAGACGGATAGAGAGACAGAGAAACCGAAGTCATAACAACTTTTAACTATGTTTTAACGTATTAAAAGATAACAGTGCAATTTCTGTTTTCCCTGCTACTTACGCTATCTAATATAGGACTTGAGTAAAATTGCATGCCTCACTCAAACCTTTATAATTACCTCTAAAACGTTCACTTTCATTTGAACTGCAAATCGCAACGTTTGTTTTTAGGCATTTCTAAAAAAGAATATAAAAAGAAAGAAAGAAAAAATATCTACTCAAGAACGAAAAACTTTCTAATACAGTCACGTACTCATTTTTAACACTTTCCAACCTAGTTGAAAAGTGTTTATGACTTCGGTTTGTCTGGCCGTATAGCCGTCTGGCCGTCTGCCGTCTAGCCGTCTGCCGTCTTTCCGTGCTCTAACTCCCGTAAATATGCTCGGATTGCCCTGCAATTTTTATATGTTATTGTCGTTATCTATAGCATTTCCCTATTTCAACGGAAGTGTGTAGCACTTATAGTTTTTTTTTTACAGGGACACTCAAGAGAATTCCGTTACATTACGGTCTATGGGGAAAAATCATTTGCGGTTTATTTTAATGATGTTACACAATTTCAAACACATTGTAATTGATATATATCACTAAGGAGCATTACAAGAAGCTTAATATGGAATAGGGTGCGCATAGCACCTATAGTTACTTTACAGGGACAGTCAAAAGAATTCCGTTACATTACGTCTATGGAGAAAAATCGTTTGCGGTTTAAATAAATAATGTTTCACTATTTTAAACGCATTGAAATTTATATATATCACTAAAGTGCATTACAAGAGGCTTACTACAGAATATTGTGTGTATAGCAGTCATCGTTCATTTACAGGGACACACAAAATAATTATCTACTGTCTGTTAACAATAATTCCCGGAAGTGCGTTTTAAATTGCTGTACGCGATTTTAAATTTAACTCACTTTTTGTCTATTACTTGGTGTGTATAAATTCTGTAGATCCTATACAGGGCAGCACAAAAGTTCACGAATACATTTCCGTTTATTGACAGAAACTCCAGAATTAGAATTTTAAACTGTGCTACGCGTTTCCTAATTAAACTAAAATTTAGCATCCTACGTAGTATATATACAAATCTATAGATCCTATACAGGGCTGAATAAAAGTATTCGGATATTTTTCCGAATATTGTATATGTTGGAAATTCCTGAAATTACGTTTTTAAATATGTTATGTATTTTCCAAATTGTTTACTTAGATGTTATCTTTCAGCTTATTAAACGGTAATGATTTGTAAAGTTATTTTGGAAGCGTTGGAAAGTGTTACATAACCTATGCTGGACGCATGATTTTTCGTTCTTGTTAAACATAAAATCGTGCAATCAAGGCACAACTATTAAATCTAATATAGGACAAATAAGTAATAAGTAATTTGGAATTAAATAATGTTTTACATTTTTCAGTAAATGTAATTATAGCTTGAATTATGTATGATTTTCACCCATCGACGACCTATCATGGGCAATCGCGTCCATAAATTCTGTTCATAAATCTAAATTTGACAGAATTTCTTAAAATAATCCTAAATTTATCAAAAAATGGAAAACACTATTCGATTACATAGTTGCTGAAAGATGACACTTGTAGATTTTATGCGTTTAGGAGTAAAAATGAATTGAGAAATGTGTTAATAGGCATCTACTTTGTATTTGATATTTAAAACAGTCTTAAGCAGCAGCTAAACTTCTCTTAGAGCTGAATGCAATGTCCAACAGACAATTATAATCATCCTCTTGAATTTAATGTATTATTTTTGTTAGCTACTTTTAAAATTGATAACACTATTCAAAGCTTTTCTTTTATATATGCTGCAGTAAAAAAGCTCAGTGTTTTTAATAGAAAAATTCAACAGAATATTAAAAATTGTTTAAAATACATAAAATATGTAAAAAATTAAATATTTCTCATCGGCATTCAAATTATAGTCATTTTAATTTTCCTAACAGATTGATCGCGTAAAAAGTTTGAATGGATGAATGGAAATTGATGAATTACACATACCGTAGGAAATAAATGAATTCAATATTTTGAAACAGTAATGGGAATTTATGTATTTAATAAAAAAGAATTGCAACAAATAGAAATAAGAAAGAAAAATAATCCGTCAATCAGAAATCATGAAACACTTTCCAACACATTCAGAATACCATAACCATATTTTTCCTTTTAACAGCGTGAAAGTTGATGTAAACAATTTAGAAAACGCATAACACACATGAAATCCTAATTTCAGCTGCAAAGTCCTGTGTATGATCTATAAAATTATATATATAACGCATAACATAGTTGAAAACTATCTTTCAGCAATTTTTGCCAATAAACAGAAAGGTACTCGAATCTTTTTCTGCAGCCCTGAATATGATCTAAAAAAAATTATACGCAGCAAGTAATATGCGAAGAAATTAGTTACATTTAAAACGCATACCACAACTGAAAATGTACTTCCAGCAATTATCACTCATACACTTAGACAGTACTGTAAGTGAACTATTTTGTGTATCCCTGTATATTATCTAGAGAATTTTACATGCCAAATAATCTGCAAGAAAATAGTTAAGTTTAAAACGCATACTAGAACTGAAACACTAGCAATCACAGTTCATACACTAAAAAAAAGTCGATGTTTTCATTTTATTATGAAACTTTTTGTTTCCCAATGCTTTCAGTTCTGAAATAAATACTCAGAACATTGAAGCATGGACATACTCAAAACTGAGCACATAGAGGACAGTTCATACTCATTTTTGTAACATGAACATACTCAAAAATGATTAGGATCAGTTCAAACTCATTTTTGAAACATGGAAATACTCAAAAATGAGCAAATAGAAGTCAGTTCATACTCATTTTTGAAACATGGACATACTCAAATATGAACACATGATGTTTTATTCTAGAGTGTGTGCATGTTTTCACAAATGAGTGACCAATACAATGAGTCACAAATACATGTTTCGAACTTGAGTAATTTTAATTCGGAGCCATTTTGACTAAGCGACATACTCATATTTGAGTATTTTTTGCTCAGTTTTAAAAATGTCGTTTTTAGAGTGTATACAGTTCTGTAAATGATTTATTTTGTGTGCCCCTGTAAATGAACGATAAATGCTATGCACGCCATATTCTACAGTAAGCATCTTCCTGTGCACGTTAGTGATTCGTATGAATTTCAATATATTTTAAACAGGGTAGCGTCATTAAAATATATTTCAAACAATTGTTCTCTATATACCATAGTTTAATGGAATTCTTTTGAGTATCCCTATAAACGAATTACAAAAGATACACACTTCATTTTCAATACCGAACATGCTATAGTATACCTCAATATTATATATATTTTAAATACATGCAATCAATGTATACAGGGTGGTTCAGAACTATATGTCAAAAATGTAAAGGCAGGTAGAGAAGACCTAAATAAGCAGATTTCGTATAAGAATGTGTGTGCGGAAATCCACCGTTGATGCAGTATGGGCGCTGTTGAGTTCGCGGATGAAAGCGTATCGATGGCTTGAATCGTCATTTCCCGCACGGATTTCGAGCAGCATGCATCGTTACACTAATACGGAGCTTGCCGACATGCATTTCATGTATGGGACTGCGCAAGGAAATGGAGCGGCTGCTCAAAGGATGCGCACTTTCAACGGCTCTCGAACTTGTCGAAGGACTATCTTCTTACTGTGCGTAATACTTCTTCTTTTCTTGTTGGAATTCTGCGATATCTCCCAGTGACCGTATCACGCCTGGAAACATAAAACGATCCAACCGCGCACAATTCCCGATGAAGACGCTCAAATGTTTGGTGATCCAGCAGATTCATATACCCAGGAATCGTTCCGCATGGACATCCTTTGAGCGGCTGCTCCATTTCCTTGCGCAGCCCCATACATGAAATGCATGTAGACAAGTTCCGCATTGATTTAACGATGCATGTTGCTCGAAATCTGTGCGGGGAATGACGATTCAAGTCAGCGAGACGCTTTCATTCGCCGAATTTAACAGCGTCCTCTACTGCCTCAACACTACATTTCCGCACCCACATTCCCATACGTAATCTGCTAATTTAGGTCCCCTCTACATGCCTTTACATTTTTGACATATAGTTCTGAACCACCCTGTATTTACGCGAGTTAGAGAGCAGCCACACATACGGCCAGACAAACTGAAATCTTAAATATTTTTTCAACTAAGTTGGAAGATGTTAAAAAAGTAACGTCATTGGTTTTTCATTCACATATTAGACGATGCTGATTTTTCAGTTTTATTTTCCAAATCCATAGGGATTTTAATCCCGCAAACTGTAAAATCTGGCGCTGTTGCCAATTTAACGTATTTTTTTTATTTAATATATCTTTCAGAATTTTTTAGACGTAATATTTGGTTTTCTTATTTACGAAAAGTCTGTCATTAAATCAAGAGAAAATTAATATTTGAAAATTATTGTAGTTTTTTTTTTTTTTTTTTTTTTTTAAATAAAGTTGGTTTTGGGATCCCGAAATTTACGGGATTGAAATGCCTACACATAAACAAATTCCATAGAAACATTTGCTCTAATGTAGAAATCACTGAGTAGTTATAATTTGCACTCTAAAAACGACATTTTCAAAACTGAGCAAAAAATACTGAAATCTGCGTATGTCGCATAGTCAAAAGGGCTCCGAATCAAAATTACTCAAGTTTGAAATATGTATATACTCATTTGTGAAAACATGCACACACTCAAGAATAAAACATCATATGCTCATATTTGAGTATGTCCATGTTTCAAAAATGAGTATGAATTGACCTCTATGTGATCAGTTTTGAGTGTGTCCGTGTTTCAATATTCTGAGTATTTCTGGTATTTCAGAATTGAAAGCATTGAGTCGTCATATTTGAAACAAAAAGTTTCATAACAAAATGAAAACATCGATTTACTCAGATTTGAAAGTGTAATTTTTTTTCAATGTGCTCTCTCCTGTATCCTATTGTATGCAAATTACCACAATATTTATTAACAATAAGATTTTGTAAAAGTTTAAAAATGTAAAAATGCTTCAAGGTGCTCAATATTTTTAGAAAATAAAAATAATAATTTTGTGTAAGGGTACCACCAAAATTAGTCGGATCAAGGATTTTGAAATATATCAAGATGACCTTGATGCCGACGGATTTCCAAAAAATATATCTCATACTACATTACGACTGAAAAATTATGTAATGTATAACAAATTACAATTATTTAAATATTTTTTGACATAATGTAAATTATGTTTTTCTGTTTTAATTAACATTTTAAAATTATTTTATGCATTAAAAATCATTAAAATAATTATACCTATGTTTAGAAAGAGCTTTACAATCAAATGAAAAGAAAATCTTTACTATAAAATCATGTCATATTGTAAATAATGTGGTCAGAAAGTCTAAATATTTATTAACTAAAATCATACAAAAATAAGGAATTAAAAGTATTTGAATTTAAAGTTATTTTGTCAGCATGAGATAAAATTTTGACTTTCCTTTATAACTTATTAAATCTTTAAAATGTTAAATCCAAAACAATTAGGTATATAAAAATTTTAAGAGTAATCTTTAAAAAAACATAAAGTTAATTAAATCAATAATAATAATAATAATAATGAAACAGTTTTAAGTCAGTAACAAAGTAAATAACAGTTTTTATTTCTTTTTGTATTCATAGTTTACGATTAATAAAGATTGATTTTTCTAAACTTTTCATCTAATTATTTCTATGTGTCGCAAAGAGCTAATAAATACACAACAGAGCTCACAATATTTACTTCTCGTAACAGAAAAAATACTCATTAAAAAAAAAAAAAATCCCCATTATTTCGAATTTAATAACTGTTTTTTACCAGTTTAAATTTTTGCGCTAAATTTATGGTAGAAATTTTAAATTTCAATAATTTCCAAAATATGCTTTTATTTTTTTTTAATTCTTATATGGATAATTAATGACTTTAAGCTATTGCTTTAATCTAAATAAAAATTTCAATAGTAAAATTTCAATAAAAAATAGAGTTTCAAAAGATGAAACAAAGTAAAGTTTTCCTTAACATTTTATATTTGTGCTACTGTTAACTATTTATATCCCTGTTACTTTACATTTTAATAGGAATAATATGCAATTATTAAAACTTGGTATTTTAAAGTATTTTTTATAGTTTTATATGTCACCATGCACAACAGAACTTATACTTTTTACAATATAATGGTTAATAAACATCAAATTTACATTATAAAAACAGTTATGCTACTTAATATTTTTTTTACTTTATTACATTATTAACAATATCAATTAAAAAATTCAGTTTCTCGGGTAATAAGACCTTCATAAGACAAATAAAAGTTTCATTGGAAAATTTTAAATTAAACAAAAATTAAATTAAATGATAATTTGATAATTTATAAATTTCCATAAATTTTAACCATCTATAAAATTGCTAAATTTTTTAATGTCAGTGTTCATAATTTGCGATTATTAAAGTTTGACTTTTCGAATGTATCACCATGCACAACAGAACTCACACTATTTACAATATAATGATTTATAAACTTCAAATTTACATTATAAAAACAGTTATGCTACTTAATATTTTTTTTACCTTATTAAATTATTAACAATATAAAATTTAAAAAATTCAGTTTTTCGGGTAATAAGATCTTTATAAGACAGATAAAATTTCATAAGAAAAATTTTAACTAAACAAAAATTAAATTAAATGAAAACCTCATTTAATATTTCCATTATTCATCTATAAAATTGCTAAATTTTATAATGTCAGTGTTCATAATTTGCGATTGTTAAAGTTTGACTTTTCGAAACTTTTCTTATAATTGTTTTTAACTGTTGTCAAATGAGTTAATAAAAACAGAACAGCATGTTACTTCCCATAACAGAAAAAAAAAAATAATAAAATAGCATTTTACACATTTTTTGCTGACTAATGAAGTTTTCCTAATCTTGAGGAATTTTCTATGGAAATGTGAAGTAGAAAGCCGGGAAAGTAATAAAATTTCGAATGGGGAAAATATTTGTTTAGTTGTTCTGTTAAAGTGGCATTCTTTTCTTGGAAAATAAAAGTAAATGCTCTCATAAAAGCTTCAAACTTCTGCAAGTGTAAAGTTATAAATATGTATTCGGGTATATTTCTTGAACTTTTGTCTGTTTTTATGTTGATAAAATGTCATGATAATGCATTTTTCGAAAGGAATTTCAAAGATTTCAAAGTATTATTTCTTTATAAAAGATCGCATTTTAAGACTCATTTATAAAACTGATTTTTTTTTTTTTTTTTTATGTTGTCACACCTAGTAACTGTTTTTGTTATTAAATTTATTCTCATGAACTAAGGTAAAGATAAAAGATAAAGTTTGTTTTAAAGTAAAATAATAAAAGTTTACATGAAATAAAAGTTTTGAAGTTTATAGTAATCGTATAAAACAACAGTTTAATAAAAATAATTCTACTTAATAAAATTATTATTTTGTTTTATTCTTTATTTAATCCTTTTAACTGTCAACTAATTATACGCATGTTACCTGTTTACAGCTTCAATGATTAAATATAATAAAATTTTGATTTTAAAAACTTTTTTTTTTAAATAATTTCTTTTAATCTGACGCAAAAGAATATCTAATAAATATACAATAGAGCTATGTAATGTATTTAAAATATCTTAATAATTTTATAAATTAAAAATTTACTTTATATAAAACGGTAATGATTCTTAATTTTTTGTTTACCTTATTATATCCTTAACAATTGTAAATTAAAAACATTTTACTATCTTAGAAAAGTGACGATAACATAGGAATATAAAATGCTATGTGAAAAAAAATATTTTTTATTGAATAAGTATGAAAAATTCGTTTAATATTTCTATAACTTTTAACCATCTAATATAAGCATGCAACATTTTTTTTTCTTTCGGTATTCTATAATTTTAAATTGCTAAGTTCGACTTTTCGAAACTTTTCTTATAATTGTTTCTAGAAGCATATAAAAACACGACAGAGCTCAATATATTTACTTCACGTAAGATAAACAACAGTTTCAAAGGGTATTTTACACACATTTTGTTGACTAATGAATTTTTCCTAATCTTGAGCAATTCACTATGGAAATGTGAAGTAGAATGCCGAGAAACTAATAAAATTTCCTATAGGAAAAATATTTGTTTAGTTGTTCTGTTAAAGTGGCATTCTTAACTTGGAAAATAAAAATAAATGTTCTCATAAAAGCTTAAAACTTCTAAAATTGGAAAATTATAAATATGTGTTCGGGTATATTTCTTGAAATTTTGTCTGTTTTTATGTTGATAAACTGTCATGAAAATGCATTTTTTGAAAGAAATTTCAAATATTTGAAAGTGTTATTTGTTTATAAAAAATCACATTTTAAGACTCATTTATAAAACTGATTTTCTCATTATGTCATACTTAATAACTGTTTTAATTTAATTTAATCTCATAAACTAAGTTTCTGTTAAAGATTTTTAAAATAAAAAATTTACAAAACAGTTTTTTTATGAATTTTCTGTAAATTTTCAGATTAAAACTACATCGTTAAAAAAGCGGTTTCGTAAATTTTAAATTTTAAAAATCTTTAACAGAAACTTGGTTTATTAGATTTATTTAGATTGTTTATTAATTAAAATAGTAAAAGTTTTGATGAATTAAGCGATTAGGGTTTAAAGTAATCTTATAAAATAACAGTTTTATAAGTTAATGTTACTTTTAAAATTTTATTATTTTGTTTTATGCTCTATTAACATAGTAAATTGAAAACATTTTAGTTATCTGAGATAAATAAAAAAAAAATTAAAATAATTCTAAATACAAAATAAAGTTGTTCTGTTTGTTAACCAATATAAGCATACTATATTTCTACAGTATTCATAAATTTGCGATTATTAAAGTTTGAGACTTTTCGAAAACTTTCTTTTAATTATTTTTATTAGTTGTCAAAAGGGGTAATAAGAACAGAGATGAAAGTATTTACTTTCCGTAACAAAAAGAAGAAAAAAAAATCTCAAGTAACATTTTGCACATTTTGCTAACTAATGAAGTGTCTTAATTAGATCAGTTTACTATGGAAATGAGAGGTAAAGTGCCCAGAGAGTAATACAATTTCGAATGGGGAAAATATTTGCTTAGTTCTTCTGTTAAAATGGCATTCTTTTCTTGGAAAATAAAAATAAATATTCTCATAAAAGCTTATTAAGTGATTAAGCGTTTAAAGTAATCTTACAAAAAAAACAGTTTTATAAGTTTATGTTACTTTTAAAAATGTATTATTTTGATTTATACTTTATTAATATATTAAATTGAAAACAATTTAATTATCTGAGATAAATTAAAAAAAAAAAAAAAAATATTCTAAATACAAAATAAAGTTCAATTGAATATATTTTTTTTCTGAATGTTAACCAATCTAAGCATACTATATTTCTACAATATTCATAATTTGCGATTATTAAAGTTTGAGACTTTTCGAAAAATTTCTTTTAATTATTTTTATTAGTTGTCAAAAGGGGTAATAAGAACAGAGCTGAAAGTATTTACTTTCCGTAACAAAAAGAAGAAAAAAAAAAGTCTCAAGTAACATTTTGCACATTTTGCTAACTAATGAAGTGTCTTAATCTAGATCAGTTTACTATGGAAATGAGAGGTAAAGTGCCCAGAGAGTAATACAATTTTGAATGGGGAAAATATTTGCTTAGTTCTTCTGTTAAAATGGCATTCTTTTCTTGGAAAATAAAAATAAATATTTATTCTCATAAAAGCTTATTAAGTGATTAGTCGTTTAAAATAATCTTATAAAACAACATTTTTATAAGTTAATAATGTTACTTTAAAAATATATTATTTTGCTTTATACTTTATTAATATAGTAAATTGAAACCATTTTAGTTATATGAGATAAATAAAAAAAAAATTAAAAATACATCGAAATACAAAATAAAGTTCAGTTGAATATATATATATATATATATATATATATATATATATATTTCTGTTCGTTAACCTCTATAAGCATAATATATTTCTACAGTATTCATAATTTGCGATTATTAAAGTTTGACTTTTCGAAAACTTTCTTTTATTTATTTTTATTTGTTATCAAAAGAGGTAATAAGAACAGAGCTGAAAGTACTTACTTTCCGTATCAAAAAGAAGAAAAAAAGTCTCAGGTAATATTTTGCACATTTTGCTAACTAATGAAGTGTCTTAATCTAGATCAGTTTAATATGGAAATGAGAGGTAAAGTGCCCAGAGAGTAATACAATTTCGAATGGGGAAAATATTTGCTTAGTTCTTCTGTTAAAATGGCATTCTCTTCTTGGAAAATAAAAATAAATATTCTCATAAAAGCTTATTAAGTGATTAGGCGTTTAAAGTAATCTTACAAAACAACACTTTTATAAGTTAATATTACTTTTAACAATGTATTATTTTTTTTTATACTTTATTAATATAGTAAATTGATAACATTTTAATTATCTGAGATAAATAAAAAAAAAAATAAAAAGTAATTGTAAATACAAAATAAAGTTCAATTGAATATATATATATATTTTTTTTTTTTGTTGACCAATATAAGTATACTATACTTCTACAGTATTCATAATTTTTTTATTATTAAAGTTTGACTTTTCGAAATATTTCTTTTAATTATTTTTATTTGTTGTCAAAAGACGTAATAAGAACAGAACTGAAAGTATTTACTTGACGTAGCAAAAAGAAGAAAAAAGTCTCAAGTAACATTTTGCACATTTTGATGACTAATGAAGTGTCTTAATCTAGATCAGTTTACTATGGAAATGAGAAGTAAAGTGCCCAGAAAGTAATACAATTTTGAATGGGTAAAATATTTCTTTTGTTTTTCTGTTAAAATGACATTCTTTTCTTGGAAAATAAAAATAAATATTATCATAAAAGCTTATTAAGTGGTTAGGCGTTTAAAGTAATCTTATAAAAACAACAGTTTTATAAGTTAATTTTACTTTAAAAAATACATTATTTTGTTTTATGCTTTATTAATATAATAAATTGAAACCATTTAATCTATCTGAAATAAATGAAAAAAAAAATATTAATTCTAAATACAAAATAAAGTTCAATTGAATATATATTTCTTTTCTTCTGTTTGTTAACCAGTGTAAGCATACTATACTTCTACAGTATTCATAACTTGCGATCATTAAAGTTTGACTTTTCGAAAACTTTCTTTTAATTATTTTTTATTTGTTGTCAGAAGAGATAATAAGAACAGAACGGAAAGTATTTACTTTCCGTAAAAAAAAAAAAAAAAAAAAAAAAGTATCAAGTAATATTTTGCACATTTTGCTGAGTAAATGAAGTGTCTTAATCTAGATCAGTTTACTATTGAAATGAGAAGTAAAGTGCCAGAAAGTAATACAATTTTGAATGGGGAAAATATTTGCTTAGTTCTTCTGTTAAAATTACATTATTTTCTTGGAAAATAAAAATAAATATTCTCATAAAAGCTTTAAACTTTAGCAAGTGTAGAGTTACATATATGTATTCAAGTATATTACATGAAAGTTTATTTAATTTTATGCTAATAAAATCCCATAAAAATGTATTTTTTGAAAGAAATTTGAGTAATTTAAAAGTATTATTTGTTTATAAATGATCATATTTCCAAACATTTAAAAAGCTGGTTTTCCTGTTATGTCGGATTTAATAACTGATTTTTACCGACTGAATTACTTGCACTACGTTTATGGTAGAAGTTTTTGAATTTCCAAAATTCAAAATGATTTATATGCTCTGATTATTACTCTGATTATTGTTCTTTTTTAAGTATGCTCTTTATGAGAAAAATAAATCACTTTAAACTATTGCTTTAGATACATCAAGACAATACTAATTTTAATTAAAAAATACAGTTTCATAAAATAAAACAAAATAAATTTCAGTTAAATTTATGCAACTGTCATTTAATTATGGGCATGCTACCTTATTTCAGTATTAATATTTTGATATTATTAAAATTTGATTTACAAAAAAACTCCTATAATTGTTTTTATCTGTCACGAAATCTACTACTAAATACAGATCAGAGTTTTTACTATTTAAAAAACATTTATAGTTTTATAAATTAAAAATTTTCTTTATAAAAAGCAATTATGATACTTAATACACCTTTATTTTATTAAATCCTTCACAACTGCAAATTAAATTACCTTCTTGAAGTATAACAAAATTCTTGTTTAACTTATAACACTGTCAACAAATTATGAGCAGAGAATACCTCTCTTCTCTACCTCTTTTCAGCATGAATAATTTGATATTATTAAAGTTTGATTTTTAAAGAATATTTCTTATAAAGGTTTTTAATCTGACACAAAAACGTCATAAAGCCTTAGAATTTTTAGCCTCCAGAATTTTTTTGCGAATTAGCTGATAAAATTTTAGCGTCGTTAGGTGATTTAAAATTTTCAAAAATTAACGATTACACTTGTTCAACGCATACCGACTCCGAAATGTTGTTCAAATTTTGAAAATTATTTGAACGGCTTAGAGAATTTAATCTTACATCAAATACTGAAAAGTGTACTTTTACAAAGTCTGAAACTAAATTTTTAGGGCATGAATTGACTAAAAACGATATAAAACCACTTGAAGATAATATAAAAAAATTGCAAATTTTCCTGGTTTACAGTAAGACGTTTTCACAGTCTAATTAACTAATACCGTAAATATATTAAACATTTTTCGGAATTAGCAATTCCTTTGACAAGTCTATAGAAGAAAAATGGAAAATTTTGTTGGACACCAGATACACAAAAAGCATTTTATAAAAATTAATAAACATTTAGTAAAAATTAATTTCATGTCCCATTCTTATTTCTCCAGACTTTAAGAACAATTTAATTCTTAGTTGTGATGCTGGAAAATAGGCTTTAAGAGGGATGTTACGTCAAATGCATGACATGTGGTGAAATAAGCTACGCTGCCGAAAGCAGGCGTACTTTACCACCGATTCCAAAGTTATCGTGAACCCAGAGAAGAGTGATTCATCAGGACCCAGTTTAATAGGTACACCTCCACAGTTAAGGCTCCTTTGCCAAGGGGAACACTGCCACCTGCGCATCACTCCCCTGCACCCAAGCGATTGTCGAAGGTCATTACAATAGCAGAGCCTATGTAGAGAGGAGACTGCCACATGACACTTGGGGACCGTACAAGAATGCCCCAAAAGCTTCGAGGATATCGTTAGTTTGTTTGGAATATGTGGCAAACTCCTTTCTGATAAGGAACCAACTTACACAGAGAAACTATTTCAAATTTTATGCATAAGATTGGGTGTTATTAAACAATTTACGACCCTCATGTACCCGAAGTGTAATGGCGGAAGCGAATCTGTGATCAGAAATATTAACAAATCTTTATCTATTTTTGCAGATAATATATCAAATTATGATGACTGTTTAAATTATTATTCCATGATCTACAATTCTACCATGCATTCAACGACAAACAAAAAACCTGCATTTTTACACTTTGAATATGATTTGCTACTCCCTACTGGTATTTTAAATGAACGAATTGGAGTAGAACATCGTTTACTTGCGAATTTCGTTTAAGAAAAAGCGGCTCAATTAGAATACGCAAAAGAGATAGTCGCAGAAAATATTTATAAAGCAGCGTTAGTTTAGTAAGAATTTCAACACCGACATGCCAAATACAGGGATTTCCAAATCCGTCGACTTGTCTACATATTAATGCTTGGACACGATCGTTTTACAAAAATTCTTAAGGCGCGAAATTACACTGGTCCATTTTGTATTACTCGTAGAAATAACAAGGTCGATTATTCATTAATAAATGTGAGGAATCCGAACGTACGCGAATTCAAAATTAACTCTTATCGTCTAATTCCGTATAAAACTAGGAAAGCAGAATTCAAATTATTTAAAAGCAATATTGAGAAAAATAATTACCCTATCTTGCCCTCAGCAGAAGACAGCCACAGTATAAACCGTATAAACCGTATGTGAATTTTGATGAAAACACAATTTTTTTTTTAGTCCAGGCAATAGAGGATTTTACCTGACAAACTTAATGGCAGTTCTAAAAATCAATTTACTTTATGTTTTTGGGATCGCTGAATCCGAATTTGTGACTTGCCACTAAAATGTCCCCCCGACCCCACCCCCTCCAAATTTTGATAAAAAACCTAAAATATAGATTTTTTTTAAATTAGGTGTTCGTATCCATTTTTTTGGGGGGGGGGGGAGGGGAGACCTAGTAATTAAAAAAGTAGACAAAATTTGCAACAAAAAACTATATGACATTTTGACGTAGGATGAATAGGAAGGGGGAAACATGGGTCGAGGTGGCGCGATCATATAGCAACTCTGCAGCGCACCGCTTATCTTCGATTTCACATCATAAAAGTTACTGTATTGTGGACCCATTACGAGTAGAGACTTTAGATCACCTTCTTTTAGAGGAGTCCATTTTATAAAAGGTATGTTACCTGAAAATGGATGGGAGAAATAACTCCACCCTTTCAGTGTCGACCATTCACTGCAAAGAATAAGAGGTTGCAATGAATTAAATTTTGCGTTGTTCAGCGGAGAAAAATATATTTTTGTAGAATTGTTTTAAAATTATTAAACTGTACGCATATTTTTCTTCAGTTTGTAGATTTCTCACTTAAATTAACTTAAATCAATTTTTGAAATATATATGACATTTGCATATATATTTTTTTTCAGGAATTGTGGAGTTTTATATAAATATAACACTCTGTTATTAGTTTATCGCTCGAAATTTCCGAAAAGCAAACAGCAAAATTGTATCTTTTTTGTCTTATATAGTTTTATGTTTCTTTGATTATTAAAAAAGAAAAAGAAATTTTAATGACTAAAAAAAAATTGGAGATGGAAAATTTGTGACTGCGGCAAGCTGAGGAAGACGCAGACTCTTTCATCGTCAGTACAGCAATTGAAATGACACCAGTCCATCAATCGGCGATTACATAGATGTATTATTATTAGTTATAGTTATTGTCGTTGTTATAGTTATTATAATATAACTATTATTAGTTATAGTTATTGTTGGCGAAGATATAGATTTAATTAGACATATTAACTGCCCTTTTTCAACTCGCCAATGATTACTTCATGAAGCCGGGTAAAGACAAAGTTTCACAACAAATCTACTCAGCTTCGGGTCCTGAGGGAAAAACAGCAGCTGAAAATGTGTTATTTTTACATTCTTTCAGCGGATGTGACTCTACATCGGCTATATTCAGCCATGGGAAAAGAAACTTTATCAAAGTCCTCGTCCAAAACCCAGATTTTATTCCTCTCCTTCAGCTGTTCCAGACTCCAAATGCAGACCCGCAACTGGGAATCAAATTTTACTTCACTTATATGGTTGAAAGGATAAAAACATGATTTTGAACGCTTTTAGACATTAATATTTCATCAAGTCTGCGTATAACAATAAACAGAACATTGCTTCTTTGCCCCTAACTAAAGCTGCTGCTGAGCAACACTCATTCAGGGCAAACCATGAAGTTCAACTTTAGCGAGGAAATGTTATCGAACCAGAAAAATAGGGCTGGAAAAAAATCAGCTACGGAGTATGTACTGTCACTAATTTGAAATCTTCCGCTCCACCAAAACTTCTAAAGCTTATCACCTGCAGGTGTAGAAATGGCTGCCGCGGTGCATGTAGCAACAAGAAAAGTTGGTTGAAATGTTCTATCATATGCCTCGAGTGCAAAAATTCATGTGAGAATACACCTGAAGTTATCCTCGAGGACCTGGATGAAGATGACAAAAATGAATATGGGTCCACGGAACTCAAACTGTTGACCGAGAAGATCGATCAGGGTGACGAGAACGTTTTGCAAGAATCATGTGAACCTAAAGATCCAACTTCTACTAAGCGTGAAAACACGGATTATTTAATAGGTTAGCCGATTTTTTAACTTTCTTTTTTTTTCCCTTTCTAGACATTTTCCAAACATAATTCACCTTTTTTTTCTGGCAAAATTTCGCTAACTATACACAATTAAAATCGATTGGTTTATCAATCAATCAATCCGCTTTAAAAACGCGAGTTGAAACAAATTTATATCTTTGCAACGCACGAAATTAATTTTCAACTTGAATAACAAATATTTCCGTATATTTCAAACTTGGGTGAAACCCACGGAGCAACATTTGACGGATCTGACAGTGATCAAATTGACAAAAATGAATATGGGTCCACGGATGCAGTCAAGTGGTGAAGAAAAATTTAAAAGTATTCCGAATAATTAAAATAATAATTATAATAATAAATAGAAATAGAAAAAAAACTCTGGTTTGTCTTATATTTTTCAATACTTTTTGTTATTGGGCTTGTTTTAATTTTTTTCTATATATATAATGATACTTTATGATTTAAGTATTCTTCATTTTTACTACTAGATGCATATATTTCATTTTCTTCCATAGTAACTTTATAGAATGATTAAATTATGTAAATACTAGCTGACCCGCCCGGCGTTGCCCGGGCCCGTGATAATAAATTAAAACAAACCCCAAGTGTGTATGATTTTATATTTTTAAACCGATTATGTAAAAAATTTATTTTTTAAAATGACTTTTAAAAACGATAATACTTATTCATTCATCAACAAAGTAGTGTATTTATGATCCATATTCTTACTTATAAAATTTAAAAATTCTTGCATTTATTTTTTAATAATTTATATACCATATTACTTAAAATTTATTAATATTTTGCATGAGCCCTCTGATGGTAGAAAATGGAACTGAAGGCGATCGAAACTTAGTCGAATGAGCCAAATCCCGCCATAATCGGGCCCATATAACGCAAGATAAGAATGCGAACCCTTGCGGTAGAAGGTGGAACGAAAATAAGTAATGATATCGATATCAAGTTGAATGAGCCAAACCGCGTCGTAATCGGGCCATAAAAATCAAGGTACTTTCAAATCAAATAAAAATATCTTTATATACTTTATATACTTTAATGAATTCTTCCCAGTTGTAAATTAAACTATATCCTTAAATAAATAAATTTTAAAAAATTCTATTTATGCAGTTGTCAACTAGGTATAGGCATGTTACTTTCTTTCAGGTTTAATAATTAACTATTATTAAATTTCGATTTAAAAAAAGAAATTCTCATAATTGTTTTTTGTCTGGCATAAAAACCACTACTAAATACAGATCAGACCTCATAATAATATTTAAAATATACTGATAGACTTATTTATTTAACTTAAAATTTACTCTGTAAGAAACAGTTATGAAATGTAATATTTATTTTTTACTTTATTAAATACTTAATAATTGTAAATTTAAAACATTTAAGTGTCTTAGATAAATGACAGCTTCATTGAGAAGTCATAAATAATAATAGAAAAAACTACTTCAATTGAATAAATATGAAAAACTCTTTTAATATTTCTATAACTTTTAACAAATACTAAGCATGCATCATTTTTTCTTTCGGTATTTATAATTTACGATTATTAAAGTTTGACTTTTCGAAACTTTTCTTATAATTGTTTTTATCTTTTGCCATAAGAGCTAATAAAAACACGAGAGAACTCACAATATTTACTTGACGTAACACGAAAAAATGAAAAGTTTCAAATAACACTTTGCACATTTTGCTGACTAATGAAGTTTTGGTAATCTTGAGCAGTTTACTATGGAGATATAAAGTACAGTGCCGAGAAAGTAATGAAATTTCGAATGAGGAAAATATTTGTTTAGTTGTTATGTTAAAGTGACATTCTATTTTGGAAAATAAAAATAAATGCACTCATAAAAGCTTTAAACTTCTGCAAGTGCATGGTTATAAATATGCATTCAAGTATATTTCTTGAAAGGTTATTTATTTTTATGTTGTGAAAATGTTGTGAAAATGTACTTTTCAAAAGAAATTTGAGAGATTTAAAAGTACTATTTGTTTATAAATGATCACATATTAAGACTCATTTATAAAAGTGATTTTCTTATTACGTCATAGTTAATAACTGTTTTTTGTAACGTTTATTTAAAGAACTAAGTTCGTGCTGAAAGTTTTTAAATTGAAAATTTAAACGTTCAGATTAAAATCACCAAAGATAAAAAAGCTAAATAATTATTAAATAAAATATTGAAAGTTTTGACGAATTAAGCGTTTAGGAGTTTAAAGTAATCTTACAAAACAACAGTTTTATAAACAAATACTACTTAATAAAATTTTTATTTTGTTTTATATGCTTTATTAAATACCTAAAATATTAAATTGAAAACATTTTCGTCGCATTAGATAAATAAATTTTTAAAAGTAATTTTAAATAAGAAATAAAGTTTAATTAAACATTTTTTTTCTTAGCTTTTAACCAGTATTTGCAGGCTACACTTTTACAATATTCATAGTTTACGATTATTAAAGTTAGACTTTTTGACACTCTTCTTATAATTGTTTTTATCTGTTGACGAAAAGGATAATAAAAACACGACAGAGTTCACAATATTTACTTTCCGTAACAGAAAAAAGTCTCAAATAACATTTTACACATATTGCCGGCTAATGAAGTTTTCCTAATCTTATGAGAAGTGTTCTATGGAAATGGGAAGTAGAATGCCTAGAAAGCAATAAAATTTTGAATGGAGAAAATATTTGTTTAGTTGTTACATTAAAGTGGTATTCTTTTCTTGAAAAATAAAAATAAACGCTCTCATAAAAATTTTAAACTTCTGTAAGTGTCTAGTTATAAATATGTATTTGAGTATATTTCTTGAAAGGCTATTTGTTTTTATGCTGATAAAATGTCGTGAGAATGTGCTTTTCGAAAGAAATTTAAGAGATTTAAAAGTGTTGTTTGTTTATAAATGATCATATTTCAAGACGTTAATAAAATTGGCTTTCCTATTATGCTGGAAATAACTGATTTTAGCAATTGAATTTCTTACATTACGTTTATTTTAGATTTTATTTTTAATTTACGGTATATACAGTACAGTATATTGTAAAGTATATTGTACAGTATATTGTTCAGTATTATGGTCCAAAAGTATTATTTTTTTTATGAAATCTATTTCTAATGTAAGTTTCTTTATGAGGAAAATCAGTTACTTTAAGATGTGGTATTAAAACAAGGCAGCCATAACATGACCGTTATAAATATTATATAATATAAATATTTAAAGTAATTTATTTTTTATAATAAATGCTTGGGATTATTAAATTACAAGGAGATTCATAATCATGGACTCAATTTCATACAGCTATACGACCTGAAGCATACATTTTACAAGGTGTTTTATAAAGAACTTCCTAAATTTTAAATTTAATGAATCATAACTATAAGAAATTCGAAGATAAAATAAATGGCATGCTGCTCAGCTGCTCATAACTTTTTTTATAGAGTAACTTAGAAAATAATTTAAATTCTTCACAATAGATAGCACTGCTCTGTCTCAAACTGTTAAAATGCTCACATTAACTTCATAATTTCAAAAAACATTTATTTTTTTCGCCTTTTAATCCGCGAGGTCGCGCGTTGTATTTTTCAGGCCCAAATGGTACAGCAATATCCGCAGTAATACAATCTTTCAATCACAATGAATTAGTTCCACAGTAGCTAGATCAAACGTTACTAGCGTACCACTAATAAACATTTCGGATTTTTATTTCTGTTACTATGAGATAAAATAAATTTTTGGGGCTTTTTAGACCCTTATTTTAATTTTGAATCGCTTTCATAATTTGAAAATGCATTGTTATTTGAATAATAAAGATGAAGTTAAGTAGTTACATTCCGTATTAATTGAAGTGAAAATTTAAGAAGAACCTTTAATGAAAAAGATTAAGAAAATAAAGAAATCTGAAAGGGAGTGAGATTCAAGTGGACGACTCGGACATTTGTGAATTTCCTTATTATCCTCTTAAAAGTGATAAAATTACTAACTGCAGTAAATTGATACCAAGATTGAATGTGAGAACTCCGCACAAAATATTTTAATAGAAATCCATATTTTACGCATACTTCGGGGATTAAATAAGTCCCGGGTCTGACACACCCAGCGAGCGCTTCCATGTATTATCAAAATGATACGGGAGTCCTCAAGTTTTAATAGTTAAATACAAGGTGTTTCACTACCAGACCGACAAATATTGCAGGAGGTGTAGAGGGCACAGAGACGACTCGGAATCACATAGCAATGCAGTTTGGAAACTGCCGTAGTTGCGAGTTATGGTTCAAAGAAGCAGAGAAAAAGAACAGAAACAGCAACACATTAATGGGACAGAAAACATTTTATTGAAAGGTTGTACTAGAGAAGGTGTTCGATATTACGACCAAAAGTCATCAGGCAGGCTTGAAAGCGGTGCTTTCAGTTTTGTGGTAGATAGCGCTGAACGGAAGGCCGCTTGATTATCGGTAACTGCCGGGAGGAGACGTGACACGCTAGGAATCTTCCAGAACGTAAGGGAATCCATGCCGCGCATCTGTCAAACCTAACTGACGACTTCTGGTCCTAATTTCAAACACCTCCTGTAGTGCAAACTTTCAATAAAATATTTTTTGTCCCATTAATGTGTTGCTGTTTCTGTTCTTTTTCTCTGCTTCTTTGAACCATAGCTCGCAACTACGGCATTTTCGACCCTGCATTGCTATGTGATTCCGAGTCGTCTCTGTGCCCCCTACACCTCCTGCAAGTTTGTCGGTCTGGTAGTGAAACACCCTGTATAATACAAAATAAACACTGGGATACCTTTGATGCAGCTTTACATGCTATTTTGAGCATTCGTATACTATGAAACATCGCAGTGTCATCTATTGGTAAAAATTCGAACTATTTTATTAAATTACTTTATACAATACTTTTTAATTACCTGATAAACATTCACTTATTGCATCTTTAAACATAATATAGTTAATTAATTATTAAATTATTATTATGAAACACCGTAATGTGAATGATATAATTTTCATTTGATTATACTCATATCAGTCATATTAAAATCTATATTTAAGCGCAGATATTACGCACTCCTTATGTACGTGGTACTTTTTCCTCGCTTCTTGTTCAACATCAGGATCAGAATCTTAGAATTTCTGCAGGTTGTAAACTATACATCAAGAACTGTTGTCTGCTTTTTCCTTTGTCGTTCGCAGAAATTATGATTGATCTGATTTCGCATTCCTCCGAAATGATGATTACTATCGACACATGGCAGGAAAAAAAGGAATTTAAATTATAGTTTTAGAAACTTAATCAGAATAGCAAATTTAATCAGAAACACGTAAAACAAGGAGATACAGTTATTGTCAATTTGTCACGTGCAACTTGAATAATTTAACTTAAGAGCCTACACTAGTCTAGTCATCTGAAAACACTTGCAAATTAATGTTAAATCTATGGAATAGTTCTTTTCAAATTTCTCGTTTGCATTTTTTTTTCCATGGAATAGCTGAGGTCTATCTCTAAACTGATCCAATTATTACTTTTTTTATTTTGGTTGCAAATTTCTTTCATGAGGCCACTTTATATTCCATAAATGGTTCCAAAAACTTAAGTACCTCTTTAAAAATAAAATAAAATAAAATGTAAGTATCCTCATACAAAAAAAAAAGAAGAAAAAAAAAGAAAAAAAATTGTAATTATCCTTATTAAAAAATAAAAAAGGACCGTTTAGAGATCGACCTCAGCTATCCTATAAAAAATTTAAATATTGAAATGCAAACATGAAATTTGAAAAGAACTTTCCCATAGGTTTAACATTAGCTTGCAAGCCTCTTCGATTGACAAAGTGTGACAATACATAAAAGCAGAACGAAAAGGTGAAATAAGAAAGTGAATCAGTTCAAGTTATACAAAAATAAACGTTAAAACACACATAAACAACGCCTGCATTCAGAATTTACAGATATACAATTATTATAATACAGACATACATACAATAAATACAGTAATCCAACATGGAGTGAAAAATTAGCCAGAGCCAGGAATCGAACCTGGGTCCACAGCATTCCGGGCTGTCGCTCTAACCACTGAGCCACTCCGGCCAATTCCTGAGTCTGCAATTTCTCACTAATAAACCATGTTGGAGAGAAAGTCATCAGCCATCTAACAGACAGCCTTACAGATCTATTACCGTTGTCCTGTCATCAAGGCTGGTGACTTTCTCTCCAACATGGTTTATTAGTGAGAAATTGCACATTCAGGAATTGGCCGGAATGGCTCAGTAGTTAGAGCGACAGCCCGGAATGCTGTGAACCCAGGTTCGATTCCTGGCTCTGGCTAATTTTTACTCCATGTTGGATTATTGTATTTATTGTATGTATGACTGTATTATAATAATTGTATATCTAAAAAATAAACGTGTACAGACAGAATAAACCTATATATAGCATACAATCTAACCCAGGTACATTATTAATAAAATGTTAATAATACATTGACGTAATAAAACTCAATATTTATTCTTCTAATACCGTAACCGCAAGTTCAAAGATTTTTTTTTAGTACATAAAATTTACTTCGATTTTATGAAGCAATATTATGCAAAGTAATTGGAAGAATCTAATAAAGAAGCTAACATGGTCAATATTTGCTAACTCTAGGTGAATGAAATTGCGATCTTCATGAAACAAAATACAAGAGATCAAACAAGAGGATAACATTCTAAAAGAAGTAATACGTTTATTTTGCATATATTTAAGCCTTATATTAAATGAATATGAAATTAACTTTCACAGTAATGTATTCAATATCAAAAGGTCATTTGTTTTGCTTTATGTAACTTTAATGTTTCATAAAATATAACGTATGACACTATTATAATTCTATTGCAGCAATATTTTTATTCTTACAAAGTGTTTGCTTTTACCAGGAGATGTTAGTATATGTATTATAGTAGAAATTATGAGTAAATTTTTTTAAAACACGTGATATAATAATTCAGCATGATATGATAAAAATGTTATTAACCGGTAACATTTTAATAGATTTTGTGATTAATATGTAAGAGGGATAGTTAGGGGAAAAATTCTTCACAAAACATTATTTTGGTGAGTTCGTAATACCCATTTCTTTGGATTTATTGTTTTAAATTTAAGAAAGTCAAAATATTTCTATTCCTATTAAAAAATATATATATATATGCTATTTTTTCACCAAATTATTGCCAAGAAAATGGAAAAGTACAATTTGATTCGAAATCAAGTCATCTTTATGTCTAAAGTTAAATGAGTTTAGGCGAACATCACCAAATCGAAATAGGCACAAACATTAAAATTTCAGTAGCAACAAAAATTTACATCTTCAAGTTATCATAGCGTCTTGCGTCCTAGGTACCCAAATGGGTACCTAGATTATTTTCCTCATAAAAACTAAAGTGATTTTTACATTTCAACTTCGCTTCTATATAGTTGAATGTTTCTGCTTTAAAATGAAACCAATAAATGGCAGCACCTATGTCGATTTCCTTATAAAATAAATGTTATTTTAATCTGAGTTTGAAAAATGCCTTCTAGACAGTGCAGCCAAGAAAGTAGGTAATTTCCATAATTCTTTAACTTAAAAACTTTACAATAAAATTTGTTTAAGAATTTGTGGATTATACATTTATTTAAAGCTGTTATTTTTTTATTGTATAAATTTAGGTTATTGATAATTAAATTGATATTTTAGGGGCGCCAGTAATTTTAGATTAATATTTGTGAACCTAAATTACAAGCCCCTAAAACAATACATTTCAGAAAAATATATTTTTTGTCATCTATGATATCATTGTATTTGTATAAAAGCAAAGAATGGATATTTGTACTATTATTTTAACTTCGGGTCGCAAGAGGTTAAGTATAATATTTTACAAACTTTAATGTGAAAGTAAAAGTCTTTTTATTATTCGAAGTATAGAGCTAATCAAATTTTTACGGCGAGATATACAGGGTGAACCAAAAGTCTTGCAATGAATTATAATAATTAATTACAAAATAACCTTTGTATAATAATGTAACTTCTTGTATTATTGGATAGTTCAGTTGTAGTAGTTTTTGTGCAATAGATGGCGCGAAGTGGATTAGAAGGGATGGACCAACACCCTGGCCTCCGCGTTGTCCAGATGGAGCTCCTCTGGATTTTTCTTTTGGGGCTATATCAAGGACAGAGTTTTTGTCACACCATTTGCTGACGTCGAAGAATTGAAGACTAGGATACAAGATGCTGTGCGTACTGTAACAGAAGACATGTTAAAGATCACTTGGCGGGAACTAAAAAACTGCTTAAACATTCTCCGAGCTACCAAGGGGGAACACGTTGAAATCTACTGAGGTACGTGGTCTTATAAAAAAAATATATATATATACTAGGGGGCTCAGTCCCCTACTCGCTAACGCTCACCAACCCCCGTGAATTGCGAAGCAATTCACATTTAGACCGCTACGCGGTCCCAAGCAATTCTAGTTAGAATGAGTACTACCATAAATCATTTTAACATATGAAAATGTCAATTTGTTTTAAATGTAAAAAAAAAAGTAATTGAAAACTTCGTTATGGGCATAAACCATTTAAATACTAGGAGAAAAGGATCTTGGAAAAACAATTAGTTTAAAACTCATTGTTCCTATAACATCTACTGCACGGCTTAAATTCATTTTTAAAAAAACACTAAGTGATATTTTATTTATTTCATCAAGACAGCAACTGATGGCAGCAGGTACACTCTAAACAGTTGATATTTTTATTCTCTCCGGTTTTCATGTGAGTGAAACTCGTAAATAAATTATAAATATGAGTTGAGAATTCATTTGGAATTAACGATATTACTCATAATTAAAATGAGGAATCATCTCAAACGCTTTGGATTACGTACATGTTATTTTATTTTTAATAATTGCTACTTTAAGTTTCACTGCTCCTGCCAGGGAGGTACAATAGCCGCCATATTAGAGCTGGAAACTACGGTTGTTGCCAAACGATAATCTAGAAATTCAGCCTTATTTCCACGCCACGTAAGAGAAATGTAGATATATACACTATATTGCCAAAGGTGACCGGCCACCTGCGATTTTAGAAGTTTTGTTAACCATCTAGAAAAATACATGAGGAATTAATCTGAAACTGCAGGTGTGTAAACAGTATAGTATAGGTTATATATTTCCGTGAAGATTTTTTCACGAAACTCCATAGGGCACTGTCAACAAATTGAAAAAGAACGAATATCTTTTGGATAACCCTGTAAAAACTAATGTAGCAAAGGCGTTCAAACTCGAGATTATTAATGAGTAGCTTATTGTAATATACTGTGTTCATTTTTATGAAAATAGCATGTATACTCGTTGAGAAATTAAGGTTTTAAAAAAAACAGTCCCAAATTTCGTCTCGTTTTTCTTATAATTTGCAGAGTTCTTAATATAAAATAAAGTTCTTTTCAGAAAATATGACAAACAACATTGTACATAATACTCTGCAATCACACTTAAAAAATAATAAAAACTGGATGAAAAATGAGCAGGTTTACTAAAAAATATTTCACTGCGCATGCGCGAAGCAATCAAAATATAATATGCATAATGTATTAGCTAAGTATATAGTGTAACTTCTGTGAAACTCTCGAAATCACAGCTTGGAAATTCTGAAAATTATCGTCGATAGAATAAGCTCGAAATCCGTTGATCCCCAAAAAAAGCAAAAAGATGAGGGGTTGTATCAAATATCTGTTGATTAGTGCCAAGATAGCGTACACAATATTGCACGTACTACTATATTTGGATAGAACCCCTCATATTTTTGCCTCCTTTTGGGAACAATGGATTTCGAGCTTATTCTATCGACGATAATTTTCAGAATTTTCAAGCTATGATTTTGAGACTTTCACAAAAGTTGCTCTATATACTTAGCTAATACATTATGCATATTATATTTTGATTGCATTCGCGCATGCGCAGTGCTTCTCTTAAACATTTTTTAGTAAAACTGCTCATTTTTCATCTAATTTTTATTATTTTTTTTTAATTCTGATTGCAGAGTATTATGTACAATGTTGTTTGTCATATTTTCTGAAAAGAACTTGTTTTTATATTAAGAACTCTGCAAATTATAAGCAAAAAACTAGGCGAAATTTGGGACTTTTTTTATATAAACCTTAATTTCTCTACGAGTATACAAGCTATCCTCATAAAAATGAACACAGTATATTACAATAAGCAATTTATTAATAATCTCGAGTTTGAACGCCTTTGCGACATTAGTTTTTACAGGGTTATCCAAAAGATATTCGTTCTTTTTCAATTTGTTGACAGTCCCCTATGGGGTTTCGTGAAAAAATCTTCACGGAAATATATAACCTATACTATACTGTTTACACACCTGCAGTTTCAGGTTAATTCCTCATGTATTTTTCTAGATAGTTAACAAAACGTCTAAAATCGCAAGTGACCGGTCACCATTGGCAATATAGTGTATATACATATTATATATATGTATGTATATATTTATATATATTATTGACGCCCGGCTAATATAAAAGTGCCGTAATTTTTATAAAATTTATATAAATCAAATGTAGTTTTAGTTCTTCTATTTCCTTTGGCAATATAGTGTATAACAGTACTTACAATGTATCCAAATAAACACATGTCTAATTATAATAGTTTGAACACAATAAATATTTATAATCAGGGAAAGACTTTTGGTTCTCCCTATATTAAAACGCCAAGCTAAAATCTTAATTTTCAGTGCAAATGCGTGAGATTAAACCAGTAGCAAAAAAAAGTCCAACCAGTCCAAATAAACATATGTCTAATTATAATAACTTGAGCACAATAAATATTTATAATCAGGGGAAAGACTTTTGGTTCTCCCTATATTAAAACGCCAAGCTAAAATCTTAATTTTCGGTGCAAATTAGACTTTTTTGAAAATGCGTGAGATTAAATCTAAAACCTGTTCAGTTTTAAGGTACACTCAGATGTTGTCAGCGTAACCCAAAGGTCTAAGTCGTAGGTTTAAACTCTGGCTCTCTGCATAGATCGTGAGTTCAAATCCTGCTTCCGACAGAATGATTTCTGGAATACTTTTAGCTATAATTCATTTCAATTAATATCATATTTTCAGGAAAATAAGTTATATGATTTGCATTTTTTTATTCGAATGTTAATTTAGTTTATCACCCAACGATATTTTTACAAATTAAAAATTGTATTACAAATATAATAATATAAATAAAAATATTTATATTAAAAATATATAAATAAAAAAAACTGCATGTAATTATCGATTAAATAAATTGAACTGATCTGCAATTTTCGCTATATTTTGTATGACTATTATCAAGAATATATTTATATGTCTATTAAGAAAAAACATGTGATTAGTTTCCGTAAAAGAGAAAAAGGAAAAGAAGAGAAAATAGAAAGAAGGAAAACATTCCTCTACGAACTATAAAATAAATTTTTATGATATCCATCCATGGTTTAATATTTAAATAATGTATGAAAACGCTAAATTAAATTCAATTAATTAAAATATATATATTATTAATCGTTTGCTGCAAGCAGCAAATTTTAATTTAGGGGTTTTAGAGTGAGACTGATAAAAATAAAATTAATGAAAAATTTTAAGGTTGCGTAGTTAAAAATTTTGAAAATACTAAATATTGTTATTTTTTTCAGTAATTTTATACTGTAATAAATAAAAATAAATGCTCTACCCATGCAATTAATATTTTTAGTTAAACTTCTTCTAAAAAACAAGCATAATACGTAAGAAATTACAAGTTCAAAAGTCTTTCACTTCATTAATTGAATATGTTGGACTGACAAGGAGACCGCCAAACATGATGCGCACAGATTTTGATGATTTTAAAGTATGTTGTAGGTGTCATACCCCTAACTATTCAGGTCAAAGGTTTCCTTCAAATAGGCTTTAGTTTTCGAGAAATTTCGGGTTAAAGTTCAGCATGCATTTCAAATACCCATTAGTTCGCAATCTTAAACGAGGTCTTCGTGGCTCTGTGCTAGCGCGCGCCATTTGAGAGCCGGAGATGAGTCCTCTCATGTGATTTTTACCTTTTTTTAATAAATTTTATATGTTTTTTGCGTTATAAGTTTTATGCAGATTTATGAATTCTGCATCTTTGAACTTTTTGATATTTCCCTAAAAATTTCATTTACATTTTCGAATTTTTCGTGAAAATTTATAGTTTTTGTGCAATTTTTATTCTAATATTTCTGTTGATGAAAATCCAAACTACTTTAAGTCTTGATATCTCGTCTTTTTAAAATGATTCTTGTTTACATTTATGTATATTTAATTATTTATTTATCGTATTTATGAAATAATGCATTTTTTAAGAAAAAATTAACAAAATAATGTATCCTTATAATATTTGATTTGTTCTAAATATATTGAAATATGTTAACTGCTGAAATACTAAAATATTTACCATTACCGACATCGACATTTTTAGTTTATTAAATATGGAACTAATTGTGTGATACATATCGCAAAAATATTCTAAACAAATTCCGCATTCAAAATCGCCTTTAAATATATTCTTTACGTAAATTGTTTTAACAATACTGGAAGAATGTATAAATTAGCATATTATATATTCTTTAAATACTTAAATTGTGATAAATATATTTAAAAATGCATTAAATTTGGAAAAGAAATTATTTCAAACGTGGTAATTGTCTTTAAAAATACTTAAATTGTGATAAATATTAAAAAATGCATTAAATTTGGAAAAGAAATTATTTCAAACGTGGTAATTGTCTTTAAAAATACTTAAATTGTGATAAATATTAAAAAATGCATTAAATTTGGAAAAGAAATTATTTCAAAACGTGGTAATTGTCTGCAAAGGATTAAACGAAATGAATAAAAAGAAAATTGTATTTATTCTGATATTACCGTAAAAGTCATTGCAGACGATTTTTTTCAGGTATTTTTTATAGCTATTGTAATTTACAAACGATTTTTCATTTCTAGTTGAATTTTTTTGTATAGCATCGACTTGTTAGAATTTAAAAAAAAATTAAATGTAATATATTATTTTTTATTTGTGCTAATCAAAAATGATGTTGAGTTTGAACTTTGCAGTTAAGAAATATTTAAATAACAATATATATATATATATATATATATATATATACATAACTGGCTAAAACTTGGATATAAGCGTTATTGTTTTAATATTTTATTACTCCTTTCAAGATATGTTGTTGAAATTACCTAATCATACATACCTTTAGAAGATTTGAAATAAAAAATATTTTGTATAAATTATAAAAGAATACAAAATTTTATTTAAAATTTCATAAAGTTAAAAAAAGTATTATTTTAGAACGGTTATTAAAATTTAAAGTGCAAATAATAATAAAAAAATAAACAAAATCTATACATAAATTAGTTTGGAATTTCGTAAAATATTAATTTTAAAAACTGCACAAAAAAAAAAAAAAAAAAAAAAAGTAAATTATTACGATAAATTTGAAAATGTAAATGGAATTGATTAGGAAAATATCAAAAAATTCAAAGATGCAGAATTCATAATTCTGCATAAAACTTATAACGAGACAAATATATTAAATTAAGGTAAAAGTCACATTAGAGGACAGAACCCTCATCTCTGGCTTTCAAATCGCGCGCGCTAGCACGGAGCCACGAAGACCTCGTTCAAGATTGCGAACTAATGGGTATTTGAAATGCATGCTGAACTTTAACCCGAAATTTCTCGAAAACTAAAGCCCATTTGAAGGAAACCTTTGATCTGAATAGTTAGGGGTATGACCCCTACAACATACTTTAAAATCACCAAATTCTGTGCGCATCATGTTTGGCGGTCTCCTTGTGAGAGCAACATCTATCGCCTTATATCTATAGGAATCGCTTATACAATATAACAATTCTCCTAGTTTTCAATACTTAATTAATTTAAAAGCAACTATATAAAAATTCAAACATTTTTCTAATGAAACTTTCAAGTTGTTTACCGTCAAATATTGACGGGTACTATCTAGTATTGTATCATGATTAAACAAGACGGGGGACGAAGGATTCCGCGAAAAAAAAAATAGTTTCAAAAGTCATCGATAGGTGGAAATGTGACACTGTGTAATAGAAAAGAGAGATTTAAAAATGAAGAATCAATACTGAAATAAAATTAACTTTTATTTAGCTCATTTAACGATTAAAATCAATCTCAATATGGCAATTACATACCGCCACATTTCCGCCTAGAGGTGAATATTGAAAGCCCTTCGTCTCCTGTCTTGTTTAATCTTAATACAAAATTTGGCTCCATTCTCGCAATTAGATCGCGCTACAGAGCACGCTGAGTACACTCTCAGAAATAAAACACTCAATTTTGACGATTTGGCAATCCTTAAGCTTTATTTCGTTATTTTTGACAATCATTTCGTCACAGAGTCACGTGGTTGTTTACGAAACGCGAAACCTCAAATATCTGACGAAACTGTTTCCTCACTGTCAAAAATAAAACTATTTTAAATTATCTCTTAAAAATTAGGGTCACCCGGTCTATAGATTTAAAGCTAAAAGAGCATTTTTCAGATTTCACATGAAATTGACTTAAATGCGCATGCTCCAACTTTTTTTCAAAGCAGGAATAGAAAGGTAAATATCAGGGGATTCTTCCCTTCTAGAGTTTGAGAGTGGGCTAGGAAAACAAAAGTAAACAGCCAGCGGTTCCAACCCACACAGTAAGAAACCAATTCATCTTTCTTCCCCACTTCCAATGGGAAGAAAAGCGTTCTATTTCTTTGAAATCGCAGCTTTTCCTTCAGATGAATTTTACATGTAGCCATTTTGTTGCCTGGAACCTGGGTCAATTTTCGTTGAAGAGAAACGCTTTACCCTTCGAACAAAAAATAAATCAACAATAACAGTTTTAAAAAAAACGTTGATGCAGTTTCTGCAGGATTCTAAATGAAATTTTCTTTTTTTGTTGTTTTAAAAAATCCGAATTGACCAGATCCGAAGAAAGTGGGGCACCCAATCCTAAGTTCGTTTAATTCGAGGACCGTTTGGAATAAACCGACTAGCGTAGCGGGCGAAGCTCCGCTAGTATCGTATAGAAATTAACCAGACATCTTTTGCAGATATTATTGAAACCATGGAAATGTTGATACAGAAATATTGTTGAACCAAAGATAATTGTTAAATATAGTCAACATAAAATGTTGACGCCTTGATAAACCTTAGTATGGAAATAAAGAATTAATTAATAAAAGTTAGAGAAAGTTCAGATTATTATAGTGAGTTAATTGACTGTATTACTAATTTGGGCGTACTAATGACTCGACTCGCCGTAAATGCATAAAGCAAATTTGCAATGGTAATTAAGGAAGCAAATCACTATGTTAGTTTATTTCTTATCATTCTGCTGATTAATATATTATTTTTAACATTATAAATATAAGATAAAATGTAAAGTTAAAGTATCAACCGCAATGCTGACGGCGGAAATTTATAAATAAGCTTATTGAGATGTCATTTTCAAGAAACAAAAATAAATATTAATTTAGTGAGAAATATATTATTTCTATTGTAAATATTGTATACATTATTTCTAGCTAATTTATATATTCCACAAATTAATCTACATGAAATTATGAATTGTTACTTTATTGATATGACCTTTCTGTTTAACCTATGCTTAAAATGATGTAATGGCTCACGGTACTGTAACTGGCAGAGCATTTAAGTGATTCTGGATTATAAATATATTTTATTCAGATGGTTAAAGATCAAATACTATTAACTTGAAAATATTTATTTTGGTATGTCTCAAATTTGAGAGAAGCTGACGCCTTTTAAGTATTACAATAAGGATTGTTTTTCATTTGATGCTCTGATAAGATTATTACAATTCCGTAAGAATTATTATTATTATTTTTTTTAACTGCTTGTTTGTTTCTAAAAAAAAGTAATTTAACATCTGAAATCTTTACTTTTATATGTACCAGTCTATGAAAAACAGAATTTTTTTATAGATACATCCACAAATTTTATATATACATCCACAAATAGAATAATTTTACTATCAAATAGCTCTGAGAGCAGTTTTGCAACGAAAAAAAGTGGAAAACGCTTTATTTAAAAGCAAACGGACTACAAAATAAACGACACTAAGACAGAAAAATTATATTTCACACGTTAACCAGGAAAATAGATATTTTCATTCCAAAATTCGGTTTAAAACTTCATATTTAATGAAACATTCTGAAAATTAGATTACATTTACGAAAAAATTTTAAAGCATTTGTGAGAGCAGTTACTCAACGAAAAAAGGGGAAAATACTTTTATTTAAAAGCAAACTGACTAAAAAAAAAAGAAGATAAAATCAGAAAACGTATATTAGAGGCATTAACCATGAAAAGAGAAATTTGCATACCAAAATACGGTTTAAACTTCTTCAATTTTAGCAAAACATTCTAGAAATTGGATTATATTTCTGAAAATTTTTTAATAGATTTCTAAGAGCAGTTTTGCTACGGGGAAAAAAAAAAAGGAAAAACAGTTTTAATTTAAAACAAACTGACTAAAAAATAAACAAGAATAAAGCAAAATTATATATGTTACAGGCGTTAACCATAAAAAGAGAAACTTTCATCCAAAATTTCGGTTTGAACCAATAAATGGATTACACATATGGAAATTTTTTAAATGAATAACTAGAAAAATTACTTTAATTTAAATTTCTGAAATCTCTACTTTTATATGCAGTAATCTATGAAAAACAGAACTGCACTGAGCTGTAACACCTACCATCGCTACTATCGATTTACTATTATTACTATTATTTACTATTATTATCGATTTACTATCCCATCGCTCTGAGAGCAGTTTTGCAACAGAAAAAAAAGGAAAACACTTATATTTATTCTATTTAAAAGTGAACTGATTAAAATTAAACGACAATAAAACAGGAAAAATTGTATTACAGGCTTTAACCACGAAAAAAGAAATTTGAATTCCAAAATTCGGTTTAAAAGTCACCGCTAGGTAGAAATGTGACACTGTGTAATAGAAAAGAGAGGTTAAAAAATGCAGATTCAATACTGAAATAAAATTCACTTTTATATAGCTCATTTAACGATTAAAATCTATCTTAATATTGCAATTACATAGCGTCACATTTCCACCTAGCGATGACTTTTGAAAGTCCTTCGTTCTTCGTCTTGTTTAATCATAATACAAAATTTGGGTTCATTCTCGCAATTAGATCGCGCTAGAGAACACACTGAGTACTGTCACTATAATTATGGTCAGTCTGTATATCGTAGAAAAAAATAGACATAGTTTGTAGATATCATTTAAACAATGGAAATGTTATACAAAAATTCTGTTGAACCCAAGAATAGTGTTAAATATAGTCAACATAAAATGTTGACGCCTTAATAAACCTTAGTATGGAAATAAAGAATTAATTAATAAATGTTAGAGAAAGTTCAAATTATTATAGTGAGTTAATTGACTTTAATACTAATTTGGGCGTACTAATGACACAACGCACAGTAAATGATCAAAGCAAATTGGCAGTGTTAATTAAGGAAGCAAATCACTATGTTAATTAGTTTATTTCGTATCATTCTGCTGATTAATATATTATTTTTATCATTATAAATATAAGATAAAATGTAAAGTTAAAGTATCAACCGCAATGCTGACGGTGGAAATTTATAAATAATCTTATTGAGATATCATTTTCAAGAAACAAAACTAAATATTCATTTCGTGAGAAATATATTATTTCTATTGTAAATATTGTATACATTATTTCTAGCTAATTTATATATTCCACAAATTAATCTACATGAAATTATGAATTGTTACTTTATTGATATGACCTTTCTGTTTAACCTATTGTAAAGAATCCACGATGTTGTGTGTTTTTGAAATGGGGTAGCGTGGAGCCGTTTCACAATTGATCACCTTCATTAAATATTTCAGAACAAATTTTATTTAAAAAGCGTTCTTGAAATTTCTAGAGGTAAAAATTATTTACAACAATTTTTTTTAGCTGAGTTCGCTCGACTTGTAATTTATAGCAAATCACCAAATAGTCCAGTCTTTTACAGTAGTTTTAGAATCTTAAAGTCTTAACTAGTGCTACTTTTCACTCTCCCCGAAAGGTCAAATCCAAGGCTGTTGCGTTGACTTCAGAGAGATCGCACTCTCTCATTCAAAAATCTGTCAGCAAACCTGTCCTTCCCTACTAAGAAGGGAAACCGTCCTGAGATGAGTGTTTTCCACCAACACCCGTTCTCCTGCCGAAACTCTAACTATCTTCCTCTCGATCCTCTTCTCCGGTGCGTTTGCTCGAACAAAAGATTCTCCGATCACCAATCAAAAAAGTTTTAGTTTACGTCATTGGATAAAGCCTTTTTAGGGAGGTCTTACTGAACTTTTGAATGTTCACGCAGGAAATTCCCACGATCTGAGACCCCACACATAGACGGTCAGATCAGAGAAATATTTGCTGTCTAGCAATTTCAGTTTCACAAGATTGATCGAAGCTCATCTTTTCCTATTGTAGTAACCGGCATTTTTGTCACCCCACAGCTAAGCGTGAGAAAAGTTTTCCAACTCTTGGGAACTTCTATCTTTGATTACTCTGCCTAATTAGCAGACTGTGAGAGATTTACTGAAATTGTTACAACACCCCCACCATCAAAACATTTTCCGGGTTAAAACGCGGAAAATCTGCAAAAAAAGGATTAGCTCAACATATTTGAGTGGCTCAAATAACATTTCAATTTAACCTCACTATATACATCAGTGACCTAAATTCTTATATACTGCTTACCATTGCTTGAACATCTAGCTTTAGAGACTTTTTTTTTTTTGAAAGATACTTTTTTACATGCCAAAATAACAATAAAACTAAAAATAATCAAATATGTACAAAAGATTGGATTTTACTCAAAAACTTACTACTGAATTTTTTTACTTGTGTTTGCCGAACAATACGTTTTACACAACCGTTCAATTTCTTTAACAAGAGTGTCACAAAGGCGTGAATTTCCACTGTCCCTACTCTCTTTCAACAGAATTTCGAAGGATTTTAGAAAACTCTTTGTGAATCCGCTCACTTCCTCCAGATTAACTTTCGAATGATAACCCTTCCTGTCAACACTCACTTCCATATTTGCGCGTTTATTTTTCGAATTACCCTGCCGGTCGAAAACCAACTCATCTACTTTCCTTGACCTTTTCAAAAGGGTTTCTTTTTCCCCAATACACTGAGAACGGTGGTTCTTCATTTCGGGGGGGAATGACGAAAGAATTTCTTCCTGCCCTTGTGGATCTGTTAAAGGGTTTATCTCAATCCCCGGGTTCTCAAAACTGGAATTAGTTTGCGATTTTTGCTTTCGCTTTATCTTTTCATTTATTAAAGCCTGCGTCTTATTACCTAAGATATAGTGTTTAATTTTAGAGTGTCTAGGCAGGATTGCCGCTTTCGTATTTACATATCCGAGACCTTTTATTTCCATTTTTATACGTGCCACTCTAAATCGTTTTGGATATTTATCAAATGTCTGTTTAAGCCAAACATATTCATTGCCTAATTTGCTCTTATTTACCAAATTCCATGGGCAAACACAATACGAGCTACCTGAATCTCTAAGTACACACGCCTTCTTCCCATTTATTTTGTTTTCACTCAAAAAAGGTCGGAACAAGCTTTTGTCTTCGCTTATATCGCCTAAGTGATTTATGCTCTCGAAAGATTTTACTTCCGTAATATCCCTTTGTCTTTTCGGACAACGTGCCATTAGGTGAAATTCGCTTCCACACGTATGGCAACGCCTCTTTCGTTCAAAGATACGTTCCCTGTCTTTAATTTCTTTGTCTCGCCAATTTATTTTTTTGTCGGAATTTTTTTCTTCTCCAGAATTTCCCTCGAGTTTCGTTTCTTCAGATTTCCTATCATAAAAAGATCTCGCATTCTCTTTTTTATCTGAAATCCCTTTCACTGCTTCGTATTCGTCCAGACATTTTGCCAAAACTAACGGGTCTTTGTAGTTTGCCCACGAATCAATGAAATGCTCTTTCATTTCACTAGAAGCACGGAGCTTGATCTGGTCAGTTATTAATAAATTTTTCAGACTACTGAAATCCGTAACATCTAACCCATTTAACCAACCCTCTAAATAACTATTGAGTTCAAAAATAATATCTTTCCATGGAGCATCTGGATTGCGTGGATGTTTCATTAATTTTTGACGATACGATTCGGGACTCATACGGAATCGTTCAAGCAAAAACTTTTTGACGTATTCAAAGTTATCCGTCTGATCTTGCGGTTCCCTTAAAATTAACTCTGCAATTTCTACCGGCACTAAAGCTAATAAATGCGTCACTAAGTCACCTGTCTCTATTTCCGCTTTGGTCGCCTGTCGTTCGAACAAATTTAAAAACAAAGTTATATCCGAGCGTTCTGGATCAAATCGATGCATGATTGTTCGAAGCGGCAATTTAGGTGGGCGTTCCGACCCGGTACTGTTAGTTGAACTACGTCTATTTGCATCTTGCGTCAATCTAAGTTGTTCTAACGTAAATTCGCGTTCTTTTTGTTTTTCCTCTCTTTCTCTTTCTTCTTTCTCCCTTTGTTTTTCCTCTTTATCCGCGGCTATCTTGTCTTCGCGATCTTTTATGATATACGCAGCTTGCGTGAATGCAAAATCTTTATCGTAATCATCGGCAGCTTCGATTTTTTGGATAATTACCGGTATCCTGTCATTTTTCCCTATTTCCACTCCCAATTCTTCCGCTAAATTCTGCAAATCAATTTTCCTGCACTGTTTCAGATCAGTTACTTCTTGCATTTTAAAATTTTATGTAAATACAATATAAAGATGAAAATGATAGTTTCGCTCGCTAACTTATGCAACAGGGATTCTAACACTTTATGGAAAATTTTCTGCTACTACCCACATAATACTAACAATTTTAAATACAATTCAATTTGAGGAATAATAAAAATAGTATACATATAAAAATAAATTTTCAATATTGTAAAATTTTCAATACACTGACACGTTTTGGTGTCGATCATACAAATTTAAAACAAATTTAGAAATTTGAAATTCTGTGTTCATAATTCAACCAATACTTGATATTTCTGACCCCGCAGGTAACAATTTTCCCGTTTATAACAAAATGACCAATTTTGCAACTGCTAAAAAATTTTCCTAACATCACATATGCAAAATATTTGATTATCAACAACATCTATTGTTTCACTAATAATATAAAAAAGTACACCTTTGAAATCTTTCAATCATGAATAGACAATCGACTTATTTGAAAAATCAAAATTTTTATCTCTTTTTTTTTTCGGGAAAAAAAATTATATATATACACATTTAGCCTGACAATCCTTATATTATTTTACTGCCAAAAGAAAATTCACACTATCAAATTTTATGCTGATAACAAATATACATAAAATTTTTCCAAATATGTTAAAAGTTATTAGATTTAAAAATTTATCATAATTTATCATATATCAATATTCACATAAAAAATTTCTCAGAAATGAATTTTCCTCACTAAAGAATATATAAACAAAATGAGAGCCACTCAAAAATGAATTGAGCTTACCTTTTCTACAGTCTTTGTCTGCATCATCTGTCGCCGGTTTCGGGTCTGGCCTAGACGTCGTCGATTTCACAGGTTATCTCGGTTTGTCGGCTCCTGATGTTTCCTAGAAAAAGCTTGCTTCGGACTTGTTCTCTGTAAACACGGGCTTGCTTCCAGGACGGAACTGCTGTCTGTCGTGACAATGCAAGGGCTTGCTTCGGGCTTGTTCTCTGTAAACACGGGCTTGCTTCCAGGACGGAACTGCTGTCTGTCGTGACACTGCAAGGCTTGCTTCGGTCTCTGCTTTCCTCTCCTGAACTGGCGTCAGATCTTGCGCGCTTAGATGCGGGTGGGCGTCACTGCTACTGTCTGGACTCTCTTCACTAATGCTAATAAATTTTTGTCGAAATATCCGACTCGCTTGCCACCAGCTGTAAAGAATCCACGATGTTGTGTGTTTTTGAAATGGGGTAGCGTGGAGCCGTTTCACAATTGATCACCTTCATTAAATATTTCAGAACAAATTTTATTTAAAAAGCGTTCTTGAAATTTCTAGAGGTAAAAATTATTTACAACAATTTTTTTTAGCTGAGTTCGCTCGACTTGTAATTTATAGCAAATCACCAAATAGTCCAGTCTTTTACAGTAGTTTTAGAATCTTAAAGTCTTAACTAGTGCTACTTTTCACTCTCCCCGAAAGGTCAAATCCAAGGCTGTTGCGTTGACTTCAGAGAGATCGCACTCTCTCATTCAAAAATCTGTCAGCAAACCTGTCCTTCCCTACTAAGAAGGGAAACCGTCCTGAGATGAGTGTTTTCCACCAACACCCGTTCTCCTGCCGAAACTCTAACTACCTTCCTCTCGATCCTCTTCTCCGGTCCGTTTGCTCGAACAAAAGATTCTCCGATCACCAATCAAAAAAGTTTTAGTTTACGTCATTGGATAAAGCCTTTTTAGGGAGGTCTTACTGAACTTTTGAATGTTCACGCAGGAAATTCCCACGATCTGAGACCCCACACATAGACGGTCAGATCAGAGAAATATTTGCTGTCTAGCAATTTCAGTTTCACAAGATTGATCGAAGCTCATCTTTTCCTATTGTAGTAACCGGCATTTTTGTCACCCCACAGCTAAGCGTGAGAAAAGTTTTCCAACTCTTGGGAACTTCTATCTTTGATTACTCTGCCTAATTAGCAGACTGTGAGAGATTTACTGAAATTGTTACACTATGCTTAAAATGATGTAATGGCTCACGGTACTGTAACTGGCAGAGCATTTAAGTGATTCTGGATTATAAATATATTTTATTCAGATGGTTAAAGATCAAATACTATTAACAACATTTAATGTATTTGATGCTTGAAAATATTTATTTTGGTATGTCTCAAATTTGAGAGAAACTGAAGACTTTTAATTATTACAATAAGGATTATTCTTTATTTGATGCTCTGACAAGATTATTACAATTCCGTAAGAATGAATTTATTGTTTTAAAAACTGCTTGTTTGATTCTAAAAAAGTATTTTAACATCTGAAATTTCTACTTTTATATGTACCAGTCTATGAAAAACAGAATTTTTTATAGGTATAAATAAACCCACGAATAGAATAATTTTACTATCAAGTAGATCTGAGAGCAGTTTTGCAACGAAAAAAAAAAAAAAAAAAAAAAAAAAAAAAGGAAACCACTTTATTTAAAAGCAAATGGACTAAAAATAAACGACAGTAAGGTATAAAAATTATATTTCAAGCGTTAACCATGAAAACAGATATTTTCATCCAAAATTCGATTTAGAGCTTCAAATTTAACGAAACATTTTGAAAATTAGATTAAATTTAAGAAAATTTTGTAAAGAATTTCTGAGAGCAGTTACTCAACGAAAAAAGAGGAAAATACTTTTATTTAAAAGCAAACTGACTAAAAAAAAAGAAGATAAAAACACAGAAAACGTATATTAAAGACATTAACCATGAAAAGAGAAATTTGTATACCAAAATACGGTTTAAACTTCTTCAATTTTAACGAAACATTATCAAAATTAGATTACATTTATGAAAAAACATTTCTAAGAGAAGTTTTGCAAAGTAAAAAAAAAAAAAATGAAAACACTTTATTTTAAAACAAACTGACTAAAAAAACAACAACAATAAAGCATATATATATGTGAGTAATATAAATAATAAAGCATATATATATGAGTATATCCATGAGTAATTTTGCAACAGAAAAAACACTTCTATTTAAAAGTGATCTGACTAAAAATGAACGACACTAAAAACGGAAAAATTATATTACAGGCGTTAACCATGAAAAAAGAAATTTGCATCCCAAAATTTGGTTTAAAATTTAAAATTTAACAAAACATTTCGAAATATAGATTACATTTATAGAAAATTTTTTAAATGAATAAATAAATAAATTTATATATATATTTAGTACAAGAAAATACTTTTGAGAACGAAATAAAAAAGCTGAATTACTGGAATAGATTTGAAAGCAACTTTACAAGCGAGGAAAGTGCTATAATTAAAATCGAACTGATCAAAACACGATCGTACATAAAAACACAAAAACAAAAACAGGCTTTAAACCTGAAATGAAAAATGCACTTACTCATAACATAAAACAAAATATTAAACAATGTTCTCGGAACTAAAGAAACATGACTAATGCTATTTTTATTATCACAATCTCAGAAGTTAATTTTAAAAATAAAACCTGTACAATCAACAACCGGTAACCAGATCATTTTCTTTGACACAACATTTTATTCTTTATTTCACAAGAAAGTTTCGATGCATGAGAAAAGTACTTGAACAGTTATATGGAAATAAACATTCCTGTTTTTTTTTTCTTCTTTCTTTCTTTCTTTTTTTTTTAATATAATTTTATACATTTTGTTTTATTCTATCTGTCTGAGATTATCGATAACTCCCATCTCTTTTCTACAGTTGAATTTCATATGCCGAAATTCGCATTTAAAACTCAACTTTAAAATTCGCTTTTAAACGCTATCATATTTAAAATTTGCTTTCTAAATATTCATTATATTTATCAACAAAATTGACACTGCTTGTTTTTTGTTTATTTATTTATTTAATATGCTACGAGCTAACTTCGAGAACATGAAAAGTTATTTGGTTCGATATCATTTATGAAGAAACAGGCGTTTTTGATTTCTGTTATATGATGTTATATATATATTTTTTATTATTATTATTCATTGCATTTGTGACTATCGATAACTGCTATATCTGATTTCCACAGCTAAATTTCAAGGCCCTAAATCAAAAATTTACGGTACTTTTTATTTTATTTATTTTTTTATTTTTATTTTTATTTTTTGCGACAAGCTAACTTCGAGAACATCAAACAGTATTTCATTCGAAATCAGTTGTACAGAAACATTCGGTTTTGTAATATTTTATATGATTTCATACATATTTCATTTTCATTATTATTTATTGCATTTTTGTTTATCGATAACTGTAATATATTTTAGCAATAGATAACTATCGATAAATGTAATTTTAGAAATGACATCTGATTTCCACAACTAAATTTCTTGGCCCTAAATTATGTTTAAATTTCAATTTTAAAAGTACTACGTCCTAAAAATGCCTTAAATTTATCGAAAAATTCCTACTGATTTTTTAATCTTTTGCAATAAACTAATTTCGAAAAGACGAAAAAAGTTTTTGAAGTTTTTCAGTGTCATTTATAATGAAAGTTGCTTTCTTATATCTTTTTTATATGAATTGTTTGCATTATTTTATTGTTTACATCTTTTGTCATTCTGTTATCTCATTTGCGCATCTGATTTTCCTGTCAAAACGTTAACAATATTTTCAGAAAGATTTATCAAAAAATGTACACCCTTTTTTATTTATTTATTGTGACAAACAGACTTTAATGAAATGAAAAAATTTTTGATTCAGTGTCAATTTAAAAAAAAAAAAAAAAAAAAAAAAAAAAAAAAAAAAAACTAAAGTTTATACTTTTTTTTTGCATGGTTTTGTACATTTTATTATACTGGTATATTATATACAGCTACTATATTTACTGGTATATTATATACACCTTTAATTATTGATAGCTACTATCGTATTTCCAGTAATATTGCATCTTCCAGAACTTTGTTTAAAACTTCATTTGTATCAATACTTTCCGAAAATATAGATAACATTTATTCAAAAATTAAATAATCTAGAATTAAACAATTAATTAAATCAATAAACGAAAATATAATATTGTTATATTACATTAGAATGTTTCTGCCTATGTACCAGAATGTATCGAAGAGTCTTAGACTGGATTTGAGAGCAGCTTTAAAACGGAATAAAAAAAAAAAAAAAAAAAAAAATACTATGATTAAACAAGAACTGATCAAAAAACAAAAGATCATATTAACACGAGGATTATATTACAGGCATTAACCCTGGCAAGAAAAATGCGATTACTCATATTATAAAACAAAATAACAAACAATGTTCTTGGAATTAGACAAACATGACTAATACTATTTTTTTTTTCACATTCTCATTCTCAGAATTTAATTCTAAAAGCAAATGCTACATGATCAACAGGTAACCAGTTCATTTCCTTTGACACCGCTATTTTATTCTTTCTTCAACAAGCAAGCTTCGAAAACATTGTTCAAAGAGACTTTTCGTTCGTGCCTTCAGGGAGCGTGCAATCTTCTTGGTCTAGGTGGGGGAATCGTTTTGTTGTCTATTCTACTATTTCCGGTGCCCCCTTTGAACTTAGCCCACCCCTACTTGTCAGGCAAGTCACACTTCCATTGTATTTAGGTTTCGGTCGGCAGGGGAATATGTATGTGTGGAAGAAAGTGATGATAAAGGATAGAAGTTAATACAGTTACAATAGGTGATAAAAAGAAGTCTGTGGAATAGTGAAGGTTGAAAATGTCGTACATATTTGATAGGAATATAACATAGAATCTACTAAATATTTAACCATTTAATACATCCATTGTTGTAATAAAAAATTTTTGATAACCTTTGATGCTCAAATATGTAAATAATAAAAGATAGTAATATGATGATAGAGAATACAGGTTAATATAGTTAATATGGATTTTAAAAGAAAGTCTGCGGAATTATGAAGATTGAAAATGTCGTACATATTTGATAGGAATATAACATAGAATCTACTAAATATTTAACCATTTAATACATCCATTGTTGTAATACAAAATTTTTGATAACCTTTGATGCTCAAATATGTAAATAATAAAAGATAGTAATATGATGATAGAGAATACAGGTTAATATAGTTAATATGGATTTTAAAAGAAAGTCTGCGGAATCATGAAGATTGAAAATGTCGTACATATTTGATAGGAATATAACATAGAATCTACTAAATATTTAACCATTTAATACATCCATTGTTGTAATAAAAGATTTTTGATAACCTTTGATGCACAAACATGTAAATAATAAAAGATAGTAATATGATGATAGAGAATACAGGTTAATATAGTTAATATGGATTTTAAAAGAAAGTCTGCGGAATTATGAAGATTGAAAATGTCGTACATATTTGATAGGAATATAACATAGAATCTACTAAATATTTAACCATATAATGCATGCATTGTTCTAATAAAAAATTCTTGATAATCTTTGATGCTCAAAAATGTAAATAATAAAAGATAATAGTATGATGATAGAGAATACAGGTTAATACAGTTAGTATGGATTTTAAAAGGAAGTCTGAGGAATTGTGAAGATTGAAAATGACGTACATATTTGATTGGAATATAACATAGAATCTACTAAATATTTAATGCCATTTAATGCATCCAATGTTGTAATAAAAATTATTGTTAATCTTTGATGCTCAAAAATGTAAATAATAAAAGATAATAATATGATGATAGAGAATACAGGTTAATATAGTTAATATGGATTTTAAAAGAAAGTCTGCGAAATTGTGAGGATTGAAAATGTTGTACATATTTGATAGGAATAGAACATAGAACATACAAAATATTTAACCATTTAATGCATGATCTTTTATTTTTTATTTTATTTTATTTATTTATTTATTTATTTATTTTTGGTTATAATGAAAATTGCTGGATAATCTTTGGCTGCTAAAAAATGAAAATAACAAAAGATAATAATACGAGAGTAAATGACGAAGGTTAATATAGTTATTATGGATTTTAAAAGGAAGAATTCAATTTCAATTGTGAAGACTGAAAATGTCATACATATTTGATAGAAATAGAACATAGAATCTACTAAATATTTAACCATTTAATGCATGATTTTCTCCATTGTTATGATAAAAATTACTTGATAATCTTTGAATGTTATAAAATGTAAATAATAAAAGATAATAATATGATGATAGGGGATAGGTTAATGCAGTTAATATGGGATTTAAAAGAAAAAAACACAGGGATAGAACATAGAATCTGTAAAATATTTAACAATGTAACGCATGATTTATATCTATTATTACAGTGAAAATTACTTGATAATCTTTGGGAGATAAAATAATTTAAAATAATGTAACCTTCTCACCGCCATGAACTGATAAATCGGTAACAAAGTAGGTTTCACTGCAATAGAAGACTTATTTAAATGAATATAATTATACAGATGTAAAGCAGTTTTAAAACATTGAATAATGATTAATACTCTCAAGTATTACATTTATATACGTAATTAAACTTTTTATATCATGTTGGACAAATCATCTTTTTTAGCATTAAAAAATTACAGAGAAAACAACATTACAATTTTGCCCTTTTGCACAGCGGTCAGAAAGGTTGTGATGGCAAAGAATAAAGATTAATAATCACTATTAAACTAGCTTCTTATAAAATAAAGTATCTACGGAAGGGTGAAGAGAGCAAATGACATCCATTTTTGTAGTGATAGAATATAGAATTTGCTAAATATTATGATGATTAATATTAATGATTGATAATTTAATGATTGATATTTTTATATTGTTATAATAAAAATTACATAATAATATTTTGAATTAAATTAAATAAGTAATAATAAATAGTTATTTTAAAACTTTACTTGTTTTTTAAGTCGAAATTTTGAATTTTATCATTCGTGAGAAAAGTGGCAAAAAATGCAGTTGATTTATTCAGCACAATTTGACAAATATAGCATAAAACCCACTCAAATTAGTAAAAATCATGTATGAAGCGGATATTCTTTTAAAGCTTATAATTGTATTTATTTAAAAAGAATTCAAGTGAAAATAGTTTTTTTTTTTTTTTTTTTTTTTTTTAATAACAATTCAATGTTTAGCTTAAAAATCACACCTAATTTCATAATTGCAAGTCATGTTGTTCCAATAATTTTCGTTACAATACAATACTGCTGGCGTGGGAACTGATTATAGAAAATTTATATTTCTTTGATATACGATTGGTTAAATATATATATATATATATATATATATACATATATTAAAAAATATATAGATATAATTTTTGCTATGTTTTTTTTTTTTTTTTTACGATCGGGCAACAGGAAAAGGAAAACTAGTCGTTGGGGGCCACCGTAATACTTACCCATCATGGATATGCATAATGTAAAATATTAAAATAAAAATGTGTAAACTACTTATAAAATGCATTGCAATTCAAATAAAATCGTGGCTTGATGACGTCACAAACTTTAAAGGCTCGATTACTGAATTGCTTAAAAGAAACATCCTTATAACTCCAAAAACAATAATCCTATTAACTAGCGGTTTATGGCATCTGATTAAGCGCCAAATTTCCAATTAAAATATATCTTTGAAGTGAAATTTGGATGAAATACAGGGTCATGAAAAATTGAAGAGTGTGGAAATAGGATTCCAAATATCTCGGCAACTAATTATCCGATCGACTTCATGCTGTATGCAAAATTTATGTTTTTTTATTGTCTTTTATATTTATTCCTTAAAATAAACAATTTCGAAAAATTTTATATACCTTTTGTCAGAACGAATATTTCGAGAGTCCGAAAAAAATAGTTCCGGTTAATCGAGGTTATTGAAATGAAATAGGCTTCTTCCCATTATTACATACTAAGTACATACCAAATTGCAAGTCTGTATCATAATTTTTTCGGGAGATAGAGCGTTTACAGACACACAGACAGACGGCAATTTTTTTTTTTTTTCTAAAAATATGTTTTTCGTAATCTCCAGTGTCTGAGACGTGTAAATTCGTCAAAAACATTTTTCGATTTTCAAAACGATTACAAGACTTACCCTATACTAAGTATGATGGGTAAGTAAAAAATATATCTATTCAAGATATATCTAAATTATTGTATCTGCGTATAACCATAATTTAATTAATGTTAAACTATTAAATGATAAAAGATTATTTTTCAAAAGATATATTTCCCTATTTATTTTTTATTTATATTTGGTACATTTTAGTGTTTATAATACATATCATTGTTGCAGTTTCACGGCCAGTTGGCTTTTTACTGTTACTGCCCGAAAAGGATTGCTCAGACTATATAGGAAGCAAATCTGTAGAATAATGTTAGAAAAAAAATTACAAAATCCCACCGATAAACGCGACAGAGGGCGGGATAGTGAACAATAGATAGGAATATATGAATATAATGAATATTGACGCATAATTGACTCCATTGTTTCCTTAACACGTAAACAGTTGTAACCCTAAAGATTATTTAGCGACTTATAGAACGCGGTCGGTCAACGGGAAAATGCCTGAAAATTAATTTATTCAATTACATTCAAGTTCTAAAAATATTAAAATGTTGTTGTCATCGGAAACATGCCTGTTTAAAATTGTTTTATAATTCTAGCGTATCCGTAAGTGAATGAATTTTTTTTATACAAAATCGCAACTTTACATACAAAAACGAAGTTACGTTAAATAAAAGAGTGTAAAAATAAGTATAGAAAAAGCATGAAAGAAAAATCATGCATCAAGTATAGATTATGAAAAACTTTCCAACACTTCTAGAATACTTTAACAAATCTTCGCTGTTTAATAAGATAAATAAGACACCTAAGTAAACATGTTAGAAAACGCATAACACATTTGGAAAACAGATTTCAGTAATTATCGTCCATACCCAGAAAAGTACTTTGTGCAGCCCTTTATATAATCTATAGATTTGTTTATACTCTATATAGTATGATACAATTTAGTTTAGTAAGGAAATACATAACACAGTTGAAAATTCCCCTTCAGCAGTTTCTACCAATAGATGGAAACATTTTTGAATTCTTTTGTACAACCATGTATATTCCCTTAAGATTTTTATACACGCCACATGTTAAGGTGTAGCTTAATTCTTGGGAATACACACTGAATACTACTGAAATTATACTTCCAGAAATTATCATATACATACATAGGCCATGTATCCAGTTGTTTGCATTGCCCTGCGTATATGATTAATTTTATATTCTACAAACATCTCTTAGTATAATAAATATAGTTCATATTCAAAATGTATAGCTCGATTAAAACCCCCCTTTAAGCAATTTACGCTGCTATACAGTATTCTTTACAAATTCTTTTGTGTTACCTGCGTATGATGTATAGAATTTATACACCATACATAGTATGCAAACATTTAGTTAAACTTAAAAACGCATACCTAACTGAAAACGCACTTCCAGCAATTATTGCTTATATACAGTACTTCAGATACATTACTGTATCTGAAATCTTTTGTGAGTCCCTGTAAATGAACGATAAATGCTAATGCACATCATATTACACGAAAAAAATCTTGTGGTAAAACTCAGTACTGTATATCAATTCCATTATATTTGAGGTAGTGTAACATATTTAAAATAAGCTGCAAACAGTTTTCCTCGTAGGTCCTTATGCAATCGAATAATTTTGTGTGACCTTGTAAATGAATGATAAATGATTTATTTACACCAGATATTCTACAGAAAGCATGTTTCAGTGCACCTCAGAAACTGATATAAATTTCATTTATATTTGTAATAGTGTAACACGATAAAAATGCACCGCAAACGATTTTTCACCAGACCAGAATATAACGGAATTCTTTTGAGTACACCTGTAAATCAACTATAAGTGCTACACGTACCATATTTGATAGTAAGCACTTCAACTATGCATAACAATTTCAATATATTTGAAATAGTGTAACATTATTACAATACACTTCAAAGGATTGTTTCCCGTGTAACCCATAGCATTCAACGTAACGGCATTCTTTTGAGTGCCCCTGTAAGCATAGTATAAGGGCTATACTTGATTTCCAATACCAAAAAGGCCATAGTAAACCTCATCAACATTTATCAATTTCATGAAAATCCGAGTGCATTAACGCGAATTAGTGTACTGACAGACAGAGAGAAAAAAGAATAGACAAACCGAATTCATAAACACTTTTTAACTATGTTGAAAAGCGTTAAAAAGATGTTGAACAAATGCTAATCCTGTTTTAAAAGTTTTATTTCCAATACAAAAATTTATTGCAATAAGTTTTAAAGATTCCATTAAATCCTCTTTAATTATTATCATTTGAAATTACCAATGCACATTATTTCTATGCGCATTTTCATCATACTTAAAATATTCATTGCTTTAATCAAAAGCTTTGTATGTCTTATTTTTTTTCTCACAATTATTTATTGTCAGAATTTTTCTTAATAGGAGAATGCCTTATAAGTACAACATATATTTAATTAAACGCATTTTTAATAACAATTGAATTAATATAGAATATTCTTCGTAAGCTTTCAATGCATTTTTTTTTTGCTTATTTTATTATAATAATTTATTTAGAGTCGTAACATTGCAATTAATTATTGTTAAATAAATTATATTAATAAATCGTCACAGTGGTGTTAATTGAAGCTGCATTCAAAATAATACAAAAGGTAATTTTTTTATTTATTCAAATCTATGTTTATTTGGAAATCCTGCTGGTTTCAGAAATAGCTTAACAAAATATTTTCCCAAATTTCTATAGCACTGAATAAATTATTTCTTTTGTTTCTATTCATGTTAACAATGAAAAAAAGAAATATTGCATTTTATCAAATTTTTGTTTCTAGGATTTTTAATTACTTTTTCTTTATTTCGGGAGATTATTGATAGCAAAACATAATTTGTAATCTTATTGTACTTAATAAGATTAATTATTCAATGACAAGATTAAATGCAAAATATACTATGTTTCAATTAAACACTTTGAATAAAAACAGAATAATGAATTTTGAGATGCTCATATCTGTAATAAAAATTTAATTTGAATTTATTAATTAGAAAACAAAGCAGGATTTATAATATATTAGAGTAAATGGGAATTATTTTGATATTTGAAATCAAATAAATGGTCAAGGGGATAAACGATGATAATCTCAGATAGTTAAATAATAGTTATTCATCGTTCTTTCTTTTACAAGAGTCGATATACATCGTTTTTCCGCCTTTATTTCAGTCTTCAACTGTGTTGTTTCAAATGACTTTCACCTTTATACGTATCTTCCTTTGACGTTTTTCAAAGGATCACATTCATTTTTCCTCGATCCCAGAATTCAAAACGTAGTAATAACAATAACTTTCTTATTTTTAATACTTGGAAATTTTTCCAGAGAAAATTTCTCAGGCCTTGCATTCATAATATTCAAATTTTAATTGCTTAATAGTCGTATAGCCAACATAGTGAAAAAGTACCCAAGCCTGGACTCGAACCCGGGTCATCAGATTAGCGCACTGACGTTCTACCAACTGGACAACTTGGGAACGATACTCAGCTTGAAACTTTTTCACCATAACATGTTGGCAAGGCTACAAGCGCAGCACAAGATCATGTATCTTGTGCTTCATTTGTAGCCTTGCCAACATGTTATGGTGAAAAAGTTCCAGGCTGAATATCGTTCCCAAGTGGTTCAGTTGGTAGAACGTCAGTGCGCTAATCTGATGACCCGGGTTCGAGTCTCGGCTTGGGTACTTTTTCACTATGTTGGCTATACGACTCTTAACCCCCTGACAGCCGAGCAAAAGGGCAAATTTGTAATGTTGTTTTCTCAGTAATTGGTTTAAAATGCTTTAAAAATCCGGATTTTCAAACTTGATATAAAATCTTAATTACGTATATAAGTATAATCCTTGAGAGTATCAATCATTACTTGATGTTTTAAAAATGCATTATATTTGTAGAATTATATTAATTTAAACAAACCTTGTACTGCTGTGAAACCTACAGTATAGTGAACGGATATATCAGGTCGCGGCGGTGAGAAGGTTTTAAGCAATTAAAATTTGAATAGTAGTAATACTTTTCAAACTATTTGATAACTCGACCTCAAGAGCCATTATGGTCATCAAATTATGTGTAAACTGGAAAATTAAAAGATCATGAAATAGATGTTATTGCGTGTAAGCTGTGTCATCTTAATTTTTACAAAAAATGAACTGTCATCGTTTCTCTTACCTTACAGCCTAATAGATTACCTAACAACAGACCTTTAACAGACCTACCATTTACCCAAATGATAACATAGCTTCAAGAACTATGATAGTCATCGAATTATGACTAAACAGAAAAAAATTAAAAGATCGCGAAATAGATGCTATTGAGTGTATGTTGTGTCATCTCACATTTTGCCAAAATTGAACTGCCACCGTTTTTTTTACAGCCTAACAGATTACCTAACAACAGATCTTTAACAGACGTACCTTTTACCTAAATCATAACATAACTTCAAGAGCTATGATGGTCATTGAATTATGACTAAACAGGTAAAATTCAAAAATTATGAAATATATGTTATTGCGTGTATGTTGTGTTATATAAAATTTTACAAAAAGGGAACTGTCATCGTTTTTCTTACATCCTAATTGGTTACCTAACAGACCTTTAACAGACCTACATTTTACCTAAAATATAAGAAAATCTCAAGATCTATGATGGCCTTCATATTATGGCTAAACTGAGAAAATTCAAATATATCACGAAATAGCTGTTATTGCATGTATGTTGTGTCATCTCAAATTTCACAAAAAGTGGACTATCATCGTTTTTTCCCTTGACCTTTCAAATTTTATTTAAAACTAATAAAAAGTGTATGTAGTATATATTTCTGTTTTCTATATTTTTATTATTCTCCAATTAATTGCAGTGTACATTAATTTAAGTCCAGCGAACTATAAAGCAAAAATTATTTTGTGTGGATAAATAATTATAGTTAACAGGAATCGAACTCGTGCGGCAGATGTGGCAAGATATCTCTCTACTTCTCAACATCCCACTCTCAAAACGAGAACGAGAATTTTTGTTTTAACAATAGGGAGTCGTCACACAATTAAGAAAACGATAAAACATGTTGTGACATGTATTATCTACTTTGTGTTTAGTGCAGATATAGTCCTGGCTTAGTAATTCTGAAAGAACAAAGAAAGACAGCAGGAGCGTTATTTCAGATTTTGCTTGAAGGTAACAAAATTCTGTTTTTTTAATATAGTAAATTCAGGTTTTCCATTACTTTATTTATTGCATTAGTTTTTAATGAACATTTTCAAAGGGTCATTTTAAGGTTATAATTTATTCACATATAATTATTAATTTAGCGCAAAACCAAGTAAAAACGTTCATAATTAATTAAGAATTAAAAAAAAAGATAATGCTAAAAATGTTAAAAATTTGAAGGAGGTGGGGAATTGTCCTAGTCAGCTCTCCCTATTTGATGCCCATGGAAGGCAGATAAGTACGCTTTCTTTGTAATAGATATGAATGTCATAACTTAAATTTGAATATTCTGCACAAGAATTCATGTATCTTTGGCAATGATCATTTTACGCATTTTTGTCATTATTTTTTCTGGAAATTTGCCATCTATAAATGCAAACAAATGAATATTCTTAAGAAGTAAAACAGCGCTATGACGAGGTAACATCATAGCAATCAAGGCTGATTTTTACCCATGCCTTCAACTGGAATTTTGGGTGTCCGAAAAATAATAATTTTATGTAAAAACAATTCCATAGTTATGTCTTTATATAATTTGAAAATATCCAATCAAAAAGTAAACAGATTATCTAAGTCAGGAACAGCAGCCAATGCTTTATTAAATTTTTGTGTAAGATGTAATACTCAATTATGCATATACAGCTGCATAGCAGCCAACTTAATTATTTTTGCCTTAATCAAATAAAGATACTTGAAACAGAATTTTTTTTATAATAAATAAAAACAAAATGAAATAAATATGTGCCACTTAAAAACAAAACATATTTTACAAAATAAATTTCTGGATTATTTCAGGATTATTTGATTTGAAGTAAAAAATAAATGAATAAAATAAATATTTATCTGTATTTCGGGTGAATTTTAAACATCGCTGGAGTCCCGCGCAAGTTTTGATAGCAATAAAAATCATTAATAAATAAAAAATTCATATATTACACTGCTCATTAAACCATCGTTTCCGCATTTTTACTTCAATTTAATTTATGTAAAACTATAACGCGATTTCTAATGAACACCTCCGTTAGCTTTGTTCTCAAATCAAATCCAACCTCGCGCTGGCGTTGTTATAAATTCACGAAATCATTTTTTCTCGCAAATGTATGATAATTATACACATTTTTATTGGGATTAAAGTCAATTAAAACATTTTTTATTTTGAATCTTTTAGAAAATACTTCCAAAATTAAATTTTGAATCAATATCCTGGATAACATAATAACGTATGGTGTTCATCAAATGTAGTAGACTAGCTACTCTATTAGAAATGGATTATATTTTTTTATGTGAACGTTCTGTCAACCTTAACCTGTGTGCGCAACAGCGACGTATGTATTCTTTATTTTACTTTAATTTTCCTAAGTATGTTTGTGGCTCTCGGAATCTGCGGTTATTGCTTTTCGCTGTGAGTTTATGCAAATTAGGCTTCGTTGGCCAATCTGCAAAGAATATAAGTAGAAGCAAAAGTTTGTATTAGCGGATTTGGGTCAAGTCCTGCCATTACGCAAAATAAGACCAGCGTCTTGTGTTGGAGTGTACATAGGAGATTAAAAAGTATAGAACCTATCTGAGTGCGGCTCGCCAGTGTGATAAGAGGGAATTCGGTTTATAGTTGGTTTATAGTTTGGTATATAGTTGGTTTATAGTTTCGGTTTATAATAAAATTGATCAGCAACCCCGGGTTGCTAATTTAGTGATATTTAGACAGTATTTACAGTTGTGAGCTAAGTTTTACCGTACAGCCACAGCCTTGCTTATTCTCTGAGTTGTTAGTGGTTTGAGCCGTCAGTGTTTTGTACATAAGTGAATTTTAAAATTTAGTAATCGTATATTTATTGTGCTAGTGCATATGGATCTACGACCAATTACTGTTAATCGCGATATATTATAGTTATTGTAGGCAAAATCGCCAAGAAGCTCCATCACATCCCTTCACTATTAGTTTTAAATAAAAATGTTTTTTTACCTATAAATCTAGCTATCAATGCTTTTCAAAGTCACGGCCTTGCCGGGTTACAGATAACAGATAGTAATCGGCTGTAACTCAAAATGTGTAAAATTGATCAGAAAATAGAAAGCGCTTTTTCATTTTTATGAACTCAATGTTAATAATTGACATTTTTAGCCAATGTAGGAATGAGAGCAAGTCGGTAAATGTGTCTGAAATATTCATGTTTCTCAGCGGGGGAAAAGAATATTTTGAGGATACTTTTATAAAGTACTTTCTGAAAACTTTCTCACATGGACAGCTTCTAAAACATACTCAAAAAATACTCTAAAAAACCACAATTATTTACTATCCGTCTTTTTAAAGTTTTTATAAATATGAGGAATGCACAAATTTCTAAGATGCATGCAATTCACTTCTTTTCTAAAGATTTTTGAATTTTACTTTTGAAACAAATTACCCACATTTATTAAAATAAGGAGAAGAGAAAGTTTTCTTCTCTGCGGATTTTTTTTTTTTTTTTTTAACTGGAAATAAAACATTTTATTACTGTGACACTTTATTTGAAAAGTACAACGCATGCATAAAAGATGTAGCTTATCGTTTATTTTATTTTATTAAAATAACCGCAACCTTTGTTGAAAATGAATCAGCCTCAGAATTTAGATTTGTATACTTGGAAAAATCCTTTGTCGCATCAAAAAATTCCTAAAAAAAGTGAACCATAATACCATATCTTGAAAGATAACCACCAGAGTGCGACGAGTATCATACAAGATAATTCCAAAGCAAAAACTTTTATTTCTTTTCATATGTATTTTATTGAAGTAACTACATCTTTTATTTTATGTGGAAATAGAATTATTTCGTAATCCGTAAAATTTCTTATGGTGATTGTGAGAAATTTATACTTTAAATTTAAATAATTTAAAACTATAAATTGTATAAAATTTTGTAAACATACAATTCATTTTTGTTTTATTTTTAAAAAAAGAAAAAAATTGAAAATTTGAACTTGTTGATTCCTGCTCGCAAATTTTTATTAAATTGCCCTTTAAAAAAATACAGGGTGGTCATAAAATCTTTCTCTGAGTACAATAATTTATTGCAGAAAAACTAATATAATTAGGCATATGTTTGTTTTAGTATATTCCAGAGGCATTTATAAAGTTTTTATTACAAGTACTTACGCCAGTAAATTTCGATGTGAGCACCCTTGGCAGCTCGAAGAATGTCAAGGCATTATTCCATTTCTCGCCACCTATTGCCCAACATTTGGGGTGTCACACTAGATGCAGCATCTGTGATATCCTGACCTGGAGTGGATATCAACTGAATATTCAAAAATATGAAAAACTTAATAATTGGATTTATTACAGTGTATCAGGTGAAGGGTTTTTGTGTAAAGTATGTTCATTTTGATTTTCAAAGGGGCCTTGGATTGACCAAGCTGTGTGTCTAGGGGATCATCCATCCCGATGAAAAAATATTAAGAACACAACATTTCCATAATAAAAATTTTACAGTATTACTTTCAATGGTTATTTCGTAATAATTTTTTTGCACTTTATGATTACTCTGTATTAGGGGATCGAACCGGTTTTTTCCCGGTTACAGAACAAGTTACAAAAATAGAAACTGGTTTAAATTGATACACCTAATAAATTTTTGCATTTAATATAATTTTTTAGGTTACCCACTAACAACAGCACAAAATAATTTCCATATACAAATTATCAGAAATGTATCCAAATAAAATTATGACATTTATTAAAAGCGATAATTTAGTATTAGCCGCATGACATTGGATAATAACCGAAGATATCGCCAAATTTTTTTTTCCCTTCCATGCCTTTTTGATTCTGATTGTTTCAGTGTTTAAGCACGTCGTTGGAAATCTTCTGTTAAATTAATTCGTGATTTAAGTATATGTTTATTATTATTATTTATTTATTTATTGATGACGTGTTAATTTCGTTGTGGAATATCAGCCAGAAACAAATATTGAGCTATTTAGTATATTACAACATTAAAGAAGTGAGTATAAAACATCACAAATTTTACTGAATGGTGTATATAAATTTAAAATTTTATACATACATTAATATTAAAAATATCGACGTTTCGACCACTTCTATGGTCATCTTCAGGAAAATATTTTATATTGCTTTTAAAGTTTGAAATGCGAAAAACAATCCGTCCGTTGCCACATAATTATTGCCGTCCACAAATTAAAAAATTAACAAGGGTAACATTCAACCATCGTATCAACCAACCACAAGTAGAAACGATGCAGAACGTTGTTTTTCGCATTTGAAACTTTAAAAGCAATATAAAAAATTTTCCTGAAGATGACCATAGAAAAGTGGTCGAAACGTCGATATTTTTAATATTAATGTATGTATAAAATTTTACATTTATATACGCCATTCAGTAAAATTTGTGATGTTTTAGACTCACTTCTTTAATGTTGTAATATTTCATAATGTAATCGTCCAGCATTTATATTAATATTTAGTATATTGTTTTAAGTGCGAATTGGTTAATATTTCACTATCGGGCTGCACGGTATAGAGATAGATTTAAAAAAAAATCCTTGAAAATTATTTTTTAACCAAAAAAATTAGTAAATTAAGATACATTTTTCAAAGAAGATTCATTTTAGAAACATTTTTGTTCCTATTCGACGGTGAAAAAAATAAAGTTTTGTTATGTTGAGAAGAAAACGAAATTCTAGTAAAAGTGAAATTTATTGGTCAGATGTTGCCACCATCAATAAGACGTCATTGTTACTCTCCTACATGTTTTTGCTTTATAATATACACCCAGAAAAAGGAATTGATTAAAACTACAAAACATGTTTTGTTGAGTACATTTTGGTTGTTTTAGCAAAATTCAAGTAAAATTGAACCATTTTACTTGAATTAACAAAACATTTTTTGCTGACGATACAAACTTTTTTTTGAAATTGCAAAAAAAAAAAAAAAAATTGTTGATTCAAACAAAATTTCCATTGACCTATATTTAAACAAAACTTTTGTTGGGTCAACCAAATTTTTGCTTATTCAACAAAACTTTTTTCTGGGTGTAGATATGACATCGTCATGAAAAATGCATTGTATAAACATTTACATTGTATAAACCGTACCAAAAAAATTTTATTTTAAGATTGAGTATCCGCCTTCTTCAAACACACAAAAACTATTATTTTTTAATCCATTATTATTGTTATCATACTACCCAGATCTTTGAATGAATCAATCTAAATGTAACACGATTTCTTTTATTTTTACTTCCAAGCATGATATGAAAAGTCCTTCATAGCAGTGAGACGAATTAATGGCCATACAATCGGCTCCATTCTGTAGCGCAACACGCAAACAAGAGGACTAAAATAAAACAAAACAAAGTAATAAAAACACTATCTACATTCAAGAAAAGTCATTGTTAACGCTGCGCTAAAGTTATTGATTGAGTGGACTGTATTACGAAAATATGTAATGCATTGATGCGAATAATGAAAAGAGTTTCTAAATTACTAAAATGTTTATATACATATTTGCATTACATTAGGTTAAATCCAACGTGCTGACACCATAGTCAGTTTCGAACACTATCATAATGAATGAGTGGACAATACCACTTGAAGAACATAACTATATTATTCTTACGATCATTAATAAATAACATAACTATATTATCCTTACTATGATTAAGAAATGACTTCTTATTGCGATATTTAATGACCCCATAGTCGTTTTAGCTAATAAAATAGCTCCATTATGCGGTTTAATCAATGTTGAATTATTCGTGCGAATATCACAACAAATACGGGAGAGACTAACAGTTGCCATGCGGCAAAAACAAAATTATAATAGTTATAGCTATATATATAGTCTATATATATAGTCTATCTAAAGTCGTCTGCAAAGCCAAGGGAAGCCGTAACAGTCCTAACGCAAGTGTTCTGGGAGTGGAAGCTAAATACACCGAATTAATGGCCGAAACAAGGTTCTAAACAATATCACAAAAATAAAATACAAGAGTGACAAATCTAATAAATGTGACTATAATACAAGAAAAAGTGACAGAAATCTAATAAATTGATAAAACCACCAAGATCGCGTCAAACTGCCAAGACAAAAGACGAATTCCCATGATAGAGACAAAATCAACCGAAAAAAATGAAAATGGAAAATCTAATAACAGAAAACTACAAGAGAGGAAGAGATAAAACGAAAAAGACCCGGTCAGCGGTATGAAATAGCATAGTTGGTACGGAAAAAGGCGGGGTACCATCTCCCTCTGCAACGACATAATTTGCCCTGTGATTCTGCCCAAAATTACCCATGTTTCTGGTGCAACTTGGCATTTTGCAGAATTCGCTCCTTTTTTAAAAATTAAATAATTAATCAATATCCCCCTTTTTAATTTATTCCTATAGCTAAGCTTGCACCACACAATTTGGCTCAAAAACCGCCCATCATGACATCACTACTCTGTGCAGTGCCGAATCGACCCAGAGAAACATAAATTAGCAACCTAGAAAAAGCAACGAAGGTAACAAAAACACTGCAGCCACGATGGCCTAACAGCTAATCAAGTATATTCCCGCCATGCGGCCTAGTTGTCAGGCATTAACCCGTTAAGCTAGGGAATAGCCCGGCAGGTAGTGTTCTGGTAAGCAGTCTAAAAAAACCAAGTGTTAAGACGAGCAATATGAGCGGAAAATATGACATGTGTTTCTTTATGATATCGTTTACAGTGCCGAATCTTTTATATTGTTAATAAGCAGTTGAATGACGTTTCTCTAATTCGTGTATTATATCTGTAGAGGGATTTTCAGTTCTACATTTAAACTATATCACAAGCATTTATGCATTTATTAAAAAATAATAATAATAAAAATAAAAACGAAGAGAAAATCTTTGTATTATCTGCGTAAATTATTTAACTGAAAAAGAAACATTTTATTACGGTGACATTTTATTTGCAAAGTACAATGCATGCATAAAATATGTAAAATTTCTTACTAGTTTTTGTATTATTTCCTCAAGCTTTGTTGACAATGAATCAGTCTCAAAATTCAGGTTTGTGTACTCAGAAAAGCTCTTTTTACATTATATAATTATAAAAAAAAAAAAAAAAAAAAAAAAAAAGAAAAAAAAAAGAAAAGGCAAAACGTAATATTATACTGTAAAAGGTAGTTACCAGAGAGCGTCCAGAGAATCTCATATTAGTTAATTCCAAAGCAGAAACTTTTATTTCTTTTAATATGTATTTTACTGAAATAATAATTTTTCTGTTTCATATGGAATAGTTTTTTAAATAGTTTTTATAATATAATATAAATAATATTAATAAAAACTACAAGCTAAGATCATCTAAAAATAAATGTTTGAATACTTGAAATCTTTCTCCCACTTACTTTCCCTTTTTGACGCGAAAAAAAATAATAGATATAATTTGCTTTGAATAATTAAAAGTTAGCGCAGTAAAGTTATTTTTAGGGTTTCTTACTAAAAAGTTAAAACCGAAACATTATAAGCCCATCGTGTGTCTGTCTGTCCTTCTGTCAGAGTCGTTTTTCTCGAAAACAATGGAACTTGGAAAGTTCAAACTTGACTGACTTAAAAAGGCTATTTACCCACTTATTTATAGATTATTGGCCATTCACAAATATTTTTAGGAAAAAATTAGGAAAAGTTAATTAAGTTACTTGAAAAATAATTGTGTGTATCGCATCTTTCGAAAGATCTCGTGACATCGAACTCAAAAATATATTTGTTTTAGTTTTGAGTTTTATATTTTCAGCGGTATCGATGAAAATGTTCCGCAAATGTTCACCACTATTTTAGTTTAGTAATTTCATCAAATTCTTAAATTAAGTTCCTGGCTCAGCTACCAGTCCAAATTTTTCAGCAAGTACTCCAGTAATCTTAGTTAATCATTTGTCAAAGAGCTCTTGTATCTCCCCACCTCACCCTACTCCCTTCATTGATTTTTGCTTAACTGAGCTTAACAGAAATTCTAATATTCCGATCTCATCGAATCTTATTTGAGAATTCATACCTTAAAATGTTCTAGAGATCGCTCATTCCTTCTCTAGAAAGATTTGTAGTTTCGCTTTTAAAGCATATTACCAGCATTTATTTAAATAAAGAGATAAAACACTTTTACTCTTTGTGGGAATTATTTAACTGGAAATAAACATTTTATTACGGTCACACTTTATTTAAAAAATACAACGTATGCACAGAATTTGTAGCATTTCTTTTAAGTTTTTACTTTTATCAAAATTTCCAGAAGATGTGTTGAATTCAGGGGGTCGCCCGGGGGAACATCCCCACCTGCAACATGGAAATCCCCGTACATGGGGGATTTGGGATTTTACGCTTATTAATGATCTAGAAGTGGAAGCCCCCCCCCCCACACGAATTTCACAGAGCACACCCCCTCCAAGCTGCAGAAACCCCTCAGGGAGAAAAATGTCTGAATTCAAAACTGTTCGCAAACTTTGTTCAAAATGATAAACCTTACAATTCATGTTTGTATGGTGAGAGAAACCCGTTGTGGCATCAAACAATTCTAAAATAAAGTTAAACTTAATTATACACCCTAAAAGATTATTGCCAGAGAGAATTCGGAAAGTCTATTACGAGATAATTAAAAAACAAAATTATTATTTCTTTTAATATATATATATATATATATATATATATATATTATTGAAATAACTCTTTTTCTTTTTTTCTTTCTTTTCTTTTTCTCTTTTCTTTTTTTCTTTTTGTATAGTTACAATTTCAAAGAATTAAATGTATCATGGTTTTTATTAAATTATTTATACTTTCAATTCTAAATCGATAAATTGTTCAAAATTGATTTTCTTTTTTCTTTTTATTTCATTCTCTATCGCCCCACCAGTGGCTGAGAGGTTGTGCTCTCGAAGCTGGTAGACGGGAGGTGCTGGGTTCGATCCCAATCGCGCCCGTCGGCCTAATCGTTCGGAGTTTTCGTGGTTTTCTTCGAGCCGTGGATTTATCCATGCGTAAATACGGGTTAGGTTCCCTTAGAAAGACCCCCACGAAGGGCACTCCCCCCGGGCCTATATCCCAAGTGCAGATAATTGGCCGTCAACAATCAACCCAACCCAACTCATTCTCTATCAATCTTTTTTTTTTTTTTTTTTGTAAAAGGGGAAAAAAATCTAATTTTAGGATAGATTGAATCTGATTGTGCATAGCTCACAATTTATTAGTTAATAAAGTTTTATAAAAAGTCTTATTTTACCAATTCTTCTATTTGGTTAAAAAATTTAATAATGATATTTTAGAATTAATACCTTAATACTTATTTTACTGAAGCAACTGCTTCTTCTATTTTTAATATTGCATAAGTGATTTAGAATATATTTTTTAAAGGTTAAAATGTATTGCGATTATTGTATTACATTAAATACAAAAGTATTTAAAATTATACATTGAGACGTTAAGAGTCAGAGTAGACCAACATCTCCAGCTGCGATTTCGAAAAAAAAAAAAAAATCTTTCCAAAAAGATTCGTACCAACTTTTGTCAAACTAGTTTAGGATACATTAGATTAATTTTAACACAATTATTATTCAAATTAGTAAAGAAATCAAATGGGTTGTAATTTTCCAACTGGACGAAAAATGTCCGTGCCAGGATTCGAACCTGGGATATCTTTTCTGAAGCTGCCATGCTCTACCAACTGAGCCATTCCGTTCGAATCTGGAGGACCTAATTCATCCAGTTAACCTTATCGATCATAGCATCTGCTCTGATATCTTAATCAGCTCAACAGAATAAATCGCTGGTAATTTGGAACTCCAGTAAACGCTGGATACGTGATTACATTAGGTTAATTTTAATACAATTATTCAAATTGGTAAAGAAATCATTTCTTTACCAATCTTGGAATACTTGGCAGCTTCAGCCAAGATATCCCAGGTTCGAATACTGGCCCGGACATTTTTCGTTCAGTTGGAAAATTACAACTCATAGTTTAGGATAGCTATGTTACTGTCAGAGGAGACCAAACTTCTTTAGAAAACATATAGAGATTTAGTTGGAAGTGCCACAGTTGTCCAAGCCACTTGGCCCCACCAGGGTCTGAGAGGTTCTGTTTTCAAAGCTGGTAGACAGGAGGTACTGGGTTCAAACCTTTATCACGCTTGTCGACCTAACCTTTCATAGTTTTTCGTGGTTTTCTTCGAACCTTGCGTAAATACGGGTTAGATTAGAATCCCTTAGGAAGACCCCCACAGAGGGCACTCTACCACCGGCCTATATCCCTAGCGCAGATAATCGGCCGTAACAAATAACCAACCAAGCAACCAAGTCACTTGATCCACTCTTACACTGGTAACTTGATATACAAGTTACGTTGGACAATCGGTAAAGCTGGCTCTATGGCGTGAATAATTTCGAAATTAATAAAATTCATTATGCAACCTACAGACGGCATGACAGAGACATTCGAAACTCATTTTACACAAATACGTGGGATAGTCCACTCTGGTTCTCAACGCCTCAATTTTTTAAAATATTAACTATTTCTTTTTTAAGAGAGAAAAATCAGATTTTTTAAAAATGATACTTGATTATTTTCTTACTAACAATTTTATAGTTATTAAATATTTCAAAATTGTCGCTTCTTTCATTTAGTTACTAAACTAATGACACATTTAAGAATTCATATCTTAAAATTTTCTACAGATTGTTAATTCCTTCTCCAGAAGGATTTTTAAGTTTTATTTTAAAACGCTGTACCAGAATTTATTTAAAGGGAAAAAAAATTCTACTCTGCGGAAATTATTTAACTGAAAAAAGAAAATACATTTTATTATGGTGACACTTTATTTGAAAAAATACAACGCATGCATAAAAGATGTAGAATTTTTTTTTAAGATTTTGCTTTTTTCTTTTTAGTTAGTTTCCGCAAGTTTTGTTAAAAATGAATCAGCCACAGAATTCAGGTTTGTATACTTTGAGAATTTCTTTGTCGCATCAAACAATTCGGGAAAAAGCGAAACATAATATTACATCTTGAAAGGTAGTCATCAGTGCGCGTCGAGCGAGTCTCACACTAGATAATTCCAAGGCAAAAACTTTTATTTCTTTTAATATGTATTTTATTGAAGTGATTGCTTTTTTGGGACTTCTTTGTATAATTACATGTTTAAAGGGATAAAATGTGTCATGGCTATTGATAAAGGATTTATACTTTAAATTTGATTTTATAAATGGTGAATAACATAAAATTTGTTTTCTTACTATATTTAATTTTTGTATATTATTTATTTATTTTAAAAAAGAACAAAATGTGTTATTTGGTGACGAAACTTAAGAATATTTCAAAATTCATACGTTAATATTAATTTATTCAAGTAATATAGTTTATTTCGACTAGGATTTCTGTTTAAATAATTTTTAAAAGGTTGAAACATATTGTGATTATTTTTAAGGAATTCATATATCAAAATCAAAATCCTTTTAATTTAAAAATTGTTAAAAAATAATTATAACTATTTTTTAAAGAAAAAAAAAACAGATTTTTTTTTTTTTTTTTTTTTTTTTTTTGAGAAATTGAGAAATTTGATTATGTTTTTTGAACAACTAATAGAACTAATAAACTGTTCTAAAAAATCTTTCTTTCATTCCTTAGTTCATCTTTTTCGTTCATTTCTTTCTTTTTTTGGTAACAGAGTACCTATTATTTACGTTTGATGAAAAAAATATTGTGACCAAAAATTATAGGTCACTCTGATTTGAAGAATCCTCAATTTCAATGTATGTTTCTTAAATAAAGCTAATGAACTTTTTAAAAACTTTATGGTGTTTAAGATGGTCACTAGTTCACGTACATAGAGTTCGATAATAGATAATTTAAAAGCAAAAACTTTTCGTGTTTATAGAATATATTTAATTAAATGTATAAAACAACTACCTTTCTTTATTATTTGAAATAGTTTTTATTTCGCTTTCTTTCTTTCTTTTTCTTTCTTTCTTTCTTTTTTTTTTAGTAGTTTTTTTAAATATACTATGTTTATTGTAAAGGGGAAATATTTTAAATTCACAATAATTTAAAATGATATATTTTTTTATAAAATTTGTACTGTTACAACATCGGAAAAAAGCGAAACATAATATTACATCTTGAAAGGTAGTCATCAGTGCGCGTCGAGCGAGTCTCACACTAGATAATTCCAAGGCAAAATCTTTTATTTCTTTTAATATGTATTTTATTGAAGTGATTGCTTTTTTGTGACTTCTTTGTATAATTACATGTTTAAAGGGATAAAATGTGTCATGGCTATTGATAAAGGATTTATACTTTAAATTTGATTTTATAAATGGTGAATAACATAAAATTTGTATTCTTACTATATTTAATTTTTGTATATTATTTATTTATTTTTAAAAAGAACAAAATGTGTTATTTGGCGACGAAACTTAAGAATATTTCAAAATTCATACGTTAATATTAATTTATTCAAGTAATATAGTTTATTTCGACTAGGATTTCTGTTTAATTAATTTTTAAAAGGTTGAAACATATTGTGATTATTTTTAAGGAATTCATATATCAAAATCAAATTCCTTTTAATTTAAAAATTGTTAAAAAATAATTATAACTATTTAAAAAAAAAAAAAAAAAAAAAAAAAAAAAACAGATTTTTTTTTTTTTTTTTTTTTTTTTTTTTTTTTTGAGAACTTTGATTATGTTTTTCGAACAACTAGTAGAACTAATAAACTGTTCTAAAAACTCTTTCTTTCATTCGTAGTTCATTCTTTCGTTCATTCCCTTTCTTTTTTTTTTTGGCGTCAGAGTACCTATTATTTACGTTTGATGAAACAAATATCGTGACCAAAAATTATAGGTCACTCTGAATTTGAAGAATCCTCAGTTTCAATGTATGTTTCTTAAATAAAGCTAATGAACTTTTTAGAAACTTTATGGTGTTTAAGATGGTCACTAGTTCACGTACATAGAGTTCGATAATAGATAATTTAAAAGCAAAAACTTTTCGTTCTTATAAAATATATTTAATTAAATGTATATATATATATATATATATATATATATATATATATATATATATTTTAAGTTGAATTTGTTGATCTGCTGCAAAATATATATATATATATATATATATAGTTAAATAACTCCCCTGAAAAAGAAAAAAAAAAGAAAAAAGAAAAAAAAAGCTAAATGTTATATTACACATTGATTCTTAGCCACCAAAGCACGATGAAAAAATTTTGTACTATATAAATAAAAACTAAAAAAAAGTATCTTGTAATATAAATTGTACTAAATTCAGGCTTTTTCGTTTCTTTCTTTCTTTCTTTCTTTCTTTATTTTATTGTCGACGGAATAGCTATTATTTTCGTTTATATGATAAAGACTGTGACTAAAAATTATAAGTCACTCTGATTTTGAAGAATCCCCCATTTCAATCTATGCTTATTAAATTTTAGCATAATCAGTTTTACAGTGTGTAATCAGTTAAAATGCAAACATACGTAGTAGAATGAATTGAATGAAACAGCATATTTAATTCCTATGTTACCATCACTAGAAATATTTCTTTTGTTTCCTACATTACTATGAAAAAAAAAAAAAAACGAAGATTTTAAATAATTATTTCGCAAATTTGCACTACTAAAGAATAGATTAATGTGTTAGCTATTTTTCAGATAAATAAAACTACAATTATTAAGTTAAAAAGTATTTATTAAAATTTTTTTTATGGCGTATACGAATTCGTGTAAATAAATTATTGATTTGTTCGTTTATTATTCACCAGTATTGTTCATTTGTCAATAAAAAATAAATCTGCCAATTAGGCAATTTCCTTTCTTTCTTTCTTTTAGTAATGTTTATACCGTATCGTAAATACACCTACCATAAATGCACTTTTAATGACCATGCAATGCACCATGAATATACTTTTAGCGATTTTTTAAATATATATATTGTATGTCAATTTCACGAAATTATGCACATTCACAATAAACCTTGAACATTTTATCCACTATGATTAAAAATCAAAATTAAGTAAAATAAATTAGAAATCGTTACAAATAAAGCATATTAAAACATTTTAATATTTCAAAATTTCTTTTTTAACAATTAATTCATTATAAAAGATAAACATTATATATTTTTTGGTTAAATTTCTCATTATATATTTAAATTTAATTTCTAAAGGAAAGTTTATTAGTTTACGGTTCGTATGAATATTTGAAATATTCATCAAGTCTTTGAAAAAATAAGTGAAAAAAAAAAGGTCTTTCTTGCATTGTGCTTCGTTTCGTTTCAGAAGATATGATTTTTTTTCTTTCTTTTTTTTCATGTAGCAGCGGACAATTTTTAAAGTTGTTTATAAAGTCATAAAAGAGAATGGCTATTTTAAGTTGTTTAAAATTTAAACATTAATCTTTTAAAAGACAAAAAAGCGTTCGTATTAAGTTTTTTTGGGGGGATCATTTCGCTTTTTTTTTTCAAATATATATTTTTAATGTTTGAGTTTTTTCTCCACTCTCCTACTTTTTTGTTTCTTTTTTTGTATCCGTTTCGAAAAAAAGACGTAATGACAGATGAAATTCCTTGGAGATTTTCTCTCTCTCTCTCTCTCTCTCTCTCTTTTTTTTTTTTTTTTTTTTTTTTTTTTTTTAATCAAAATCACTTTTTTAACTTCTGAGCACAGTCACAAATAAGTATAAGTAAATAAATTACCATTTATAATATATACAATACTATGAATTGAAGTTTCGTGCTTGTAAAAAAGTGGTGAAATTTAGAACTTTCAGCAAATTCCATGAGGATAAGCGAAACTTATAATGTATGATCGAATTATTAGCATTGTGACACATATTCACATTTATTTAAGATGTAATCCAAATATGTGAGATACAGTGACCTCTCACTTATACGCGATACACTGTAATTATTTTTCAGCGCCAGTTTCTTTATAAAGTAAGTTTCTCCTTATTTAATCACAGAATCTATAAATCGAATTTTACTGTTTTAAAATAGTGGTACAAAAAAGTAATTACTGAACATCGCGTATAAGTGAGAGGTCACTGTATGAACATACATTTCCTTCTGAAACTCTACATTTAATTTAAAGTAAACATTGAACACTTTCTAAATAAATTTCATGGTAAGAAATTATTTCTTATTTATGAGTCATTGATATGACAGCTGTTTTAATCATATCATATATTTTTTCGGTACTTTTCGGTTAGCCGGGATCCAGTGATATATGTACATATATAAATACATATGTATATACATATATATGTATATACATAGTATATGTATATATATGTGTATGTATATATATGTATACTTAGATATGTGTATATGCGTGTATGTGTGTATATATACATGTATATATATCACTGGCGCCCGGCTAACCGAAAAGTACCATTTTTTCTTATTGTTCTTTATCAAAAACACTTTTTTAACTTCTGAGCACAGTGACATGTACATTACAGTGTGTACATGAGTGTACAGTTCTATAAATTTCAAATTCCTTACTTGTGAAACAGTGAAAATTAAAACTTTTGCAAATTCCATGGGGATAAGAAAAACGTATTATGTATGATTGAATTATTAGCATTGTGACACATATCATCATTATATATTATTTCTCCTGTCAACATCCCTTTTTCTAAGAAAATATGAAACGCAGAACAACGGATGAGATACCATATGAAAGGTTTTAGAACCGGCTTCTGACATAGCCCACTTAGCAATTCGTTAAAACATGTTTTTGATTAAAATTTGCTGAAAAATAAAAATTAAATCGGCATTGTTTTCATAAAAGAAATGAAAGGTTTTCCTGAAATTATTGTTGCCAAAAAAAAAAATAATAAGATACCACATTATATGATGCTCATAGCAATTATTATAAAAAACACCGTACGGGTTTATTTTATACTTATGATTAAAAAGCGAAATTGAAATTGACATGTTTAGATTTATATTTCTAAGTCCCATGGTTTTCCCTAAGCGGATGACGTCATCCTCTAATGCAGTCAAAATACGATTGTTATTTTTTTTTTTTTCTCGCGCGTGCCTTTAGCAATCTTAGATTAGTTTTTAGTCTAACTTTGATGGGATAAATTAGATTATATTCTGGCTTGACTAACAACTAAATGTTGTTTGCAGATATTTTTATCCTTGCTTTTTCTTTAGAAGTTTAAACCTGCATCTAATAAATATTACATATTGATAAAAAATGATACTTCTCTATTATCCCGTCGACCTCTTTTCATAACAAAAAACTATCGCCAAATAAACGGGAGAACGTTGCCATTGGAATATCAAAAATTAAATAAATAAATAAAATATAAGAATTTAAGGACACAATTGTTATTTTAATTAATAAAATAACTACTAAATCAGTAAAACATAATGAAAAATACACGCAAATGTCGAATGTAAAACCACTAGATGACGTAACAAACACGCATAATGATTCTGACATCAAGTAAATGGGACTGCATTTTTGGCGTTTAATTTTACAGTTTGGCGGTAGTTTTTTGTTATGAAAAGTGATCGACGGGATAATAGAGAAGTACCTAAAAAATATTAGATTTCAGTGCGAAATCTTCGCACGGGCCCTCTGGTTCACATGTATTTAAGATGTAATCCAAATACGTGATATATTAACAGACATTTCCTTTTGAAACTATACATTTAAATTAAAGTAAACATTGAACACTTTCTAAATCAATTTCATGGTAAGAAATTAATTTTTATTTATGAGTCATTGATATGACAGCTGTTATAACTATAACATATAGGTCTTCTACTGGGATCATATAGGTCTTCTCTTTGTGCTTTATCAAAAACATTTTTTTAACTTCTAAGCACAGTCACCATTGCATAGATATGGGTCTATAAATTGCAAATTCCTTACTTGTGAAACAGTGAAAATTAAAGCGTTTGTAAATTCCAAGAGGATAAGCGAAACTTATAATGTATGATCGAATTATTAGCATTGTGACCCATATTCACATTTATTTAAGACGCAATCCAAATACGCGAAATATTAACATACATTTCCTTCTGAAACTCTAAATTTAAATTAAAGTAAACATTGAACATTTTCTAAATAAATTTCATAGTAAGAAATTAATTTTTATTTATGAGTCATTGATATGACAGCTGTTATAACATATGGACCGGGAGGCGGCAGCACAGACAATCACCTCATCGAGTTCACGGCTGAAATTTCAGAATTAGTTAAAACTTGATTCGCATATTAAAACGCAATCGGTCTGCCAAGTCATATCTTGGTGAAAAACACCCCAAAACCCGATTTTAGCGGTTGGCTCGTAGGTTTACCATTGTGTGTTCCTGCTCCCAGTCCTCCATGTTTTCATACCTTTGGGTGCAGGAAAACACAATGGTAAAACCTACGAGTCAACCGCTAAAATCGAGTTTTAAGGTGTTTTTCACCAAGATATGACTTGGCAGACCGATTTCGTTTTAATATGCGAATCAAGTTTTAACTCATTCTGGAATTTCAACCGTGAACTCGATGAGGTGATTGTCTGTGCTGCCGCCTCCCGGTCTAATATAGGTCTTCTACTGGGATCGTAGAAGTACATGTAAGATAGATGAGCAGCAGTAGATGGGGAGTACGTTGAAGGTAGCTGTGAGTAACATATGATATCAATAAATCATATCCTAAGCCAGTCTCCGAACTTTTTCATCCTAGTAGTATATAACCTGAACAACAGAATAATGTTATGTATAATATATGTTTTCTCATTGTGCTTTATAAAAAACCTTTTTTTAACTTCTAAGCACAGTCACATTGCATGCATACAGTTCTATGAATTGCAAATTGCTTACTTGTGAAACAGTGAAAATTAAAACTTTTGCAAATTCCGTAAGGATACGCAAAATTATAATGTATGATCGAATAAGCATTGTGACAAATAGATTTATGCTTGTTTAAGATATAATCTGAATACTCCAAATATTAACATTCATTTCGTTATGAAATTTAACAATTAAATTAAATTAAATACTGAACAAGTTCTTAATAAATGTCATGCTAATTTTTTTTTCTGTGAGTAATTGTTACGATTGCTGTTGTAACATATAGGTCTTCTATTGGAAAAAAAAAAAACATTTTGGAGACTTTTCCAGAGGACATTGCAACCCGGATTAGAGATGGGAACTATTTTACCGTGGCGTAGATGCATATGTAACGTGAGATACAATGAGGAAGAAATACGTCCGCAGATCAGATTTTTTCCAGACAATGCGTGAAAGTAAACTGTAGTCGTTCGCGTACGTCGAAACAGAAATGACGTTTGGAGAACAAAGGTCAAATATCAAATTCTGCCAGAGTTTGGATGAATTGCCGACAGAAACATTGCACATGCTGCGGCAGGTATACAGTGAGAAAGCAATGTGTCCTGCGTAGGTGTATTCAAATGACACTTTTTTAAGTATGTGTCTAAGTTTGAGGAAGCTGCGCAGGCTGCAATTAACATCATCGTGTCCAAAAATTTCCAGAAATATATTTAGAAACTGTAAGATAGATTAGCAGCAGTAGATGGGGAGTACGTTGAAGGTAGCTGCACTGTAAAAAAAAACACTGTAGATTTAACAGCAGAATGTGTTGGCAATTCAGACGCCAGCAGTTTGTGCTGTTAATTTTACGCAACTGATGTTATTTTTCAGCAGCACATTGTGTTGTTAATTTGACAGTAGTTTGTGCTGTTAATTTTACGCAACTGCTGTTATTTGAACAGCACATTGTGTGGTTAAATTTACAGTAGTTTGTATAGTTAAGTTTACGAAACTGCTGTTATTTCTGCAACGCTGTTATGTTGAAAATAGGCTAACGGTATCCAATCTACTAAATCTATAATATGCGCTTTCCTAGTTCAAGGCCAGAAAAAATAAAACATGTTATTAAAAGAAGAGAGCAAACGTTTCAAGTACATACTACATTTTACGTGTTTTTTAAAGTTTTACTTACTTTGCTAAAGACAGAAACATAATTAGTTGCACCGCTTATCGCTTCAAACAAGCCACAGAGTTCAGAGGTAGAAACAAGCGTTAAGAAATGGCGGCTATACATGTTACAGTTAACTTCTTTTCTGCTAACCAAAGAAAGCTACAGTACATTCAACTGCAATCGAATGTGAATGCGAAATGAACAGTAGTTTGTGATATAGAAATGTCGTTTTTTTTTTTTTTTTTTTTTACAGTGTGTGAGTAACATATGATATCAATAAATCATATCCTTTAGGAAAGCCAGTCACCGAACTTTTTCATCCTAGTAGTATATAACCTGAACAACAGAATAATATTATAAGACATAACACACAAGGGTTAACATATCCTGTTACTTATTTGCTTGACAATAAAGAGGTACAAAGGAGCAGAATGATTTTCAAATGCATTTCTGAAAAGTTTGCAAAATTCATTTTCATAACTTTTATAAATTTTGATGTACGGACGACTCACTCAGAAATATTTCAAGTAATTTTAAAAAAGAAGTAAGAGTACGAATTAAAATAAAAACCGCTAAAGTGTAATATATATCCATCCAGTCTAGATATTGTTACTAACAAAAATTACTAGGCTGATTAAGAAAACAAAAATAAGGAAACGCTCTAAAATTAAATGTACGCAATGCTAGGTTTGATCGAACTATTGTACATTTTTGCTCATAAAAGCAAAAGAAAGCTGGGTTTCCACTTGAACAGTGGGTTTTGGACAACTTTCAGTATCCACGTGATTTGACATAGCGGGACATTTTGTTAGCGAGTAGTAAATAACATACTACTAATAATGATTAATACTACTGATACAGTGAACTATCGCGTGAAAACGTCTTATATTGGGAAAGAACCAGTACAGTAAACCACCGAATAAATATTTATTCAGTGGTATATATTTTTTCTTATTATTTATTTATTACGTTTGTGTACCTAAAGAGAATATTTGTGACATTTTACTTTTATTTATTAACAAACTAGGTAGGTTTAGCTATAAAACATTTTCCAAAGCAATATCCGCATCCACAATTGAATCTCAATTGAAGTTAATTTGTAAGTAGTGATATTTTCTTTAGTATTTGAAGATCATCGGATGCAAACCTTTCCAGATGATACTTATTTTAAAGAGATATTCCTTAGAATTCTTTCAATCTAAGAATATGTTTACAACGTCAAAATCCTGATGAAATTCTGGAATTCACATCTTCCGTTTGTAACTTAGAGCAAAAAAGGTTAAATAAACATGTCTCCATAAGTTATATAAGTGTTTAAATATGAGTAAATAATTCGGAAAATTATGATTATTTTTGAAAGAAAATTAAGACCGATTAAGACCGACTACGATTAAAAAGTAAAATAACATGTGGCATTTAAAGGAATATTTTAGGAATCAGTAATACTTTCTCCTGCACAACATCGATATCCGCACATAATTGTTTTTTTCTTGCTTTTATCGAAAATGACACGACACGTATCTTCGACGATTAAAAGCCCGGTGTTATATGATAAGATTGTAATAATTGTTTCTACTTACAAAAAAATAAAATAAATGAATACTTAAACACACTAAATCGAATAAATACAATATCCTCCCCAAAATTTCAAGCGATACTCGTTTTCTTTTAAATATAATAATAAATAAAAAAATGAAGACATAAAATTTACCTCTGAAAAAAAATGTAAACAAAAAGAGAACATTTTTGTGGCTATTGAAGATTTGGAAAAAAAAATGTAAAGCAAATGAACATGTTTTCGCATTCTTGAACTAAGTATTAAGGTGTAACGCATGCAATCCATGGAAATAATTAGAGGAAAAAGTGATTATATTTCTCTTTTATGTATATCAAAAAACCATTTTCCCTTTTCATGATCTTCTTTTTTTTAGTAATAAATTGTGCCATGCATTAAAAGTTGTTAATGATTTTTGTTAATGACGTGCTTAATAGACGTTGTTGCATCCATGGCAGAATTCGCACAATAGAGAGAACGCAAGATGAAAGGAACATTGTAAAAAATGTAGTTTTTCTTACTTACGCTCTTTTGCTATGAAGTGTACACATTACAAAGTATTTATTTCACTTTTTCTTTGTTGATAGTAGGTGAAGCGCGATAGTTTCACACGCATGGGTGCCTTGAATGAGTTCTTTCCGTCATGGTGTGTCTTAAAAGAGGCTTCCAGAAATAAATTTGTGAAAAGAAGTTAAGAAATATGAAAGTATATTATGTAGTGAAGCTGTAGTATTTTTATGGTTGCAGATAATTTCTTTTTTTTTTTCGGTGAAAATATATGTATATATGTGTTGAAACTCATTAGACAATAAGAATAGTTGTTGAAGTTCATGCATAAATAAATTTTTAAAAATTCCAGAAACAAAATTGAAATATAAGAGTTCAGAAAATCTTAAAATATATTATATGATGTAGCGGTAAAACTTTTATGGTTTACAAACATTTTTTTTTTTTACGCTGAGAATATATGTTGAAACTCATCAGACAGTAAGAATATTTATTAAAGTTTACGCATAAATAATTTTCATAGAATACTTGAGAAGAAAGCAATGAAAACCACAAAGAGTTTTTTTATAAACTGTTACTTTATTGTACATATAAAAATTTTTAACGTTGTCTTTATATCTGTACATATCTGTAATACTAAAAATACATTTCTAATAGAAAATTTTGTTCCTTAATATTTTATATTAAGGAGTTTCTTAATATTTTCGCATACCATTGAAAATATATAAGCTGTTTCTATTAAAAAGATAATAGCTAGCATGACAGAAAAGAAAGATTAAATGTAACTAAATATATTTGAGAGATGCAGTGTCGGAAAAATAATTTCAAATAAACCATTTACGCTTTATTAGTTTATTACTAGAGGGCTCTGCCCCCTACGAACTACGCTCGTCAACCCCCGTTCTGACACCACAAACTTTAAAAACACCCTGATTTGATCAACCTTAAAACGATTGCGGAAGATTGAATTATAATTAAACGACCAATGACTATCTGCTCTAATGGTGTTTCCATTCATTTTCCTTTAACTGAGGGATTTTAAGGGCGGATCAACTGCTGTCGAGACAGCTAACAACTGTTGATAAAATAAGGTTAATTAAACATTTGAAAATCAACTTGTGCAAAATGGTTAAGTAAGCAATGTCGTTGCATCGGGGAATTTTATAACGATGCTACAGAAAATTGGGTATTACTCCATTATCCCGACTACTACTTTCTATAAAAGAAAAGAACTGTCGCCAAAATATAGGATTTAAAGCCAAAAGTGCATATCTGTGGCGACGCATTCAATTGACATCAGATTCGTTACGCGTAATAATTAGGAATGTCATCGAGTGATCTTTAATTCAACGTTTATCTGTATTTTTAATTACATTTTACCAAATTATTAGTTATTTCGTTGATTTAAAAGTAATTATTAAACATAAAATTATAGCTTTTAATTGAAGGGAAATATTATTAATTACGCTGTTTTAAAATTTGCAATAATAGATAAAATATTTTGTCGAAATAAATAAATCTTACTCTACTTAATGCTTTGAAAACGCGTAATAATTTAATTATTTATCTTTTTAATATTAACGCGCAAGTATATTTCTTATTACGTCATTTTCTACATTTATTGCTTTTAACACGTGATCATTTAATTATTATTTTAAAGTTTTATTTCTGTTTTTAATAGTCACGTATAAATACATTTCTTAATTGAAAGGGATTATTATTACGTGCGCTATTTTACAAATTGGCAACGATTCAAATAATGGAATTTATGAAATATGAAATAAATCTTCGTCAAAGAATGAAAATTTTGAATAAAAAATTGAAATATAACCTCAAAAAAATGAGTCAAATTGAAAAAATAATTGCAGTCTGCACACCGCAACCTTGTCAACTACATCCTTACAAATTATGGTTAAATTCCTGTGCATAGTTTTCGTTTCTATAAAACTCTCATAAGAAAATTATTTTGACCAAATTTAATATTAAATATCTCTTAAAATAATTCTTCGATTTAAAAACTGTCTACTTCAGCGTGTTTATCGAATATTTCTTTATAAAACCACCAATTTTTAAATTTTTATTTGCAATAGTTTCCTGGATATTAGTCAAGAAAAACTTCAAGTCACAAAATCTTCATTGACAGCGGCTGCGGTGGGTGCTTTTTTTTAATATAGAGAGATTTTTACATTTCTGTGATGCAGCATCTATACGTGTTTCTTACATGCAATTTTTCTCCTATAATAATCTATTAAACATTAAATTTACTTAAGGTACATATATACAAATACTTTAATTAATATATTTTAATTTCAATATTGTAAAGAAAACCATAAATATTTGAGCTTTATTTATTGGAAACTTACAGCATTTATTGTAACATAGTATCATTGTGTTAACGTCATATGGTAACAACTTTTTAATAAATATAAAGGTTTTCTGATCTGATTATTCAATTTTAATGTGCTGCTGAACACAAAAATCTAAGCCTCTTTTTTTCCGCATACCATTAACGTTTATGCATTCTTAAAAATATATAAGTTGTTCCTGTTAATAAATTAAAAAATGTTTATGATTTGTATTTATTTATTTATTTATTTATTTTTGCCATCGATTTTTTTTTTTTTTTTTTTTTTTTTTTTTACGTTAACAGCGAATAATTTTTGGAAAGTAGCAGAGTAACTTTTACCAAAATTTTATTCTATATTAAGATATTTTATCTAACCTTGACATATATATATTATCTTTTTATATATTTGTGTAACATATTATGGATATTTAAATCATCATTATAATGAGTGTCAAATAAGAGGCTACGACGCTTATCTCTTAAACTGATAATAATTGAAAAATACTTCTAAGTACAAAAAATATACAAATCAAGTAGAACTTTAAAAAATGGCATTTGTTTTACAAGGAACTAATATATGCATATCAAAGTACGATTTTTTTTTTTAAACGAGTTCCTATTTTTATAATTTATATTTAGAAAAATGTTACATTGCATTTAAAAAGGGCATTATAAAAAGTCCTTTATAACGTTCCTAATTGAACAAACTTACCTAGCTATAATACTTCAAATTTTATTAATTTTCATTGTTTTTATGTTGCTAGTGTTACAGTCATAACAGTGAAAAAGGTTTGACTTCTTAAACTGACTTTGTCACATGCTGTCTATCAAGTGTCCATATGTGATGTCCTATTGACGTCACATGAACTATTAAGAAAATCTTATATAAACTTCAGAGTACATTTTCTTAAGATTGTCCGAATACTGCACTTTAAAATTTACATATAATACTAACTCACTGATATTAGGTTATTATGATGCGAATGATGATTCCAATTTAGCAATATTTTATAAATAATGACTACATACCCTAGAAATATATACACTTCAATAACGACAAACTATCCAAGTGCCATAAATTCTCAATTCTATTTAACGGGAACACCACTGGGTTCAGTTTCGAAATAATCTTATAACAGCCTCCAACAAACATTTCAAGTATATGTGTACAAACATCTCATGCAAATGCAAAAATGTCTGGGAATATATCTATTATAATTAAATGAATTTTTTTTTTTGTTGTATAAGACTGGTCCAATATGATACTTCAAAATCTAGATAACATCTTACAAAAAATTTTTGGTTATTTTACTTTTTTTTCCTTATGAACTGAGGAAAAGGAAGAAAAATATCTACAATCAAACCGTGGGTTATTTAAATTCATCGTTAAATTAAAATAAAGAATTCCACAAAAACAAATATTCATTAGCCATTTTATAACCAAATTAGAAAAAAATAAAAATGTCTATATTTTTCTTATTTCTGAGTCTGACTGCATTTTAAAATTACTAACGATTCTTTCTTCACCAACTAAAATAAGTTTTCAATAATATGAATTTTCTTTTTAATTTTTTGTAAGTATTAATTTCCTAATTGGCAATAGAATAATGGCGATAGTTTCTTGGAAACAATTGAATAAAAAGGGAAATCCGAATAATTATAGGTATCAAGAGACAAAATTAAAGTACCTAATAAAAGAGGTAGAAATCTGTCTCGAAGTTTATCCAGTTATTTGTCATTGTCTTTTACTCCTCTTTTACATTTTAGACAGGTAATCAGCCGCTAATATCTCCCGTGAGATAACCACCAAAGTCCATGGCTGATTTTGAAGATGAACTTTTAATGCTCTTTTTGCCATTCTGTAATAAAGAAAAAAGTTTTGTCAGTGAAAGAGGACATAAATTCTTTTTTTTTTTTCTTTTTTAGCATTTATTATCTAGAGTTGTAAAGAAGTATTTTTCTTTTAATGATGTTTGCAAAGAATTCTTTTGAAGTATTTTATGTACGTTTGAATAATTTTTACATTTTAAGGGATCTGTTTCTAGAGTTTTGAAGAAAGATTTAACGTTTAAAAGTTCTTATAAAGATGTGGATTATCTTTATAGATTTGACCTTCGATAAAACCTGAAAGATTTAATGTATCAATGTTATATTGCTTGTGGAGGCAATGGTGTTATGTAAAGTTACATAGATAAACAAAATTCATTTTATTTTTATAGTTTTATTTGTAAATATAAATTTAATAAAAAACTGAAAAAAAAAATTTGAATTAAGTATCATCTATGGATAGCAAAATAAAGTGAGAAACATTCAACATGGCACTGTTATCCATGTACAAAGTATTGTAGTATTCTCCAAAAATGAGCATATACGGTGGAAGAAAAAATGCATCGCCGAAAAAATTGCATACATGATAGGGGAAACTAATCTAAAAAAATATCTTACAACTATTTTTAACAGGAAAATTCCGTTAAAAAAAAAACAGCACATGAATGTTAGTATTGCATATCCGTGTTTTGGATTTCGAATGAAAAACAATATTTTGATAAGTGTGTAGACAACATTATTGCGTTGACATCACGTGGTGGGAAATAAGGCTATGTACAGAGCAACTACTGCGACAAGAGCCATAAATTATTTCTCTGGGTCTTTTTTTCCTAAAACACTATGTAATCCGTTGGGACTTTTTTATTGCTTTTCAAAGGTTTCGAAGCAAAGCGTATACAAAATCAACAATAAAAATAATAACCAAGAATGGGGACAAATATGTCTTGGATCCTCCTCCATTATCATCGCATTCTCTCATTGTGTGACAAAATAAAAACCACAATATACAAGCCGAAAATGGTCCTGCACACCTTTTTTTGTGTATTTAAACCTTAAAAGGGTTATGTCCAGGCCAGTGACTGTCGAAAGGATTCAGCTCTATCTACTTCAACCATTCGACAATTTGCCTTTTGTAGAAAAGATTTCAAGTTAAAGGAACAGTGCCTTTAAGTCCCGTAACCAACAGCCACGTATTGTTCAAAATTTTTCAGTGTTTGTATGCGGGACCTTAATTCATTTTGTTGCCGTATCAGTTTGTCTCCGATGTTGCAGTGTAAACAGAAAGAGCTGTATATTGACGGACTCTTTTTAGACGAAAATATGCAGGTTAGCTGTATGTAAAGTGGCGAATGATTTTTATCTATTTAACACCCTCGCATAAAATAAATCCATGAAACTGCAATGCAATATAACGATGACATCCATCCGGTATAGGGATGATTGCCGTGCTCACAGTATTTCTATCTACTTCTTACAAGCACTATGCCGATTCTGGTTTTATGTACGAATTGGCAGGGTTCACAGTGTCGGCCCATACTTATTTACTCGGGTAATTGTCACTTACTTATTCTTATTCTTAACGATTAGTGGAATGTTTTTGCTTTTCATTAAACTTACTTGTATTGCAATTTGTGTTATCAGGGATTACTTATATTTTTACAGTATTAATGTATCTATAACATTGTTACCTGATAACCAATCCGTACATGAACAATTTACTGTTGTATTGTAAAAACGCATCTGTCGTAATTATCCTATTGTAATGATTATAATTGTAATTGTATTGTATTCTAGAGACATTGTATTTAGTAAATTGTGTCTTGTAACAATTCTCCCCGGACTTTGGGGCTTTACCACCTGTAAACCTTTGGGTTCGGAGAGCTGTGTTCTCACGAATGACCATCAAGATATTCTTTGAATCCTATTGGTATAAGCATGGAAGGCGTTTAAGTTGTCTTCCCGATCCTTTCCGAAAATTTTAAGAGCTAAGTGCTTCTCCGTACATGTGCACAGATACTCTAATACTCGTATTCACCATCATACCTCAACTGTCGATTAGCACGAAAACATCGATCGAACGCTCATTTGATATTCAACGTTCACGTGATTGGCGATGATCACAGCTGATATCCAATAAGATTAATCGTGAATATCATTGGAGCTTTTGACGAGGTTTTCGAACTTAAACAGAAGTTGAGATTACTGGTGAATATGGGTATAAATCGCCATAGATGATCTTCTTCTTTGCATGAATGATATTGTCTAATATTTGTTTTCAGAGAAGGACGTGTTGAGGGATCTGAAGTACCAAACATTTTTGTCACAAATGACCGATGAAAATTTTTTGAACTCAAATAAATAATTCTTTTTTTAATCCTCTTTTTATCACTTAGTTGCTTAATACGTTGGATATGTTTGACTTTAGAGCATGATTGTAGCATCCTAGCGCCATCTATTTCTAGACTATCAACTTCGACTTTATTAGTATACGGATTGAGGCATAGTGATTTTTGAATTTTTCTCGTTTAGCCTTTTTTTAAATACTAGTACTGTTTTAGTATGCGTTATTTCGGAAAAATCTTGCAGGATTGACAAAGTTTTTAAATTATAACTTTATTCACCAACTTTATATGAAATCTGTCTTGAATTGATTTTCTTATGCAAATGAATATACTTAGTTTCTTAAAAACAGAAAAAAGAAGAAAACAATCTTATAGATTAACTTTTATACTTCCTATAATAATAAAATGCTGTGAATATCTGTCTTATCTAGCTATTCATTACTGTCTTTAAGATTCGTCTGACAACTTAGGCAGGTAATCAGTTACTAATACCTCCCTCGAGATAACTGCAATAGCTTGTATCTGATTTCTTGAATGAACTTTTAATGCCACTTCTTCATTTAGAAATAAGGGAATGTTAAAAGAACTACATGTGAAAAAAAAATCATTACTATAAAAGCAAAGATAAAACATTATTATTTTTTGTAGCTTAGTATTCCATTATAATTCCGAAAATTAATTTCTTCCGTATGCTAAATATATTAATATTTAAACCTATGAAGCAATATTGAATGTTATAGTATTTCAAATGAACTTATATTCATTAAATGAATGACAGCTATTATTTATTCTCACTGCTGCAGATAAAATTCTTCCTAAGTGTAACAGTATTTAAAAATATATATAAATAAATAAAAGTAGCCGATATAGTTAGCAAAATATTCTGTTCAGAGGCAATTTAAAAGACTGTAATAATAAAAGGTATTAATAAAAGTAGCAGTCGTGATTTATAGATCGCGAAACTGTGGAAGTTGTGGAACCACGTTGATTTAGACTAATCCAACCATTTCACTATTATGAGCTCCAGAATCCATTGAGTGGCGTCCAGCCATTGATTCATGAGCTGCAAATAGTGATTATTTTATTTTAATCCTAAATATTAATAATGAAACTGAAAAGTGCTAAGAAGGTACCGTTTTCAGCCCTTAAGTGCTCACGACTCTGATCTCACCCCTGATGAAAATTATATCCAAGTAACTGTATTTTACAAATATGTGAAAGATACCTTTTGTACTTCCCAGAAACTTATTTATAATGCTGTTATAAATAATATGATTACTTCTTACCTTATTTAGTATATCATTCAGGGGTTAGGCTATTATGGAAACAATGACAGTGGTATTTTTTTGGCTATTTTAAGTTACAATGTTAAAATTTAGGATGTTAGAAAATTAACACACGTACTGTGTGCAGCACACGAATTGCATATTTTCTCGATGCGACGCGATTTGGCGCATTCGATTTTCTAGCACATAATAGCGAAATGGCTGCAATACTTGAATGTGTAGTTTCCAAGTTCGTGAACCATGTCTCGAGAGTACAATTTAGGATATACGAAGACTCAAAACTAAATATAACACTTTCTTTTTTTGGTGTTTTTCTTTTTTTTTTTGCTACTATATATATTTTATTGGTATTTTGTCCGTTTTATAAATAGAGTAATTAATTTCAGTCATTCTGTACAAGAATATTTTCGTGTAGTTTCTACTCGAAAACGTACAGCTGCACATATACTATGACTGTAAGAAGTTGCAGTTTAAGAAATCTTTATATAAAAGATATTTTCATGGAGACATTCTTTTAAAGATCGCTACATAAAAAGGTTAATAGATTACATGAATGGAGATTTTGTCAGTATGTTTTACAAAGTAAAGCGTTCAGATTTTTAATTGGTATTACACATTTAGCTGTATTCAATTTCAAAAGTCTATATAATTTTTCTAATTTTACCCTTTTTTTTTTTTTTAAACATAGTAAAAAGAAACCGTTAAAAAAAAAAAAAATCCTTATTCATAGCTTTTTATTATTTAAAAATGAAAAGTGAATTGAATTTATAATCTCAATGTATGCCGAATATCACACTTTAATTTAAAAAATATTTAAAAGAAGAAATTCTTTTACGAAATAAAAATAATTTTGAATAAACCATTGATCATGATAAAATATGAATACCAAAATTTTTATCAATACTTCTTTTATCACTTTTCATTTGATATCTTCTTTAAATTTATATAATTTCATAATTTAAACATTAAATGTTAGGTTTACATAAAGATAGTGTTAGTGTTGAATAAACTGTCTTTTTTTCTAATTTAAAAGCAAACAAAGAATAAAGAGTATAGGTTTCATATAGGTAGGCGGAATTCGAGCTAATCGATATTAAACTCTGATTCGATTGGTTGGTATTTGTTACGCCAGTTATCTAATCGTGGGGGCAGTGGTAAATTCAGGGGTGGCTCTCCCCCACGCCCCCTGAATCAAAATGCCTCGCCCGGTAGACTTCAGAATTTATATTTCGTAATAGTCTAAGAATGCAAATTCCCCACCCGAACACCATGCTATACGCCGCTCCTCACCCGGAGCTTCAAAATTCCCTTCCAAAGAACAACGTCTGAATTCAACACTGTGTAGAGTAAAGGAATTTTTAATATAACCTAATATGTATTTATGCAGTGTTAAACAGATTTGAAGAAATGCACGATAAACTCCCCTAAAATTCTGCTTAATTTCACCCGACCTGAATCAGGCACAGTTCAAACCAAACCAGGCCTGAACCCGAAGTGAAAGGAAATTAATCCATATTTTAATACAATTATGGAAAAGCAGTTTACAATTATATCTCTAATATCAATTTTATCTTTTTTGTATAAAAATGAACAAATTCCATAATATTCAAAAATTTAAAATATATATTTCAAATATATACTTCAAATATATCTCAAATGTATCTTTCTTTTGAAAAGTTGGATCACGATCCCAACATGAAAGAATCAAAACTAATCCCGAAACCAACACGAACCCGAAACATTTAAAGTGAACCCGACCAGTACAAAAATAAACAGTGTCAACCCGACCCGACCTCCCGAAACGCGTCTCGACGTCTCGAATCGAGCTCGGTTAAAATCGGAGACCCCCACCAGATGCACGAGTCTAAGTTCGAACTCGGCACATCCCGTCTACCAGCTTTGAGAGCAGAACCTCTCAGTCGCTGGTGCGGCCAAGTCTGATTCAGAGGAATTAAAAGAGTGTTTTATAAAGAAATAAAGAATATGTCAATAATTTGGCCTCTAATATGAGCAATTATTTCACTGGCTATATAAAGCTTTCTTCCGTCGTCGAACAAGGATAAAATATTATTGACAACTGATGAACTTCAAAAGGATCTGAGTAAAAATATCAAACAAGAAGAAATCATTACTTTTGGTTAAGAAAAAGGAAATTTACGATTGTGTGCATAATTATATGAAGTAACTATACTTTACTTTTAGTATTTGAAGAAAATGTATTTTGATTATTATGAAGTGTTTAAAATTTTATATTTTAAATATTTCCTAACTATATTTTATAACACGTAAAAGTTCAGTATGTAACGATGCCTTGAATAACTCCATGGTTACAAATATGGAAATAAACATCCAAGTGAAAATAAAATAAAATAACTTTCGTAATCTAAGAGAGTACGTGAAAAATTTAATGAAGGCGTTTCAAATCATTACATCATAGATATTGCAACTATAGAATAATGCTATTTTTTTATAATGGCTTCGATGGAGCCGAAACATGTAGATAGTTCATTAAAACCATTTATTTACTGTCTTTACAGCCTTTATTTTAAACTTTTCAGCAATTTAATGAAGATGATTATTATTAGGTGTTATAATTTGGTTATATATTTTCTTTGTATTAATTAAAAATGCAACATATAAAATATATTTTTAAAAATAGCTATTATGTGATGTATCTTGACATTTTAACCTCTTCAGACCTAAGGTACACAAATGGGAACCGCTATTCCTTTCCTCTTAAAAATTAAACTTTTTGATATTTTTCATTTTGACTTCAATTCAACAGGGTGATTTTTTTTAAAGTTGTGAAAGTAAAACTCTATAAAAAAAGATCCACTGATCCAAATGACCTAAATTTTCACAATTATGCTCCCAAAGCAATGGGTATTTTTTAGGCGTGGTTAAAAAAAACTTAAAATCGCACCGACAGATGGCGCTGTACATGCAGTAAAGTCGGGAGACGAACTTGCGCCCGGCACACGCACATTGGCGATAAGAAAATGAAGTACGCACAACTCGTGTTCATTATTCTACGGAAATCCTCGCAATGACTGCGCCATTGACGGACCGTGCGTTGTTGGTGAAACTGTATTATCAGAATAATGACAGCGCAGCAACAGCTCTTAAGAGATTTAGGACACTTAAGAATTTAAGAAAAGGTCCAATGACGACAGAGGGCCTACGGAAGATGGTTTCTCAAAGTACCGTCCATTGATTTCATCCCACAGACGATATTCTTTGTTTCTGCTACCTTACTGCGCCATCTGTCGGTGCGATTTTAAGTTTTTTTAACCGTGCCTAAAAAATACCCATTGCTTTGGGAGCATACTGGTGAAATTTCACGTCATTTGGATCAGTGGTTCTTTTGTTATAGTGTTTTACTTTCACAACTATAAAAAAAATCACCCTGTATATAGCTGAATGGTTTTGTTTTTAAAATAAAATCAATAAATGGCAACATTGATGCTTATTTCCTCATAAAATAAATGTTATTTTTAACTGAGTTTGCAAAATGCCTTCAAGACAGCGTGGCGAAGAAAGTAAGTAATTTTCATAATTAGTTAACTTATACCCTTTATAAAAAAAAATAAAAAAATAAAAAATAGGTAGTATTTTTTACGAACTCTACCTAATTTGACTATTTGCAAATCATTCTCTTGTCTAAATCCTTTAAATTTCTATTGTGTGAATTTTGTTTATTGATATTTAATTTTGAATTTTAAGGGTAGCTGGTAATTTTAGATCTTTATTTATGTACCTAAATTACCAGTCCCCTTATGTATCAATTTTACAAAAAATGCTCTTTCTGCCATCTATGGTGTCAGTTTGTGTTTTTCAAAAGCAATGAATGAGTATTTGGAGTATTGTTTTAACTCCTGGTCTCAAGAGGTTAAGAAAAAAGTTCTTTTAATTGACTAAAAATCAATTAATTTTAATTGATTAAAAATCAATTAATTTTAATTGTTTAAAAATCAATTAATTTTAATTGATTAAAATACAATTAACGGATTGACAAATAAAACAGCATTTGTCCAAAATTCACACTCATCAGAAAGAGGAAAATAAATCTCGGGAGATGTGTTGTCCTTAAGGGAAAACAAAAACTTTCACCTCATTATGAAGACATGGGTTGATTTTCATTTTTTTTTATTAATAGATCACAGCGTTGTGTGTATCCTTGATAACAACAATATAAATATTTATAAGAATAAAGGCCATTTTTATATCAAAATACCTACTTAAAGTAATGATAATGATTAAAAAACAATTAACGGATTGATAAATAAATCAGCATTTGTCCGAAATTCATACTCGTCAGAAAGAGGAAAATAAATCTCGGAAGATGTGTTGTCCTTAAGGGAAGACAAAAACTTTCACCTCATAACGAAGACATGGGTTGATTTTCATTTTTTTTTTTTTTTTTTTTTTTTGTTAATAGATCACAGCGTTCTGTGTATCGTTGATAACAACAATATAAATATTTATAAGAAAAAATGCCATTTTTATGGCAATACCTACTTAAAGTAATGATAATGATTAAAGAACAATTAACGGGTTGACAATTGAAACAGTATTTGTCCGAAATTTACACTCGTCCGAAAAATTAAAATAAATCTCGGGAGAAGCTTTGTCCCTAAGTCACAACCAAAACTTTCACCTCATAACGCAGACATTTGATGATTACCTTTTTTTGTTAATGGATCGCAGCATTATGTGTATCGCTTTCGTTGATCACTACAATATAAATATTTAAAAGAAAATATGCCATTTTTATATCAAACCTACTTAAAGTAATGATAATGATTAAAAAACAATTAAAGGATTGACAATTAAAATAGCATTTGTCAAGAAATTTACACTCGTCAGAAAGAGGAAAATATAAATCTTGGAAGAAGTGTTGTCCTTAAGGCACAACCAAAACTTTCACCTCATAACAAAGACAAGGGTTGATTTTCTGTTTTTGTTAATGGATCACAACATTGTGTGTATCGTTGATAACAACAATATTGTAATATTTATTCTATTTTTTCAGAAGTACTGTCTTTTTTTGAACACTTCAATTAATAGTTTGCACGATCTGAAGGTTTTGCAAACTTTTTTACAAGAAAAACACAGAAATTCTATTACGATTAAAAAATAGTAATAAGGAAAAGAAAATTGATAATAATAATGTTTTAAATATGCATTTATTTCGTTATATAAATTTAATTAAAATTTCTGTCGAACCGCCCACTTTGTTACCCAGATAAAATTTTAACATTAAATCATGGACGGATTTGTTTTCATAATTTCAATTTTCTTTATTATTATTTATATTTGCAATATATTTCTTTTTATAGTTTACTTATTAATGTTAAAATGGTGGTTCGTACTATGTGACTTTGATAATGGCTTGGAAATCAAAAATATTATCAATATTAATATTACTGGAAATTGTTAACTCCTATTTAGTAAAATGGTAATGATTAACAAAATGGTCTGCAATTCATTTTAGGCTAAATATTTATAAAATACAAAATTTTTGAGCAAATATTGATCATGCTTTAAGACGGGTTTTGCACTTATTATAAAGACTTAATTACAAGAAGGTAATTTTTAGAAAGCGATGCAAATAAAGAATAAAAATTTAAGCTATTAATTAAAATATAACCAATTAACCAATAATTTAAGATGTTAAATGAAATCCACTGGCGATTTTTAAACATAAATGTTATAATAACTTATTTCAGTACAAAAACACTACTAAGATTACTAAGAAAGCACTAATAAGATTATTTGACTAAGATTCATTACCACTAAGATTCATCTATCTTTGATTTTGAATCATTTTATCTATTTGTATAATATAAGTAAAATTTTCGTATTGAGCTATAGTGCTTTCTATAAACTAATTTGAAGAACTTTGATAAAATTGTATAATTTTAAAAAATATCTAATATGTGCATTTATTTATCAAACTTCTTTTTATATAAAATGTTTTTTTTTTTTTTTTTTTTTTTTTTTGAGAAATTATTTATAGATTCCAAGATAATATGGATTTTCGTAACATTAAAATGCAAAAGAAAGATCATTAAATGTTTTGCATAAAATATCATAAATTTTCCGTTCCATAAAATTATTTCCATTTTCTTTTTTAAAAGGGTTTAATACTTTATGTACATTTACTATATGTATGTTTACTTTATGTATATTTTATTCTTAAGTAGTTACTCACAATTTTAAATCTGTTACATGGCATTATTTTAAAATTCCTAAATAACTCGGATTCAGATGAGATTAAAATTCAAAAGATATTCTCAAGTATTACTGAGCTTTGATATCGGATCATCAGGTTATTCTCCATAAATAGATAAAGGTGAAACTTTTTAATAACACATAAAAATAAAAAAACGCGCATGTCCTTTCGAAAGAACTAACCTTTTATAAGAATCTAAGTATTAACCTAAGAAACAACTTGCTTCTTTTATCAGTTGTAAGAAAGTCTTGCTACCACTTTGAAGGCAGGAGCAAATTGTAATTTTTTTTAACATTTTATTATTAAATAAATCTATAATACCACGTTTCCCTTAAAATACTATTTTATTACTCTACGTGTATTTTATTCATAAATAGTTTTACTTCTTACAATTTTAAATATTTTAAATGAAACTATGTAAAAATTTCAAGATACCACGATTTTAGATAATATTAAAGTGTAAAAGAAAATTCAAGTTTTTTAAAATTTTCATCATCATTTTTTTTTCGCTATTGTTTTATAAAAATATTGCATCACTCTAGACAGTTAAAAAATAGCAGCAAAATTTTCAGTCATTCAACCGTTTTTATAGATAACGGTTACTTGACCATATTATGAAGCGTTTTCATTGGACAGAATAGAGATTAATTACGGTTATGTAACCGTTTTCTATCAAAACAGTTAAATGATTGGACAGTTTGCTGCAGATCGTTAAACATATTTGCATATTTTAATCGCAAATACCTTTTATTTACTTACAACTTTAAGTCTATTAAATGAAAGTACTAAAAAGTTCCCAGATCACATTAATTTACTTAATTGTACAGGTGAAATAGACCAAAATTTGACTAATAGACGACAACTGTTGGCCCTTCACGAAAATTTGGGAAGAACTTCATTTTAGCACTAGAAATGAAGATTCGACGAGTCTCCCCAAAATAATGTTATTTTAACACTTCTTTTTTTTTTGGGGGGGGGGGGAGGGGGTAAAAAATGGAGGCATTTTAACTCAGGGAGAAGAGTCAACTTTTTAAAGTAGATCGAGATGCGTATCGTTCATTATGTATTTTTAAATTCTGAATCTAATGACACTATCTGCAAATTGATACGAAGTTACGGAAGGTTCTAAGAATAAAAAGTCAAAAATTATACTTTAGTGCAGGTAAAATAGGGTATTACAGCAACAAACTGGTGGCCATTCACGAAATTTTGGGAAGAACTTTGATTTGGCACTAGAAATGAAAAATCTGACGAGTCTATAAAAAATACAGTTGTTTTCGTTTGGTTAGGGTGGCAAAAGAGGGCATTTTAACTCAGGGGGGGGGGGGATGAACTCAACTTCATTTAAACAGGTCGAGTGGTGTATTGTTTACCATATATTGTTTAATTCTGAATCAAATGACACCATTCACAAGTCGATACAATCACTTGTTACAAAGTTACAACAGGTTTTAATCACAAATACCTATTATTTACTTACAATTTTAAGTCTATTAAATGAAACTACTAAAAAATTCACAGATCGCACGATTTTACTTAATTGTATACCAGGTAAAATCGACCAAAATTTAACTAATAGACGATAAGTGGTGGATTTTCACGAAAATTTGGGAAGAACTTCGTTTTAGCACTAGAATTGAAGATCTGATGAGTTCCCCCCAAAATAAAATTACTTTACCTTTTTTTTTTTGGGGGGGGGGGGGGGCAAAGTGGGAAAATTTTAACTCGGGGGGGGGGGGGGAAGTCGACTTTATTAAATAGGTCGAGCGGGGTATCGTTCACTTTGTATTTTTGAATTCTGAATCTAATGACACCATCTGTAAGTTGATACGATCATCTGTTACAAAGTTACGAAAGGTTCTAAGAATTAGAAAGTACAAAAATAAGACTTCAGTGCAGGTAAAAATAGGGTTTTACAGCAACAACTGGTGGCTATTCCCGAAAATTTGGAATCGGCTTTGATTCGGCACTAGAAATCGAAATCCGATGAGTCTCTAAAAATAAAGTTGTTTTAGAATGACATTTTAACTGAGAGCATAAAGAAGGCATTTTAACTGAGGAGGGGATGAACCCAACTTCTTTTAAGTAGGTCGAGTGGAATGTTGTTTACCATGTATTTTTTAAATTCTGAAACAAATGACACCATTCACAAGTCGATAGAATCACTTGTTACAAAGTTACGACAGATTTTTTATGAATAAAAAGTCAAAAACTACGCTTTATGAGAGAGAACAACTTTATTGCACTTATTTTACGTTCAAAACATGTTATTTACATAATATTGAATTATCTGAAACTTAACTGTTCTCAAAATAGCAGTAATCAAACTCTGTACTTTATGAGAGGGAACAACTTTATTGCACTGTTTTTACGTTCAAAATATGTTATTTACGTAATATTGAATTATCTTAAACTTATTAACTGTTCTCAAAATAGCAATAATCAAAATCAGGGTCATATGAGACTTTTTCAAGATCATCGAAGTCGTGGACGTAAAATAAGTGTAATAAAGTTGTGCTCTCTCATAAAGTATTATTTTGGACATTTTATACATAAAACAATGTCGTAACTTTATAAAAAAGGATTCTATCGACTTGCAAACAATGCCATTCGATTCAGAATTTAAAAATACATGGTAAATATTATCTCACTTAAGCTATATAAGAAAGTTAATTTCCCCCTCGGAGTTAAAATGCCCTCTTTTGTCTTTCAAACAATAGTAAAACAACTTTATTTCTGTGAGACTTATCAGATCTTCATTTCTAGTGCCAAAACAAACTTCTTTTTAAATTTTCGTAAATGGTCACCAGTTGTTGCCGTAAAATCCTATTTTACCTTTACTAAAGTATAATTTTCGACTTTTTATTTATAAAACCTGCTGTATCTTTGTAAAAAATGATCGTATCGACTTTCGGAAGGTGTCATTCGATTCAGAATTTAAAATTACATAATTAAAGATATCCCAATTCTATTTAAAAAAAATTTAGTTCCCTCCCCACATCCCCCTTTAGTTTCTCCAAAACATGGTAAAACAACTATATTTTGGGGGGACTCATTGTATTCTTATTTCTAAGGCCAACACGAAGTTCTTCCCAAATTTTAAAGAATGGCGATCAGTTGAAAAATCCTATTTTACCCATACTAATAATATTAAAATGCAAAAGAATGTGCATTAAGTTTTGTGAAGCTTTGTTGGCAGATCATTAGATTTTTTTCCTTAATACTACCTATTTGTTTTATAAAACTCTTTTATCTCTTTGTGTATATTTTATTCATAAAAAAAAATTCACCACAGTTTTATGTCTTTTAAATGACAATTTAAAAATTAATAGGTAACACGAATTTTTATTTTATTAAAATACAAAATTTCGTTCATTGGATTGTTAGGTTTTTATCGATAATACTATATATTTTCTTTTATAAAACTATTTTATCTGAGTAGAGAGAAAATGAGAGTCCGACCTCAGGAGGAGCTCGGAGCCGGTGCAAGGTGCAGCACCGAGCTCAGCTCCTCCTCCCGAAGTGCCCTCCTCCTCCTCCTCCCGAAGTGCCCTCCTCCTCCCAAAGTGCAGCTCAGCTCCTCCCGAAGTGCCCTCCTCCACCACCTAAGATAAGGGGATTAATTAAGGATTAGTGTTAATTAATTTTAATTAGGGAACTTAGAAATTTTTTGAAGCAAAAATTTTTTTTTCGCGGAGAATTTCCTACTAGAGTACGAGGTGTGTTTCAAGGGATTTATTTTAGCGAGTTAGAAATTTAATTAATTTTAATTTTAATTAATTTTAATTGGGGAACTTAGAAATTTTTCGTAGCAAATTTTTTTTTTTCAACGAGAGTATGCAGTTTGATTATGAGTATATGCAGTAGAAGTGAATGATTAATTAATTAAAAATATTAATTAAACATAGTAATTAATTAATTTTAATTGCAGAACTTTTTTTTCAACGAGAGTAGGGTATTCGATATACACGTTAGTGGAGAATTTTAAAAGTCAATAATGGTTTAATTAAAAAGGGTCATTCATTAATTTTAATTAGGGAACTTAGAAATTTTTTTGCGATTTTTTTTTTCAACGAGAGTATGCTATTCAATATATATGTTAGAAATAATGATTCATGCATTGAAAAAGGTATTAAGATTTTTTTTTCTTTTAAACCAAAAATAGAATTTAGAGTTAAAATAGAATTTTTAGTTTAAAAAATTGCCAAAAGTAGGATTTTCAACTGAAAGTAATCTAAGATATAAACTCTCAACTGAAATGAATTTTGCCTTAAGGTGTGAGCTCTTGGCTAGAAGTGACCTAGAGTCAAAACTTCCTGGTCCCAGGAATCACCACGGGGTTATAGTAAAAAATACAGGGTCCCGTATGAATTATACAGTACTAAATTTAACAGCTCGTCCCCTCCCCCTCCCCCTACCCCCCCTCCCTTTTTTTACCCAGAGGAGCCCTTCGATAGCCTAACAATACACACTTCAAAAAATACAGAGTGCTACAAAACGAAGAATTTTAACGTATATATAAAATAAACAAGAATGAAAAATCATGCGTAGCGACATAATTCATGAATCACTTTCCAACATCATTGAAATGTTATGTGAACAAAATATAATTTTACCAGCTAGTGCGTAGTTAATTAAAATAGTGAACAGATCCCCTTTTTAATAAAAAGGAACCCTTCACAATAATCCATTTATGCATAAGGACCCTTCATAAAATCAGATAATTTACACCTTACCTTTTTTTTTTTTTTCAATTCAAGTTAGGCTAAAAGTACAGCTTACGCATCCATAGGTTCAAAATACAGGGACCCTTCGAAGTGTGAACTCGCATTAGACTATAGGGACCCTTCATAAAATAAATTAGATACATGCCCTATTCGACCTTTTTTTTTTTCAATTCAAGTTAGGCTAAAAGTACAGCTTACGCATCGATAGGTTCAAAATACAGGGACCCTTCGAAGTGTGAACTCGCATTAGACTATAGGGCCCCTTCATAAAATAAATTAGATACATGCCCTATTCGAATAAAAAAAATCCCTTCACAAAAACTGTAGGGGTTCCCTTTTGGAATAAAAAGACGGCCTTCACAAAAATCCAATTATGCATAAGAACCCTTCCTAAAATCAGGTAATTTATACCTTACCCTTTTTTTTTTCAATTCATGTTAGGCTAAAAGCACAACTTACACATCGATATGTACAAAATATAGAAATCCTTGGAAAGAAACTTGAAAAGTTATAGATATTAAGCTACCTTCACAAAATAAATTCAATAGATTCATGTTATATTATGGCGACAGAAATACGAGGGATACTGACCTTCCATAAAAATCCAAGATCCCCTGTTTGAATGAAAAGGGCTCCTTCACGTACCCTGTAAAAATACTATGATTGTCCAGTTATTTTAAGAAATAGAGTGCTATTCTCAAATGAGTACGTATTCATACAATATAAAAATAAGTTTTACACGAATGTATTTTTAGTTTAAAGTTCAAAATATATTTTAGAAATGAAATTAAGAAAAACAGACGGCTATCCAGTATCCCCACGACATACATATCGCTGAATCACAATGAGTCATATTAGCAGATAAGCGAACATCTTGCTTTGTCACGATGAATCACTCGCGATAAGAAATGCGGCTATTGGGCTTTTTCTCAAATTTAAACAGTTCTGACACATTTTGAGTAGGTAAATGTATGAAATGAGCTATTTAAACCCGTCAATATATGCGAATTATTTCGTGTAGTCCTATATAGGTTCTACTCTTCATATATACATATGGTGATATATATATATATATATATTTATACTAAAATCTGTTAAGTTTTAAAAAGCTTCCTTGAAAAAATAAGAAATAGTCATACCCTTAAGAATTCTGAGGATAAGAGACGGGTTTTTAATAAATTTGATACAGGTTAGGGTAAAAAAAATACAGGGTCCCCTATAAAATATAGGAATTAAACTTTAAATATTTTAAAATTACATTAGTCTATGCTTTTTTTTTGTATAGAAAAATTATACTAAATTGAGTTTTTAGTATTTTAACTTAAAAATTTCTTTTGAGGAATGAATAGAATAACTAATCTTTGTTTTTATAAAATATATATTGTACTATTTAGTTAGGGCATTATTTTGAATTTTTTTTTGTTTTAATATTGAAAAAATATATATATATATATACATAAAGTTATCTTAACTAAAATGTGTAATCATAAAGTACTGGAATTCATCCAAATTTGATCGACTGCATGCATGTCTTAAAAGAACTAAACATGTTCGCTTATCTCTTAAAACCACGGGATATTATAACGTTATGGATAATGTATAGGGTACAATACAGAATGAATAGGTAATATAAAGCAGAATCATAAATTTTATATACTTTATGCAAAAGTATATTCACAAGACTTGAACTATTAATACATGATTTAAAAAAAACATGTTTGTTATACAAAAGATATTTCTTTTATTATTATTTTTCAGTTCTAATAGTTTCATTAATACAAAGGGTGAATCTTTAGATATGCATGTATATATATATATTTTAAATAGTGTTTATAAGTAATAGTTTAAAATATTTAATGAAATATATTAATAGAATTTAACTATTTTACTATATTTACTGGAAAGTATGATTTTCAGTTTGAAGTAATCTATGATACAAACTTCGAACTGAAATGAATTTTGCCTTATGGTGTGATCTTCAGCTAGAAGCGACCTAGGCTCAAAACATTCCATTGCCCAGGAATCACCGCGGGGAGGTAGATCACATGAATCCCACCACACACACATTCACACACACACACACACACACTTTTTTTTTTTTTTTTAGATTTTTCATTTTTTCAAGATTATATCTCGACAATTCGGACAGTTAACTTTCGTAATAATATCCTTTTTAAGACATTTTTCATGGTAAACATCCCCACATTCTAATACTTTCAGGTCATATGTAGGATGAATTAGTCTACATAATGTGCATGGTATATCAGTATATCCGGAATTGCTGGAAATTGCGAGTGGGTCACCACAGTGAGGACATTGATTTAAATTTGTGAGTGCCCAACTGAGGATGCACTCAAAGTGGAAAATATGTCCACATCTCGACAACCAATTCATTGACGTTTCAGAATTTCTGCAAATTGTGCACTCCTAAAAAAAAAAAAATAATAATAAATAAAAAATAAATTTTAATATGCATACATTAAAATAATATTATTATTAATTTCTGCCTTATTTATTTTTACATACCGTTTGTGTTATAATTTCACTGCTATCCTCTTCCTGGATGAAATTATTAACAATTTTATTAAGATCTAACATACTGCTTTCATCATATGAAGATAATACTTCCTCCTCCGAAAAACGCTGGGCATTTTCAATCGTCGATGGGAGACTTGTTAGTTCATCTGTTATATCACTCCCCATCGACGAGAAAATAGCGGGAGAATCCCCCGCCACAGTGGATTGAAGACTTAAATCATCTTCATCAATTTGCTATAAATAATTATGTTACATTAAGCATTTTATTTTCACTTTTAAAAATTACAATACTATATGAAAAAGGTTTGATATTAAAACACATGACTATAAAAAAATGAAATAATCTCATGTCATTTTAACAGAACAAAGTCTTATTCACACGAGTTAAAAAAATATATATATTTCACACAAAAGTAAAGTCTAGACAAAATAAATACACACCTTGAAAGAACCTATTTCTGGTTGATGGGAAGTATAATAAATATTTTCATAATCCTCTAAGGCTCTAACAAACTCGCTGTCTGTTATATCGCACTAAAAAAATAAAATAAAATAAAAAATGAACTCTAGTATAAATCATATAGTAGGTTTACAAAAAATCGTAGGTTTCTAAATCTAAAATTTATAAGATTGAAAAATTTATAGTTTTTCTATACTATTAAATCTATTTTCAATTAAGGAAAATAATTTAAAAAATACCTCCATAGATTCTTCCATTTCCTTCAGAGCCTTATTCTGTAGGGCATCAACTTTGCTGGGGCTGATGTTTAAATCAGTGTCCCACTGAAATAGAAAACATAACACAAATCATATTAAGATCTATCTAAATACATCACAGTGAGTGATTACAAGATATCGCTTACTAATTAATGAAGATTGTTTAATTAGAATACTTAACAAGTTAAAAAATGTATGGTAATGTGAATACTGTTTTAAATATTCAAGATAAAAATAGTTTAAATAGGTATTAAAAATAGTTACCCTTAATAAAATCATTGTTATACTTAATCAATCTTATATTTCAAAAAATTATACTCCTGTCTCGTAAATAAAACCTTCATAATTTTAGAATATACGGTCCCCTTCATAAAATTTGAAAATAGATTTTGTCATGCTTTAGGCAAAGTAAAATATACTCCTCGGGTAAAAATTATTCATAATAAATGTATATAACCCCTTCATAAAATTTGAAAATAGATTTTGTCATGCATTACAGTAAAATATACCCCTCGGGTAAAAATTATTCATGCTTTATACTAAGTAAAATATCACAGCTTAGAATAGTAATTTTAGAATATACTGACATTATACATACATTTATTATGAATAATTTTTACCCGAGGAGTATATTTTACTTTGCCTAAAGCATGACAAAATCTATTTTCAAATTTTATGAAGGGGTCCGTATATTCTAAAATTATGAAGGTTTTATTTACGAGACAGGAGTATAATTTTTTGAAATATAAGATTGATTAAGTATAACAATGATTTTATTAAGGGTAACTATTTTTAATACCTATTTAAACTATTTTTAATGTATATTTAAAATATTTCACCTTAGTAGTGTATATATCTTAATAATGCTACTTGTAATTTATTTTCATACCAGTATAATGTATTAGTTCTAAATAATTTGGAAATATATATCGAAATGATTTTATTCTGTGCAAATATCTCTCAATATTTTTAAAAAGTTTTGTGGAATGCTATTATTTATATGGAAAACTTTTTAGGACTCTATATTTTTAAATTGTTAGTTGTAAAAAGTACTTTGTATACATTTTAATACTTCTCACAATTAAATATGTTTACTGTAAAATTCATATGTAGCGGGGAAAAAGTTAAACTTTATTTGAAACAGTTTTTCTTATTATTACAAATTTTTAATCTAATGTGTGGACCTTCATTAGAATAATGCAAAGTTAGTTTATAATGTCAGCCATGAATATTATATTTAAAATAGATCCTTTTTATTTAAAGTATATTTCCTTTTACTTGAATATTTAAAACAGTATTCACATTACCATACATTTTTTAACTTGTTAAGTATTCTAATTAAACAATCTTCATTAATTAGTAAGCGATATCTTGTAATCACTCACTGTGATGTATTTAGATAGATCTTAATATGATTTGTGTTATGTTTTCTATTTCAGTGGGACACTGATTTAAACATCAGCCCCAGCAAAGTTGATGCCCTACAGAATAAGGCTCTGAAGGAAATGGAAGAATCTATGGAGGTATTTTTTAAATTATTTTCCTTAATTGAAAATAGATTTAATAGTATAGAAAAACTATAAATTTTTCAATCTTATAAATTTTAGATTTAGAAACCTACGATTTTTTGTAAACCTACTATATGATTTATACTAGAGTTCATTTTTTATTTTATTTTATTTTTTTAGTGCGATATAACAGACAGCGAGTTTGTTAGAGCCTTAGAGGATTATGAAAATATTTATTATACTTCCCATCAACCAGAAATAGGTTCTTTCAAGGTGTGTATTTATTTTGTCTAGACTTTACTTTTGTGTGAAATATATATATTTTTTTAACTCGTGTGAATAAGACTTTGTTCTGTTAAAATGACATGAGATTATTTCATTTTTTTATAGTCATGTGTTTTAATATCAAACCTTTTTCATATAGTATTGTAATTTTTAAAAGTGAAAATAAAATGCTTAATGTAACATAATTATTTATAGCAAATTGATGAAGATGATTTAAGTCTTCAATCCACTGTGGCGGGGGATTCTCCCGCTATTTTCTCGTCGATGGGGAGTGATATAACAGATGAACTAACAAGTCTCCCATCGACGATTGAAAATGCCCAGCGTTTTTCGGAGGAGGAAGTATTATCTTCATATGATGAAAGCAGTATGTTAGATCTTAATAAAATTGTTAATAATTTCATCCAGGAAGAGGATAGCAGTGAAATTATAACACAAACGGTATGTAAAAATAAATAAGGCAGAAATTAATAATAATATTATTTTAATGTATGCATATTAAAATTTATTTTTTATTTATTATTATTTTTTTTTTTTAGGAGTGCACAATTTGCAGAAATTCTGAAACGTCAATGAATTGGTTGTCGAGATGTGGACATATTTTCCACTTTGAGTGCATCCTCAGTTGGGCACTCACAAATTTAAATCAATGTCCTCACTGTGGTGACCCACTCGCAATTTCCAGCAATTCCGGATATACTGATATACCATGCACATTATGTAGACTAATTCATCCTACATATGACCTGAAAGTATTAGAATGTGGGGATGTTTACCATGAAAAATGTCTTAAAAAGGATATTATTACGAAAGTTAACTGTCCGAATTGTCGAGATATAATCTTGAAAAAATGAAAAATCTAAAAAAAAAAAAAAAAGTGTGTGTGTGTGAGTGTGTGAATGTGTGTGTGGTGGGATTCATGTGATCTACCTCCCCGCGGTGATTCCTGGGCAATGGAATGTTTTGAGCCTAGGTCGCTTCTAGCTGAAGATCACACCATAAGGCAAAATTCATTTCAGTTCGAAGTTTGTATCATAGATTACTTCAAACTGAAAATCATACTTTCCAGTAAATATAGTAAAATAGTTAAATTCTATTAATATATTTCATTAAATATTTTAAACTATTACTTATAAACACTATTTAAAAAATATATATATACATGCATATCTAAAGATTCACCCTTTGTATTAATGAAACTATTAGAACTGAAAAATAATAATAAAAGAAATATCTTTTGTATAACAAACATGTTTTTTTAAATCATGTATTAATAGTTCAAGTCTTGTGAATATACTTTTGCATAAAGTATATAAAATTTATGATTCTGCTTTATATTACCTATTCATTCTGTATTGTACCCTATACATTATCCATAACGTTATAATATCCCGTGGTTTTAAGAGATAAGCGAACATGTTTAGTTCTTTTAAGACATGCATGCAGTCGATCAAATTTGGATGAATTCCAGTACTTTATGATTACACATTTTAGTTAAGATAACTTTATGTATATATATATATATATATTTTCAATATTAAAACAAAAAAAAATTCAAAATAATGCCCTAACTAAATAGTACAATATATATTTTATAAAAACAAAGATTAGTTATTCTATTCATTCCTCAAAAGAAATTTTTAAGTTAAAATACTAAAAACTCAATTTAGTATAATTTTTCTATACAAAAAAAAAGCATAGACTAATGTAATTTTAAAATATTTAAAGTTTAATTCCTATATTTTATAGGGGACCCTGTATTTTTTTTACCCTAACCTGTATCAAATTTATTAAAAACCCGTCTCTTATCCTCAGAATTCTTAAGGGTATGACTATTTCTTATTTTTTCAAGGAAGCTTTTTAAAACTTAACAGATTTTAGTATAAATATATATATATATATATATCACCATATGTATATATGAAGAGTAGAACCTATATAGGACTACACGAAATAATTCGCATATATTGACGGGTTTAAATAGCTCATTTCATACATTTACCTACTCAAAATGTGTCAGAACTGTTTAAATTTGAGAAAAAGCCCAATAGCCGCATTTCTTATCGCGAGTGATTCATCGTGACAAAGCAAGATGTTCGCTTATCTGCTAATATGACTCATTGTGATTCAGCGATATGTATGTCGTGGGGATACTGGATAGCCGTCTGTTTTTCTTAATTTCATTTCTAAAATATATTTTGAACTTTAAACTAAAAATACATTCGTGTAAAACTTATTTTTATATTGTATGAATACGTACTCATTTGAGAATAGCACTCTATTTCTTAAAATAACTGGACAATCATAGTATTTTTACAGGGTACGTGAAGGAGCCCTTTTCATTCAAACAGGGGATCTTGGATTTTTATGGAAGGTCAGTATCCCTCGTATTTCTGTCGCCATAATATAACATGAATCTATTGAATTTATTTTGTGAAGGTAGCTTAATATCTATAACTTTTCAAGTTTCTTTCCAAGGATTTCTATATTTTGTACATATCGATGTGTAAGTTGTGCTTTTAGCCTAACATGAATTGAAAAAAAAAGGGTAAGGTATAAATTACCTGATTTTAGGAAGGGTTCTTATGCATAATTGGATTTTTGTGAAGGCCGTCTTTTTATTCCAAAAGGGAACCCCTACAGTTTTTGTGAAGGGATTTTTTTTATTCGAATAGGGCATGTATCTAATTTATTTTATGAAGGGGCCCTATAGTCTAATGCGAGTTCACACTTCGAAGGGTCCCTGTATTTTGAACCTATCGATGCGTAAGCTGTACTTTTAGCCTAACTTGAATTGAAAAAAAAAAAGGTCGAATAGGGCATGTATCTAATTTATTTTATGAAGGGTCCCTATAGTCTAATGCGAGTTCACACTTCGAAGGGTCCCTGTATTTTGAACCTATGGATGCGTAAGCTGTACTTTTAGCCTAACTTGAATTGAAAAAAAAAAAAAAAGGTAAGGTGTAAATTATCTGATTTTATGAAGGGTCCTTATGCATAAATGGATTATTGTGAAGGGTTCCTTTTTATTAAAAAGGGGATCTGTTCACTATTTTAATTAACTACGCACTAGCTGGTAAAATTATATTTTGTTCACATAACATTTCAATGATGTTGGAAAGTGATTCATGAATTATGTCGCTACGCATGATTTTTCATTCTTGTTTATTTTATATATACGTTAAAATTCTTCGTTTTGTAGCACTCTGTATTTTTTGAAGTGTGTATTGTTAGGCTATCGAAGGGCTCCTCTGGGTAAAAAAAGGGAGGGGGGGTAGGGGGAGGGGGAGGGGACGAGCTGTTAAATTTAGTACTGTATAATTCATACGGGACCCTGTATTTTTTACTATAACCCCGTGGTGATTCCTGGGACCAGGAAGTTTTGACTCTAGGTCACTTCTAGCCAAAAGCTCACACCTTAAGGCAAAATTCATTTCAGTTGAGAGTTTATATCTTAGATTACTTTCAGTTGAAAATCCTACTTTTGGCAATTTTTTAAACTAAAAATTCTATTTTAACTCTAAATTCTATTTTTGGTTTAAAAGAAAAAAAAATCTTAATACCTTTTTCAATGCATGAATCATTATTTCTAACATATATATTGAATAGCATACTCTCGTTGAAAAAAAAAATCGCAAAAAAATTTCTAAGTTCCCTAATTAAAATTAATGAATGACCCTTTTTAATTAAACCATTATTGACTTTTAAAATTCTCCACTAACGTGTATATCGAATACCCTACTCTCGTTGAAAAAAAAAGTTCTGCAATTAAAATTAATTAATTACTATGTTTAATTAATATTTTTAATTAATTAATCATTCACATCTACTGCATATACTCATAATCAAACTGCATACTCTCGTTGAAAAAAAAAAATGCTACGAAAAATTTCTAAGTTCCCCAATTAAAATTAATTAAAATTAAAATTAATTAAATTTCTAACTCGCTAAAATAAATCCCTTGAAACACACCTCGTACTCTAGTAGGAAATTCTCCGCGAAAAAAAAAATTTTTGCTTCAAAAAATTTCTAAGTTCCCTAATTAAAATTAATTAACACTAATCCTTAATTAATCCCCTTATCTTAGGTGGTGGAGGAGGGCACTTCGGGAGGAGCTGAGCTGCACTTTGGGAGGAGGAGGGCACTTCGGGAGGAGGAGCTGAGCTCGGTGCTGCACCTTGCACCGGCTCCGAGCTCCTCCTGAGGTCGGACTCTCATTTTCTCTCTACTTATCTGTCTGTGTATATTTTCTTCATAAATAATTCTTTCTCACAGATTTATGTCTTTTAAATGACACTTTAAAAATTAATAAGTTAACACGGATTCTTATTTTATTAAAATCCAAAAGAACGTTTATCGGATTGTTAGGTTTTTCTTCATAATACTACCAATTTTCTTTTATAAAACCATTTTATCTCTCTGTGTATATTTACTTCATAAATAATTTTTTCTCACAGTTTTATGTGTTTTAAGCGACACTTTAGAAATTAATAGGTAATACGGATTTTTATTTTATTAAAATCCAAAAGAATGTTCATCGGATTGTTAGGGTTTTCTGCATAATATACTAGATATTTTTTTATAAAACTATTTTATCTCTCTCTCTGTATATTCTATTCAAAAATAGTTTTTTTTTTCTCGGTGTTAAGACTTTTATGTGAAAGTATTTAAAAATTAATAGCTAACACATATTTGCATTTCATTGAAATTCAAAAGAAAATTCATCAAGTGTGTTATCGAGCTTCTGTAACGAATTATTAGATTTTTCCTTATAATATTATCTATTTTCTTTTATAAATCTATTTTACCTCTCTATGTATATTTTATTCATAAATAGTTTTCTCTCAGTTTTAAGTCTTTTAAGTGACAGTATTTGAATATTAATAGCAAACATAGATTTGCATTTCATTAAAATACAAAGGAAAATACATCTAATGTTATAGAACTTCGATATAGGAAAATTAGATTTTTGTTCATAATGCGTAATACTTATTTTCTTTTATAAAAGTATTTTATCACTCTGAATATATTCTATACAAAAAGAGTTTTTAGTTTCTTATACCTTAAGTCTTTTTAAATGAAAATATTTAAAATTCCCCAATAACATAGATTTACATTTCATTAAAATGCAAAAGGAAGTTCATCAAGTGTTATCGAGCTTCAATATCTGATCATTAGATATTTGTTCATATTGAATATATATAAATATTTTGTTCATAATGCGTTATATGCTACTTATTTTCTTTAATAAAACTATTTTTTTACTCTCTATATATTCTACTCATAAAGAGTTTTTAATTTCTTCAATCTTAAAACTTTTTAAATTAAATTATTTAAAATTTTACAGATAACACGGATTTACATAATATTAAAATGTTTTGTTTAATATTCTTTTTATTTTTTAATACTGGTTAAATTTAAGTACTTATTTTGTGTAGAAATATGCATGGAATAAAAGTGCATGCCGCACACATCTTATTTACAAAAACAATTTTCGAACTAGAATGAAGCTTCTATTTTTCAAATAAATTATTTATGTATTCCTAGATAACACATATTTACGTAATATTAAAATTCTAAAGAAAGTTTATCAAGTGTTATTAACATTTGATATTGGATTATTAGATTTTTATACATAATAATACACATTTTTTGATAAAGTTATTTTATCGCTGTATGTCCATTTCATTCATATATATATATATATATATATATATATATATATCTAATTAGACCTTTTAGAAGAGCTGGAAATTAATGAATATAAAAAAGGATGTGAATTTTCTTGCGTACTACGCAGCTTACAACCAACAGAGTGAAAAATGTCCTGACTTGCAGTAATATTATGTGGTTTATAGTTTTTAGTTTGTTTTTGTGATATTGGTTCTGCAAGTGTTTTATCATTGGAGTTTATTATATAGTTAGATTTTTAGATTTTTCAGAAGAAAAAAAAGAAATATCTAATAATTTGATATCAAAGTTCGACAAAACATGAACTTTCTTTTAAATTTGTAATATTATGAAAAACAGTTTTATCTTGGATAATATTTATAATTATATATATAGAGAGAGATATACGAGGGCCGTTTTTTTCCCAACATCCGATAGGCCATAAAAAAAGACAAGCATAGATAGAAAGATGATTTTATTACTAAACGTTATGTACATTTATAGTTATTTTTCAACATAATCACCTTGTAAATTGAGGCACCGAAGTCAGTCATAGTACCTGTGGACAAGCTTTTCAATACCCTCTTTATAAAAAGTTGCCGTCCAGTGATGTGAGATGAGTCTGAACAGTGGCTTGAAGTTCATCATTCGTATGGAAATTTTTGCCTTCTAGCCATTTTTTTAATTCAGGAAGAGATGAAAATCAATCAGCGCTAAGTTGGAGCTACACGGCGGATCATCAAACACGTTCCATTTCAATGTCGGTTCGCCCGCCTTTAAATTTCCGACACCATTCACCATCAACACCATCACGCAGACAGTTTTTCCTACACACATGGGTCATTCTTCGGTGAATTTCTGATGCACTATTCCCTTCTGCTTGAAAAAAGAGGATAACACTACGCAACTCGCACTTGGTGGGTGCATCAATCGTACCAGCCATGTTTACGTGCCTACAGCTCAGTTTAAAATGACGAGCTGGCGTCGGCAGTAGCAGAGGTTATAGTTCGGGAGATGGGCAGTCGCTTTCCACGCATCTTTGCCTCTTATCACTCATGTGGTTGATTAGCGGCTCGATCGGAGGTTGAACAAGAACGAAAAATCATGCGTCAAGCATAGATTATGTAACACTTTCTAACGCTTCCAAAATAATTTTACAAATCATTACCGTTTAATAAGCTGAAAGGTAAAATCTAAGTAAACAATTTGGAAAACACATAACATATTTAAAAACGTAATTTCTGGAATTTCCAACATATATTTCCAACACATACAATATTCGGAAAAATATTCGAATACTTTTAATCAGCACTGTATATGATCTATAGAATTGTATATATACTTACATAGGATGCTAAATTTTAGTTTAGTTAGGAAACGCGTAGCACAGTTTAAAATTCTTCTTCTGGAGTTTCTGTCAATAAACGGAAATGTGTTCGCGAACTTTTTTGCTGCCCTGTATATGATCTACAGAATTTATACACACCAAGTAATAGACAAAAAGTGAGTTAAATTTAAAATCGCGTTCAGCAACTTAAAACGCACTTCCAGGAATTATTGTTAACAGACAGTAGAGAACTCTTTTGTGTGTCCCTGTAAATGAACGATGACTGCTATACACACAATATTCTGTCGTAAGCCTCTTGTAATACACCTTAGTGATATATATAAATTTCAATGCGTTTAAAATAGTGAAACATTATTTAATTAAACCGCAAACGATTTTTCTCCATAGACGTAATGTAACGGAATTCTTTTGACTGTCTCTGTAAAGTAACTATAAGTGCTTTGCACACCCTATTCCATATTAAGCTTCTTGTAATTGCACCTTAGTGATATATATCAATTACAATGTGTTTGAAATTGTGTAACATCATTAAAATAAACCACAAATGATTTTTCCCCATACACCGTAATGTAACGGAATTCTTTTGAGTGTCCCTGTAAAAAAAAATACAAGTGCTTCAGTTGAAATAGGGAACATGCTATAGATAACGACAATAACATATAAAAATTGCAGGGCAATCCGAGCATATTTACGGGAGTTAGAGTAGCCAGACGGCCAGACGGCCAGACAAACCGAAGTCATAAACACTTTTCAACTGGGCTGATAAGTGTTAAAAAAACTGCCCTCGTATATATATATATATATATATATATATATATATATACAGTCAAACCTCGTTATACCGCCATTATCCGTTCAAGAAATTTTTGGCGCTATAACGAGTTTGGCGGTATATCGAATTAAAATACAATAAAAATTAATTTTCATACTATTATACTAATATTATTATTATTATAAAAATAAATATCAGTAATGCCTTTTTATTAAATTATCCAATGGTATATAGTATATTATAATAGTATAAATTAATATAATATAATTAATATACATAATATAATTAATGCTACATGATTCAAAATTATCCAATTAATGTATGAAATTAACATGCACTTACCTCTTTATATAGTCAATTTTAGATAAAGTAGATAATTATGCACATAACAGACACACACATACATTAAATATCACACTGAATTATTTTACTTTAATTATCTTTTACAGGAAAATATTTTAATATGCTAGTTTGAGTTTTCCTTTCAATATTGATTTTTTCAATATCTTTTTCTACAACTAAAAGATTGTTCATCATTTTTTTATCAGTTGCATGTTTTTCTAAGAAAATTCTTATTTTCCCAATGCAATTTTTAACTTCATCAGATGTAACATGCGGCGTTTCAGCTTCTTCAGCTTCGCTGTCAGATGAATTTTCATTTTCATTTTGATTGGCAACAATTTCTTCGATTGTCAAATCTTCAAATGTTGAAACACTTTTGTCTATATTAATGTACTCAATTGCCGATAGAGGATGCTCAATTTCTGTTAATTTGTGTATTTCGTCTTGTAGTTCCTGAAGTGCTGTACTGTTTTGTTTTTTAGTAGATCCTTCAGGTTTAATCAATCCAGTATGTTTCCAGCAGTTAACAATAGTTTCTGATGAAATTTCATCCCATGCTTTTTTTATCATGCGAATAGCATCATGTAAAAGGATTGGAGAAAAATCATCTTTACTGATTTTTTCAATGATATGGCGGACGTGATACTTTCGATAATGAGCTTTGAATTAGTTTATTATACCAGCATCCAAAGGTTGCAAAAATCCAGTACAGTCAGGAGGTAAAAATTCAATGCGGATATTACTCATTGGATATGCTTTGTAACAAGGGGCATTATCCAAAATCAATAAAATATGGCGTTTGCTTCTTTTCATTTCTATGTTGAAATTCGCTAACCATTTTTGAAATAATGCTGAAGTCATCCACGCTTTGTTATTATTCTCATAATCTACATAAAGAGCAGGATTAAAATTTTTAAAACATCGTGGCTTAGCTGATTTTCCAATCACTGTCATAGTTCTTTTATCAGATCCATCACTATTCGTACAGAACACAAGAGACACACGATCTTTTTTTTTTTAATCCTTTAGCAGGCCCACTCGAAATTGTTTTATCTGGCTGCAAGCGGTAAAAAAGGCCACTTTCATCCATATTGTAATCCCATTGGAATCCCATTGTCCTCTTGTTTATATTCTAAAATCAGCGCACTCAGTTTTTTGCGAACATTTGACACAATATCTTCATCAACACCTGCAGTTTCACCACTTCGTATGTACTGAGAGAATCCTCGTCGCTTTTTAAATCTGTTCAACCAGCCACTACTGTATTCGAAATCTGTAATATTCATTTGCTGGCCAAGAACTTTTGCCTGCTCTCTGATGACATCTCCGTTGATAGTGGCATTTTTAGCACTCATTTGTTGTATCCATGTGCAAAGGGTATCCTCTAAGTCTTCATGTTTCGCTGTTTTCAGTCTTTTTACAGATGATTGCAGTTCGTTGGTGTTAATCCATTTTTCTGTATTCATCAAAATGTCTCCGATGCAGCGCCTGCTAACAGGCTTTTTCCAGAGTATAGAAAAATGATTGGAGATGTGTTGCTGCGATACATTCACATTTCTTTCTTTATATTCACAAATTTCCCGCTTTTCTGAAATTGATAAAACTGCTCTTTTCGCCATAATGAGTTAAAATAAAGAGACAGAATGATATTTTACAGTTTTAGCTGGTGAATTCTTCGATGTTTCAATCAACGTCCGACCAAAATTTTGAATGAGAGATTTTGCACTGCACACCGTTTTCTTTCTAAGAAATCGACATAAAGTACAGGGAGAAGTTATTTTTTACATTGTTCTCACCTGAGAGAGGAGAGACCCTTTCAGCCAATGGCGTGCCATGCCTTGTTTTCTCCCCGCTCCAGAAGCGGATCGGATCACGTGACTCGCCAGTCTGAATCAGAAGTTTTACTTGCTCGGCACTCAGTGCGCGTTATTTTTCTTCTCCCAATGACAAGTAGAATGGGTAGCAGGTGCATTTTGGCAGATGTTGAGAACAATATAAATTCTTTGCTATTCAATAAAGTTTGAATTGAGCTTGAAAACATCTAGACACATGAAAAGGAAGTGTCCTTTGAAATTCTAACAAAAAATTTAAAAAAGAAAGATATGCAAAGAAAATACAGTAATTTATAGACATTTTTTTTGGCGGTATATCGAGTTGGCGCTTTAACGGATACATTACATTGAAATTCCTATTTGGCAGATTTGTTCATAGACGCAATTGGCGGTTAAACGGAATTGGCGCTATTTCGAGATGGCACTAAATCGGGGTTTGACTGTATATATATATATTCCAATACTGGGATTTGGTTTCGACACATGTTTGCCATTGGCGATGTGTACTCATGAACAATTTTCCATCTTGTGCTGCAATCCTGCAGCCTTTTCAACATATAGAATTGAGAAATGCCCGAATGGATGTCGTTGGGATAGCTTAAATGGCAGAGCATCGGTGTATTATAACTTGAGTCCGGGTTCGATTCATGGTCTGGACATTTTTCACTCTGTTGGTTGTACGGTGCGTAGAAAGCGAAAAATTTGCATCCCTTGTTATATTCATAATTTTTAGTTTCTTACATTTTTATTTCTTTTAAATAAAGCTGTAAAAAAATCCTATATAACATTGTTTTAGATAATAGTAACATATCAAAGAAATTTCGTGATGTTTTGTTGTACTTTCATATAGAGTCATTAGATTTCTTTTTTCATAATACTATTAATTTTCATTTATAAAACAGTTTTATCACTCTCTCTCTATATATTTCATGAACCAATTTTAATTTCTTACATTTTTAACACTTTTCAAAAGCTTTTTCGAATTCGGTTTGTCTGTCTGTCTATCTGTCTGCCGTCTGTCCGTGCTCTAACTCGCGTAATTAAACTCAAATTGTCACGTAATTGATATATGTCATTGAGGTTTGCTATAGCATGTTCGGTATTGAAAGTAGTATGTAGCACTTATACTTCTTGTACATGGGTATTCAAAAAATGCTGTTACATTACGGTCTATGGTGAAAAGTCCTTTGCAGTATATTTTAATGATGTTACACTATTTCAAATAAATTGAAATTGATATACATCGCTGAAACGCATTACAAGATGCTTACTATCGAATATAGCAGGTGTATCACTTATAATTAACCTACAGATATCTCAAAAGAATTCCGTTATATTATAATCTGTAGGGGCAAAGCGTTTAATCATGTTACACTATTACAAACATATTGAAATTTATATATTTTTCTAAGGTGCACTAAAACGTACTTTTTGCAGAATATAGAGTGTAAAGCATTTATCATTCATTTACAGGGCCATACGAAAGTATTCGTTTACATAATGGTTTACGGGGAAAATTTTTTACAGCGCATTTTAATTATGTTACGCAATTTGAAATACAATAAAATTGATATAAATTACTGAGGTTTACTACACGATACTTGTTGTATAATATGTTGTGCATAGCATTTATCGTTCATTTACAGGGACACACAAAAGATTTCGGATACAGTACTGTATCGAGAAGTATTATCTATAAGCGATAATTATTGGAAGTGCGGTTTCAGTGAGGTATGCGTTTAACTATTTTTTTCCATACTATGTGGTATGTATAAATGCAATACACTCTAAAAAAAAAAAATCTGTGAAAATACAAGAGATTTTCCGTAAAATTTTACGGAGAAGTTTCATTTTTCCAAAATTTCAGTACAATTTTTTTAAATGTCATTAGTTCCGTTAAAGAGACTTCAAATCCGTAAATATGCAGAAAGTTTTCCGTAAGTTTAATGGATTTTTTCCATATTTCTTTCAAAACAGTACAATGTCCGTATTTCTTCCAAAACAGTGTAATTTCCGTAATTGACGTTTAAAGGGTGAGTAAAGCCTTTTTTGAAATACGAATTAAGATTGTTGTATTTACTAGAATTCTTCTAGGATACAGGCCTGGCCCGGCTCGACCCGCTGGCCCATTCTAACAGAGGCCATGTCAATTTATTGTGAAAAGAATAGTAATATTTATATTTTTTAATAAAATGTTTAGAAATTAATTTTATTTTATAAATTACAGAAAAAAAATATTTTTTTAATCTACTTATTTTTTTCTTGATAGTACTTCAGAATTATGATTTTTTTTTCACTATTTTTCTTTTAATTTTACTTTTTTAATGTGAGGCAATATTGTGTTATTTAAAGCTTGCATAACATAGTATCTCTGCAAATTATATCTATGCAAATTGGTATTAAACTAAACTGATTTGGCGTACAAATTTAGGAATTACGCTAAAATTAATTATTTTATAAATTATAATTTTACAAAGTTTACAATTTTTTTCTTAAATTTATATAATTAGTTAATATTTTTTCTTTACTTTTATAAAAATCAAGTTTTTAATTTTATAACGTTTTCAATTTATTTCGTTAGTTCATTTTTTTATAAATTAAAATAATTTAATTTAAATTAAATCAGTTAGTCCATATTTAAGCTTACCTATCCCAAGGTCATTAATTTCAAATTTTTCTCTATTTTTTATTTTTTTATTTTTTTTTATTTTTAAAATTATTTAGTTTAAAAGAACCGTACGCAAAAGCTCTCAGTATAGCTGAAATATAATAATTTAATTTATTATAAAATTGTTTATTTGCATAAGTTTTTTTAAATAAGAGATAAAAAAAAAAATATTTTAATAGCATGTAATAAACAAGTCTGATTAAGATAAATGTTGTTTTTATTGGAATTGATAAATAGATAATCAGGCAAATAATTAAAAAAGTATATGTTCGAAAAAAGAAAATGTTGGTACCAGTGTTGAATTCAGGGGGTGGCCTGGAGGGGACATCCCCCCGGAAGATTTTAGATTTTATACTTGTAATGGTCAAAAAGTGCAATTCTTCCCCCCCCCCCCCCCCCCCCCCCCCCGGAGCCAGAGAAATACCTCCCGGAGAAAAATGTCTGAATTCAACACTGGTTGGTACTATTGCAAAAAGAAGCAATTATTGCTCTTAATACAATGTTTTATACATATAATACATAATAAATTTAAATTTATCTCTTATAAAGCACCAAATAATACGGCAAATTATTGAAAATTATGAAAAGAAAATATTAAAAACATTGGAAAAATCCACCTACAGATGAAACCTCAAGTTTTTGCATCATAAAAAGCGATTCAAGTAAGTAACAGCATTTGAGCGAAAAACCGCAACCGGTCTTAGCGCCGTAGTCTGGGTCATCGGTTTAGTATACGGGAGATTACGGGTTCGATTCCGTTCGCGGCAAGGGTTGGTTAATTTCTATAAACATACTCCGGAATGAAAAAAAGAAGCAGAAATGAATCTGTCCCTTATAAGGTTGTCCTCTCGAAGTACCTTTTTTTTTCTTTTTTGGTCCTATAAATTTTATTTCAACGACATAAAAATTTCTAAAAAATACGGAAGATATCTGTTATAAAACGGAAATTTAAAAACGGATATTTCAGAATTCACGGAAAATTTCCTGGAATTTACGGATTTTTTTTTCCGTTAAAATACGGAAATAGTACTGGCGTCTCGATTGCCAGTACAATTTCCGTTTTTTTTCATTAATTTTTTTTTTACAGTATACATCATATACAGGGCTACACAAAAGAATTTGTAAGCATTACTTTTGCAGTAAATTGCTTAAAGGATGTTTTTAATTGAGTTATGCATGTTGAACATGAAATATATTTAATATACTAAGAGATGTTTGTTGAATATAAATAAAATCGTATACAGGGCAACGCAAAGAACTGGATATGTGGCCGCATCTGTATGATAATTTCTTGCAAGTGTAATTTCAATAGTTTTCAGCGTGTTTTTGCCTGAATTAAACATTAGCTTAGTATGAGGTGTGTATAAAAATCTATATATAGATAGTATACAGCGCTGTACAAAAGAATTCAAACATGTTTCCGTCTGTTGGTAGAAATTGCTGAAGATGAATTTTCAACTGTGTTATGTGTTTTTTTATACTAAACAAAATTGCAGTATACTATATAGTGTATATACAGATCTATAGATTAACAACAAGTCTGTACAAGAGGATGGGGGTACATTTCTGGCTATGGCCTGTGTTGCAAATCACGTGAGCGGCGGAGATTGGCGCCGACTGTCTGTCTACCGGGGAGTCCCCTCTGTGACACAATAGAATTAATTTCAGTATCATGAGGTGTTCGGATCGAAATGGAAGCAAAATGTCGCTTCCTAAAATTTATTCTAGAATATTTTAATTAATGTTTAATATCTATTTAGTGTTTGATGTGTCTGTCTGCGTGTTATGTGTTCGTATATTAAACCAAGAAAAAGACAAATCGTTAGTATTATTTTACCTGAAATACACCAGAATCTCGTAACAAGAAATGATATTTACTGCATTTCTCCAATTCCTTCAAAAATCATGAATTACCAGATTTCATTCAAGAATGTTGATTTCTATATATTATTATGCTCTCCCAACCAGCACGCTTGAGTGATTATTATGATTAATTATTTTTATGGTGACAACAAACCCGGGAGCTTTAATATTAAAGTTTTAATGTATTGCTCCAAGTGATTAGTGATTATCATCAAGATTAAGTTCAACATTTTCGAAGACGACTTACTGGATTAAGATTATATCCCGGCAAAATCAGGTACTGTACCTTTTATTTGTTTTTAAAAATGAATCTCGAAAAATTAAAATCAAAGCGCAAGGTAATTAAAACTGCCTGTACGAAATTTATTACAAAAATTGAAACATTTATGGAAAGTGTAGATTTAGAAAATGAAAATGATTTTGAGACACTCTCGGAATATTTGAACAATTTAATTGAAAAACAAGATGAATTAAAGTTAATAAATCCTAAAATTGAAGAGTTAATATCTGATACTACTCTTTTTGAAGCAGAAATTCAGAACAGTATTGAGTATGACGATACCATTAATGAAGCAAAATTTAAAATTAAAGGAAAATTAAAAAAGTTTAAAGCTAACGCTGAACTGAGCAATACAAGTACTGCATCAAATGCCAGTACAAATGCCAGTACAATTCCGTATCCTAATACACGATCACCTACAATAAATTTACCCAAGATAACTATACCAATATTTAAAGGTGATCCTAACACATTTCTTGAATTTATAAATAGTTTTAAAAGTACTATAGATTCTAATGAAAACTTGAGTAGCATTGAAAAATTCATATATTTGAAATCGTTTCTGTCAGGAGAAGCTTATAAAACGATTTCAGGATTTGCTCTAAATGAACAAAATTATAAATCGTCTCTAGATTTACTAGAAAACAGATATGGAAAAACAGAATATTTGATTAGTGGGTTTATAAATAAACTATTAGAAATTGAGCCTGTAAAGTCTGCTTCAAATACCAGATCGTTACGAGAATTGTACGATGAATGTGAAGTTAGCATTAGAAATTTACAAGCGATGGGGGTGGCTTCAGATAATTTCGGATATTTACTTATTCCAATAATTTTAAGGCAATTACCCCATAATTTGGTTGTAGAATTTCAAAGAAAAAAAATGTTGATAAATCTGGTGACGTCAATGAATTAATGAATTTTATAAAGTTTGAAATAGAATCACGAGAAGCGGCTAACGCGGTGTCAGGAATTTCCTTGAAAAATAATGAAACATCTCGATGGGAAAGAAAAAATCCGACTAGATTAAAAACTAATGTTCCCACTTCAGTCGCGCTTAACACGGTTGTAAAAAATGTTTGCATATTTTGAAATTCAAATCATTATAGTCTAAAATGTAAGGAAATCTCGGACGAACAAAAACGTTATAAGTTAAAAAGAAGTGGGAGGTGTTATCGATGTTTGAATAAAAATCACCTATTATCTTCTTGTAAAGTAAAAATTCAACCTTGCGAATTATGCCAAAGTTATCAGCATAATTATTTATTTTGCCCCACTAAGAAAGATAAAAATCGTCCCGTTGAAAATGCGGAAACACCCGAATCTTCCCGAATTCTCGAAAACCAAACTGTATTATCATCAGTTATTAAGACTCAAAATTCCTCCGAAAAATATTCAACATTATTACAAACTGCTTGTGTACAGGTGCTAGGTATCTCTAAAACCTTATATACGGGGCTTTTATATGACTCGGCCTCTTCTAGAACGTTCCTTACAAAAAGTCTAGCGACAGCTTTGAAATTAAAACCTAGGAAAAAGGAAAGGCTTCTAGTTTATACGTTCGGAAACCGCAAAGCCATAGAACAAGAGTTCGATGTTGTGAATATTACAGTACGCAGTCGCGTTCCCCCCTACGCTGACATACAAATTGAAGCGCTTGTGTCAGAGGTCATTAGCGGAGCGAAAATTATCGCCTCAGTTGATTCTCAGTTAATAAATAAACTCGGTCTTAATGAAAATGAACTTGCTGACACATTTATTCATGCAAAACCCATCCAAATTCTTTTAGGTGCTGATTATATGTTTTCAACGATAATTGGAGAAGTTAAAAAAATAAATCAATCGTTGTTTATTCAACCAACGATATTTGGAAAAACTTTAGTAGGTAGAATTTATGGCGCTAAATTACAGAGTACTTCCTGTTTAAAAATAATATGCTCGTCAATAGATAATGACTTAAGAAACTTATGGGAAATGGAATCGTTTCTAAAAAGATAAACAAGATGATGAACATTTTGAGGTCATAAATAAATTCGAGAAGGAAATATGTTTCGAAAATGGTAGGTATGTAGCACCACTTTTGTGGCGATGCGATACGGATAGACAAAATTTATGTAACAATTACCAAGTCGCGGATAAAAGATTTGCAGTTTTGGAAAGACGGTTAAAAGATGATCAATCTTTATTTTTAAGATATAATGAAATTATGAAGGAACAATTGAATGAGGGAATTATTCAAAAGTGTAATGATAATTGTTCTGTAGATTACGTAATGCCTCATAGAGCGGTTTTTAGAGAAAATTCTTCTAGCTCTAAAACTAGAATTGTTTATGATGCGAGCAGTCGACAGGGTAGTAACAAAAGTTTAAATGAATGTCTTTTCTCTGGGGAAAATTTAAATCCTAATCTCGTAGATGTTATACTGAATTTCAGGCGGCATAAAATTGCCTTTTGTGGGGATTTGGCCCGAGCCTTCCTGCAAATAGAGGTTTCGAGGAGTGACAGGGATTATTTATGTTTTTTATATTTTGATGACTGCGACATAAATAAACCACCAACCTTATATCATTTTAATCGACATTGTTTTGGCCTCACCAGTTCCCCCTACGTGTTAGCTTCAACTCTAAAAAAACACATTAAAAATTATAAGGAGGCCAATCCCATCGCATACCACATGTTAGATAATTATTTATACGTAGATGACTTGATTCACGGAGCATCTACGGTACCAGAAGCTTTTAAGCTGTCATCTTGTGCAGTTTCAATTTTTAAAGACGCGAATATGAAGTTACGGAAATTTAACTCCAATTCTGTAGAATTAAAGGAACAGTGGAAGAATGCCGACCCTGTAATTGAAATAGAAGAAAAACAATCAAACCTTAAAATACTAGGAATAAATTGGAACAATAAGGAGGACTTTCTGTCCATAGATTTGACATCTTTAGCGTCAAACGGTGATTTAAAATTCACCAAAAGACACGTTCTCCACACTGCTGCTAAAATATTTGATCCTATCGGATTCCTCAATCCCTTTATGATTAGAATTAAGCTCCTCTTGCAGGAATTGTGGGAATCTGGTCTTGACTGGGATGACACATTTTCCGAAGAAATTGTAAATAAATATCAAACGTGGTATAAAGAAACAAAACTACTAGAAAATATGAAAATACCTAGATATTATTTTGATTCAGATGTAACAGTAAACAAAGTTCAAGTTCATGTTTTTTCTGATGCTTCGTTAAAATCCTACGGAGCTGTAGCCTATTTTAGATACAGGACATCAGAAGGCCATTTTAATACTTGCTATATAATTTCAAAATCGCGAGTTGCTCCTTTAAAAAGAGTTAGTTTACCGCGATTGGAGCTCTTAGGAGCTTTAACAGCTGCCAGAATTGCCAACCATATTAAACATCTTTTCAGTTATATTGAAAATATAATTTTGTGGTCCGATTCTACTATAGTTTTGCACTGGATTAAGGGATCGGCCGCCAAGTGGAAACCGTATGTTGCAAACCGCGTAGCTGAAATTCAGGAAATGACCGATCCTAGTTCTTGGCGGCATGTTAATAGCAAGGATAACCCGGCAGACATGCTTACTAGGGGGCTCTCTTCCAAGGAGCTAATAAATTCAAGACGCTGGTGGTATGGTCCTGAGTGGCTTATTAATCCCGAAATTGATTGGCCGAAAGAAAATAAGCTAAAAATCAAATCATTCATTCCAGAAATTAAAAATGAATGCAAAGGCGAAATAATAGTTAATTCAATCATTGTTAATGAAAAAATAATTGATATAGAAAAATTCAGTAGCCTAAAAAAATTGTTAAGAGTCACTGCTTACGTGATATATTTTATAAAATTGCTAAAGGGCAATCACGAGAAAGTCTGTGCACTTACACCAGAAAATCTTCGAGAAGCAGAGCTGTATTGGATAAGGCTAGTTAAAGTGAATTTTTTTCTAATGAAATACAGTGTTTAAAAAATGCCAAACCTCTTCCAAAAGACTCGCACTTGCTTTGTTTGAACCCATTCCTTGATTCCGAAGGCGTCCTGCGTGTCTCTGGTCGACTTGGGAAAGCTGATTTTTCAACGGATGAAAAACACCCGATAATTCTTCCGTCCAAAACGAAGTTTTCCGAATTGATAATTTGGGATGCTCATGTTAGAGTATTTCATTCAGCGGTTCCTCACACCCTCGTACAAGTGAGAGAAAAATTCTGGTTACTAAATGCTAGACAAACAATAAAAAATCAACTGAAAAAATGCATTATTTGCAAAAGGTTTTCATCAATTCCAGGAGACCAGACGATAGCTCCATTGCCACCTGATCGTGTCGAACAGTCAGCGCCATATAGCGTAATAGGAGTCGATTTTGCAGGACCTTTATTTGTCAAAGATTCTGACAGCAAACAGTATATATTGCTAATAACGTGTGCTGTAACAAGAAATATCCACCTGGAACTTGTTGACAATTTGTCAACACAAACATTCTTACTTGCCTTTAGACGGTTCATCGCTCGTCGTGGATTATGCTCCGTTATTTATTCCGATAACGCACGAACATTTAAACGCGCTGAAATAGAACTTAAGAGACTATGGACTATAGTGACTCATCCAGAGGTGAAAGAATTTTTTGCTTCCAATAACATAAAATGGAAGTATATAGTGGAAAGGGCCGCCTGGTGGGGCGGATTTTATGAAAGAATGGTAAGGTCTGTAAAAACTGCGCTGCGAAAGACATTGGGCAGATCTTCTCTGACCCTTAATGAGTTGCATACAGTACTTATTGAGGTTGAAGGAATGGTGAACTCCAGACCCATGACATACATAAGTGATGAAAGGCAGGACCCCCTACCATTAACTCCTGCCCATTTTTTAATAGGGAGAAGAATATCTTCTCTTCCCCCCGTACGGCTTCACCTTGACTCTAATTTCTCTTCTAGGAAAGAATTGCTTAAAGTCTTTAACTATCGGGAAAAATTGATGCGGCTGTTTTGGTCTAGATGGAAGAATGAATACTTATTAAATTTGAGGTCAGCCCACCAAAGTTTAAATAAAACCAATCTTCCCCAATTTAAAATAAATGATGTTGTTTTAATTAAAGATGATAAATTACCCAGAAATTTCTGGAGTTTAGGTAAAATTATAGAAATATTTCCTGGAAGAGATGGCAAGGTGAGAGCCTGTAAAATTAAGACTGAAAAGTCCATATTGAACAGACCTGTACAACTGCTTTTCAATCTTGAACTATAATGGACTGAGATAAAATTTGAACTTTAATAACTGGACTTTAATATAAATTTTCTTCTTCCTTTATTTAGTTGAATCAGTGTTGAACTCTCTCTTTTTTTAAATTAGCCTTGAAGTACGTATAATTTTATTATTATTCTATGTTTGTATTTGATTTAATTTGTATAACTTGTATTATTATTTAATGATTGTATTTCATTTAATTTGTATTGTTATATATATATATGTTTAGTGATGAACACCCCTATGTTCATGGTGGGGCAGTGTGTTGCAAATCACGTGAGCGGCGGAGATTGGCGCCGACTGTCTGTCTACCGGGGAGTCCCCTCTGTGACACAATAGAATTAATTTCAGTATCATGAGGTGTTCGGATCGAAATGGAAGCAAAATGTCGCTTCCTAAAATTTATTCTAGAATATTTTAATTAATGTTTAATATCTATTTAGTGTTTGATGTGTCTGTCTGCGTGTTATGTGTTCGTATATTAAACCAAGAAAAAGACAAATCGTTAGTATTATTTTACCTGAAATACACCAGAATCTCGTAACAAGAAATGATATTTACTGCATTTCTCCAATTCCTTCAAAAATCATGAATTACCAGATTTCATTCAAGAATGTTGATTTCTATATATTATTATGCTCTCCCAACCAGCACGCTTGAGTGATTATTATGATTAATTATTTTTAGCCTGTAATTACTGAAATCTGGTTTTCAAATGGGTTTGCGTTTTCTAAAATATTTACTTAGGTATGTTATTTAGTTTATTAAACAGCGAGCGATTTGTTAAAGTACTTTGTTAGTGTTGGAAAGTGTTTCATAATCTATGCTTGATTATGAAATGATTTTTCTTTCTTGTTTTTAAATGAAACTATTTTATAAATCCCAGATAACACTGTTTTACGTAATATTAAAATATTTAAAAAAAAGTTCATATTCTCTCGAACTTTGATATCGAATCATTACATGTTTTTTCATAATGTTTTTTTAAATTTTATATTTTATAACTACAATATTATTAAGTGTATTTTTTATTTATAAAAACCTTTTAGCTTGTTACATGTGCACATCTTTCAAAGCATTTTCTGATTATAGACAGATAAAAAAAAGAAGATATTTCTCACATATACAAACTAACGGGACAAAGAAAAACTCCATTTTTGTTAATTTTGTTTAATTTACATATTCAAATTTTTATTTCTTGAAATCGAACAAAAATGTGGAAGAGTTATTCGACCATACTTTTAACATTTTGAGATACAGTATTATAAAAAGCTAGAAAAAGCAGTTTTAATTTAGTGAAGATCTTTTCTATTTAAAAAAAAGTACATAAATCTAAAAAAAAAAAAAAAAAAAAAAAAAAAAACTTCAATCAAAATAAAGCAAACGGAATCAAAAGAAAATATTGAAATGCTTACACAGAACATATTTATTTTTGCTCACTTCTTTTACTTTCTTTGCTATTATGCATAAGTAATTAGTTTTGAGTGCTTCTTGTGAAATCTAAGACAGCTGTCTGTATAAGTTAGCCACTTGAATGCACAAATATGCGTTGATATTTTCCTTTTTCGGTTAATTTGCTTATTTCTTGTGAAAGCTACAAAACAAAGTTTATTGAGATGCAGTCGTCGTATTTAAATTTCAAAAGGGAAAAAAATCCAACTGCTTTCTTTTTATTTATTTTTTCCCATCGAAAATGCAGCTAAGACAGAAATTTCCAATAAGATCAACAATAATAATATTATCAGCAACAGTAGTAATATTATAAACTAAGAATAGGAATCTAAAATGAATTTGTTGTAAGTGTTACATTGCAAAGCATATGAATTCAAAAATATATGAGGGAATTCTATTCAATGTTAATCATGTACAAAATGGAATTGTTTAACTTTACAAACAAAATAAAGAATTCTTGTTTTATTCAAATACTTCTATTTTTTGGTATTCAAATTTTGAAAAAATGAAGATCCAACCGCTATTTTTTAATTTGTTCTGTTTTTCTGTTTATTTTCCTTTTTATTCTTTTTCTTTTTCTCTTTCTTTCTTTCTTCTTCTTTCTCTATTTCCTTTTCCTTTTTCTTTCTATTTCTTTCTTTCTTTTCTTTTTATTTCTCGATTTTTTCCTCCCCTCTTTCTTTTCTTTTTATTTCTCGATTTTTTCCTCCCCTCTTTCTTTTTCTTGAAAATACAAATAGTTCTAAAGAAGCAATTTCCCATAAAATCCCATGATAATAATATCATTAGAAACGACAATAATATTGTTAATATAATTAGAAATATAAAACGAATATGTTGTAAATATGCATAGTACTGTATCTCAAATGAATTTGAAAAATTATGAATGAATTCAGCAAACTTTTAATCAAGTAAAAAGTTTTTCAATTCAGCCTTTTTAAATCTATTTATTTATCTATTTATATATATAAATAGACGTGTGTGTTCCTATATTTCACTTTGCAGCCACAACTACACAGCGCATACCACTGGTGTTTTTGTGTGGTAGTAGCCTCAAGTCTCCCATCGTGCACTGTGGTGGTTGTATGTCGGTAGCTGTGGGGATGTGGGAGATATGGTGGTTGAAAGTGGTCGACCTAGGACATTTTCATATTTCGGCCAAAGTGTTCTAAAAAATGTTTGGAAATTTCTTAAACGGGAATTGGTTCATTCAACTTAACATGAAGTAATTATACTAGTATACTTACTAGATAACTAAGTAAGATGATTTCGGGCCCCTAGCGGTTGAAATTCAAACTAAACGATATTGCAGCGTGTGCGTAGCACGCCTGCTACACAATGCTGTAGGCAGAGGGGATAAGTGCTGGAGTTTCGTTCGGAAAGAGGTTTGTTTAGAACAGAATGCGCGACGAAAATGACTATTTTTATCAAAACTCCAAAAGTAGTTATTGATTTCTGGCCAACGGCGGAAGATACGTTAGTTTCTAAATAATAGATACCTTGTCTTATTCAGAATATTTTTTTGAGCATCAGACATGTATTAATGCTTATGTATATCCTTCATTCTTACTTATATCCTTCATTCTTACTTACATCTTTCATTCTTACTTTCCATCCCGTAATGAATAAAAAAATTGTAAATACATTCAAATAATATTTGTTTATTTATTCATCCGTTTTCTATGGTATTGTTTGTACTCTATGTAGTTGAATAGAACTATATAATGCATGGTTTGATATGTACTATTTCGGGCTCATTATTTTAAAAAAATCAACAGGCAAAATTGAAAAAAATCCAATTTTGTCCAGAATTACTTTTATGTCTATTAAAAATTAGACAGCTTTACATTCCGAGTACTCTCAATTCACATAACTATAGCTTTGAAAAAAAAATTAAGAATACATTAATTAAATTTTCCAACTTACTGTTAATTTGTACGATTATAAAAATAAAAATCAATTTTATGTCTTTAGTGAAAAGTCGCAAATGATGACAATTTGAATAAGATCAAGTACCGTGCAATTGATGCATGGATGATTTTAGTTCAGATTATCACTTTCTTTTCAATAGATGATGTATTATTTCTCTTTTAAGATTCAAAATGTGTGAATTTCTTGACATTTTCATTCTTTTAACCAAACTTAAAGCCGTTAAAAAAGCAACAAAAATATTAATATACAAACATACCAATTCTCACAGACATTAACATATCTGAACTAGTCAGTGTCAATCCCAAAACTTTCTTCTATCTCGCACAGGTTTCGCATACACTAAAAAGAATCAGCACCAATTTATATCACGGTCTAACTGAATCTAAAGTTGTATTAAATTCCGTGCATTAGATCTTGAGATATGACTATTGCTAAAATCGTTTAAATCCTGCGAAATACAGCATAGCAGCGCCACTTTTTGGGAGATTTAGATCAAAACAAAATCAATAACAACTTATGTCAACTTCTAACTGAATCTGAAGTTTGATGAAAATCCGTGCATTAGTTCTTGAGATATAGTTATCGTGTTAATAACGAAAAAAGTAGCATAGCAGCGCCACCTGTTGGACTATTTACACCGAAACGTAAGGAGCATCTATTTATGTCATGGTCTAACAGAATCTGAGGTTTGAATAAATTCCGTGCATTAGTTCTTGAGATATAGCTATTGTGGAAATTCCGAAAAATGCAGCATAGCAGCGCCATCTGTAGGGTGATTTTCACCAAAAACTAATCAGCCCCAATTTATATCAGGAACTAACTGAATATAAAGTTTTATTAAATTTCGAGCATTAGTTCTTGAGATAGAGCGCCCACAAAATTTTTGTCACATACAGACAGACAGACAGACAGAGTCTCAGACAGACATTTTCTAAAAATGCTCAAATCGTGTTCACGACCATCTAAAACGTATAAATCCGTCGAAAACCGGAAGTCGGAAATTTTCATGAATCCAATACCTTCTTTTTGTAAAGATAGAAGAAAGTAAAAAGACAAAAAGTATTTTAACTTTAAATGAAATGTCAAAAATAAATTTTTGGAATAGTTTTTGTATCATTCTATCAGTTATAAAATTTTTACAACATCAAAATAGCAATAAATTAAATAAATCTTAGCATGCATTAAAAAAAAAAATACTTAACCATATCGTCAAATTAAAAAAATTACCTTTTTATAGCTTAAACAATTCTAGATATTCATCTTTTTTTATTTTTTAATATTGATATTTTCTATGTTTTGCTTCGATAATTTATCTTAACGATTTTAAAATGCTGAAGTAGTTTTTATAATTAATATTTAAAAAATAACAGTAATAAACTTGTGTTTTAAGGAAAAGGAAAAGAAGTGAAACAGAGTTTCTTTTTCACAAAATTTCTCATTAACAAAGACAATTTTTATGAAATATTTTTAAATCTCCTAAAGGAAAATTGTTAATTTATTTGCTTAAAACTTTATTATTTTGATCATATTTTCTTTTTTACATATATTATATACCGATATACTATTTTCACGTTTCTCAACTTATTTTAAAATTGTAAAATATCAAAAAAGTAAAAATAAATAAATAAATAAATATTGGCCGCGATATTAGAGAGGCGTTTATTTACATGATATGTGCAGCTGTTATTCTTCACTTAAAAAAATAAAATAAAATTATATTTAACAGGAAGGTAATTTGGAAGTATTAAATAAAAATAACTTTTTACTGTTTTTATTGTCTGAATGCGATTTTTTACCGCATTCATTAAATATCTCACATTTTTCATAGTTTCACAGAAGGAGATTGTTTATTTATTTGTTCAGAACTTTTTCTCTTATTTTTTTATATTTGTTGATAAAAAATGTTTCTTTACGTTTGTCAACTGATTTCAAAGTGCAAAAATATCTAAACTTTAGAAGAATAAAATAACTCAAGTTCAGTTCGGCCGATATAATACAGCTGCAATCTTTCACATAGGAAACTAGTTGGATGTGCCAATCCCAAAATTTTCTTCTGTCTCATGCAGGCTTCGCATACACTAAAAATAAGTAAGCACCAATTTATGTCAAGGTCTAACTGAATCTAAAGTTTTATTAAATTCCGTACATTAGTTCTTGCGACATGACTATTGCTAAATCGTGTAAATACTGCAAAATGTAGCACAGCAGAGCCACCTGTTGGGAGATTTAGACCAAAACCTAATCAACAACAACTTATGTCAACGTCTAACTGAATGTGAAGTTTGATGAAAATCCGTGCATTAGTTTTTGAGATATAATTATCGTGTTTAATAATGAAAAAGTAGTATTGCAGCGCCACCTGTTGGGCTATTTACACCAAAACGTAAGCAGCATCTATTTATGTCAAGGTCTAACAGAATATGAAGTTTTATGAAATTTCGTGCATTCGTTCTTGAGATATAGCTATCGTAAAAATCATGAAAAAAGTTATATAGCAGCATCACCGGTTGGGATATCTACACCAAAACGTAATCAGCGTCGATTTATGTCAAGGTCTAACTGAATCTGAAGTTTGATGAAAATGAGTGCATTAGTTCTTGAAGTAGAACTATTGCGGAAATCGCGAAAAATGCAGCATAGCAGGGCCACCTATTGGGTGATTTTCACCAAAAACTAAACAGCACCAATTTATATCAGGGACTAACTGAATATAAAGTTTTATTAAATTTCGTGCATTAGTTCTTGAGATAGAGCGCCCACAAAATTTGTGTTACATACATACAGACAGACAGAGTCACAGAGTCACAGACTCAGAGACAGACACTTTCTAAACACAGTCAAATCGCTTCAGGACCTTTTAAAATGTATAAATCTGTCGAAAACCAGAAGTCGATTTTTTATTTTCTTCTTGTAAGGATAGAAGAAAGTAAAAAGGATACTTTTATGTTAGTCGAGCGCAGGTCATAAATCGCTAAATATTGTTCCAATCGCCATCATTCTTATTGCATTCAATTCGTTTAAAATATAGAACTTTCACTTATTTCATTAAATAAATAATAATAATAAATATTTAAAATACATGTCTTTCACACGTTTCATTAAAAGAAGAATAAGAAGAATAAATTATATTTCAACATCAAAGTGTTGTTTCTAATTTACATAGACTAAAAGTAAAACCGCTATTAACAACAACAAAAAAAAGTTAAATTTGTGGCTGTGTAATGTCCTCCAAGTTACCTGTGAATTACACATCTGGGGGTGCCTAGTCTGGTGAAGGTCTCGTCATCAGATCAAGGTTATAAATTACGAGACCAACTCGAGTAGCGATGGCATGACGAATGGATGAGCAATGCAGCGAGAAAAAAGTAAATATCCCAGCATCTCACATCCGTCCGGCATGACTTCGCTACACTGCGCAGTGCTGAACCGCCTCATCAAAAATCAGTTAGCAACCGGCCAACTTAGAAAAAGCAATTAAAACAAGACGCACTGAAGCCAAGTCGGCCTATAGATTTAACAAACACATCTTCGCCAAGCGGAGAGCAGGCGAATCCTCACCCCGTTGCCACGTATGAACTCGTTAAGCTAGGCAAAAGCCTGGCAGGTAGGGGCCTGGTGAGCGGTCTAAAAAAAAAATAAAAAAAAAAAAAACATAAGAGTACCGAAAAAATGAAAAATAAATACTTCTTTACATATAAAAATATAAAACTTTACGGATGAAACGAATATGACAGTCATATCTCTGCCAAATATGCCCTACGCTGCACACTAGCGAAATGTCCCAAAACGCTGGCCAAAACCCGGAAATAAAACTTCTATTCACTTCCCGCACAACTTCATTTAATCAAGAATTAATGTCCTTATTCGGTAAAAAACAAAACAAATGTTTCGTAATCTACGAAACTATAATGTAATCACGATCGAAATATAATATAAACTCTTCCAAGTTACACTCACGATTGCAAAAAGCGTTCCTTAATCTTTGAAAATAAAATTTCATAAACCGTTAAATTTTCGAAATTTAAAGAATCGTTTATAAAAACAAAGTTTCTTTTGCTTCCCATATTTTTCGGACACGTTTCAGAATAGCATTTACAGTACATTAATGAGTTTTATCAACCCAGAATATCGTTTTTTTTAAATTTCTACTATAAATTGTCAAGTAACTATTTCCAGCTGCGTAATTAAATTTATATGTGTTACAGTTGCAATATAATAATAATTTTAATGTTAATGTTAGTGGTATTAATTTAGAATTTTGTCTATGAAAACATGTTTGTTGAACATATATATCTTTACTTGAGATTTGATAGCTAACGAAATATTGGAATATTGTGGGATGAGAAAGCTGATTAATACATTGCAAAAACGAATTTTCAATATTCAGAGTATTTCTGGTATTTCAGAATTGAAAGCACTGGATCGTCCTATTTGAAACAAAAAGTTTCATAACAAAATGAAAAGATCGATTTACTCAGATTTGAAACTGTCATTTTTCTCAGTTCGTTTACATTACACAACAGGATTCCATTACATTAGGGTAGATGGGAAAAAAAAATATTTTGCTGTTCATTTTAATGAGGTTATGATACGTTAAACATAATGAAATCACTGAAGCGCACTGCCTGTTTTCTATAGATTATAGAGTGTATAGAATGTATCGTTCATTTACAGAGACATACAAAAGAATGCGGCTAAGGGATCGATAATTGTTGGAAGTGCGTTTTCCTCAGCGTTATGCTCTTTTAAACTGAATTAAATTTGTGTGCATTACGTGTTCTGTATTAATTCTATAGAACTCATACAGGTCTACACGAAATATTTTGCACACATTAACCCATTAAAGACGGATTTTTTTTTTCTATTTCGAATGCAAAAATTACATTTCATACCAATTTTTCAAAATAGCAACTTATGTCTCTTTTCATTAGGGAATTTTTGTCATCAAATAAAGATAATTAAAAAAAAAAATGTTGGTATTCAAACTAGAAAATTTTTGGCAGATATTCTGAAACCATATTATAACGCTATGGCCTTATGGCCTATAGGCCTATAGGCCTTAATGGGTTAACGAATATGGGCAGCAACTGCTGAAAATGTATTTTTACTGTGGTATGTGTTTACTAAGTTGCTTATTTAGATATCTTATTGCATTGTTGGAAAAAGTGAAATTACTTAATAACATCCTGTTAGTGCTGGAAAGTGTTTAATAATCTATTCCTAATGCATGATTTTTTTGTTCTCGATGTATTTTTTTCCAAAATTGGACAAATTACAAAATAAACATATATAAAACTTATACTTTTCACTGTCTTGTTTATATTTATTGTTTGAAATAATTCGAATGATTTTTTGTTACATTAAAGAAAAAACTCATAAGTTAACTAAAAATGACAATTTATTTTTAAATAAAAATTCCATTAAAATGTTCTAATATAACTGTTTTTCTTACCAAAGTGTATTAAATGATATACATTTTTCATAATCTGAATCTTATAATCTGATATTATTTTTTCCAAGAACATTGCTTTGATTATTATCTTAATGGCTTTAAAATACTAAAACAAATTTTTTTATAATAAATATTTCGAGAATATGAGAATAAACATATCAGTTTAATTAATAAGCTAAAAAAACATGAGATGTTACATTTTTTCCAAATATTCATTAGAAAAACTATTTTATAAAGTATCGTTTACTTTTTAATGTCCATAAAAGAAAATTGTAATATGTTTGTCTTAAAACTCATTAAAATAACTTTTTTTATTAAATGTTTTTCTTTTGAAGCCATATTGGGACAGTAAAAAGTATTGAAATATTAAAAATACATGAATAGATTGCTTTTATGAATACAAAAATCTACTTAAAATCACTACAGCAGTGTGCACCTGCTATGTTTCACTTAAGAAGCGTGAAAAACTGCATCGTTGTCTATTCTATTTTTACTCTTTGTTTTAAATAAAAATTATTTTAAATGCTTTTTTTTTTTTTTGGCGCTCCAGGCTATTGTATATTTTTGCGTTATTTCGATGGGTAGTTTTTTTTGTTTGTTTCATTATATTAACTTATTGTCAGCGTAATGTTTTTGACTTTTCATGTTGTTATAGGTTTTAATTTGTTAAATGGATGTTACGATTTTGTATTTAAAAAATTAAAAGTGTTGGTAAATTTTCTAGTAAAAATTATCCAACATTTTGATATAAATTATTGAGAACTCTATGACATACCTACACAAAAATATTCTTTTTGAGTGCTATCAAAGTATCGGAAGCATATTGAATTAGGAACTTGTACTTGCAACTTCATTTTTCACGTTCATTACATGCTACACTCAGAAAAAGGAATTGATTAAAACAACAAAACATGTTTTGTTGAGACATTTTGGTTGTTTCAAGCAAAATTTTTAGTTGAAGTAAAATTTTGGTTTTGTTTCATTGACAAAAAAATATTGTTAACACTCTTACAAAATGTTAACAAAATTTCATCAATTTTACTTGAGTTAACAAAATCTGTTTTTTTAATTTTACCATAATTTTGTAATTTAAATTTGTAATTTATACAAAATCTAAATTGTTGTGTAGTAGCCATAACTCTCTCACGTAACTTGGTTTATTTGACTTATATAGCTATATAATTAAAGGATTAACGTAATTTGTGTTTAATTAAACCTTTTTTAAATGGCACGGATCAAGGTAGTTTTAAAAATCCCCGTATCCCATTTATTACTTTCTTCTATCTTTATAAGAAGAAAGTATTGGAGTCATGAAAATTGTTAACTTCTGGTTTTCGACGGATTTTAGAAGGTCCTGAACACAATTTGACTGTTTTTAGAAAATGACTGTCTATGACTCTGTCTGTCTGTATATGACAAACATTTTGTGGGAGCTCTATTTCAAGAACTAATGCACGGAATTTAATAAAACTTTATAATCATTTACTTCCTGATATAAATTGGTTCTGATTATTTTTTGGTGTAAATAGCGCAATAGGTGGCGCGGCTATGTTGCAATTTTCGCGATTTCTGCAATAGATTCGCGATTTCTCAAGAACTAATGCACTGATTTACATCAAACTACAGATTGAGTTAGACCTTGACATAAATAGAAGCTGATTACGTTTTGGTGTAAATAGCCAAAGAGGTGGCGCTGCTATGCTACTTTTTTCATGATTTTCACTATAAATAAATCTCAAGAACTAATGCATGGATTAATTTTTAATTCATTTTCAGCAGTGATTTACGCCTGTAATTCTTAAATAATAACCAGTGAATTTTTATCCTACTTTTTCTCAAGCGTAAACCGATAGAATGAAAAATGTCCCCAGGCGAGAATCGTACCCGGGTCCTCAGAATAGCGCTCTGAGGCCCCAGCATAGGGCGACGCAGTTAATTTTTAATTAATTTTCTGCAGTGAATTACGCCTGTAATCCTTGAATAATAACCAGTGAATTTTTATTCTACTTTTTACAGCCGTGATTCGCTGCTGAAAATGAATTAAAATTAACTATATGTTGCCATATGCTGGGTTCGTCTCCTGTTTGCCGCAGAAATTTGCATGCGCATGCAGGGCCTGCTTACCGAATAGGACCGGGAAGCCAGTGCTTACCCAAAGAAATACAAAGGTACCCCCAAATTTATTTTTTCAGAATATTTTTTTATAAAAAAAAAATAAAAATAAAAATCAATCAGGGTAAAAAATACACTTTTTCCTTACGAAATTTTTATCAAGAAGCTCGCTCTTTCTAAATTGTTGTTCACTCGAAATTTTGATGGTAAAATTTCCAATTGTTGCAGCATACCAAAAATGGATTTAGTAAATAACAAAGCAATGGTAGAGGGGGAACCCCAGAGTAACGTCGGGCTTCCTCTACTTTTACGTCTTAAGAGGGCCCCGCGCTCATGATATATCCATCTAGTGCTGCGGTTGCAGCTGATCCGACATATATAAGAGTGAGAAATAACGTGTTTGGATCTCGTTCCTTGTAGCTCAGTGGTAGAGCCGCAGCATGCTGTTCTGAGGACCCGGGATCGAGTTCCGGCTGGGGACATTGTTCAATCTGTCGGTTTACGCTTGAAAAAAAGCAGAATAAAAATTCGTTTGTTATTATTCAAGGATTACAGGCGTAATTCACAGCTGAAAATGAATTAAAAAATAGTTAAGTTTAGATTGGTTCTAATACAAAAAATAATTTTAAAGTAAATATTATAATTGTTTCTGCAACAAAAATCTTTTTTTGTTAAAAGAAAGAAAATTCTTATAATTACACAAAGTTTTTGTTCTTTAAACAAAAGTTTTTCTTGCTGAAACTGAAAAGAACTCTTAAAGTAACAGATAATTATATTTATTTTGAGAAAACTTTCAAGAAAAGAATTTTATTATTTCAAGTAAAATTGAACCATTTTTACTTGAATTAACAAAACATTTTTTTATTGATGATACAAAATTTTTTGTTGGAACTGCAAAAAAAATCAACAATATTTTTCTTGTTGATTCAAACAAAATTTCCATTGACCCATATTTAAACGGAAAGTTTTGTTGGGCCAACCAAATTTTTGTTGATTCAACAAAACTTTTCTCTGGGTGTACGCATGCGAATCAAATACTCAAAAAAAACATGCAAAATATAGAAATTCTGTTGCTGCGACAATTGAGTTAGGTTCTGAATGTTTAAACACATGAAGAACATCCACTGAAAAATGGTTTTCTGTGAATTTTTTTCTACAATATTTTTTGTTATCTAAGGATTTGTGTTCAAAACCTAGACCGGTTCGTCTATTTGTCTATCTGCCAGGTCACCTGTTCGTATACGAACTAGGGTAAATTTACTTAGATTATGACGATATTGATATATATTTCTTTTCGTTTGCGATAGGATGTTCCCCATTTAAAATATAGTGTGTAGCATTTACAGTTTCTTTACAGGAATACAAAATAAATTCCGCTACTTTATGATCATGCTGGGAAATAATTATAATGAATTTTCAATGATGGTACTCAATCTAAAATACAATGCAACTGAAGTACATTACTTAGGTGCACTGCAACATTTTTATAGTTATAGTTTGTTTACAGGAACACAAAATGAATCCCGTTACATTATGATCATGCGGGGAAATAATTACAATGTACAAGGTGGCCATAATTAAACTGACTGTACTCAGAGTGTTCTGTAGCGCGATCTAATTGCGAGAATGGCGCCAAATTTTGTTGGAGGATTAAACAAGACGGGGGACGAAGGATTCCGTGAAAAAAATCTAGTTCAGTCACCGCCAGGGGAATATGTGGCGCTGTGTATTCGAAAAAGAGAGTTTAAAAAAAGAAGAATCAATACTGAAATAAAATTACCGTTTATTTAGTACATCCAACTCAGGTTCGATGTGGCCGCCGTTTTTGTGGACCACATATTGCATTCTGTGCACAGCATTTACAACAGCAGAGTTTGTAGCAATAACATGTCTGCAGGAATCTCCCGTACAGTTCGCGATAGACCTTGGACTTTAGGTAACCCCATAGCCAAAAGTCGCAGGGTGTAAAATCAGGGGACTGAGGTGCATGCAGTTGGAAAACAGTGGCTAATGACTCCTTCTGTTGTGAATTTCTGTCGTAGCAGCTGCTGTACCCGCAAAGCAATATGAGGAGGGGCTCCATCTCGCATGAAAATGATTTTCTCCAGGCACTGTCTTTGCTGAAGTGCCGGAATAACAAAGTTGTTTAGCATTTGGCGATATTTGTCTCCGGTAACAGAAAAAGTTACAGGTCCTGTCGGAGTAATGTTCTCATAGAAGAATGAACCTATGATCATATCTGCTGTGAAACCACACCAAACAGTTATCTTTGGTGAATGCAAAGGGATTTCCTTGAATGCTCTTGGTGACTTGTTATCCCAAATTCGGTAGCTCTGGGTATTTACAGTTCCATTCAGGTAAAATGGGCCTCGTCTCCCCATAAGATTTTCCAGGGCCAAGCATCATCCAACTCCATTCTGGCAGAAAAAGTGAGAGCAAAAGTCAATCGCTTATCATGGACGGTGTGACGTAACTCTTGTACACGGCTGATCTTGTACGGATAGAAGAGGATAATCGTTCGTAGGATTTTCCATACTGTACAATAAGGCATATCCAGATTCCGAGCTATCCCACGAGCGCTGGAAATGGTAGCAATATTTTCTGGTGCTCTGTCAACAATCGCCGTTGTCACTTTTTCGATTGTATCCTGTGATACGAGTTTTCGTCCTCTGCCTGACTGAACATTTCGAGAACCTGTTTTCTCAAACTTCTCAACTATTGCTTTTAAACCATTAACTGACAAAGGACCGTTACCTTTACGCATTTTTTTGTGGTTTCTAAGAGCACGAAGAACGAATGGCGCATTGCACTGGTTGAGGTAAAAGAATTTGACTAGTAGAGCTCGCTCGACTAAAGAAGGATACATTATGAAAGATAACTTTCAATGAAATTGCTTCTAACAGTAGCACATTACCTTTTAAAGCCGAACAAGCTAGCACTGGGCCAAAAGATGTAACGTGAAATTTGAATAAAGAATTTCTTCTTCTGCTGTTGCTTTCTTTGGGGCTCTGTAAGTGAAATTGCTGATAAAGAAACTTTAGCAGTGTGAAACTTTAGCAGTGTAAATTTTTAGCTTTTTATAAACTGTTACAATTTTGAGCTTGGATTAAATTGATAAATTCGTTAAATAAACGGTAATTTTATTTCAGTATTGATTCTTCATTTTTTGAAACTCTCTTTTTCGAATACACAGCGCCACATATTCCCCTGCGGTGACTTTTGGAACTAATTTTTTTTCGCGGAATCCTTTGTCCCCTGTCTTGTTTAATCTTCCTACAAAATTTGGCGTCATTCTCGCAATTAGATCGCGCTACAGAACACTCTGACAAGGAAGGTCTCCATAAACGCATACTCAGAAAATTTTGAAAAAATTAAAAAATATTCTTCTTATGATTATATATACGTTTATAAAAAAAATTGCTGCGGAACCTTGATATAATGTCCGTTAAAAAATTACGAAAATTTCGTGTTTTGGCGATTTATCGCTTGGTTGGCGACACAATGAAAAAAAAAATACGCATTTACTATAAATGCTCTTTTAGGAAAAACGTTTTCTACTCTTTATACTGAACTAGTTAAAGTAAGTTTAACTTAAATAATTTCTCTTTTATAACTACGGTTTTGCCATATATATTTATATGTACATCTAAAAGAAAATTAACGGTCGTATTCTACGGTTCAGAACAAAATTTTAATTGATTGAAATTGCTTAAAACTAAATATTAATTGTGCGATTCTGAGCACTGTCAATTTGTCCTCGATATTGTTAGTGACGGAGACAACTAGGGAAAAGTGTTGTTGCCGTGGAAACAATGACATATTCAAAGTCGAAATGTATAATGAAAGAGTGTTTAATCGGACATTTACTGTTAAAATACACTTAAAACTTATCCATCCTTCAAAACCGTATAAAATTATTTAATTTCATAAATAGTTAATTTGTATATCTATTACATAACCTTATGGCAAAAATAATAAACTATTTAATCGTTGAAGTTTTTAATTCATAAAGTGCTACGCATTTAAACACTCATTTTACCAGGAATTTTCAAATGCATTCAAATCGCTTGCATTTGGCGAGGAAAAATTTTTGCTCGCCAAATCGCGTCTTTTTGCGTCAAATACTCTAAAGTATTTTATTTTTTTTACAGATTTTCTACTGGGATTCAGCAGATAAATTTGACTGATCTCTTATTACGTACATGAGTAGTTCCATTAGTATTTTTTTCAAAATATTCTGAGTATGCGCTTTAAGGAGACCTTTCTTGTAAGTACCTTCAGTTTAATTATGGCCACCTTGTATTTTCAATGATGTTACGCAATCTCACATACAATGCAACTGAAGTGCATTACTTAGGTGCACTATAACATGCTTTCTAGTATAGAATATGGAGTGCGTAGTATTTGTCGTTCGTTGTTTACATAAAAGCACAAATGATTTCGAATATAGTACTATCTACGAGCGATTATTGTTGGAAGCGCGTTTTCAATTCTAGTATGCGTTTTTAAGGAAATAAAATTTATCATATTACGCGATGCATATGGATTGTAGTATGGAATATATACACTCATTGCCATAAAAATTTGAAAAGAAATAATTGTGGGATCGTAACGAAACTTGGCATGAAGGTACATATCAGGCAGATATGCAAATGATTAGAAATGCAGCGTGATTGCGCATTGCGTAATGCCACTAGAAGGCGTTGAACTTCGTCCTCCTTGGAGTATAAAACTGGTAAGCAGAACTTATCTGAGTGTACCTTTTCTTTTGCAAAGGAAACGCTGAGGTAGACATGCCGTTACGCAGCCATCGAAGACAATATGAGCAGCTGTCAAAGTTCGAGAGGGGAAGAATCATCGGGCTGGTGGAAGCTGGGTGGTCAGCTCGGCGAGTAACTCGTCAAGTAGGCCGTTCTGATTTTACTGAGAGGAGGTGTTGGGACCAGTGGACTGAAGAGACGTCATTTACACGGCGACCAGGCTCGGGACGCCCTCGACAGACCAGTCGTCGAGAAGACCGTCACATCATACGAAACGCACGCTTAGAGCCAACTGCCTCATTGGCCGCTATCCAGACACAGGCAGCACCTTCACTACGAACTCCTGTGTCTTCTCGAACCATCGCGCCTGCCGGGCTGAAGGACATCTGGTATCACGGCGCCCATTACGTGTGCTGCCAATGACACCCACCCATCGACGCCTCCGTTTGGAGTGGGGTCGCGCACGACGGAATTGGACTGCAACGGAATGGAACCAGGTCGTCTTCAGCGACGAGTCTAGTTTCAATTTGAGCAGCGATGACAATCGTGTTCGTGTGTGGAGGCCCCGTAGTGAACGCCACAATCCTGCCTTCGCTTTACAGCGACACACAGCTCCCACAGCTGGTGTGATGGTACGGGGTGTCATTGCTTACGATACACGGTCATCCCTAATATTGATCCGTGGCACAATGACGGCCCAGCGGTACGTCCAGGACATCCTTCAGCCACATGTGTTGCCACTCAAGGCAGCGCTCCCAGGAGCCATTTTTCAGCAAGACAATGCTCGACCACACATAACAAGGATGTCACAAGCCTGCCTCCGCCACATTACCACCCTTCTCTGGCCTGCTCGATCCCCAGATTTGTCACCAATCGAGCATATCTGGGATCATTTGGGACGGCAAGTTTGACACCCTACGAGTTTGGTTGAACTCGAGGCGCGTTTACAACAACTGTGGAACGAGATGTCTCAGGACATCATACGGAACTTGTATGCCTCAATGCCCACTCGTATCGCATCGTGCATTCGCGCTAGTGAGGGTCCAACACAGTACTAAAATTTCCATTCATTTGTACTTTTTTCTGCAATAAATGATCCTCTTTCTTTGGTTTTCTACTCACTTACTTATATCACAGTAGTACTTACGCGTGTAATATTTCGTTTCATTTGGACGTCTTTTTCTTGGTGCGCAAATTTTTATGGATTTGAGTGTATATGGCAAAACAAAACAATTCGTAAGCAAAGTTGTCTTTGGTTCTGAATTGCTGAAAGTGTATTACTTACCCATCATACGTAGTATAGAGTAAGTCTTGTAATCGTTTTGAAAATCGAAAAATAAAATTTGACGGATTTACGTGTTTCAGACACTGGAGATTCCTAAAACCATATTTTTAGGAAAAAAAAATGCCGTCCGTATGTCTCTGTGTCTGTGTGTCTATAAACGCTCTACCTCAAGAACAAATTGAGATAGAGACTTGAAATTTGGTATGTACTTAGTATGTAATAATGGGAAGAAGCTTATTAAATTTCAGTAACCTCGATTATCCGGAACTATTTTCTTCGGACTCTCGAAATATTTGTTCTGATAAAAGGTATATAAAAATTTTCGAAATTGTTTATTTTAAGGAGTGAATATAAAAGACAATAAAAAACATAAATTTTGCATAAAGAATGAAGTCGATCGGATATATAACTGCTGAGATAATTTTAATCCAATTTTTCACACTCTTAGGTTTTTCATGACCCTGTATTTCATTACAATTTCAATTCAAAGATATATTTTAATTGGAAATAAGACGCTTAATCCGACGCAGTAAACCGTTAGTTAATATGATTATCAATTTTGGAGTTATAAGGATGTTTCTTTTACGCAATTGAGTAATAGAGCATTTAAAGCGACGCTAACGAAAAAGAAAGGCTACCGCGGTGCTATACGCGTATCTTTTTTTACAGACCGCGGGAGTCACGTGATGCTCGAATGCACCAATGCAGGTGTACGAAAAGAGCATCACGTCACTCTAGCGGTCTGTAAAAAAAGATAAGTGGAATTAACCGCGGTAGCCTGTCTTTTTCGTTAGCCTCGATTTAAAGTTTATGACGTCATCTAGCCATGATTTTATTCGAATTGCATTGCATTTTATAAATAATTGACACATGTTTTATTTTCATATTTTATATTATGCATATCCATGATGGATAAGTATTACGGTGGCCCCCAACGACTAGTTTTTCACTGTGTTATGCATTTTTTAGATAAACTATTCTACATTAAGAGATGTTTGCATTATATAAATTAATTCATACACAGTGATATGCAAAAGATGGTGGTTAGATTACTGCCTATGAATGTTAATTGAAGTTAGTGTGTATTAATTGTTTTATGCGTTTTTAAGAAGAATTAATTTTAAGTATAATATATGGTTTGTGTAAAAATATATAGATCATACACAAGGCTTTGCGAAAGAAAATTCGAACGCTTTACCTATTATGGATGGTAATTATTGAGAGAGGACAAGTATATTTCAACTGTGTTAGGCGCTTTCGAAATTGTTTATTTAAATATCTGCTTTTACGGGTCGAAGCATGAAGTTGAATAACAATATTCTGAAAGTGTTGTTGAATGTTTTATTATCTATGTTTGATGCATGAATTTCTTTCTTTTTTCTCTAAAAATTTCATAATATATGTAGATAATTCTTTCTCTGGAGAAGTTTCAAAACTTACACCGTTATTTATCACATAATTTTTCACCCTTGTGTTAAACAAAATTTATTTTCAAATGATTTTAAAACTCTAAGCCATTGTGTAATGTTTTCTTGCTTAGAATGATAATATTTCAGTCTCAATAGGTTAACCTGATGAATACTTCATTTAAAAATACATTGGACATCTTGTTTATAAAATATGACATTTCCATATTTGTAAATGTCAGATTTTAAAAGAAGTTTTTAGGCTTTGGATATGTATGAAAATTTTGATCAGCAAATATATATATTATGATGTTTTATATTTTGAATTGATATACATTTACTCATAATTTTCACATTCTTGAGTTTCATTTCGATTTTCATTTTCATATCCAATAATTGCCACGATTGCAAAAATCGTACAATCGTATATAGAGTGCAAGATATCCATGAAAATCACCTATATATGCTAATGGTATAAAAATTAGGAATGTTATGAGCAGATGTAAGGGCAGTCCATGGACAAATGTTTAGATGGAAAACTTCTTTAGAAATATGATTCTATTCTACAAATTTAAACAAATTACAAAATGCAGGCATAATATTTTACAGTTTTGAAAAGAGAACAATTTTAAAATATAATAGGATCATGAAATTGCAATTAACTTAATATTTAGTCAAAAACACACCGCGTCTCTTTCAGAGCTCAACACGAATATTTCTTCAGAACTTACATCTTAATGAGAATAAAAACAAAAAAAAATCCTAATAACACAGTGGAAGTGAAACACAGCTTGGAAAATAAATATTGTTCAGTTCAACCACATATACATTTTTTAAAATTAATTATTATTATTATTTTGGCATTTAATTTTTATATTTGAAAACATTATAAATTTTTAATCTGTATTTTATTTGTTTTATTTTTATTATTATTATATCTAATTTGCTCTTTAATTATTTAATAAATGAATTTGTTTTATTTAATTATTATATATATATTTTTTGTTTATTACTTAGATCTATCCTATTTCCTTATAATTTCATTTAACTTTTCTGACTCTGTTTTTATTCAATTTGCTTCATGTTGTTTTCGGTCTTTTTCCGATTGAGTGATGCACTTGTGTGATTGGTTGGTGCCTTATTCTTTCTCTATTGGATGTTTTCTTAAACCTTTACCTTTCATTTCCTTTCAGTCTTGCTCCTGCCTTCAATATGATAGGACGTCTTCTTTGCGCCTGAAGATTATTTTACTATATTTTTAACGGATTTTTTGTTTTGTATGAAATGTGTTGACATCAAGAGAAGTACTAGAAGTGCACAGTTATTCGGTCAATGACACCATACATACTGCATTCATTCAGCTAAATTGAGAAATATGGAGTGTCTGGTTCATTGTTGCTCGTAAACGGCTGGTTGGTACTCCCAGCTAGAGCTGATAAAAACCTGTTTGTTCCCAGGTATATTTTCAATAGACCCGGTTTATTCCCATGTTTAATCCCAAAAGACCTGATTTATTCCCCAAAACCACCGTAAATCCCGGTTTATTCCCAGGTTTAAACCGGATATTTTCTAGTCTTTGCAACTGCACTTCTAGCGCATAGCGTAATGGCGTCATGTTTAATACAAAACAAGATAAACGTGTTACATATTTCGTCAAAATAGTTTGAATAATAATAAGTTCAGAAAGAATATTCAAGTTCTTCTTGAAGTGAGATACCCTGTATTTTATCATAAATATTGCGATCCTACTTTCCTATTTTGTTTTTATGTGTTTCTTTGCGCCTGATTTCTCCTTTGACTTTTCCCATATATTTTAGAGTAAACCTGTATTTGCCAGAAAAAATACATCGAATAATTTTTTGTTCCATTAAAAATAAAAATAATAAATTAATAAAAAATATGGCACTAATTTTTAAATGAAAATCCCATTAAAATGTTCTATCACAAGACTGATTTCATCTTTTCAATGCGTATTAAATGATATACATTTTTAACAATATGAATCTGATATTAATTTTTTCCCAGTACATTGCTTTGATTATCTTTCTTAATGGCTTTAAAAATGCTAAAATATATATATTTTTTTTATAATGAATATTTCGGGGAATATGAGAATAAACATATCAGTTTAATTGAAAAGTAAAAAGCATAAAATGCTGAATTTTTAAGGAAATATTCATTAACAAAAGTACTTTTAATGAAGTATCTTTTACTTTTTAATCTTCATAAAAGAACATAAGCATATATTTGTCTTGAAATTCATTAAAGTATTTTTTCAATTTTCTTTTTTAAAATTAATGGTGATTCCTTTTTATTTTTTTCGCGATTTATATTTCGCGTAAAAAGGTATAGAGAATTGTTAGAAATATAAGAAAAGAATTATTCCATGAACATATAATTCTGCTTAAAATTACATAATGTGTGTAGCTGTTAAGTTTCTTTTAAGAAGCGTGAATAATTACTTCATAATTTATCGAAGAACATTTTTTCTTCCTTGCGTTAAATAAAAACAATTTTGAAATGATTTTTGGCGCTCTAGGCTATTGTGTAGTTTTCTGTTGCTTAGAATATGTATTTTTTTTTCTGTTACAGTGAATTAAAATAATAACTGCTTCATTTATAAATGTAATGAGCATCAAATTCATATTGTATGTTTTTTTTCATATTTTTACAATTTAACTTTTTAAAATAATCTTTTGGTTTACATTTATGTTTAACACTTTAATGGATGGTGTAACTGATCAGCTACATACTAGTGTTTATCGCATATATCACATACAGTTTCATTTTTTCTGTGAATGACCCTTTGTATCATATTGTATGACTACTATTGTATGCATAAAAAAATCATAGGTTAAGAGGCTACTTCACTCGGACGAAAACACCCGCTCGCTAATGTTAATCCTATGGAGGAAATATTTTAAGATATCTCGTTTGCATTTCACTATTTTTAAATGATTTCTTTTTGCATTGGATAGCTGAGGTCAATCTCTATACACGCTCTTTTGTACTTTTTCGATTTTTGTTGCAGTTTTTTTTTTTATTTTATTGAGGATACTTCCACTTTCAAAACCTGTTCCGAAAGTGAAAAAAAAATCATTTAAAAATATTGAAATGCGAACGCGATATCTTAAAACATTTCCTTCATAGGATTAACATTAGCGAGCGGGTGTTTTCGTCTGAGTGAAGTAGCCTCTTAACGGCATAAGATTGGCATAAGATTAGATTAAGTTTGGCATAAAATTAGATTAAGTTTGGCATAAGTTTGGCAAAAGCTTGATATGATTATTTTTTAGAGTAAATAACTGAATCAGTTATACGCTGTGTCTGTTTTCACAAAAAACTGAAGCATAGAAATTGTGATTTTTAGGGGATTTGTTTTAGTATTAAAATATTTTATTAATTAAAAAAAGTGTATAGCGAGTATTTAAATCAAACACTTTTTATATGATTTGTATGAATGAAGAAAATGATGAAAACATGTTTGTAGCTTCGAAGAATTATTAATTAGTTTTTATCTTTACTTTTAAAGGATATATTTTTAATACATATTTGGCATTTCAAACACTAAAATGAATCCATGGTAGTTTTTTCAATTAAATAAATTAAGAAAATTTTGAGTTTAAAAGTTTAAAGAAATTGATGTTCCTTAATTATATGGTATGATTGGTATTATGTTATTTATTGAATCAATGTATTTTTAACACCTTTCCGAGTAAAGATATTTTCATATACATTTTTGGTAATTTTCTGATATATCGCTACGAAGACTATACCGTTAATGAGTTTCGCAAATTCCTTAACTAGTAATATTTTTCTAATGTCTAGTTCGAGACTGTTTTGACAAGGAAAGTATCATACTCACTTTGCAACTTTTATCCTTATAGTTTTCATATGAATGACATATTAGTTTTCATTGTGTGTTCATGAGTTCTGTTGTAGGATTATAAATTTTGGCTCTCTATACTGTTTTGTAGTTTACTTTACAGGGTTTTTCTCTTATCGCTATCCATTTGCTAAATTGTTAAAACGCTAGTTTTAGAGGCATCATTTCAATTGTAAAAAATGTTTCAAATGTTGTTCTTTAACCTATCAAAAGCTTTTTACATAAACTAAAGTTATTTTTTTTAAATAAAAAATAAAATTTGTATACCTTGACGGGGTCCTCTTTTGCTACAATTCTTGCCACAATATCTCCCTCTGGTAATTTTTCCCTCTCACTCGTAGAAACTTTATTTACACGAGCTTTCGATTCTCTTCACCTTTTGTTATGACTACTTCCCTCATTATTCACTTTCGTACAAAAACGTTGGTAACGATTCCTTCAGCCACATTTAAAACACCTGGGCGTTGACACATCGTTAGGTTTTTTATACTCTGGTTTTCTACCCGAAAATGAACGGAATTCATTATTCCCATTTTGTCACCAAATTTACTGTTCTTTTTTCCCTCTAGAATCTTCGTTATTCGTATATCTTTCTTTACCCTTAAAATTCTTATAGGTTACCGCATAAGATTTGTGTTTAGCGTCGAAAAAATTATGACATTCTTTAGCAATTTTCGGAGCTTCTAGCCAGTTACTTTGTTGTGTTAATCCAATTTGTGCAAAAGTTTCATCATCTAACGAATTTACTAATTTATTGGTAATGATTAACTGATTCACCTTTTCATACGTGTCAGCACCCCGAATCTTGCAATAATTTTCCCACGTTGCTAGTAACCATGATACAAATAATACATGAGTTTCAATTTGGTTCCTCCTAACTTTCCTAAAGGTTTCCAAGCATGCCTTTGGTGTCGGATCGTGTTCGCTCATTGTATTCACATTCCAAAACCAGATTAGCTCTTTTCACAATGATCTCGTAAACATCCCCCAAATATATAATCGGATCAGGGAAATTCCATTGTCAATCACATACGGAAGGTTTACAGAAAAAGAAAAATATATATAAGAATACAGTAATATATAATAATGATTAAATATAATTAATTAAAATAATTAGAAATATACAATATAGGTTCTGTTAAAGTCAGAAACCTGACAGGATGCTGGGTCTCAATCCACTTATTCAGTCATAAATACAGGGTGTCTCACTCCAAAACGAAACTTTTTTTTATAACTTTAACAGTAATGAAAATACAGGGTAAGTCAAAATGAATATAGCGATTACAAACGGCTATAACTATTTAATGGAAAATAGTTTATCGATAAGATTAACACAGAATGTAGACGGAACTTCAAAATTTTGTATACATACATCATAGATGTTCTATGTGACATTCCTTGGTCACACGGACAACATCTAGTTAGTAGTCCATTTCACGGCATACTCTCTGAAGCATTTGTTCAATCACCGACGCAAGGGCATTACAAATGCGTACTTTGAGTTCTTCAATTGTTTTGGGCATGGGAGGCACATACACCTTGTTTTTCACATAACCCCATACAAAAAAATCGCAGGTGAAGTCCGGAGATCTCGGTGGCCAAGAGCAGAACACATCGTCAGCTCCACTTCGACCGATCTATGGGGTTATGTGAAAGACATACGTGCCTCCCATGCCCAAAACAATTGAAGTATTCAAAGTAGGCATTTGTAATGCGCTTTCGTCGGTGACTGAACAAATGCTTCGGAATGTATGGCGTCAAATGGACTACCGCCTAGATATTGTCCGTGTGACCAAGGGAAGTCACATAAAACATCTATGACGTATGTGTACAAAATTTTGAAGTTCCGCCTACATTCTGTGCTAATCTTATTGATAAATTCTTTTTCATTAAATAGTTATAGCCGTTTGTAATCGCTATATTCATTTTGACTTACCCTATATTTTACTGATAATTAAACAGACTTACTTTGCTTTCTATGAAATGTAATAATTTCTTGAGAATTGCTGGAAATGGCCAGGATCTGTATCCAAACAACACTGATCTAGACGCTATGTAATTCGGGATGTATCTTATAGTACATATAGGTTAAACTAAAACGTTAACATCGTTTTAACGCACAAATACGTACAAACATGGCACAGAAAATCACATACGGCCGTTTTGAGGATTCTTGGATCCCCTTCCTCAGTGCGGGGAAAAAAATTAAAAAGATTAAAATGGGTTCAAAGAACCCCTCGGTTATAGCCCTGAGTAATAGCTTGATTGAAAAGGCCAAAGCAAGAGTTTATATATTTTAAAGAAAAGATCTTATTTCTTTAAGATATGTAAACTCTTGGCCTTTTCAATCAAGCCAGTACTCGGGGTTATAACCGTGAGCTTCTTTGAACTCATTTTAATCTTTTTATTTTTTTTTCCGCACTGAGAAAGGGGATCCAAGAACCCTCAAAACGGCCGTATATGATTTTTTGTGCCATTTTTGTACGTATTTGTGCGTAAAACGTTGTTAAAGGTTTTAGTTTATGTATCAAAATTTTAACAAAGAATTTGAGTCATACATATAGGTTATTAACTAATTACAGTGTACAGACCGTGATATCATCCCATTTCGCACAAAGTAAAGCAAGTGTTTTGAAAATATCGATAAATTATCTTTATTACTGTTAAAGATATGAATGAAAATCTGGGTTCGACTTGAGGTGAAACACCCTGTATTTATGGCTGAATAAGTGGATTGCGATCCAGGTTTCTTATACAAAAATTGTTTGTTGTAATGTTCTCTATCACCTCTTACAGTTTGTCGCACTTGTAGTGAATATTCCTGTATTTAAATAAAAATATTCATCTTATGTAAACACAAAAGTCTGCTATTAAATTAAGTGAAAAAATAGTCGTTAAAATTTCTGGTATCTGACCCTAAATATGAGTATAAAAACATACTTAAAAAATAACTCGTGCAGCGTAGGGTTAACAATTTTAATAGTATTATTAATTCTTAATATTTTTAAATTAAATATTATTAAGTTTTTTCTGAGATAGATTAGGACTATTTGTTAATATATTAAACAAATGCGTACAAAAGGAAAATATATCAATAACATTTACAACCAAAAAACTTTCACTTCAATTTTCTTGAAATTTAATTTATGTTAATAACATCATCTTCCAGGAAGTCTTTAATCGTTATGAAAGATTACCATTCATAATTACTTTTTACTTCTACCTCGTATTTTCTTTATGCTACTAAAATAATTGCAGTCGATCCCCGCTAGAACGATTTTTTTTTCTTTTTTTTTTTTTTTTTTTTTTTGCTGGTTACATATATGTGTTCATTTTATTCAATATAAAACATGCGTGTATGTAACTAAACGGAACAAATGATTTGTCCCTTTATAGGGTAGTCCGACCAGTAAATGAACACCTAAGCACATATTTAAAAAAAAAAAAAAAAGATTGATAATATTTTAATAAACAATACCTTTTGGTCTCTGACAGTGCAAATACATGTGTTGGTACACCAATTATTAAAAAATAATAAAAAGTTTATATTTCATTTGTTTGCCATGTTAGGGGTGTCTTAATAAAAAGCTATACGAAAACCAAGTAAATGAACAGTTCTTACCAGTGAATGAATGCAAACTTTTACAGTGAATGAACAGGCCGCAGTTTAAAACCACTGAAGTTTCATACTATGTTATTTATTTTTTTACAACTTGCACAAATAACTTTTACTAACACATTTTTACTGAGTTACAGGTTTTTTAAACCCAGCATGATAATTAACTAGTGGGGAGTTTTTCAAACCTTATTCTATTAAAATATTTACAAATTGTCTATTCAATGGGGGGTGGGGGGGAGGCTGTTCACTTACTGGTCGGAATACGCTATCCAGGTTCCTTGTAAAATGAGATGCTCTTTAGCAGAATTTGAGTAATTTAGTTTTTAGAAAGATGTCTATATCTTAAGTGCGTATTAAAATTGTAGACCAAAAGAAATAATAAAATGTGATTCAATAAATTAAAAAATATATATCATCTATATTTAACCAAGGTGGTTAATACACATTTAAGGTTTCATAATGAATTAAATATATATTTTTTAATTAAGAGTATTTTAATTTTTAACCATTTTATTGACAGGTGTCACAAACCTTTACTTTACCGGCAAAAGTCCATTTTTTAAAAATAAGAAAATACAATAAAATTTGTTTTTAACATCAGAATAATAACTATTAGCAAGTGTTTTATTAAAAGCTACAAAACAAAAATCATATAAGGTATGTAGTAAAAAACAATTATTTTAGTCTGTTCTTCAAAAAATTTTAAAAGTAATTAATTTTTAATCAGTAACGTTTTAGAATAAAAAAAAAGCTGTCCTGCAAAATAATTTAAATTTAATCTGGATAAAAAAAAATAAGTAGAAAATTTAAGGAGGCAAAATTGTATTCCCTTGAATAAATATACATCATTCTCACACATTTCATAATAAATATAAACATATAAAAACCCATGTTTTATATCAAAAATGGATAAATAAATTTTCAGATTTTTTTTCTTTTATATATTGTGGGTAATTAATTATCTTTATGACAGACCAAAAAGTAAATTTCCTCAATTTTTCACATTTATTACAAAATTTTGAAAGTAAAATAAATGTTTGCTGCTGTGAAAAATGTATCATTTGATGAGCAGTTGTGATTTTTCACAAGTGAAGCATCAAATCCTAATTAGATAGCATAAGAATGACTAGAATAAGTAAATATTTTTGATCTCACAGAATATTTTGTCATTTTGGTCATTTCAACGTCAGATATGATAAAGTATAAAGCATATTTTTTAAATGATAACTTATAAAATTTTGTTTTTCTAAAACTCGTATATGTCTTCAGAAAATTGGAAATTAAAAATGTCGATATTATTTTAAGAATCTACATTGCTCCTTGTCTATGATTATTAAATCGGAGGAAAAATCTTACCGGGTTGACGACATTGCCGATTATTTTCCACATATATGCTAATAATACTAATGTGCCTAGACCATAATTCTGAGATTATATCAAAACTTTATTTAGCAAAATATATATCACCATACATTTTTTTTCACAGAACATTAATAAAAGTAGAAATTACGAAAGATGTATATGAACTGCACTGTTAAAAAAAAAAATTGAAATGTTTCATCTTCATTTCAGAAAAGTTTTCGGAAATTTAGTGTAATCCATGGGTTTTTCACGGTTTCCATTTAATTCGGAAAAGCAACACGTATTTTCGGAAATTATATTCAAAGCGGGGAATACTGTGAAGAAGTCAGAAACGTTACATTCACAGCGGAAAGGTTTCCGAATATGTAATGTAAAATGTCGGTTACTGAAAAATTTAGAAATGTTACACTCATTCCGTGTAACGTTTAAAAACGGCAAATTTAATTCGAAATTAAATCATATTTGCGCATACTCATCTACTCGGACCTTCTGCACATGTCATCATCACATGATTTGTACTGTTCTTGAGAGGAAAGACATAGCTATAACAGACGCAGGTGCATTTATTTTGATGATCAGTAAGTATTCTGTTTTATAATTTATTTTATTTAAGAGAACGATATGCGTTTTTAAAAGAATTAATATTATCCAATTCAATTTTTTTGCATAATAATATTAAATTTGCAGTTAATATTTTGTTGCAAGTACAAAGTTAAATAACTGATTCGATAGTTTCTCTATTATTTCGTGTTCCATGAATTTATGATAGACATTAGATATTTGATTAAGGAATAATAATGTAGTGCTAATATTAGTAAAGTTCAGATAGCACCGTTTATGGTTTTTAATACCTTCCAACAAAGTTGAAAAGTGTTTATGAATTCGGTTTGTCTGTCTGTCTGCCGTCTGTCCCTGATATTACTCACGTAACATTTGTAATGATGAAATGTTCCACTTATATGACATAAGAATTTCATATTGTATACATTTTTTCATAGCTGTTTATGAATCACATATTTGTAAATATATTTTATTTAAAAATTGAATTATAGATCTATAAATAATTCTTTTTTAAAATGCAGCCTCACATGAATTCCATCCTCTGAATAGATACATTATGAAAATGTTTAATTTCCCTATACTTATAAATAGATAGATTTTAGTAATACCTTTCAATATATATATATATTTTATCTTCTAAGTACCGGAAGCAGAAGAGAGAAACATTATTAGCGCAATTTTGAATTAGAGAATTTTCTAAAAATCCCAAAATCTAGCATTATGTCCTAAATAAACTGGAATTGCTCTAGACACAGAACATGACTTGATTGACAAAACGAAGTCCAAACACTTATATAAAGCCGAAAGATCTCAAATGAAAGACAAATGGCGGGAAAGGTTGTTCTGGTCTTTCTAGCATCACTTGGTAATTCATTAGAATAGGATTTTACATCTAGAGAGGGGTGTAAACAACGATAAAACATGATCACGAAAACTGAAATTTTGCAAAATTCTCTTTCTAATTTTACTTTTCATAAATAAATTATTCTCAAGCATGCTACTAATTCAAAAAAAAATTCATACAGTTCATACTAAATTCTAAAATATTTTACGTTTTCGTAGAATGCTTAATATGCTCAGAGTGCTCGCCATTGAGTAAAATTATATTTTCATTTTGAGTTTACTATAATTTTAAGAATTATGTTCGGCTGTGATCTGATAGTAACTTGAAATTACAATTTTATAGAATCGTACTCGGCAATGCATATTGATGCACATTAATAGAAGTAATCTTTCCCCCTTTTTAATCTTAAAACTGAATTTTTGTTCATGCTAAGCTACGAATGCTTAGCATATCAAGATAATGTGCCTTTGATTGTAATAAAATAAGTAATACAATTTAAAACTATAAAAGGGGAAAACATCCGCAATCCTTTTTATGTGCGTTCGTAATTATGTAAATGCGTAGCACCTATAGTCGTCATCTGGTCCGTCAGTCTATCTGTCCATCTGTCCGTCTGTCCGCATATAACAGCGCAAAAACTACCCAAATGAATGGTTTGAAATTTAATATGTATAATCGTTGCAGAATTTGTCGAGTCATTTCAAATTTTATGAAAATCGAATCAAAACCTAAAAAGATATTAATAAAAATATTTATTAAGTAACTAGCCGCCACTGGCGACCAGTTTGGTCGCCCTTAAATGTATGTTAAGCATTGTAACAAATTATTTTTATTCATAATTTATTTTTTTCCTTAATCCCTCGCATAACTGGAAAAATCTAATAGATAAATCAAGAACTTTTGCGATCGCGGTAGCATTTCGCATATTTTTTGTTGTTATGTATTTCATCTTTCTTGACAAAAACCGCTTAACCCACTTAAGAATTTATGCTTCATGTCCGTTTGCTTATCACTTACAATATGTTCGCTAATGCGGAGATTCTTAAACATATTTGGCGCAAAACAAAAATCGCGCCAGCCCCGGTGCGTCCGTGACAGCTGTTTCAATTTAAAATACATGACGTTCACATTTTTCATTTAAAATAGAAAATAGAAAAATAATAATTATCATAAATCAAAACATTTGATTTCAAATTAAAGTATCGTTTCTAATTTGCACGCGCAAAAAATAAAAGCCGACAATTATTTTCGAAATTTGATCCATTAAATATTATTACATGAGTTCAACTTACGTCAAAAAAGATCCGGAAGTTGAGTTGTATGGAACAGAATTAAGGTAAACTTTGACTGTCTCACTGGTGCGGATTATTTTTTTTACGCCAGGCCGGGATCCAAAAATTCATGGTTTAATATTTTAAACATTCACAACGAATGAATCTTTTTTCTTTGTTTACTTTCATATATAGAGAGTTTTAACTGAGAACCTAATTTAAACTGAAGTTATTGCAGAATGTATACATAATTGAACGTAAGTCATCTCTCAAATATTAATTTATTTTGAACGATCTTTCTAAAAATGTAATTTTTATGCAGTTTTATTTGCAAAAATAATTTTGAATAAAAATGGCCGCCTATCATATGAAAAAGTGAAACGGACATCCCGGAACTGTTGATGACAGTCACATGACTTACGGTTTTATTATATAGACTAGCCGCCACTGGCGACCAGTTTGGTCTCCCTTAAATGTATGTTAAGCATTGTAACACGTTACTTTTATTTATAATTTAATTTTTTTTCCTAATCCTTTGCCAAACCGGAAGATTCTAATAGACAAATCAGGGACTTTTTGAACATGGTAGCATTTTGCATATTTTTTGTTGTTATGTATTTCATCTTCCTTGATAAAAACCGCTTAACCCACTTAAGCATTTGTCCTTCATGTCCGTTTGCCTATCAGTTGCAATATGTTCGCTAATGCGGAGATTCTCAAACATATTAAGTAATTTTCCGTAATTGGGTCCACTGCCAATTGGCGTATTTTAGTTAATACGATTTGATGCAATGAAGTCTATTTTGTGAAAGTCTTTAATGATATCCACATTTACACTGAACTATACTGTTGCTAATATTTGTTTTTGTTTTTCGTTAACTTGGGCTGTAGACTCGATTACGAAAGATTATAAAATATATCATTATTCTCATCTAAAACGTCTTGAATAATGGGCCATAATCGGGCTACATATTATTACACGTAATTTTCGAGTATGGTTTGGTGACAAATTGAACTTTTGAAGGCCAGTTTTGATAGTCGCATTCCCTTTAAACCATATTTTCTGTCAGGACTTTTGACCCGTGACGTACAATCTGATTAAAATAACTTCCTTCTAGATGCCTTGTATGACTTTGTTTTTCTTTGCTCCCCTTTCTTGATATAGTTCAGGAGTTTTTATAATAGCGTAATTCTCTTATTTCGGCATGTCTGCTTAATGTCTACTGACTATTAAGATTCGTAACAGGTAAAATACGCCGCGCCAACATTGGCACCTACAATTTTAATTACAGCAACCCATTTTTTCTCTCTATATTGTAACTCTATAGTTAATATTACGTAGAAGAAATATAAAAGACTATTGAAAACGGTTCTATTGATATAGTTGATATAGATATGTATAATATATTCATGGGTATATAATATGTGATTAGAATATATATCATATTCATTCCAGTGGATATAACATACCCCAAATAAAACTTGCATCGTAAATATCTAATCTAAAAACCGTCAATATGATTTTATGTGTTTAGTAAGTGTATACAAAAAGAATTTTCTGTATTATTTTACTTTAATCCTATATTATTTACCATTTTTAATGATGGGTCCTTTTGGGTACAGTTGTCGCAGACGCACCAGGGTATCATTTTGGCGCCAAAATGGCGATTTTATGCCTGGCCAACCCGGTGTTTTTGGTTAGATTTTGCTTCGTATGGCAACCTGGTAGAGCAGATTCCGCATGTTTTATAATAAATTAAATATTGTGTGTTTTATAACAAATTAATGCATGTGTGTGTTTTTTAATAAAATTGTGTGTTTTTTTAAATATAAAATGAATTATTTCATAATAAAATAAAAGTAACATGCTGTTTTAGCAATCTCTAACAGTGAAAATGGGATTTTCTTGTCAAGATGGCGCAAAACAAAAACCGCGCCAACCCCGGAGCGTTTGCGACAGCTTTTCCAATTTAAAATGCATGCCGTTCACACTTTTCATTTAAAATAGAAAATAGAAAAATAAAAAATAGGTACTTTTCCGTTATACGGACACCATGCCAAAATGTATGCTAATGCATAATGTATGTAAATGTATGTATGTAAATGTATGTAAATGCATGTAAATGTATGTATTAAATGTATGCAAATGTATGCTTGGCGACAATGGTGTCCGTATAACGGAAAAGTACCAAAAAATAGTATCATAAATCAAAACATTTGATTTCAGAATCAAAGTATCGTTTCTAATTTGAACATATGAAGAATAAAAACTGGTATTGGCGATTTTAAAAATGCTATTGGCGAGATTTGCACCCAAATAACATAAAAGTACTTAATGATGTTATGTATTTTATAAATGTATATTAAATTACTATTTGGAACGCGATTGGTCATTAACAATGGTAAATATGAATGGCAATTAACAATCATTTTAGGTGATCTCTCTTCCTGCCACGTATAATACATAAAAATCAAATTAACTGACAATTCGTTTCGAAATTTGATTCATTAAATATTATTACATGACCTGTATTTGTTTACATTCAACTTCGTCAAGAAAAGATTCTTTAGGAAGTTGAGTTGTAAAGCACTTCATCAAGCAGAATTATGGTAAACTTTGATGGTCTTACAGGTCCTGGTGCGAATTACTTTTTTGACACCAGGCAGCGCTCCAAAAAATCATTCACGGAAAACTTACTTTACGAACGATTATATCCATGGTTTAATGGTTTAATATTTTAAACCTTCACGACGAATGAATCTTATTATTTTTTTTTTGTTTACTTTCATGGATAGAGAATTTGAATTGCGAAGCTAATTTCAACTGAAGTTATTGCAGAATATATACCTAATTGAACGTAAGTCACCTCTCAAATATTAATTTATTTTGAACGATCTTTCTAAAAATGTAACTTTTATGCAGTTTTATTAGAAAAATAATTTTGAATAAAAATGGCCGCATGGCATATGAAAAAGCGATACGGGCATACCGGAACTGTTGAGGACAGTCACATGACTTACAGTTTTATTATAGAGATTTTTTGTTTACTTTCATGGATAGAGAATTTGAATTGCGAAGCTAATTTCAACTGAAGTTATTGCAGAATATATACCTAATTGAACGTAAGTCACCTCTCAAATATTAATTTATTTTGAACGATCTTTCTAAAAATGTAACTTTTATGCAGTTTTATTAGAAAAATAATTTTGAATAAAAATGGCCGCATGGCATATGAAAAAGCGATACGGGCATACCGGAACTGTTGAGGACAGTCACATGACTTACAGTTTTATTATAGAGATTTGATTTTTTTAAAAATTGGTACTTCTTTGTTATAGCAGCTTCCAAGAATTAATCGTCAAGCACCCGATTTGTATCGTCAAGTTATCTGACATTGACGTTATAGTCATATATGACGTATATGATATTTTAAAACATTTATGACCATGTTATAGTCATATTCTTCATTCTATTAAATCCTATCATACGTAATTAATTCAGTGATATCCCGTAATAGGTAATGATTCTAGGTTGCCATTTTGATTATGTCATACTTAAGATGAAGTCATATTATTTCCGTATTACTGAATTTTAAAACCGAATTTGTATACTAAAATCTTTAATTACAGCAATCATATAGCCTACCGACAGTTTTTTGGATAGATGTTTCCGGATAAATCATATATTCTAATACGAGTAAATCTTGTGTGTGGTAATATATATATATATATATATGCAAATTTTACCTTAAAAACGGCTCTAACGATTTTGGCGCAATTTTGTATCCTACCGTTTTGGAGCACCAGAAAACCATTATAAATTATTTTGAAAATTGGTAATACTCAATAATTATTGAGTATTATTAATAATAAATACTCAATAATAATTATTTCAGGATTTACCCGTGGGAATTAAGTAAATTAAAAGATGAGGGTCTTAAAATGTTGGACATCTAAGCCATAGCATGCTTGAATTGCTCTGTTGCAATCGACCTTACCACACTTGTTATCGCTGTTTTCAAATCTTCTATGATTTTTAGTTGATCTCTGTAGATTTGATCTTAAATATAGATCAATAAAGAGAAGTTTAGTGGGATAAATCAGGGTTATAGAACATGTAGCAAAAAATTTCATAGCCAAGGCGATCCAGGAAGCTTTTTTCGATGACATGATTGTCATAGTGACTTCTGAGCAAGTTCAGGACGTCTCCTGTTGAATTTGGATGAGCTCCATCCTGCTGAAATCATGGGTCTTAGATCCAGTGTTCCTCGTAGGCATCCGGAATGAACTTCGTAGTCAAGAATTAGAAATAGCGTTCACAATTCACAGTTTCGACAAAAAAAAATATAGACATAAAATGCCATCAGCACACAAACCACACCAGAAAGTGACCTTTTGTGGATGATGAGGCTTGACAACGACAAATTCTGACTTCTCGCTGCACGAAATCTGATTATTTTGACGATTAAGATAACCATCTAACCAGAAGTGTTCCTCATCGGAAAAAACGATATCGCCACAGTTGATATCAGTGTCAATCATTTTGCACATAATGTTGGCGAACCCAGACATTTTTCAATAGCACGTGGGCCGAGAGATTATCCTAAATAATTTTGTAAGGGAAATGTCAAGGTCTTTGCTACTTATTCTCCATTCTGTGGCTGTACTAATGTCAAGTTTTTGAGCCAAGTGTCTAGTTGATGTTGATGATTGTTTTTCTATTAGTATTTCGGCAGCGGTGATGTTTTCGGGCGTCCTTTCTGTCTTTTGTTTTAGTCTTCAACCCAATTTGTCATTACCCACTGAACCTGTTCGTTCAAACTTAGCAATTTACATGCTTGCTCTTAACATGCTTAAGGATGGCTTTGGACTATTTTTAAAGGCACTGCACCACTTCCTGAGTGTTTCGGCAGGTTTCTGGTTACAAAGATAAAATATTTTGGCTGAAAAAACACACTTTTCGATTGAATATTGGTACATTTTGGCGAAAACAAAATATTCTTCGACGGTAACCATTGTCCGTAAATAAGTTTCCTTTGTATCTCTGCGCATGCGTGCACAAGTTAACACCATTAGCTCCACCCGTTGTAGAGTTATTAAACTAAAAGATTCGCTATACCCTGTGAAGCACCGGTATATATACTTCTCAATATGCTAAAATTAAGTTCGGTTGAGAAAGCATAACACGGTTGAAAATTCTCTTTTAGAAATTTCCATGCATAAACGGTAATGAATTCTTTTGAGTAGCCCTTTATATAACCTATCAAGTTTATATATCCCAAGTATCTACTATGCAAAAAAATAGTTAAATTTAAAAACGCATTCCACTACTGTAAACACATTTCTAGCGATTATCGCTCATAGGCAGTATTGTAACTGAATGATTTCGTGTGTCCCTGTAAATGAACTACAGATGCTTTGCACACCATAATCTATTACATCTACAGTACACCTCAGTGACGTATATTATTTTCAAAATGTTTTAAATAGTGTAATATCATTAAAATACATTGCAAACGATTTTTCCCCATATAATTTAGTGTAAGAGATACAGAATTCTTTTGAGTGTCTCTGTAAACGAATTATAAATGCTACAAATTTCATTTTAAGCAGCGAACATGCCATAGTAGAACTCAATAACATACATAAAATACATTCCAATCCATGTATATTTATGCTAGTTAGAGAACAGGTGGCCAGGCATGCCAAAGTCATAAAATTTTTCAACTATGTCGAAAAGTTTTAAAAATAAAGAAAATATTAAAATCGCGCCATTTTCATGTAATCATTGTAAATTGAATTTTTATAAATGAAAATACAAGTTTCTGTTTAAAAATGATGCTCTATCTTCAATGAGATATATTGGTCTTCCGAAATTAACGTACAATAACTGAAAAATAAAGACTTTATTATCAAGCCGTAAGGAATAGAATAACAGTAAATGTCCCACCGTCTGGATGCATTTATTGCATTTCTTCCACTTGCATACATTTCCCTTTGTTTGGATACTATGACGCAAAATAATCATTTACATAAATTTTACTTATGATTTTGGATAGCGTGGCACAGAAGATAAATCAATTTATTGAAATAAATACATTTCAATACATAATATAGGCTCAGTGAAAGCAATATATTTAAAAGTGTATTGAAAAATTAAAAGTATTATTTGTATGTGTAAATATACTTTAGAAGACAAACCAAAAATAATTTAAATTGAATTTTAAAAGAGTCCTATTAAATTCACGTCAAAGTGTCACTCAAATTTTGATATCATTTCTTTTAAAACCCATATTTTGAATTCATGAGAGATGTGAATAAAAAAGCATCAGCGAATAAATTTTTTATATTTTTTCATATTAAGATACTAATTGCACCTGTGAATATAAATAAAACTAAAAAGAAAATTATGATTAAAAAATTTTTTTTAACATAGCGTCACTTAAATTTGATATCATTGCTTTTAAGACCCATATTTAAAATTTATAGAGCCAAAACAAAGTGCTGCGTCACAACTTTTAACCCGTTAAGGGTTTTTGTACTGATATCATTACTTTTTTAAGGTTATTGATGAAAATGTCAATTAGTCGAAATTAAGCATAGGATATAAATTAATCATTAGAATAAAATTTTAAAGAAATCCTAAAAAAGACCCCTTGGACCCCAATAAAAATATGAGGGTGGTGGCCCAGGGAGAGGAATCCTAGACTCAACTTTTAAATTATACAGCGAGAGAGTAACACAATTAGAAGGATGAAAATGCATGGCAAAACCCGTTTGTTCCATCTTCCTCCGCCAAAGGGCGCAATCTTTTTTATACAAACATAGCTGAAAATTTTCAGGCTGTCGATTCCGAGTCAAATGAGCCATACCTCGTCGTGATCGGTCCCATAGAGCCCGATAGGAAAGTGGCCCCTGGCGGTGAAACTTGGAACTAAAATTGAAATATCCTGTCGATGTCGAGTCGAATGAATCAAACTGCATTGTGATGGGACCCATACAACTCGAGATAGCTGCAAAATCCGTTAGTTCCATCTTCCACCATCAGGGGGCGGACTCTGTTCCATACAAACACAGCTGAAATCTGTGAGGCTGTCGATTTCGAGTCGAATGAGCCATACCTCGTCGTGATGGGACACATAGGACCCGAGATAGGAAAGCGCCCCCTGGTGGTGAAACTTGTAACTAAAATCTATATATCCTGTCGATGTCGAGTCGAATGAATCAAACTGCATTGTGATGGGACCCATAGAACTCGAGTTAGCTGCAAAATCGGTTAGTTCCATCTTCCACCACCAGGGGGCGCGCTCTGTTCTATACAAACATAACTGAAATCTTTCAGGCTGTCGATTTCGAGTCGAATGAGCCATACCTCATCGTAATCGGGCCCATAGAACACGAGATAGAATAGCGCCCCTGGTGGTGAAACTTGGAACTAAAATCGAGATATCCTGTCGATGTCGAGTCAAATGAATCCAGCTGCATTGTGATGGGACCCATAGAACTCAAGTTAGCTGCAAAATCTGTTAGTTACATGTTCCACCACCAGGGGGCGCACTCTGTTCTATACAAACATAGCTGAAATCTTTCATGCTGTCGATTTCGAGTCGAATGAGCCATACCTCATCGTAATCGGGCCCATAGAACACAAGATAGGATAGCGTCCCCTGGTGGTGAAACTTGGAACTAAAATCGATATATCCTGTCGATGTCGAGTCAAATGAATCAAACTGCATTGTGATGGGACCCATAGAACTCAAGTTAGCTGCAAAATCTGTTAGTTCCATGTTCCACCACCAGGGGGAGCACTCTGTTCTATACAAACAGCTGAAATTTTTGAGGCTGTCGATTTCGAGTTGAGTGAGCCATACCTTGTCATGATTGGGGCCATAGAACCTGAGATAGGAATGCGACCCCTGGTGGTCGAACTTGAAACTAAAATTCATATATCCTGTCAATGTCAAGTTGAATGAATCAAACCATGTTGTGATGGGACCCCATAGAACTCGAGTTAGCTCCAAAATCCATTAATTTCCCGTTCCACTGCCAGGGGCGCACTCTGTTCTATATGAACATAACTGCCCCTGGTGGTGAAACTAAAATCAGTAAGTTCTATCGATGTCGAGTCGAATGAGCCAAACTGCATCACGATTAGGAATGCACAACCTGTGGCCCGTGATGGGTAACTGGTGGCCCGCAGAGACCATACATGCCAACCTATCCAAAAATTTCGAATTTCCTTAATAATTCGTGAGAAAAATGCGCAAATTTTGTCCATAGATCGTAGGAAAATATGAATTCCATCGATCAGGCGCATAAAATCATGAATTGCATCGACTGGATGCGAATTTTGTCGAATGGGCATGGAAAAATCACAAATTTCGCCATTTTGTCGCTAGAAAAAAAAACGCAAATTTCAATAATCGGTCAACAGAAACCAGAGATACCAAAATCGGTAATTCCAGAATTGTAAATTTCGTCAATCACTCGGAAAAAAAAAAAAAAAAAAAAAAAAAATCTTGAATTTTGTAAATCAATTGAAAAAACCTGCGAATTTTGTCGATAAGGCAGTTAAAATCGTGAATTTCATGGATCGAGCAGCGAATTTCATCCAATGGCGTGGAAAGATCGCGAATTTCAACGAACAGTCGCGGAAAAAATTTGCAAATTGTCCATAGATCGTAGGAAAACATGAATTTTGTCTATCGGTTCTGCAAAATTATGAATTTTGTCGATAGGCATGGAAAATCGCAAATTTCGTCAATTGGGCGTGGAAAAATCAAGAATTCCATCAAATGTTTGTGAAAAAATTGTAAATTTCAACGAACGGTCAAAAAAAAATTGCGAATTTCGTCATTGTCTAGAGAAGAAAAATTGTGAATTTCATTTATTTGCCGACGGAAAGCATATCAGTTGAAAATCATGAATTTTGTCAATCAGGCACAGTAAAAACATGAATTTTGTGGATCGGGAGAAGGGACATCATAAATTTTGTTGAACGCATGCATAAAAATCATGAATTTTGTTTATCGGGCATGTAAAAATCATTAATTTCGTCAAACGGATGCATAAAAATCAAGAAAGTCATCTATCGGGGCGTAAAAATCTTGAATTTCATCGATCAGGCGTGTAAAAAATCATGAATTTCATCGATCAGGTGCATAAAAATATAGGACAAAATTGCCATTCGCCAATCGGCGAGTAATACTGAAAATTTGGCGACTGACTTTACTGCCACCACTGGTCAAACTTAATAGTCCCAATTGCGATGATTGAATGGAAAAAGATTTTTTTCCCCGCTGTCGCTCAACAAATTTCAAAACACTTTGGCGATTTTCACGATTTTTTCCCCGAAATTATTTGACGGATTGTGATTTTTTTTCTTCTCGAAGCCATTCGACGATATTCGAAAAAAATTTCCCCTGAAACCAGTTGATGAATTTTGTGATTTTTCCACTATCAATGAATTTTGTGATTTTTCTGCTATCGATTGATGAATTTCGTGATTTATCGACTATCGATTAATGAATTTCACGACTTTTTCCATGAACGAACAAATTGTGCACTTTCTTTCCACTGCCATTCGACGAATTTTGCAATTCTGTTCTGCGATTGTTAGACAAATTTCACTATTTTTCTCCCGAGATCATTTGACGAATTTTGTGATTTTTCCCCCCGAACCTATTTGACGAATTTCTCTAATTTTTTCACGACAGTTAGACATAATTATTTTTTTTCCTGCAATGCGTCATTTCTTTCCTGAGACCATTTGACGAATGTCGCGATTTCTTTCCCAACACTATTTGACAAATTTCAACGTTTATTCCACAATCGTTTGACAAATTTCTTAAATTTTTTTATCAAGTATTTGTAAATTTGTTATTGGTCAGTGCTGAAAAACAGGAGTAAAAAAATCCATGTACTGGCCAGTGGCCACTGAGTAAAAAAGTTGAAACCTATACATAAAAGTTGAATCTATACATAAAAATCATGAATTTTTTAGAACGGGCGCGTAAAAATGGCAAATTTGTCAAGTAGCCGCATAAAAATCACAAATCCATCTAGTGGGTGCATTTTTCCAAATTTGCAACCGAACGGTGCTGTATGTATGGATAATGCTAATTACCCCCCCCCCCCCCCAACATCTCCTCGAAACAAAATTCTCTCTGTGCTACTGATGGTGGTCCTTGACAACCCAACAATTTTTTAAGGGCCCTTCGCCTAAAAAGATTGGGCACCTCTACTATCAATTAACAATAAATTAACCTATCGCTTGTGTCATGTATTCATGAGCGGTGATTGCGATGCAAATTCTTGTTTACAAGAATAAGACTCATATTAGGTATTTTATTATTTATTTATTGTTTGTTTACTTATTTTGATTTGATTTTCTTGTCCTTTTAGAAATTGACTTTAGATTGTTACTTAAATGGTGAGATGATTGTCAATTACCTGTTTTATCGATAAAAATGATACAAGGTAAAGAAATTGCATCATGTTGAGTGAATATTTAGGAAGTATTTTAAAAACCGCAGGCTAAAGAAGATTTGTGTTTTACTTGTTAGCTATATTTTGCAACTCTCCAAATTACTGCAATGTAAATATAGTATGAAGTTTTATCCTATACTAAACTTTCCCCTGTTGTATAGCTAATTTTATTAGAAAAAAAACCCTGAAAATGCACTGTTGTAGTAATCAATTATTTTTGCAGTTGTGTAAACTCTGTCATAACAATTTTCAACTAAGGGAAATCTTACATTGGACATTTAATCACAGTATTTTAAATAAGAAAACTTAAAATATTTGCAAATTAAAGAATTGAATGAAGAGATTTTGTTTAAAATTACATCTAAGGATTTTTTTTACAAAAAATGCAAAATTCGCCAGTCATTCGAGAAATTAGCACAAAATTCTACTAATAAAATGGGACTGTAAACAAACTGGTTCAAAATGTGTCCTTTTTAAAAATTAAATTCCATCCCAGCGGCCCTGTTGTTCTAGAGTCACAGAAAAATCTTGTATTAAATGCTTTTTATTTAAAAATAGGGTACTTAAATGTTAGTCGAGCACTAGCTGATCGACAAAATTTTTTAATCTCGCCAACCTTTTTTTCTGACCAATCTTTAACATAAGCTAATAAAGTATAGCCAACATTTTCACATTGCTATATCGTATCTCAAAAAACTTACTTAAAAACAGCTGAAATATAATCTTAATAAAATACGTAGTACTTATGACGTAGTACCAAAGTACTTATGAGTAAGATTGAGCCTGGAATTTTCAAGAAATAATTTTGGGTCTGAGAGCAACATTATGAAATCATTGACATCAACAGCAGATTCCTCTACAGTTTAGGGAGAAATAAACTGATTTCCATTCAATTTGCGTGTCATGAATCTTACTTGAATAGAATCATCACCAATTAGACTACAGTTATATTTATCAAAGGCAGTAAATACAAAACAAAATATTTTTTACTATGTTAAATAAATTGTTATTTTAATTTTTTTACTTTATTTTACAGTTAAATCTACTTTAAAACTATCTTTCTTTATAGAAAATAAGCAATTATTAAATATTTTGAACATTCTGCATTACAGGAGCAGAGTGGATTGTGGACCACTGTGCCCCAGGAGTGGGTGGTCCACTGTACCCCATGTTGAAATTCAATAAATAATCATATTAATATTGTTTATAGCTTTCTTTTAAACATATTAACTTTAAAGTAAAATAAAAACAAGTATCTTAGCTTTGCAAAAAAGCTGTTTTATTTTATTTATCTACAACCTTTAATTACTAAACAAATAAAAATAGGATGATGAAAAATTTTACTTTTAGAAGCTCAAAACAACCAATCAGGATAAAATAGTTCAATCTGAGCTAAACATATTTTCTGAAGGCTATAAATAAAACAGGCTGTAAACAAACAATAAATAAATAATAAAATACCTCACATGAGTGTTATTCCTACAAACAACATTCGCGACTAGCTCAAAACAAACTGATGATTGATTCGTTGATTAGTGTCTGTTTCAAATTAACTGATAAAAAAAAAATCTGAATCTTTTTTTCCTTTAAAAAATGACAAATTAAATATATAAATAACAATTAAATTGTATATATATAATTATAAAATATTTCAATATTTTAATCAAGGAGTCTAAATATTTTTCGACTTAATGAAGATTTTGAAATAAGAAATTCTTTATTATAACAAAAAAGAAAAATATACAAACAATAATTTAATTTAATACATATATATTACATTTTAAAAATTGCATTAAAAACTGTTTTCGTATTAAAAAAAAGAATCTAAATAGTTTTTCAGCGATATGGAGATGCTTTAACGTTTAACTGTAACCGTGATAGCCATGAACATCCTTATTGCGGAGTAATAAAAAGCAGTGAAAAGTCCCAAAATCTGGAATGTTATTCAATGCTATAAAGCATAAGAAAAGAGTCCAATTTTGAAACTGGATTATATAAAAAACAAGAGTTTTCCTACGTTAACTCAAAATCTTATTCGCTTCATCTAAAACCGATTAATGTAATATATTAATTTAAAAAAAAATCTTTCGAGCCGTTTTGGAGATAACAGATGTGTGCACATTACATCTCCCATTTTCGCTTAAAAATTAGTTTCCAGATCTCAAAGTCTACTGCATCTAGAAATCTATAAATTTCAGGATAGAGTTAGGCCATAGATATAAGACTAATTTGAAAAAATCGAAACGGTATGCCTCATATTTACTGAGATATTAAATGTCGGTGTTTCGATTTTCCTTTGATGTCCTGCCAGCTGTATATATGAGAGTGACGGAATCTTCGGTTTTGGGCTTACGGTTTTCGGTTTTTGGGCTTACGGTTTTCGGTTTTTCGCTGCGTCACTCGAGAAACTACCGTCTCTCATGATTTTCATTTATAGTTTTTTTTCTAATTTTTTAGATTTTAAAATTAGATAACTGAATATAATTAACTCTCAACAGAACTCAATACAATTAACGCATTAAGAGTGTATTGAGAGTTTTGTAAAAAAAACCTAATGGTAAATACATATTACCAGTAATTTTATATCCCAATGCTATAATGACTGTAAGAATAGAGTGCATGACGTCATACATTTTTCCCATTTACACTTGCTGCTTAAATCAAGTGCTGTTCTACTAAAGAAATTAATTTTCTTGCTGGCAACACTTGTCTACTTAGTCGTTTTTAGGTTACCATGTTTTAATTCCGGATTTCTTCATTTGGAATTGCTTTATTTACAGATTTATTTATTGTTTGCATTTTTTCTTTAATTTTCCAAATTATAAAATTAGTGAACTCAATACAATTAACATATTAAGAATGCATTGGAGAGTTAAGTAAAGAATTCTAATGGTAAATACATATAACCAGTAATTTTACATCCCAATGCAATAATTACTGTAAGAATAGTAAATAAAATTCATGCACTGGTATGGTTGTGCTCCGCATAAATAGGTTAATACAAGAGTAGCCCCTTGGTATATCGCTCTTTCACATATATATATATATATACATATTTATCTTCTTGTCTACCAAAAAAATAAGCTGCAGTTTAACGGTATTTTTACTTTTCGTACACAAACAGTATAAGAAAGTAATATAATCATGATAAAAACCAGATTATAGAAATATTGGTATATTTTTTTACATTTTGAGGTGCTCTGAATCCGTTTAGCTATTTTTACAATGATTCCATACGTATGTGTGGATGTATGCGTGTATATTAAAATTTTCTCACGTTTTCTGGTCCCCAGAGCTTATTTTTATAAAATTAGGATCTAAGTTTTTATTTATTGTTATATCATTATTTATTTGAATCCACAGTATTTAGTAAAATGTTCGGTAAGCCAAGTGGAGTCACAGTTTTTTTTTAAGTAACTGTATTTAAATATTGGTTGTATTATGTATTTTTCTTAATTTCGCTGAGAAATTTGTAATATGTGTATGAGAAACACAAAAAATGTTCTGATATATTATCTTTCTTTAATGTTTAATGCTGTCGGTTGTATCTCACTTACTTAATTGTATCCTGGCAGACGCGATATAATGACGGGGTCGCTTTATTACTTGATCCCTGTCTTTAGTTTCGAGTGTAGATTGAATCCTTCAACAAAATCCGAAAGTAGCGAAGTACCGACTACTTTTGAAAAGTAGTTTGTAGTCACTACTTTTTAAATCAAGTAGTTGTAGTTGTAGTTAACTACATTTTTGATAAAGTAGTTGCAGTTATAGTTCGCTACAAGAAAATAGTTTTTCCGACCCCTTACCATATATATATGATATATATGTATATTTTAATTCCATTTATTCAATTTTTATTTAATTTCTTATTCTTTCATTGTTTTTGATTCCATATTAAGTGTGTTGGGGAATCTTTCATTGTCAACTAATTATTTCATTGTTTAAGTTGGTCTTATGATAATGTTTCATTTATGGTTATATATGTATATGTATATATATATGTATATATATATATATATATATATATATATATATATATATATATATATATATGTATATATATATGTATATATAATATATAATTTTGGTAGCCAAGTCTATACTCATTCAAAGAAATTAAAACAAGTAAAATAATGTACCTCTCCTAAAAAACATACGTCGGGACATACGTGGGACATACGTCGTCCCAGCAACTATTTCTTTATTCCACTCGCACCACTTTTTTGAAAAATAATCTCTACTATATACTTAACTAGGATACTTTCAAGAGAAAATGTGCAATAAAGAATTGTTTTTGTAAATTGTGGTACGAGTTAATATAAAATAGTGGCCAAACCTAACCCGTAAGCAAAAGGTTAACTACGAGAAATCGCAATCACGTTTTTTATGCAAAATATTCATATATTAAAGTATTAACGAATTTGTTTTGTCGCTCCCATAAGCAATATGATAAATGTTTACATACAAAAAAAAATCTTATATATCTTTATAACATTTTTTTAAATAAAAATAATTTGAAGTTATCAGTAAATTTAAAACACAAGTGCAATATTTTTTGTAATACATTAAACTAGTAATCTGAAAGAAGTTCTTCGCACATATGAATTTTTTTTTTCACCATATATTATTTTTTCCCAGTGTCTGTAAACTCAAAGTGTCTCCTAATTAGAAAAAAATAAAGAAAAGAAAAATATGTACCCTTTCCAAAAATGAGAAAACCACAGCTGTGATGCATCCCAAGGGAGACATCAAAAACTAATTAGTTAGACCCAATGATTCAAAAGGAAATAGTTTGCTGAGAATAGACAGCAGTTTGTTGAAATATTGCTTAGGCAAATCTTGGATTTTTTTCTATTTTATTTTTACCGATGATATGGGGTGACATTTTTTGCAGTTCACTTGATTTATTTGCACGTTGGATTATTTGAAAAAAAAAGAAAGAAAGTTAAAAAAGGACACGTAATCATCATCATAAGTAAATATAATTCTTATTACAAAATTTTTAAATATGTTGTGGGTTGAAACAATGTTTTAATTTTGAATATATGTTCTAATTTTACGCTATTAGCACAGCCAACCAATATAACATTATTTTGGTGCTACAAATGATTCAATGTAGTGTGTCACAGTCTGATGAGCTAAATATGATATCTTTAATTTCACAGATTATCTCACACGTGACCGTCATTTTGTGACTTCATTTTGTAGTCACCGTGTCCGTTTGTCACAAGCAAAGGCGAGTACAAAATAACGCAACTTGTATTCATCAGAAACCGGGATACATCGAAATAAAATGGCGTTTCGTTGTTGGGTGATTTCGTTTTTGTTTTTTCTACTGTTTTTGTGTAGGGAGAATTAAAAACTGCTTTTTTCCCTATCCGCTGTGGCACCATCTTGTCGTGGTGGATAGGCTTAGAAAAAACTAATGTCACAACAGCATGTCACGACTTTTAATTAGCATCTTTTGACGAGTACAGCACCACCTATCGGTCAACTTTTTTAACTTTTTTTCTTTCGCAAAACAAATTCCCATTGCTTCATGCATACTCAGATGAAATATCAGATCATTCTGACCAGTGGTTCTTTTTTTACAGCCTTTTGAAAGTACAACTTTAATTATAATCACCCTGTATAACATTCCATTAAAAGATTAATAAAGGGAATCAGTACTTCTCATTTTGAGAAAATGACAAAAATTTCAGTTTTTAAAGTTTTTGCTTAAAGTAAATTCAGACATTTAAATTATATACTCTGAGGAAGTTTTGTAAATACCGGATAATTTTATTGCATCGAGTTTACCTTTAAATGATTCAGACATTTAATCTTTAAATGCATTTCCTTAGTTTTTTTTTTGAATGATCGGTATGATGAAAATTCTAAAAGTTATTGATACATTTTTCCAGTTAATCGTTTTTTTAATAAACGATTCTTTGATTTCATCTGATTAGAAGCCTTAATTGATTTTTTTTACAATGTTTAAGTGTATTGTAAAGATCATTAAAACTGACGGAGAAACCTTTTTTATGCAGTGAATAATCTCCACGTGCAGCGAACGATTGAAATAAGAACATGTTAAAAACCAGACCCCAATTACCAATAAGTACTTCAAGTGCCGCAGCTGAAAAACATAGTGAACAAAACCAGAGACTGTCGAAACTAACTAATTGGAGAAACTCTGCAGACCTCCCTCCTTCAAACTACAGCTGTCTTATCCCGCGCGTGTGCACAGAACTTAAAAACATTCCCTTCAGTTTCCAAAATGTTCCCGAGCAGTTAAGACGCTCTTGTACATATATGATGTAAATATATTTAATATAATGTAAAATTGGAGCACTTATACGCAGCCTCCAAACGCGACTTAAAACATGTACATCTAGCCAAGAATTATATTATATTCAAAGGAAAATGAATCTTCTGTTTATTTTACACAATTGTCACTTTCTACTAATACTTATTATTCTTCCAATATAAGTGAATCGATGGATCAGATAAATATCGCTACAACACTTTGGATTACTACTGTGGGTATATTCAGCGCAAAAAGGAAAATCTCAGGTAAGCTGAACAAACTTCTTTAACATATCAAAAGATGAAAATGTATATTAAATTTGAAGACTGATTTAACTATTTATAAAAATAAGAAAATTTATTACGCTACCGACGGTTCCCCTAACAAAAACATTGTCCAAATAATATTTCTTTTTTTTCCTTTTAATACTAACTGAAGATATAATTCATAATTTAGAATAAAAACATCAATTTTCAAATACACACACACATACAAATATATATATATCATATATATATATATATATATAATTATCAATCAATTTATGAAAATGAAACTTTCCAAGAATTAAGATCAGGTGTATAAAACTATGAGAATTATTTAAATAGTAACAAAAACAGAAATTTTAAAATACCCAAAAACGACAAATCAATATTGCAAGACGATTAACATAGCCTTCGCTCTTCAGTGGGTGAAAAGGCAGTTTTAAACTCCTCTCCCCTATTATTTTAAAATCATCAGCACTAACAGCAGGTTTCGCAAGGCCTACTATTATTAGCACTTACATTTGCAATCTTTGTCACATGTATATAGTGAAATAAATAAATAAATAATTATTATGATATGAGAATCAAATATTTTTCCTCACCCTTCCCATTTTATTCAATAAATTAATATTCTCACTTTTTATAATGTCCGATCACATAATATTTAACTTAAAAATAGCATTCTTTTTTAATTAAAGTATTCTTATGTTACTAGTTCATTTTTCTCTAGTTAAAAAAGCCCATCTGGCAAGCAATGCAAAGTGTTAGCTCTTAATACTGTATCAATAATGGGTATCTATCATTCGTTAGTCTAAAAATAGCACAACGACAGCTGAAAAATGCGAATCGGCCGGTCCCAAAATCCTATGGCCAGAGCCGTTAAAATGTTCCTTGGATGACATCATTTTAAAGTATGCTATGCCAAAAATGGTACACTTTCTCAAAGATTCTCATTTATGTTATGCTCCCTCTGAAAGAATTCTCGCCAATTAGCAACCCCATTGGCGAGCTCTGTAATCAGTCGATTTCACTTCGGTTAGAGGTAAGAACTCACTTCTACTCTTGACACTTCATCGCCTTTGCTCGGATAGATAACATCTGATTAGAAAAGCGATTACAAGGCCATCCCATGCTTATACTGTATTCTATTCCATAATTTCGAAGTTATTGTCCTGACTTTTTAATGAAAGATGAAGTCTGCAAAAAAATTAATATACTTGGACTATTATTTACATCTTTCCAGGATTATTTACTTTTCAGTTACTTTTCAGGATTCACGGATGACTGCGGTTGTATTGAGGAAACAACTAATTTCAATGTTCTTCACACCGCACTCTGAATACTAGGCGTGCGCGCTGAAAAAAATGGCGGCTGTCGCAGGCGGAATCGCTTATACAGTCCCTCGAACTTCAACACCAATAATATCTAAAAGTTATCTTTGACTTATTTGATCTCCGAAAAATAAGGCGAAGAAAACTTTTAGAAGTTATTGGTGTGGAATTTCGAGGGACCGTTCAAACGCTGAAAAAAAAAATCGGCCTGCGACAGCCGCCATTGTTGTCAGCGCACAGGCCTAGTATTCAGGGTGCGGTGGTTCTTCATACGATTCGGTCATACACCTAACATCAGAAAAGAAATTTTACATAACATCTGAACACAAATATTCGCCCTTCTATTCTATAAATATATATTTATCATATAAATTTTCAAAAGAACAAAATATTTTTCAAATGATGAATATTTATATATCATCCGAAAGCGTTTGTAATTTACAGAAATGAGTGGATAGAAGTATGATTTTTATATCCCACTCTTCCAAGTCATATCTCAAAAGCAATATTTTTCAATTAAGAAAGAAATTAAATAGCTAACATTATAATCAGCAGTATAAAAAGAAGAAAAAAAAATGTTAATCTAGGATGACTACTGCCTTTTAAGTTAGGATGTTAACGTTCGCTTAATTTCATTAAAAACATCGAAGAATTGTGTTACGCCCAAATATATATCTTTTATCTTCAAAAATTATACCCACACGAAAAATATTTAAAACAGAAAGTTTGATTAAAATTAGGTGGAAGATTTTTTTTTTTTTAACAAGCTCGTATAAGCATGTAACAAATTTATGTGTTTTCAATGTCAGTAATTGAAAGAAGAATCAAAAATTAAATGGTTTTCACTATATAAAATAAAACATTTTTTCATTTTCATTTATTAAATTTTTACTGAATATTTCTCACGAATTTATACTTTATTCAAACTATTTCAATTATATATTTTTTATTACACTAACATAAAATTATTTTTTCAATAAATTATCTCAATTTTTCTTATTTGAAGAGAAATATAATTAAAGATGCCCGTTTTTCGAAAATATTTTACGAATAAAAAGCAGTACTATCATTAATGAAGATACTTTCATAATACCAAGTTTGAATTTTGAAAAATAATATGCTGGTATAAATATTCCTTACTTTGCATTATTTTATATAAGCAGAATTTTTTTAGTAGAAGAATTTTTCAATTTTCCCTTTTCTGATTCATAACGTACAAAAATATTAATGAATGAGAAACAAAAAATGCTATAATAATTTTACTTAATAACATGGTAAGATATACATTGCTACAACATTTTCATTTAGAAATATCAAAATATCTAACCTACTTTTCAATAATTAATCGGATGTTCATTTTTTATAATAGTTACAATTTGTAACAATTTTAATGTACTAAGAGAATTATTATATAATTTTAATATTTGATAAATGCTACTATTAATATTTTTTGCTTAGCATTACTTTCTTAAAGCAGAATACTTTTAATAAAAGTATTTTTCAGTTTTACCTTTTTTTATTTTTCTTAGCATATAAAATTTTTATCAATTGTGAAACATAAAATATTATAATAATTTCACGTAATAATATGGAATTAGTATAAGGTACTACGACTTATTTATTCTAGGAATCAAAATGTATACAATACTCTTCAATAATTAAACAGATGTGATGTTTTTAATAACAGTAATAAATTATAACAGTTCACATACAATAAGCGACTTATTACATAATTTTATGTTTTGTAAAATGACTTTTAAGGTTGCATTTATATTCACTTTTTTTATTATGATTATTATTATTAAAGATTAAAGAAAATGAAAATATATTTCATAACTTTTATAAGAATCTATAATGTTTTATAACCTTTTAGTTTTACTATATATCAAGGTAATACCAAAAAAAATAATAATAATAAAGAGGAAAGGAAAGAAATTATATTATTAAAATACTGCTCTAGAAATATTTTCTTTAATTAAAATATAGAAACAATTATCATAGAACACCTTTAATATCACATCATAATGTTTTATTTAACTTTCACCCGTAAAATCAACCAATAAGCATTCTGTCAAAATATCTTGAAGAGTGTTTTGCTTCCCTGGTTCCAAGAGCACTTAGACAATGAAAAATAAACTATCCAGAAACAGTCGTCGTGCAGTAATTGTTTTCGTTTGGCATCAGTTAGCTCAGTTGGATCTCTGTGTGACTCTAAAAGTCTGAAAATACCAGTGATAATCAGTTTCAGACGCAGACAGTGGGGAAAAACTGTTGGTGTTTCAACTTGCCCTGGCAGCAGGTAGCTCCAGGATCTTAATTTGCTAGAATTCATGTGCTTTGACATTTCTGGTGTCCTGTTCAGAACATATCGAATATGCTATATTAGAGTCACATGGGTGAAATTATTTCGTTGAACAAAAAAGTCTTTTAACCAAAATCGCCACCAAAGAATTAAATTTATGGCACTTTAGAAAAATTGTGGGTATCTAGCAAATCGTCCATAGTACTACGTTGGAAGATATTTGCGGGTTGTCCTATATCAGTTGTACTGCGTGCAAAAATTAAGGTAAATCACACATGTGATGTAAACATCTCCTTGAAACAAATTAACAGGTTGTGAATTTAATAACGTTAGAGGCACACGATTTGCATTATTTATTAAGTTGTTTTAGTATAAAAAGTCAAGCAATGGTCTAAATGATTAATTTCTTATTTACTCATTAAAACTATCAAAAACCTCAGCAAAGTTGGTTGCTGTTGGTAACATTTGGAATACGCAACTATTCTCAGATAGTGAAGCGACGAACTTTTCATAACAATTATGATATTTGCATAGTATATGTATTATGAGATTTAAGATCTCTGGGTGCTTCTAGAAGGCAATGTGATCAAACAGAAAACTCGGCACATGCTGATTAAGTATTTCTTGTCACTAACACAGTTGAGGTCATATATGAAGGAATGACAAGCAGGCGTGAAATAAAACTCCAAAAATTTTGTTTAAAGAGGATTACATTTCCGCTGCTTCCATACTGTGAGCCTTGTAAATGGCAGAGAGAAACAACTGCATGTGTTTGAGCGATCATCATTTGTTCAATGTAGCTCTGATTTTTGAGTCAATCAGTAGCTAGACTTTGGTCTATTGAGTTAGCAGCAGAAAACTTCAAAGCACTGTCTCTAGACTTGAATGTCGCATGTGGCACGCATTACTGCACACATAGATGATCTGCGATTACCTCTCTATCAAACCATATAGCTTCCTTCAGTTAAGTTGACGTTAGAACGTAACTTGCCAAATATTCAGAATGCAGCTGCCTTCATGTTGTGCGTCTTTTACGCTGAGGATTACGTTCCGCATCTTTTCGAATCACTGCTGATTGCTTTCTTTTAACTGTCATTTTTGTAGTTACTATATATGACTTTACACATATAAAAATAGTAACATCATTAAAAAGTGTATTGAATTTAGTTCATTTTCACTTACTTCGTAGAAGACTTTTTAATTAATTATTATTATTATTATAATTATTATTAATGCCTTGATAATTTTTAATTATTCATTTAACATAGAAAAGTTGATACTACTTGGTGTTTTAGAGTAACACTTCTTTGTCGATAAAGCTCTATTTTTTATAATAATATAATTTATATCTAAAAAATATAATCTGTAACTAATGTACAATGCACGTTATTCCGTTTTCTATGCTGTATTGACTGGACTAACCAAAAGTAAACCGAATATTTTTGCATTTACAATAAACTTGAAAAGAAAAATCTCTGTTGATATAAAAAGTAAGAGTTAAATTGCATTGTTGGCTGAGTTACATCAAATAAACTAAATTCACGTACTTAATAAGATTATAAATTAGTTATAACTTAGTAAGTAATTCGTGGCCCGGATTGAGACCAAGATTAAAACCTTTCGTTGAAAAGTCGTTTCCGCGTATTTTTTTTTCTAATACGTTTTTCATGAAAAAGATTGCAACTATAAAAATTCTGTGACAATATTTAAAAAATTTTGATGTCTTTATTTCAATATCTTAGCAAAAAATTATTTAAAAAGTCCTTAAATATAAAAAAATTAAAAAACATTAAGAAAAATAGTAAATTAATAATTATTGTAGACATTTTCTATGGAAAAAATGTTAACTTATGAAATTACTAAATGAAGTCATATTCTGATGAAACATATTGTTGTATCGATATAACATGAACGTGAGCAATAAAAGTATTTATTTGAATAGAATAAGAAAATATACAGAAATTAATATAATATAGTACTTCTATGGGGTTTTGGAAGCGACATTTTGGGACGTTTGGGTTGACGTGTATTTTTTACTTTCAATTTCAAGAAAGCTATTGACACTATCGACTTCCAGTCCCGTTTGGGTGCCATTACCAGTAATATTTTGGGAACGAGTAATATTTTAGGTGGTTACAAAAAGGTGTAATTTCTCATGGGAAGCCGAAATTGTGCTCCGACTGCTATGAGGATCCATCAAAGAAGCAATCAATGGAGTCAAGAAATATTTATGAAGCGCGACTAAGAAAAACGAAAGTAAAATATATATATATATATATATATATATATATATATATATTAAGAAAAACGAAAGTAAAAAAAAAAAAAAAAAAAATATATATATATATATATATATATATGTTGTGGTGTTTGGGGTTCTTTCTAAAACACAACTTACTTAAACTTAAAAAGCTCATTTATTACTCAATCTTCACTTGACAATTAAATATTTAGAAAAAAATAAGTATACCCTGATTAGCTCCACTGAAATCTGTTGCCATGGAAAAGGTAGCAAATTATATTAAACTAATCAAAATATCAAAACTTAAGAATCCGAATAGGTTAATACAACAATGATAATTTTGGACTCATCACTTTAAGACAATGTTAAATGTAGTAAGGGGCAACAGATTTCTAAATCAAGTAGCATACTGAATTGCATAAAGAACACCCAACTCCACTCCAACCCGATCAAGCTCAAATCTCCATACACATTAAATTAACAAAAGTGTAATCATCATATAATTTGGAAAAATGCAGACAACCTGAAATTCCTCCAATATGAGGACCAAAAGGAGAAAGAGTTAAATCCGTTAATAGAGTAGGGATATGATGATGTACTAAATTTTAGAACAACTATGGAGATTGTGAACAAGATCAGATCGGTTAACCAAGGATCGTATAGTGGCTATAAAATAACTGAAAACTTTTTTTTTTTTTTTTTTTTTTTTTTTTTTTTTTTTTTACTTTGTCAAAAAACAACCATTTTGTTGTTTGCCTTGAATAATACTTCAAAGAAAGGATAATTAAAAATTAAATTAATCAATTATGAAATTAGACTTAATTTTACTTTAGCATCAATTATCAGTATATCCATTTCTGAGATAGGAACAATAATTACATCTAATAACCTTGCGTAAACCTCAATTAATTTTCAAATAAATTATTACCATGAATTAAAAATCTAAGAAATAAAAAAAAAAGATTAATTTAGCAAAATTATAGCTTTCATATTTTTAATCTCACTTACTGAGAGGTTAATTCCTCCTTATAGGTATGTTGTAATTATAGAAATATTAATTATTTAAAAATTATATATAAAGAAAAACATACCATATTTGAGAATAAACAAAAACTTTCTTTATTTGAATAATTAAAAATTATAAAAGTAAGGTAGTTCTCAAACAAAATATAATAATAACATAATAACAAAGTTGATCAAAAAAAAAAAATACTGAAATTACTTATTACAACACTTTACATTAAGCAGCAAAGTCCCTAAAATTACCACAATACCATGATTTAAAGATGGATCAACTTTTCAAAATTTAATTATTGATTAATTTTCAATTAAATATCATAAATCTTAAACTATTAACAAACCAACAATTCAAATGTCGTTCAATCATAAACAAAAAGGTTACATGTTAATCATCTTAAAATACCAATAATTATATTTTTTTGTTTCTCCAGGTATTTATAAATATCACAACAGTAGACAACATGTAATAAAGAAGAAATATGGGTTACTTACAATATACTTTGATATTTACTACCGTCAATGTGGGCACACTTCATTGCAGATATGTTGATCTGCCATAATCTCCTTTTTTTTTTTTTCAACCTATTCTTTTCAGCTGCCTCTACGAGTCAACACCGTTACTCCATACATCACTTGGAGATTTTGATTTATTCCCGATTCAAAACGTCGTCACATCACCGGTACCTTGTAAAGCGGGCAAGTCTACTCAGCTAGTCTCGCCAGCCTTCTTAGTCTAGGATTGATAATGCCCCATCTCCAGAAATGATGCTCGTCTAATCATTAATTCATTTTTCGTCAAGGTATCATTAACAACCGCCGCTTAAGAAGTCAACACAAGACAACACTTTTTCTAGGAACGCCGCTACTACATGATGGGTCAAACATATTTTCTTTTCATTCGCCCTCCATCAGATACAGATCCTTACTTCGAAAATGCCCTTATAGCCTCTTTTCATCATAACCTCATGATTTAGGATAATTAAAGTAGGCCATCAATGCCCCACTCTCAAAACAAAATCTTCCAGAAACCTGTCCGCCTTCAACAACTTCGCGATCCAGCCCACAGGCCAGTCTTCGAGCCCCGTAATAAGTCGAATTTTTTTTACGAGTCAAACGACAGGTCTCTTGGCCAAGCAACAAGTGTCGTAAACATTCATTCTCCCGCGCTGCTTGAAAAACGGGACCGAACCACTCCGCCAGGGGTACGGGAATGGAAACAAAAGGGAAAATGGACTCTCCTTGAAGGCACCAGCCTGTCGTTCCACCCTGCCAGCCGCTTCATGGGGGAAGGCAGCCATGTTTCACCCCCATGGCGTGTGCTGAAGGGGGTCCTGTGAGCCTCTGTTGACCTGGGCGCCAGCTATCCGCCTGATAGCAGAGCTCATTGAAGCCTGTCGTAAGCTTACAAAGCCTAATTGCGTATATAGTACACTCATAAGATAACGTAATTCCTATACAGGGCGGTCGGTCATTCTTATATCAAAGTCAGACTAGATGACTCCAAATTTTCCACCTGTGCGGTCTTTAACTGACAAAACATCCCTCCCTTGCTGTCTGCTTTTCGTATTTGAAAACAGGAAGCAAAGCTAGACTATAAACGTTGAATTTACTTTGCAAAAAGAAAAAGAAAGAAGAAAAAAATAAAAACTGATTTTATTATTATTATTACAATTACTTTTATTTATTTAAATTTTTATTAGAAACAGAAAAAAAAAGAGTGCTTTTAAATAAATGTAGAGAAAGTGATTTAAATAATTAATGTAGATTAAAAAAAAATTGGTTGAAACCAACCGTAACAAGATTGCTCCCCCCGGCTAATTAAAAAAAATTTTTTGAGAAAACAAATTATTTTTTTTTTTGACAGGTAACTGGGTACCACATGGCATGCTGGGACCTCAACACTGAAAAAACTGACCCACAAACACAGATCATACATCGATCCGGGACGGGATCCAGAGAGTTCACCGCTGAAATACCACCCTGACAATATATTCCGGATATATACAACCAGAGCTCGCACATCCGTAGAAACCATTATCTAAAATATTACCTGAAACATGACCATAAAAGAGTACTACCAGAGGAGGGACCACAAGGCTGATTTTACCACTAAAATGACCAAGATATTCTCTGCACCTGTAAAAGAACACATGTTCCACCTGACTGTGAAACCTCATTTCCCTACTACTGTCATTCCTACGCATAACTGCATCCTACCTGAAATTTCTGGTAACAGAACTGTAAATAATACATAAATTGAATTTTGAGAAAAAAAAAAAAAAAAATAGCCGAAAAAGAAGAGAAGTGCCCACTGATTAATTGTCATTATACTGCTTATATACATAACTTCAATAATTGGCATCACAGTATATTACAACACTATCTATTAATGTAAATAAGTACTAGTAATATCATAGTTACAACACTGTAAATGTCAATGAAATTTGTAAAACACATATTAATTCTATTATACAAAAATACACAAGAGCAACTGGTGACACACAAACAAAATATATACATATACATCTGTAAGACACAAATTATGGTATCACAGACCATGTTAGAGAATTACGCACACAATTGTAACAATTTTATATGAGAACACATGTTTGTATTCGAACACAGTCTAATGATTCGGGATATTATGTAGATTTTACAAATGCACGTACAAGTAATGTGTATGGGAAAGAGTATCTCTGCCTCTGTGCTACTTATAGCAAAAAGCAGTTTCGGGCCTTTTGGGCACTACAGGGAAAACATTCCACAAAATAAAATAAAAAACAGGGGTGGTGACATATATCACCAGGAAGGAAAACACACATTCCACAAAAATAGGAAGTAGAATAAATAAAATAGTTAATTTTAGCACTTTTAGCCACACACAACAACATACAGGCATGTACATGAGACAGTATGTACTAGAAAAAGAAAAAGGGCCCACACTCCTTAAAGTTTAAGCTCAAATAAAACCACAAACTGTATAGTAAATAATAAATCTATCTAGTTAAAATGTAGAAATTAAAGTAAACACATACTTAAAAAGTTATATACAAAACACTGATGCATTAAAAAAAACTGAACTAAACAGATCTACCTCGGCAAAATTTATGATCACTTCTGATGGTTAAGAAGTCATAATCTTGGAGCGCCACTACGCCAAAAAAAAAAACGGGCTACACATATCTAAAGGCATACAAAACACAACATCCTAAAAAAATTTTAAAGTAACAAAAATTACATTCGTTTCTTTTTTTTTTTTTTTTTTTTTTTTTTTTTTTTTTTTTTTTTTTTTGCAAAAATATACCCAAAATCTACGAAAACGGGGTGCGGACGGGTATATACCACATAATCTACCATAAAACAGACAAAAACCTTAAGTATAAGCATAAAAAGGGTTAAAAATGCCTACATGAAAGTATCAAAACACAACCAAAACAAACCTTTAATACGCTAGAAAGACTAAGTTCCGTTTTAAAATGCCCAAGAAAATAATTAAATATACATACACATTAACTAAACTATAAATAAATACAAATAAACAAGGTAAAATTGATAAAAATGCCTGAATAACGAAAAAAAATAGTTAGTATTTATAACTCGGACGGTCTCTTCTATCCCGTAGCGAATAGTCGGTTCTAGAAATCGATATTGAACGACTACTTCTATTCGATTTAGCAGCTGGACGAATCGATGAACGAGACCTGCGCGAATCGCTGTGCGCAGCAGCTGAACTGCTTTCTGCCGTGGCTGAATTTTTACCTACGCGCATCTCGCTGCCTTCTGCCGTTGCTAAATTTGTATTTACGCACATCTCGTTATTCTCTGCCGCTGCAACCTCCGGAGAAATGGGAGGTGGGGGAGAGGGATTTATGATTTCAGTCGCGTCGCTGTCTGTTTCCTCCACTTCTGGCGCTACCGGAGTTTCGCTATTGTTGACGTTCACTACTGCTGGTGCGCGGTTACTATCATATGGTGCCCAGGGAATGAATCGGTTACGCTTGCATCTGCGTACAGGAGGAGAATCGCGCGGTTGGTGTGGTGAATCGATGGTCACGTTTTCAGTCGATCCCAGGTCAATTGTTTGTTTTGGTTCACTGGACCAGATGGGCAGTCTGTCTTTGAAAGAAGATAACCTGTCAACATGGACAACCTGACAATTTTTGGGATTAGCAACTAGCGCTATTTTAAAATTAACCTCATTTAGCTTCTCAATTATAGTAAAAGGACCATTATTTTGCTTGCTTAATTTTTTTGTATTACCAGGGGCGACTGTGGGTGTAAATAACCACACAAGATCTCCTATTTTAAAATTTTTATCAACAGCTGTCTTTTCACGGTATTTTTCCTGCTGCTCAGAAACTTTAATTAAATTACTATGTACTTCAGTGTATACTTTTTGAAGAGCTGGGATTAAGAGTTCACAAAAAGAGGGTGCATCATTATAATTAAAAGAAGGTGGTTGAGAAAAGAGATTATATGGTAGATTCATATTTCTGCCATACATAACTGCAGCTGGGCTAAGTTTAGTTGATGAGTGGACAGCTGAACGCATAGCTAGTAGCGCAAATTTTAGTTTAGTGTCCCAGTCAGATTGATTTTGGTTGACTATGTGACAAAGTGCATTTTTAAGAGTACGATTCTGTCTCTCCACTTGCGAGTTGCCAGCCGGGTGATAAGATGAGGTCTTAATATGATTAATACCAAACATTTTATATACGTGCTCTATCGCATCTGAAATTAGATTCTTCGCGTTGTCCGTCGTAATAAAACAGGGCGCACCGTAGCGTGATATGAAATCAGCTAAAGTGTCCGCAATGACATCTGAAGTGGTTGAACTAACCGCATATGCTTCTGGCCACTTAGTAAATGAATCAATATATGCGATAATATACTTATTTCCCGAAAAAGTTTGCGGTAAGGGTCCAATGAGATCCAAATGAACCTTGTTCATGGGAAACTGGGGGGTCGGCATACGTTGCAGAGGGGCGAGCTGGTTCGCTCTATAAGCTCTCTTCTGCTGGCAACTAATACATGACTCCACTAGATGCTTGACATCTGACGACATTCCTGGCCAATAGAAGTGCTCACGAATGCGATCAATGGTCTTTTGAAAGGCTTGATGACAAGCCGCTAGGGACTCATGTGTTAGTGCAAAAACTTGAGTAACCAATTCTTTTGGCACGACTAACTTTACAGATTTGTTCAAAATAGCTGACTCCCTTGTATCCTCACAAACTAAAATGTCATCTCTAAAAAAAAATTTCATGTATTTAGGAGCAATTTCTACACCTTGGTCTAGTTTTCTTGCAATCTCGCAGCATTTCTTGTCTGATTTTTGTAATTCACCAATTTTTTCAAGTAGATTGGAATGAGGCATAAAAGTAACTTCCTTTTCGACTTGTATACAAAAATTACAATTAACAGTATCATTGGAGTTATCATTGTTGACATACCTCGAAAGGAAGTCTGCGACACTGTTACACTTACCTTTAACAAACTTGATTGTAAAATTAAAGTCTGAGAGAGTGCAGATCCATTTAGCCATGCGAGATGTAGGGTCGTGAATTTTTAACATAAATGTTAGAGGTGCATGGTCTGTATAGATGAAAAAATGGGTATTAGCAATGTAACATTTAAAGTGGGCAGTAGCCCAAACTAAAGCTAGTAATTCCCTTTCAGTGGTGGAGTAGCGGGTCTCAGCATCTTTCAATTTTCTGCTGGCAAAGGCAACAGGATGGAGCATGTTATTTTCATCTAATTGTGATAACACTGCCCCTAATGCTTCGCCACTGGCATCCGTATATAAATGGAATTCTTTCTCAAAATCAGGGAGTGCAAGACATGGTTTTGAAATAAGAGCCATTTTAAGGTCTTCAAATTCTTTCTGTGCATCTTCATTCCACGAAAATTTTCCTGTCTCTTTCGTTAAGTTGATTAGATTTTTAGCTCTCTTAGTAAAATCTGGTATAAATCTCCTATAAAAGGATAGAGTTCCAATGAATGACCTAACAGCCTTTCGGGTAGTTGGAGGTTTAAAATTTTCTATTACGGCAATATTTTTATTGATAGGTGATACTTGGCCACTACAAATCTCAAAACCTAGATATTGTATTTTATTCGAAAGGAAAGTGCATTTACTGGGCTTAAGTTTAAGTTTATGCAGTCTTAACCTTTCAAAGACCATGCTAAGCTTCTCAAAATGAGAATTAACATCACTGGAGGCAATTACAATGTCGTCGATATAAACAAGAATTCCAAGATTGCCTAAATCACCGAAAATAGCATTCATAAGTCTTTGGAAACTGTTACCTGAATTTGAGAGCCCAAAACAGTTACGGGTCCACTCAAAAAGTCCCTTGTGGGTGATTATAGCAGTTTTATGCCTATCCTCTGGGCGAATAACCTGTTGAAAAAACCCACTAGTTAAATCTAGCGTTGAAAAAAATTTAGCCCCACTTAAAGCATCAACAGAGTCGGTAATGTTAGGTATTGGGTAAGCATCTTTAACAAGATTTTTATTTAATCTTCTGTAGTCAACAGCAAGTCGATATGAACCATCTGATTTCCGAACCAGAATAACCGGAGAAGCAAATTCAGACATGGAAGGGGAAATTATGTCCGCCTGTAACAAAGTATTAAGTTGGTCTTCCATTTCTTGACGTAATTTGTAGGGGACTCTATAAGCTTTGCCTTTAACTGGTTTATTTGAAGTTAAGTTAATTTCATGCGGGATTGTATCACAGCCGGGTAAATCTAAGACCGATGCTGCAAATACATCTTTGTTTTTGTCTAGAAAATTTTGCATTTTAAGTTTTAATGGGGGTTCTAAATGATCTAAATTGATTTCAGAGCTCCAAGTGAGATCAGCGTGATCAAAGTCACCAATTGGAGGGGCCAAATTTATATTATAGGTTAATTTATTATCAGTTACGGGTATATTTGACTGGTCTACACATTTTTGAATTTTGGCAACAAAGGTTCCTTTATTTAAATGAATACTATTGTCTGAAAAATTTGCAAATGAGATATATAGGCCATGTTCTTTAGTGCAAATGGCTCTGGAGGTAAGGAGACCTTGATTTAAATTTTTCGCCAAAGGTTCTAACATAACAATATCATTTTCCTTAATAAAATTTTCCTTATAACTTTTAACCTGGGCTAACATTTTTGACTGCGGGGGAATTGAAATTTTGCTACATAACACAGCGAAACTTATATTTTTATTTTTATTGGTTTTATCACTACTGCTATCTTCATTGCTCTCCTCCTCGACTTCAGGTACCTTATCCTCTATACTTACCAAATCTTCACTTTCATCAATATTACAAATTTCAGTAGTCTCTTCAGCTAAATTACCCTGAGTTACCTGACTCGCTGCTGAAAGAATGTTGTCGACACTTTGAATACTTGAAAAATTTTCAGTGTTATTACCCTCAGAGCTACCGCCTGATGTTGTTTGCATGCAAAAGTTCTGCGCAACACTTTCAACTTCCTTATCTGACTCAGTTTGAATGACTATCTCAACATCTTTTCTCATATTACTCACTTGCGGGTCCTGAACTACCATATTTTCATTACTATGATTCCCATTTTCAATATTAACTGAGTCATGAACTTTCTCACATGCACACTTTTCAGGAGGGCTATTGCCATTACTACTTTTTGAATTCTCCCCTACTTTGTTGACACATTTTATATTTACAGAATTATTTTTAACACAATCATTATTTATACAATTATTATTAGAATTTACACTATATACAGAGTTAGAAATATTTACAGAATTAGTAGCAAGACAAGTATTACACCCTGAAGTATTACTTGGGGTTTCTACGCTTTGTTTACATTGGCCTGAAACTGGCACTTTAAGAGCGACAGCATTTGTATCACAATTTATACTTGCCCGGTACTCTTTCAAAAATGGCATTCCCAAAATCATATTAAATTCCTCTGCTAATTTACCTTCCACTACATAGAATTCAGCTTGACATTGAACATTATCAAAAACAAATTTTAAAAATACTTTCTTATTTAGGTGAACTTTCTCACCGGTGACAGTCATAATGGGGATATTGCAATTCTCCATTTCAAAATTCTCTAAACAGTTACAATCAGTACCACTCAGGAGATTAATTGCAGAACCCGTGTCACATAATGCATTTAGGCAAACTTTATTTATGTAAATTCTTGCAGTTGGTAATGTATATGATTGGGGCTGAAACATACTATACACAGTTGGGGGGTCCAGGGGCCTGTTGGGGATCGACTTGACCATATCTGATCCGGCCACTAATAGTTTAAAGCCTCACTTTCACTGTTAGCTACTGGGGTGTTATTTACCGTCTGCACTTCATTTCTGTTCGCAGCTGTGCTCCTATTGTTTTGGTAATAACCACCTCTTCTTCCCCTATATCCGCCTCGCTGATTGTGGTTCCCTCTAGGATTTTCACCTCTGTTTCTATAATTTTGCCCACGGCTCCTGAAATTTTGACCACCTCCCCTTCTAAAATTATAATCGACAAAATTTAGTGGACAATCTCTGGCATAGTGGCCTTGTACGGAACACCTATAGCAGGTTACGGGTCTTACTTCCTGGTTATTTTCCTGCATATCCCTAGCCCTAAGATCAACTAAACTGTCTATCTTAGCTGCTAAAACATCAATTTGAGATTTTAGTTGGTCTATCTCCTTCTTTTGTGAGCTATCTTGCTGAAAAACAGCAGCACAGGGTAGGTTTTGGGTCAAATTTGGGTTGAGAATTTCCTCGCGGTGGTTGTAGAAAGGGTTAATGCTCCTATAAGCCTTTTCCTCAAGAAGCGCAATTTTGAGGACCTCTTCTGGGGATTGTGGATTTCTCGCAATTACCCCCTTTCGCACTTCTGGTGTAAGATTGCTCAACAGCATGGAGTGTAGTAGAGCCGTTCGGCTTTTATCGACTACTTCACCCTGGATACCTTCAATTACAAGGGCTCTTAATGACATATCATATGCCTTGTCATAAAACTCCTGAACACTCATATTGGGTGGCTGTTTAAAATTTAAAAAATGACTGAGGGCAACATCTGGTGTGGCCTGTGAAGTATAACTCTCTTTTAAGATTTTTAATAGCTCATCAGATGTTTTCGCTTTGTGAATTTTTATTCGCCTAGAAGCAGCTCCTGAAAGTCTAGCAAGTAAAACAAACTTCTTTTCCTCCTCAGTCCAGTCGAATAATTTTGAAAAACTCTCAAATTTCTCAGAAAAATCTGAGAAGCAGACTGAGCTGGCCTCTCCATTGAATGGGGGAATATTAGACAAATTATCCACTAAAGCATTTTTCCGCTGAATAGTGGCAATTGCTTCCGAGTGCTTATCAGCCATAGTTAGAGTTAGAAAATGACAAACAAACCAAAAAAAAAAAAATGAAAAAAAGGGGGGGGGGCAACTTAAAAATGAGAAAAAGAGAGGGGAAAGGAAAACCTTATAAATACATAAAACTTAAGTACAGGACTATGATTTTAGTGACTAAGCTAAAGTTATGTACACAAAACATAATTTTGACTGGGGACTGTAACTACTAGCACAGAGAGAGAGCCTAGACCTCTTTTTACACTTGAACATATAAATAAAATTTTAATTGCAAAAACACCCAGTTGCTCTTTGATACATAAATACATACAAGTAAAAAAAAAATCAATAACCCAGAGACCGAATTGTTACGGCTCCATTTGTTGTGGTGTTTGGGGTTCTTTCTAAAACACAACTTACTTAAACTTAAAAAGCTCATTTATTACTCAATCTTCACTTGACAATTAAATATTTAGAAAAAAATAAGTATACCCTGATTAGCTCCACTGAAATCTGTTGCCATGGAAAAGGTAGCAAATTATATTAAACTAATCAAAATATCAAAACTTAAGAATCCGAATAGGTTAATACAACAATGATAATTTTGGACTCATCACTTTAAGACAATGTTAAATGTAGTAAGGGGCAACAGATTTCTAAATCAAGTAGCATACTGAATTGCATAAAGAACACCCAACTCCACTCCAACCCGATCAAGCTCAAATCTCCATACACATTAAATTAACAAAAGTGTAATCATCATATAATTTGGAAAAATGCAGACAACCTGAAATTCCTCCAATATGAGGACCAAAAGGAGAAAGAGTTAAATCCGTTAATAGAGTAGGGATATGATGATGTACTAAATTTTAGAACAACTATGGAGATTGTGAACAAGATCAGATCGGTTAACCAAGGATCGTATAGTGGCTATAAAATAACTGAAAACTTTTTTTTTTTTTTTTTTTTTTTTTTTTTTTTTTTTTTTACTTTGTCAAAAAACAACCATTTTGTTGTTTGCCTTGAATAATACTTCAAAGAAAGGATAATTAAAAATTAAATTAATCAATTATGAAATTAGACTTAATTTTACTTTAGCATCAATTATCAGTATATCCATTTCTGAGATAGGAACAATAATTACATCTAATAACCTTGCGTAAACCTCAATTAATTTTCAAATAAATTATTACCATGAATTAAAAATCTAAGAAATAAAAAAAAAATATTAATTTAGCAAAATTATAGCTTTCATATTTTTAATCTCACTTACTGAGAGGTTAATTCCTCCTTATAGGTATGTTGTAATTATAGAAATATTAATTATTTAAAAATTATATATAAAGAAAAACATACCATATTTGAGAATAAACAAAAACTTTCTTTATTTGAATAATTAAAAATTATAAAAGTAAGGTAGTTCTCAAACAAAATATAATAATAACATAATAACAAAGTTGATCAAAAAAAAAAAATACTGAAATTACTTATTACAACACTTTACATTAAGCAGCAAAGTCCCTAAAATTACCACAATACCATGATTTAAAGATGGATCAACTTTTCAAAATTTAATTATTGATTAATTTTCAATTAAATATCATAAATCTTAAACTATTAACAAACCAACAATTCAAATGTCGTTCAATCATAAACAAAAAGGTTACATGTTAATCATCTTAAAATACCAATAATTATATTTTTTTGTTTCTCCAGGTATTTATAAATATCACAACAGTAGACAACATGTAATAAAGAAGAAATATGGGTTACTTACAATATACTTTGATATTTACTACCGTCAATGTGGGCACACTTCATTGCAGATATGTTGATCTGCCATAATCTCCTTTTTTTTTTTTCAACCTATTCTTTTCAGCTGCCTCTACGAGTCAACACCGTTACTCCATACATCACTTGGAGATTTTGATTTATTCCCGATTCAAAACGTCGTCACATCACCGGTACCTTGTAAAGCGGGCAAGTCTACTCAGCTAGTCTCGCCAGCCTTCTTAGTCTAGGATTGATAATGCCCCATCTCCAGAAATGATGCTCGTCTAATCATTAATTCATTTTTCGTCAAGGTATCATTAACAACCGCCGCTTAAGAAGTCAACACAAGACAACACTTTTTCTAGGAACGCCGCTACTACATGATGGGTCAAACATATTTTCTTTTCATTCGCCCTCCATCAGATACAGATCCTTACTTCGAAAATGCCCTTATAGCCTCTTTTCATCATAACCTCATGATTTAGGATAATTAAAGTAGGCCATCAATGCCCCACTCTCAAAACAAAATCTTCCAGAAACCTGTCCGCCTTCAACAACTTCGCGATCCAGCCCACAGGCCAGTCTTCGAGCCCCGTAATAAGTCGAATTTTTTTTACGAGTCAAACGACAGGTCTCTTGGCCAAGCAACAAGTGTCGTAAACATTCATTCTCCCGCGCTGCTTGAAAAACGGGACCGAACCACTCCGCCAGGGGTACGGGAATGGAAACAAAAGGGAAAATGGACTCTCCTTGAAGGCACCAGCCTGTCGTTCCACCCTGCCAGCCGCTTCATGGGGGAAGGCAGCCATGTTTCACCCCCATGGCGTGTGCTGAAGGGGGTCCTGTGAGCCTCTGTTGACCTGGGCGCCAGCTATCCGCCTGATAGCAGAGCTCATTGAAGCCTGTCGTAAGCTTACAAAGCCTAATTGCGTATATAGTACACTCATAAGATAACGTAATTCCTATACAGGGCGGTCGGTCATTCTTATATCAAAGTCAGACTAGATGACTCCAAATTTTCCACCTGTGCGGTCTTTAACTGACAAAACATCCCTCCCTTGCTGTCTGCTTTTCGTATTTGAAAACAGGAAGCAAAGCTAGACTATAAACGTTGAATTTACTTTGCAAAAAGAAAAAGAAAGAAGAAAAAAATAAAAACTGATTTTATTATTATTATTACAATTACTTTTATTTATTTAAATTTTTATTAGAAACAGAAAAAAAAAGAGTGCTTTTAAATAAATGTAGAGAAAGTGATTTAAATAATTAATGTAGATTAAAAAAAAATTGGTTGAAACCAACCGTAACATATACATAACAAAAGTTAGAACATAAACATTAGTGAAAAATATCATGCAAACTGTTTACGTATATAGCGTAATGCAATTAGAAGGAAAAAGGAGCGAAATCCTTGGCTACAAAGTTAATTATGTTTCTAAGCGTTAAATTAGCATTTAAAAAAATATTTGCAAAGAAATGAATTATAAAATTATCATATTATATTATATATTATATTATATTATATATATTATAATATTATAAAATTATCACAATTTTATATTTGGATTGTTAAGTCATCCTCCTATTAGACAGAACAAAAACATTAATGAAAAATATCATGCAAACTGTTTACATAAATTGCGTCATGCAATTAGAAGGAAAAAGGAGCGAAATGCTTGGTTACAAAGTTAAATTTTTTCGTGATAATGCTCCTAAGCGTTAAATTTGCATTGTTAAAGAAGTTGCAAAGAAATGTGTATGAAGGAACTTGACTGCGCCTTTACAACTGGGATGTAGTGCCATGTGATTATCTGGAAACTCAAACTGATAAGTGAGCGGGATTTAATAAACACACAATAACGTGAAATGAACATTTTTTCAACATATTGCACACAAACAGTAGGGGGAAATATATATTATAATTAAATTTTGTGATAATTACAGCAAAGTACCGAGAGAATATACACAAAAAAGAAAAATATATATATATTAATTAGTTCTCTTTTATTAATGTATATGAGGTAATAAAAAATTATATAAAGAAATTTTGTGAATTTGCTGGCAGTTTTATAAAATCTGTTACTTGCACAGATTCACTGCTAATATAAAAAATATACCGCAGATTTTTTCTGTGCGTGTAAAATCTATACTTAAAGAGCATAAAGATGAAAAAATTCTGTCGAATATTCGGCGAAATGTAGGTTTTTTTAAATAAACATTACTTGATAGATAGTCCATGGAACAAAAATCTAAATAGGGTTAAATTGTGTAACGAAATATAAATAAATGAATTAACATTTCATTGCATAAAAGACATTCTCTTCGAAAAAAGAGGAATTGTCTTTTCTTTTAGTATTTTTCAACCATCCAGTTTTTTAGAAGAAACAGTTAATAAAATGAAATAGTACAGATTTTTTCTGTGCGTGTAAAATCTATACTTAAAGTGCATAAAGATGAAAAATTCTGTCGAATATTCGGCGAAATGTAGGTTTTTTTAAATAAACATTACTTGATAGAGAGTCCATGGAACAAAAATCTAAATAGGGTTAAATTGTGTAACGAAATATAAATAAATGAATTAACATTTCATTGCATAAAAGACATTCTCTTCGAAAAAAAGAGGAATTGTCTTTTCTTTTAGTATTTTTCAACCATCCAGTTTTTTAGAAGAAACAGTTAATAAAATGAAATCTGTATTTAGAATATTGAGTGATCGAGCAGGTGTAAGGTCTCCCAAAAAACGAAATTAATTTAGTAAACAGAAAAAAAATTGGTTCGTTTTGATTAAAAAAAAAAAAAAAAAAAAAAAAAGTTATAACCTTTCAGAAATTTTGGTGTATCGCATTCTTAAGAAAAAAACTTTCAATTTCATTATAAGTTTTTGTATTTCAGAAATATTGAATAAAAACATTTTTTTTTTGTGATTTATACAGATTTGTGAAAGTAATTTTTTTTAATTCTAGGAAACACATGACATGTTTTTTCTAATGAAGAAAATAAAACAATTGAAAAAGGTATTTTCCAATGAATTTTCTGCTATTAACCTCCTCTCTCCTACCCCCCCCCCCATTTTCTTTTCTAATGACTTTGCAAAAAATGTTTCGTGTGATTCACATGTTATTTTATAAATCATTATATTTATAAAAACATAAATCATATAGAAAAATGCATATATCTAATTTATTTTTGTAGTCATAATTTTTATGCATAAAAGTGTCTCCAAAAGTAAAAACAACTATTATTAATGATGCGAAAATTTACAACTATTGTGCAACTGTTCTTTTTTAAAGAGAAAAAAAAAACAAATTAATCAATTATATTCAATCTGTCACTGTAAAACTATTATCTAAGTTACAGACCACAATTTGAAAATATAATGATAAATAATTTATTTGTCTATTTATTTATTTATTTATTTTGTAAGAAATTAGTTTTGTTTTTTCGGTTTTTCTTTATTTCTATATACAGTCTTAAATATTACAATATTGAACATGCTAAATTGGATTAACATAAAATAAAATAAAATAAATATATTTTTATTTAAAATGAAAACTTATCTAAACTGATGGCTTAATCTATAAATTAAAACCTTAAGGTGCAAAATTAACACATCTACACATCTGCATATCCATATATATACTGTTACACATTTACAAATTGTCATATTATACCACACTAAAAAAACACCTACATATATACCATATTTAAAACTCTGCATTTTTCTTTACATTTGTACATTTACACATCTTCATATATATATACATTGAATATCAAGAGAAACTATTGGTTATTGATCAATTAACTATTGCTCAAAAGAACAATATTTCAGCTCATGTTACTATCAATATACTCTCTATCAACAAATTAATAATTTTCAAAAGAATTCTTAATTACATACGTATGACGATAAATCTCTAAATAACTATGCCATCATATGAAAATCATATTATCATCAACTTCTTACATCCACTATCTCGTCTAACAATTCTTTTCAAAAAACTAATGAAACCACACTGATAAACAATCTTAATATTCATAGTTGTTATAAATTGCTGAACATTCCCTCTACTAACTTTAATTATCCGTATTTGCTCCTTATTCCCAAATTTCACAAAACGCGCATTAAAGTCAGAACTGTTACTATAGGAAGCAATACATACAATAATAAAGCTAACAAAATTCTATTAAAAATACTTAATCAAATATACACACATACAACTACAATAGATAACACACATTGTATAAAAATTGCTTTCAATTGGTCAATATTCTCAAACATCTTAAATGTGTAAAAAATATAACAACATATGATTTCAAAGATCATTTTAATAACATTAATTTATTATATCTACATAATATAATAAATGCATTATTTAAAAAAATCAAAATCAATTGACTCTTCCTCTATATGTAGATGCAGAGTACTTTCATACATAAGTAATCTCATTAAATATACTAACTACCTTTCACAAGATAATACCATTTATTTTTAGAAAGAAAGCATTCCACAAGGTGGATGCACATGAAGTTTACTTACAGACTTATATTTATATCACTATAAGCGTACATCTTGTAACAGTAATATTCATTTTTATCATTATATCGATGATATCATATTAATCAATAGCGACCAATCACGCGTTTATCAATTTCCAGTCAATTATCATACTAATGTAGAATTAACAGAAAACCTATTATCTAATAATACTATTCACCTTTTAGACCTAAATCTTATACTGCACGATAACAAAACCATTATAGACATTTATGACAAATGTAAAGAATTTAAATTCAAAGTTAATACAATAACCAATTTTAAGTCATATCTTCATATTTCTGTTTACCGTAATATCCTTCTTAATCATATGTTTAGATTAAAACGGCTATGCTGTTCACATCTTATATATAAAAATTGGAAGCAACTTATATTTGATGAAATACAATATGGTTTTCCAAAACAATTCATATATTCTGTAATATATTAGTTAGCCCATGATTGAATCTACAAGACGAATGCATGAGCAGATGTTAGAGCATGAAGGAGGAAGGTGCTTTTTTAAGGAAAAATGTATGCTGGTTAACTCATTGCAAATAAAAAAATACAAAAATAAAAATATAATATAAAAAAATAAAATGAAATGAAAAATAATAACATGAAAAAAAGGGTGGTAGGGAGTGTAGATTTTAGAGTATGGGATGTTGGCGGTGTTGAATGGATAATTAAAATGCAATGGTTAACTATAAACAAAAGTGGGTAAGTGTGATCGAAGATCGCTCAAAGGGTTTCGTTTAATATTCCTTTCAAAACAGTTTATCGTTTCTTTAATAAATTCAAACAAATTTCATGTAGCAACAACAACAAAAAAAGTCATGTTTTTTATAAAGTAAAAATTTACCGGTCTATTTTTTCGTTTTTTCGAATATATAAACCAGACGGATAGCGGGCCAAGCCCGCTATTATATTCTGTCATAATAATATCCGTCATACGGCCTAAATGCAATATTAAAAAAAATAATTTCAAAATTAAACAAATTGTACACCTTCAAAATGTTAAAATATGCGAATATTTCCATAATCGGATTTTTATCACGATTCGATATGTTTCTCAAACTCATATATTTACAAACCTCTATTATTAAGTCTCTATTATTTATATTGATACTCGCTTTGTATTATTCTCAAACATTTGAAAAATTCGTTAAACTTCCCATATGACGTCAGATTTTCTTTTTAATTCTCTTTGACTTGATATTAATCTGCTTTGTGTACTTACACATACTCATACTCCTTGTATTATTGAGAAATCTTAGACATTTTCCGTTTTATTACGACTATGACGTTAATCAATTTTATTTCATATTTATCCTTTTTTCAATTGGTGAAACTTTTTATTTCATTTTCATTTTTCACGTGGAAATCGCCTGATAGAAAATTAATTATTGTAGAAATAATTTCATTGTGGATTTTAAATCTTTGGCATCTGCTATAACGAAAAATGTCCAAATTTAATAGGAAAAGGCTGTTAGAATTTTGGCTTTTTATCTCCATTTATTAAAATAATACGAATTTTTCAAATTTTAATATTTTGAGCTCTTCACAGCAGGTATTCATCTATATACACGAAGTTTCAAAACTGTAAATTATATATTTTTTGAAAATGGCTCTGTGACGGACAGACAACGCAGCGGGAGTAACAGGGTTTCGCGAGATGAACGAAACCCTAAAAAAGCGAGATAGTGGGTTATTAGTTTATTATGCATCCTTTCATTACATGTTATTCTTTTGATGATTCTGTACACGTCATTTTTTAACCAATTCGTTTCATAGAATTTATGCAGTATTTCATTTAATCAACTTCTTTGATTTATGTGGGAAAATGTCATTTAAATAACTTCATCAATCATCACACTTTATTATAACTAAATTTTGTCTTTTTAAATTATTTTCTCCACATAATTATTATTCTTTCAGAATACTTCTTTTCTATATATTAGTAGTGATTTCATGTCATCTAATATGCAGTTTTTATTTAATCTACATAATTTTAACTTCTTTGCTTTATGTGGGACAATGTCATATCTAAGTAACTTCATCAATTATCTTTCTTTAATAAATATATTTGTCTTTTTTAAATGTTTCCTAAACCCCTTTAGTTATCATTAATATTTGCTTATAGATATAATACTATTATGCACTGTCATCGTATTAACTAATTTATTTAATTTTCTTTTATTAAATGTTTTTACATAATTTTATTAATTATTAATTTGATTAATGTTTTCACCTTTGTCTTAACTTTTCATTCATTATTTACATTAAATTTTCTTTATTTATTTACTTCCAATTAGGCACTTACCTTAAATTTTAAAATTCCACTTTTATAACTGGTATTGTTTCTTAAACTCACACTAGATGACAGTTCTGTACCTAAATTTCTTATTCACATGTCTTGAATAATTCTTATACTCCTTCTTGAATAGCCAAAATATGACAGTGTGTTTCTTAATGTTACTTAATTCTGGTTTTACCGCATAGTTTGAGCTTCACTTTGTCATGGTTTGAATCATTTAGCTTGGATATTTATGAACCATTCACTTCTCTTGTAATTCATCTACTGAATTAGTAAATATTTTCTGGCAACAAGTAAAGATTTGTTGGTTCATGGCATTCATGCATGTAAGCACGTTTTTTCTGGGATATCATCCTCACTTATATATTTTTCATTTTGTAACTTCTTTCAAAATCCGGTATATTAATGTACGATTACCCAAATTTTGTACAATTTTAGCTCATTAGTTAGGGAAAGGATGAAATCGTACATATTTTGTGGAATCTATGGTAATTTAGGCTTGATAATTCTGCCCTGGTTTCACAATTATTTCAAATTATATCACCTCTTCAATTATTTCAATATTTCACTTTTTTCTGTTTTTGATATTTTATGGTTACTTTTCATAACAGACTTGAGTTTCATCTTTCATTTTTTTATTTTATTTTCATTTTTACCACCAATCTGATTCATATTATCTTGGTTTTATATTCTATTTTTATCCTTTTTTTCTGTATTTTTCTGGATATTATTAAAACAGGTCTGTGTTCATTTTTCATATTTATTTTTTTTTCTTCTCCCAATCGTTGTATGATTTTTCTTTGCTGTTTTTTAACACACATATATATGTATCAAGATGTGTATCATAAAAGTCATAGTCATAATAATATTAATATTAAAAATATAATAAGAGTCATATCATATAAGATTCCTTCAGTCATATCTATATATAAACATCTACACCCCCATTTGCATTTGTACTTAAACCAACAAATCTCCATCTGCATCAACACATCTCTATCTGCATTTAAATATCTCCATCTAGACATTTACTTATATATATATTTACACAACTTTGTTAACAAATTTACATTTACATATTTACACGTCTATTTTTACACCCTTTCTACATCTTCACATTTCCATACCTATATTTTTTACATCTGCGCATCTATGCATCTAAATACATACATATATCTGTACACAATTAGGCACATATTCAGTCTGACATACCTAAAATCAAATTTACACATCTATGTAATAATATAAATTTATATTCAGGACACATGTTGTAATCAACGAATTCTGCAATTTCTGGTAACAGCGCTTTGTAAACAAAGGAAATTAATAGCGACAACTCTGCCGATTAAAATGACAAGATAAAAACCTTATGTGCTTTGATCAAAAGTAAGGCCTCTAAAACTTTAGAATAATTTCTTAGCTCTGTGAGTGGATATTATTATTTCACGACGCCTCGATAGTTCAGGTGGCAGATCATTCATCATTCCTGACTCATTGTGCAGCCAAATATCCCTGTATACGCTATTACCGTAAGCTGCACGCTAAATCGGTCTGTATACAATATCTTTCTGGACTTTGCACCCTTCTGTCCCAGAAATATATGACGTTTCTTTGGACTAAACAATAACATAAGATTTCGCATATAATAAAGAATTCTTATTCATATAGAAAAAAAATTCACTTTATTTATTCTTTGTGTGCAAGTCTTGATTGGGTCTACAATGAAGATTTTTATAGTTGCATCGCAGCCCACGAATGTAACAAGCCGAGCACTTCCACCCATTTTGAATATCACATGACCAAGGTAGGCTAAAAAGCAGTTCAACCAATTGGTAGAAACTAACCTATGTTGATTACGTGACTGACTATATGGATGAAAGCCCTACGGCCTGTGGCTTGTATGTATAAACACGCATTTTTATTTTTTCTTTATTTTTTTTCTTTCGTAGTTGACCTTATAAATGTTATATGTTATAAGACAGTTTAAAAGAAAATAAATGCCCAATTACATGGGAATAAATGTAAATCTGCAATTAAAGGAAATGGAAAATTATGTATACACAAATTTTCTTTCAACGTAGTATTGCGAATTCTTTCAAGGCCAGCAACCAAGTTATCGTGGAATAATACTTGATTTGTATTCAACATAAATTGAAATCAGCTCTTCACATACAACCGATTATTTAACGTCATCTGATTAATAAGGCTTAATACTTGTTTATATGTTTAATTTTCTGTTATCGAGGTCGCCCAATGGGCGTATTTTAACGGAACAGTAAGAAGGGGACATCCATTTATTATGTCACGCATATTTAGTTTTTTTAAACCCTTCCCCTATGTCACAGGTTCACAATCTTGAGTGATAACCCTTCTCCAATAATGATGTCACACTTTTTTTGCAACTTCTAATCTTGAGCTATTTTGATTACTTATTAATATAAATGTCATAAAACCATCAAGATCGTGCGTGCTTTTATTTTGTAATTTAAAGGGAAAGAAGAAATATATATCTCGTATTACTCGAGTTAAAAATACGTATTTTGAACTTTTAATATTATATGATGCTTAAAAACTATACCTACTTAATTATTTTTCTACCAGAGGATACAACACGGGCATCCCGGGTTACAGAACATACTGCCCGGTGTACTGAATATAGGTGTAAACCCTTTTTTAAAATTGAAATCTGTAATAATGTTTTCACATTTAATGTATTGTTTATATTGCCCACTAGCGAGTTTTTATAGTAACGACATCAGTAATGTATTAAAAAAAAATATGTTGAAATTTATTAAAAGCGATACTTTCGTATTAGCCGTGTCTCAGGAGTTAATAGCCGAAGAAATTGCCAAAGATCGCTTCTTAGAGCAACCTTTTCGATTCTGTAAATCTCAGTGGTTTAGAACGTGTTTCGATTACGTGTCTGTTAAATTTGTGTTTTATTTATTAAGTTTATTTATTTATTGATGAAGTGTTAATTTCGTTATCGAATATTAGCAAGAGAAAAATCCTGAACTATTTATATTGTTTTAAGTGCAAACGGGTTAATCTTTCGCAATCGAGCTGCAGAAAATAGAGATATTTAAAAATAATAATATTAATGCTTGAAAAATATTTTAAAAACCATTAAAATTCAGTAAGTGGAAAAAAACAGTTTTCAAACAAATTCAATTTTAAAGTACTATTATTTCCCAATTAAAAATTTAAATTACACAATGTTTAGAAGTAATAAAAATTTGATTATAAAAAGGGGGAAATTGATTGTTTATATCGTTGCCACAGTCGATATGACGTCAGCAATACTCACGGACATTTTTTTTAAAATATTGATTTAAATGTCTTAATCTCTGCTCAGGTAAAAATAAAATTCATTCAAAATTACGCCATATTTTTTGAAAATATTTGAACTTTATCAATGAAAGTGCACATTTTCTTTATAACATGAGGTCATTATCACCAGCGAAAAAATTTCACCTTTGTAAAATTAAGATATAAAGTTTTTTTTCTTTATATTAATATCTATTTGAATGCATAGTATTCAGTAAAGTGTTTGGAAAGCTGTTGAGTTCACTCCAGAATTTTTTTATGTATCTGTTTAGAGACTCATATTTAATTTTCTATTGAAAATCATAGAATTTAGTATGCATTAATGAGGTATCAATTTGTTAAAGAAAAAAATAATTACTATATATATATATATACATATATATATATATATATATGTGACGATTTAACTGGAGTCACCATACTTTTGTAGACTCCTATTCAAGGCAAGGGAGGTTTCTCCGAGGAGATTTTCAGTCGAGCACCGAGACTTACTTCATTGTGTACGTATAAGCTACAGAGAAGAGGCAGTTCGTTCCAGTTCACACTTTATTCGAAAAATTTAAAGATTAATTGATTAAGCTTTACTCTATTGAAAACTCACTCCATGCACTGCTAAATTTAGGGTCGTGGCGAAACTTGATGATTTAAATTTAAATATAAGAAGACATCTTAGTTAGTACAGGCAGGTATTCTTTTAAAAATCAATCGGCGGCCAAGGAGAACCTTCGAAGATTAGGAAGTACATGACTAGTTGCATCCACCACCGAAATCCCGGAACATTCTGCTCTAAACGCGGGAAAAATCCGTATATCATTTCCCGAGCGCGCCAGAATACATTCTATCTAAAAAGCCTCTAGGCCAATCAACGCTCACGGCTTAACTTCTTCGGCGAATTAATATCGAAGTGAACTTACCGAAGCTGGCAAAAGCGCGCCAAAAAATGTTCTAGAACAATCTCGTGCCTTCTACTTCCTTCGAATAAATAAAAGCAGAGAGAAAAGGAGTACATATGTTTTTATCAAGTATGGCAATATGCCAAAATAATTTTTACATTGAGATTAAAATCTTTCAGAATTTGAAAAGTAATATTTTGTCAGGAATCGTAGGGAAATAAAAAATAAAGAAAAGAAATTCATAGGTTGTTATTTCTTAAAAGTAAAATATTTTTAGCTGGGAAATGGGTATTTTTTGAATTATTAGATTCTAGGATGCTTTTTATTTAAAGAAAATAAAAGTGCGTAAATTTAATAGAACATTCTATCAGTGCCATTTTTTAAGAGAATGAATTTGGAATAAACTATATATTTCGCTAGATGTAATTTTGACAATCGAATACTGGAGCGAGAAAATAATTTAGAATAATGGGATTTACACAGAATTATAGTCTTAATGAAGTCAACGACGAAAAAAAAATTTTTTTTTTTTTTTTTTTAATTTGTTTCATATATATATATATATATATATATATATATATATATATATATATATATATCAGAAATACTTAGTGTTTTTGTCCCGTAAGGTTCTTAAAGTTTTCAATTTAAAATAAATAATAATAATTTTTTCCCTAAAAAACTGTCGAATATTCATTAAAAGTTAATAGTTGAAAGTTTAGAAATAGAGGGAAAATAATATTCAATCACACTTGAAATTGGTTGTTCATAAGCAGCTGTGATTTTTCCCAAGAGAAACATCAAAAACTAATTATGTTTTTTTTTTTTTTTTTGAATTAGCAAAACGATTCAAACCCAAATAAGTAAAACTTACTAAAAGAGAAAAAATCATTGATATATATTTATCTTTTCAGTTATACATTTTACTTTTAATTTACTTTTTAAAGTAAATATTTTTTCATGAACTATGAAATTTTGTTGCGACATAAATAAATCAATGTGAAAATTCTGAATAAATTGATTTTTTTAGAAATAATTAATGAAGTATATTCAAAATATTGATTGAGAAATAAATTAAGGAAACTTTTATATATGATTAATGTGAACAAAAAAAAATTTTTTTTTTCTTGAGAAGATATTGAAACAAAATAAACATTTTATGTTGTAAATGAAATACTATTAAAGGAAAGTATTACAGATTAAAATTAATTTTTACGCATGTGGAATTTATTTATTTAAACTTGTACGATTTAATTGGAATTAATTTACACTAATTTCTATATTAGGATATATCATAAACGAGAATTTATAAGATTAAACATAATTTTAAAAGATTTTTTTTTAGTAGCAAGTTTTCAAAATTTCGCAGTCAAAAATCTTGATCATTAATAAACTTATTTATTTATTGAATGTTTTGAATATTTATATATGTGGAGTTTTTACGAAGATGATTTTTTATTCCACGAAAAATGGCAGTTTCTTCAAGATGGTGAATGATTGCAGCCGATATCAAGAATCATGGCGAAGAGATGGGGCAACGATGAGACACCACAAGAGTTTCGTCAATAAACAGCAGCCAATTTCCAGACAAATCGTTTATTAATAAACAGGAGCGATGCTAGGAACAGTTCCCACAGTAACCAGTATAAACTTATAGCCCTCAGGCTTGACGATGGCTCACTACATCGTTTAATATGAGTTAAAGAGCTGATATGAAAATCCTAAGTGACTTCAACACCAGATAACCATTTGGTTCGCACTTCCAGACACGACAAAAATCTGCTCTCCAAATCTTGGAAGCGAGTTTTGGTCACGACGCGTAGAGCTACTGAATACGGCGTCACGAGCGCACAAACCAATGAGTGAGAGGCGAGTTCAAGCCAAGCGAATGAGGCGCGAGGGAGAAGATTTAACACGAAAGAATCCCCAACACAACGGCGCATTGATTTTGAAGTGAAAAATACCCAGCGCGCGAAGCAAAGCATGGAATAAAATTTAAAAAAAATGCTTTTAAAAACATTCGAAATGACAAAAGCGTCTCTCAGAATTTTATAGACTGGGGAGTTGATAAAAGCTACGAATGAACTTAAAGTTTTAGATTAAGATTTGGAATAAGATAATTATTAATATACGGGTTATTACTTTTAAAAGGACATTAAATAGGAATAAATATTATTAAGAATTAAGGAAATACTGACTATGTCAGAAGTTAGATTAATTTAAAGGACTAATGCGAAATAAATGCGAAGGATATGCGAAGGAAATAATTTTTTTATATAACATATATATATTATATTTTAACTTTTTTGTAAGATTAGTGCACATGTGCGATTCAAGTTATGCTTGAATTACAACAAAAAGTTTACTTTTTTTTTCAATATCAAAAATAAATAAATAAATAAAAATACGTCATGGATACCTTTACCCGATTGCTATTTTTATAATGTAGCACAGCGCATTTATTTATGTAGAGTGCCTATGCAAAGTTTGAAAACATAGATTTTATTTTTTTTATTAAAAAATGTTATGCAAAGTAATGTGTGAATGCAGATAATATAGATAAGAAGCTTCCCCCCCCTTGCGATGTTTTTGTATATTTTATATCCGATTTCATTGCCTCTATGACGAAAATATAAAGAAAACCTAAACATTATTTGTTGTATCATCATAGAAGTTCTTAAATATTTATGTTTTTATTATTTCACTTTTAGCTAGGGGATCCAACCCAGGTTTCCCGTGTTGAATCAGCGGGTGCAAACATTTTTTTAAAAATTTATAACTCTTATAGAATTTTTGCATTTAATAATTTTTTAGATTGTCCACTAACAATACCCAAAAGCCTTTTTATATGAAAAAATATCAATAATACATATAAAGTTTGACAAATTTCTTAGATCTCACAGTAGCGACAGACACACACACAATATATATATATATGATAAATATTAATAACGTATGCAAATAGAGTTGAAATTTATTAAAAGCAATACTTACTTTCGTATTAGCTGGATGCCAAATGTTAATAGCCAAAGACTTAGCTACTTACAGCAGCGTTTTTTTTCTGGTAATTTCAGTGGTTTAAACGCGTAATTTAATCACATGTCTGTTTTATTAATATTATTTTGTTATAGTATTTATTTCATGATGACGTTTTAGTTTCGTAATGGACTATTAGCCAAAAACAAATGCAGAATTATTTATATTGTTTTAAGTGCAAACGTGTTAAAGTTCTGTAATGTGGCTGTACGTGATAGAGGTAGATTTTGAAAAGAATTCATGCTTAGAATTATTTTAAAAATCATAAAAAATCGGTAAATTGAGATACGGGTTTCAAAGAAATTGCATTTGAAGTAATAATAATAATAATAATAATAATAATAATAATAATAATAATAATAATAATAATAATCTCATTGGACGGTGTAAAAATTTTAATTATGCACTGTTTAGAAGTTAAAAAAAATTGCAGAAAAGCAAAATTTATTGGTCAGGTGTTGCCACCGTCAATATGACGTTAGCGTTTACTTACGGACAAGTTTTTGTTTTATAAAATAGATGTATTTGACTTCAGAAAGTTTTTCGCTTGAACGCGGAAGTGAAAATGTAAATAAATAAGAAAATAAATAATAAGTTGTGAGTACCAAATGTTCCTAATTTTATTGTTTTCTATTATTTTTAACCGTGAACGAAATTATAACAGAAAATGGGACGAAAAGTAGTTTTAAGCTATACCTGAGATGTGGGCAGAATTTTCTGTCGCTCCTCAACTTTCAAGAAATAAAACAAACTAAGTTTTTTTCCTAAAAGGTAAACTTAGAAGATTCGTAAATCTGAAGCACCTAATGTCTACAGCAGACTGTAGAAATTAGCCAAACGTTCATTTTAGTTATAATGACAGACAATTTAAGACATCGACAAGCGGGACTGGATGTGCCGGGCGTTTAATACATCGGACGACTCCAGAGGCTTCGAGCTCATTATAGTTCTTGCCGGTGGTCGGAAGGTCACATTCGGCGTGTACGCATTCCCAAGAGGTCCTTCCAGCTTCTCAACGTACGACACCGAATATAACGGAAAAAGAATCACGGAACACGTCACCAGAAAAATTTAAAGGCTAAAATCCACTAGTTTAATGCATCGGACGATTCCAGCGGTTTTCTGTATCATTATAGCTCTGATGTTATTCTTGCGCGCCGCACAGTATTACAAGATATGTAACTACCATATCCAAATAATTCTAGAACCGTCTTCTAAAATATTTTTACATGGTAGTCATCATCAAATTCTTCAGTAAATTAAGTAACCATACAAAATATGAGATGTTTAACCCCTTGTGCATTAATCACAAGTGCGACTCGTGTAAAGTAAACCAGGGCCCACAGCGTTCTTAAAAATGGGTCACCTTGGTACCACTATTTTAAAATGATACCTATATTGTAGACTTCTAGTGCAGATGCTAAAGGAATCTGCCACAAACATTTTCTATTTGAAATAGAGGAGGGGAATGTAGAAAAATTTTGGAACGCTGCGAGCCACAAGTAAACTTAGTTTTGTGAATCAGCCAAATTTACCCAAGTGCCTATTTCTTTCTGATTTTATTTTTAAAAATAAAGTAACTCATTTTAAGTAGTACTCAATTTAAGTAATGTAAGCAATTTAAGTAACTCATTAAGTACTATCTAATTCCAGAAGTAATTGATCATTTTTTTAATTTTATGCGAATTTTTAAATTGTGCTTTGTAACAATGGCAAAAATGCCGTTTTCATGATTTTCTGAATATTTCACTTTTTATGTCTAAACGTATTACTATATCAAAGAAAAGAAAAATCCCGCCATTGTTCGATTATAGCTACTGGTTTCTTCAAGTCAATATGAATTAAATTTAATTTTTATGTGATTTTGAAATTTGATATTTTGAATTGGGAATATTGGTTACATAACAATTGACAACATAAAATGTTAAGTATTTTTCAGTTAAAAATAGATACACCCATCGTTATTTGTGAATCATTTATCATAGCATCAGGACAAAAGTCTCTGAAGACATGAAGTTACGTGTTCATTTAGAAATTATATTAGAAAATTAGTATATATTAATTTATTACCATATTATGTTTAAGTTGCATTTACATATTTATACAGTTTTAAAATGTTAAATAATAAAACCAAATCATTGCTATGGAAAACAGATTTACCATACCACAAGTCCTCTTAAGTATAAAATTTCTGACAAATATAATAGGAAATTATACATACAAACGAAAACGTAAAAGGGGTTATCTATAATTTAGAAAGTTAAAATTAAAACAGTTTAGGAAAAAGTTATTTATTGTTATTGTCTTCATTTTTTAATACCGTGCAATTAATTATTTTTTATTAACCATAAATTTCCATTATGTTGTAGTCACATTAGTCCCGATTGATATTTAAAAATATAAATAAATATTTGTCTAATCTCCTTTAAAAAAAGCCGACAGAGGCAATAATTCGGGTAGTTTGCAGTCTTTTAGGCAAGCTAAAATCATGTAGTTACGTAATTTAAATAACGTCAATCTATATGTTATATCTATATGTCTATATGTCTTGAATGTTTTCTCGATTTAAATATTACTCTGAAATATACCAGTATATTCTACATACATTTAAATTCAACCTTTTACATTTCAGGCAAATATTTCTAAGCTGCATTTATAAATTTCATTTGAACGGACAAATATAGAAACCTAGATTTTCTGTTGGATGAAAATGAATGTTTACTAGTTACAAGTGTAACTTATTTGAATAGCTTCTTATTAGCAAAATTTGTAACTATTCCGTTTATCTCCTAATATGAATTTAGTATTTCGGCATTCTCCGTTCTCAAAACAATTTTTTTTCTATTTTAGAATAGAAAATTTCTGTTTTTAAAAATAAATACGAGCAATAGCCGAATAAATAAAAAAAAAATAATAAAATCTATATAATAATTATGTGTACTGATACACATTTAATGAACAGGTGTTTGTATTGCATATTATCACACCCGTTTTTACTGCCTTGCCTTTCTCGGTATTTGATCCTCGGTACTCAACATTAAAATATGAATACTCATTACATTTAACCACCTAGACACTTCCAATCTTTTAGTTGTGGCGTAACTATTCCGTTTATCTCCTTATAATAATTTAGTATTTCGGCATTCCCCGTTTTCAAAACAATTTTTTTTTACTCTTTTAGAATAGAAAATTTCTGTTTTTAAAATTAAATACGAGCAATAGCCAAATACAAAAAAATAAAAATAAAATCTATATAATAATTATGTATACTGATACACATTTAATGAACAGGTGTTTGTATTGCATATTATCACACCCGTTTTCACTTGCTTGCCTTCCTCAGTATTCGAAAATCAGTACTCAATACTAGAAGATGAATACTCATTTCGTTTAACCACCTGGCCACATCCAATTTCTTGGTTGTCTCTCAAAACATCATTTAGGAAAATTTAACTAGATATTTTCCGTTTTCTCGCATTTGGAAACGATCCTTTCTGTTTGTCAGTCTTGGAATGAACATTTTTGTTTTTAACGTTCGAAAAGTAAGGATAAAAAAGGAATTTTTCCTTTATTCCGAGAAAATGTACGATTTCCACTCAAAATAAACAGTTTCCATTAAAAGACCTTGAAATTCGTAAAATTCGCATAAAAACACAAGTAGATATACGGATTTTTTTACAGCGTGATTGTTAAGGGTTGTTAGAGAATCACTTGACGGACTTCCTTTTAATATTAATATAAACTTTTATAATTGTATTCGTTATACTTTTTTTGTATGTTTATTTTTCGATTTCTTACTGTTATTTTAAGGCCGTGTTTAAGAAACCAAACTGATTTTTTTTTTTTTTAATGTTGCCATTTTTACAAATACAGTGAAATCTGTAAAGTTGACCACCCTTGTAAGTTGACCACCTGTCTATGTTGACCTCTGTTGTCGGGAACCAAATTTATCTTTTACAAAACTGTAAGACAAACCCTTTGTAACCTGACCACCTGTCTATCTTGTATCTTGACCACTGAAATTATTCAGATTTGACTAGAACTATTCTAAAATGCCTATCAAAACCCTTTATAACTTGACCACCCAAAAAGCTAACAAATCATGAATGAAAAAAAAAAGTAAATCTCCAAGTATTTTGCTATTTTTTTTTCTTTTTAACTAGAATTTCTAAAAGGGTGAAATAGTATTAACCTGTGAAATGCTTTTAGTAATGATAGGTGTAGGGAAATAATTCAAGGCTTATCTATTCTTACACTGTTGCTCTTGTGGATTTGGCTTTTCAACCCTCTCACTCCATTCTTTGATTCTAGATTGCTTTCTTCTAATCCCCATTCTCTCATCATTCCTTCCCTTCTTTCAATAACCCCAGGTGTTAGTTGGTAAGCAGAAATATTTCCACCAGTTGCAATAGTTTGTGGCAATTGTAACAACCCAGTTAAGAAAATTATTTCTGATGAGTTACACTAGAACTGTGTTGTAGTACAGAAGGATTATTATTTTCATCCAGCAAACTTGGTGTAGAGGTAGTACAAGGCATTTATATTTTGTAATTGCTTTAACAAGGAAGATTTTGTTAACCTAAAATGGCTTCAAAAAGAAAATTAGTTGAACTTTCAAATGATAAAAAATATTAAATATTAAATTTAATTAGAAAAGGAGAAAGCCAGAGAAGATTAGTTGATAGGTATGGAATTTCCAAAACTACAGTGTCTAACATATCAAAGAATGGGGAAGAAATAACTAAATTGTAGTTAGAGAACTGTAGTGGTGATAGAAAAAGAAAATTGAGAAAAACATCAAATGAAGAAATTAATCTGGCAGTTTGGGAGTTTTTTAAGCTATCTCGTTCCAAAAGTATTCCAGTTTCAGGACCTATGCTACAAGCTAAAGCTATTGCAAATGAATTGGGAATTTCTGAATTTAATGCAAGTAATGGATGGCTAGAATATTTCAGATCAAGAAACAATATAAATTTCCGTACTCTTTGTGGTGAATCTGCTTCAGCAGATTGTAATGCTGCAGAAGACTGAAAAAAAAATTAACTGAAATTGTGAAAGATTATCCTCCTGAAAACCAATTCAATGCAGATGAAACAGGGCTGTTTTTCTGTCAATTGCCAACAAAATCCCTAATCAAAAAATGAAAAATGTTTTGGAGGCAAAATGCCGAAAGAAAGACTGACTGATTTACTTTGCTGTAGTGTCACAGGGGAAAAATGGAAACCCGTTGTAATTGGAAACGCTGCTAACCCTCGTGCTTAAAAAAAAAAAAAAAAAATGGTGTTAAAGTTGATATTCTACCTGTGACATGGAAATATAATAAAAAAGCCTGGATGAATTCATCCATTTTTGAAGAATGGCTTCGCGATATTAATTCCCAAATGAAAAAACAGGGTAGGAGGATAATTTATTTATTGCGAATGTATCCAGTCATTAAACTTCCAAATCTATCACCAATATTGAAATAATATTTTTGCCTCCAAATTTAACGTCACTCGTGCAACCTTTAGATCAAGGCATTATTTGTGCAGTTAAGTTGCATTATCGTAAACAAATGTTGAAGTGCCTCATTACAAAAATTAAACACTGCAATGACGTTTCAGACTTTCCTAAATCAGTAAATTTTTTGGACGAAATTTGTTGGCTTAATGATTCTTTGAAAAACTTATATTCTTCAACTATTTCCAAATCGTTTTATAAAGCAGGATTTAAAAGTGTGAATGAAATATTGAACGAAGAAGAGGCTGAATTTTGTTTGAAGAGTGATATTCAAACTTTGCCAATAAGTATTCAGCAAGAGCTGGTCGATGAAAAATCGTTTCTCTCATTTGACAATGACATCATTGTGCGCGAAGAAGTTGAAGAGAATGCAGAGGACATAGCTGCTAATATCTTATCAAAGATGAAAAAACCTCTAGAAATAGAAGATAATCAAGAAGAAGACAGTGAAGAGGAGATCATTAAATGAAAACACAAGGAAGACTCCTTTAACTTTTTCAGAAGCTTTAGACTGTGTACAAAATTTAATGTGCTATGCTTCTGATAAGCAGCCTGATATTTCTGAAAAGATAATGGATCTGCATGTTTGCATTGAAAAACATTGGGCTGATATAAAGTTCAAAAACCAGCGTCAAACTACAATAACAAAGTTTTTCTTGGACAAATAGGTAATGTAAATGACAAACTTAAATATTAAAATGTGTATGTGTCTTAACATGTGATAAGAAACAAGTGTTTTTTTAAATGTTTTTTTTATAAATTATGTGTAATAACTAGTATAGTTTGAAGAATCAGTAATTGGCTGTATATTGATATATTGTTTTAAAAAAATAAATAGTAGTATATTAATTGATTTTAAAATTGATACAAAACTATTAATTCATTCTTGCAGTTAATCTTTTCTTTTATAAGGTGTTAGAAATATGCATGGTATATTTTAAAGCCCTGTCAATAAATGAAATTTTTGTGGTAAAGAATGATATGGTATGAATATTACGTTAAAAAAAAATAAATTTATCATCACCCTTTATAAGTGGACCACCTCCCTAAGTTGACCACTGAAGTGTGGCACCGTAAGTGGTCAACTTACACAGGTTTTACTGTATTTAAATTTTGAAAAGAGAAAATGCTACGAAACGACATAGCCAATACCCTAAAAATGAATTCCAGTAATTTTTTTAAAAATTTCTTTTGATGTTTCAGGAATGCTTCGTTCATGCGGATAGCTGTATTTGAAAGACAGCCTCGTTTTCATAGACAAGACGATTTTTCTTTTCTAGTAAAACAAAATACGATACATAATTAATAAGGACTTTACGTTGCACATATAAATACTCATCAAACATTTGCTTCCAACGTAAAATTTGTTTAATAAATATGAGTTATTTTAAACTACATATATAAATAAACCTCGACGTTTCGGTTAATCTTTATAACTTCATCAGGAGAAAAACTTCAAAAATATATGAACAGCAAAAAAAATTTAAATTTGTTACATGATGATGAAAATTTGTTACATGTAACAAATTTTAATTTTTTTGCTGTTCATATATTTTTGAAGTTTTTCTCCTGATGATGGTTATAAAGATTAACCGAAACGTCGACGTTTATTTATATATGTCGTTTAAAATAACTCATATTTATTAAACAAATTTTACGTTGGAAGCAAATGTTTGATGAGTAAAATACAATACACTCTCCAAACATAAATTAATATATTGAAAAAAAAAAAAAAAAACGTATTATGTAGTTATTGAAACCTACAAATATATCTTAAGTATGATATTTGACGTTCCAACTAGTGCCACTCCCCCCTGCCGCCGCCTCCTTAACCCCTCTGCGACAAGCGTCACGTATATGTGACGTGCAAAATGTTCAGAATCCTTGATTATTCCTACCGGTAAATTTGAAGAATAATTGTTGCCATATTCCATCACAGCATTTCTACAAGTAAATTAAGGTAAAGCTAGGAGAGTCTGCGCACAATTAAAAAAAATAACAATAAAAAATCTAAATATTGATTTTTTGCTAAACTATCCATGAATTATTTTTACTTCATTTGTTTTTTATGCATTTCCATTGCTATTTTGTTGTTATGTTGCAATTTAATAGAACAGTTGTAATAAAACCAAGAAAGTTATTTTGCACAATCTGTCCTTACAGGGTTGGTTGGATTGCGCAGATGGGTAGGAAAGATTGTTACTAATAATAACTACAATTAAATTGTTAACAATAATAATTACACTTAAATGACATTGTTGTAAGGTTTTTGTGAAGAAATATTATTGTATTAGGAGTGAATATTTCAACCTAATGATTAAAGAATCAAAAAAAGCAAATAATTTTAAAAAAGATTAAAAAATTTTAATTAAAGGAAAAAAATTAAAGAATCGGAAAAAGGAAGTCCAGATAAGATTACAGAATAACATTAAGTTACTTGATAACACGTTTAACTTGAAATTAGTCCATTTTCATTTTTCATTTTTTTATGCAAATTTACCAATATGCTGCGTAATCTCTCCTAGCATGGAAGCTAATGAGAACAATGCGCCATCTCTCCTAAGTATCAGATGCGCAAACTCTGCAATTTCGGTAGGAGAGATTGAGCAGTCTTTTATTTAAACATGGCTGCTACTAAAACGAACCGTTAATGTTCACATTGTTAGTCTAGATTTGTAGCTTATGAGAAATCGTTTAAGTTTAAAATATTTTGTACTACTACCTTGAGTCGCTGCGTGCTCACTCTACTCCTCCTCCCGAACATCTATGTGCGCATTCTCTCCGACCGCGCCATCTCTCCTGGCTTTACCTTATGCCAAAATTTCTGTTTCTGAATTACCGGTTTAAAAAAAATGAAAATGACGTTTGTTGCGAACGCTTTAATAATAAAAAATGATAATTTTTATGTATAGTTGACAGTGGATTCGATAATAGAATTGATAGTAGTATACGAATAGAAAAAAATTACATTAAATACTTTAATTATTTTACAAATTGGAAAGTGTCGGTAATTAATCGGTATAACAGTTCGAAAAAGATATCCATGGAAAGGAAATAAGAATTTTAGATTAAAAATAATAGTTATAGTTCTAAAGAAAAAGATTCACTAATGTTATTACGCCGGAAAAAAAAAACTTCTCTTCTCCCAGGATGCGAAATTTACCGTCAGCTGCGAACCATCTTTAGAGAGTTAAAAAAGAACAAGCTGCAATGATTACGATAAAAGCATTTTCTAAATCACCAACAGAAGTTTGTTGAAGTATAGCTTAAGCAAATTTTTAAAGATTTCCAATAATTTTCTGAAAACTAATGTATTTCTAACAAGAAAGCTTTCCATATGATTTTTTTTCAACACTTATATTTTTTTGCGATGGAAAATGTTAAAGTTACATTATTACTTTTTTCAGTTTAAAAAAAAAAAATCTTTTATATTGTAGGTATAGAAGGAAAAGGCAACAAGTCTTAAGATAAATTAAAATATGATGAGTTACACATTTATTACATTTTTATAATAATGTAAAAAATAGTTATTTTCTTTCTTGTTTTTCCAGATTCCTTTGAATCATTTCCATCTAAATTTTAACCTCATCATGGGGGAATTATTTATTAAAGGGCGAGAAACATAACACTGAAAATGTATTTCAAACGCATTATTAACAAAGAATGTTAAATTTTTAAAACTCTTATTTTTTTTTGCAAAATTTGCAGAACGACCATAAAATAAAATAAAGATTACAAGCACTAAATAAATACGATTAAAAATTCTTAATTAGTTTTTTTGGTAAATTAAATTTTCCACGTCTTACTACAAAATAAAAAGTAAAAAAGAATAATAATTTTTGGTCACATTTTTATTTAGATACATGAGTATAAATTCTTCTTTTGGTCAGAACAGCAAACAAGTTGGAAATTGTACCTCAAACGTAACAAATGAGGTGCATTCGTACTGCAACTAGTTTTATAAATATTCAGATCTTGGTGCAATAGCTGTTGCACTCTTATGGAAAAATGCATGAAAACAAAATTTATTTTGTGTGCAGATTTTCATATTATGGATATTAATTTTATTTTATGAAATTAAGTTTCAGTACACTTTTACAAACAATTAATTACAATTCTGTTACATTAAAATTATACAATGCGTAAATATCCAATACAAGACAATGTAAATAAAAACATCGTTATTATTTCAGGGACATGGATTATATCGTCTGTTATTATGATATGATTAATTTCCGTAATAAAATAAGTACGCTTTAAGTTGGCAACATTTTATATTTTCTTGACATTTACTGAAAATTATAGCTTTGAAAATTTCGGAACGTGAAATCCCTATTTAGGCTTTTTTCTATTTAATATCTATTTTAATATTTATTCTACATTAATCTATTATCTATTTAATATTTATTCTATAATTTTCTCCGGAAACATCTATCCAAAAAACTGTCGGTAGATTATGTGATTGCTATAATTAAACAATTTTAGTATACAAATTCGGTTTTTAAATTTAATAATACGGAAATAATATGACTCCATCTTAAATATGACGTAATCACCAGGGCAACCTAGAATCATTACCTATCATGGAATATCATTGAATTAGTTACGTATGATACGATTTAATAGAATGAAGAAAACTTTTATCAATATCTTTTTAAGTTTTGATTCGATTTTCATAAAATTTCAAATGACTCGACAAAATTAGACAAATGTGGCATGAAATTTGAAGGCCTGAAATTTGATGACATGATTATTGAAGTGGTTTGGAATCAAATAGGTATTTTGTATTTATTTTTGATAAAGGGATGACATGATGAGTTGTAATCAATTGTTCCCAAATGATAAAAAAACACCAAATTCTATACTATTTTTGAAAAAAAAAAAAAAAAATCCATAGGAAAAAAGAAGCGCAATTCGATTTCCTCATATCTGAATAAGTGAATTTAAACCTCGTGAATGTGCTAAACTTTTAAAACGCTTTAACAACATGAGAAATTATTAAGAATAAATGGTGTTTACCGATAACAATATAAATTTTGAAGTAATAAGTTATGTTAATTTTAAAAATCTTAAATTCTGAATATAAGCACCACACTAATAACACACTTATATAAATGAATAATAAATAATAGTTATAAAAGTTTGTTTTGTTATTTTTATAAAACAGTCTTTTAAAAACCTTCAATATTTTAAGAATCACGCTTCATTTCATTACAACAATTTACGTTGTTCTAAAAACATTCCGTTTCATTACGTAAAATTTGGTGCAAATAAGATTAAAAAAATATTCAAAAAATCAAATTTTTAAACAAGATGACGGATGAAGTAGATCATCGAACTCAGCCGAGAATTTGGTACGATCTGTGCATAAGATTAGTCATATTCATATCGATTCATAAATACGAGAGTCACAGCATAACAAAAATCAGATTGTTTTAAAATGTCAGCCCCCCTAGACGTTCAAACTGCTATATCTCAGCCATTTTTAAAGATAAATAAAAACAAAATGTTTCAGAATCCTTGTATCAGGATCTAACACTTAATAATAATAATAAAAAAATCCCATTTATAAATTTTTTGTCTATATTTTTGAAATAAAAAAATAAAAAAAAAGAATTAAGTGACCACCATTTTGAAACAAGTTAGCGGATGAAACTGCTAATGAACTCGATCGAGACTTTGCTGCGTCCTGTACACATATGTAGTGATATTCAAATCGGATCATAAATAAGAGAGTTACAGCATGACAAATATCAGACTCTGTGTAGATACGCAGTCGAATCTATATATAATGAAATCCATTATTCCAGTCAAAATATTCGTTATATAGAAAATTCGTTATATAGAGAATGACATAAAAATTTCTGTTTAAAGTGTAAATCTTGAAAAAAAAAATTTTTTTCAGGTGTTTAATTAAGATTTTGAAATGTTTAACTTTAAATATTGACATTTATTTTTAAATTATCTAAACAGTATCAAAACGGAAAATAAATATTTAGTCGAAAGTATAGTAAAGAAAAGAACGCATAAGGAAAACTTACATTTTTTGAAGGTTCCACTTTCGAAGATAGCTAGTTATCTTCTTATTGTGCTGCTGAAACGTAAAGCAGGTAGAAAAAATGGGGCAATTCAAAGTTCAGGCATTTGCGTATTTTGAATGTTATTGCGTTTTTAGACTTCGGTATTCAAAGGGTTAACAAGGAATGTGGAATTGAATTGGAAAAATTTCGCCCGTCTGAAGTCCTCTCCTTATGACATCAAATAAATACATCATTTCACTTCGAGATTTTTTTTTCTTGTTGTAAGATTTCACTTTCATACTTATTGTAGCTCTCACCATCATTGTTCATACTGCTGTTTAAAATTTCTCTATCAGCAATAATTGCCGTCTGGCAGCGATCGACAATAAATTCAGATATATCTCAATTACGGGGAGATGGAAAATGCTGTTTGATTCTTAGGCATTTAAATAGCACTGTTTTAATTTTTTTTATGCAAAAATTAGTTCATGAATGTACAAAGAGTTTTTCACATTCGCAGAAATTTGTGCATTGCTGTGCAGAGCAAAAAAGCAAACACCCTTAACAGTTGAATCACAGGTATTATTAATCATAACTAATATTCATCTTTTTTAATTAAGACTTTTCATTTTGTACATGGCCACCCTATTTTTTTACATCCAGCTTTATTTACAAGCTTAATAATGTTTTCCAGATTCATATATTTTTCTGAATAATGTTGTTAACTTTGGAGTTTTGTTACAACATCCTTTTCATCTAAATTTTAAATTAAAAAAGGAAATAAAGAGAATACATAACAAATTTTAAATATCTGATTTTAAAAGCAGACAAAAGAAAGTTTCCTTTATTACCGTATTACACGGATATATATTTAAAGAGTTTTTTGATGTAAAAAGTAACTCATCTTCAACCTTTACAAAGCTATTTTAGCTTAAACAGCTTTCTGATCTGAAATTTACTTTTTTTTTTTTTTTTTTTTTTTTGTACCTTTTAGTAGAGAAAAAAATACTTTTTATCTTGCAGTTAAATAAAAGTAGAGAAAATATTTTTATGTATAAAAGCAGCTGGAAAAACTCTGGAAAAAACGTCTTTTTCTTCGCCTCATCACCTTCCCCCCCCCATTGTACCCACTTTAAAGAATGGAAAATGTTCATTGAAACCATACAAAAGGAAAATATAAACGGCATAATTTCAAGAATTAGAATTACAGTCAGTTTCAACTTTTTTTTTTTTTTTTAACTGTCTATTGATCAATTCTTTGTAAAGGTGGAGAAGTGTAAATATGTTAATAGATGGCCTCTTTGAAGACATTCTTGTCAATCGTGTTAAAATATATAAGAAAATAGGCTTATTATATAAGACACGTTCTATCTGAAGATTTCAAATATATTCTCTAAAGATTTTTTTAAAAGTAGAAAATGTATATTTAAACTGAATAATATAATAATTTTTTTGTCATGCAAAAATAAATTCTTATGTCTGGAATATAAATAAACTCATTAACATAGGAGGTATGTGTCTTCAAAGATTGTGATGAGTATTTTATTCTTTAAGATGTAATATTTGTTTTTATATAAGCATATATTTTTCATGTTCAAAGAAGAAAAGTCTTTTAGTTTGAAAAAAAATAAAAAGTGTATAAAAAATGTTTTTTTTGTTCAGTTAAAAACTCGAGTGAATAAAGTAAAAGATTTCTTTCATTTTTTTTTTTTTTCGTTTCCCATTATTCATTTTCGAAAGTATTTTTAGCTAAGAAAATTATTCATTGAAACATTACAAAAATACTATAAGTAATGAGTTTAATATATTAATTTTATTAGTTTTCACATTGTTGCAGGATTACGGATTTAGAACGCCATAGTCATTGCTTCATATGCAATTTTCAGACGCAATTATAGATAGTTTCTGATCGTCAAACAAATACAGTCAAAATTTTTGATTCGCAAATATATATCTTATTTAAAAATGCCTTTTTAATGTTGTTTATTATTAGCATGCTGCATTATTATTATTTTTTTTTTACGTGTGGATCAAGCGTAATAACATGTTTAGGGGAAAAAAATATATATAAATCATGTTCAGCATATTTTTTTAATGATAGAATATACGCGAATATGAAAATAAATATTTTGTAGGAAATTTGACTCAGAGAAAGTAATCCCCTGTCCCCTAAATTATAACATTTAACAGTGTACTCCAATCCTTCATTAAAATACACCAAAACTAAGTTTTATGCAAAATGTATATTTCTCTCACTGATAAATTTAATCTATTATCGACACTAGTAATATAATCCAGAAATATGCATTATATTTTTAGGTGCCATCAATAGGCCTTTTTATAATTTCTACGTTAGTTGCACGATGCTAGTCTAATAAACATACATAATACTTGTTAAGTTTTGACTTTATTACTCAGTTATGCTTAGGATTGGAGAATTTTCAAAACATTTTATTTCGAGCCAAGTATTTATTTTACCAGCCAGCAAGTTGCAAAGTACATTTGAAAATTGTTACGATAAAATTTAGCGATTACAAAAATAATCCCTACCCCTTCAATGCATATTTCTAGTAATATTTCGTATTTTTTTCTTTTTTTATAAAATTAAAAATATATACAACATAGGAAAGTTTAATGTAGAATTAATGCTAACTTAGTGAAACGTAGTGCCATTTTTACATTGAGGTAATTGGAGAATTATAAAATAGGATAATAAATAATAATGATAATAATACAAAAAATTGGTATATTTTGTATGGCCTATATTTTTGAAAAGAGTGACTAAAAATGCAATCGCCTTGTAATAAAATCCTTTCGTCATTGGCGAGTAGAATGATGTTATTTCCTTCCACTGATTGCTACTTGAAGTTGAGAAAAACATTTTATTTTTTACCTACCTTTTCGCTAGATGAAGCATAAGTGAGTCATTACTGGATTTATTTAATATTGAAGTTCACTGTGTATATTTAATTTATACTAATATTGTAAAGAAGTAACGTTTGTTAGTTAGTTAGTTTGTAGGGGTAATCTCTGGAACTATCGAACCTATTTCAAAAGTAGCGGTGGCAAATTGATGGTGGCAGTCCCTGCTCTAACATAGGCTATATTTTATGTCGGTGCCTCTAACACAGGAGGGTGCAGCAGCGAAAAACGGTCTAAAATTGTGATTTTTATGATACTGAAGGAGACAGAAACTTGAAAATTTGGCATGGTAGTTATGCTCTCTAAGAACAGTTTCTAAACAATTTAAAATTTAAAAGGTTGAAATAAGGGAAAAGCGTACTAAAAAAGTTCTAAATTACGATTTCTATAGAATTCTTAAGGATAGAAACTTGAAATTTGGCATGGCTGCTACTTTTAAAACGCAAATCCACACACAGAACAGTTTTTAAAACTAATCGAAAGTTGAAAGGGGGTAGGAGAAAAAAACGTTCTAAATTACGATTTTTGTGATATTGAAAGAACTAGAAACTTGAAATTTGGCATGGTGGTTACTTTTAAGATACAAATGCTCGCTAAGAATGGCTTCTAAAAAAATTCGAAATTTAATAGGATGGAATGAGCAGAAAGCGTTCTGAAAAGGTTCTAAGTTACGATTTTTTGGGAATTGTTAAGGACAGAAACTTTAAATTTGACATGGATGTCACATTTATGACGCAAATAGTCACCCAGAACAGTTTTTAAAGAATTCGAAATTGAAAAGGGTACAGGAGCAAAAAACTGTCTAAAATTGCGGTTCATGTGATACAGTTGGTATAGAATATAGAATTTGGCATGTTGGTTACTTTTAAGATGTAAATGCTCACTACGAACGTTTAAAAAAATCACAATTTAAAATGGTGAAATGAGCTGAAAACGTTTTAAAAATGTTCTAAATTACGATTTATTTGGAACTATTAAGGCTAGAAACTCAAAATTTGGCATGGCTATTACTCTAAGACATAAATACTCCCCAGGACAGTTTTCTGAAAATTCGAAATTTTAAAGAGTTGAGGAGCAAAAAATGTTCTAAAATTGCTATTTATGTGATACAGAATAAAAATTTGGAATTTGCATGGTACTTTTAAAATGTTAATGCTCGCTATGAACGTTTTCTAAAAATTCGAAATTTCAAAGGGTGAAATGAACGGAATATGTTCTAAAATCGTTCTAAATTGCGATTTAGTTGAATTTATTCAGGTTAGAATCTTGAAAATTATCATAGTAATCACTTTAAAGATGCAAATGCGCGGTATAAATAGTTGATTAAAAAATTGAAGTTTTAAGGTGTGAAATGAGTAGAAAATGTTCTAAATTACGGTTCATTTAAAATTTTTAGGGTAAGAAACATAAAATTTGAAATGTATGTGATTTTTAAGACGCAAACGCTCGCACAGGATAGTTAAAAAAAAATCGAATTTAAAAGGGTGCAAAAGCAATAAACGTTCTAAAATTGCAATTTTTTAAAAATTCTGCTACGCTAAAAACTTGAAATTTGTCATAGTTATTACATTTAAGATTTCAGTGCTCGCTAAGGATGGTTTCTAAGAAAAAATTGAAATTTAAAATTTGAAATGAGCGTAAAACGTTCTAAAAACTTTCTAAACTATGATTTATCTGAAAATGTTATGGATAGAAACTTGAAACTTTACATGGGTGTTATTTTAGAGACAAAAATTCATCCTCTGAACAATTTTTTAAAAAAAAATTAGAAATTTTAAAGTGTTTAGGAACAAAATAAGTTTTAAAATTGCAATTTTTGAGATATAGTTGTTATAGAAACGTGGATAACTAGAAACTTTAAATTTGGCATGGTGGTTACTTTTAAGATATAAATTTTCGCAAAAAATGGTTTCTAAAAACTTCGAAATTTCGAATCAAAAATGAAATGAACGGAAAACGTACTTTTAAAATGCATTCTAAATAACCATTTATTTCGAATTAATTTTAGTTCTTATCATTCATTTAAGTCTCATGCTCGTCTTATGCAGTATAAGAATGAAGTTTACTCAAAATGTGGCTTAATAATTAATTTTTGAATTATTTGTAAAAGTGTAATTTGTAAAAGTGTTTCCTATAATAAAAATTGGCACATGAATACCACTTTGCATATTTCAACAATTACGCAAGCAAAGCCGCGGGTTTTGCTAGGAATATATAAACTATGAAACTAAAATTGTCAACAATTCACTCATTTTATTAACTACATATTATTAATGCAATTTTATTAGGATATCCGTTTGTGTGCAGTGGCTTAAGGGAAGCATGGTCTCAAATATCAGTCTCAAATATTCCATGTACGTTGTACAAACTGTAAAAAAAAAAAAAAAAAAAAAAAAAAAAGGGTCGATCTACTAAAAAAAATTTCTCATTGATTTTTGCAATTACTAAAAATTTTTTTGTATTCTTACTCAGTTACTAGAAAGTCTGTAAGAATTACTAGAAAACAGCTAGCAACGATTCCGGTTTATAATACCGGTTACTAAAAAAATCTGTGGAATACAAATATACTAAGAAAAATTTAGTAATCTCAGATTTTTTTTTTTTTTTTTTTTTTTTTTTTTTTTTTACAGTGTAGTATACATTTAATGTTGCCGTTGAACTAGATCTAGGGAAAAGAGTGCTAATGTTAAGCCTATGAAAGACAATTTCTCTGCTTTCTCATTCGCATTCGCATATTTTCGAATTTTATTTTTGCACATGATATTTGAAATCATAATAAACTAGATGGTACCCGTCAAAATTTGACGGTAAATAACTTGAAAGCTCCTTTAAAAATATACTTTTATTTTTAATTAGCTGCTTTTAAATTAGTTAAATATTGAAAATTTTATGAACTGTTATATTGTGTAAGCGATTCCTATAGATATAAGACGATAGATTGTGATGTCAGTCCAGCCTATTCAACTAATGAAGTGAAATAATTTTAAGCTTGTAATTTACATCCTGTTATACTTAAATTATTTTAGCAAGAATTTAACTAAAAATATTAATTGAATGATTTATTTTTACTTACTACAGTCTCAAAAATTAATATATATATATATATATCAATATTTAGTATTTTCTATTTTTTTTTAATTACGCGGCCTTTAAAATTTTTCATTAATTTTACTTTTATCAGCCTGATTCTAAAACCTAGATAAACCATGATACATGGTTCTCTTTAAAATTTTGCAAAAAAAAATGCATATTTAGTAGTGAAAATATAAGTTCTTTAAAGAAAAAAAAACTTTAGCTTTCAACCTCAGAGCAAAAATATTTTAGAAGGTCTTTAAATCAACCCTCTTCAACCCCCCCCCCCCCCTAGGCTAAACAGGCTAATCAATCAAGTTTCCAGTTTCGAGGAGAGAATCCTTCAAAAAAATGTTGACGCATGCGTAAAGAGACGATATTCGTGTGAACATTTGACAGAATGCGTCTTTTGTTTTAAATATATAGATTCCCCCTTTCTGAGGGGAACCCCACAGAAAGACAAAGACCATTAAAAAATACGTTGGCGCATGCGTAAAGAGACGATATTTTGAGGAATATTTGACAGAATGCCTCTTTCGTTTTAAATATATAGATAATCAACGTTGATTAAATTTTTGATTTTTGTTTCCGCTTGATTATGATATTACTTACAATATTGAAACATGAAAAACGCAGGTTTTTTTTTTTTTTTTCCTTTCATAGATTTGTAAAAATTTATCCATTAAAGTTTCTGAAAAAAAAAAAAAAAAAAAAAAAAAAAAAAAAAAAAAAACCTAATGATAGCTTAAACTTTGAACTTTTCAGAGAATTTGTTTCATATTTTTATATTAATTAGAGAATGTAAAATGAGCGAAAAGTGATAGCGACTTTTAACGAAAATCTAAGCAAATCTGCTAAAATATCCACCTATAATATACTCCTACCATCTGATAAAAATATTTAGAAAAAACGGCACATTATATATGCGTAAATACGGTACATTAATTCAAAGGCACAATCAGAATATTTATCTGGAAGGATTCCAAATTACTATTAATAATATAAGGAGCAATGTGATTGTGTTACACGCGAATATATATATATATATATATATATATATATTGTAAACACATGGCGTGTAAAATCCGAGGAAATGAAAAACACTACTGGTCAGTATAAATCTAGCATTCAAATATTTCAAGGTCTAATGAAAGAGTTCCCATCTGTTCTCTTCACATCAGCATAAAAGATAACGATTGAAAAACAGCAGAAACAGGAAGACAGAGCTATTATAAATTGAAGCTATTGTTTCTCACTCTCTGTTCCACTTATTTTATAGCTAGTAAATCTTTAGATCAAAGGCCTCAACGTCAATTTTCCAAGACATTTTAATTTTCGCAACACTTTACACAATATCTAACATACTGAAATACGTAAATTAGGAATGTTAGATTGCATGCATATTTGTAAGCATATAAGATTTTCCAAATATTCAGAAAATGTAACTTATACGAACTGTTATATTGAGTATGATTTTATGCAATTACTCTACAACTGCTTATTGTTTAAACTCTTTAATTAAAAAAATACAGGGTGATTATAATTAAAGGTGCAATTTCAAAAGGCTGTAGAGAAAGAACCACTGATCAGAGTGACCTGATATTTTAACTGAGTATACGTTAAGCAATGGGATTTTTTTTGCGAAAGAAAAAAAAAGTTCAAAAGTGGACCAATAGATGGCGCCATACTCGTCATAAGATGCTAATTAAAAGACGTGACATACACTTGTGATAAAAAAGTGGGGATCATGCAGTTCCTGTTATTCTGCGTCTGGGAAGGTAGTCTTGACACTATCATTGAAGGATCATGCTCTGCTTCTGAAGCTTTTGTACATTCAGGACATTAAATGGTTTAAGAAGCGGCTCTGACCCGATGATTGCATTCGGTCTGAAGAAGATGATTGGTTTTTGGCCTAGAGACAATAAAAAACATCTTTTGGCGAGTACAGCGCCATCTATCGGTTAACTTTTGAACTTTTTCTTTCATTCGCAAAACAAATTCCCATTGCTTCACGTATACTTAGATGACATATCAGGTCATTCTGACCAGTGGTTCTTTTTTTTTCAGGTTTTTGAAAGTGCAACTTTAATTATAATCACCCTGTAGAACTCTTCAGTGGTATCTATTTAAAAATTTTTTAAAACTTTTCCCCCAAATCTTTCGTAATCGGGAAAGTTACAATAAATGCATTATTTTAATAAATTTTCTTTTTCTTACACGTTATGAAATACAGTTTCTAGGCAATTGGTAAAGTAAAAGCTAAAAAATAACTACTTATGATAACATAAATATAAATAAAATTGAAATTTTAAAATGCTTTATTATTATTATTATTATTATTTTTACCGATGCACAAAATTCGATCAAACAAATTTGTCGATAATTTAGACTGTTTGACATATTTGTTTACGAAATTTCAAACTAATAGGAGTAATTTAAGAACCCCATTGGGATATTTTATCATCCATAATTTAACATTTAAATTACTTATCCAAATGCTACATTTTCGTTTCAATGAATGGTAAAATTTTAAAATCGTCTGAATTTCCATAGAAAAGCGTTATGACGTTATATAAAATTTTCTTCATTTTTCGAACAAAACAAACAATTTAAACCAAAAGTGGTACAGCTAAATCATCAACAAAATACCTACATAATTACAAATTAATCGGATGATTTCTGCAGCAGTTATCACAAGACATACACACAAACAGACACACGCCAAAACTTTTTCGGATCTCCACAGGAATCCTTCACGTGACGTTACGACAATGCTCCTGCTAGGAAGCTTTGAATTATATGTACAGAGTGAGCACAAAGTCTTGCTCTTTTATTTGCCCCTAATTACAAAAAAAAAAAAAAAAAATACAAAATAACCTTTGAATGTAATAATGTAATTTTTATATCATTGTATAGTTTATTTTAAACAAATTTGTTGTGCAACGAAAATTTTTCGGGCCGGTGAATCGGAATGGGTGAATCAACACCATGGCCTGCGCGCTCTCCTGATATTAATATCTTAATTTTTTTCTGTTGGAGATATATCAAAGATAGAGTATTTGCAACACCAGTTGCTATCGTTGAAAAGCTAGGATAAGAGATGCTGTGTGTACTGTTACAAAAGACATGTTAGCGAAAGTTTACCGCGTTGACATTATTCGAGTTACCATGGGGACACACGTTTAAATTTCATGACGTATATGGCCTTATTAAAAACATTATAACAGTACTTACAATGTATAAAAAAAACATATGTTTAACTATAATAATTTTCACGCAATAAATATTTAAAATCAGGGCAAGATTTTGTGCTCACCCTGTATACTCAAATAAATTTTGGTTGTTTAAGATTTTAACTTGTATTTATCAAATCATGTATTCATCTTAACTCGCTTTTGCATCTTATCAGTTTTTAAATTTTTTGGAAACATTTGTGCTTTTCCCAAATCCCTTTCCTCTTTGCACCTGTAATTAATTTGTTTGATATTTAAATTTTATTGCTTAGAAACAAATATAGTTTCTCTTATTTATGTTTCTATTAAGCATAATTTCAGGATAATACTGATATTTAAAATAAGGGCAAGATATTTTGCTCACCCTGTATACTCAAATAAATTTTTGTTGTTTAAGATTTTAACAGTGTTGGATTTTACACGTCATGTATTCATCTTAACTCAAAGGCTTTTTGTGTCTTATCTCTTTTAAAATTTTCTGGAATTATTTGTGCTTTCCTTAAATCCCTCTCCTCTTGCACTTGTAATTAATTTGTTAGATATTTAAATTTTATTGCTTAGAAACAAATATATTTTCTCTTATTTATGTTTATACTAAGTATTATTTCAGGATATTACTGGTATCTAGGCTCCCCAATGTCTACAAAATCGCAATTGTATACAGATGTTACGGTTACGAATGTTCGTATAGAATTAAAAAATATATATATTACAAATTAAAATTACGTTAGAATGCAATCACCGCTAAATATATTCTAGGGATTTTGAATATTTTCCTTCAACTTCATAATTAATATTTCAGAAAATTACATATTCAAAATTATATATAAATTACTTTTCCAAAAGGTATAAACATCAAGATTTTACATAAATTTCTAAAACCTCATATATGAATATTCAATCGAAATATTTTGACAGATAGTGTTAAAAACGGGAAAATTTTGCATACAGAGTATTCAATTTAATTGTCATTGAGATAAATCTTTAATTCTATAGAAAACATTTTAATCTTCTGGTTTAAAAATAAGCTGTGTCGCATTCTTCGACAAGTTTGCCATTTTCACCATTGTTGTAGGATTAAATATAAACGGAAAGAAACGGTCAATGAAGTGAGCTTTTGACATTTCAAATTCCTTTCTAATCTTTTTCGAAAGAGCTTATGTTCTCTGAATTCATTAACTTACCTGCTTTTCTGATTAAAAAATTTAAGATTTTCTATTGTAAAATGAAGGTGTTTTGTATCTGAAGATTCCACTTAATACCTTCATTGAAATCAAATCTATTTACAGTATGTTATTATGTATGACAATTTGAACATAAGACAATCTACGAAGCTCATTTTGTTTTAAAATGTATTACTATGTGATGTGTGGGTTGTATTAAATAGTATATTTTATTTTGCGATAATTAGAAGAATCTAGGTGAACGAGCGTCTTATATATTTATTGAAAAAATGATAAGTCATATAAAAAATAATTGGTTTTGCATTATATGATTGTCTGTCTGTTTTCCTGTCTTTTTTGCTTGCGCATCATACGTAGTTTAGGGTAAGTCGTGTAATCGTTTTAAAAATCGAAATTTTTTTTTTTGACGGATTTACACGTTTCAGACACTGGGGATTACGAAAGACATATTTTTAGAAAAAAAAAAATTCCGTCCGTCTGTCTGTGTGTCTGTATGTCTGTGTGTCTGTGTGTCTGTAAACGCTCCAACTCTCGAACAAATTGAGATAGAGACTTGAAATTGGGTATGTACTTAATATGTAATAATGGGAAGAAGCTTATTGAATTTCAGTAACCTCGATTATCCGGAACTATTTTTTTCGGACTCTCGAAATATTCGTTCTGATAAAAGGTATATAAAATTTTTCGAAATTGTTTATTTTAAGGAGTGACTATAAAAGACAAAAAAAACATATAAATTTGGCATAAGAATGAAGTTGATCGGATAATGAGTTGTCGAGATATTTGTAATCAATTTTCCACACTCTTTGATTTTTCATGACCCTGTATTTCAACCAAACTTCAATATAAAGATATATTTTAATTGGAAATGAGACGCTTAATCCGACGCAATAAACCATTAGTTAATATGATTATCAATTTTGGAGTTATAAGGATGTTTCTTTTACGCAATTCAATAATAGAGCATTTAAAGTTTATGACGTCATCAAGTACGATTTTATTTTGGAATTGCAATGCATTTTATAAATAGTTTACACATGTTTTATTTTCATATTTTATATTATGCATATCTATGATGGGTAAGTATTACGGTGGCCCCCAACGACTAGTTTACTTTACAGGCTGTAATTTTCGTAAACATTGACCAATCGTTTTGAAATTTTAATATGGTTTAAAGTACACGGCACTACTTTAAGTTCATAAAAAAATTGTCATATCGTATTTAGTTTTTTTACAGGGACATGTGAAATTTTTTAGTATATCATCGTCTATTGCGAGTCAAAATATGCGATATTGAGAACAATAAGATTTGAAATGTACGTGAATTACGATCCTACATCAGATCGGGTGACCCGATTTCATCCGCCTCCATGCGTTGATTTTTTTTTTTTTTTTTTTTATCTCTCGCTGGTCGGGTTGAGTAACGATTTCTTTCCTTCAAAAGAATTTCCACGATGTTATTTAATTGAAAACGCAGAGATGGATATATAATATTATATATCCAGCTCTGCTTTTTATATAGGGTCATTCATAATTCCCTCCGGGGTTTCGAAACGTTATAGTAAAAAAACGAAGACGAATATGAAAAAAAGAAACATATGAAATTATTCCGAAACTATTCAAGTTTTACTTACATACATTACAGGTGTTCTATGTGTGAACCCTTGGTCACGCGGCATACATCCATGCGATAGTCCAGTTCCTGCCATACTCCGTTTCTTTAAATCTGAATCAGTGGTGTCAGTTCAACGGGCCTTTCGTAATAAATATCGAAAACAGGGACCAACTGACAAAACAATTCATGTGTGGCACCGGAAATTTAAAGAAACGGAGTATGGCAGGAACTGGACTATCGCATGGATGTATGCCGTGTGACCAAGGGTTCACACATAGAACACCTGTAATGTATGTAAGTAAAACTTGCGGAATAATTTCATATGTTTCTTTTTTTCATATTCGTCTTCGTTTTTTTACTATAACGTTTCGAAACCCCGGAGGGAATTATGAATGACCCTGTATATTTGAATATAAATGGATATATAATATTATATATCCAGCTCTGCTTTTTATATATTTGAATATAAATGAATATATATACAAAGCCTGATTACTGACTAGGCAAACTCCTAGCGCTATTTTAGAAAAAAATATTGTTCGCCTTATTTAACATCATATTTCTGGGATGAAATAAGGAGAAAACTGTTTTACGAAAAAGTGGTGGAAATGTTTCTGGGTAGTATAGAGACTCTGTATATACATATGTTTATTTTAAAACATAAAAGATAAAATTTATATTAGAAATACAATTTTAGAATATTTTGTTTTTCATTATTGCATTAAAATATGAATTAACGCATTGAAATGCTGGTTTGAAGTGCGTGGGGTTCGGCCCATGTTTCGGGTTGACTTCAAATAAAATTTTCAAGTACGGGTTGGTAAAAACCAACCCAATAGGGAAATTAAACTTTTTCATAATTCATCTATTTATAGGATGGAAGTCACGAGACTACATTAACAAAAAAAAAAAAAAATTGTTTTTGGATCTATAAATCAAATTTTCAATGACATGAATTTACAAATATGTGATTGATAAATAATGAGGAACAACAGAGATAATTAAATTCTTCAGTCGTATAAACAAAACATTTCATATACTAAAAATATCAACGTTTGACACACAATAACATCGTGTAATAAACAGACGCACGTTTCATGAGTATCCTGGACTCATTTCCTCAGTGTAAATAAACTTAAACCCTATTGTATCCCCCCAAAGACATGAAAATGAATCTAAAAACCCAAATGAAAAACAACAACAACGGTGTTGTTGTTATGATTGGTTGGTTGGTTGATTTATGACGGCCGATTATCTACTCGAGGGATATAGGCCCTAAGGGGTAGTGCTCTCCATGGGGGTCTTTCTAAGGGATCCTAACCCGTATTTACGCAAGGTTCGAAGAAAAACACGGCAAACTCCGAACGGTTAGGTCGACGAGTGCTACAGGGGTTTGAACCCAGCACCTCCGGTCTACCAGTTTTGAGAGCAGAACCTCTCAGCCACTGGTGGGGCTACAAAAGTTATGAATCGGAACATACGCTCAAACCAAAAAGTTAATAAAAACTTATAAACGATGCTATCTGAAATTCCTCAATAGTAGCACTATATTATTAGTTATGAATAAAATATTTAATACCTATCATAGATTCATGAAATAAGAGTAAAAAATCTATTAAACGAGATATTTAACTTTGCATTTGCAACAAAAGATTAAAAGTATTTCTAATATTAGTAAGCAATAAAATTCAATCTGATAATATCAGTTCTTTTAAAAAGTGTATCATTTTCTTAAATAAAAAAAAAAAAAATGTAAAACAGAAGAACTTACTCCCATCAAAATACGTTATATCTGTTCTCTCTTTGTTCCCCAGAAGAATACAAAACACGTAATGATGACGTTTGTAGAACGTAATGGACATGTGCAGAAGATCCGAGATGATAAGCATGCGCATATCACACTTCATTTCGTGTATCGTTTTCCGCTCACGGATATATGTGTTTCATTTACGAATTAAGCAGAAAGTGGGAAAGACACAAAGTTTACCTAAATTTTCGGAAACATTTCTGTTTTGGAATAAAACCTTTCTGATTTTTTGACAGTCCTTTTCGCTTTGAATAGTTTTAACGAAAATACGTGTTACGTTTTCGAACTAATCAAGAACTAAAGAGAATCCATAGTTTACGCAAAATTTTTGGAAACCTTTCTGCTATGATATTGATCATTTCTGATTTTTTTACAGTGTAGTAGATAAACTGTACTTTTATTACATGTTTTAGTATTATTAGTAAATGTGCATCTGTCTTATAATGAGACACATTTTTATAGAGTTAGCGGCGTATTTAAGCTGGTGAATGAATACTTAAAAAAAAAATTACTTTTCGGGGCTTCTAATTAAGTTATTTTTACATGTAAGACATCATTTCATACTAAATCAAAGACGCTCTAGAATTTTGTAATTAACTGTGTCCCATACCATTTGCGAGGTAGGAATGATAGCTCTTTGGTTTTTCAGGACGTGGCACTGCGATGTATCGCATACTATAGTTTATACATGTTTTACCATACACGTTATACACCATGTTCATGGCTGTAGTAAAATCGGTTTAAAGGTTATTTGAGGCGAAACAGAAATAATAAAACACTCAGAGTGTAAAAGAAAACAAGACGTTTCTTAATCTATGAAAATATATTCAAGAACGAAAATATGCAGTTACATCTCCCGAGTTACATACGATTCCGATAAATGTTCTTTATATTTCGAAAACTAAGAAACCAATATATTTTCGAGATTTAAAGAAGCATTTTTAAAAACTAATTTTCTTTTGCTGCCACTGATTTTTGGAAACGTTTCCGAGTAGTTTTTGTAGTGTATTAATCAGTTTTCTCAACCTGGGTAAGGTTGATTAAACGTATTTTGGATGCGAAGGGCCAATAAATGTTTTTCGAGTGCTATTAATTCTCCGGTAAACATTTCCATGTTCAACAAACATTTTTTACAGACAAAAACGATATATTAACAGCATTAAGATTAAAATTAATATGATTGTGTTACTCTTGCATAATTAAATTCAATTATGCAGCTAAAAATGTATAATTGAGAATTAACAATATCCATAAAACCGATATTACAGTTTGAGAAAACTAATTATTACATTATAGAAGAAGTACTCGGAAATGTTTCCGAAAATAAAGGGGCAGCAAGTGGAACAGTTTGTTTATGAATGATTCCTTAAATCGCAAATATATATTTGTTTCTGAGATTTCTGAAGATTAAGAACGCTTTTCGGAATCGTGGGTAACTCGGAAGATATTATTGTATATTTTCGTTCGTGGTTATATTATATTTTCGTAGATTAAGAAACATGTGTCTTTTTTTTTACGTTTTACTGTATATTAATATATACTAACGAACAGTATCACATCCTTCTTTAGAAATCGTTTAAAAGGTACTAAAACCTAAAAAAAAAACCACACAAAACTAATTTTGTGTAATATTAAATAAAATAACAAAAAGTATAAAAAAGAATTGAAAAAGTATATGACAAAAAAAAAGACAAGAAAAGAAGAGAACTGCTGTTTCCAAAGTGTGAAAAAATTTCATTAAACTAAATTCCAGAAAAAAAAAATATCAGAGTTAAAAAGTGACTATTTTATTGAAATCGTGTGCTGCTCAGCGACGTGCATAACTATGAATACGTGCATAACTATTTCTTGGAATATAAAAATTACACAGCAAATATTTAATTTTGGTTCTTAAAATTCGATTCCTCGAGGTATTAAGTATTTTCTATAACTACATTTGAATAAAAAATTGTGCAATATATTTAGTAAAAATCTTTCACGCTGTTTATGTTTAATGATATATCAATTTTATTTTATAAAAATAATCTTATTTTAAGTGAATTACAGAATTTTCTTTGCGTAAATTTGCATATCTGAAAATAAAAAGGTGTAATAAATTTTGAAGTTAGCAAATATAGATTAAATTGCTGTACATAAAAAAAGGAGGTATCTTACAAAAGACAAAATAAAAAATTAGAGATCAAAACATCAGTTTTAAATTAAAAAAATAACGAAAAATCATGCATCAAGCATAGATTATGTAACATATTCCAACACTTCCAATATATCTTTACAAATCTATACCGTTTAATAAGGTGAAGGATGACAAATCTAATTAAACAAGGGGTGACAAGGGATGACCGCCCGGGGATCCCAGGTTTCGCTTTATAATATATAAGTGCAATCCCGGGGCGAAGACCGAAACCCACTGCTTATTTTAAGATACATGAAATGTGTTGAAGGTTAGACAGATTTTACAATATTTAAAGTGCACAATTTTTTAACTAAACATGTCTAACCAAGTGTTTGCATGCTTAACTGTATTAAGGATGCACATTAGTTTAACTTAACAAAGTTGGCAAAGGTAAAAGATGATTGGGAAAGAATATATAATGTTTGTGAAGAATTATAGTGGTATAATAATACTAAAAAAGTGGACAAATATTACTTTACAGAGATTAATGAATATAACAAACTAATAATATAAACTGATAAATATGTACAACATTTAAAATGGGAAAAACGCCGGAATTTACCAGCTCTGATAAAACAATACAAATTAAAACAGTTAAATAGCTCCTGTTCGGGTGAGTGAGAAGAGGAGTGCTGGACGGAAGCTAAAAAGGCTGAAGATTTGAGAAAATAAATTCATTATTATTTTTTTATATATTTTTAATGCAATCTATTATTATATTCAAAAGAACCGGCTGGTCGAGCAGGTAGATCAGCCAATCACGTAAATTCATAGTGTTAGGTTTTTTAATGTGGTAATGTAAAGTTAGTGTACAATTCAGAATGTAGTGTAAAGATGTTGATTGTGATCCGTAGATACAAAGTGGTGAGTCATGTTTATTTATTTTATATAAGTGTTGTTGCAACGGTCCGTGGTTGGTTAAAAATAAGTAAAGGTATCTGTTCTGTATTTGAAAGTGTTGTGAGACTTCTGGTATGAAATATCTTGCGTAGTGACGGGCGGTGGTCACAAAAAAGGACACATAATTTTAAATCCAAAAATGACAAACGGCACCAAGAATATTTAATTAAAATTTTCGTTTTATTCAGTTCCGGAAAATAAGTAAGTTTTTATTTTCAAATAAATTCGTTTGTAAATTCCGGTGTCAGTCCATTATTTAATCATTTTGCAAACAGACTTACTCCGCGCCGGAAGGGGTTAAAATAATCCGCATATGATTTTTTCCTATAGACCGTAATGTAACGGATTTCGTTTGAGTGTCCCTGTAAAGTAACTATAAGTGCGACACACTTCATTTTCAATACCGAACATGCCATAGTGAACATCAATAACATATATCAATTGCGCGACAAACCGAGTATATTTACGCAAGTTAGAGCACGGACAGACAGACACAGAGAGAGGGGCAGATAGAAAGACAAAACGAATTCATAAACACTTTCCTGCTATGTTGGAAAGTGTTAAAATATTCTTTTTAACACCTTCAAACATAGCTGAAAAGTGTTTATGAATTCGGTTGGTTTGCCTGCCTTCTCCCTGTGCTTTAAGTCAAGTAAATATACTCGGATTTCCATGAAATTGATATATGTTATTGAGGTTCACTATGGTATGTTCGGTATGTTATACACGATGGTATGGTATACACGATTCTCAGGCAGCGTCACTGACGTTTTGCTGTACAGCGCCATCTGTCGGACATTTTTTCAACTTTTTTTGTGTGGTTACAATAAAACCTCATGTCATTCCAAGCATGTGTGTCAATTTTTACCTCTCTACCTAAAATATTCCGTGAATTATTAATTTTTCAAATATATACTCATTTTCTGATCACTCTGTATAATATTGAGGTTCACTATGGCATGTTCGGTATTGAAAATGGAGTGTGTAACACTTATAATTCGTTTACAGGGACACACAAAAGAATTCCATTTCATTACGGTTTATGCAGAAAATAGTTTGCGGTGTATTCTAATGATGTTACGCTATTTCAAACATATTGAAATTGACATATATATATCAACGAGATAACGTACGAGATGCTTATTAAAGAATAGGGTCTGCATAGCATTCATCGTTCAGTTACATGGACACACAAAATATTTTGGTTACAGTACTATCTATGAAAAGTAATTGCTCGAAATGCATTTTCAGTTGCGGTATGCGTTTCTAAATGAAGGGGTTAGAATAACAGTGGTGTAAGTCAAAATTTAGTAATTTGAGAAATAAACGGTTTTGTGAAACTTGTCGTAATCCCGTTGTATTAAGTGTTCCAACTTGTTTTGACCTCTTGCGACTCCCTAAGTGAACTATGATTTATTTGACTGTCGCACTGAGCAGAAATTAATAGACGTTCAGTGAAAATATGGATCTATCTCGATTTTTACAATTTTTGACTTACTCCACTGTCATTCTAACCTCCTCAAATGCAACTGATTTTTTGCATATTGCTTGTTGTGTATAAATACAATAGATTATATACCGTGCTTCTCAAAATGTTTCGAGTACATTTTTGTTTATTGACGGAAATAGTGGAAAAGGAATTCGGACACTATTAAAAATTTGCAGCAAACTGTCCAGTCATTTGACTGTTTTTTTTAGAAAACAATTGCACAACCGTAACTTTACTCTATTCTGACCATATTATTGCCCATATTACGGTCAGAATACGGTTAAATTACGGTTAGGTAACCATTTTTTATAAAAACGGACAAATGACTGGATAGTTTGCTGTAAATTTTTAACAGTGTAACTCTGCTATGCATTTCGTAACTGAACTAAAATTTAGCATACTATGTAGTACTTATGCAAATTTATAGGACATATACAGGGCTGCACGAAAGAATTCGGATATTTTATTCGACTACTGATGGTAAATGCTGAAATTGGGCTTTCAAATGTGTTACGTGTTTTCCAAACTGTTTAATTAGTCACCGTCTTTCACTTTATGAAACTGTGAAGTTTCGTTACAGTGTTCCGCATGTGTTGGAAAGTGTTTCATAATCCCTGCTTGACGCATGTTTTTCCTTCCTGTGTTTTTTTTTAATTAAAGATTTTAAACATAGTCATTTCCATTTAATTTATAAGAAAATAAAATTGATTACTTAACAATAAATTTTCAAAAATTGTAAATTCTTTTTAGATATAAACTTGTATTTACATCACATTTTTATCTCACTTTATAATTATTATTATTTCAATTGAATTTCAAAAATTGTTTTGCAACTATTTGCATATTCGCGATTAAAAAATATTGTAATAATTTTTTGAAGTTAGAACATATAGATTAGATTTTTATACTTAAAAAGAAAAAAGTCCTACAAAAGTTTGAATAAAAAAGCAGATATTTAAAGCCATTTGTATATTTCAAAATGAGGTTTTATTTAATCAGTTATAGATTTTAAGCATTATTATTTTCATTCAAAATACAAGAAAATTAAATTAGTTGTTTCACAACTCATTTTTAGCTTTTGTAAGTTCTTTTAAGGTATTAAAAAACTTAAAAAAAAAAAAAAAAAACATTTACTTCGTCTATTTTATATACTTAAATACAGTTATCAACTCAGAACAACAAAAATACATGTTTGTGCAGAATTTATTCATATGCAAATTACAAGATAGCAGTAATCCAGAATTTATTCGAAGAAACAGATGTAGAAGAAAGACTATATAAGTTTTTTTCCAAAGAAAAATTTAAATTATTTATTTAAATGAGATTTCTAAATTTAATTCACCTTTATAAACGTGAAGTAAACAAGTTTTTTCCTTTGTAAAATAAAATGTTCATATTTATATCTAAATTTCAATGCAATAAAATTTACTAAATTGCTGCACAAACATAAGCTACCCCAGCGAGCAAAGGTTTTAAGTTAAATCAAAGCGACAAAGCTTTTGAAATAAGACAAAATTAATTTAAACACGACGTCTTCTATTTGAAATGTTTTACAAGCATATGTATTTGGTTATTGTAATAAAATAAGACGCATTCTTGGTTTAACTTAATTTATTTTATTCAATTTTTTACCTCTCCCGAGAATATAGAAAACATTAAACCGTGTTGGCAGTGTGGTGCCAGTTTTAACAATTTTATTTGTATTTTATATTGAGAAAGGATTTAGTTAAATAATTTTTCTTTAAACTTTAAACTGAATAGGATCGATGTTATATTTTAACTGAAGTAACGATGTTATAATTATTTACATAGTAATAATGTTATAACAATATTAATCTTATTAACACAAAAAAAAATGCGACAATGATTGCAATACAATGTACGATTGTTGATCGTTTACAAACGGGAAGGAAGTTTTAATTTTTCATATTCCCTCAGATCTTATTTTATTTCTTTATCACTAATATTTATTTATTTATTTCACTGGTTTTTCAAAGTGACGGTGCATATTATAACATTATGAATATATAAAACTGCAATATCACGCGTATACTACTTTGATAGTAAGCAAATCACTCAGAAAAAGAATGTAGTATTAGCAACTCTTCAATGTTCAATAGCTGCAGTATCAATATTGCTAAGTTGATATCATTATCTAAATATTGCATGTTTTCTGTGCCTCAGTGGCGCACCCAGAATCCTCATCTGGGAGGGGTTTTGAACCTTTGTTACACATAAAAGGAACATTTTCGTTGTGCTAGATGGCCATACGGTACATTGTTAAAAATTTGCAGCAAACTGTCCAGTCATTCGGCAATTTTTATAGAATACGGTTACATAACCGTAATTAAACTTTATTCTGACCATATTACTGTCCATATTATGGTTAGAATAGAGTTAAATTACGTTTATGTAACCGTATTCTATAAATACGGTCGAATGACTGGACAGTTTGATGCAAATGTTTAACAGTGTAGTATTTCGTGTATATGTGACACATAAAAAGCAACATAATGTAACCAAAGTACCGTAGAACCAACCATTATAAATTTAGCATTTATGTGTTTAAAAGTTTCATAAAAGAGCATGTTCTTCAATCTTCAGAAAAAAAAGAAGAGAGGTTGAAGGTGTAGCAGCAGAAACATACGTATATATACGCCATTGCTCCCAACATTTTTTTCATAAATTTTGTGTTGAAATAAAGGCTCATATTGAACATGACTCGAATAAGTTGAAGGGCAAAAAATGTATGCTCTTTATGCTTTTCTTTAATATGGTTTTCACACATCATATTTTTATCTGAACACACAGGGTTTTGTACGTTTTTTATCAGTTTTTAAATTCTTTAGGAGGGTTTTAATTCCGAAATTCCTGCCCCCCTTTCACTTCGCCAGTACAACGCCGGCTAAATACATAACTGTAAAAATACATATTTAGAAAAATTTGGAACTACATTTTTGAAATGGAAAATAATTCGATTGTCATGTGCACTTAACAATTAACAATTAACACTATTCAATTAACCTTGCCTATAATAAAATACGTATTACATCAAGAAGACTCTTTACCATGATGATCTTGAGATTATATCAAATTAAAAATGATACTTCTATAACCAATATTGGATTAAGCTAGTTCTACATTATCTATAATCAGATGCAACACTATAACACTATTAATTCATAAAATGTAAACGCTATTTCAGTATTAAAAATGCTTAAATAGTAAAATGAGATAAAAGTAATTTTTAAATATTATATAATAAAAAAGGTATTACAAGATAATGGATTGGTTTTTATTTTTAATAAAAATATTAAAATTTTTTATAACGTTCTAAATTTGAATATATAATCGATAAATAAATACAAAAAACTTTATTAAAACACCCCAAAGTTAAGGAATTCGTAAGGCCTTTCGAATGAGCTTTGTCTTTTTTCTTCAGATGCAAAGATGACGTGCCACCACTTTGAAGGCAGGAGGAAGATCTAAATCCTTTCCCCTGTCTTCAAATTGGTGGTACATCATCTTTGCGCCTTAAGAAGAAAGACAATGTTCTTTCGAAATGCCTTGAAACTTTCTTAATTTTATGTTATTATTAAGAAATTTTTTTGTCTTTGTTATGTAATACACCAGTTTGTTCAACATTTTAAGATAACATTTGGTTATGCGAAAAATAAATTAAATGCTCAATTTTTGAATTCATAAAGCTTCTACTCTAAAAAGCACGAAAAAAAAGAAAAAGAAATTTATTTTTGAAATCTTTCTTTATACTTCTCTATTACCATAACATTCTTTTGCTCAATTTCATTTAAAAGCTCGACATTTGAACTTTTCCAGTAAGCTTGAAGTGAAAAAAAGAATACTTGTTTCTTTCATTCCATCAAACATAAGGACATGCAGATTAAGCAGATCGGCGGCGTGATGCACATACCAAAAGCAGAAATTTATTTGTATGGAATCCAGATCCTGTTTTGTATTTTATATGCTGTAATCCTACTGAATGCTTGTGAATATTGGAGTCAGAGGAGAAAGACATGATATTCAAATTAAAAATAACTGCAGCACTGAAGAGTAATTTCTTTTACACGAAGAAGCCATTTTTTAATGTTTTGAAAACTACTTTTTTAAAATAGAAGTCATTTAGTAGATATTATTAAAAAAAATGTCTAAAGCATTTATATTATTAAATTTATTGATTCGAAGATAAAAATAAACAGCTGCAAGTATTATAAATATTTAAAAAATATATATATATTATTTATATGGTTTATTTTTATTGTGACGTTCCAGTTCATTTTACATGGTTCATTTTTTCAACATTTGTATTTGTTTTCTGTTCTCCTATTTTAAATTACTCCTATGATTTTCTTCTTTTCTTTTTAATTATTAGCTTTAATTTCTTTTTTACACGCAATTTAGCAATTTATTATGTGATACTTCTTGCTTACTATTCACTTCCACTGCATGATTGGACGTGTTCTCGAAGTTTTTCCTTGTCAGCAACTTCTTATTCTCCTGGTAAGAATTCATACACACCTAGGTTTATCTGCAAAAATAGGACACTAATAAGTATGCAAAATGTTAAATGTCTCATAAATATATTATTCAAAATTACTCACAGAGAAAGTATCTATTGATAGTTGAAAATAATAATATTAATAATAAGAAATAACATATTATCTATCCCAGGCTTTGAGAACCAGAGTGGACGATCCCGCATTTTTGTGAAAAATAATTTTGAAGTGTCAAAACATTGTAGGTCATGCCATCTATTGGCTGTATAACGTATTTTATTAATTTCGAAACTATTGAAGTGATGGAGCCAGTTTAACAGATGGTCCAACATAATTAGATATCAAGTTGCCAGCGTAAGATTGGATGGGTTAGTTTGGTCCAATCTGGCATTAGAACTTAATCACCGTATTCTTGCTGAAGAAGCTTGGTCTCCTCTGGCACTGACAGAGCTAGGCTAAAAGAGTTTGACAAAAATGTGAACACATTTTGGAAAGCATTTTTCTCTAAATCACAGCTGGCGAGGTTGGTCCATTCTGGTTCTTAGCGCCTCATTTATAGGAAAAGGATTACGGAATTGTAGTATGTCCTTTTAAATATAATTATTTAAAATAAATTTTTATATTTTAAAAATTGAATGTATAGAGTGGTCATAAAGCCTTTCTCTGATTACGAAACATTATTACGAAATAACCATAGAATGCAATACTGTAAATTTTTTATTGTGGAAAAGTCATGCTCTTAAGTTTTTTTTTTTTTAGTCTATTAGATATCCTGGAAGATGGATCGGACCGGAGGGACCAACACCATGATTTATGTATTAAAAAGGATAAGAAGAAAAAGTCGTTTAAAAATCACCATTGCACCGAGATTTAGAAAATGGTTTTTTATTTTAAAAAATTCTATTTCCTACCTTATCCATCCAGTATTATATTTCATACACCTGTATGGAACAAGCCGACATTTGGGAATCGATAAAATAATGTATCCATATATGAAATAGTTTTTTTTATACTATATTAAAGAAAGTAAGGACACCGAAATTTTCTCTGAAAGGGGAAGAAGAAAACGAGAGAAAAATTCCAGGGTGGATTTGTTAAGAAATTCTGTTTATCGTCCAAAGCCGTTACCATTATGAAGCAGGTGGCATAATGATCGCACTCTAAAAACGACATTTTGAAAACTGAGCAAAAAATACTCAAATCTGAGTATGTCGCATAGTCAAAAAGGCTCCGAATCTAAATTACTCAAGTTTGAAACATGTATATAGTCATTTCTGAAAACATGCACACACTCAAGAATAAAACATCCTGTGCTCATATTTGAGTCTGTCCATGTTTCAAAAATGAGTATGAACTGACTTCTATGTGATCATTTTTGAGTATTTCCATGTTTCAAAAAATGAGATTCAACTGATTTTAATTATTTTTGAGTATGTCCATGTTTCGAAAATGAGTATGAACTATGTGCTCTGTTTTGAGTATGTCCATATTCTGAGTATTTCTAGTATTTCAGAACTGAAGGCATTGGGTCGTCATATTTGAAACAAAAAGTTTCGTAACAAAATGAAAACATCGATTTACTCAGATTTGAAACTGTAATTTTTTTCAGGGCGGGATATTTTTTTCTTTCGGTGCGTGCTATTTATATTTAAAGCAATGGCTCTTAATCGGTGTGACGCGGCGCAACGTCACGCCGTGCGGTGTGTTGCGAAAGCATTAAACCTAGTTGTATCAAGATTTTAATAATTAACAGAAATACTGATACTTCTGTATTGATACATCCAACATTTCATATTTAGCGATTTATTTCGAAATGAGATTTAGTGTCATAAAGTGTTACGATTACTATCTGGGATTCAAGGAACGACGGCCTGATCTGCTAAAAAATAGTAATTTTTATTCAAAAGAGTAATTAAAATGCTTTTTATCTATACATCGGATTAAAATTTCTACAAAAATAATTTTCAGTAATAATATTCATTACGATTTTTTTTCTCTTCTTGACTAATTGCCTGGTATTTAATCAACACATACCAAAGCGTTCAAAAGAAAGTTTTTATTCCATACATATATGTTGAATAGAATATTTCTAAAAATAATATCGAAGCAAATAAGAAAGAATTGTTTTTAGAAAGAAAATTAATAAGCAAACAAGTTTCACATTCGAGCTGATTTTAGAGTATAATTTTATTTATATCAAACATTAAAATTTCATTGACGTACTTCGCATATAAATAACCTTATGAATATGAATGTTCCTATTGTTTGCTGTAACAAATGTAAGTGAAGATGAAAAAAAGTGATTAGAATATTTCAATAAAATTCAGGATCATTATTTGAATGTTTATTCTGCTTTCATTTGCATGTAAATTATTTTAGCTTAGCACTTAAATTTCCTTAATTTAAACGAAAATATAACGTGCAAAATGTTAAAAAAAAAAAAAAAAAAAGGATTTTTATGATTGCATCCTGAGCTTTTAGTGAAAAATTAAAGAAAGTACTGAGCTGCCATTCTGTAAAACGTTCACTCAGAAAAAGGAATTGATTAAAACTACAAAACATTTTTGTTGAGTACATTCTGGTTGTTTTAGCAAAATTCAAGTAAAATTGAACCATTTTACTTCAATTAACAAAACATTTTTTTGCTGGCGATACAAAATTTTTTTTAGAATTGCAAAAAAAAAAAAAAAAAAAAAAAGTTTTCAACAAAAAAATTTTTTTTGTTGATTCAAACAAAATTTCCATTGACCTATATTTAAACAAATTTTTTGTTTAAATATAGGTCAATAAAAATTTTGTTTGAATCAACAATTTTTTTTTTTTTTGCAATTTCAAAAAAAAAAAAAAAAAAAAAAAAAAAAAATTATCGTCAGCAAAAATGTTTTGTTAATTGAAGTAAAATGGTTCAATTTTACTTGAATTTTGTTAAAACAACCAAAATGTACTCAAAAACATGTTTTGTAGTTTTAATCAGTTTCTTTTTCTGAGTGTTTATATTTTGATCAATCATTAGAAAGAAGCAGAGGATTTAAAATACCAATATGCACTGCTTAAGCCTTCATATTTGTATTTCAGATTAGGAATTTAAATTTTAAAATTGAAAACCAAAATGATTTCTTGATAAATTGCGTACTAAGACCTATATTGTATAAGACTATAATTGGGTTAGAAACATTTCTTGATATCTGAAACAATGCAAACTGTAATCACTTATGCATTGATCTTTTGTCTTCTTGATTAGCCCCATGAGCGACTGAGAGGTTCCGCTCTCTAAACAGGTAGTAGACGGGAGGTGCTGCATCCGAAGACGCGTCGCGCTCGTCAGCCTAACCGTTTGGAGTGTTCCGTGGTTTTCTTCGAATTTGAGTAAAACGCTGATTAAATACGGAATAAATTCGATTCATATACGCGACAGAAGGCGGTGCCTTTTTCGGTTTCTTTGATGTGAGCAGTGTGACGCACACTGCAAGAGAATGCGACGAATTGCGGAGGAGGGTTCCTGAGATGTTTCTCACCTATCCTGGGAAGAATTTCTCTTGTTAATTTAGCACTAATTCTAGTCACTAATACTACATTTTTATTTCGAAGCTTTTTTAATTTTTACTTGGTATTTTTCTCTTTGCTAGTAAGAATATTTGATCTGGAACCTTCTAAAAGTGCATCATTTTGAGAAAATTGTTATGTTTCCAGCTTTTGTACAGTTTCATGTACTAATCATGAAAAATTGAAGACAACATTTTGTGTTTCTGTTTTGGGATAAATATCCTTAACAAACAAATTTACGTAAACATCTGGATTCATAGCTGTGTTAAATACATTTCATATAGCAATTTAGCATTCCCCTGCAATAACTCCAGATTTCACCTGATTAATATTGAAGGATACATTTCCTTGTCGTACGCTAATGGCGCCTGGTGCATGTAAAATCCGTCGTGGAGGAAAAGTCTATGACGCTTTGCTTCTAAATCTTTGAAAAGCAATAAAAAGGCCCACAATTAAACACAGAACCTCTAGGAAAGATAGCCCAGAGAAATATCTTTAACTCCCGTCGCAGAATTGGATTTACACAAAGCCGTAAACTACTATCATACTGCATGCAGCCGCAGAAGTTCCTTTGTTGTTTTTTTTTTTTGTGTGGTGAGTCTTCTAGACTTATTCATTGCAAGAGAGAAGATTCCCCTGACATACTGATCACCTCTCCTTTTTTTGTTAATGACAACAGAACCATTGAAAAAGAAAGACTAGAAAAAATTGTGATTTTTTGAAGCAGATTTTTGAAAATGTGGTTTGTACGCAGCTTTAGGTTGCTTTAAAAACACTTCCACGGAAGGAAATCCTCGTCCCCATCTCTCATCGGCCTATATTCCCTGCTTAGATAATCGGCCTTAACAAGCACCACCACTTTTGCCTCTTGATAATCCTGTTAATATTTAAGGAGCATACCGCAGATTTAATTTTTTTTTTTTTTTTTTTTTTTTTTTTGTTTAACAGATCTATTCAATCGACTATATTCGAAAATATTACAGAAGCAGGAATAAAATTTTGAGGAAAAAAAAAATGGTAAGCAAATCTCATTCAAGTTGATTTTCAAGCACAATATTGTTTATGTATAATATATATATATATATATATATATATATATATATATATATATCACTGACGTGCTTTGCATGTAAATAGCTTTATGAATATTTATTTTCTTATTGTTTGCTCTAACAAATGCCAGTAAAAATAAAAAAGTGATTAGTATTTTTGACGAAAATTCGCAATTTTTATTGGAATATTTATTTATCTTCTTTTGCTTACACCTGAATTTAAACGTAAATATAAAGTAAATAGTGAAAAAAAGAGCTTTTGTGATTATCCACTCGTTCCTTAGTAAAAAAATAAAGAAAGACTATATTGTCAATTTTTAAAACTTTTATATTTTTATCAATCTCTAGATTATAAATAAAGAGTTCAAAATACTAAAATGCACTCTTAAGCTTTCATGTTTGTATTTTAGTTTGAGAATTTAAATTTCAAATGAAAAACTTTAATAATTTTCCGACAAGTTGTTTATTATTATTATTATTATATATTACATGTGAAATAAAATGGAGCGGATAATTTTTGTTTATAACTAAAATAGTGTCGATTATATAATAATTTTTACATGGATATTTTTTATCTTTGCGATAATTCTCTTTATATTTAAACAGTACAATGCAGATATTAAACACGAAATTGTTATTTAAAAAATTCATTCAAATAAAATTTATCTTCATAAATAATATTGAAACAAGAAAGGTTTTGAGATGTCTAGTTATTTTTATAGAATAATTTTTCGTATGTTAAAAATTAAAATTCCATTGATGTTCTTTGCATATAAATAATATTATGAATATTAAAAAACTTATTGTTTCGTCTGGCAAATGCAAATAAAGATGAAAACATTCGATTAGACAATTTCAGTAAAAATGCACTGTCATTATTTCAATATGTATTTACTTTTCACGTGCTTGGAAATTATTCTTGTTTTGCATTAAATTCCTTGAATTTAAATGAAAGTCATGAAGTGGATAATGAAAAAAAAATCATTTCGTTGTCCTCTAATTAAGACAAAAAGAATAAAGCAGCTTTTTAATATTTCATATTTTCATCTACTGGTATTTTTAGAAACAAATAAAGATTTTTAAATGCTTGTGTGAACTGCTTAAGCTTTTATACTTGTATTGTAGATTAGTTATTTAAAAAATAAATCTGAAAGCTAAAAGAATTGTCAGACTAAATTGTCAAAAAACACAGATGTTTCTTAATCTAGAAAAATATTATATTATCAGGAATGTAAATATGTAAAATCCTCTTCCGAGTTTCTAACGATATCGAAAACCATTCTTTATCTCTAGAAACCTCAGAAAGAAATATAATTTTGAGAATCCGAGAAACATTTATAAAAACAAACTCACTTTTGTTGCCAAAGATTTTTGAAAACGTTTCCGAGTAGATCTTATAGTGTATTAATCATTTTTTTCAATCCGGAATATAAGTTTTTCGGATGCTATCAGTTCTCAAGTAAAAATTTTCATGTTCACCAAACGTGTTTTACAAATAAACATGAAAAATTAACATAATAAATTAATAACCATTATGAATTAACATTAACATTAATATTATTTTGTCACGCCTGCATGTATAAATTCAATTACGCAGATGAAAATGTTTAATTGAGAATAAATAACACTCGAAAAACCTATATTCCTGTTTGAGAAAACTGATTAATAGAATATAATAAAAAGAAAAGCGCCCAGTTAAACTGATGGCATTGAGCTCACAGGTTATTCACACTTAATTCTATATTATACTCTTATTTCAAAGAATAATGCCCCTCGAAAAATAAAGAAATCGGCAATAAATTAAAGGAGGGGATTAGTACCCCGTTTCTCCCCTTTATACTTAACCAATGAACCTCCAAAACGAATCAGGGAAGCGCCTTATCACAATGAACAAACATACAAAATTTGAAGAAATCTGATAATTCTTCATGAAAAACCCATTTACCTAAATTAATGGGGTTATTAGCGTCCCGTTTCCCCCTTTATACTTAACCAGTGAACCCCCAAAACTAATCAGGGAAGCGCCTTATCACAATGAACCTATATACAAAATTTGAAGCAAATCGGATAATTCTGCATGAAAAACCTATTTATCTGAATCAAGGGGGAATGGCCCCAGTGCAAAATTTGAAGGAAATCGGATAATTCTGCATGAAAAACCCATTTATGTAAATTAAGGCGGGGGGGGGGAGGTTAGCCTCTCGTTTCCCCCTTTATACTTAACCAATGAACCCCCCCAAACTAATCAGGGAAGCGCCTTATCACAATGAACCTAGATACAAAATTTGAGGGAAATCTGATAATTCTGCATGAAAAACCCATTTATCTAAATTAAGTGAGAGGGGGGATTAGCCTCCGTTTCCCCACTTTTTACTTAACCAATGAACCCCCAAAATTAATCCGGGAAGCACCTTTTCAGAATGAATCTGTAAACAAAATTTCTATAAACAAAATTCTATAAACAGAATCCAGAGGATGGGTTATGGATATCACGATTTTTGATCAGTATGTGTTGTCTTATTTAGTCGCAGGCGAATACTTCATTTCGCAAATACTGAAATGCGTAATCCTACCCCTTGCCACTGCATCTATCAGTACAAGCAAGGCTGGCGCAATTTCTCTTAAAACTAACCCTTTTTTTTTCTTTTGGCGCAAATCCAAATTTTATACTTTATGACATACTTTTGAATTTTTGTTCTATAGCTCTTTAAAATGGTAGATTTTTTGCTAAAGACAGACGATCTCTCAGAAAATGCTGTCTAAGTGGGCGTTTTGAAATTATTTCGGGCAACGCGGGAAAGGAAAAATAGCTGTCGCACGAGACAAGACTCGCTTTTAACTCAAAAAGTAATCCATTGATTGAAAAATGAAAAACCTGTTCTATTACAAATCCTTTCAATAATTGTACCTGTAAGTGTCATGATATTACGTTTTTAAAATAATCCAAAAATATGGCTTAAAGTTTCAGATTTTTTTTTTTTTTTTTTTAGAACTTTCTTAATAGGTCATAGAAACTCATAATAGTAGATCACAGAACTCGATTTATTGTAACTGCAGTTGTAATGTTTTATTAATAAACATTCGGTTGTAGAACATTTAGAAATCCATTCGCAATGTAATAAATCTTTTTTACTCTTCAGAAATATCTTTGTATCTAAATACACATTGCAACACTGAAAATACAGATTATCTATACATTAATTGAATTCAATTTTCTTTTCGATGTTAATATTATAGCACGAAGAAAACAACCCAAATATAAAGAAATATAGAAACAAATCAGATTCTTATTCGAGCTGATAATAAAGCTTAATTTTGTTTATATCAAACATTGAAATGTCACTGACATACTTCGCATATAAAAATCTTACGAATATTAATGTTCTTATTGCTTGCTTTGACAAATGGGAGTATAAAAAAAAAAAAAAAAAAAAAAAAAAACTCATTAGAATATTTCAAGAAAATTCACGATTATTATTTGAATGTTTATTCACCTTTCATTTACTTATTCTCGATTTGCACTAAATTCCTGAATATCCATGAAAATCACCCATTTAAGCTATATCGTAGGAACAGAAATTTTGTTAAAAATTTTTGATTGCTTTGCCACTTTTTACAAGAAATTTAAAGGAAGAACTAAATTAACGTATTATAAAATGTTTATGTTTTCATTATTGTTTAAAACCAGTAAAAAATATTTGTATTTCAGATTGGGAATTTAAATTTTAAATGTAAAAATTGGAAGACTTCTCAAGAGGATGAGGGTGGATGAATATACTACAAATAAACAAGTTGGAAATTGTACGTTAAAAATGACAAGTGAGGTGCGTTCTTACTATAACTAGTTTTATAAATATTCAGATCTTGGTGCAATAGCTGTTGCACTCTTATACAAAAATGCATGAATGCAAAATTTATTTTATGATCAGATTTTCATATTATAGATTTTAATTTTATATTATGAAATTAAGTGTCAATAAACTTTTACAAACAATTGATTACAATTCTGTTACATTAAAATTATACAATGCGCAAATATCCAATACAAGACAATGTAAAAAAACATCGTTATTATTTCAGTGACATGGATTATATCGTCTGTTATTATGATATGATTAATTTCCGTAATAAAATAAGTACGTTTTAAGTTGGCAACATTTTATCTTTCTTGACATTTACTGAAAATAAGTTGCTTTGAAAATTTCTGAACGTGAAATCCCATTTAGTCTTTTTTCCATTTAATATCTATTTTAATATTTATTCTATATTAATCTATTATCTATTTAATATTTATTCTATAATTTTCTCAGATTTCATATTATAGATATTAAATTTATTTTATGAAATTAAGTGTCAATACACTTTTACAAACAATTGATTACAATTATGTTACATTAAAATTATACTATACGCAAATATCTAATACAAGACATATTAAAAAAAAAATCATCGTTATTATTTCACTGAAAAAAATGAATTATATCACCTGTTATTATGATATGATTAATTTCCTTAATAAAAACGTCGGTAGATTATAGGATTGCTACAATTAAACAATTTTAGTATACAAATTCGGTAACTTGCGATATAAAAAAAAGGAAATAGCAGGCCATGTTGAAAGCTATTCAAAAGCAAAGAAGTGTCGATTGGGCCAAATATTATCAAACCTGGAAGGGCCAGTGACATCGTGTTACATTCTCAGATGAGAAAAAAATTCATTAGGATGACCCAGACGGTCTTGCTTTCTATTTTCATGACATGAGGAAAGAAGAGGAAACTTTCTCCAAAAGATAGCAAGGTGGAGGCTCATTAAAGGTGTGGGGAGGCTTCGGCTATGGTAGTAAAATTAACCTAGCTTTTCTCTCAGGCCGCAAGAAGGCTATCAATTACCAAGAAATGGTAGAAAACCATTTACTGCCATTTGCAGAGAAAATTGGTGGCCGAAGTTGGATTTTCCAGCAGGACAACGCCCCCATTGACGTTGCAAAATCTTTCTGGCAATGGTTTTTAAATAATGGGGTGCATGTCATAGAATGGCCTCCCTTTCCCCTGATCTTAATCCCCAAGAAAATGTGTAGGGTATCCTCCGAAGGGCTGTATATGCCAATGGCAGACAGTTTCAGTCTGTGGCAGAATTGAAGGCCGTCATCATTGAAGCCTGGGATAATATTGATGTTATTGTCCTCCAAGGATTGGCAAATAGTATGTCACATCGTATATTCTGAGTCATATATAAGCATGTCGGATATATTTGCTATTAACAGTAGTGGCTTTATTTCGGCGGGACACTTTCTCCCCCCTCTTTTTTTTTTTAAAAACATTCTTTTTTTTTCTACCCAAGTGGGACAAGGAGTGAGTTACTCCTTGTATATATGTATTTGTATATAAACTTTCTTAATATATTTGTTTTGTTCTTATTGGTCTGTTTCATGTCTAGTTACGGCACACAATCACGGTGGTTTTACAAGCATTATCTAGAAATCCCTGCATTGTGGACGAACTCCTTCCTCGCTGCATCTCACATCGCATACTTTAGGTAGTTTAAGTACGAGGGTCGATCCAGAAATAAGGTTCCCATCAAATTTACAAATAGACAACATTGTTTATTCTCATAGAAATTTGCATCGTTGGAAAGAAGAAAGTTTGCTTTCTTTCTCTACATAATCGCTATCTTTTTCTACGCATTTTTGTAGACGGTGCTCCAATTTCTGTATCCCAATGTCGTAGAACTCCGGCGCCAACCCGTTGAGAAAACGTTTCACCTCTCCGTTGACGTCATCGTCTCTCCAGAAGCGTTTGCCACCCAAGTGTTCCTTTAACTTGGGGAACAAGTGATAATCATTAGTTGCGAGGTCCGGACTGTAAGATGGGTGGGGCATGACAGTCCAACCGAATTGGGTCAAAAGTTCCTGTGTTTGACGGGAGACGTGAGGTCGGGCGTTGGCGTGAAGCAAAGTTACACCGGCTGTCAGTTGTCATCGCCGGCGGTTCTGGATAGCTCGCCTGAGTTTTCTTGGTGTTGTACAATAACTGGACGAATATCGCACTTGGCGGGATCAATAATGGGAACCTCCATCTCTGACGGCTGCTGAGGCAAGAATGAGCGGCGCAGCGAAGCGCGGCCGGGGGAATCGCGAGTGCGGGAACAGCCGTGCACAGCGCTGTTGCCGCTCACTTTTTTATAGTGAAGTCTTTGATCGAGATGTTATTTATTGTAGCAGTCGCAGATTCCTCAATCTCAAACGAACCCGTGAAACGAAGTCCTATGAAAATAGATAGACATATTACTCCTTACCGTCAGCTAGTGCAATGTGGCAATGTTTTTGTTGACTATATCTCCAAACTAAGGCAAAATTTTATATTATCAAATGGCTCTTTAAATGTCATTTCAGCTTTCGACTTATTCGGACGACTACAAGTCACTGACAAGCATTGTCTGGTAAACCCTACATTGTGGATGATCTCTTTCCTCGCTGAATCTCACATCGCATACTTTAAGTAGTTTAAGTAGTTTAAAAAACTTATTTTTTTTTATAAGTAAAGCCTTTGAACGAGATGTTATTTATTGTAGCAGTCGCAGGTTCCTCAATATCAGACGAACTCGTGAAACGACGTTTTTGAAAATACCTTAGATAGACACCTTACTCACTGCCGTCAGCTACTACAATGTGGGCAATGTTTTTGTTGACCATATCTCCAAACTCAGGCAAAATGTTTTATTATCATTTGTCTCTTTAAATGTCATTTCAGCTTTCAAATTATTCGGACGATTACAACTCACTGACAAATATTGTCTAGAGAAACCCTAATTGTGGAAGAACTTCTTCCTCGCTGCATCTCAGTCAAATCGCACGTGCCTATTTTTTACTTTTTCTCTCTCCTCTAATCCGAGATGAAGATTTCAGCAGTGTCTCCAGACTTTTTAATTCTAATAGTACATCTGCCGGTACAAGCAATATTGGCACTTATTTCAATAAAACATTTTCTGTTAAAATATGCTTATATTTTCTGTTTAATAGGTCATTGGAAATTAGTACTCTCTGTTCAGTAAAGTGTCTTTTTAGCTATCCATTTGTTTTAGAATTTCCGTATTCATGTAATAATATTCATTAAGTAGTAGATTTGTCTTGTTCTTGACGAATTTCTTGGTACTTAATTAACATATCACAGATATTCGAAAATGTTATTGATAGTTATTATTCAACACAACCTACCATCAAATATTTTGAAGAACAATATCGAAACAATAATAAAACAACTTCTTAAAAAAATGTATAAACAGGCCTGTTTCTCAGTCGAGTTCATTTTACAGTATAATTATTATCAAATATTAAAATTTTATTGATGTACTTTGCATATAAATAACCCTATGAATATTAATGATCCTACTGTTTGCTCTGACAAATACAAAGAGAAAAAGCAAAGGAATTAGAATATTTCAGGAAAATTCACGATCATTATTTGAATATTTATATGTCATTTGTTTGTAAATTATTCTAGCTTTGCGCTTAAATTTTCTAAATTTCAATAAAAATCTCCTGTTTAATTTAAATAATAGAAAAAAATAAATGTTGTTGGGAAATTTTATGACTTCCTCTAACTTCAAGAAGTAAAATGAAAGAAAGAACTAAATTGTGAATATTTAAAACGTTCATGTTTTCATCTTTCTATAAAACGAGTAAAGAGTTTAAAGTACTATATGACAGGTTTAAGATTTAGCATTTGTATTTCATAATAGAAATGTAAATTCCAAAAATATAATTGCAATATTTCCTAATGCGTTGTATGTTAACATAGTCTGCATGTTAGCAAAAGGAAAATTGGAGGTGGAGAGAACTTTTTGATATCTGAAAAATTGTAAAATGTAATTCGAAATCATTTTTATATATAAATAAGTAGTTTTCCTGCTAAATATAATTTAAAATACTTCGGAAAAATACTTTCTCAGATCGTTTTGCTTTGATCCTCATCATTACGTAATTTCAGTACGTTAAACACATTAGTAATTATTTTTAACTTAAAGTATCCGCACACCTTCGGAGGTGATTTTCTGAAATTTTTAAAATTTTATCTTTATACCAATTTTTTCTAATGACATTTAAGATAAAACTTTGAAAAATATATAAACATTTTAGAAATTACAGAAATAATTTTTCAAAAGTCAAAAATAGTCAAAATTATGTGAAAAATTGACATTTGTGCAAAACATAACTCAAAATCAAATCAATGCATTTACATTTTGTAAATGCTTAATAAAGAGATGAAAAAAACCTTCTCTAGGACATAGACTAGCCGTGTTATAATAGCATCTCTATCGCAGAAGCCATGGCACTTGAAGTACTAATGTAATGAAAAATTAGTAACATTTCTTCAACTTCTTAACTTATACCTGTATAAATATAAAACTAATTAATATATCATCATGTTTGTAGTCTATTCCCTCAATAAACATTTGTAAAATAAGTTTAAAAATCTTTCAAGGCATGTCCTGCATAATATTTTGGTATAGCATGTTTTGCGTACAGTAATAATCGGAAAAACTTCATTTTGAGAAAAAGCTAAAAATAACTTTTAAATGCAGTTCTTGCTATAAAAATAATTATTATTCTTTAAAGGTTTAATTATATACTCCATGCATTTTCTTGAACATATAATCCAATTTAAGTGCTAAATCTCGAAAAAGAAGGATCTAAATATACATTTCAGCTTACTTCCGGTTTGCAGAACGATTTTTCCGGTGGTAAAATATTTCGGCAAGCTGTAATAGATGTAACTTTAAACGGCTGTAACCCAAGTTCTAATTTAGATACAGACACGATTAAAGCAGAATTCAATAGATAAAAGATCAGATTTTAATATTATTGCAAAAATGAAAAAATCGATATTTTCATCGAAGATGATGTTTCAAAGGTTTGCGGATACCTTAACAAGTAAATGCGTTATAATTTCTATAGAGTAATTTTAAATTAAAGTTATTATAAACATGTACTGAGATCCATCTGTGGAAGTATGCAGTATGTTTTTACATATTTGTAGAGGAAATTCGGGTATTATAAAAAAGTCAGGTAATATGGAATGCCAAGGTTTCTGTTTCGTAAAGTGCTGTAGGCATCAGGGTACGTTATGTGAATAAATATATATTTTTTTTCGTCTTTGAAAAGTTTCCGGAGATAATTTTTCAGTATTTTTATTCATTATTAGAAGTAATATTTTACATTGAAATTAAGCATTGTACACTGAAATAATAATAATGGTTTATTATCTAATACTGATTTTTCATCTCGCGATTCATACCAATAAACATAATTTTTTCCCAAACCGACGTTATATGGAATTCCAATACCTCATAATACTCCATGATTATGGTGGTGCAAAGTCAGATAGCTGAAAGATATAGCTGAAAGAGATAGATAGCTAATATTTGTTATTTCTGCAAATCTGAAATGTGAACTGAAGTATATTGGATGTCTACCTAGACAGTATATTTTGATCATGCTCCTTGATGCCAACACATCAGTTCAATACGTACTTACTTCCTTTAAACGTATATTGCTGGATATATGTTTTTCCGCTTATGAATGTTATTAAAATAAATTTTTTTCTATTATATATGTATAATTCTTCTTCAAACTTATCTCTACTGCTATTATAAAAGTTTTGCACTTGTGACGGGATAACTAAACAAAACAATTGTGTCGTAATATCGTCGCTACCATGTCAAACTATCGAATGTGAATAAGTCAATTTATTATTACTTTTAAAAATGGACCGATTTTCACCACTAAATTTTAATAGTACCCTACACCAGGGTTGCCAGGTTGGCATTCTTTTTCATTCATAAATTCCGAATTCATACAAGAAATTTCAATCAGATTTTTTTTGTTTTACTTAATGACAGACATTTCGTGAATACTTAAAGTAAAAATTTGTATATCAAAATTTCCGATATGAATTCGGCATCTCTAACTGTACGAGAAGGCAAAATTGGCAATGCTGTTCTCCAGGAAAAATTTATTAGAATTTTACTAGGCAAAGAATTCTAATAAAATTTACTGTTGACAATCGGCCCATTTTTAAAAGTAATGAAAATTACTTGTTTTCACATTCGATAGTTTGACATGATAGCGACCATATGTAAGATGCGCGCCCGTTGAAATGTTAACAAATTAACACTTTGAAGTCTTTATGTCTCTTAAAAATACTTCTATTCGTAAAATGTTGAAATGATTTACTGACACCAAAATTTAGGAACAAATTTATTCGAAAATAAGTAAAATCTTTTCTTCATGTACTTGATAAAAGGGAATCTTTCATTCCGAAATTCTGGTGCCAATGTAGCATTTAAGGATTAAAATTAAGTTACTTTATGTACGACACCACTGTGGTGTTGCCGGACGCAAAGTGTTAATTGATGGCTCAGTATAATACTTCAATTGATACTCTAAGTTTTGTTCATAAACTGTTAAAAAGTTTTTGTTTTTATTTATACATTGCTAAAAAGTTAAACATATTAGTTTTCCTGAGTTAATCAGAACTTTCTTTTTAGGAAAATGAAAGAAGAGAGGTAAAAATGCAAATGTTCCGAATTTTCAGAAGTCTAATTTTGAATTATTTTTTCTTAGACTTCGAAAATCACGCGTTAGCTCTAGCCACAGTGCTTCGAAACCATAATTAGGCCACGCTTCATTTAAGCATCCCAAAAATCATGGTACCTAACCATAAACTTTTGTTTTATATTATTTAAAACATGAACCTTTATTCACACGAAGAAAGCCTCAAAAGAACATTAACCTCTTCGCAACGAGCTTCTGCGTTCGTATTCTGATTTAAATTATTTATTTATTTGTTGAACATCAGTGATTATTTAAAGTGTAAATTTCTGTGCGAAAATAGTGATATTCAATTTGAGGATTATGTACCTATGAGGCATGTGCCGCTAATAGCAAATTGGTTAACAATGACAAGTCACTAACCCTTTTTTCAGCTTATTAAATTAAACTTTTTAATTGTGCAACAAATATATTTTTAACATAACTGTATAAATTCAACGAACAATATATCTCTCCTTCATATTTAGAAGAGTCTTGTCGTTCTTTGCGAACTCATCTCAGCATGAAACAAAAGTGTTATGTGATCTGCCGTTACATTTGCACAACTTTTCTAGAAAAGACTCTGACTTGTCTCGTAATATTTGACAGCTGAAATGCATTTTGTAATTGATTCTAGTATCATATTAAAAACAAATGGAATATTTTTCGATACTAGTAAGATTTCTTTATTAATAATACAATACAAAAAAAGTATTTCTGGTTTATCATCATAATCAATTTTAAGTAATAATTTCCCTGTTGCATCATAACGCACTTCTTCTGTTAGCTAGTTTTCCCAACTCCGTTATCTTCAGTTGACCGTCATTTATATACATGGGTATAAGACCTGCACCAAATCCATAAAAAAATTACTTCAAATCTATTTCCTCCTCCAATATCCATTTGGGCATTTATTAATTTTACAGTTAGTAGTAGGTAGATTAGGTATTTAAAATATTTTTTAAGGCTAAATATGCTCAAGACAGTTTCTTTTAGATAGCTATTTTAGTAATTTTATATGTAAAAGTTTTTTCGTGTGACATATTTCACAGCAAATAGAATTATAAGGCTTCTTCAATAAGTAATAAAAAAAGTTGTGTGAAAGTGTAAAATATGGTATTAACCATAAACATTATGAAAAAGTGTTGTATGAAATAAACAGATTATCTATTATTTTATCATCCTCCCCCGGAAAAAGTTGAGCCTGCTTGCATCATTGCAAATGCGACCGCTTTTTACCGTGTGTTTCGTATCATAAATAGGAAGTGATTTTTCCCGCCAAACGAGTTCTTTTAAAAATAATTTTTGTTTTATTGCTGATTTAAGGTCAGAATCATGGTCTTTGACTTTAAGGAGAACTGTCAACAACTTTTAAGTGGGAATGAATATATTGATCTCGCCAAAGCTTGGAGTGAATTTCCATCGTTCACTAATAAAAATCAACGTTTAATTGTTGTTGAGTTCTTGTTATGCTGTGATGGGTACCTAAAGAACATTCTATCGACTGTGGATACTCTGACAAGCAGCAATTTGTAAATAATCTTTTAGATCCTGTTTCATTCTTGTTTATTGAGTCGTTTGACCCTTTTAGGCTAATTAAACTAAAATTCTTCCAACATTACATTGGAAATAACAACAACCTTGACTTTACTGCCATTTTAAATGACTTAAAATTATTAAAAAATCCTAGATTCATACATATGGTGAGCACGGATAATGGCTTTACCGCAGATAATAACTCCCGCATACGTAAAAATCACACGGGACCAACTATCCCATTCCAAACAACTTTCAAGTTTTAAGCGATGAAAATTCAGACACAACCTCTATGGAACAGAACAATACCTCTGAAGGCGAAAAATCTGGTAATACTCGAAAACCCGGTAACACATAAAATTCAAATTCAACCGCCACTGGCACGGTCTTGCTGCCAAAATCAAAGAAGTAAATGAAGTTAAACCCTTAATTAATTTGGACAGCCAAATTTTAAAAGTTCGTTGTAAAAATGAAAATGATTTTATGAAAAACCCAAAGCTATCTTGACACCAACACTGTAGCATATATTACTCTCAGTAACCTACTATTACAGGTAACTACTCGTAACCTACAGGTAACTACTCCTTTACCTGCTGGAAAACGACCCCGTATTGTATCAGAGGCATTCCTACACTGATCCCAATATTATCATTGAAGCTCTAAAAGAGCATAACTTTACCGCTAATAGAGCAGCTACGCAAAACAACGGAAAAACTCGGAACCCTATGCCCATTTATCTCTTAAATCTTCTCCCCAGGGACAATTTCGATGACATTTATAAAATCACCGAAATTTGCAACTTAAGCATCACTGTTGAGCGTTTCTGTTGAGCATTGTATGAGCATTGTTCACTGTTGAGCATTGTATGGGCATTGTTCACTGTTGACCATTGTATGAGTTTTTCTTTAACAACATGTGATCTTGTTACCTGTCGCTAGTGAGCAAGAGGGCAAGGATAGCAAGAGAGAAAGGCTAACTCAGCAGAATAAGAATTGAAAACTGGAAATAAAAGAAAATACACATCTCAATATAACATTGGATAGTTATTGATTTCTTAGAAGCAGAGAAGCCATGGCGTTATCATAAAGTGTGAGTTCCAGAATATATTTAAATATTTTGGAAGGGTGAAAATGTGTACTGAAGACCAAGCACAGGTCGAAGAGGTACAGAAATGCCAAATGTGAATATATGCGTAAGGCTGGCAACCAGGACAAACTGGAACATGAATGCCACTCTTTCTTGGCTACTATCACTATGGTTTCGTGTCACACTGTCCGAAAGCGACTCAATGATGTAGGTCTGTATGCTCTTATATCTAAGTCTGCAAGTTTTTTTTTAACAACATGTAATCTTGTTACCTGTCGCTAGTGAGCAGGAGAGCAAGGGTAGCAAGAGAGCAAGGCTAACTCAGCAGAATAACAATTCAAAACTGGAAATAAAAGAAAATACACATCTCAATATAACATTGGAGAATTATTGATTTCTTAGAAGCAGGGAAGCCATTGCGTTATAATAAAGTGTGAGTTCCAGAAGATTTTTAATCTTTTTGGAAGGGTGAAAATGTGTACTGAAGACCAAGCAAAGGTCGTAGAGGAACATCAACGCCAAATGAGGATAGATATTTAAGGCTGGCGACCAGGACAAATTGGAACATGAATGCCACTCGTTCTTGGCTACTATCACCACGGTTTCGTGTCACGCTGTCCGAAAGCGACTCGATGATGTAGGTCTATGCTCTTATATTTAAGTCTGCAAGTTTTTCTTTAACAACATGTAATCTTGTTACCTGTCGCTAGTGAGCAGGAGAGCAAGGGTAGCAAGAGAGCAAGGCTAACTCAGCAGAATAACAATTCAAAACTGGAAATAAAATAAAATACACATCTCAATAAAACAACAAGCTCAGTAATGCGAAGGCAAAATAATATAACCTGATCAGAATATTCTTTTCAAAGCTCCCAATACATTTTTTTCCTTTAACGAAATCACACAATAACGTTTGATTTATTTATTTTTTCGTGTGCATGTGACTATGTAAAAATACATATAGTTAGGAATTATGCATGCAGAATGTCATAATAGTACTTATTTTGTATAACATTTTCCACATAGTTTAAAAGAGTTTATGACTTCGGTGTGTCTGTCTGTCATCTGCCATCTCTCCTTGCTCTAACAGTCGTACATGTACACGGTTTGCCGTGTAAATGATATATGTTATTGAGATTTACTATGACATGTTTTCTATTCTAAATGGAGAGTGTAACATTTATTGTTCATTTACAGAGACACTAAAAAAATAGTTACATTACGTTCTATGAGGAAAAATCGTTTGGTGTGAATTTTAATAATGTTACACTATTTCGAATATGATGAAATTGACACGCATTTCTGAAGTGAACTAAAACAGGCTTTCTAAAGACTATGACGTGCAAAGCATCTTTAAATCAATTATAGGATCATGCAAAATAATTCGATTACATAATGGTATACGGTGAAAAATTATTTGCAGCGCATTTTAATGATGTTACACGGTTATTAAATTTATATAAGTTTTTGAGGCGACGTACAAGATTATTATTGTAGAATATGACGATCATAACTGTTATCATTCATTTACATGGACTCACAAAAGATTTCGGTTACAGATACTGTCTATAATCGATAAATGCTGGAAGTGCGTTTCAATTGTGGTATATGTTTTTAAGTTTAAAAATGTTTTAAACGCTACGTGGTGTGTACAAATTCAATAAATTATATACAGGGCTACATAAATAAATTCGTAAACATTAATGTATAGGAGTGTGAATTGCTTAAGGATGATTTTTAATTGACTTATTTATTGAGTGTTATTAGTTATGTATTTAACTGAGTTAAGAACTATATTCATTATAGTGAGATATGCTTGCAAAATATAAATAAATTCATATGCATGGGTACGCAAAATAGTGGATACATTGCCGTCTATGACTGGTAAATTCTGAGCATACGTTTTTGGTTGTGTTATGCTGTTTTTCCTTGAATTAAGTTTCAGTTTAATATGAGGCAAGTTTAAAAATATGTGAATAATATACAGGGCTGTACAAATTTATACATTTCCGTCTATTGGTGGAAATTACTGATGAGAATTTTCAACTCTGTTATGCATTTTGTAACTAAGCTAAATTTTAACAGACTATGTAGTGTATATACTGATATATAATCATGTAGTGGGTTACACAAAAGCATTCGAATACCTTTCAGGCTATGAAATGTAATTGCTGAAATCTAGTTTTCCAATGTGTCATGCGCTTTCAAAACTATTTACTTAGATATATTTTTCACCTTACTACACGGTTAAATTTCGTTAAAACAGTCTTAAAGTGTTGTAAAGTGTTTTATAATCTATGCTTGACGCATGATTTTCTTTCTTGCTTAATTTTGCGTTAGCCAAACAACACTACCCAATATGTATGATAAATTCTTTGAATATCAATATTGATGAAATAAAAATAAGAGTCAAATTAATTTAAATTTTACCTCATTTGTATAAAAGCTCTCTCTATATATGCAATAAATCCCGAATTTTAAATGCATAATGCCAAAAAGAGATGTATTTTTTGCTTATTCTTAAGGTGAGTCGAATTTTAACTTTATTAGCCTAACTCACTGCTTCTGTTCAGCGAAACATATTCTTAAATATTGTCTACAATAAACATTCGGAACTGGATAATATTCTTCTTTTTTGACTACTGTATTCTAATTCATTTATGGGAAAATTATCTTCAAAAGCTGAAATTGATTTTTGTATTGTTGTCGGAGTGTAAAGAAATTCTCAGTTACATTGTATCAATAATTCCAAATTTGCATTACACATGTCGGGCTCTTATTAAGAGAAAACCAACTCATTATGAGGCATTGAAAATATTCTTGGAGTTAGAAGGCTAACTTATTCATATGCAAATATAATGAAGGTATCAGCATAAAGTCGATTTATACAAGTTTTGTTGAAACTGAAATATCAAATTAATCAATGACGTTTATTTTATTTTTTTACATTTTGCTAAAGCATACAGAGTTTAGATTTTGAGATATTATATTTTTTTCGCACTGAAAAATTAATGTTGCTAACAAAAACTATTAGAAATATCAGTTGTACACTAAAAGTTTTAGAAATATGTCAAAATAATCAAATTTTCACTGTAACATAGCACAATAAAAATGACATTTTGTATTACACTATGAGAGAGAATAAAAGCAAAACTATACAAGTTATTAAAGACACGAGTATAATAAAGTGTATTATATATAGTTTTGAAAATTGTGTGATATAATGAAGGTATTGGGAATTAATATATCATACTGTAAAGCTAAATTACTAAGATTCTAATTATTGTTGAAGATATGAGAAGTTCAATATTTATACCTTTGCACCATTTGTTCCTGGATGAAGGTGTTTCGTACATGATTCAAGGGACAGAGTTAAGTTACTTCAAATAAATTAAAAGAAATTCTCTGTAAATTTAGTACCATTTGTATTAACATTTTGAACATCTACTACCAATATAATAAATGGAAAATAATTTCATTTCGATTTTATGAAAATTCAATTTTTGTTACGTAACATCTTCTACTGCTCCTGTCCTGAAATTAAAAAAACAGCATGATTTGGTTATGGATTTTGTTAATTTAATATTTAAAAACGTTTAGCAATTTCAAAAATAAGAAAACAAATAGAAACCTGTTTTATAAACAACAATAAATTGACTAAGCAAAATTTTGCCTTGCAAAACGATTTTTCCTTAATTTAAAAACTTCTCATTTTTATGATATATATTCTTTTTTAAATTGTATGCCTTAAACTATAAAGTGAGGATGTATATGATATAGGAGCATTTTAATTTATTTATTTTCTTAACATTGTTAAAAAGATATATTTGTATAATTATATTGTTTTATATTGTATTATATTGTTTGTTATTGCAAATTGACACGATAATATTTCCACGCAGGCTGAAAGAATAAGCTGAAAGATAAGCTATTTATTCACAATTGATGCGATGATTTTTTTTTTCTGTTGTGGCACATTCTTGACATAACTGTATATTAGTAGATTTTAATATGTGTGAGTCAAATTGGCCTCCTTCAAATCATAAATAAGGGCCAATTTATAAAAAAATAAAAATCAATTTCGAAAGAGATAATTTAATGTAATTTCTTCAGCAAAGGCAATGTTTTTAAACGGATATATGTTTTTTTTTTGTTTTTTTGTTTTTTTAAGCTTACATTTGAAATGTACATGCGCGTGTCAAATTGATTCACTGTCACCATAACTGAAATTTCAATTACCAATCAAGTTACCTTTGATAACTGAAATTCCAATTATCAAACAAGTCACCTTTGAAAGTGAACAATCAATATAATTTTTAGAATCAATATTCTTAAACATCCAGATATGTTTAAAAAAGCAAAAATTTAAAAACGTAACGCATTCTGTTTCATAAATTAATTAAATGATTCAAAAATCATAACCAGATATGATTTACACAATCTCGATATATAAAAGCACATCGGGATCTTAAGAAATTTCTTTTTATACTTCTTTACTGCCATGATGTTTTTTAAGACAATATTATCATATTGTTTAAACATAATTTTGTTGGATCGATATTCAATAAATCTTTATTTTAATTTAGAAAAAAGAAATACAGAATTTTTAAAAAAGAAATAGTCCCCTATCTCATTTATGAAAAATATGTGACTACCTAATAAGCAGATCATCTTATCAACAGCGAATTTTTAATCCTGAAATACAAGTTTATTTAAAGTAATAAAAAGCACTTTAAATGAAGAAAGCTGGATATAATATGTAAAATTCCGATAATCTGTAATGTATTTGCGTAAAAGAAGTACACGTTATACGAAATTAGTTTACAGACTCATATTTAGCTTAATGTTTGCTAAGAAGCGTTTCCTTTGATGCCCTTTCTTTTGAAGCTTTTCTTTGAAGAATTCATTTGGTTCTAAAATTAAGATGATTTTTAAGCGGAATAAACTTTTATTAGATATTAAATCTAATATTCTACGTACATTTTTATAATATGCAAAGAACTGGTTTAGATGTACGTTAAATATGTTGATCATCAAAAATTATTAAAAGTTGTCCAAGAACATAAATTTTATTTAAAGTGATTAATTCATAAAAAAAAAACAGTTGTAAATTACAATTATTTTGTGTGTCAATATTGACTCAATGTTATTCATTTTTAAGCTGTGATTAACGCTTAAAATGTGAGTCCAGCGGGTTTTTGATGTTTACATTTATTGCGTATTATATTACATTCATATTATGTCACACGTTGAACTGTCCAAGTCATTCCGACACACATCAACGTCCTGTACGCCAAATAAGTAATTAGCTAGATGTCCCCAAATGAGATTGTTTAATAGATGAATTTTGTATCACCATGATCGCAGCCATGTAGATGCGAAAATATAAAATAAAGAATTTTATTTTCTAGAAAAAAAAATCGAGTCACATGCACTTTGGATGTCCTCCCTAAAGGTATTTTTCAGATGGCAATATGGCTAATAATTTAGGTTTAAAAAGAGCACATATGCAGCCACTCCGTAAGAAAAAGACCATTTTAACAGCATAACATTGTCAAGTCATTCAATCGTATTTATAAGATGCGGTTACTTAACCATATAATGAAGCGCTTTTCTTTGTCAAGATAAAAATAATATTATTGGTTGTTTTATCAGATTCTTGAAAATTTGCTCAAAGCCAATTTCATTTTTATTTATCGAACATAATCTTTGTCAACTAATGATCTTTTTACTATTTTAGGTAAATGGTAAATTGTACGATCAATGAATCCAATTTTAATAATGTATATCCAATTTAACAAGAAACCTTAATTTATTATTTTAAATTTTTAAGTTGTTTTTAAATAACTACTTTACTTGTCTCTTTTAAACTGAAATAAACTTCCATTGCCAAGTAAACATCATTTAACATACATGAAAAATCAAATTATGCTTTCTAAAACATGTCACTGCGTCATATCTATTAATGAAGTGATCGGTTCTTTTCACTAAATTTAAGATCAACATTTCTTTTACAATCCTGATAAATACACATCATATTTATTAAAACAATATTTTAAAAAGAAGTATATAAAAAATAAAACATTTTGCATTAAATAATGTTTTATGACTTTTCTTTCCTGTATTTTTCCCCAATAACACTCAGTATTTTAATGTTTGAACAGTATTTCTCAATCCTTAATTGTTTTATTCTTAATTATAGAATAAAATGTAATGAAAAACATGACATTGCTTTTTAACATATATGGTTTATTCGATTTAAAATCAAGATTTCTAATAAATAATTCTTTCAAAAGAAAATTTATCCGATAAAAAATGCCAAAAGTCAGCTTTAAAAATATTTAAAAATTACATCATGCAGATTTTGCCGATTTCCATAAAGATGACAATTTGCATCACTATTCTGTAACAAGGTTGCAACATTCCCAGACAGGATGTATTTTTCGAGATTGAGTTTCAAATTTTGTACAACGTTGTAACAATTACGCCGTCAATCTGAACGGCGATTATGTCAAAAAGTTATGTAATAAATGTAGATTTCTAATATGTATAATAAATATTCTGAATCTATGAGTGTCTGTGATTTATAAGCAGACGAAATTATTTTTTTCTGAATTGCATTTGTAAAAGCAAAGGAATATTTATCACTTTATTCACATTCAGCAACTTTATATTAGTGTATAATCATTTATGTTTTATCAAATTGTCTTATCAGCAACGCAAATGTATAATAAATTACATTATAATCGAATTACATGTTGATTTAAATACTCACTTCTCTAAAATGTAAGATCATTATCAAAATATGTAAGCACAGATAATTGCATATTGAAGGTGCTGAGAACAATTATCCCAAGCCCTCTGTTTACAGTCGCACTGTTCCTTTTTAATTATTGCACACAAAAAATTAATCTTTGTTGTAATTAAACAAAATAGTATATTTATGTGTACCAAATTTCCTAATAGATCATCTAAAAATCATTAAGTTTGCTAATTTGAATAAACTATTCAATGATGTAAACATAAGTACATGTAATTACCACACCTTACCCATACAGTTATACAGATATGTAATAACACTATCTGAACAGAAAAATACTAAGTAAAAAAATATAGTCTTGATTAAAGCAAAATATTTCTGAACTGACGCATGAAATGATAATGTGATCGTTCTGTTGTTGCAGAAATTACCTGTGAGGTTTTGTGTTTTGATATGTTCTCTTACATTCGAACATAAGAAATATATAATAGGTTTATGAAAATAAAAATTGCAGTTAATGTATGTATTAATCTAAATTTAGTACGATACGTTAATCTACAATAAGTTTCATTACCATTTTATGTTTTATCGGGACTATTAATTAATTGTACAGTATTAAACAAAAGGATACGTGTTTATTTTGTATGTTTTAAGCGTTTTTGTCAAGTTCTATTGATGTGCTTATGATTTATTAATTTGCAAGTTTTTCTGTGCATTACAAACTTTTCAGATTTTGCTTTAATATTTTTTGAAAGAGATTATTACAATGTTGTGGTATATTTTTCAATATTCACAATTACGAAAGTTGTATGAGAAATCACGAGTAACTATTTGATGCAATTATTCAATACTAATGACATATTCTTTCAAGGCAAAACTACCTTGTGTATCTCTACGTGTCTTCACCTAAGTGTCCGAGTAGAATTTCCAATCAGAAATTTTCAACCATCGATATACAATTTGAAATATAAATATAGATTTAAAATAGGTGGATTGAACTTTTACCGTTATATTAAAATAAATGGTCAACGTAAAAATAGCACAAATAAAATATCGATAAAATAGCAAACAACTGTTTCGGAGCCTCTAAAGTTCCATCATCAGTGCCAAAGTTAAAAAGATTGAAAACTGATTTAAAAGTGTAAGCCATGTATCTCCAGAATACACAGCAATAAATTGACCAACACCTTACCGTTAGTAAACCAGAATACTGCCGTTGATCTTTCAAGTGCACAGTTTAATCAGGATGAAATGCATTGTCTAAAACTAAATAATAATTTTGCCCTCTCCAGTAAACCATCTTTTCCAAATATTATTGCCCCCATTGAAAGAGCTTTCAAATTCAGTGCTTTAAATCCTTCACAGAAGGATTCAATTAAACATTTAATTGCGAATAATGTCAATTTAAAAAATAAACTACCCATGTCAAATATCAGTAAGTGTGCTTCCAGTTGCATAAGCAGTTAAAATCTAATCCAAATATAATTATTACGTCGATTTAAGACCTTGATTTTTGGGAAGCTCATCATATATGGAAGAATTCAAGCAAGTTATTTAATGATGTGTCCAGTACACCAAATTTTTCAAATGTCTGGCTACCTTTCATTTAATTTATCCTCTTCATTCTCCCCCCTTTTTTTTCTCTTCTATACTTAAACTCGTCCAGACAGGCCAAGCGCTCCTGATTGGTCTCGTACGTTACATGCGACATCTGACTCTGCTGTTGTTTTTTAAAAACTCACCGCCATTCCATCTTGGTAGCGAGCGGAGACGCAAGCATATTTACATGGCTTACACTTTGAAATCAGTTTTTAATCTTTTTAACTTTGGCACTGATCATGGAGCTTTAGAGGCCCCGAAACAGCTATTTACTAATTTATGTATATTTTATATGTGCTATTTTTATGTTGATCATTTATTTTAATAAATATAAATATTTTCCTTTAAATATTTTTCTTTTTCAACTCTCGGGAAATTTCAATGATATTGTTTATGATCAATGATATAGTTTATGATTAAACAACTTTATTACTTGTTGTTTAAAATGGAGTTTATTGTCCTGTTAACTAGAATTCCTAGGTACAGTTTTGTAGCTGGTAATTACCTAATTTTTCAGGCTTAAGAAGAAGAGATCGTTTCATTTGGGGACCTCTGTCGACAAATTACTACATTTATGGATATGAATCTTGTTATACATTTTTTATAGAAAATATTTTATTGTTTTACTTATTAGCACGGAGTATTATGTACAAGTTTGGAAGTTTATTTTTCATTATCTATAAATTGTCACTATCTTCACAATATTTTATTAAAATTAACCTGTCAGTTTTCGCCTTCTCAATAAAAGTACAATCAAGTATATTATAGAGATTATCGAAAAAAGAACATAAAATTCAAGGAGTTGTAAATTTTTCGATAATCGTTAGTAGGATGAAAGCTACACTGATGAAAAAATAACCATTATCGGAGAATATTTGCACCATTGACTGAAACCATTGCTTCATAATCAAATTTTCTAATCATTTTCTGAAACTGAAATCTGCAATCCTTCTTTAAAGAAATAAAAAAATGCATCAGAAAATTTTACTTGTAAATTAGACAATTCTGGAACTGATGACTCAACCAAGTATAACAAAAAAATTGCACTTCCAAAACACATTAAGAAAATATATAAACCTTTATGAGTTGATAGCTTTTATATGCTTTCAAATAAGTATTAACATATAGATACATTTGTTTGAATGACATCAGGTAGTGAAATATTCAGTAATTTAAAATATTATAGGGAAGTTGAAATATAAAAGGTGGTCTTAAAAAAACTTTGCCGATATATAAACCACTAGCCTCTAGCGACAGTACTGTTAAAAAAAAAAAAAAACGGAATGTCATTTGGAATGTGGGTATTTTGTGGTATGAGCGCAAGAATTAAATAAAAAACAACAACCTCGTTTCAAAATTACAGTTATAATGACTAAATTTCAAAAAATTCAAATGGCAACATCCAACTTCATCGAAAATGGATGGATCTTCACGGCGAAAAAACGGGAATGGCGTTAGAAAACTAATTTTAACTGAAGAAATAGCCATATAAAAACTACAAAAAAAAAAAAAAAAAAAAAAAAAAAAAACGAGAAGAACAAATTTGCCCACACAGGTGGCATAAAAAATAATTTCACCCATATTACAGAAATTTCAAACATTTGCGTTCACAGACAATGACATGCCGATTGCGGGAATCTGTGGGCAACAATAAATCATGGCATGGAAACAATGCAAAATGTCATGTTTGATGGCACTTTCATGTCAGACCTACTTAGCGGTTTTGACGCGTATACCTAGAATTTTAACACCGCAAGAGGCAAAATCTGATTGAAGGGTATTCGGTTGACACTTCCGATCACAGAAACGCAAAATGGCAAATGTTCCTGCAGCACACGTGGAGCACGGAATGGTTTTCTTTGAGTTTGTTTTATTTCGCCATTTCATTTGCTAAGATTATTTTATTAACGTTATTTAGGGCTTATCACTCTGAAGGTTCAAGATCGTTTTGAGTTGAAAAATTGCGGGTTGTCATTTGAAGTTTGTAATTTGAACCGTACCTGTCAAAGCTCGATTGTTGTTCTTTATCTCATTCTCGAGCCCATGCCATAAAATTCCCACATTCCAAATGGCACCACTTTTCCTTGAACGGTATGGTAACTAGGGATTCATACACCAGCAAAGTGTTTTATTACCATTTTGTATTATTTTATTGCAATAATTTTTAATTAAAGAATTATATATCTTAAAAGAACTATGAATACTAACCTAATTTTTTAAAAACAGATATAGATCTTTAAAAGCTTCAAATATGCGAATGCAAAATTAGAGCTTATTAAAGTTGAGTACTTTTTGAATTATGATTAAAAAACTACCCGTATTGCAAGCTGTTTTGTAACTATTACGAATGAATTTAACATGAGGAATTCCAAACATTAAACCTTCATAGTTCCTAAACTACTTGACCGAATGACTTCCCGTTTAATATCTTAAGGTACAATTTAACAAAAATACGCAAAATATAATATCACAATGAGGGGTTCGTGTTGAAAATTTCGGAGTTTAGTGCAAATACAATATGAGGACGACCCTCTAAGCTGATATTTTTACCGTAACTTGAAATAAGGCATAACTTCCAATTGGATGACTATTTCCTTATTTTTTATTCGAGACAACATGGTGATTAAAATATAACAAGTGATGTTTTTTGGTCGACTATACGTTAATAAAATTTTTTTTCCAGCGCCATTAGAACTTCAATGTAGTTGCATGCACTTCATATGCATGCAACATGCCATATATTTGCGCTACACTAAGTGGCGTGGTGTGGGTTTTGGGTGCCCATTCTAAGTATTGTGTTTCCCTTTTAAGAGTTGCCGTAGTTAATAATAAATTTTTTTAAGCACCATCTAAAAATTTAGTGCCCGGAGAAAATCTTCCCATACACTCGCTACAAAACCGGCTACACATATATATCGTCTGCCTCCGATAATTTGGCAACTCATCTTTGTACAATTCACTTTGAGATACAGAGGAACAAATCTGAATTCTTTTCATAAAGCCATCCGCCCAGGATTGACTTCCATATATATTACGAAAAAATGATCTTATAGCTAAAACAATTAACTGTATCGAAATAATAGAAAATAGCCAAGATGTCTTAAAATAATTAGCTGTTTCAAAATAATAGAAAATAGCCGAAATTCCTTTCAAAGTGTGTTCTCAATTCCAATAGACAGCATAAATGATAGTTTATTATTCTTATAAGCAGAACTTGAACTGTAAGGGTTACTAATACTATATTTACTGAAACTGTACATTTCCGTAAAATTTTGATGGTTTGAGTGACTGTATTTAATATGCTCATCGCAAAAAGGTGGATAGATTGTCTATATGTTCATTGTAAAAAGTTATAGATATATTGACTTTTTCTAATAATTACAATAAATAAGCTTCATGGGTTAGCAACTCCACTTGATCTGATTCTCGCATTATCTTTATATAATGTTTCTAAAACGTTTATTTTATAACGAAAAAGTTGATTTAGTCATTTTCTCTTATATAGTTTCTTTCCCCATAGCGAAGATGATTAACAATGAGTTGCAATTCGTCAGAGGCAGATTTGCTGTTCATTTATACGGTATTTTATGTTTATCACAAAAGTTTTCTTGTGATTTTTGGGCAGTCGGAACATTTTAACAGATGAAAATGATTGTTTTGGACATTATATTGAATTTCTTTTACCTCACTTTAATATATTAAGATTACTTTTAGGATACGTATACACACATTTAAGATTATAAATAAAGGAAATGTATTTTATGTTTTTTAAGAACATAAAATCCATCTTATTGGTGCACTTTTTATTATATTTTTTAACTTAAAAAAATTATTTAACGTATCACCTAGAAATGTCTCCTACTTGTTCATTAAAAGGATACTTATGATGCTAAAATTATTATACTGCATTTTAGCTCAAATATAATTATATTTTTTGAAAAAAAAAAACCAACTAAATAAAAAATAATACTAACATTTCATGTATAAAAACCCTATTTTCTGAAAATATAAATAGATTTAAGCTAAACTGATTTTTCTTATTTTAAGTGTACTTATAACAAAACAATTAAATGAATTTTCAAAGTGACAATACGTTAATAGTTTTGAAAAAAATGGACCAGTCTAATACTAAATGTATCAATGTATTACATTTTAAATATACTCAAAATACTTACAATATTAAATCATTTTTCCTATATAACACATGGGCTGATAAGTTCCCGGTCTAATAAAGAAAACACAACTTTTTAACAAAATTTTATAACTTTAAAACTTTAATAAATAACATAAATTTAATAATAAATAATAATAATTTAATAATAATAATAATAATTTAATAATAATAATAATAATTTAATAATAATAATTTAATAATAATAATTTAAAAAATAAATAATAATAATAATTTTATAATAAATAACATAATTTTTATAACGAAAAAGCTCAAAACCATGCTTAGAATCATCGATTTGTTGTTGTTTTTGATCAAAAGTCAACACGCGCGGCACCCACTTTGACAACAGCTTTTTCATAGATAAATGTTCATTCAAAATAAAACCTACACGTTTGTTGGATATCTTCAGAGTCTGAGCTATCTCCTGCCACGTCACTTTACGATTCCCCAAAACGATTTTGTGACTTTTCTTATGTTTTCCGGAGTAACCACCTCTTTTGCGTGGGGCATCACTGGTGTCCGTACGACCACGTTTAAATTCAGCAAACCAGTCAATAATGGTTGATTTACCTGGTGCAGTGTCCGGATAACGCTTATCAAGCCAACCTTTTATTTGAACGGTGTTTTTTCCCATCAAATAACAACTCTTGAAATTCTTGTTTATCCATTTTTTTTGTTTATCAACAAAGTCGTTCAACTAAAACCACTCTAACGTTTTATCCACACGCCGAATCGTCATGACCTTTTTACTGCTACCTTTTAAAGGTTAGTATTTACTAAAAAAAGAATCGGTTCGGCGATTGCAACGCCATCTGTGTGATAGACCGAGAACTTATCAGCCCATGTGTTATTTGTTATTAAGAGTGTGTGCATATGCATCCAAAAAGCATCATCCGTTTAACTGGAAAGATAAAAGGAAAACAAAACAGTGTCCAAAGACATCTATTTTCGTCTGTCATTGTTCCTAATCCTTTTTTTAAGTTCCTTTAATATAAAGGAACTTTTTCCGATTAAATAAAATATTTTCATAACGAAAAAAAATATATGTTCTATATGGGAATTTTTACTTTTTTCGACTAGTTTCAACTAGTTTTTTAGTTTAATGACCAATCATAAAGGTTTCTTTTTAGCACTTTCCAACCTAGTTGAAAAGTGCTTATGACTTCGGTTTGTCTGGCCGGATGGCCGTATGGCCGTCTGGCCGGATGGCCGTCTGGCCGTCTGGCCGTCTGTCCGTGCTCTAACTCCCGTAAATATGATCGGATTGCTCTGCAATTTTTATATGTTATTGTCGTTATCTATGGCACGTTCCCTATTTCAACTGAAGTGTGTAGCACTTATAGTTTTCTTACAGGGACACTCAAAAGAATTCCGTTACATTGCGGTCTATGGGGAAAAATCATTTGCGGTTTATTTTAAAAATGTTTCACTATTGTAAACGCATTGAAATTTATATAGATCACTAAGATGCATTAGAAGAAGCTTAATATGGAATAGTAGGTGTATAGCACTTAGAGTTACTTTACAGGGACAGTCAAAAGAATTCCGTTACATTACGTCTATGGAGAAAAATCGTCTGCGGCTTATTTAAATAATGTTCCACTATTTTAAACGCATTGAAGTTTATATATATTACTAAGGTGCATTACAAGAGGCTTACTACAGAATAGTGTGTGTATAGCAGTCATCGTTCATTTACAGGGACACACAAAAGAATTCTCTACTGTCTGTTAACAAAAATTCCTGGAAGTGCGTTTTAAGTTACTAAACGCGATTTTAATCTTAACTAGCTTTTTGTCTATTACGTGGTGTGTATAAATTCTGTAGATCCTATACAGGGCAGCACAAAAGTTCGCGAACACATTTCCGTTTATTGACAGAAACTCCAGAAGGAGAATTTAAACGGTGCTACGCGTTTCCTAAATAAACTAAAATTTAGCATCCTATGTATATATACAAATCTATAGATCATATACAGGGCTACATAAAAGTATTCGGATATTTTTCCGAATATTGTATATATTAAAAATTCCTGAAATTATGTTTTTAAATATGTTACGCGTTTTCCAAATTGTTTACTTAGATGTCATCTTTCAGCTTATTAAACGGTAATGATTTGTAAAATTATTTTAGAAGCGTTGGAAAGTGCTACATAATCTATGCTTCACGCATGATTTTTCGTTCTTGTTTTTTTTTTATGTTACTTTCTATCTTTTCAAAACTTTTATTTGTATGCTTGATAAATTTTACTTAATTTAAAGGAATTTATTTTATTATTGAAGATTAGTATAATGGCCGATTCGAGAAAGTTTCCTTTTTACAAAAGATTACATTCTATCCTTTCAAAACTTTTCTTTGTGTGCATGGAAAGTTTTACTATATTTATATAAATTTATTCTATTAAAAATTAGTTTACTGATTTATTTGGAAAAGTTTCTGTTTTAAAAAAGATACATTTCTCTTTCTACAAAACTTTTCTTTGTACGTAAAGAAGGATTTACTTAATCTACAGAAATTTATTTTGACCGACAAGATTACATTCAGAGTCGACGAGGAAAAGTTTCCTGAGAGAAAGAAAAAAAAATTCCATTTTTCGTATTCCATTCTGTATAGCAGGGATTCCCAAACTATGGTAGGCGTGCCAGTACTGGTACGCGAAGCTCCTGCTTCTGTTACGCAGAAGTACGATACTGGTACGTGGAATAAAATACAGAATGCAACATATAATTATGGAATCAAAAAGGGATTTTGGAATTTGTTTTTTAAATGTCGAATGCGATTTAGAATTAGTAAACGCTTTTTTTTTTTTTTTTTTTTCAGCGATAAATGTTTGTTATAGCAGACGTGCTGAAATTCGGACACACCGCTTATGATACAATCAGTTTTCCAGCATAAAAAACATGATTATTAGATTTATATGGATAAAAATATAATTTTTTTTATTAAAGACCTAATTTTAAAATTAATGAATGACGTATTTTTAATTAGCGGAAGAACTGGTTTTAAACATGCTTTAGAAATTGAATTATCTGAAGGTAAAATCTGGATGCTTGGAAGTATGAGGAGTTTGTGTGAGTAGGAGGAGTTAAAACTAAACAAAATTCAAAGTGCAATTTATAATACTTTATTCTCTGTAATAGAAGAACTTCTAGGTTGTGTTGAAATAAAAGTTTTATTTCAAACATAATTCATAAATTAATTCAGTCTGTTGATTGAAATATTGTTCTTCTCTTGTACAAAATGTGTCATAATTTCTTTCTATTTCATAGAAATCAGTTTTTAACAGAGTAAGGTTATTTAAAATGGTAATCTGAAATAAAACAAAAACAGTGGTCATACGCATTGTGGATTTGAGGTAAAGCATTGTCGTATTGAGGTGGTATATTACATAAATGTATAAAGAAACTTATAAGTGTTTGCATACTGCACGACATTTTTGTCGAATTTAAAAGTATGCAGTATTGTGCCTATGTTAAATGCGCTAACTAAGCTTTGGATAAGAAAATCTCACTAGAGAGGAAAGAAGCGAACTTATTCAGCTCTCCTGTGATTTTAGAAACCTTATTCTGTGATTTCAGAAACTCTGGCATAATTCCAAGTTTTTCCCGGGTATCAATACATCAAATGGAAGGCAATGTGAAACAATAAATAATTATTTCTTATTGTCCTGAACAATATATTTATTCATACATCTACGCGATATTTAAAGGATTGCTCATTCAATACAACGCACCATTTGTACGTTACAATTTCAGCTTTTGTTTTTAAAGCTTACATAAATACATACTCACTTCATCAGTGATTCAGTCACAACTCTGAAGTCATATCACTTCATTTCACTAGCGAGGAGTGTGAAATAGCAGCGATACCTTGTTTTTATTTCCCAATTTCAATCACATTTTGGACAGTGATGGATTACTGGAGTCCACATTCAAAAGGATGAATGCAACAGAATATTTGTTGGCGAGAATAGCAGAGTACCATCTGATATCGTCAAAGTCTGCTTGTGTGTAGCACAACATATCTCTGGGAGTGTTCTTTTCCCTCCTTCTTCATATGAAAAACAAATACAGGAATGATTTAAACATCGAATCTGACTTATGAGTAAAACAACCTAATATTGAGCCAGACATGAAGAATGCGTTCTTCATAAAACCAGCCCACAGTTTTCATTAGCGATAAAAGAAAATTAGTGCAATCAGCTTACTGTAACAGTATATGAATCAGTGTACGCTAATATGCCATTAAGTATTGTAGCTTTTTTCCTATACCAAAACAATGTATTTTTATATTGTATGTATTATTAAAATTAAATGACGATATCAATCGACAGTCAATCTAAGTACCAATTTAGTAATGTATTCATTCATTTTTAAAAACAATAAAACCTGTTAAGACGGAAACATAAAAGACCGGAGATATATTTCGTTTTAGACAGGTTCCTTTTTACAGGTTTTTCTATATTAGCTTTACGTTTGTTACCAGGTGGTACGCGGAAATATGAACTTCGATTTAGTGATACGTCGGTCTAAAAGTTTGGGAACCGCCGCTGTATAGGAAGTGTTAAATTCAAATTTTTTTCCCCCGGGAGGAAATTTTTCAATTTCTGGGTGTCGACAGTAAGGGGTGGGGAGGGCCATTTTACACTTTTTAACTATTACCAAATACAAAATCTCAAATCTTCCGGAGGGAAGATGGGCGATTTTGACGTTCCGGAGATACCCTGCTGAATTCATCTCTGAGTGTAGATTCATATGACTGCGCAGCATGTCCAGATTTTATGTCAACCTTAGCAGTACGGAATGGAGGGAAAAGTTTTGATCGCTATCTTGCGTCATTTTGTGTCGCTTCAAATTATCTTGTGTAATAGAAACTTTACAAATAATGAGTGTATATTTCCTAATAATACGGGGAATTAATCTTAAATTTACGCAGAGAAAATAAGTTTGAACTATTTTCTTTTAATTGATCATTACTAATAGATATTGTTGAAGGGTATCCCAAAGAAATCTGTACTCAGTCAAAATTTATAAAAATGACTTAAAAAGGCAATCTATACTAATAAAAGAAAGTTTCGCTCTGTGTGTGTGTGTGTGTGTCTGTCTGTTGGTGATGGCTAGGAAAATCTAGCCCACCTAGAAGGTTGGAAATTTAGGTGTAGAGAGTCCAAGGTCTGGCCATGTGCACCTGAGCCTCAGAATTTTAATATTTTGATAATTAGCCTAGATATTAGTTAGATTCTCATTAACCATCGCTTTTAAAATATCATCTTTTAAATCAAAATGGCGAAAGAAACGGACAGGCGCATTGGATTTACAACCGGAAATGAACGAATTCGAAATTATTTAACTAATTAGCAAATTTTAAGAAAACTAATTGAGATATCAAATTAAAAATTTCTGAGCATATGTAAAAAAATATTCTGTATCTGACTATGTGATTTTTGAAAAATTCGGTTGGTAATTTTTTTTAATTTACGCAAAAAACTGCCAAAAATCTGCCGGCGCAATTGAAAACGATTCGAGAAATTTTCAGACAGGGATCGGCTTTCATTAAAAACTGAACTACAAAGAGATCTGTTTCTCTGGCCGATCCCTCACATTTAGTTTGCGAAAATGAAAGGAAATAATTACCAAATTTTACTAATGAATAAATATTTAGGTAACTAATTAAGATATAGATTTGAAATTGAGGTCGAGAAGGGGTGTCATCTGCCGGCTATTTTAGCGTAGCGTCTTCGTTATGTTCTAATTATCAGAAAAATGTAATTCTTTTTTTAATGATCGCGTTAATGTGCGTGACGGTGGTTCTCTTGAACAAATTAATCATTATATTTGCGGGTATGGGGAGGGAAGGGGTTAACGCCTTTCTCTGAGATTGTAATTATCTCGGGCCCGGGCAACGCCGGGTCGTGTTAGCTAGTATATAATATATTTAACAATGTGCGAAACGATGAGAAACTATAAAACATAAAATAACATTATAATACAAAGTACCACAAAGTATGAATCATACATTACGATTAAAAATTAATACCTAAATAAAAATATTTTGATTTATATAAAACTGAGTACCAAATAAGACTATTATTTCCGTTCTTCATTTTAGAAAATATGTAGATAAAAATTTATCCATAATAAATTCAAAGCAAGAAAGTTTAAAGAATTCATGTCAAACAACGTTATTCTAGGCGGCATAACGAAGTAAACATTTCAACTAGATGTATTGTTTGAATATTCTATGAAATTTCCTAGTTATTCCTTCATATATTTGTATCATAAATAGACGATTTTAATGTAACTAATGAAAACATGATATTAATTATAGTGAAATGATATATAAGTGTAAATATTTCTGATTTTAGCAATTATCTCTATGGTTAAAATTCACTCTGCAGGTATTTATTATGATTGAGATAATATTTTATACAGTAATTAAGTTCGTATTTAAATAAACGATTCATCATTTATTTTAAAGTAACGTAATTAAAATATTATATTTAATTAAATAAAATGTAATTATCGTTCAATTTAGAATGAATATATATTTATTACACTACATGAATAAATAAATAATGAAAAATGTATATTTTTATGAAGTTGATTAAACAATTTAGTTTATAATACTACATTTCTTTATTTTAAATTTAAGAGTAAAACGCATAATCATCCATATTTCCGAAAATAAAATGTATTTTTAAAGTATTTTATGTTTTATATAATTGGATTTTTTAAACTATAAATACTAGAATAAAAATTTTCTGTTTAAAATTATTTATGCACGAGCACTTTAAACAGTGGCTTTTTTATGCTGATTTTAATATATATATATATCTATCAAAGAGTATATTCAGAGCAAAAACATTCTGTGAGACACAACTGGAGCAAATTACAGAAGGAACAAAACAATATTGGGCCAATATAGTTTACATTGTCTATATCATGGGTTCTTATATTTCGTCGATGGTCTCCAAAAGGTCAGACAAGGTATCGCATTTATGGGTGTGCGATGCAGCGTGAAATTAGTAAATACTCTAGCATCTCACATCTGTCCGACATGACTTCGCTACACTGTGCAGAACTGAATCGACTCATCCAAACATCGATTAGCAACCGGCCAACTAAGGAAAAGCAACTTAGGCAAAAGGATGCACTGAAGCCATGTCGGCCTAGAAGCTTATCAAACAGATCTTCCCATGTGGAGATCAGCCGAATCCTCACCTCGTTGATAGGCTTCAACCCGTTAAGTTGGGCAAAAGCCCGTTATTTAGGGGCCTGGTCAGCGGTTTAAAAAAAAAAAAAATCTCGCATTTAATGCACGGCTTCGAGGAATTAGTCATGAAAGGAATTTTTGTTTCTAAATTGTTTTAAACATTACAACAAATTATTCAATAATATACCTTCCGCTGTTGTTTACAACTTCTTTCTATAGTTCAATAAGTGTTTTGATGCCTCGGTGATATAAATGTCCCATTTTTGACGCAAAGATTTTCTCCAACCAAGCCCTTAATTCTACACATTTATTGAAAAATACACAGAGCAAAGCGTTCGAAAGTGGACAAAACGGGTGGATATCTGACGGCGTCAAGTCTGAAGAGTATGGACAATGCAAAATGCAAATTCTGTTGACCATGCTAAGTGTCTGTGTACACTTGATATTCGATTTTAATAATCCAACAATACACAAAAATCAATAAAATTAAAAATCAAAATACATTTACTGGTAGAGTAAAACATTTTTTTTTAAAGTATAAAACATGCTTTATATTTCAGCGTGTATTTTTACATTAAAAAAAAAAAGCTCATGAATAATTCCACAATTTAATGGAATTTTTCACTTATCGGAATTATAAGAGAATAATAATTTTATATCAGTAAGGAATATAAGTTACTGAAAGGATATAACCGCTTAAAAATACAGAATAGGTATTTTATATAGTATAAGGGGCCGTCCACCAATGATGTCACGCATGGAGGGTGGGGGGGTGGGGGGGAAGGGGTTCATGAAATTGTAACAGTTTGTGACAAGGGGGTGGGAGGGGGTAAGAAGTGTGACATCACACATTTTGATTAAAATAAAATCATTTAAAATCAGCAGATTAAATTTTGAAGTTATTTTGAAATTACCAGAATTTGAGGGTATTATTTAATCAGGGTTAAAACAACTTTCATGTGATTTGTTTTCACTTACATTCCTTTCTTTTGAAAAAAATATATTAATATTTTATTACTAATTGTATTACTTTATTGTATATTAATTATTATTTCTGTTGTAAACCTTAATCTTATTTCATTCAAAATAAGTACACGAATCATTTTTATTGTTATGCTCACAAATGCCATTAGTTAAAGTTTGAAAATAAAATTTGAAATATGATCTATAACGTAGTGCTTTGTTTCTGAACTGTAAGTATATGTCTATATAATATAGCAGGACATGTGACAAGGGGGGTGGAGGGGGTACGGTGAAGTGTGACACTTTGTGACTAAGGGGGGGGGGAGGGGGTTCAAAAATATTGAAAAAAAGTGTGACATCATTTATGGACAGCCCCTAATATTAGTTTTTTATTCCTTTATCAGATGTTCTACAAAATATTCGAAATTTCAACCTTAAATCCCGTGGAGGGTGACGAGGGGTTTACAAAGACAGGGGAAATATTAAATGGTCCGTAGTAATTAAGATTTTAAGAACCACTGTTTTATATCGTGACCATTATCGATTCGGTTAAATTCCATTAAATTTCGTTTTTTTTTTATATAAACTCTTTATAGTAATGTAAAGATAAATAAATGTTACACAAAATATGCAAAATAAACAAATGTTCTGTGATTTTAAGAATTTTATGAAAACTATTAAAAATGTTTGCTGTTATCTTTCATACAATATTAAAGAAAAAACTATGAAATTTTATTTAAGTTACAATAACAATAATAATAATAATAATAATAATAATAATAATAATAATAATAATAGAATGAATGATAATATAGAAAAGGAAATTACACAAGATATGCAAAATAAATATTGCAAAAGTAAGGTTCAAAAACTTTACAAAAAAAAAAAAAAAAAAAAAAAAAAAAACTATAATAAACATTCTTGCTGATATTTATTCAGTAATATTAAATAAGTGATACTTTAAAAAAATTAAACGGTCACAAAAACATTTTATTGATCCAGTTAAATAATTAAATATATAAGGTAAAGCTAGGAGAGTCTGCGCACAATTCAAAAGAATAACAATAAAAAATCTAAATATTAATTTTTTGCTAAACTATATATGAATAATTTTGACTTCATTTGTTTTTTATGCATTTCCATTGCTATTTTGTTGTTATGCTGTAATTTAACAGAGCAGTTGTACTAAATCCAAGAAAGTTATTTTGCGCAATATGTCCTTACAGGGTTGGTGTGATTGCGCACATGGGTAGGAGAGATTGTTACTAATAATAACTACAATTAAATTGTTAACAATAATAATTACACTTAAATGACATTGTTGATTTAAATGACATTTTGTCTACAAATATTATTGTATTAGGAGTGAATATTTCAAATTAATGATTAAAGAACCAGAAAAAGGAAATAATTTAAAAAACGATTAAAAACTTTTAATTAAAGGGAAAAAATTAAAGAATCAGAAAAAGCAAGTCCAGTTCAGATTACAAAATAATATTAAGTTACTTTATAACACTTTTAACTTAAAATTAGTCCATTTTCATTTTTCATTTTTTCATGCAAATTTACCAATAAGCTGCGTAATCTCTCCTAGCAGGGAAACTAATGGGAACAATGCGCCATCTCTCCTAAGTAGCTGATGCGCAAAATCTCCAATTTCGGTAGGAGAGATTTCGCGGCCTTTTATTTAAACATGACCGCTATTAAAACGAGCCGTCGATGTTCACATTGTTAGTCTAGATTAGTAGCTTATGAGAAATTGTTTAAGTTTAAAATATTTTGTACTACTGACATTGTATAGAAATTCTGATGAATAGCTATGAAAATTCAAGCACTGACTTTGTGAAAACAAAACAAAATAGCAATGCTTTATCTTAGACGCTCACGCTACTCCTTGCACCCGAACCACTATGTGCGCAATCTCTCCGACCTCGCCATCTCTCCTGTCTTTACCTTACATTAGAATGATCTTAGTGGCAAAATTTTATACAATGAGTAAAATGGCATATCTTGAGAAACAGATTTTTTGTAGTACTCAACTAACCAAAAAATTGAAGCATTCGGCAATAAGCACTCCCCGAGCATGCCGGTTTATTCAGCCGTTACAACATTTTATTTATTTATTTTTTTCTTCCAGAGATATATATAATTTTGATAATTTTTCAATACGAAACTTAGTTTATATTATTGTACACTATTCTAAACTATGTAACTAATAATTCTAAACTATGCTTATTATAATATTTTCCCCAAGTAATTTATAAAAAAACTTGATCTTTTGCTTTTTCAAAATCTATGACAGCTGGGGGGGAGGGTGGTAAATATTTTTACTGGCGACTACAATTTTTTGTTGGCTACCAGATTTTATGAAATTTGTTAAGCTCTTGTTTTAAGTATCTTCTATATAAATTTTATTTGCAGCATGCGTATATTCTAATAATAAGCTTTAGCTTAATAGGGTTTAAGCAAAATCCTACATTATTTAGTCCAAGACACTAAACAATAAAAAATTGAATTTTTGAATAAATAAATAAATTTAAGTAATTAAAAGTATTTGCTTAACAGTGTTACTAGATTAATCTAATTTTCTTAAAAAAAAATAGGGAATAATATTTTATAGTATGTCTTTTAAACAAAATACATTTATATGTTTAGAAATTTTAAAAACTATGAAATTTATCACAACGACTATATATTATTCTGTTTCATATTTATGTCATGTTATATACGAATACTACACATTATAGCTTTTGGAATATTCATTTGCTTTAAATGAAGGATTAATTTCGTAAATATTAAAACTTTCGTTTCGTAATTTTATGATTAAAGAAAAATAATTAATTTATAATACGAACCGTAACGTCTAAATCTCTCATTTTGATTAATCTATAAAAGAGAAGCGATGTTGGATTTTAGCTTTTGTGTGATTTTATCCTTTTTTTTAAGTATTATACTTTAACAAGATGAAACCAAAAATACAATTTCAAAATTGAAAATAGAAATGTCTGTAAAATTGAAAGATAATCCCTTCTGAATGTGTAAAACTATATGCTTCATTTCATTCGAATCTTTATAAAATCCTTTTGTATTTCCTCCTTAATATCTGTGTTTTTAAAAAAGAGAAATGAACATAAATTTTTGTTTCTGCTAAATTGAGCATTTAATTTTTTCGTATAGTAATTATCTTCATACTGCTTTATTAGTTTTTGTTTAATTAATTTAATTCAATGTTTTTACTCTTTTACTGTCATTGTTGTAGTCAATTTTATATAAAAAAAAACCTTTGTATTTCTATATGCATATAAAAATGAAAAAAGCTTTTTAAAAAACAATGCAACGCTTAAAAAAGCAATAAAAAATTGTATTTATTTACCCATTAGGCGCCGCTATATATATTAAACTATTTTGTATGGAACAGCTGTTTTTTTTTTTATGAATAGGAAGTATTTGAAGTACTTAAAAAAATCGATTATTTAAGATGAAACAGCATGTTCCCAAAATATGAGCAATGGCGCTGAATGGAGGTAAATTTTTCTAAAAATATTACTTATGCCTCCATGCATTTATTATAGTTATTTCTCAGTTCTTTAGCTGTAAAATGGATAATATCATTTTGAAACTGATATTTTACGAAGAATTAATGTAAATTAGCTCAACATCTACATTTATAATAAAGCAAAAATAAAATGACTGGTTTCATAAGCATTTTCGTTATCCAACTCTTTATTTTTCATCATTATACCATTTTTGTCGTACTATTTTACATGAAAATGATTGAACAAATTTTATGCATACTGCATTTTTTTTCGACTTGTGAAATTGATTTTTTAACTATTTATTTTTCTTTTTGTCTTTGTTTAGTTTTATCTGTAATTCCGATTTGAAAATTCGTCTGAACTTTCATCTAAAATATCAAGTCTGCGTTTAATACTTCGTCTTTTTTTTTTAAAATACTAAATCACATAATTATTGATTTTCTGTTCATTTATATTTTACGGAAAATTCTAATCCACCAGATATATCATGGGGTAAATCGTCGCATAAATTATTTTCTATTACATCTCTATTTTCTATTTTCATATTTTAAAATACTTTGATCAGATGGCATACAAACAATTTCCGGAACACTCAAAATATTATGCAAATCTAAAATAAAAATTGTTCAATCATCTTCCAGACAAAATAGTCATAAAAAATGATGTAATGATGATAAATAAAGAGATGAATGATGAAAATGCTTATGGAACTGGTAATTTTATTTTATGTCTTTTATTATAAATGTAGAAGTTGGACTAACTTATATGAATTCTTTGTAAAATATGAGTTTCAGAATGGCATTATCCCTTTTGTAGCTAATAAGCTAAAAACTAACTACAATGAATGCACGGTGGCATATGTAATTTTTGTTTTAAAATTACCCCCATTCGACGCCATTGTTTCCATTTTGGGAAAAATTGTGCTTTCGGTAATTGTGATTGATCTATTATACATATTAAGTCTGCATTGATGTTGTTTTACATAATGTACAGATATAAACATATTTTAACTAACAAACACAATTTTTATTATAAAGTTATTAAATTAAAAAAATATTTCTTTCAAATGTGGCAAAAAAGCTAAATTTCGCCTTTTTTAATACTTTTTTAAAAATGGGAAATTCATTGAAACTTAAAAAAAAATTACAGAAGTCATTTCATGTATTCAAAATGTGAATAACATGAATCTTTTAACTTTTAGAAAAAAATTCTAAAGTAATATTCTCAAAATAGGAGCAATGTCGCCTAATGGGTTTTAAAAAGTAAAAATTGCCATAATGTTATTTTGTAAGTGAAAATAAATAATATTTTTGTAGCAAATAAATAAATAAATAAATAAATAAAAATATGCATGACTTTGTAAATGATAGAACTCAAAAGTTGATTTTAAATTTGAAAAGCAGCTAAAGAACGATTGTCATTTAGTAGAATCAAGAAACAGAATTAATTCTTGAAAACTTATACGTCGTAGTCAACAGCCTTGCAGTGTTTGCAAAATTTATATGAAACATATTATACATGAATTCACTTGTTAAAAAAAATTATACTTATAGTCCGAGTAATACAAGTAAAAAGGTGAAATATTCATTCAAAAGTTTTATTTAGAATTTATTTGTTATTTATAAAAAAAAAAATACATACTTTCAAAGAACTTTTGATAAAAGATAGCTTTTTCTTAAAATAAAAAAGAAAGCAGCACAAAATAACCGCGTAAAATAAGTAAAAACAACAATGTTTTTGAATTAGTGTGTCTTATAAAAACAATTAGAATATGCAGAAATTAGAAGCAACAATCCTCTGAAATTCGTATATGTGGTAGAAACAATTACCAAATACAGAAAATTTAAACAAAATGCTTTTGAATTCGAAATCTCGAAAGAGACATTTACCAGCGGTGAAAAATATAAACAATGCATTTAATTAAAAATATAGAAAATTCCATATATTGATCGTCAAATTCACTTTTTTTCAACTTTAAACAACACAACGTAAATACATTGATATAATTTAATTGTTACTGTAATAGGCGCAAATACAAAAGCATATTTTTAAAACATTAAAACTATTTATGATATAAAATCAGATGCAAAATTCCTTAGTTTGACATCCGATTTTACATCATAAATAGTTTTAATGTTTTAAAACTGCGTTTTTGTATTTGCACCTATTACAATGACAATATATCTTTGTATTTACGTTGTATTATTTCAATGCATTTAATAACTTACAAAAATTATTACCAGGTATAGAAACATAAATAACAATGCTTTTTTAATTCACATCCTTGATGGAAAAAATTATCAGGTTTAGAAATATAAACAACAATACTTTTACAAAATTTATTCACTCTTCCCATTTTAACTGTTTTCTTAATCCCCTGAAGGGAGGTGATACATTTTGGTAGCACTTAATTTTAATCCCCAAATGTCACAATGGCACTAGAAGTTTGGAATAAAATTTTCATTTTACTATGTATGTGGAAAAAAGCTTTTACTTATTTTCAAATTAATTTGTTCGTAAATTCTCGTGTCAATTCCAATCATTTTAACATTTTCGCAACAGACGTACATTGTCTCTGAAAGAATTAATGCTTTTCACACTGAAAATAATGATTATCCTGTATAGTAATATAAATAATATATATATATATATATATATTTAATTTCACATCCTTGATGTAAAAAATTACCAGGTTTAGAAAACACAAACAACGATGCTTTTGAATCCATATTGCCGATAGAGACAAGTATAGGAAATACGAAAAAACAGGGCTTTTGACGCCTCATATAAAAAATTACCACGTGATTTTCGAGATCAAACAAGTTTTTCATTCCGGAATTGGACCGAAACAAGTTTTTCATTCTGAAACCGATCCGAGACCGAATTTCATCTCTTTTCTGAGTTTCGACCGAAAATACCCCACATAAAAATTTTAAACAATTACATATATGCATTCATGTAATCCGAAGTTATCATTAATAGACCGCATAGAGAGAGGTCATAGCTTATATCTTATACACGGGCGCAGCTCTTCTTAAGGGCCTGTCTGTCACGAGTCCTGTTTAAAAATAAAAAAGAAAACAGCAAAAAAGTAGACCCTGATTACCCATTTTCTTACATTTTATTTTCAAGTTAAAATAACTAAGAAGTAAAAAATCTAAAAAGTCTTAACTCGAGTAGTATAAGATATGCGTGTTAATGTTATTATACAGATCTCAGAAAAAGCAAATTAAATAAAAATTCCATTCACTAATAAATCCTCGAAATTAATACAACTATAGAGAGAGTAAGCTTTAAGGGTACTTTATCGTTATACCAACACCATGCTCAAATGTATACTAATGCGCTTTTTATTTCAACTCTGACCGTGAAAAGGAATTGTATTGAAAATCGTGCCAAACATTGTGACACGCTATTTATTGAGCGGTAATATATATATATATATATATACGTATATATAATTATTATTATTTAATCATAAGCATGTAAAACATCGTAATTTAGCTGTTGATGAGGAAGTTGCAATAAGATTGCTTGGGGGCTATGATGCAAATAAAGTATAATGCCAATAACGTTCTTTTGCGATATTCCGGCTACGGAAACTTAACAGCAAATAGCAAAATTAATTTCGTTGGATCTAACACTGGATGTCATATTCCTGTTCAAAGATTGTGGGACATTGTAAAATGGCGTAATAAGAAACAGCACGGTTTAAAATCCCATCCAATTAAATACTCTACCTCATAGAGTTCATGTTGCGACGTCTTTGTTCAAAAAATGAAATGTTTACTGCAATACTAAGAGACAATTTACAATTTTATACCTGCAGTTTAAATTGGGTTTTATTTTATTATTTTAATGTATAATATTTATTTGTTCTTTTGTTGTATTTGAATTGATTTAATAAAATAGTTCGTTAAAGGTCTTTAATTTTGAAATGTTATATTTTTAAATGACCACTTTCACATCAACAATGTTATTTTTTTTTTCAAATGTTTCGTTTGGCACCCACTTTTGCGCTTGGGAACAATATTATTGGTATAACGGAAAAGTACAGCTGTAAGAAAGAAAGTAAGCCAAGTTTTAAAGGGCCCCACTGGACCTGAAAATGTGTAAGGCTACAAACACTAATTTTCCACATATTTCGCTAATATAGTAACGGTTAAATTTTATACAAATAATTGGCTACTTTTTAAAAAGTAATTATCCTACATGGATCCGTTTTCAAATACCTACACTGTAAAAAAAGACTTTTTTTTTATCATATGTTTCGTTTGGCGCCCACTATTACGCTTTCTGACAACGGTGTTGATATAACGTAAAAGTACCGCTTTAAGAAAGAAAGTAACCCCAGCTTCAGGGGGCACAACTGGTGCTGCAAATGTGTAGGGCCACAGACACTAATTTTCGCCATATTTCGTTAATACAGTGACGGTTAAATTTTATGCAAATAATGAGTTACTTTTTAAAATGTACATATCCTACATGGATCCGTTTTCAAATCCTTACACTGTAAAATAGTCAAATGTTTCTTTATCTATGAAAATATGTATATTTTAACCACAAATGACAACATAATATAATCTGTTCTGAGTCATCTACGATTCCGAGAACCGTTTTTTAATCTTTAAAAATCTCAGAAACCAATAGATTTTCAAGATTTTAAAAAACATTTATAAAAAGTTTTTTTTTGTTTGTTTGTTTGCTTTTAAGTTTTCGGAAACATTTCCGATTAGATTTTATCAGTAGCATTGACCAGTTTTTCCAAACAGGATTTCTGTTTTTCGGATGATATGAATTCTCAAGTAAATATTTCCATATTTTCAAGAAACGAAAATTTACAGACAGACATGTTAAATTAACAGCATTAACATTGACGTTAAAATTAATATTATTTTGTTACTTTTGGATCTATAAATTCAGTTACGCAGCTGAAAATGCGTCCTTGAGAATTGATAGTATCTGAAAAACCGATATTTCGGTTTTGTGAAAACTAATTAATGCATCATACAAACTACTCGGAAAGGGTTCTGAAAATTACTGGAAGTAAAAGAAACTTATTTTTGTAGATGCTTCTATAAATCTCAAAAATCTATTGTTTTCTGGAGTTTTTAAGTAAAGAAACGCTTTTCGGAATCATGGATGACTTTTAAGAGGTTACATTATTTTTTTCGTTCGTGGTTTCATTATTATCTTCGTAGATTTAGAAGCATTTGCCTTTTTAAGGTGCGTTCGTAATTATATAAATACGTAGCACTTATAGTCATCGTCTGGTCCGTCCGTCTGCCCGTCTGTCTATCTGTCCGTCTGTGTATCTGTCCGTCTCACACTGGTCAAAAATCGAAAAAAGCTGGCCGAAAGTCGAAAAATGAAAGTTTCTTAATTCATTTCAGTACCTCCTTTTTACGTTCAGAGGGAGCATCTGCGCCTTATCCCGCTTAGAGTAAGAGGTATCTTTTATACCTGCTTATGTATCGAAGGTCTAAGTCAGCTGCTTTGTAACGCTTTCTCGCACGTGCTCTTACGCGGTAAATGTTGCGCGCGTTCTACAGTGAATAACTTTTGTTGTACGTGTGCAAATTACATTCTGCAAAATGTGTGATCTTCCGAAAGGTAAGAAGAATATTTGCACATATTTATTTTATGTAATTCATTATAAATTATGTCTTAAAAGTGAAAAGAAAAGACACACGAAAAAATCACGTATTGATGCACAAAGTAAAAGTTAATTAACGAAATACTTTTTATCTTGCGTTATCCAGAGTTCTCACTATATTTGCGTAATTCTTGATGATGTTTTTTTATGAAATATCTAAAAACCAGCTGCATTGGTTTGCATTCTTGGAAGTATAGTTGTTTTTAAGTTTAACAATTTCAAACTGCTTATATGAAATAATGCACTGTATTTTTATTATTAATAATACAAAACATTTTTATTTCACAAAATATAAGCTCTTTTCATTTATTTGCTTACCATATTGAATGCGCTAATGTATTTTGTTTTCATTATAATATCAAATTAGTACAAAGTAACCTCCAGAATCCCCTTAAACAAACTTTTACAGTTTTTTTTTTTTTTTTTTTTATAAAAATGTCCGCCATATTGGATTTGCTATTTTGAATTTTTGAATTTTAATATCAAATACGTAATCAGCGACCTCAAAAACCCCTTAAAGAAACTTTTACAGAAAAAAACAAAAAAAAAAAAAAGTCCGAAATATTGGATCCGCCATTTTTAATTTTTGAATTTCGATATCAAATTCGTAATCAGCGACCTCGAAAACCTATATGTAAAAATTTTTAGAAGGATCTACAATTTTTTTTTTTCGGCCAGCTTTTTTCGATTTTTGACCTTTGTGCGTCTGCCTATCTGTCCGCATATAACAGCACAAAAACTACCCAACCGAATGGTTTGAAATTTTATATATATAATCGTTGCAGAATTTTGACGAGTCATTTCAAATTTTATAAAAATCGAATTAAAACTTAAACATATATTAATAAAACTTTTCTTCATTCTATTAAATACTATAATAAATAATTAATTCAATGATATCCCATGGTAGTTATTGATTCTAGGTTGACATAGATATTAAATGGAAAATGAAAAGTTCTGTTCTTAGTAATAACTGTTTATTTTCTTCGATACCGTTTGTAAAATGAAACAATGGCAGCATGAATGAAAAACACCCGAGAACAGTATCGTTAAGAGTTAAGCTATACGCACATTCTTATACGACTTCACTGCAGTTTCGGTATGAGCCGAACTTTCAGCTGTTCTTTCACCGAAACTGAACATTCACCAAAACTAATATTTTGAACCGAATCTTGTCGGAAATAGAATCGAAACCGAGCATTGTGAGCGGCACTATGTAGAAACAACAATGTTTTCGAATACGAATATCTGTTAAAAACAATTGCCTCTGTAGAAAATTACAATAACGCTTTTTAAATTCATACATTTGTTAGACATAATTATCAGGCGTAGATAATATAAGAAATAACTTTAAATCCATATATTTTATAGACAAAATTGTTTGGTGTTAAAAAATGTAAACAATAAAGTTCTTGAAATCATGCATCTTATTAAATGGAACAGCAAAAGGAGAAAATAAATTTTTTAACATAGAAAACTGTAAAAATGATATGCCTTTTTTATCGACAAAATATATTTCAGATTAATGGATTTTAGACTATGCAAGGCAGGCAAAACTAGGAAAATATTTTCAATTAATAATTTTCATATTTATGTCGTATATGCCACATATTTCCCCCCAAAAAATTTCTTTAAACGTTGAAATGCGACTGATATGCGAGATTTTGGGATTTGACATCCCGTCGCTGTCTGTAACGTTCAACAACCGTCTTAAAAAAAACTGTACACGAACTGCTTGACATGTGCTGTTCATGAAACAACGCTGAAGGGAAGGGTAAAAAAAATCCGTATTGCTTCTCATCTAAAAATGGATTATATTATGCAGGAAAATGCAATAATTCAAAAACCTAATCATCACACACACACACACACACACACACACAAAAAAAAAAAAAAAAAAAAAAAAACATTGCATTTTTAATGTTGTTGGTGGCGTCTTTTCAAAAATACTGCAATTTTCTGCAGCAAAGAGCTATAACTATGCATATTATTTAAAAACCATTTTTTCTTTTTAATAAAGTACCAGTGGACCCATGTAAGATTTCGCACTGCAATCTAACATTTTTTAGTAATATCTAAAATTTTAAGGATGCAGGGTTAAACGTCTAAAGAAAAATCTAGGATAAAAATATCTGCAAACAAAATTAAAGCCAGAATATCATCTCATCCGTTCCATCAAATTTATTGTAAAAACTGATCGAAGACAGCAAAAGGCATGAGCGAGAAAAAATAAATAACAATCGTATTTTAAGTGCATTCGAGGATGACGCATCTGGAAAACATGAAAAAAAAAACATAAATTGAATACATATAAAATACAATGTAATGTAATGTAACAAAGCATACCTTTAGGCTAAACGTGAAATACCACTGTTTCAATTGATCGATGGTGCCTTTTTCTTCTAAACATTTCAATATCAATTTCGCTTTTTAATCATAAATATAAAATAAACACGTGCAGAAACATCTAAACGCTTTTTCTTTTTGGTACGATTTACACGATCAATACTTTTTTAAATCTCGAATATCTTTTATAATCATCGCGGAGCATGATATAATGCGATATTTTGATTACACACTTTTGATTAAACACTGATTTGTGAAAAACCTTTCATTTCAGTTATGAAAACAATGCTGATTTAATTTTTAATTAACTGCAATTTTTAATAAAAACATCACGTTTTAACGAAATGTAAGTTTACTATGCCAGAAGCCGGTTCAAAAATCTTCCGAATGATACCTCATTCATTGTTGTGTGTTTTGTAAATGCATAGAAAAGGGGGTGTAACAGAAAAATATATATATGATTATTTATGTGTCTCCATGTATTTTTCTAATAGTTCTAAAGATTGATTTCCAGGTGTATGTTTGGAACTCTCGATCTCATTGCATCATCAAACTGTAAAAAATGACAGATGTTTCTTAATCTAGTAAATTATAATATAACAACTAACGAAACTACACAATAATTTCATCCAAGTAATACAAGATTCCTTAAAGCGGTCTTTATCTTCAGAAACCAATATAATTTCGAGATTTGAAGAACCATTTGTAAAAACAAAGTTCCTTTTGATGCCACTTATTTTCGGAAACGTTTCCGATAAGTTTTTATAATGTATTTATAAGTATTCTCAAAGCAGAAATTTTTTTCGAATGCTATCCATTCTTAATTAAACATTTGTATGTTTAATAATAATAATACTTGCATGTTTAATAATAATAATATTTGTATGTTTAATAATAATTATGTTTTACAGAAAAACATCATGGATTAACAGCATTAACAATAAAATAAAAATTAATATTACTTTGTTACTCTTTCATGTATAAATTCAATTACGCAGCTGAAAATGTGTAATTGAGAATTATTAGCTTACTAAAAAACCGATATCCCGGATGAAGAAATCTGATGAATAGAATATAAAAACTAGCATGAAACGTTTCCATCACTGGCAGCAAAATAAACTTATTTGGATGCATAAATGCTTCTTTAGATCATGAAAATGTATTGGTTTCTGTTTATGTAGTTTATAAAATTAAAGAACGTTTTTCGGAATCATAAGTAATTCGGACAAGGTTTTTGTACGTTTTCGTTAGTGATTATAATATATCTTCATAAATTAAGAAACATTTGTCTTTTTTACAGTGCACTGACCTCTGTATATCTCACATGGAAACTTTGAGAGTTGCATTTAATATTTAAATTTATGAAACTAGTAAAGAACACGTTGTTTGGAGTATGTAGTTTTAAATAATAACTGTAATATATTAATATAAAAAATTGTCTGCACATTTTTTCACTTATGATTTTTTTTATCTGAAATTAATTTTACTCCAAATGAATTCCTAAAATCAGCGTGCAGTTCCTATACAGATGTGCGGGATAATTCGATAATACGATCGTTTCAGTGTAGTCCATGAATTAATAATTATAAAAATTAGCTTCTACGTGCAAGTTTTCGAAATAAAGGAACACATTCTTCTATAGTTATAATTTGCTATTTCAATGACTAGCATATAAATTAGTAAAACATTCGTATATTAGTGGAAGATAAATGAAAAGTTAAAGAAATAACATGATGAATCTTTGAAGCGAGATTTATTGAAGCATGTGCTTCTTTTACTATTAAATCTCGATTTAAATGAACAAGATCAGAATTTAGGAAAACATACATACATTAGTAAAAGAGAAACAAAAAATATAAACTTAGTTTTAATGACATATTAAATGTTTCTTTTTTAAAAATAATGTTTATAAAATCGCGGCTAAATTTTATTTCGATTAAAAAAGTTATAAATAAGTAATGAAAAAATGCAATATTCACAGTATAAGAAAAAATACAATATTTATAAATGAAAAGAGTTATACTAAATAATTTTTGATGAAATTCAAAAGCTTCGCAATTTTAAATTTAAATTTATGTTAAATTTAAATGTATAATGTTAACTTTAAATATATACAGTTAAAAGAAGAAAGAAATGTCGAAGCTTTGAAGCTTGTGCTTAATTTACTGGTAAATTATAATTTAAATGGCGATACAAGAAAAATTGGAAACCATGCATACATTAGTGAAATAGAAATAAAAATTTACAGAAGTGACATATAGAAGCTACTTAAAGTATAATATTTATAAAATCAAAGCTGTATTTCCATTTCATTAAAAAAAAAGTTATAAATAATCATCGAACGTGAACCAAAATGCAATATTTAAAATTCAGTTTGTTTTACTAAACAACTTTTACTAAAATTCATAAGCTTCACAATTTTAAATTTAAATTTTATAATGTAAAAATGTTTAGCGACACCTGTGGGATATTTTTGATCTTTTTAAAATTCTATCGTTTATGTTTAACATAACTTAAATGTAGATATAAATGAATAATACTTTAACAGCATTTTAAATTCTGCATTTGGAAATTGATTGACATTTAGTAATATTTTTAAATAATACCTTTATTTTTATTCTACGTTAATTGAAGATTTTTTTTAAATTTAAAAGTAATTCCTTTGAGAGATTAACGCTTCGTTATCAAGTAATTTTATATGCATAAATGCACAGGTAATTTACTACAAAATTACCTAAAGTATTTTAATAATGTATTTTTAAAATCTCGTTTAGACTTATTAGTACAAACAACTTGAAATTAATATTCTTAAGAATAATTACTCTCTACTTCTTTTAGTGAAATTTAAATATGTGCTGCAAACAAAAGATAAATACATCAAATTGCTTTAGCATACTTTTCAATCATATTTTATTTAGTTCTGAAAGTTGATTAATTTTATATTTTAAATCATTATATTCTAGAAAGAAAGATGTTAAATTATGTAACGACTTTTAAAAATGTAAATTTCACAATTTTTGACGAATATATAAATATAAATAAATGTCTTTGTTATATGTTTACACTATTTTTTAAACACAATTTACACATACAGATTTTATACTGTAACAATATTTAATAAATGTTTAAAATTATTCTGTGTAGGTTCACTTATATTTACATACTGAAATTTTTTATTCGTGACATAACGGGATAATAAATTTTCTAAATTATAAAACGATAATGAATAAAAACATTTTTATATATTTGTGAAAAGTTTTACATGAATGCAGTTAATGCTTTTTGTTTCTGAATCATATACGAGTATATTTTGTTTTGAAATATTTTTTGAGGATTTCCAGCTGAAAATCTTGCAATAATATATTTTGAAAAATAAAGACTTTCTTTATTTTATTTTTGGATTTGTGCGATAACATTTTATGGAAAATAAACGAATTTAAGCTGAAATGAACTCGACTTGAAATTAAAAAACTCAGTATATTACAAATATGAAATGTACTGAAATAATTATAGTAAAAGTATCAAATAAGGTATATAAATTTCAAAAACATTAAACTAAATAGACTTACTTAAATTATGAATAATCTATTAATGTAAAATACATGAATGTCATGACTTTTTATATTTTCTTCAATTGTATGTAATACAGCAAAGATTAAATACTGAGCTGTTATTAACCCCTACGCGACAAGCCTCACGTATATGTGACGCATAAAATGCTCATAATCCTTCATTTTTCCTACCATTAATTTTGAATTGAAAATTTAACCGTATTTAGTCAAAGCATTGTTGAGATTGATTTAGCCAAAAATTTCTATTTAAAAATATCAGTGACAACAGATTACAAATTCTGTAAAGAACGCTCGTCACTCGTCTTCAAATAAAAATGCATAGTATTTTTTTACACATCAGCTTTAAAAGGAAAATCATACTAGGTGTAAAGTAGTATAACTTCTTCAAAGATAAAAACAACTGCAGTAAATAAATATATAGCGCACTAGTGAACTGTTAAGATATTTTTTATTGTAAAATGTAGAACTATTATTAATTTATAAGTAAATTAAAATTAATTTTTAGGAGTGAAATTCGCACGAAACCAATGAATAATAAACATGAGATTTTTTTTTCATTGCTAAACGGAGTGCAAAACCGACAGAATGAAAAATGTCCAATACGGGAATCGAACCCAGGCCCTTGGAATAACGCTCCAAGACTACCACTGAGCTACGAGGACGATAAACACTTGGACGATACCTCACTCACATATCTCGGACGGGCTGCAACCGCAGCGCAAGATAGAAATGTCATCTTGAGCACACAAACCCTGTTACAAATTTCGTAACAGATGTATTACACTCACGCACCGACGTTCGGCGAATTTTTGGTTGGCGCAATTTTCACGCTTGCGCCAAACCAATAACTTAATACAATGGCTAGGTTGCCATTAAAGGAAAAAATCCCCTAAATTTGTCGAAGTTTTTCCTTTTTATAACCGATTAAAAAAAAAAAAAAAATGTGCGTGAGTATATGACATCATAGCCCAAATTGGAAACTACATATAAAGCCACACAAAGTCCAGTATGGTAAGCAATATAAGTATATAAGTAAATTACAATTAATTTTTCAATTTTTTTTTTAAGGAGTGAAATTTGCCCGAAACTAGTGAACAGTAAACATGTTGTCATGCAAACAACATACTTCAAATCGTTTTTTTAACGTCAGTAAATTGAGGTGAAGAGACATACTCCGCAACTGGAGGTGGATTGAAGTGAAGAGAGTAAAAGTCAGTCAGTGGTGATGTTCTGTTACACTGTAAAAAATGACCAATGTTTCTTATTTTATGAAAATATGCTATAACCACGAACGAAAATATAATATAATCTTCTGAGTTATGCGAAATTTCAAATAGCATGTTACATTGTCTTTTGAATCCCCAGAAACGAATACATTTTCAAAATTTAAAGAATTATTTATAAAAACAAATTATTTTTAGCTGCCCGAATTTTTCAGAAACGTTTCCGAAGGTTTTTATAGTGTATTAATTAGTGTCCTCAGCCTGGAATACCTGTTTTTCGAATGCTATCAATTCTGAAGTAAACATTTTCATGCTCAAAAAAATGTTTAACAGACAAACATGCAAAATTAACAGCGTTAACAATAACATTAAAATTAAGATTATTTCTTTACTCTTTCATGTATAAATTAACTTATGAAGCTGAAAACGTGTTCTTGAGAATGGACAACATTCAAAAAACAGGTATTCCAGCCTAAGGACACTAATTAATACACTATAAAAACCCTTCGGAAACGTTTCTGAAAAATTCGGGCAGCTAAAAATAATGTGTTTTTATAAATTATTCTTTAAATTTTGAAGATGTGTTCGTTTCTGGGGATTCAAAAGACAATGTAACATGCTATTTGAAATTTCGGATAACTCAGAAGATTATATTACTAGAACTTCCCTCAAAGGGATTAGTCTGAGTGATATTGCTGAGAACATAAAGTTAACAATTACGATATAAAGAAGATATCAACAAGAATCTAAGTGAATATACAGCATATGATAGACAAGAGATAGATAAAGATACAACATATGAAAAATAGCAAATTAAATGATATAATTACAAAATATCATATATAAATTCATATACTGTTATGTTTTCATATGCATTTTTTTAATAACATTTGGCAAATAATCTCATTTTCTTAAGCGGGAATTGCTCAAAACTTAAAAAAAAAACCGCCGGATCTTTTAAAACGATATTTTTAAAGTCACATAATCAGATTTGCAGCCAATAGCGTATTTTAGCAAGCGTAGTTTAACGCAAATTTAATTTAATTTTTGCAACATTTTCTTTGTGACAAATATCTAAATAAAATATTAAAAAATAAAATATTAAATATTGAAATATTAAATCAAATATTTAATATTTGAATTAAAAAAATTTCCTTTGTTTATTTGTATAACTATTTATAGAAACTCGTATACTTCAAACCACATTGATAACATGCTTTGCTACAAACGTGTCTACCAGTCTAACTACTCGTATGTCTTAGCTGTGTCTCTCTCCGAACTCATCTGTCTACTGTCTCTCTACTCTTCTGTATACCCGTCTCAGTATCCGTCTGTCTTTCAACCCGACTCTTTAATCGTGTCTCTACTTGTCTCGCTTCCCGTTACACTACTCGTCTATCAACACGTCTGTCTATATACCCCTCTCTCTACCCGTCTGTCAAGTCGTCTCTGTACTCGTCTTTCTATCCACTACGCTACCCGTCTCCCTACCCATCTCACTACCCCTCTGTCAACCCTTTTTTGCACCTGCCTCGCTACCCGTCTGTCTATTCGTTTCGCTACCCGTTAGCTTATCTCTGTCGCTATCCGTCTCTCTACCCGTTTGTTTACACGTCTATCTATCTCTCGCCAACTCTTCCCAATATTTAAACAATTTAGTAAACGGATATCTGTTATTAAATGCAAACAGGAGTAATTTATCTAAAGTGTGTAATCAGATGCAATTTTTTTAAATACATACATAAACCAGCATAATAATTCACTAGTTTTATTTTCATAGTAGTTTATGTCATTTGACAGTAAATCTCAACTTCTTCAACCCGAAATGCGTCAAGCTTTTTAAAAAAGCCCCAAGGTCCGTATAACTGGGAAGGGGAATTGTCCTCAGGGCTATTAGATACATGTTATTAAGTTAAGTGAAAGTTTCGTAATCGGGTTCGCAGCCAATTTCTTATGTCAGAAAGGGTGGCTTCACGCCATTTTAAATTCATTTCTGTAACTTTCTTTTTCTTTGTTTGGTGGGTGGTTGGGGGGGGGGGAGGGTTCCAAATATATACACTTAAATTCAAACTTTTGCCTCCATGTTAATATTAGTGTTGTTTGTATTATCAATTAATACTTTGTTGATCGAGCTTCATTCGAAACAAATGTAAAAGACTTCTACAGTTTTTTTTTCTAGGAGAAAGTTCCGTAATCGGGCCCTAAGCTAATCGGGGAATTTAATATCATTATTGTTTCTAACTCTTATAGAGTTAAAACAATATTGTTGCTAGCATTACTCTTGTTTGTGACCAACCTCTTCTGTGTATCTGAATAGGGAAAAGTTCCGTATCATGTACTGGTTGGTGCCAAAGGCAGTTGTAGAATCTTACAAATTTTTCTAGAGAGCGGAAAAACATGTTTTTTAAAATATTTACAAATATACGTTTATTAAACCATGTTTTTGAGCCATTTAAAAAAATTAAGTACGGTGCTAAAATAAAATTTTATTGCCATTTTCGATATTTTAATAAGAAATGAAAATACATAACAAACAAATTTAACAAAACTAAGTCATTTTTGGGTACTTCTCTATTATCCCGTCGACCACTTTTCATAACAAAAAACTATCGCCAAACTAAGATTAAACGCCAAAAATACAGTCCCATTTACTTGATGCCAGAAGCATTATACGTATTTGTTATGCCATCAAGTGGTTTTTAATTCGACATTTGCGTGTATTTTTCATTATGTTTTACTGATTTATTAGTTATTTCATTCATTAAAGTAACAATTGTGTCCTTAAATTCTTATATTTTATTTATTTTGATATTTCAATGGCAACGTTCTCCCGTTTATTTAGCGTTACAGTTTGGCGATAGTTTTTTGTTATGAAAAGTGGTCGACGGGATAATAGAGAAGTACCCATTTTTTGTGATAAATAATTGTTATTGCCAGGGGGGCAAATTGTAAACAATTAATAAGCGAACTAAAAAAATTACCGGAAAAAACTTGTGGGAATCTCAAGAAAGAAATATCTGATATAAATAGCATTTAAAATCTTAAAATGGAGAAGTGGTCCGTATAAAAATGCAAAACATTATACACCTGATATAAGAATTTTTTAATTTTTTTATATTTCCGAAAGCACAGATAAAAGGGTAAAAATCCCGGCACAGATGCCATATACTCACCACGTTGGCGCGATTTTTCCCCCGCCCCTTTGGCGAAAACTGTTTGTTGTGTTTGTTTACTTTTATTTTTTATTTTAATTCTATAGATTATTTTTATATGTATATCAATATTAAGTTAGGCACAGATGTCATATACGCACCAGATTGGCGCGATTTTTCCCCCGCCAATTTGGCGAAAACTTTGTTTTTGAATATTAGTTACAAATACCATACAATAATAGCATGCAATTTTTTATTTCAACATAAAAATAAAATAACGTAATAAATGAAATAGCTCTTATTATTAAAAAATGGGAAATAAAAATAAATAAATGATAGTTTGATATAAATAAATATTGATATATATAATAAAAACAATTTATAGAATTAAAATAAAAAATAAAAGTTAATAAACAACAATTGAAACAAAATAACCGGGTTACCATGTGAGGCATAAAATTGCCATTTTGTTGCAATCGCGCCAATGTGGTGCGTATATGACATCCGCGCCTTTATTTATATCAAACTATTATTTATTTATTTTTATTTCTTTTTTTAAAATAATAGAAGCTGTTTCATTTATTACGTTATTTTATTTTTATATTGAAATAAAAAATCACGTGTACTATTTGTCACACTATTTGTAACTAATATTCAAAAACAAAGTTTTCCCCAAGCTGGTGGAGGGAAAAATCGCGCCAACGTGGTGCGTATATGACATCTGTGCCTTGTTTCATTTCACATAGAGGTACTGCTCTATTATCCCGTCGACCACTTTTCATAACAAAAAACTATCGCCAAACTGTTAGATTAAACGCCAAAAATGCAGTCCCATTTACTTGATATCAGAAGCATTATACGTGTTTGTTACGTCATCAAGTGGTTTTTAACGCGACATTTGCGTGTATTTTTCATTATGTTTTACTGATTTATTAGTTATTTCATTCATTAAAATAACAATTGTGTCCTTAAATTCTTATATTTTATTTATTTATGTATTTTGATATTTCAATGACAACGTTCTCCCGTTTATTTGGCGATAGTTTTTTGTTATGAAAAGTGGTCGACGGGATAATAGAGAAGTACCCACATATGTATTGGTACTTTTATGTTAACTTGGCGCAGTTGATAAATCGCCAAATATTTTTCTCATAACATCTTCATATTGCATTCATTTCATTTAAATATAAATCTTTCACTGATTTCATTTGGAATACACACATTAAAAATACACGTCTTTCACTCATTTAATTTAAAATACACGCCTTTCACTAATTCTATTTAAAATACTAAAAAGGAAAAGAAAATAAGAAATAATGCCACAAATCGAAACCTTTTATTTAAACATCAAAGAATTGTTCCTAACATACACACGCGAAATAAAAAAGTTGCTAATGGTGTGATTTACGCCAAATCTCTAATACTAATACTACTCTTACTAATCTCTAATACTTTTCAAACAGAAAAAATTCCAGATTAACTTTCCATTTTTATTAAATTGAAATATATTTTATTGTGCTGAATATTAGTGCTTGCATATTTTTTTGCTCCATGTATTCCATGAACTTTTCAATTCCGATTGTCTACGAAAATCTCCCGCCGGTGAAAATGACGTACGCACAAAATTTAGTGACGTATGTTACTTTAATTGTGCTTTTTTATCTATTTTTTTTAATATAACTTCCAAACGGTTTGACACTTATTCTTGGTAATAAATAGACGACGTTGTCACCTTTATAGGTACCTGCTGTAAAAATTTGAACGAAATCCGTTAAATATTTTTTGAGTTATGCTTGACGAAAGGTTTTAATATCCATCGTAGCTATATATGGGGCAAAGTTATACTGCGCTGTGTATGAGTCTTCGTTACACTCAGACAATAATTTCGTTCGTGGTTATAGCATATTTTCATAAAATAAGAAACATTGGTCATTTTTTACAGTGTAGGGTGCCAGTAACGCATCCGATTAAATTTCTTTTTCATTTTAAGAAGTAATGTGAATGGTTTTATGGAAGTAATGGTGTTCATAAGTAAAATAGTAAAAGTGTATATAGTTATTTTCAACTGTACATAGTTTGTATATAATCGTTTCTATTTAAAAAACTTCATATTAAATTTTCAAAAGAGATTACTTCATCATCGGCTATCATGATATTGCCCATGTGAATCTTTTTACATTGCTAAACTGAGCGTAAAACTGACAGAGTGAAAAATGTCCAAGCTTGGGATTCACTCCCGGTTTGGATACTTTTCCCTCTGTCGGTTTTACTCTCAGTTTAACAATGTAAAAAAAAAGATAAGATCATATAACTCATCTGGAAGAGCATTCGCAATTGCAGCCAAAGGTTTTGGCTTCGAGTCCCAGGTCTGTAACATATTTTAGCTCAGATGGGAAATTACTACTCGTATGAATTATTTACCAATCAGTTCATTGTACTAAAAATAATTATAGTGTAATTACTCATCCTCAGTTTGTTGGTGTTACTTTACCTGCGGTTTATTCTGTTGTGCTGTTTCAAATAACAGTCCAGATATCATGACCAAATGGTTGTTCTGAACGAGTATTCTGTTCGCCAGTATATCGTCAAGATAGCTCAATTGAAAGAGCATTGGCAATTGAAGCCAACGATTCTAGGTTTTAGTCCCAGTCTGGGAACACTTTATCTCAGAGGGAAATTTACTACTCGTATGAATTATTTACCAATCAGTCAATTGCTATAAAAATAATTATATTGTAAAAATAGGTATATTGATCTACACTGTATAAAATCTTCAGCTTTTGCTGCATAGTCACTCCATCGCTTTTATAGAATATCTTTATTTTGACGAATGGAAATGTTCAATAATATAATAAAGTAACCGTTTTCTCTAAAAGCGGTGAAGTGTGTCTGCAGCAAAAGTTGAAGATTTTTAACAGTGTAGTTGGACGCATTGTAAGTTTTTCGCAGAGCTCGCTGCAGTTACCGAGTTTGATATTGGATATTTATTCTGTTGGTTACTTTATTCTGATTTATTCTGGCAGTTTATTATGTTGCTCTGTTTCAAATAACAGTTCAGATATCCTGACCAAATTGTTTTTCTGAGCGAGTATTATGTTGGCTACGATGTCGTCTTCAACTGGCAGAGTATTGGCAATTGAAGCCATCGATTTTGGGTTTAAATATCAGGCTAGGCAAATTTTCACTCAGAGGGAAATTTAGCACTCGTATGATTTATTTACCAATCTGTTGATTGCTATAAAAATAATTATATTGTAAAAATAAGTATATTGATCTAGTTGGACGCATCGTAAGCCTTTGGCCTCAGAACTGGCTGCAGTCCCCGAGTTTTCCCGATGGCATCTTTTAAGAAGATATGAGGAAACATGAAAAAAAAAAACTTTATTTTAAAGTGTGATTTTTTTCAATTAGGTGATTTCTAAATCTATCGACGAAATAATATTAATATCATTACATGAATGTAACATATTTTCTTGCTATGGAAGCCAATGTCACAATCCAGGATTCCTTACATTCGCCAAACTTAAATATTCTTCAATATCTTGTAAAGATTTAAATTGATGCGAAAAAATAACCAATTTCCTTATTTCTTGTAAAATGTGATAACATCGTAACGAGTGACGGAAGTATACAACATTGCCATAGAAACAGCACTTACCTCGTAACTCCATATTGCACAATGCGCTGACAATGCCTTGTGTCATTGTTCGAATACATTTAGCTCCTAACAATAGCCATGATTTGATCGCATATTAAAAAAAAATAAATCTGTTGAAACTTTTATCTCATTGCCCTCGTTATTGTTAAATTTTTTAGCAGAAACTAATTTAGATTGAAGTGTGACAGCTTTTTTTTAACCGATTACATAAATGGATAGCTATCCTGAGCTACTCAGCAAAATTAAACTGTGTAGAGTTATCATATCGGAATTGGATGTAATTTTTGTCTTTAACATTTAGTGTCTTTGCACATAAAGAAATAAAAACAGACAACACATTTCAAAATCAACAAAACTGCAATGAGTGACATGAAAAATTTCTTATTTTGATATTGGAGCTTTAAAAAATATGTACAGAGAATGTGCAGAGATGTGCAAAAAGGGTTACATTTCTAAAGTTGATAAATCTAAAAAATAATTTTTGTTTTACTTTTTAAATTTGAAAAGTTTATTAACTTTGTAGATTGCCGGCGCTACATTGTATTAAAAAGTAGCAGCAAGAAAGACCAAGCTACGCTCCGTTAAAATTATCTTTGTGTTCAACTCAATATAACAGTGAATTCTCTGTAGAACATATAATAATCAGTTCTATGTAGCCTAATTGGTTGAATTCTTTTTTCGATAACATCCTATGGATGCTTATTGGTTGAATCATGTATCTCGGCTACTATTGGAAATTAGCCACCAATAGAATATTCTCAGATATGTGACCTAGTTCACTGGTCCTAGTTCACTGGCCCGAAAACAGTAGGATAAAATTTTTTGTCAAAACCGTTTCAGCCATTTTTTATATAAAATTAGTTTGACCCTGACCCGTGGTGACCCAAAATGACCCAATCATAGAATTTTGTGGATCAAGTGACTTAGCCCAATGATCTTCTCGTGCCTGAAAACGGTAGGATACAAAATTTAGTTAAAACCGTTTGAGCCGTTTTGTACATAAAGCTTGACCCGCAGTGACCCAAAGACTCGAATTTTCTCTACCATGTGACCCAGCGCAATGGCCTTCTCGTGCCCGAAAATGGTAGATAGTCAAAATCGTTTGGGACGTATTTTAGATATAATTAGCTCGACCTTGACCAATAATGACACAAAATGACCCATTAATGGTATTTTCTCGGACATGTGACCTAGTCCAATGGTCTTTCCGTGCCCGAAAATGGTAGGATAGAAAATTTCGTTAAAATCGTTAGAGCCGTTTTTAAGATAAAATTTGCATAGAGACAGACAGGCAGACAAGATTTACTCATATTATAATATATGATTTTAGCAATTATATTACAAATGATGAATCAATTCAATAGTTTATGAGTAATGTATTGCCAATGTATTGACAGTCTAAAAAATATCACTCATATGCATCTCGAGTTCCGGTAAGGATATTCTTAAAGCTACATTTTTTTTTGTCTCAGTAATTTCATAAGCAATTTATTATTTAAAAATATTTTTTCGAATAGCTATCTATACAGATTTAGATTTGAAGGGTGAATCAATAGAAAGGGTGAATAAATAGGGGTGATAAGGTGCTTTGAAGGGTGAATAAATAGTCAATAAAAAACGTTTTATTGACAGATTTTAATTATGTACCAAAGTGGCTAAGATTACAAATAACCTTTTTTTTTTCAAACTGTTTCCGTATTTTAATAATTTGTATCCATATACGTATACAACTTAAAAGAAAACTTACATACACATCTAAGAACATACATTTTATAAAACACATACAATGCAAACCTATTTTATATTGAACAACTTACAATATATACAATGTACTTGGGGTATTTAGAAATTAATGTGTATGCAACAAGCTTTTATTTTACATATAGCGTCTACTCTGTCGCTAATGAAAAAAAATAATAAATATACATGGTCAGAAAGTACCAAAAATAAAGTTGAAAAACTCACTCAATAATACAGGCATGAAAATTCTATTCATGCAAATGACCCTCAAACATTTAAATTTTGACTTGGTTATCAATATAAGTCTATATAAGTGCACCTCTTGTAAGAATGCAGACATCCAAGCAGTATTCCGTTTTTAACCAGGTATTTTCTAGCAAAAGTCTAGTTGCAGAAGCAGCTACAGTTCTCTTGTAAATCCTCTAAATCCATGATTGGAGTCCTGCAAACTAGCTATTTTTTATAACCATAATAAAAGAAATCCAGAGGGAATAGACGTGAGGATATAGAAGGCCATGCTGTAGGATCTCCTCTGCCCATCCAGCGCCAAAGGAAGATGATATTCATATGATCCAACTAAACTTAGATATTCATCTTGCATTTGAAACAAACTGCATTTCCATAAGTGTATTATTGAGTTAAGCTTTCTTATTGGTAGCTTTGTCAGGCACAAACGGAACATTTATAGGGGAGATGGGGGATGAATGGGACATTTTAACAAAAATATTTATTTTAAATATATTTTCAAAGTTATTATCAATATTATATATCACATTTCATACATTAAGTGTTTGACTACATCTTATGCACAATATCTATTCAAGATTATTATTATACAGATATATATTACGAAATTAAAAAAAACGTTCCTCTCTGTCCCAATCATCCCCACAGCAGGGATGAATGGGACACAAATATTTTCCTCCCTGTATTCAATGTTAAGGACTAAAAGCTGACAAAAATGCCTCCTTGGCAAAAGCTGAGAGATTATAAATTGTAACATGATCGCTAGGATTAATTGTCAGCCAATCATCTTGGACTTATCTCAACTTTGTCTTAAAAGGCCCATAGCATTCAATGGCTGAAGACGATGGCTACAATGAGGATGAAATGTTAAAAGAATAATTACCATAAATTATTAACTTATCAACCTGTATAACATTATTTAGTTAATAAATATATTTTTCAGCATCATCTAGGGATGAATCAGACAGTCCCATTCATCCCCATTTGAAATGTCCCAATCATCCCCATGATGCATATATTCAATTGTCAGCCATTTTGTCTCAAAAATGATTCTGGCACAATGGTTAATATTCATTCATTTTAATTACCAATATTGAGCCTTTAAATAAAAAACTACAACATATCTTAATTGTTTATATTGCATAAGATATTTAAGTAACTTCAAATGTAAAAAAAAAAAAAAAATTACTCTTGGGCAGAGATTTCAGGAAATGCAAATTTTAGGGAAAATGAAAACAGCCACGTGGTCTTGCTTTTTGTTCTGAAGCACACCATGGTAGTGAAATCTATGAGGATAGGAAGCAACTAAAAAGAAATGTTTATTGCCTGAAATATTGAGTACGTCCCATCCATCCCTTGTCCCATTCATCCCCCATCTCCCCTACTAAAACGAAATAATCTACTGAAAAGAAAAACATTTCATTCTGAAACGAACACATTTTATTCAGAAATTTAATTAATTATCCTTTGATTACTTTGTAATTAAATTGAGAAATTCTCCACAATTGGAGTGTTTAAAAATTTTTAATAACAGTGCTATTTCACTTCAACGAAAGAAAAAGCTAATTTGTAATTGTTAAATAAAAATCCTTTTTTAAAACTCTTAGGGAGAGAAGACCTTCTCAATGTAAATAGGGCTTCTAAAAATATTTTACTTTTCATCATAAAAATAAATTATCTTATTCAAGATATAGTTACAAAATTTTACTATGCGCAGTGAAGAATATTTTCCGTCTTTGCACTTTTACATTGACGAACAGGTTTTTTGATTTATTTGGAGTCTCATTTTGTTCCCAGCTTCAGCGAATAATGACACTTTTACATTGCCAACGTGCAACAAAAACCGCTTAAATTCGACCTTTTAAATGATCCTGAGCAATTAAGTAACATAAATTCCTTATTACATTGTAAATGTTACAATTATATATTCCAGTATTTCCTCTAATGTGTAAAAGAATATGGATTACTAGCTGATCCGTCCGGCATTGCCCGGAAATCAATAACTTTAATATGCGGTTTCGACAAAAATAGTCATTTTTGGTATGCATTCTGTTCTAAACAAGCCTTCCGAACGAAACTTCGGCACTCGTCCGTACTGCTTACGACATTGTATAGCAGGCGTGCTACGCATGCGCTGCAATATCGTTTAATTTCAATTTCCAATGCTAGGTGGCACGAAATCATCTTACTTAATTATATGCATCTAAATTGGTTCATGTTAAATTGAATGAATCAATTTCCGTTGAAAAAGATTATAAACATTTATTTAGAACATTTTGGTTGAAACATGAAAATACCCTAGGCATAGCTGCCAACTTTTACGCTTTTTTGTTACCACTAAAAATAAAAAAATGTTGACTTATTGAATCACGTGATTTCGGAGATTTCATAACGTAAAATTTACTATAAAATTTTAGTGGTAGGAAAAAAGCGTAAAAGTTGATAGCTCTGCCTAGGTCGATCACTTTCAATCACCCTATCTCCCACAATCTCCACAGCTACCGACATGCAACCACCACAGTGCACGATCGGACACTCGAGGCTACTACCACACACAAACACCAATGGTGTGCGCTGAGTGGTTGTGGATACAATTTGAAATATAAAGACACACACGTTTATATGAAAATGCCCCAGGGCAACCACTTTCAACCAGCTTATCTCCCACATCTCCACAGCTACCGACATGCAACCACCATAGTTTCACAATGGGAGATTTGAGGCTACTATCACACACAAACACCAGTCGTCTGCGCTGGGTAGTTATGGCTGCAAAGGGAAATATAGGCACACACACGTTTATACAGGGTGGTTCAGAACTATATGTCCAAAATGTAGAGGAGACCTAAATAAGCAGATTTCGTATAGGAAAGTGTGTGCGAAAAATGCGGCGTTGAGGCAGTAGAGAGCTGTTGAGTTCGGCAGATGAAAGCGTTTCGCCCGCTTGAATCGTCATTCCCCGCACGGATTTCGAGCAACATGCATCGTTACAGCAATATGGAACTTGTCGACATGCATTTCATATGTGGGGCTGCGCAAGTAAATAGTGCAGCTGCTCAAAGGATTTACATGGAACGATTCCCGTGTAGGAATCTGCCGGATCGCCGAACATTTGAGCGTCTTCATGGGAGTTGTGCGCGAGTGGATCGCTTTAAGCTTCTATCTGTGATATGAGCACTGGAAGATATCGCAGAATTCCAGCAGTAGAAGAAGTATTACGCACAGTAGAGGATAGTCCTTCGACAAACTCGAGAACCTTTGAACTTGCGCATCCTTTGGGAAACCGCTTCATTTTCTTGCGCAGCCCCATACATGAAATGCATGTCGGCAAGCCCCGCATTGGTGTAATGATGCATGTTGCTCGAAATCCGTGCGGAGAATGACAATTAAAGCCAGCGAAAAGTTTTCATCCACCGAACTCAACAGCGCCCTCTGCTACCTCAACGCTGGATTTCCGCACCCACATATCTATACGAAATCTGCTTATTTAGGTCCCCTCTACCTGCCTTCAGATTTTTGACATATAGTTCTGAACCACCCTCTATATATAAATGGAAAGATGTATGCTAGCCATAACTAGAAGAGACAGAAAGAGAATAACTTGGATAAGAAGTCAGACGAAAGTTTTTGACATCATTGAGAGAATTAAATGGCTAAAATGGAAACGGGCTGGGCACATTTCAAGAAGACAAGACAATAGATGGAGCACTAACACCCTACAGTGGTATCCCAGAGATGTAAAAGGACCAAGAAGACGATCTCAAGTAAGATGGAGTGACGAAATCAGAAAAGTGGCCGGTGCTAATTGGATGACTAAAGCACTAGACAGGCAACAATGGAAAAATCTGGGGGAGACCTACATCCAGCAGTGGAATGAAAACGATTGGTGATGATGATGATATATATATATATATATATATATATATATATATATATAGATAGATAGATAGATAGATAGATAGATGTGTAAGATTTTAGAGTCTAAAATCACAACTGGTTCTAACTCTGTAATTTTTATCTTATTTAAACTGTACGTAATTGAATTAATTTAAGTAAATGAAAATAGTTATAGTTTATATAAATTATTGCATATGTTTTGTTTGAAAATAGTACTATAATTTTGAAACCAGACCTTTAAATATATATATATATATATATATATATATATATATATATATATATATATATATATATATATATATATATATATTCGTCCTGTCGGATAATGTTGATTTAAGGAATAAATGTCGCACATTCTTTGAAATACAGTACCGTATTTTACAAACGAAAAATGAAATAAAATGTGCTTTTCCAAATCTAACAAAACACACATTTTTCTAAATTAAGTTTCTTTCTACAGAAAATTTCTAAGAAATATCTACGTACAAGTTATTTCATTCAATTTACATATCAATAGCAAACATTCTTGATTCCTGAAATAGTTTAAAGCATCACAAAAAATTTAATTCGACTTTTAAAGATCAAAGTTCAAGACATGCACTTTTTTGTTTTTGTAATTTCATGCATCTTCATAAAAATACACCAATAAAACGATAATATAGATAAAATCAGTTCCAGTATTTGCGTAATCTTGTATAAGTGAATAAACAATATTATTACAATCAAGCTTTGAAATAAGAGTTGAATTACAATATAAGAGAAAAAGGAAATTGTAATCAAAGTTTAATCTTTTCTGTAGATGTTAACTCATCTCCTTTATTCTCTTTGAACAAAATATGTCCTTCTGTAAAAAAAATGTATATTAAGAAATTGTAATGCATAAAAATTATTTCATATCTTGTAAATGAGCTTTTTCGTTTTGTTTTTAGTTACTCTTTAAAGCTCGTAATTCTGCATATTCTAACTCAATTAATCTAACTCAATTATCGATAAGTGTATTAGAATAGCGCAAGTCATAAAGATAACTGTCATAAAGAGATACCACTCCGCTTTTTATATGTCAGAAAGCCATTAGGCTGACAGTGTTTTCAATGAGCTAAAAAAGTATTAATTTATGGAGGCAATCATTCGCAAAGCAAGTTCTCTAGCAATGAATTTTGCAGCGCTCTTTGGTGTCGGAAAATAATTTGGGCCTGTAAGCCAACACACTTTAGCATAATTCTGTTAGATGAAGTACTGTACAACTACTACACTTCCTTCATGACCTTTTCTTGGCGTAAATTAAATATAAACAAATTCAACTCTTGTAAAAATATTTAGTGACTCAAATTTCAAAACGCATCGACAGTTAATTTTTGGGAATTCTAGAACGAGATCTTTAGCTGCTGTGGAAACGCCTGAACAGTATTAAGAAAGAAAAGAAATAAATGATGTGATACAGATGGATGTCTACGAGAAGGTGAATGTGAATTCCACACCAAAGGAGGAAAACCGTCGAAAGCGGGACACACTACAGAAAATGTGGTTTAAAATGAATGAGGCTGTCATTAAATGGCTTTCAAAAGTTCTTTATTTCACCAAAGCGTTTCACCATTAGTTCACTAAAATACATCAATACATGTACAACCGATTATGAAACAGTAACATTACAAAATGTGTTGAGCCCGATTATGAAAAATTAAGCAGAGAGCTTGAGTGAGAACAAAAGTATATTTTCTAATATTCCATAATCGGTATCCACAAGCAACATTAGCGCAAACATGAAATATATTACAAATAATATAGATCTTACGTATCATCCGTGCCAGGTTAGATTCACTGCGCCAATAATGATGCCGAAAATATTAATTACAGTAACACTTTTTTTTCTTTATTGTAATTGCATAGTTAATATGATATAGTTGTCATATTGAAGACAGTGATAGAAGTATTTATATACATATAATTAAATAATATGATATAGCATAGATATAGAAATAATATATTATATTCATTGATACAAGAGATTTATATTTATGAATATTTATTATAAATTCATTGTGATGGGCGAAACAATTCTTCAGAAATAAAACTACCATCGTTAATATCGTTGAAAAAATGTCATCAATTTGATGTTATACATTTAATAAACGTATATTAAATTATTGTTTTGTATTGTTTTAGTTTACGTTTATCTTATACTATATAATTTTTAGCGATGTTATGCAATTATTAATGTACATTAAACTACCTTTTTGAATTGGCGATTGACAATTTTTGGCAATTTATCTTCCTGGCATTGTACGTAAAAGATAATACGTAATTACCCCAATACTGTTTAATGTAAATGTGAATACCATTAAAGAGTTATTTAAAAAAATTGCATGAAATCATATTTAATAAAATACCTCAATTTGGCTGTGACCATAATTACAGAAGATTATTTAATATGCTTAAAGTTTCTGCATAAGTTAACCTATTGCAACTTGAAAGCCAGTCGACATTAAGCATAATTTCCGAAGTCAGTGAGTTACGCAGTTATGAAAACTCCTAAACTGTATAAAAAAATAGAGAAAAGAGAAAACAAAATCGATAGAGATCAGCATGTAGACGAAAGTCGGTGAATTTTTCTCAGTTTGCTAGCCAAGGGAGAAAAGTGGCCAAAAGTAGTTGATACTGACAGCAAATATGCTTTAAAGAGAATGTGATTATCATTAAATTGCTAACAAAAGTTCAAGGTTGTGCCAAATCTTTCGAGAATAACGTAGTCGACAGATTAACTTGATTTATTCAGAGGTAAATTTTGGGCAATACAGATTGGTAAAAAGAATTGGTAGAAAAATGGAAAGTTGATATACTGAACACATGTACTTGCGATGCACAAGCATTGATGCTTTGGGAAGTAGATTTTAGAAGTGGACTGTGCTAGAAGTAATTTTTTCCGAAAAATTAATTTCCTTTTCATCCTGTTCGTTTAACTCGAACTAGCATCTATCTTTCTTCTTATTTTTTCCCCCTTAGATAATATATTGGCGAATGTCATGTTGGAAGAAAGTCTCTTTTAGATTGTATTGCAAGCAGTTTTTGAAAACAAAATAGACTCAATTTCATCTAGTTCCATTACGTCTTATCCCACACCTCCGAAGCATAAAATAAATAATTTTGCTGTATTCATCGTTCTTGTTATTAGACAAACATTTCACATTGTGTAATGTTGTTATAGAAGAAAGTTACTTTTAGCAAGGGAGTCCTTTGAGAACAGTATTTGAAAGCGAAATAGAATAATTTTAAGTTATTGCAATATTCTTACTGTAGTATAGAATATTTGTGATCCAGTTTTCTAGAAGTTCAGAATTGAGAAATGCCATTTTAGAAAGATATTTGTTTTAGAGGTATATCCTGTTTGAAAATCATTGCTGAAGCTAATGTTAATAAATTTATATATTACATTCTACATTTGTTGACAAAGAAAAAAGAAAGTTAGCAAAAAGCAGTGATGAAAAGAGAGAGGTTCAGCAGGATAAAAATAGAATATTTTGTGCGGAATTAAAGGAAAATAAATTTTAACTTTCACTGACTTTATGTTGCTTTAATAACACATGGATTATTATGACTTTTAACAAGAATCAAAACATATAGCTTGACTGAAATGACACAGGTACATATGAGAACCATCCGTCCATAAAACGTCCCATTGCCTGCCATGAGAATAACACGCGAAACAATCACTCAGAAAATCCTATTTAACTTCAGTATCTCCATCACACAGCTCTTGAGGATTGCATATTTTAAATATAATCACTCGACGCATTCCGTTCAAAATTGTCACATCCACCCCTCGTAAAACACTAACTGCACCATTATGGCGGTTAGTGACATTTTTCACGCGTGCAGAATCCACAAATTTACTAACCCTGTTAAAATTCTAAATCTTGTAAATTTCTGATACCACGAGACATTATCCAAAAGTCATAATCATTTTACTCAGAATTATAAATACTTTGACAACATTACATATGCTTGCGACTTTAAAGTATTCGCTTCGCTTCTGGAAATAAAATATCTAAAGTAGTAAAGGTGGTGAAGGGAACGCTTTATTTAATCGAAAGCTGTGTTTTGTTCATTTCTAATTCTGGTGTTACCATAATCAATGGACAATAACGCAATAACTGGGTAAGTCAAAGGCCATTTTATCGTGGTCGAAATATAAACTTCATGGTCTAAAATCCTTTTGTTGTTTTATTCAGATGATAATTTCTTTCTAATTATTTTGAATTATTAAACTGAATTATTATATATACATTACAATAAGTTTCGAAAAAAAATTATTCTTCTTACAATACTATTAATTTATTCCATATAAAACTATTAGTTTAAATAGTCATTCATTTTAAAGCAAAAGTACAAAATACAATGCAATCTTTCCAAACCGTTTGTTTATTTTAACTGATATTTTTAAAAGTCTATAATGTAATATTTGTCATGAAAGTTATTTTAATTATTAATTGTGAAGCTGGTTTTAAATTATATTTAACTGTCACGTTCAAAGAGAGAAATCTCATTTCTTTCAAATGTAACTGTTTATTGTACTAAATTACTTTTAACCTTATTCATGGAATTAACGTTCGAATTTTGAATTTTTAATGTGGAGGTAGGAATAAACTAAAGTTTGTTGATTGGATTTTAGACTCTTTATTTACGGTTAAATAATGATGGTAATATGAAATTTAAATTTTTAATGTTTTAACTATAGAAACTGAGTTAGAATATTCATTTAATATTAAAAAGATTCACGTATATGTTTAATTTCGTTTAGAGGAATTTTGAATTTAAACTTCAGGGTATTTCGCTTTAAAGAACAGCGCTTTTGAACAGTAAATAATGCATGAACATGCAAATAATGTTTTCTATATTTACTATAAATACTGCAATACATTTTTTTTGTCTAATCGTATTCAGTTTCTACAGAACAAATAGTCTAGATATTAATATGCATAACTTCATTTACCACCGAGAATATTTGTGAAATATTAAAAATTATATTTAAGTGACAGGTATAATTTAAATATTTTAGGAAAACTGATTTTTCAAGTGAAGTGTATTCATTATTATCTCAATTTTTTCATTGTAAGTATTATTATTTGTAGAATGCGAAACTAGATTTCACGAATCTAAGAGAATGTTTTAACGCATTAACGCCTAATATTTTTAAAATTTTTATTTTAAGCGAAATTTTTACTGAATCAGTTTATAACGACAAGAAATAATGTATTTTATCTCTTTCTTTTGCAGTATTAGAGATATGAACTGTCTTATAGATTGGATGAATGCAATACAGACAAATCTTCTTTTTTAGGTTTTCTATATGCAAAACAGTGCTATTCTTGCAATTTTGAATTTCATACTTGTAAATTTAATACTCTAAAATCTAAACTATATTGGTTTCTAGCAGAATAGAAGAGTAAATTGAAATTCAGGGATGTAAGGAAGTAACCCATCCGGGAAAGTTCTGGTTTGTTTCTCCCCTCCCTAAGACGGCTTTCTCGGCGGCGATTAAGTGATCGGACGTCATGAACTTTGTCTTAAGCCATCACCCTATCAAACAAGAGCTTTCTTGGCCGGTACTGATGTCGACCATAGATGCCCGTACGTGCACAAAAGGACCAATAACACTCTTTAATTTTGTGTAAGGAAAGGGTAACTGACGTCACTGTTGGTTCCATTACGGTTGGTTAGCAAGAAAAACCTGTTTGTTTTTTATGACTCCTACTGTACACATGAAATGGGGAAATTTGATTGGTCTACATTAAACTGGTGTACAATATGATTGGACTACGTCGCTATGACGATTCCTGTAATGATAGCTACGACAAAAATATAGTGGTAAATTGGTTGATGTTACTATTTGTTTGTAAACATGCCCTTTCCTTATACGAAGACAAAATGAACCTGTGCTATTCACAGAACACTCGACTATTAATTATTACGAACATTACCTGATAAATGAATACTTTTGTTCATATTGTAACAATATCAATGCATATAAGAATTTTAAACTGTTGCCAATGTATCTAAACGGTTAATCATTAAAAATTAGAATATTTCAAAGCATGTTTGAAATAAAAAATTTCATAAGATGAATACAAATATCATATATTCATTTGGTGAAACCGTTCGAATACGCATTATTTCACTGACAGAGAATCTAGACTAAATTTCGGGTTTTACTGAGATTATTCGATAAAATGTATTACTTTAAATGTCATTAAAAGTAATTTTTCTCTTAAAAAGAACACGATTCAAAACTCAAAAATTTTAAAGGTTATCGATGTGTTTCACCTACTCAAAAGGGATTTGATATATTGAAAGCAACCATAAAATTAATTTAGTCCTTTTTTGCAGTGCTATACAAAAAATAGCTGTTAAACAATCCGAAGCCTTGTAAAAATATTTTATCTCTGTAATTAAAATAATACTTTCTGACATGAAGATTATCGACGTAGTTTTTTTAATGCAACAAATCAAAAATGCTTTCAATTATCGAAAGAAAATTGCAACTAACTTCAGTTTTTGCTTCATCAAATTTAAATACATACAAAAAAAAAATGCATGATATACGGGTTACCTTACAAGACTTAAATATCAATTGTTAATTTAAGTCCCCCTAACAAATCATTCATATGCTTCTAAACTTTTAATATTGACTGTAACCAGCAGACAGGATTAGTTAAAAGCCCGATATTAGTAGTTAGAAGAGCAAAAGTCTCGCAGCTGAAAAGCGTAGTCTTTGTTGTAGACAATGACAAAAAGGGATCGCGTATAAAACAAAGTTTTTCTTTGATATGAAAATACAATGAGAGAGTTCAGACACTTGTTATTAGTTTATTCGCTTATAACTTATATGTAAATGTAGATATCGTGCCTCTCGTATTAGAAATTGTAAATAATAATAATAAAAAAAAACGAAAAATATACTGTATACTAGTATTAATATTTAGGCATTAATCCTTTGATAAATAATATTATTTCTGAAAATAATATACATATCCAGAAATGGATGTCATAAAAATAAAATCCCTGCTCAACATCGTGAATCTTTCGATATATAGCTCATGAGATTTACTATTACTCTGAAACGTTTAGGAATTTACATTCAAGAGCGTGCAAGTTTCTTGCACGAGAGAATTTTCCGTTTTAGTATAAGTGACATTTATCTTGAGATAAAGGATATTCAAAAACTAACAAACTGTCCTTGTAATATTCCCAAACTTGGTTCAAAATTTCAACTTGGTTGCTGTTTAAGAAAACATTCATAACTTTATAGAAAAAAAAACAGATTTCTTCGACCATGAATAACAATTCATGAAAATGGTATGTTTTTACCAATTAAAATAGTTCCATGAATACGTCTGAAAGTAGCGAGATAGGATTTAAAGTCATCCTTAACCGAAGAATTTACGATATCATTTTATATTTAAGCTATACTAACATAACTTCCTACTTGAGATATCTTTTCCAGCCATTTTTCAATATTTTTGAGTCAATAAATTTATTTTATAAAAAGCGTATTATCTCAAAAATATAATAAATTATAACAATTTGTAATAATATATTTCTTTTAAATGCTAAAATGTGTAAATGAGCAACATAATATACAGTAAAATAACTTTTATTAGATTGTAGACATGTTTCGGCTCACTCTGAGGCATTTTCAAAAACAAATGAGACTATTCTATAATTGTACGGTCTTTGAAGTTATTATTTGAAATTCTATCATTTAATTTTGATGAACTTTTTAAAAATTACTCACGTTTTTTATGTTTACTTAGTTGATTATTAACATACTTGTAACCATGGTGTAACTCGAGCCACAATTTCAGTAAGTTAAAAGATGCTGTATAGTAACACGCGAAAATACAATATGTAACAATGCCCTAATTAAAACACCAACACCATCACAATTACATTGATTTGACTTGGTAAAAAATAATAACGGGAGGTTAGTAGGTATGTATTAGTGTCGATGTTAGTACAAGCAAATTAATATTATTTTGCATCCAGTGCCATTATTCCTGTCGAAAGATTCGAAATACTCAATGAAGTCTATACAATTATTCCACAAGTAAACACTGCGACAAGACAAACAGGTAAAATAAATTACTTAGAACTTATAATCGAAATAGAAATATATTCCTTTCAAACAGAAATCTACAACAATATTGAAAGACATTTGAACTAGAAATGAGTTTTGGCATTTAGTGAACAGAAATATTTTTCCTCTATGTGCGTATTAGACAAATGCTCATCAGAGAGAGAGTGTCGCGTTCATCAGAGAGAGAGTGTCGCGGTATATCGATTTTATACAGTATATCTACTAAATCATAAAATGACTGGCAAGAAGTGAAATGCCAAGTATATAGGTTATTTTTATTACATTTTAGAAAGTTTTTTTTTAAAATTTCAGTTGTAAAAGATAAAATATCCTAATTTAGAAAATCACATAAAAAATTACGCTTAATAATTATTAGTGACTATATTTGAGATTCAAGACTAACTTTAATATTTGTCAAATATAAATCTGATACAAAACATTTTCTCTTTGCTTAAATGTTTCAAATAAAAAAATTAAAAAAAAGTTTGTATTCATGCAGAGTTTAAAATCCATATTTATGAACATAATTTAAACAATGAATTTTTAAAAGAATTTTGTCATTTATCAATAGAACGCAAAAGCAATAAAATTTCAATTTTGTTTCTTGTAATTTTGCCAATAGTAAAACAATCTATTGCTCAAAATATTAGAATTGCATTTAAAAAATCTTTTGGCATTTTCTGTAAGAACATTAATAGTAGAATTAGGGGAAGGTGACCTAAAATGATCCTAACGGGCAAAACGATCCACATATATTTTCGGTCAGACAGGTCGTACTGTCTACAAGGTAACACATAAACTAGTTGTGATAAGTGAAGAAGAAGCAATGGCGGTATTCAAGAGATCGCAGTATTATGCGTCTGAATAGAATTCTTTGAAAAATTGGGTTTTATAACATCTGTCATAAGGTAAGCACTAACTTTCATATTTATTTAGATATACAGTCTTTCATGTACATAAATATGACTTGGTTTACTTAATGGAGTATGTTTTTAGATGTGAACTACACTTATGTATTGTCATAATTACTTTTATATTCTTTATTTTGCCGATAAAAAACAATTTACAATTATTTTTAAATGAAGGATCATTTTTCCCTTTTGGTGAGGGTAAAATGATCCTTTGGACACTTAAAAAAAAATCTATTTTTTCATTACTCAATTTGTGTTTAAAATATTATTAAAATATGTTTATAATGTAAAATATAGCGTAAAACATACTAGCCAAGGGTCAAAGTTTTATTTAAACAGTTATGTTGTTTTACACAAGTTTTTACTTTAAGGGGATCATTTTAGGCCATCTTCCCCTACTTATAACTGAAAGAAAAAAACCAAACGTCGAATATAGTTAATAAAATTCTGAATCAGACTTTTCACTAATTACTGAACTTGTGTGGGACTTAGAATTATTAAAAAATGACTTTTGCGAATTACGAACTTTGAAATTACAATGAAGGCGTCCGTCACCAAAAGTGTATTCTCTTGCACGCGATTTAAATCGGTTTTTAAATATTTTTTAATTTAAAGTAAGCTTTTAACTCTAATAGCGCAGCCAGTCGACGTAACATCTTTTTAACGTCACAAACAGTGACAAGTGTCACAGTCACAACAGTGAACAATATGTGATACCTTAAATTGACCCCATTATGATTCTCAGAGGACTGTCCACGTGATTCCACTGTGAAATCAAAGGGTAATAATCAAATTCTAAGTCAAGGATTCTGTTTGAGTCATTTGCACCTCGTCACAAAATGGATCATATTGAGTTCGCAGTGACGTCACAATGACTCATTTTCAACATCACTTAAGTGCAATGTGGAAAGTGAGGATTGCAATCGAGCCTGGCTGCTGTCACATTCTGCGCAATTTGGTGTCAAGTAGCTATTAGAGAACATATTGGAATTCCGAAACAAATAAGATGGGTAAAATTGTGATTCTTCATTTTTTTATTCAAAAAATCAAAATTCAATTATTTTGTTCCATAATTTTGTTTCACACTACGTGTGGTAAAGCATAATCTATTCAAACTTGAAAATATCTGGCGAACAATAAGAGAGCCAGTTAGCTAAAAAATTAACGCGAAGAATCTCGAGAAGAATGTCGTTTAAACTGAATGTGGTTGCATATGACACTGTAAAACGTGAACAAAAACATAAACAACAATAAAGACAAATCATGCATCAGGTATAGATTATGATACTCTTTTAGGAAAGAGAATACTATTAAGAAATTTCCTTTTTTCATAGAGTGAAATATCTAAATAATCAATTAAAAAAAAACACCTAACTCAGAAAAAATCCATTTTCCTCAATTGATATCCACATGAAATAATGTGTGCAAATTCTGTCGAGCGGCTCTGTATATGATTTATAGAATTTATACACACCACGTAATACACTAAAAATTAGATGAAATTAAAGATGCAAACCATAACGTTTATTGATCATATTCTGTCTAATAATCGAACTATTTTCTGAGTCTCTGTAAATGAACGATAAATGGCACACACGCCATAGTCTATAGAAAACATGCTGTAGTTAACCTCAGTGATCCTTTATAATTTCATTATGTTTGAAGTACTATAACATCAATAAAATGTACAGCAACCTATATTTCCCGATAGATCATAATGTAATGGAAATATATTGTGCATTCCTGTAAAGGAACTACTTATTCTATACACCTAAGAGAGCATATTTTAGTCCTCCTTAGGGATGCACATTAATCACATTATGTTTGAAATATCTTAACATGAGTAAAATGAAACCGTATACGATTTTCGTCCATAAACCGTAATGTAACGGAATTCTTTTGTGTGTTCCTGTAAGCGAACTATAAATGTTATACGCTTCATTTTATCGAACATCCGATACTAAACTGCCAAAATATATAAAACACAAGTGCAAATCTGAGTATATTTCTAAGCGTTAAAGCAGACAGACGGATAGATGGACAGACATGCAAACCGAATTCATAAACACTTTTAGGTAGGTTGGAAAGTGTTAAACAACACGTAAAATTGGAGAAATGAAACTTATAATCCATTAAAAAATCGCTACAGATTGAGAAAATATTGTTTTATTGATAAATTTTTTTATTTAGAAACAATCAACCAATTTATATGAACAATCTGAGATATATTAAATGGATGAAGCCTATTATACTTGAGAGTTTTGTGTCTAAAACTTTATTTTATTTTATTTTATTTTATTTCATTTCATTTTACATTATATGTAAGGGGCAACAATATTTTGATTATTGATATCTGTTAAGAAGATTAATAACTTTCAAAATAAATTTATTATTTTGTCTTAATCATATCCACTTTCCCCCAATTTTAGCTAGCAAGTTAATTTGTCCAAATGACTACGGATGCATCTTTGAATATACTATACAAATACATTTTTAAATATCATGACTAACATAATCGTTATCTGATTTAATTTACACTATTTAATTATTTTTTGTATGGGGGAAAGGGTTGTTGAGGAAAATTATGATGCTACAGTAGCTGAAATCATAAGATAGTGAAATATAATTTTGACATTTGGAGGTTCAGTTAGCACATTATTCCAGATGTTGGTACGATGCTCCACCATCTTCTGATTGCAGCTAAATTTCACTCAAAATTTGATTCAAACTACCACAAAAGTTTTAACACTTTAATAAATCTGTTTTGATTATTTATAATATGGATTTTTTAACAGATTTGAATGCTATAGTTTTGATGTAAGTGTATTTACCCTTTGTAACATGTTACTCAATTTTAGTTTAACTATAGTTTTAAAGATAATATTATTTTCAAAAAAAAAAAAAAAAAAAAAATAAGTGAAGAAAATTTCTATTATAACATTTTTTTTTGTTTTGTACACAATAATTAACAATATGAAATAATCTATTAAATCCAATTTCTTTTACAATATTTTGTCATTTTTTTTTAGTCAAAATACAACTTTTAAAGAATGTATTTTAATTTCAAAAATGATTGTTTTCATGCTGATGAAAATATTTTTATAACATACAAGAATATTTGAACAATATAGCTAGTTATCAGTAAGATATGGCGCTTAAAAAAATATATATCATGTATAATTGTTTTCAACGAAACACATGTCCACATATAAATTTTATGTATATTTTTTATAAAGATATAATTTTTATATATATAATATTTATGTATATAAAAATTATATATAATTATATAATTTGCCGTATATAATTTTTATGTCGGTAAATCAAAATAATAATTATTTTGATTTATACAATCATTTGTTTTATGAAAAATTCATAAACAAATTTTCAACAAATAATTAATAGAAAAATTCACATACAATTAAGAAAAATTATATCTTATAACTGGATTTATTATTACATAACAATTCCCTAATTTATAATCCTGAGTGAAAATTGTTTAAATTAATTCTTGTAATTGATTACAAAAATTGCTTATGTAACAAAAATTAATTGCATTCATTTGTCATTTAAAGCTCTTTTACATAAGGAAAAATGAGTTTTAAATTAGCATTTTAATGGTAGCAAACTTCTATTTTTTTTCTTTTAGAGTGAATGTTCAATGCCGTCGAATCGGTTTTGAATAACTTATGTGTATATGTTTATAAGTAGTATAGCCAAGTTAAATTTTACAGTTATTTAAATTATTTTATTTATTTATTTAAGACTATTTCCTGAGGTTAAGAAATTTAATTAAATCGAATTGCTTTTATATGAAACATTATCATGCATATACATAATTATATAAACAAGACTTGTAACACAACTAAAAAAAGTAAATATATAAAGAACAGTCTTTATTTCATTTTATCTAGGCACTTAACTCATTTTGAAAGCTTGTTTTATGAATTTAAACTGAACCGACTTATGCAATTTAATTAAACGAAATCGATATTTCATTTTTAGTATTATCTGTAAATTTAATTTTAATTATACAAAATAGAAACATATAAGTTAAGCAATCATTTACTTTTTGGACGGAGATAGCTATAGTTATTCGAGTGGTTTATAAACATTGATATGCACAATACAATGAATTACGCAATGACATCACTTCCAGTGTCCTTTGTGGTGAAATACAGAACGCTACAATAATAATAATAATAACAATAATAATTTTTAATAAAAAAAAAATTAAAAACAAAATAAAACCGACATCAACAGATATCAGTTTATTATTTTCGTGTTTTTGTAACAATCCCAATTTTCATCCATATTAGAGCCTTGCACGTGCCGGGTAATCGACCCGAAATTGAAAATTCTATTTCAAATCAACCCAAAAGCCGACCCGAATTCGACGCACTTCAACCTGAAATGAAAGAAAAGTAATAAATATTTTAATGCAATTATGAAAAAAAAAAATATATAATTATATTTCAAATAAAAATTTTAACTTTTTACGTATATAAATAAACATATTTATATACATATTTATATTTAAATATATAGTTTTTTCATCTGAAACATTATTGTGGGCATAACTAATCCGTTACCAAACCCGTCCCCAAAAGGCAAATTTTAATCCGAAACTGGCCCTAACCCGAAGCAATTTGTGTCAACCCGACACGGAACGAAAATATATTTACAGTCTCAACTCGATACAAAATGCGGGTCGGGTCGGATTTGGGATAATCGAGTTACATAATCTGATGAAGCAATGTATAATTCACATCCATTTTATATCTTTTTGTTGTCAACATCGTTTATTTTGACGTTCAATACAAGATGGTACATTAAAATTTTTGAGGTGGCAATGTAAAAAAATAATATGGATGTTACGACTACTATTTTTAAGACAAAATGTAATGCTGTGCATTTTAACACCATATTAAAGTCTCAAGACCACTGGTTAAATTTTACGAAAGTTAAAAGCTATAAAATAAATAAAAGACAGGAAAACAGACATGGTAGCAAACATATGATTATCAGATCCTAATGCTACTGAAACGGGATCATCTGTAGAAAGCAAAAAAAAAAGTATGAAAATCGGAACATCCGTTCAAGAATTATGTATGAATAAACGCAGAAGATACAAATGATTTCTCCTCTTTCTGACTCTTTCGTGAAAAGTCGGTTAAAAAGTCAACTAGAAAGTTGTTTAGCGTCTTCCATTTAGTTGGAAATGATACTTGATGTGTATGAATGGCACAAAACCGAAAGCGAAGATTGTGAACTTAAATTTGTTCTAAGAATTTTAGCAATAACAATAATGAACAATCTTCGGCTGACAGTGACTAATTTATACATACCCAAATTTTCATATTTCCTTTTTTTTTTTTTTTTTTTTTTTTTAATTTTTTTGTCAATTAAATTTTCTGTGAAGTGAAATCAAGAATCAACAAGAATAGGACAAACTTGAGTAATTTTTTGGCTCAGATGCAAACATTTCAATTTCCCATTCTTTCCCAATAGAAAAAAAAAACAAAATGCATCTTTTCCAGTCAATAATTTGTTTTTCAATGGAATTTCCATTTCTTTATCCCTGCATTCAACGGTAGACTCTAATAAGGTAAATACATTTTTTTTTAAGTTTTAATTTTCAGCCTTGAAAAAAAAATATATATAGCTTTTTAAACCTTAGTATTTGCTACCGAATTTGATAAATTTATCTACTTTTTAAAATTCTAAATTCTTTTTTTTTATTAAAACGATGAGGCTGACACTCCAATCAAAACTGTGACACCAATGTGTTTTGGAGACTCTCAGTAACCTTACACTATAGCCTATAGAAGCTAATGCCTAGTAATTAATTATACATGCAAATAGTATTTATGCAACTTTTTTTTTTATTCCCATGTAAAAAAGAGTTTACTTAAAATTTAGAAAAATATGTTTGTTTCCATTTATTCATTATTAGAATTATTGCGAATACTTTTATTTAAATTAATAATTTTTTTTTAAATGATATTTTCTCAATAATTAAATATATATATATATATATATATATATATTATTACAGATTATATTTCACAATATTTTTTTAAAAATAGAAATGTAATTAAATCATTTTTCAATTTAAGATTTTTTAGAAGTTGTTAAATATAATAAGTTTTATTAAAACCTTTGTTTGTTAATATTTTACAAGCTTATTTTATGCTTATATTAAAGAATCACAAAAGAAATACTTTTCAAAAAATAAACGCAAGGTTATTTTTTACGAAAGATTTTATTTCCACAAGGGATTAAAGTTTCAAAACGAAAATTTAATAATAACATGCATGAATCTGTAAATTTCAGTTGAATATAACGTATATTAAATATATTCAAAAATTCAACTTTAATTACATTTTAGAGTAATATTCAAATTCTAAAAAACTATAAATATTTGCTGAAATATTTATTAGAAATTTAATAAAGAGAATTATTTGAATAATTTATAACAAAATAGAGAAATTAAGCCGTTTTCTACAGAATTTTTTTCTCCTATATTTGAGAGTCTACGTTCGGTAATCCTCAACATATAAGTCGTTCTAGTTCTGTTGTAACTACTAATAGTTATTTAAACAATAGAATAATTCTTTAATTTAAAAAAAAAAGCATTAATGTATTTAAAATCATTTACGGTAAAAGTATTTCCGTATGAAACATTAAATATTGAAATGGTTTTATAATGTTAAACGTAATAGTTATCAATATAGAACAATTCTTTTAACGTTTAAAATGAAACTTAAATATTTAGTCTATTAATTTCGGTTTAGGTAATTTAAGTTTGTTGTGAAAAATATTTGTATACATTTAAGAATTTTTATGTTTTGTGTATTACGGCACATATTACAAATAAAATATCACATATGAATATTAAGTTTATTGTTACGCAAATTATCAGAACATTTATTTTATAAGATTTTTTTATAACTATCTGTGATATAGATGTGGGACTATATGGAATATATATTTAATTCAATAAACTTGCGTCAGCTCTAAATGAGATAATTTCCTTTGTAGAATTAAATTTGTTTGAAACATAAAAATACTGAATGATGAAACCGTATATGTATTACAATTAAGAATGTCAATAAAATAAAATTCTTGTTTATTTGAGGCATCAGATTGATTCTGACGCAAATGCTAAAAGTTAGGTAATGAGAAAAAATTTGCAAATTATTATGTGTGAAGATATAATACTAATTTAAAGTTTTTATTCTTTTAAAAGAAATGTTTAACCATTATATATATATATATATATATTGGTTAAACATATCTTTCATTTCTTTTCATTTCTTTTATATATATATATATTGGTTAAACATATCTTTCATTTCTTTTCATTTCTTATATATATATATTGGTTAAACATATCTTTCATTTCTTTTAAAAGAATAAAAACTTTAAATTAGTATTATATCTTCACACATAATATTTTACAAATTTTTTCTCATTACCTAACTTTTAGCATTTTCGTCAGAATCAATCTGATGCCTCAAACAAACAAGAATTTTATTTTATTCAGATTCTTAATAGTAATACATATAAGGTTTCATTATTCAGTATTATATATATATATATATATATATATATATATATATATATAACAATACAACACAACAAAGACGTGAGAATGTTTAAAATATATACCAGCCTCGAAAATAGAATGTATCACGATACATCATATATTCACATTACGAAGCTTTTTTCGAGTTCGTATGAAACTGAGAATTTCTAATGAAGAGCACCATTCGAATTCCCTATGATACAGATAACATAGTAACTTTACTAGACACAATTTTATTACGCACAAAGACGTGAGAAGGGTTAAAATCCATATAAGCGAAGAAAATAGAATGTATCACGATACATCATATATTCACATTACGAAGCTTTTTTCGAGTTCGTATGAAACTGAGAATTTCCAATGAAGAGCACCATTCGAATTCCCTATGATACAGATTCATAGTAACTGTACTAGACACAATTTTATTACACACAAAGGCGTGAGAAGGGTTAAAATCCATACAAGCGAAGAAAATAGAATGTATCACGATACATCATATATATTCACAATACGAAGCTTTTTTCGAGTTCGTATGAAACTGAGAATTTCCAATGAAGAGCACCATTCGAATTCCCTATGATACAGATCGCATAGTAACTTTACTAGACACAATTTTATTACTATATTAAATTAAAATACTTGCGTAGTTTTATTTTTAAATTACCAACAGAGTAACACAACAAATGAGCACGTTGTAGATTTAAAATAATTATGTGCTCAATATACATACTAAATCAATGCTAAATACTTTCCAGTATCCTGTATTGTTTTTGAGTTCGGCACGCTAAGTACTAATTTTATCACTAGAGGGCACTCTATGTAGGCTCATTTAAGAAGGCTTAGTCACTTTATTACACATAGAAACCATATTTATCACTGTTGCTGTATTGGCGTTCAAAAGTTAAAGCGTGAGAATTATAAGTGTTTACAGAACTAGAATATGTATTTCCAAAGTATTTTAGATTGTATTTTTTATGAAAAATTTAATCATCAATGAATCAACCAAGTTTATATTGTAACTTTTTATTGCACAATTTTTAGAAGATAAGCACTAAGACTTCAAATCTGTGGGTCATATATGTAAGATTTTTTTTTTTTTTTTTAACTTTTTCCGTCTGGTTGTGCTCGATTATTAATTTATTTATTTTTACGAATTTTATGTAGAGTTTTGAGAAACGTAATAACACATTGATTTGATAAGTGCTAGAAATACCCACTATCCCCACACAAATAATAGTTAGAACGCTCCATGTTACGGGATGTAAATATCTATTTACGATTTCAAAGACTTAATTACTGTGTATATCTAGTTATACTCGTAAAGTAATAACATTTCACACAAAGCCAACAAAATCTTGAAAATATGATTAAAATGTCTTCATTATCATTAAAGTTATGAGCGAAAGTTCGGGTTCTGCTTTGAATAAGAATCTCGACACTTTTGGCTAAATAAATGAAATTTGACACAGTATTTCAACGTGATTTTTGCTTGTTTCAGTACGCCTGATATTTTCACCCATTTTTGTTCGACATTTTAAAATCTTCCACTACAATGTATTAAACATTCTGAGATGCCAAATCTTTTAATTTTTTACAAATAAAATAAATATGTTTTAAACTAGAAATTTTATTACAAAACTTTCTAGATTTATTTACTATCCTATTAAATTTGTTTAAATATAAAATTTGTTTGACTTAAATAATATCAAAATGTTTAACAGCTATATTTTATATTATATACACACATCTAAACTTTTCACAATACACATTTATTTTCTATTTTTTTTTTAATTTACAGATAATTCTGTTTTATATCCGAATTAAACTCCGTCGATAGATCAACTTTAAGGTTCTGTGTTCTAAATTAATTGCAATAAAAAAATCCAGCAATGCATCATTCTAAGCGTCATTAACATTTTCAGCATGAATTCATTGTTATACTAAATGTTTAAAAATATATATTGATAACAAACATTACTTCTAAATATTCTGCTAATTTTTATTCAGAAAACAAGAAAAATTTAAGTCAAATCTATTGTACATATTTAAATTAAAATTAAGATTTTCACTAATATGAAATTTCGCTAATATAACAGATACGAAAAAAATAATGTACTGCATTAAATATTTTTATGCAATGTTTCTGAGAATTTCAATTAATTACAGTGTCATTAAAAAAGTTCTTCAAATTTGTAATTATTTTTTTTTTCACTAAAATCCATAATACAATCAATAGAATTATTTCTTACTTAAAGCTAAACTCAAAAGACTGCATTTACGCCTGTTTAATATTTTTTTCGCTTTCATAAAATTAATTAATCCTCTTCATCTGCTTGAAGCAACCAAAATAGACTTTATTTGTTTGTAGTTAGGCATGGTATTGTTAAGATATTACGCATTCAAAGAACTAAGCAAATCCAGACAATCTTTACGAATATTTGATTTACTTGCTTGTTTACTGTTTCAAAAATGAAGGATTTAAAAACAATGTTCTTTTAAAGGTAAACATGTTAGCGTCTTTAAAAGTAAATATGTCAAAGTAGCACAGTAGTTATTTTTTTAAAGGGTAAAAGATTTGGGATTTAATCTTTGACAATGTTTGTAAAATAACAATAAATAATGTTTTTCAAAAAGTGCAGCAAAGTTTAAATTTAAAAATGGTTATTTTAAGCATTGTAAAACTATTAAGTAAAAAATAATATTTATCAAAATAAATTATTTTGTATATATAAAACAATTATTTGATCTTCCTTCATATGGCATTTTTAAGTATATAAATTATTTGCAATCAAATAAAATGATAATTATTGCCATTATTTTATGTAAACCAAAATCCCTTCATCACCTTATTCTTTATTTTCGAAATTTAGTTATTATATTCAAGTGAACAGGAATGAAAGCACATACCTTATTTTTCAGACTTTCGTAAATTTAATTAATGATATTATCCGCGTTAAGTAATCAAAATGATGCATTACTTATATTTAGTAATTAAAGTATGCATTAATTATTTTTATTAATATTTCTTATTCTTAGAGTGGTAGAAAATCAAAAGAGAAAAACAATATGAAAAAAAAATGTATAATAAGAATGTTTTACTTTCTAGAGATGGGCGTTATATAACGTATTAGGATAAATAACAATGTTATTATTTTTTAGTTTATTATTTAATAACAGATTAACGGATATTCCGTGTTAATTTTTGAATGCATTACCTGCAAAATATTTAAAAAAAAAAACTCTGAAAAAATGCAATTTTTTAAATACACATTCAAATAATAATAAATATAAAATTTCCAAACATTTTTACAATCTTGATAAAAAATGTACCTTTTCAAAAAAAAGGTCTTATTTTAAATGTTTTTAAAAGTGTCAAAAGAAAAATAAACAAAAAAAATCAAGAACATACAAAGCCACAATTAAACTTCATGACTTTAGGCAGATTCATGATTTTTTTTTCATTTAATTCATGATTTTTTTTTTCATTTTAATTCAGGATTTTTTTTCCAGCAGGAAATTTAATTGCAGAAAAATAGCATATAGCTGATATTAAATACAATAGAAAAACTACAGCCCTGGCAAGATTATATCAAGAAGAAACCATCCAAATAAATTTCAATGAAAGTAAAATAATATTTCCCTCCAGTCTATACTATCCATCCATAATAAGAGAAACCATAGAGATACTCACGCGCAAAAATACAATATGTAACGATGCGGCATCTTTTAATTTACCGAAAGTGTGGCTAGAGTTACTCCATGGTCAAAGATATGAAAATAAACAATCAAGTAAAAAATAGTAGATAACGTGCGTAATTTTTAAAAAAAGTACATGAAAATAATAATCTCAAAGCTCGTGCAGCCTTAGAATATTCTCATTTTGTTTTTGAAAATGACTCGGAAAGAGTCGAAACATGTAAAACAACTAATAAAAGTTATTTTAATTTATATTATAGTTGTTAATTTTACACCTTTAGCATTTAAAAGTAATATACTATTACAAGGTGTTATAATTTATTATATTGTTAATTAAAATTCCATTTTTTCAAGTCAATTCTCAACTAGAAAGTGCTATAAACTGTACGAAAGAGAAAAAGAGACTGAATGTGAGGGAAATTCCCTTTTCTCCATTTACTCATTCAGCTATCATGTGCAACATCATAATTTTTTCTTTAGGTAACATTTTCCTTTATCGTAAATTCTCCTTTAGTTAACATAACATTATATGCAAATTATATATTGTGAAATTAAAGTAACTATTCTATTTTTATTAACGAAATCTCTTATATCACAAGAATCCATAGTTCTGAGATAACACTTCTTTCTACTAAGATAGACAACATTTATTCAAACTTATTATTTTTTCGTTTTCTTCAAATTAATTAATCCTTGTCATCTGCATAAAACAACCAAATTAGACATTAATTGTTTCTATTTATGTGTGCTAGTGTTAAGGTATTGCGCAATTAAAGTACTAATAAAATTCATTCCAATATTTATGTAGGTTACTTTAATCTCTTAAGAAAACAGATTTTTCTTCTTTTCAGTTACCTTCGTATTTAACTTTTCAAGAATGAAGGATTTAAAATTAATATTCTTTAAAGGATACATTTTAGCACTTGTAAAAGTAAATATGTCAAAATAACTATGGTTTAGTATTGAATTCATTTATTCAAAGTGTAATTTATTGGTTGATGTTCTAAAAGCTAGTTGAAGACTTCTTCAAAAGTTTTAAAAATCTGCATTGTCCTTTTTTAACAAACAATATTTCTAACTAGTTTCTATGTTTTGACAAATTCTATAAAATAATTAAAAGTAATTAAAAATATATAGAAAATTCAATACAGTAAAACGTCAAATTCACCTGCTTAAACATGAAAAAGCACAACGCAAACACATTGATAAAATTTATTTATTACTGTAATAGGTGCAAATACTAAAAACACAGTTTTAAAGCATTAAAACTATTTTTGATGTAAAATCATATGTCAAAATACCTAACCGCTTTCGGCTAAACATTAGCCATCATCAAAGGATAAAAATCAGTCGAAAAGCACAGTTCTGAAGAAGATTGTCAGCCATCTTATCGATTCGAGTAAACTTCATCTCTTAGATATGATCAACAATAACTTGGTACTAACAATTGAAAATCAACAAGCATAAAATAAAATCCACACAAATTACAAAAGTGGGATATTCACAGTTTCCTCCGACTGCCATATAAGTTTCCATTTCTTTCTTTTAAATAGTAGTTGGTATAATTGTTCCATAAGGTTTTATTAAAGTTACATATGGCCATTCACATAAATGATATATTTTATTTTTATTTTCATTTTAAATTTTGAGCGTCAAAAAACTGGTTTTAACTTAAAGCAAGTGTATTATCTAAGATTTGATAAAAATAAATAAGTACACATTAAAAAAAAAAATTCTAACAGTTAGCATATATATTTTAAATAAAAATATTGTTTATGATATAAAATATAAAATATACAAAATATTAAGCAGAAAAAGAAATATCTCATCAGTATAATATATTAAATTTTTCTTACAATAACATAATATTATGATTCCACGGATTCCACCTGTCCAGAGCACTTCTTCAGAACTGTGTTTTTTTGACTGGATTTTATCCTCTGATGATGGTTAATGTTTAGCCGAAAGCGCTTAGGTATTCTGATATCTGATTTTACAACATAAATAGTTTTATTACAGTAATAAATAAATTTTATCAATGTGTTTACGTTGTGTTTTTTCAAGTTTAATTAAAAGTATTGAATCTGAAAGCTTGTATGACATCCTCGGATCTATATAGATAACTGGTGTTAATTCCATCGCTCTCGTTTGATACTCTAGGAGGAGTTGTTGCGAAGTAAAAACAGACAATGAGATAATATATTAGATACAAGTAAACATGAAAAAAAAACGTTCTTTACTTTCTACAGTTTAGAAATGGTTCTGAACAAGAGGGTATGGAATCATGAGCACTAGAATTAGCCCATTCGTATAATTTTTTTAAGCTAATGACAATTTTAAGCTTTCAAATTTTACAAAAATCTCATAGACAAGTCTCATAACGAACATTTTTTCAAACTCTTCGTTTACTTTAATATGCCTTTTAGATTCATATATTTTTAAAAATTCAATTATTAACTAAAAATGAAATTAAACATTTGTAACAGATTCAATAATTCAATAATACCTATAACTTAAATGTCAACTTCGCCATAACATAAAATAGATATTTCCAGCTTCCAAAACATAGAACATATTTTTTCAGTGGTAAAATTAAATAACAGCAACAACAGGCAGCTTGTACATATATTACAAAAATAATAAACTATTTCATCGTTTAAAGTTTAAATTCATTAAGTATTGCGTATTCGAATAATCATTTTACAAGCAAGTTCAAAATGCATTAAAATCATTTGCGTTTGGCGAGGAAAACATGTTGCTAGCCAAATCGCGTCTTTTCTTGCGCCAAATACTTAGAAAGGAATTTATTTTTTTTGCAGATTTTCTACTGGGATTCCGCAGCTAAATTTCTCTGTTCCTTTATTAGGTACATGAATAGCTTCATTAGCATTTTTTTCAAAATTTTCTGAGTATGCGCTTTAAGAAGACCTTCCTTGTAAATATCATTAAATGGATTAATTCAAACAAAACCAAAATAATGATACTTGTTCACCGATTCAGATAGTAGACGATTATTCCATTATTTAGCTTTTTCTTTCATTTTATTTTAACAAAAACTATGTAATTTAATTGTCATCTTTAGAAAACTTCATTAAAATTTATAAGAAAAAAAGATAACATCCAGGAAACAGATTCAAATTTCAAAATTATAAGAGTTTATATGATATCCTATGATCTATTCAGATATCTGGTGTGCCTTCGTAGTGCGTTTAATATTCTAGGAGGAGGATTGTTAAATACAAACAAACAGTCAGTTAATACAATAGATACAAATATATATACAGGGTGGTTATAATATCCGTATCTCTATTTGGAGCTGTCTGTAAGATCGAAGGAATCATCCAAATGAAACCAAAATCGGTATACTTACTATTGGAGAAGGGGGAAGCAGAATGGAATAATAATAAAAAAATAATTTCAATAATTACTGACAGATGGCACAACTGAGTGTGAAATGTAATGCGTAATACAAGAACAAAAAATTAAGGCGCAGACAGAATGGCACACCTAATTTATTGGAAAATGTCACAGTGAACGTGGTTACTCTTTTGAATGGCGGTGAAACGATCATGGTCAGGTTCCACATGGTCATTGTGCTGGAGGACACAATCCAGGCTGTGCACAACGTGCTCAACTGCGGAATATAATGCATCAGGAGTGATGTTTCGTACATGTTATGATATGCCGTAAAGTCATTGCGGTTTATGACACCTCCACGGCACACAATACTATACATTAAATTCCACACTCAAAAGCGCCATCTTTTGGCGATTATTGCAATTTTTTTTTATTGTTCCATTCTTCTACGTTTATTATTTTCTAAACTTAGAAATGAGTTTTAGTAACATGTACTGTTGTTAGAGTAGTAAAAAATCAAAAGGCAGAGCAATATGAATCAATGAATAGGAAGAATAAGAGTCATTCAAATATATCTATTTCCATATTCTACATAATACCCTACAAAAATGTCCGAATTCCGACGGCAAGAAATCTACTGCCTGTGAAGAAGCCGTGACTGCAGTTGTCAGTCACTTCTTCGTCTTCATTGAAACGTTAACTACAAAGGAACTTCTTTAAGTACCGAAACAGGTGATAAGTGAATTTTGTTGTCCTGACCACGAACCAAATCTTTACTGAGAAAAATGACACTTTCAAATATGAGTAAATCGATGTTTTCATTTTGTTATGAAACTGTTTGTTTCAAATATGACGACTCAATGATTTCAATTCTGAAATACCAGAAATACTCAGAATATTGAAACATGGACATACTCAAAACTGAGCACATAGAGGTCTGTTCATACTCATTTTTGAAACATGAACATACTCAAAAATGATTAAAATCAGTTCAAACTCGTTTTTGAAACATGGACATACTCAAATATGAGCACATAGAAGTCAGTTCATACTCATTTTTGAAACATGGACATACTCAAATATGAACACAGGATATTTTATTCTTGAGTGTGTGCATCTTTTCAGAAATGAGTACATGCACGTTTCAAACTTGAGTAATTTTGATTCGGAGCCATTTTGACTATGCGACATACTCATATTTGAGTATTTTTTAATCTGTTTTGAAAGTGTCGTTTTTAGAGTGTTCAGAAATCAAAGAAGTTCGGCCTGGGCGTGGTTCATGATACACATTAACCCGCTCATCTTTGAACATTTTCACCCACTTTCGAACTTTACTATAACTCATAGCATTACCACCGTAGATTTCATAAATCTGACGGTGAATTTCCGCTGCTGCCAAATTATTTGCACTCAAGAATCGAATTACAGTTCGTATCTCACAGTCGGTGGGCTAATCAATTTTCATAAACATTATAAACTTCTACAGCTCAGCACGCAGACAGGCGATACGGTTGCAAATGCTGTATAAACGCTTGCAAAGCATGCAGGGAGCAGACGTGCATTCGCAATGCAGCAATCACGTGTCATTTTGAGTCTCATTCGCAAACGGACCTTATTTAAAAAATAACCCTCATATTTTATAAAAGGTAAATGCCACAACATTTTTTTAAAAATTAGACTGAATCCTTATTTATTATTATATTTATATTTAGATTTTGTAATTTGTTATAAAACTGATTGAGGATTTTTCAAAGAGAAAAATGGTAGTGATTAAAGTTTTAAGAAAGAAATGTCAAAATAGCATCTGAGATTCGATAAAGATAATAAAGTATGTAAAAAAAGTGTTTTCCTTAAAATTAACATAATTTTTTAAGCTAATTTAATTATTTATGTTTCAATGACATAAAATGTAAATTATAGAAAATATTAAGGAAAAAAGACGAATTTTACCAGTTTAATGCATTAAATTTTCCTTTATATAACACAATTTTATATGTATATGTATAAATTATTTACTGTGAAAATAAAAACTTTTCAAATTTAATTAAATAAATCGTCTTTATCGATCGAAACCGCAGTTCTAAGAAGAGATTTATTTTTAATTTACAACAAGACGCTAAAAACTGCATTTATTCATTTTTATTATTTTTTCTAGATTAACTATCTACGTCGTCTGCATAAAGTCACGAAAATAGACTTTGTTTTCAGTAGATATGCTATTGTTATAGGGTATTAGGAAATCAAATAACAAATGAAATTCAAATAATCTTTATGAAGAATGTTTTAATCTCTTAAGAAATGGGATATTTTCTTCTTTTTATTTACTGGCTTGTTTACCGTTTCAAGATTGAAGGATTTAAAAGTAATGTTCTTTTAAAGGCAAACATATGAACATCTTACGTAAATATGTCAAAACAGCTAATGATTAGTACAGAACTTATTTATTCAATTTGTAATATTTTCAGTTAATTTTATAAAAGGGATTAAAAATGTTTCAATTTTTAAAAAATGTAAATAGAGCAATTATAAAATACTACGTCTATTTATTATCAAGGCTTTGATTAAAATAAAATATTAAAGTAAAGATAAATAGTATAAGCTATTAAATCTTCCTTTATATAACAAAATGTTATTGATCTAAAATGGGTTATTAAAAGTTCCAAAAAAAAATATCTAGAAAACTATAATTTAAAAATTCTGAAAGTTTGTATGACATTCTCGGATCTATGTAGATAACTGGTGTTAATTTCATCGCGTTCCGTTCGATACCCTAGGAAGAATAGTTGTGAAGTAAAAACGAACAGTAAGTTAATATATTAGATACAAGTAAACAGGGGAAAAAATAACGTTCATTACTTTCTACAGTTTAGAACTGGTTTAAGTAACATGTTCTGTTGTTAGTGTATTAGAAAACAAATAACAAAGCAATATAAAACAATGTATAAGAATGATGCTTTAGTCTCTAAAAAAAGTAATTGTTATTTATCAGTTCAAAAGTTTGAAAATCAAGGATTTGAAATTAGTATTTTTAAAGGGGAAATGTAACAATATCTTTAAAAAAAAGTCTTTCCAGCCTGTACCGGGAGGAAAAGGTATATTTCCTTTATCTTCGTATTAAAATTTTAGCTAATATTACTCGAAAACAGCAAACTAAAATACAAAGAACCCGATTTTATACAAAAACATGAACAATAAACTATAATTGAAAAAAAGGAACTGTCCTTTGCTCTTTGGAAGGTGGAAGGAGGAAAAATATAAAAAATATTTCGATCCTATCAGGTTTCGCAAGACAACGCCAGTTTGCATACTCCAAAGTATATTCAAAAACTAAGAGATTAAACATAATTTCATATAAATTAATGATATTTAAATAAAAAAATTAATGAAAACACAACATTTTAATCCAAATAAAATAAATATGTGTAATAAACTAATCATAACTGAAGTGTAAGATCTACTAAAATGAAAACAATGCAAATTTCGATTTTAACTAAATAAAAACTGGAACAGAGTTTAATTATATTATAATTTTTGTAATGAAATGAAAATGCAAGCCGCTATTCCCTCAACTTGATTTGATAAGACTTTCTAAAAGGCTACTTTATATCAGCAAGCTCGACTCTCCAGCACTCCATCCTCGGCTGGAACAAAATAGGCTTAAGATTTAAAAGCCATCATAAAAAAAAAATGAAATGTCGGTCCGTCTGTCCAAACGCTACATATTCTATCCTGTCTGCTGGTTTTAAGTCAATGATGAAAAGGAAAATCCACCAAAGGAAAAGGAAAAGGATGAAAGGGACAAAGTCCTCCAAAAACACGCCTTCCTCCCAGGAGTTTAGGTGTGTTTCTTCGTAAATATCAAGACCTTCCACCAGCGTGTTTCCCCTACAGTGTTTGCCCATACTGACATTGCCTTTCGAGAAATTTAATAGAATTATTTGCATAATGAATGATAAAATCATACGGATAAAAAATATTATAAAATAAATTTGTTGTAAATTTAAAAATCTGTTTCATGAAACAATTCCTATTGTTACAAATTTTATATTTATTACATTGACCCAAAATATTATTAATGAACACCTTTCTACTTAACTGCGAAAATCAATGTTGCATGAACTAATTATGAAAACTATCATTTAGTATTGAAATATTTACATATTTTGTGGGTTCATAAGAGCTGCTTTGAGCCTGGTGAACATAATTTGCATATATTTTGACATATTCTTAACGTACTTTATATATACATGTATATAAATCAACATTTGAACGAACAGTGGTTTTGGGGTCTGAGGGTCATGATCGGTGATAATATACCGAAATTGCTTTTTCTGAACGGCTGCAATAGGTAGCTTTTACATTTTGTAATGAAAGCTACCTAATAGACTGGAATCCTTATTTACTATTATATTTAGATTTTAATGTTGTCAATTTTCATAAAATTGAATCAAAATTTCTCAAAGGGAAGAAAATCAGTGATTGGAGCTTCAAGAAAAAAAATGTCTAAGTAGCATCTGAGATTTTATGATCATAATTAAATATGAATGTTAAAAGAATGCATTTTTCTCAAAATTAACGTATATTATTAATTTACATTTATGTTTCCCTGATATAAAATGTAAATTATAGAAAATATTAAGGAGGAAATACACATTTTACCAGTTCAATGTATTCAAACTTCCTTTCCAAACTTCCTTTAACACAAAATTATTTGTATAAAATATTTATGGCGTAATTAAGATCTATTCTAATTTAATCAAATAAATCTTCTTTATCAATAGAATCTGCAGTTGTAAGAAGAGTTATTTTAATCTACAAACATATGCAAAAGATTGCATTTTTTCATGCTTATTATTATTTAAAAAAATTAATCATGTACGTCATCTCTATAAAGTAACGAAAATAGATAAATTGTTTGTTTTCAGTTAGTATGCTATCGTTAGGGTATTAGTGAATCAAAGGACAAAGCAAATCCAAGCAATCTTCATGAAGAATATTTTAATCTTTTAAGAAAATATTCTTCTGTTCATTTACTAGCTTGTTTACCGTTTTAAGATTGAAGGATTTAAAAGTTACGATCTTTTAAAAATATGAAAATCTTTAAAGATAAATGTCTCAAAACAGCTAATGTTATCGTATATATTTATTCAATGTACAACAATTTTGGTTGGTCTTTCTATAAGAATTTTTTTAATATTTCAGTCGTATTTTCGTATATAGAGTTATTGTAAAATAATATTTCTATGAATTATCTAAGCTTTGATTAAAAGAAAATGTTAAAGCAAAAATAAATAGTATAATGTCATAAATATTTCATTACATAACACAATTTTGTGCATCTAAATTACTTATGGTGAAGTTAAAATAACAATTCCAGCTTTCTAACTCTATAAGCGTTGAACACTTTTATTTTCTTTTTTTGCCATTATACAGTTATCGAATAAAAGGTTTGTGATGCAAAATTTGTAAATTTATGTTGATTTGTACCACTGCATAAGATAAATAAATATGTAAAACATTCAAATAACAATCTGCATACTGATTATTGGCATAGCTATTATTTTATGAACGGTTTAAAAATGTGCAAAAATATTTTCAAACGCTCATAAAATTAATTTAATTTTACTGTCCTTTAATAATAGCATATTTATCCTTAGAATCCATAGTTGAAAGAAGATAATTATTTCTAATTTACAATCAAATAGAAAATACAGCATTTATTCATGTTTATTATTGTTTTAACTTTCTCCAAACTAATTAAAAATCGTAATGTAAAAAGAAAAATCTAAATAAATATTTCTTGTTTTCTTTAATGTAATACTATTGTTAGGTCATTAACAAATCAAATGAAAATCAAATCCTAACAATCTTCATGAAGGTTGATTTAATCTCGTAGGAAAACACTGGTGTTTGCTATAGCAGATTATCTGCGGATGGATATAAGCCGATGGGGATTTGCCCTTAACGTGGTCTTTCTAAAGAAATCTAGCCAGTATTTAAGGCAAGATTTAAATAAAAAATTTTGCAGACGAGCGCGACATGGGTTTAAACCCAGAATCAATAACGTGTAACTCGTCAAACAATTTTCAGCAGAGAAACTTTCAGCCACTGGTGATAATCTTTTAGGAAATCGGATATATTCATAACTTCATTTACTCACTTCTTTAAGGTTTCAAGATTGAAGAATTTAAAAGTTATGGTGTTTAATTTAAACATAAAAGCACCTTTAAAATAAAATATGTCAAAATAACAAGCTTTTAGAATCACATTTATTTGTTCATTGTTTTATATATTTAGTTGATGTTTTTTCAATTTCTCAAGAATTTTTTTATAAATGTGAAATGAACTTTAATACAATAATTCTGTCTACTCCGTGGCGTACCCAGGAGTGTGTGGGGCGGGGATGTTATGGATAACCTTATTTCTTAAAATAAATTTTAGCCTTTTTTTAAATTACTAATTCTGCTATTATATAAGGCGAAGATTTCTATTATAAAGTAGTGGTATCCATAACCCACCTCCTTTAGGTACACCAATGCTCTTCGTGTTATCTAAATATTGATTGAAACAAAATTGTAAAGCAAAGCTAAATCGATTTTTTTAATGCTATCACACATTCGAGTTATAAAGGATATTTTTAATGTTACAAAATTCATAATATAAAAACAGTTAAATTAAAAAATATATATATATCTAATATAATAGGTCGACTCTTGTGATATTTCTATCCTTCTAAAATATTTATAATGGTATCAAAAGAACTACACAAATCCATTATTTAAAAATAATATCCATCGGAATCAGTATTTAAGACATTTATTTGTTAGATGCAAAAAATTAAAGCACCTTTATTTTTTGCACACTTATTTGCAGGCCCATGCACAAATTCTATGGAAATGTGGCCCACGTGGAATTAACAGGAATTTTGTTATGGTCATGCGATGCTGATCAAATCTCTCAACGGGCGCAATACTGAACAAGTGGGTAAGTGTGATCGAAGATCGCTCAAAGGGTTTCGTTTAATATTCCATTCAAAACACTTTATCCTTTCTTTAATAAATCCAAATTTTTAAAAAAGTCATGTTTTTTATAATGTAAAAATTTACCGGTCTATTTTTTCGTTTTTTCGAATATCTAAACCAGCCCGCTATTATATTCCCTGATAATAATGTCTGTCATGTGGACTAAATTAGATATTTTTAAAAAAAATTCAAAATTAAACATGTTGTACACCTTCAAAATGTTAAAATATGCGAATATTTCCATAATCGGGATTCATCATGATTTAATACGTTCCTCAAACTCATATATTCACTATTTTCTCTTACTCATATTGATACTCGCTGTGTATTATTCTCAAACATATGAAAAATTAGTTAAACTTCCAATATGACGTCAGATTTTTCTTTTAATTCTCTAATGACGTGATATTAATCTGCTTTGTGTACATACACATACTCATACTCCTTGTATTATTGAAAATCTTTGAAAATTTCCGTTTTATTACCACTATGACGTCAATCATTTTTATTTCATATTAATATTTTTTACAATTGGTGAAACTTTTTATTTCATTTTCATTTTTCACGTGGAAATCGTTCAATAGAAAATTAATTATTGTAGAAAGAATTTCACTGTGGATTTTTAATTTTTGGCAACTGCTTTAACGAAAAATGTTTAAATTTAATAGGGCAAGGCTGTTAGAATTTTTGTTTTTTATCTCTATTCATTAAAATATTACGATTTTTTCAAATTTTAATATTTTGAGCTTCATAGCTGGTATTCAGATAGATATACACTAAGTTTCAACTCTGTACGTTACATAGTTTCTGAGAATGGCTCTGTGACGGACAGACAACAGAGCGGGAGAGTATTGGGGTTCCGTGAGATGAACGAAACCCTAAAAATGGTGCTATAGTCTGTCTTAAAAGTTTAGGGACACGCTAATGAAATTGGTCGAAGAAATATATATATAAAATTTACAATAAATATTCAAAATGTAATTGAAACGAAACATTGTAGGGAAATGATTTCATCAGCATACTTTATTTTAAAAATATGCATTTTTATGCTTTTGTTGAAAAACCACTGTCTCAAAAGTTCAGGCACATTATGCAAACGTTAACAAATGCTAGATTGACTTCAACGAACAAATCATTCCGCCCAACGAACCTTTTTTCCTTAGCAGAATAAAAGCAAATATTGAATTTCCGTTGCTAATTTATGATGCCGAAAGCTACGGAATTCACAAAAGTGTACATTTTAAAGATATTTATAAAATAAATTGTAAAGTAAGACAGTTACTGAAATTTCTAGGATATTAACTCATTCAAAGCAAGGAATATACAGAAAACTAGCTAAAAATTGCAATTTCGAATGGAAAGGAAGTTGCGAGCGGCCACGTGTAACAAGCATTCCGATTGATCGAAAAATTAGAAGATTGATATCAAAATATGTCCATAAGGCAAAATCAATAATAATCTCGATGTCACTGTCTCAGAAGACACGATGCATAGGCGCATAAAAGGCTACAAGAGCATTGTTTTGAAGAAAATGTGTTGTAAATCGCGCCTAAATTCACACCATAAACAGACCATAATTGATTGAACTCGAAAGTACAAGTCATATGGGGTGGTGTGGGGTCATACACAAGTGGCTCACCTTATTATTTAACAACGAAACGAAGTGGAATCTGGATGGTACTGCGCGCTAGAATTGTTCCTGGCATGACCTCAGAAGACAACGGCGTAATTTCTTCAGCAGACGACAATGTGGCAAGTCTCTGATGGTTTGGGAGACGATTGGCTTTAATGGAAAAAATTGCCTTTTAATACTCCATAGGATACAAAATTCAACAAAGTATCTAAAGACACTATAGCAAGATCTACTTCCATTTAGTGACATCTTACGGGGTTTTGAGTGCATGACAATGCTTCAATTCAAAACTAGCATCGCACAAAACAGCAGCTCGTACAGTACCGTTCGAAATGTTAATGTTTTGGATTTGCTAGCTTTAAACACAGACTTAAACCCAATACAGATGATTTTGGGGTATATTAATCCATGATGTATAGGAGAATGAAAAGCAATATGACTCAAAGAACAAAAGTGGCCATTGAAAAAGCATGGTATTCTATGCCCCCAATAGTACTTAAAAAACTAATTCATTCAATGGAAACACGATTATTTGAAATTAGCTGAATCCTGGAAAATAGCATTACTAAATAGCATCATGTAAAAGTTTTAAATTGAGTATTTTTTTTTCATTGTGCTTAAAATATTGAGACACTATATAGATACAGACTTTTATGACTTTTTATCTAAGTCATGATAATTTATCCATATATTCATTTTGAAATGATTTATTTGAAGTATTTTATAGAATCTAATAGGTGAATAATATGAATTTGTTTAATTTTGTATTGCTATTTTCTAAACGACATCCATCGGAAGATCATAAATCATATTACACTTTTGCCAACCATTCAGCTTTTTAAAGTCAAATAAACATAGTTTTAACTAGAAAAAAAAAATAATGTTCCATGTGCATCTCATAATAAATAAATAAATAAATAAATAAATTGTCAAAAAGTACATGCAGCAATTTGCTGGATCACACATGTGATTGGAATTTAAAGAAATTTCTGTTTTTGACTGGAAAATTTTAGAAATTTTTGAGCTTAGGTTTGCGAATTTTTTGCGTTTTGAGGGAAAAAGGATATATGTAAAAAGTCCTTCCGTTCTGTACCGGAAGGAAAAGGTAGCTTTCCTATATCTTCGTTTTAAAATTTTAGCTAATGTTACACGAAAACAGCAAGTTAAAATGCAAAGAAACGTTTACAAAAGATTCGTTAATACTGAATTTGAATAAGAAATTCGCCAAATTATTGAGCAATAGCCAAATTAGCTTCATTTATGAAGACTTATTTTGGTCGCCAAATTTGGCGATATTTCGCCAAATGTCGCCAAATTTGCCAAATTTGTCGCCAATGTCGCCAATTTTGGCGCTAACGGATATGAATATATAGTTTTATGCGTATGATTGGGAAAATTATTACAACAATGAAAGAAAATAATTTGCGAGTAATCGCGTTAATGTGCTGTTTTGTTTTAAAATGTCAGCCACTCTAGAATTTCAAACTCCTCTATCTCAGCCATTTTTTAAGATATAGGTAAACCAAAAAATGCTCTGGAATCCTTGTATCAAGACCTAACACGTAATTAAAAAATAAATTTGGATTTTTAACTTTTTTGTATAATTATTTTAGTTTTAATTTTTTAAATGGCCGCCATCTTGAAACAAAATGGCGAACCAAGCTGGCCAACGAGCTCGGTCGAAACATTGGTGAGATTAATACACACAATTAGTTCCATCAAAATCGATTTATAAATACGAGCGTTATCGTATGACATAGGTCATATATATATATATATATATATATATATATATATATATATATATATGGATATATCTATATATATAAATCAACATTTCAATGGAGGGCGGTTTTGGGGTCTGGGGGTCATAATCGGTGAAAATATATCGAAATTTTCCGGAACTGCTTTCTTCCGTACGGCTGCAATAGGTATCTTTATACTTTTTTGCATTGAAAGCTACCTAAAATTCCTTTTCTAATGCGAAAAAAGTACTAAGCTGAAAAATTGTCGAAACACCAATGGTTTAAATTAGATGATTTCAGACAAATTTTTCAGACAATAGATTGGGTACATTGCTCTATTTACGGGGATAATAGGCAAAACAAAGTAGAAATTTTCGTGTTTTAACGAAATTTAATTAGCGGGAAAATTCGATTTATGTTGCGTATTTTTTTGAGAGTTTATTTTTAATTGCATTTTATTATTTAATAATATTTCTGAATTCATTTTATTGGTAAAAAATCATATTTGTAGTAATTTTCAGTAAATGTCAATAAAAGATAAAATGTTGCCTACTTAAAATGTACTTATTTTATTACAATTATTACAAGTATTTTATTACGCAAATCAATCATATCACAATAACAGACGATATAATTCATTTCACTGAAATAATAAGAGTACGAACGCACCTCATTTGTCACGTTTGACGTACAAATTCCAACTTGTTCTGAAATTGATGAAAGGTGACTAAAGTTTCAAAGAAAAGTTGACTTAACCATTTATTGCAATTGTTATAAAAAATATCCTTAAATTCTACACGTATAAAAATAATTAATTAAAGAATAATTTACTGTTGAAAATCCGTTTAGAATTTTTAGAACAGTTTTACTTTTTGTCTATATAATTTTCTTATTTAAGACATGCTGCTTTGTATTAAGGGGCTACTTCACTCATGGGTAAACACCCGATGGTTAATGTTAATCCTATGGGAGAATGTTTTTGAAATATCTTGTTTGTATTTCAATATCTTTAAATGATTTTAAAATGATTTTTATTTTTTGTATTGGATAGCTGAGGTCGATCTCTACGCAAGCCGTATTTTTTTTTTAAATTATTATTATTAAATTTTTATTTTGGTTGTAGTATGTTTTAATGAAGATACTTTCACTTTCAAAATCGGCTCTGAAATTGGAAGTATCTTAATAATAATTTAAAAAAAAACTAGTAAACAAAATCGAAAAAGTAAAAAACGGCCTTTTATAGAGATCGACCTCAACTATCCAATGGAAAAAAAAAACATTTAATAATATTGAAATGTAAATAAGACATTTAAAAAACTGCCTCATGGGTTAGGAAGCAAATGTTTAAGCGTGAGTGAATTAACCTCTTAATTAAAACAGTTTCCTCAAAATATATTTTTCAAATATGGAGTCAAGGGATAAATGATATAAGTAAAATGCATATTGGTTAAAAAGTCTATACAATAAATTTGTATTATTAGTTTAAAATGTGTAATTTAAAATTTTAATTTTTTTTTTTTGCAAAAATTACAATTTAATAAATTGAAGAGCTCGGTTTTCTAAAAATAAAGTATTGATACATTTTTATCATATATTTAACCAACCATCCGTTTAAATACGCCAATAATCACTTGTGTGGCGTGATAGGAATGATTCATTTTTACTAATAAAACTGAGACATAAGCTACGACATAAAGTACAATTTATTTTAATACGGTTATCAAATATATTAAAATTGTCCACAATCTGCAGCAATGTATGTTTATGCAAGGTGATGGCAAACATTTTCATAACATCGATATATCGTTTTAAGGATATCGATGGCAGAAAAAAATATTAATTTATCGGTTTTTGGATATATTTGAAAGTTTTCATTGTCACTCTATGTTTTAATACTTCTAATGATTTATTTTGCTTATATTAAGTAATGTTTTATTTTAAAATGGGTTTTAAGCTTTTTTACGTATGAATGTTTGTAAAGTCAAAGACATTATTCCCTGTATTTTTGATGTAACACAACTTTTCAGATGCGACAGAAGTCGCAACATCACTTAACCTTCCTACCCTGAATGGGTCTAATCGACCCATTTGAATATGTGATTTCATTCAATTCGAACCAGAAAAAATTTCATAATGTAAGTTAATAAAAGATCGACATAACCAAGTAAAATAAATATGTTAAATAGTTTTAAATAAAAATTCTGGTGTGAAATGTTTTTTATCAAGATTGGGTATAATTTCAAAAGGGTAGGAAGATTAAATAATATCTTGCTAAAGCATAAATTTTTGAAAAAATATGTTTTATGTCTTTCCAGGTTTACAAAGAATTAGCCTTATGAATTTTAGATACGTGTGTTGGTAAATACAAAGGAATCTTGGATTCCAGGTTTGTAGAGGATGTTTAAAACATAGCGAAATAAAGTTATTTAAGCTTTTTTATTGCCTGATATTGTCTATTGAGGAATAAATAATTTCTTGTAATATAACGTATCAGCTTTATCAATATTGGTATTTTTCGGTTTAAAATGCTCTAACATCAGTTTTATTAATTGTAGTAACAAATTTCTAAACATCACTTTTAGAATCCATATGAGTACACTAACTTGTTCAATAGTAATAGACTTTATTTTTTTACAGAAACAAAATTGCCACATTCACTTATTCGTGAAAAACACAACAATTTACCAAACAGATAATATTTACGCAAAACACAAAGCAAACCTAAGCATATTTGTCAATTTTGGTGAGCAGGACGTCATTTGAAGCAAGATGGAGGAACATCATGTGAGACGGAGTAAATGAGAATCCTTTTGTCTAGTTTCCGATTTCTCTTATGATATTTAGTTAAAATTAATGTAAATTATAGTATAATGTATTGTTGAAGACCATAAAGGACATTTTAACCTTTTTTTAAATTTTTAGCCACATTTAAACGGTTAAACCAATAATAAAAGTTTTTTAAATAAAATTTCTATTTTTAAAAGAACGCAATAAGTTTAGTTAGATTTATTTTAAAATGTACGTGAAAAGTGCTAAAAGTTAATTTTTATATGTAAAATATTAATTTCTAAGAAATATTGATATATCGGACGTAAAAAATGATGTATTGATATATATTGAAACTCTAACATCAATGACAAATATCGATATTATTTTACCCGATATATCGATATTTTGCTGCCGTTGATTTATCTCAAAATGTACTTGAAAAGTGCTTAAAGTTGATTTTCACATGCAAAATATTAATTTCTAAGAAATATTAGTATATCGGACGTAAAAAACGATATATTGATGTATATTGAAACTCTAACATCAATGTCAAATATCAATACTCTTTTATCCGATATATCGATATTTTGGTGCCGTTCCTAATGCAACTGATTGCATGTGCATTGCTTGCTAATGCTGGAAATATTTATGATACTTCATTTCATTTACTTATTAAAACAAATTGTATCTTCACTTTTAAAAATCTTCAGCAAACTGTCCAGTCATTCGACCGTTTTTAAAGATAACGGTTACTTGACCATATAATGAAGCTTTTTTACAATATTATTGACCAAATTATGGTCAGATTAAAGTTATATTACGGTTATGTAACCGTTTTCTATAAAAACGGTCGAATGCAAATTTTTAACAGTCTTGCTTACATGTGTTAGTTTTATTAGTAAATATGCATCTGCCTTATGATGCTACATTTCTACAAGAGATTTGTGAAGTATTTAAACAGGTGACAGATTATCGAAAACTGACATTTTATAATTTTTAATAAAGTTATTTTTACATGGAAGGCGGCATTTCATACTATATCGATGACGATCTACACTTTAGTACCTGACTTTTGTTTTTGCTACCTCTTATAGTTTTGATATAGGATAGATAACTTTCAAATTTCTTCACTAGGGGCACTGCAGTCACTCTTATATGACTAATAATAAGACATAGTCATTTTACTATTGGTGTGACACTTGTTCCACAATTCTAGCTTTATCCGTTAAATTATTTCAGGATAAAAGGTATGTACCCTGTAGATATTCATGTAGGTATCGATAAGCATATAAACATCAACTTGATTATATTTGAAGATACTGTGGTGTTATTTAGGATTTTCTTCAAGAAACGCATTTTAGATTCTCTGTCAACAAATTTATAGTACTATGATATGTGCGTAATGCATTTACTGTGTCTTGTTTTTCATAGATGAGTTTTTGAAAAATTTCTTGGTGGAAAATTTCTCTCTATTGTTATTTTCTCGTAATTTTATATTACTAAAAAATCCCATGAAAAATACTGTCTTAACTGTTAGCTTTAAAAAACTTCAAAAGAAAATATTTATAATTGCATCAAATGCAAAATACCATATGACAATCCATAATGGTTAACAAACGCATAATTATATAACTGTACTTCGGTAATTTAGTTCGTAACAATTGAATAACAATACATCCACACGTAATATAAGCGCTTTACATTAATTACGGGCAATTTAATTTCAGAAACATCAGGTGATATGCATTATATAATTCTAATGAGTATGCAAGTGCACATATATTAACCTGCTGGTTATACGTATCTGCCTAAGTAGCTTTTAACAGTAATCCTTTTCAAACATTGTGTGTGTGTGTGTGTGCATATTTGCTTGCTGCAATTTTATGTCACTAGTGAACGAAAAAATATTATTTTTTGTTATGTAATTTTAAGTGTGTTTGGTCATTTGTTATTTTATTTATAAAACATGGCAATACATTTTAAAATGTGAAACCATTTTGCAAACAATAAAAATAACATTGTAAAGATTAAAATTAATTTTCATGGAATGATTTAATATTTATTTGTAATCTTTTAGTATTTATTTAATAATATCAGTAACAGAATTTCTAAAAATAATTTAGTACCAATAGTACGACATACAAAAATAAAGAAAGATTATAAATATAAAGCCAAATTTATATTTTGCACTTAATATATACAATGAAAATAGTAATAAAACATAGATTTATATACTCTATCTCTCTTATATAAAAGAGTTCGTCCACATCTGTACATAAGCACGTATGTTTGCTATAGGATCCAACGCTGTTTCATAGGATGGAATCAAATTTGGCAGAGTGATTAAAACCCTCTGACTGCTTATCCCGCGATTTCCACGGGCAAGACATTTGTAGAAAAAAATTATATAATTTACAATTTTTGAAGCAATTTTGTATTACAAATTTTAGTCAAAGGTTGAAAATGAAAATGATAAATTTACTACATATTTCATATACAGGATGATTTGAAATATGTAATAGTATAGGAGATAAAGGTCGATTAGATATTGGTCGAAAGGATTTTGAAAAAAAATTGAGCAGTCAGAGGGTTAATTTAGAAAGAAGTCTCAAAATTTGTTTTTAATCAAATTAATTTTCATCTGCTTAATGTTTTGTAATAAAAACAGCTAATATTTACGACTTTCTTGTTCCTACATTCGAAATATCTTTGAAAATCTAAATTATATATGTATATATATACATATATATAATTCAGATATAGCAGACAAACTATATAAATATTTCAATACTAGATGATATATCACGAAATTTAATGAAATGCAGGTGCAATAACAAGATTAAAACATTTTTTAATATAAAAAACATGAGAATCAATAAGCCACAATGCAATTTAATTTATAGTTTTCTTACACATTTGACTCACATTTTTTCCCTACACTTAGCTAAATGTAATGAATTTATTCACTTCAGTTCCAGATGGCAGCAAATGTTCTAATATTCTTATTATTTTTTATTCTGTCACTTTCTTGGCTCATGTTACTTATCTAGTTCATGGCTATCGTATGAAACCACTTTTCTTCTATCCACAGTGAAGCTTCAACTCGCGTTTCTGCAATTATTTGGACATTGTAACTGAAATTTATTTATAACAAATTGTTTTATTTTATTGTTTACTTTCGACTTTAATAAAATCACTGGAAAAGGGAAGTTCCTGAAAATCTGGTGTGAACGTAGAAAAACGTTTAAGTCTTGTATGTGTGTGTTTTAAACATATATAGTGTGTAACTCTGAGTGCGTATTAGGATATTCTGCCCCTGAAAGAAACATCATGTTTAAAAAATAAACCTGACATTTAATGAAATAAAGCTAAAGGATTTGGCAAACATTTAAAGCATGAATGATAAAAATATTGGTTTTTCCACTTTATACTAAGAATTTGAAGACCTTTATCTAGTCGCTAAAGGAATAAAAAGTCTGTATAAATGGGATCTTTTAACTATATCAAAATAAAATATTACAAATTCATGATTGAAAATTTACGTTTGTTGTTTAAAATGGCGTCATTTGAGCTGGTCAAAATATTTTTGCATTTTTTTTTAGAGGAAATTTAATATCGCTTAAGACGAAATTTAAAACTTAAAAAAACATCTTAATTACTAAAAAAAAAAGATTTATCTTTTTTTTATAAATGAAAATTTAATTATTTTAAACATGACGCCTAAACAACATTAAAAATGTAACCCTAATGTAACATTTAAAACTTAAAAAAACATCTTAATTACTAAAAAAAAAAGATTTATCTTTTTTTTATAAATGAAAATTTAATTATTTTAAACATGACGCCTAAACAACATTAAAAATGTAACCCTAATGTAACATTTAAAACTTAAAAAAACATCTTAATTACTAAAAAAAAAAGATTTATCTTTTTTTTATAAATGAAAATTTAATTATTTTAAACATGACGCCTTTTACAATAATGGAAGTATTCCACCTTTATAAGAACAGGACTAATTCATCCGTTTGTTCGTGCAAAAAAATATACATTATTATTTATATTTTATTTTGATTTTTTTTATATTCATTATTTTTACGTATAATTCTGAAATATTTCTGTTTACGAAAAATATTTATATACAAAATAATTTTTTATAGGCCTAATCATATATTTAACAAATATGTAAAACACATTTCGCAAGTTGTTGATTGTGTGAATCATTTAGTAACTCATAAACATATGTATATACTTAGAATGCTTATCAAACCAAACGATCTAAACAGATTGATTTTAGTCCGACATTTATAATTGAAAATACGAACGTCTAATTACAATGTATAGGAATCTGTTTAAGATCTTCAAAATATCTACTACAATATTCTCATATCTCACAGAACTTGCATCACGTTTAATTCAGAATATTCAGTACATTATGGTTCGAGAATGTTTATAGGATCACGTACATTTATAGATCACAAAGGGTAATCATCACACTTAAAGGGATCACAAAGGGTTTCATCTCTATTACTTATTCTCGACCAGTTTCAAAATGTGATACATCAGGCTTATTTATGTTTAATAAAATCAGATGTGATAATCAATATTATAAAGCAAAAACATGTCCGTAAATAACGTGGACGTCATATTGACTGAGATCAAATATTGCTAACTAACTAACTAACTAACTAACTTGCTAACTAACTAACTAACTAACTAACTTGCTAATTAACTAATTAAATAATTTGCTAATTAATTTCACTTTCACGTCACTTTTTTTTAAAAATTTCTACACTTTGTACAATTCCAATTTCTACACAGCCGATATTCTTAGACGTTCTTTCAAATGCAATATGCATCAAAACTGTATCTCCATTTACTGATTTTCCATGATTTTTTAAATAATTTTCATGCATGATTTCTTGTAAAAAAATCTATCTCTATTGTGTGCAGTCCAATTACGAAAACTTAACAGTTTTGCACTTAAAACTTCCCGTAAGGCATTGTGACGTCACGGTGACTTCCCAATGACGTCACACTGTGACTTTGTGACCGTCGTCGTGACGTCAAGTGACGTCGACGTGAAGTCACTGTGGCCTAAATGTGCAGTCGTTATGGCCGTTTTCAAGGCTTTCTGTGACCTCAGAATGTGACTACTTTGTGAAGTCACCGTGCGACTTCAATGTGAAAAATGTGACGAATCTGCATCAGATAGGGTGATCAGATTTTACCCGAATCCTATCCGGACTGTTCGGATCGACATTTTTTTATGCTACAAGTTTGAGACGTTTGTGACGACACTGCACCAGGTCGAGTGGCCAGATTTTAAACGAATCCAATCCAGAAAGTTCGAATCGATCTTTTTGGATTTGTTTGGCTACAGAATAGATTTGGATTAGTGGTCGGGTGACCTGATTTTCGTGAAATTGATCTGACCCGAGTGGGGTATAATGTTTTTACTGTAAGTCTTGTTCGGAATAGAATCTTGAATACGATCGAGTTACCAGATTTTATTAGAAATTGTGTTACGACACAATTTCTGATGTCGGCTCGGATCTAGAGTCATGCACGAATCCGGGGATATACATCTTGAACATGATTGAATGTCTACTTAAACATGAATGATGGTTGACTGAAAATATATTTCGATTCAACCCGCATTCTTACCCTAACCCAACAACAACAACAACAACAAAATCTGTAGGCCGAGAACCCGACCGAACATAATAAATGATTTCGCATAGATTCGGATAACAAGATTTTACCAAATCCGGATAAGATCGACGATAGGGATGGATCGGCAATAATATTTATTGATGCAACTCGTATTCAAATTAAAATTTTGCATCTGATTGGGAAAACGGTTAAATGTAGCCGTTAAGCAAGAAAATTATAAATGTAAAAAACGCATACTAATATAAAAATAATAGATGAATCCATTAAAAATTTATAATAAAAGTAAATATTTCAATAATATGAAATTCTATTGTGCAAATAACATCTTTTTAAATTAACTTCTACTTCCATTTGTTTTATGTAACCACCAAAAATATTGACAATAATTAGAACTATGCTATTTTGCTGTTAAGTCTTTGTGAAGTGTCCCGTTAAGCAAGAAAATTATAATTGTAAAAAACGCATACTAATATAAAAATAATAGATGAATCCATTAAAAATTATAATAAAAGTTAATATTTCAATAATATGAAATTCTATTGTGCAAATAACATCTTTTTAAATTAACTTCTACTTCCATTTGTTTTATGTAACCGTCAAAAATATTGACAATAATTAAAACTATGCTATTTTGCTATTAGGTCTTTGTGAAGTGTCCCGTTAAGCAAGAAAATTATAAATGTAAAAAACGCATACTAATATAAAAATAATAGATGAATCCATTAAAAATTATAATAAAAGTAAATATTTCAATAATATGAAATTCTATTGTGCAAATAACATCTTTTTAAATTAACTTCTACTTCCATTTGTTTTATGTAACCACCAAAAATATTGACAATAATTAAAACTATGCTATTTTGCTGTTAAGTCTTTGTGAAGTGTCCCGTTAATCAAGACAATTATAAATGTAAAAAACGCATACTACTATAAAAATAATAGATGAATCCATTAAAAATTATAATAAAAGTAAATATTTCTATAATATGAAATTCTATTGTGCAAATAACATCTTTTTAAATTAACTTCTACTTCCATTTGTTTTATGTAACCACCAAAAATATTGACAATAATTAAAACTATGCTATTTTGCTGTTAAGTCTTTGTGAAGTGTCCCGTTAATCAAGACAATTATAAATGTAAAAAACGCATACTACTATAAAAATAATAGATGAATCCATTAAAAATTATAATAAAAGTAAATATTTCTATAATATGAAATTCTATTGTGCAAATAACATCTTTTTAAATTAGCTTCTACTTCCATTTGTTTTATGTAACCACCAAAAATATTGACAATAATTAAAACTATGCTATTTTGCTGTTAAGTCTTTGTGAAGTGTCCCGTTAAGCAAGAAAATTATAAATGTGAAAAACGCATACTAATATAAAAATAATAGATGAATACATTAAAAATTATAATAAAAGTAAATATTTCAATAATATGAAATTCTATTGTGCAAATAACATCTTTTTAAATTAACTTCTACTTCCATTTGTTTTATGTAACCACCAAAAATATTGAAAATAATTAAAACTATGCTATTTTGCTGTTAAGTCTTTGTGAAGTGTCCCGTTAAGCAAGACAATTATAAATGTAAAAAACGCATACTAATATAAAAATAATAGATGAATGCATTAAAAATTATAATAAAAGTAAATATTTCAATAATATGAAATTCTATTGTGCAAATAACATCTTTTTAAATTAACTTCTACTTCCATTTGTTTTATGTAACCGCCAAAAATATTGACAATAATTAAAACTATGCTATTTTGCTGTTAAGTCTTTGTGAAGTGTCCCGTTAAGCAAGAAAATTATAAATGTAAAAAACGCATACTACTATAAAAATAATAGATGAATCCATTAAAAATTGTAATAAAAGTAAATATTTCAATAATATGAAATTCTATTGTGCAAACAACATCTTTTTAAATTAACTTCTACTTCCATTTGTTTTATGTAACCACCAAAAATATTGACAATAATTAAAACTATGCTATTTTGCTGTTAAGTCTTTGTGAGTGTCTTTAAGTAAGTAAGTGTCTTTAAATGTGTATACTTTGCCACATTTCCCCTCTCTCAGTATCACGAAACTTTCTGACACATTTATGAAAAAATTTTTAAACGCATGGCACTTGCATGCCTGATTATTAAAGCGATTTGGAATGAATACCTTTTTTCAATTTTTAGATAAATGAAATACTTAAGACCAATTTCGGTCACATTTTTCCCGTTTCTGACGCTGCGCGTCGGAAATTCGGTTCAAAACAACGAATTTGATAGTGTTTTCTGAAACAACTTCTGCCGTTACCAAAAATGGAAAACGCCATTCTATTACATATACTCTGAATAAGAATACCTGCCAATTTCATGTGTTTCCGAATAAAAATGAATTCAGAAATTAGTTATTTTGGATTTGAGAACAACTTTAATGAAAATATAAGTATAGATTTTAAAATAAGCATTGTAAAAAAACTTATTAGGAATCCATTTAAATGATAGATCTACCTATTGTGTGATATTATTAAATAATAAACATTGTATCAAGCAGTAAAACATTTTTCGAAGCAAATGAAATTGAAAACTTAAGATCATAAACGCAATATATATATATATATATATATATATTCTTTACAAATTATTTCATTTATAGTTTTTTTAAAGAATACTAAATGCAGAACTTAAATATCAATTTTTACTATAAAAAAATTCGATAACACAACTGGAAAAATTACCTTAACTGAATAGCTATTTTATTGTTTCGTCAATATTCATTATTTTTGTGTACCTAATATTGACATATCTTGACAAATAAATTTATAATGCGTTAAATTATCACAATTATTCCAAATGTACCAAAAAATTATTTCTCGAAACCTCCACTAGCAAAGAAATTTTCAAATTGCAAATCAAATATTAATAGTTTTAAAAATTGCAATGTTTTTAATTATAATGAATAACTATGAAAATTGAACTAAGAAATGCAAAATATAAATAAATTCCTCATTATAAATAGCACTTTACATTTAGAATACATATCGTTAGTAAATACTTTAAGCTTTTTTCCAAACTGTCTATTAAAAAAGATTTAAAACATTACAGACAAAATTTAATACAAGTGATTTTTAAAAAAAAAGATTTGAACATCTTAACTTTTAAATAATGCACTATTAAATGTACCATTACTAAACATGCACTATTAACAAAACTGAGAAGACATTAAACTTTACCTGCTAATCTATAAGTAAAACCACCAGTTCTGGGGCTTAAGTTTTAATGGTCCTTGACTGCTTCCTTTTCATTGAAAAATGAGACTAAAATCCACTTCTTTAATTTTCAAAGTGTTCCAGCAGAGATGTGTTCATAGATCTGAGATATCAAATATCACGCAGACCTTATGAACGGACCCAGCTAGACACAGGAAGAGGTTAAAATGGATGATTCACTTTAAAACGTTAATTTGCTTACACGGTATAAATTCCACAATATAATTCCACAAACTTAAAAGAACACAACACACTCTAATCAGGCGAACTTGGAATGAAAGTAATCGCCTGCCCTCAATATGCGCGATTATGGTCTGCGCAGTGTTGTTTACCACAAAGTAACATCTAGCAGGTGTTTCCAGAAGAAGAATAGAAAGAAAACAATTTATTTAAATAAGGACATTTCAAATGCTCAATAGTTTATATGGCTGACAAATAATTTCTAATGAAGCTATAATATTCTATTTTTATATGAGAGAGTTTAGTATTTTTAGAAATAAACTGTGAAAATTTATATATTTATATATTTTTTGATCACTTGCATTTGCTTTAGGCGTCTAAAGTAAACATAAATTTTAAATAAAAATTGATTTAATAGGCTTTATAAAATAATTACGGCATAAATATAAATACTATTCTGCAATCAGATTTCCTAAATACGAATTTTTCATTTTTTACACTCTATTGAAAAAAGAAATATATTTAATAGAGGTGATATCTTACTAAGCACTGACCAGTTTTGTGATAAATTGCTATAGGAATGACATATACTTTATGACATATTTTTAATTCATTTTTGTTCGGAAACGCATTAAATTGGCTGGTGTTTTTATTCAGAAACTATGTAAATGAAAGACGTTTTCGAATTTTTGGTAAAAGCAGAAGATCTATCAGAAAAGAATGCCAAAGTCAGCGTTTTGAACCAAATACCCGACGTAACATTGAAAGAAAAGAGAAAAACCATTCGTCACGTGACACGAATTGCTTATAACTCTATAAGTAATTTATTTATCAAAAAATGGAAAACTCATTTCGATTGCAAATTGCTTCCATAGTCAGTCCTGCCCATTATATGCCTTGCGTTTAAAAATGAGTCAGAAATTATGTCAGAAAGCTTCGCGTTGTTGAGCAGGTCAGTTGAAAACCACCTTAATTATACAGTACAAGGAAAATCTTGAACGCGATCGACGGTCACCCCGACCAGACCATGTTGGTATCGAATTCGCAAAAATGGTGTCCTCACCTTTTAAACAGAAAGCTGATGATTGTGCTGAGTGGCCCCTCATAATAATTAAAGATTGGAGACTTTTAAAGAAATATTTTTAGTATCACAAAATTAGCAAATGAGTTCCATGTGGTAGTAGAAAAAAAATTAAATGTTTGTATTTAAAATGCTAACAAATCTCTAAATTTCTAACAGTTTTATTAGAATGGGAGATGTATTTCTGAATTACTTTCCGCCAAAACTTTCCTACGTTACTAAATTTCTATTTAAGGATTTTTACCTGTGTATTATATAGTATATTTTGTTAAATTTCATGAAAATGGTAATGAAAGTTGTAAAAAAAATATCTGCCTCATATATGTAGACAGATTTTGATTTATTATTTTATTTTGGAAATACTCAATATATTTAAATAGTGTGTGACAATGTTTTTATTAATGATTTAGGTACATGACATTAATTCAATTCTATATTTTATGAGTTTTTTTTTTTAATTCACTCTCCGATCACACCGTGAAGTTACAGAGTGTTGGCATTTTGGTCATTAGGTTTTACGTGACTTGTGTGACTTGCAGTGACGTCATTGCAACGTCACAAAATTTTTTAAAGCTGTCAAAAAGTAATTTTCTTGGTGCCATAAAATGTTCTAAAGTTGATTTTAAGTTTTCTTTAGATCTCCAAGACGTTCACATTTTGGTCACATTGTGACGTTACAAAGTGGTGGCATTATGATCGCAGATGTGACGTGACGTACGTGACTCACAGTGACGTCACAATGACGTCGCTGTGACTGTGCATGCTATGCGGGTACGTAATAGTTGTGCATTTTTTTCCGACTAATATTCCATAACGAAATTAAAACTTCATCAATAAATAAAATAATATATATAAAAACTCAAATTTAAGAGATATGTAATTGAACTACGCGCTTAAACCAATGAAATGATCAGAATGAAAAAGTCTGCTGTAATATTTTGAATAAAAAATTCCCCACTCTGTCAACCCTTCTTATCAAAAACCATAACAAACTACCAAATTTGAATTTATAAAGAGATATCGTATTCATTTATTGATAAATGCGGGTAACTACATGCAATAAAATAAAGAAAATGATTCGAAGACTGAAATTTTTAATTATTAAAATTAGTTGATTGGTTTTTTTCGTGTATCGTAAAATTCATTGAAAATTATGTAAGTCTGAGATAAACCGAGAAAGATTTTTCTATTTAAAGTTTATTTTCTTATAAATATTTAAAACTTATACACATGTTAAACATATTTTACATAATGTTGATTATGTCAATCATTTAGCATTTCATAAAAATATGTATATGCTCAGAATGCATGTTAAGACAAACGCTTTAAACAGATCAGTTTTAGTCAAAGATGTATGTATGATTGAACATACAAATGTCTAATTATAATGTATTGGATTAAGATCTTCAAAGTAGACACCAATATTCTAATGGCTCACTGGACTTGCATTTATGGTGAATTCTGAATTTTTAGTGCAATAAAGGTACCAAAACGCTGATTAAATCACGTTCATTCACAGATCGAAAAGGGTAATCGTTTTACCTTTATTGCCTACTCTGACATCCTAAATGTTATATATCAGGTTTATTTATGTTTGGCAAACTTAGACCATACAATGTTTTTGATACAACTGTTAAAAATCTTAATACAATTTCAAATTAATTTATTCTGAAAACATATTCATTTATTTATTAACACGGTGATAAGTTAATTAATGTAGTATTTGTAATTTAATCATTTAACCACATGATAATAAAATTTTAAAAAAATGAAATATTAGAATGTGTAAGTATGACAAGTTTGTTAATTTTTCAAAATTTTAACTAAGAATGGTAGAAAAGAAATGGTTGTTTTCCAATATTCTACTAAACATTTGCGAATATAATCCATTTAGTGGCGTAACAAAATGTCTGTAAAAATGACATTATTATAAACTAATTGTAGTAAAGTGCTACAAATTAAATTTGAAAACGCATGCTTTCTATTTTTTCTTCTTTAAATGACATTTGAATTGGTCAATGAGCGCATTTTTTTATCCAACAGATTTTTATTAGCATTTCCTCTCGATGGAGGCAGAATATAAAAGTCAAATCAAACCACTTCCGGAGACGCAAGAATACTTACATGGCCTAAACTAAACTTTTAAATCTATTTTAAATATGTTTAACTTTGGAACTGATGATGGAGCTTTACGAGCTTCGAAACAGCTATTTGCTACTTTATATGTATTTTATTTGTGCTATTTTTTACATTGACCATTTATCTTAATATAACGGCACAAAGTTCAATCCTCCCATTTTAAATACAAACTGCTTCAATTCTTATTAACGAAAATTTAATTATTTTAAACATGACGTCATTTTCAATAGTATAGGCATTTTTCTGAGATTACGCCTAATTTGCAATATTTTTTTCTTCATCCGAAGAACAGGTGTTTAGTTTCGAATGTTCAATATTTATATAACTGACCTCTACATAAATTACATATTTTTTTTACTTAATCATATATGTACCGTATATGTAAAACACAGTCTATATATTGTGAATGATGTCACTCCTTTAGCTTTTCATACACGCCCAGAATGCTTATTATACCAAGTCACGCAATAAATAGATGAGTTTTAGTCAGACATTGTGATTGAACATGCAAACGTCTAATTATAATGTATCGGAATCTGTTTAAGATCTTCAAAGTAGCCTATATAATATTCTAATAGCTCACAGAACTTGAATTAAAGACAAATTATAAATATTTAGTACATTATGGTACGAGAACGCTTATAGAATCAGGTTCATTTACAGATCACAAAGGTGGTGCATATACAGATCGCAAAGGATAACTATTTCATCTCTATTAGTTGCTCTTGACCGTTTCCTAAATGTAATATTATTCATTATGGCTTATTCATGTTTAGTAAAATCAGATGAGACATAGTTTTTAACATAACTGTTAACTGTGTTGCAAAGTTAGAAAATTAATTTTTAATTGGAAATATTTAATACATTTTCAGCAGTGTAATTTTCGCTTTATTTAATGACAGACATTCTGTGATTAAATAACGCGAAGATTGCTAGTCTAAAAAGGGTGGTATAAATTTTGAATAAAAATACTCCAATCAGACAACACTTATTATTAAAAACCTTAATAAAATTTCAAATTTGAATCTATAAAGAAATATATTATTAATTTAGAAATATGGTGGTAATTAAAAAAAAAACATCATTTGTAATTAAACTACGTAATAAAGAAAAGGATCAAAAGACTGAAAATTTTTATTATTAAACTTAATTAATTCACTTCTTCGTGTAAAGTAAAAATCATTGAAAATTACGTCAGTCTGAAGTAAGCGAAGGAAGTTTTTTTCAATTTGAGGTAAATTTTTTAGTACTTATTTATAACTTTTATATATGTAAAACATATTTTACATAATGCAGATTGTGTCAATCATTCAGCGCTTCATAAACATATGTATATGTTCATAATGCTTATTAAACCAAACGTAGTAAACCGATCAAATTTCGTCAGTCATCTATGATGGTACATACAAATATCTAATTCTAATGTATTGCATCTGTTTAATAACTTCAAAGTAGCTACTACAATATTCTAATAGCTCACAGAACTTGCATTCAAAGCAAATTCTAAATAGTTAGTGCATTATGGTACGAAAACGTTTATAGAATTAGGTGCATTTACAGATCAGAAAGGGTAACCGTTTCATCTCTATTACTTGCTCGTGATAGTTTCCTAAATGTAATATATCAGTCTTCTTTATGTTCGATAAAATAGTGTGAGATAATACACTGCTGGCCATACAAAGTGCAATATCAAGAAGGACAAGAGATATCAAAGCCAGATTTACTTTAGAGCTTACACATAGTATCAATGTTAATTAATTTGAAATACAGCCTTCTTTGAGGTGAGGAAGACGAGAAAATTAGTAAGAAGTGTTGACTCCACGTCTGTCAATAACCGCTCCTACACGCCACAGCATTGACTGAAAGAGGCTTTGGATGTGTTATTGGGGAATGTCAGCCCATTCTGACTTCACACACAGCCAAAATTCATCTGGTGTACCTGCTGGTGCGGCATGCCTGGCTCGGAGTTCTCCAATCATTGACCAGACATGTTCGAGTGGCGATAGACCTGGTGAATGGACAGGCCAGGGTAACAATGCAATATGATGAGGCTAAGAAGGAAGCTTGAACATTGCGTACAATATGTAGTCACGCATTGTTCTGTTGAAACGTGTCCGCAGGCAAGCCTTGAAGGTAAAGACAGATAACAGGCTGCAAAACCTCAGACATGTAGCGCTGGCTGGTAGTTGTACAGTTAATGGGTACTAGGGAGGTGCTGGAGTGGAATCCAATACCAGCCCACACCATAACACCAGGACCAGTGCAGGATCAGTATGACGATACATAACACAACAATTGAGAAGGTTCTCTCCACGGTGTCTCCAAACTCTAATCCGACCATCGTAGCACTGCAGGCCTGATTCGTCTGAAAACACAATGTAATGTTATTCGAATGTCCATCTTCGCCGTTCAGTGCACCATTGCAAACGCAAACACATGTAGTTTAAAGTCAAAGGTAAGCGAAACAATGGACGCCAAGTGGACATTCCACTGTACTTCAAATGATGTCGAATCGTTCGTGTGGACACTGATTGTTGTGTTACAGACTGTAATCGTTGTGATATGGTTGCAGATGTGACAGTGCGCTCCATCAATGTCACGCGCACAATATGCCTGTCTTCCCGTAGAGTGGTGTGACGAGGCGGTTGCAATCGCTCCTGTCAGTCAGTCGTTCCCTCCTGCACCACCGATTCCATATTAACATGACTGTTGCTTATCTACGCCCGACACGATGACCTATTTCTCGGAAGGATAATCCGCAATCTCTGTATGCTACGATTCCGCCACGGTCGAACTCAGAAACGTGCTCGAATGGTACTCGTAGTTTTCTACGAGGCATACTAAAGCTGCACACACAAAAAATCGCCCCAGAGAACAATTCACATTCTTCAAAACGACAACCTTTACTTCCTTTATATACAATTTGTAAGGGGCGCTGCAGTCGCCCATAATATACGCGTGCGCTGAAATCGTAATCATTTGCATATCCTATCGAGATGTACGCATGGTGCAAATTTCACGTTGTTTGAATGATTCCTTTATGGTGTTACATTTTGAATGGCCAGCAGTGTTGTTTTGAAAAAGCTATTCAAAATCTTAACTTAAACTGTCAAATTTACATTCTAAAAACACATAATTTATTTATTTACTTATAAATATGATGGTATTTTGAAACAAAACCGAGGCGGAATGCAAATGTGAAAAAGTATTCTATTTTAATAATCGGAATATATGGCTGCACTTTTATAAATTCGAATGTTAAATTCTATACATTGTATACTTTTCAATGGTGAAATCAGTGCACGTTTCTGAGTTTATGATTATAACTTATTTTTTTTTCTTCGTGCGAAGAACGGCGATAACGTTATTTGTAATGTTCCATGATCGTATAACCAATCTGTGAAAAAAAAAATGAATTTAATCATATGTTCAACTTACATATAAAATTAATTTTATATATTGTTAATTGTGTCGATATTTAAGTATTGCATAAACATATGTATAGGCTCAGAATCCTTATCAATCCAAACAGACTAAACATATCAGTTTTAGTCAGGCATCTATGATTGGACATGCAAACGTCTAATTATAATGTATCAGCATATGTTTAAGATCTTCAAAGTAGCTGCTTCGATAGTCTAATAGCTCACAGAAATTGCATTTACGGTGAATTCTGAATATTTACTAAATCATAGTACGCGAACGCTTATAGACTCACGTGCATTTGCAGATCACAAAGGATAACCGTTTCCTCGCTACAACTTACCTTTTACCGTTCCCTAAATGTAATATATCAGGCTTATTTTTATTTAGTAAATCAGAAGTGACAATGTTTTTTAAAGAACTGTAAAAAATCTTATCACACATTCAAATTATTTTATTCGGAAAACAGACATCTGTTATATATTAATATGATGGTAAGTTTAATCCGAAACCGCATCTTAATTTAATCCCAAAATAAACGATAATATGATTATGGGGCTGTACATATATAACGTTATCACTTTAGGGGGGAGAGGGGATCTTGCATATTGATATCCTAAGATATCTCTAAGATGAGGGGGGGGGCGTGTCTTTTGATATCGTTATCATGTTTCACCCAACCAAAATTTTCTTTTTTTGGTAACTTTTTCTTTACACCTGTTTTTTTTCTTTTAAATCTGTTATCTATTTTTATGAAAATACAAAGTTATTAAAATCGTTAAATGATTATAGAATCATTTCATTCCAAAAAATGCAATATACCAACGTTTGCCATTCCTATTTTTCTGCCATATGATCATGTAATTCGTTGTTAGAAAAACCAGGTTCGAAATGATACTTGTTATATTTACTACCCCTCTGAATGTCCAGCCAAGGGCTAAATTGTAATGTTGTTTTCTCGGTATTTTATTTTAAAAGCTAAAAAAAAAAAGATTATTCCAAAATTATCTAAAAAACCTCATTATATATATGAATGTAAACATTGAGGGTATCAATCATTACTCAATGTATTAAAACTGCATTATATATGTAGAATCCTTCTATATATAAAAAAAAGTAATGGTTTGGAAATGGACCAATGAAAATCTGCGTAGATACCGCGAAATGTATCTGATTGGTCAGAGCTTTCTGACTTTTCTTAGGGGGAATTAACATGAAAGTAGAGAATTTAGATAGGATGGGCGCTATTAGAGGGGTTACCAAAGGGAAGGGACCCGGGTCTGTCGCCAAGTTTGTCGCCAAATTTGGTGGCTAAAATTAGCTGCCAAAAGTGGCGCCAACTTGGCGCTATTTCCAGTATTTCGCCAAATTTCCATAGACTCCCATTGAAATCCAATAGCGTTTACTCGCTTGCAAAAAATCAACAAATTGAGATATTGCAATGCAACAAAAATTAATATTAGCTTATGAATAGAGCTCAATTGAACTATTTACATTATCTTTAAGCACAAACACTAACTATTTACAATATTCGTAACACTATATATACAATTGGTACTTGTTAGTTATCCTGTCCACCAAATTACTGTCGCCAAATTCATATATATTAAACGAGCAAGGGATTTTCCCGATTATGAATGATATAGTAAACGACTGAGAAGATTGTCACGAGACTTGCCCCTTATACTAAATCGAGCACGAGAAAAATATCTAGCTAGGTTCCGAATACAAGGAAATTCCTTTTTACAGGGTAAAACAAACTCAGCGCTGAAAATATTTTTTTGTTATAAATGGAAAAATACTCAAACGGTTTACACGAAACGTGTTGCCTATACAAATTCGAGTATGAGAAATCCATCTAGCTAGGTTTCGAATTCGGTAAAGGTCATTTTGATCTATTAAAACAAACTCAGCACTAAGAGTGCTTGGCAAGGGCGCGATCACGCGGGTGGTTGGTGAGCGTAGCGAGCAGGGGGGCCGAGCCGCCCTAGTTATATAAATTTAAAAAATGCTTGTATTGCAGAGAAACCTGGAGCTTAGTGAACGTATTAACACGGGCTTGTCAGTGAGAGGGCTAGGAAAAAATGGGGAAGAAGGTTGCCCACCTGTTTAGTTTATAAGAAGTTCTGTTTACCCCCGTGCAGGGGACAGGTGCAAAAAGACAATATTACTGTTGAATGCATTATGTAACTAAAAGTTATTATTAAATACTTTTAAATAGTAAGTATTTCTTTAAAATATTGTCTGTTTTTAGTGATATTTTATTAACTAATCTCTTCATTTAAAACATATAAGTGTGCGAATAATAACTGTATAATTACGTATCTGTATATCACTTCGCACGTATAAAAAAAAAAAGAGAAAAATTCTAAAATTAAAATTATATTTCAGACACTGGTAACGATATCATTAGGGGGAGGGGGTCCAAAATTTCCAAAAAGTTGATAACGTTATATATGTACAGCCTCAATAGAGAAAAGATTGAAAATATTGCAAAAGACTGCAAAAGTTAACTATTCAACGTTAACTGGTTGTTTCCTTTGGGGACGCTATTTCGATTGTTTTGTGAAAGTTAAATTGACCATAATATTTAGTTCAATGTGCATTCCAAACCCTTAAAAGAATAGTTAGATAAACCAGTCAACAATACATTCCAAATAAGGTGTAAAAAACAAAATTAGTTTCCTATTTTTAGGTGCGTTCGTGATTATATAAATACCTAGCACCTACAGTAGTCGTCTGGACCGTCCGTCTGTCCGCATATAACAGCGCAAAAACTACCTAACCAAATGGTTTGAAATTTAATATATATAATCGTTATAGAATTTTGGCGAGTCATTGCAAATTTTATGAAAATTGAATTAAAACTTAAACAGTTATTAATAAAAGTTTTCTTCATTCTATTAAATCCTATTTCACGTAATTAATACAATGGTATCCCATGATAGGCAATGGATCTAGGTTACTATGGTGATTACGTCATATTTAAGATGGAATCATATTATTTTCGTATTACTGAGTTCAAAAACCGAATTTGCATACTAAAATTGTTTAATTATAGGAATCATATAATCTATCGAAAATGTTTTGGATAGATGTTTTCGGAGAAATAGAAATTAAATGAAAAAAGAGTCTAAATATGAATTTCAAGTTCTGAAATTTTGAAAGCTAGGCTTAAGTTTCCCATTGGAATTTTTAGTAAATGTCAACAAAGATAAAATGTACTTATTTTATTACGGAAATTAATCATAACATAATAACAGACGATATAATCCCTTTCACTGAAATAATAACGATGATTTTTTTTACATTGTCTTGTATTGGATGTTTGCGCATAGTATGATTATGATTTTAATGTACCAGAATTGTAACTAATTACTTGTAAAAGTGTATTGAAATTTAATTTCATAAAATGAAATTAATAGCTACAATATGAAAATCTGCACATAAAATAAATTTTGTATTCATGCATTTTTGCATAAGAGTGCAAGAGCTATTGCACCAAGATCTGAATATTTACAAAACTAGTCACACTGAGAAAAAAATCTGCCCTTCTCAACTAGAATCTAAATTGTGGCTCTAGAAAAAATAGTACCATGTCATCCCTATAAATTCTAGTTCCTTTTACCAGAGAGTTCTAGAGTCACCTATTAGAATTCAAGAGTGTTTTCCTATATTCTCATGGTCAGACTTATTTAAAAATGTCTGCAAATAGATGCGAACACAAGACGCTACTTTTAGTAACTATAATGCTAGTTTATAAATCCATTCCAAAAATAAAGTGATAATTTCTCGCAGTTTGCACGATTCATTATCGTTTCGTCACCTAGAAAACAAGAGACTAGAAATTCTCGATCATTTCGTCTATTCAGTTTAGTTGCTTACCCTATTCGCATAGCTCGGACTTCTATATTTCTAGTTTAGAGATTTAGAAACAGCCTAACTATTCATTCTAGTTGAAGGAGGTATATATTTTTTCTCAGTGCATAGTACGGACATTTTTTTTGTCACGTTTGATGTACAATTTCCGACTTGTTTATATCGGTCTTATTCCTTTTTTTGCCTGATTTTTGCACAAACTTTTGATTTTTATCTGATCATTTCTAGTCATTTCAGAATTAGAAACAGTCAACAAACAGTCGAAGTTTAGAGCAAAATTTATACTTAATAAAGTTTGTTCGAAATCGGCAATTTAATTTCTCGAATTCTGGTCATTTTTCGTAACGTATTTTTTGTTAAAATCTGTTGCCAATTCCACATGCAAATATTTGCGTAACATCATCAGGAATGAATTTTTTTCTAAATTGAGACAAGAAAAAGAATAAATAGAAAAACACGTTTTAACATAAGACCAAATAATTAAACAACACAGTTGAATAATACTATCAATAACCGGAAATACATTGTGTATTTTATTATAAAAGCATACCGATGGGAAGAGACAATTCTATATATTTCAGTTATCAAATCTGAAGTAGGTACATTTAAAGTCAGCTAAAGATGAACCTTCTGATATTGCACAATAACTTAAATTTCTTTTTCATCTGGTAACACAAAATAGTGCATATCTTTATATTTCAAAATATCGAAGCAATGTTTTTTACATGATTCAGTAAACATTAATATAAATTACTCGACTGAATAAAATATCTTCAAAACAGCTAGAATTTAGACTCACTGAAGGAAAATATAGAAATTTTATCACATTTTATTAAAATTTTTAAATTTTACTTCACTCGTCAAATTTGAAATTCATTCGAAGATCCTACAATCGTAGCTTGTGAAAGAGCAAAATAACTAAAATTTATATTTCAGTTAGTAATATAAAACATTCCGACGACAGATTGACACAAGCATAAAAGAACCTATTGTAAAAGGAACATCTCAATGCATTTGTATGAAAAAAAATAAAAGAGCTTTTATTAAGCGAACATGCTGTTCGAGATCTTATATAATGTCTGTTACACTGAATTCCCGTTTGTAAAATATGGTTTATTTTATTTTATTTTTTTACATTCACATCTAATAAAAAGGTATTTTGTGACAAAATCATGTAAGTATAAATATAAACTACTTATCAAACATATAAATGTGATATGCCAAAATAGTTTTTGAATTTAAAAACACTTCATGAAACTACATATACTTTAGCACATTATATACAAATTTTTCAACGTTTTATTTCACCAATCAAATCTAAAATGGTTATAAATCTGTCCTTTAAATATCATGTTTCATCTATTACCAAAATATTTCGCTGAGAGACGGAACAACAACAACCTACCTAACAAGATATTTTGCAAAAGGAGCATCTGAATGAATTTGATATAAAAAATGAGTCATTGTATGTATGTACCACTCCAGTTTGTGCATAGAAACTTGCTGAGGTTTCTTATTTCCTAAACAGAAAAACTAGTCGTTGGGGACCACCGTAACACTTACCCATCATGGATATGCATAACATAAAATATGAAAATAAAACATGTGTAAACTATTTATAAAATGCACTGCAATTCGAATAAATCGTGGCTTGATGACTCATCAACTTTAAATGCTCTCTTACTGAATTGCGTAAAAGAAACATTCTTATATCTACAAAAAGGATAATCATATTAACTAACAGTTTACTGCGTCGGATGAAGAGTCTTATTTCCAATTAAAATATATCTTTGAATTGAAATTTGAATGAAAAACTGTGTCATGAAAAATCGAAGAGTGTGGGAAAATAGGATTACAAATATCTCGGCAACTGATTATACGATCAACTTCATTCTTTATGCAAAATTTATGTTTTTTTTTTATTGTATTTTATATTCACTCCTTAAGATAAAAAAATTCGAAAATTTTTATATACCTTTTACCAGAACGAATATTTCGAGAGTCCGAAAAAAAATAGTTCCGGATAATCGAGGTTACTGAAATTCAATAGGCTACTTCCCATTATTACACACTAAGCACACACCATATTTGAAGTCTCTATCACAATTTGTTTGGAGGTAGAGCGTTTACAGACACACAGAAGGACGGCAATTTTTTCTCAATCGGCAATTTTCTTTCTGCAATTTCCAGTGTCTGAAACGTGTAAATCCGTCTCTTTTTTTTTCCATTTCTAAAACGATTGCAAGGCACTCGTACTACGTATGATGGGTAAGTAACAGAAGCAAGGGAAGTTTAATCTTCTGATTGGTACCCTTCTTCAACCCAGCAGTCACTTGATATATCAATTTATTAATTGCTTTTTACCATGTAAAATTCAGTTTTATTGAATAAGGCTATTATGTAGAGAGACGGCTGGGTTTTATTAAAATATTTAAAACAATATTTCGTTAGAAACATTTAAATTTGGCATTTGTTTGCATGATTTCAATTACTTTTAAATTTGAATATATTTTTTTCTATAAAAGTTTTGCATATAGTTTTGAATAAATTTAAACAAATATCTTTTTAAAACATTGATTTCATTATATTCGCAGAATACAAGGTCTCACGTTTGAAGAAATCCAAGAAATCTAAGCATAAACCCGTTACATGAAATATAAATAAGTCATGTCAAAACAGCGCTTAAATTTTAAAACATCGCGTGATTTTACAAAAATCTTAATACATTTCTATATAATGTTTTCAATATTTTACTTCATGGATCAAATGTGCAAGTCATTCCATGATCAGCGTTTAAAATTAAGTAATAACTGAAATATTTTCAAAATCATCATTGCGTTCACAAATAGAAAAGGAAAGACGAGTATTCGTAACATTTTGAAAACAACCGATGTTTTTTTTGACAAAAATTATGTAATCCTAAATAATAATAAGTTTTTTTAAAATTTTAATAAGTTGATGACAAAGTAATTATACAATAGTTTGAACAATCAACCATTTTTTCACAAAATTTGCAAAGTCTGAAGGTAAATTCTTTATATAAGCTTCGAATAAAATATGTCAAAATAGTTCTAGAATTTAAAACACATTCTACATTATTTTCTTAATACTTTATTTCGCCCTTCAAATCTACATTGCATTATAAGATCAGCATCCCGCAGATAGTTTTTGAAACAACACAAAATTAAAATTTGTGTTTCATCTAAATCATCATCATCTGAATCAGCCATAAAACATCTCACATGCTATATTGCTAAAGGAACGTCTGAATGACTATATGAAAAAATAAAATTTAATAGTATTAAAAGTGTACGCCACTCTTGTTTGTACTTAAAAACTTCGTTGAAGAATCACACCGATTGTTATTCGCAAAATAGGAAAAGAAGGCGAATATTTGAAATATTGTGAAATCATCGAGAATTTTTGACAAAATTCAGTAAGTCTAAATTAATTTTTTTTTTCTAAAATACGAATAAAAGAATCCAATATAGTTCCAGAATTTCTAGAACAGTCCCGTGTTTTTTGACAGAAATCGGTAAGCGTAAATATAACTTCTTTATGTAAACACTAAATAGGCGATCTTAAAATAGTTCAAGAATTTAAAAACACTGCATGAAACTACAGAAGTTTCAGGACATTCTATTGATTTTTTTTTCTATTGAAATCTATCTATTGAAAAGATTTTAGTTCACTGTTCGAACCTAAAAAGCATTCTAAGATCAGCTTCCCATGTAGCTTTTGAAATAGCACATTAACTGAAATTGCGTTTTCATCTAGTAACATATTCCTGAAGCAAACATTTTTGACAAAATTTAGTAAGTTGAAATTAAATTTCTATATCTAAAATACGAATAAGCAATGAGAAAATAGTTCTAGAATTTCTAGATCAATCACGCATTTTTGACAAAAATCGGTAAGCCTAAATATAATTTCTTTACCTAAACACTAAATAGGCGATGTAAAATAATTCTAGATCTTAAAAAAACTGCATGAAACTACAGAAATTTTAGCATATTCAACTGATTTTTTTAAAATATATTTTAATTCACTGTTTAAATCTAAAAAGCATTCTAAAATCATCTTTCCATGTAGCTTTTAAAATAGCACAATAACTAAAATTTTGGTAACATTTTTGACAAAATTCAGTAATCTGAAATTAAAATTATTTATCTAAAATACGAATAAACAATGACAAAATAGTTCTATAATTTCTAGAACAATCTCGCATTTTTGACAAAAATCGGTAAGCCTAAATATAAGTTCTTTATCTAAACATTAAATAGGCAATGTCAAAATAGTTCTGTAAAAAAAAAAAAAAAAAAAAAAAAAAAAAAACTGCAGGAAACTACAGAAGTTTTATCATATTCGTTTGATTTTGTTTTGATATTTTAATTCACTATTCAAATATAAAAAGAATTCTAAGATTAGCTTTCCATGTAGCTTTTGAAACAGCACAATAAATGAAATCGCGATTTCATCTAGTAACATATTCCTGAAACAACCATTTTTGATAAAATTCAGTAAGCTGAAATTAAAATTATTTATCTAAAATACGAATAAGTAATAACAAGAATAAGACAGGTTCTAGAAATTCTATAACAGTCAAGTATTTTATGGCAAAATTTGGTAAGCCCAAATAAACATTCTATATGTAAATTTTGAATAAGGAATCTAAAATTAGGTCTAAAACCCTACATGAAAATCTACAAAAATTAGCATAATCTATACATATTGTATATCATCATTCAAATAAAAGGAGAATTCAAAAATCAGCTTCCCAGATAGCCTTCTAATCAGCACAACAACTGATATTTCTGTTTCACATAGTAACATTAGATATTTTTGAAACAGCTTTAAATAATCATATCTGAAAACATATATTGCAAAAGAAACACCTGAAAGACTTTTTTATAAAAAAAGAGTTAATATGAAAAGTATTTGGCACTTGTAGTACATAAAAACTTGCTTAGGCATCACACTTGTTGGTATTTGTAAACAGAAAAATAAGACAGGCATTTGTAACATTCCGAAATCAATTGCCAAAAAGTGAAAATGACAGAATTCCATTAAGCCTATAGATAAATTCTTCATCTAAAATATACGTAAGAGATGGAAAATTATTCAGGTTTTCTACAACAATCAACATTTTTGACAAAATTCGGTATACCTAATTTTAAAATTTTTAGTTAAAAGCTATGAATTAAAGATGTGAATATAATACGAGAATTTAAAACCCAGGATGAAAATGTACAAATTTTAGCATATTGTAAGGATTTGTTTTGTACTGTTTTTCACCGAACAAATCTAAAATGTATAAGCTAAGATCAGCTTTCTTTATAGAAATTAAAATAGAAGAATAACTGAAATTTCTATTTGATCTAGTAACATAAGATATTCACGAAACAACCATAAAACATCCTGCTTTGCAATATATATTGAAAAAACAGTATCTGAATGACATTTGATGAAAAAAGGAGTTGATATTAAAAGCATATGCCAAATCGAATTTGTTCATAAAACATTGCTAAAACTTCTCTCAGGGTATTCCAAGTAAACAGAAAATCTCAGAAAAGTACTTTTAACGTTTGGAAAACTATTGAGTACTTTTAGGTAAAATTCAGTAAGCCTAAATTTACATTTTTATCTGAAATACGAATAAGAGATATAAAAAAAGCTCTAAAATATCTATAAAAATCAAGAAATTTTTGAGAAAATTCGGCAAGACTCAATGGAAATTCTATTTGTTGATTTTGGATAAAAGATGTGAAAATAGACGTAGAATTTTAAAACGCCACATGAAAATCTAGAAAATTTAGCATACGCCATGCATATTTTTATTTCACCATTCAAACCTAAAATACATTCTAAAATCAGCTTCCCACTTAGCTTTCGAAATAGCACAACAACTGACATTTCGGTTTCGTCTAGTAACATAAGATATCTCTGTAACAGCTTTAAAGCGTCCTATCTCACAACATATATTGCAAAAAGAGCATCTAAATGACTTTCGATAAAAAAAGCGAGTTATATGAAAAGTATATATCACTGGAGTTTGTACATAAAACCTTGCTAAGGCTTCATACTGGTGGTCTTTTTAAACAGAAAAGAATGCGAGTATTTGTAACGTTTCGAAATCAATCGTCACAAAGATAAAAATACAAAATTAATTAAAGCTATATAAATTATTTGTCTAAAATATGTGTACAATATAACAAAAAAAATTGTGGGGAAAATTTGTGTTTGAATTAGCGATTTTAATGTAGTTTTAGAATGAAAAAAAACGTATGAAAGTATACAAATTTTAACATATTCTATAGGATTATTTAGTACTTTATATCACCGTTAAAAGTTATCACCGTTCAAATCTAAAATGCAGAAGCTAAGTTCAGATTCCTTTATAAATTTTGAAATAGCAGAATAGTTGAAATTTCCGTTTGATCTAGTAACATAAAATATTCCTGAAATAACCATAAAACATCCTGTCTTGCAAGATATATTGCAAAAAGGAGTATTTGAATGATTTTTGATGAAACAAAGTTAATATTAAAAGAGTATGCCAATCGAATTTGTACATAAAACCTTACTAAAAAACTCGATTCTGGGTATTGCTTGTATTTAGAAAAAATAAGAGAAGTATTTGTAATGTTTGGAAAACTATCGTGTATTTTTAGACAAAATTCACTAAGCATAAATTTATATTTTATCTGAAATACGAATAAGAGGTGACAAAATACTTCTACTATCTTTTGAACAATAACGATTTTTTTTTTAAAAAATTAGGATAATACAAATTCCTAATACAAATTCGTTATCTAAACTTTGAATAAGAGATGTTGAAATAGTTCAAAAATTTTATAACACCATATGAAAATATAAAAACTTAACACATCCAATGCAATATTTCAAATGGTTTTTAACAGTAAAAATCTAAAATTCGGTCGAAGATCAGTTTCAGAAATAGTTTTTGAAAGGGACCAATAACCGAAATTTTTGAGTAACATACGATATTCCCGAAACAGTAATAAAAATAATTAATATTAAAACAATATGCCACTCGAGTATGTATACATAACACCTTGCTAAGGATTCCCACTATCGTAAAGAACAAAAGATGGGGAAGGGAGGGGGATTCTCCTTGATCGTGCTTTTGGAAAACCTACCACACTTTCCAAATACTAATTTGTTAATTGTTTATTTAGTACTTAAAATTTTCAATTTAAATGAAAAAATTATATTTCTTTAGATTGGTGATTGTGTTTTAACAAAAATTTCATATAGATATTAAGTAATAAACATTTCAAGTTGGTGTCTTTTACATATGTTTTCAATAACTTTTAAACTTGAATTCATTTTTTATGTAAACATTTTGTACATATGTTGGTATGGATTTTTACAAATACTATAGTATAGTATAGTATTCCAATAATAGTATTGGAATAATTTTTATTTGAATAATACTAAAGCAATGTTTGAGAAAATTCTGCTAGCTTAAACATAAATTCTTTGAGCGAACGTGCAAATAGCTATAAATTCTAAACTCACTGCATGAAAACATAGGACTTTTAACATGTTCTATACAAATGTTTCAATATTTTACTTCACCGATTACATTTGAAATTCCTCCTAAGACCAACCACCAACGTAGCTTTTGAAAGAGCACAATAACTGGAAATTCTGTTTCATCTTGTAACAGAAAATATTCCAACGAGAGATTGAAACCACCATAAAACATCCTGTCTAGCAAGATATATTGCAAAAGGGGCATCTGAATGACTTTCTGTAAGAAAAAAAAAAGAGTTAATATTAAAAGTATATGCCACTTGAGTTTGTAAATAAAACTTTGTTGAAGCTTCAGGCTGGGTGGTCTTTGTAAACAGTAAAAGAAGGCGAGAATTTGTAACGTTTGGAAATCAATCGGCAAAAAGGTTTTTGCGATAAGATTTATTTTGTAAACAGTGTCTTTCACTGCTAAGAAAAATTGATTCAGTGATAGATGGTACCAGGAGGAATTCGTTCTTAAATTTCCGCAGCTAAAGATACAGAGAGAAAAAAAAGCTTAGCTTACATTTTACTGATTTTTACAACGAATGTGCTTTTTCTTCAACGTGCAATAAATTTTGTTTTTGCATCGGTGCTTTGTGGGTGGTTTGATAGATTTTTAACAGTAAAAGAAGGAGAATATCAAAGACGCATGTGTACGAATATTTATAAATGAAATATTTCACTTAAAGAAATAGACAACATAAAATCACATTCTCACATTAATAAGAAAAATAAAACATTTTTTAATGCTGGCTTAGTAGCTCATTCTTTACTATAAGTAATATGCGAAAGAATTTCTTATTGTTTTTATAATCCGGAAAAAGTCTTATCATTTATGAAAAAATACCTATAAAAATATATAAACCAAGTATTGCAACTCACATTCTCACATTAAAAAGAAAAATAAGACATTTTTTAATGCTGGCTCAGTAGCTTATTATTTACTATAAGTAATATGAGAAAGAATTTTTTATTGTTCTTATAAACCGGAAAAAGTCTTATCATTTATGAAAAAATACCTATAATACGAAATAAACCAAGTATTGCACCATCATTATATTATGGAAAGGAATCTATTGCCGTTTCATATCTCTATGTTATTTACTTTCAATAAAAATGAAACACTATAAATTTTCATAAAAACTTTAATTATTTATTAACATTTTGTCGAATGAGTTTATGGGAGATTCTTCATTAGTTACTATTTGTTGATAAGAAAGGCTATTACATCTATTGTATCCATCAAAATTTGTTTTATATCAAACTTTATCTACGTTATAAGATGTATACACGCTATTAGAGTTATGTAATATGTAAGATAGATGTGTGTATGTAAGTTAGATATAATATCAAAAGCAAATAAGTAAGCAAAAATTTTAAAAGAACTGATTCAGTCATTGATTGCAACAGGTAAATTGGTTTCTAAATTTATGTAGCTAAAGATACGCGAGGAAAAACGTTTAGTTCAAATTTTACTGATTTTTAAAAATAATGTACATTTTCTACAGTGTGCTATTATATATCTCGTTTTTCATCGGTGATTTGATAGATTTTAAGCAGTAAAACAAATAATAAGCAGTATAATAACAAATGTATGTTAGCATATTTTTAAATAACGTTATACTAAAAAAATAGACTATTTAAATTCACATTGTCAGAAAAGTAATGCTGAGTTCGATATACTATAATGCATCTATATATATATATATATATATATATATATATATATATATATATATATATATATTTTTTTTTTTTTTACAGTGACTTTGAATTTTCGTTTACCTTTTATTTATCTATTTATTTTTACAGAATTATCTTGGACTGGCATTTTGTATAATTTTTTATATTTTAGTTACGTTATGTCATTCAACAACAAAACAAAAAAATCAATAAAGAAAAAAAAAAGGAAAGAAACTTTACATATTTAATCGCTTTTTGTATTTAATTTATTGCTGTGAAAACCGATATACAATTAAGAAAACCGAATAAAACACCTTTTTCTACTTATTTTCATAATGTAAAAGACAATTCCCATCAAATCATTTCGTACTTTATAGTAAAAATGTGAAAAGTGTTAAATATAAAAAAACATTATTAATACCAAATATATATAAACACTTACACAAAAGGTAAGATATAAAATCCTATTGTTAGTTAATAGGTATATTAAAAATGTTAGTTTTATAAATGCATAAAATTCCAGTTATGGTACCAGGAGAAGTTCGTTTTCCAATTTCTTGAGCTAAAGGTACATGACGAGAAAGAAGTTTACTTCACTTTTTGTTGATTTTTACAAAGAATGTGCAGTTTCTGTAATGTGCAATAAATTTCATTTTCTCAGCATTTATTTGAGGGCGGCTTGACGTATTTTAAACAGTAAAAGGAAAAAAAAAAGAATATAAAAGAACAATGATAAGAATATTTCGAAATAAAATATTTCATTTAAAAAAAATAGCTTCTGTAATTTTACATTCGCTAAAATATGGGACAAAATAAATATTTGTATGTTGATTTAGTACTTTATTATTTTTATCACTTTTATTATTTTTAATTCCAAATTTCACAAAATAATGTTATGTTTAAGCATACATTTTACAAATTATTTTACAGTATACTAAAGCAACTATCTCTGTGGGTTTGTTAATTTAATAGAAAAAATAAAGATGTTTGTCGAAATCTTTGTCAGTGCACTTACTATTCGATGCATAATTTATTTTTAAAAATACATTACATAATTTATCAGTTCTCTAAAAAGAAATATTAGCAATTTTCAACCAAAACGCCCAAAAATTCTCAAAAATAATGTATGGAAAATTTGTCAATTAGTCCTAATCAACATTTAAACATTTTTATAGATGAAACTCTTATTTGTTATCCCCAAGATAAACTATTTGCAATGAGGAATGTAACATAATTGAAATTTATTTAATTAAAGTATTTTAGCTATTAAAAAAAACACATTTGGGAAGGAAAACAAAGCCAATAAAACACATATAATACTTTTTAAAGAATTTGAAATGAGAAGTTCATATATACGAGATTCTCCATCACTACCATTTTACAGGGTGTTTCAAAAAATGACCGGTATATTTGAAAAATCAATAAAAACTAAACGGGCAGCGATAGAAATACACCGTTTGTTGCAATATGCTTGGGACAACAGTAGATTTTCAGGCAGACAAACTTTCGAAATTAGTTACAATTTTCAACAAAAGATGCCGCTGCAGTCTGGAAAAATCTAAACCACGATATTTTCCACATATCCACCATGCGCAGCAATAATATGGCGTAGTCTCTGAACAAAATTACCAGAAACATTTGTAAACCTGTGACTTGAAAGACCAGGTGTACCGCCATAATCCAGAAACAATTGAACAACTGAAGCAGTACATCTCTTCTGCATGTGAAGCCATCCCGCCTGACATGTTTACAAATGTTTCTGGTAATTTCGTTCAGAGACTACGACATATTATTGCTGCGCATAGTGGATATGTGGAAAACATCGTGGTTTAGATTTTTCCAGACTGCAGTGACTGTTGTTTCAGACTGTTGTTGAAAATTGTAACTAATTTCGAAAGTTTGTCTGCCTGAAAATTTACTGTTGTCCCAAGCATATTGCAACAAACGGTGTATTTCTATCGCTGCCCGTTTAGTTTTTATTGATTTTTCAAATATACAGGTCATTTTTTAAACACCCTGTATATGCTACAAATAAATTACCAACAAAGCAACGAGATGGGAATGTAAATCAAAATCTGTTCAATTTATTATTCTAATAATAGATTGGATCAATAGTTAATTTACTGATCTCCAAATTTATATCTAATTACTGTCTCTAAATAAATTACACTTAACTAATTTAACGATTAAATAAAGTATATTCTAATAAGTAGAATTTAAACAACTCAAACTGAAAGCAGATGAAAACATCATGCGAATTGAAATAATTTAAACGAATTTCGTTATGCTTCAAGTGGCATCAATTTATTAAAATGTCCTTAACAAAAATATCGCCGGTGACCATAGCTCATATGAAATCTTTTTTTTCACCTTGTAAACGAATGATACATTCTATGCAAACAATCTTTATTGGGGAACATTTTGTAGTAAATTTCAATAACGTATGTAAGTTTTGTGAATTTCTACACAAATTTACGAATGTTAAAACGGAAATACAGAAGGCCAGACACAGAGACGAGCTTTTAATATATGTTGGACAATGTTAATAAAATCAACATAAATGTATGCCCTTTATGTTTATTTGTAATTTAACTTATTAATTTTGTTATGTTAAACTAAGTTAACTGTTTGAATCTAAAAACCTTTAAAAAGAGACGAAAGAAATAATTTTTATTTTTAAGAAAAACTGAAAAAAAAAAATCTAAAATAAAAGATTTAGATTTATTATCAAAATTTAAATACTTCTAAAATTGTTTGAAGCAATTCATTGTAACGGCAGTGCGCGGATATTAAATCTCTGTGGAGATACTTTTCTTTTCTTTTTTTTCTTTTACTTTTTTCTATATCTTTTATTAATAAAACAAAGTTTCGTTCTGCGTGTGTCTGTGTGTCTGTCTCGACGATGGCTATCGAAATCGACAGCTTACACAGTGTTTGCATCTTATCAAACACTATGATGGGTTCGATATATTTTTATATTCAATCCTTTTTATTATCACAAAATTTATTTACACAATAAAATACAGATATGGGACATTTTGACGAGATGTTGATATTAGACAATTATTTACATATGTACAAATTCTAAATTAATTTTACCTTGGTTCTGATCATCGTACTATATCCAATAAAAGATGATCCTGAATTATTTTCTTTTAGTTACACTTTATTCCTTGCCGTCATTCTTTTTCTGGAAATTAGACGGTATTCTTTTAATTCGCATTTTGTAGCTACTTCTCAAAACATTCTTTTTCACTACAACAAAAAAAAAAACTGATGCCAATTTCTTTTTCCTAAATTTTTAACCTCTTTTCGAGATAATAAAATGTAAAAAGAAGGCAAAAGAAAAAACAACTACGTTGCTATAGCAACGAGCCGCATTTAACAAAATAAAATAAAATATAAAAGAAACAATTTTATCGGCTTAGCTAAAGTCGTCTGCATAAATAAAAATGTTAATTCACCGATTCCTAACATACTCCCACCTTTAATTTAGGTGGAAACCAAATTAAACCTACGATCACTTATGACCAAAGAACATACTAACTCAAAATAAAATAGCATAAATATAATTAAAATAATAACTAAACGCAAACAAATAATAAAACATTTAGAGTTCTAGAAAAATGTCAGTTCAGAGTTATAGAAAAATGTCAGTTCAGAGTTCTATAAAAATGTCAGTTCAGAGTTCTTTTTACTTCTCTACCACTTCTAGTTGTACTATTTTTCACAACCTGGATTACAGGATCCTCGGGACTTGATATCTCTAAAGGGTAGAGTTTGCGAAGTGGACGCACTAATGTTCCTGAACTTGTTTTTACTTCAGCCACTCTAGCCGCTCCATCTCGACTTGGGAAAATTTTAATTATTTTTCCTATAGGCCAATGAAGTCTCTTCTGGTTTAATTCGATTAAGACGACTTCACCTTGTCTTACAACTTGTCCTTTCTCTTTTGATTTCTGGACCAATTCTGCCAAATATTCGTTTCTGAATCTATTTCTGAGTTGTTGCCGAATATTTTGACAATGTTTGTATCTGGATTGAAGTTTACTTGAATTTATTCTATCTAAATCAGGAACACCTATTTCCTCAATATCTTGTAAAAATGATGATGGAGTCAAAGGTACAAATTTATCTGTTTCTTCGAAAATATAGGTTAGAGGCCTTTTATTTACTATTGCTTCGACATCACATATAACAGTCATAAGTTCTTCAAAATTAAAGTTGCAGTACCAAGTGTTCTGATCAAGGGAATTTTAACACATCTGACCAGGCGCTCCGACCAAGCTGCTGTTGGAGGGATGAACTTCCATTTAATAGGAGACAGTTCTTCAGAAGAAACTATTTCCTTCCAATCCAGTGATTTTAAGAGGTTATTTGTGCCTCTAAAGTTGGTGCCATTATCACAGTATATAGTGGTCGGCCTTCCTCTTCTACATATAAATCTTCGGAGTGACTGAATGAAACCTTCTGTGGAAAGACTGGATACAAGTTCCAAATGTATTGCTCTGTATACTGCACATGTAAAAAGTACAACCCAAACTTTAGACCTTGGCTTTATGAAAAGAGGACCGAATAGATCAGTTCCAACAACTTCAAATACTTTAGAATCTCTGACTCGATCTAGAGGTAGATGAATTGCGGGTGTAGTGTATGGTTTTGCGGAGTATCTTTTACATTTGTGACACTTAAACAGTTGACTTCTAATGTTGCGTCTAGAAGAAATTATCCAATATTTTTCTCTTAAAATGGATCCAACTGTTTGAAGTCCAGCATGACAGTTCTTTAAATGACATTCTTGAATCAGACAATTGACTACATGATGTTTTGATGGTAATAAAATTGGATATCTGAATGAAAACTCGTCATCTCTCTCTAATATCTTTGTTTTCACTCTTAACAATCCTTCTTGGTCTTTCATATCCTTCAATCCTTTTATTGCATCAGTGGTATCTCCAAAACTTTCAGATTGTATTCTAGACCAGAGTAACTTTTCCGCATCTTCTTTCTCTTCGGGGGACAATTCTGATGGAAAAGATCTATTTCTATTTCTGCACTTCAATATGAATCTCTTAACCCAACATATGATATTTATAAATCTACCTAATTTTGAAATTCTACTATATATCATAAATTCATGTGAATTAGAACATTAAAGAGTAGATATTGAAGTTTTCTTCTTTTCTGCCATCACTAATTCTTCGTTGGTGTTTATTTGTGATTGTGGCCAATTTTCTTCCGAAAACTTCAACCATTCTGGTCCTTTAAAGAGACAATCATTTAAAGAAGGTGACCTCCCTACTTTACACGATGCAACAAAAACTGGTCTAACACTGGTAGTAAGACTGGTATCTGGTTTGATGACGGGATGATGCGGTAAAAAATGTCTTGGAATCTTTAGTGTTTAATTTAAAACTTTACTGATGACACCTTCTTCTTCCCATTCACAGAAAACCTTAGCATATTCTTCAAATATTTTCATAGATTTTAATTTCTTCGTTGAATTTGTCAATCTTCGTTCAGCTATATGTCTATTTGAAGGAATCTCACGTTTGCCGTTTATCCAAGGAAGATCTACAATATAGCGAACTTCTCTATTTCTATCAACTTCTTTTACGAAATTATCATGAGCTAATTCTTCTTCTTCTACTTTAGACAAAGTATGACTGGCATCTGTTATGCCGATTGTCTCTAATTTCTATAAATCGGGAATCTTCATCTCTTTCAGTTAGGTTCGTAATCAGCATATGTCCATAATTTAAACAAGACTGTGATGTACTTTCTAAACGACCACAAAGTGTCCATCCAAGCTTCGTCTGTATTGCTGTAAGACCACTCTTTAGCTGTTTCACTCGACCTGTGAGAAGTTGTCCATAGTAATAGCTTTCTATCAAAATTTCAATTTTGGGACTCCCGGTTCCTATATCTGTAATCCATAGCTTATTTTCTTTAAGCTCCTTAAGTATGGACTCTTTCGGTATGCGAGGAATATTACTGCAAATTATATCTTGATCCAAAAATTCTAAGAATTCTTCAGTTTGGTTCCGATTACCGGACCCACTTAACTCAACTTGGAATTTATTGTGAGATTTGGCTTCTGTTTGTGTACCACCAAACAATGTGTGTACAATCTCTTCAGAAGAAATGGGATGTAAACCTAGATCTTTGGCTGTATTTTTTAAAATATAGCTCTTTTGTGACCCACAATCTAATAGTGCTCTTACTTTCTTTGATATTCGACCTTTAATAACTATTTCTAAAGTCATAAGAGCCACTTCACCAGAACACTTATTATTAGCTATGGAGTTTTGGATTACTTCTGTGACCTTAGCTATATTTTCTGGTTCTTTACGCATTGAAATTTCAGGGCATAGTAACTCGGTATGGGGTTTAGAACATAAATGGCAACGAATAAAAACTTTGCAGACTTTAGCTTTGTGACCAAAACGAAGACACTTTAGACAGCATTTTTTATCCCTAATTTTAGCCTTCCGTTCTTCAAACGAAAGAGATCTAGCGCTAATGCTGTCCTTGCTTTCATGTGATTTATCGCAAAATAAACATAGGTGTTCTTTTGCGCTAAATAGCCCTGCCGCCGTAGGTAATTTATTTTCACCTTTTCGGAACTTTTCTTTAGGTTTGTATTTAGAGACTAACTCTGCAAAACCCGATTTAGCTAATTTTAATCTTTCCTCTCCTGCGACTTCTTGTTTCAGGAATTCCATCAGTGTTATTATATTTGATTTTGTTGACAATGATTTACTAGCACTATCAACGCTTGATCTGTTCGAAATATTGTACCGTTGCCATGCTTTCATTACATCTTCTGACAAGCTAGATTCTATTATAGGATACAGCCAAACGGAATTACTTTCTAAACCTAAACCCATGAATTCTAAAGATCGTAAATATGCCTCGACTTTTGGGAATAGATCCGATAACGGAAGTTTATCTTATCCGTGTGCCTGTACATTAGCGACAACCAATTTAAAAATTCTCTGACATATACTTCTATCAATAAATCTTTATTCCCAAAACGTTCTTGAAATGCCTCTACAGCTTTGGGGTAATTTACCGAAGTCATTGGATAACTTTCTAAAAGACGCCTGGCACTCGTTCCAGGTTCTACCGACTGTATAAGATACTGAAACTTATCACTATTATCCAAATTTATATCTTCATGAATTTTTTCAAACTGGGACCAAAGCGAAAGATAATTTATTAACTGCGAATCGAATGGCTTGATATCAAGCTTAAGAAATTTATAAGTCTTAGGTTTAGAAAAACCGTAATCATTTTTCCTAGCATTACCATCTTCTTGATTATGTTTATTTATGCTCAATACCTCACTAACTTTACGCTTAATGGTAATAAATTCATCTGAGTAACCTTCATTTTCTAATACTTCCTTTTCAATTTCTTGTTCATCGCATTTATCATCATTCACCAGAGCCTCTATCACAGCTCATCTATTGCTTTTATTTCATTCATCAATTTTTCTAATTTCGCAAAACTGTCTAGAACACTACCCTTATCTATCGGGTCTACGGTAATTTTTTCTTTTAATATACTTAAGGTCCTGGTAAATGATGAACGTAGCGGTGTACGCTTTTTCTTTAACTGATTCATCTTATAGAAGGTTGTATTAGAAATGAACTCAATGAAAACGATATATATTATGAAAATAATTTAATAACTCTTCATCGTTATTCAATAGTCCTACGTTCGGGCGCCAGATGTTTGCATCTTATCAAACACTATGATGGGTTCGATATATTTTTCTATTCAATCCCTTTTATTGTCACAAAATTTATTTACACAATAAAATACAGATATGGGACATTTTGACGAGATGTTGGTATTAGACAATTATTTACATATGTACAAATTCTAAATTAATTTTACCTTGGTTCTGATCATCGTACTATATCCAATAAAAGATGATCCTGAATTATTTTCTTTTAGTTACACTTTATTCTTTGCCGTCATTCTTTTTCTGGAAATTAGACGGTATTCTTTTAATTCACATTTTGTAGCTACTTCTCAAAACATTCTTTTTCACTACCAAAAAAAAAACTGATGCCAATTTCTTTTTCCTAAATTTTTAACCTCTTCTCGAGATAGTAAAATGTAAAAAGAAGGCAAAAGAAAAAACAACTACGTTGCTATAGCAACGAGCCGCATTTAACAAAAATAAAATAAAATATAAAAGAAACAATTTTATCGGCTTAGCTAAAGTCGTCTGCATAAATAAAAATATTAATTCACCGATTCCTAACACACAGGCCTGCAAATTTGGATTTAGGTAGTCCAAGGTATGTCCTGATGCACCTGAGACTCAAATTTGAATATTTTAATAATTAACAAAGATACTAATTAAAAACTCATCTAAAACACATGTATTTCTTTACGAGCCGACAGAAACTCTTGCATATGTCCAGAATCCGATTTACGCATCGGGAGAAAATGAAGAACAGAACGGCGATTTTTTTGTGTTATTTCGTAGTTTTAAATCGGCCAAACCATTCCATACAGTTAAAATTGGTAAAAATATTCAGAAAGATTATACTCTTACGCAAATGCCGCGATCAATTTGAAAAAAATATCGTTGCTAACCTTTAAAAAAAAAAAGTTTCGTTTTTCCGAAGGACGATTTTCCCCTTATGTCGACGCACATACAGAGCGCAATTTTAGAGGTACTGACAAACCAAAAATATGCTTTTAAAGCTGAAACCATCTTAGAATCGACGGTGTAATTGGTTTAAAAAATACGAATTTATTTTTTTAAAACACCTGTAAACGTAGGTCACTTCACATCTTCACATCTCACGGAAACGATAATTTTGACACTAAAGGTGACTAAACGTCCGTGTTTCGATACAGTCTTTTTAGAGCATCTCGTTGACCAGATTTACATCACCTACAAAACATTTGGTTGAAGTATTTAAAAAATAAAATCTGAGAAATATTTGAAAAAAAAAAGTGAAAAAGTAGGGTGTTTCGGCATGTTTTCGCTCTGCTTCATGTTTTCACTACTAAATAGGCATATTTTTTCACGAAATTTTAAAGAGCTTGGAAACCGTTATATTTATAACTGATTAAAATTTCAGTGAGTTTGATAGATGAGAACTATTTTTTATTGTTATCTTAAAGGAGCCGACACGAAAACAAACAAACAAACAAAAGAGAGAAGAAAACATATTTCTTTGACAACTAGATAACAAATTGTTTCACGAATTTTTTAAGCGGGGTGTAAAACCGTTTAAAACGGTTATAACCATTAAAATTTCAAAGATTTTGAACAACAAAAACTTTAAAAAATAAATAAATAAACTATGAAACGATCCTACGAGAAAAAAAACACAAAAAATGTCTTCTTACGAGCTTTTTTAGCAGTTAATAACAATATTGTTTCGTTAATTTTTCATTTAAAAATGAAATTTCATAGAAAATCGGGTTAAAGATAAAAAATCATACGAACTTGAGGTTTGTTTAATTTTATTATCACGGACCCGGGTAACGCCGGGCGGGTAAGCTAGTATTATATATAAGAAGAAAGTACTGAAATCATGAGATTTTTTATTTATGTTTATAGATGAATTTATACTTTTTGGGATGCCATAAATACGGTTTGCCTATTATGGGAAAATATCTATCTGTCTAGCATCTATATGTATATTATACAAGTTTTGCGGACTAATCTCAAGATCTAATGTACGGAATTTCATCAAAATTCATATTCTTTTATATCTTGACATAAATTAATGCTGATTAGATTTTATGTATTTCATCCAAAAGCCGGCGCTGCCTTGCTCCTCACGACTTCCGTTATAGCGTTATTTCAGCACTTATGGGATGTATTTTCACCAAAACTTATATTCGTTTAGAATTTCGCAGATATAAGTGCTGATTTATATTCCGAGACATAGATGGATGGAATCCATCTAATTGACAAAATTTTGTCCAACATCTTTTTCAATTAGACTTGGATGTAAATAAGTTTTGATAAATTTTGAGTGTCTATTGCTGAACACATGTCACTGCTGTACTATGTTTTTCACGGTGTCAGTCATAGCTATATCTCAGCATCTATTGGTTGGAATTCCATCAACCTTGATCAAACTCAAAAGTAAGATATTTATTTAAAATTAGGTTTATTCAATTTTGGTTTTGTTCACTCAATAAGCGATGCTGCCATGCTATTTTTCGCGATGATCATCACAGCTGTATCTCAATTTCTTATTGGTAGAAATATACCACATTTTATATCTGAAGTTATTAAATAATATATATATGTTTGAAATTTGATTAAAAAACAAGAAGCGTTGTTGGACTGTACTTTTTTTATTTTGGGAGTCAGCGACACATTTTGGCAACTATTTTAACGTCGATGATTTTGCTACATATGATAGACTAGTCGGTATAGATAACGAAACTGCCAACCAGCTGGTCCACCAGCACAGGGTGTTTCCACAGAAATATTGAACAGCTTGATACAATGTTAAATGAATAGCAACCGGATTACTGTTGTTACCCCCTCTCGGAGACAGCCTCAGTAATTGAGTTGTCATCCCTATTACTTTGCAGCATGTAAACCTGATATGGCAACACACTGCGCTGTTGTGCCAGCTGACTGGTAGTATCGTTATTCGTAACATATAATGTAACATACATAGAAAATCATCGAGGCTATAATTGGTTTTCAAAATGTGACGTTGCCTCTCGGTCTTATTTACTGATCACTGTTACTCCGTGAAAGTGTCCCACTTCTATAGCGCATTTCAAAGAAATGAACTAAACTTCGTAATTATAGGTGCGTAAATGAGCTATTTAAATCAATATAACAGAATAATACAGAAAAAATATCCATGATGGCCCCAACGTATAAGTTTTAGTGTTTATTACCACTTTAATCTCCTGCTAATATTATGCAGATTGCAAAATGATATGTATGGGTGCCTGTGTGATTTCTTTATCACCTAACCACCCGTCATCTGACTTTTATTTAAGATAGCTTTTACAGGATAGAGAAGAAGAGGATCTTCTAAAATCAAAACAAAATTATTTGTTTTTGAATGTGCTCCACTTCTTTCAACATATTTTCAGCTAGTCCAATTACTAAAAGAGTTGTTCAATAGAAATCAGAAATGTCAATTAGTCTTTTGGTATTTTTCAATATAAAATTATTTGCCGATTTGTTATTAAAAAAAACACGGTTGTTGTAACAGTGGGGCATAAAAATACTTTGTTTGTTCACGTTATGTTTGAGATTCCAACAGTTTGATGTATTGAAAAAAAAATGTGTTATTGGTGCATATTGCAAGAATCAAAAGGCAGTCATACGAAGAAGAGATGCAGTCTAAAAGAATGAACATTTTATTGAAAATATCATTGGTACCAGTTTACAGACAGGACATGATTATAGATATGGTCATGATTATAGGCCTAGAATCAGTAGGTCAGTGTTTAAAATTCAATATCTTACAAACTCTTACAATTGTGTACTAAAACTTTTTAAAATGTATATAGTTTATCTTTCATTGAGAAGGTGATTTCAGTGAATATTTTCTTTAAATGTTTCAATTTCGGAGCAGCATGTATGGCAATGGTTTACATTACTGACATCTGTTGATGACGAGAATTGATGTTGACGATGATGACGACAAGTGGATTTTTGTATATTTGTGTTAAGAGGTCTTAGTTAAACTCATTTCAAAAGCAGTAGTTTAGGAAAACTTTCATCTTAGATTTTATAACTTAAAATATCTTTTTTATTTATTTTTTTTAATTCAAGAAAATAACTGTGGAGATAAACCTATATTAATGTTTTTGCATGTAAAAATTTAAACCGATAAGAGAGCATGGCGAAAGAAGTCTAAATTAAAATCAGACACAGTCTTATCAGGCTCATTTAATTTATCCTTTTTATTATGTAATTAATTTTCTTAAAAATGTTTTGCTTGAAATATAAAACATTAATAAATATATGTTCTTATGTTTTATTAATATCCGCAGTTATTTTTGCGGACTGGCTCAATCCCTGGATTTCTGGCACGCTTTTTTGCGAAAAATGATATACTCCTATAGATAATTGCAATCATATTCAATTTTGTTACATGTAAATGCATTTTGTTATAAATAAAGACGAAAATTAAATTTTTATAGTAACTGATAATTGAATTTTTCATTTTACACTGAACTAAAGATATTTTCTTTTTTATCCATTAGAATAGCTTAATAAATCAAATTTTAACTAAAACAATCCAATAACATATATTTAAACAAATGATTTTTCGGTCCTGGTACTTACAAATAAACCTTGATTTAAATTATTAGCATGCAAATAAGGAATTTAATATATTTGTACTTAAATCAAGATTTAATCCTTTCCATTTCAGAAAAGAGGATAATTAATTATGCGAAAGAGAAGAACACTGTAATTAGGGTTATTTTCTGATCTCATTTTGTAACATGCCTGGAAGTAAATATCGGATATTGATAATAAGCTTAAATAAAGTATAAATCTGAAATTTGGTAATTTTTAAATATTAAAAGTATATATATATATATATATATATATATATATATATATTCAAATATATATACTATTAAAAGAAAGTTGTTTGTCTGTGTGTCTGTGGGCGATGGCTAGCGAAATCTACTACAACTAGAAGTCTGAAAATTTAGGTGCGGATAGTCCAAGGCAAGTCCAAGGCACCTGACGCTCAGATTTTTATTTTTTTTAAGACCCGAGACCCCTGAGGCTCCCTTAAAAATTTTGCCCTAAATTGTTAATAACTTGCACAATTTTTATCCGATATTATTCGTATTAGAGACCCTTTCTCATTTAGCTTTTCCCCTATGTTCGAATTAAGACCCTGGCCCCCTTGTACCCGGTAGGGGGTACGTTGAAGTTTTTGTTTCCTAAATTGTTGATAACTTGCCCTTTTTTAATCCGAACGTCTTCGTTTTTGGGGCCTTTTCTCCATTTAGTTATTTCTTTATTTCCTTAGGGCCCTACTCAAAACTATCAGCTGGCCCATTTTGGGATCTCTACTACAGATCCCTTAAAAATCGTCTTATTCACTAGCTTTTTTTTCTAACAATTTCTTAGTACTTCCAGCTACTATATGAACGACAAAAAATTTCTCGGACAAGATCCTGTCCCCCTTTAAGTTTTTGTGTCCTAAATTTTTAGTAACTTGTCCCTTTTTTATCGGATCTTCTTCGTTTCCGGGCTTTTTCTCTATTTAGGTGTTCTCCCGTTTCAAAACTATCCCTGCTCAAAACTATCAGGTGGCCCTTTTTGGGCCCCCTACGACAGAGGCCAACTTTTGGGCGTCCTACTATTCCTCTACCCTTAAAAATCGTACGATTCACTAGCTTTATTTTCTAACAACATCTTAGGAATTCCAGCTACTACTAAAAAACTACTACGGCAAAATAAATTCTCGAACCTCAGCTACTACCAATTTTGAATATTAATCTTCTTCTTGGGCCCTTTGGTGCAGCTTCTTTAAAAAAAAAAAACCCATACAAACTTAAGTTCTGTTTAAGGTTATTATCACGGGCCCGGGCAGCGCCGTGAGGATCAGCTAGTATATATATATAATTTAAATGCTACGATTGTATTAATATAAATTTGAAAATAATATTGCATGCATTAAATGCTTGGCACAGTTATAAATCAGACCCTGCGTAGAGAAACTTTTTACCATATTACGCATTTTGTTATATTCACAAACAATTTTCTTCTTTCAAAAATATTACCCGTTGATAGATATTATTTAACATTTTCTATTAACATCTGTTGTTCTTTTTACGGTTTCACTTTCTATTTCCAATAAATCTGGTACACTTTTACGAAAAATGACTTAATCTTAGATAAAAGTTGTGTATATACTTTCTATTATCAGTAATTACGCGAGGTAAAGTTTAAACGAAAGATTAAATGAATTATTAATTTTTCACTGAATGGACAATATGTTCTTTTTATATCCATTTAAATACCTTAATAAATCAAAATGAAATAAAAAAATAATAATATAGTTAAGCAAATAATTTTACGTTCCTGGTATTTGTAAATAATCCTTGATTTAAATCGTTACTATGCAAATAAGGCATTTAGTATATTTGTTATTGAGTGAACATTTAATCCTTTCCATTTTAGAAAAGTGCTCAATTAATTATACGAAAGAGAAGAACACTGTAATTAGGGTTATTGTCTTATCTCATTTCGTAATATGCTAAGAGGTAAATATTGGTTATTGATAATAAAACTAAAGTTAAGTACAATTTTGAAATTTGGATAGTTTAATATTAAGATTATATATATATATATATATATATATATATATATATATATATATATATATATATATATATATCTATATATATTCATCTATTAAAAAAGCTACCATTATATTACTAAATAGTTTATTAAATGCTTGACATAGTATTATTCATGAAATAAATAGGCCCTATGTCTAGAGAAACTTTTATCATTTTACGTATTTTGTAATATTTGCAAATAAGTTGCTTCCTTTAAAAATGTTACGGATTAATACATATATTTTCTCATTTTTTATTAACACCTGTTGTTGTTTACGATTTCACTTTCTAGTAACAATAATTCTGTGATACGCTTTAAATGGTTTAATCTTAGATAAGGGCAATTGATTAAAAACATATTACATATAAATGCATTCTATTATCAGTAATTATGCAAGATAAAACTTTGAAGAAAAGATTAAGGGAATTATCAGTTTTACACTGAACTAAAGATACGTCCATTTTACATCCATTAGAATAGCTTAATACTTCAAATTTTAATTAAAACAATCCAATAATATATTTAAGCAAATAAATTTTCGTTTCTGATACTTGAAAATAATCTTTGATTTAAAATATTAGCATGTATGTCAGGCACTTAATATATTTGTACTTAAATTAGCGTTTAATGTTTAATCCGTTCCATTTCAGAAAAGAGGTCAATTAATTATACGAAAGAGCAAAACACTGTAATTAGGGTTATTTTCTTATCTCATTTTGTATTATGCCAGGAGGTAAATATTGATAATAAAACAAAGTTAAGCATAAATATGAAATTTTGATAATTTTAAAATATTAAGAGTATATATATATATATATATATATATATATATATATATATATATATATATATATATATATATATTAACAAAACTGTCATTATATTACTAAAAAGTTGAAAAACGGAGAGTAATATTGCGTTTATTAAATGCTTCACACAGTATAAATGTATAAATAAGGCCTTCCGTAGAGAAATATTTTATCATTTTATGTATTTTGTTATACTTCCAAACAATTTGCTTCCTTTAAAAATGTTACACATTAATATATATAATTGCTCATTCTTATTAACATAAGTTGTTGCTTTTACGGTCTCAATTTCTAGTCCCAAGATTTCTGGTATACTTTAGGGAACACTTTAAAAGTATATTATATGGAAATCAATGTGTAATCAATAATTACGCAAGATAAAACCTTAAAGAAAATATTAAGATAATTATTAATTTTTAACTGAAAGAAATATACTTTTTTCTATATCCATTTGAATAGCTTCGTAAAATTTAATTTAAATAAAACTATAATATAATTAAGCAGATGAAGCTTAGTTTCTGGTACTTGAATATAATCCTTGATTTAAATGATTAGCGTGCAAATAAAGAATTTAATATATATATATATATATATATATATATATATATATATACTTAAGCCAATGTTTAATCCTTTCCATTTTAGAAAGGAGATTAAGTAATTATTATTCACAATACATTAGTGAAGAGCAGAACACTGTAATTAGCGGTATTCCTGACCTCATTTTGTAATGTGCCTGAAGGCAAATATTATGGATTCATAATATATTAAGAACAGTATAATGTTTGAATTTTTAAAAATGTATAAGCATATATAGGACGTATATAATTAAAAGAACTATCAAAATTATAAATAAAATAAAACAAGTAAGACTATTTAGTACCATAGCAAAAATTTAAATTAAACAAGAACGGAAAATCAAGCGTCAAGCATAGTTTATGTACCACTTTCCAACACGTCCAAAAGACTTTTAGAAATCTTTACCGTTTAATAAACTTAAAAATGATGGCTAAGTAAACAAAGTCAAAGTCAAAGCAGGCGGGGAGCACTGCCTTTCGGCTTAAGCTCAACTAGTCCTGCATTTAGAAAATGCATTAACACAATTAAAAACCCAATTTCAGGAATTACCAGCAATATTCAGAAAAATATCCAAATTCTTTTGTGCATCCCTATATATGATCTATAGATTTGTATATAATACTACATAGAATGCTAAAATTTAGTTCAGTTAGAATATGCAAAACAATTTTCCTCAGTAAACGGAAATGTGCTCAATATGTTTTGGGCTGCCCATTTTATGATCTATAGAATTTCTACATACCAAGTAATAGCCAAAAAATAGTTACATTTAAAAATGCGTACCGCAACTGAAAGCGCATTTCAGTAATTATTATTAAAACGTTGCAGTACTTTAATCGAAATCGTTTGTGTGTTCCTGTAAATGAACAATGAATGCTATATTCACGCCATATTCTATTGTAAGCCTGTTATAGTGCACCTCAGTGATATATATCAATTTCAATATGTTTGAAATAGAATAACATGATTAAAATAAACCGCAAATGATTTTTCAAACATAGACCGTAATGTAACGGAATTCTTTTGGGTGTCCCTGTTAAGAAACTATAAGTGTTACACACTTCATTTTCAATAACGAACATGCCACAGTAAACCTTAATAACATATATCAATTGCACGACAATCCGAGTATATTGACGTGAGTTAGAGCACGGACAGACAGACAAACCGAATTCATAAACACTTTTCAGCTAAGTTAGAAAGTGTTAAAAAAAAGGAAAGCTGACAAATTTAATAAAAAAATATCCGTAAATAATTCTTTACTTTTTCAACACTGTCAGCTACAATATATGTAAAATACTTTTTTTCTGGAGGGGTGAGGGGGTGGGTGGGAGAAATAAGTAATGGGAGCTTCACTGAACCAAATGTGTTAGGTAATCTATACTCAACAGCATATACGGATTTAATATTCCTACAAAAGTACAGATATATTTGACGTAACATATATTATTATTAATCTTTAACAAAAGGTGAGTTTTACCAAACTGACGAAATTGTGATGGTAATTAGGCATAATTTTTTTTTATTTATTTATGGAGTTTCAGCATCCGATAGTTATAAATTTTGACATGTTTCCTTGTACAAAATTTATAAGAATCAAAACCCAGTTTTAAAACAAAATTAAACAATCAGCATTTTCTAAAAAAATATCGTTTGCTTCAGAATCCACATGTTTTTACCATCTAATTCATCTAATGGTATTCGTACATGTTTTCATTGAATACTTTAATATTAAAGACTATTCGATCTTATATTTTATTAATATTTGTCGCCAATTTTACTTCTTTAAGATTTAGGAAATGTGGTACGCTTTCGAATACAAAAAATGTCTAAATTTTAGGTAATGGCAATCATATTAAAAATTTATAATATGTAAGTGCAATCTATTTTCAGTAAATAAATAGGTTAAAGTTTTAAAGAAAAGATTAACAGAATTTTAAATTTTGCTCTGAATTAAAGATTCTTTCTTTATATGTTTATTAGAGTATTTTAATAACTAAAATTTTGATGAGAACAATACAACGCTATATACTTGAAATTAATTCACAATTAATTCAAATTAATTTACGTTTCTGATGCAGCAAAATAATTCTTGATTTAAGTTATTAGCATGCAAATAAGGTACTTGATGCATTTGTACTTAAGTCAAGAATTAATCCTTTCAATTTCGGAAAAGATGTCAATTAATTATGTGAAAGAGCAGAATAGTGTAATTAGCGTCATTTTCTGATATCATTCCGTAGCGTGCCTCTAGGCAAATATTGGATATTTGTAACAAAGCTTAAGAATAACATAGAGTAGAAAGTTTGATAAATGTATAAATAGTAAAAAGATATATTTTATGAAAATATTGCCATTTTATTATTATAAGAGAAAAAAATTAAATGTAATTTTTTTTAAACATGCTTTTATTAAAATTCACAACTTATATTATAAAGAACAAATGTGTGCGTCACTCAATGCTGACGTCATTATGATGCGGGCAACCATGTTGTTAAAATGGATGTATGTCGCAACAATGGACCTATTTTCCATTTAATATTAAACAATCGAAACGTTATTTGTATGAAAAAAAATGCAAGTTTTGAGTCGACGTTGCCCCTTCTTAAGGATCGAATTAAAAAAGAAAAAAAGAAAGAAAAAAAAAACAACGTCCAATTCATGTATTGCCCTCAAGAATACATGTACCAAATTTCAAAGCTCTGCGTCAACAGGAAGTGGGTGAAAAATTAGTATCAAGATTTACCTGCCACATACATACATAAATGTAAGTTAAAAGAAAGCATTTAAAAAATATAATAACAACAATAGGAGGTTTGCACTAGTAATTGAACTGTGAGTTTCAAAATTTCAGATTAAAAAAAAACACATATCCGTTAATTAATTTTTGTTCTCGATAGTTTTCTGTCTCTAACATCAATCCCCGAATTAAAAAATTTTTTTAACATGGAATTTTTTGAGCGAGAGAAATATTTTTTAATAACATACAGGGGGATTTTTTAATTAATTGTTCAAGCTTTAATGGATAGTATAGAATACTAAAACAAACAATTATATAAAAAATTATACAAAATAGGTGATTATGATCCCAATACATTTATTCAGTAAAAAATTCAAGGTGTGCCACTCCAATCACAACTCGTATATTTTTTCATAAATTTACAAAAAATGGAGATATTTTTACGAAATTTGCAACAGCATTACTTTCTTTTGTGGGAAAAGTAACGGTATTTCGAGAAGTAGTAGAAGTGGCCACCATCCACATCTAACGAGTGCTGAAATAATCGCTCTATATTTCAGAATATAATTTGCAATATATTCAGTTTCATTTATCAAAACTCTGAACACTTTTAAAAATGTTAATGACGTCTTTGCATTTCACACAAATGAAAGCATGTCTGTAGAAATTTTGTTTAAGATATATAATTTTTAACTGTATGAACAACAGTTATATAGTAATGTTCTGAATTTTCATGACCATAATTAGAAGTCACTAGATATCGAGGAACGACAAATTATTCAAAGATGAATCAAAACTTACAAACTCTTTGGATGTGTTAGGAAAAGAATCATTCCATATTAATTATTTAAATTATTCTTCTTACAAAGTATGCATTTCAGTAGTTCTTTCTGATTTAAAAAGGTAAAAACTTATGAAAGTGATTTTCATTGTAATGGAAAATTTTAGTTCATCCATGAAAAAACAAATAAATCGGTCAAGCGCGAATATATCTCGCGATCAAAGGGTTCCGTACATTAAATTTATTAATTACTATTTAATTAACAAACTCCTGCTACCCCTAATTTTATTTTCAGTAGATGCGGAAATAGAAGGGGGGAAGGGGTGGACATATTTTTGCAGTACAATTTCGACGATATCCCTGAAAATATAACCAAAATTAAAACAAATATATTTTTGAGTTCAGTGCTACGAGATCTATCAAACGATACCATACAAAATATATAAAATGAAAGTTTTTTTCAAGTAACTTAGTTAATATCTCGGCTAATTACCCGATTTTTTTTTTTTCGAAAATCGTTATCAACTGTACTTGGATGATTCTGCGTCGATAGATATCTCAAGCGTCTGTAGACTCGCCCGCTGACCACCAGTTAAATAAAATTTGTGCGTAACGAAAACATGCGTTTTTCACAAAACTATGTAAACTAGAAAAATCACTATAGTTTTCCTGCAAGGCTTAAATAAACTCTTACTACCCCTAATTTTTTCATTTTTTCCCTAATTTTTTTTCCCCTAATTTCATCATTTTAGTTTTTGTAGATTCGGATATAGAGGAAGGGGACGAAACATATTTTTGAAGTGTATTTTCGATGATATCTCTGAAAATATAATACCTAAAATTAAAACTAATGTCTTTTTGAGTTCGATATTACAAAGTCTTTCACGTGATACCCCACACGATATACAAAAAGAAAATTTGTTTTTTCAAGTAACTTAATTAGCCCCCATAAATTTTTCCCAAAAATACTTCTGAATGGCTATTAAACTGAAAATATGTGGGTAAAAAGGCATTATAACTTTCCCAAGTTTGAACTTTCCACGTCCCAAACATTACTAGTAAAAGGGCTCTGACGGACTGACAGACAGACACAGGAGGGATCTTATAATGGTTCCGTTTTTACTTTTTAAATACGGAACCCTAAAAAGTACTGACTAAGCTACTTGTTAAAAACAGCAAATTTATTTTCCATAAAAATATCCTTTTATCTAAGTAACAATACATTTAATGCCTGGAAATGAATAAATCCATTAATTTTTATACATTATATGCATAGTATTCTGAAAACTGTGTTTGTGAACGAAACACTACATTCAATAAGAAACAGAACATATGTTGGCGGCATTGACATAAAATAATATCTAAACATGTCACAGACATGAAAAACCTTTTAAATCAGTCCCGAATATATGCAGTCCTTTTACTTACCCATCATACGTAGTATAGGGTAAGTCTTGTAATCGTTTTGAAAATCGAAAAAAAATTTTTTGACGAATTTACACGTTTCAGACACTGGAGATTCCGAAAAACATATTTTTAGAAAAAAAAAAATTGCCGTCCGTCTGTGTGTCTGTAAACGCTCTATCTCCTGAAAAAATTGAGATAGAGACTTGCAATTTGCTATGTACTTAATATGTAATAATGGGAAGAAGCCTATTTCATTTCAATAACCTCGATTAACCGGAACTATTTTTTTCGGACTCTCGAAATATTCGTTCTGATAAAAGGTACATAAAAATTTTCGAAATTGTTTATTTTCAGAAATGAATATAAAAGACAATAAAAAAACATAAATTTTGCATAAAGCATGAAGTCGATCGGATATTGAGTTGCCGAGATATTTGGAATCCTATTTTCCACACTCTTCGATTTTTCATGACCCTGTATTTCATCCAAATTTCACTTTAAAGATATATTTTAATTGGAAATTTGACGCTTAATCAGATGCAATAAACCGTTAGTTAATAGGATTATTATTTTTGGAGTTATAAGGAAAAACCTCTTTCAGGAAATTCAGTAATCAAGCCTTTAAAGTTTATGCGTCATCAAGCCACGATTTCATTTGAATTGCAATGCATTTTATAAGTAGTTTACACATTTTTATTTTAATATTTTACATTATGCATATCCATGATGGGTAACTATTACGGTGGCCCCCAACGACTAGTTTATGCTTTTAGCGAGATTACATAATTATTCAAACTTTGAGTAGAATGTGATAGAATTTGTACATCTGATCTATGAATACCCCACTTATTTGATTCTTTTGTCTTAAATACGTGAGTTATATGTATTATTATTACTGCAAAACTTTCTTGAAATTGTAGTAAATGTGACACTTTTTCTGTCTTCCAAATCAAATCAAACATTCAAAAAAATATAAAAATGTAGATTTTGTTTTCATGGACATAGTAAGTGAATAAACATTTTGGAACAATTACATTGGTCAAAGAAGAATCAAAATTTTGCATATGTTAGGATCATGAGACACAATTTTTTCCCTGTTTTTAATTAATTGCTTTTAATTTTAAACCTTTCCAGAACGTTTTCTTTTGAACAGTTCTTCCTGCTTAACAAAAGCTAAAACTATAGAAGTGATTTTAATTGACATAAGAACTTTTCTGTTCTCAACCGAAAAAAAAAAAAAAAAAAAAAAAAAAAAAAAAAGATACATCACAGGGTACAAAAACATAGCGTTTTTTTTCGATAAAAAGTATCCTTTTACCAAATGAAAATAATATGCAATGCATGAAAACGTAAATGTTCATAATATTTTATGGGTATGCATAATATATTATCTTCTCACAGCTCGCACTGTTTAAAAACTACATACGGTAAGAATCAGAACAGATGGTGGCAGCATTGCAATAAAATAATAACTAAACATAAGTCACAGACATGAAAAAGCTTTCAAATCAGTCCTAAATCTATGCAGTCAATTCTTGACGCTTTTAGCGATTCCGTCAGGAGTGATTACGGTAATTATTCAAAGCGACTTTTTGCATTGTTGAAGTGTCATTGTTATGCCATTCCGTGCTGATTCGAACATCGTTCAGTTTCCGGTCAGTTCTCGGGGGAACGATTACGCCTGCAAAAGGCAATTTCCGAAATGCTCTTGTAATTGCTGATGGCATAGTTGGATGCACTGGAACAGGCGAGAAGTTTTGTAATAAGGAATCAGTGACGAGAATTGACGAAGGAAATATGTGTTTGAGGTTTGCTATGTTGTAAAATAATTTTTACGTCATCGATGTTGTATGCTCAATATATAGTTTTAGCGTTTTCTGACAGAAATTAAAATTGTTTATTATTACGATTTTCCATTCTACTATTTCGTACTCCGTATTACACTGTTTTATTTAACTTTACTTGTTTCATGTATGTGAAGAGGGAATTTTGTAATGAATTTTTTACTGAATTCACATGCGATAATTATAAAAATGATCTGACAATAAATCTGGATGAATCTACGTTGTTTGTACAAGTCGCTGGTCATTTTTACACTAACACATGGGCTGATGAGTTCCCGGTCTAATAAAGAAAACACAACTTTTTAACAAAACTTTATAACTTTATGACTTTATAACTTTATAACTTTAATAAATAACATAACTTTAATAATAAATAATAATAATAATTTAATAATAATAATTTAATAAATAAATAATGATAATAATTTTATAATAAATAACATAATGTTATAACGAAGAAGCTCCAAACAGTGCTCAGAAGCATGGACTCGTTGTTGTTTTTGGTCAAATGTCAACACGCGTGGCAGCCACTTTGACAACAGCTTTTTCATAGACAAATATTCATTCAAAACAAAACCTACACAGTCCTTGGATATCTTCAGAGTCTGAGCTATCTCCAGCAACTTCACTTTACGGTTCCCCAAAACGATTTTTGTGGACTTTTTTATGTTTTCCGGAGTAACCACCTCTTTTGCGGGGTGCATCACTGGTGTCCGGATAACGCTTATCAAGCCCAGCTTTTGTTTGAACGGTGTTTTTTCCGATCAAATAAAAATTCTTGACATTCTTATTTATCCATTTTTTGTTTATCAACAAAGTCTTTCAACTAAAACCACTCTAACGTTTTATCCACACAGCGAATCGTCATGACATTTTTTCTGCTACCTTTTAAAGGTTAGTATTTACTAAAAAACCCATCGGTTTGGCGATTGCAGAGCCATCTGTGTGTCTGACCGGGAACTTATCAGCCGATGTGTTATTTTAATTAACTTAAACTCGTTTTTGTATATAAAGATGGAATATTGTAATCGATTTTTAACGCAGATACGCTAGAATTATAAAAAGTCCTTCCGGCCTGTACCGGGAAGGAGGTAGTTTCCGTATATCTTCATTTTAAAATTTTAGCTAATGTTACTCCAAAACAGCAAGCTAAAATGCAAAGGACCCGATAACAGAAGATTCGTTAACACTAATTTTGAATTAAAAAAATTACCAAATTATTCAGCTATAGCCAAGTTGGCTTCATATATATGGAAACTTATTTTTGTTCGCTAAATTTGGCCATATTTCGCCAAGATTGGTGAGAATTTAACGCCAACGGATATTAATATGTAGTTTTATGCGTATGATTGGGAAAATAATTGCAGCAATGGAAGATAATAATTTGCGAGAAATCACGTTCACTAAAACCTATAAATTAATCGTTGTTTGTTTGTAATCTGCTGTCATGTTTCAAAATGTCAGTCAGCCTAGAATTTCAAACTGCTATATCTCAGCCATCTTTTAAGATAGCGGCAAAACAAAAAGTGCTCCGCAATCATTGTATCAAGGCCTAGGATTTAGCAAAAAAAAAAAAAAAAAAAAAAAAATTGAATATATATTTTTTCTGTATATATTCTTTAGTTTTAAACCTTTTAGTGGATTTTTTAAAACAATTTTTTTTTATTTTGAAACAAGATGGCAGATGAAGATGGCCAACGAACTCGGTCGAGATATTGCTAAGCCTAATATATATAATTAGTTTCATCATAATCGGTCTATTAATACGAGTGGTATCGTATGACAAAAATCATATACTATATACTGTATATATATATTATATAAATCAACATTTGAAGGAATGGTGGTTCTTTTAGGGGTTATGATCGGTGAAAATATACTGAAATTTCCCAGAATTGCTTTACTCCGAACGGCTGCGATAGATAGATTTTTACTTTTTGTAATGAAATCTACCTAACATTACGTTGTTGTTGTTGTTTCTAATCCTAAATGATCTAGCCAATAGGCTAGACCAAGTCCATGAGCCCAAAAATTTGGAGGAAGTCAAAACGATGAAAGGACACTCCAAAAGGTCACTTCTAGTCAAGTCCAAACAGGATAGGATATGGTCAGGTGTGGATGCCTCAGTCTTGCACTTTCCACAAATGGGAAAAATCTTGGTACCGTTATCAAATTTCAGGAATCTCAACCCAACTAACACAGAACTTGCGGGCCACTGATGGCTACGTTAGCCTTGGCCCAAACTAGTAGATGAGGGGCCGCAATAGTTTGCCGTAACGGCAACTTAAAAAAAACTGTCACGCCGGCCACAATGTGGCCGCAACAGAATTGGCCATAACTACATTAAGATGCCCATAATTGTGCCACAAGTGGTTAATCATAACTGACGGATAGCCTAAAACTGGCCACAGTTATACTTTAAGTGGCAATTATTAACGAAAACTAGCCACAGTTTGGCCATTAACGATCATCGTGAAAAAATCTAGCCAGAAGATCGCCACAGCCATGCCACCTGCGTTCGTTAAGAATAAAAGCTATCCCAAAGCTGGCCATAAATGTTAATTTATTGGTCATCATAAATGTAAACTAGCCTTAAGCCAGCCATCCACATACCATCAATGCTATTCATTAATTAATGCATGCCGAAAGCTAGCCACTTTGTTGCCATGAATGGGCATCATTAATGTATTCAAGCCGAAAGCTAGCCACATCGTTGCCATCATTAATGAATGCAAGCCGAAAGCTAGCCACTTTGTTGCCATCAATGTAATCATTAATGAATGCATGCCGAAAGCTAGCCACCTTTTTACCATGAATGGGCATCATTAATGTATACAAGCCGAAAGCTAGCCACTTCGTTGCCATCATTAATGAATGCAAGCCGAAAGCTAGCCACTTTGTTGCCATCAATGGTAATCATTAATGAATGCATGCCGAAATCTAGCCACTTTGTCGCCATCAATGGGCATCATTAATGAATGATAGCCCAAAGCTAGCCATATTCATGCCACTATTAGATATCATGAATGGAAGCTGGCCAGAATTATACTTTTTATGGTCCTCAAAAAAGTAAAGTTGAGCAAGAAATGCCCATTTTTACTCCTTTGGCAGGGACATTTTTTTTTCTGTTTTTAAAAGTTATTTTAAACTTCAGAATCTAAATTTACTGGTCCATAATTTTTGTCAGAAAACTCTTAATATTTTATTCAAAATTTTGAAACAAAAAAAAAAAATCTATTTGAATATTTTTCTTAACAAGAGCTCATAACACCAACCTGACTTTTATACAATACATGTTTCACTTTATCATTATAATCTTTTTCAGTTAAAAACTACAATGGTGTTGTGTTATAAGCATCCCATATTAAAAAGGTCAAAATACAATAAAATCGAAAGTGTTTCAGATCTTGTATAGAATACTTTCAATCTGAAAGCAATAATTAAAAAAAAAAAAAAAAAAAAAAAAAAAAAGTCCCAATGGAGGCAAAAATTGGCCGTACCCACTCATCTCATTAGATCGGAATAAAAGGCCATATGGTTATGATTTAGTTTTTAATGTTATTCTGAAAAAGTTGCAAAAGCCATATTTGTAATTAATTTAAAAAAAAATGATAACACAAGGTGTAAAATATATATTGAACGTTAAATTACCAATGATGGTCAAAATATGAAAAAAAACTAATTTTCTTCAATTTTTAATTAAATTATAGGTTTAAACATTCTATTCAAAGGAGTAAATTTTTAAGTAGTTTCAATTTATGTTTCTTCAAGCTAATTCACCAGGTGAATTGTCCAGTCAGAATTTCCCTGCATTTCCATTGAAAATTGTTATCTAATGATTATATTCAACATCCCTTTTCGAAGCAAATAAAAAATGCATAATGTTAAATGAGATACCATATGAAAGGATTTTCAAGCGACTTCTGACATAGTACACTCACATTTCTTTAAAACATGTATTTTGGTTAAAATTGCAAGTAATAAATTAAATAGGCATTCTTTTCAGAAATGAAATGAAAGTTTTTCCTCAAATTACTGTTGCCACAAAAATTAAATTCCACAACAATGATTAAAACAAAAAAAATGTTCAATAAAGATAAAGTGAACAGGGTTGCTGCATGGGTTTATTTTATATTTATGATAAAAAAGCAAAATTTAAATTCAAATGCTCAATTTATTTTTTATTTATTTATTTTTTTTTCAAAACACATTATGTCACCCTCTAATGCAGTTAAAATACAATTTATATATATATATCTCTTGATATTTTCAGTCAATTTTTACTGTAACTTTGATGGAATAAATTGGATTATATTCTGGCTTTATTTTTTTTAGAAGTTTAAACATGCATCTAAAAAATATTAGATATTGCTAAAAAATATTAGGCTGCAGTGGGAAATCTTCACACAGGCCCACTAGTATATATTATTTCTGTTATCAACACCCCCTTTTCTCAGAAAATACTAAATGCACAACAATGAATGAGATGCCATAAGAAAGGATTTTGAACCAGCTTCTGACATAGTGCCCTCACATTTCGGTAAAACATATTTTTTGATTAAAAATTGCTGTTAATTAAAAATTAAATCTGCATTGTTTTCATAAAAGAAATGAAAGGCTTTCATCAAGTTAGTGTGGCCACAAAAATAAAATACCACATTATATAATGCTCAAAATGATTATAAAAAATAAATACTACAAAAAAGATAAAGTGGGACATAGTTGCTGCACGGGTTTATTTTATATTTGACTAAAAAGCAAAATTGAAATGCTCAATTTATTTTTCTTTGTCCCATGTTTTTTTCCGAAACAGATGATGTCATGCTCTAAAGCAGTTAATTAACTATAGATATATATATTGTTTTGTCTTTACTATGCTCGATCAGCTTTTACTGTAACTGTGATGGAATAAACGAGATGATATTCTGGCTCGACTAATGTTGTTTGAAGATAGTTTCAGCCCTTAATTTTCCTTTAGAAGTTTAAACCTGCATCTAAAGAGTATTAGATATTGCTAAAAAGTATTAGACTGCAGTGTGAAATCTTCGCACGGGTCCACTGGTGCTTTTATAATACAATTTCTTACCTGGATGTTTCTTCCAATTATCCAGCTTGAAAATAAAACAAAAACGCAGGAATTCTATTTTATAAAATTGGTAAAATGTTGACATTACTGATCATTGGCATTTAAGAATTTTTTTAATGATATAACTATACATATATGTAAATTAGGTCCGTTCAAAAAATGTCATTTCACTATCTTCATCTCTTTGGCATATAATTAATCAGAAAAATGTAGCAGTATTCCTATAAAGTAATGTTTTAGTCTGTTAAGGACTCTTCCCCCCTTATACACATCATAGAACAAAATTTTAATGTATATATATTTACAAAATATTACTAATTGACAGAAAGCCAATTGTCACTATTTTCCTTCTTATGTAATCTCAAAATTGCTTTTACTAAATAAGTTTAATATTTTTTCAAAATAGTAGTGGCAGTTGATCATCTAGAACACGGCAGGTTCACCATTCATACATTAAATCTTTTTTTTTTTTTTTAAATGGACTAAACATTACTCATAAATAATAATATAACATTGTTTTTATTTTTTAAAGATTAGCAAGTAATGAGTACTGAATAATATTTTTTTTAAAAATATATTACCAATAAAGAAATCTTTAAAATATTTTTCCTTCCAGCAGGAGGTATGTGACTTTTTGACTAACAAAATTTCAAACTGATTCATACAATATTATGTGAATTAAAATTTTAATATCAACTAAAAATTAATTACTACATAAAACACTTTTATTGAATTATATCTTAACCTGTAAAAAGAAGGTGGAATGTTCTTAGAACAAGAAAGAAGGGGAAAATATATAGTACATCCTTTTTAATAACATCACTTGCTTAAATAAATATATATATTTAAAAACACTAGAACTGAATGTTTTTTTTTTTTTTTTTCATATAAATTTTATTTTTCACAACAAATGTAAAATAAACCAACCAAAAAACATTTATTTATTTATGTATTTACAAGATGCTCAAAATTTATCAGAAATATTTTACAAGAAAATTTAATCCTGTTACAATTAAATTTCTGATGTTTCTTAATTTAAGTTGATAAAGAGCTGAAAATCTACAGTCATCTTCATAGAGAACTTTTTTCTTTCCAGATTTTTATTCTTCTTTTTCTGAAAAAAATAAAAAAAAAAATTTTACAAAACAAAATTAAAATGGCTTACTTTAAAAACACCACTTATTAATTAGCCATTTATAAATATAATCAGAACAGAAATTATAATAAAAAAAAAAACATTTATAAAAAGCTTTGTAGTTCAAGTTATTTGTACACCATGAAACTATTTTATTGCAGTATACCTATATTTGCTTTTGCTTTTAACAAAAACTCATAAAAGGGCAGCATTGTCAAACGACGCCTAATTCCTTTTTTTTTCTTCCTAGGTGCTAAACTGCATTTCATGGTGGCAATTTTATGTTATATCATATTCTCTCATTTCTTTTTGCAACCATGTTAACAATAATATTGTTTCTATTTTTATGTGTTAAGAGCAGGGGGGGGGGGGCTGTATATATTAAACACTTTATCTCTGTGTTAATCACTAAAACAAAACAAAAACAGGCTTTCTATAAATTCAAATATATAAATTCATATTCTTTACATATGATGTATGGGTGCTCTTTCTTTCATTTCATAAAAGTCGAATTGCTCACTTTGTGAATTGTTCTAGAATTTGTATTGCTAGAAACCAGCAGTTCTTTATTTTCTTTACTTTATTTTTTCACATAACTTTTCCTTCAAAATGGCTTTGTAAAGTAGGAAAATACACTGTGTACCTCCAAGCTATAAATCTGATATTATCACTCATAAAACAATAGCATTTGAATTCTCACCGTAATTTAGTTCAAAATAAGGAAAAGCAATTTTTCAACTTTTTCCCATCAAAGTTAAAAAAGTAAAATTTAATTCAAAGTTTCTGGTTCGAATCGTATTAAAATTAGGTGGGATATAACATATCCCACCTACATTGCCACATTTTGTAATTTTATAATACATCCCACCGCCCTTCAAAGGGTTAAAAGACAAAGAAAAAATGAAGTTACTTTGACACATCATAGACAATCTTTGACAAACAGATTTTTCCATTTTAATTTTGTTTTTTAAACAGTTAAAACTGTTTTGGCCAATAATTAAAAAATTTTTAGTAGCATTTGGGGACTCCTGAAAATCGGAGAGCCTGGGCCCGTGCCCCGAAAGCCCTGCCCATGACAGATATACAAATTTCTCTATTTTTGGCAGCATTCGATTGACAAATTTAGCAATTTTTCTCATGTGATCAATGGAAGAATTTTGCTATTTTTCCCCCATGACTGACTGAAAAGTTTCGTGATTTTTCCCGCAGCTGACTGACGAATTTCAGAATATTTTCCTGCTACCAATTGCCGAATTTTGCAGGGAGGGAGGTTTTGCGACAAATAGGCAAATTTCCCGATTTTTTTCCTATAACAAACTGCTGAATTTTGAGATTTTTGAATTTTGTAATTTTTTCTTGCGACCAAGTGACAAATTTTGTGATATTTCTCCTGTGACCGATAGACGAATTTTGCGATATTTTCTCACGACCGATAGATGATTTTTGTGATATTTTCTCGCTACATTTTGGTGAAATTCGCGAAAGCAAATTCTTGCGAATCCACAATAATCAGGTCACATTTCCAGCTATATAAAAACGGGCAGGGTAAATTTACAACTATAAAAAAATGGGCAGGGTGCTGCGCCTTCTTGAAAACGCCTAGGGGAAACACTAATTACTCCAATACAAATATTGCCTTAGTTATTTTATTCTAAAAACTTGATATTTGAATAATTTTAATTAATTTTCAGCAATGAAATTAACTTGAAATTTTTGAATAACAAACATGTGAATTTTTAGATTGCTAACTAAGCATAACCAAGCTTCCAGGCTCGAACATTTTTCATACTGTCAGTTTTACGCTTAGTTAGCAATGAAAAAAAATCATCATTTTTATTACTTGATATCTGATTTTAAAAGGAAATTTAAAAAACATGGATTTGAGCCTTCAGCTCCTCTCCAGAATCTTACATTTGCAAAATATTTTGGGCAAAACATAAGAATGTTTTAAAAATATCTTAAATTTAAATATCATTTTTTAAAGTTTCTTAAGAAAAAAGGGTCAAAGAAAGTATTAAAGAAGGTCCCTTTCTCCAAAGGACTTGCTTTATTTTTAATTTGTTAAAAATTATACATATAATCAAAATCCAAATTAATTTATATGACGGCATATTAAAAAAAAAAAAAAAAAAAAAAAAAAAATCCTTAATTTAGAGGTCAGAAGATTAAACAATTTTATCACCTTCTCCCCTCCTCTTCTAGATACATAGCATAAATTAAAAAAAATATTTAGCATAAATCTGTGTAATCTTAAGTATTGTCAAAGTTCATGAAAGTCAAAAACCCTGTAAACAAAAATTATTTGACACATTTCTGCAAAACTTTAAAAAATACTCAATCTTTTTCTATTAAATTTTACATTTCAAAAATTTAAATTAATTTAATTTTTATTAAATGTAAGTCCAGATTAGATGCATTATATTTCCAGAGGTGTGTCACAATAATCACAAAACTGAATCATCACTCTTGAAACAAATATTAAAACATTTAAAGCAAACATTTTCTAAGCACATGAGCTGAAGCATAAAAATTTTGAGTAATTTGAAGGATCCATTGTACAAGATGTTTACATTTCATGAAACTCTGCTAAATTGTTTTAACAAACTGTAAAATAACAATTTTGAATAAAATAATTTTAATAAAAATGAACAATTCCCATGCAATTGGTAATAGACAAAGATTTTTTTATGATAACTTTTTGAATACAGTTTTGTTAAAATATTACAATTTAACTAAATTTTAATATGAAAAAGTTTACAAAATGATTTTTTGGCCATTTAAAAGATATCGCCAAATTTATCAGCCGATCGTGGTAAAAAATCTTAAAATTAGTCAATGGATTGTCGGGGAGAAAAAAAATTCTCAAAATTCTACAATCAGTCACAGGAAAAAAAATCATGAAATTCGTTAGTCGATCGTAAAAAAAAATCTTAATTCTTCAGGCGCTTGAGAAAAGAAAATATGAAATTCGTCAGTGGATTGTCAGAAAAAATCGAGAAATTCTTCAAACAGTCACGGTAAATAAATCGCAAAAATCGTTCATCGGTAGCAAGAAAAAATTATGAAATGCGCCTGTCAATCAAAGGAAAAATCTAAAAAACATTGTGAAATTCGTCAGTCTATCGAGAGGAAAATCACAGAATTCTTCAATCAGACACAGGAAAAAATCACAAAATTCTTCAATAAGTCAAAACAAAAAAATTAATGTGATAATAGACTTTCTGATTTTAAGGAAATTTTCCTGAATTTTGACTTCTTCCCTATTCTTATCATGAACACTTCGCTGGTATAAAACTCTGATTCATACAAAAATATGTTTCTATATCATTATACTTTATCTAGAAAATTTGAAACATTAGTCAGTACTTTAAAAAGTGGCCATTAATGAAACCGAGTCTACCAGTCACTGGCTTTTAATCCAATTTCCCAGTTTTCAAAAATATTGATCGGTTGTGAGAAAAAATGGTGAAATTCACCAGTCGATCGAGTGAAAAATCTCAAATATTGTGAAATTTGTTAATTGGTCATGAAAAAAATCCCATTTGTCAGTCGGTCGCAAAATTAGTCAATTGGTCATGGGAAAATATCGCAAAATTCTATTGATAAGTGGGGATAATAAACAAACCAGTTCAAAATATATCTTTTGAACAGGATGCAAGAGTGCTCTTTTGGAGAACAGTGTGACCGTTTTAAAAATATTTTCATCCGGCTACGCTTTAGTTCTAGAGTCAACACTATATTCATTACTAATAAAAAATTTGAAATCTCATGTACAGTGAAGTTGCTACAACAAATATTACGAATAACATGTATTCAGTAACAAAAGAAAATCACATGGGCCTCCGCTTGGATATAAATATGTTAGAAAAGTTCTAAAAGCTGGACTTATAAACTATGTATTGACCAAATTTCCAGACTTTTCCTCCATAAAGGTGATATCTCAAAATATATCTTTTGTAAAGTTATTGACAGAACTGTATCTTAACCCAATCTGCGATCTTAACCCAAAATAACGTGTTTTTGGTGTGTATGTGTCAGTGCTTTATGAAACGTCTTTTGCATTTCTATAAAAGATGAAATTGCACTCCTATATATACATATATACAAGGACATCTCCCTGTTTTTTTTTTTTTTTTTTTTTTTTTTTTTTTAAATTCCCACAGAACATTTTTGATCAGCTGAAGATTCGTTGCAGAACATTGTAAAATATTCTGCTTTGGGGCGCAACATATTTTGAGTGATTATTATTGCAGACCCATAAAAAAAGCAATTTTAATATTGTTTTCGGCTGTTCACTCAACAAAATTAAATGACTGGGTTTTTTTTCAAGGGAAAAAAAATAATAAACACGAATGCTTCATACACACTGTACTGGTAGATATGATAAGCTATGGTTGCTGAAGGCAGTCGTACTTCACCGCCAATTCCAGGCTCTCGTGAGCCTATTTAGCGAGGTCACTACCAAAAAGGGCCGGTTTACACAGACACCTCTAAGGCGGTGCTCTTCGGCCGGGGGTGAAGCAGGGGCTTAAGCCTCTTGCGCTTCATCACCATTTCCCAAATGAATGACGACAGAGGTCGCTGTGATGATACGGTGGAGCCTAGAGCTCCTATACTACAGGCTGAATCATACTGCCATTTAATAACCCAACAGACCAAAAACCGAGCTAAAACCGGTTAGCTTACCATACTAGTGAACAGCGAGTGACAGTAACATGGACGGCAAACACTTGCTCAGGTGGTATCCTAATGCTGAGCTGGGTTGCAATATGGCGGTTATTTTGGGAAACAGAATTGGATATGCAACAGCTCCCCTTATAGGAGCCCGAACTCAGAGGACACCACCCCCAACACACTTGGATGGGTTGGGTTGGGTTGGGTTGATTATTGACGGCCAATTATCTACACTAGGGATATAGGCCCGGGGGGAGTGCCCTTCGTGGGGGTCTTTTTAAGGGAACCTAATCCGTATTTACGCATGGATAAATCCACGGCTCGAAGAAAACCACGAAAACTCCGAACGATTAGGCCGACGGGCGCGATTGGGAACGAACCCAGCACCTCCCGTCTACCAGCTTCGAGAGCACAACCCACACTTGGATGGAACGTGGAAGTGAACAACGGCTCCATAGCCGGGATCCCATAAGGGAAACAGAGTCCTCAGCCAATGTTGAACACTCCCATGGCCCATTAATGTAACCACATCTTCCGATTATCAAATGCCGCACTGGTAGATATAGGTAAAATTTTATTTTTAAACATGTATAAGCCCAAAATTGTGGTATTTGTTAAATATTTTTTCACATATACAATTTTTTTAATGAATGAAAATTACACAGTTATACTTTGGATACTAAATACAAATACTAGGAAAAGTTCTTTTCAGCATAAAAAATTATAATATGCCAGTTATTTTATTGTAAAAACTTGATATTTGAGTAATTTTAATTATTTTTTCAATTAGTTTTCAGCAGTGAAATTCACATGAAATTACTGAATAATAAACATGCGAATTTTTACATTGCTAACTAAGCGTAACCAAGCTTCCAGGCTTGGGCATTTTTCACTCTGTCGGTTTTATGCTTAGTTAGCAATGTAAAAATCCCCATGTTTATGATTTGATATTTGATTTAAATCAAAAATTTATAAAACATGGATTTGAGCTTTCAACCCCTCTCCAGAATCTTACATTTGCAAAATAATTTTGGGCAAAACATAAGAATATTTTCAAAATACCGTAAGTTTAAAAAATGATTTTTTGGTCATATAAAAGATATCATTTAACAGCTTTTTTATTATAGTTTTAATGATGTATTGAGTATTCTTCAATTCTATAAATTACATGAATTAAATAACTTCTTTATGAAACATGTAATTTGCACTCATTTTATATATTCCTTTGTGATTAATTTTAAATCAAGGTGACAAGAATATTTTCGTCTTAAAAGTTTTAAATCAAAGTTAACAATGACTTAATTATAGTTTCCCATATATAAAACACAGTAAAAACTTTATGAAACTCACACAAGAGATAGAAATGAGGATATCCTTTTAAACAACATTAATAAATCATTTTGAAAAACTTGCTTTCTAAAATTATGTTAAGTATGTAAGTTTAAACTTGCCAGAAAAATTTAAGTATGTGATGTGCATAATACAAAATTTTATTAAAGTAAAACAAAAAACCTTTTATTTACTATTTTTCCTGCCAGTTTTCTTTCTTTTGTAATATATAATGAATTTTGAATTCAAACACACCTTACCTTGTACATGTAAAAATATTTTAATAGCTTTTTTTTTTTTTTCCTATAACTTTTAAGAGTAAAAAATAAGTACATTCTAGCTGTAAAAAATGGTTAAAAAATGTAAATTTTACACTTAAAGTGTAAAGGTTGGCAAGCTTTGTAAAGAGCTTTAACGTTTACCAACAGTATGCAGCTAAAATACAAGAGTGCACTTCTATTTTATGAATGTGTGAAATTAAATTTACTAATGTAAATTGATCAATACAGACAAAATTTGGAGCCTAGTTAGGAGACCATCCCAAAATTCTTCCTAGTAAAGCAGGTCCCTTCACAATATATACCTTTTAATAAACAGGATCTCTTCCCAATTTTTTTTTAAATAACACAGGCACCTTAAAAAAAATTGAGTTTTAAAAAGGAAGAAGTTTTTAAAAACAAATTTGTTTTTGCATGTGGGGTAGCAATACTTTTAAACAACTCTGGAATTTTCTGAATTGCCTATTTTATAAACAATCTATAAAAACATACTCTTCATTGTTAATTTTTATTTTGTTATGTTTCAAAATGTGTAATTTGCAAACAAATTGAAACGAAAACTTTAACAGAAGGACTTAAAGAAGTTATCAATAAATGTTTGGTTCAAATTCGAGTAACTAAATTTCATATTCATTACAAAATGTTATCTTTCACAAAAAAAAAAAGAATAAATTTCACACAAATAACTTTTACTTTTCTCAAAATGGGCCCCAAGATAAAAGCCCTGCATTATAAACTGCGTAAATTGACAACTTACCTTTGCTTGAATGCCAAACGAGTTTATGCAGCACAACCATCTTTTTTATACCATCTATCTCTGCTGCCATCTCTTAACTGCGCCACCACAATCTCCTGAAAAATATGAAAATAAACTATAATAGGTTGCAATATTAAGCATTAGGGTGGGTCGAAAAAACCAAAATTTATATAATCGAAACATAATAGTGCGGGAAAGTTGCCATTGGTAATAAGGAATAAATTCGCAAATTATTACACCAGATGGTTAATATATTTTCCTGCCGCAAGGGGGCCAAAATTTCAAAAAATCACAAAAAAATTTTTTTGAAAAAATAAATTACCCAACCATAACAATACAATTTTTAATAGAATGAAACAGTTACTTCAAGATGTTAATAATATTCCAATAACATTTTATTATGGGGAAGTCATTGGAACAGATGACTTAAACGCCCTCAGGTCCGCCATTTTGTTTTGTTGGCGGAACCAGTTTTTCGCCAACAAGAATTTGTCGCCAAGTGGTCATTTTCGGCTATTTTAGGTTTTATTTCTTATTTAATTTTGGAATATATACAGATTAAACATAAAAAAGGAGAATTCAAGAAATTTTCACTGAATACTGAGCAAATGGCAGAAAATTAAATACAGTGATACTTAAAAAAAAACGCAAAGATTCATTATTAAACCAACATATCTCTAAAAATACAGACATTAAAACGTATATCCTATAGTTTAAAAAACAAACCTCGAAACAAAATTTGAGAAAACAAACATCAACAAACAGAAAAATCAAAAATCCGTACATAAATTTCTAAAATACATCTTAATAACAAACCTCCATTAAAAAAAAAACACCAGAAATTGAAAAATCCAGCCTCCGTACATAAATTGCAAAAATACATCTTTAAAAAAACAAACAAAAAAAAACACCTGCAGAATTAATTTGAAAAATTAAACATGGATACATCCATTGAAAAATCAAGTCACCGTGCATAAATTGCAAAAAATACTTCACGTTTCAACGAAAATTTCTTGAATTTACCTTTTTTATGTTTAATCTGTATATATTCCAAAATTAAATAAAAAATAAAATTGAAAATAACGCAAAATGCAATTGCACTCCAGAAATAGGCCTAACTCGCGAAACCTTGAAACTACCTTTGTCTCTCAAAATTTGCTGATATTTCAGAACAAAATCACCAACTACTGGTAAACTACCAACATAAGCCATTATCAATCCAAAAAAATAATCAAATATTAATAATAATAATAAAAAGTTGGAATTATAATACAATCTGATCAAAGATACCAGGTGGAAAAAAACAGTCCAGAAAAAATGAACACAACTTCTCACTTGTACGCTCACAGAAGAAATGAGGAGAAAAAAAAAATCGGCTCGGAGATTAATGAAGGGTTGCCAGAAGGCAAAAGTCCGCCCGGTGGTCAGATCGGCAAATACATCACCAAAAAAATGGCCGCGATCTGAGGGCTTATACGCAATTTGTTCCAAGTCATTTCTATTACCGCCGCAAGGGCGGTCAAAATTTTGAAAAAAAAACGGCAAAAATTTCAATTTTTAGTTTTTTCTAATTTTCCCAATTTTTATTATATATCTACAATTAAATAAATTTACATCATATCTAGTAAAAACTTATGTCTAGTAATTTTTATCATGGGCATAACCAATGAAGGGCGAGAGGGGTCCCCCCCCCTCCCTAAATTTGCAAAAAAGTCTTTTTGAAGGAATTTTAAGGAATTTCTGGGAAATTTTGGTAATTTTTGTTGTAGGGTGTCCCTATACATAAATTCCACATAATTTTCCACTTTTCGGGACACCCTACAAAAAATCCATAAAAATTCACGGAAAATCCCCAGAATCCTTTAAAAAGCCCCCTTCTCTCAAATTTAAGGGGGGGGGGACTTCTCGCCCTTATTTGGCTACACCATGATCAAAATTATTAGACATTTATAAGTTATTACTAGATATGATGTAAATTTCTTTAATTGTAGAAATATAAAACGGCTTGAATTTCAGGGCGGGATTTGCGCCTAAAATTTTGAAATCCCTCCCAAAAAATTTCAGCATTTTCGCAGAAATTTGCGTTATTTAATTTACCTGCAACCGAACGATAAATTTCGTGATTTTTTTTTCCCGCAACCAATTGACGAACTTTGCGTTTTTTTCGCGACTGATCGACGAACTTTACGGTTTTTTCCGTGACAGATCAACGAACTTTGTGTTTCTTCCACGACTGATCGACGAACTTTATGTTTCTTCCGCGACTGATCAACGAACTTTGTGTTTCTTCCGCGACTGATCGATGAACTTTGCATTTTTTAAGCGACAGATCGACGAACTTTGCGTTTTTTCAACCACAGATCGACGAACTTGGTTTTTTAAGCGACTGATTGACGAACTGTTCGTTTTTTAAGCGACTGGTCGACAAACTTTGTGTTTTTAAGCGACTGGTCAACGAACTTTGCGTTTTTTAAACGACTGATCAACGAACTTTGCGTTTTTTCTGCGACAGATAGACGAACATTGCGTTTTTTAAGCGACTGATCAACGAACCTTGTGTTTTTTGGGGACAGATCGACGAACTTTGAGTTTATTCCGCAATCGATCGACGAAATTTTCTTTTTTTCCACGACTGATCGACGAACTTTGCGTTTTTGGGCGACAGATCGATGAACTTTGTGTTTTTTCCGCGACAGATCAATGAACTTTGTGTTTTTTCCGCGATCGATCGACGAACTTTGCGTCTTTTCCGCGATCGATCGGTGAATCTCAATCAAATAAAATCTAAATTCAGAAATTTATTTAACAACCTAATTGTTAAGGGTCCCTAACACATATAATGGAACTTGAAAAATACACTGCATATATAAAACTTAACTTTCTTCCCTTTTTTATAATAAAAATAAACATTTTACATAATCATTCTCAGTTGACTTAATTTTTTCAATGGTATTTTGTCATGTCTGCATTAATGTAATTCTTTAAATAGCATGTAAAATAATAGTGGGGTTTAAAGATTTATTTTTCTCCCTCCCAAACATTACAACTCCCCTTCATTTAAAAATGTTGGTAGGGAGACTCCCCTCCTTGGAAAAAATTAATTTCAAGCCCTGTATAATAAAAATTGGGAAAATTGAAAAAAAAAAACTGAACATTGAAATTTTGGCCTTTTTTTCCAAAATTTTGACCGCATGAAATGATTTCACAGTAATACAATTTTATTGGAATATTACTAACATCTGGAAGTAACTGTTGCAATCTATTAGAAATTGTATTGTTATGGTTGGATAGTTTAATTTTTTTGTTCAAAAAAATCAGTTTTTTTTTTTTTTTTTTTTTTTTTTTTTTTTTTTTTTTTTGCGATTTTTCAAAATTTTGGCCCACTTGCGGCAGTAAAAGATATTAACCATTTGGTGTAATATTTTGCGAATTTATTCCTTATTACCAATGGCAACTTTCCCACACTATTATGTTTCCATTATATAAATTTTGGTTTTTTTCGACCCACCCTATTAAGCATTTATCATATTCAACTAGAAAATTAAAAAGAAAAAGTATAACTGATTAATGTATATAACTGATGCCAATGAATCATTTCCTTCTTTTAAATTAAAACTTATTTCAACATGCACACATACATAATAATTTGTATTAAATAAAATGGCATCTTTTCTAAATATTGCTATGGGGAGGAAAAGAAGAAAAAAAAAATTTCTGAATCAGCCACACCAGCAGAAGTGCTGTGCACTTAGACTGTTTTAAATTTTTACACGCATATGTACTATAGCGCTTTTTACTGAAATTATGGTACTGAAAAAGAAAAACACTGCAGAACATAATATAAAAGATGGAGATAAATTATAATTCCAGGAAAGTAATTAAGGAAGATAATTGATACAATGTGTGGTACTTTTCGGTTAGCCAGACACCAGTGATATATATGCATGTATGTACTTGTACCTTGTACGCATCATTGGCACCCGGCTAACCGAAAAGTACCCAATGTTTTATTTACATAAAATTAAAAGTGTAATATCAGACAGGCCCCCTCCTCCTAATATTTTGGATGGGTGTAAAAAAAAAATGTAACAGTATAGTATAACAATGTGCAACTATTTTGAATTCCAAGAAAGAAATTGCATGCTTTGAGAGTATGTTGTCACAAACACAGAAAGAAAATTTCAGACTCGGGGGAGATGAGGTTAAAAAAAAAATACTTACAAAGGCTTAAAACAAGTTTTAAAAAGGAAGACGTCCTTAAAGACAAATTTGTTTTTGCATGAGGGGTGAGGGACGATGCAATACTTTGAAACAAAAAAGGTACTTTTCGGTTAGCCGGGCGCCAGTGATATATCTACATATATAAATACATATGTATATACCTATATATGTATATACATACATATATGTACATAAATATATGTATATATATATGTATGTATATCCAGACATATGTATATATACGTATATGTATATATACATGTATGTATATCACTGGCACCCGGCTAACCGAAAAGTACCCAAAAAAATTATGTATACTTTCATTAGGAAAAAAAAACCCATTAAAAATTAATCTGGTTTGTTATTAAAAAAATATTTACAACATGAAAATATATTAAAAGCAACTGTTTATAAAAAGTTTGGGTCCTTTTCTGTTATACCAACACCATTGTCGCCAAGCATAATAATCGGCACAAAAGGAAATTCACATGAAACGAAAATAACATTGTTGGCACAAATTTAAGCACTTAAAAATAAAACGTTTGAAAATTGCAATACATATATGCACTTAAAATAAAAGAACAAATAAATATTACATAAGGTAATAAAATAAAACTATTTAAACTGCAGGCTTGAAATTGTAAATGTCTCTTAGGATTGCTGTAAGCATTTCATTTTTTGAATGAAGATGTTTATGAGTTTTATGATAAAAACTTTTTTTTTATGTATCTAAAGTCCTAAAACAATTTTATTGTCGCTTCTACATCATCAAGTAACAGCTTATGGTAAAATTCCTTTCAGTGTCAATAATAAATGCAAGTTATAATTTAATAAATATTTTCTATTTGAAAAGTAGCAAGTTAAGATGTTTTGTGAGGTTACGATTAAATAATAATAATAATAAAAGATTCACGTTCAATAAATAGTCCAATCAGAATGTTTGGTACAGTTTGCAATAAAAAATTCTTTACACGGTTAGGGTAGAAATAAATGGCAGATTAGCGTATATTTTGACATGTGTTGGTATAACAGAAAAGTACCAAGTTGTGTTCCTATTACACTCTGATAAGTGGAATTTAAAAATTAAATCAGATTACTTAGCTTTTCGGCTAAACCAAAACATTTTGGGCACTATTGCCATGACTAATTAAAAATCACATTAATGAATTAAAAAGAAATTACCTACTTTATTAAAATCTTAAAAATAAGTGAAATTTTGCAAATGGTCATTAATTAGTACATAAAATTCGAAGTTTTCTATTACTATCAAAACAAAAATATGCCAGTATCATCAGAAAATACAGAATATACATATATAGTATATTAGTTAATTAAAACCAGATCTTAACATATGAAGTAAAATTTCACTGAAAGACACTGGAGCTGTAAAATATTATTTTCCGCTTCCTGACTGGTTTAAGATTGTCAGCAATAAAGCAGATTATAAAACAGGCAACGGAGAATTATGAAAAAAATAAAAGCTGAATTTTTATTGGTTATTTTTTTCATAAACCAAAAACGTCCGAGATTGTTCATTACCGACACATTTTACTCCGATATGTATATATAATTACAATCAACTTATTAATAGCATATTCAGGGCAGATGTAAGATCAGTAAAGAACTTTTTTTTTATACACTTCTGTAGAATTAAGTCGCATAATAAGCAAAGCAGACTTTAAGAATTTAAGAGAATAAGTAAGCAGAGAAAATGCAGTTAATTTTACAAAATTGCTGATGCTTCTTCTCAGCTTTCTTTATCTTGAACTTAAATCTGTCCCTAAGAATGATGAAAATTAATTTTTAATTAACTCTTGGAATAATATAGAAAAATAATCTTACCTAATTTGTAAATCAAAATATCCAAAAACAATGACGAGACATAGACGACGCCATGATAATACCAGGCAAAATCAAGCAAGGAAAAATGTAAACATCCTACGATGACGCTGCCAAAAAGACATAAAAATCCCTACGAACCCGCAGAAAAAAAGCTATATTTCAATAGATTTTTTTTTCAAGTTTTTTTTTTATCTTCAAAATTTCTCATACAATATTAAATAATTTTAAAAGTGGAAATTTTTCAATGCTGATTATACAAAGCGGAAAACATTTAAAAATATATTTACAAAAATCCCCACTGGGAAAAAAAATGTGTCGGAAAAGGGAAATCTTAGTTTAATCTTTCCCTGGCTTGCCGTGTAAAAGGAGAGGAGGGGGGGGGATCGGTATTTGCTATTATTGCTTATTTAAGATATTTAAGATAGTTTTTCCTTTTAAATCTAAATTTTGAATGTTTCAAAAAATGAAAATAACTTATTTTTTGGAATTGATTTATAGATAATATACAGATAATATAAAATCGACCCCCCTCCCCCCCCCAAAAAAAAAAAAAAAAAATTTCTTTCTCGTTTAACAGTAACTGTTTTTTGGCAAAGTGGCATTTATTTCTTTTGACAAATATTTTTTCATTGAAATTGAAATTGAAATAAATTCCCATTTATCATTAATTTTTTTAATATCTTTATATAATATGTATGTCTAAAGTTTGCAATATTCATTTTCATTCTAGGTGCTCACAAAAAATATTCATTTAAAAATATTAATGCATACTTTAAAAGCAAAAACATTAACAGTTTTTATGATTTTTTTCCCATAAAAACTCTTTAAATTAAAGAAGGGTACTTTTTGTGTATTTTTTATTGCATAAAATATTTAAATGCAGCATATTTTATCGTTTCACATAAATCTAGGTTTAAAATAACGAAAATCATCTTATAAAATGTGAAGTAAAAATACTTTTTCTTTCTTATAATAAAAATGTCGAGAACATTATACTGGGCCACTGACTTTTAAACGATGATAGATTTGTATATCTTGGCCGCAAACGTACTTTCATTCGCTATTGGGCACTGAAATTGCATTAAGTTTCCCCGCCATTTGCCCGTTAACGATTTGGCGCTAGACATCCGGTGTGCGGGCGCGTCAGTTGAAATACATTAATGTCTGGATACAAATTGCCGCAAACTTTTTTGGCCACAACGTTTACAGCATGTGGCCAAAAATCTCGTGTTTGTTGGGAAGTGTCCACTCAAAAATCTTGAAATAGCAGACTGCTGGTCACGGCTTCCCCCAAAAGCAATAGCTCCTCCAGGCTTTTTGCTACAGTACCAGTTATGAACTAGAGGGGAACGACAAGATGTGTCGAGAGAATATTTGGCTCTTGAACAAATCTCCAGAAAAGTCAAGGTGGAAATGTGCGGTGTCAAAGAATTAGACTCTTTAGCCAATGTGTCTGCTATTTCATTTCCGAAAATGCCAACATGCGAAGGAATCCATTGAAAGACTATGTCATGGTAGCTTGAAAGTTCTCCCAGTAGAGATAGAATAGATAATGAAGTTGTGTCGCCAACGTGAGGCCAATTATTATTTCATTATTTCACATTACGTTCCAGGCCAACGTACGGTCAACGTTACGTTCACAGGTGTGTTTCCGATGAAATTACAACATTTTAACATTTTTAGAACTTAATTGTAAATTAATCAATTAACTTTAAGCCATTTTTCTGTTAGCAGGACGCAGGAGATAAATCGTCAAACATTATTTATAGATTCAACAGCTACCAATTACAACAACAATGGAGTTAATTATGAACCAAACCACGTTAGCTAAAATATGCCACCCGGTTGTGAAAAATGCAACAATGAAGTATTTTAAACACTAAAATGTAGAGAAAAAAAATTAATAAAAACTGTAATATTAAAAAAACTGCTTTTATTTAATATCAAATGAAAACAAAAACAGTATATTATGTCGGGGGGTTTTTAAATATAATAATTCATGATGGGGTAATTTAGTAAGATAAAAACTGTCAATTAATATCTATAGCGAATTTCAAATCAATGACACTTTGTCTTGATAATTATGTGTTATTTAGGGGTTTTTTCTTCGCAATTTGACAATGTTACATTTGTATAATGTATTATATTAGGTACTTTTACTAAATTAATTTCTGGAAGCAATATTGTATGAAGTGGAACAGGCGCGTTGTTTTGTAATAAAGGAATCCTAGACTCCAATTAACAAAATAAATGTACGTTTGCGGTTTACAATGTGGTAAAATTATTTTCATGTCTACAGTGTTGAATGTTCTGAAAATGAGTTTAGTGTGTTCCGACCTATAAAAAAAAAATATTCGTTATTTTCAAAATTTAATATCAATGGGAAAAACAATTCCAATTTACACTGTTGGGAAAAAATAAAGGAACAACCATAAAAAGGTGCTTTATGTTAATTCTATTAAGGGAACGTCAATGAAAGGTGATTGGTTGGTAACTCATTGCCACCGTTATAACATAGTCCAATGGGATTAACCTTCACTACCGAAAAATATACAAATTTTTGAACCCGTTCTTTCGGCACGTGTGAAAAAGAGTGCACGTGGATGATTTGAAGTCTAATTTCAAGGATTGTAGGTGTAGTTGAGTAAAATGTTTGCTTGCAGTAGGTGGCATATGTCGTCCAGAAGACATTTGACCGATTGTGAGAAATGATGTGCGATACGGATAATGGAAGCTGAACAGACACGTACAGGGTCTGTAAAGACTTAAAATAGCCAAAAAGGCCATGTCAAGAATTAGGTAACGGTTTAAATACACTGGTAATGTGGAGAGACAACCAGGTCAAGGTAGAAATTGAGCCAGAACAGACTCTCAGGACCGTTATTTGTCAACGATTGCTAAAAGAAGCAGGCAACTGACGTCAGTTCAGATTGCAAGGGAGTTAGTTACAACAACAGGAACTCGACTATTCAGATTTACTGTTAGGGACAGGCTTGATAAAAGAAGGCTGTATGCAAGGAAACCCATGATTTGTATTCCAGTAACTCCGGCAGCGAAATGCGCCCGGTTAAAGCGAAGCAGAGATCATCGTCATTGGAGTACCACGGACTGGAGCAGAGTTCTCTTTACCGATTAATCCCAATTTTGTTCAGAGAGTGATTCCAGACGTGTTACTATATGAATGGACAAAAACACACTCAATAAGGCTGGAAACATCCGTGAAAGGCATCGATACAAAGGTCCTGGAATCATCGTATGGGCGGACATCATTTTGAATGGCCGAAGTTTTACCAGTGCAAGTGTGAATGCTGAAATATACAGAGATGAGGTTCTTTGTCCTCATGTCAAATTTTTGAGGGATGCAATCGGTAATAACTTCCTCATAAAGGATGATAATGCGCGTCCTCATCGTGCTGCACTATTGACTGATTAGCTTGAGGGCAAAGGAATCCAGCGAATCGAGTGGCCTGCATATTCTCCGGATTTAAATCCGATAGAACATGTGCGAGACGCACAAGGACGACGACTCGCATCTCGACAACCCCCCACCTAACACTCTCTAGGACCTTCTAAGTGCTATTAATCTTGAAAACACTTTGTTACCGCAAGTACTTCTGGATAATCTAATCCACAGTATAGAAAATCGCCGTAAAGCTTGCATTTCGGTCCGGGGTGACCACATACCTTATTGATTTTTAATGTCTGACTCTAAAATGTTATAACAGTGCAGTTTCCTTATTCCCTCTTATATCGAACGTTCCTATGTTTTAATGTAAATTTATTTTTTGCAGAAATAGGCAGTTCTGCATTTTGAATATATGTCCGGTGTGACAAAATAAAGATCTTGTGCAAGTTTCACGTTGTTATCCGCAAAATAATTCACGTTCGATGAGTTTTTATAGTTGTTTCTCTAATTTTTCTCGCCAATGTATTATCGAAATACAATATCAAATAATGCAAATAATAATTCCTACTGGTGTTGTTAGCATGGTACACATTAAGTAATATATGATATATTAATTACAAATCAGATATCTCATGTCTATTTTAAATGCGTCCTTTATTTTTTTTTTTTTTTGTATTTTTTTTAGCTTTGAATTTTTCAGCATTTTGTTATAGTAATTCAATAAGATTATATATATATAAAAAAAAGTCAACACAGTTTCCAAAATGCCCTTGTAATTGATGATGGTGAAGTAAGTTTGATGCTCTAGGAAGAGATGGGATGTATTGTAATAAGAAATCAGTGACGCGAATTAAGGAAGTAAATGTGTGTTTGGTGTTTTCAAGGTTTTTAAATTTTTTTCATAGCTGACAGCTGTAAGTTCTGGAAGCTATTATTTTAGTGTTTTCCAAAAATAAAATTAAAAATAAAAATAAAAAAATAAAAGAAAGAAAAAAAGGAAAAGAAAAGTGAAACTATTTAGTATTTAGATTTACTTTTCAGCTATTATTTACTCAGAAATGTATTATCAAATGGAAAGCAAGTTAATATTGAATGATCTATCTTGGCTACGAAAGATTACAAATAATAGTTCATGCTGGGGATTGTTAGAATGTTGCCTGTTAAATATTTAATTTTATAAAAATAACAAAAAATATAAACTAGTGATATTTCTATTTAAAATTGCATGTGTTTGCTTTTTTATAGTATTTTGGCATTTGAATTTCAGTGAATATTATTATCTAAATTATAAAGCAAAAACATGACCATGAGCAAAGCTGATGTCTTATTGACAATGACAACGATCTGACCGATATATATTCTTTTACTGACATTTTTAACACTGTCCAACATGGTTGAAAACTGTTTATGAATGTTTATCTGTCCGTCTGTCTACCCAATTAACCACACATTTAACGGCTATATAGTCGAACTATGCATTTAACCACTGAAATAATCGGAATAAAAAGACTGCAGTTAATTGCAAAGTCTTTGGTAATTTCGCAGGCTAACCACTGCCATGCGGTTAATAAGAAGTACCAAAGTTTATATGATCTCACAGTTGACATTTTTTATACTAATAAATCTGCAGATCAGGAGCCTCAACGTCAGCTCTGAAAGTCATTGTTTTTTAATCTCACTTTTCATATTATTTAGCATCTTACAATCCGCAATTTTTTTTTTCATATTGCATACATAGTTATAGGCATATAAAATTCTTCGGAGGTTTCAGAAATTAGAAACGTTAAATTAAACACGGTTTATGCAATGATATTCTGAAATTCTTATGAACTTCTGATTCATGTAACTTTTAAGATTTAGAAAAAAAAAAAAAAAAAAAAAAAAAAAAACTTAATAAAATAAAACTTAATAAAATAAATTCTTCATTTATGTCAATAGACTACAAAAATAATTTAATTTGCTAATAAATAATTGGAGCAAAATATTGCGAGTTACTTCAATTTTATTATTTTGATCTTCTTTGAAATATCGTTGCTAAGCAACTGATAAATTAAAGAGCAAAGTAAAAAGAAATGCATTTTAAAATTTGTAAAAAATGTGAAAATAAAAGTTTTATATTTCCAGAACAGATGCAAAACAATTTCCAATAATTTAAACAATTAATATCTAAATTCTAATAAATGTATCGGCAATTTTTCAAAGTTATTGGATATATTTAAAACCTCGATATCGAAAATTAACTTCCATAATTTGACATTGAAATCCATTATTCAAATATGCGATTTCCATTTCAGTTAAAAATGAAATTTCAAAATCGTCCGCATTCCCATAGGAAAGCATTATGACCTAAAAAGAAATGTTCTATATTTTTCGAACGGATGAACCAAATGTAACTAAAAACTATACAGCTGATTCCGGGTACTTCACCAACATACCTACCAAACATCAACCTAATCGCATCATTTTTGAGGCAGTTATCGCGGAACAGACAGACAAACAGACGGAAAACAAAAACTTTTCGCGTCTCCAGATTTAGCCTTCACTGACGTTTCGGAAATAAAAATACTTTTTGGTAGTAGGCAATCTAAAAAAATTAAATAAAAAAGAAAATGTATTAGAGTTTTTATTGAAAAATGGTCTTTCCTAAGTTCTGTATACTGGGCACTTCGTTCTGTAACACGGGAATAACGGGTGGGATCTCCTGGGTTACATAACACAAATCTTGCTTAATTAGGTAGGTTTTAAAAACATGCGACGTAATTTCTCAAATATTCTTGTAATTACTGATGGAAAAGTGTGACGCACTGCAACACTTGAGGTGTTTTGATTGGAGAATCAGTACGGGAATTAACAAAGAAAATGTATGTTTGAGGTTTTCAATGACTTATTTTCATGTCTTTACAGTTAAAAGCCTAGAGTGGTGACATCTATGAAAATTATTACTTCAATTTTCTAATCTGTTGTTATTTACTCTAAGTCATAACAAAATAAACCAAATTGCTCCTATTTAAACGAAATTCACATTTGAATGATTTAAATAATGATGTTAAAAATTATTTAACATCGACACCTAAATTCAAGTAACTGATGTTTGGTCTTAATTATGTCTTATCTTTAACACGTTTCAATTTTAGTTTTGGAGAAGATCATGGCGAGCAGTGACGATCTTCCATAATCGGGCTGTCATTCATTTCCCTTTATCAGGGGGATATTGCGATGTTTGAGACAGGCTTCACCTCCATCGCGACCGGTGACGGTTGCTTTCGTGGTTGATTGTGTACGATCAATTACATATTTGAATATCAGTTTGTATAAAATGGTTAAGTATAAAATGTCACAGCCTTCCTGACTATAAGGGATAGTAAATACATTCGTATACAAGCTGGACTTAACTATGATAAATTAAGTCTGTATTTCGCAATCTCTGATCTATGGGATCAATGTATTGTAATGTATCGCTAATAAATGGTGAAATATACAAATTATTTATAAATTCCATTATTACTGATAAAGTAGAAAGAAAAGTTTTAAGAACCTAATTAAATAAAATATCGACATTTCTTAATATAACCACATTAAAATATATTTTAATGTAATAATGACAATGCAATTATTTTGCAATAATGAGTTTGAACATTTTTATATGGCCTCATTAGAAGATTTTACAGATGATGTTAAACATTTTTTCAATGAAAACCCCTATTATTAATGCGTAATGCTCATTAAAATATGAAAGTTTGCAGAAATGTTTGTTATATGATTTGGAATTGTAGAAGTATTTAGAATCTGTTAGAACAAAAATATTAGTATGAATCAAGATATAATGTGTTCTCTTTAATTTATAAAATTAAGACAATACGTACGAAGATACTTTTAAAATTTAATGAGGAAAGAACAAAATTTTATGTGCATGATTTTTTTTCTATTACAGTTAGATTGTAATTGTAAGAAATTTGAATGGTATCCCTTATGAAATGTTTTTAATTAAAGACGAATTAAATGTAATGAGAATATGTATGCATTGTTACAAGAAACGCAAAAAGAAAAAGAAAACCGATTGAAGTATTTTTATATTGGTAAAGTTATAGAAAAATATATTGTTTTCCTTATTTTAATGAGACAAGTAAAAACATTCAAAGCTACAAATTTTGCTATATTTATTAACTTCTGTAACTTCGTTTACGTAAAATTTTTAATTTAAAATGCAATGTAATCTTTAAAATAGTTCACATTTTATACAAGGTTTTCGAAAACAAAAGAGTATTTCCCACAAACATCTCAAGAAACATATAATTAATGAAACTTTAAAGGATTATGATTTTATGCCCCTTTTACTTGAAATAATTAAAGAGAATAATTATTAAATAAATATAATGTTTCTATGTGATCCACTACATTTACGCTCCCTTTAGAAATACATTCTTATTTATCAAAAAGATTTAACTGCTTCACAAACACAAAGAAACATTTTGAAATTCTTTTCAAATACTTATTTTTGCCTTTTTCGCAAATTTCCATTTCAAACAACAACACAGCACGGAACGGAAAATGGAATCAAAAGGAAAAACGGTCTTGTACAGTATTTTAATTACATCTTAAAAAGCTTACCTCATGCGTCTTAATTAAAAGACATGTCTATTATTCACAAAAACGGGAGTTCTTACGAAATTGTTTATCTCCCCGGGGTGTCCAACTTTTAACATGTCACTTACAAAAGAGACTATCTTTTATTCATGTATGAGTTAAATTATATGTATTTCAAATACCATTTGGGGGTTTCATGTAGCAAAAAGCGATTTAATTTTTCAATTAGAATCCTGAATAGATTTACACGAGCATTGATAAAAAAAATTAATGTCTGAACAAGTTGACAAACATGTTGCTTAATTATTTTTTCAGCCACTGGTTATGTATTTAAGTAATTGGAAATATGTTCAATAGAAAATGTGTTTAATGCAGTAATTTCTCTGTTTCAAATAACTGAAGCAGGGAATTTTCTTTTCAAATTATGAATAAAACTGGTTTTGAAAAGACGATTGTTTTCAATCTCATGTGGATTTATTAGTAACTAAATATTGTTATTTCATTATCTGTCTCTAGATTTTGCGATATATTTATTATATTAGGTAATGTAATTATTTTATTTGGCATTTTTAAAGTTTAATTTTTATATAAAGTACTTTATAAAATTTTGTTAAAATGCATTTTTAAAGAAAAATTAGCATATATTTTAATTAATTTATTTATTTTAGTAAATAATGAACTGAAATAAATTTTTATTATGCTATTGTATAAATTGTAATTAATACCAATGATTTTACTTGTTAACTGTGCTAAATATGTAATATATAATGTGAAATAACCATAGTAAAAAAAGTAAGAATAAAATAGACACAAACTGTTTAACGGCGTCTGAACAACTTCTATAGTGGATGTATAAAAGAAGCAGAAGCAGCTTCGTTCTAACTTAACAGGCAGAGCTTGATTACCGCTCAAGCCAACTAGGCCCTGGCCTTGAACCCTCTGTTGATGGGAGACCTAAATTGAATAAAGCGATTTAGAAAAAAATGTTAGATTTTGGTTAACTTGGCAATCGTATCTTAATATCTAACGATAACCTTTGAATACTCACCCCCCCCCCCCCCCCAAAAAAAAAAAAATAAAATAAAATAAAAATAAAAATAAAAATAAAAATAAATAATAATATTAAAAAAAATCTATATACCATTTTGGTGCGAGGGGTCCTGAAAAGGTGCTGGGCATTGGGACCCATACAACCTTAATCGGGATCTGTTAACAGGCTAAGGAGATAATGCAACAGGGAAAGAAGGAACTTCATATCATTTTAAACAACTGCATGCATGCTGTATTTCATTAACATCTGTTTTTTCATGTTAGTTATTTCACATTAAATATTTGTTACAAATACAATAAATTAAAGCGAAAGATATACAAGGTGGCCATAATTAAACTGACGGTACTCAGAGTACTGTAGTGTAGAGTGTTCTGTAGCGCGATCTAATTGCGAGAATGGCGCCAAATTTTGTAGGAAGAATAAACAAGATGTAGTTCCAAATGTCACCGCCAGGGGAATATGTGGCGCTTTGTATTCGAAAAAGAGAGTTTCAAAAAAGAAGAATCAATACTGAAATAAAATTACCGTTTATTTAGCACATCCAACTCAGGTTCGATGTGGCCGCCGTTTTTGTGGACCACATATTGCATTCTGTGCACAGCATTTACAATAGCAGAGAATAGCATGTCTGCAGGAATTTCCCGTACAGTTCGCGATATGTTATCCTTCAACGTAGCCAGGTCCTGGACACCTCTGTGATAGACCTTGGACTTTAGGTAACCCCATAGCCAAAAGTCGCAGGGTGTAAGATCAGGGGACCGAGGTGGCCATGCAGTGGGAAAACAGCGGCTAATGACTCTTTCTGTTGAGAATTTCTGTCGTAACAGTTGCTGTACCCGCAAAGCAATATGTGGAGGGGCTCCATCTTGCATGAACATGATTTTCTCCGGGCACTGTCTTTGCTAAAGTGCCGGAATAACAAAGTTGTTTAGCATTTGGCGATATTTGTCTCCGGTAACAGAACAAGTTACAGGTCCTGTCGGAGTAATGTTCTCATAGAAGAATGGACTTCTGCTGTTGCTTTCTTTGGGGCTCTGTAAGTGAAATTGCAGATAGAGAAACTTTAGCAGTGTTTATGTAAATTTTTAGCTTTTTATAAACTGTTACCATTTTCAGCTTGGATTAAATTGCTAAATTCATTAAATAAACGGTAATTTTATTTCAGTATTGATTCTTCATTTTTTGAAACTCTCTTTTTCGAATACACAGCGCCACATATTCCCCTGGCGGTGACTTTTGGAACTAATTTTTTTTTCGCGGAATCCTTCTTCCCTCGTCTTGTTTAATCTTCCTACAAAATTTGGTTCCATCCTCGCAGTTTGATCGCGCTACAGAACACTCTGAGTACCGTCAGTTTAATTATGGCCACCTTGTATTTCAAACTTTCTCGATTTACACTGTATCTCTAATAGAGAAAAGAAAATCACGTGTTTTACATTTGTTCTTGCTCATTACTTTAATAAAAAATGTTTCATAATTTTATAAATTAAATATAATACTCTTATGCACGATAAATGGTAGTTTTTCGGATAGTTTTTAACGGATTTAAAATAGTTAAATCATTTTGATAAATGAGAATTTATTTGTAAAGCGAGAAAAAATGCAAGGAATCACACAGACAAATTATTTTTTACTAATAAATTTCTTTAAATATTTCAATGTACAAGGAGAATAAAAACATAATCAATAAATGTTATAATAATTATTTTAATCTGTAATGTTTGTCTCGCACCATTCTTTTTTTGTTTTTCACAAATTGCACGAAATGTGAATAATTTTAAAAAGTCAAATTTCATTTAATATCAACTGAAGGTTACTTTCTAAATTAGTAATGATTTAACTATACCACTAAATGTAGAACATTTTTACTTTCCGTACATATACAGTGTAAGGAAAAATATTGTAATCATGATAAAAATTCGATTATGAAAATATTGCTATACAAATATTGAAATTCACCAAACCCGTTTTCACTGTTTATACAATAATTCCAATTGTGTACATGTATGCGTCTATGCTGATATTGCTGGTTTTTCAAAGTCTATTTTCGCTTTATCGATTATTTAGGTATGTATGTGTGTCTGTAACTGAACACGATTGCGCAAAAACTATGATTTCGATTGAGCTTCCAAATAATGAATATTTTATAGGCCAGAGTCGCATTTTTGTACAAAATGGTCAACGAGTTTGGTATCTAAACTATTATTGAAACATTATGTGGCCAAACATATATGACAAAAATTCGATAAGTATTTAGTTTTTCAACGTAATTATTAAATTAATTATTTTTAATATTCATTTTATTTTGATACGGCAGTCGTATTTCACTTGAACGTGATTTAATTTAGCACAATATATTTTTTCTTTCAAATGCAAAGAAAAAAAAAGAGTAAGTGAAGTCGGATAAAAACATAGAACAATTTAAGCACTAAGCAGTGTATGTTACTGGAACAATGGCGAAATATCTATAATTAAAAAAAAATTAAAACTCTTTAATTTAATCTATGGAAATTCAATTTCAAAATTTATTTTATTAACAGGTCTTAACTTCAGCACGGGTAGAAAGAAAATTCATTGAAAATTATGTCCAATTTTAGAAACAAGTTCGAGCTATAGGAGAGAGAGTGACGATTTTTTTAGAATATGAGGTCATTTTCACAAGTGGAAACGATTCATCTTTGTAAAATTAGGATCTAAGTTATTATTATTATTATTATTATTATTATTATTATTTATTTATTTATTTATTTATTTACTAGGGGCCCTACCCCCTGCGAGCTACGCTCGCCAACCCCCGCTCAGACTTCGAGGCCTCTAAAAACATGACATCGTGCTTTATTTTAAAAATATTGGTAAATCTGTAATTGGGTTGCCATGCTTTTAACGTTTTAATGGGGCATTTTTTGATTATCATGGTCTCATACACAGCTGTTGCGACAACTGACGACTGTTTTCGGGATTGATAAGTAAAATCAATTACAACTTGAAAACCAGCTTGTATAAAATGGTTAGGTTTAAATTGTGGCACCTCTCGGACTTTTATAACAACGATCTGTATTCGATTCTTCGTTTGCGTTTAAGGATGAGAAAAATTCCATCTGCTTGTGAATAACATTAAAAACCACGGTATTGAAAAGTACTATGTTATAGACATTTTCTGTAACATGTTTTAATTTTCTCTCTATTTTAGTGCACCATCATGCATATTTTCATGTTATTTTAAATATGTAAATTATTTATTTTAATTAATATGTAGTATATACGAATTTTCTAATAATTATTTATTTTACAAAATTAATTGAATATTTTGTGCATGCATGCCTGCATTTATTCGGCATCAATTGATGAGATATTTAAACACATTTGCTATCCGCGATAATTTTACATAATGCTATGTCACTTGAATATTGTCCATAAGAAAATCGGGTACTTTTCCAGTATAGGATCCTTTGCTTTTAGGTTTGGCATAATTCGAGCTTCAAAAAGGGATAGATTCGTTAATATACATAGATTTGTTGCCAAAAGTTATGAAAACAAACCCAATGAACTTTTGGTGCTTTTCTATCATAGGGATCTTGAAGCTTTTTTAAAAAGATTGGCGGAAAAAACCAAGCAGGATATTTTATTCTCCTTCCGTTCAGTTGGGCAATTATTATTTTATGTATTCGTTTCAAATATCCGAATTAGTGATTTTATAAATTCGTTTAATTAAATTTTACAATAAAATAATGATATCAATAAATAATAATTACTATTAATTCCTTCCCTCCCCCTTTTCTTTTGTGTTTACATAAATGACGTCATTTGGACGAATTTATTCAAAATATTTCCAGTTTATAAATTAAATTAAATGCTGACAGACAATTGAATCCTGACGATAGAAATGTGTTTTTTTTTTTTTTTCAAATTTTCCTTAAAAACATAATTTAATCTCAATCTTGTCTTCATTATCGATTGAAATAAAAGATAAATTCAATTTCAATTTGAAAATGACGAATAAAAAGAAATCAATAATCCTTATCGGGATCCTTTTCGATTTTTTTCCCTTTTTTGTCACAAAAAAACTGAGTAATTAGTTGCCATCATTATAGAAATGTCATTAAAATTAGAAAAAAATTAATATCTCGAAAACTAATTCCAATTTCAAAATTCTATTACCAGTTTTGACATCCGCGGATTTTTATGGACAATTGGTATTAATTTCACCATCAAGCGTTTAATATTTTATTAAAAATAGCCCTGAAACATAATCAGTCGTTTAATCAGTCGTTTCATAAAATCGTTTCATAAATTCGTTTCATAAAATCGTTTCACAAATTCGTTTCATTAGGATTTTATATATATAGGGTGGATTTATTTGAATGCATAATATTTTGTAAAATGTTCAGAATGTCGAGTGGAGTCACTTTAGATTTTTTTAAATTTAAAAATTTAGTTCGTATCACATTTTATTAGAAACATGTATATTTTTTATATAAATTTAGAAATGCGAAAATAATTAAAATTTCCATACATTTTGTATATGAAGAATTCTCCCATCATTTTAACTTTTATGTCCCTTAATAATATTTTATATTTTAGTACATATTCTTGGTTTTCTTTATTTCTTATATTACACAACATGCCATTGCATGAGTGTATAACAATATTAACGAGATAAAAATGTATTGGACGATTTTGGGATTCAAAATGTAGCAATAATTTCTTTACCGTCTCTTATCACAATATATAAGATAGTCAAATACAAATCTCTATACTCATAATTTGCTTAGCTGTATTAGCCATTTTGTCAAATGTTAAACAAGTATGCAAAAATTTTACCAAACGCCATAGGGAATATGTTGATCAAATTTAAACCACAAGACTTAACAATTCAATTAATAACTTCAATTAATTTCAGATAACTTTTGTCGGTTTTTAAAAAAGAAATTGACATTATTTTTTTTCAAACGGAACCTGCAGTTAGATTATACAAACTTCAAACCTGATCTTTGAGAAGTTCAAAACTGGAAAATTATTTGTAATCTCCATCACACGACCCTTCTGACTGGTGGGCACTATTCTTTTTTCCAAGGTGGTTTTGAAACAAACAAGCCTTTAAAAGTTTTAAAATGAATGTAGACATTTGGAAAAAAAAATCTATATATTTAAAACGAAAAGCTCATTCTGTCAAATTTCCACACGAATATCGTCTCTTTACGCATGCGTCAACGTTTTCTTGAAGGCTTCTCCCCTCAGAAACGGAAAACTTGATTGATTACTCTGTCTAGCCTAGGGGGATTGAAAAAGGTTGATTGAAAACGGGTGGAAATATATTTTTGCTCTGAAGTTGAAAGCTAAAGCTTTTTTTTTTTTTGAAGAACTCATGTTTTCACTACTAAATTTGCATATTTTTTCGCAAAATTTTAAAGAGAGCTTGGACAGTTACATTTATAACAGATTGAAATGTCAGAGAGTTCGGAAGATGAGAAACTATTTATTTATTGCTATGTTATAGGAGCCGACGCGAAAACAAACAAAGAAAATAGCGAGAAGAAAATATTTCTTTTACAACTAGATAACAATATTTTTTCACAAAATTTTTACACTGACTGTCAAATCGTTTTATTTATCACCAATAAAGATTTCAAAGGGTTCGGACAAAAAGAGCTTTTTATTTTAAAACTATGAAACAACCCTACGTAAAAAAAACAAAAAAATGAGCGCTTTTATTACTTAATATCAATATTTTGTAGCGAATTTTTCATTTTAAAATATAATTTCATACAAAATTTTAAAGAGATCTTTAAAGTTATGTTTATAACCGATTGAAATGTCAGAGAGTTCGGGATATGAGAACTATTTTTTTTTATCGCTATGTTAAAGAAGCCGACGCGAAAACAAACAAACAAACAAAAAAGTGAGAAGAAAACATTTCTTTTACAACTGAATAGCAATGTATCAACCCTAAGTTTAAAAAAAAAAAAAAAAAAAAAAAAAAACAAGAAAATGAGTGATTTTATCACTAAATATCAATATTTTTTCGCGAATTTTTCATCATATTATATATATATATTTCATACAAAATCGGGTTAGAGATATAAAATAAAAAGAACTTGATTTTTTTTTATTACTAACACGGGACCGAGCAACGCCGGGCGGGGTTCAGCTAGTTACTCTTATTTTAGTTTAAAAGCGACATCTTTGGAAACAAAATGCAAAGTATGTCCTTGGAATCCATGTTTGTAAAAAAAAAAAAGTTCAAAGTATAAAGGCTAGCTTAGATGTTCACAAGATAGGTACATGTATCATGTGGTTATATATTAGAAATCAATAGCTTAATTACTAATTTTCCAAAAAATATCCGCATGTTTAAAAAAAAAAAAAAAGATAAAAAACACATTTAAAAGTTTTGGAAAAGATATTGGCGATTCGGCAGGCTATGCAAACAAAAACCTGTAGAAGCGAGTTTTTCCTTCAGTTTTTCTTAATTGAATGTTGAGCATATTGGCGTTGGAAACAGAAAGAAGCGTAAAATGTTTTAGGCTAAAAAATGAATAATAAAAATAGATTTTATGGAAGTTTTACAGGAGCTCTTAATGTAAAAAAAACAGACATTTCTTAACTTTTTTAAATATTTTTTTTTCAGATGCAGCTGTAGAAGTTCGGTATTTAGAAAAGGATAGGAAAATGACATTAAACACCAAAAAAACATTTTCTCTCCTCATATTTCATTCGTGTCAATCTATCCATTTTCACCGCAATTTTCTAAAATTCTTGAGTGACATTTTGGGAAGTACGACAGTCACGCTAAGGTTGATGAACATTTACAGTAGAATCCCTTAATTTTTTCTCTTCCATGTATCAGTGTGTGTGTGGGTGTAGAGGGGTCGATGTTATAAAATGATGTATCATAACATGGGGTTCTCACCATCATAGATTTTCAAGAAATTGATAATGACATGCCAAGTCGCGTGTGGGATGTATGCATAAGCTATGTTTTTCTCTACCTCTCTCATATACATATATATATTTAACATTTCAATCAGTACAAGTTGCTTTTATGTACAAGGACTCAATGAAAGAAAATGAAGATTTAATCTCCGATGCATTTATGCAGTATATTGCCGAAAATCACCTGACACTTTCAATTTTAGATTTTTTATCGAATATCTAAAGAAGGACTTCGCGAATACTTTTAGAACTTTGGAAATATAAAGAATATGTTTCACGACATATTTTTACATGAGAATTTTATCACGAGGGCAATTAGGGGACAAACAACAAATTTAAGAAAAATATAATATTCGGGATCATCCTGTAAAATAAAATGCTTGAAATGATCTGTCGCTGCGGTACATGTCTATGTGGACGTTGTGCAACATTTGTGTTGATTTGTGTAAAAATAGCATGTATATTCATGGAGTTATAATAATTTCTTTAAAAAAACTCGAGAAATGTTTGCAGGTTTTTTGTTTATAGTATGCAAGTTTTTTAACCAAATTTAACGCTACTTTGAGAAAAAATTAACAAAATAAAATAAAAACAATAGCGTACAATTAGAATATAAATATATTAAATACTTATTGAAATATAGGTAGTTGTATGAAATAATTTTTAATTGCGCAAGCGTGAAATAGAAGATTGTTTTGATGATTTCGAAGTCAAATCAATAGAGCAACTAACATAAAAAGACCAGTCGAATACCTTGAAAAATCATAATGCTATAGGCGATATAGTTAGCTGAACTCCGGTAGCCGTCGAAAAGTAGCCGGATGATAAGGAATTTCTACAAATTGTCATTTTTTATTAACTGACTTACAACAAAGGAGTTAGTACTTAATGAATGTCAACGAGTAGAACTGGAATGGGAGCTTCGATTTTGATAATTGTTTTTTTGTTCAAATAGACTCGTTCTGGAGGTCTTCCAAGAAGAACTAAAGCATAAAAAATTAAAATGTCAGTTTGTGGAGTATTCCTTATCACTTAGCTACTTTTAGAAAATAACTGAAATTATGCTCTCACTATTGCAGATATCTTACTGAATTTTCGCTATATTCGAATGGTCTTTTTATACGAGTTTCTCTATAGAGTTGATTAACAAATGATGAAAAAAACAACTACTTTTGTATTGTTTGCACAAAAAATATTTCCTACAAATGCTCACATTTCATCAAATATTTAATATATTTATATTCGAATTGTACTATGTTATTTTTACTCTACTTTGTGTGAAATTTTCGGAAAGTGGCGTTAAATTTGGTCAATAACCCTGCACGCTATAAACAAACAATCGGTGAAAATTTCTTAAAATTCTTAAAGAAAATTTTATATCTCCATAAATATACATGCTATTCTTCCCCAAATAAAAACAATATCCACATAACCATGTGCTGCAGCTGCATATAATTACGAGTATATTATTTTAAAGAGTTATTTTAAATATTAATTTTTTCTCTCAATTTGTATATAGTGCCATAACAGCCTCGTGATCAAACATTCAGTGAAAATTATGAAGTAAAAACATTTTTTTATATTCCCAAAGTTTCAGAAGATTTCGTCAAGTATTTATCTATGTATTCAACAAAATGTGTAAAATCTTAAGTGTCCAGTGCTTTTTGGAAATATAGTGTATATCTATATCTATATATCTATATCTATCTATATATACAGGGTGTAACTGAAATGCTTCAACAAACTTTGAGGGATGATAGTACTCATGAAGATGAACAAAAAATGCAATAGAACACGGGGTCTCAAATGACATTTAACCCTTTCAGGGGCAGTGGTATGTCTAAAAAACCTCTTAATTTTAATTCCAAAACGCCACAATGGCACCAGAATTTTTCTAAAATCTTTTCCATTTAATATTTATGTGAAATATAGCCTTTTTCTTATTTACAAACAATTTTTTTTGTAAATTCCGGTGCCAGTCCATTTTCAGATGCATTTTCTCTATTTGTATCCTTTAAGCTTTTTAGGGGCAAACTGCTTTTAGTACTAAAATGTTGAAATAAATGACTGGCACGGGAATTTATAAAAAAAATTGTTTGTAAATAAGAAAAAGGCTATATTTCACATACATATTAAATGGAAAAGATTTTAGCAAAATTCTGGTACCATTATGGCGTTTTGGAATTAAATTTAAGCGCTTTCATAAACATACCACTGCCCCTGAAGGGGTTAAACGTCATTTGCGACCCCATGTTCCATTGCATTTTTTCTTCGTCTTCATGTGTACTATCATCCCTCAAAGTTTGTTGAAGCATTTCAGTTACACCCTGTATATATGAAAAGTTTTATAAGGATGGACAAAAATTCTTCTGATTGTTCGAAGAGCAATCAAATGATTTTAATAATCACATTTAAATTAGTGAAGAGTCATGAAAGATTAAATAGTTATTCTGGTTCCTTGAAACGCTTAGAACTTTTCTAACTCCAATGAAAATATGAATTAGGCAGGGAGAATTCTACTTTTTTCTTCGCGATGGGATTAGCCTCACGCACATAAGTGGCTTTTGAAAATTTAGACATGTCATTTATTCTTCTTTTTATAGACAAAATCTCAGACTTTTACTTGAAAAAATAAGCAATATAGTTTAAATTTGCATCTAAACACTATGCCATTTTCGTGGAAATTATGTTGTCGCATGCTTTGTCTAAAACATTTTTCTGAGTTTCAAACACATTTTTAAAGTTAGTTTTATTCAGAAACACAAAAACTTTGCAGGTGTTCTTATTAGGAAATTAAATAGCGTTTTGCATAAACAATATGCTCAATTTGGAGTTTTGAACAGATTTTGCAGGCACGACAGCACTAGACGGCGCACCCTCTGCTTTATCAATTGTTATTTAAATAATAAAGACTTTCTATTAACGTATTAATGCGGTATTAGGTTGCATAATAATAGCGGTATTTAGTCTATTTTGTTAAATAACGTCCATCCCTACAAGTTATGTATTTTTAATAACCTGTCTTACTAATGCATTAACGTGCATACGATTGTCAGCAATAGCTATTTTTATTTTAATTAAAAACAAGGCAAATTTTAAAGTGTCTGAAGTATGCACTGTAAAAAAATTTCGTAAAATTTCAGTAGATGTACCGTAAATTAACGGTACTTGTACTGTTTTCACTCTTTACGGTATGAGTACCGTATTTGTAAGATATATTAAGCTTAAAAAACCGTATATGTGCCATTTCGATTATAAACGGTATTTATTCCGTAAAATGACTGTTTTTCAGTAAAAATCGCTATTTAAACAGTAAAATGATTATTTTTCAGTAAGGAATAAGCTGGTAGCCCCGCCTCGGTGTACGGCAACCCCTGGAGTGATGCTTTTGCTCTTGTTACGTAATGCGTGCAGGCCTGAGGAGAGGGGGGACTGCAACCGGTACATATACTTTAAATAATTTACGGTACATATACCGTCCAGTTAAATTACGGTATATATACTGGTCACAAAGTTGCCAGTATATGCACCGTAATTTATGACCAAAATTTTTTACAGTGTGTAAAAAGTTTTTTGATGCTAGAGCACTAAAAAAATGTAAACTTATCTGATAGTGTAAGACATGTTGATTCAGAATTCAGCACAATTACAACTCTATAGAATATGAGCTCTCAGAATCCTAGCTATCGCTAAAAAAGATAATCTAAAATTTTGTGTTAATACAAAAAAATAAAGCATTGACAAGATAGATAGCATATTTTGGATACTTGGCTATGTCCTATCTCTTTAATACTGCAAGTGGCTAGTCAAGCAGAATGATATTTTATCATTAATCTGATAATTTGAGCTGTGGAATCCAATTAATCCACCCACACGTATATTACATATTCCTGTTTTGCTGTCCATAAAAATGCACATTAAATATATGCGTGCATATTTGATAAAATAAAGTTACATACAACACTTGCAGCGATAATATATATATATATATATATATATATATATATATATATATATATATATATATATATATATATAAGATTTTTGTGCCAATATATAATCGCAGGACAGTGGTTAATTAAAATTTTACTATTTTAATTCAGACTAGGTGACGCAAGAGTCGTCTCGTCTTACAACATTTCAGTTAAATCATAAAAGAAAATTTTCTTCTTAGTGCATAAAAATGTAACCGAGTAATGACATTTTAAAACATCACTTACATTTTTTCACAATAAACCCCCAATTAAAAATTCTCGTTAACTTAAAATAAATGAATGTTTAAAACAAGTTTGATGTAGGAGCAACTATAAAGTTTATTTAAGAATTTATTTTGCAATTTCTAAAAATAATCTAACAACTTTATAAAAGTAAACATCTAATATTAAACAAAATCTGTCAAATCCTTTTTGGTTTTGCAACATCGTAACAAGAATTATTCACTTTTTCATACGCTTTAAAATGAATTTAAGACTTTCCTTTTTAAAATCGACATAAATCAAGTATCTATATTAAAGTGAATGAAAAAATTGAATTTCTAGTATAAATCTCAACCAGTCTTATATGTTCGAAGCAAAACAAAACAAAACAAACTTAAGATTCTAAATCTCGGAGATATTTTATTCTTTTACAATTCTTGAAAGCATTAAAATGTCATCATGATCTGTCACGTGTTTTATACTTCTTTTTGAAGTATAACGAATGGAGGCTTTAACTGAAAAATTGAAATGTTCACATCTGTTGTTATAACTTTTTTAACTGGGGGATTCAAGTGTTGATGCTGTAAATATTAATCATGTAAATTCAAATATCTTCTTTAACAAAATATAAAAGCTTATTTAATCTGGAAATTCTTTTTTATTTTTATTTTGTCCTTCTTATAAGAATTCTGAAATTCGAAAAGAGAAAATAAGGACATAAAAAAAGGATAGCTTGACGTTTTGAGTATACAGTAGATCATCGTGAATAAGTTGATACGATTTATGGTGCTTAGTTAACTTTTTATTCTTTTAATATTACATAATAAAACTATCTTCATTTCAATATTAAAAAAGAAATAAAACTGAACACTTAAAATTTGAATTTAATTTTAAGACGTAATATAACTATCAAATATTTAGTGTTTAGTGTTATTTCTTTTTTTTTATAATGAGATGAATATAGTTTTATTTTCTAATATTAAAAGAGTAAAAAGATAACTAATCACCATAAATGGTATGACCTTATGGATAATGATATACATTATATTCAAAATGTCAAAATCTTCTTCTTTTATGTCCTGATATTCTATTTTCTATGGCATAGCAACCTTAAAGTGAATTGACATTCTAATTGCATTTTATACAATCATTAAATATTTCTTTTTCCGCTTAATTTTTGATATTTTTCTAATTTTTCATGCTGTGGGGCTAAACATTATAATCTGATACAACCCTGTACAGATTTTTTTAGTTTTAAATAAGCAGTAATTTAAATAACTGAACTGTTAATAAACAAAACGTTTTTAATAACGTAATAATGATCAATGAGTTCACACTTATGTAATCTTTTTCTCGTAACTTCTATAAGAGATGTTAATTTAGTCATTTACGCAACTTCTCGAGTGCATTATGTTCAATATAATAAAGAGTCCTTACAAAACTGTATTTTGTACCGTATTTTTGTGACCTACCTACGGTAATGTATTTTACTGAACGCAAAAACTTAAAGTATCGTAAGAACCAATATTATTATCAACGTCCACACACGCGTCTTCCGCCGTTAATCGCAGAATAAGCGGAATCTTGGCCTTTTCAAGACTAGCGCTATTGTGAAGGAGGTAGATCGATCACGAAAGATAACACCGGAAAGATTTAAAATCTAAATTCATTAAGTTAAAGACATCGAACATCGGGTTAAACAGGGTTTGAGCTTTTAATACATCGGACGAGTGAATGATAAAAATGTATTATTACATAATGAAGCAAAAACATGTCTGTGAATAACGCTGACGTCATGTTGACAGTGGCAACACATAACCAATAAATTTCGCTTTAATCTCAATTTTTTAACTTCTAAATGTCGCAAAATTACAATTTTTACACCGTCTATCTCTATCACTTCTGGTCCGGTTACGAAAGAATTATCCGTTTCCACTTAAAACAATGTAAATAATCCACGATATGTGTCCTGCTAATAGCCCATAACGAAATTAAAAATTCGTTAATAAATAATAAAATGTTATAAATAAAACACAAAGTTAACAGACATGTAATCAAACTATGTGTTTAAAACAACTGAAATTATCAGAATCTATAAGGCTGCTGCAAGTAGCAAAATCCTTGGCGATTACTTATGTTATTATCTTAGCATGCGGCTAACAAGAATGTTTAGCTTTTAATAAACTTGAAAACTTTATTTGACATAATTCATATCTATCATATAAAAATTCTTTTCGGTGTTGTTGCTGGGGAATCTAAAAAAAAAAAAAAATTGAATTTTCAATTAAAAAAATGGTTTTAGCGTACGTTTTATAACCCGAAATGCACGGTTTGAAACTCCTAGTTATGTTATTAAACAAAACATACACAATACCCTAAAATAAACTGAACGTTTTAAAAAGTCCAATAGCAAATAAATGGTAACAGCTATTGAAGTTGCAGGAAAATAATGTGCAAAGTTGGGAAATTGTTTATAACGTTCCTTTGTTTTAGTTCAAAAATATCACCAATATCTCTGCGCTATCTCACAAAGTTATCAAATTGTACTCAGTTTTGAACACTTCCCAACATAGTTGAAAAGTGTTTATGAACTCGATTTGTCTAGCCGTCTGTATGGCCACTTATCTGGCCATCCGTATTCTAACTTGCGTAAATATACTCGGAATGCTATTTAATTGATATGTGTGTATTTATATAAATTGATCGATGTTGCGGCCACCAAATTCATTGCACAGCCGACACCGACTGAATAAGGATTGCAGGACGCGTTAAAATATATTCCTCTAAAAATGTTTTCTCGGTCTCCTTTCTAACGTTAAACTGTAATGCATTGTAATCATGCTTTATGTCAAATAAATGTTTTTTTTTTCACTCGACATTATAACCTTCATAAATATTTTTGCGATTTTCTCCCACTGAACGTGGTTTACGACCCCATGTTCAATGGTAAGTTTTCTTCCTCTTGACACCTTCTATCACCCCTCTTAATTAGTCGGTCGAATTTTAGAACACCCTGTATATATATATATATATATATATGTTTGTATATAGCCGCGTTTCCAATGCCTTTTCCAAGACCCCTATGAACGGTCTTTTTACCCCCTACACCATTTCCAATGCACAAACCGGCTTGAAGGTGAAACTAGCCTAGGTTATTTTTTCCCCGAAATCAGACCTGCAAGGGATTAGGTCAGTAATCCGGCTTTTACCCATGAGGCAGCGCGGGTAAACAAACGAACAGCGCCACTTCACCGGAATAACTGCTTATCAACAGCAGGTTGCACGTTTTACGTTAGTGCTCCTAGCGATAATTCTCCTGTTATTTGCATTAATTGTTTTATTACGTTTATTTACCATTGTTTATTTATTATTATTATTATTTTCCCATATTTTTTTTTGTATTAAGTATAGATTTGTGTTTGAATTCATCTTGTTGGTCAGTAGATGAGACAAAAATGTTATTGAGCATGTGGTCAGAAGAATATCATTTCAAGTGAGGAAGAAATATTTAAAAATACGTATTTTTTAATCATATCAAAATTAATTTTAATTATATTTTATAGATTTACCTCAAATAAATTATTATGATCACTTAATGTTTTTATTCTTTAAAATAACTGTGATAAATTTATTAATTTCAATTCAGAATATAAAAATTTGACTTGAAATTTTACAAAAAATTTGACCCTTTTAAGCATTCTATTTAGGTTTAGATTCCACGGAGCATACTACTTCAGATACACTGTTTCTATATTATTGAAAAAAAAAAGTCGAGGGTACAATGATGCATCTAATATGCACAGTAAAAAATATATACTTAAAAAAGAAGTTTTTGATTAAAATTTTTGTGCATTTTATGTGTCATTTTCAAATAGTAGTTTAAGCTTGATAATCAATGAATTTGTGAATTTTAATCAAGAAGCTACTAATTTTTATTTTTACTATAGTATGAAAAAAATATTTTTTTTTTCTGTTCATCAGTCGGTATACTTTAAGTACCCCTTTAGCTATAAATCAGTTTAGACATTTTCTGAAATTTTAAAATGTCGGTCGATTTTTTTTGGGGGGGGGAGGGGGGGAGTTGTCAGTTTTTTTAACACACAAAATTATTTTATTATTCTAACTTTTGTACACTCCTTGTTTTATTTTTTAGGTAGATTTCGTAAGAAATACTACCTATTACATTCTCACCTAAGTTGGAAATTTTGAAAAAATTTTGCAGATCTACGCCGATTATGACTCCCAGAACACAAAACCACCCCCAGTTCAAAACTTTATCTATCCAGATAGATAGATAAAGTTTAAGCCAGTCTTTTATAACTCAACACTTTTTTATGAACACGATAACTTCAATAATTCTGCACAAATATTTTCCAAACTGATACATAAAATCAAGGGGCATAAAATCTCGCTCAAGTTCGTTAATGGGCAAAATCGAACCAACGGGGGGGGGGGGAATGGGGGGCTTTTTGTGAAAACAGAAAACCCCCCTATAATTTCTTAATTATGATACGTATCAAATACCGTTTAAAGTTATTATTACTTCTAGGAAAAGGGCCGAAAATTTATGTATGACAGATTTTTGATATCATTAAAAATGGCACCAAGGAGGGGGGTGGGGGGTAGAAGAAAAAATTCATAACTTCGTCAATTCAGAAGATTTCAAATCCGATTAAATTTATTATAAATTCTCTTAATATTATCTAAAACTTTTATACTGACAAGTTTTTTATAGGATCAACCCTTATAGCAAATGAAAAATTAAAAACAAAAAAAATCCCTTCCGGCTCCGCCTGCAAACGAGTTAGGTTTCGAAGTGGGCGTTTCCAAATGCCGCATCATGGAAAAAAGGTAATTTCTTCCGCAATTCCCAACAAACAGGCGCCCCACGGTCTGCGTCTTCGAAATCTACCTGTGCATGTAGGCCGAGCCGTCAGGTTTTTTTTTTATTCGTTTTATAATTTCTGTTATGTGTGTATATAATATATATATATTTATTTATTTAAAAATGAATGCACATGAGAAGAACGAAAGATAAAAAGCAATGGAATGGACACGAAAGGAATTATACTTAAAATGATAAAAAAACAAAAATTGAAAAAGCAAAATTGGAAAACTATGAATATCTTATAGAATCTTCAGAAGGGCTTTATAAGAATATTTGTAGTAAGTATATGCTATTGGAACAAATATTGTAAGCATTATGCCTAAAATCGACACTATTAAACCCCTAATAACATATATAAATGAAACAAGAAAATTAAGGACCGACATGAGGTTCAAATGACAAAATAAAATGAAACAAGAAAATTAAAACCCGACATGAGGTTCAAATAGCAAAATAAATAAATAAATATGCAGCCGAAATAGAAATTAGATATATATATATATATTGTACTATTTCTTTTGTGATTGCTGATAAGTTTTTAAAAAATATAGTTTTGGGAGGGAGGGATTCAGGGCGCAAGCTGAAGTTTTCCACACAGATGCTGAACACTAATGGCACTTCCCTGTTGCTACACAATAGACATGGGAAACAAACATTTTTCTAGTGTGCTTAAAATTCCCTATTGTATACATTTTTTCATTTTATTTTAGCACATTAAAATTTGTATCGTTTCGTGGTTGTTTTTAAGAATAATGTTGTAATGTAGTTATTAGTTGGAGTGATTGAATGACGAAATATCCAGGAACGTATTTAATTGGCAAAGAAAAACTCCAGTATATCTTCAGAATTTTATTTTGAAGACATATGATGTTCCAAGGCAGAAGAGGGTAAACAAGAAAGGCCGCTCTTAAACAGTCATTATTATGCGGAGACAGAAAGCGAAGTGAGTTGTTTCCACAACACAAGTTGGAATTGCACTGACAAGAATCTCGCCAAAATAGGGTTGCTACAGAGTGTCTAGGCGAACGGACTTTCAGATGAAGCTGCCGCATAACTAATGGTATTTAGCGAGCCGGGTTGCTAGATTATTGGCGACAGGACGAACTTTGATTCAAAAATTAATATCACCACGGCGACTATAACCGACAAATATCTTTCTCATGAGAACGGTTTTTCGACAGACAAAACAGTATGTGCTTTTAACAATGAGAATATATTTTTAGACCTGGGTGTGAGTGATTGAGTTATTACCACTACCATATAAGGACATGTATCTGAGCAGTATGGAAAGATAGACGTAATTTTTAACTGATACAGCTGCCACAGAAATGCCTTATGCACATATTGTGTTATAAGCTTGGTTTCGGAAAGTGAAATTACGAAAAGGCATCTGTGCTGATTTAATTCTTTTCTTTTTTATTTTAATCGAAAAGCCGTGAGATATTAGTGATCGAGCACAAGTGAAAAATGAAAAGGGAAAGGGTATAAATTACAGCGGGATTATTGATTGAAGTTGTAGATAACTCAATTAAATTTTGAAAAGGCAGGGGGAAATATAAATTAAATAAAGAATAGGGTTTGTTAAAACTTAATATATGATTCTCATATCATAAATGTTGTCTAAAGAAAAGTAAAAAGACAGATATTAAAAATTTACATACGATTCCTTCATACATTAAAGAATGTGCACATTATCTTATCGGATCATTAACTATAATATCCATTTTAAACATGCAAAAATAATTTTTTTTTAATTGAAGGTGATATAATTTATTGGAGTTTGGAGCACTTTTACTCTTCCTCCTCCGCAAACGTAATTTTGCTAAGTTTCTAATAATCGACGTATTTTAAAATTTAAGTTATGTAATGAAATCCTTAATACTGAACTATGTAATCAATTTTGTCTAATAGTGATTCATTAAAACCTTGAAAACTGAATCGAAAAATATTCCACTTTATACGGGGTTTTGTTTTAGCAGGTATTCCATTATCCCTTTATTTCCCAGAGTCGAATACGTTCTTGGAAATTCCGTAGTTCAAAAAATCTGAATTTATACAAGAAAATTTAACAAAAAAATTTCGCTCCATTTAATATTGGAATTTCTGTTATTAAATAAATCAAACATCGCTAATTTCAATTTTTTGTATGGATTTAAAATATCCAAATTAAACAATCCACTAAATTGGAAGGCTCTGATGCTAAAAAAAAAAAGGTCGATAAACGTCTGCAACAACAGAATACGGTCCGCCATTTTTATACTAAAGAAAAAGAATGAAAATGTAAGAGCGCTAAACGTAACAAAACGGCTTCTGTTTATATTTACACCGGAAGTTCGTGCGTCATTTCACCAATCAGCCAATCATAGGTCAGAACGAAAAATTGGGCAGATTCCGGATTTTTTAAGGGGGTTGTTTTTGTGCTTGCGTATGGATACGGGGGCAAAATGAAAGCAGGTACGATAGCCGCATATCACCCCTCCCTAAAAAGCCAGTTTTATTTTAAGAGGCATTGGAAACGATGCTTATATATATATATATACATGTATATATATCACTGGCGACAGGCTAACATAAAAGTATCGATTTTTTTATAACATGCAACGTTAGAAAAAGCACTAATTTTTTTTGCAACAACCTTTATACCATTATTGCGGAAATGGTGTTTAATTATTTTGATTTAAAACCAGATGACCCCAGCCTCTCCTTTCTCTAAAATATAAGATTAATGTCTACATATTCTCTAAAATATTTAATAAAATGTAAGACACAGAGAACTTACTGTTGAAATATATATTAGTTAAGATTAATAGCATAGCTGAACATTAAACATTTTCAGAGCATCGTTTATATAATAGCATTTAATAAACTAATTAATTAAAAAGACTAGCTGACTTTAAAACGAATAATTTGAAAGTTGTTTGTTATATGAAGCAAACAAATAAAACATATATTTAAGAGTTTTGTTGTTTTCTAAATGACTATTTTATGGTTTAAAATTTAATGGTTGTATTATGTTTTAAAATTATATTGATATAAAAGCAGGGTGATATTTTAAAATTAATTGACTTTCAGACTGCCTTTTATTAACTAAGCAAATGAATTATTTGGCTTGTAACAGCATAAATTCTTGCATAATATTTAAACATTCTATTATAGTAAACAATGACTAAAAATAAATGAACCTTTTATATATATATAAATAAACAAACATTAAAATATCCTTCTTCGGATAATGTTCATAAACAACAAAATATGTGCATCCATTAAGTACATTTTTAAATGAATTTAATTATCGCATGCAACGTTTTAAAAAAAGATTAATTTGTAAGCAATATGCTTATTTTTAACTGTTCCTGAACAGATGTTTAGTTTATTTTGATGTATATGACCACACTGTTAGAAAAAGAAAACGTTTCTTTATTTCCGAAAAATATAATATAAATACGTACAAAAATATACAATAGATTCTTTCGAGTTATTCACAAATCCGAAATGCGTTCTTTAACTTTAGAAAACTAAGAAACAAATATATGTTCGAGATTTAAAGACTAAAATCAAAGTTTCTGTTGCTGCCATTGTATGTCACTGGTATTCAAAAACGTTCCCGAATAGTTTTATAATGTATTGATCTGTTTTCTCAATCTGGAATATCGGTTTTTTAGATGCTGTAAATTCCCAATTAAACATTTACACCCACGTAACTGAATTTATACATGCAACAGTCACAAAATAATAGTAATTTTACTGTTAATCTAATTTATCATGTTTGTTGAACATCAGCATTTGTACTTAAGAATTGATAGCATACAAAAACCTATATTCTGGATTAATATTCTGATCAATACACTCTAAAAACTACTTTGAAATTTTTCCAAAAATGCGTGGCAGGAAAAGAAACTTTGTTTTTATAAATATTTTTCCAGTGTTGAAAATATATTGGTTTCTGCGTTTTCTAAAAATAAAGAACCTTTTACTGTATCATTAGTAATTATTATCATGTTATCATGTATTTTCGTTTGAAATATTTCTCAGGTTGCCAAAATAAATTGATACACTATAAAAACAAGTCGGAAACGCTTTCAAAAATCAGTGGCAGCAAAGGAAAATTTATTTTTATAGTTGCTTCTTTAAATCTTAAAAATATATTAATTTCTGCGGTCTCTAAAAAATAAAGACGTTTCGGAAACGTCTGTAACTCGAAAGAGGTTATTGAAATTGTTCGTTAGTGGTTCTATTATGTTTTCCTAGATTAGGAAACATTTTTACCTTTTTTACAGCGCACAACATTTCCTTTAGCAGAATAATAATAAAACAGGAATGAAAAATCATGTAAATCATCGATTATGAAACACCTTCCAACTTCACCTTTTAAAAGATGAAAGAAGATATCTATGTAAACAACGTAGAAAATGTATAACACTTTTGAAAGCGAGATTTCAGCAATTACAGTCCATAGCCGGTAAGGTATCGGAATTATTTTATTCCTCCCCGTACATGATTTATAGATTTTTATGCATACTGTGCAAATTAATTGGTGCAAACTATTTGTTTCTCAGAATTGTAATGCGATTGACAGTTGATATCTTAATACGACTTAAACCCGATTTATTTGCCTTGAGGGTGGGAGGGATATTAGAATGGTTGTGACTGTTAGAATTTCAGATAAGAATGTGGTTTGAATAGTTTTAAACTGGAAATAGTCACTTTAATTTCAATTGTGAGCTTCTGCGTGTGAAAGGTGGATGTTAGTTTTTGCTCTCTGTGAGATACGTGTTACTTTTGTGTATGTAAAAATGGATATTACTTCAAAGAATCGTGCAAACATGATATCTGTTATGGATCACACCTTTTAGATAGTGAGATATATCGATTACGCAGCAATGCAAGTGATTTAGGTAAATCCTGTGTTTCAAGAATTCTTTCGAAATATAAATGCACCTGGATCATCGTCTTGATGTAAATTGAGAAAAAAATGGAAAACATATATCTCAAACCGATAAAATTCTAAACAGAAATAGTAAAATGAATCCAACAAAAACAAGATGATACTTTCAAGGAGTTTTTTTCCTAACTGTTACTAGTTTTTTCCTTCCGGCTTTGATGGTGATGAATCAAACGCAATCCGTATGCTTCAGGAAGCTGGCCGGAAGGCAAGAAAACGAACAACAACAAAAAAACAATATTAGATTACTAAAAAGATGGAAAAACGTTTAACATGTCAGAAAAAATATAAATGATAGACTGCTGACGACTGGAAAAAGGTCCTTTTCAGTGATGACTGATTTGTGCATGGTTAATAAGCATATGTTGTTAGACGGAGAACTTTTAAACCCGTAAGACCTGAGGACGTCCAAAAAACTTTAAAGCACCCTCTGAAACAGATGATTTTGGGTTTTTTCATAGAAAATGACACTGAAATCTTAGTTCCTATTCAAGATATGATGACTTTCTCCAAGTACGTTCAAATAGTAAAACGTAAGATTGTTTCATTCGTTCACTTTTCATGGACATTTCAATATGTCTTAGTACCATGTCCCAATTCAAATTTGGTCAAAACTTTCCTGATGAAAGGTAAAATTTTTAGGCTTGATTGACTTAGAAATTCACCAGAATTAAATTCTATTGAAAACTCATGGGACATTTTGAAAAGGCGTACAACCGGAGAACGCATGATAACGAATGCTCTAAAAGTGTGGTTCCACATTGTCTAAATAACAAATTTATGCACTAAATGAGTGGAATCAATGCCAAAACTAATTCAAGAGGCAATTTCTACTACAGGAGGACATACTCCATACTAATACGTTGTGTACGACTAATAAAAATACAGGTATTATTCAGTGTATATAAAAGTATAGAGTGATATACGGCAGAGTTTTTGAAAAAAACTCTGTTTCTTAAAAAAACTGTTTTTTTTTTTTTTTTAATTTTATCTCAATTAATTTATGCAATATAGCGAACTATAATTTACTTTAATTGTAAGACGTATTCGAAAATTCACTTTCAGCATTTTCCACCAAAAGATGGAAAGGCGCTACAATAAGCATAAATAAAATAATTTTGTGTATCACTGTACGTTCTTCTGAGTTTTATACACGCCTCCTATCAAACAAAAATTTAATTCAGAAAAAAAAAAAGACGCATAACACATTTGAAGACGTAATTTCAGAAAGTACCATACGTAGACAACATTGTTTCCAGTTATTTGCATAGCCACGTATATATAAATTTATACATTGTACTTTTAGTATACTAAATATAGTTCAGCTGGAAAATGCAAAATTGGATTAAAAAACACCTTTAAACAATTCACCCTCATGCACAGTAAAGCTTATAAATTCTTTTGTGTGGTCCTGTATATTAACTATAGAATTCATACACACCACGTAGTATGCTAAAATGTCGTTAAATTTAAAAACGCATACCGCAACTGAAAATGCACTTCCAGCATTTGTAGCTCATAGACACTACTGTAACCGAAATATTTTATGTGTCACTGTAAATGAACGATAGATGTTATGCACGTCATATTCCACAGTAAGCATCTTGTAGTTCACTTCAGACCATTATGTAACCAAATTCTTTTGTGTGACTATAAATAAATGATAAATGCTTTGTACTCCGTATTCTACAGAAACCATGCTTTAGTACTCCTTAGAAATGCATATCAATTTCATTATGCTTGGAACAGTGTAGCATCATTAACATACACTGAAGACAATTTTTTCACGTAATTTTACAAGATTATTTTGAGTGTCCCTGTAATTGAACTATGAATACTAAAGACTGCATTTGCAGCAGATAATAACTAGACAATGACTTGTAAGCCTCAATAACATATATTAATTATATGTCATTCAGAGTGTATTTACGACAGTTAGATCCCAGGCAGACAAACAGAAGTTACAAACACTTGACAACTATGATGGAAAGTATTTAGAAAGCATTGATTATACGTTATTATAAAATAAACAACTAAATACAAATCCTTGTTTGCTTTATGTAAATGAATGATTTAAAATATATTTATTGCATGGACCACACAAGTATAATATTTATTTAGAATGTTTTCTCGTTTTTAAATTTTTATTCCGTTTTAAATCTTCATGGCAATATTGTGCATTAATATTAAATTAAAATAAATCTATCTAATTAAATTTTCCGCAAAATTTTAATAACGTAGGAAATTAATGAATGCAAGGGATGCGAATTTTCACTTCTCTACACTGCGTATAACCATTAGAGTGAAAAAATGTCAAGACCGGGAATCGAACACGGAACACTTGGTATTACGCACCAATGCTCTATCATTTTAGAGCTATCAGAACGACATCCAGTCTAGCATTATTTCACTCTTATATGGCAAGGCGTCCAATTTTAAAAAAATGCTGAAAATGTTGTTAGTCGCACTAATTCTGTGAACTTTTTGGATTCTTGCGGTATCTTTGGTTTTGAAAAATATTAATATTTACTGTTTCAAAAAAAAAAAAAAAAAAAAAAAAAGAAAGAAAGAAAGGAAAAAAAAAAACATTTTTTACCGGTAATTGTCCGGTTCTAATGATATATGTGGTTTAAAAATATATTTAGCATTTCTAAAAAAAGTATGAAGTCGCTTCACAGATTCGCCAGATGTTTTTCTTTTTCTCAGTGCCTTTAAAGATGTTGTTTTTTTGTTTAAGATATTTGCGCTTTGAATATCATTTCCCGTTTTAAAAGAGTGAAGGGATGGTGCTCATTTTATATTATTGGTCAGAGTTGTTTTTATATATCTAGATGCCAGAATTTAGCTAGTTAATTACTATAGAGGGGCCTCCTTATTTCGTTTGGATAGCTTTGCGTTTAATAAATATAAAATAATACAAATTCGAGGTTCGTTTGAAAAAACAGATCGGGGCGCACGCTTGGGTATGATTGTCAAGACAGTGGTTCTCTAACTGTAGGTTCGTTTGAATAGATTTTCGTTTAAAAATATAAAATCATATAAATTCGAGGTTCGTTTGAAAAAACAGATCGGAGCGCACGCTTGGGTATGCTTTGTCCAGACAGTGGTCCTCTAACTGTAGGTAAATATTAAGGGAATATTAATATAAATTATATTATATTGATATAAATTATATTTATGATTGATATCTGATAACTGATATAAATTATATTTATTATTATATTAATATAAATTATAAGGTGTACGCTGCCGAAGGCAGTAGTACCTCCATATCTAGATTAATTTGGACCAATCTTCGTTTAAAAAAGTAAAATCATACGAATTAGAAGATGTACATTGCAGAGGGCAGTGAGGCAGCCAACTCTATCTTCGTTTAGAAAGTTTTTTGTCTAAAATTTAAAATCATTCAACACTTGTTATAGGTATACTTAAGATTATTATCACATGCCAAGCAACAGGCCATACTTAAAAAAAAAAACATATATGTGTTGTTTTTTTTCAGCGATAAAAATGCTTTAAAACTTTATGCACTGCTTTAGAAAAACATTCTTTATGTCTTGTCATGTTGAAAGAACTTATCAGATAAATAGAATATCAAATAAATAGATATATAGAATCGAAAATATTCTTCTTTGAAAATGCAAGCCCTAAAAACGATAAAATGTTCTAAAGTGTATATTATACTTTTTAAAAATAAATAATTAAAAATTCTTATTAACTTCACTTAAATAAATGCATTACAAAATATTTGATATACTTCATCTTAATATTTATTTAAGAATTTATTTTCTTGATCGAAAAAATAATGTACAGACTTTCTAAAAGCAAACATTGGAAATTAAACAAAATTTGTCGCATAGCCTTTCATTTTGTCACACAGAAATAAGACTTATTTGTCTCTTTATTCGATTTAAATTGGATAGAAGATTTTTTTAAAAACCAATACAAATCAAATGTGTGTATTAAAGTGGTTAAAAAAAGTGGAAGTTTCTGGCATACACCGCATCCAGTCATATGCGTTCATAACAAGAACAAGAAAAATTTATTTGAGAAACTAAATCACCGAGCTATTTTATTATTTTATATTTCTTGAAAGCATTAAAGTGGCATCAAGATATGTCATGGGTATTATTTTTTTTTTAAATATTTAATACAGACTTTAACGGAAAAATTCTTTGGTAATATATGTCGTTGTAATTTTTTTCTAAAATGATTCTTGAGATGACTTTGTAAATATTAATGAAATTTCAAATAATTTCTTAGACTAAATACAACAAGTCATTAAATCATAAAATTTTATTTATTTTTTCTTTTTAAAAATTATTTTATAGATTATAAAAGAAATTTATGACTATGAAAGACAAATATTTTGACATCTGACATCTAATGTAATTTAGTAACAACAGAGTTATAAATTTTACAACGTCCATTCATATTTCGTTTTTTTTCTTTCATCTGTAAAGAAAAAAAAATCGTTCTATGATTGTTGAATAAAATTGCCAAATTATTCTGCCTGTGACATAATCTTAAAAATGTCTTTTCTCGCATCAAGTCGTTACTGAATTGAAAATTTAATTTGATTTCTTTGACTTGTCAATATTTGATTTCCAAATTTATAACAAATTTATAACTTTGTTTCCGAGAAATGTCATAAGATCTAATATTTGAATGAGGTCAGTGTGGTAACAATTGCGTGTACACTGAGAAAAATGACACTTTCAAATCTAAGTAAATCGATGTTTTCATTTAGTTATGAAAATTTTTGTTTCAAATATGACAACCCAATGCTTTTAATTCTGAAATACCAGAAGTACTCAGAATATTGAAACATGGACATACTCAAAACTGAGCACACAGAGATCAGTTCGTACACATTTTTGAAACATGGACATACTCAAAATGTATTAGAATCAGTTCAAACTCATTTTTGAAACATGGAAATACTAAAAAATGTGCACATAGAAGTCAGTTCAGACTTATTTTTGAAACATGGACATAATCACATATGAGCACATGATGTTTTATTCTTGAGTGTGTGCATGTTTTCAGAAATGAGTATATACATGTTTCAAACTTGAGTAATTTTCATTCGGGGGCATTTTGACTATGCGACATACTTAGATTTAAGTATTTTTTGCGCAGTTTTGAAAATGTCGTTTTTAAAGTATAGGTAATAAACGTTCTGTTATTCTCTCACATGCAGATATTTTAAGGTTCGCCAAATCACTCACTGCATGTCTATTGTGAATTTACTATATGTACATAAAAGTATAAGATGATCTAAACAGCACTAAATATAACCATTCACTTTTACAAGGGCCCACCGGGGCTGAGTGGTCAAGGCATCACACCGCTAATCGCTTGCGAGTGTAGGTGGGAGCAGGTTCGAATCCCGCTGGCTCCGTTGCACACTCTTTGTGGATCTGCCGTCTATATTTCTGTGTGTTGTAAATTTCCCTGTGTGTGCTATCTCGTCCCTGTATATATTGACGATGACTTATAAGTGGGCCCTTGACGCCAAGCACACAGGTCAGATGTATGTTAGTAAAATGTCAAATGTCACTTTTACAACCTCGAAATCCAGAAATATCGGGAAAGTTAGCACATGGTAAACCGATTTTGAAGTTTTTCTTTTTTTTCTTTTGAAATTTATCGATCAATATACTTTACAAATTTTTTGAATATTCCATAGTTCTATCTTCATTTATTAAGTTTCTCAAAGCTTAAGTGGTAATAGTTTTTTAAATAAAGAATAATTTTTAAGGCTTAAAATTTAAAGGGAGAAAGAAAGTACTTTAGTAGAAATCTTTAGCCATATTTTTCCATGCACAGAACTATACAGTTCATTGACGTTACTGGCACAAAAACAGTTAATTTTTTTTTGGTGCAGAATTGCATTATATGAATATATACATCTATCAAAGTTTTACTTGAATGTCTAATTTTTAATAAAAATATTCAGTTAAGCAATATGTTAATTAGATAACAAAAAGCATAATTGTCTTTGCAACATCTAAATGATTTCAACTACAGCAAATTTAAAAGGTGCACTTTTAGACACAGCTTTTTATGATTTAGGTGGTACAAGTGTTAGATTTTTTACCCCTTCGGCCCTGACGTCCTACTAATAGGACATATCTTTTATTGAGTATTATTTTGTCTTAAACATTATATTTATTAATTGCAGCATCTAATAGTGATAGTATGAATCTCTACATTTCCTATTATGACTTCACTTATGTTTAGCATTTAGTAATCATAATAATAATAATTTTCATAATTATTAGCAAGCCGTTGGCATTTCTTTTAATTAAAACATACGTTTCACTCTTTAAATTAAAATTTGGGAATCCTTTTCCGAATTAGTAATTTGTGATAAAAGATAAAAAATATTACTGAATTTTTATGCTTGTTTAATTTAGTTGTAATACGACATTTTCCAAATGTCTTCAAAAATTCTTCCTCAGACTATTTTTATATGAAAAACACGCAAAATAACTACATTTGTGAGGTTTTGGTAAAGAACGCATTCGTTAACTTTCATTAAACCCTAACTTCTGTGATTCCGATATTTTAAATTTTGTTAGCATAACAGTAATTTTTTCCCAAAATTATAAAAAAAATCAGGGCCGAAGGGGTTAAAATGAAAAAAGAATTAAACGCAAATAAACAAATAAAGTTTTCTCTGTTTAATAAGAATTAGTAAAGATAGTCTTCAAGATAGTAAAATTGCGCAACCCACAAAAGTAACTTAAATAAAAAGAAAAGTGCCCAGTTAAACTGATGGCATTGAGCTCACAGGCTATTTACACTAATTGTCTTATTTCAAAGAATAAGGCCTCTTGAAAAATAATGAAATCGACAATAAATTAAGGGGAAATTAGCCCCTCGTTTATACTGAACCAATGAACTCCCAAAACTAATCAGGGAAGCACCTTATTACAATGAACCTATATACAAAATTTGAAGAAAATCGAATAATTCTGCATCAAAACCCATTTATCTAAATTAAGAGGTGATTAGCCCCCTTCCTTCCCCCCACTTTATACTTAACCAATGAACTCCGAAACCTAATCAGAGAGGCGCCTTACCACAATGAATCTATATACAAAATTTGAAGAAAATCGGATAATTCTGCATGAAAAACCCATTTATCTAAATTAAGGGAGGATTAGCCCCACTTTCCTCCCTTTATACTTAACCAATGAACCCCGAAACCTAATCAGAGAGGCGCCTTACCACAATGAATCTATATACAAAGTTTGAAGAAAAGCGGATAATTCTGCATGAAAAACCCATTTATCTAAATTAAGGGGGGATTAGCCCCACTTTCCCCCCTTTATACTTAACCAATGAACCTCCACAACTAATCAGGGAAGCACCTTATCACAATGAACCTATATACAAAATTGGAAGAAAATCGGATAATTTTGCTTGAAACACCATTTATATAAATTAAGGGGTGTTAGCTCCCCGTTCCCCCCTTTATACTTAACCAATGAACACCCAAAACTAATCAGGGAAGCGCCTTACCACAATGAACTTATAAACAAAATTTTAAGCAAAACGGTTATTTCTATTCAGATTATCGCGTTACGTTCATACATACATACGTACATACATACGTACATACAGAACCGGCGGGCACATTAGCTCTCAGCCTTTGATATCCTGTGAGCTTAAAAAAATCACAAAAATACATTAGAATATCTATATTATAAAGGACAAACGTGTCCGTGCGTCACGCTGATGTCATTTTGCGAATTGCAACACTTGACGATGAATCTTCGGTTTTGCAATTTTTACTTCTGATTTTTTTTATTTTCTAAACATCACACATTTTTAATTTGTACACCTTTATATAGGGGAAAAATGTACTTTCAAATGCAATTTGCTTGAAAAATGTATCTTAATTCATTGATTTATTATAGCATTTAAATTAAATTTCAAATATGATTTTTTTTAAAAATCTCCACTGCTTGCAGACGATTACAAAATATTAATCCGTTTGTACTTTAAACATTATAAAAAATTAAGCATTTGTTTCCAGCCAATAATCAATAACGAAATTAAAACTTTATTAAGCATTAAATTTAATGGTATAATTAAAACACAAATTTTACAGACATGTAATTGGAATAAGCGCTTAAAACCACTGAAATTATCAGTATAAAAAAACCGCTGTAGATAAAGAAATTTGTAACGATTTTTTCGGTTATTAACTTCTGGCACGAGGCCAATACGCAATTACTGCTTTTAATAAATTTCAAAATATTATTTGAAAATATAATTGACATATTTCATTAAAAATGCTCTTTTGTGCTGTTAGGAGGTAACCTAAAAAAATTATTAAATGTAAAAAATCTATTAAGAGGTTTCAATTTAAAAAAAAAATTAAATGTTTTTCACATATATTCTCTATCCCTGATGCCTGCACTTGTTGCGTCCTTATAAGAAGTTTAAAATGTGCGCATCCTCTTTCAAGTAAAGATAATGAAGGCGAGGTGTCAGTAATTAGCGAATCTGGTTTTGGATTTCCAAATATGGTTTTGCTTACGGAATTTTTTCCTGGAAAGTAATCCAGTGAAAACGCATGCTGCTCAAAATTTTAACGATATTCAGAAAGTATTTTCTCATTGTAAAAATGTTACCAATGTGAGGTACTATAAAATTGTATTTTGGAGCACTGCAATCGAATGCTAGTTTTAAACACTGAATATTTTTTAACAATTATTAAATTAAATATGAATTTAACATTAAATTCATTTTTTACAAACTAAGTGTTATGTATAAATTCTTCCCTCTTTCTCTCTATTTTTTTTCATAGACAATTTCTTTAAAAATTAGAATTTAATTGAAATTGAATTTCGGGTAAGTTTAAAGTTACGGTGTAGTATGAGCATTTAATAAAATTACAGTTTGCTTCAAATATTTAAGTCAATTCGTATTTTCTCTCTTTTATGCCTGTAAATTGTAAAAAAAAAAAAAAAAGGAACTAAGCTTTTTATATACATTTTTACTGTTTCACCAATTCTTGCACATACATGAAAACTAATATATTTTTAGCATAATCGTTCTTTTTATAATTTTATAGCTTTATTTTGAGATTGGCGTGTTACACTTCGATACGTATATTATTTGAACAAAATATTTATACAATATGGTAAATTTAATTGTGTTCTTTATTTTTCGTTTCGAAAATACCTTTGATTTTGTGGAAAACGGATTTTTTTAATTATAAAATAAACCACATAGTCACATAATAAGATCACTAATAATAATTAAAATATAAATAAAAATGCTTAAGTGAAACAAACAGAACACTAAAAGGCGGATAAAAACCCTTTAATATAAAGATCGACATATGTTTCAACGCTCAAACTGCGAAATTATCAAGAGCAAGTATAGTTCTTTATAATGACGCCGTTTGAGCGATGAATTATATGTCGATCTTTATATTAACAGGTTTTTATAACTCTTTTAGTGTTCTGTTTGTATCACTTAAGCATATTTATCGATATTTTATAACATATAGTAATATACATTTTCGTTAATGTGTTAAATATTTTACCTTATATGAATAACTAGGGCATCCTACCCGAACTTCCTGGGAAAGAAAATATAGTTGAAAACCATTTATTTTTTTTATTGAAAACTTATAGATTTTTTATATTAAATAATCTTTTTTTAGATTGCCCCTAACAACACCAAAGAGCATATTTATATGAAATACGTCAATTATATATTCAAATAAAATTTTTCAATTTATTAAAAGCGTTAATTTCGTATTGGCGAAGTGCCAGAAGTTAATAGCTGAAGAAATCGCTAAAGATTCCGTTATCTACAACAGTATTTTTATTCTGATAATTTCAGCAGTTTTAAGCGCTTATTTCGATTACATGTCTGTTAATTTTGTGTTTTATTTTTACTATTTTATTGATTGCTGAATGAATTTCGTCATTGAATATTAGCGGGAAAGAAATGCTGAACTTTTTATATTGCTTAAAGTGCAAACGGATTAATATTTTGCAATCGTCAGCAAGCGATCCATATACTTAAAGCTAACCTGCTTTTTAGTTTTTCGTGCAAAAATGCCTTTTATAGGCATGCGCGAGCATTCAGCTAATCAGCTAGAGGCTTTTACTATCTTCAGACGCGATATTTCAGCCAATGAGGTGAAGGCTTTTTCCTCTCTCTAGAAGCGTATGTGGATTACTACGACTCCATTTGGTTGTTCGGTTGTTAAAACTTTATGGATTTCTTTTATTAAGGTATTTTTTCATTTTACCGTATTTATTTTCTTTTTAAGTCGTATGTATTTTATTACTTTGAATTTTTTATAATTAACCCCTTTTTTTGAGAGAGAGAGAGAGATTTCGTGGCACGAAATTCCGCGAATCGTTTCCGATGTAAACAAGTGTAAAATTTCAGTTTTTTAAACTTAATATGTAATTCTGTGTGATATGATTAAATTCAGGTTTTCTCAGCGACGATCACAGTATTTTTACCAAAAAATTTTTGTATTAATCAAGCTTTTTTGGTTATTAAGCATAGCTAAACACGAAAGAAAACTTTGTTATTTTAAGATTTTGATGTGAATTATTTGCGTACATTTATAAGGCGAGTTTCACTGAATAATTCAAGAAAAAAAAAATCTCATCATTATACATATTTAGTTACGCATTATTAATTATTTACTTGGCCTTTACTTTTAATATTTCAAACTTACAGCTGAATGTAACTATTAAAACATTTGAAATACTGTATTCGTAAAATGAAATTTCAGCTTAAACACTCGACAATTACTTTTACTTATGCATTAATTATTTACTTGGCCTTTAATTTTAATATTTCAAACTTACAGCTGAATGTAACTATTAAAACATTTGAAATACTGTATTCGTAAAATGAAATTAGCTTAAACACTCGACAATTACTTTTAGTTATGCATTATTAATTATTTACTTGGCCTTTACTTTTAATATTTCAAACTTACAGTTGAATGTAACTATTAAAACATTTGAAATACTGTATTCGTAAAATGAAATTTCAGCTTAAACACTCGACAATTACTTTTAGTTATGCATTATTAATTATTTACTTGGCCTTTACTTTTAATATTTCAAACTTACAGCTGAATGTAATTATTAAAACATTTGAAATACTGTTTTCGTAAAATGAAATTTCAGCTTAAACACTCGACAATTACTTTTAGGTTAAATTCAGGTTTTCTCAGTGACGATCACAGTATTTTTACCAAATAATTAAAAGTACTACATGCATGCATCTATCTATCTATCTATCTATATTAGAAATTGTGCAGGTTTCTGGTCACTGTTTTGTTTACATATTTTAAACAAAAATTTCAATTTAATAATGCACTGAAAATTATAATGAATGCTTACAATTAAACACAACAACACAAAACAAAAAATTTCACAAAAACACATTATTTCACCGATATTTTCCCACAACTAATCAATAAATTTCATGATATTTTATTGCGATTTTAAACCATGAACTTTAGTACTTTTCTGTTATACGGACACTATGCCAAAATGTATGTATGTATGTAAATATATGTATGTATGTTTGGCGACAATGGTGTACGTATAACGGAAAAGTGCCTGAATTATTATTTTTATATATATATATAAAATATGAACATAATTGGCGACACAGCAAGTTTTCTGGATTTCTCCCTGGCTCTCTAACCACATTGTTAACAAAACAAAAAATTCACGAAAAACACATTATTTCCCCGATATTTTCCCACAACTAATCAATAAATTTCATGATATTTTATTGTGATTTTAAACCATGAACTTTAGTACTTTTCTGTTATACGGACACTATGCCAAAATGTATGTATGTATGTATGTTTGGCGACAATGGTGTCCGTATAACGGAAAAGTGCCTGAATTATTATTTTTTTATATATATATAAAATATAAACATAATTGGCGACACAGCAAGTTTTCTGGATGTGAAAGGCGGAGATGAATTTCATTCATTCAATGACCTTTTTAAAAGTTTCAAGTTTGGATTGAGTGCACATGAACATAGAAACCGATACCTATTTCTATGTTTATGATTGAGTTATTTGGATATCTTTTCGTATAGCACAGAAAATCATTTCTCCCGCTTTCGTAATACAGATAAATTCTGGTGTATTTTTTTTTCTTCTTTTTATATCATAAGTACTTTTCTACTTTAAATTTTTTTAACCTAATAGTAATTGTCGCGTTTCTAAGCTGAAATTTCATTTTTCGAATGCAGTATTTCAAATGTTTTAATAATTACATTCAGCTGTAAGTTTGAAATATTTAAAATATTAAAAGTAAAGGTCAAGTAAATAATTAATAATGCATAACTAAATATGTATAATGATCAGAATGACATATTAAAATGTGTACAGAATGACATGAAAATTTTAAAAAACTGAAATTTTGCACTTGCAACTTAATTGTAAATTTCATTGTTTACATTGGAAACGATTTGTGGATTTTAAGAATTTGCGGAACTTCGTGTCACCAAATTACTAAATCTCTCTCTCTCACTCTCCAAAAAAAAAGGGTTAGTTTAAAAAAATTCAAAGTAGCAAAATACATACAACACAAAAATAAAATAAATACGGTAAAATGAAAAAATTACTTTAATAATAGAAATCCATAAATTTTCAACGACGACATCAAACGAATGCGACAGATCGACGAACATTGTGTTTTTTAAGCGACTGATCGACGAACCTTGCGTTTTTTGGGGACATATCGACGAAGTTTGCGTTTATTCCACAATCGATCGACGAAATTTTTCTTTTTTCCCTGACTGATCGACGAACTTTGCATTTATTCTGCAATCGATCGACGAAATTTGCTTTTTTCCGCAACTGATCGACGAACTTTGCGTTTTTTCCGCGACAGATCAACGAACTTTGCGTTTTTTCTGCGACAGATAGACGAACATTGCGTTTTTTAAGCGACTGATCGACGAACCTTGCGTTTCTTGGGGACAGATCGACGAACTTTGTGTTTATTCTGCAATCGATCGACGAAATTTGCTTTTTTCCCCCGACTGATCGACAAACTTAGCGTTTTTTCCACGACAGATCGATGAACTTTGCGTCTTTTCCACGATCGATCGGTGAATCTCAATCAAGTAAAATCTAAAGTCAGAAATTTATTTAACAACCTAATTGTTAAGGGTCCCTAACACATTTAATGGAACTTGAAAAATACACTGCATATATAAAACTTAACTTTCTTCCCTTTTTTATAATAAAAATAAACATTTTACATAATCATTCTCAGTTGACTTAATTTTTTCAATGGTATTTTGTCATGTCTGCATTAATGTAATTCTTTAAATAACACGTAAAATAATAGTGGGGTTTAAATTTTTTTTTTTCTCCCTCCCAAACATTACAACTCCCCTCCATTTAAAAATGTTGGTAGGGAGACTCCCGTCCTTGGAAAAATTGAATTTCAAGCCCTGCCTATAATATGTTTGTGTGTATTGAGGTTTGTATAGATGTTTGTGTGTGTGCTGTTTTTAATAAAGACAGTTTCATTTTTCACACGAACCTTTCAAAAAATTCACATTCTTTGCACAATCCTTTAACAAAATTCGCATTTTTTTTCGTGATTCTTTAATGAAATTCGCATTTTTTTCTGTATCTTTTTTTTGTCGAGATTCACAATTTTTTCAGCTATCCTATGACGTAATTCGTGTTTTTTTTCAGCGATAATTTGACGAAATTTGTGTTTTTTCTGAGATTTTTTTTTTCACGAAATTTGCGTTATTTTCCACGATTCTTTTATGAAATTTGCGTTTTTCTGTGATCCTTAGACGAAATTTTCTTTTTTCGCAATGCTTTGATAATAATCACATTTTCTCTGCTGCCTTTTGATAAGATTCATGAATTTTCAGCAATCCTTGGATGAAATTCGCGTTTTTTCAGCAATCTTTGAAGAAATTCGCATTTTTCTCGCGATACTTTAACGAAATGTGCGTTTTCCAGCGATTTTTTGATAAAATACATTTTATTCCGCAATTTTTAGACGAAATTTGGCAAGAAAGCGCTATCTTTTGGTGGAATTTCCTGTTTTGCGATTCTTTGACAAAATTTGCTCATCTTTTGCGTAAATCACGTTTTTCTGTGGCCTTTTAACAAAATTCACGTTTTACATGATCCTTTGATGAAATTAGTGTTTTTCCCGTGATCATTTGACGAAATCTAGGATTTTTTTCCCCGCGAAGATTCATTATATGTTTTTAGTCTGCAGGTGCCCTAAAAAGTTTGTGACGCCAAACAAACAAAATTCATCCTAAAGAATTATTGTTTCGTTTCTGGAAATGAACGACTGTCAACTCATTGGCTGAATTATAAAGGGTGAAATGTGTAGGCACTGAGTATCATCTATACTATTAACAGAGTTTCCCCCAGGTTTAAAAAGGGGCAAGGTGCTGCTGGTGAGAAAAAGGGCACTTTTTTTATTCTTAAGGGCACTTTTTGGATTTTTGAGGGCACTTTTCAGAATCTTAAGGGCACTTTTTTAATTGTTAAAGCTTAAAGGTATTCTTTTGGTTTTTAAAGCCACTTTTGATATTTCAAAGTCAAAACACTCTTTTTAAGACAACATTGAGTCAGTTTTTATTATGAAACCAAATTTTTTAATGCAAAAAGGAGAAAGGGCACTTTTTTTACTGAGAGCAAGAAGGGTGCTAATTATTTTGCTGGAGGGGCCAAGAAGGGTGCTAATTATTTTGCTGGAGGGGGCAAGAAGGGTGCTAATTATTTTTATGAGGGGCAAGAAGGGTGCTATTTTGCAAACCAAAGGGCAGGCAGGGTGCAGCACCCTTCTCAAACTGTCTGGGGGAAACACTGCTATTAATGTCGGTAAACGTCTGTCTGTGTGTGTGTTGTTGTGTCTGGCGTCTGTAAGCACAAAACTCTGCATGCAGACGATGGACATAAGTGCTTTTGGTATAAAAAAATTCGGAAGGGGAGTTTTTAAAATTCACAACATTTTGCGGGAGAAGAGGGGTGCGAACGAATTTAAAAAATGAGTCCGCATCAATAATTATGGCGGCGGGGGGAGTATGTTTTGCCCACACGGGGCGGAGACTTTTCTTTGCTGACACTCATATGATATATCGTTCGAAAGGCCTGCGACTGCCTTTTCATGTTATGCATCTGTGTGGTCCATCCCCCCCCCGTCAATTGGGGCACTTTTCTAAATTTTGCACATACCACTCATGTTATATATCGTTAAAAAGGTCTGTGACCGCTTAATCATATTATGCATCTCCGGTGTTCATCCCCCACTTTGCCCCCCCCAAGGGGGTACTTTTGTAAATTTTTCACAAACCCTTCATGTTACGTATTGTTGGAAAGGTCTTTGACTGCTTATTCATGTTATGCATCTCCGGGGTCCATCCCGCCATTTCCCCCCTTTTAAGGGGGGCACTTTTCTAAATTTTGTTGACACCCCTCATGTCATATATTGTTGGAAAGATCTGTGACCGCTTAATCATATGCATCTCCAATGTCCATCTCCCCAATTTGCCCACCCCCCAAGGGGGCAATTTTCTAAATTTTGTTGACACCCCTCATGTCATATATTGTTGGAAAGGTCTGTGACCGCTTAATGATATTATGCATCTCCAATGTCCATCTCCCCAATTTGTCCCCCCCCCTCCCCCAAGGGGGTACTTTTCTAAATTTTGCAGACAACCCTCATGTCATATATCGTTGGAAAGGTCTGTGACTGCTTAATCATATGCATATCTCCAATGTCCATCTCCCCACTTTGCCCCTCCCCCAAGGAGGTACTTTTCTAAATTTTGCAAACAACCCTCATGTCATATATTGTTGAAAAGGTCTGTGACCGCTTAATCATATTATGCATCTTTAATGTCCATCTCCCCAATTGCCCCCCCCCAAGGGGTCAATTTTCTAAATTTTGTTGACACCCCTCATGTCATATATTGTTGGAAAGGTCTGTGACTGCTTAATCATATTATGCATCTCCAATGTCCATCTCCCCACTTTGCCCTCCCCCTCCCCCAAGGGGGTACTTTTCTAAATTTTGCAGACAACCCTCATGTCATATATCGTTGGAAAGGTCTGTGACTGCTTAATCATATGCATATCTCTGATGTCCATCTCCCCACTTTGCCCCCCCCCCCCAAAGAGGTACTTTTCTAAATTTTGCACACAACCCTCATGTTATATATCGTTGGAAAGGTCTGTGACCACTTAATCATATTATGCATGTACCGTGTCCATCCCCTACTTTACCCCCCCCCAAGGGGGTACTTTTTTAAATTTTGCACACCCCCCTCATGTTACATATCGTTTGAAAGGTCTTTGACTGCTTATTCATGTTATGCATCTCCTTGGTCCATCCTGCCATTTCCCCCTCCCCAAGGGGGCACTTACCATTTACTTGCACAACAGCGCTAAATGTGTCAAATGCAAGAAATTCCGCGAGTGCATGTGCCAGTGAAACTTAGCCAATTGCTGTTCTTCAACCTAGCTTTAATTCAAAGTGGGTTTTTTATTTATTTGAATTATTCTGCAAAAGTTTCAAACATTTTAAAGCAGCTATGAATTTTATTTTTATGGTACTATCAAGTTTTTTGCCGTCAAATTTTGACGGGTTCCATCTAGTAGAGATAGATTAAAAAATATATATTTATTAGAAATTTAATTTAAATGCTATAATAAAAGAATAAATTGCGATACAGTTTAAAAACAAATTGCATTTGGAAGTAATTTTTTTCCCTATATAAAGGTGTAAAAATTGACAATGTGCGAAGTTTAGAAATTAAAAAAAAAATGTCAGTGTCAAAAATCGCGAAATGGAAATTTCAACGACAAGTGTTGCCATTCGCAAGATGACGTCGGCGTTACGCACGGATACGTTTGTCATTTGTAATATAGATACTATTTTATTTGCAAGAGTATACCAATAATTCAATTATTGTTTTACTTTCTGGGATAAATAAAAGTAAAAATGCAACTGCATACAAAACGTCTCTTAACGAAATTAGTTTTTTACTATCAGTAAGATAAAAAATTAGAGAAATAAATATATTTTATGAAATTTATTTATATATTTTTTTAGATTTTTATAATTTAAACGTGTGCAAACTGCTACCGAATTTTTGCTAATATTTTAAACATCTAATTTTAAAAATTAAACCTCAGCAATTGATGGCACAAAATTTGATAGGCGCTTCATGGGCGCCGTCAGCTGCATTTATCAGCCTCTAATTTTTATTTATTTAGTTATTTATTTTTTAAGGGACTATTTAAAAATACTATTACGTTGATAAGAAATGAATATAATTTTGTGAACATAGTTGTGTTAGGGCATTTGAAATAAATCTTATTAATGTTCTCTCAAATAAACAGACAAATATAATATTGAACAATGTTGAAATAAATCAAAAATGAATTATCTAAAAATAATTAACATTGCAAAGTAAAAATATTATCACTCGTGTATTGTATTACTTTTTTCATTGCAAATATGATATGAAACGTTTAATTAATTATTGAAAAAACTATTAATTGTATTAATTACTATATAAAATTAGCGAAACGTTCTAACAAATAATTTAAGAAAATGAAAGTATTTACAAGAAATTCAGCCGCAGCAGGATTGGTGCCCTGGTACAAAGCGTCAAACTCGACAGGCACTTCATTGAGACCATCAGTTAGTACTACTAATGAATCAATCTTTAGCATATAAATAAATGGTTGTTTCCCATGAAGAGTGAATACGGCGCGTCGTTGTTAAATAGTTAACATATGATGAGCACAACACACCATGCAGAGTTGCTACGGCATTGTTAAAAAATAAAAAAGTTATGATCATTTGAATTATTTTAAGAACATATTTAATATTAAATGGCGATAAAATATTTCAACTATAGATCATTTAATAATGATTAGCAATTTAAAATCAAAATATTTTCGCACCATGGGAGTATCCATCCCCCGTCACCGTTCCCAATTCCGAAACAAAATCTTGTGTACGTTACTGAGTTACTCTTATATTGTAGTCTTTTTCATTGCAAACATACAACAAAATTCTTAATTAATTATTATTTTTTATTATCACCAAAATTTATTCTATAAAAAAATTAAATACCCAAAAATTTAAGTACTCATTCATTTGCAAAAATAATAAAATCACTAAATAACTTTTTACATTAATGTGCATTTAAAGATACATATATACATAATTTATTTAATGTCGTTAAAATTAATTGAATATTTTCCGCATAAATATATAATGATTTGTATTTATGTTACAATATATTTAGGTTTAACGCGGAGAAAAAAAATTATGAATCAAGCTGGGTGAAATTCAAAGCTGTTTCACGCACATTTTTCGTATTTCTACAAATCAAAACCAGGATTTTTTGCTTCTTTTTACTTAACGCAAAATGTCCATTATCCTTATAACTTTATTTTGCGTTGAAAAAAAGATAAGACACTTACTATGTAAATAGCTTTTAACAACTCCCATACTTCCGCTTTCGGTAGTAAAAAAGTTTGGGATCAAGAAATTCCCAACCCCGTATTTTTAGAAGACTTTTTCTTGGGACTGTCATCCCATCTTTAAGCAAAATAGTATATGAAAAATAAAATATTGTTGCAACTGGTTAAGTTTTCATTTGAAATGTATACTATTAAACTTGTATACTAAAGTTGCCCAATGTGCCTCTTTTTTAAAGTGGTCTAGTGTACTTTATGTAGACATGGAATAAGAAAAAAAATATTAAAAAATATTGTATTGGATATAAAACAGTAAATTTTGCATATATTAAACAATAAAAGACTGTCCTTTCTTCAAACTTAATTTTTTTTTCTTTTATATTTCTAGTCTTTATTAGCCAAAAATCTAAAATTTTAAAGAAGCAAAATTTTACTTTTATGTCTAAAAACAACATTTCATTTAAAACGAATGACTGCTTTGACCATATTATTTAATGCTTAAAATATTAACTACAATGCATTGCCTTTTACTTGTACTAATAGGAAGTTAAAACAATGTAAAATAAACACAAATGAAATGGGTGGTTCTCTATGTCCCATCTTTCCCTATCCAATATCTTAGCAGCCAGATATACATACAGCATGCCAGATACAATTATCGTGCGCCATCGAAAGTTTGGCAAGCATTTGGAATTTAATTAAAACAGATCGTTATCATTAAGAATGCATGTTTAGCAAATTAAAACAAAGTAGAATACTGCATGCAAAGAAAAGTGACTAATGAAAGAACATTGAAAACAAAATGCTACATTTAATGGTATATTGTAACATTTACTGTGTTAAAAAAATATTTTTTTTTAAAGAATTTTCAAAAAAAAAAAAAAAAAAAAAAATATTATTTTTCAACATGGAAAAATTTGAATATGTTTAACAGGATTTAAAGCTATTATAACAGAGTTTGTCTTGTAGATTTTTATTTCAAGATGTGTTAAAAAAAACAAATTCTGTCAAAATTTATCTGAATCAAACACAGCAATTGCCCGAAATTATACGGTAAAGCCCTAATTATAAGTAAAGCCCGAATTATACGAATAAAAACTCTATCCGTTACCATATTTTTTTTTTTATTGTAAGCAAAATATACGATTTTATACACCATTACATTTACTCAACAAATTTGAACTTGAAATAGATGCTTGAAAATGTTCAATTATTTCGAACGTAATAGATTAGAGCATCAAATCCGGTTTTGATCTTATTAGATCAAAACTTTGATCTTGCTTATATTTTCAAATAAAGGATAAGAAATTTTATCTCCTCCCTCTGTTCAAACGATTCTTTGGAAAAATAACCACAAATCGCTGACCAATAAACCACGTTTAAAGGATTTCTTTCGAACCACTTTGATTTTTTGGGATAAAAATAAATCTCTAATAATGTCGGAAAAGATTTTTCGAATTGACTGAGTTACCTATTTTTGAAACATAGAATAAAAAAGAATGCCAATCTGCTATATACTTTTGTGTTAGAGAATTATGGGCTATTAATTCTGTCAAAACTGTGTCACATTCTATTTAATAGTTTTATTTAGGGCATCTTGAATCAAGTGATCGTTAATTATTTTTTTAATAATAAAAAATGACACTTCCGCAACTTTTTTTATGTCTTTTCTCTGAGGCATGGTGAATTTGTTTTTTATTTCACTAGTGTTATTTCAAAGGAGAAATAATTTTTAAAGCATTATGAGCAAAAGAGAAGGTTTGAAGTTAAAGCGTATTTGATAAACATAATTCTATTAATTTATTATTAAATCCTAACTACCTTTATTATTGCACCTCTGATACTTCTTATTATAACAATTTAAACTTTAAAAATATCCCAACTTTAAAATTACTCCACATGCACAATTGGTTTATTATTAGCTATGCAAATATATTTTAAACCGTTTTAATCATGTATTTTAATAGTGATATATAAATGATAAAAATAAACAAATTGACTAGGAAGAACTGAGTTTGTTTCGATAATACCAACATTTAACTTTTATACAAATACATTTTACAGCAAATTACTTTCCAGTATTTATATATACGCTTTTAATATGCATACTTAAAACGATTTAAAACTTATTTGTACACTTAATAATTTGAAAAGATACTATTCAAAACGTTTATAAAGCAGGGTTACAGTTTTCTATAATTTTAATTCTCTAAGGATGATAATATGCTGATTTTGAAATGAATTACATAGTTTTGATTTAGCAGCTGCACTTGATATTTTCTAGAATGAAAAGTTATATTTGTTGAAATTAATGCTTCGTATTTAGCTGAATTTAGAAAAAAATAGACAAGAAGTGTGCTTGAGGAAGAAATGATTACTTGCTGTATTAGAAGTAAGCTTTTTTGCACTGCTAAGCTTACGTGGTATCTAACTAAAAAGCCACATTCAGTTGTTAGAAAACGAGAGAACGTAATTAACCCATTTACGCCTAGCGTCCCAATTTTGGGACGCTTTAGTAAAATGGGAAAAAGTGCATTTCACACCACTTTTTTAAATACAAATTTGGTGTCTTATTTTATCGAGGAGTCCTCGATAAAATAAGAAACCAAATCTCTCTTGAAAAAAAAAATGGTGTGAAATGCATTTTTTCTCCTTTAATTAAAACATCGACGCTAGGCATAAATGGATTAAAAAGAAATTGAAAAATAGGAAGAAAGCTGCTTGTTTCAGATGAATAAGCATAGTATTGTATCATTGTATGTACTGTACAGAAGTGAATAAGAGAAAATAAATGCATATCTGCCAATCCTTCGGAGTTGTGTGCAAATTAAACCAATACATTAAGCATGTTTTGAACAAAGAAAATGTATTTAACAAAATGTTTATTATTGTTAAGTGATACGTATTTGATTTAATTCATTAAGTAATATTTGTTTAGGGTTCCGTACTTTAAAATTAAAACCGGAAACATTATAAGATCACTCCTGTGTCTATCTGTGCGTCTGTCAGAGCTCTTTTTATCGTAAAGTTTAGGACGTGGAAAGTTTAAACTCTGGAAAGTTATAAAGCCTTTTCAGATTATTAGACATTCACAAATATGATTAGAAAAAATTTAGGTGGCTAATTAAGTTACTTGAAAAAAAAATTGTATATCGTGTAAAAGATCTCATAATACCGAACTCAAAAATATGTTTGTTTTAATTTTAGTTGTTATATTTTTAGACATATCTTCGAAAATGCACTGCAAAAATATGCCCCCCCCCGCTCTATTTCTGAATGTACTGAAACAAACAAACAAAAAAAATATGGGGTAGTAGAAGTTTATTTAAACCTTGCAGGAAAACTATAGAGATTTTCCTATGTTTGAGAAAAAAAAATTTTTTTCGTTACGCACTTTTTGGGAGGTCAGCGGGGGAGTTGACGGGTGCTCCAGGTATTTATCAACGTAGAATCATCCAAGGTTGTTTGATAATGATTTTCGTAAATAATCGGCGGTAATTAGCCGAGATATTAATTAAGTTACTTCAAAAAAATTATTTATATATATATATGTATATCGTATAGGGGTATCGTTCAAAAGATCTCGTAACATCGAACTCAGAAATATAGTTGTTAAAATTTTAGGTATTATATTTTCAGAGATACCGTAGAAAGTACTAGAAAAATATGTCCTTCACCTATTTCCAAATCTATAAAAACTAAATTAGGAAAGAATTAAGAGTAGTAAGCGATTATTAATTAATAAATAGTAATTAATAAATTCGATATGGAACCCTTTGAGAGCGAGTTATACTCGTACTTGGCCGATTTATTTAAATGCTTATTTGAATAGGTCAAATTGACACCCTGATTCGGCCGGATGGTTGAAAGTTACATAAATGACAAACGGTAGAAATCTGCAAAATTTTCAACTTTGATATGTCCGAAAATATTTCTAGTGCTTAAATCATACATAGTTTTATATTGACTAAGACAGGAAAATCACAATTGGTCTTGCATTGATTTGGGTATTTTATGCGAAATTTCACACCCAGTCAAATTGTTTGGTTGAATATTTTATACGCAAGTGCAAGCGGGGATTTTTGACTGAACGTGGAATTTTCAGTGAAGATAATAATAATGAAAAAAAGATTCTTCGTAGCATCTCTCACAAATATCATAATGATGAAGCTTTTAAATAAGAGTAAATCATGTAATTGATAAAAATGAGTAAATATTCTATTACTTTTATACTTTCCTACTCTGTGTAATACATCCGCATTGTATTTGGGATTATCCAACAATGAGACCTCGTACAGAAACACTCTATTCGGATATTATTCCAGATTTCACAAGCTATGGAAAGTTGTCGAAAAATGAGAAAAAAGTTACTGAAAAAAAATCTAGTGTAAGTGGCTGTTGAGATGTTTTTAAAAAATGTTTGATACCATCAATTAATTTGATACTGCATAAAAAATTTTATTTTATAAAGCAAAAAGTATTTGCTACTAATAAATATAAAAAGATTCTTCGTAGCATCTCACACAAATATCATAACGCTAAAGCTTTTAAATGTGAGTAAATCATTTTATCGATAAAAATGAGTAAATATTTTATCATTTTTGTGCCTTCCTATATCTGTGTTATACATTGGCAATACTTGGGGTTGTTCTGCAAAGATATCTCGTGAAAACACATTCTAGAGAGAGTTTATACCAGATTTCAAAGCTATGAGAAGTTCTTGGGAACTCAGAAAACAAAGTTACTGAAAAGAAAATCTAGAGTAAGTGGCTGTTGAAATGTTTTTTAAATAAATGTTTGGTACCATCAATTGAATTGATAATGGATGCAGAATTATACTTGGTAAAACAAAACGTATTTATTATTGATATGTTGGTTCTGATTCTTATGTTATTTATTTATAAATCTGGATGATTTACTTTAGTTAATTTTATAATGATTTCAGAAGATTATTTAGTTATTACAGTAATTTTGGTTTGTATATCCATTTTAAACGTAATACATAATTCAATAAAACATTCATTGTCATTATCCTTTATGCATTGTGAATATCATACGCTGTTTTAGTAAGCATTCTGTATAATTCTCTACTGTTAAATATCATAAGGAAGTGGTATACTTTTTAGGTAGATTTCGTAAGAAATACTATCTATTAGATTCTCCTCTATGTCGGAATTTTTGGAAATGTTTTGCAGATCTACACCGATCATGACTCCCAGAACCCAAAACCACACCGAGTTCAAAAATTCGTCTATCTATCTATCTATCTATCTATCTATCTATCTATGTATCTATCTATTTCCCTTTTTTATGGAAAAGATAACTTCAATAATTCTGCACAAATCCCTTCCAAACTGATGCATAAAATCAAGGAGCATAAAATCTCGGTCAAGTTCGTAAATGGGCAAAATTGAACCAAGGGGAGGAGGAGGGTTATAGGGGGGGGGGGTTATTGTGAAAACAGAAAAAACCCATAACTATTTAATTATGATACGTATCAAATCGTACGAATCGAATACGTAGTTATCGTACTACGTATCAAATCCGTTTAAAGTTATTATTACTTCTAGGAAAAGGGACGAAAATTTATTTATGACAGATTTTTGATTTCATTAAAAATGACCTTAGAGGGGAGAAAAATAGGCGTTTAAGAAGAAAATAATTCATAAATATGTCAATTCACAAGATATCAAATATGCTTACATTTATTATAATTCATCTTAACATTATCTGCAACTTTTATATTGACAAGTTTTTTATAGGACCAACCCATACAGCAATATATATATATATATATATATAATGAAAAAAATCCCTGCCGTCTCCGCCTACAGACACAGTCAGATTTCGAAGTGGGCGGTTCCAACTGCCGCATCATGACAAAAAGATCATTTCTTCTTCAATTCCCAATAAACAATCGCCCCACGGCCTGCGTCTTCGAAATCTACCTGTGCCTGTATGCCGAGCCGTCAGGGATTTTTTTTGTCATTAATGTATGTTAATACTTAAGTGTCTTATGTATTCCTGGCATATTACGTCACCTAACAACACATATGGGTTAAAAATAAGAAATAATGTAATGCATTTAATGATTTAAAGCAGTTAAATTTATAAAATGTGAAATAGTTCCTTTAAAAAAAAATCAAATGAAATTATTCAAAAGCAGTGCTTTGTAAAGCCATTTTAAATAATATTAATAATAAAAAATAATGTAAAAATCATATGTATATTAGTAAAGATAATTTTGAGATGAATAAGGATAATGACAAAAATATATTTGTAGATACAATCCATTAGTAATTAATCTTCAGCCTTAATTTTTAAATATATATTTTTCAATATTTTTGTGGTATTTCGTACACTAAAATGTATACATGGTTATTTTTTTATTAAATGAAAAAGACGTTAATTTAAGGGTTAAAAAATGATAATTACTATGCGTATAACCAGGTATCGAAATAGCTTGATAAAAATCTATGTTCCTTGATTATTACCAGTCTATTTTGTAATTCTATAAAATAACATCTTCATCAAGAAATGCGGTTTGTTTAGTTGCATTTAAATCTTAATTTAAAACGCAGAACAAAATAAATCATTTTCAAAACAGACAATCTACAACGAGAAAAAAATGGCATGTTAATGAAAATAACGCTACCCTTGGTGAATGGCATACATGAAATAAATAATCACTACATCTTTGTTTAACAAAGAAATTTCAATGCAAATAACCAATCCAATTTATTACGTTTCATTTCTGATATACTTTATCTTTTTCGCATATCCTTCAGTTTATCCGCTAGACATGTAAATAATCTATTTGATCTTAAATACATAATAAATTTCGATCTTGACATTTCAAATATGAAATTTATCTGTGGCCATGACATCGGCTTATATTTTCTTAGAGATACGATCTCTTGTTTGATCTAAATAATGAGCCATTATTTCAAAAGCCTTATCCATTATCACGACTTAAAAAAAAAAAAAAAACTACCTTTTGTTTACATGAACTGTAAAACTAATTCAAGCTGTAATTTTAAAACTTCGAGTAGTTAAAGAAATATGCTTAAGCTTATGTGATGGATCACTAAGAAAATCTTTGTGTCACGTATCTCTGAAAATGTAAGTAATATATAATTGAGTTTGGTAATATATTTTTGAAAAAATGGAGTTCTTTCAAAAATGCTTACGTTTTTCCTTAACACTTTCCACTCTTTGAAAATTATTTTTTCGAAATAGCAATCGCTAATTTACTAGCACTACTTCTATTCAATAATCTTCGTGGTACATTCCAATTACAAACGCTGTAGAAATATACCAGGAAGATTATTTTTTTTGTAAAATTAGTGGTAGTTAATTAAGAAGTAATGGTAGCGCTAAACGCTGTCGACTCACATTCGGAAAAGGAATGGAAAGGGTCAATACGGTAAATAATTTTACATTGTAAAAAAATAAAATAAAATAAAGAATTATGACTGATATTTTAACATTTGCGTTTATTTATTTTGTTTTATTTTATTTTTATTTCTGGGTGAAGTAAAAACCAAGATTACACACAATATATAGATTACTTTCGTTGCTCTACGTTTTATGATTTTTTATTTAAAACAAAAGTGAAACGTCTAATTCATTTGTATAATACGGATTAATATAGAGTCAATAATAAAAAAAAACACAATAAAGTTATTACCGTCTTTAATCCCTAATCGTTTACAATAAAATCAATAGTGAATTATTAGTGTACTACATTTGTTTCACTAGTCTCAGAATACAGTCTTATTTCTGAAAATGAATGAAATTTTTGAAATAAGTGTAACCAACGAATTAAAAATTGTACCAATTTCTATTTTTTAAATAGAAACACCCACTTTTGACAGCCTAGTGAAACACCCAGGAAAATTACATACATCGCCACTCTTCTTAGATATTCATAGATATAGAAGATGTCAAAATTTGAGGATGCTAATATTAAATACACGTGAAAAACATTAATTTATATTTTCCGCGAAATACTCCCGATTGGAACGTTTATTTTTATTGAGATACACAAGATGATTTCAAACATCATTTTTTTTTTCAAAACATATTTTTAATAATGACATTAAATAATAAACTCATATTTAAAAAAATATGTATATCGATTTTGACGTGCATTAACCCTTACATAAAAAGAATCAACGTAAATAAGGTATGCGCTTTTACAGCTTATACTGTCATTAATTTTCGAGATATATCGAAGTTTACAATTCAATGGTTTAATGGGACTATCTTCTGTTTATCGTTCTCTTCAAAGGATTTTTTTTTTAAATTATTATTATTAAACTTTTGATTACGGGCCAGGAATGGCAACAAATTTTATATCCAGTCCTGCTACAATTTACAAATAATGTTCTTTGTGGAAAATTTCTCTTTTAAATTTTCTAATATAAGTATACAGTGTGCCCGATAAAGTCCGGTGTCACCCCAATAATTTCTGAACGGCAAGATCTATAGTCCTAAAAGTGGGGTCTAGGTATAGCAAAGTTGCCACGCGCTTCGCAAGGAAACCGCTTACAGCTCTCCCTGGCGGATAAATTTGGAGTTATAGTTCTTATTTAAAAAACGGTAAGAGATACGGGGAAAAAGTCAATTACATAGTTGTTCAGCATTATCGATTTAGTAAGAGAAGACACTTCACTACATAGTATAAAACAAAGTCGCTTTTTCTGTCCCTATATCCCTATGTACGCTTAAATCTTTAAAACTACGCAACGGATTTTGATGCGGTTTTTTTTAATAGATAGAGTGATTCAAGAGGAAGGTTTATATGTATAATAACCATATGTTTTGCTTTGTAATTTCAGATAAATCACTACATAGTATAAAACAAAGTCGCTTTTTCTGTCCCTATATCCCTATGTACGCTTAAATCTTTAAAACTACGCAACGGATTTTGATGCGGTTTTTTTTAATAGATAGAGTGATTCAAGAGGAAGGTTTATATGTATATCCATTAAATAGTGGAGAAATACTGTTATTTTTGAGGTTTTTAATGTGATGTCGTAAATAATTTCATTTTTTCCGCTTATACATTGCAAACGCAGGCTGAACCCTACAAGATTTATCAAAATAATGTACTAATTATTGTACACATTAAAAAGGTCTACAGAAAACACAAAGAGATGAAGGTTTTCAAGGTTAACCCGAAGCAAAGCGAGGGAGGGCCGCTAGTTTCGTATAAAGTAATGTTAAAAGTAGAAGGCGTCAAATGCATATTTATTTGGTTCGAAACTCCCAAAATTGTAACGCGACATAATGCGGAAGAAAAGAGAAAAGGTCACACTCCACAGTTTCAATGGTCAGTAGATATACAGTATTCATCTTTACATAAAGAAATCTTAATATCACATATCGTGACAAAGTATTTTTTTGTCATTTTGTATAAATGGTGGGGATACACGAAACAGCGAGAGTATGCAACCCCTCCACCAACATAGCAGGAACTTCGAAGCCATATTACGGATGCTTGTGCCACCGTGTCACCTGCCATGTTGTACAATGTGCAGAGGGAAGTGCAATCCCGTGTCCAGATGCGTATTGTTGTGTGAAGGAAACCACTTTGAGTATCACTGATAGATAAGCCTCATTTCCGATAAGTGCAGTTTTGTACCACGCGATCAAACACGCCAGCGCTCTGGGCTTTTCATTTGTATCATTTTTGTGAGCAAGATGTTTTTTGTAATAAATTGATGACGCTGAATAACTTTGTAATTGACTTTTTTTCCCCGTATCTCGTACCGTTTTTGAAATAAGAACGCTAGCTCCAAATTTAGCCACCAGCTGTAAGCGGTTTCCTTGCGTAGCGCATGGCACCTATACCTAGACTCCACTTTCATGAATATAGATAGCTCTTGCCGTTCAGAAATTATTGGGGTGACAACGGCCTTTAGCGAGCACACTGTATAGCAGATTTTGTTTAAAAAAGAATATAAAATAATCACTGGGACGACATATGTCCCGACCGGCAATCAAAGGGTTAAATTATCTTAAAATAATGCATCAAATTTTCTAATATATATATATTAGGGTGGACCGAAAAAAACTTTTTTTTTATTTTTTGATTCGCTATACCGCGGAAAACTTGCCTCTAGGGTAGCTTAGTATAAAGCAAAAATAAAATAAATAAATTGTTACGTTTGGCGGTAGCGCATCGGCCCTAAATTTTGAGAAAACATAAGATTTTTATCATTTTTAAGGGGGAGTGCGAGAATTTTTTTGTTTTGTTTTTTGATTCGCTATACTGCGGAAAACTTGCTCTAGGTTAGCTTAGTATAATGCAAAAATAAAATAAATAAATTGTTACGTTTGGCGGTAGCGCATCGGCCCTAAAATTTGATTCTTCGCAGCAAATGTGGTGGTGAAAGTGTAGTAGTGTTCCAGTGAATCATTTCAATGTTGTCTGTAATTAGGAAATTGATTTTCGGTGGTTGAAAACTCCTTATTAACTTTTTTTTTAGAAGCTAAGTTTCTAGCCATTATAATTTATCTGAAACCTAACTGTATTATATGATTCCTTTTATCTACTATCATACTCAAAAGCAAGTTTTCTGGACGGGCAAAAAATACGTTTCTCTCAGTTACTGGGTCAACGACTTTCATTAAGTTTCCGGGCAGGAATCTTGAAGATTTTATAACTTCAAATACATGTTCTGGTCTGTTTGTGAAGTATTTACTTTTTTATATAAAACAATGAGGTATATATGATTTTAAGAGAAAAAAAAAACTAAGATCATGCTCTCGTCTGTAGTGTTTTCAATACCTAACTACAATCGGAGAACTCTGTTCGCCGTTGTTAACCACCTTGAGTGGGAAAGTGTACCAGGCTCACGAACAAATAAATCTTGAAAACAGCTACCTGATATTATAGCAGAACTTATGTCCAGCATATACTGCGGACCTGTGTGCGTTGGGCATGTTTTACCCTCTTCACGTTCTGCTCAAAACATTTCCAGTAGCATTCTTTCTTATTTGACTGAGGTTGGATTTTCACTTCATGAACTGAACGTGATTAGATGTGGTGGCACCGTTACTAATATGGGGTGGAAAACCGTGTTATTCGCACAATTGAAGAACAAGTTAAACGACCACTACAGTGAAGGGTGTGCCTCTTACATTTCAATGAATTGCCATTCCGACATTTGTTTCAAACTTTAGATGGTGAAACGCCTGGGTCACAATCATTTCGTTGTCCGATTGGCTCACAGCTCAGTAAATGTGAGAAACTCCCATAGTAAATTTTGACAGTGTTGAGTATGAGATTCCAGAAATGGACAAGCAAAGTTTATGCAAAGATAAGCTGTACCTGCTGAACATAAGTTGTGATATAAATTCAGGCAGCTGTCCTGAAGAATTAACTGTTCGTGAGCCTGGTACACTTTCCTACTCAAGATGGAGACCTGAAAAAAGTCATCGGCTCCAATTCCAGAGATGGTTTTATAAGAACTATACTTATTTCACTATCGTCAATGCCTAGTTTTTAAAGCTAATCTTAGTTCAAACTTAATTCAATTGTATCAAAAGAAAGTAAAGACACGTAATTTACCATATTTCATTACAAACTGAATATTTACACACTCAGAAAAATGATTTTTGGTTTCAATTGAAATTTGTCAATTTTTTTTTAATGTTTTTTTTAAATTTAATATTCTACTAATAAATTGTAAAATGAACTATTTTTGTTTAATTTTTTTATCATTTCTATACTTTGTTCTACTAAAATATGTCAATATCTACTTATTATAGAAGTTATTTGATTTATTTCCATGTATAAGAAATTTTTTTAAATCGTACATTATTTTTTCAAATTTTAGGGACGATGCGCTACCACAAGACGTGAAAATCTATTTATTTTGTTTTTGCATTTTACTAAGCTACCCTAGAGGCTCATTTTTCGTGGTATTACAAATCCAAAAACAAAACAAAAAAGTTCTCGCACTCCCCCTTGAAAATGATAAAAATCTTATATTTTCTCAAATTTTAGGGCCGATGAGCTACTGCCAAACGTAACAATGCATTTATTTTATTTTTGCATTATACTAAGATAACCTAGAGGCAAGTTTTCCGTGGTATAACGAATCAAAATACAAGGCAAAAAAATTCTCGCACTCCCCCTTAAAAATGATAAAAATCTTATATTTTCTCAAATTTTAGGGCCGATGCGCTACCGCCAAACGCAACAATTTATTTATTTTATTTTTGCATTATACTAAGCTACCCTAGAGGCAAGTTTTCCGCGGTATAGCGAATCAAAAAACAAAAAAAAAGTTTTTTTTCGGCCCACCCTGATATATATATATATATATATATATTTGTCAAGTACTTATAATCTTGGTCAATCTACACTAACATTAGTCTTTATTGGTCAGTCTTGCACATTATTTTATGATCTAATTTCTATTTAAGTTGAATAATGGTATATTTATCTTATTTCTATTTAAGTTTATTTATTTATTTATTTATTTTTTTATTAAAACTCATGTAGGTTATTAATTGTCTTGCTTCATTTATATATGTTATTAGGGACTTAATGTCGTCGATTTTAGGCATAATGCTGACAATATTTGATGAAAAAACATATATTTACTATAAATATTCTTATAAAGGCCTTCTGAAGATTCTATAAGATATTCATAGTTTTCCACTTTTTGCTTTTTCATCCTATCAAGTATCGTTCCTGCATGTGTCCATTATATTGCTTTTTCTAATGTCTTATCCTTTGTTTTTCACATGTGTTTTCATACACACACACATATATATATATATATATATATATATATATAACCATAAATGAAACATTACCATGACACCAACTTAAACTATGAAATTATGATTTAGTATGTAATAAATTAGTTGACAATGAAAGTATTCCCCAACACACTGAATATAGATACCAAAAACTTATTTAAAAGATGAAGAAATTAAATTAAAAATTGAATGAATGAAATTGAATGAATGAAATGAAATTTGTGGAATTTAGACAGAATTATCAAATCCCAAATGCCTAAATACCACAAATAAAATGAGTGGTTTCATCATCATATTAGCCATAACATTGCTAAAGAATATGATTTTGGGACTACTTACTCATAAACAATGAATAAAACCTGTGAAAAAATCTTAAAGATAAAAAATAAATACAATATTAAAAAGGAAAGAAATCTTACCCATAATAAACTGATTAACACTTGAAATAGAGTCATAAAGTGCGAAATCCATTTGGATTGAAAAAGATATTGGTGCACTTCTTGAACCAGATAAATAAGCATAACTAGACAGAGGGAATGAAATATATATATATATATATATATATATTATATTATATTTACATATATATATATATATATATATATTATATTTACATATATATATATATGTATTATATTTACATATATATATATATATATTATATTTACATATATATATATATATATTTAATTTCTCGTAACTAACTGAAAATATTGCGGATAAATTTCATTATAAGTTTTTAATAATATTTTAGAAAATGTAACACATTAACCACTAACACATTTTTTTATAGCTCTATGAACATTTGGTAGAATCCACTGTACTTCTCTTTCTATAAATGACAATTGTAACTATAATTATCTTTATTAATATGCTAATAACTTAGTAACCAATCTGTTTTTGAAAAAAAAATCTACTTCTATTTGTAAATTTCACTTTCTTTTTCTTAAAAAAAAATACCATTCTCGTACTTTCACGTCCTCGTCGTAATATTTTGTTCTAAATGAGATAATATGTAGCACACGCACAAGATACTTATCGAATAACAACCCACATTAAAACACCGTTTTCTTAAAACTGAGACAAGGAACATAACCTTGTCCTCCCTATTTCGAGGTAAATCCCAATAGTCAAAGCATCACGCCTCTGCAAAACAAAAGACGCATAATGTTCCAAGAAACAGGTTTTCATTGATTAAATTGGCACTGAACATTTCTGAACACGTGTTCAGATCGACCAAAGTAATACAATTTTTAGCGTGGGCTTGAGTAGAGCAGATCTAAGATATGACAAGAACAGTTAAATATTTCCAAGTTAACCTTGCACGATATATTCCAGCAATTCAAGTTTCTCTTTTAGAAAAGAAAATTAAAATCAGTATAATTTAATACACTAGCACGGTTCTAGTTTAGATATGAATAATAAATATGACTTTTACGTTAAAGGAGGAATTTTGTTGTTTCATGAAATAAAAATAGACGAACATGAATTCCAGTAAAATTTGTTTTTATATTGATTTCATAGAATATGAGATTTTGTTTTAATGTTCTTTTTATAAGCAAAAATATTTGAGAAAAATAGTAAAATATACTTACATACTTAACTAAGCAAATGCCTTATCCAAACGTAGCAAAGAAAAGTCACAATGAATAACAGATCTTACATGTACTCGTAAATGACTTTTCTGAATGAATACATACTTAACAAAATATAATAAATCAACAATATATTATAGGAAGGTATCTCGACATAATGCAAGGTCTGAATTTTATTTGCATAATTTATACTTAATTCAAATTCAATTCTCTAAATGTATAAGACTCGTAGATGTAATTTTACAGAAGCATGAAGTATTTAATTTTTCAGCCAGATTTGCCAGTTTGGTATTTATTTATCCAGTTATTCAGAACTCATACAAGAAAATCCGAATAGTTATTATTTTTTAAATGACAGATAATTCGTGTGTACTTTAGGTAAAATTTTTCTTTAGGAATTTCCGGTATAGATTCGGAACATCTGAATAAAATAGGATGCCAAACTGGCAACCCTGATTTCGGCACAGACCGACAGACATAAGGCCAGATAGATACAGGATCTTGTATAAATGCTTCTTCATCTAATTTCTTTTAAATATAAATTTCAGTTTATAGTTTACACAAAAACTGTTGAAGGGGCGAGGCCAACGAGGTAAGCGCGTAACATCAGAATATTAAATTCTTCAAATTAAAATTAACTCTGGTCTTCAACATGCAGAAAGAAAAGGAATTGCTTACCTTTTCTAAGGTTTATCCAATTTTAGTAGTATCCACTGATTTATATATTTCCAATAATTGATAACTTATTATAATCACTTCTTGAATAATTCTATTTAAATGCACCACCGCTGAAATAAAACTTGTAAAAAATAATATTAATGCACAATTCACATTGAATAAATAAGTTCACGTTTGGATTGATTTTAAAAATTATATTTTACATTACTTAAAATTTTAAAAGATTTACATTTAGAATTATATTAATTATAGCATCAGGAAACATTTTTTCCTGTGACTTTACAGAATGAAGGATAGTAATACACTGACTCATTTTCACAAAGTTTGGAAAGTTACGAGTAAAGTTGCATCATTTCTTTGAAACAAATTGACGTTGAATAATTGTCCTTTTAAATGTTTTAGTTCTGTAATAAGTTTATAATGGCATAATCACAAATAACAAATTATAAACATATTTCACATTATTAGAAGAGAACGATTATAACGAGGTAATAAATCTCTATTGCTTGATAAACTTGAAACTTAAGAGTCATAAATTAGGTCACTTGTTTTAAGAGATGAGAGAAAAATTATCGTTGGGTTTTTATCTGCGTGCTTCATCATTTTCTTTATTTATTTATTTTACTTTGAGTGGAAAATATTAAGTGATTGAAATGAATGGATTAGTTTTTTACAATTTCCCCCTTAATCCGTTCATGGGGATTAACTAATATTTTCATTGAATTTCTGTGTTCGATGAATCGAGGTTTGGGTAAAGGTTTGGTAAGTGCATCAGCTATCATTTTTTCTGTTGGAAGATATCTTAACTCAATTATGCCTTCTTCGCTATATTGTTTAATGGCATTAAATTTGACGTCGATGTGCTTTGATCTTTTCGTGAATTTTTCTGATTCAACCATTTTTATGGTACTTTGATTGTCTTCATATAAAGTGATTGGTTTTTGCTGTGGAAAGCCTAGATCGTCAAGTAACTTCAATAACCAAATTATTTCTTGGCTAGCATGTGCTGCGGACACATATTCAGCCTCTGCTGAAGATAAGGCAATGCAACTTTGCCTTTTCGTCGTCCACTGAATTGGGTTGTTGCCCAACATATATAATATTCCCGATGTTGATCTGCGGGTTTTGGTATCACCTGCCCAATCGGCATCAGCGAATGCCTTTAATATTGGTTCTTCATTAGTGTTAATTATTAATTTTAGTTCTTTAGTATGATATAGATATCTTATTATTCTTTTTACGGCTTGCCAGTCTTTTTCGCGAGGATTCTCATTTCTTCTGCTTAAAATGTTTACTGCTGCTGAAATGTCAGGTCTAGTTATGGTTGTTATATAAAGCAATGAACCAAGTGCCTGGCGATATTTAATATTATTTGGCATTAAATTATCATCATCATTTAATTTGTTATATCCTGGTTCCATTGGAGTTTTGCACGGTTTGGAGTTTTCAAGATTGAACTTTTTCGCTAAATTTTCAATCTTAATTTTTTGATGGTACAATGTTGTGCTACTGGTGAAAATGTTTCTTGATAATCTTCCCCATAATTTTGACTGAAACCTTTGGCAACAAAACGTGCTTTATATTTTTGTGTATTTCCTGAACTATCAATTTTTCGTTTGAAAATCCATCTACTTCCTATGATTCTTTTATTAAGAGGAGGATCGACTAGATCCCATGTATTATTTTTCATTAACGATTGTATTTCGTTTTCAGTGGCTTTAAGCCAGTTTTTCTTTTCTAGTGGATTGTTTATTTTGATAAGCTGTTTCCAGTTTTCAGGTTCTGTTGTATCGCAATCATTTGCTAAAGCAATAAAATTGTCGGAAGTATATCTTTGAGGTGGTACTCCTCTGTTTTGTCTTTCAGATCTACGAGGTTGATGTGTTTCTGATTGTTTGGGCGCGTCAGGTGTACAGGGTGTGTCACCTATTTCTATTTCAATGTATTTTTTATCTTCAATTAATTGTTCGTGATCATTAATTTTCTCGTTTAAATTGTTCAGTTTTTCTTCCAGAAATTTTACAGATCTGGAAATTATTATTTCACCATTTTTAGTGAAAACGCGGTATCCCTTTGTATTATTATCATAGCCCATGAAGATACCCTCTTCTGCTGTGTCATCTAGTTTAGATCTTTTGTGTTTGTTTATGTAAGTGTATACTTTACAGCCAAATACACGTAAATAATAGAGATTTGGTTTTCTTTTGAACCAAATTTCATATGGCGTTTTATTTGTCAATTTAGTGGGGAGCCTATTTTGGAGGTGATTAGCAGTATTTATCGCTTCACCCCAGAACCTATGAGGTAAATTTGCTTCGGATAATAGGCTTCGTGTCATTTCAATTAAACTTCTGTTTTTTCTCTCAGCAATGCCATTCTGGCTGGGACAAAATGGAACTGTGTATTCATGTTTTATACCATGTTCCCTTAGAAAGGCTTCTGTTTTATTTCCTATGTATTCCCCACCGTTATCCGATCTAATCGCCGTCGGATATTTTCCTTGTCTGGTTTTGACCATTTGTACATAGTCTTTTATTTTTTCATAAACTTCATCTTTACTTTTTAATAAGTAAATAACTGTGAATCTAGAACTGTCATCTATGAATGTAAGGAAGTAATTTTTTCCTCCTATTGTGGGTGTTTTAAAAGGCCCACATAAATCAGTATGTACTAAATCTAATACTTTTGTTGTTTTATTTTCGATAGATTTAGAGTACGGTGCATTTGTTGACTTTGTTTTTATACAGGTTTCACAGTTTGTTTTATGATTACAGTTATTTATTTTTATCCCACTGGCCAAGTCATTTTTGACTAATTCTTTTATACTTTCATTATTTCTGTGGCCAAGGCGTTTATGCCAAATTTCGAGGCAATCTTTATTTCTGCAATCATGTGCAATGTTTATTTTATTTTGAGAACTTTCTTCTAGTGTTTCAACTTGATATAAGTTATGTTTCTTAAATGCTTCTAAGTATATATTTCCATTGCACGATAGTATGCATTTTTCATTTTCGAAAAATACTTTATAGCCATGTTCTGTGGCTTTACTTACGGAAATTAAATTTGATTCCAATTGTGGAACAAATAACACATTTTTAAGTGTAATTCTATTTATACATCCATCAGATGTTTTTGTCATTATTTGTGTTTCGCCGGTTCCGTAAGAATTTAATGTATTCCCATTAGCAATTGTTACTGTAGTTTTTTCAGTATCGTTGAATTTTGTAAATATATCCCTATCGTTCGCTATATGCGAAGACGCTCCTGAGTCAATTAACCAGGTTTTATTAGCGGGATTGACAATTATGAATGCTGCATCTTTATGTTCACTTTTATTTATTTGTACCTGTTCATCTGTTTTTGATTCATTCATTTTATTTTTACTATCACCTTTTGTATTTTCAAAACACAACGATGTGTACTTTTTGTATTTGTATTGTGTTTTAGGTGTAGTGGTCTGTGTGTTTCTGTTCTTGAGATGCCAGCATTGTTTGTAAGTGTGATTTGATTGTTTACAGTAGGTACAATATTTGTTTTGCCCTTTATAATCTTGAGTGTATTTCTTTTGTGTTTTAAACACCTTTTGTGAGTTTTCAACTTGCTCACTATTTTCTACCCGTTTATTAAATTCATCAGTAAGTTTGCTCTTGATGAATTCGGGAGTTAATTCAATTTCATTTCGGGCTTCGAGAGCTGTTATTAGAGTATTATAACTCGCAGGTAACGAGCACAATAGAAGTGCAGATAAATGCGAGTCGGTTATGTTCTCTCCTATTGCGGAGAGCTTATCTTTTATTTCCAGTATATTAGTAATGTGTTTGTGCATGTTCCCATTTTCGGGAAGTTTTGCACTATACAATTTTCGTAACAAATACAATTTACTGGACAAATTGGCTCTCTCATGAATATTTTTTAAACTATCCCATGTCTGTTTTGCTGTTTCTAAATGTTTTACATGAACTATTTGCGTATCGTCTATACTCAGGTTTATTAAAGCGCGAGCTTTTGCATCCTTTTTTCTCCAATCTTCGTTAATTGGTGTAGGGGGTTCCTGAGTTACGAGTTCGTACAAATCTTCCTTAATTAACAACATATTAATTTTAAACTTCCATATAGAATAATTATTATTGTTTAATTTATCTACTATTTGCATTTCCTTTATTGTCGCCATCTCGGAGAACTTGTTTATACAGTTTTTAAAGTTTTATTAGTTTAAATAGTTTATTAAATTCAATTATGTTTTCTTGAATTTTTAATCTAGCATAAGAGCTGAGTATTATTTTTATTAATTAGAGTCAATTATTAATCCTTAAGAATAAATTCTGAGTTCATATATTCATCAGGCTCATGATCACTGTTGAAGGGGCGAGGCCAACGAGGTAAGCGCGTAACATCAGAATATTAAATTCTTCAAATTAAAATTAACTCTGGTCTTCAACATGCAGAAAGAAAAGGAATTGCTTACCTTTTCTAAGGTTTATCCAATTTTAGTAGTATCCACTGATTTATATATTTCCAATAATTGATAACTTATTATAATCACTTCTTGAATAATTCTATTTAAATGCACCACCGCTGAAATAAAACTTGTAAAAAATAATATTAATGCACAATTCACATTGAATAAATAAGTTCACGTTTGGATTGATTTTAAAAATTATATTTTACATTACTTAAAATTTTAAAAGATTTACATTTAGAATTATATTAATTATAGCATCAGGAAACATTTTTTCCTGTGACTTTACAGAATGAAGGATAGTAATACACTGACTCATTTTCACAAAGTTTGGAAAGTTACGAGTAAAGTTGCATCATTTCTTTGAAACAAATTGACGTTGAATAATTGTCCTTTTAAATGTTTTAGTTCTGTAATAAGTTTATAATGGCATAATCACAAATAACAAATTATAAACATATTTCACATTATTAGAAGAGAACGATTATAACGAGGTAATAAATCTCTATTGCTTGATAAACTTGAAACTTAAGAGTCATAAATTAGGTCACTTGTTTTAAGAGATGAGAGAAAAATTATCGTTGGGTTTTTATCTGCGTGCTTCATCATTTTCTTTATTTATTTATTTTACTTTGAGTGGAAAATATTAAGTGATTGAAATGAATGGATTAGTTTTTTACAAAAACTACTTACTTGCATCGAAAAACAGAGAAAAATTAAAACTTTATTAGCAAAAAATTATTTTAAATGTATTTAAAATAAAGTAAATTAATTTTCTATTGGGTACAATCTATTAAGATATTTGTCACAGTTATACATCACTGCTTATAAAGACACTCAACTACTGGTGTAGCTAGATAATACTCTTTTATTATAAGGCATTCAAACAAATATCGTATAGTGGGGAATTATCGTACTTTCAATTCTAACTCATGCAAGAGGAGAGAAAACACTGTTTTAATTAGCGCAAAGTTCTGTTTAAACGTATAAGTTTTATTTCATCGTAAAGGGTCATCTACATAATTAAACCGAACCTAACGTTTCCAAGTTCAGTATATTTAATTTAGGTTTACATGAAAATTCAATCGGATTATGATTTACAATGATGATAATTCGAATAATTTTTTATAGTATTTTACATCGTAATAGTTGGCACGTATTACGATATGAAATGCTTTTGTATCTATAATTTTGTATCTTAATACAATGACAATATTAGTATTGTCATTTGGTTGTTTTATGACGCGATTTTCAAGTTTATCGCTTTATTGGTATGAGTGTTACCTTTGAAAATTCCAAGTTAGAATCTCGTATAACGAATGGCCTATAAAAAATTAATTTCATTTAAATGGACAGTTAAAGGTATATGTATTTTATGAAGTCACAGGAATAATAACTGGTGCAAAAGAAATAAAATAAAGGAAACGTTATAATGTTCTTTGGTACAGTAATCCATAAGTCCAGTAATCCATTGTGATCCAAAAGTCATAAATGAAGTAAAAGTTCAATAATTCGAAAAGCATAAAGAGAAGTAGGATGTGTGTTTCGAAGAAATACTTTACAAATTTGATGAAATCTGGTAGCCATAAAAAAATTCTAGTCGTCAGTAAAAATATTTCCCCTCTACCTACGTCATTGATTTTCAAAAAGCAGAAAAACTTTTTTAGGAACTAATTGAGAAAAAAGTAAGCATAGTTTAGAAATGTACACAATTTAGAAAGATAATAGAAACAAGGTTAGGTTTTGAAAATTATCAAAATTATATACCACTGGGGAAAAAAAGAAATACTGTAAAGGCTGAATTGATGGGCATGTTCGGGAAATGCATATTGCCGAATGCTTCAAATGTCGGAAAAGCTGCGTGCTACGAAAAATCTGTATCTGATAATGTGCATTTTTTCGCATTGTACTCCAGTTTAGGGGACACAAAGGTTGGATTACAACTATTTCTTACTGTATTTATTGAAATCTGCCCCCCCCAAACATTTTAATTACGTGACATGATAGCTAGATAAAGCGGTAAAGAACGATGTTTACTGTGTATAAGATGGAAAATTCCTTTTAAACTGAGTTATTCCATTAAAAGTACGAGAGAAGAGGAAAATCACTGCTTACCGCGCAATAGTAAAAGTGGGGGAGAGAAAAAATTCTGCTTCTGCTCATTTCTTAGTTCAATTTTTGTACAAAAAAAGCTAAGGTAAAGCCAGGAGAGATGGCGCGGTGGGAGAGATTGCGCACATAGAGGTTCGGTGGGAAGGAGTAATGTGAGCCCTCAGCGACTCCAGGTAGTTGTACAACAGCAGTAGTGGAGTGTCTACTTGAAAATGCACGTTGATTGTTTTGAAAGTCTAAGATAAATCATTGCTATTTTGTTTTGTTTTCCCAAAGTAAGTGCTTAAACTTTCATAGCTATTCGTCAGAATTTCTATACAATGTCCGTAGTACAAAATATTTAAAATTTAAACGATTTCTCATAAGCTACTAATCTAGACTAACAGTGGGAACATCAACGGTTCGTTTCAGTAGCGGCCATGTTTCTATAAAAGGCCCTCGCAATCTCTCCTACCGAAAGAGATGACGCATTGTTCCCATTAGTTTCTATGCTAGGAGAGATTACGCAGCTTATTGGTAAATTTGTATAAAAAAATGAAAAATTAGAATGGACTAATTTTAAGTTAAACATCCGGACTTGCTTTTTCTGATTTTTTTTCCTTTAATTAAAATTTTTTAATCGTTTTTAAAATTATTTCCTTTTTCTGATTCTTTAATCATTAGGTTGAAATATCCACTCCTAATACAATAATATTTGTTCCCAAAAACCTTACAACAGTTTCATTTAAGTGTAATTATTATTGTTAACAATTTAATTGTAGTTATTATTAGTAACAATCTCTCCCACCCATGTGCGCAATCACATCAACCCTGTAAGGACAAATTGCGCAAAATAACTTTCTTGGTTTTATTGCAACTTTTCTATTAAATTACAACATAACAACAAAATAGCAATGGAAATGTATAAAAAACAAATGAAGTAAAAATTATTCATGGATAGTTTAGCAAAAAATTAATATTTAGATTTTTTATTGTTATTCTTCTGAATTGTGCGCAGATTCTCTTAGCTTTACCTTATTCAGAAACATACAAACAAGAAAAAACGCCAGATTAAATAATTTTATCGCCAGGTAAATAAACTTTTTGGCCAGTGGAGACCTGATGACTGCATTTGCCAGGGCCTGCACATAAAAAGAGAAGACTTATTTAACCCCTTGGGGACGAGCGACACGTATTCGTGCCGCATAAGATGCTCAGAATCCTCGATTATTCCCACCAGTTACTTTTAATTTTAAGCTTTGCCTTATTTAATGAGAGCATTTCTGTGATTCAGGCGAAAATTTCTGCTTTGAAAAAACGGTGGTAAAAGATTAAAAATTATGTAAAGGACGCTCGTCGTGAAGGGGTTAATGACATACAGTAGGATGTGCTTCAGTCACTTTGTTTTTCAGGGGTGTCCATTTTATTCTGTAATGCAGAAAAGTTTGCTATGCAGCTAGTAATAGCCCAATGTGAGGGCCGTCATTACTGAGAATTGCCGTCAGACGTAGCACAACATTGTGCACTACATCGATGTGGGTTTCACCCATAATGTTTGTTTTATTACGACGAATAGCTTACAGAAGCATAGCAAATGATATCGGCTGTACACCTGTGACTTCAAAATATCCCACACATAAAAGTGACAAGTTGTTAGATCTGGAAGCAGCTGAAAATCCCAAGTAAATAGAGCCTTTACAAATCGCACACATCTGAACAACAGTAGAACTAAAGAGCTGTCTATTAATGTTGTTATAATCATTGGTTCATTACTGAAAAGACTCGTATTCTTTGGGTTTTTTATCCTGTACCCTATGCTGCTGTATTTCTTTGAAAAACCGCAACATACGACTGTCCATACTTTTCGAATTTTGCATTTTAATTTCTTCTGTGATTTTAGATCCTCCGACATATTAATATGTATCTAAGTCATGAGTATTCATAATTTTCACCGTTTCACTCCGTTAAAGAAGCATAATACGTCCTTGAATATCTAGATAGATAAACTTATTAACTGTAATCAGTATTTTCGAAACATCATCTTACCGACGATATACTTTTCACACTGGTTCGTTAGGTCATTTAGCGTCACGCTATATTTCACGGATGATTGATAAAGCATGAGTTGTCTAAATGGTACAAATATAAAAGACAGGAGAAAAGAAACAAAACAAAATGAGCACGTGCAAGGGTTTAAAAGGTTAAACGGCGCGTACGCTCTTCGCCCACGTGAGCGTCGGGTGTGGATATTGTAACGAAGTTACGTTCTGATCAAGCCCTGAAAATGATAAACAGGTTTTTCAAATCATTTGGAAGCTTGTAGTAAAAACAAAACAAAACAAAAGTACTACTTTAATTTGATGTGACAGATGGAAATACGCCCACTCTTCTCCATTATATTAAAATATCGAGCAAACTAAAGGGAAAAAACTCATATACTATTTTAATATTTCCATATGTGACAGTGTGATATGTTTTCTATAAGAAGTTTTAAAAAATCCTGTCACTTTGAAATTTCTCTTATTGACATATTATATAATGTGAAAAATTATTAAAAACTGGTGACATTTAGAGATAAAATACTTTGGAAAATGTTAAATGTGGCACTGAGGGAAGATGTTGGTAAATGGAAAGGAAATCGTAAATGAATATATAAATTGTGTTTCTTTTCATAACAGGTAGATATTATAACATGGTTATAGAATAATCTGATTGTAAAAATAGGAAAAATACGATAATCAGTCTAAACTTACTATTACCAATCATTAAAATTAAATTTGATATTTATGAGCAAGATGGAAATACACCTACTTAGTTGCATAAAATTATCCAGGAAACTAAAAGGAATAAATGAATATTTTATGTTTTCATATGTGAAAGCTTGATATTGTTTACGTGAGAATCTAAAGAAAAATCTTGTCACTTCGGAATTTCTCTTATTGGCATGTTATATAATGTCAATTTTAAACTCCAACCTGTGACATTTAAAGATGAAACACTTTCATAACATCAAACGGTACTGGAGTTAGTTTAAAAAATAAAAAATAAATAAGTATAATGGCCTTAAAAAAAGTTTATATATATATATATATATATACATTTTTTTGTCTTATGGCACTTTATAGAAAATAGTAGGATATCCCAATGAAAGAAGATTATGGAAGATTAATGGATTTAAATGGGAATTTCACCGAATTAGCCATCTATCTTCAAGTTGGTTTTATATATAGCAACTTATTTTTATCGCCAAATTTGGCGATATTTCGCAGAGTTGGCCAACATTTGGCGCTATTTAGTAATCCTGTCATTAGTACTTTTCAACAAATGCACATTGTATTCATATGTTTTCATCAATACATACTCATTTAAGGTAAAGCCAGGAGAGATTGCGCACATAGAGGTTCGGGGGAAGGAGTGGAGTGTGCGCGCAGCGACTCCAGGTAGTTGTACAACAGTAGTAGTGGAGTGTCTACTTGAAAGTGTAAGTTGATTGTTTTGAGTGCCTAAGATAAAGTATTGCTATTTTGTTTTGTTTACCCAAAGTAAGTGCTTGAATTTTCATAGCTATTCATAAGAATTTCTATACAATGTCAGTAGTACAAAATATTTTAAACTTAAACGATTTTTCATAAGCTACTAATCTAGACTAACAATGTGAACATCAACGGTTCGTTTTAGTAGCGGCCATGTTTATATAAAAGGCTGCGCAATCTCTCCTTCCGAAATTGGAGAGTTTGCGCATCTGCTACTTATGAGAGATGGCGCATCGTTTCCAATAGTTTCCATGCTGAGATTGATTACGCAGCCTATTGGTAAATTTGCGTAAAAAATAAAAATTAAAATGGACTAGTTTTAAGTTAAACGTGTTATCAAGAAACTTAATGTTATTTTGTAATCTTATCTGGACTTGCTTTTTTTGATTATTTAATTTTTTTCCCTTTAATTAAAATTTTTTAATCGTTTTTAAAATTATTTCCTTTTTCTAATTCTTTAATAATTAGGTTGAAATATTGAGTCCTAATACAACAATATTTGTTCACAAAAACCTTACAACAATGTCATTTAAGTGTAATTATTATTTTGAATAATTTAATTGCAGTTATTATTAGTAACAATCTCTCCTACCCATGTGCGCAATCACACCAACCCTGTAAGGACAGATTGCGCAAAATAACTTTCTTGGTTTTATTACAACTGTTCTATTAAATTACAGCATAACAACAAAATAGCAATGGAAATGCGTAAAAAACAAATGAAGTCAAAATTATTCATGGATAGTTTAGCAAAAAATTAATATTTAGATTTTTTTATTGTTATTCTTTTGAATTGTGCGCAGACTCTCCTAGATTTACCTTATATATCTCTCTATCTCTCTATATTAAAAAAAAAGTAACCACCGCTGCGCCGCCGCTGTCAATTAAGATTTTGTGCCTTGAAGTCTTTCTGGACTAATATCCAGAAAACTATTGCAAATAAAAATTTAAAAATTGGTGTTTTTATAAAGAAATGTTCGATAAACACGCTGAAGTAGACAGTTTTTAAATCGAAGAATTATTTTAAGAGATATTTAAAATCAAAGTTGGTCAAAACAGTTTTCTTATAAAAGTTTTATAGAAACGAAAACTATGCATAGGAATTTAAACATAATTTGTAAGGATATAGTTGACAAGGTTGGGGTGTGTAGACTGCAATTATTTTTTCAATTTGACTCATTTTTTGAGGTTATATTTCAATTTTTTTTCAAAATTTTCATTATTTTGACGAAGATTTATTTCATATTAATCGTTGCCAATTTGTAAAATAGCGCACGTAATAATATTCCCTTTCAATTAAGAAATGTATTAACACGTAAGTATTAAAAACAGAAATAAAACTTTAAAATAATAATTAAATGATCACGTGTTAAATGCAATAAATGTAGAAAACAACGGAATAAAAAATATACTTGCGTGTGAATATTAAAAAGATAAATAATTAAATTATTCCGCGTTTTCAAAGCATTAAGTAGAGTAAAATTAATTTATTTCGACAAAATATTTTATCTATTATTGCAATTTTTAAAACAGCGTAATTAATAATATTTCCCTTCAATTAAAAGCTATATTTTTCCTTTTAATAATTACGTTTAAATCAACGAAATAACTAATAAATTGGTAAAATATAATTAAAAGTACAGATAAACGTTGAATTAAAGATCACTCGATGACATAACTACCACGCGTAACGCATCTGGTTTCAATTCAATGCGACGCCACAGATATGCACTTTTGGCTTTAAATCCTATATTTTGGCGACTGTTCATTTCTTTTATAGAAAGTAGTAGTCGGGATAATGGAGTAATACCCAATTTTCTATAGCATCGTTATAAAATTTCCCGATGCTATGACATTGCTTACTTAACCATTTTGCACGAGTTGATTTTCAAATGTTTAATTAACCTTATTTTATCAACAGTTGTTAGCTGTCTCGACAGCAGTTGATTCGGCTTTAAAATCCCTTGGTCAAAGGAAAATGAATGGAAACCCGATTATAGCAGATATTACAGCTAGCAGCCGATTACACAAGGCCGATTATAGCAGCCGATTACAGCAGGTCGTTTAATTATAATTCAATCTTCCGCAATCGTTTTAAGGTTGATCAAATCAGAGTGTTTTTACAGTTTGTGGTGTCAGAACGGGGGTTGGCGAGCGTAGCTCGTAGGGGGCAGAGTCCCCTAGTATTAAAAAAAAAAAGTAACCACCGCCGCAGACGTTGTCAATGAAGATTTTGTGCCTTGAAGTCTTTCTGGACTAATATCCGGAAAACTATTGCAAATAAAAATTTAAAAATTGGTGGTTTTATAAAGAAATGTTCGATAAACACGCTGAAGTAGACAGTTTTTAAATCGAAGAATTATTTTAAGAGATATTTAATATTAAAGTTGATCAAAATAGTTGTCTTAAAAAGTTTTATAGAAACGAAAACTATGCACAGGAATTTAACCATAATTTGTAGGGATATAGTTGACAAGGCTGCGGTGTGCAGACTGCAATTATTTTTTCAATTTGACTCATTTTTTGAGGTTATATTTCAATTTTTTATTCAAAATTTTCATTATTTCCATGAAGATTTATTTCATATTTCATAAAATCCATTATTTGAATTGTTGCCAATTTGTAAAATAGCGCACATAATAATATTCCGTTTCAATTAAGAAATGTATTTATTTACACGTGACTATTAAAAACAGAAATAAAACTTTAAAATAATAATTAAATGATCACGTGTTAAAAGCAGTAAATGTAGGAAATTAAATAATAAAAATATACTTGCGCGTGAATATTAAAAAGAGAAATATTTAAATTATCACACGTTTTCAAAGCATTAAGTAGGGAAATTTACGTCATATTTAAAATGCTCAAATAACAATATTTCCAAACAATTTCAATTAAAAATTAAATTTACACGACAGATCAATTTATTTCGACAAATCTTTTACCTAATATTGCAAATTTTAAAACAGCGTAAATAATAATATTTCCTCTCAATTAAAATCCATATTTTTACGTTTAATAATTACCTTTAAAATACCGAAATAACTAATAAATTGTTAAAATATCATTAACAATATGGTACTTCTCTTTTATCCCGTCGACCACTTTTCATAACAAAAAACTATCGCCAAACTATAGGATTTAACACCAAAAATGCATGATCGTTTCCTCACATTCACTTGACGTCAGAGGCATTACATGTGTTTTTTATGCCATCAAGTGGTTTATTCGACATATACATATATTTTTCATTATGCTTTACCGATTTATTAATTAAATTAACAATTTCCTAATTAAACGGCAATGACATGATATTAAAAACGAAAAGGCATTGAAAAATGTTGCGAAGAACAGTTAAATACAATAGATCAATTTCAACTGACGTCACAAGCATTTATTCACCTGGCGAGAGGGATAATTAAGTAATGTAAATAAATATTCAAGATTATTTTTTTTCTGTTTTCATTAATATATTGTAAATTTGATTGTTTAAACTTACTGATAGTTGACACTTTGGTGAGTGTGGTTTTCCGAATTTTTTTGTATTTTATTTATTTGTTTGTTTGTTTATTTATTTATTTATTTATTTATTTATTTATTGAGATTCCAATGGCAAAATTCTTCTATTTGTTTATTTGGCGTTACAGTTCGGCGATAGTTTTTATTTTTATTTTTATTTTATTTATTTATTTATTTTTATGAAAATTGATTGACAGGGTAATGGAGAATTATCAAAAAACAAATAAACGTTGAATTAAAAATTCCTCGATGAAATAACTAATACGTGTAATGTCAACTGAATGTTACGCGATGCCACGATTATGCACGTTTGGCGTTAAATCATATATTTTGGCGACAGTTACACATCTAAGCTGTTTCAACAGCAGTTGATTCGACCTTAAAATACCTCAGTCAAAGGAAAATGAATGGAAACCCGGTTACAGCAGATCGCCAACGGTCGTTTAATTATAATACAATCTTCCGTAATCGTTTTAGAGATGATCAAATCTGAGTGTTTTTAAATCATGCGGTTTCAGAACGGGGGTTAGCGAGAGTAGCTCGTAGGGGGCAGAGCCCCCTAGTATTTATATATAACTGCTGACGTCGTAATGATGCGGGCAATAATCGGATTAAAATGGATGAATGTTGTAACAATGGAGCTATTTTTTAAATTAATATTAAACAATTGCAATGTTATTTCTATAGGGAAAATACAAGTTGTGGGCCGACGTTTCCCCATTTAGGGATCGAATTTTTTAAAATCAATGTCCAGTTCATGTTTAACACTCAGGAATACATATATAATCTAAATTTCAAAGCTCTATGTCAACAGGAAGTGAATGAAAAATGAGCGACAAGATTTGACTGTCACATACATACATAATTGTAAGATAAAGAAATCATGCACAAATCTCTAAGTGACATACTAATAAAAATTGTAATTCTAGTTGGATTAGATAGATATGACATTCTAAATATGAGAATATATAAAATGTAGGAGAAACAGGTTGTAATGATATTCTTAGAATTTCAATGGTTATGACATGCACAATATTATAAATATCGGTAAAATGCCGTGATCGGATCAAATTGACTCTTCGTGAAATATAGAATAGCTAATTCAGCATGAATACATTTTCAACTTGCTGATATTATAAAACAGAATCTGGGAGACCGAGCATATCTTAGTAATTCATTCTAAATTCATATTGTATTTTTAAAAAAAAGATACACTTTTATTATTTAGTTGTGCATGAAAGTGCCATTTCCAGTTTTTAGAAGTGCTAATTGAAGATGCTTACAATTTGCTTTTTGAGTTTTTTCTATATCTATTATTCTATATCTCCAGATATCATGTTATCGAGAGCAGAGTTAATATTATTTTTTGCTATATATTTTCGCTGTCACTAATTACGAAATGGGTTGCATGTCCGGGTTTTTAATACTTCTGTGTGTACAAGATTCCGGGATTCACGAGGATTTTTCTCAGATAAAATTACTTTTAAACTTTTTCACCTCTGAGCCCTGGGAGAAGCATTGTAGAGCATTCCATGCAAAACAAATGATATTCGTAGATCGACATCTACGAATGACTATGTGCTTCATGTACAGTTATCGTAAACATAGGAAATTGATGTATTTATATCGATTGATTGATGCTTTTGCTTGAATTAATTGATGCCTGTGCATCAATTGAGCGTAAATTGCGTAATTATGGATGTTCAAGACTTTCGTTAACAGATTTTTCAGAACATAAGAAATACACTTGGACATACTTTGAAATCCCCTTGTTATTTCGTATTGTATGAAATGACATACTGATCTTGTTATAAACTTTTAACAGTCGATAAACTGTAAATACCATAGCAGTTCATCGATGAATCATCATGTGCCTTAAATGAAGTTTTTTTTTCAAAAAACTGTTTATCTTGCATTACAGAAAAGAAAATAATAACACAGAGGAAAGTTTTTCGCGATAAAGACACGAGGTTCCGTGTTCAAAACACGCGTTGAGTAGGAATTTGTTTCCTAATTTTCATTCGCTTTCTGATATGAGACAGGGAAATGCCAATACACTGTAAAGGTAATTCTATTTTTTCTTTTTTTATCAGTGCTGCTCTAGATCTCATGGTGTGAAGACTGCGTTTCTGCTAATCAATAAACGGCTCTTTTTAGGGCCAAACAAATTCATTTAAAGACTTTATGACGAGTCTAGCTCGAAGTCTGTACTCTATACAGGGAGTTATCCACGGATGTCTTCTATTGAAATTGCACCTCCTCTTGTTATTTTAGCTGAAAATTAATACTATAAAATTTTTGTTGAATAGATAAGAATACTCTTCTACAATATTTGCGAGAACAATTTGATAATAATAATAATAATAATAATAATAATAATATGATGTTCTTCATTCGACAGATTTCGGAATTGACTATGGGGATGTCTGAAGACTTACTTTTAACAACGGGAACGCGTGTGATGACACATACGAGCCCGAACTAGTAAAAAGAGAAAAATAAATCCAAAGATATAAAAAAGTAATGGAAAATTCATGTTCGTTTTTAGATATAGTACTATAAATGCTAAATTTAAAAGATTTGTCTTTTAATAAGCATACAAATTGTTGCGGAAAGTATCCAAATGTTTTATATGTGAAAGTTCAAGATGATATCAAATTGTATGGGATTGTATGGGAGGACGAATACCCCGAAAACAGAAATAGCCATAAGGGGATTATGTGAGTACAATTATTTATAAAGATCCCACACTTCTATAGGTGACTTCAAAGAGACAGAAGACTTTTTTCCGCTATTAAAAATAGGGTTTTGAAAAAAGTTTATAATTGGTCTCGAAGTTAATAAGCGGTCCCTAACGAGATTTAAAAAATCCTTTTGTTTTAATTTTGTAGATATTTTAGGGCCTTATAAAAATCTTCTGCAACCGGGCTTGTCCTCCCATTTTATTATGGTAGTACTCTGGCGATAAATAGTTAACGAAAATTATAAATGTATGATTATATTACTTTGTCACATGTACATATAAAAGTTCCAATTTTGAAATGCGCAAAATTATGATCCTTATTTATTTTGAAAATCCTATTTCTACCTGTAAGTAATTTTTTTTCTTATCAGATTACACTTTAAGAAATGCTTTACGAAAAATACTAAAATTTCTTCATGAATTCTTTGTACTCATGCCAACTAATTAGCGATTATAGAAAGCCATGGCAACTTAGAATCATTATTTATCTTGGGATATCATTGAATTAATTTACTTATGATAGGATTTAATAGACTGAAGAATGTGACTATAACTTGGTCATAGAGTGAATAAAATGTCATATACGTCATATATGACAGTAACGTCATACATGTCAGATAACTGAGCGATACATCTCGGTCCCTGGACGATTAATCGTTGGAGGCTGCTATAACAAGGAAGTACCGATTTTGACCCGAGTTCGGGGAAGGGAAAAATCGGTGTTTCAATTCCGTGGAGTCTGAACTCAGTCTGTCCAATGCTTAAAATCAATGCAAAAAAACTTTTAACTTGCGAAAAATTTATATACCTGCCTGTCAAACATAAAATGAAATTTGAAAATTTGGAAAATTTGGAAAGAACTTCAAAATTAAAAAAATCCGACAAATGGCACGAAAATGCCGAACTTTTCGCGGGAAAGTATCACGATGTATTGGGAAAATGGTAAATTACATTTTATGCATTGGAGGAACTGAATTCGGGCTTCACGGAATAGAAACGCCGATTTTTCTCTTGCCCGAACTCAGGTCAGGCGTTCCAAAATTGGCGCGTTTGCGTCGCCCGAACTCAGTTCGGCTGTCACAGGCACGTGCTTAAAGGGAAAAAAAATCCATTTTTGGCACGTTTTTCTCAAACATATTCCACAGGCAAGGGGTTTAAGGTATGTACAGGGTGATTCGGAACTCTTAGAGAAAACCTTAAGGGGTGATAGAACACGCCAATACAAGATCAAAACAACATACAATGCATGGTTGTAATTCGAGCAATGAAGTACTACAGGACGCTTTCTGATTGGAGAAAAACCTGTTTATTTCACAATTAGGACTTCCAGAGCACTCACAACAGCAGCATCATGCATGAATAGGCATGTCGTTTTACTTGAATAGTAAAATCAACCATCCTTTTTGCAATCCACTATAAAAAAGACGATCTGTGTGAAAAACCAGTGCTTTGTGTGTTTAATGACAGTGTCATCTAGCTGTTCGCCACCTGTGATACGCCCATGCATTGATGGCAAAAATAACTTGTTTAGATGTTTTATATCACCCCTTAAAATTTTGTCGACGAGTGCTGATTCACCCTCAACTTCTCTGAAGGAAATTTTGCCCAATTTAAGACACAGACACGCACCTCCCATTCTTTTGAATTACTTACTTTGCAATTTCTTTATTTCTTCTTTTAATTTTTATCCACATTAGCATCCTAGTTAGTAACACTATCCCGAATAAATAAAATCAGCAATAATTTGATAGATATTGTGTTGAAAACATAGTTATCTGCATAATCAGAAAGTGCCCTGTAGCGCTTTACTGATTGAGTTACGACCATGCATTATGTGGTGTTTTGAGCATGTATAAGCATGTTCTATCACCCCTTAAAATTTGGCTCATGAGTTCCGAATCACCTTGTATAAAAGCGCCAATTTCTTACCGAATTAAGAAAATAAAAAAACCTTCAAAATCATATTTCACGTGTTTCCAAAATCCTATTTCTCTTGTGGATAAACATTTATTTTACCGAATCACATTTTATAAATCTTAGCTTCACGAACCTCACAAAAATTTATTTGTATTTATATCAGCTAATTAGCCATGATGTAAAACAGTAAAACACATTTACCAAACTCTAATCTGGTTTATTTGTCTCCATTCAAACTTATTTCATCAAAATTATAATACATTGACGAATTATTTTAAGCATCTTTTCATTATATCCTTTGTGTGTCACTTTTAATGACTAAAGCTATATTTTTTATTTTTTGGAGCATCATTGGGGAAGAAAAATTAAAATAATTAGCGCCTGTCTGTATGCACTATGTATGCGTGTATGTTCTTTCAAAATTTTACATAAAATTTATGTAAATTTCTGCCAACCCTATTACGCATAGAAGAAATCATGAAAACCATATTTCACACGTTTTCAAAATCACATTTCTCTTAAGAGTAAATTTTTACTTTATCAAATTAGACTTTACAAAATGTATGCCTTACGTACAACTCTTAAAATTTATTTGTATTCATGTCAGTTAATTAGCTGTGATGTTAAACAGTGAAACCCATTCCCAAAGCGCTAAATGTGTTCTACTTTATTATTTAAGTCTTCAAATTACATGAAGCTAGTTTCTATTACACACTGGGATCTTGAGATTTTCACTAGAAGATAAATATTTTCCACGATATTTAGGAAAATTTACATGGATTTTAAAAATTCATATCACGTTTCCGACTTTAGTGCTTTCTGTTCTTACAACATCCATGGAAGTGGAAATTAATTCAGTTTCTTAAAGTAGAAACTTATTGTTAACACCTATTTTGCATAAACGCAGTAATAATATTCGAAATCCTTGATCAAAAACGATGCTTCTTAAAATTTCGAACAAGGGAATTAATATAAACACGAACTTCGTTCGAAGTTATCTTTATTGTCATCTTGGGCATTTACAATTCTTAAGTTGTTCAGATGAAACGTTTACAGACTAATCCTAATTTAAATGTATATAGAATAAATGCCATGCATAATTAAACATGTTGACAAATGGAGAAATTGACTGGAGAAATAACTTTCTTTATTTATGCTAACTACTCTTTAATGATTTCAGAATAAGAGATAAGAATAAATGCTAAATCGGATATGTTATTTATTCAACGTTCACGTATAATTTAAACATACATTGTGGGGTATAGCAAAATTTGTCGCTAAAATGGGGAAATGTTCGGCATTATTTAATAGAATTTGTTTTGTGTATTTCTGACATATTCCGCTAGTTACGCCCCGATAGATTTAATTAATTTGCAATTAGTTTCAGATTTAAAAAGACTTGTAGATAACATGTGATACATAATTTATTACTTCGTCATAGATAATCATCATTGTTTTGCCATGATAAGTTTAAATGTATACATTAGAAAGAGAACAGAATATAGCGAAAATGTAACTCAATCTATATATATATATATTTCAAATGGTGTAAGGTTTATATCAGTTATCTTTAAATTTTGTTTTATTTCTAATCTTATTATATATTGTAAACACATACTACACTACTTTCATGACATTGTGTCATTTTGTGACATTGTGTCATTGTGACATTGTACTACAATGTGGGTAAAAGTTTTTGAATTTTTGAAGATACAGTATAATAGTTTCAATCATCAAACTTTCACTTCTAAGCGCACATTTTCATTGTTATGCAAATTTTTACAAAACTTAGTAACAAACTATTTAAGGATAGTTGAGAAGAACAAAATACACGTCTTTCTTAAAGAATCCATACCCGAAAACATCGAAATCAGAAATAAAGATAAACCAGGTAATCAATCTTTAATATCCCTTTTTTATTATATTAACACAATCAAACTGATTAGTTAATAAACCATTCGAGTAGTAATTTTTCCAACCGAGTGAAAATATGTCCAAGCCGCGAGTTGAACCCAGAAATTTTGACTTTAATTTCAAGGCTCTTCCAATCGATGTCACTGGGCGGCATCCCAGCAGACACATTTCACTCAGTCAACCATCTGGTAATGACATCTGGTCTGTTATTTGAAACAGCTCGACAAAATAAATCTCCGGTAAAGAAACTCCAATAAACTGTAGATATGTAGTTGCACTTTTTTTTAATGTTTTAACGCAATCAAACTGATTTGTAAATAAATCGTATGAGTAGTAATTTTTTTAACTGAGTGAAAATGTGTCCAAGGCGGAACTCGTACCCAAAATCTTTGGAGACAAAAGTTCTGGGTTTCAGTTTTGGTCTGGACACATTTTCACTCATTTGAAAAATTACTGCTCCTGCAATCCGTACGTAAAAGCATCAGCTATTTTAATTTAATGTTATACGACATTACGCAAAATATAATGTGATTTATATATACAATTTTGTATGGCAATGCATATTTCAAATTTCGAGTCATAAATGAAGATATGTACTTAGATAAGCAAAGTTATGAACTGGCGTAACTAGAGAGTTTTTCAAATAGAGTATCGATATACGCCCAAGGTGTGTGCTGAGATTACGAATTTTGTACGATTGGTGATGATGATTTTACCGCTTTAGGACGAACATCATTTAACGACATTTTAATTTTGAATTACAGTAATTCCGTTTTGTATTTTTTGCATTACTGTCCATAAATATTTTCGAAAAATTCTACGATTACACAAACCAAATATTGCGATTAAAATACTGTGGTACAAAACAATAAAAATATATACGAGGGCGGGTTGATTTTTTTTTTCAAATTTGAAACGCTTGTGGTGGGAAAATTTGGGTATGGTGACAATAAACTCACACACCAATTTTTATCAAGATCGGAAAATTTTAAGACCTGCCTCCAGGTCAAAGGAGTATGTGATATTCAGTATTTTATGCTTTATGCTTTTTTAAAAATTATCACAAAAGCATCTTCTACTGTTTGTGGTTATGTTGCCCGTGTTGGTATGGTTTGTGCCAACCTGGAGTCCAAGAGTATATTGAAATGTTCGAAAACAAATAACATTTATAAAGCGAATAATGAAGATTATTGTATCATTAATTAGAAAATTTCAATGACTTAAAGCAGGTTTTACCATATTCCGATCTTGATAAAATTTGGTGTGTGAGTTTATTGTCACCATACCCAACTTTTCCCACTACAGGCTTTTCAAATCTATATTTTTTCCTTTTCAATGGAATAACGAAACGTTCAGTGATCTGGAGGCAAGTCTTACCATATACCGATCTTGATAATAATTGGTGTGTAACTTTATTGTCACCAAACCCAACTTTTCCCACCACAGGCGTTTAAAATTTTTCAAGAAAAGAAGATTTTTTTCGACCCACCCTATTGTATTCGTGTTATCCGTCCTGAAAGGGTTAACGTTTTAAATTTAATTGTTTCAAAATAAGAGTAAAAAATAAACGCTAAATCGAATATATTATTTTTTCTCATAACATAAAAATCTATCCTAAAGCGAGAAACTACATTAAATCTGCATTAATTATAGAAGAAAATATTTTATTAATTACTATTTTATTTCTGCGGTTCCACCCGTATATATTCAATTACGCTTCAATTCATGTAAGTTTGAAATATATGTGCAGGTAACGTTCGATACTTTTTTTTATGACTCTTGATTATTATACTTGTTTTGCTATGGAAGGTTTGGTATTATGCATTAATAGGAGAACGAATTCGGATAGACAAAGCAAATACATATCTGGAAGAAGATTACAGGAATCGCACTGTTTAATCAAACTAAATCATTTAAATTTAGATAAATAATCCTTTGCTCTTAAATTTTAAGCATAAATGTTATCTACTATTAAATTAAAGTTATTTGAATTTAAAACGCATACTATATGGCTAGCAGGTATATTTAAGTTATTTCAAACAGTTTTCCTAAGCACAGATGTTTATCTTTATACGATGGACTACAAAAGTATGAAGTCAAATTTTAGTGTGCAATTTACAAGATCAAAAGTCATTTTTGTAGAAAAAAAATTTAAATCTTCAAATCACACATTTAGAAAATACACTCTAGCATTTTCAGCTGCGCAAGAGAATTACATATGCAATAGTAATAAAATAATATTCGTTATTAATTTAGCACGTCCGAGTGTTGGACATATTTGATGAATATGAATTTGTAAGTTGATAGCATAAAAAAACTGATATTTTTTGTTGATACCATAGTTTTGACTCACTAATTATTGCACTATAAAAACTATTCGAAAAACGTTTCCCAAAACATTTCCAGCTAAAATAAATAAATAAATAAATAAATAAATAAATAAATAAATCATTTTTTTCCGAAATGTTTCATTAAATCTCGGAAATCTATCGGTTTCTCAGGTTTCTGAAGATAAAGGCATGCTCTTCATAATCATGGGAAGCTCAGAAGATGTTATAATATAGTTTCGTATACCTTCTTGCTAGATCAAAAACATTTCTCTTTTTGCAGAATGTAGTGCACACTATCCATACCAATGATAAATATATTTTGCTGTGAAGCTTCTTTTCGCTATGGAGGTTTTTGTTACATAAATTTAATCCTTACTGCGAGTTAAAATTTTGTATAGTACTGTAGCTCTTAAAATCCGAATCAGAACTGCAGCTCTTCATTACAAAAATATTTTTACTTTCACTTCACAAACTGATATTTCTTGACCATATTTTTTGATAATATGTAAATTCCATATAAAGAGGCATACTGGTTGCAAATCAGAGTAAAGAAGGATAATTCTAGCCTGAATATTGTATAATTAACTGTCCCAGAAAATATCCTAAAACGCATAAATACTTCATTTTCAAACACCAATTTATTAAATTTATAATTAGTTTGTCTATGGATTTTGTTTTATATGAAAGCAGATACTGGAGTTAAGCGGCATTTAAATGACAACTTCTACTGACGTAAACAATTCTATCTAAAATCGATTCATCCTTTTTTCATATATAAATATATTAATAAACACCGTTTGTTGTGGGTCTACTAACATCTTTTAAAGTTTGGTTATATATATTGAAAATATTCTCTATTTTATTCTAGAAGATAAGCATATAAAAATACAGTCTATTAATATAAAAAGACTTATGACACAAGACAATTTAGGTTTTCTTTTATCATGCCTCGATTCTTAATTTTTGCCGAAGTATAGGAGACGACATAAGACTTCTAAATGTGAAAATTACAATAAATGGCCACTTTTTACTCTTAATTATTTAGAAGGGTAAAAAGGAAGCACAAACAATGATGTCCCAAATATATTCACAATAACTTTTTTTCTAGAGAAAATTTATGGATGAAATCATTGAATTATAATTCAGAAAAGTTAAAATGTATAGTGAAGTACTGGTTCAATTTCAAATTAATATTTTATACTTATTTGAAATTAATCAGATTGAAACTACAAATATTTTCTTTTCTTTGATAACTCGTGTGTTAGTGATTAATAATTTTATCAAATTTTCTATTTGATATACTTGGAAGACGTAAACAATTCCTTGCCCTTTCACTCTTAAAAATACACAGAGGAACAAACACACTCATTCCTTTATTACCCATTCCCATAATGCTGCAAATAAAATGTGCATTGATTAAAAATGTATTGAGATATTTCTCGTCAGTTCGTTTTATTGTTTTAAGGTACTACGGTGATCTTTTGTATCAGAGGGTTAAAGACTGGACTTTCGTTTAAAGTGGAATTTAACACACCATGATACAAACATGAACGCAGATTCGAACCCGTCTTGGATCCATTTCAGACGGTGGCAATAAAGTAGTAGAATGAAGTGGAATTTAACTTATTATGATACAAGCATTAACTGAGATTCGAATCCATCATGGATCCATTTCAGACGGTTGCAATAAACTTGAAGTTGAGTAATGGTAGTTGGTTGTTATTATAACAGTCGATTATCTGTGCCAGGGAAACACACCGATTGGTGAATGGACAGGCGATTGACCTCCGCACAGGTCTTTCTACGGAAACGTATCCGTATTTACGTAAAGTTTGAAGAAAACCGCAGAAAATTTCGAACGGTTAGGATGACTTGAATTTATAACCAGCATGTCCCGTCTCCCAGCTATGTGAACCGAACCTCTCAGCCACTGGTGTACCAAACAGTAGTGGTAAGATTCATACATTTGTGGAAGTGTGAATTAACGATAGAAGTAAATATGAAGAAGATACTTTTAAAAAGATTTGTGTAAAATTAATTTACATTGAAAATTGTAATCGAATTTTGTAATCGATTGCTAACTCACTTCCTGATATACTAGAATCATAAACCTTATGTACAAATGTCTGTTTCCGATGACAATTCAATATTTTAATATTTTTAACTTAATTATAATTTAATACATTATTTTTTGTTAGATGGCCACAGGTGATTATTCGAGAAATAATCTTTATGGTCACAATTGTTTACGACTTGAAAAAAAAATGGAATTAATTTTGAGCCATACTGCTCTGGCCAAAATACGCCAAACGGCTGTGTAAATGCAACAACGAAATATTTTATGCACTACAAAGTAAGGAAATATGAATTAAAAGAAAAGAGTGAAGCCATTTAAAAAAATATTCTTTTATCATATCACAATTTAATATTATTTAAATTATGATTATATGTTGAGAAAATAATTCAGAAATCCTGAATAGATAGTATAAAAATTCTCATTTTTATTTCCTGTTTCCATATATTCCAAATTCAATAGAGCAAAAATTACATATATTTTATATAAACTCACTAATTTGCACTTTCTTTCAAGCGCAAATCAAGGCAGCGAGTTTTCAGTAATCGAAACCCTCGTCAAAGTAATCTATTGTAAATGGCATTTTTTTTAACCATGTGAACTGAAGTCAGGCAATTAAACACGATTTTTATGATAAACATTGAATAACTATAAAAGAGTGTTTTTCCACTATTTTTACTTTTATCATTTCTAATAAAGTACACGGATAAAGCCTAAAATATTTCTTATAAATTTAACAAATATATTTAGATTAAAAAAACATTTGTTTATCGCTGAATATTTTCAATAGAACTCCGTTTTCACGATGTCTCCCAAACTATAATATATACTTTAAAAATTCTAACCTGAATTGTGAAGAACTTATATGTCCCGAAAATAAAATATATCTACATAGTTTTCACTATCTCGCTTTTTTTTAGCATATTTCAGAAAAATAGATTTCCAATACAACTTTCTCAGAAAAATTCTCGTATTAAATGGAGAAAAATGTAAACACTGAAGTTTTCAAGATAGGCATTTTTCATTGATTTTTCGCCAAATACCGACATAATAGAAACCACGTTTTTCCTCAAGAGCATGATTCAGGAATTTCGTACTATACTCCGGGGTGAATAGAAACAGGCTTCGTTGCTTGAATAATACATATATGTTTTCGAATAAGAAATATCGATTATTTTGTATTAAAAGAATCTTTGCAAGAAAATATGTAAAGAAAATTATTTAAAAATTTGTAATATTTTTTCTTTTCAATATACGATGTTAAATCAGGAAATTTTTTGTCCTGAATCTTGTTTGCAGAATAGGTATTGACACATTAAAATGAAATACAATAAAATATGCTTTGAAACTTGAAAGTTTGAATCACGTGTTCGATTATGCTTTATTGTGAGAAATATTAATATTTTTTTAAACAGCGTTGTTGAAATCGATGCATATGGCAGAAGAAATATTGCTTCACTGAAATTCTATTGTTGGTATAAATTATAGAGGAAAATTTTTCCTTATTTCGTCAAAAATTTGCTGAATAAATTTATTTTTGCTACGTCTTTTTTTCTTGTTTGTTTGTTTTTGTAATTGAATTTGAATATATATTTTCTTGTTAATAAACAATCTTCTTTGAATAGAAAAGTTTTAATATGGGTAACTCAACCGTTTAACTCCATATTGTACCTTATATGGAATGAAACATTTACGTGATTTGTCTTAGTATGAGAAATGATCCGGACGAATGTCACGAATATTTGTGTACACGAAAAGCCGAACTCAAGATAGCAACAATTACTTTATTTTATCCAGCGCAATTATTTAAAACTGTATCAATAATCTTAAAAAATTTTCTCTTCTATTTTTGCATAAATTTTAACTATCATGAAATTAAAGTTGTTTGAGCAAACATTATAGGATTAAAAAGTATATTCAAGTTATCAATACTTTTTCCTCCAAGCACAGATGCTCATTTTTATAGAGTGAGATACAAAATTATGAAACAAAATTTGTAAGTAGATTTTCGGAGATCAAAATATCATTTTTGTAGACACAAATTGTTATTGTCTAATCACACATTTTTAGAAAGTACATTGTAACATTTACAACTGCGTAACCGAATTTATACTAGCAAAAGTAACAAATAAATGTCAATTTTATGTTGTTATTTTAGCTTGGTTGGCTGTTGTACATGTTTGATCGACATGAAACTGTTCACTTGAGAATTGACAGCATTCGAAAAACCAACATTTCTTGTTGATACGGAGTTGAGAAAACTGATTAATACACTGAAAAAGCTAATCGTAAACGTTTCTGAAAACTTTGGGAATGAAAGAAATTTTGTTCAGAGATTCGCGAAATCTATTGGTTAACATTTTTAGCTGTGCAGTAAATTGATGTCAGAAAATTTCTATCAGTGTGGATGAGAAGCTGGCTTCTGAACAGTGTGGCCGAGAGGATGATTTTTATAACAAATGTCTTTTATATAGTTCTAGATAAGAGAAAGGTAAGGCAAACATTGTGCACATAATCTTCATGTTCGCAACTATTGATGCATGATTTTGTTTTGGTGAGTAACAACTAAATTTACGAGCTAAGCATTTTTCATTAATTTTACACCAAGTCTCTACATAGCAGAAACCACGTTTTATCTAAAAAGCTTGGATTCAGAATTCCGCACGAGACTTCAAGGTGAATAGAAACAGGATTCGTTTCTTGAGTAATATTAGGGGCGTTCAATAAGTTACGAGCTAAAGGCTGGGACACCTGCGTTTCGGACAATGATACTAAAGTGTGATAAACAACGACTTAATGTTAACATTCATAGAGGAATGAGATGTTAGATGGCGCGCGTTGTCGGTTGACGTATGGGGGAAGATAAAATAGGAAAATCTACATAAATGGAGTCACTAGAAGCCGTTCCTACCCCCTGCCTCCGCCATATATGGCGGCGTATGGCACTGGAGACTGCTGATTGGACTGATAACTGTCAAAGTCAAATATGGTGGACTCATGGGAGAGGAAAAGAACTTATTTGCCGATTTTAAAACTTTCAACAGGGATGATTAATACGTCGACTCCTCCTATTCTAACCCCCTAGTGACATAAGCAAAAGAAGTACAGTTAATCAAATGCGCCGTCCAGTACGCATTGGATTTCCAGTGTTCTTGGAATAACGTTTAGAGTTTGAAAACAGTTAAAAAGAAAAATGAGCATTAATGAGTATTTTGAGTATGGAAGAAGTCGACGATAGTGAAATTCATTGGCGAATTGTCAAACAAGGGTATACAGAGAATATTGCATGTCCTTGGCAAGGGTTAAGGAATAGGAGCGTTTCATAGAGGGATTAGAATGCTTCGAAAACAACGATCGATGCTGTACAGCTAAATTTTCCACCGATGTCATTGTTGTCTGAGTATTCCCATACTCTTAGCACAAGTTGCCGCGCATTATTACAAGATCCCTTAAAGCGTAATTCTTGCTGGACGGTGCACCCTAATGGTTGTGCTTCTTCGTTCTTACGTAAATCGGCTACGCATGCCATCTGACTTCATATTCCTCTATGAATTTTTACTGAAGGTCGTTAACTAGCCTTACACACTTTCCCAGCATTGTCCGATAAACAGCGGTCTTGGGTCTTGTTCCAGCTTTCGGATCATTACTTAATGAACCCACCTCATACATATATGTCTTTGAATAAGAAATATATATTATTTTGTGTTAAACAAATATTTTAAAAGAAATATGTAAAGAAATTATTTAAAAAATTGTAATATTTTTCTTTTTGATGTACGACGATAAATCGCGAAAAACTTTACCGAAACTGTTTGTAGAATAGATATTAACCCATTAAAAAGAAATCAGATAAACTCGGAAGTAAGCTTTTAAACTCGAAAGTTTAAGTCTCATATTCGATTACACGTCATTGCTAAAAATATTAATCTTTTTTTTAAAGCGTTGTTGATAGCAGTGCAGATGACATACGAAAAACTGTTTCAGTGGCATTCCGTTTGAAATATGGGTTATGAAAGAAAATGGTTTTCTTTTGTTCGTTTCGTCTAAATATTGCTGTCGAAAATGCTGTTTTTTCTTTATCTCTCCGTTTCTTTAATTGAATTTCAATGGATGTTATTGTACTAATAAACATATATTGTGTGAATAAAAAAGATTTAATATGTTTAACTCATCTATTTTAACCCAGATTAGTATGAAATTAGTCATTTACTTCATTTTCATAGATTCTTCTATGAATGGTAAGTTCACGTATGGGAGTTCACGCATTTCGTTATCTAAATCATACTATAGAAAATGTTTATTTATGCGTATTTTTTATGTAATTGAATTTGTATAAATTTTCCCCACTGAAAATAGAATATTCATTTACAAGGGCATTCCAAAGAATATATACATTACAGTATACTGGAAATGAATGTTTGAAATAAAATTTGCTGACATTATATATCTACAAAAATGATTATATTCTTATACATTATTCAATTTTTTTTAAATCGAAAAATCCATGTGTAAAATTTTTCGTTCATTTATTTACAGGGGATCACAGAATAATTTGTTTAAATTTCGGTATTTTGGAGACAAATGGTTTGAAATACATTTTAATAGTGTTATGCTATATCAAACAAAAGGAAATTGACATGTGTTATTGAGTTGGGTTGGGTTCATTATTGACGGCCAATTATCTACACTTGGGATATATGCCCGGGGGGGTGCCCTTCGTGGGGGTCTTTCTAAGGGAACCTAACCCGTATTTACGCATGGATAAATCCACGGCTCGAAGAAAACCACGAAAACTCCAAACGATTAGGGCCGACGGGCGCGATTGGGATCGAACCCAGCACCTCCCGTCTACCAGCTTCGAGAGCAGAACCTCTCAGCCACTGGTGGGGCCATGTGTTATTGAAGTTCACTTAAATTTGTTCTTCCAAAAGGCGTCTGTATAATGCTGTTATTTATTTTACAGGAACACACAGGCATTTGGGCGTATTTCTTTATAAGGTTTGTTGTAATAGAAGAAAATGATTAACACAGTCATAGTGATTGGTAATAGATGATCTATGACACAATCATAGTAATTGGTAATTTTTTTTTTTTTTTTTTTTTTTACAATTGAGTGAATGCTTTTCACCTAATTGGAAAAATTACAACAGATATAACTTGTTTACCAATCGCTATGATTTTTTTAATATAATAAAAGTGTGATTACGTATCCAAAGTTTATTGGAGTTCCCTTACCTACGATTCATTCTGTTAATCTGTGTCAGATAACAGACCAGAAGTCTTTGCGAAATGGTTGTCTGAGTGATTTATGCCCACCGGATTTGTCCATGATAGATTAGGTAGTAGAGGGTTCTCAGCTTAAACCTTGGGTTCATATTCCGGCTGAACATTTTCCATTCATTTGGAAAAAATACAACCCATACCAATCATTATGGTTGTAATAACATAATAAGATAGTAAAAAATGTGGTTACATTTGTTTTATGCCATTTTTAACTGCGATACGTTTTTTAACGTGGCGTTTATGAAATCAATAGTTATTATACAGTGCAGAATAAACAAATTTGAATACAATATTATCCGTGGGAAGTTAATGTTAGCATATTTACACACTTACTCATGTTACTGCAAAATTTCTAAGAGGAATTTTTCAATAATGAATAGAAGAAAATGGGGTAAAACCGCATGCCTTATTATTAGTTGCTTCTTGAAGAAGAAATTCCCACTTGAATTTAATTTAACTTTGCGTACATAATCTGCGCTTATTCATATTCCATAATATCAGTTTAAATATATGGTTAGTTCAATAGTTTGTTAATAAATGATTATTTATTAAAAAAAAGTGAAATCCTTCGATTTTACACATGCACATCGATATATAATTTTACAGGAAATTAAAAAAAGTTTAGACTTTCTTTTAAAAAGAACAATAAATTTTATTTTGCGAATTTAATTTATGATCTAAACTAATAATAGTTTAATTATAAGACTAATTATTTTAAATTTAAATATGAAAGAATAATTATCTTTATTACAATTTGAGAAAGTTCTGAAAAACAGGTTCACTTATTTATCAATATTATAAAAATCGTAATCACATATAATTATGTAGTTTTGACTGTGTCACGTTCAAACATTGTTTACGTACTTTTCAATTATTGTTTTCCAATAAACTTTTATATCTCTTATAGGAGAGACTTAGAGTTGCGAAGAAAGTTATAAAATTACACCTATAAATGCAAGCAACAGTTACAGTGTTGGAAAAAATCATTAATTAATGTAATACACAAAATAATAAAAGTGTTTCAATAAATTTAAATGTGTTCATATTTAAGAATTTTGAAAATTAGTATATTTTAAAACAAATATGATAAAATAAGCTTTTCAAGGCAAATGCCAGTATGGAGATATCGTAACATCTGCTTTTTCTTATTATTTAGAGCGTAATATTTCAACCCTTTAAGAACTAGAAAGTTGCTCAAATTCAGCCAAAGCAGTTTTCACCCGATTATAGGATTTGCCACTATTTTATTCTACGTTGCATTAGCCAGATTACAGGTCAAAATTTGGCGTTGCTACTTTCTCAGTATCATCCAATCAGTATTTGACGCCAAACACTCCGTTGGAAAGTTGCAAAAATCTATTACCTTCCATTCATAGAAGATTTATCACTTAGAATCCAGATTCTCTGTGATACAGTCACAAGTTTTCATGCCACAGATAGTATAAGGATAAGATTTGCGTAGCACGGAATGAAAGAATATATTGTTTCTTCATTCATGCTATATTACATACTTAAGAGATGGCTTTCATTGTTCTTAGAATTAGAGTGGCTGCTAGAAAATTTATTGCAAGTTTAGCGATTGAAATTGTTTTTGTTGTCTTGCGCATTGTGTTACACAGTATTTGTGAATTTTGTCGAATGAAATGTGATTATTCAATATTCGTTGAAAAACGCCGCACTTTAAAAGTGGAACCAAATTGTTTATTTTCAGATTAGCTTTCATTGTATCATTTAAGTAGGGGAAACTGTCCCAAAATGACATACATATTTCAAATGGCATACCTTATGTTTCTTAATATTGATGCTAGATGCCAGTACTTAACGATACGCAGTTATGTTCTGGAATCGATCAGCAACGATAAGCGTTTAATGGCGAAGGCTTCAAGTTTGTACTTTTCATTGTTTACAAAGAAACTTCTTAGACCTTCGTCAGAAATTTCTTGAGATTATTACTGGGTGCTAATTCACGTCTGTTTCATTTCAGTGATTACATATCTGAAGTATAAGGTGAGTACTTATTCCTTTTTAGATAATTTTCTGTATATGCGAAAATTTATAAATGCATGTATTCTCGAATATGCATGTGCCTCCTTATATACAATTTCGTGATTGTAGGTAAAATGAAATGCCGCCAGGCATCTTTCCTGATCATGTTTTCTGTGCTTCAGTTGTGACAGAAAGCCCACTGGAAAATAAGGAAAACAGCGACAGCAACAAAAGTATACTACTGATAACAACCTATCTAGACCTAATCTGTCAATTTTCAAAGTCACCTTTTCCAATTCCAGCGTCGGCAACATAAGGTTTCCGATACTCCGAAGATGTGTGTATCCTTTCAACCGGCAGCATCTTCAAGTTCATTATCTTCATTTATCAGACAGCTTGATTATTTCCACATCCTTGTGAACTGCATGTTGGTTCATCCTCTAAAAAGAGGAAGTATGAAGGTGCAAAAGTACTGATTTTAGTGCTAATATTGTCGTATCGAAGGCAAAAGCTGCTGAGAAGCATAATTCACACTCAAGACGTGCAACTTTACAGACTAAGAAGAAAATTATCTTTGTTACATCCAGTGATGACGATAAAGCCGTTGTTGATGATGATGATGAAACCTGTCTTTATTACAATGATATATTAAGTCACTCAAAATCGAAGGAGAAGTGGAGAAAATGTGTTACGTTTTCAAAGTGGGCGCATTGCTAATGTGCCTGTGTTTCTTGGTGTGTAAAAAACTTAATTTGTGATGTATGCAAGCAATATTAATAACAACTTAGGTGTGTGTCGTTTTTAAGCGTTTAAGTGTGTAGTTTGATTACATATACCTTAAATTTGTGTTTTATTTATATAATTCATTTTTATTTATTAGTGAAATTTTAATTTCGTTATTGAATATTAGAAAATACTGTATACAAACATTGAACTATTTACATTGTTTTAACTGCAAATGTATCATTTTTCCGTCAGCGGGATGCACGTGATAAAGAATCATTCTGGAAAATTATTTTACAACCAATAAGATATCAGTAAATTGAGGTACTGTTTTCAAACAAATTACATTTGAAAGTACATTTTTTTACTAAATTTATTATCCAATATGTTGCCATCGTCAATATGACGTCTTATGATATTGTCGTCTTATTAATATGACGTCAGTATGACGTATTTGGAAATTTAAAGTGATAGTGACATTTGACGTTACGTCTATGGCACTTATATATAATTTATTTAATCATATTTTTTTTTTAGGAAAACCATGAGAGCCACGGCGCCTATTACTGTTCTAAATCAGATTTTCATCGGCCAAATAGTTGAGGAAGAGTAGAGTCACAAAGAAACCACTGCAGTCGCTGTATAAAAGCTTCGCTTCTCTCAGTTCAAGCAAAACAGGTATTAGACAAATATTAAAGGTACGAGTACGGATCAGAAAGAAGAAGTCTTAAAATATTTTCGTAAAGGTGGAAAAAGATCTCACGCATCACAAAATTTTCCCTTCTTGCTATGTGTTAAAATTTGTGAAATGATACAGCACTTTCGGAACAGAGTCAACACCCTCATAATATGGCACTCTCAAGCAAAAGTTAAAAAAGTGGAAGCGCTCTCTGGAAATCCGGTGTTTGCATTTCAGTATTAAATATATATATATATATATATATATATATATACATAAATGAAGATCTTTTGATTTATTTATTCATTCGTTTTATTTTTTTTATCATTTTGGCTACTTTTTCCTCTTCCGTATGTGCTCTTCTGATTGGTGTTTTCCTTTCAGCTAGCGCCACCTGTCGCATTCTTTGTTAGCTATCCTCTCTGTCCTTCTGTTCATTTGTGACCTTGTCTCCTTACGGACACGTGTTTACTTTTTTTTTTGAGACCGGCGACCAGGCCGCTACCTGCCAGGTTTCCATAGCTTAAACGGGCACTTGTTTTCTTCAGCTGATGATGGGATGTTAAAAAAAGATTCCATCCCGAAACGCGTCCTGTGTGTTATTTTGTTTTTGGTGATTCATACAAAGTTTTTTTTTTATTTAATTATATATATATATTACCCAAGTTACGGCTTAACGTAAGTTTGCAAGTGTTGCAGCAACTAATGTTGGGCTTTTTTTGGAAGCATTTTAGAAGATTTTTAAAACAATTAAGTTGAAGCTGCTCTCAATATCCTGTAATATAAAGAGATATAAATTTACTTTAGCGTAAGCAAGGACAAAAAAGTTATTTAAAATTTATTGGAATTCTGTAAGAATATAGTAATGGTATTATCAAATTTTATGTACCTTTGATAAAGTAATATTGAGAAATTCTGATCTATGAAACCTGAGCATAAGTAAATTTGTAATCCCTTTTCCCTTGAACCAGTAAAAAGTGAAGTTGTTGAATTGAAATTTTGGATTGATTTAATTAAAATCACTTAAATTACTATAGGTAAATGATCAATGATAGAATGTACAGTACATTTGCGTCTCACCTCTGACGATTTACGCGCAATAGAAAAGTAACTATGCAAAGTGGGTTGGTATAGATCTAGTGGTCTAAGCCTTTATATTATGAAACCCCTCTTATGTTATACTTTTAAATTGTGTGATAATACCGTACAACACATTAGTAAAACTTCGTGTTCATCTAAATTTAAATATTTTATATTCTTTAAGTAAACTTTTTTTTTTTGTATTTATGGTTGAATTTATTGCGAAAAATAATTTCATGTTTTTAGGCATTTAAATATTATACAATATTTCCAACATTTATATTGAACCTACATTCAATATTATGAAAAACAGAGAAAATTGATAAAAATTCACTTTAGAGAAAATATTAAATATGCATATTTCCAATTTCTGAGAATTGCATTAGAATGTATTACTGGTAATGTCAAATTTAGTTTCACTTTGAAACAAGTAATTTTGGATATTCTCATTCCTGAAAACTCAACTTAAAGGTATTTTGTAATCTATTTTATCTTAAGCCAGTAATCTTGAAGTAGGTGAATTGAAAATTTGCATTGATTTCAAATAAAACTACTTTAAATTACTATAGTGCCTGGTCCACTGATAGAATGCACATCGCATCTAAGACATCTCTAGAGATTTATGCGCAATTTGAATCACAAAGATTCTATGCAAAGTGGTTCGGTATTGATCTAGTGATCTAAGCTTCTATACAATGAAACCCCTGTTATGTTATATTTCTATCTTCTGTGATAATACTGTACAAACAATTATTGTAAATAATTTCATATTTATGTAAATTCAACGATTATCTTCTTTAAGTAGATCTCTTTTAAATATTTTTTTCAATTGTTTGCTTATAGTGCTTAATTTGTCATCAGAAATACATTCGCGTTTCTAAGCATTTAAATATTAAACACTGCTTTCATATATTTATGTTGAAGTTGCATTCATCTAAAAGAGAGGCAATTGATAAAAATTTGCTTTAGAGTAAAAATGAAAGCTATATATTCCCGATTTCTAAGAATTCTTTGAGAATGTACTATTTTCAGTATCATTTTTTTTTTCTGAAGAAGTAATTTTGGGAATTCTATTGCTGTAATGTCCTCTTGAGATGTTTGTAATCAGTTTTCCTCTAAGTAAACAGTAAAGCAGGTTAAATGAAAATTTGCAAGAATGTCAAATAAAACTCATTTAAATTACTAAAAGTCCTTGATCACTGATAGACTGTGCATCGCATCTCAGACACCCCTATAGATTTATGCGCAATTTGAATCAGAAAAACTGTATGGAAAGTGGTTCAGCATTGATCTAGTGATCTGAGCTTACAGTCAATGAAAAAACTCTTATGTTATGTTTCAATGTTCTGCAATAATAATTTTCAAACAATATAAATAATTTCGTACATATGAAAATTCTAAAACTATTTTCCTTAAGTACATTTTTTTAATGTTTGCTTATTGTTGAATTTATGATCCACATTGTATTTGTAGATGCATTTGCATTTTTAAACGCATTTAATTCGCATTTTAATTATTAAATACTGATTTCAAATATTCATGTTGTAGCTGCATTCAGTATCTTGTAAAAGAGACAAAGTTGATAAAAATTTACTTTAGAGTAAATACGAAAGATATACATTTCCATTTTCGGAGAATTCTATGGCAATATATTAGTGATAATATCAAATTTTCTTTTCCATTGAAACAAGTAATTTTGAAAATTCTCATTTCTGAAACCTCAACTTATATTTTGTAATTTATTTTCCTCTAATCCAGCCAAAAATGAAGTAGGCGAATTGGAAATTTGAAATGATGTCAAATAAATTTCTTTAATGTTATTATATGGCCTTGATCCCTGATACAATGTACATCGCATCCCAGGCATCTCTAAATATTTATACGCAATTTCAATCACAAAGACTCTATGCAAAGTGGTTCGGTATTGATCTAGTGATCTAAGCTACTGTACAGCCAATTAATATAAATAACTTCGTACTTATGTAAATTCAAGGAATTGATTTTCTTTGAGTATAAGGTTTTTTCAATTATGTGTTTATTGTTGATTTTAATATAAGCATTTAAATATTAACACGCTGACTGCTGTAATATAAAAAAAAGTCCTTCAAGCCTGTACCGGGAGGAAAAATTAGCCTTCATAGTCCATGTTTCTATAAATTCCACTCATTTTATTCAAACACGGGAAGCTAAAATGCTTGGAACCCGATTACAGAAGATTCAATCCCGGTTTTCGTTAATACTGAATTTGAATTCGAATTTCAGCATGAGAGTTACAGAATAACAAAAATCAGATTGTTTCAAAATGTCAGCCACCCTAGAATTTCAAACTGCTATATTCGTACCATTTTTTAAGATAAAACCAAAACAAAAAATGTTCCGTAATCCTTGTATCACGATCTAACACTTAACGGAAACAACTTTTTCAATTTATAATTTTTATACGTCTTTTTGAAAAAAAAAATTAACTTGCCGCCATTTTGAAACAAGATGGTCCATAAAGCTGGTCAAAGAACTCGGTCGAAAACTTGGTTTGTTCTGTACACTTGATCAATCACATTCATATCGGTTCATAAATACGATATTTACAGCATAACAAATATCAGATTGTTTCAAAATCTCATCCACCCTAGAATTTCAAACTGCCATATCTCAACTAAGATATAGCAAAAACAAAAACAAAATGTTCCGGAATCCTAGTATCACGATCTAACACTTAACGGAAACAACTTTTCCAATTTATAATTTTTTTTATAAAACTTAGGATTTTTTAAAAGTTTAAAAATTTTTAACTGGCCGCCATTTTGAAACAAGATGGCGGATGAAGCTGGCCAACGAACTCATTTGAGACCTTGGTATGTCCTATACACATACTCAGTCACATCCAAATCGATTCATAAATAAGAGAGTTACAGCATGACATATGTCAGGTATATATATACAACGTGTCCACGTATAACCTGACCGACCTTTATTTTCGCAACCGTTGGTCCTAGATGCATACTTCCAATTACAAAAATGGTTTAAATAAGGTAAAGAATTATTTATAAAGCGATTTGGGTCAAGAAAAACATTTATTAAAAAATTACGAAATTTAAATTTTTATACGGTCCCCCGGTCCTATAAGTAATATTTAGTAAAAATTTATTGTGACACTAAATAGTACGACAAAGAAAGTCCCATTCATCTGACATTAAAATTGACCGAGTTATAAAACTTTGAAATGCATGACTTATACCACTTTTTTGCATCTAAAAAGAGATGATTTCGGCCATGCTTTCAGGGGTCGTATATAAAGTACTTAAACTTATTTCAAGGTATCTGCGCTTTGAAAGAAATCGTACAACTATTACGATTGAGTTAATTTTTATTAGTTAAGTTTCAGATTAATTAAAATAATTGTATTTTAACTTATGTTTTATTTTGAAAGGATTTGAGGCTATGATTTCTTTTAACAAAAATTATGTTATTTACATAAAGTTTTATTTAACTTGCAACGATCGTCTTTCCAGTTTAAAATTTGTACTCGAAGTTTAACTCACTTTCAAATGTCCAATCGAAGTTAAATTTTACATACTGACTTAAATCCGATGACAATGAAATATTATTATGATTTTCGACGCTTACTATCTTATACATACTTATATTAGAGGATAACACAAAAAAAAAATCGGATAGATTATTATCGTCAACAAGTTTAAGAAAGAGTTTTAGATTAGATAACATAAACCTGCGATGGTTTTTGTTTTTTAACTTTTATAATTACGTTTTATGTATTTTTTAACGCTGAATAAAAAAATTACCTTTACTTTTAACCATCATTTCAGGATTTTTCGAAATCGTAAATTTCAAGGTTAAAGTTAGTGAAAAATCTGATACTATAAAATAGACGTAAGACTTTTTTATTCAGTTTAATTTTATTTAATTCAATAATTAATTCAATTTTTTGGCTTATACTGGTTTTCTTACAGCTAAACAGCTCAGGAGTCCGTTTTGAATTTCCCCTATTCTTATTACGTCAAAGCAGTGCGCAGTACTTTTATTTTCAATACCAGTGATTAGACAAATATTATACTGTTTTTTGACTTGAACAAAAACCTTTTTGTCATGATCATATCTAACTCTAAAACCTCTTTGTCTTTCTGATAGGGGGTATATTCTCATCTCCATTTGTATACGGTCCCCATACTATGCATGGTAACTTTGAACTCAAATTTCTCAGTGAATATTGGTCGTACAGATACAGAACTTTTTCTGTTTACAATACTTTTGAATAAATAACACGTTCCTAAATATAAATATAGGGACCTGGAGGCTGTATAAAAATTTAGATTCTGTAATTCTTCACTAAATTGATTTTTCGCTTCAAATTTTTTTTTATCTTAACTCTGCACTTAATTTTGACCACTTTTGTAATTGGAAGTATGCATCTAGGACTAACGGTTGCGAAAATAAAGGTCGGTCAGGTTATACGTGGACACGCTGTATATATATATATAAATCAACATTTGAAAAGAGGGTGGTTTGGAGGTCTAGGCATCATGATCGGTGAAAATATACCAACATTTTTTGGAATTGCTTTTGTAATGTAAGCTACCTAAAAGAAATGTTCCCTGAGATAACACAATCTTCTAAACTTCCCTATAAGAAGCCAATTTCTACCGGAAAGTAATATTTATTAAGTAATATTTATTTCATATTATTTGCTGATTTAAATTTCTTGTATGAAATATATTTATGGAATAAGCTTTCTTGTGCAAAGCAAATACGATTCACTTTGCACCGTGAACAAATTGAGTGTGATTCGTATTTGATTCATATAGAGGTTAACGTGTAAAAAATGTTATCCAATATTTATATTGAATCTGCATTATCTTTTAAAAGTTAGAAAGTTAAAAAAAATTCACTTTAGAGTAAATATGACAGATATACATTTCCAGTTTCTGAGAATTTAATAAGAATGTACTAGTGGTAATATAAAATTATGTTTTTGTTTGAAACAGGTAATTTTGGAAATTTTCTTTCCTGCAACCTCAGCTTAAGATATTTTGTAATTTATTTTTCTCTAAGCCAGAAAATAAGTAAATTGAAAGTTGTAAGTAAATTGAAAGTTGCAATGATGTCAAATAAAACGCCTTAATATTATTAAAGAGCCTTGATCACTGATAGAATGTTCATCGCATCTCAGATATCTGTAAATATTTATGAGCAATTTCAATCACAAAGAATCTATGCAAAGTGTTTTCGTATTGAAATACTAATCTAAGCTTCTATAGAAAGAAACCACTCTTATGCCATCTTTATATGTCCTGTTATAATACTATACAATCAATTAATATAAATAATTTCGAATTTGCGTAAATTAAACGATTTCATCTTCTTTAAGTAGATGTGCTTCGATTGCGCATTTATGGTTGAATTTATAATCAGAAAAACATTCACGTTTTTAAGCATTTAAATATTAACACCTTGACCACCGTAATATTAAAAACAAAAAATTAAAATCAGAAATTCTTAATCTGTAAATTTTCAATCCAATGTGATAACCAAAAGCTTTGAGTAATGGAACAAGCAATATCTTCTTGCACGTACGGTGTTCGGTCAAACCTTTTAAGAGGTTGAGCAATATTTATTTCATATCGTGTACTAATTTAAATTTCTTGTATGAAACATATTTATAAAACAAGCTTCCTTGTGTAAAGCAAATACGATTCACTTGGCGCCGGCCGTGAACAAATCTAGTGAGAATCGTGTTTAATTCACATGGCGGTCAACGTGTAAACAATTTATGTTCAGTCTCCAATCAGTATCTTTTAAAAGAGAGAAACTTGATAAAAATTCACTTTAGAGTAAATATGAAATATATACAGGGTAAGTCAAAATGAATATAGCGATTACAAACGGCTATAACTATTTAATGCGTACTTTGAAACCCTGCGATTTTTTTCTATGGGGTTATGTGAAAGGGGTATGGGGGTGTGTATGTGTATGGGGTATGTGCCTCCCATGCCCAAAACAATTGAAGAACTCAAAGTACGCATTTGTAATGCGCTTGCGTCGGTGACTGAACAAATGCTTCAGAATGTATGGCGTGAAATGGACTACCGCCTAGATGTTGTCCGTGTGACCAAGGGAAGTCACATCGAACATCTATGACGTATGTATACAAAATTTTGAAGTTCCGTCTACATTCTGTGTTAATCTTATCGATAAATTCTTTCCATTAAATAATTATAGCCGTTTGTAATCGCTATATTCATTTTGACTTACCCTGTACATTTCCAGTCTCTGAGAATTTTCTGAGAATGTACTAGTGGTAATATAAAATTATGTTTTTCTTTGAAACAAGTAATTTTGAAAATTCTCATTCCTGCAACCTCAGCTTAAGATATTTTGTAATTTATTTTCCTCTATGCCAGCCAAAAATGAACTAGATGAATTCAAGATTTAAGGATGTCAAATAAAACTCCTTAATGTTACTATTAGGTCTTGATGACTGATAGAATGTTCATCGCCTCTCAGACATGCATAAAGATTTATGCGCAATTTGAATCACAAATACTATGTAAAAATTGTTTCTAGTTCTATTGATCTTATGATATAAACTTCTAAACAATGAAATCACACGTTTGTTAGCATTCTATGCTCTCTGATAATATTCTAAAACAAATTAATATAAATAACTTCGCATTTACGGAAATTTGTGCTTAAAAATAGGAGCAAAAGTACATTTTTGTGATTAAAACCATTAATGTATTAATTTGTTTTTCGAAACCTTTGGTTATTAAATAAAGTTCTAACCATGCACTTGTACATAAATGTAACCTTTTCTATTTTTTCGTAAAATTAAATGGGAAAAAATTGACAGGTGTCAAAACATGTTTCTTATATAAATAATAAAATAACCCCAAAGCGGAATCACATGCTATAAATCATAAAATTTATGTTAATTTTGCTAGTGATCAGGAAAACCTAGAAATTATTTTAATTCTTGGAAATTCTCATACTTGCAATATCAGAATAAGATATTTTGTAATCTATTTTCCCTTAAGCCAGTAAATAGTGAAGTAGGTGAATTGAAAATTTGCATTGATTTCAAATAAAACTCCTTTAAATTACTATAGAGACATGATCACTGATAGAATGTACATCACATCTCAGAAAATCTCTAAAGATTTACGCGTAATTTGAATCACAAAGACTCTATGCAAAGTGTGTTGGTATTGATCTAGAGATCTAATCTTCTATACAGTGAAACCACTGTTATGTTAACTTTGTATGTTCTGCGATAACACTGTATAATGAATTAATATAAATAAATAACTTTGTACGTGTGTAAATTCAAGGATTTCGTCATTGTTATACAGATTTAGTTAAAGAAATTTTAAAATAAAAATTTCTATTTTAATATAAAAACATTCATGTTTTAAACGCATTTAAGTATTAAACAATTATTCGAAAGTCTTTCGGTTATTAAACGAAACTCTATACATGTAGTGAAACACAAATTTGTAATTTTGTAATTTTTCATGAAATGAAAAGGAGCTAAAATAACATGCTCCGAAAGATTTTTCTCATATATAGAGGAAAACCAAAACGCATTTTTAAACAACAAAGCACACTAGAACTTACAATTTTCATTATTTTTTTGTGGAAATTTCACTTTTATTGAACACATTTTCCTTTTTTACTTTCTTCTATCTTTACAAGAAGTAAGTATTAGATTCATGAAAATTGTCCTCTTCCAGTTTTCGTTGGATTAGTAGTTTTAGAAGGTCCTGAACACGATTTGACTGTTTTTAGAAAATGTCTGTCTGTGAGTTTGTGACTCTGTCTGTCTGTTTGTCTGTATGTGACAAAATATTTGTGGACACTCTATCTCAAGAACTAATGCACGGAATTTGATAAAAATGTATATTCAGTTAGTCCCTGATATAAATTCATGCGCATTAGTTTTTGGTTTAAATCGCCCAACAGGTGGCTCTGCTATGCTACATTTTTCACAATTTCCGCAATAGCTCTATCTCAAGAACTAATACACTTATTTTCATCAAACTTCAGATTTTGTTAGACCTTGATATAAATAGACGTTGATTACGTTTTGGTGTACATATCTCAACAGGTGGCGCTGCTATTCTACTTTTTAAATGATTTTCGCGATAGCTATATCTCAAGAACTAATTCACAGAATTTCATCAAACTTTAGATTCAGTTAGACCTTGACATAAATAGATGCTGAATACGTTTTGGTGTAAATAGCTCAACAGGTGGCGCTGTTATGCTACTTCTTTCATGATTTTCATGTTAACCCTATCTCAAGGACTAATGCACGGATTTTCATCAAACTTCAGATCCAGTTAGACACTGACAAAAGTTGATGTTGATTAGGTTTTGGTGTAAATCTCCCAACAGATGGTGCTTCTATGCTGTATTTTTTAAAGTTCAAACGATTGTAGCAATAGTCATATCTCAAGAACTAATGTACGGAATTTAATAAAACTTTAGATTCAGTTAGAGCTTGATATAAATTGGTGATGATTCTTTTTAGTGTATGAGAAATTTTTGTGAGATTGAAGAAAGCTTTGTGATTGGCATATCCTAGTACTTTCCCTCTGGAGTAGATATTTTTTACAACCTCCTATAGTGTCTTTCAACATTAAACCGCGTTTGAATTTGCGTATTAGGTTATTTTATTACATTATCAGCAGTGTTAATTAGAAAACAATTTAACCTTTTCTAATGTTTCACTTTTAAAATATAAATTATAAGCATACAACCAGTTTACGCTTAAATCGGGATGAATGAAAAATATTGCAATAGAATGTGATGAATGTTTGAGATGAAAAATAGGTTGAATGAAAATAATTTACAGGGATGAAATTGTAATTTGTCGATTTATATGTATTAAATAAAATATATCAAAATAAAAATATGTTTTTCGTAGCTGACGTTGAATTTTCTATTCAGTAGATTAAGAAATACCTTGAAAAATCGGTATGTCTATATTATTTCTTATCTAAGGCTGACCTAACAGAATTTAATTAAGTCTAAGTTTGGTTATGGGAATATATTTTCTTATCTCCTTCAGCATGAGCAAAATTTAAATTAATTTTGAAAATGAATATTGTGTAAATGAGTGATAATGATGAACTTGGCATTCAAAACACTTCTAAAATTTACACTGTTGTCCATGAAACATAAGACAAAACTTGAACGCTTTCAACTATTGTTGTTATCTGACTGAAGTTTCTTGCAGATAATATGCTCAACATTTACAAAATTTGCGTTAAAATGTTCTGTTTCGCTTTAAAAAAAAAAAAAAAAAAAAAATCGAACTTATTTTCATTAAATACGATTTGAAAAAAAAATTGCTAAATTAAATAAACTATTATTTGTTATTATTGACACACATTTAGACATTAGAATAATAAACACGTTTTATCTTCAAAATAAAATAATTTTAAAACTCGGAAAATTACTATTAAAGAAAGCACAAACATAATGTATACACAAACTTAAACTTTTTAAAAGTAAAAAATTAATGTATCTAGTACTACATTTTGTGATGCCAGGAAAAATACCAATAAATTTAATTACAAAATATAGAGAAATATAATAATTCACAGTGATTGAAAACTCTAAAAGTTTTGAATTTTAGGAATTCGTAAAAATTAAGAATGGCGGGTAAAACATTCATAAGCAAATTTCTTTGCAAATGAACGGTAAAAAAAACCAGAAGAACATTGTGATAAGTAAAGGATGATAAATCGGTTAGATACACAATGCTAAAAGAAGGGCATAGGTAGATGTATAGATATCGGAGCACAATGGTAGATGATTCATTATAATGACAAAGTTGAATGAATAAACGGATATTGCGCAATATATGTTAAATTTAGTTGATATCAAATATAGTATGAATTCTTAATCAAATCTATAAATTGATTTCAAAATACATAAAATTATTTTCTATGGATATAATATAACATAATGGATACATAATGGATACATAATGGATACATAAATTATGGATACATAAATTATTTTCTATGGATTATTTTCTATGGTTTTCCTAATAATAAATAGAGATAAAATTTGCGCATTTTTAAACGAGAAAATCGTTTGATTTCCTAAATTGTGAAAAAAAAAATTCAACAAATGAATGAACTAAAATATTATAAAACTCGGGGATTCAACCCAGGTTTTTTGGGCTACAGATTATCGGCAAAAGTAATTTTTTTTTTTTTTTAAACTTTAAGAGATTTGTACATTTAACACGCGAGAAGTCGCGCATACTCAAGGATGAATGTTTTTTTTACTTTATCACCTTTAAATACAAATAATAATCGTCACCTTATTTAGTTGAAGACAATTGTTACAAATTCGACGATAATGTTAGTTGAATATCACTTTTCGAAAAACTGTTTTGACAATTGTGAAAATCGTACGCTCCCTGTGTATGTCATACCCGGCATGACTGCTCCCGGGTTATTATACATATATATTCAGATTGCCGACTAGCAACATAAACAAGTGGGTAAGTGTGATCGAAGATCGCAATTATACTCTGTCATAAAAATATCTGCCATGTGTACTAAATGCGATATTAAAAAAAATCAATTTCAAAATTAAACATGTTGTATAGATAACTTCAAAATGTTAAAATATGCCAATATTTCCATAATCAGGTTTTTATCATGATTCAATACGTTCCTCAAATTCATATGACGTTCTAATCACTTGCTGATGTCATATCTGCTTGCTTTCTCTATTACTCATATTGATACTCTTTTTGTATTTTTCTCAAACATTTGAAAAAGTCCGTTAAACTTCCAATATGACGTCAGATTAATTTTCATTTTCATTCTCTAATGACATCATATTAACCTGCTTTCTCTACTTACACATACTCATACTCCTTGTATTATTGAGAAATGTTTGAAAATTTCCGTTTTATTACCAGTATGACGTCATATTAATCTTTTTTTTCAATTGGTGAAACTTTTTATTTCATTTTAATTTTTCACGAGGAAATCTTTGAATAGAAAATTAATTATTGTAGAAAAAATTTTATTGTGTATTTTTTAATTGTTGGCAACTGCTATAACGAAAAATGTTTAAATTTAATAGGAAAAGTCTGTTAGATTTTTGGTTTTTTTATCTCTCTATATTAGAATAATACCATTTTTTTCAAAATTTTATGTTTTTCAGCTTCATTGTAGGTATTCAGCTATAAGTACACAAAATTTCACGTCTGTTATATAGTTTCTGAGAACCGGCTCTGTGACGGACAGACACCGAAACGGGACGAATAGGGTTTCGTGAGATGAACGAAACCCTAAAAAGCATTGTATATGAAAAATATCAATAATATGTTCCATTTTTTAAAATTTCCTAAAAGCCATCCTTTCCTATTGGCCGCATATCAGTAGTTAATAGCCTCAGACATCGCAAACAATTTTCTACTTACAGCAGACTCTTTGATTCTGATGGTTTCAGTGGTTTTAGCATGTAGTTTAATTACATGTCTGTTAAATTTTTATTTTACGTATATTATTTTATTTATTTATTCGGGGATTTTTAATTTCGTTATAGATTATCAGCCAGAAACAAAAGCTGAACTATTTCTATTGTTTTAAGTGCAAACGTGTTAATCTGTCATAATGGTGCTGCACGTGATAGATATAGATTTAAAAGCAATTTATGTTTGAAATTAATTTTAAAAAACAATGAAAATTCGGTATATTGCCATACAATTTCAAACAAATTGCATTTGCAATAACTTTTCTTTTTCTTTTCGACGGTATAAAAATTGAAATTGCGCGATGTTTAAAAGTTAAAAGAATTGCAGTAAAACCGAAATTTATTGATCAGGTGTTGCTACAGTCAGTATGGTGTCATCGTTACTCAAGGACATGTTTTTACGTTATAATAGAAATATTTTTCATTATTAAAAAAAATGGGTATTGCTTTCTTCATTTTTATGAGGCTGTGTTCAATTTTGAGACGCGTAGAATAAACCAGAACCAACAGCATAAATCACAACTGGACTGTGTTCAACTTGGCGCAGTTCTACAAGTTATAAATTTACCGAAAGATTGAAAATTTTGAATATATGGATTTAAATACGGAATTCCAGACTGCCACCGGATCTTTAAAAATCTCTGTCGGAGAGAAATGCGGAATCAATCACTGATTTATTGTGCTTTTCTTTTCTAAAGACTCCGTGGTCAGTTGTTTTATTTTATATTTTGTTTCAAATAGGTGAAAACAATGCGCACAAAATTAGCAATTAAAAAAAAAAAAAAAAAAAAAAAAACTTCTCTTCAAGGGATATGTCAAATGCATGTTGCGCAGATGTGTTTAATTTTGGATATAACTATTTCAAATAGAGATTTTCTTCTATAATAATTTCAAAATTCCGCATCATAATTAAGCACATGTACGCACTCTACAAAAACGTCTCGGATGCCCAAATTTTTCCCAACTCACCACTGAACATCGCCTAAGAAACAATTATGCAATGCAGTCTTTTATAAGCATACTATGTGGCCCGTACAGAAAAGACAAAATTTCATTTGAGGCATTTCATTTGAACCTTACGTAAAGGATAAAAATTGATTATTATTTTTTATCTAGAAACAAAACTACAGTAAAAATAACAAATAATAAGATTACTGTGTGAAAATATTTTATTCCTTTTCACCTGTTTTCCTATGAAAAACAGTTTTCCCCTTCACACGGCACAAATGAATGAACTGAAGCATGCATAGTAATTAATATCATTGGTAAAAGTTGTTATAATTAAATAAATATTTCAATGAAACAGATTTCCGTATTTAATTAAACTAAAATTTAAAAAAAATCTTATCCTGATTCAGTATTAAAAACGGACATTTTTTTTTTATTTATGAAAGGCAGTTATATAGATAACATTTTGTGGAATATTCATCAGTTTGATCACTTTTATGTAATTGAAAGCTAAGTATACTCTATTACTATCATTTAGCACACACCCTATATGATTAATCCCATTAAAACCTTCTCCTTTTCCATTGCAAACTCTAATCTCTAAACTAGTATATCTCTATAAACTTCTATCAAGGGATCTTAAGTATTTATTCGAAAATGATAAAAAAAGGAGTTGGAAACAAGCTGTTTCTTTTTAATGCATAATATTCAGGGAGTTTGACCTAATAATTATTTTAGCAAAGTAATAAGGAAATAGTGAGGTAATTTTATTTTAGATAAAGGACAAAATATTTGTATTTATTCATTTTTATAAAAATATTAGATTAGCTCTTTTGCTATTTTACTTTTTCTTTTCTTTTTTTAGTATATTCTAGTCTAGAGATTTTCCTCCGTGATAATCACAAAATTCCGCATAAAAATTAAGCACATGTACCCACTTTCTAAAAACCGCTCGGACGCCCAAAATTTTTCCCAACTCACCACTGAACATCGCCTAAGAAACAACTTTGCAATGCAGCTTTTATAGACATTTCATTTGAACTTTACGTAAAGGATAAAAACTGTTTATAAATTTTTATCTAAAAACAAAACTACAGTAAAAATAACAAATAATAAGCGTAATTGTGAAAAAAAAAATTTCACCTGTTTTCCTATGAAAAACAGTTTTCCTCCTTCACACGGAACAAATAAATGAACTTAACTATGCATAGTAATTGATATCATTGGTGAAAGTTATCATAATTAAATAAATATTTCAATGAAACAAATTTCCGTGTTTAATTAAACTAAAAATAAAATAAATCTTAACCTGATTACGTCCTAAATAACGGACATTTTGTTTATTTATGAAGGGCAGTTATATAGATAAGATTTTGTTGAATATTCATCAGTTTTGTCACTTGTGTGTAATTGAAAGCTAAGTATACTTTATTCCTATCAGTTAGCACACACCCTATATGATTAATCCCATTAAAACCATCTCATTTTCTATTGCAAACTCTATTCTCTAAACAAGTATCTCTATAAACTTCTATCAAGGGATCGTAAGTATTTATTCGAAAATGATAAAAAAAGGAGTTTGGAAAAAAGCTATTTCGTTTTAATGCATAATATTCAGGGAATTTAACCTAATAATTACTTTAGCAAAGTAATAAGGAAATAAAGAAGTAATTTTATTTTAGATAAAAGACAAAATATTATTCGTATTTATTTATATTTATAGAAATATTAGTGAATAGCTTTTTAGCTTTTTTTTTCTTTTTTTTTGAAGAGCTTAATATACCACTAAGAACGATGATAACGAATAAAATTACATTTAAAATTATTTGTAGTATAATATTATAGTAATGTTTTATATTTTAGCATGTTTTTAACACTTTCCAAAATAGTTGAAAAGTGTTTATGAATTCGGTTTGTCTGCACGTCTGTGTGTCCGTCTGTCCGTGCTCTAATTCTCGTAAATTTTCTCGGATTGTCATTAAATTTTTATACATTATTGAATTTTACTATAGTATGCTCGGTATTAAAAATGAAGTGTGTAGAATTAATAGTTCATTTACAGGGACACACAATATAATTCCGTTACATTCTGGTCTATGGTAAAAATCGATTAAGGCGCATTTCATTGATGTTATGATATTTCAAACAAGATGAAATTAACATACATTTTTGAGGTGGACTACAGCATGCTTTTACTAGAGTATACAATTAGTAAAATTTATAGCTTAATTACTAGGACGTACAAAATAATTACTTTACATTGTGATCTATGGGGGAAAATCATTTGCGGTGCATTTTGAACCTGTTATGATATTTGAAACATAATGAAATTTAAAAGGATCATTAAGGTTCAATTCAACTTCTTTTCTATAGGTTACGGAATGCGTAGGATTTATCGTTCGTGTACTAAGACGTACAAGAGAATGCGGTTAAATGACTGACTATCATCGGTAATTCATAGAAGTACTCTGTCCGTTGTGATGTGCAATTTTATATAATTTTTAGTGTATTACGTGTTGTTTTTAAGTGCGTTCGTAATTATATAAGTACTGAACATCTGTAGTCGTCGTCTGGTCCGTCCGTCCGTCTGTCCGTCCGTTCGCATGCAACTGCGCAAAAGCTACCCAACCGAATGGTTCGAAATTTAATATATATAATCGTTGCAGAATTTTGTCGAGTCATTTAAAATTTGATGAAAATCAAATCAAAACTTAAAAATATAATTATAAAAGTTTTCTTTGTTCTATTAAATCTATATAGTAAAAGGGCAAGTCATGTGACTGATTTAAACAAATACGGACTAACCACATCTTTTTCCATATGCCAAGCAGACAATTTTATTCAAAATTATTTTTTCGAATAAAATTGCATAAAAGTTACATTTTTATAAAGATCGTTCCAAAAAATTGTTTGCTTGAGAGAAGAGTTACATTAGAAAATGTATAGATTCTGAGATAACTTCAGTGAAAATTAGGTTAACAGCCGAATATCTCAATCCATTAAAGTAAATAAATGCAGGGGATTAGTTCATTATGAGTCATAGAAATATTAAACAATGGAGGTAATCATTCGCAAAGCACGATTTCCATGAAGAATTTTCCAGCACTGTCTGGTGTCGAAAAAAAAAATCGCACCTGTAAACATGGCATACGTAATAAGAAAAAAAAGGCATCCTCATTTCGCACATAACAGACGATATAATTTATTTCACTGGAATAATAACGATGATTCTTTTTTACATTGTAAAAATAGTTATAGCACGAAACGAACGCACCTCATTTGTCACGTTTAACGTACAATTTCCAACTACTTAATTGCTGTAGATCTAACTCAGGTCTGCAATAAAGACTTCGAATATGGGCAGTCATTGATATAAATGGATTTTTAGTAAGTTATGTATTTTTTAAATAACTTATTTAGATATATCATTTCATCGTATGAAAAAATTAAATTTCTTAGTAATATTCTGTTAGTGTTGGAAGGTGTTTCGTAATCTATGCGGAATGCATGATTTTTCGTTTTTGTCTAAGTAAAAAATTGAATGAGAAATAACCGAGCATAATTATTTTCGCTAAGCGAAATTAGTAGAATTTTAATACAGCATGTGCAAACTGCATTCGCATATGTGAATCTTTTCTTGAATTCTATCAAAAATAAAATTATGAGAGCATTTCATAATTCTGAAATGCTTTTGGTCTTCAGCGTATTCATATTCGTATATTTTATATTGTAATAAATTGAACATAAAATATATTTCGTTTCTAATCAAGAAAGTTAAATGCTAATGCATGAACCTAAGTATGCATCTTAATTACTTTCACTTATTCATGTTAATTAATTTTATTACAAATAAGTAAATATTTCATTGAAACAAATCTGCTCATTTCATTAAACTGAAAGCAAAATAAATCTCAGCGTGACTACGTATTGAATAATGGGCATTTTATTCAATTATGAGGGGCAGTCATATTGATTTCATTTCGTGGAATATTCATGAGTTTTATCACTTTTATGTGATTGAACGACTAAGTATACTTCATTTCCATTCATTTAGCACACACCCTATGTGATTAATCCCATTAAAATATATTTTTTTCTTTTGCAGACTCTAATCTCTAAACAAGTATCTCTATAAACGTCCATCTAGGGAACTTAATTATTCATTCGAAAAAGATAAAGAGGGGGTGGGATAGTACTTTTCCGTTTTAATGCAAAATATGCAGGGGTTAAACCTAATAATTATTTTAGCAAAGTGATAAAGAATGAGTGAGAAGATTTTGTTTTAGATAAAAGGCAAAATATTCGAAACTATTCATATTTCTAGTAATATCAGATACTTATGTGAGATTTATATTTGCATGAGCTTAAAATAGAATTTGGATACGAATTATGTGGGATAATAGATATTTTTATTTTCATTTTTAGATCTATTTGTACTTTATTCCTTTAATTTACTATTAAATGTTTATTTATATTTTTGTTTATTGACTTAAAAACTTACTTTCAAATGAGGTCTTTTATACGAAAAGCAATACCGATTGAAAAATTGTATATGATATTTTAGAAGTTTGCAAAATACATTCATTATTGATTACGTGATTTAATTATTTTTAACTTTTGTTTAATATTTTTATTAATTCTGAAAGTACGAAAACTTATTTTATCTCTTCTGTTCCTGCATTTCTCTTCTATTCCATCTAATCCTGCATCTAATAAAAAAAAAAATATTAATCCATAAATCTTTAATTTGGAATGACAATAATTCCAGAAGAAATCATTCAACATTGCCTTTTAAGAAATGTAACTATAACTGTCCATGATTACCTCGAAACTCTGAAAACGTTACGGTAGAAAATATAGCAGATAGAGAGAAGAAGTCAAAACTAGAAAAACTATGCAATTAATTTCATCTTCGTATTTATTATATTTAGAGAATTGTTTGATTGTATAATTCACGTGTCATCTCGTTTTTTCTATCTATTATGCATTTTATAAACTTATAATTTCTGACCTTCCGTTTTTTTATTGTCAAATAAATATAATCTGAACCAGAAATTATATTTAGTGAAAGGAAAGAAATAAATGCTACATAGAAACAAAAAATATGTTTTTTTGGCTTGAAAAAACAAAACAAAACGGAATGTTGGTACGTCTGTGTATGGATTTCAAGTGCACATATTAAAAATTAAAAAAATAACCTACGATAACTAAATATATTCATCCTGTATTTTATTTAAAATAAAATAAAATACAGAAAATCTCCAAAAATACAATTTACAGAAGAACAGTTACATTTGAATCTCTTAAACGTCCTGGTATCATATATATATGATGTAAAAAACATATATATTTGTCAATTTGTTCAAAATTTATAATTCCTTAATATTTTCTAAAAGTTAGTTGATATCTTAATTTAAATTCAATATATTTTAAAGTAAAGTGATAACTATCCCATTCCGCATCTTTTATTAACCGCATGAAAGTTATTTACTATCTTTTCTGTAGTATTACTAGTTCATTTACAGGGATACGCAAAATAATTCCGTTACATTATGGTCTACGGGGAAATAGTTTAAGGCGCATTTCTTTGATGTTACGATATTTCAAACATAATGAAATTAATATGCATTATTGGGGGGGGGGACAACAGAATGATTTTACCAGAGTATACAATTAGTAACATTTATAGTTCAAATTAAAAGGCGACGACTGTTATTTTAACATGTATGCACATTGATATTCTATAACATTCTTTTAACGGCAATCCCCGCTCTGTACATCTATTAAAGATTACAGCTGTTGTACATCTGCGGTGCCTTTTTTCTATCAAATGTCAATTATACGCTGTAACTAGAATGCAAACAGTGCATATTTTCCAACTGCCAGTCTTGCATTTCTCATTAAAATCTATTCACACCCTATATTACATTTCGCTGTTCTCATAACAATCCGCAGGTGGACTCTTCTAAATTATGCCATTTTGGATAACGCGCATCGTATTGTATGCCTGCCCATGCAAAATTAATATAGCCCACCATATATATCGCCCACACAAAATTAATATAGCTATCTACTAAACCGCCGTAAATTCCGAATAGCCATTTAATTGATACACATGTACATATGGCAAAATTCATGATGAATGTTTGCGCACATGTGAACCGCAAAATTTGGTCAGACTTCACTTAGCCACTGTATAGAGAAGAGATATTAGTCTATTACGAACGTGCTTCTGATAGATGCTTTTCCCGCCGTGCATGCAAACGTATCATCAAACACAAAAGCCCAAACATCCGTACCCAGGCCAACAACTGCATGACAACATATATGGCATAAGTAATTTTATTTTTGTACAATCTATAGTTGTATTTTAATTATGCCAGTGAAATAATGATTTTTACTTTGATTTTTACCAAACCTTGTGTGCATGAGAGTTAATATTTTTAATGTTTTAACTTAAATAAAAATTGTAGTAGATAAAATGTATGCATTAAATTAAAAAAAACCGTGACTTTTCATTATTTGAAAAAGATTTATGATGTATATACTTAATTTAAGAAATTGAGTGACAGACAGCTATATCTTTCTTTGGCTAAATTTTCTTTTAATAATTATGTTTGTCACACATATACATGTTTACTGAAAAAGCAATTTCAGATGTCAGAAGAATATTTGAGTTTTTAATCTGAATAATAAAAGAATTATAAAGAGATAATATTGAACAATCTGCAGATGCCGAAAAATAATCACAGGGATAACAAAAGTATAACAACGTGAGAGTGCAAAGGGGGAAAAAAATGGGAAATAAAACACTTCCCAGTTTGGCCGAAAATGCGCTTTGAGAAACAAATTCTAAAGTTAATCGTAGTCGTTAGAGCTCTATTTTTACAATTCCAAATAATAAAACAGTTGAAGTAAATCAAATAAATTCCATTTCTTTTGGAAAATAATCATGTATGTTTTATTTAAAATGCATAACATATGGGAACTGTTGCATTTTAAATTCCAAAGTCTTGTTAAAGATGAGAACAGAAATTCTTAAATTCAACATAATTTGATCGATTTCAAATTTCTCTCTGGTTTCCGATTCGCATTGCATCTTTGCTGTTTAGTTTGAATTTATTGTGCGGACCTAATGGGTACATAATTGATTGGTTATAACTATTTTCCTCTTTCTTTTTTTTCTATAGGACGGCTTTTAATCGTTATGTTCTGGCCTAAATCACAAATACTTTTACTTAAGAAATGTCTTTTTAAAACAGTTTGTTTTACTAAAGTATTGAGAAAAATAAATCAAGACTGAATATTGAATTTCATCCAAAAAACGAAATAAATAAATAAGTAAATCAATAAAATAAGCAAAACAGTTCTCCAAAGAAATATTTATGTACAAATACATCCTTGAATAGAATGTTTTCAAATAGATTTTTTTTTATTTAAAAAAAAGAAAAAGAAAGAAAGAAAGAAGAATTGTTGGTTCGAATTGATAAAAATAAAAATTTGCTTCAAATATTTGGAAATATTTGGTAAATGTTTGGAAATCTGACAAGTTTTGTTATCATCAACTAAAATGCTTCATTTTATGTTGATTGCTTGAATTATATTGAAGTTGAACAAAAAAAAAATGATTTCTAAAATGAATTTTCAAAATCTACTGAAGTTATCAGATTTTAGCCATTTTTATTAATAAATGAGCTACCAGATAGTTTTTAAAATATTTATATGAACTGCTTTATTATGAAGCATTGTTTAATGTTAAGCATAATAATAATTGTTATTGTGTAAGTTTAATTTACTTGCATTTTTAAATAAATATTTTGGAATAAAATCCATAAAACAATTACTTCGATTTAATGTGACATTAGAAATTTAATTTTTGTTTATCTGAATTAAATATTTTATAAGGGGGGTCAGGTAAGTTGAAATGTAGAAAATGGACCTAAATTTGATCGTGGATTAGGTAGCCTGTAATTATTTTAGACCATTACTTATTTTTGCATTTATTTCTTTATGTTTTATAAAAATTAAAAATATTTGTTAATTTGTAAAAAGCTATAAAAAAGTTTAAATTTTGTACAACAAAATTATTCTTAAAAGCTACTTTTGACAGGCTTTCGAAGTTGAGGATCCATATTTTGGAGTCATCATATCTTCTTTACTCTCTGTTATAGATAAAATAAAATATATTATTTTAATATACATAATATTTGATCATTTTTTACCACGTACAAACAAGAAAAAAAGCAATAACAAGCATAAAGAAAAAATAGACGTTTGAAAAATATGGAATCTGGACTGCAAAATCGTGACAAAACAAGTTCGTCAAGATTCATTTTGTTGTACAATATGAAAAGTTTTGTTATTATTATTTACAGTGTAACAAATATATCTATTTTTTCTATAACACATTAATAAATAATTGCAAATTTAAATAAAAGTCTAAATTATTTAAAAGCTTCCTAATCAGTCAATTTTCGTCATTACAAACCTTATTTGGTCCTCTTAAAAAAATAGACAAATTTTCAACCGAATTACTTCTTGTTACTTTTATTGTTCTAAAGATTGTAAGTTTTTCTTTATCCACTCAATAAAGCGAACATTTCTGACTTACTCACGAAATCATCTTTGAACATAAATGAATGAAAATAGCATGGGATTATCATAAACATTACTACTTAGCTGCGTAAGAATAAAGGAGCAAATTTCATTTTTACATAAATGAGAAACATCTTTATTTATACACGGTTCTTTCGTAGTGAAAATTTTACAAGAACAATCGCGCCGAGAAAATCGAACTAAAATACTAAATTTGAAAAAGAAAAAAAAATAAATAATGGTACTTTTCGGTTATCCGGGCGCCAGTGAAATTTATATATCTATGTATACATATATATACATATATCTGTACATACACACATTTATATATGCATGTATGTATATATACATATATATATACACAAACATATATGTGTGTATGTATACATATATATGTATATATAGATATATACATTTCACTGGCGCCCGGCTAACCGAAAAGTACCAAAGTAATTTACCATTACAGAAAAAATGGAAAAAGTACTAAACATTATGGAATCGGAATAATAGCAACTGCAAATTTATTGAATTTTGGATTGTATTTACCTTTTGAATGTGTCAGAAAATATGCATTTAATAAGCAATTTAGAACTCCAAATAACTTCTTTATTAATATGTCCTATATTTATAAGAAAATACCATCAATTTTTATTTCACTTAATTATACGAAAAGAAACAAATTTAAAGTTAAAATATATTAATAAATAAAAAGTAATGCTTTAATAAAATGTCATATAGGAAAGCTATCTTAAAAGAGTCTCTGGAAATAATATCTAAAAAAGAAATTATCTGTAACGATGTATTATCATATGATATCCACGCAGTCTGGAATACATGATTGATTAACCTGTACTTATTTTTGAAATGTTGAATGACTTTTCCCATTTTACATTCCACACCCTTGAAGTAAAATGGTTTGTTCCAGGAAGGCTAGAAAATGCGAAGAGACAACAACTCAACATAACTATTAGTTTTTCACTTATGATGACCGAGTAAGTTCGGTTGAAAACGTTTTGAAATTTTAATAGGACTTTAATGTGCTTTTAAATGTTTTATGTATGTTTTTATGCACCTTCAAGCAATATATTTACATTTAGTTGTATTTTTTATGAATTTTAATTATTAAACAAGGTGAATTTGCACTGAAAATTTAGTTTTTTTTATTAAAATGTACAAACGGTCGCTTCCTGAATCTAAAAAATTCTCTAAACAAAAATGACAGAAAATAATATTTTAAAATCAATTTTCGGCTAAATTTTATTTTCCGAAATATATCGTAAACAACCTGATATCATATATATCGCATAAGTCATTTTCTTTTTCCAAATTCTTATAGTTGTATTTTATTTATGATAAGTTAAATGATGATTTTTACCTTGATTTGAATAAAATTAAATAAATTAAAAAAAAAATTAAAATTAAAAAAATTAAATAAAAAACGCTGGTTGTTCATTATTTTTAAGAGAGTTATACTGTATATGCTTAATGTAAGAAATTGACTGACAGACAGTTAGACAGACAATAGTCTAGTTGCCACACATATAAATCTTTTTTCACAAAGCAATTTCAGATGCCAGAAGAATATTGGAATTTTTAACCTGAATAATAAAATAATAATAGAGATATAATATTGAAAAATCTGCAGATGCCGAAAAATAATCATAGAGATAACAATAGAATAACAATAAGTGACTGCAAAGGGAGAGGTTTATGGGAAATAAAACAATTCCCAGTTCGGATGAAAATGTGTTTTGAGAAACAAACTCTAAAGTTAATCGTAATCGTTGAAACACGGAATTTGCATGTTTTTTAAACTTCCACATAATAAAACAGTTGAAGAAAATCAAATAAATTCTATTTCTTTTGAAAAAGAGTAGTGTATGTTTTATTTAAAAGGCAAGTGATATAACATATGGGAACTGTCGCATTTTAAATTCCTAAATCTTGTTAAAAATGAGAATAGAAATTCTTAACATAATTTGATCGATTTCAAATTTTTCTCTGTAGTCCGTTTTGCATTTCTTTTGACAGAAATATTTATTAGAAAATTTTAAACTTTTTCATGAACAAGAAAATTGTATTAAAGTTTACAAAAGCTAAAAGGGAAGATTAAGGGAAAGAAAACATTTACCAGTTTTGTAGAAAATGTGTTTTGCGAAACACATTCTAAAGTTAGTCGTGACAACAAAACACGGCTTTTAAACAAGCAGACAACAAAACAGTTGAAGACAAGTAAGTAAATTCTATTACTATTGAAAATAGTCGTATATATATATATATATTTATTCAAATAGAAAGAGATGACATCGACACAGTCTCATTTTATACGTTATTACTATATATTCTTAATTCTGTTAAAAACGTAAATTCCGAAGAAGCGGATTCCGAATTTGCATTTCTTGTTATAGAAATATTTATTAGAATATTGTAAACTTTTCCGAATAAAAGAAATTTGTGTTAAAGATTTCGACCTTCTCAATTTTCAACTGCAAAATATAATATCTATAATATTTATTTTACTAGATATTTTCAAGTACATGCATTAACTTTTCTTGCATGATTTGAGAGAAAACTACATACTCACAAATTTACTGAGCTAATTTAAACCATTAAACCTCATGTTAGATTTTATAATAATTTTAGAAATCGTGGACGTTATTGGTTATGAAATGTTAGGATTAAACACAAATAACGAATACAATATCAGACGAAGTGCAAACAATAACAAAATTATTCTTTGAATATCTGAATATCATATATATGGTCATTTTGTCTAAATATGATGACTCATAAATACGACAATGTTCTTGTACCTAAAATATTATCCTAAGAATTTTACATAAGTGATATATATATATAATGAAATTCGAACTTCGGGAACTAAATGCGAAACATTTAACTGCCTTTAAAACGTGTTCTTTAAAAGAATATCTCATTACAATATACATCATTCTCATTTAAGCGTCCGCAGTTCTCCCTAAATGTGGTAAATAATCGGATTACTTGTTTCTGTTTTTTAACTTTGAAGATTAAACAACCCTGTTGACGGCAAGGCTCCGAACATCTGTTTCAGCTGGATAAAGTGAAAGTAGGAAAAGGCGACACGTTTTTAAATTGGACGTGTTTTAGATTATTCTACGAATTTTGGTGACTGGTTCTTTCGGATATATATTCGCTGCATATTTGATCCGTCAAATGTTCGTTTCGTATATGTATATTGTTCCTTATTATTGAATACATATCAAAACTCTGTGTCATCTGTGCGAAGTTATTAAGTAATGAAAGTCACACATCTTTGAAAATCTCGTTATCGATCATGGAGGAGAAAATTTTAAAGTATATTTTCTGTTCATCAATTATTTAAGGACCTCTATCCTGGATGCTTCATTTCTCTTTACAATGTAACATTCCCATTATACCAAATAAAAAAAAAATTCTCATTATAAACAAATAAATGAGTAGAATTCTTAAATTTATCTTAAAGAATCAAAAAATTAAGTTTCACACAATGTGTTTTATTACTTAAAAGAAGATAAAATTGTAAAAAAAGATGTTAAACTATATTAATATTAATCAGTGTAATTTACTTCAAGCACTTTCAGTTACACACATACCGAAATAATCATCATAAGGGATAAAATACAAACTGTCATTACCAACGGCTTACTTTCACAATCTCCACTTTATCCGGGTACTAGAGAAAATCTATTTTTGCAACCAGGTTTGTGTGTGATTCCAATTGCTCTTGGTGCATGGGTGAAAGTTCTTCTCAAATCCATACTCTCATCTTAAAAGATGTCTACAGACGCAATATCAACAAAAATGGCAGGTGGAATGGAATAATGGTGGAACTGGACGGTACACATACCAACTCTTATCGCCGGTCTCAATCGGTGAGAACTTAATAGTACATCGCAGAAAAATCTACATCTTCGCGACAAACCATAGCTCATTTCGTTTGTACCTACATCTTTTTGACAAATCTCCTTCTCTATTATGAATTTGTGGACATCGTGGAACATCATAACATTATTTGCTGAACTGCTCTCTTTCATCAACATATCATATTAGACAGCCTACTAAAATTCCCTTGTCCAATTGTTTCCAATACGTTATAACTCGAACAAATCTCCTTCATAATATAATATCCAGTGTTAAACTGATAGAAAATAACCAGCTATTATTTCAAAACGCATCAGATGCTGCTCCTACAGAAGTTTAGTGACTTTGGTGACTCTCCATACTTTAATTTAGACCTATATTGTAACTAATTTCATATTTTCATTTTCTTTCTGTTTTGTGTTTGTTTATATTTGGAGAAATATTTTAAAGATATGTCGGCTTTCTTTGGGAGATTGGCCGGGCCATGCTTCTTGGTTAGGGTCTTTGGATAGTGGAAATCTCCACTGAGCGGGGCTTATAGAGCTTTAGCCAATCGGTAGGCCACTCCGCTCAGCTGAACCTGAACTTGTGTATGGATGGGTGACAGGAGAAAAAAAAGGTGGGCGGTAGAATATTATTCATTTTATAACTCTGCAAGCAAACTTAACCATATACATCCCAATCTCAATATGTTCTTTTAAAGAAAAAAGAAAAAAAAATATATATAAAATTTAGTTTTTGAACTTGAAATACGCTTTTCATGTTCGTTACGAAATATATGGTAGATATTTTTCTTTAACCCATTAAGACCTAGCGGTACCATATGGTCCCGAGATAGCTTTCAACCATTTTGTTGTTTGAATACCAATATTTTTAAAAGAAATATTCTCCGTATTTGATGACAGGAAATCCATGATAAAAGGAGACTAAAGTTGCTGTTCTGAAAAATTTGGTATAAAATGCAATTTTTGCATTTTAAAGTGAAACATAATTTTGTCCTTAATGGGTTAATTCATGTACTAAATGTAATTATTGGTCTTTCCATTTGCTGTAAGATAAAAGCAGATTTCAGCTGCTAGAAGGATTTCACTCACCGAAAATTAAAAAGAGAACCTGAACAATATGGCAAATAATTTGATTTTGTAACATTTTTTGCGACAAAGTAATTTCAGATATCTGAAAAAAATACTATTTATTTCTCTAAATAATGAAAGAAATATGAGAAAAGATCTGGTCAATCTGTAGATATCGAAAACAAACATATATGGGAATAATAATATGGGACAAAACATGGGACAAAAAATAACAAATACATTACAATGTCAGATCAAAAAGAGGGAAGATGAAGGGACACAAATTCAAAAGTTAATTGTGATTGTCAAAACACAGTTTTTACACTTTCAGACAATAGAACAGTTGAAGACAATTCAATAAATTATGTTTGTTTTTATAAGAACCATGTCCCTTTTTTATTAAAATGTCAATTCATAATGTTTAGCATTTAAACTGTCACTTTTTTACCTCTGTCAATAAATTAAAAGCAAAATTTCTAAACTCTACAATGTTTAATCGATTTTAAATATTGATTTGGATTCCAATTTTCATTTTTTATGGACATATTTGTATGAAAATTATAAATTATTTTGTGAGGAATAGAAATGTATTACAGTTTTTTACCTTTTCTTTAATATAAATTTTTTCTTCCACCAAACGGAATTTACTGTTTTTTCTTTCATATACACATATTGATCATCCGTATGATTTCCAAGAAATCTAAGCATTAGTAAAACCGTTCACATACTTTACGGAGAAAAAGACTTATGCATAATAATATTTCATACATTTTATCAGAAATCAGAGTCTTTATTTTCATTATTAATTATAATTATTTACAATATGAGACTCAATATAAAAACAGCTAACGTATCTCTTCAATTTAGTACAGAAATATAATTCCAGCTATTATTATTTTTTTCTTATCAACAATAAGTATTATTAAACGAATCATATTCCAGACATTTCATTTATTTTTGGAATAACATTTACTTTATTATGAAAATATAAAACATTTTCTGTATATTTTTTCAAATGAAAAAAAAATTGTAATTGGAAGTACTTTATTTAATTTTATTACGAAATACTTATTACATTAAATCTTCAACAATTTTCTTTAATTCAAGGAAGTATAAATACTGAACTTTCCAATTTCTGTGCAAAAGATGCAATTTTTGGCATCAGAAAATCTTTTAAACACTAAAAATATAAATAAAATAAATAAAATAAATAAATACAACATATATATATATATATATATATATAATTGAAACACAACAATTTGGTAGATAATGCGATTTAAACATTAGCGATTTAAAAAATTTCAGATATCGGAAAAAATTATTAATTTGAAGGTTTATAATATATATATATATAATAAAAGCGTGTCTTTTTTATTCAAATAGCAAGTTATAACATAAAAACTGACGTATTTTAAATTCTAGACCCTTGTTAAAAATGAGAATCGAAATTCTCAAACTCTATAGAGTTTGATCGAATTCAAATTTCGCTCTGTATTCTGATTTCCATTCCTTTGGTCAGAAATATGTATTAGATAATTGTAATTTTTTTCTTTTTTCTTTTTCTTGGGAGAATGGGAGAGAAAATAACTACATTAAATATTTTGCCCTTTTGTTTAAATCTAAAAATTTATATTAATACATGTATGTAGTATTTTTGCAAGGTTGATAAAAAAAATAGCATTAATTTTAATATTAATTTACTTAAAACTAATGATCCCAATGTTAGGATTCACAATTTTTCCCGGAAATATTGACCATTATTAGTTATTAATCCCTTTACGACGAGCTTCGCATTTTCGTGACTCATAAGTTGCTCAGAATCCTTGATTAAATGGACAAATTTTCCTTATTTAATCACAAAATTTCTGCGATATAATTAAGTAAAATATCTATTCTGAATTTCCAGTGAAAATAGTTTACAAATTCTGTAAAAGACGCTCGTACACTGTAAAAAATGACGAATGTTTCTTATTTTATGAAAGTATGCTATCACCACGAACTAAAATATAATATAATCTTCTGAGTTATCCGAAATTTCAAATAGCATGTTACATTGTCTTTTGAATCCCCAGAAACGAATACATTTTCAAAATTTAAAGAGTAATTTATAAAAACAAATTATTTTTAGCTGCCCGAATTTTTCAGAAACGTTTCCGAAGGGATTTTATAGTGTATTAATTAGTGTCCTCAGCCTGGAATACCTGTTTTTCGAATGCTATGAATTCTGAAGTAAACATTTTCCTGCTCAAAAAAAATTTTTAACAGACAAACATGCAAAATTAACAGCGTTAACAATAACATTAAAATTAAGAATATTTCTTTACTCTTTCATGTATAAATTAACTTATGCGGCTGAAAACGTGTACTTGAGAATGGATAATATTCGAAAAACAGGTATACCAGCCTGAGGACACTCATTAATACACTATAAAAACCCTTCGGAAACGTTTCTGAAAAATTCGGGCAGCTAAAAATAATTTGTTTTTATAAATTATTCTTTAAATGTTGAAAATGTATTCGTTTCTGGGGATTCAAAAGACAATGTAACATGCTATTTGAAATTTCGGATAACTCAGAAGATTATATTATATTTTCGTTCGTGGTTATAGCATATTTTCATAAAATAAGAAACATTGGTCATTTTTTTACAGTGTAGTGAATAGGTCAATAATAATTTATAAATAAAGGAAGCATTACGATGCGTATTGTAAACGATAAAGAATAATTCTTTGAAACTCGTATATTAATAAATTTTAAGTTAAATATTTTTTTCTTGTAATCAGCGATATGCATCCTTTAAACTATGTATCCTTGACAAGTTTATTCCCCTTATTTCGCAACATAAACTATATATTTTTCACAGAAATAATTCCGAATACCTTCAATATTGCCTTTTAATTCAAGGAAATTGTAAATACTGGCCATTCCATTTGCACTAAGATAGAAGTCGTATCTGCAGTTAAAATAATTTCAATCACACACACACACATAAGAAAAAAAAAAGCTTCCCTGAAGAATTTGGTAAATAATCTGATTTTCAAACCTTTATATTTACAAAGCAATTTCACAGGGAAGAAGAAAATTGGATTATTTCCCTGAATAATAAAATAAATATAGAGAAATATTACCGAACAACTTGCAGACACCGAAAAATACTCGCATCGATAACAAGAGCATAACAATATGTGACTGCAGAAGGAAAAAGATTAAGGGAAATAAAACAATTCCCAGTTCAGGTGAAAATGTGTTTTGAGAAACAAATTCTAAACTTGATCGTGATCGTTGAAACACTCTTTTTACACTTCCAGACAATAAAACATTAAGAGATAAGTCAATAAATTCGATTACTTTTCAAACTTACTGTACCCGTTTTTATTTAAATTGCCGTTGCGTTTTAAATTCTAAATTCTGTTAAAAATGAGAATAAGTTTTCTAAACTTAACAGTGTTTGATAGACTGGGAATTCAAATTTTCATTTCTTTTTAAAGAAATATTTATTAGAATATTGTAAACTATTTTCTGAAAAAAAAAAAATATATATTTCGAATGTTCTTTTCTGTTTCTTAGGTGAGTTCATAATTATATAAATACGTAGCACCTATAGTCATAGTCTGGTCCGTTCGTCTATCTGTCCGTCCGTCCGTCTGTCCGCATATAACAGTGAAAAAACTATCCAACCGAATGGTTTGAAATTTAATATATATAATCGTTACAGAATTTTGTCGAATCATTTCAAATGTTATGAAAATCGAATTAAAAATTTAAAAGATATTACTAAAAGTTTTCTTTATTCTATTAAATCCTATCATACGTAATCTATATAATAAAAGCGCACGTCATGTGACTAAGGAAAACAAATACGGGCTAACCACATCTTTTTCCATATGCCAAGCGGCCATTTTTAGTCAAAATTAATTTTTCGAATAAAATTGCGTAAAAGTTACGTTTTTAGAAAGATCGTTAAAAAAAAATGTTTGCTTGAGACATCAGTTACAATAAAAAATGTATAAATTATGGTTGGGTTGATTTATGCCGGCCAATTATCAACACGAGGAATATAGACCCTAGGGGGAGGTGCCCTCCGTGGGGGTCTTTCTAAAGGATCCTAACCCGTATTTACGGCAAGGTTAGAAGAAAACCACGGACAACTCCGAACGGTTAGGTCGACGAGCGCGACAGGGGTTTTGAACCCAGCACCTCCCGTCTACCAGCTTTGAGAACAGAACCTCTCAGCCAGTATAGATTAGGAGATAACTTCAGTGAAAATTAGGTTAACAGCCGAATATCTCAATCCATTAAAGTAAGTAAACAAAATATTCATTCATCGTGAGTTTTAGAAATGGAAATCATTCGCAAAGCAAAATCTCCATGGTAAATTTACAGCGCTGTCTGGTGTCGAAAAAAACATTCGCATCTGTAAACATGGCATATGTAAAAAGGAAAAAAAAGGCATCCTCATTTCGTTCATAGCAGACGATATAATTTATTTCACTGAAATAATAACGACGATTTTTTATATTGTAAAGTTAGTTATAGCCTGAAACAAACTCACCTCATTTGTCACGGTAATGTATAATTTCCAACTTGTTTCAAACTGAAATAGAATGTCGACATTAATAATTTTAATAGATGTTTTTACATGCGTGCATGAAGTTTTTTTGCAAGATTTGTAAGAAAAACTAAATAATAATTGTAAACCTGAACTGTATAAGATGTTATGTAACATTTTTTCGTAGAAGAATACATTACGCTTTATGATATTACATTGTAATGATACGAATTATAAACGAATTTTAAACTTAACAGAGTTCGACAGATTTTGTGTCCGGATTCGAATTTGCATTACCTTTGAAAGACATGTTTATTAGAAAATTTTAAACTTTTCGGTGAAAGAAAATATATTTTGAGCGTTTTTTTTTCAAACTACAATCGGATGTCGACATTAATAATTTTACTAGATGTTTTTACATGCGTGCATGAAGTTCTTTTGCAAGATTTGTAAGAAAAACTAAATAATAATTGTAAACCTGAACTGAAGAAGATGCTATGTAACATTTTTCTCAAAATTTATTCATATTTGTTGATGAAGATGTTATGCATTATGATATTACATCATAATAACACGAATTATAAATAAATCCTAAACTTAACAGAGTTCGACGGATTTTGTGTCCGGATTCAAACTTTGAATTACTTTTGAAAGAAATATTTGTTTAAGTTTTGAGCTTTTTTTTTTCAAACTACAATCGGATGTCGACATTAATAATTTTACTAAATGTTTTTACATGCGTGTATGAAGGTGCTTTGCAAGATATGTAAGAAAAACTGAATGAGAATTGTAAACTTGAACTGAAGAAGATGCTATGCAACATTTTTCTCAATATGTATTCATCCTTGTAGATGAACATATAACGCTTTATAATATTACATTGTAATAATGCGAATTATAAACGAATACTAAACTTAACAGAGTTCGACAGATTTTGTGTCCGGATTCAAATTTGCATTACTTTTTAACAGAAATATTTATTGGAAAAAATTATAAATTTTTCCCTAATATATATATACAGGGTGATTCATAAAAGATGGGCAGAACTTTAAGGGGTTATAGTACACTTAAAGACAAATAATATTAAATAGGAGACTAAGGGTCCCAGACGTATTCCCAAGGAGATAGGGGGCATTAAAGTTTAGGGTCCGAAATTTCAAATGATTATAAAACATGGAAAAATTGGTCGATTCGTTTGCGGTTTTTGCAAAAAATTTTCTTTATGCCAGTATTTTCTTGAAATAAAATTTTAAAGTTCAATTTCAAAAAATGCCGATAGGGGGCGCTTTAGACTTTGGAGTAACAAACAACTATTTTTTAACGTTATTTTTTGTATTTCTTTAAATGATTTCGAAAGCTTAGACTTAAACTTAAATTTTGATCTAAAAATCTGAGTCCTAACGAGTAGTTAAGTAGCGTAAACTGAAATTTGAAATTTGAAACCCTTCTCCCCCCAGAACAAAAATCAGTTATTCCCGATCTTTGTGTCGTAGATTAGGCTCTAACTACTGCCGCGTTTTGCTAAAATTATTCTTTATGTCAGTATTTTCTTGAAAATAAATTTTAAAGAAAATTTTCAAAAAATTCCGATAGAGGGCGCTTTAGACTTTGGAGTAACGAACAACTATTTTATACCGTTATTTTTTGTGTCTCATTAAATGCTTTCTAAAGCTTAGACTTAAACTTAAATTTTCAGCTCAAAATCTGAATCGCTGAGCGTGGTTCAGTAGCGAGGGGAGGGGGTTCAAATTTCAACTTCTGAACATAGTTCAGTTTGCACTACTTAACCATGCCCAACGATTCTGTGCTGTGATACAAGGCAAAAATACAACTTTCGTCAAGGACTGCATAGTCGGAATTCACTCATAAAGGCACTGGCACAGTTGGAAACGTCGCTCATGCAAACGTTAAAGCTCCATTCCTGACGCTAGTCACCGGGTGAAGAAGGAAACAGAAAGTATGCAAATGTCAAATGGGGAAGAAGAAGAACACGTATGCAAAATTTCGACACGATTCAGGCATAAAAACCACTGAACGGTGAGTCAAGTGTAAGTCGCTGTAGTAATGAATCGGAAGATGGTGCCCTTCACGAATAAGGAAAAGGCTGAGATGCATTTAATTTACGGAGCGGCAGATGGAAATGGTGCAGAGGCACAACGAATGTACGGAGAGCGATTTCCTAACAGGCGGTTGCCTAACCGCAAAACTTTCGAGCGCTTGCACAGACAGTTGTGTGAGACGGGATCATTTCTCGCTTCCCGGTCGAATGCAGGTCGTGCAAAAAAGGACGAATCAGTAGTTGTTGCAGAAGCCATTCTGGATGTAGTAGCGGCGCAGCCAAGTACAAGTACACGAACAGTGGCTAGCCAGGTGGATACCTCACAGTCCACGACTTGGAGGGTACTGAAGGATGAACATTTGCTCCCGTTTCATGTGCAACGAGTCCAGAAACTGTCTCCAGGGGATTATCCAAATCGTATTGAATTCGCCCGCTGGTTTCTGCAGCAGAACGCGCTAAATCCACATTTTGGACGAACTGTGCTTTTCACCGATGAATGTACCTTCACACGTGAAGGTACATTTAACACACACAATGCACATGTATGGGCGGATGTCAATCCACATGCTACGTATCCACATGCTCATCAGAGACGCTTTTCCATCAATGTTTGGGCAGGAATCCTCGGAGACCACCTAATCGGACCGTACCTTCTTCCTGAACGCCTCAACGGTAAAACATACCTCACATTTCTGCAACATGTGCTGCCAGACCTGTTAAACGTTGTTCCTCCACGCATCCGGCGGGTCATGTGGTTCCAGCACGATGGAGCGCCAGCCCATTACGTACGAGACGTCCGCAACTATCTGGACATCACATTTCCGAACAGATGGATTGGTCGAGGTGGTCCTGTTGCTTGGCCTGCTCGCTCGCCAGATCTTTCACCCCTCGATTTCTTTTTTTGGGGACGATTGAAGGCTCTTATGTATGAGACACCCATTGAATCCCCCGAGGAACTGGTCGCCAGACTTTCCGCCGCTGTAGGGGAAGTGCTCGAAAAGCCTGATGTTTTCGCGAATGTTCGCCGTTCCATTCGTCGCCGTTGTTCTGCGTGCATAACCTCTGGTGGTCACAATTTTGAACATTTATTGTGATTACATGTTAATAAATATGCTTTGGTAACATAATCCTAATTTGTGTCTTTTTACCTCGTATCACAGCACACAATGTGTGGACATGGTAAACTGAACTGTGCTCAGGAGTAGAAATTTCAAACCCCTCTCCCCAGAAACTTAACCACGTCTAACGATTCAGATTTTGGGCTGAAAATTTAAGTCTAAGCTTTAGAAAGCATTTAATGAGACACAAAAAATAACGGAATAAAATAGTTGTTCGTTACTCCAAAGTCTAAAGCGCCCTCTATCGGAATTTTTTGAAAATTTTCTTTAAAATTTATTTTCAAGAAAATACTGACATAAAGAATAATTTTAGCAAAACGCGGCAGTAGTTAGAGCCTAATCTACGACACAAAGATCGGGAATAACTGATTTTTGTTCTGGGGGGAGAAGGGTTTCAAATTTCAAATTTCAGTTTACGCTACTTAACTACTCGTTAGGACTCAGATTTTTAGATCAAAATTTAAGTTTAAGTCTAAGCTTTCGAAATCATTTAAAGAAATACAAAAAATAACGTTAAAAAATAGTTGTTTGTTACTCCAAAGTCTAAAGCGCCCCCTATCGGCATTTTTTGAAATTGAACTTTAAAATTTTATTTCAAGAAAATACTGGCATAAAGAAAATTTTTTGCAAAAACCGCAAACGAATCGATCAATTTTTCCATGTTTTATAATCATTTGAAATTTCGGACCCTAAACTTTAATGCCCCCTATCTCCTTGGGAATACGTCTGGGACCCTTAGTCTCCTATTTAATATTATTTGTCTTTAAGTGTACTATAACCCCTTAAAGTTCTGCCCATCTTTTATGAATCACCCTGTATATATATATATTTCGAACATTTTTTCTCTTTTTTTTTTCCCAACTGCAATCGGATGTCGACATTAATAACTTTTACTAAATGTTGTTAGATGCGTGCAGGAAGTTCCTTTGCAAGATTTTAAGAAAAACTAAAAAATAATTGTAAACTTGTACTGAAGAAATGCTATGCAACATTTTTCTCAAAATTTGTTTTATTCTGCAGATAAAGATTTTATGCAGTATGCTATTACATGGTAATTGTACGAATTGATAATTTTCCACCTGAGTGAATAAGTGTCCAGTTTGGGAGTCTAATCCATAACATCTCGCTGAATATGCCTAGCCTATTGTGCTATCCGAAAGGACAACCGGTAGATACAATTCATTCAGATAACCTTTCAACAATAACATTTGATCTGTTATCTGAAACAGCTGATAGAATAAACCCCAGGTAAAGAAATCCTAAACGATAGATACGTATATACACTTTATTACTTTAACTCATTCATATTGATAGGTCAGGATATCATGTGAATTAATAATTTTCCATCTGAATGAATAAGTATCCCACACGGGAGTAAAATCTAGGTTTTAATTCCAAAAGGTTGTCAGGGCCTATATCCCTCGTGTAGATAATCGACCGTCATAAAATAAATCAACCAACCAACCAAAAGGTTGTCTGAGTGAATTGTTTCTGCGGGTTGTTGGTCCAGATATCGCAAGAGGTTGAACTCGAAAATTTAAGCCAGAGGTTGTAGGCTCGACTCCCGTACTGGACTCTCATCCAATCAGATGGGAAAATATGAATTCCTGCGATATAGTCAACAATCAGTTTGAATGAGTTAAATTAAGTATTATATGGTGAACTTAAAATACTAAGTTTTAATTTGTATGGATGATATGAAACATGTTTTATTTTAATATTTGATACATTTAAAATTTAAATATGTAATACTAATTAATAATTTAAACAATGTTCTAATCTAATAGGTAAAATTAAATATTGATTAGTAATTTTTGAATATTTAACAATTAGTTATTAGTCAGTTTTTCTGAAAGTGTTTTCTATAACATGTTAACATTTTAAACATATGCTATCAAAAAGAAAAGAAAATAATAACATTTATATCAGAAAGATTTTGTTTTTATTTTCTCGAAATACGTTTTTTGTTAAATAATATTTCTATCTACTCAGACTTACATTTATTTTATTGAGCTACATTAAAATAATAAAGCGCTTGAAAGTAATAATATTTTTTAATCGTGTTATTGTTTGTTAATAATTACCGAAACATCAGATGAGGCTCACTGTGGGGACCCGAAAAGTTTTTGGTTTCCATATGTTTGTCAGTCTGTTTGTCTGTGTCTGTTCCGCGATAACTGCCGCAAAAATGATCGGATTAGGCTGATTTTTGGTAGATATGTTGGCGAGGTACGCGGAATTAGCTATATAGTTTTTAGTTACATGTGGTTGATTCGTTCGAAAAATATAGAACATTTCTTTTTAGGTCATAATGCTTTTCAATGGAAAATCAGACGATTTTTTTAAACTTTAACATTCACCGAAAAGAAAATGTCGCATTGGAATAATTGTAAATGCGAAATTATGGATGATAAATTTACGAAATTGAGATCTTAATTTAATCCAATCGCTTTGAAAATTTGCCAATATATTTATTAGAATTTCGAAATTAATTGTATAAATTATTGGGAAATTTTATGCATTAATTTGAAAGACATGAAACATTTTAATTTCTCGTTTTTTACAAAAATTTCCAATGCATTTTTTTTCTTTCATTAAATAGTTGCTAAGCAACTATACTTCACAAAATATCAACAAAGGAAAATTCAAGGGAATCTCATTATTTTGACGCGCAATTTTATTAACAAAATAGCTAATTTTCAGGTGCTTTAAGTTTTTAATATAGATATATATATATATTTAATGAAATAGATGAGAATTTATTTTAACTGCTAAGGAAAGATTACCAAATCGGTTTTCCCAATGAAAATAATAAACACGTTGAATCTGTAAATTCTATATAGGTCACATAAGAGGAATTTACATTTGTATAAGTATATTTTATACACGAAATTTTATTCAATTTCAGCAACATAGCATGTTTAGTGGTTGAAACTAGTTTAGTGGTTGAGTGGTACTCTTTTAAGGATAGATATAATCTTTTGTACAAAAAGATGGTTATTCTAATGAAATTAGAATAGTAAATACATTCACACATATACTTAAGAGATGAAATAGCACGATTACTGGAAATTGAGAATATAAAATTAAAGCGACAACGGGGGAATGAGGTGGGCGGAACCCCCCTGAAGTACTGTATTGTTATTCTGAAAAATTACAGTAATAAGTAGTTTATCCTACCATTGCATAACATTGTGTTTAATGCGATAATGTGCTAATGCGGAACTTTCGATACATTTTATATTCTTATAAATGTATAAATAACTTTAAAAAATTTGATTTTAGGATATTAACTATTATGCAGATAATGTTAAAAATTGGTGAGATTAGTGAACAACGATTTGTAGATATGACGTTGAGGCTTCTAATCTGTAGATTTACTAGTTAAGATTATTTTCGAATAATAATATTGAACTACTTTAACCCAGTATAGCGATTGCTAGCACTCACACAAATTTTAGAAATCGTGTCATTGTTTATTAATAATTAGGATTATTTGCGAATGATAGTACTGAACTACTTTAAATTAATAAAGCGATTGGTACTCGTAGAAATTTTGGAAGTCGTGTTAGTATTAATTTATAATTAGGAATACTTGTCAATATTAAAACTATTAGAGTGATTGCACTGAAAAAATGGCACTTTCAAATTTGAGTAAATCGATGTTTTCATTTTGTTATGAAACTTTTTGTTTCAAATATGACATACTAGTGCTTTCAATTCTTAAATACCAGAAATACTCAGAATATTGAAACATGAACATACTCAAAACTGAGCACATAGATTTCAGTTCATACTAATTTTTGAAACATGGACATACTAAAAAATTATTCGAATCAGTTCAAACTCATTTTTGAAACACGGAAATACTCAAAAATGAACACATAGAAGTCAGTTCATACTCATTTTTGAAACATAGACATACTCAAATATGAGCACATGATGTTTTTATTCTTTGGTGTATGCATGATTTCAGAAATGAGTATATACATGTTTCAAACTTGAGTAATTTTGATTCGGAGCAATTTTGACAATGCGACATACACAGATTTGAGTATTTTTCACTCAGTTTTGAAAATGTCGTTTTTATAGTGTACTAGTACTCATAAAAATTTCAGAAGTTGTATTATTTTTTATAATAATTGGGATAGTTGGACAATAATAAAACAAACAGAGTGATTTCTAGTACTCATAAAATTTTGATGAGTCGTGTTATTGTTTATTAATATGATTGTTTGCCTACAATAAAACTGTTAGACCTATTGGTAATAGTAAACAAAAAAAATCCAAATTCGTGTTGCTGTTCATTAGTAATTAGGTTTATTTGCCAATAATAATATTGAACTATTTTTAAAAAATAGAGTGATTTTTAGAACTCAGGAAAATGTTAAAAGTCGTGTCATTGTTTATTAATAATTAGGATAATTTGTCAATTATAATATTGAACTACTTTAAACGAGTAAAGCGATTGCTTGTACTAATAGAAATGTTGGAAGTCGTGTTATTATTTATTAATAATTAGGTTTATTTACAAATAATATAACTATTATAGCGTTTGCAAGTACTCATAAAAATTTCCGAAGTTGTGTTATTTTTAATTAAAAATTAGAATTATTTGCCAATAGTAATATTGAACTACTTTAAATAAATAGAACATCTAATATTTATAAAAATTTTAGAAGAAGTGATATTTTGTATTAATAATTAGGAGTATTTGCCAATAATGTAAACTTCATGAAGTGTCGTGTAATCCATAACAAAGTTATTTTTTCAATCTTCTAAATAAATATCATGTTAAATATTATTATTATTTCATCATTAGCAATATGTATGAAAAAATGAATGAATGTCCGATATATTTAATATATTTTGAAAAGAGCATTTTCCTTATTCTAAAAATATGAAATTATTTTCTTGTTCTACAATTAAATGAAATGAAATATTTTTGAAAGGAAAAGGTTTTGAAATGAAAAATGATAAAGCTTTGCATTTCTAAATATATTTTTTGCATATGTTACTAAATATGTAATTGTGAAAACCTTCAAAATTTTCTTTTAATTTCAGAAACTTTTAAGAACAATTAGCCTTCCCATTTACAGTATGAAGAAAGCAATTATCTGCAACTAAAATGGTTTCATATGCCGAAGAGAAGAAAAAAAAATTCTGAACAATCTGATTTTCGCCCATCTTTATTGACGAAGCAATTTCAGATCCCAAAAGAAAAATTGGATTCTTTCTCTGAATAATAAAATAAACATAGAGAAATTTTTGAGCAATCTGAAGGTACAGAAAAATGTTTGCAGCTATAGCAAAAACATAACAATGTATGATTGCTAAAAGGAGGAGATTAAGGGAAGTGAAACAATTCACAGTTCAGGTACAAATGTGTTTTGAGAAACAAATTCTAAAGTTAATCGCGAATGGGGTAAAACACGGTTTTTACACTTCCAAATAATAAAACAGTTGCATTTTAGTCAATAATTTATGTTTCTTGAAAAAGAACTGCGTCTACGTTTTTTTTCGAATGGAAAGTGACAACATGGAGGAATATCGCATTTTAAATTGCAAACTATTGTTAAAAATGACAGAAGGAATTCATACACTGAACAGAGTTTTATCGATTTAAAATACCCGTCTGCTCTTGATGCGCATTTTTTTTTACTGTAATAGTTATTAGAAAATTTTACTGTTTTCCTGATGATAAATTAGTAGAAATTTTAGAAGGCGTGTTATTATTTAATAATAATTAGCATTATTTGCCAACAATAAAACTATTAGAACGATTGCTGGTACTCCAAAAATTTTCAAAGTCGTGTTATTGTTCATTAATAATTGGAATTGTTTGCCAATAACAATATTGAACTACTTTGAACCAATAGAGCGATGTATTGTACGCATGAAAATTTTAGAAGTCGTGACATTGTGTATTAAAATTAGTATTATTTACTAAAAATGAAAATATTTTGCGATTTAGTGTAAACAAAAATTATTCTTTCAATCTTTTGAATAAATGACAAGGTAATTATTATTATATTTTTATCAATAATAATATTTATGAAAAATAAATCTATATACAGCATATTTTATTTGTTTTGAACAGAACATTTTCTTTATTCAAAAAAATATGAAAATATTTCCATGTACAATTACATGAAATGAAAAGTTTTTGAAATGTTTAAAAATAAAACTTTGCTTTTCTAAATATATTTTTCGAATTTGTTATTAAATATGTAATTTTGAAAACCTTCAATATTTTCTTTTAATTTTAGAAACTTTTAAGAACAACTGGCATTTCCAATTGCAGTAAGATGGAAGCAATTATCTGCAACTAAAATGGTTTCAAGTGCCGACTAGAAAAAAAAAACCCAGAACAGTCTGATTTTCGAACATCTTTATTGATGAAGCAATTTCAAATCCCAAAAGAAAAATTGGATTCTTTCTCTGAATAATAAAATAAACATAGAGAAATAATTTTGAACAAACTGAAGTTACAGAAAAATGTTTGAAGCTATAACAAAAACATAACAATGTTCGACTGCTAAAAGTAGGAGATTAAGGGAAGTGAAACAATTCACAGTTCAGGTGCAAATGTGTTTTGAGAAACAAATTCTAAAGTTAATCACGATTGGTAAAACACAGCTTTTATAATTCCAGACAATATAAAAGCTGAAGATAAGTCAATAATGTTTATTTCTTGAGAAAAGAACTACGTCTTTTTTTTTTTTTTTTTTTTTTTTTTTTTTAAGGCAAGTGATAACATACTACGTATTCCATTTAAGCTTATAAAAATAATACTGAAATAATCTACAGATACTGAAAAATACTCGCAGCGATTTCAAAAGCATAACAATGTGCGACTGCAAAAAAGCGAAAAATACGGAAAATATAAGAATTCAGTGCGGGTAAAAATGTGTTTTGTGAAACAAATTTTAAAGTTAATCATAATTGAAGAAACAGGGTTGAGAAACCAAAATAAATGCAACAAAAGAGAAACAACTGCAACACATGAGAAACTAAAAAGCAACGAGATAAACCTAAATACGCAACAAAAATCAAGCAGCGAAAGAAAAACAACAGGTAACCGAAAGTACAGTAGAAAAAAGTAAGGGAAAAGGTAAAAAAAAAAAAAAAAAAAAAAAAAAAAAATCCAACACAGGTAAAAGTAGCCATTTTCTTCTATTTTTTATGTAAAGTTAAATAAACATGTATTAACCCCCTTTCTTTACAGGTTTTTTTTTTTAAATCATGTACGCTAATGGCGCCTGGTGCATGTAAAATCCGTCGTGGGTGTGAAGACCTCCAAGTTCCCTGTGAATTATACCTCTGGAGGTCCCTAATCAGGTGAAGGTCTCGTCACCTGATCAAGGCTCTAAATTGCGAGACCAACTTGCATAACGATGGCATGACGTATGGGTGTGATGCCAAGCGCAGGTCCATACAAAAAGAATAATATCAATTAGCAGCAAAACAATAATGGGAACAAAACGAAGTACTCCACACAGCCGTCCTGCCAGCAATGGCCAACCGCTACGCGGCATCCATACAGTGGCCCTAAGCGCCCCGGTGCCAGGCACTAAACCCGTTTAAGCTAGGGAAACCTGGCAGGTTGGGGCCTTGTCGCCGGTCTCAAAAAAAAAAAAAAGTTCTAGAATTCTTGTATCACGATCTAATAATTAAAGGAAACAACGTTTTCATATTATAATCTGTTATACATATTATTGGATTTTTGAAAAAAATAAAAAATAAATAACTTGCCGCCATTTTGAAACAAGATGGCGCATGAAGCTGGCCAGCGAACTCGGTCTCAAGACCTTGGTATGTTCTGTACATATGATGTCACATTCATATCGGTTTATAAATACGAGAGTTACAGAATAACAAATATCAGATTGTTTCAAAATCTCAGCCGCCCTAGAATTTCAAATCGCCATACCTCAGCAATTTTTTACGATATAGCCAAAACAAAAATTGTTCCAGAATCCTTGTATCACATTCTAACACATAACAGAAACAATTTTTTCAATGTATATTTTTTTTTGTTCATCTTTTTGAATTTTCAAAAAATTAAAATTTTTAACTGGCCGCCTTTGGAAACAAGATGGCGGATGAAGCTGACCAATGAACTCGGTTGAGACCTTGGTACATTATTGCCAAAGGTGACCGGTCACTTGCGATTTTAGACTTTTGTTAACTATCTACGAAAATACACGAGGAATTAAGCTGAAACTGCAGGTGTGTAAACAGTATAGTATAGGTTATATATTTCCGTGAAGATTTTTTCACGAAACCCCATAGGGGACTGTCAACAAATTAAAAAAGAACGAATATCTTTTGGATAACCCTGTAAAAACTATTGTAGCAAAGACGTTCAAACTCGAGATTATTAATAAGCGGCTTATTATAATATACTGTGTTCATTTATATGAGGATAGCATGTATACTCGTAGAGAAATTAAGGTTTTTATAAAAACAGTCCCAAATTTCGCCTAGTTTTTTGCTTATAATTTGCAGAGTTCTTTATATAAAAAATAGTTCTTTTCAGAAAATATGACAAACGACATTGTACATAATACTCTGCAGTCAGAATTAAAAAATAATAAAAATTGAATGAAAAACGAGCAGGTTTACTGAAAAATGTTTCACTGCGCATGCGCGAATGCAATCAAAATGTAATATGCATAATGTATTAGCTAAGTATATAGAGCAACATTTGTGAAAGTCTCAAAATCATAGCTTGAAAATTCTGAAAATTATCGTTGATAGAATAAGCTTGAAATCCGTTGTTCCCAAAAAGAAGCAAAAAGATGAGGTATCAAATATCTGTTGATTAGTTCCAAGATAGCGTACACAATATTGCACGTACATATTTGGATACAAACTGCTCATATTTTTGCTTCCTTTTGGGAATAACAGATTTCGAGCTTATTCTATCGACGATAATTTTTAGAATTTTCAAGCTATGATTTTGAGACTTTCACAAAAGTTGTTCTATATTCTTAGCTAATACATTATGCATATCATATGTTGATTGCATTCGCGCATGCGCAGTGAAACATTTTTTAGTAAAACTGCTCATTTTTCATCCAATTTTTATAATTTTTTAATTCTGATGACGCAGAGTACAATGTTATTTGTCATATTTTCTGAAAAGAACTTTTTTTTATATTAAGAACTCTGCAAATTATAAGCAAAAAACTAGGCGAAATTTGGGACTGTTTTTATAAAAACCTTAATATCTCTACGAGTATACATGCTATCCTCATAAAAATGAACACAGTATATTACAATAAGCCACTTATTAATAATCTCGAGTTTGAACGCCTTTGCTACATTAGTTTTTACAGGGTTATCCAAAATATATTCGTTCTTTTTCAATTTGTTGACAGTCCCCTATGGGGTTTCGTGAAAAAATCTTAATGGAAATATATAACCTATACTATATTGTTTACACAACTGCAGTTTCAGGTTAATTCCTCATGTATTTTTCTAGATAGTTAACAAAACGTCTAAAATCGCAAGTGACCGGTCACCTTTGGCAATATTGTGTATGTCCTACAAATATACTGAGTCACATCGAAATCTATTCATAAATAAGAGAGTTACAGCATGACATATTTAAGATATATATATATATATATAAATCAACATTTGAACGGAGGGTGATTTGGGGGTCTAGGGGTTCTGATCGGTGAAAATATACCAAAATTTTTGAAATTGCTTTCCTCCGAACGGCTGCAATAGGTAGCTTTTTGTGATGAAAGTTACCTAAAAGCAGTTCAAGTTAAGTCAATAAATTCCATTCCTTTTGAATTCCCTTCCATGCTTTTGTTAATTCAAATTGCAAGTGATAACATGGGAAATGCCACATTTAAAATTGTTGAGTGTTGTAAAAAATGAAAGTCAAAATTGCTACACTGAAACTATTTTAAATTTTGCCCTGGTTTCCGATTTGCATTTCTTTAACTGTAATATTTATTAGAAAAATTTTAATTTTAATGGTTAGAAAACTGTATTAATGATTTCAACGTTTTTTCTTTTTTTTTTTTTAAATCTAAAATTTATTATCGTCAAAGGAATTTCCTGAGATATTATTACATGCATGCATGAGTTCTTTTGCATGTTTTGCAAGCAAAATAAATAAGAATTATACTATATAATTAGTTTAATCCAAAGCATCCAATCTTAAATTTCGTAATAAGATTCAGAAATCCTTATCTTACTTCGTTTATAATAAGTAGATTTTTCATAATTAATGAAAACAATATGAGACGTACTGCATACAATAGCAAACAAATATTTTTTAATATAGTATATTAAAAAAAAACAGTTACTTTTTTTTTAATGATCAACATTTTTCTTATTATATTTTCATATTTTCTTATTATATTTTCATATTTTCTTATTATATTTTCATATTTTCTTTTCAAGTATTATTTCAGAAATTCTGGGTATAGCAATTGCTTTGGTTACTGTTAATTCAATGTTATAAAAAATCTTCAGTATGTTTTTTTTTTTCTTAATGAGAAAAAATAATTTTTGAAAAAAAAAAAGTTCATTTTGAAAAGAAGCACATTTACAAATACATTTCTCATATTGCTTACAAAGTAACAGATTGAGTGTTCAATATATATATATATATTTTATTCAAGAAACTGTAAATAAGATCCTTACCATTAGAAAACTAAGCAAACTAAACAAACTTAACAAACTAAAACTACTAAGAAAACTAACGAATAGTTTTAATATCAAATTACAAAAATAAAGCTAATAAAGAATGATTCGGAAAAAGTTTCGTAACCGTGATTGTTATTGTTTATTGATAACTAAGATTATTTACAAAAATTGCAAATATTATCAGAGTTAGTGTAAAGAATAGTAAAAATATTCTATAAATCTCGTAAATAATTTCTAATTATTATTATTTTTTTCTTATTAGTGACATGTGTTATTTAAAAACGTATCCTGGATATTTCATTTGATTTCAGAAAATAATTCCCTTTATTCGAAATATATAAAAGAAAATTTCGGTATGTTCTTTTATGTAAAAAAAAATCAAATAGAAAAAACTTATTATTTTTTTTTCCTTGATGTGATGCGTAATACTTAATAGAAAAAACGACTAATATTTTACTCTAATTCAAGAAGCTGTAATTACTGGCCTCTCTATGCCAGAAATGTTGAAAGCAGTTATCTGAATTTTAATTGTTTTCTAACATTATAAAAAATAAATTAAATGTAAAAATTATTATTTTTTAAACCATACTTTCATTAAAATTCACAAAAATTTCAACTTATATTATAAAGCACAAATGTGTGCTTTGCTCAGTGCTGACGCCATAATGATGCGGGCAACAATGTCGTTAAAATGGATACAAATACTCATTGTATTCATATGTATTCATCAATACATACTCATTCATATATACAGTATACTCTCGATTATCCGTGCGCGGATTATCCGGTTTGCGGATTATCCGTGCTCATTCCTGACTCACAAAAAAATTTAAGAGAAACATTTTCACCCTTATCATGCCTGTAAAATCGATGTCGATGTAAATTAGAATGTTGTCCTGTTTAGCTGATAGTATTGTGAAGTGCAAAGAGGCCCAATCGAACGCTCTGCCACCTATTTGACGGGGTAGGTTTGAAGGGGGTGGGAGGGATCGAAATATTGTTTGTACAATAGCCTTTCATCTGTCCTCTCTCACTTTTGCACGTGTTCCTTTAGTTTTTGCGTCTTGTTTATCATCAGTTAGTAGCGCGAAATTTTTTACTGGTAAAAAATAATTGGTGTGAAATGAAAACAAAACGTTTTAAGTGTTAAACAGAAATTAGAAATCCTTCAAAAACTTTATAATGGAGAATCAGTTAGCAGATTAGTAAAGGATTATCAAATTGGATTACAAACGGTACGTGATATAGGGGATATACGGAACAAAGAGGATTTTATTACGGTGACAATACTGCGGTTCGTAAAATATGTGTCATTATACGATAAGAAATAAACGAACAGCAGAAGCAGCGACGCATTACAGATTTTTTTAAGCAGTAAATGTTAAAAGGAAAATTACTAATTTAATGTTATACAGCATGCCAATGTAAGTAATTTTTATATTTTTGTACTGATGTTGATTTTTTCTTTAATGAAAAGAAGTTTTCGGATTATCCGTGTTTTTCTATTATTCATGTGAGCCCTCCCGGTAATTAACCTGGATAATCGGAGTGCACTGTATTTCATATAAATGTTGACGTCGTAATGATGCGGGCAATAATCTTATTAAAATGGATGAATGTTGCAACAATGGAGCTATTTTTTTTCATTAATATTAAACAATCGTAACGTTATTTCTATAGGTAAAATGCAAGTTTTGGTCCGACGTTGCCCCTCCCCGCCCCCATTAGGGGTCTAATTTTAAAAAAATCAATGTCCAATTCGTGTATTGCCCTCAGGGATTTGTATATATTCCAAACTTCAAAAAGCTCTGTGTCAACAGGAAGTGGGTTAAAAATGAGTAATAAGATTTGACTGCCACATGCATACAGAAATGTAAGTTAAAAGAAAGCATGTAAAAGAATAAAGTGTAAATATCGGAAAATAATCTTATTTTAAAGCATTTCTTTCGCAAAGCAAATTAAGATTACCCTAGAAAATTGGATTATTTTTCCCCCTGGAAGAACAATAAATATATACAGAACTGATACTAAACAGACTGTAGATGCCGAAAAATACTCGCACCTATAAGAAAAGCATAACAATATGTGATTGGGAAAGGTGGAAGATTAAGGGATATAAAACAATTCCCAGTTCGTGTGAAAAAGTATTTTGGGAAACACATTCCAAAGTTAATAGTGCTCGCCGAAACACGATTTTTAAACTTCTAGAAAAAAAAAAGCAATTGAAGGGAAGTCAATATATTCTGTTGCTTTTAAAAATGAACCGTGTCTTTTTTTTTATTCAAATGGCAAGTGATAACATGGAAACTGACACCTTTTAAATTCTAAATTCTTCTTAAAAACGAGAATCGAAATTCGTAAATTCAACATAAAATGATCCACTTAAAATTTCGCTATGGATTTTCATTTGCATTTCTTTTGATAGAAATGTTTATTAGAAAATTGTAAAGTTTTTCCTTAGGAAGAAAAGTTCCTTAAAGATTTCGATTTTTTTCAAAATTTATTTTTAAAATATAAAAACTGATTTCCTCAAAAATGTTTTTTTTTTCGAATATTCTGCCAAGTATGCATGTTGTTCATCTGTATGATTGCTGTGAAAATTTAACAATAGTAACCCGTAGACATTATTTACAGAAAATCATAAAGGTAATTCATAAAATTTCATAATTTGTGTCAGAAATAAGGCTTACTATTGGTTGATAATAATTAGAATTACTTATAAATAAGGTAAAACTTATAAAAAATAGTGTAAAAATAGAAAAGAAATTATTTAACTCTTGTATAAAAAAAGTTAACTTATAAAATAAAAGCAATACATATAATAACAATAAATGTTTACTTATACTTTTCTTTTTATAAACGATATTAATCAATTTGATTTACGAATTCTTTCCTTTTTTTTTTTTAATTTATTCAAGCTACTTGATTTCTACCATGTTTGTGAAACAATAACATAGGCTTTATTTAATGTATCATTATTGAAGGAATTAAATAAGCCGAACATATTTATATGAAAAAAGTGGTACAATCAAACAATGTAAATTAGAAAAAAAAAAAAAAAAAACCTGCCGAACTGCAACAAAAAAAAACTTTGCAGGGAATCGTGTTATAAGGATAATATAGGTTAAAAAATACCTAGATATTTCATTTACTTTACAAAAATAAATAAATAAATAAATAAAAATCCCGTTTCTTACAAAGTATAAAATTAGTTTCTGTGTGTTCAAGTCAAAAATAAATAAATAAATAAATAAAAATTAACTTTTCAACTTTAAAATATTTTTTTTTTATTATTATTCATTACCACATGCTTCAAAGTTTAAACCATTAATATTTTTCTTCAGCCCTCCTAGTATGGGAGTTCTTAGGGGAGTTTTTATGGGAGTTCTTAGTTTAGAATGATGTGAATTAGAAATTATTTTAATTAATTCTAATAAATTTCTTTGGAGGTGTACGTTTGATTTTAATTATTATGTTTAAGTCACTATTTTTTTCTGGTTCGAAACATGAAATATATCATAACAAAAATAAATCGGGTCAAAAGGTAAATAGGTCAAAAGGTACCCCAATGGTACAAGGAGGGTTAATTCCAGAAATTGTAAATACTGGCCTTTCCACACTGTAAGAAAGGGACAGATGCTTCTTATTGGAATATATATATATATATATATATATATTATATGACCAAAAACGGAAATATAATATAACTTCTTCCAATTTATCTATGATCCCGAAAAGTGTTCCTTTATTTTTAGAAACGTTAGAAAAAAAAGATTTTCAAGATTCAAAGAAGCAGTTATAAAAACAAAGTTTATTTTGCTGTTCGTAATTTTCGTAGACTTTTCCGAGTAGTTTTAACAGTGTATTAATTAGTTTTCTCAATACGGAATATAGGTTTTTCGTATGTAATCTATCCTCAATTAAACATTTTAATGTTCAACAAATATGCTTAACATATTAACATTCTAAATTAACATAATTAACATTAACATTAAAATTAAATTATTTTTGTTACTCTTCCGTGCATTAATTCAGTTACGCTGCTGAAAATGTTTACTTGAGATGCGAAAAACTGATATTCCGTGTTGAGAAAACTGATTACTACACTGTAAAAGCTACTCTGAAACATTTCTGAAAATTACGGGAAGCAAAAAAAACAGTGTTTTTATAAAAGCTTCTTCAAATCTCGAAACATATTAGCTTATGGGTTTTTTAAAGATAAAGGAATAATTTTCGTAATCGTGGGAAACTCGGAAGAGGTTATATTCAAAATGAATCATCCGATTTCAAAATTCCATATTTTCTAAAATAAACGACACAGAATAATAAGTAATACATGAATGCAAAGAAAAAATATGGAAAATTTACATTGTGAGCAATCGGTGCCGCTTTTGTGTTCTTCGTGATGCTATTTCACAAAAGCTGTTTTAGAAGCTGTGTTAGAAGTTGTTTTTTTCCCCAGATAAAGGAAGATCTCTGCAACTTATTTTTCCAACAAGATGAGCACAAGCTACAGAAGTTCGTCGTTTACTTAAGACGCAGCTACCTCGCAGTTGGATTGGTCGCAGTAGTCCCGATGACTTGAGGTTGCATAGCTGGCCAGGCCATCCAAGTCACCTGATATGACCCCATGCGATTTTTTCCTTTGGGGATTTCTAAAAGATAAAGTTTGTTTCATCTTTACCCACAAATTTATGTGAACTGAAACAATGGAATTTTGCTGCTGTACAATCAATTACCAGTGACACATTACAACGTGCTTGGCAGGAATTTAGATACCTTTTTGATATCTCATGTGTAACTAAAGAAGCGTATATCGAACATTTGTAATTAAATATTATTTTTTCCCCTTTCTATTCATGTATAACTTATCATTTTGTGCCGTTTATTTATGAAAATATAGCATTTTGAAATTGGATGATACATTTTAACCCTTTATGTACAGAATTATGAATTCATGAAAATTTTATCTTCTAAAGCATTTTTTGTGAATTTTTGAAACTATATTAGAAGATTTCCGTAATCATTTAATAAATTTTCGAGGGATTTTAGAAGGATTTAGAAGGATTAATTAAATCTGAATTTATAGGGATTTTGTGCAATATTTATAACCCCACTCAAATATTTTATTTAAAATATTTTTCATAGTATTTTGTAGAATTAGGAAATGTACAAATATAATGTTCTTACAATAGAAATATAGAAATATTTCCGAATTGAAAATCCTCCCCCCCCCCCCTCTCCCAACGCCAAGAAAGCTGAAAAGATGCAAAGGCAAAATAAATCATCCTTTTAAAAATATTTTTTTTTTTTGTGTAACCAATAACGCTTTTGGAACAAGATAAATTAATGCATCTATACCTTATTCTAAACTGTATTACTACTAATCGATGTATTAAATGAATTTTAAAGCAAGTTATTTTACTGGTACTTATAAGTACCGTCAGTAGATAAAGGATTAAATAACCCTGTATAATATATATGTTCTTGGTTATGTTATATTTTCGTACATACGAAGCATGTTTCTTTTTTATAGTGCATTGGCTAAGGATAGAAACAGTCTTCTGTAGCTAAAACGATTTTAAACACCGGAATGAAACAAACACCAACCCTGGATAGTTTGTTAGATAATCTGATTTAGTAAATCTATTTACTGACAAAGCAGTTACAGATGCCAGAAGAAAATTGGATTATTTAACTGAATACAAATACATATACAGAGAAATATTACTGAAGATTCTGAAGACACCGAAAAAATGCAGCGATAACAAAAGCAAAACAATGCGAGATTGCAAAAGTGGGAAGATTAAAGGAAATAAAAAATTCCCAGATCAAGAGGAAATATATTTTGAGAAGTAAATTCTAAACATAATTGTTCGTTCGAAATTTACACTCTCAGACAATAAAACAGTTTGTTTATTTTTAAAACTAACTTTGATCTTTATTTCTATAGAAATGGCAATTGATAATAAGAAAACTGTCGGCATTTTAAATTTCAAACACTTTTAAGAATAAAAACAGAAATTATTAAATTCAACATTTTGGTGGATTGTAGATTTCGCTCTGTATACCAATATGCGTTACTTTTAACAAAAATTTATTTTCGAAAGTTTTAAACTTCCTCCTGTAGAAAAAGATTGCACTAAATATTTTATGATGATGTTATTTTTTAAAATCTAAAAACTCATATTGACAAAAAGGATTTTAATTGTTGTTTTTACATGCACGAATGAAGTTCCTGTTCATGATTTCAAAGAAAACTAAACAATATTTATACTATTCAATTATTTAAAAAATTATATTTGTTCTAAAAGGTTTCGGAAATTATGGTCGTTATTGTTTTTTAATAATTAGAAATATTTACAAATAATGGAAACGTTACGAGAACTAATGTAAACAATATCAACATTTTTCTCACAATCCTATGTAAAATTATAATTGTAGTTATTGTTTTTACTGGAGAGCAATATATTTTATTAAAAAACCGTATCCTTGAAATTTCATTTTTTAAAGAACAGTCCCTTTATTTTAAATATATAAAAATATTTACCGTACATACATTTAAATAAAGAAAATTAAAATTTCAAAAGAAATTTTAAATACGCTTGTCGAATTTCTTACTAAAAATTTTAATACTGAAAAAAAATATTTACTTTTAATTAAAATATACCGCAAATAATAACATTTCCATTTTCAATAATAAGGAAGATGTTTTTGCTGTATAAAATAACTCAGAATTCCAAAAAGAAAGCAGAAAACCTCGAATAATTTATTATATAATCTGACAGTCAATCCCCCTTTTTCTTTCCTTTTTGAAGAATTAGTTTCAGATGATAGAAAAAATAGACTTTTTCACATAAAGAATCAAATAAATATATAAAAGTAATGCTGAACAATTTACAAATACGAAATTATATTCGCAGCGATAACAAAAGCATAACAATGTGTGACTTCTAAAAGGTTTATGGTTAAAAGAAATAAAAGGACTCCCAGTTCGGGTGAAAGCGTGTTTTGGGAAATAAATTCTAAAGTTAACAGTGATTGTCAGAACATTGCCTTCACACCCTGAGATAAATATACCGATGAAGATTAGTCAATAAATTCTATTTCTTTTGGATATAAACCTAACTTTATCCTTTAAATGACAAGTGACAACATGGGAACTGTCGCATTACAAATTCTAAATTCTTGTTAAAATTGAGAATCGAAATTCTTAAACTTGACAGAGGTTTGACCGATTTCAAATCTCTCTCTGGATTCAAATTTGCATATATTTTAAGAGAAATATTTATTAGAAAATTGTAAAGTTTTACGTGAGGAAGAGGATTGTATTAAAGATTTTGACCTTTATAAAATCTAAAATCTGATATAAACAGAAAAGATTTTGGTAAAATTTTTTATGTTAATGTAGGAAGTTCATTTGTATGATTTATACTATTGGTTTCTTTCAAACCACTGAAGTTAAATTTATTATCCATAATTTATGTTTAAAATCGAAATTATTAGTTATCAATAATTAGGTATATTTACAAAAGTAAAAAGAAACAAAATGAGACTTTCTTTAAATAAAATGAAAAACAAATTCTCTAGTATTTATACATAAACTATAAGATAGTTATTATATTTTTTCATTCACATCAACACTACGCATTATTTAAATTCTACAACAAGCTTGGTAATCACAAATTTTGATTATTTTCATATATGTTGTAGGGTAGAAGCCTCTTAGTCTCAGGTTCAACGGATTTTATACAACACTCCTTAGTTCTCGAGAATTAAGGGGGGGGGGGAAGGGGGTCTAATAATTTAACAAAACTTAAATATTTACTTTGTAAGGAAATTACTTCGTTGGTCGTAGCTAAGTTGTTATGGCGTCTGCTCGTTGATCCGGGTTCGAAACCGCGACGAGCTACGTTTGTTTTTCTCATTTTTGTTTTATAAATATACTTGTAATTATAATTTAATAATCTCAATTAAAATTTTCAATATCGTACATTAAATAATTTTAACATATTTAAATTTAAATTTAATTTGTTTGATTTTTAAGCATGATTTTGAGATATTAAATATTTCTCATCATTATTATTATTTTTTAATGGATCCATTATTAACTAGTAAAAATTGCAAAATCGTTACAACATCATACCTTATTTTATTAATTATAAATTAATTCAAAGCGCAATCATATTACATATTAAAAAAATAATATGCAAAAAAATATGTTGTAATTTAATTTTTATGCTAAATTTTAATATAATTATGATTCTTACTTTAAAAACAGAGAAGTATTATCAACGCTGTGACTTCCCTTGTTAAGGCCATATATAAATGACGTTTCTGGAAAATCACGAATTGACACTATTGTTCAATATCATTGCATCGATAAAGCATATATGAAATGCATTTTAAAAGTGATTAAAAAAATTAACTGTTTAATGATGTTTTATACAACGATTTAGTTACAAATAAAAAATAAATAGGTTAACATTATAATCAATGCACAATATTATAATTGTTAATTAGGATTATTAAATAATAATTAGAAGTATATTTACAAAACAAAAAATGAGAAAAACAAACGTAGCTCTTCCCGGTTTCGAGGCCGGAGACTCGTATCAACGAGCAGACGCCATAACAACTAAGCTACGACCGACGGAGTAATTTCGTTACAAAGTAAGTATTTAAGTTGTGTTAATATATTATACCCCCTATCTCTCGAGAACTAAGGGGCGTTGTATAAAACCCTTTGAACCTGAGACTAAGGGGCTTCTACACTACAACATATATAAAAACAATCAAAATCTGTGGTTACCAAGCTTGGTCCTCTCCTTGTTAGACACGTCATATATTATTACTAAAACATTCTCTTTATTCTAAAAACATAAAAATGATTTTAATCTGTCCTTTCAAAAAACATTTTAAATGAAAGAAAGGAAAAACTTTGCAACTTTAAATACGCTTTGTCATGAAAGATTAAAGAATTAATACCTTCAGTATTTTGATATAATTCAAATAATTTTAAGGACGAGCCTTTCGATTTGCAGTGATATAGCAGCAGATTTCTACTGCTAAAAAGATTTCCAGCACGGTAAAGAATAAAAAAATGTTGAACAATTTGGCTGGTAATCTGAATTTCAAATATTTCTATTGACAAAGCAATTTCAGATACCAGAAGAAAATTGGATTTTTTTTCCCTGAATAACAAAATAAATATAGAGAAATAACACTGAACAATCTGCAGATACCGAAAAATAATCACAACGATAACAAAAGCATAACAATGTGCAACTGCAAATGGGGGAAGATTATCGGAAATAAAAGAATTTCCAGCCCGGGTGAAAATATATGTTTTGAAAAACAAATTCTAAAGTTAATTGCGATCCTCAAAACACGGCTTTTGCAACTCCAAAGAAAAAAATAACAGTTCAAAATAAGTCAATAAATTCCATTTCTTTTGAAAATAACCATGTATATATTTTTTTATTCAAATAGCAAGTGACAACATGGAAACTGTCGTATTTTAAATTCTAGACTCTTGTTAAAAATGAGAATCAAAATTCTTAAACTGTATAGAGTTTGATCAATTTCAAATTTTGCTCAGGATTCTCATTTGCATTTCTTTTGACAGAAACATTTATTAGATAATTGAAAACTTTCTTGGGAAGATAAGAAGTGCGTTAAGGGTTTCACAAATCTCTTAAATGTAAGCACTAACAACACCAAAAAAGATTTTACGAGAATTTTTCACATGCATGCATGAAGTTAGCCTGATTTATTTGTATAAAAAGTAAAGAATAAGTATATAATTGAGCTATTTTACAGTAATAAATGAAATGTAACCTTCAAAAAAGAGTTCTGAAATCTTGACTTTTATTGCTTATTATTTATCACGCTTATTTACAAATGATGAATACATTACGAGAGATTGTGAACAGTAGCAAATGTTTTCTTTCAACCTCGTATATATATTAAAAACAATCTAGTTATTATTTTTCATTTATATATAACATGAATCATTAAAAAGTCGTATTCTGCAATTCATCAGTAGTTCAATAGTTCATTTGTTTTTGAAAGAGCATTTCCTTTTAATTAAAAAATTTAAAAATTACTTTCTGTGTGGTTTTTAAATAAATAGGATAAAATTATAAACGTACAAGAATTAAAACAATAATTTAAACGTTTTTTTGTTAGTTCATTATGAAATAAGTAACAATACCTTCAATATTTTTCTGTAATTCAAAGAACTTTAAATACTGGCTTTTCCGTTTGCTGTAAGATGAAAGCAGTTTCCTTCATCTAACGTGTTTTCAAACAACGGAAACATAAACATACTAATAAATTTAGTACATAATCGGATTTTTAAACCTTTCTACTGACAAATAAATTTCAGATACTAGAAGAACATTGAATTTTTTCTCCTTCGAAAAATGAAATAAATATGAAGAAATAATACTAAATAATCTGAAAATATCGAAAAATACTCTCAGTGATATCAAAATCATTGTAATGTATGACTACACGAAGGCGTAGATTGAGAAAAGTTAACAATTCCCAGTGCCGGTGAAAATTGTTTTGATAAACAAATCCTAAAGCTAATTCTTATTTTAATTATTTATTTAATTGAGAACATCCACCACATTTTTTTGATTTGATTGCCTAAGAGGGTCTGCTCAGACAAGGAAACCAAGTCTGTAGAGCATAATATCCCTCCCAGTCCCTTTATTAAAGTCTAAAAAAACAGAGTTAAGCCGTAGCTGAAGTCGCCAGAAAACGCGACAATGGGCGGCAATTACAAAAATACAAGTATGAAAGAAAATCGGCCTACGGCCACCCCTGCTTGGAATTCTCTAATCGCAAGCAAGTGACAGAGACTGATCGAGGCTTTACATTAGTGGTCCGTCACTGCCGGTAAACAGATTTTTCCTCGCGACACTGGTCAACGAGGGGCATCAGTAGGTTTTGGAAGCTTTTTGGGTGCGCCGGGGAAACCGCCCTCGCGAAAGGGCCGGGATTCTCTGCCAGAAATCTACGCGCGTCAGAACTGACAGACAGGCTCCTTAAGTTAAATTTGACTGGTAATTAGATAGTTAAATATATTTTTTAGTTACCTCTTAAGAAGTGGGCGTACGAGTATATTTGTGAGCCAATTTTTAGGAGGATTTTGTATGTACTTGGGATGCTATTGGCTTGACTGTGTGCAATGAAAATATGGATGCGACGCTGTGCTTTGTTCACCGCACTCGCATCGGTCTGAAGATGCACATTTGAATTTGTGTAGGTACTGGCAGAAGAATCCATGACCAGTCAGAAAAGCTGTAGTGTGAGGGGTGAGTTAAAATAGTGTGTAGGAGACTTTGAGGATTAGCGTATGACTATGTCGGCCTTTTGTTGAAGTGGTCCAATGTACTTTCCAGTCTTTTAGAATATTTCTTTTTAATGATCGTTTGATGTAGCTTGGTGGAGTGGAAGGTGGTGTTAGGTTTTTTGTGGTTTCTTTTGCAAGAGTATCCGCCAACCCGTTGTCAAATATGCCCTTGTGAGAGGATACATGACCAATTCGAGTGCGGCTTATAAAAGGTACTAGACTTTTCTTGATATCAAGAACTAGCTGGTGTTTCGCTCAGCGGGAATTAATTGCCTGCAGACTAGACAGACTGTCGCTTTATATCAGAACAGGGTTGTGCCTTTTTGTGTGTGGATCCATTTGAGTGTTTGGAGGATGGCATATAGATCGACTTCGTATACCGTGTTGTTGCCTTCCAGTCTGCAGGCCCACTGGTGGATGATCGAGGTACCTTCCGTGACACAGTAAGCCGATGCCACGCAGGTTGCTATTCGCGATCCATCAGTAAAAATTGTTGGCAGTGTAGATGGCGTATATATACTACGATCTGTATTTAATTGGAGGTGTGATGTTTCTTCTGCTGGATGTAACTGCCAACCATGGACTGTCCGTTCAATGCTTTTGCTTGGAAAATGCTGTTCTATGCTGTTCTATTGTTTGGGTATGTGGAAGGTGTGGAATTCTGCTGTTGTGGTATTCATATGTTAATGTTAAGGTGAAGGGTGGTATGCCTGTAATAACATTTAGTGCGTCTGTTGATATGGATGTGGATAGTAACAAGGAAATATACATCACTGACAAATATTTTATGATGATATTATTTTTTTAAATCTAAAAAGTCATATTGGCAAAAGGAATTTTACTTGTTGTTTTTACATGGACGGATAAAATTCGTGTAGATGATTTCAAAGAAAACTAAACAATATTTATACTATTGAATTATTTAAAAAAATATTTGTTCTAAAATGTTTCAGAAATTCTGGTCATTATTATTATTTTTTTTAATAATTTGGAATATTTACAAATAATGAAAACATTACGAGAAGTAATGTAATCTATATCAACATTTTTCTCACAATCCCATGTAAAAATATAAGTGTAGCGATTGTTTTTACTGAATAGCAATATGTTTTATTAAAAAGCCGTATCCTAGAAATTTCATTTTTTAAAGAACTGTCTCTTTATTTCAGAGACATAAAATTATTTACAGTAAATACTTATAAATTAAAAAAATTAAATTTTCAAAAGAAATTTTAAATACGTTTGTCTAATTTCTTATTAAAAATTTTAATAGTGAAAACAATTATTTACTTTTAATTAAAATAAACCGTAAATAATAACATTTCCATTTTCAATAAGAAGGAAGAAGTTTTTGTCATATAAAATAACTTTGAATTCCAAAAAGGAAGCAGAAAACCTCGAATAATTTAGTATATAATCAGACTGTCAATCCCCTTTTTTCTTTCCTTTTCGAAGAATTATTTTCAGATGATGGAGAAAAATTATTTTCCCATAAAGAATCAAATAAATATATAAAAGTAATGCTGAACAATTTACAAATACAAAATTATATTCGCAGCGATAACAAAAGCATAACAATGTGTGACTTCTAAAAGGTTTATGGATAAAAGCAATAAAAGAACTCCCAGTTCGGGTGAAAGCGTGTTTTGGGAAATAAATTCTAAAGTTAACAGTGATCGTCGGAACAATGTTTTTACACCCTCAGATAAATACACCGATGAAAATTAGTCAATAAATTATATTTCTTTTGGACGTGTCTTTATCTTTTAAATGGCAAGTGACAACATGGGAGCTGTCGCATTACAAATTCTAAACTCTTGTTAAAAATGAGAATAGAAATTCTTAAACTTGACAGAGGTTTGACCGATTTCAAATCTCTCTCTGGATTCAAATTTGCATATCTTTTAAGTGACATATTTATTAGAAAACTGTAAACTTTTACATGGGGAAGAGGATTGTATTAAATTTTTGACCATTTTTAATTTTTGTAAACAGACAATTTTGTAAACAGAAAAGATTTTGGTAGAATCTTTTATGTTAATGTATGAAGTTCATTTGTAGGATTTATACTATTGGTTTATTTCAACAATTGAAGTTAAATTTACTATCCATATTTTATTTTATAAATTGTGAGATTATTAGTTGTCAATAATTAGGAATATGTACAAAAAATAATAATAATATGATGCTTTCCATAAACAATATAAAAAACAAATTATATAATAAATTTATGCATAAATTATAAGCTAGTTATTATTTTTTTTATTCACATCAACAATATGCATTATTTAAATTCTTCATCTTAAACACGTCATATATTATTAGGAAAACATTATCTTTATTCGATTAGGGGGGAAAACATTCTCTTTATTCCAAAAACATAAAACTGATTTGAATGTGTTCTTTTAAAAAACATATTAAATGAAAGAAAGTGTAAAACTTTGCAATTCTAAATACACTTTGTCATGAAAGACTAAATAATTAATACCTTCAGTATTTAGATATATTTCAAGAAATTTTAAAGACTGGCCTTTCTATTTGCAGTGATATAGTAGCAGTTTTTTTGCAGCTAAAATGATTTCAAACACGAGAAAGAATATATATATATATATATATATATATACTGAACAATTTCGTAGGTAATCTGAATTTCAAATATTTCTATTGACAAAGCAATTTCGGATACCAGAAGAAAATTGGATTTTTTTTCCATGAATAAAATAAATATAGAGAAATAACACTGAACAATCTGCAGACACCGAAAAATAATCACAACGATAACAAAAGCATAACAATGTACAATTGCAAATGGGGGAAGATTATCGGAAATAAAGGAATTCCCAGCTCGGGTGATATATATTGTTTCAGAAACAAATTCTAAAGTTAATTGTGATCCTCAAAACACGGCTTTGGCAACTCCAAAAAAAAAAAAAAAAATAACAGTTCAAAATAAGTCAATAAATTCGATTTCTTTTTTCAATAACCATGTATATTTTTTTTATTCAAATAGCAAGTAAAAACATGGAAACTGTCGCATTTTAAATTCTAGACTCTCTTTAAAAATGAGAATCAAAATTCTCAAACTGTACAGAGTTTGATCAATTTCAAATTTTGTTCTGGATTCTTATTTGCATTTCTTTTGACAGAAACATTTATTAGATAATTGCAAACTTTTTGGGGACGATAAGAAGTCTGTTAAAGGTTTAATAAATCTCTTACATATAAGCACTGACAACACCAGAAATGATTTTACTAGGATTTTTTACATGCAACCCTGAAGTTACTTTGTTTTATTTGTATAAAAAGTAAAGAATAAGTATATCATTGAACTATTTTGCAGTAATAAAGGTTTAAAAAAAAAATCAGAAATCTTGACTTTTATTACTTCTTATTTGTTACGATTATTTACAAACAATGAATACATTACGAGAGATTGGGAACAGTATCAAATGTTTTCTTTCAACCTCTTATATTTATAAAAAAAATCTAATTATTATTTTTCATTTATATATAACATGAATCATTAAAAAGTCATATTCTCGATAGTTCATTTGTTTTTGTAAGAGCATTTCCTTTCCATTTAAAAATATAAAAATTACTTTCTGTGTGGTTTTTAAATAAATAGGATAAAATTATAAATGGACAATAATTAAAACAATAATTTAAACGTCTTTTCATAAGTTCATTATGAAATAAGTGACATTACCTTCAACATTTTTCTTTAATTCAAAGAACTTTAAATACTGGCTTTTCCGCTTGTTGTAAGATGAAAGCAGTTTCCTTCATCTGACATATTTTCAAACATCAGAAACATAAATATCCTAATAAATTTAGTACATAATCGGATTTTTAAACCTTAATACTGACAAATCAATGTCGGATACTAAAAGAAATTTGGATTTCTTTCCCTTCGAAAAATGAAATAAATATGAAGAAATAATACTAAATAATCTGAGAATATCGAAAAATACTCTCAGCGATATCAAAATCATTGTTATATATGACTACACAAAGGCGTAGCTTAAGAAAAATTAACAATTCCGAATATACCGGTGAAAATCGTTTTGATAAACAAATCCTAAAGCTAATAGTTATTTTAATTATTTTAATTATTTCTTAATTGTGAGCATCCATCACATTTGTTTGCTTGACACCTATGCCCGTTTATAGGCCTTTGTCGAGATGAGGACTGGATAGTAACAAGGAAATGTACATCACTGACAAATACAGCCGGAACTCCACAAAAAAGGTGCAAGGTCTCATTATTGCACAGGCCGACATAGACGTGACCTTTGTGACACCTCCGACATGAACCAATACCTGCAAAATAAAAAAGGTGATTTTGAAAAAAAGCTTGAACTTTCCATTTTCTGCAGTAATTTGTTCAAAAATAATAATACAAAATATTTAGGTTAACTAGCCATAGTTTCGTAATATCTAACGATAATATTGTAATAGGTAACATGCACGATTGCAAAAAGTCTCACTCTCTACCTACAGCGCATTCTTCATGTCTGGATTGTGTACTCGTTCCACAGGGTTCTTTAAAAACAGCTCAAATTATATATGTTGCAATCAAACTATTGTTAAGATAATGATTTTTTTTTTAAATAATTAAGATGAAGATATATTTAATGTATAATAGCATCAAACAGGAAAAATTTAAACTTAGTCCACAATTTTATGAGATGCAGGGAAACCTCTGAATATTCCTGAAAAGTTTTTCTAGCTACTAGTTCGGTACTAGCAAAGCCCTGGAAAGGACTAGGCCTTTGGCGCCTGATTACCGTAGTCGGGATCTGAGAGTGTGGAACGGAGTCGTTGGGAGACTAACCCGGCGCCTTCTCCTACGCTATCAAGCGTATAGCGGTGCCGTTAACCAATCATACATGGAGGGCCTGTTAATCGCGATTATTAAAACAGTGTCTTTACACTGTCTGAAAAAAAAATATTTGAAGAAAAGTAATACATTTTATATCTTTTGAAAAGTACGGTGTCCTTTTTTTTATTAATTTGGCAAATGATAACATGGAAACTGTCGCATTTGAAATTCTGAACTCCGTTAAAAATTTCAGTAGAATTGCTTAAAATCATAGACGTAAAAGGAAATTTAGGTTTTAAAACATTTAAACCCTTCTATATATGTTAAAAAATTTCGTCGGAGTCCCGAGAGCTTTCGACCTGACCATGGCCATCATCAAGAGGGCGAAAATGAGAAAAAAAGTCTTCCCATATTCAGGGTTTTAATGTTTTGAAACCTTCATTTCCTTATACGGCTATTTTAGTAATAAATTATGATTCATTTTAAATGTTTTCATGTTTTTAATTTTTAATTAGTTTCTGATATCACCAGCTACACATAAAATCTAATTTATTATTATTGTTCTTGTTGTTATATTAAAGTTAAGGAAAATTTTTAAAAAATGTTATGAATTCAGAGAATTTATTAAATGTTAAAAAAAGAAGTTTAAATTACATAAATATTGACAGTTAAAAGCATTGTTAAATTGAGAGTAGTTGTTGGAATATAAAGTGAAAGTAATGCAGATAATAATAATAATAAAATATGGTACTGATAACAAGCACACTCTAAAAACGACATTTTCAAAACTGAGCAAAAAATACTCAAATCTGAGTATGTCGCATAGTCAAAATGTCTCCGAATGGAAATGACTCAAGTTTGAAACATGTTTGTATATACTCATTTCTGAAAACATGCACACACTCAAAAATAAAACATCATGTTCTCATATTTGAGTCTGTCCATGTTTCATAAAGGAGTATGAACTGACCTTTATGTGCTCATTTTTGAGTATTTCCATGTTTCAAAAAATGAGTTTGAACTGATTCTAATAATTTTTGAGTATGCCCGTGTTTCAAAAACGAGTATAAACTGACATCTATGTGCTCAGTTTTGAGTATGTCCCTGTTTCAATAGACTAAGTACTTCTGGTATTTCAGAACTGAAAGCAATGTGTCGTCATATTTGAAATAAAAAGTTTCATAAGAAAATTAAAACATCGATTTACTCAGATTTGAAAGTGTCATTTTTCACAACTGCTACATCTGCTATAGCTGCTTACTCGTATATAGTACGAACTAGTATAACATGTATTACAACTACTAAATACAAGTTATGATGTAGTCATCTTCTATTTATATATGATTGATTATATACTCTTTATTCATAAAAGAAGTATATTCATGATATGGTAAAATCCATGTAATAAAGAATGAACTCATCTGTTATTTGCTATTGTTTATAATACGCGTTATTAATTTGAGATTTATTATAATGTTATAGATGAAAAGCTCCTCAACGATTTAAGAGGTAATTATAGTTTTACAGAAATTTAAGAAAATATTGTAGAGTATGATACATAAGTAATGTTTAGTAAATAGCAACTAATATATGATTTTTCATCAGTCAATTTTAAACGGTAATATGTATCATTTATAATAATCAATTATTTTTATAAAGCACTAAACTTAAAATATACCCTAAAATATAACCTTTCTTACTCCAAACGGTTACCATATATCAATTATGAGCTTCTTAAATTAAATGGTGGTATAAGCTGCAAAGAATATCATAGTTTTTTGTGGGGGGAGAGAGGTTAATTTTTTAATTAGTTTCAGATGACTGGATTCTGGGGAAAATGACCGCTCGATTAAAAGTATACGCCACATACTCTCCGTCATAATAAGCAAAGATTCAAAAATTGCCATCTGGAAGAAATCATGAAACAAATCTACACTTTAATAGATATATTTAGGAGAGTTTAAAAAACACTCTAATACTTACAAATGGGCAGTTTTGTTTACATTAGGTAAAGCACAGTAGGATTAAAAACATATAATGGATGAAAAACATTTTGTTAAACATCATTAAGATGAACATTAACCAAACCAGGTTCATGATACACCGCAGAATTCACCTATCACCGCACATTACACAATTAATCATCTTTTAGTGAATAGGTAAATTTAGAAAGATTCATATCGACGACAAACTCTCCGCTGAAGCTTTTTCACGCCTTAACCTCGACAAAAGGTTTCTGTCTCGTACGAGTGCGACTTTTGGGCCGTATACTATACTTTCGAATTCAAATGTACCGTCACGACCCACATATAGTGCTACATACAAACACCACCTTCTTTTATATTTTTATCCAAAATCGATAAATAAAATACTAAAAAACCCTGCTATTTTTTGATCATATAATAAACCTACCCTTAATAAAAAAGACTATGAATTAATACCAAAACGTCCCCTTTCTAGCATAAAGAGAACTATCAAAAGCTGAGCATCCGTTCAAATGTAATGCACGGCCATACACACATAAAAAAGTAATACAACGTACAAACGAATTGTTTGAAGTTGGTCGAAAAAAAATATTTACATGATTGAATTTGGATCATTTTTAATATTTCTTATCTCACAACTTAGCTGAGAATCTGTGTGAATATTTGGATGAAATTTATATCTTTACTCTATTTCATACAGGCCCATTTTCTATACTGGGTGTTTCACTACCAGACCGACAAACTTGCAGGAGGTGTAGGGGGCACAGAAACGACTCGGAATGACATTGCAAAGCAGTGTCTAAAATGCCGTAGTTGCGAGTTATGGTTCAAAGAAGCAGAGAAAAAGAAAAGAAACACATTAATGGGACTGAAAACATTTTATTGAGAGGTTTTACTACAGATGATATTTGAAATTACAACCAGAAGTCGTCAGGCAGGCTTGACACCGGCGCGTCATGGATTCATTTACGTTCTGGAAGATTCTTTGCGTGTCGCGTATCTTCCCGACAGCTACAGATATCCGACTGACGAGGTCTTCAACTGAAGGAACGGGGATCTCGTACACCAAACTCTTCATATGGCCCCAGAAGAAGAAGACGACTTCTGGTCGTAATTTTGAACATCTTCTGTAGTACAACCTTTCAATAAAAGGTTTTCTGTCTCATTAATATGTTGCTGTTGCTGTTATTTTTCTCTGCTTCTTTGAACCATAGCTCGCAACTACGGCATTTTCGACCCTGCATATCTATGTGATTCCGAGTCGTCTCTATGCCCTCTACATCTCTTGCAAGTTTGTTGGTCTGGTAGTGAAACACTCTGTACATCTACTTTCAACGGGTTTCATTTTCAGATTCTCTGTATATCATTAATTTTAGCACTAATCGATGTACTATGAATTATCAAGTATTTTTTCGATTCTAGAAAAACTAGATACTCGAAATGCAATTTTTTTTCATTTATAAAATACATTTTTAATATAGTGTCGGAATTTTTTCAACTTAGTACCGAACCCTATTTCGCTGAGTCTATGGCAGGCCATATGTATGATGTCTATAATAGACATAGGTAATAATTGAAGGGAATATTAATAAAAAAATATGTTTAACTTTTAATTTGCAATTATATATTTTATTCTGTGTGTAACAAGTAATTTTATGCCATAATGAATGTGTAAACTGGACATTTTTTGCTCTTATGAAAAAGCCAATGAAATCGGTGATAATTTTTTGAAGTACTTGATACTAACTTTTCGTTTTAAGTATGTACTTCAGAGAAAAGTGTTGAATTCATTTAATAGAATATCGAGATAGATTTCTAAATAATAGAGAAAGAGAATGCCAAAAAGAGCGTCTGATCCATAGGATTTACAGGGAAGTAAAATCCTTAATTAGGCAATGCAAGAAGCAGCTAGATCATAGAAGAATATATAAAAAAAAATTGTAAACGGAAAAAATTCCTATTTTCTTTTTTTCCCTTTTTTCTAGATCATGGAAGAACTAATAAATGAAGAAAATAGCTGTAGTGACTAGATTGGTATAATGTTGTTCTAAAGAACCAAAGCCTAAGAGTCTCTACTTGCGGGCGACAAAAGTCTCGGGGGAATCAGGCTATCGAGTTCAATTTTAAATTATAGAACGCGTGTTTTAAAAGCTTCATTTCCTTTTAAGCCTATTTTAATAATGAATTATGGTTCATTTTAAATGTTTTCATGTTTTGTTTTTTATTTTGTATACGAAAGTGAATTTAATGTTCCAACATTAGAAAAAATTTCTATATATGTAATTTCAGAAACTATCTCAAAGTTTCATATCGCTGAGTCGTGAGGAAAACGATGGATTGATTGGAGGTTTCTAAGAGTCTTTACTCGCGAACCACAAACGGCTCGGGGGATTCAGGCTGCCGAGTTCTTTTTAAAATTATAGAACGGCCGACATTAACTGGTACTAAACGCATGTTTTAAAACCTTTATTTCCTTTTACGCTTTATTTTAGTAATAAATTATGGTACTAAACGCATGTTTTAAAACCTTTATTTCCTTTTACGCTTTATTTTAGTAATAAATTATGGTTCATTTTAAATGTTTTCATGTTTTGTTTTTAATTTGTATACGAAGGTGAATTTAACGTTCCAACATTAGAAACAATTGCTATATATTTAATTTCAGAAATTATCTCAAAGTTTCGTATGGCTTAGTCGTAAGAAAAACGATCAATTGATTGGAGGTGAACGGCACACACTTCCCATCATGTGAAAAAAAGGTTCAAATATTTCCATTGATAACAATCTTGAGAATCAATGAAGCTTGTATTAACGTCTATAATTATACAGCGTAAATCCCTCAGATAATATCTTTAAAGCAGTTTAAGGAAAATGAAACATGATATTTTTTGGACAGCGAAAGTAAACTTCCCTTTAACATATTACCCTCTAGTGTTGCGTTCACGCAACAGTCAAATGCGTAAGGTAAAGCTAGGAGAGTCTGCGCACAATTCAAAAGAATAACAATAAAAAATCTAAATATTAATTTTTTGCTAAACTATCCGTGAATACTTTTCACTTCATTTGTTTTTTATGCATTTCCATTGCTATTTTGTTGTTATGTTGTAATTTAATAGAACAGTTGTAATAAAACCAAGAAAGTTACATTGCGCAATCTGTCCTTACAGGGTTGGTGTGATTGCGCACATAGGCAGGAGAGATTGTTACTAATAACAGCTACAATTAAATTGTTAACAATAATAATTACACTTAAATGACATTGTTGTAAGGTTTTTGTGAACAAAAATTATTGTATTAGGAGTGAATATTTCAACCTACTGGTTAAAGAATCAGAAAAATGAAATAATTTTAAAAACGATTAAAAAATTTGAATTAAAGGGGGAAAAATTAAAGAATCAGAAAAAGCAAGTCCAGATAAGATTACAAAATAACATTAAGTTAATTGATAACACGTTTAACTTAAAATTAGTCCATTTTCATTTTTAATTTATTATGCAAATTTACCAATATGCTGCGTAATCTCTCCTAGCATAGAAACTAATGGGAACGACGCGCCATCTCTCCTAAGTAGCAGATGAGCAAACTCTCCAATTTCGGTAGGAGAGATTGTGCGGCCTTTTATTTAAACATGGCCGCTACTAAATCGAACCGTTGATGTTCACATTGTTAGTCTAGATTAGTTGCTTATGAGAAATCATTTAAGTTTAAAATATTTTGTACTATTAACATTGTATAGAAATTCTGACGAATAGCTATGAAAATTCAAGCACTTACTTTGGGAAAACAAAACAAAATAGCAATGCTTTATCTTACACGCTCAAAACAATCAACGCGCACTTTCAAGTAGACACTCCACTTCTGCTGTTGTACAACTACCTGGAGTCGCTGCTCCCTCACTCTACTCCTTCCCACCAAACCTCTATGTGCGCAATCTCTCCGACCGCGCCATCTCTCCTGGCTTTACCTTATGCTTAGTCGTCCAACGCGCGTAAGTAAACATATATTTTTGGAAAAGTCGTAGGTTGTTTTAAATTGTTTTCATAAAAAATAGTAATAGAAAGCAATTTTTACCAAGAAGTAAATGTTATCAAATAAGAAAACACAATCTCAAGAATGCATAACAGCAACAAAAATTTATGAAACTTTCGAAATCCTACAAATATCAACCTACAAGGCCAAAATAAAAAATAGACTCACAGATGTTTTGACATATTTATCCACAAAAAAGGTAGATTACTCAAGTTTTGGCTTGTTTAGAGAAGGTGCAAAATTGTGGAAGGTTATAGAATTATATAAGTACATCCTATATGTTTTTTCTTCTAGGATTAAGTCAACGCTTCTATATCCCAAAAGAGAGGCCACGTACACATTCATTTAAAATCTAAGCTTAGAGGTCCTTTCAAACACGTGGCACCTGGAAGTAACAATGGACGTTGGCGGGTTAAATTATCTATCGAGCTACTACTATTTTAGGATTAAAATTGTCTTATTTAATGACAAAAACTTTTTGTTTACATGCCGCAAAAATTACCTTACGGAATTTGTGGTAGAAAAAGACCTTCATCAAAATGTTGAAGAGCCCTATATGAGAGTTTTGACGGTTAATGGTTGATCGATAAATGTATGTTTGTTTTTCTATCTGTTTTATTGTATTTTTGTTTGACCTTATGGGCTCTTATTTTTGTAAAATTTGACCAATCTACGCTAAACACGAATATGTTATTAAGGTACACATAACTTCTATTTTTAAAATAGTCGTCCTATTTTGTAAAGTTTTTTTTACAGAGAAATGTCAAAATATTTTAATACAGAATTATCTACTGCTCCTTAAAATAAGCGATGTAGAAATAATGGGCTTTAAAGAGAATGCAGATAACAATAAAGGGTTTTCACAAAAGATCCTGTTATATCAAACTAATTTCACGAAAATACGTCAACTGCTTGCAATAAGGTAAGTAATAATCCTTCAAATAGTTTTTTATTTCAAAATTACTTCTTCCATTTTTAAGATATAAATTCCTTAGTTATTTTCTTTAATTGAAAATTATACTCATGGTAAATTTACAAATGGATTAAAAAGAAATTAATTTTACATCAAATTAAAAGTTAATAAATTTTAATTATGAACATATATTTCGGAATCAAAGAGGGAAATGAATTAAAAAGAAGCAAAAGATATTATTCTATCTGCTATAATTAAAATCTGAATGGAAATTATGTTTTTTTTAAACGTAATTGATAATTTTAGGAGATTTTAGTAAAAGTACAAAGTGTGTTGAAAATCTGTCTTTTATATTCTTTAATTTTTTGAAATAATACTAAAAATTATCTTATATTACCAACTCATCTCTTGCATTTAGTGATATTAATAAGAATTTTTTTTTTTCGTTCCTAATATTAAATAAAAGCACCGTTTTACTTTTCAGGAAGAAACAAAAATAAAATTTCTCAGAGAAGACTAAATGAAATACAATGTTTTTTTTAATGTATTACAGCAATATTTTAAATATGGATGTGAATTATAAATGCCCATGTCTAATTAAATGTATTAAAAATAATTTGTAAACGATTTCTTCAAAGCTTTTATTTCCACTTATTTTGTTGCAATACTATATTATGTTTTATTATTAAATTAGCGTTAATATACCTGAAATATTCATTATGAAATTCTTAAAGGGAAAAAAGGGTAATTTTATTTATAAAGTTCTTGTTGTTATATATTTTTAAATAAATACATAATGAGTACAAAATTAATATTAAAATAATGCAGAAATATATTTACAGTGGAGATGTAATATTCGCTTTTGGATTGCTTCATATGCTTCATGAACAAAATTTTCAATTTAAAAAAATAAATTAATTAAAATGAATATAAAATTTATCTGAAGATTTTAAAGTTGTCTATCGTATATTCTAATGAGAGCAAATTTTGTGTGTTTGTGTGTGTGTGGTTATATATGCAAATTTATCTTAAAAACGGCGCTAACGATTATGACGAAAATTTGTATCCTACCGTTTTGGGGCACGAGAAAACGATTGGGCTAGGTCACATGTTCGAGAAAATTCGATTAGTGGGTCATTTGGGTCACCACGGGTCAGGGTTATGCTAATTTATCTAAAAAACGCTTCAAACGATTTTGACTAAATTTTGCATCCTATCATTTTCGGGCACGAGAAAAAAATTTAAGAAGTTGAAAAATTTAAGAAATTTAAGAATTGAAGAGTACTGGGCTGGGCCACATGTTCGAGAACTTTCGATTAGTGGGTCATTTTTGGGTCAACGCGGGTCAAGTTAATTTTATCTAAAAAACGGCTCTAACGATTTTGATTAAATTTTGTATCCTATGAGTTTTGGGCACGAGAAAATCATTGCTCTATGTCACATGTTCGAGAAAAGTTGATTAGTGAGTCATTTTTGGGTTACTGTTGGTCAAGCTAATTTTATTTAAAAAACGGCTCGAACTATTTAGACTAAATTTCGCATCCAATGGTTTTCGGGCACGAAAAGTCTGTTCCTACAGTTTTAGGGAACGAGAAGACTACTGGGCTAGGTCACGTGTTCTAGAAATTTCGAATAGTGGATCATTTTGGTCATGGGTCATTATGGGTCAAGCTATTTTTAGCTTAAAAACGGTTCAGACGATTTGAACTAAATTTTATATCTTACGGTTTTTGTGCACGAAAAAATCATTGGACTAAGACACATGCTCGAGAAAATGCGATTAGTGAGTCATTTTGGAGTCACTGTGTGTCAAGCTAATTTTATCTAAAAAATCGCTCAGACTATTTAGACTAAATTTTGCATCCAATGGTTTTCAGGCACGAGAAGACTGTTGGGCTAGGTCACATGTTCGAGAAAATTAGATTAGTGAGTCATTTTGGTCATGAATCATTATGGGTCAAGCTATTTTTATCTTAAAACGTGTTGGCAACATTGGCATGATTTGGCAGGAAAATTGACTTTTAAGATTGCCAAAACACTTCCAATGCCAAAACACTTCCTTGGCAGCAGATGAAAAAAATATCACCAAATTTGGAGAATTTATCGACATTTTGGCGACATTTAGCGAAAAAATTGGCTTTCAGAATCTGACGGAATTTTTTAGAAATTCCCAATAGGAGCCGAGATACGTAATTCAACCAATCAGAGTCCATGGAACGTTCTCGAAAAAAGAATTGAACCAATCAGGGCACATAGAACTTTCTCATCGCATGCTTGACGTTAAATGAAAACTTGACTCGCTAATCTTGACGACATTTGGCGAAAAAGTTGAATTTCAGAATCTGAAAGAATTTTCTAGAAATTCCCAATAGGAGCCAAGATACATGATTCAACTACCGAGTTGAACACAAAGCTAATGTTGACCGAGCATTGCTCGGGCGTCCCCGCTGGTCATACATTATAATACAAGCATCTTGTGTGTGTGTATGGAAAATTTAACTAAAAATCGGCTCTAACTATTTTGACTAAATTTTCTGTACTACCGTTTGGGGGAACGAGAAGACCATTGGGCTAGGTCACATGTTCGAGAAAATTCAATTAGTGGGTCGTTTTGGGGTGACTGCGGGTCAATGCATTTCAATGAAAATGAAGGTTAAAACAGTTATTAAATTTTTGAACAATTGACAGTAAACGAAGTAGCAAAGTTGACAACATTTCACCAAATGTGGCGATATTTGAGGAAATGTTGGCGACATTTGCTCGAAAATCGACTTTCGAGATTACTAATGCCAAAACATGCTTTACGCCAAATGAAACAATATCGCCAAGTTTGCGAATTTTCGCCAAATTATGCTGACATTTGGCAAAACAATGGCTCAGAATGTGAAGCTTTTTTCTAAAAATTCTGAATAGGAGACGACATACATAATTCAACCAATCAGAGTCCATAAAAAGTTCTCGAAACAGAATTCAACAAATCAGGTACATAAAACTTTCTCGCAATTAGCCCCTTAAGCACCATTTTAAATTTAGTGATAGTATGCTGAATAACGGGTACATTAAATTTCGTCAAAAGTAGTTTATGTCATTATTTTTAATTACATGTAACTTATTTAATTACATACAATGTAAGGAGATGAAATAAAGCTTTATTTATATTATACAAACATAAATAAGGTTCGAAGTTCCAGTCTTCATCGCTTGATTCAAACCTATCATCACTACCGTCCATGTCATCATCAAAATTAGGAGCACGTCCGCGTCTGACTGTCCGCATCGGACTGTCCGCATCGGACTGTCCGCATCGGACTGTCCGCGTCTGACATAATTATTATATAAAATCACTATCTACCAGAGGTACAAACAAACACAAAATCGAAAGTGAAACACTCTAATTTACGAAAGACAACTGAACAGAATGACCAACGCATAAAAAAATAAACGACGAAGAAAGATACAAAGTAACGGGAAAACTAGTGAGTTATTTTGGACATGTATCGTCATCTATTCTGTGCAAAAACAAACACAAATCTCGTACAAAACCAATCATAGTAGTAATTAGTGACAAAAAAAAAAAAAAAAAAAAAAAAAAAAAAACATGCTTATAACATTGCAGTCTGGACTTAAAATGAAGACGTAGGCACATACGACCTGGTATTTCAAATAGAAGAATTCATGACGTACGCAGGTACGTCGTGGTGTATATAAAGAAATGTTTCTGTCGAAGCCTTAAGTCTGTAATGTTGGACAGTGATAATACATCGATAATTTATTGTTATATTATTTTTATAATATTGTTATATCGAGTTGAACAGAGAACTAATTTTAACCGAGTGTAGGTCGGTCTTCAACGCTGTTTTAATAATAAATAGAGCTTATTTTAAGTAAATTTTCCTTCAATAAATGTAACATAAAAATTTGTAACTTCTTTTGAAATACTAAAAAATGTTTACCAGTTATCGCACAGATTTGTTGGAAAATAGTTGAATAAATCGGCCAAGTACGAGTATTACTCGTGCTGAAAGGTTCCGTACATTAAATTTACTAATTACTATCTGCAATAGTACAAAAAATCGTTGCTAAAGGAATACTAGGACTTTGTAAAAAACTATACAACTTATCGTTGGGTACAGTTATATACTAGCAAAACATAGATGGATATAATGAACATTCAGAGAGATATGAGCCCTAAATGTGTAACAACCGACATTCTGTATGACTTTTTTAAAACCTTATACAAATCGGTTTATGATGCACAAAAAAAAAAAACGCCACAATGCATAAGAATGTTAGAAAATATATTGTCAATGACTGTGTTTATTATTATTGTTTATTGTGTTATTATTAAATATAAGCGCTAGCTGCGGCGCTGTGTGTTATAAACAACTAATTATCGGTATTTAAAAAAAAACACAGATTGTAAGATGTTCTAATATTAATAATATATAATTTCATAAATAAAAATGTAATTTCAGAAATCAGTTAGAAAAAAAAAATATTTTTTAATAAGCAAAAGATTGTTTCTAAGTGTGTTTTTTAGTTAAATGTGCAAGCAAACCCTGAAGTAAAATGAAGTAATATATATTTGTAAAATAAAAGTTACTAGCATAATTAATAGTATATTTATGTTTTACGTTAATTTTTTGCTTTTCTCTTTGAAAAAGAGATAACAATCTTCAAATATTTTTCAGAAATTAATTCTAATGAATTAAAGAGTACAGTTACTTTTTAAAGAGTATTAATTATTAGTATTAAACTTGAGCCTCATGATATGAAAAATTAGAGCCAATATATTGTGCTGGTATTTTCATTAATTAGAAATATAAAATATTGTCTAAAACTTATTGAAATATTTAATAAAATGTATCTTTCAAAATTTCAAGGCTTAGAGGGAAGTACCTCAAAAATGGTCAAAATAAGGATTATTTTATTATTACCCCAAATTATAGATCAATCCTTTTTTATACCATATGATTAAGATATCAAACTTTATCTTTTATATTGTTGTAATATGCACAAGATTGCAGTTGAAAGGGATCTCTTCACAAATGAAAAACACCAAGTGGCTTTTTCTCAATATTCATTTTTTTTTCGTTTTAACGTTTTTAAAATATTAAGTTTTATTTTTTTACACTTCTAATTCAGATAGAGGTTTATAATTTATTGTACGTGTTATTTATTATGCATGTGATAAAATTGTGAATGGAATTATCATTATGGTTATTATTTTTATTTTATATAAATGTAATTATAAGAAGAAGTATTAAATTTCATCATTCTTCACTATATATGTTAGTAAACTATTTATATTAAATCTAATATTAATTGTTCTATAAAAATCCATTCACTCCACATAGTGTATTTCAATAGACTAATTTAAAATACTGAATTTTAGAGAATTACATTTGTTAAATTACTGAAACAATGATTTGGTGTAGAATTTAATATATATATATATATATATATATATATATATATATATAATGAAAACATTTTTCGGAGTATCAGAATACATGGAATTGTGTTTTTCGTTACAATTATTAAGGCTGTTCGTCAGTGAACTTCACTACTGCCCTCGCTAATGTTAAACCTATGGGCGAAGGATGCATTCGTATGTTTAAAATATCTGAACAGGAAATTAATATTTAACTTCTGTTTTCTGTGTACTCAACGGTGTCTCTTTTTTGTTCCTAGTTATCAAAATATTTCTAAAATATATTCTTAATTTTATGTGAAGTGTTAAATTCTTATTCAATTTCTAAGATTTTAACACATATAATTATAAATTAAGCATTTATTTTAGAAATATTTTGATAACTAAGAAAAAAGAAACATCCTTTAAGAAGTGTACACAGGAAACAAAAGTTTAAAATATTAATTTTCCGAAGATATATTTTAAATATACGAATGCCACCTATACCCATATGTTTAACGTTAACGAAGGAAATTGGGAAGTTCACGAACGACCAGCCTTAAGAGTTAAATTTTCGGAAACTATTTGATATATTACTTGTAGTAATTAGCAATATAAAAATGATACAAATAAAATTGCGGGTTGAATGTTTTAAATTCCTATATAAAATGATTTCGATATAAAACTATGGAACTGACGTTTGAAACCCCTGATCTGCGGATTTACAAGCTTCCCTGATATTATAAATGTAATTACTATTTATAGCATTTTCTATATGTAGTTACTTTGTCAGAAATAAAAAGCCAAACACTGAAGACAATAATTAATAGATTTTTAAAAACTCGTGTGACTTAAAAAAATGTTTTTATTTTAATTGGGAGGGCTTTGAGGCCCCATGAGCTCCTTCTTTTCCTATGCTTTTGGACATCATTCCTGCTTCCAGATTGACTTGACAGTTTATAAAATATGAAAAGCAGAGTTAATAATAAAATATTAAAAATAAACTAGTTTAATATTAAACAGTTTATAAACCACATTAAATTAATTAAAAACAGCTATTTATAAAAATTTTGTTCTTATTATATTCTGGTAAGTGCAATTAAAAAATTCAGTTTTATTACTTAGCTGTTTGGTTAAATCAAAAGGTTTTATGTGTATGAACATTACTGAAATTACACTTTTAATAAGGGCCACATAGAGTGTCCATTACTAAAAATGATTAATTAAGCATTCGAGTAATAGACATTGGTCCTAAAATCTTAAAAATAAATTAAGTTGTGTAATTGACCCTTCATATATAAAATTCAAAGATTTTTTTATCGCTATCAAAACAAAAACATGAAATTTTTGCAAGAAAATAAAGAAGATATAAAACTAATTAAGTAAAACCAGCTTGTTTAATAAAATTTTCACAGAAAAACAATGGAACTGTGAAATTTTATTTTCTGTTTCTGGACTGTTTTTATTAAGATTCTGAACAAGAAACTAGATTTTAAAACATGCAAGGAAGAGCAATGAATAACTTAGAAAAGGCTGAATTTTTATTGATTATATTTTTATAAATCAAAAACGTTCGGTTGTATCCATTGCTGGCATACTTACGCTTATTTTTCATTGATTAATTTTTAGAGAATAAAAAAAGAATGTTTTTAGACTATTTGATATATTACTTGTAATAATTGGCAATATAAAAATGATACAAATAAAATTGCGGGTTGAATGTTTTAAATTACTATATTGTTGTGAGCTCGGGGTTCGAAAGGACTGATGCCAATATATAAGAACAATAAAAAGGCTTTATTCACTATAAACAGTGCAATACGATCACAAATATCTTCTGAAAATTACAAGATATTCAGTAATCTTCAAATCCAATAAAAGCTAAGCAAAATTTCACACAGAAACAATGCGTTCAATACGACGTATCAACGACAAAATCGATCCGAGAAACACAGTTCTCAATGCAAAGCCTCTCGTATGAATTCAATCGCAGTTGACAGACAACTAACTAACTGGATTGGTGGAGGTCCCTTATATAGGCTTCAGAGATCTTTCCAGATTATTCCAGAGCTTTCAGATGCTAGAAATTACCAGAAAGTGCTTTAACTTTCGATAGAGAACCAAAGCGAGAAAGGATCCCAATGTACAGGTATAAGGGGGGGTGGTTGCACAAAAAGTCGCCAAATCCGTCGCCAACTTGGCGACATTTGACGATATATCGCCAAATTTGGCGACAAAAATAAGTCGCCAAAACCATCGCCAACTTCGCGATAAACCCATTCCTTGGCGATTTTACCATAGACTTCCATTATAAAGATGAGGGTGTAAGGTTGTTTTCCTTGCAAACCATCTGAGGCCTTTAGCATTGAGTTACATGATGCTCAATAGGAAATACATTAATAATACTGCAATTTTCACAATAATAAAATAAAATAAATTTAAACAAATGGAATATTTACAGATATATACAAAATTCATAACATTGCCCCCCTCTCGAGGACTGCACGTCCCGGGCAGTTCAACCTTTGATCGGAAAGCAAACCCGTTACCAACAAATGCTATACTACTCAAAACACTTAAAGCAAACATGGAAAATAACAATTAAACACATTCATAATGCTGAATTATACAAAATATACACTTATTTTTAAAAAAAATTGAATTAAATTAAAGCATAGACATCATTACATACAAGTATTTAAATAATAATAATAATGATAATGCTAAGCAAAATAAATAATTACATTAACTTATATACAAGACCATGGTCATACTAATTTACATTATTTACATTACACTATTTACAATCAAGAACTAAGTACTATGGCCATAGTATGGAGCCAGCCTGTCGTAATGAACGACTCTAGGCTTCGAACTTGGTGACTTTCGGATCCGAATTACGACATCGTTCAGTCTGTTTAGGACTGTATAAGGACCGTCCCAGTGCGATTGCAGTTTGGGAGAAAGTCCTTTACGTCGAGTCGGATTATAAAACCAAACCTTGTCACCTTCTTTGAATTGATGTCCCGTGGCTTTCGTGTCGTACCTGGTCTTCATCTTCTCCGTCTGTATATTGATCCGCTCTCGAGCCAAGTTGTGGACGTCTTCAAATCGTGCCTGGAGATTCTGCACATATCCCTCTGGCGATGAAGGCGCATCTGGAGGGCGACCAAAAAGCAGATCACAAGATAAACGAAGATCACGACCGAAAAGCATCTGAGACGGGGAATAGCCGGTTGTTTCATGGACGGCGCTGCGATAGGCGAGAAGAAACAAGGGAAGTTTTTGGTCCCAGTCTTGTTGGTTTCTTGATACTAGAAGTGAGAGATTGTTGAGGATGGTACGATTAAATCTCTCAACCATGCCATCCGATTGTGGATGTAAAGGCGTCGTCCTAGTTTTGTCCATTCCGAGAAGTTGACAGAGACCCTCAATCACAGCAGAGATGAAATTTCTCCCCTGGTCAGAATGCATTTGAAGAGGGACTCCATACCTTGATATCCACTGGTGTACCAAGGCATCCGCAACCGTAGAAGCTTCTTGATCAGGGATGGCATAAACTTCAGGCCATTTTGTGAAATAGTCCATGACAACAAGGAGGTATTTGTTGCCATCAGCACTTCTTGGGAGAGGACCTAGGATGTCAAGGGCGGTGCGTTCAAAAGGTGCTCCTACATTGTAGAGATGTAGTCTTCCTCGGCTACGTTTCTTTGGTCCTTTCCGAGCTGCACATGCATCGCAAGATTTGCACCATTGTTCGACGTCAGCTCTCGCTTTTCCCCAGAAGAAGCGCTCTCGGACTCTGTGTAATGTTTTCATGACTCCAAAATGGCCACCAGTGGGACTGCCATGTAATTCCTTGAGGACCTCTGGGATTCGGGATCGAGGAAGTACCAACTGCCACCGAGATGTCTTCCCATCTTCCGATTCGAATTTTCGGAACAGGACACCATTCCTGACGTGGAGAGAGCTCCAAAGAGCCCAATATTGCTTCGTCGTAGGACTGTAAGTCGAGATGTCTTTCTAACTGGGCTTCGTGCTAGAAGATTCTAATAACTCCAAGATTGGTTTGATCTCAGAGTCTGCCATTTGATCTTCTCGAATCTTCTCATCACTCCAGGGATCTGGTGGCGTCAATAGTGAAGTCTTCGTCTGGCGTATGACATATTCGGGATTATACTTGCTCTCCGCTCTGGAACAATAGCGACAGCTCTCGGGACACGGTCTTCTTGATAGGGCATCGGCATTTCCATGCGATGAGCCTTTACGATGCCTGATGTCAAAGTCGTATTCCTGGAGTCGTTGTATCCATCTGGCTACTTGGCCCTCTGGGTTCTTAAAATTCATCAGCCATGTTAGGGATGCGTGATCAGTACGAAGGAGAAATTTCCTGCCATAGAGATAGTGATGGAAGTGTTCTATGGCTTTCACTATAGCTAATAACTCCTTACGAGTGACGCAATAATTCCGCTCTGGTTTCGATAGACATTTGCTCCAGTATGCTACGACTCGTTCTTGGCCATCTATCTCTTGGGAAAGTACAGCGCCGACACTTTCATGGCTGGCATCCGTGTCCACAATGAATTGTTTGTCGGGGTGTGGATAGGTTAGGACTGGAGAGGATGTGAGAGCTTCTTTCAACTGCTGGAAGGAATTCTCGCATTCTTGTGTCTATAGAAACTTCTGCTTGCTTTGAGTGAGCCTATGCAAGGGTCTTGCGATGTTGGAGAACCCCTGTACAAACTTTCTGTAATAAGTGCATAGTCCCAGAAAGCTTCGCAACTGATGGACATTTTCCGGACGCTTCCAGTTCTTTACTGCAGACACTTTTTCAGGATCTGTTCGAACACCTTCAGCTGAGATGATGTGTCCTAAATAATTTACTTCGCGTTGGAAGAACTTGCATTTCAGAGGGTTCAGCTTTAAATTCGCCACTCTTAGCTTCGTTAACACTTTTCGAATATTTCCAAGATGTTCTTCAAACGTGCGGCCACCAATGATGACGTCATCTAGGTAGATGAGACAAGCTTCAAAAGTCAGGCCTTTTAACACTGTCTCCATGAGGCGCTCGAACGTTGCTGGAGCATTGCAGAGCCCGAACGGCATAACTTTGAATTGCCAAAGTCCTTGTCCAGTAGTAAATGCGGTCTTCTCTTTGTCATCAGGATGGATCTCTACTTGCCAATATCCACTCTTCAAATCCAGTGTGGAAAACCATTTATGTCCTGAAAGAGTATCTAGCGTGTCGTCTATTCTTGGTAGAGGATAGCTGTCCTTCTTCGTGATATCGTTAAGTTTACGATAATCCACACAAAATCTTGTGGAGCCATCTTTCTTTCTGACCAACACGATGGGAGAGGTCCACGGACTTGATGACGGTTCGATGATGTCACTATCCTGCATCTGTTGTAAGAGCTTAGACACCTCTTCTTGTTTAGCGAACGGCAAACGTCTGGGATGCTGTTTAATCGGTGGATGGCCGGCAGTATCAATTCTATGCCGTGTCAGTGAAGTGCGCCCTATATCACTCTCGTTTTGTGAAAACACCTCCTTAAATTCCTGGAACAGTCTTTCTGCGGCATGTCTCTGTTCAGGAGATAAATTTTCATTTCGTCCAATTACAGGTGTTAAACTTGTAGGCGGCTCCGATAACGTCAAGCTCGGGTCTTTGCAAACACAGGTGACTGGAGCACAGGTTGCAAGCACTTCACCTTTCTGGATAATTCTAGACTTTTCACTTACGTTCGCAATCCTCACAGGTATCACATCTCTCGACAGATCTACCAGCGCTGATGCTATTAGCACTCCCTTTGGGCTCTTCTCAGGATATCCAGTCAAGCCATACTGGAAAATTCTTTCGTTTCCAGTTAATCCAGGTATCATCATTTCGGTCCGAGGAGGGATGATAACATCTGCCTTGGCTGTGATCCGTTGAATAGACCCGGACTCATTTCCAAGTTTGAAAATTGTGACATCTTCTTGAGCAGAGCGTAACTCATTATTCTTAAAGTCCAGTGTAAATCCATGCTCTTTTAAAAAGTCCAGTCCGAGTATGAAAGGGTCTGAAATATCGGCCACGTAGACTGTATGGCGATAAGCGGCGTTCCCAAACTTTATTTTCAGTGTCATTCTTCCATGTATCTCGATCTTATCTCCGGTCACAGTTTGAAGAATAACACGCGGCGGGGTCCAGAAGAGTTTTTCTTTCAGCCGCTGAGCTAGATCTTTCCGAATGATGGTCACATTGGCTCCTGTATCGATGATCATATTACAGGGCAAATCATTCACACTTCCGACTAGAAAAACTCCGTTCTCGCCGCAACTTCCTGCAGAAATTTCACATACTTGAAAATGGGGCTTCTCATAATCTGGCAACCTCCGCCCCGCAAGATGGCCATTAATCAGTTTTCCTGCTCCTCCTTTAGCGGGAGAGATATTACCTTTGGTGCTGGGTTGTCTTGGGCAGTCGATTTGGATATGGCCTTCTCCACCGCATTTCCAGCACTTGATCTTCCTGTAAGGTTTGTTGGCCATCAAGGAGTTCATCTGCCTCATCATGTCCTTCACCTGCTGCTGTAAATGCTCCACAACTCTATCCGACGTCTCAGGCATGTTGGCTACTCGCACAAAGTGTCGATCTTTCCTTGTAGCTTGCTGGGCTGCCTCGAATTTCAGGGCATAAACTAAAGCCCCTTTTAAGTCACTGAGATCTGCAATCCGGAGTGCTTTCTGGATCTCAGAGTCACGCACACCATCAATAAAATGTTGCAGAGCTAAACTCTCTCTAATTTCAGTCGGACAGTCAGGATAAGCAAGATGTGAAAGTCTCTCGACATCCGTAGCAAGCTCTTGCAGGGATTCAGTGGATTTCTGCTGTCGAGATTTGAGCTGGAGTCTGCTATATTCCTTCATGCATTTCTCGCCAAAGCGTAATTCTAAGGCACTGACGAGCGTTTCAAAATCCAGCGGTTCATTTGCAGGCAAAGTCTGTAGGACGTCGGCAGCATCAGCTCGTAGAGAAGCAGCTAACTGGCAAGCCTTTGTCTGGGAATCCCATCCATTGGCGTCCGCTACGATCCCAAATTGTGTCTTAAAAACTGGCCATGAGGATTTTCCGTCATAGGTCGAGAATTTAATAGAGGCCCGGGGAAGCATAGCTTGATACTTGACATCTTCGGGATAGTTTTCGGCAGTTATCTTTTGTTTCTTCACATTTTCCAACTCCTTTTCTATACTCTCTATCCTTTCTTCTACGGTATTGGCTGTCTTTTGAACTTTTTCCTCTATTTCCAGAAATCTTCCTTCAAATTTGTTTTCCACGCTGTCAATTCTTTCATTTAAAGATGTTATTTTATTATCTATTAATTCTTTCAACTCACCAAGGTTGGTTGACATATCCTTCTTCATTTCTTCCGACATCTCTTTCATTTCAGCCTGGTTTGCGGTCATTTTCTCATCTATCGCTGACATTTCCTTCTTCATTTCTTCCGACATTTCCTTCATTTCAGCCTGGTTTGCAGTCATTTTCTCATCCATCGCTGACATTTCCTTCTTCATTTCAGCCTGGTTCGCAGTCATTTTCTCATCCATCGCTGACATTTCCTTCTTCATTTCAGCCTGGTTCGCAGTCATTTTCTCATCCATCTCTCCTAATTTCTCCAATAATTTAGTCAGTTGCGCCTCCATTGCTCTGGTAATCGGCATTCAACCCCACTCCTGACACCAAATGTTGTGAGCTCGGGGTTCGAAAGGACTGATGCCAATATATAAGAACAATAAAAAGGCTTTATTCACTATAGACAGTGCAATACGATCACAAATATCTTCTGAAAATTACAAGATATTCAGTAATCTTCAAATCCAATAAAAGCTAAGCAAAATTTCACACAGAAACAATGCGTTCAATACGACGTATCAACGACAAAATCGATCCGAGAAACACAGTTCTCAATGCAAAGCCTCTCGTATGAATTCAATCGCAGTTGACAGACAACTAACTAACTGGACTGGTGGAGGTCCCTTATATAGGCTTCAGAGATCTTTCCAGATTATTCCAGAGCTTTCAGATGCTAGAAATTACCAGAAAGTGCTTTAACTTTCGATAGAGAACCAAAGCGAGAAAGGATCCCAATGTACAGGTATAAGGGGGGGGTGGTTGCACAAAAAGTTGCCAAATCCGTCGCCAACTTGGCGACATTTGGCGATATATCGCCAAATTTGGCGACAAAAATAAGTCGCCAAAACCATCGCCAACTTGGCGATAAACCCATTCCTTGGCGATTTTACCATAGACTTCCATTATAAAGATGAGGGTGTAAGGTTGTTTTCCTTGCAAACCATCTGAGGCCTTTAGCATTGAGTTACATGATGCTCAATAGGAAATACATTAATAATACTGCAATTTTCACAATAATAAAATAAAATAAATTTAAACAAATGGAATATTTACAGATATATACAAAATTCATAACAATATAAAATGATTTCGATATAAAACTATAGAACTGACGTTTGAGACCCCTGATCTGCGGATTTAATAGCTTCACTGATATTATAAATGTAATTACTACTTATAGCATTTTGTATATGTAGTTACTGTGTCATAAATGAAAAGCCAAACACTGAAGACGGAAATTAATAATGCAGAACCGCAGTTTCAAGATTACAGAAAACTTTTATTAAAATCATATATAAAATAGTTATGAAAAAATATCTATAATCATATGCATAATTTAAATATTATTTGCATGAAATAAATACAAATAAAAAAATACAATATATATTAAAAAATAGATATATTTTTATCTGAAATAAAATATGGGACTAAAGTGCCAGGTATGCCCAAATCTGACCTATTTGAAACAAACACAATCCGAACTCAACGCTCAGAAAAAAAAAATCTGCTAACCTGACACAAATTTTACCCCCTCCCCCCCCAAAAAAAAATAAAATAAAATAAATAAAAATAAATAAATAAATAAATAAATAAAAAATTGCAGACAATTCAATTAGCGTGTTGGATCAGGATACAGCCAATCCAAATCCCCATAGAAAAGAGAAACGGAACTCGACGTACACAAAAATCTGTAATGCCTAGCAGAAAGTGACTAGCTGCAAATCACGGCTTGAGTTAGGTATGACGAGTACCAATGACCAATCCACAAGTACCAAATAATAGCTCGAGCATCTCTTAAAAAATAGAATCAGTCAATTCGACTCGAAAGAAAATAAACTCCAGCGAATTCAACCCACGGTGTGAGTTGGGTACATGCAGCGTTAACACGAAGAGCAGCAAAATACTCTAAAAATCCGATCCAGAGTAAAATAAATACAGTAATCACAACTAACTGTTTGGATCGGGTTTGAATAAATTCAAATCATCCAGCACAGGGCAGCACACAAATGGCCTCACAAAATTGCCACTGTCGTCACAAATTCGTCATAAAATTAATGGCAAAATCGTCACAAACGACACATTTTTTATAAATTTGTTACAGGGTGACTTCACAACATTGTCACTGGTGTCACATATTCGTCACCAAGTTAATGACAAAATCGTCACAAATCACACAATGTTCACAAAATTGTCACATTGTGACTTCACAATATTGTCATTGTCCTCACAGATTCCTCACAATGTTAATAGCAAAAACGTCACAAATGACACATATTTCCCAAATTGATCATAACGTGACTTCAAAACAGTCTCTCTTTCGTCACCGATTCGTCACAAAGTTAATGGCAAAATCGTCACAATTGGCACACTCTTCACAAATTTGTCACATCGTGACTTCACAAAGTGGTCACAATGTGTCGTCAGAAAATATCTCTAAAACGGCCATAACGACTTCACATTCAGGTCACCGTGATTTTACATCGACGGTCACAAAGTCACAGTTACCTCGCCGTGACGTCACCATGCCTTACGCGTTATGGACGCTATAAATTCTAATTTAACACTATATTGCGTCATTGTACTTATATTGTTATATTTTCACAAAAGAGCAACGATTTTTTTTTACATAAAAATACATTAAATTGAGTTAAATTCCATTCCACATTTACACAAAAGAAAACATATATATATATTTTTTTTTTAAGTGAAAGAAATGTGTTAATGCTCTTCACATTATAATATTTAGGCTTTCTCTCAGATGTATTGCATAAGTATAGCATGTGTATAAGAAACGTAATAGGAAGAAAATCATTCATTATATCCATAGATATGTTATAATACTGGTCCACTATAGTGGAATTCGATTGTAAACACTTTTAGGAGTCTCGGGGGTCTTACTTTTCCTCCGAAAATGCAAGTTTGCATCGTGTCACATTTTATTTTAATTCTGATTTCATATAACACACAATAAAATGAAATTTTTACCACTAATAGGTCAATATCAGCTTGATTTAACATAATTATTTAAATGTTGTACAATTCATATTTAATTATTTAAAAAAAGTTTAAATTAAAAAAAAAAGTTAAAAAAAACTTTTTCGCCTGATATTCAATGTGCGCAAGGTTGTATAAAAAATATTGCTTTAAAAATAACAAACAAAACTGATAATCATATAAAATGGATGTATCTTGAACTTATACTTCAATTTCAAGCAATTAATTTTTTTTAATTTAAATTTAAATTGTAAAATGTTTAAAAAATCATTTTTTTGTTGAAAAATGCCAATTAAAAAAAATCATTTTTTAATTTCTTGAAATTGAAGCATAAGTTCAAGATACATCAATTTTACATCATAATAATTTTTTTTAAGCCATATTTTTTCTACAACTTTAAGCGCAGTGGATACCAGGTGAAAAAGTTTTTTTTTTTTTTAAAAACTTTTTTTAAATAATTAAACATAAATTGTACAACATTGAAATAATTATGTTAAATCAAACGGATATTGACCTATTAGTGGTAAAAAATTCATTTTATAGTGTGTTATATGAATTCAGAAATAAAATAAAATGTGACATGATGCAAACTTGCATCTTCGGAGGAAAAGTAAGATTCATGAGACTCCAAAAAATTCGTTGGAAAAATTCGTTGATCGGCAAGAAGATTTCCGTATTTTTACTTATTTTTCATCAATAAAATGATTTTAATGTGTCACAAATTAGCGAATATGGATTAAAGATTTTTCTTGACAGACAAAATTAGTTTGTCTATACAATTCAGTCTCGATACAATTTCTATATTTTTACGGATTTTTCTATTTTAGAATGCAATAATAATAATAGAAAAAATCCCACAGCTTTAGAGAAAATAAAAATTTAGCATTATCTGTCAGAGAAGCAGATTTTTTCTGCTTGGTTTTGAAATAACACTAGCAGACGTTCTAGGTGAATTTGGCTGTAATTTTTTTTAAAAATCGAATCATAAAAGAAAAATTTCGACAATATGCTTATTACATAAAATGATAAAAAGTCGTAAAATTTGAAGAATATAGGTGGGAAAATGTGACAAAGAAATAAGACTAAATTCGGTTTAATGTCGAAATGACACCAATGGACATTCTAGTGTTAAAATTTAATCCACAGAGATAATTGTAAAATCTCAGTATAAAAACACTATTAACCTCAGTATATCGAAGGTTGATAAGAAATTTCAAAGCCTTTTTACTTTAAATTAGGTTAAACTCAAACATAAACTAAATTTAAACATATATTTATTACAATACAAACACTGCCGAGGTCGGTGATGACTACATAGATTTTAAAGTAAGAAAAACAGCAAAAAAGTCTTTCACTGAGGACGTACATTTGCTTATATTGTAGGAGCGTAAGAGTGCACAGACAAGGAAACACCGCAATGCGTCAGAGAAGCAGCCAATCAGCGCGCTTGACGACAGCCTTTAATCGCGTATGGAAAAATCAGCTGTAATTATGTATTGAATTTTTGCGCGGAAAATTCTGGGTCGCGCACCCTGTAAAATAAAAACGAGGTTTATGGCATAAAAACAATATTCTAAAATAAAATGATTTTGTATATGGAAAAGCTTAGGTATTAGGAGTAAAAATAGTGGGATTTTGAAATAGAGAAAGTAAATAAAAGGGTTTTAAGTTGGGAATAATTAAATTAAATGGGAAAACTATAGAGATTAAAAATATACTATATTATCCTCAACCAACCCAAAAGGGACCCATGAGACTTGGAAACTGCGTGGTCTACAAGCTCAAGTAGGCACTCTCTCAGATTACGGTACTGCAGACATTCAATATTAGTGACTATGTAATAAGCTTTACTTATTAAACATACTCTGGAATATGTCATTGAAATTATAATTAACACTTAGATGATTAAGAAGCCTTTAATCTGTAACAATACAATGGATACTTAAATTAAAAAATAAGTTTAAACAATAGCATATAACAGTAATAACTCAACAAAAATAAATAACATTTAGCACACGGTTTTTTCCATATCATAAATATATTCAATTTCTGAAATACTTAAAGAGTATATTATAATCTACAAATAAACAGAGGGTGTCCAATATTTGTAGCAGCTGTACTAATTTCTGTAGTCGTAGTAATTGTAGTACTAGTTCGTAGTATCTACCAGTGAGCAGTTATAAGAGTTATAGTAGTTGTTAGTTTTTATCATTACCATGTTTTTGACAGTATTATTATTATCTGTATTACTTTCACTTTATTTTCCAACAAAAACTCTGAATTTAATAATACTCATACTTTTCAATATTTTGTTAATATTTATATAATCAAACGTTCATACATTTTAACATTTAGTAAATTCTCACAATTCTTAAAAATTTTTAATTTTCGTGTGCTGTAAATATAACAATAATAATAACAACTTAATTTTTTTTCTCAATATTATTAGACGGAAAAAAGTCGTATAAAGCAATGAAAATTTCTCATTAAATTTAAATTACATAAAAAAATGTCTTACTACTTAAAAAAAGAAAACATTTAATGATTTTATTGAAACAATTGTAGCACAAACGTTTAACAGTATTTCAATAAAATCTATATCAACTATAATACTTTAACCCTATAAATAATACATATTAAAATTTTATCAGGCTTTTATTAATTACAGATGCATCATTAGGTGCATTTCCTTTTAAAATCCTTAATTGTAAGTTTATAGGTATCGTCTTTATTTAGTTATTCACTTTTCATAAGTAATATCACATTTATTGTATCTCATTTAAAATTACATAATTAAACTAATGCAAATCATAATAAATTACATTATTATTTTAATTCAACGATTTTCATAAGCAATATAATTTTCTATCCATCTCATAGTAATATGACAGTATACACAAGCTTACTTCAAATGAGCATGACTCAAATCTTTAGAAAAACACTGCATTTTGTCATTTGAATTTTTAAATGCTTAACTGGATCGAGTTATAAATTATTAGCCTGAATAAAACAATATGAATCTGTATTTATTCCCTTAGGTGCATTTCCTTTTAAAATCCTTAATTGTAAGTTTATAGGTATCGTCTTTATTTAGTTATTCAGTTTTCATAAGTAATATCACATTTATTGTATCTCATTTAAAATTACATAATTAAACTAATGCAAATCATGATAAATTACATTATTATTTTAATACAACTATTTTCATAAGTAATATTATTTTCTATTCATCTAATAGTAATATGACAGTATACACAAGCTTACTTTAAATGAGCCTGACTCAAACCTTTAGAAAAACATACCGTATTTTGTCATTTGAATTTTTAAATGCTTAACTGGATCGAGTTATGAATTATTAGTCTGAATAAAACAATATGAATATGTATTTATTCCCATAGATCATTCTAGGCTTTAATTAAATTCTTAACTGGTTCAATAAAAAACAGAGAAAAATTTAACTTGATCAATCACAATGAACATTATTCCATCGTAGTTCTACCCTTTTTATTCTTTTTTCTGCTCCAAGACTTATCAATAATGATATGTTAGCTTTTCTTTCAGAGTACTTCCTCATTATTAAGAACATCCTTTCATTTTAAATCCCATTTTCCTTTTAAGAGTACTCACTGATTATTAAGATTATATATTTTTTCTTCATAGTAATATAACCACAGCATGTATTATAATCAGCATCTATTATAGCATAATAATAGACAGTATTATAGTATTATAGTCAGCATCTATTATAACTTAAAAATAAAATATTAAAACAAAATAATATAAGCACATAGCTACAATATTAACACAAATATCATTTATTAAGTTACCAGTGAGGCAAAAGATTATTACATGTTAGATAAATAGCTATGATAATTCATTATATGAATGTAATCATACCGATTGGCTAACGCTATTAAGGCTACAAAGCTAAATAAAAAATATCCTAAGACAGTTAACTATTCTGTATTATTATTATAAATCATTGCAGCAACGCTAGAATTTTAACACACGTTATCCACGAGAATTAACTTAACCTACGCACGCAAAAGGAATTCAAAACACACAAATAATGTAAACCAAATTAGCTTAACTGAAAATGTGTTTCTGTTTATTAGTAATTCTATTACTAAATAAGTAATTACAATTTTAGAACTATCATATTAATTAAATTATCATGTTTGAAAATGTACATAAAAAGGAAAAGAATGCTAATATTTATAACTTATTACTAACAACAATTATGTTTAAGATCAAATTTAGTTGTTTTATTATAGCGTATTTATAAGAGTAGTTTAAAATAATTCAAAAACCACGGTTCTGACGAATAAGATGCAATCTTTATTGGTACTTTCTGCTCATTTCAGAGTTTATAACCGTATTTACTCTACCAATTAAATTTTTAATTATACGATTACTAACTTTAATTATGAAGTTAATTTAGAAGAGCACTGCATTACTTCAAAAACCTTACACCTGGTGAATAATGTGCAATCCCTATTGTTACTTTCTGCTCGTATTAGGATCTAAGACGCTTATAATCTCACAATTAACTTCTACTTATATTATAAAGTTTAATTTAGATTTTAGAGTTTAATTTAATTTAGCAATATCATGAAAAACATTTTCACATATATTAGAACACAGTATTACATTAGTAGGATATTCATCACCTAATTACAGACATAGGGAATAATTTTTTTTACTGCAAGCCCTCTGGTTGATAAACATTACCTAAATGATCAAGAAATTCCCTAAATTTTTTTTGTGCAGATTAAATAAAGAATTGATAATAGGTCCAAAATGTAAAACCTACGATAATTCAACCAAAGGTTCTGCCAGTAAAACAATTTATACATAATTAACAAATTATACATAGTTAACAATTATACATAATTATAAATTTATACATAACAGTTTATACATACCTTCATTAGATACATATTTATAATTTTAACCCAGTTCACTTTCTGTAGATTCAGATTTATTACATAATTTATTATTATTATTCAACTTTTAATTTAGCATAAGGATTTAAAGAATTTTTTAACTCTACTTTTCTTTTAAATTTCTGGCAAAAGTGTTACTATTTTTTGTATTGCATTTATAAATATCATCAAATTAATTTCTCAAATCCTTCTATTATCCATCAAAATATTTATTTTTAAACCCTCCCTTAGGTTAATAATACTATCAAAATTCAAAATAATAACAATAATAAGTGTTTTAAACCACAGAATAATAATTTTATTTCAAAATATATATTAATATCTACTTGTAAAACGTTTAACTTAAAGTTCCACCTTTAATTAACATATTTCACCTGAAAGTCTGCGTTCTCCCTAGTAACATATAAGGACATTGTGCCAAAATGCGACTCGATTCAGTATAGTTTTGTCGCACATAGTGTATATTTGGCATTTAAGAAACATAAATATATATTTTATTAAAAAGAAAAGTATTGAATATTGAGCCTTTAGTTCAAAACTAACATGATTTGAAGAAATTGAATCATTATCTGTACTATAAACCAACAACATACGATTGTCGCATTTACGGTTATTAAAACTTAAGTGAGACGCACAAAGTCTTAAATGTGACAATACGTTTTATACTTGTCAGTTCAACTTAAAACATTCATTTAATTGCAATAATTTTATTAATTACATAATAAAAAGTTGAATAGGCGTGTCAGCCCCTCAGAATTGCACACAAACTCTAAGGCTTAGCCCAGGTTTCCTGAGGTGGTCATCCCTGTAAACCGATAACATAATTTTGCATTAAAATTGGCAAAAAATCTTAAAACCATAGGTAATAAATTTTCAAAAAACAACTTTCAATTACTTTCAAGCTTTATCTCTGAGGGCGGGCATTCGCTTATATCGGTGGGTGCATAAGAACATACAGACAAGGAAATTCCTCAATGCGGCCGTGTGGCTCAGCCAATCAGCAAGCATAACGCGATTCTTTAATGGAAATAACGACACTCTCATATGGTAAAAAAGCTTTAATAAGGTGATGAATTTGGCGCAAAAAACCCTGGAACGTGTCCCTTGTAAAATAAAAACGCAGCTTATGACAGAACAAGAATATTCTAAAATGATATGGATATTGTTATGGAAAAGCTAAGTTACCAGGTGTAAAACAGTTTAAATATTGAAATAGGAAAACATAAAAAAAGTATTTTAAGGTTTGATTTACCCAATATTTAAAACAAATATTAAGGATCTAGGAATGAGCAAATGTACAGTATGTTTAAAGTACTTTCTTAAATTTCCCTTAATGACTGCCTGGGGATTTCTAAATATCACAAAATATAACTATACACAACTTATGGTAGTTTAAACATATTTACACATTATCACCTTTTCAAATTTATATTAAATAAAAATGTAATTTTTTTTAACCTCCAGTTTAATTGACTTTACAAACGTAAATATTAGTCATTTTTTAATTAGTCATAGTTACCAATCCAAGTTTTGATGCAAAAACCTAAAGTAGTTTATAATTAATAGTAAACAACTAATTTTTTTCTTTTATTGCGGATGAAAGTACTACAACAGAAAGCTTTTACATTAAATAATTAAATTTATTTTTATACATGTTATTTTTCTTTTCTAAAGATTATTTTGATTAGTTAAAGATAATATTATCAACTAATATTCGAGAGCAAAAATGAAAATTTTAATTCCTTTTGAAAAGAAATGTATTTATTTGTATAGATAATTTGTTTTTTAAATTTCAAATATAATGCATAAATAAATCAAATTTGTTGGATGTGCTTGCACTCTTTAATATTTATGTATATAAATCAAAATTCAAATATGTAAATAAATGAATCTTAATAACATTCTTATTTTCAAAATTATTTCTCTGTGCAATGTCTTATGGAAATTTATGAACTAATTAATTTTACCTAATTGCTGAAGATGAAAGTACTACAACTAAGATATTTTAGCTTTAAAAAAAAAAAAAATATATATATATATATATATATATATATATATATTGTTTTTCTTTTCCATTGATTATAACTGATAGAGAAAACATGCCTAAGAAACATTTCAGATTAATAATGTAAACTCTTATTCATTGCTTTTGAAATATTGCAATCAAAATTTAATTTAAATTTATAGATAAATGAATCTAAATAAAATTCTTGTTTTCAAAATGACTTCTTTATGTAAAATGTTGTTACTTATAAACTAACCAACTTTATTAAAATACATTACTTAGATAGAAATTCTTCAATGGATGTATTTAATGTTTTAAATTAAGGAATATTATTTGTTTCTTATACATTTTAAAATGGTTCTTTTCAAATGGAATATATAAATTACTTAAAAAGTTTTAACAACAAACATCCCAGTTTAATAAATGATACTCTAATATCTAATTAATTTTAAAAGAGGCATTTTTACTTTTAATAATATTTTCTTTCGAAATGATTTATTTGTATATATTTAAAATTAAATGTATAAATGATCAAAATTTGATGGATAGGCTTGTTTTTAAAAAATACTTCATTATGAAACCATAATTAAAACTTTTAAATAAATGAGGAGCAATATATTCTTGTTTTTAAAATTATATTTTTACTTAAAATCTAATGCAAATTTATAAATTTATCAATTTTGTTAAATTAATATTGATCCAGAAAAAAATTTAAACCCAGATTCCCAAATCTTTTTGATAGAAACAGAATTTTTTTTAAAAGGAAACACAAAAGTATTTATATATTTTGCAATACTGCTCTAAAACCCTTTATTTTAAAATGTCATGCATACGAATGCACATCCATGGATAATCTATATAAAAGTTGCATTCTACACAACATTTCAAAATAGAATATTTTAACATATCCGAAATATTTTCCTTTATCCCTCATTTACAATGCAAATATTCGAAGAAAATCTAGATAGTCGGGACAAAAGTTTACTTTAAAGGGAAAAATAAAGAGATTTATAATAATAATAAAAAAATAAAGCTTTCTGAAATCTTTTTATTTTTTCTTTCATTTAGTTTTCTACTACACCGGGAAATTTCTTTGAAAAGATTCCGACATTGGATATTTTAGAGCTTTATTAATGATAAATTTTATTGTTATTTTTGTTATATCAGCTTATTAATTACTGTATATCTACATGTTTAATGAAGAGTTTATGGGATAAAATAAATTTTACATAAGCTTTTCGAGGTAATTTTTATATTTCTTTTAAGATATCTATATTACTGAATATCAATAATACAGCTTTAATATATATATAATCTATATAGATTGTGCACTAGCATGAAAAATTTTAAATAAAATCTTTAAAGTTAAAAAAATAATAATAATAAAAAAGCGACAATATAATTCAGATTTTACGTTTTTCTAAAATAAAATTTTATCTTTAACAAATGGGCACATATATATAAATTCTTTTTTTATATAAGCTTTGTTTACCTATTGAACAAAATCTAAATGACACTAGATATGGTAACGTTTTATGCGGTTCTGCGTCAATTCGCCACGCACAATTCATCGCGGAACAATTCATCCCGCACAATTCATCGCAGCGTCAATTCGTCGCGGAAACAACTCATCGTAGCGTCAATTCGTCGCAGCGAAAATATATTTGAAGGCTATGCTAATAAAAGTAAAGATAATTTAGTAAAATTATTTAATGCTAATTCGTTTTTTAGATATAGAGAATTATAACTAACAATTTACAGGCGATAATAATTTTACTAAATTCTCTTTACTTTAATCATTATAGCCTTCAAAACCGTTTTCGTTGCGACGAATTGACGTCGCGACGAATTGACACCACGACGAGTTGACGCTGCGATGAGTTGTTGCTGCGATGAATTGTGCACGATGAATTGTTCCGCGATGAATTTTGCGCGACGAATTGATGCGGCACCGTTTTATGCGATGCTGGATTAGTAGTACGTTTTGGAATATATTTTGTTACCTATTGTTTTAAACGTAAAGACATTTAACAGAGACTGCATTTATTTTTCTAGGACAAATTTAAGTTAAACTCTGCGACCTTCGTCCAAAGAGTGGTTGGCTATCTGCCAAGTGTAACCTTTGTACAAGGTCTTTGTTTTAGTGTGAGAAATATTCAATTAAATAATTCAATTATGATATGTGATATTGTTTTACGAATACGAGTATATTTTCTTTGATCAGATCTGATATTTTGCTTAACTATGTACTTTTTTTTAATTAAAATTTTGCTGTTGTTGTTTTTTATTTTCAAACGTATTGCGTTCTACTATATTCCTATCTCTTAGAAATCTCTAGGTATGTCAAAGATTCTTTCAGCAACAATGTTTTGTGGTATTGCAGCTATTAATTAATACTTTTATTATACGGAACCCTTTGTACACGAATAAAACTTGCACTTGACGGATTATTTGTCCTACATTTAATTTTCTTCTACATCCGGAATTTTTCCGAAAGGAGTTCCGGTTTCAATATTTTGGAATGTTAATATATTTATGAAGTTTTAACGTACGGTTATTTTTTATCAGTATAATAATTAATATTTATATATGCATTTAATAATGAGCAGTGGTCAGATGCTTCGCACTACAAGTTACAAACTACAATAGTCGCTTAAAAAAATCAAGTTGGAAATTTTACGTCAAACGTGACAAATGAGGTGCGTTCGTACTATAGCTAGTTGTATAAATATCTTGATGATTTTTAATTCTGTGAAATGAATTATATCGTCTGCAGATTAATTTTTGTCATAAAATAAGTATCTCGGTCGCTTGACGATTAAACCTCGGAAGCTCCTCTAACAAGAAAGCACCGATTTTTTTTCTTTTAATTCAAATTTCTTAATAAATAATTTTATTAATATCTCCTAAAGTTTTGTTTCGATTTTTAAAAAAATTGAAATGTCTCGACAAAATTCTGAAAAGATAATATATCTTAAATTCCAAACCATTCGGTTGGGTAATTTTTGCGTTGTTATATGCGGACGGACGGACAGACAGACGAACAGACAGACGGACGGACGGACAGACAGACGGACGGACCAAGCGACGACAATAGGTGCTACGTATTTATATAATTACGAACGCACCTAAAAATGTAGTGTAACGAGCGACTGTTTTGAAAAATATAATGTAGCGAGTACCGCGATACAAAAAAACAGCAGTTTGTAGCGAATAGTGTCGCTGCTATTAACATCACATATAGACAAAAAAAAAAAAAGATTCATTTTGTAAATCATGTGAAAACACTTTTTCTTTTGTACAAAATGTTATATTTTGCGTAGAAATTTGTGGATGTCTGTAACAAATACAAGCTGCAGTGATCAGCAATAGCATTGCTTTGTATTATGTCATAGCAATTTCGAATACTGTTAAAAATAAGGAACCTACATTCTGATACTGCAATATTATCGGATTAGAAAATGCTATATAAAACCAAACACTGTCACAACAAAGAAATGAAATTTCTAGCTCAAAATAATTGTCTACTTATTGGTTATAAGATCTTCCTTTGTTAATTGCGTTTTTTCATTGTTTACCAGTTTGTTTAGTTTAAAAAAATACTTAATTTACAGATTGTAAAACTAACAAACATTATAAGAGTATGTGTGAGATTTGGGTAAATAAAATTATGGATATATATAAGTAAACAGTAATTTTCTGTCCCAATGCAAAAATTTAGGATGTATAATTTTGTTTTACGTCCTCCTACCAGCAGCTACACTCCATCATCACTATCCATTTACAGAATTATAAACTATCAAAAGTAAATTTTGGAATTATGTACTTCAGTTTTAACTTTACTGAACTATTTAAACTAATTAACTAAGCTAATGATTTAAGCTAATTATCCTTCTATATATAAAAAAAAAGTAATGGTTTGGAAATTGACCAATGAAAATCTGCGTAGATACCGCAAAACGTATCCGATTGGTCAGAACTTTCTGACTTTTCTTAGGGGGAATTAAAATGAAAGTAGAGAATTTAGATAGGATGGGCGCTATTAGGGGGGTTACCAAGCGGAAGGGACCCGGGTCTGTCGCCAAGTTTGACGCCAAGTTTGACGCCAACTTGGCGCTATTTCCAGTATTTCGCCAAATTTCCATAGACTCCCATTGAAATCCAATAGCGTTTACTCACTTGAATGCATAGAAAATAAGGGATCGCGAGGCGATCCAGAATAGAAACGCGAAACGATTACATCTGGGGTTGGCTAAGGCGCGATTACGCGGGGGGTTGGTGAGCGTAGCGAGCAGGGGGGGCCGAGCCCCCCTAGTTGTATATAAAAAAGTAAATGTGAAAGCTTCCAATAAAGTTATTTTTACATGTAAGACATAATTTCATGCTAAAAAAAGGACGCTATACAATTGTGTAACTGACTATTTTTTCTCATATCTCATACAGTTTTCTATATAGAAATGCTAAAGCCGCAGTTTGAAGCAAGGGGGCAATGTAAGCGGATTTATCATATAGCAACACATGGTCACTTTAATATGTCTGAATATCATGCTCATGACTACAGCTGTCGCCGTTCTGAAGGTAATAGGGGTGGACAAGACTTTAATGGGCAGCCTGTACAATTGTTGATTGTTATAGGTATACCTCTCTTAATTTTGCTATGAATATATTAATGTATGTTCAATGATCTCTATTATATCGCAATTTTTTTATTGTTGCGATAAAACAATGGGTCACTACATGCATTTACTCCATGTCTTTAAACTCGAGTAACGATTGAATGCCTACACTGTAAAAAAAAACCACAGTAATTTTACAGCAAAAAATGCTGGCAATATGGGTGCCAGCAGATTTTGCTGTAAAATTACAGCAATTTTGTTTTTTTAGATTTAACAGCACTTTTGTAGATTTTCAGCGTTTTTTGCTGTTAATTTTACAGCACTTTTGTTTTTTCGATTTCACAGCACTTTTGTAGAATTTCAGCATTTTTTGCTGTTAATTTAACAGTAATTTTGTTTTTAGATTTTACAAAACTTTTGTAGATTTTCAGCATTTTCTGCTGTTAATTTAACAGCTGTTTGGTTGTTTAGATTTTACAAAATTTTTGTTGATTTTCACCATTTTTTGCTGTTAATTTAATAGCAATTTCTTTTTTTTTTTTTAAAGTTTTACAGAACTTTTGTAATTTTCAGAATTTTTTGCTGTTAATTTAACAATTTTGTTTTTTAGGTTTTACAGAACCTTTGTAGATTTTCATTATTTTTTGCTTTTTATTATTATTATTATTATTATTTTTAATTTTTTACAGCACATTTGTACATTTTAGAGTAAAGCTGCGGAATTTTGCTGTAAATTGTATTGCTTTCAGTGGCGATTCGTTTTTTGGAGCTCTAAATGTCTGCCTGAAACACATTATTTTCATACCATTTTTTACAAGATATCTTTTCCTTATTTAATGGCAGTTGTAGGTTCTTAGTTTCCCCCGCCCGGTTTGACTTTGACTTTGTTTAATGACAGAACTTTCTGACAGTAAATGATATAAAATATTACTTTTTTAATAATAGTTGTAATAAAAGAATACATTTAGCAGCCATGCATTTAGTGCCCCAAATAAAGCCAGTCACGAGTCGCCAATGATCTGCAATTAAATAAGATAAAAATTCCATGCGGAAATAGTGGTAGTCAAACATGTTATTATTATTATTATTATTATTATTATTATTATTATTTTTTTTTGAAAATGGGCCATTTTCAAAATTTGATTACATATGCTGTCCCAGAGGAAAAAGAAGAAAATTCAAACATATATTAATATTTAATGTTTAATTTGAGATGTGCATTATATAAAGAAGACTATATTAAATATATCTACCATTAAAAATTTAAAAAATCAATAAAAATTGTTGAGATATAAATCAGTATAAATGGATTAGTGTCAAGTCCGTTACCTTACAAAATTACTAAAAATAGTCACCTTTTAATTTTTTTTTAAGTTTCAAAAATCAACTTACTTTGAGGTGACTTAAGTCCCTAAATTTCAGGATATGATTCTTAAATTAAATTGAAATGAGAAACATTTATAACCACAAATTTTGACCACATAGATATTTATACAAACCCTTTTCTAATAATAACAGTATATATTTATGGAAATTGTTGAATTTTAAGAAAATCATATCTCTATTTCTTAGTTGAAAGAAAAATAACAATAGAATGGTGAAAAAAAATGATATTAATATTAAAATACATTTAAAAAATGTGCGGTAATTGACTTGACATTTGGTAACGGATTTGACACTAATTCATTTATACTATTTATAGCTCAACAAGTTTTATTTTTATTTTTTTTTTTTTTAATGCTACAAATATTTAATATAGTCTTCTTTATATAATGCATATTAAACTTTAAATATTAATACATGTTTGAATTTCCTTCTTTTTCCTCTGGGACAGCATATGTAATCGAATTTTGAAAATGGCCCAATGTATATTTTGTATTTCTACCCCAACCCCTATATTGTTTACTTGTTTAAAATTTTTCTTATTTGATATTTGGACATATTTTAAAGACCAAGTGCACTAAATATTATCTTTATATTTACTCATACCCATTGCTTATTGTTTTAATAACATTATGATATAATCAATTATTTTATACATACGTAAGATGCAAACTTCATGTTTTTTTTTTTTCTATCGCATATCACAGGAACAATTTTTTTTCGAGTCATTTGTCTAGAGATAAAGCATTTTTCTTTACATTAATACAAAGGAATATTTTGCCTGTTACTTAGTTTTCAAATAGTTTTCCTATCACCCAGTATTTTTTCACAGAGCTTTGTTTCTAATTTAATATTATAAATTTATTTAATAAATTGTAGAATATATATTGAGATCAAATAATCAAAATAATCTCATTTCTATCTACAAACGCGAGTTACAGTAAAAAAGCTTAAATATTAGATAATGACAAAATTAAAAGATAATAAACATACGATCAATAAACGATCAGAATAAACAAACCAGTGGGATTTTTTATTATTATTATTTAATAAAATAATGTATCTAAATTACGCAGATTTAATTACTTCAAAATTACTTATAAGATTATTAAAACTAAATGCACATAAAAAAAAAACATGCATGTATAAAATCTGAAAATTATTGACTAGAACTCGGCTCTGACTGCAATGAAAATTTAGTGAACTTCAATTATATAGTGTATAAATAAAACTATTCAAACAGGCTCAGAAAGTGAAAGTAAAATTATTACAGAATTAAAAATATATACATGAGTTAGCTTACTAAGTACAAATGAATAAATTGAAATTTTGAAAACAACAATGATAATGATAACGAAATAAAGATCAGGGTCGTTTTTTTCTTTTATTAGAATGCATAAAGTTTCCTTTCACTTAGCAAACTTTTTTTTTTTTTATAAATAATAACAAAGCCCTGTGGGGAAACACTGAGAGATAATGTAAACTAGATAAAAGCCAAAATAAGCAAATTCACCCTTGTTACAATTTAAAACTGAGTACTTAATCTAGGCAATTGACTCGAAAGTTATTGTCGATGATACACGCCGCAGAAAGTGGTTTGTATCTTACAAATATGCAACAGAAATTATGTAACGTTATTAAAACAATAATATAAGTAAATATAAAGATAAAAACATACCCTCGGTCTTTAAATGTTTGTGAAATCCGTGTATCCATATTGAAAAGAAATAGCAAATTACAAAAGTAAACGTCATGAAAATGCTGACGCATGCAATGGCGGGCACGAAATACTCTGTATCTCATCTCACTCGGAATGTTGTCAAAAACCGGTCTTCCGCGTTAGCTGGCGTTAGAAGCTCTTAAAATTAACACATTTGGTGTAATCCATGTTTTTTGAATACTAGTGAAATATTTACAATGTTTTCTGTTTTCTGTAGCGATTTTTCTCGTTTTCTTTCCATTTTTACAGTGTAGACACATAGACAGATTAAATTGTAGCGAATTCGACTCTTTGATTCAAAATTTCAGCTTTGAATCTTTCGCGATTTCATCAGTAGGTGGCGCTTAGAAATCACAGTAAAAAAAGCTGTAAACTGACCGAATTAACTTTATAAACGATACTGTTATAAAAAGTTTAATCAGAACTCAGATAGACTTGTTTATTCGAAACACGTTAGGCTTACTTAAAGTTTACTTTACAACTATGCAGTAAAAATCTATATTTCAGCAGGATCGTATGCGAATAAGTACTTTCATTTATTTAATATTTTATTTCAATGTGTTTTGTAGTATTTGTAAACTTTTTCTTAAACATTTTTACCATAATTCTTTTTTCAATGATAGAATTCAAATGTATTTTTTTCTCCTTCACTGATTGGTTGATCATAGATGGCTTCTTGTAAGAAGTTTTAAATTTTACAGAAAAACAATTTTATATATATATATAAAACATTACAAAGATTTTGAAAATTTTTATTCCTCTCCTCCCCCAAACATTATGTAATGCAAATATACACAAATATACAAATTTTGGAGTCGACAGTCTTTCGTAAAGTTCATAATTATCAATAAAAACTTCCTATTGATCAATGAAAACATCCATTTCTCTTCAATAAAAGTAAATCGCGACAACAAATCAGACCCTATGAAAATAAGTATTAAGTAAAAAACTATTCCAAAAACCCGAATATTTTGCAGTGTTTTGAAACGAATCTTCAGCTGATAAAAAATGTTCTTTCACCTTTCATAGAAATTTAAAAGACGTTTCGTCACAGACACACACACAACAAAATAAATAATATTTTGTGGTAAGATTTATTTTTAAAACCATGGCATTAACAAAGAATTCACAGTTCTGTCAATAGTTTTAGAAGCGACATATTTTGAGATAATCACTTTTATGGAGCAAATGTGTTTAGAAATTTGATCCATGCATGGTTAGTTATAAATCCGGCTTTTAGCAGTTTTCTAATAGATTTCTGTCCATGTGGAGGCCCATGAGCTCTTCTTTCATACTGAATACATGTTAAATCTAACAGGTTATGAGTAACATTTGTTGGAGGCAAGTCTATTGCACCATACAATTTCAAATTTTTGATTTGATCACCAAGATCTGAAAGTAAATAATGAATATAGTGTTGACTCTAAAACAAGAGGGCCGCTATGCGAACACTGTTTTTAAAAGGGACGCTCTTGCATCTTATTCAAAAGACATATTTTGTTGAACTGGTTTGTTTTGAGTCCCCTAAATCAGTAGAATTTTACGCTGTTTTCTCGCGACCGACAAACTAATTTTGTGACATTTTTTTCCTGACTGATGAATTTTGCGATCTTTTCTCGAGAACGATTAACAAATTTCATAATATTTTTGAGATTTTTCTTTCCTTTGATCGATTGATGACTTTTGCTATTCTTTTCTCGGGACCTATAGACAAATTTCTCGGTTTTTTTATGCATTTTTCCCCTGTGACTGATTGAAGAATTTCCCAATTTTCTCGCAATCTACAGGCAAATTTCACAACATTTTTGAGATCTTTCATTTGACTGGTAAATTTTATGATTTTTTCCTGTGACCGATCGATACATTTGAAATTTTTTTTCCCTGCGACTGTTTAAAGAATTTCAAGAATATTTCCGAGGATCCACTGCTGATTTTCACCTGCGACCCGAATTTCGAGAGATTTTTCTTTTACCAATTGGCAAATTTTGAGACTTTTTCACACGAGCAATTAGCAAAAATCATGTTTTTTTTCCGCGACTGATCGTAATCGACTAATTTTGTATTTTTTCTGCAACTGACTAAAGAATTTCACGATCCCCCCCCCCCCCCAATCAACTTTCTGATAAGCCACTGATGAATTTCGCTTTTTTCCCCCTGCAACCAATTTGTGAATTTTAAGATATTTTCTGTCAACTGATTAGCAAATTTTATGGCTATTTCTTGACCGATTAGCAAAAATCACAGTTTATTTTCCCCCAACTGATCGACCTTTTTTTTCCGCAACCAGCTGAAGTATTTAACGATTGACTGATTACAAAATTTTTTCCCACTACTGATTGACAGATTTGTATAATATAGATGCATGGCCGCACGCTGTACGCGGAAACTTTTCTGAAAATTCAGAACTTTATGGAAAATATTTTAGAAAAGAAAAACTTAATTTTTTAAAAGTTATTTTCTTGTATCTTTACAAGAAAGTTTTGGATTCATGAAAATTTGCGGTTTTTGATGGATTTATACGTTTTAGAAGGTCCTGAACAAGATTTGACTTTTTAGAAAATGTGAGTCTGTCTGTGTGTTAAAAAAAATTGTAAGCACTCTATTTCAAGAACTAATGCACAGAATTTAATAAAACTTTACATTCAGTTAGACCTTGATATATATTGGTACTGATTTGTTTTTTGTGTAAATCGCCTGACATCTGGTACTGCTATGCGACATTTTTCACGATCTATATCTCAAGAACTAATGTACAGAATTTTATCAAACTTGAGATTCGGTTAGACGTTGACATAAATTGTTTTTGATTAGGTTTTGGTGTAAATCTCTCAACAGATGGTGCTAATGCCTAACTATGCTGCGTTTTTCAGGATTTAAAGATTTTAGCGATAGTCATATCTCAAGAACTAATGCGCGGAATTTAATAAAACTTCAGATTCAGTTACACCTTGATATAAATTGGTGCTGATTCGTTTTTGGTGAGTTTAAAACCTGAATGAGGTAGAAGAAAGATTTAGGATTGGTACATTCAACTAGTTTTATTTTTATTTCTTTTATTATTTTTTTTAATATTGAAAAATTAAAAATATTTCTTAAACTTATGTATGATTTATGCTGTGATTATGTATGATGTTTGCACACAATTCAAAGTTTAAAGACACAAAATATTATTGTGATATTACGCAATTTTATTTCTATTTTCTGCAGACTAGAGCTTCGCGGCGATCGGTTTTCCATCAGCAGCTGCAGTGACTTTTTAGCCCAGCGGCAGTGGTTAAATAATTTCATAGTGTTAGAAAACATTTTAAATTGAATTTCTCTAAAATGATTTAAAGCTAAATGTAAATATTTCAAAATACATCAAATTTTAATGAACATCAATCACTGATTGGCGGCGAGCCAAAAATAAATCGTTGTCTGAAAATTTTTAAAATAGAAATAATAATAATAGAAAAAAAAACATAAATGACACAGGGAAAATGATTTTATTATTTTAACACACATGTTTGTTCGTTTTTTTTTTCTCAAATTCGATTTTATGAATGTACCTCTGCCTACAAAATGTGATTCAGTTGTTTCACAAGCAATGTCACATTATTTCTGCTAACAGAATGACTGGCATTTTGTGCGAAAATGTCACAATATTAAGTATTTGGTTGTTTCTAAATATATTGACAAAAAAATTGATAAAAATTCACCCCTTCCTGTCATGAATTTTTAGCTTTATTATTTTTTGAACCAAAATAATTATTTTTTAATATTAATTTTTAATTTAAATGGTAATCATTTAAAACTACTGTTTTTAATTCATATCATCAAAATAATATAATAACACGTAATTTTATTGAACATTAAATTGATTTACTGAAAGTTTTTGGTTTTATATAAGTCTACCGATTGATGAATTTTGCTATTTTTTACATGAATGATTAAAGAATTTTGCGGGCTTTTTTTTTTTGTTTGTTTGTTTGTTTCCCTCTTATGTTCGGCTGACAAATTTTGCCCTTTACGGGTGATTGACTGATAAATTTTGCACTTTTTTACTAAGACTTGAATGATGAATTTCGTTGAAATTGAGAATTTGAATTGTACCATATTCTGCTTTTGGTAAAAACACTCTAGAGAACATTTATATTATTTTTGATGTCACTTCTGGCAAAAACTAGTTTCCTCTATCTATGAAAAGTGAAACAGATGAAGAAATCTGTCTGGTGAATATCCCAGTTTGATTGCTCTCTGAAGATCACGAGTGTGTAGTTTTATTGTGTAACAAACGACTACCATGAGTGATCTTCTGCAAGCAAGAACAGTTGGATGTGCTTCTGTGTAGAATAGAGTATCGCTGCTGTGCCGAAAAAGAGGAAAATGAAGTAAGTTTATTGAAGTAACATCAAAAATAATATCGATGTGGAAACAAATTATTTTTGATTTGTATATATACTAAATTATCTAGGTAATCATTACTTAGCTAAATTACGGATTAGTTTGCGGTAGTGAATATCAAATTTTGATAGTTGCATTCTGAAATATCCTTTGGTTCATCGGTAAACATTTCCTTTTTTAAAAATGCTTCTGCAAATTAATTTTAGGTACTTTGTTGTTGTAATGCCCCTCTCCCTATAGGAGAAAATTAGCACTCGCCAATCGGCGAGTAATACTGAAAATTTAGCGATTGACTTTACTGCCACCACTGGTCAAATTTAATAGTCATACTCACCAATTGCGATGATTGAATGGAAAAAGATTTTTTCCACGCTGTCACTCGACAAATTTAAAAACCATTTGGCGAATTTCACCGATTTTTTCCCCCGACATTATTTGACGGGTTGTGATTTTTTTTTTTCTCGAAGCTATTCGACGATATTCGAAATTTTTTACCCCGAAACTAGTTTATGAATTTTGCGATTTTTCCACTATCGGTTAATGAATTTTGCGATTTTTCCGCTATCGATTGACGAATTTCGCGATTTATCGATTAACGAATTTCACTATTTTTTCCATGAACGAAGAAATTTCGCACTTTCTTTCCGCTGATGTTCGACAAATTTCGCACTTTATTTTCGCTGCCGTTCGACAAAGTTTGCAATTCTGTTCCGGGATTGTTAGACGAATTTCATTATTTTTCTCCCGAGATCATTTGACGAATTTTGAGATTCCCCCCCCCCCCCCCCGAACCTATTTGACAAATTTCTCGAATTTTTTCACGACAGTTAGACAAAATTAATTTTTTTCCTGCAATGCCTGATTTCTTTCCCGAGACCATTTGACGAATGTCCCGATTTCTTTCCCAATGTCATTTGACGAATTTCGCTGTTTATTCCACAAAAGTTTGACAAATTTCGCAAATTTTTTATCAAGTATTTGTAAATTTGTTATTGGCCAGTGCTGAAACACACTGGCGAGTAAAAAAATCCATGTACTGGCCAGTGAGTAAAAAAGTTAATTTTTACTTATACCTCTCCCACACATTTAATAAGTGTAATTTATACTATAAACACACTAAAGCTAAACAAAACTATTTTGGGCTATGATGTCATACATTCATGCACAGTTTTAAAAATTTTTAATCGGATATAAAAAGGAAAAAAGTCGCCAAATTTAGGGGATTTTTTCTTTTAATGGTAACTTAGCTATTGTATTGAGTTATTGGTATGGCACGGGCTTGAAAGTCGCGCCAACCGAAAAGTCGCCAAACATCTCTGCGTGAGTGTAACACATCTGTTCCCTATTTTGATTATCATACATTAAAATTTCAAAAATTATGTTTCTAACTGTGGTTTTCATGGTGAAAACCAAATTTTGATAATTGCATTCTGAACTATTCTGTGATTCATCGGTAACCATTTAATTTTTATAAAAATCCTGTTGCAAATTAAGTAATTTTACGTACTTTGTTGTTCTTATTCACTATAATTTCTTTATTTCTCTATTAACAATTATTGTATGTTCAGAAGATTGGCTTCATATTATGCAGAAAAATGTGCACTACTACTCATTGACCTCAAAATCGAATTTTAGACCATATTAAAGGTTACTGTCCCCTTTGCGTTTAAGGAGAAAATTATAATTTTTAAACATTTATAATATGGACTAAAATTTGATTACAATATTGTAATCAAATTTTAGTCCCTATTACAATTGTTTAAAAATTATAAATTTCCTTATTAAAACTATACACCTTTTAGTATGGTCTAAAATTCAATTTTGAGGTCAATGAGTATAGTGCACATTTTTCTGCATAATATGATCTAATGACCTTTAATATTGGTCCAATACATGTCCTATAAAGCACTGAAAAATTCTAGATACTGATTTAAATAGCCTTCATTGGGCCAGCTAAGTAGATTCAATCATGTATGGCTATTCCTTATTGGGCCAATATTTACCCTTTGAAGCATTCATGAAATTGTGATGAAAATAAAATTTCCTACATTGGGCCTGTACTTGCCCTTTAAGTAATGATAAATACATATACTGGACCAACACTCTTCCATTAATGCATTTATTAATGGTATTGGCATTACGGTATCTGCCCAGTAAATGTCCGCACTTAAGGGCCAATAAATTAAAGACGGACACTTTTTTAACGGTGCCATTACGGCTAACTGGTATTGGGGCAGCATTGTAATTTTTGGTACAAACGCATTGGCCCTTTTCTGGGCTATGCTGGTCATGTTTGCTGGGTATATAGATAGATAGATAGGTTTTCCATCCATTGACATTGAGTATATATGTATTTGTATTGTCTGTCATATATTTTAGCGACAAAATAGATTATTGTTTCCCAGCTTCATCCAGAATACACGATTGGTATTGTAGTACATACAAAAACGAGCTCAGCTCGTTTTAGTTAACTCGAAAAGGCCACAAAGTAAATGTTGTGCTGTGGTTCTTTCAATATTCGACCACTATGCGTTGTGGCAATGAAGAAATGTCACAAAGTGTTCCGGACGGTGGATAATACGGCTGGAAAAAAAAAAAAACAATTTTTTTAAAAATCCTTATTAAGATACGTGATAGACATGTCTCAATGAACAAATAAAAAACACAATTAACTACTTTTCGTTTTCTTTATGTAGGTAAGCAATATTTTTGTTTTCAGTATTTATCGGAATAAATAAAACAAAATTACTTAACTAATCTAATTCCGCTAACACAAAATGACGCTTAGATTTTATATTATTATTTTTGAATCTAAATACCTAAAAATAATAATAGTATTAAAATTTAGTTCAGGAAGTTTCACCAATTAATGCGTTTCATGAGAATTAAGAACGTTTGACCATTATGTATGTTCATAAGAACACACTGTGAAAATTTTGCAGCAAACTGTCGAATCATTTGACCGTTTTTATAAAAATCGGTAACATAACAGTAATTTAGTGCTTTTCTGACAATATTATTTCCCATATTATGGTCAAAATAGAGTTAAATTACGGTTACGTAACCAAGTTTTGCAAAAACGTTCAAATGACTGGACATTTTGCTGTAAATTTTTAACAATGTATTATTGTAGCATTTTAAAAAAAAACACTAACTTTTGCAGCGACAACTTATAAAACCATTTTTACTTACAGATGATAATATAGAAAATTGGAAACTTCAACAAAATGTTATTGAAGTTGAGGATACTTCTTACACTTAAACAGACTTATTCTCAGAAATTATACATTCATTGAGAGCATAAAGTCGCACAGTAAGACCTTTTCGGTCCCTATTTAATATAGTCTTGATGAATCGATTCCATTTACAACGGCTGAAATATTTGTGGAAGCTGCATACCCTCTGTCAACACCAGGGTGACCTAACTGCGACATTAGTATCAATATCAACTTTAAAAATTTTGAATTGAATAATGAAATCATTTATTGTACCTGCTCTTCTCGCCCAGATTCGTTACATTCTCTCTCAGCATAAAAACTACTCTGTCTTATACAGACATTACAAGTAACATTTATACAGAAGCTGTCCTTCTCACTTTTTCTACAAATAACAGGAACAGCACTCGCTTCTGAGTACTTGAACACTCCTAAGACTTCCTGTTCAGAAACCACACAATGTTTTTCTATATGTTATCTTTACTTTTCAGAAATTGTTGTTGAAAACAATACAGGCTTTATTTAAAAATGTGTAAGGCGAAACAGTAAACAATAATTAAAAAAAAAACCTTAAATATAATTTTTTTTTCTTCTCAAATAGTATTTATTATGATATCTAGTTTTTATTACATTAAAAGCCAAGTATGACCGTTTTTGGTATATTTAGTGGTAAGGAAGAAAATATAATAAATTACACAGATACACAAACATCGTATTCAGTAGAGCAATAGGGACTTACTAATAGAAATAATAAAAACCGCAGAAAAAAATACGAACCTTAACTTTAAACAATGATTAAAAGCTGAAGAATCTTTGGGAAGTGGGTAAATGAAGCGCAGTTGTTAATAACATAATTCTCTTGTAATTGGAAACTGTTATTTCACTAAGTGACGCACTCAATACAGCGCTCGTGTCTTTGAATGTTGATAGAAAAATCAATTCATTTCACCCTCAAAAAGAATCAGTTTTTTAAAACAAATTCTTACTTTAAGATAATTAATAAACCAAAATATAGATATGTTAAATGAATGTAGTTATTTCTAATAAGCAATAATCAACAACATTTTTTTCTATAGATTAAAGTTCTAATATTAAAATATTTTAACATTTAAATTAATAGATATTATTTATTTGTATAATTTATTTATCTTATGATATTTTTATTTCATTTTTCAGTTATAACAAAATCTTATTATTAAACAAACGAGATTATTAAATGGAACTCCAATTCTATTCTCTTAAAATAGGCGTATTTATATCTATAAAATTCTTATTTTTTTATTTTTTATTTAAACGAGATTATTAATTGGAACTCAAATTCAGTTCTTTTAAAAGAAACGTGTTTATTTTTTTTTAAATCCTGTTTTTTCTAATTTTTTATTTAAATGTAAAAAAAACCTTATTTAATGGATATGCTTGAATTTCATATTACTTCTTCATATGCAAATTAAGCATCAGACTCTTCAACGTTATTGTCTCACTCTGAGAGTTAAATCTTCATGTTTTTAAAATTAATTATTGATTTAAAATATTATATATATATATATATATATATATATATATATATATCTTATAAATTATTAAGTATTTAGGAAATTAATAGTGATCTGGAGAGCAGAAATTGTGTTCAGTATCTACTGCAAACTTATAAGCAAATCAACTTCATGAAAACACTATTGATCGATGTGAACATTTTATGCAAAAAATGATGACATCTGAAAACTTTTTCAGCGGAAAAAGATAATTTACTAAGGAAACACAAAGATGTTTATGCATTTCGCTATTTTTTTTTTCTAAAACCCTTTATTTTTAAATTCCTTGAATACGAAAACATTTTAATGTATTAGACCTTCATGTAAATTAAAATTTACAAATATATAAATAAACATTAACAGAAATTCTGATTTTGAAATCTATTTTCTTCATGTATAACATTTTACGAAATTACATGCTAACCAAATTTACGGAATATTCTACATAATAACTAAAATTAATTTTATCTAGAGAAATTTTTGTACATTGGAAAAATGAAATCAAAAATTTTTCAAATAAATAAAGGAAATGTCATAAGAAAAACAACAAAATATTATTGCATAATAAAATCAAATTTAATGGACGTGTTTGTATTCTGCATTACAACTTTATGATAATAAAAAATAATACCTAAAGATAAATAGTCCTTATAAACATTCCGGGTTTTAAAAAATCAAAAATGCATAATTTTAAGCGGAAGTAAAAAATAAATAAATAAAATGTTACATTAATTCTACGTAAACGTGATGTCTTTTCACTCATTAAATTAAATGTCTGCTTGAAATATATTTATTTGACATAAATAAACTCTGAAAACTGACACCTATGCCTTAACCCATTTGCGACGAAACCTTTGCAGAATTTTTATCCTTTTGTCACCGATACTTCAAAATAGAAATTTTTTCCTAATTTAATCGTATAAATGCTTTGATTAAATAAGATGAAATTTGCCATTAAAAATTACTGGTAGTAATAATCAAGGATTTTGAGCAGTTAATGCATCACGTATACGTGATGCTCCTTTCGAAGGAATTAATAGACGTTCCTTTTTTTTTTTAAGCAATTTCTTATACAAAATCTAGTACAGTTAAAAAATAATAATATATATATATTTTTAAATTAATATAGACAAAAAGGAAAGTATTTATACGTACAGACATTTCACCAAGGAATATTTCAGCTAATATTTCCGCACGTGCTTGTTTTCCGTATAACTTCTAAAAGCAGATCAAAATTAAAACGAATGAAGAAATGAACCGCAATAGATGATATTGCTTCCAAAATTATTTTTTTTTTAATTTTAAAAACAAATACAAATTTAGTATCTTATGAATTTTAAATAAATTAACTTTGATCCAAAAAAAACCCCTTCTATACTTAGAAACACGACATCTAAAAATATTGCAGGAGAAACAAGAAAATGTTGTAAGAAAATATAAAAATTATATACTTCTCAATTCTTCTTTAAAATCGTTAATTTAAAAATATCTTGCATACGAATGCACATTCCAGGATAAGCTAAGCAAATATGCTTGTTCTACAGTATTTCGAAATAGAAATTTTTAACTTATACAAAGTATTTCTCTTCATACCTCATTTACAATGCAAATATTCGAAGAAAATCGAGATATTTTGGACAAAAGTTTGAAATAAAAGAAACATAGAAATAGTTACAAGAAATATAAATAAAAGTTCTTTAAATTTTTATATTCTTTCTTATTCTTTCTTTTCTTTCATTTGTGTTTCTTTTATGTCCGGAAATAATTCGAAAAAAGTTTCAACATTAAAAATGTCAGAGCCTTATTAACTATTAATCCCATTTTTATATTAATATAGTCATTTATATTTATGTATATAGATATAAGTATGAGAATTTGTGTATTTGACAGTCTCTGTCGATTGTTTCATATATCACATAGCATATAGACTTGTTGGTATGCCTATTCATATCTTAGCAACATTCTAAGAAAACTGTAAAAACAATTTCGTATATATACTGTCGATTTCATGTGAAATTTTTGCCTTGTAATGGAAACGTTTTAGTTTGAGGAAAATCGTACATTTTCCCAAAATAAACGGAAAAATTCTTTTTCCGTTTTCCGGAAAAAAATATTTTATTTCCCTTGCTTGATAAATACACACACACACACACACACACATATATATATATATTTTCCTTACTCGTAGAATATATATAATATTCTACGAGTAAGTTTAATAGTGTTTAATAGTCTCTGCTTCTTAACTAGGAGAAGAACCTTTAAAGGGTGTCAGGACTCTTAAAATTGGAAAAAATGACCATTTTCAACATTTAATATCTTAAAATGTATATGAATTTAAAACACAATTTTTGGATGTAGGAAAGATATAAATATATGTTTTTTCATGTCATATATTAAAAAAATATATATAATTAGCAGAATTAATATTTATAGGGGGCTTCAAACTGTCAGACATTTTTCGATCAGAAAATTTGACATGACAGTTTACGCGCAGAATTACAAAAGAAATTTTGCATCTAGAACCAAATATTTGGTGCCAAATTATACTTCAAATTGTAGTAATTACCCTGCACTTAAGTAAATTTGTATTTAAAACATTTTTATATTTTTAGTACAAAGTTGTATTTATCTTATAAAAAATTTTGAAATTTTCAACAGTATAACCATTTGAAAAAAATATTATTTTGAACTCTAGAAATGAAAATTTTGGTTCAGTTTATTCAGACTAACATGAAACATATCTTTTGAAAAATTCATGAAAAAATATAGAAAAAATTATGAGATATCCTGCGCGTTATGCCCAATGACATCATTTTGGGAAAAATGACTTCAAAGTTTTGTTTTTACCGCTTCAGCTTTTAGTGTGTATAAATCTAAAAGTCATAACTTCTGTTCTAATCGGAATTTCAAGAAAACCATTGTATCAAATTGTTCAGAAAAGGTAAGATTTTAACATATACAAAAATTTAAATTTCGAAAATTTTGGAGATTTAAGAGTCCTGAGACCCCTTAAATGCCTCCGAGGGGGACTGAAAGGAATCTACAAGGAGCAGAGACTTAATGTTCAATCCGCACCTTCCACCGGTTCAGCCTATTAGTATCCTTGCCTAGTGAATGATGAAAGAACGCGGATGGGCTTCATGCAACTCGCATGGACAGCGTGGATGAATTTGGCCACCTCTTCCCATAGTTTACCATGAATTCACAAAACAAATCACGGCCCTCAATTCCCGGCAATCTGCATGTTCCAGGTTTTGGCAGCGATCAGAAAGACCTAAAGACAGAGTGTGATAAGAATCACCGAGCTTGGCATGGCTACCATAAGTTGATAACCTTGGCTAAGTATAATAGACGATCCCTATCTTCGGAAAATCGTTTACAGGAACTTGAAGAAGAATTAGAAAGAATCAACTGATACATCCTTGGATTATGCGAAGTAAGAAGAAAAGGTGAAGATAAGCTTGATCTTGCCATTGGACTTGTATTGTACTACGAAGGTAATGAAGATGGAAAAACAAGTGGCGTAGGATTTCTGATTCATAAAACATGGAAGAATCACATGATAGAATATGATAGTGTAACAGATAGAGTTGCAAGGTTAGTTCTGCAAGTATCAAAAAGATACACGTTGCAAATTACCCAAGTTTATGTACCAACAAATTGCTATACTGATGATGAAATTGAGAATTACTAAGAAGTAGCTTCGATGCATCAAAAGAGAAAATGCTACATAAAATTAATAATGGGAGACTGGAATGCTAGAATTGGGGAAAAAAGAAAGACGAGTTCTCAGTAGGAAATCATGGATATGGGACGCGTAATGAAAGCGGAAACAGATTGATTTAGTTTGCAGAATGTGAACAGATGCATCTTATGAATTCCTTTTTCAAGAAAAAGCCACAAAGAAAATGGACATGGCGGAATGCAAATGGCTCAAAAAGTGAAATTGACTACATCTTGTCAAACAAAAAGAATCTTATTCAGCATTGCAGCGTTCTCAATAACTTCAATACAGGAAGCGATCACAGGTCGGTTAGATGCAACTGCGTTTAAATACTAAAGTGGAAAGAATGAAGATTTTGCAACACTCACAGGGATCAGTCGATATCATAAATCTTCATAAACATAAAGAAGAATTTAATTTGGAACTTAAAAATCGTTTCCAAATACTGCAATCAGTTTTAGAAGAAGAGCAAGATGTTACTGTAGGGAACAAGAAAGTAACCAATACTCTACATAAAATTGCTAGGCTGATAGCTAATGAAGCACAAGTAAAGCAGAAAAAAGAACAGAACAAACAGAACAGAATAACAGAAGGAACAAGAAGATTGATGAAGAGACGCAGATAATTTAAAATGAAGTAAAAGTATCCTAAATATAGAGTCGAATAGGTAGAATTATGAAAAAAGATAAGGAAATGTGTTACAGAAGATATCAGAAAATTTAACTGTGATCTTGTCCAGAGAGTTCTAGAAGATAACAGCAGTTTAAAATTGTCTAAGCACAATCTGTGTTGGAAGAAGAGGTATTTTTGCACTAAAGAGTGTATATGGAAAAATCATTTTCGAAAAAGTCTATAACGATATATATAAATGTGAAGATCAAAGGGAAATCCACTTCCGTGATCCACGAGTAAGCATAACTGAAATTGAAGAGATTTTCCCAGTGATGACAGATGAAGTTGTTGTACAAGCCTTTAGATGCATGAAAAAGGCAAATGCACTGACGAAGATGGAATTACAATTGATCTTATCAAAGAAGCAGGAGAAAAATTTGCAAAATTGCTATCCCTACTGTTTTCCAAATGTCTCGAGAAATCAGACGTACCAGAAGATTGGATTAATGCTGTGAGGGTGCTACTTTAGAAGAAAGGGGAGAAGGAAACATTAAAAATTACCGTCCAATCAGCTTACTGTCAGTGATTTATAAAATTTTCACTAAAGTTTTAACGACAAGACTTGAAAAAGGTCTGGACTCAGCTCAATCTACAAAACAAGAGGATTCCGAAATGGGTTTAGCACAATTGATTATATTCAAACAATAAGGGAACTCATAGAAAAACATATAGAATATAAGTTACTCTCTGCCTTGCCTTTATTGATTGTGAAAAAGCATTTGCTTTGGTGTACACGTCTGAAGTAGTTGATTCTCTGGAGGACATTGGTATAGACAAACCTTACATCAATATCGTAAAGATGATTTACAAGAAAGCAACAGCCACCATCGTTTAGACAAAGGAAAAGAAAAGATCAAGCTTGGAAGAGACGTAAGACAAGGAGACAACATTTCACCTATGCTTTTTACTGCTGTTTTATAAATTATTTTCAAGAAGCTGTATTGGGAAAACAAAGGGATTAGAATAAATGGAGAACATTTAAGCCATCTCCGGTTTGCTGATGACATTTTAATTTTCAGTAATAGCACTGAAAAACTGGAAAATATGCTAAAAGATTTGACAGAAGCTAGCATTAATGTGGGATTAAAAATAAATTTGGAAAATACTAAAGGGATGTTCAATTCATTTTCATCAAAAAAGAAAATCGGCTACAACAACACTGATATTAAAGATGCGCAAAGTTATGTGTAATGTGGACAGGAAATATCATTGGACAACAGTATCATGAATGAAATCAATAGAAGAATAAAAAATGGATGGAGTGCTTTTGGGAAGAACAATATTATTCTGAAGAGTAACATGCCTCTTTGTTTGAAAAGAAAAGTGTTTAACCAATGTGTTTTGCTTGCTTATGGAGCAGAAACATAGACGCTAACAAAACGGATGGTACGAAGATTAGAAACAAAACAGCGAAGTATGGCAATATGTATGCTAGGCATAACTAGAAGAAGCAGAAAGAAAATAACCCAGATAAGAAGTAGGACGAAAGTAAGTTATTGACATCATTGAGAAAATTAAACGGCTAAAATGAAAATGGGCTGGTCATATTGCAAGAAGACAAGAGAATAGATGGAGCACAAAAACCCTACAGTGGTATCTCAGAGATGCAAAACGACCAAGAAAACGACCTCAAGTAAGATGGTGTGATGAAATCAAAGTGGCTGGTGTTAATTTAATTACTAAAGCACTAGACAGAAAACAATGAAAAAATCTGGAAGAGACCTATATCCAGAAGTGGATTGAAAACAGTTGTTGTTGTTGTTGATGATGATATATAACATTCCTTCCAAGAAAGAGAAACGGAAATGTTCCTTTTAATTTAAATGAAAATGAAAAATATCCAGTTAAATTATCGTAATTGATGTTTTGGTCCTTAACAAATCATCGCATGTGTCCACGAGGTGAAGGGATCAGAGCAGTAGCGTAGCAATTTAAAAATTACGAGGGAACTCAAATAGTTTCTATCTCAGTATGCTGAAAATAACTGAGAAACTGAGAAAATCAATTAATTATAAAGTGACTCATTAATAAGTAATTACGTAGTTTAATTAAAAATTAATTTTATTCATATTTAAAAATATGTATGCATATGTAACATTATGGAATAAATTAAACTTTACAATTTTGTGAAGTATGACATTAGTGTACGAAAAACGCATAAAAATTGTTCCCTTAATCACAGTAGATTGAAGGTGAACAGATACAGAAAGTTCTCTGTAGGAACTCTAGAATTTCTTGCATTGGTTCATTTTTTCAATCTACAAATTCCCTCTACTAGTCTATTCTAAATTTCTGGAAGCATTCCAAGAATTTTGAAAGCGAATAGGTATATTAATTGCCTTGTATATGAAAAAGTGTGACAATAAGACGGATTCGAAAAAGGTAGCAACTTCGTTACAAAAGAAAAAATGCTTTAAATCATATTTTGATGGTGTTTAAATCATTTTTAATTTTTTTAATTAATAGAATTTAATCTTCACTTTAAAGCAGATACTATAATCCGACGAAAAAAATAGGGGGGGGGGATGGCGAGCTTGAGCCCCTAAGCACCCCCCCCCCCCCACACACACACACACTTTCCTACGTCCCTGGATCACAGTAGCCATCCTTCTAATGACCAAAACCGAAATTCGAATCCTGAGTTAGGCAAGGTGATAAAAAACGGTTATCATAACATGCAATAAAAATATATGTTCCGTATAAATGTGCATCAGTATATATATATATAATTATTGTATAGATATTTTTAATTTGCACTATTGCTCATATTTATTTCAAAAAACATAAATTACCATTTTGAATAGCGGAAAATTTCTATCTTCAAAACAGAGGAATACTAAATTAGACAAGTTGGAAATAGTACGTCGAACGGGACAAGTGTGGTGCGTTCTTACTATAACTAGTTTTATAAATATTCAGATCTTGGTGCAATAGCTGTTGTACGCTTATGTAAAATTTATGAATACAAAACTTATTTTATGTGCAGATTTTCATATTATAAATATTCATTTTATTTTACGAAATTATGATTCAATACACTTTTACAGACAATTAATTACAATTATGTCACATTAAAACTTTACTATGCGCAAATATACAATACAAAACAATGTAAAAAAAATCATCGTTATTATTTCACCGAAAAAATTAATTATATTGTTTGTTATGATATGATCAATTTCCATAATAAAATAAGTACATTTTAAGATCGAAGCGTTTTACCTTTTGTTGACATTTACTGAAAATTCCTATGGAAAACTTAAGCCTAGTTTTGAAAAATTCAGAACTTGAAATCCATATTTAGACTATTTTGCCAATTAATATCTATTCATCTGGAAAGCTCTATCCAAAAAACTGTCGATAGATTATACGATTGCTATAATTAAACGAATTTAGTATACAAATTCATTTTTAAATTCAGTAATACGGAATTTATATGACTCCATCTTAAATATGACGTAATAACCATGGCAACCTATAATCATTAACTATCATGGGGTATCATTGAACTAGTTACGTATGATACGATTTAATAAAATGAAGAACACATTTATTGATATCTTTTAAAGTTTTAATTCAAATTTCATAAAATTTGAAGTGACTCGACAAAATTCTGAAACGATTATATATATTAAATTTCAAACCATTCGGTTGGGTAGTTTTTGCGCTGTTATATGCGGACAGACGGACGGACCAGATGACGACTATAGGTGCTACCTATTTATATAAGTACGAACGCACCTAAAAATAAAGTATGAATGATAATTTTTCCAGTACATTTTCCGTTTTTTTTTCAGGATTTGTTTTTTATTTTATTTTACATTATAGACGATAATACAAATGTTCTAGCAAATTTACACGGAGATAGACATCGGAAATGAATCCTCAGTATCTGCAATGTAAAATAAATGTACACTGTAAAAAAAAAAAAAAAAAAATGCAGTAAAATTACGGGCAGAGGCCGGGAGCAGAGATTCCAGTCATACCCCGTAAAAAAAAAAAGTCCATGCCCATCATTTTGTGCAGCCCGTAATTTTACGGGGCAAAGTAATATAGCATTTAATGCACAGGATATAATGCATTTTAAAACACAATAACACTTTGCTTACTGTTCCGTAGCACGTAGCATGTCAGATAATCACCACAGCATCGCTGTTTTGGCGGGTTAAAATTTTCGAAACCCGAGTAAAATGAAGGGTTACATCCTAGCGGAGGACAATGTATGGGGTCGTAACGTATTTTTGCTAATATATGGGCTAGAACTGTAAGAATATGTGGATTGCTCTTAATTTTCTAAGTATCCAAGGCATAAGGCCACTTATTTAGTGGATCAGACCGTTTTTCATAAAATAAGGCTGTTGCCCGTGAAAATTGAAGGGCAAACGCTCATAAATTTACAGTTTTTTCTGAGAGTGTATGGAAAGACATGTATATATTTATATAGATTATTTGTCAGCTTACATTTAAAAATAAGTATGTAAATTGATCAGATTTAATGGAGATGTTTGCATTCAAAGTACATTAAAACTAAAACTTAGAAGTAAATGAACATTAATAGATAGTCTTGCTTTAAAAATTCCTCCTTTATGTCAGACTTGCCAAGTCTCCGGCTTTTTACACACCAGTATTAGGTTAGAGAAAATGTTGTTCTTTTAAATCGCAGAAAGTTCCGATTACATAAAACGAAATTTTCTGTACTAAAATACTGGTGTCCAAAAAGCCGGAGACTTGGCAACTCTGCCTTATGTAAATTCAAATGCAAATTCGTAAACTAACCATAACTGATAAATTAATATTGATCAAGGAAAAAAAATTTTTTTTCGTTAAAGCATAATATCTTAAAATGTTTCAGGAAAATGAGGAAAATGACGTAAGAAAACACCTTTTTTTTATTTCACAATTTTACTCAAAAACTTTTATTTTAATATGTCTTGCATATAAAAGCATAACGCATCCTGTGTTAAGACATAAAATACGTGCATGTTATACAGCATTTCGAAATTTCGAAATTGAAAATTTTAACGTAACCATAATATTTGTCTGTATCCCACATTTACAGTGCAAATATTCGAAAAAAATTGGTATAGTCTGGAGAAAATTTTATTTTAAAGAGAAACATAGGAAGATTTATTTTTAAACAAGAATGAAAAATCATGCGTCAAGCATAGGTTATGAATCACCTTTCAACACACTCAGAATAGTGTAAAAAAAAAAAAAAACTATTTACTAAGTAAACATTTTAGAAAAAGCATAATTCTTTTGAAAACAAAATTTCAGCATTTACTACCAATAGTGAAACACAATATCCGGTTTCTTTTCGCAGCCCTGTATATGATCTATAGGTTTGAATGTATTTTAGCGTATTACCCGTATGCTAAAATTTACTTCAGGTAGGAAATACATAGAGCAATTGAAAGTTCCCCTTCAGCAATTTCCGTCAATAAACGGAAATGTAAGCAAAATATCTGTTGAACAGCCCTGTATATGACCTATAGAATTTATATTCAGTAATTAATGTACCAAACATTAGTTCCATTTAGAAACGCATACCACAACAGAAAACGAGCTTCCAAAATTTATTGTTCATACACAGTAATGTAACCAAATAATTTTGAGTGTCCGTGTAAATGAACGATACATGCTATGCACACCATATTCCAGAGAAAGCGCTTTTTAGTGTACCTCAGTGATGTATATCACTCTGAATATTTTAAAATAGTGTAACATAATTAAAATTCGCTGCAAACGATTTTTCCCCATAGACCGTTCTATTACGGAATACTTTTGAGTGTCCCTGTAAAAAACACTTCATTTTCAATACCAAACATGCCATGGTAAACCACAATAACATATATTAATTTCAAAGTAATTCGAGAATATTTACATGAGTTAGAGCACAGACAGAGGGCAGACAGACAGACAAGCAGACAGACAGACAGGCACACAGACAAACCAAATTCATAAATACTTTTCAACTATGTTGGAAAGTGTTAAAAATAAAATATAGTTCCTTGAATGCTTCTATTTTTTTTTTTTTTTTTTCTTTTATACATTTTCTGATACATCCTAAATTTTCTTGGACTGGATTTTGAAATTGAATATTTTAAAGTATTATTATTAATAAATTATATGTATTTTCTTATATCAGTATAATTATTAATATATATATATATATATATATATATATATACAATAAAGAGTATATATATGTAAGTGTGAGTCTGTATTTTTACTAAATATACCGTACACGTGTCAGTGTGCATATCGTATCTGCAACGGACTCTCCTGGTCGAGAGCGTTAAAAGTCCTCGTGAACCTGGGCACGGAGCAGCTGAGCTTTGTATCGTATCTGCATTCTAAGTAAATATTTGTTCAATAGTTCGAAGATCTGAAATATACATGAAGATAAGGGCGAAACTCGGCGAAACTCATCTTTCCAGAAGCGATTCAGCGTAAATGTTTGGCTTGGAATGGCTGGCGATCACTTGAGTGATGAATTGGTCCCTCGAAGATGAGTTTTGTCCTTGTGAATGGATTTTGTTGGGCGCAATAATGCCAAATGGGTAAATTTAACCCCTTCGCGACGAGCGTCCTTTACAGAATTTTTAATCTTTTACCACCGGTTTTTTAAAACAGAAATTTTCGTGTAATTGAATCGCAAAAATGCTAAGATTTAATGAGGCAAAGTTTACAATAAAAAATAACTGGGGGGAATAATCGAGGATTCTGAGCATCTTATGCGTCACGTATACGTGTCGCTCGTCCCCAAGGGGTTAACATACTATCTCGAGGTATTTCAGTGATGCATTTCAAATAAAAGGCTAAATGAGGGGTCGGGGCAAGAGAATGTCAAGCAACATTTTTGAACTTCTCAGACATTTGAATTTGAAAATTTGATCAAATACTCAAATAAAGCTATATAACCTAAAGTTTTTTCGCCAATGTCTTAGTAGTGTTTGAGATATTCTGAGTAACAATATGGCATTACTTTAATGATATTACTATTACGTTTCTTGTAAATTAGCTATCTTCATTGGGGGAATAAACATTTGGGGCAAAAACGAAAACTGTCACATAAGCTGCCACCAAGTGACGTCTAGAAACAAATTATATATATTGGATATTATAATTTACAATACTAAGCAACAGACTACAGTGTTAGATTTATTTCACCAAAAATGTGGCTTGGCACTTTCTTGCCCGTCCACGTCCTCGTCAAATCTCTCTTGAAGTAGAAAACCGATTTGGTTCATTGCAGGCATATTCAAAAGCTGATAGAATGGACAACTTTTTGGCAAATTTTACTGATTGTAAATAGAAGGATGTTTTCAATATTAGCGATTAAAGATTTTAGCGACAATTTGCTTTCGCTCTTCGCCAATGTTGCCCGTGTTAAATCTAGATATTCTGATGGAAATAGTGTCATCTTATAGGAATTTGTCTGTTCTTTCCAAATGTGAGCTTATTTGGCGTATAGGTTTTTCAGAAAAAAGCCCAAATGTTATATATATATATATATATATATATATATATACTTGACGCATTTTTGGCACATTTTCTTGTATCCACCATAACTCGGAATCGCTTACAGATAGGATAGGGTTTCTATAGTGTTTCATGATCCACATGGGCTCTTATAGCACCCCGATTCGTTTGGCAGATTATATTAAACTCACCTTGTATATACCAGGCACGTGCCAATGTGCATATTATATGAGCATTCTAAGAAAATATTCGTTCAATAATACAAAGACCTAAAATATACTTGAAGATAGCCTTGGCGGCTGGTATTGAAAATAAATGTATGGAATCATATGTAATAATTCTTATTATTTTATCTTTGCGTAAATTTCTATTTAAGTGCGTAAATAAATCAAACCTACCGCACACGTTTTCAATCAACACTGCTTTTATTTCTAAATCAACATAAATCTTATAAACGAGTATTCTTTAAGTGATATGCTTGTCTTCAAAAATATTTCTTTATGTAAAATGAAATGCAAATTTGTAAACCAACAAACTTCATTAAATATATATTGATCAAAAGAAAAAAAATTATTCGTAGCATCGTGACAAATGATTTTTTTTTCTTAACAAGAAGAAAAAGTCGTAAGAAAACGCAAACATATATATATATATATATATATATATATATATATATATATATTGTCAATTCTACTCTATCTTGGATAAAAATACACATCCTACGATAAGCAAAGATTCGTACTGTATAGTGGTTCGAAAAGAAAAACTTGAATGTATCAAAAATATTTCTCTTTATCCCTCATATACAATTCAAATATTCGAAGAAAATTGGGATATACTGGACGAAAGTTATTTTCAATAAAAAACATAAGTAGATTTCTAATTAAAAATTTTATAAGACCGCTTTATATTCTTTTTTTTCCTTCCTTTAATTCTTTTACATGGAATTTTTTTCCGAAAAGACTTGCAACATTCAATATTAAAGAGCTTTTAATATTATTATAACTAATATTTAAATACACATTTAATAAATAATGTATGTGCATCTATGTGACTGTACTCCTATTATATATGTCATTCATATTTCAGTGTGCTTATTCATAACTTACCGTTATTCTTAGTAGACAATAAAATGAAGATCAATCAAACTCCATGGATATAATCCTAGCACTTGGAATTGAATTTGAATATATGAATAGTGATATATTGTCAATTTCCTCTGCAGATTTTAGTTAAAACGCATAAATAAATCAATTTTAATGGACATCTACTTATAATAAAATCCGAGTGCAGGAAAGTGCAGGTAACCATTCCGGGTTCGACCACTCTGGTCTGCAAATCTACCGTAGCTAAACGCCATGTTAAGCTTAATGAAAAACCTATGCTAACATATGACAGCTAAATGATAATTTCTTCTACTTGAAATCATGTCTATTCCGCATATATTCCTATGAAACATGTATATCATATCCTCATATAATATTTTACGTTCTTAATTAAAATTTCAGATTAAACATCGGGTTCCCAGATATAAACAAACGAACATGTTGCCATTCATAATCACAAATTAAAAGTAATCACAAATGAACGACTCTTTGAAAGCTTCACATCCGATTCTGCTCTTGAAATATTTGTAAAAACATATTAAAGCTTTTAAATATTTAAATTTTGTTTAAAACCTTCAAAAACTATTTTAGCAGTCATCTATTGACGAATCCAAGTGTAGGAAACTGTATTGTAGGTAATCATTCCAGAGCGAACCAAGTCGGAGATGTGAACTCCATAGAACTAAATTTCTACTTCCATGGCGAGCCCGAGCGTAGCGAAACGCCATGTTAGGCTTACTGAAAAACATATGCTAACATATGATAATTAAACGATAATTTCTTCTGCCTCAAATCATGTCTGTTCAGTATATTTTCATATAAAACACCTATATAAATATTTCTGTAATATTTTTTTTTCAGAAATAGCGGTGACAGCTTTCGTAGGGATGCTTTGCGGTGATCGATCCAGTATTATCTTACGCTTCTTTTTTAAGTATTTTGGTGCCATCTACCTGCAGATAATACAAACCAAGGAACTTTCTTTTGGAAAAAATATATATAAAATAACAATAAAGTTGAATAAAATATACTGTATAATATATTGTATAAAATGTATATAAGCATATTTTTAAAATAAGAAAAAATCAGGACGAAATAATTTATTTCAATATCTACTTTTTATAGCTTCAGCTTACCGTTGTTTCTTTCTTAATGTTATTTCTTTTCTGAGTTATATCAATTTTTAAGATATTGTCTTATATCCACTTAAATTTTGAAATTTTGTATCCATCGTAAATAAAATGATTTTTTTTTTTCTTATGAAACGTAATTAAGTTATAAGGAATAAATAGTACAAGCTCTTTAGAAACTCATTGATAAAAAATTTTAAAAAAACTTTCGCACATGGATTATTTTTTAATATTTAATTTTAAAGTTTTGCCCAATCGTTGAACTATTAAAAAAAAAATCCTTTAAAAAACATTTTTTAAATGTACTTTTCTACAATACATACCTTTCAACAAAAAATCTTAATGCTGTTTGTTTGTATGAAGTCTTATGAAAATGCAGCGCTGTTCAACTACCTGTCATTTTTGACGGGGGTGATATACTAGTTTACAAAAAAAAATGCTTCCTTCTGTAAATAAAAATAAAAATTTACAAATAAATAACTCTTAATAGATGTTCTTCTTTTCAAAATTGTATCTTTGTGTAAAATGTAATGTAACTTTATAAACTAAAGAAATTTACCAAATTGATATTAATAAAACAATTTTTTTTTTATTATTCGAAGAAAATTTTATGTAAAAACTTTTCAGAAAAACAGGAAGAGTATAAAAACTAAAAGAAACTTACTTATATACTTAGCAATTCTTCTCTAAAATCCTTTATTTAAAATATCGTGCATACGGATGGGCTTAATAGCCAATGCCATATAAAAGTTGCATACTGTACTGTATTTCGAAAAGGAAAATTTTAACATGTTCAAAATATTTCACTTTATTTACAATGCAAATATTTGAAGAACATAAGCAAATTTTGAAAAAAAGTTTACTTAAAAAAATAAAAGAAGTATTTTAATAAAGAAATGAAATAAAATTATTTGAAGTTTTATTATTTTATTATTTGTGTCATTCAGTGATTTATTTTTTTACGCCCATGATTTTTTTTAAATAGTTCGGAAATTGAATATGTTAAAGCTTCACTAAATGTAAAATATATCTTTATTATTTATATTAATATAACAATTAATATCATATATTCTAATACGAGCAAATCTTGTGTGTGGTTATATATATATATATATGCAAAATTTATCTTAAAAACGGCTCTAACGATTTTGACGAAATTTTGTGTCCTACCGTTTTGGGGCACCAGAAAACCATTGGGCAAGGTCACGTGTTCGAGAAAATTCGATTAGTGGGTCATTTTGGGTCCTTTTTGGTCATGTTCTAGCTAATTATATCCAAAAAACGGTTCAAACGATTTTGACAAAATTTTGTATCCGACCATTTTCGGGCACGAGAAGACTATTGGGCTGGGTCACATGTTCGAGAACTTTCGATTAGTGGGTCATTTTTGAGTCAACGCGGGACAAATTATTTTTATCTAAAAAACGGCTCTAACGATTTTGATTAAATTTTGTGTCCTACGAGTTTCGAGCACGATAAAATCTTTGGGCTAGGTCACATGTCCGAGAAAATTCGATTAGTGGGTCATTTCTGGGTCATTGGGGGTCAAGATCTAAAATGCGGCTCAATTTACACTAAATTTTGCATCCAATGGTTTTCGGGCACGAGAAGACTGTTGGGCTAGGTCACATGTTCGAGAAAATTCAATTAGTGGGTCATTTTGGGTCATTTTGGTCATGGTCAAGCTAATTGTATCTAAAAAACGGTTCAAACGATTTTGACGAAATTTTGTATTCAACTATTTTCAGGCACGGGAAGACTATTGGGCTGGGTCACATGTTCGAGAACTTTCGATTAGTGGGTCAAAGCGGGTCAAATTAATTTTATCTAAAAAACGGCTCTAACGATTTTGATTAAATTTTGCATCCTACGAGTTCCGGGCACGCGAAAATCATTGGGCTAGGTCGCATGTTCGAGAAAATTCGATTAGTGGGTCATTTCTGTGTCATTGTGGGTCAAGATCTAAAAAGCCGCTCAATTTACACTAAATTTTGCATCCAATGGTTTTCGAATGATGAATTTCGTTGAAATTGAGAATTTGAATTGTACCATATTCTGCTTTTGGTAAAAACACTCTAGAGAACATTTATATTATTTTTGATGTCACTTCTGGCAAAAACTAGTTTCCTCTATCTATGAAAAGTGAAACAGATGAAGAAATCTGTCTGGTGAATATCCCAGTTTGATTGCTCTCTGAAGATCACGAGTGTGTAGTTTTATTGTGTAACAAACGACTACCATGAGTGATCTTCTGCAAGCAAGAACAGTTGGATGTGCTTCTGTGTAGAATAGAGTATCGCTGCTGTGCCGAAAAAGAGGAAAATGAAGTAAGTTTATTGAAGTAACATCAAAAATAATATCGATGTGGAAACAAATTATTTTTGAATTGTATATATACTAAATTATCTAGGTAATCATTACTTAGCTAAATTATGGATTAGTTTGCGGTAGTGAATATCAAATTTTGATAGTTGCATTCTGAAATATCCTTTGGTTCATCGGTAAACATTTCCTTTTTTAAAAATGCTTCTGCAAATTAATTTTAGGTACTTTGTTGTTGTAATGCCCCTCTCCCTATAGGAGAAAATTAGCACTCGCCAATCGGCGAGTAATACTGAAAATTTAGCGATTGACTTTACTGCCACCACTGGTCAAATTTAATAGTCATACTCACCAATTGCGATGATTGAATGGAAAAAGATTTTTTCCACGCTGTCACTCGACAAATTTAAAAACCATTTGGCGAATTTCACCGATTTTTTCCCCCGACATTATTTGACGGGTTGTGATTTTTTTTTTTTCTCGAAGCTATTCGACGATATTCGAAATTTTTTACCCCGAAACTAGTTTATGAATTTTGCGATTTTTCCACTATCGGTTAATGAATTTTGCGATTTTTCCGCTATCGATTGACGAATTTCGCGATTTATCGATTAACGAATTTCACTATTTTTTCCATGAACGAAGAAATTTCGCACTTTCTTTCCGCTGATGTTCGACAAATTTCGCACTTTATTTTCGCTGCCGTTCGACAAAGTTTGCAATTCTGTTCCGGGATTGTTAGACGAATTTCATTATTTTTCTCCCGAGATCATTTGACGAATTTTGAGATTCACCCCCCCCCCCCCCCGAACCTATTTGACAAATTTCTCGAATTTTTTCACGACAGTTAGACAAAATTAATTTTTTTCCTGCAATGCCTGATTTCTTTCCCGAGACCATTTGACGAATGTCCCGATTTCTTTCCCAATGTCATTTGACGAATTTCGCTGTTTATTCCACAAAAGTTTGACAAATTTCGCAAATTTTTTATCAAGTATTTGTAAATTTGTTATTGGCCAGTGCTGAAACACACTGGCGAGTAAAAAAATCCATGTACTGGCCAGTGAGTAAAAAAGTTAATTTTTACTTATACCTCTCCCACACATTTAATAAGTGTAATTTATACTATAAACACACTAAAGCTAAACAAAACTATTTTGGGCTATGATGTCATACATTCATGCACAGTTTTAAAAATTTTTAATCGGATATAAAAAGGAAAAAAGTCGCCAAATTTAGGGGATTTTTTCTTTTAATGGTAACTTAGCTATTGTATTGAGTTATTGGTATGGCACGGGCTTGAAAGTCGCGCCAACCGAAAAGTCGCCAAACATCTCTGCGTGAGTGTAACACATCTGTTCCCTATTTTGATTATCATACATTAAAATTTCAAAAATTATGTTTCTAACTGTGGTTTTCATGGTGAAAACCAAATTTTGATAATTGCATTCTGAACTATTCTGTGATTCATCGGTAACCATTTAATTTTTATAAAAATCCTGTTGCAAATTAAGTAATTTTAAGTACTTTGTTGTTCTTATTCACTATAATTTCTTTATTTCTCTATTAACAATTATTGTATGTTCAGAAGATTGGCTTCATATTATGCAGAAAAATGTGCACTACTACTCATTGACCTCAAAATCGAATTTTAGACCATATTAAAGGTTACTGTCCCCTTTGCGTTTAAGGAGAAAATTATAATTTTTAAACATTTATAATATGGACTAAAATTTGATTACAATATTGTAATCAAATTTTAGTCCCTATTACAATTGTTTAAAAATTATAAATTTCCTTATTAAAACTATACACCTTTTAGTATGGTCTAAAATTCAATTTTGAGGTCAATGAGTATAGTGCACATTTTTCTGCATAATATGATCTAATGACCTTTAATATTGGTCCAATACATGTCCTATAAAGCACTGAAAAATTCTAGATACTGATTTAAATAGCCTTCATTGGGCCAGCTAAGTAGATTCAATCATGTATGGCTATTCCTTATTGGGCCAATATTTACCCTTTGAAGCATTCATGAAATTGTGATGAAAATAAAATTTCCTACATTGGGCCTGTACTTGCCCTTTAAGTAATGATAAATACATATACTGGACCAACACTCTTCCATTAATGCATTTATTAATGGTATTGGCATTACGGTATCTGCCCAGTAAATGTCCGCACTTAAGGGCCAATAAATTAAAGACGGACACTTTTTTAACGGTGCCATTACGGCTAACTGGTATTGGGGCAGCATTGTAATTTTTGGTACAAACGCATTGGCCCTTTTCTGGGCTATGCTGGTCATGTTTGCTGGGTATATAGATAGATAGATAGGTTTTCCATCCATTGACATTGAGTATATATGTATTTGTATTGTCTGTCATATATTTTAGCGACAAAATAGATTATTGTTTCCCAGCTTCATCCAGAATACACGATTGGTATTGTAGTACATACAAAAACGAGCTCAGCTCGTTTTAGTTAACTCGAAAAGGCCACAAAGTAAATGTTGTGCTGTGGTTCTTTCAATATTCGACCACTATGCGTTGTGGCAATGAAGAAATGTCACAAAGTGTTCCGGACGGTGGATAATACGGCTGGAAAAAAAAAAAAAACAATTTTTTTAAAAATCCTTATTAAGATACGTGATAGACATGTCTCAATGAACAAATAAAAAACACAATTAACTACTTTTCGTTTTCTTTATGTAGGTAAGCAATATTTTTGTTTTCAGTATTTATCGGAATAAATAAAACAAAATTACTTAACTAATCTAATTCCGCTAACACAAAATGACGCTTAGATTTTATATTATTATTTTTGAATCTAAATACCTAAAAATAATAATAGTATTAAAATTTAGTTCAGGAAGTTTCACCAATTAATGCGTTTCATGAGAATTAAGAACGTTTGACCATTATGTATGTTCATAAGAACACACTGTGAAAATTTTGCAGCAAACTGTCGAATCATTTGACCGTTTTTATAAAAATCGGTAACATAACAGTAATTTAGTGCTTTTCTGACAATATTATTTCCCATATTATGGTCAAAATAGAGTTAAATTACGGTTACGTAACCAAGTTTTGCAAAAACGTTCAAATGACTGGACATTTTGCTGTAAATTTTTAACAATGTATTATTGTAGCATTTTAAAAAAAAACACTAACTTTTGCAGCGACAACTTATAAAACCATTTTTACTTACAGATGATAATATAGAAAATTGGAAACTTCAACAAAATGTTATTGAAGTTGAGGATACTTCTTACACTTAAACAGACTTATTCTCAGAAATTATACATTCATTGAGAGCATAAAGTCGCACAGTAAGACCTTTTCGGTCCCTATTTAATATAGTCTTGATGAATCGATTCCATTTACAACGGCTGAAATATTTGTGGAAGCTGCATACCCTCTGTCAACACCAGGGTGACCTAACTGCGACATTAGTATCAATATCAACTTTAAAAATTTTGAATTGAATAATGAAATCATTTATTGTACCTGCTCTTCTCGCCCAGATTCGTTACATTCTCTCTCAGCATAAAAACTACTCTGTCTTATACAGACATTACAAGTAACATTTATACAGAAGCTGTCCTTCTCACTTTTTCTACAAATAACAGGAACAGCACTCGCTTCTGAGTACTTGAACACTCCTAAGACTTCCTGTTCAGAAACCACACAATGTTTTTCTATATGTTATCTTTACTTTTCAGAAATTGTTGTTGAAAACAATACAGGCTTTATTTAAAAATGTGTAAGGCGAAACAGTAAACAATAATTAAAAAAAAAACCTTAAATATAATTTTTTTTTCTTCTCAAATAGTATTTATTATGATATCTAGTTTTTATTACATTAAAAGCCAAGTATGACCGTTTTTGGTATATTTAGTGGTAAGGAAGAAAATATAATAAATTACACAGATACACAAACATCGTATTCAGTAGAGCAATAGGGACTTACTAATAGAAATAATAAAAACCGCAGAAAAAAATACGAACCTTAACTTTAAACAATGATTAAAAGCTGAAGAATCTTTGGGAAGAGGGTAAATGAAGCGCAGTTGTTAATAACATAATTCTCTTGTAATTGGAAACTGTTATTTCACTAAGTGACGCACTCAATACAGCGCTCGTGTCTTTGAATGTTGATAGAAAAATCAATTCATTTCACCCTCAAAAAGAATCAGTTTTTTAAAACAAATTCTTACTTTAAGATAATTAATAAACCAAAATATAGATATGTTAAATGAATGTAGTTATTTCTAATAAGCAATAATCAACAACATTTTTTTCTATAGATTAAAGTTCTAATATTAAAATATTTTAACATTTAAATTAATAGATATTATTTATTTGTATAATTTATTTATCTTATGATATTTTTATTTCATTTTTCAGTTATAACAAAATCTTATTATTAAACAAACGAGATTATTAAATGGAACTCCAATTCTATTCTCTTAAAATAGGCGTATTTATATCTATAAAATTCTTATTTTTTTATTTTTTATTTAAACGAGATTATTAATTGGAACTCAAATTCAGTTCTTTTAAAAGAAACGTGTTTATTTTTTTTTAAATCCTGTTTTTTCTAATTTTTTATTTAAATGTAAAAAAAACCTTATTTAATGGATATGCTTGAATTTCATATTACTTCTTCATATGCAAATTAAGCATCAGACTCTTCAACGTTATTGTCTCACTCTGAGAGTTAAATCTTCATGTTTTTAAAATTAATTATTGATTTAAAATATTATATATATATATATATATATATATATATATATATCTTATAAATTATTAAGTATTTAGGAAATTAATAGTGATCTGGAGAGCAGAAATTGTGTTCAGTATCTACTGCAAACTTATAAGCAAATCAACTTCATGAAAACACTATTGATCGATGTGAACATTTTATGCAAAAAATGATGACATCTGAAAACTTTTTCAGCGGAAAAAGATAATTTACTAAGGAAACACAAAGATGTTTATGCATTTCGCTATTTTTTTTTTCTAAAACCCTTTATTTTTAAATTCCTTGAATACGAAAACATTTTAATGTATTAGACCTTCATGTAAATTAAAATTTACAAATATATAAATAAACATTAACAGAAATTCTGATTTTGAAATCTATTTTCTTCATGTATAACATTTTACGAAATTACATGCTAACCAAATTTACGGAATATTCTACATAATAACTAAAATTAATTTTATCTAGAGAAATTTTTGTACATTGGAAAAATGAAATCAAAAATTTTTCAAATAAATAAAGGAAATGTCATAAGAAAAACAACAAAATATTATTGCATAATAAAATCAAATTTAATGGACGTGTTTGTATTCTGCATTACAACTTTATGATAATAAAAAATAATACCTAAAGATAAATAGTCCTTATAAACATTCCGGGTTTTAAAAAATCAAAAATGCATAATTTTAAGCGGAAGTAAAAAATAAATAAATAAAATGTTACATTAATTCTACGTAAACGTGATGTCTTTTCACTCATTAAATTAAATGTCTGCTTGAAATATATTTATTTGACATAAATAAACTCTGAAAACTGACACCTATGCCTTAACCCATTTGCGACGAAACCTTTGCAGAATTTTTATCCTTTTGTCACCGATACTTCAAAATAGAAATTTTTTCCTAATTTAATCGTATAAATGCTTTGATTAAATAAGATGAAATTTGCCATTAAAAATTACTGGTAGTAATAATCAAGGATTTTGAGCAGTTAATGCATCACGTATACGTGATGCTCCTTTCGAAGGAATTAATAGACGTTCCTTTTTTTTTTTAAGCAATTTCTTATACAAAATCTAGTACAGTTAAAAAATAATAATATATATATATTTTTAAATTAATATAGACAAAAAGGAAAGTATTTATACGTACAGACATTTCACCAAGGAATATTTCAGCTAATATTTCCGCACGTGCTTGTTTTCCGTATAACTTCTAAAAGCAGATCAAAATTAAAACGAATGAAGAAATGAACCGCAATAGATGATATTGCTTCCAAAATTATTTTTTTTTTTAATTTTAAAAACAAATACAAATTTAGTATCTTATGAATTTTAAATAAATTAACTTTGATCCAAAAAAAACCCCTTCTATACTTAGAAACACGACATCTAAAAATATTGCAGGAGAAACAAGAAAATGTTGTAAGAAAATATAAAAATTATATACTTCTCAATTCTTCTTTAAAATCGTTAATTTAAAAATATCTTGCATACGAATGCACATTCCAGGATAAGCTAAGCAAATATGCTTGTTCTACAGTATTTCGAAATAGAAATTTTTAACTTATACAAAGTATTTCTCTTCATACCTCATTTACAATGCAAATATTCGAAGAAAATCGAGATATTTTGGACAAAAGTTTGAAATAAAAGAAACATAGAAATAGTTACAAGAAATATAAATAAAAGTTCTTTAAATTTTTATATTCTTTCTTATTCTTTCTTTTCTTTCATTTGTGTTTCTTTTATGTCCGGAAATAATTCGAAAAAAGTTTCAACATTAAAAATGTCAGAGCCTTATTAACTATTAATCCCATTTTTATATTAATATAGTCATTTATATTTATGTATATAGATATAAGTATGAGAATTTGTGTATTTGACAGTCTCTGTCGATTGTTTCATATATCACATAGCATATAGACTTGTTGGTATGCCTATTCATATCTTAGCAACATTCTAAGAAAACTGTAAAAACAATTTCGTATATATACTGTCGATTTCATGTGAAATTTTTGCCTTGTAATGGAAACGTTTTAGTTTGAGGAAAATCGTACATTTTCCCAAAATAAACGGAAAAATTCTTTTTCCGTTTTCCGGAAAAAAATATTTTATTTCCCTTGCTTGATAAATACACACACACACACACACACACATATATATATATATTTTCCTTACTCGTAGAATATATATAATATTCTACGAGTAAGTTTAATAGTGTTTAATAGTCTCTGCTTCTTAACTAGGAGAAGAACCTTTAAAGGGTGTCAGGACTCTTAAAATTGGAAAAAATGACCATTTTCAACATTTAATATCTTAAAATGTATATGAATTTAAAACACAATTTTTGGATGTAGGAAAGATATAAATATATGTTTTTTCATGTCATATATTAAAAAAATATATATAATTAGCAGAATTAATATTTATAGGGGGCTTCAAACTGTCAGACATTTTTCGATCAGAAAATTTGACATGACAGTTTACGCGCAGAATTACAAAAGAAATTTTGCATCTAGAACCAAATATTTGGTGCCAAATTATACTTCAAATTGTAGTAATTACCCTGCACTTAAGTAAATTTGTATTTAAAACATTTTTATATTTTTAATACAAAGTTGTATTTATCTTATAAAAAATTTTGAAATTTTCAACAGTATAACCATTTGAAAAAAATATTATTTTGAACTCTAGAAATGAAAATTTTGGTTCAGTTTATTCAGACTAACATGAAACATATCTTTTGAAAAATTCATGGAAAAATATAGAAAAAATTATGAGATATCCTGCGCGTTATGCCCAATGACATCATTTTGGGAAAAATGACTTCAAAGTTTTGTTTTTACCGCTTCAGCTTTTAGTGTGTATAAATCTAAAAGTCATAACTTCTGTTCTAATCGGAATTTCAAGAAAACCATTGTATCAAATTGTTCAGAAAAGGTAAGATTTTAACATATACAAAAATTTAAATTTCGAAAATTTTGGAGATTTAAGAGTCCTGAGACCCCTTAAATGCCTCCGAGGGGGACTGAAAGGAATCTACAAGGAGCAGAGACTTAATGTTCAATCCGCACCTTCCACCGGTTCAGCCTATTAGTATCCTTGCCTAGTGAATGATGAAAGAACGCGGATGGGCTTCATGCAACTCGCATGGACAGCGTGGATGAATTTGGCCACCTCTTCCCATAGTTTACCATGAATTCACAAAACAAATCACGGCCCTCAATTCCCGGCAATCTGCATGTTCCAGGTTTTGGCAGCGATCAGAAAGACCTAAAGACAGAGTGTGATAAGAATCACCGAGCTTGGCATGGCTACCATAAGTTGATAACCTTGGCTAAGTATAATAGACGATCCCTATCTTCGGAAAATCGTTTACAGGAACTTGAAGAAGAATTAGAAAGAATCAACTGATACATCCTTGGATTATGCGAAGTAAGAAGAAAAGGTGAAGATAAGCTTGATCTTGCCATTGGACTTGTATTGTACTACGAAGGTAATGAAGATGGAAAAACAAGTGGCGTAGGATTTCTGATTCATAAAACATGGAAGAATCACATGATAGAATATGATAGTGTAACAGATAGAGTTGCAAGGTTAGTTCTGCAAGTATCAAAAAGATACACGTTGCAAATTACCCAAGTTTATGTACCAACAAATTGCTATACTGATGATGAAATTGAGAATTACTAAGAAGTAGCTTCGATGCATCAAAAGAGAAAATGCTACATAAAATTAATAATGGGAGACTGGAATGCTAGAATTGGGGAAAAAAGAAAGACGAGTTCTCAGTAGGAAATCATGGATATGGGACGCGTAATGAAAGCGGAAACAGATTGATTTAGTTTGCAGAATGTGAACAGATGCATCTTATGAATTCCTTTTTCAAGAAAAAGCCACAAAGAAAATGGACATGGCGGAATGCAAATGGCTCAAAAAGTGAAATTGACTACATCTTGTCAAACAAAAAGAATCTTATTCAGCATTGCAGCGTTCTCAATAACTTCAATACAGGAAGCGATCACAGGTCGGTTAGATGCAACTGCGTTTAAATACTAAAGTGGAAAGAATGAAGATTTTGCAACACTCACAGGGATCAGTCGATATCATAAATCTTCATAAACATAAAGAAGAATTTAATTTGGAACTTAAAAATCGTTTCCAAATACTGCAATCAGTTTTAGAAGAAGAGCAAGATGTTACTGTAGGGAACAAGAAAGTAACCAATACTCTACATAAAATTGCTAGGCTGATAGCTAATGAAGCACAAGTAAAGCAGAAAAAAGAACAGAACAAACAGAACAGAATAACAGAAGGAACAAGAAGATTGATGAAGAGACGCAGATAATTTAAAATGAAGTAAAAGTATCCTAAATATAGAGTCGAATAGGTAGAATTATGAAAAAAGATAAGGAAATGTGTTACAGAAGATATCAGAAAATTTAACTGTGATCTTGTCCAGAGAGTTCTAGAAGATAACAGCAGTTTAAAATTGTCTAAGCACAATCTGTGTTGGAAGAAGAGGTATTTTTGCACTAAAGAGTGTATATGGAAAAATCATTTTCGAAAAAGTCTATAACGATATATATAAATGTGAAGATCAAAGGGAAATCCACTTCCGTGATCCACGAGTAAGCATAACTGAAATTGAAGAGATTTTCCCAGTGATGACAGATGAAGTTGTTGTACAAGCCTTTAGATGCATGAAAAAGGCAAATGCACTGACGAAGATGGAATTACAATTGATCTTATCAAAGAAGCAGGAGAAAAATTTGCAAAATTGCTATCCCTACTGTTTTCCAAATGTCTCGAGAAATCAGACGTACCAGAAGATTGGATTAATGCTGTGAGGGTGCTACTTTAGAAGAAAGGGGAGAAGGAAACATTAAAAATTACCGTCCAATCAGCTTACTGTCAGTGATTTATAAAATTTTCACTAAAGTTTTAACGACAAGACTTGAAAAAGGTCTGGACTCAGCTCAATCTACAAAACAAGAGGATTCCGAAATGGGTTTAGCACAATTGATTATATTCAAACAATAAGGGAACTCATAGAAAAACATATAGAATATAAGTTACTCTCTGCCTTGCCTTTATTGATTGTGAAAAAGCATTTGCTTTGGTGTACACGTCTGAAGTAGTTGATTCTCTGGAGGACATTGGTATAGACAAACCTTACATCAATATCGTAAAGATGATTTACAAGAAAGCAACAGCCACCATCGTTTAGACAAAGGAAAAGAAAAGATCAAGCTTGGAAGAGACGTAAGACAAGGAGACAACATTTCACCTATGCTTTTTACTGCTGTTTTATAAATTATTTTCAAGAAGCTGTATTGGGAAAACAAAGGGATTAGAATAAATGGAGAACATTTAAGCCATCTCCGGTTTGCTGATGACATTTTAATTTTCAGTAATAGCACTGAAAAACTGGAAAATATGCTAAAAGATTTGACAGAAGCTAGCATTAATGTGGGATTAAAAATAAATTTGGAAAATACTAAAGGGATGTTCAATTCATTTTCATCAAAAAAGAAAATCGGCTACAACAACACTGATATTAAAGATGCGCAAAGTTATGTGTAATGTGGACAGGAAATATCATTGGACAACAGTATCATGAATGAAATCAATAGAAGAATAAAAAATGGATGGAGTGCTTTTGGGAAGAACAATATTATTCTGAAGAGTAACATGCCTCTTTGTTTGAAAAGAAAAGTGTTTAACCAATGTGTTTTGCTTGCTTATGGAGCAGAAACATAGACGCTAACAAAACGGATGGTACGAAGATTAGAAACAAAACAGCGAAGTATGGCAACATGTATGCTAGGCATAACTAGAAGAAGCAGAAAGAAAATAACCCAGATAAGAAGTAGGACGAAAGTAAGTTATTGACATCATTGAGAAAATTAAACGGCTAAAATGAAAATGGGCTGGTCATATTGCAAGAAGACAAGAGAATAGATGGAGCACAAAAACCCTACAGTGGTATCTCAGAGATGCAAAACGACCAAGAAAACGACCTCAAGTAAGATGGTGTGATGAAATCAAAGTGGCTGGTGTTAATTTAATTACTAAAGCACTAGACAGAAAACAATGAAAAAATCTGGAAGAGACCTATATCCAGAAGTGGATTGAAAACAGTTGTTGTTGTTGTTGATGATGATATATAACATTCCTTCCAAGAAAGAGAAACGGAAATGTTCCTTTTAATTTAAATGAAAATGAAAAATATCCAGTTAAATTATCGTAATTGATGTTTTGGTCCTTAACAAATCATCGCATGTGTCCACGAGGTGAAGGGATCAGAGCAGTAGCGTAGCAATTTAAAAATTACGAGGGAACTCAAATAGTTTCTATCTCAGTATGCTGAAAATAACTGAGAAACTGAGAAAATCAATTAATTATAAAGTGACTCATTAATAAGTAATTACGTAGTTTAATTAAAAATTAATTTTATTCATATTTAAAAATATGTATGCATATGTAACATTATGGAATAAATTAAACTTTACAATTTTGTGAAGTATGACATTAGTGTACGAAAAACGCATAAAAATTGTTCCCTTAATCACAGTAGATTGAAGGTGAACAGATACAGAAAGTTCTCTGTAGGAACTCTAGAATTTCTTGCATTGGTTCATTTTTTCAATCTACAAATTCCCTCTACTAGTCTATTCTAAATTTCTGGAAGCATTCCAAGAATTCTGAAAGCGAATAGGTATATTAATTGCCTTGTATATGAAAAAGTGTGACAATAAGACGGATTCGAAAAAGGTAGCAACTTCGTTACAAAAGAAAAAATGCTTTAAATCATATTTTGATGGTGTTTAAATCATTTTTAATTTTTTTAATTAATAGAATTTAATCTTCACTTTAAAGCAGATACTATAATCCGACGAAAAAAATAGGGGGGGGGGATGGCGAGCTTGAGCCCCTAAGCACCCCCCCCCCCCCCCACACACACACACACTTTCCTACGTCCCTGGATCACAGTAGCCATCCTTCTAATGACCAAAACCGAAATTCGAATCCTGAGTTAGGCAAGGTGATAAAAAACGGTTATCATAACATGCAATAAAAATATATGTTCCGTATAAATGTGCATCAGTATATATATATATAATTATTGTATAGATATTTTTAATTTGCACTATTGCTCATATTTATTTCAAAAAACATAAATTACCATTTTGAATAGCGGAAAATTTCTATCTTCAAAACAGAGGAATACTAAATTAGACAAGTTGGAAATAGTACGTCGAACGGGACAAGTGTGGTGCGTTCTTACTATAACTAGTTTTATAAATATTCAGATCTTGGTGCAATAGCTGTTGTACGCTTATGTAAAATTTATGAATACAAAACTTATTTTATGTGCAGATTTTCATATTATAAATATTCATTTTATTTTACGAAATTATGATTCAATACACTTTTACAGACAATTAATTACAATTATGTCACATTAAAACTTTACTATGCGCAAATATACAATACAAAACAATGTAAAAAAAATCATCGTTATTATTTCACCGAAAAAATTAATTATATTGTTTGTTATGATATGATCAATTTCCATAATAAAATAAGTACATTTTAAGATCGAAGCGTTTTACCTTTTGTTGACATTTACTGAAAATTCCTATGGAAAACTTAAGCCTAGTTTTGAAAAATTCAGAACTTGAAATCCATATTTAGACTATTTTGCCAATTAATATCTATTCATCTGGAAAGCTCTATCCAAAAAACTGTCGATAGATTATACGATTGCTATAATTAAACGAATTTAGTATACAAATTCATTTTTAAATTCAGTAATACGGAATTTATATGACTCCATCTTAAATATGACGTAATAACCATGGCAACCTATAATCATTAACTATCATGGGGTATCATTGAACTAGTTACGTATGATACGATTTAATAAAATGAAGAACACATTTATTGATATCTTTTAAAGTTTTAATTCAAATTTCATAAAATTTGAAGTGACTCGACAAAATTCTGAAACGATTATATATATTAAATTTCAAACCATTCGGTTGGGTAGTTTTTGCGCTGTTATATGCGGACAGACGGACGGACCAGATGACGACTATAGGTGCTACCTATTTATATAAGTACGAACGCACCTAAAAATAAAGTATGAATGATAATTTTTCCAGTACATTTTCCGTTTTTTTTTTCAGGATTTGTTTTTTATTTTATTTTACATTATAGACGATAATACAAATGTTCTAGCAAATTTACACGGAGATAGACATCGGAAATGAATCCTCAGTATCTGCAATGTAAAATAAATGTACACTGTAAAAAAAAAAAAAAAAATGCAGTAAAATTACGGGCAGAGGCCGGGAGCAGAGATTCCAGTCATACCCCGTAAAAAAAAAAAGTCCATGCCCATCATTTTGTGCAGCCCGTAATTTTACGGGGCAAAGTAATATAGCATTTAATGCACAGGATATAATGCATTTTAAAACACAATAACACTTTGCTTACTGTTCCGTAGCACGTAGGTTGTCAGATAATCACCACAGCATCGCTGTTTTGGCGGGTTAAAATTTTCGAAACCCGAGTAAAATGAAGGGTTACATCCTAGCGGAGGACAATGTATGGGGTCGTAACGTATTTTTGCTAATATATGGGCTAGAACTGTAAGAATATGTGGATTGCTCTTAATTTTCTAAGTATCCAAGGCATAAGGCCACTTATTTAGTGGATCAGACCGTTTTTCATAAAATAAGGCTGTTGCCCGTGAAAATTGAAGGGCAAACGCTCATAAATTTACAGTTTTTTCTGAGAGTGTATGGAAAGACATGTATATATTTATATAGATTATTTGTCAGCTTACATTTAAAAATAAGTATGTAAATTGATCAGATTTAATGGAGATGTTTGCATTCAAAGTACATTAAAACTAAAACTTAGAAGTAAATGAACATTAATAGATAGTCTTGCTTTAAAAATTCCTCCTTTATGTCAGACTTGCCAAGTCTCCGGCTTTTTACACACCAGTATTAGGTTAGAGAAAATGTTGTTCTTTTAAATCGCAGAAAGTTCCGATTACATAAAACGAAATTTTCTGTACTAAAATACTGGTGTCCAAAAAGCCGGAGACTTGGCAACTCTGCCTTATGTAAATTCAAATGCAAATTCGTAAACTAACCATAACTGATAAATTAATATTGATCAAGGAAAAAAAATTTTTTTTCGTTAAAGCATAATATCTTAAAATGTTTCAGGAAAATGAGGAAAATGACGTAAGAAAACACCTTTTTTTTATTTCACAATTTTACTCAAAAACTTTTATTTTAATATGTCTTGCATATAAAAGCATAACGCATCCTGTGTTAAGACATAAAATACGTGCATGTTATACAGCATTTCGAAATTTCGAAATTGAAAATTTTAACGTAACCATAATATTTGTCTGTATCCCACATTTACAGTGCAAATATTCGAAAAAAATTGGTATAGTCTGGAGAAAATTTTATTTTAAAGAGAAACATAGGAAGATTTATTTTTAAACAAGAATGAAAAATCATGCGTCAAGCATAGGTTATGAATCACCTTTCAACACACTCAGAATAGTGTAAAAAAAAAAAAAAACTATTTACTAAGTAAACATTTTAGAAAAAGCATAATTCTTTTGAAAACAAAATTTCAGCATTTACTACCAATAGTGAAACACAATATCCGGTTTCTTTTCGCAGCCCTGTATATGATCTATAGGTTTGAATGTATTTTAGCGTATTACCCGTATGCTAAAATTTACTTCAGGTAGGAAATACATAGAGCAATTGAAAGTTCCCCTTCAGCAATTTCCGTCAATAAACGGAAATGTAAGCAAAATATCTGTTGAACAGCCCTGTATATGACCTATAGAATTTATATTCAGTAATTAATGTACCAAACATTAGTTCCATTTAGAAACGCATACCACAACAGAAAACGAGCTTCCAAAATTTATTGTTCATACACAGTAATGTAACCAAATAATTTTGAGTGTCCGTGTAAATGAACGATACATGCTATGCACACCATATTCCAGAGAAAGCGCTTTTTAGTGTACCTCAGTGATGTATATCACTCTGAATATTTTAAAATAGTGTAACATAATTAAAATTCGCTGCAAACGATTTTTCCCCATAGACCGTTCTATTACGGAATACTTTTGAGTGTCCCTGTAAAAAACACTTCATTTTCAATACCAAACATGCCATGGTAAACCACAATAACATATATTAATTTCAAAGTAATTCGAGAATATTTACATGAGTTAGAGCACAGACAGAGGGCAGACAGACAGACAAGCAGACAGACAGACAGGCACACAGACAAACCAAATTCATAAATACTTTTCAACTATGTTGGAAAGTGTTAAAAATAAAATATAGTTCCTTGAATGCTTCTATTTTTTTTTTTTTTTTTCTTTTATACATTTTCTGATACATCCTAAATTTTCTTGGACTGGATTTTGAAATTGAATATTTTAAAGTATTATTATTAATAAATTATATGTATTTTCTTATATCAGTATAATTATTAATATATATATATATATATATATATATATATATATATATATATATATATATACAATAAAGAGTATATATATGTAAGTGTGAGTCTGTATTTTTACTAAATATACCGTACACGTGTCAGTGTGCATATCGTATCTGCAACGGACTCTCCTGGTCGAGAGCGTTAAAAGTCCTCGTGAACCTGGGCACGGAGCAGCTGAGCTTTGTATCGTATCTGCATTCTAAGTAAATATTTGTTCAATAGTTCGAAGATCTGAAATATACATGAAGATAAGGGCGAAACTCGGCGAAACTCATCTTTCCAGAAGCGATTCAGCGTAAATGTTTGGCTTGGAATGGCTGGCGATCACTTGAGTGATGAATTGGTCCCTCGAAGATGAGTTTTGTCCTTGTGAATGGATTTTGTTGGGCGCAATAATGCCAAATGGGTAAATTTAACCCCTTCGCGACGAGCGTCCTTTACAGAATTTTTAATCTTTTACCACCGGTTTTTTAAAACAGAAATTTTCGTGTAATTGAATCGCAAAAATGCTAAGATTTAATGAGGCAAAGTTTACAATAAAAAATAACTGGGGGGAATAATCGAGGATTCTGAGCATCTTATGCGTCACGTATACGTGTCGCTCGTCCCCAAGGGGTTAACATACTATCTCGAGGTATTTCAGTGATGCATTTCAAATAAAAGGCTAAATGAGGGGTCGGGGCAAGAGAATGTCAAGCAACATTTTTGAACTTCTCAGACATTTGAATTTGAAAATTTGATCAAATACTCAAATAAAGCTATATAACCTAAAGTTTTTTCGCCAATGTCTTAGTAGTGTTTGAGATATTCTGAGTAACAATATGGCATTACTTTAATGATATTACTATTACGTTTCTTGTAAATTAGCTATCTTCATTGGGGGAATAAACATTTGGGGCAAAAACGAAAACTGTCACATAAGCTGCCACCAAGTGACGTCTAGAAACAAATTATATATATTGGATATTATAATTTACAATACTAAGCAACAGACTACAGTGTTAGATTTATTTCACCAAAAATGTGGCTTGGCACTTTCTTGCCCGTCCACGTCCTCGTCAAATCTCTCTTGAAGTAGAAAACCGATTTGGTTCATTGCAGGCATATTCAAAAGCTGATAGAATGGACAACTTTTTGGCAAATTTTACTGATTGTAAATAGAAGGATGTTTTCAATATTAGCGATTAAAGATTTTAGCGACAATTTGCTTTCGCTCTTCGCCAATGTTGCCCGTGTTAAATCTAGATATTCTGATGGAAATAGTGTCATCTTATAGGAATTTGTCTGTTCTTTCCAAATGTGAGCTTATTTGGCGTATAGGTTTTTCAGAAAAAAGCCCAAATGTTATATATATATATATATATATATATATACTTGACGCATTTTTGGCACATTTTCTTGTATCCACCATAACTCGGAATCGCTTACAGATAGGATAGGGTTTCTATAGTGTTTCATGATCCACATGGGCTCTTATAGCACCCCGATTCGTTTGGCAGATTATATTAAACTCACCTTGTATATACCAGGCACGTGCCAATGTGCATATTATATGAGCATTCTAAGAAAATATTCGTTCAATAATACAAAGACCTAAAATATACTTGAAGATAGCCTTGGCGGCTGGTATTGAAAATAAATGTATGGAATCATATGTAATAATTCTTATTATTTTATCTTTGCGTAAATTTCTATTTAAGTGCGTAAATAAATCAAACCTACCGCACACGTTTTCAATCAACACTGCTTTTATTTCTAAATCAACATAAATCTTATAAACGAGTATTCTTTAAGTGATATGCTTGTCTTCAAAAATATTTCTTTATGTAAAATGAAATGCAAATTTGTAAACCAACAAACTTCATTAAATATATATTGATCAAAAGAAAAAAAATTATTCGTAGCATCGTGACAAATGATTTTTTTTTCTTAACAAGAAGAAAAAGTCGTAAGAAAACGCAAACATATATATATATATATATATATATATATATATATATATATATTGTCAATTCTACTCTATCTTGGATAAAAATACACATCCTACGATAAGCAAAGATTCGTACTGTATAGTGGTTCGAAAAGAAAAACTTGAATGTATCAAAAATATTTCTCTTTATCCCTCATATACAATTCAAATATTCGAAGAAAATTGGGATATACTGGACGAAAGTTATTTTCAATAAAAAACATAAGTAGATTTCTAATTAAAAATTTTATAAGACCGCTTTATATTCTTTTTTTTCCTTCCTTTAATTCTTTTACATGGAATTTTTTTCCGAAAAGACTTGCAACATTCAATATTAAAGAGCTTTTAATATTATTATAACTAATATTTAAATACACATTTAATAAATAATGTATGTGCATCTATGTGACTGTACTCCTATTATATATGTCATTCATATTTCAGTGTGCTTATTCATAACTTACCGTTATTCTTAGTAGACAATAAAATGAAGATCAATCAAACTCCATGGATATAATCCTAGCACTTGGAATTGAATTTGAATATATGAATAGTGATATATTGTCAATTTCCTCTGCAGATTTTAGTTAAAACGCATAAATAAATCAATTTTAATGGACATCTACTTATAATAAAATCCGAGTGCAGGAAAGTGCAGGTAACCATTCCGGGTTCGACCACTCTGGTCTGCAAATCTACCGTAGCTAAACGCCATGTTAAGCTTAATGAAAAACCTATGCTAACATATGACAGCTAAATGATAATTTCTTCTACTTGAAATCATGTCTATTCCGCATATATTCCTATGAAACATGTATATCATATCCTCATATAATATTTTACGTTCTTAATTAAAATTTCAGATTAAACATCGGGTTCCCAGATATAAACAAACGAACATGTTGCCATTCATAATCACAAATTAAAAGTAATCACAAATGAACGACTCTTTGAAAGCTTCACATCCGATTCTGCTCTTGAAATATTTGTAAAAACATATTAAAGCTTTTAAATATTTAAATTTTGTTTAAAACCTTCAAAAACTATTTTAGCAGTCATCTATTGACGAATCCAAGTGTAGGAAACTGTATTGTAGGTAATCATTCCAGAGCGAACCAAGTCGGAGATGTGAACTCCATAGAACTAAATTTCTACTTCCATGGCGAGCCCGAGCGTAGCGAAACGCCATGTTAGGCTTACTGAAAAACATATGCTAACATATGATAATTAAACGATAATTTCTTCTGCCTCAAATCATGTCTGTTCAGTATATTTTCATATAAAACACCTATATAAATATTTCTGTAATATTTTTTTTTCAGAAATAGCGGTGACAGCTTTCGTAGGGATGCTTTGCGGTGATCGATCCAGTATTATCTTACGCTTCTTTTTTAAGTATTTTGGTGCCATCTACCTGCAGATAATACAAACCAAGGAACTTTCTTTTGGAAAAAATATATATAAAATAACAATAAAGTTGAATAAAATATACTGTATAATATATTGTATAAAATGTATATAAGCATATTTTTAAAATAAGAAAAAATCAGGACGAAATAATTTATTTCAATATCTACTTTTTATAGCTTCAGCTTACCGTTGTTTCTTTCTTAATGTTATTTCTTTTCTGAGTTATATCAATTTTTAAGATATTGTCTTATATCCACTTAAATTTTGAAATTTTGTATCCATCGTAAATAAAATGATTTTTTTTTTTCTTATGAAACGTAATTAAGTTATAAGGAATAAATAGTACAAGCTCTTTAGAAACTCATTGATAAAAAATTTTAAAAAAACTTTCGCACATGGATTATTTTTTAATATTTAATTTTAAAGTTTTGCCCAATCGTTGAACTATTAAAAAAAAAATCCTTTAAAAAACATTTTTTAAATGTACTTTTCTACAATACATACCTTTCAACAAAAAATCTTAATGCTGTTTGTTTGTATGAAGTCTTATGAAAATGCAGCGCTGTTCAACTACCTGTCATTTTTGACGGGGGTGATATACTAGTTTACAAAAAAAAATGCTTCCTTCTGTAAATAAAAATAAAAATTTACAAATAAATAACTCTTAATAGATGTTCTTCTTTTCAAAATTGTATCTTTGTGTAAAATGTAATGTAACTTTATAAACTAAAGAAATTTACCAAATTGATATTAATAAAACAATTTTTTTTTTATTATTCGAAGAAAATTTTATGTAAAAACTTTTCAGAAAAACAGGAAGAGTATAAAAACTAAAAGAAACTTACTTATATACTTAGCAATTCTTCTCTAAAATCCTTTATTTAAAATATCGTGCATACGGATGGGCTTAATAGCCAATGCCATATAAAAGTTGCATACTGTACTGTATTTCGAAAAGGAAAATTTTAACATGTTCAAAATATTTCACTTTATTTACAATGCAAATATTTGAAGAACATAAGCAAATTTTGAAAAAAAGTTTACTTAAAAAAATAAAAGAAGTATTTTAATAAAGAAATGAAATAAAATTATTTGAAGTTTTATTATTTTATTATTTGTGTCATTCAGTGATTTATTTTTTTACGCCCATGATTTTTTTTAAATAGTTCGGAAATTGAATATGTTAAAGCTTCACTAAATGTAAAATATATCTTTATTATTTATATTAATATAACAATTAATATCATATATTCTAATACGAGCAAATCTTGTGTGTGGTTATATATATATATATATGCAAAATTTATCTTAAAAACGGCTCTAACGATTTTGACGAAATTTTGTGTCCTACCGTTTTGGGGCACCAGAAAACCATTGGGCAAGGTCACGTGTTCGAGAAAATTCGATTAGTGGGTCATTTTGGGTCCTTTTTGGTCATGTTCTAGCTAATTATATCCAAAAAACGGTTCAAACGATTTTGACAAAATTTTGTATCCGACCATTTTCGGGCACGAGAAGACTATTGGGCTGGGTCACATGTTCGAGAACTTTCGATTAGTGGGTCATTTTTGAGTCAACGCGGGACAAATTATTTTTATCTAAAAAACGGCTCTAACGATTTTGATTAAATTTTGTGTCCTACGAGTTTCGAGCACGATAAAATCTTTGGGCTAGGTCACATGTCCGAGAAAATTCGATTAGTGGGTCATTTCTGGGTCATTGGGGGTCAAGATCTAAAATGCGGCTCAATTTACACTAAATTTTGCATCCAATGGTTTTCGGGCACGAGAAGACTGTTGGGCTAGGTCACATGTTCGAGAAAATTCAATTAGTGGGTCATTTTGGGTCATTTTGGTCATGGTCAAGCTAATTGTATCTAAAAAACGGTTCAAACGATTTTGACGAAATTTTGTATTCAACTATTTTCAGGCACGGGAAGACTATTGGGCTGGGTCACATGTTCGAGAACTTTCGATTAGTGGGTCAAAGCGGGTCAAATTAATTTTATCTAAAAAACGGCTCTAACGATTTTGATTAAATTTTGCATCCTACGAGTTCCGGGCACGCGAAAATCATTGGGCTAGGTCGCATGTTCGAGAAAATTCGATTAGTGGGTCATTTCTGTGTCATTGTGGGTCAAGATCTAAAAAGCCGCTCAATTTACACTAAATTTTGCATCCAATGGTTTTCGAATGATGAATTTCGTTGAAATTGAGAATTTGAATTGTACCATATTCTGCTTTTGGTAAAAACACTCTAGAGAACATTTATATTATTTTTGATGTCACTTCTGGCAAAAACTAGTTTCCTCTATCTATGAAAAGTGAAACAGATGAAGAAATCTGTCTGGTGAATATCCCAGTTTGATTGCTCTCTGAAGATCACGAGTGTGTAGTTTTATTGTGTAACAAACGACTACCATGAGTGATCTTCTGCAAGCAAGAACAGTTGGATGTGCTTCTGTGTAGAATAGAGTATCGCTGCTGTGCCGAAAAAGAGGAAAATGAAGTAAGTTTATTGAAGTAACATCAAAAATAATATCGATGTGGAAACAAATTATTTTTGAATTGTATATATACTAAATTATCTAGGTAATCATTACTTAGCTAAATTATGGATTAGTTTGCGGTAGTGAATATCAAATTTTGATAGTTGCATTCTGAAATATCCTTTGGTTCATCGGTAAACATTTCCTTTTTTAAAAATGCTTCTGCAAATTAATTTTAGGTACTTTGTTGTTGTAATGCCCCTCTCCCTATAGGAGAAAATTAGCACTCGCCAATCGGCGAGTAATACTGAAAATTTAGCGATTGACTTTACTGCCACCACTGGTCAAATTTAATAGTCATACTCACCAATTGCGATGATTGAATGGAAAAAGATTTTTTCCACGCTGTCACTCGACAAATTTAAAAACCATTTGGCGAATTTCACCGATTTTTTCCCCCGACATTATTTGACGGGTTGTGATTTTTTTTTTTTCTCGAAGCTATTCGACGATATTCGAAATTTTTTACCCCGAAACTAGTTTATGAATTTTGCGATTTTTCCACTATCGGTTAATGAATTTTGCGATTTTTCCGCTATCGATTGACGAATTTCGCGATTTATCGATTAACGAATTTCACTATTTTTTCCATGAACGAAGAAATTTCGCACTTTCTTTCCGCTGATGTTCGACAAATTTCGCACTTTATTTTCGCTGCCGTTCGACAAAGTTTGCAATTCTGTTCCGGGATTGTTAGACGAATTTCATTATTTTTCTCCCGAGATCATTTGACGAATTTTGAGATTCACCCCCCCCCCCCCCCGAACCTATTTGACAAATTTCTCGAATTTTTTCACGACAGTTAGACAAAATTAATTTTTTTCCTGCAATGCCTGATTTCTTTCCCGAGACCATTTGACGAATGTCCCGATTTCTTTCCCAATGTCATTTGACGAATTTCGCTGTTTATTCCACAAAAGTTTGACAAATTTCGCAAATTTTTTATCAAGTATTTGTAAATTTGTTATTGGCCAGTGCTGAAACACACTGGCGAGTAAAAAAATCCATGTACTGGCCAGTGAGTAAAAAAGTTAATTTTTACTTATACCTCTCCCACACATTTAATAAGTGTAATTTATACTATAAACACACTAAAGCTAAACAAAACTATTTTGGGCTATGATGTCATACATTCATGCACAGTTTTAAAAATTTTTAATCGGATATAAAAAGGAAAAAAGTCGCCAAATTTAGGGGATTTTTTCTTTTAATGGTAACTTAGCTATTGTATTGAGTTATTGGTATGGCACGGGCTTGAAAGTCGCGCCAACCGAAAAGTCGCCAAACATCTCTGCGTGAGTGTAACACATCTGTTCCCTATTTTGATTATCATACATTAAAATTTCAAAAATTATGTTTCTAACTGTGGTTTTCATGGTGAAAACCAAATTTTGATAATTGCATTCTGAACTATTCTGTGATTCATCGGTAACCATTTAATTTTTATAAAAATCCTGTTGCAAATTAAGTAATTTTAAGTACTTTGTTGTTCTTATTCACTATAATTTCTTTATTTCTCTATTAACAATTATTGTATGTTCAGAAGATTGGCTTCATATTATGCAGAAAAATGTGCACTACTACTCATTGACCTCAAAATCGAATTTTAGACCATATTAAAGGTTACTGTCCCCTTTGCGTTTAAGGAGAAAATTATAATTTTTAAACATTTATAATATGGACTAAAATTTGATTACAATATTGTAATCAAATTTTAGTCCCTATTACAATTGTTTAAAAATTATAAATTTCCTTATTAAAACTATACACCTTTTAGTATGGTCTAAAATTCAATTTTGAGGTCAATGAGTATAGTGCACATTTTTCTGCATAATATGATCTAATGACCTTTAATATTGGTCCAATACATGTCCTATAAAGCACTGAAAAATTCTAGATACTGATTTAAATAGCCTTCATTGGGCCAGCTAAGTAGATTCAATCATGTATGGCTATTCCTTATTGGGCCAATATTTACCCTTTGAAGCATTCATGAAATTGTGATGAAAATAAAATTTCCTACATTGGGCCTGTACTTGCCCTTTAAGTAATGATAAATACATATACTGGACCAACACTCTTCCATTAATGCATTTATTAATGGTATTGGCATTACGGTATCTGCCCAGTAAATGTCCGCACTTAAGGGCCAATAAATTAAAGACGGACACTTTTTTAACGGTGCCATTACGGCTAACTGGTATTGGGGCAGCATTGTAATTTTTGGTACAAACGCATTGGCCCTTTTCTGGGCTATGCTGGTCATGTTTGCTGGGTATATAGATAGATAGATAGGTTTTCCATCCATTGACATTGAGTATATATGTATTTGTATTGTCTGTCATATATTTTAGCGACAAAATAGATTATTGTTTCCCAGCTTCATCCAGAATACACGATTGGTATTGTAGTACATACAAAAACGAGCTCAGCTCGTTTTAGTTAACTCGAAAAGGCCACAAAGTAAATGTTGTGCTGTGGTTCTTTCAATATTCGACCACTATGCGTTGTGGCAATGAAGAAATGTCACAAAGTGTTCCGGACGGTGGATAATACGGCTGGAAAAAAAAAAAAAACAATTTTTTTAAAAATCCTTATTAAGATACGTGATAGACATGTCTCAATGAACAAATAAAAAACACAATTAACTACTTTTCGTTTTCTTTATGTAGGTAAGCAATATTTTTGTTTTCAGTATTTATCGGAATAAATAAAACAAAATTACTTAACTAATCTAATTCCGCTAACACAAAATGACGCTTAGATTTTATATTATTATTTTTGAATCTAAATACCTAAAAATAATAATAGTATTAAAATTTAGTTCAGGAAGTTTCACCAATTAATGCGTTTCATGAGAATTAAGAACGTTTGACCATTATGTATGTTCATAAGAACACACTGTGAAAATTTTGCAGCAAACTGTCGAATCATTTGACCGTTTTTATAAAAATCGGTAACATAACAGTAATTTAGTGCTTTTCTGACAATATTATTTCCCATATTATGGTCAAAATAGAGTTAAATTACGGTTACGTAACCAAGTTTTGCAAAAACGTTCAAATGACTGGACATTTTGCTGTAAATTTTTAACAATGTATTATTGTAGCATTTTAAAAAAAAACACTAACTTTTGCAGCGACAACTTATAAAACCATTTTTACTTACAGATGATAATATAGAAAATTGGAAACTTCAACAAAATGTTATTGAAGTTGAGGATACTTCTTACACTTAAACAGACTTATTCTCAGAAATTATACATTCATTGAGAGCATAAAGTCGCACAGTAAGACCTTTTCGGTCCCTATTTAATATAGTCTTGATGAATCGATTCCATTTACAACGGCTGAAATATTTGTGGAAGCTGCATACCCTCTGTCAACACCAGGGTGACCTAACTGCGACATTAGTATCAATATCAACTTTAAAAATTTTGAATTGAATAATGAAATCATTTATTGTACCTGCTCTTCTCGCCCAGATTCGTTACATTCTCTCTCAGCATAAAAACTACTCTGTCTTATACAGACATTACAAGTAACATTTATACAGAAGCTGTCCTTCTCACTTTTTCTACAAATAACAGGAACAGCACTCGCTTCTGAGTACTTGAACACTCCTAAGACTTCCTGTTCAGAAACCACACAATGTTTTTCTATATGTTATCTTTACTTTTCAGAAATTGTTGTTGAAAACAATACAGGCTTTATTTAAAAATGTGTAAGGCGAAACAGTAAACAATAATTAAAAAAAAAACCTTAAATATAATTTTTTTTTCTTCTCAAATAGTATTTATTATGATATCTAGTTTTTATTACATTAAAAGCCAAGTATGACCGTTTTTGGTATATTTAGTGGTAAGGAAGAAAATATAATAAATTACACAGATACACAAACATCGTATTCAGTAGAGCAATAGGGACTTACTAATAGAAATAATAAAAACCGCAGAAAAAAATACGAACCTTAACTTTAAACAATGATTAAAAGCTGAAGAATCTTTGGGAAGAGGGTAAATGAAGCGCAGTTGTTAATAACATAATTCTCTTGTAATTGGAAACTGTTATTTCACTAAGTGACGCACTCAATACAGCGCTCGTGTCTTTGAATGTTGATAGAAAAATCAATTCATTTCACCCTCAAAAAGAATCAGTTTTTTAAAACAAATTCTTACTTTAAGATAATTAATAAACCAAAATATAGATATGTTAAATGAATGTAGTTATTTCTAATAAGCAATAATCAACAACATTTTTTTCTATAGATTAAAGTTCTAATATTAAAATATTTTAACATTTAAATTAATAGATATTATTTATTTGTATAATTTATTTATCTTATGATATTTTTATTTCATTTTTCAGTTATAACAAAATCTTATTATTAAACAAACGAGATTATTAAATGGAACTCCAATTCTATTCTCTTAAAATAGGCGTATTTATATCTATAAAATTCTTATTTTTTTATTTTTTATTTAAACGAGATTATTAATTGGAACTCAAATTCAGTTCTTTTAAAAGAAACGTGTTTATTTTTTTTTAAATCCTGTTTTTTCTAATTTTTTATTTAAATGTAAAAAAAACCTTATTTAATGGATATGCTTGAATTTCATATTACTTCTTCATATGCAAATTAAGCATCAGACTCTTCAACGTTATTGTCTCACTCTGAGAGTTAAATCTTCATGTTTTTAAAATTAATTATTGATTTAAAATATATATATATATATATATATATATATATATATATATATATCTTATAAATTATTAAGTATTTAGGAAATTAATAGTGATCTGGAGAGCAGAAATTGTGTTCAGTATCTACTGCAAACTTATAAGCAAATCAACTTCATGAAAACACTATTGATCGATGTGAACATTTTATGCAAAAAATGATGACATCTGAAAACTTTTTCAGCGGAAAAAGATAATTTACTAAGGAAACACAAAGATGTTTATGCATTTCGCTATTTTTTTTTTCTAAAACCCTTTATTTTTAAATTCCTTGAATACGAAAACATTTTAATGTATTAGACCTTCATGTAAATTAAAATTTACAAATATATAAATAAACATTAACAGAAATTCTGATTTTGAAATCTATTTTCTTCATGTATAACATTTTACGAAATTACATGCTAACCAAATTTACGGAATATTCTACATAATAACTAAAATTAATTTTATCTAGAGAAATTTTTGTACATTGGAAAAATGAAATCAAAAATTTTTCAAATAAATAAAGGAAATGTCATAAGAAAAACAACAAAATATTATTGCATAATAAAATCAAATTTAATGGACGTGTTTGTATTCTGCATTACAACTTTATGATAATAAAAAATAATACCTAAAGATAAATAGTCCTTATAAACATTCCGGGTTTTAAAAAATCAAAAATGCATAATTTTAAGCGGAAGTAAAAAATAAATAAATAAAATGTTACATTAATTCTACGTAAACGTGATGTCTTTTCACTCATTAAATTAAATGTCTGCTTGAAATATATTTATTTGACATAAATAAACTCTGAAAACTGACACCTATGCCTTAACCCATTTGCGACGAAACCTTTGCAGAATTTTTATCCTTTTGTCACCGATACTTCAAAATAGAAATTTTTTCCTAATTTAATCGTATAAATGCTTTGATTAAATAAGATGAAATTTGCCATTAAAAATTACTGGTAGTAATAATCAAGGATTTTGAGCAGTTAATGCATCACGTATACGTGATGCTCCTTTCGAAGGAATTAATAGACGTTCCTTTTTTTTTTTAAGCAATTTCTTATACAAAATCTAGTACAGTTAAAAAATAATAATATATATATTTTTAAATTAATATAGACAAAAAGGAAAGTATTTATACGTACAGACATTTCACCAAGGAATATTTCAGCTAATATTTCCGCACGTGCTTGTTTTCCGTATAACTTCTAAAAGCAGATCAAAATTAAAACGAATGAAGAAATGAACCGCAATAGATGATATTGCTTCCAAAATTATTTTTTTTTAATTTTAAAAACAAATACAAATTTAGTATCTTATGAATTTTAAATAAATTAACTTTGATCCAAAAAAAACCCCTTCTATACTTAGAAACACGACATCTAAAAATATTGCAGGAGAAACAAGAAAATGTTGTAAGAAAATATAAAAATTATATACTTCTCAATTCTTCTTTAAAATCGTTAATTTAAAAATATCTTGCATACGAATGCACATTCCAGGATAAGCTAAGCAAATATGCTTGTTCTACAGTATTTCGAAATAGAAATTTTTAACTTATACAAAGTATTTCTCTTCATACCTCATTTACAATGCAAATATTCGAAGAAAATCGAGATATTTTGGACAAAAGTTTGAAATAAAAGAAACATAGAAATAGTTACAAGAAATATAAATAAAAGTTCTTTAAATTTTTATATTCTTTCTTATTCTTTCTTTTCTTTCATTTGTGTTTCTTTTATGTCCGGAAATAATTCGAAAAAAGTTTCAACATTAAAAATGTCAGAGCCTTATTAACTATTAATCCCATTTTTATATTAATATAGTCATTTATATTTATGTATATAGATATAAGTATGAGAATTTGTGTATTTGACAGTCTCTGTCGATTGTTTCATATATCACATAGCATATAGACTTGTTGGTATGCCTATTCATATCTTAGCAACATTCTAAGAAAACTGTAAAAACAATTTCGTATATATACTGTCGATTTCATGTGAAATTTTTGCCTTGTAATGGAAACGTTTTAGTTTGAGGAAAATCGTACATTTTCCCAAAATAAACGGAAAAATTCTTTTTCCGTTTTCCGGAAAAAAATATTTTATTTCCCTTGCTTGATAAATACACACACACACACACACACATATATATATATATATTTTCCTTACTCGTAGAATATATATAATATTCTACGAGTAAGTTTAATAGTGTTTAATAGTCTCTGCTTCTTAACTAGGAGAAGAACCTTTAAAGGGTGTCAGGACTCTTAAAATTGGAAAAAATGACCATTTTCAACATTTAATATCTTAAAATGTATATGAATTTAAAACACAATTTTTGGATGTAGGAAAGATATAAATATATGTTTTTTCATGTCATATATTAAAAAAATATATATAATTAGCAGAATTAATATTTATAGGGGGCTTCAAACTGTCAGACATTTTTCGATCAGAAAATTTGACATGACAGTTTACGCGCAGAATTACAAAAGAAATTTTGCATCTAGAACCAAATATTTGGTGCCAAATTATACTTCAAATTGTAGTAATTACCCTGCACTTAAGTAAATTTGTATTTAAAACATTTTTATATTTTTAATACAAAGTTGTATTTATCTTATAAAAAATTTTGAAATTTTCAACAGTATAACCATTTGAAAAAAATATTATTTTGAACTCTAGAAATGAAAATTTTGGTTCAGTTTATTCAGACTAACATGAAACATATCTTTTGAAAAATTCATGGAAAAATATAGAAAAAATTATGAGATATCCTGCGCGTTATGCCCAATGACATCATTTTGGGAAAAATGACTTCAAAGTTTTGTTTTTACCGCTTCAGCTTTTAGTGTGTATAAATCTAAAAGTCATAACTTCTGTTCTAATCGGAATTTCAAGAAAACCATTGTATCAAATTGTTCAGAAAAGGTAAGATTTTAACATATACAAAAATTTAAATTTCGAAAATTTTGGAGATTTAAGAGTCCTGAGACCCCTTAAATGCCTCCGAGGGGGACTGAAAGGAATCTACAAGGAGCAGAGACTTAATGTTCAATCCGCACCTTCCACCGGTTCAGCCTATTAGTATCCTTGCCTAGTGAATGATGAAAGAACGCGGATGGGCTTCATGCAACTCGCATGGACAGCGTGGATGAATTTGGCCACCTCTTCCCATAGTTTACCATGAATTCACAAAACAAATCACGGCCCTCAATTCCCGGCAATCTGCATGTTCCAGGTTTTGGCAGCGATCAGAAAGACCTAAAGACAGAGTGTGATAAGAATCACCGAGCTTGGCATGGCTACCATAAGTTGATAACCTTGGCTAAGTATAATAGACGATCCCTATCTTCGGAAAATCGTTTACAGGAACTTGAAGAAGAATTAGAAAGAATCAACTGATACATCCTTGGATTATGCGAAGTAAGAAGAAAAGGTGAAGATAAGCTTGATCTTGCCATTGGACTTGTATTGTACTACGAAGGTAATGAAGATGGAAAAACAAGTGGCGTAGGATTTCTGATTCATAAAACATGGAAGAATCACATGATAGAATATGATAGTGTAACAGATAGAGTTGCAAGGTTAGTTCTGCAAGTATCAAAAAGATACACGTTGCAAATTACCCAAGTTTATGTACCAACAAATTGCTATACTGATGATGAAATTGAGAATTACTAAGAAGTAGCTTCGATGCATCAAAAGAGAAAATGCTACATAAAATTAATAATGGGAGACTGGAATGCTAGAATTGGGGAAAAAAGAAAGACGAGTTCTCAGTAGGAAATCATGGATATGGGACGCGTAATGAAAGCGGAAACAGATTGATTTAGTTTGCAGAATGTGAACAGATGCATCTTATGAATTCCTTTTTCAAGAAAAAGCCACAAAGAAAATGGACATGGCGGAATGCAAATGGCTCAAAAAGTGAAATTGACTACATCTTGTCAAACAAAAAGAATCTTATTCAGCATTGCAGCGTTCTCAATAACTTCAATACAGGAAGCGATCACAGGTCGGTTAGATGCAACTGCGTTTAAATACTAAAGTGGAAAGAATGAAGATTTTGCAACACTCACAGGGATCAGTCGATATCATAAATCTTCATAAACATAAAGAAGAATTTAATTTGGAACTTAAAAATCGTTTCCAAATACTGCAATCAGTTTTAGAAGAAGAGCAAGATGTTACTGTAGGGAACAAGAAAGTAACCAATACTCTACATAAAATTGCTAGGCTGATAGCTAATGAAGCACAAGTAAAGCAGAAAAAAGAACAGAACAAACAGAACAGAATAACAGAAGGAACAAGAAGATTGATGAAGAGACGCAGATAATTTAAAATGAAGTAAAAGTATCCTAAATATAGAGTCGAATAGGTAGAATTATGAAAAAAGATAAGGAAATGTGTTACAGAAGATATCAGAAAATTTAACTGTGATCTTGTCCAGAGAGTTCTAGAAGATAACAGCAGTTTAAAATTGTCTAAGCACAATCTGTGTTGGAAGAAGAGGTATTTTTGCACTAAAGAGTGTATATGGAAAAATCATTTTCGAAAAAGTCTATAACGATATATATAAATGTGAAGATCAAAGGGAAATCCACTTCCGTGATCCACGAGTAAGCATAACTGAAATTGAAGAGATTTTCCCAGTGATGACAGATGAAGTTGTTGTACAAGCCTTTAGATGCATGAAAAAGGCAAATGCACTGACGAAGATGGAATTACAATTGATCTTATCAAAGAAGCAGGAGAAAAATTTGCAAAATTGCTATCCCTACTGTTTTCCAAATGTCTCGAGAAATCAGACGTACCAGAAGATTGGATTAATGCTGTGAGGGTGCTACTTTAGAAGAAAGGGGAGAAGGAAACATTAAAAATTACCGTCCAATCAGCTTACTGTCAGTGATTTATAAAATTTTCACTAAAGTTTTAACGACAAGACTTGAAAAAGGTCTGGACTCAGCTCAATCTACAAAACAAGAGGATTCCGAAATGGGTTTAGCACAATTGATTATATTCAAACAATAAGGGAACTCATAGAAAAACATATAGAATATAAGTTACTCTCTGCCTTGCCTTTATTGATTGTGAAAAAGCATTTGCTTTGGTGTACACGTCTGAAGTAGTTGATTCTCTGGAGGACATTGGTATAGACAAACCTTACATCAATATCGTAAAGATGATTTACAAGAAAGCAACAGCCACCATCGTTTAGACAAAGGAAAAGAAAAGATCAAGCTTGGAAGAGACGTAAGACAAGGAGACAACATTTCACCTATGCTTTTTACTGCTGTTTTATAAATTATTTTCAAGAAGCTGTATTGGGAAAACAAAGGGATTAGAATAAATGGAGAACATTTAAGCCATCTCCGGTTTGCTGATGACATTTTAATTTTCAGTAATAGCACTGAAAAACTGGAAAATATGCTAAAAGATTTGACAGAAGCTAGCATTAATGTGGGATTAAAAATAAATTTGGAAAATACTAAAGGGATGTTCAATTCATTTTCATCAAAAAAGAAAATCGGCTACAACAACACTGATATTAAAGATGCGCAAAGTTATGTGTAATGTGGACAGGAAATATCATTGGACAACAGTATCATGAATGAAATCAATAGAAGAATAAAAAATGGATGGAGTGCTTTTGGGAAGAACAATATTATTCTGAAGAGTAACATGCCTCTTTGTTTGAAAAGAAAAGTGTTTAACCAATGTGTTTTGCTTGCTTATGGAGCAGAAACATAGACGCTAACAAAACGGATGGTACGAAGATTAGAAACAAAACAGCGAAGTATGGCAATATGTATGCTAGGCATAACTAGAAGAAGCAGAAAGAAAATAACCCAGATAAGAAGTAGGACGAAAGTAAGTTATTGACATCATTGAGAAAATTAAACGGCTAAAATGAAAATGGGCTGGTCATATTGCAAGAAGACAAGAGAATAGATGGAGCACAAAAACCCTACAGTGGTATCTCAGAGATGCAAAACGACCAAGAAAACGACCTCAAGTAAGATGGTGTGATGAAATCAAAGTGGCTGGTGTTAATTTAATTACTAAAGCACTAGACAGAAAACAATGAAAAAATCTGGAAGAGACCTATATCCAGAAGTGGATTGAAAACAGTTGTTGTTGTTGTTGATGATGATATATAACATTCCTTCCAAGAAAGAGAAACGGAAATGTTCCTTTTAATTTAAATGAAAATGAAAAATATCCAGTTAAATTATCGTAATTGATGTTTTGGTCCTTAACAAATCATCGCATGTGTCCACGAGGTGAAGGGATCAGAGCAGTAGCGTAGCAATTTAAAAATTACGAGGGAACTCAAATAGTTTCTATCTCAGTATGCTGAAAATAACTGAGAAACTGAGAAAATCAATTAATTATAAAGTGACTCATTAATAAGTAATTACGTAGTTTAATTAAAAATTAATTTTATTCATATTTAAAAATATGTATGCATATGTAACATTATGGAATAAATTAAACTTTACAATTTTGTGAAGTATGACATTAGTGTACGAAAAACGCATAAAAATTGTTCCCTTAATCACAGTAGATTGAAGGTGAACAGATACAGAAAGTTCTCTGTAGGAACTCTAGAATTTCTTGCATTGGTTCATTTTTTCAATCTACAAATTCCCTCTACTAGTCTATTCTAAATTTCTGGAAGCATTCCAAGAATTCTGAAAGCGAATAGGTATATTAATTGCCTTGTATATGAAAAAGTGTGACAATAAGACGGATTCGAAAAAGGTAGCAACTTCGTTACAAAAGAAAAAATGCTTTAAATCATATTTTGATGGTGTTTAAATCATTTTTAATTTTTTTAATTAATAGAATTTAATCTTCACTTTAAAGCAGATACTATAATCCGACGAAAAAAATAGGGGGGGGGGATGGCGAGCTTGAGCCCCTAAGCACCCCCCCCCACACACACACACACACACTTTCCTACGTCCCTGGATCACAGTAGCCATCCTTCTAATGACCAAAACCGAAATTCGAATCCTGAGTTAGGCAAGGTGATAAAAAACGGTTATCATAACATGCAATAAAAATATATGTTCCGTATAAATGTGCATCAGTATATATATATATAATTATTGTATAGATATTTTTAATTTGCACTATTGCTCATATTTATTTCAAAAAACATAAATTACCATTTTGAATAGCGGAAAATTTCTATCTTCAAAACAGAGGAATACTAAATTAGACAAGTTGGAAATAGTACGTCGAACGGGACAAGTGTGGTGCGTTCTTACTATAACTAGTTTTATAAATATTCAGATCTTGGTGCAATAGCTGTTGTACGCTTATGTAAAATTTATGAATACAAAACTTATTTTATGTGCAGATTTTCATATTATAAATATTCATTTTATTTTACGAAATTATGATTCAATACACTTTTACAGACAATTAATTACAATTATGTCACATTAAAACTTTACTATGCGCAAATATACAATACAAAACAATGTAAAAAAAATCATCGTTATTATTTCACCGAAAAAATTAATTATATTGTTTGTTATGATATGATCAATTTCCATAATAAAATAAGTACATTTTAAGATCGAAGCGTTTTACCTTTTGTTGACATTTACTGAAAATTCCTATGGAAAACTTAAGCCTAGTTTTGAAAAATTCAGAACTTGAAATCCATATTTAGACTATTTTGCCAATTAATATCTATTCATCTGGAAAGCTCTATCCAAAAAACTGTCGATAGATTATACGATTGCTATAATTAAACGAATTTAGTATACAAATTCATTTTTAAATTCAGTAATACGGAATTTATATGACTCCATCTTAAATATGACGTAATAACCATGGCAACCTATAATCATTAACTATCATGGGGTATCATTGAACTAGTTACGTATGATACGATTTAATAAAATGAAGAACACATTTATTGATATCTTTTAAAGTTTTAATTCAAATTTCATAAAATTTGAAGTGACTCGACAAAATTCTGAAACGATTATATATATTAAATTTCAAACCATTCGGTTGGGTAGTTTTTGCGCTGTTATATGCGGACAGACGGACGGACCAGATGACGACTATAGGTGCTACCTATTTATATAAGTACGAACGCACCTAAAAATAAAGTATGAATGATAATTTTTCCAGTACATTTTCCGTTTTTTTTTTCAGGATTTGTTTTTTATTTTATTTTACATTATAGACGATAATACAAATGTTCTAGCAAATTTACACGGAGATAGACATCGGAAATGAATCCTCAGTATCTGCAATGTAAAATAAATGTACACTGTAAAAAAAAAAAAAAAAAAAAAAAAAAAAAAAAAAAAAATGCAGTAAAATTACGGGCAGAGGCCGGGAGCAGAGATTCCAGTCATACCCCGTAAAAAAAAAAAGTCCATGCCCATCATTTTGTGCAGCCCGTAATTTTACGGGGCAAAGTAATATAGCATTTAATGCACAGGATATAATGCATTTTAAAACACAATAACACTTTGCTTACTGTTCCGTAGCACGTAGCATGTCAGATAATCACCACAGCATCGCTGTTTTGGCGGGTTAAAATTTTCGAAACCCGAGTAAAATGAAGGGTTACATCCTAGCGGAGGACAATGTATGGGGTCGTAACGTATTTTTGCTAATATATGGGCTAGAACTGTAAGAATATGTGGATTGCTCTTAATTTTCTAAGTATCCAAGGCATAAGGCCACTTATTTAGTGGATCAGACCGTTTTTCATAAAATAAGGCTGTTGCCCGTGAAAATTGAAGGGCAAACGCTCATAAATTTACAGTTTTTTCTGAGAGTGTATGGAAAGACATGTATATATTTATATAGATTATTTGTCAGCTTACATTTAAAAATAAGTATGTAAATTGATCAGATTTAATGGAGATGTTTGCATTCAAAGTACATTAAAACTAAAACTTAGAAGTAAATGAACATTAATAGATAGTCTTGCTTTAAAAATTCCTCCTTTATGTCAGACTTGCCAAGTCTCCGGCTTTTTACACACCAGTATTAGGTTAGAGAAAATGTTGTTCTTTTAAATCGCAGAAAGTTCCGATTACATAAAACGAAATTTTCTGTACTAAAATACTGGTGTCCAAAAAGCCGGAGACTTGGCAACTCTGCCTTATGTAAATTCAAATGCAAATTCGTAAACTAACCATAACTGATAAATTAATATTGATCAAGGAAAAAAAATTTTTTTTCGTTAAAGCATAATATCTTAAAATGTTTCAGGAAAATGAGGAAAATGACGTAAGAAAACACCTTTTTTTTATTTCACAATTTTACTCAAAAACTTTTATTTTAATATGTCTTGCATATAAAAGCATAACGCATCCTGTGTTAAGACATAAAATACGTGCATGTTATACAGCATTTCGAAATTTCGAAATTGAAAATTTTAACGTAACCATAATATTTGTCTGTATCCCACATTTACAGTGCAAATATTCGAAAAAAATTGGTATAGTCTGGAGAAAATTTTATTTTAAAGAGAAACATAGGAAGATTTATTTTTAAACAAGAATGAAAAATCATGCGTCAAGCATAGGTTATGAATCACCTTTCAACACACTCAGAATAGTGTAAAAAAAAAAAAAAACTATTTACTAAGTAAACATTTTAGAAAAAGCATAATTCTTTTGAAAACAAAATTTCAGCATTTACTACCAATAGTGAAACACAATATCCGGTTTCTTTTCGCAGCCCTGTATATGATCTATAGGTTTGAATGTATTTTAGCGTATTACCCGTATGCTAAAATTTACTTCAGGTAGGAAATACATAGAGCAATTGAAAGTTCCCCTTCAGCAATTTCCGTCAATAAACGGAAATGTAAGCAAAATATCTGTTGAACAGCCCTGTATATGACCTATAGAATTTATATTCAGTAATTAATGTACCAAACATTAGTTCCATTTAGAAACGCATACCACAACAGAAAACGAGCTTCCAAAATTTATTGTTCATACACAGTAATGTAACCAAATAATTTTGAGTGTCCGTGTAAATGAACGATACATGCTATGCACACCATATTCCAGAGAAAGCGCTTTTTAGTGTACCTCAGTGATGTATATCACTCTGAATATTTTAAAATAGTGTAACATAATTAAAATTCGCTGCAAACGATTTTTCCCCATAGACCGTTCTATTACGGAATACTTTTGAGTGTCCCTGTAAAAAACACTTCATTTTCAATACCAAACATGCCATGGTAAACCACAATAACATATATTAATTTCAAAGTAATTCGAGAATATTTACATGAGTTAGAGCACAGACAGAGGGCAGACAGACAGACAAGCAGACAGACAGACAGGCACACAGACAAACCAAATTCATAAATACTTTTCAACTATGTTGGAAAGTGTTAAAAATAAAATATAGTTCCTTGAATGCTTCTATTTTTTTTTTTTTTTTTTCTTTTATACATTTTCTGATACATCCTAAATTTTCTTGGACTGGATTTTGAAATTGAATATTTTAAAGTATTATTATTAATAAATTATATGTATTTTCTTATATCAGTATAATTATTAATATATATATACAATAAAGAGTATATATATGTAAGTGTGAGTCTGTATTTTTACTAAATATACCGTACACGTGTCAGTGTGCATATCGTATCTGCAACGGACTCTCCTGGTCGAGAGCGTTAAAAGTCCTCGTGAACCTGGGCACGGAGCAGCTGAGCTTTGTATCGTATCTGCATTCTAAGTAAATATTTGTTCAATAGTTCGAAGATCTGAAATATACATGAAGATAAGGGCGAAACTCGGCGAAACTCATCTTTCCAGAAGCGATTCAGCGTAAATGTTTGGCTTGGAATGGCTGGCGATCACTTGAGTGATGAATTGGTCCCTCGAAGATGAGTTTTGTCCTTGTGAATGGATTTTGTTGGGCGCAATAATGCCAAATGGGTAAATTTAACCCCTTCGCGACGAGCGTCCTTTACAGAATTTTTAATCTTTTACCACCGGTTTTTTAAAACAGAAATTTTCGTGTAATTGAATCGCAAAAATGCTAAGATTTAATGAGGCAAAGTTTACAATAAAAAATAACTGGGGGGAATAATCGAGGATTCTGAGCATCTTATGCGTCACGTATACGTGTCGCTCGTCCCCAAGGGGTTAACATACTATCTCGAGGTATTTCAGTGATGCATTTCAAATAAAAGGCTAAATGAGGGGTCGGGGCAAGAGAATGTCAAGCAACATTTTTGAACTTCTCAGACATTTGAATTTGAAAATTTGATCAAATACTCAAATAAAGCTATATAACCTAAAGTTTTTTCGCCAATGTCTTAGTAGTGTTTGAGATATTCTGAGTAACAATATGGCATTACTTTAATGATATTACTATTACGTTTCTTGTAAATTAGCTATCTTCATTGGGGGAATAAACATTTGGGGCAAAAACGAAAACTGTCACATAAGCTGCCACCAAGTGACGTCTAGAAACAAATTATATATATTGGATATTATAATTTACAATACTAAGCAACAGACTACAGTGTTAGATTTATTTCACCAAAAATGTGGCTTGGCACTTTCTTGCCCGTCCACGTCCTCGTCAAATCTCTCTTGAAGTAGAAAACCGATTTGGTTCATTGCAGGCATATTCAAAAGCTGATAGAATGGACAACTTTTTGGCAAATTTTACTGATTGTAAATAGAAGGATGTTTTCAATATTAGCGATTAAAGATTTTAGCGACAATTTGCTTTCGCTCTTCGCCAATGTTGCCCGTGTTAAATCTAGATATTCTGATGGAAATAGTGTCATCTTATAGGAATTTGTCTGTTCTTTCCAAATGTGAGCTTATTTGGCGTATAGGTTTTTCAGAAAAAAGCCCAAATGTTATATATATATATATATATATATATATACTTGACGCATTTTTGGCACATTTTCTTGTATCCACCATAACTCGGAATCGCTTACAGATAGGATAGGGTTTCTATAGTGTTTCATGATCCACATGGGCTCTTATAGCACCCCGATTCGTTTGGCAGATTATATTAAACTCACCTTGTATATACCAGGCACGTGCCAATGTGCATATTATATGAGCATTCTAAGAAAATATTCGTTCAATAATACAAAGACCTAAAATATACTTGAAGATAGCCTTGGCGGCTGGTATTGAAAATAAATGTATGGAATCATATGTAATAATTCTTATTATTTTATCTTTGCGTAAATTTCTATTTAAGTGCGTAAATAAATCAAACCTACCGCACACGTTTTCAATCAACACTGCTTTTATTTCTAAATCAACATAAATCTTATAAACGAGTATTCTTTAAGTGATATGCTTGTCTTCAAAAATATTTCTTTATGTAAAATGAAATGCAAATTTGTAAACCAACAAACTTCATTAAATATATATTGATCAAAAGAAAAAAAATTATTCGTAGCATCGTGACAAATGATTTTTTTTTTCTTAACAAGAAGAAAAAGTCGTAAGAAAACGCAAACATATATATATATATATATATATATATATATATATATTGTCAATTCTACTCTATCTTGGATAAAAATACACATCCTACGATAAGCAAAGATTCGTACTGTATAGTGGTTCGAAAAGAAAAACTTGAATGTATCAAAAATATTTCTCTTTATCCCTCATATACAATTCAAATATTCGAAGAAAATTGGGATATACTGGACGAAAGTTATTTTCAATAAAAAACATAAGTAGATTTCTAATTAAAAATTTTATAAGACCGCTTTATATTCTTTTTTTTCCTTCCTTTAATTCTTTTACATGGAATTTTTTTCCGAAAAGACTTGCAACATTCAATATTAAAGAGCTTTTAATATTATTATAACTAATATTTAAATACACATTTAATAAATAATGTATGTGCATCTATGTGACTGTACTCCTATTATATATGTCATTCATATTTCAGTGTGCTTATTCATAACTTACCGTTATTCTTAGTAGACAATAAAATGAAGATCAATCAAACTCCATGGATATAATCCTAGCACTTGGAATTGAATTTGAATATATGAATAGTGATATATTGTCAATTTCCTCTGCAGATTTTAGTTAAAACGCATAAATAAATCAATTTTAATGGACATCTACTTATAATAAAATCCGAGTGCAGGAAAGTGCAGGTAACCATTCCGGGTTCGACCACTCTGGTCTGCAAATCTACCGTAGCTAAACGCCATGTTAAGCTTAATGAAAAACCTATGCTAACATATGACAGCTAAATGATAATTTCTTCTACTTGAAATCATGTCTATTCCGCATATATTCCTATGAAACATGTATATCATATCCTCATATAATATTTTACGTTCTTAATTAAAATTTCAGATTAAACATCGGGTTCCCAGATATAAACAAACGAACATGTTGCCATTCATAATCACAAATTAAAAGTAATCACAAATGAACGACTCTTTGAAAGCTTCACATCCGATTCTGCTCTTGAAATATTTGTAAAAACATATTAAAGCTTTTAAATATTTAAATTTTGTTTAAAACCTTCAAAAACTATTTTAGCAGTCATCTATTGACGAATCCAAGTGTAGGAAACTGTATTGTAGGTAATCATTCCAGAGCGAACCAAGTCGGAGATGTGAACTCCATAGAACTAAATTTCTACTTCCATGGCGAGCCCGAGCGTAGCGAAACGCCATGTTAGGCTTACTGAAAAACATATGCTAACATATGATAATTAAACGATAATTTCTTCTGCCTCAAATCATGTCTGTTCAGTATATTTTCATATAAAACACCTATATAAATATTTCTGTAATATTTTTTTTTCAGAAATAGCGGTGACAGCTTTCGTAGGGATGCTTTGCGGTGATCGATCCAGTATTATCTTACGCTTCTTTTTTAAGTATTTTGGTGCCATCTACCTGCAGATAATACAAACCAAGGAACTTTCTTTTGGAAAAAATATATATAAAATAACAATAAAGTTGAATAAAATATACTGTATAATATATTGTATAAAATGTATATAAGCATATTTTTAAAATAAGAAAAAATCAGGACGAAATAATTTATTTCAATATCTACTTTTTATAGCTTCAGCTTACCGTTGTTTCTTTCTTAATGTTATTTCTTTTCTGAGTTATATCAATTTTTAAGATATTGTCTTATATCCACTTAAATTTTGAAATTTTGTATCCATCGTAAATAAAATGATTTTTTTTTTCTTATGAAACGTAATTAAGTTATAAGGAATAAATAGTACAAGCTCTTTAGAAACTCATTGATAAAAAATTTTAAAAAAACTTTCGCACATGGATTATTTTTTAATATTTAATTTTAAAGTTTTGCCCAATCGTTGAACTATTAAAAAAAAAATCCTTTAAAAAACATTTTTTAAATGTACTTTTCTACAATACATACCTTTCAACAAAAAATCTTAATGCTGTTTGTTTGTATGAAGTCTTATGAAAATGCAGCGCTGTTCAACTACCTGTCATTTTTGACGGGGGTGATATACTAGTTTACAAAAAAAAATGCTTCCTTCTGTAAATAAAAATAAAAATTTACAAATAAATAACTCTTAATAGATGTTCTTCTTTTCAAAATTGTATCTTTGTGTAAAATGTAATGTAACTTTATAAACTAAAGAAATTTACCAAATTGATATTAATAAAACAATTTTTTTTTTATTATTCGAAGAAAATTTTATGTAAAAACTTTTCAGAAAAACAGGAAGAGTATAAAAACTAAAAGAAACTTACTTATATACTTAGCAATTCTTCTCTAAAATCCTTTATTTAAAATATCGTGCATACGGATGGGCTTAATAGCCAATGCCATATAAAAGTTGCATACTGTACTGTATTTCGAAAAGGAAAATTTTAACATGTTCAAAATATTTCACTTTATTTACAATGCAAATATTTAAAGAACATAAGCAAATTTTGAAAAAAAGTTTACTTAAAAAAATAAAAGAAGTATTTTAATAAAGAAATGAAATAAAATTATTTGAAGTTTTATTATTTTATTATTTGTGTCATTCAGTGATTTATTTTTTTACGCCCATGATTTTTTTTAAATAGTTCGGAAATTGAATATGTTAAAGCTTCACTAAATGTAAAATATATCTTTATTATTTATATTAATATAACAATTAATATCATATATTCTAATACGAGCAAATCTTGTGTGTGGTTATATATATATATATATGCAAAATTTATCTTAAAAACGGCTCTAACGATTTTGACGAAATTTTGTGTCCTACCGTTTTGGGGCACCAGAAAACCATTGGGCAAGGTCACGTGTTCGAGAAAATTCGATTAGTGGGTCATTTTGGGTCCTTTTTGGTCATGTTCTAGCTAATTATATCCAAAAAACGGTTCAAACGATTTTGACAAAATTTTGTATCCGACCATTTTCGGGCACGAGAAGACTATTGGGCTGGGTCACATGTTCGAGAACTTTCGATTAGTGGGTCATTTTTGAGTCAACGCGGGACAAATTATTTTTATCTAAAAAACGGCTCTAACGATTTTGATTAAATTTTGTGTCCTACGAGTTTCGAGCACGATAAAATCTTTGGGCTAGGTCACATGTCCGAGAAAATTCGATTAGTGGGTCATTTCTGGGTCATTGGGGGTCAAGATCTAAAATGCGGCTCAATTTACACTAAATTTTGCATCCAATGGTTTTCGGGCACGAGAAGACTGTTGGGCTAGGTCACATGTTCGAGAAAATTCAATTAGTGGGTCATTTTGGGTCATTTTGGTCATGGTCAAGCTAATTGTATCTAAAAAACGGTTCAAACGATTTTGACGAAATTTTGTATTCAACTATTTTCAGGCACGGGAAGACTATTGGGCTGGGTCACATGTTCGAGAACTTTCGATTAGTGGGTCAAAGCGGGTCAAATTAATTTTATCTAAAAAACGGCTCTAACGATTTTGATTAAATTTTGCATCCTACGAGTTCCGGGCACGCGAAAATCATTGGACTAGGTCGCATGTTCGAGAAAATTCGATTAGTGGGTCATTTCTGTGTCATTGTGGGTCAAGATCTAAAAAGCCGCTCAATTTACACTAAATTTTGCATCCAATGGTTTTCGAGCACGAGAAGACTGTTGGGCTAGGTCACATGTTCTAGAAAATTCAATTGGTGGGTCATTTTGGTCATGGGTCATTATGGGTCAAGCTATTTTATCTTAAAAACGGTTCAGAGGATTTGAAATAAATTTAGCACCCTACAGGTTTAGGGAACACGAATACTATTCGGCTAGGTCACATGTTCGAGAAATTTCGATTAATGGGTCATTTTGGTCATGGGTCATTATGGGTCAAGCTATTTTATCTTAAAAACGGCTCAGACTATTTACACTAAATTTTGCATCCTATGGTTTTCGGGCACCAGAAGACTGTTGGGCGAAGTCACATGTTCGAGAAAATTCAATTAGTGGGTCATTTTGGTCATGGGTCATGATATTTGAACTCAAATTTAATTTTCACCGAGCATAGCTCGGTCTTCCCTGCTCGTTTATCTATACATTGAAAAAAGATTCTATGTATATCTCTGTGTCCATGTTGACGGTTGTATAGTAGTAAAAATAAATAAATAAAAAAGTGTACACTTTTCTTCTACTAATTCTGCCGCAAATCATCATATACAAATGTGGTTAGTACCAATGGGTTAGTAGTAACACTTACTAACTAATGCTATACTTAAATTTTGCTTAGAGGGATGTCTACGTATTGATATTTTACGAAACCCAAAGATTTTCAAAACTAATACATGCTTTTGACATCACATTTGAGTTTTATAATGCATTTTACCTTTGGTGACAAAACGCAAGTCATTCGGTCAAGTACTTTAGGAATTACGGGTTGTGTAGAAAAAACCCTGATACAAACATTAAGAAAACTTTTCTTTTGATTTTAAATAAGAAACCTCTTGACTCTTTGTTACTATACTACCATATAAGTTATTTGCAGTGCACATATTTTTCTACGTTTTCTGTGGTTTTCAATGTAGATTCACTCGCTGTTCTCCGCATTCTTTTTTAGGTGCGTTCGTAATTATATAAATACGTAGCACCTATTGTCGTCGTCTGGTCCGGCCGTCTGTCTGTCCGTCCGTCCGCATATAACAACGCAAAAACTACCCAACCGAATGGTTTGAAATTTCATGTTTATTATCTTTGCAGAATTTTTTCGAGACATTTCAAATTTTATAAAAATCGAATCAAAACTTTAGAAAATATTAATAAAAACATTTATTAAGAAATTTGATTTTTTTTTTTAAATCAGTGCTTTTTTGTTATAGGAGCTTCCGAGGTTTAATCGTCAAGCGAACGAGATACTTATTTTATTACAGAAATGAATCTGCAGACGATATAATTCATTTCACAGAATTAAAAATCACCAATATCTGAATATTTATATAACAATCTATAGTACGAACGCACCTCATTTGTCACGCTTGACGTACAATTTCCAACTTGTTTCCTTCTCTGTTGTTCAGTAGATGTATTATTCTAATTTTGGGTCGTATTTTACGCTCGCATGAAAACATGTATCTATAGTATTTATATATTTAATCTAGAAATTTATTAAAAGCATAATATCCACGTATTAACAAACTGGAGTCTTTATCCCTATAAAGGGAATATGCTTTTACACAACACACAAAAGAATCATTATTTAATCAAAAATTTTTCTCGTGATAGTTCTAGGATATAGTGCTCAGTTTTCATGTTGTTCTATACAGTGAACTGCTTATGTGAAAGCTAAGAAAAATGGATTAAGCGAGTGAGCTGAATGACAACTGATGGATCGTATAAAAAAAGAAACGTGTAAGCGATTTTCTTACTTCTATTTTTGTATTTGAAGATACTTAAATATAAAAGGAGGCATTTCCGCGAAGAGTATACGTTTTTATAACATCACGCAGGAATATAGTTTAATGTTAAATTCGTTTTTAATCATTGCAATCTGGGTAGTTTTTTTTTTTTAACATAACTTAAGCATTCTTGGTTATATGACCTGTGATTTTGGATTTGAATATTTGAAGCTTCTAGAAATCGACTTGTGTAAATATATTTATGTGTATGTCACAATTCATATCCTTTCGTAAAATGATTTTGAAAATATATATAGTTTAAATATATATTAAAAAATATATATGAATTGTAGCATTATATATTTTTTAACAGAATTTAATTTTCACCAGCTTCAAATATGTAAATTCTGATATACAGCTCATTCAGCTGAGAAATTTTTGAGTTATGCTTAAAACACTATCAGGTTTACAATCTGTTTTGCAACTATTAATAATGAGTTTAACAATAGGAGATCCAAACAGGAGATCCAATTTGTATAATTCCAAAACTACTTTACCAAACACTGAAAAAAATTCTGTCACTGACATCTTGAAAATAAATAGAAAAAATATTTCCATGTCATCTTTATAAATTCTCGTTCCCTTTGCTAGTTCCCTTTACAGTCTACCCTATTCAAATTCTAGAGCGTTTTCCTATATTATCATGGTCAAACTTATTTAAAAATCTCTGTAAGTAAATGTGAACACGAGAGATTAGTTTTAGTAACTGTAATTCTAGTTTATGAATTTATTCCAGAAATCAAGTGATAATTTCTCGGAATTCAAACGATTCATTATATTATGTATCGTTTCATTGCCTAGAAAACTATAGACTAGAAATTCTCGATCATTTCGTCTATTCAGTTTTTTTGTTCACCTTATTCGCATGACTTGGAAATCTATAATTCTAGTTTAGAGATTTTGAAGATGACTATTTATTCTTTCTAGATGAATGCGGTATAAGTTTTCTTTCAGTGAATGACTGGAAGTTTGGTATCCTAAAGAGACATTTACCGGAAAATCCATGTCTGACATCAATATTATGTGTTAGTATAGAGCATTTTTAAGTTCAGTACAATTTCTTTAAGTACACGACCTTTAAGAAAAATTTAGGCATAACATTAATTATTAGACGTCATAACTAATCGATTAGTACCAGTCACATATCTATCTATATTATAAAGGACAAACGTGTCCGTGCGTAACGCTGACGTCATTTTGCGAATGGCAACAGTTCACGATGAAATTTCGGTTTTGCGATTTTTGCTACTGCATTTTTTTAAATTTCTAAACATCGCATATTTTTAATTTTTACACCGTTATATAGGTAAAAAATCTACTTTCAAATGCAATTTGTTTGAAAACTGTATCTTAATTGACTGATTTATTATAGCATTTAAATTAAATTTCAAGCAAGTTTTTTTTTTTTTTATCTATCTCTATCGCTTGCAGACGATTACAAAATATTAATCTGTTTGTACTTTAAAAAATACAAAAGTTCTGTATTTGTCTCAAGCTAATATTCAATAACGAAATGAAATTTCATTCAGCAATAAATAAAATAGTATACATAAAACAAAGATTTAACAGACATGTAATTGAAATAAACGCTCAAAACTGCTGAAATTATTGGAAAAAAAAAACTGCTATAGATAACGATATTTTTAGCAATTTCTTTGGCGTTGTTAGCGGACAATCTAACAAAAATGATTAAATGAAATAAATCTAATAGTTTTCAATAAAAAAAAAATAATAAATGGTTTTCACATATATTTTCTATTCCGGGAAGCCCGGGTAGGATGTTCTAGTTTATATGGTGGCTGAGTTAGTATGGTGTACTCTCTCTCTCTTTTTCTTTTTTTTTCTTTGGTGACTGTACATATCGTATGTCCATATCTTTGTCTACACAGCAGCCGGTGTAAGCAGTCATACCACAAAATATGAGTTTTACATGCCCACATTGTTTTCAAAATTGTTTCTTTATACAAAAACTGATACAGATTGGTAAACCATTCAATTTTGCCAAATTAATATTGTTCATCGGAAAATTTTTACTTGCACAACTTTTACAAAAATAACATTTCAAATCTGCAGAAGAAACGGAAAATGTCACAAGAAAATATATATATATATATTCCGCAATTTTACTCCAAAACTCTTTATTTTAAAATACATTCCATAAGAATACTTCTCCTAGGATAAGCCATATAAAAGTTGCATGCAGTTTTGAAAGGGAAAATTTTAAAATGGAAAATTTCAACATATCTAAAATATTTCTCTTTATCCCTCATTTACAATGCAAATACTCGAAAAAGATTGAAATATTCTAGAGAAAAGTTTGTTAAAAAAAAAAAATAAAAAGAAAAGAAAAGAAAAACATAGCGAGATTTAAAATAAACAAACAAAATCATGAGTCAAGCGTAGATTATGGAACGCTTTCCAACACTTACAGAATACTGTAACGAAAAACTTGACCGCTTAATAAGATGAAGGAAAATATCTCAAGTAAACAATTTAGAAAACTCTTAATAACAGAAAATATAATTTCAGAAATAACCACCTAAAGATGGTAACTAGCGGGGACGACCGAGCTATGCTCGGCTATGTGTTCAACTCAATATAACAGAAACAGAAACAGAAACCTCCCACTCGTGGACAGCCAACCTCTCGGCATAGGACCTATGAGTCCACGATGGGAAAACCTATATCTATCAGAAACCCTAGTGTCCAAAGACCCGGAGTCCCCAGCAAGTTAAAAAAATAATAATAAAATAAAATAAAATAAAATAAAATAAAATAAAATAAAAATAAATAAAAACAATCACACGAGCTACCTAATATTGCTTATTGCTGGGTGAGCCCAAAGTTATTACATGTATAATAAATTCTTTATGCAACATATAAAAATCAGTTATATGTACCCTCATTGGTTGAATTATGTTTTCGAGAACCATCTATGGACGCTGATTGCTTGAATCATGAATCTTGGCTCATATTGGGAATTTCTAGAAAACTCCTTCAGATTCTAAAAGCCAATTTTTTCGCCAAATGTCGTCAAGCATGTGTTTTGGCATTGGTAATCTTAAAAGTCGATTTTCCCTTCAAATGTCGCCAATTTTCCAAACGTTTCACCAAATATTGCCACATTTGGTAAAATGTTGCCAACTTTACGACTTAGTTTACTGCCAACTGTTCAACAACTTCATAACTGTTTCAACTATTTCATCCCCATTGAAATGCATTGACCCGTAGTGACCCCAAAATGACCCACTAATCGAATTTTCTCGAACATATGACCTTTTCCAATGGTCGTCTGGTACCCCAAAACGGTAGAATACAAAATTTCTTCAAAATCGTTAGAGCCGTTTTTATGATAAAATTTGCTTACACACAGACATAGACACAATATTTGCTGGTATTATAATACATGGTATATCCAGCTCTTTGCGTAGCCCTGTATATGATTTTTTTATATTCTACAAACTTCTCCTAGTATACTAAATATACGAAGTTCAGCTTGAAAATTCATAACTGAATTAAAAAACATCCTTAAGTAATTCACGCTCATACACAGCTTATTAGTTCTTTTGTGTAGCACTCTATATGACATACATAATTTATACATATCATATTATACACTAAAAATTACATAAGTTTAAAAATGCATACTACAGCGAAATATTCACTTGCATCATTTATCGCCCACAGAAAGTAGTGTAACTGATTTTTATTGTTTGACGATCTAAATTAGTAATAAATACTTTGCACTCCATATTCTTAAAAAACATGTTTTAGTTCACCTCGGAAACGCATATCAAATTTATTAAGCTTGAAATAGTACAGCATCATTAAAATACACCGCAAAATATTGTTCTCCATGTACCATAATGCAACTGGAATATTTTGAGTGTCCCTGTAAACAAATTATAAATGCTTCAAAATCAATTTTTAATAGCAAACATGTGATATATACATCCATATTTGCACTCTTTTTTTTCATTTAATATCTATTTATGCGGAAACATCTATCCATAAAACTGTCGGTAGATTATAGGATTACTACAATTAAACAATTTTAGCATACAAATTCGACTTTTAAATTAAGTAATAAGGAAATAATATGACTCCGTCTTAAATATGACCTAATCACCTTCGTCACCTAGAATCATTACCTATCATGGGATATCATTGAATTATTTACGAATGGTAGGATATAATAGAATGAAGAAAACTTTTATTAACACCTTTTTAAGTTTTGATTCTATTTTCATAAAATATTAAATGACTTCACAATGTTCAGCAGCGATTACTTATATTACATTTCAAACCATTCGCTTGGGTAGTTTTTGCGCTGTTATGCACGGACATACGGACGGACCAGACGACGACTATTGGTGTTACGTATTTATATAATTACGAACGAACAGAAAAGGAAATGTAATGTTGATTTTAGGGTAATGAATTATCTATTTCTTAAGTAATTTCCTTTGCCCAAGAAATTTTTATGAATTACTTTTGATTAAATTAAGAATTCTCTCTAATAGTTAAAGTAGAAGTAAATTGCATAAAGTGCGAACAGAATACTTCCATTAAAAGAGAATAAACAACACAATTATAACAGATGAATAAAATAACGATGCATTAGAAAAATAATTTGAATAAAGAATGACTATTATTTTTAAATTTATGATAAAATAACTGTTGATTTTTACTGGCTTAATTGAAATCAATTTACGTTCTGAGAGAGAAATTTTCAAGATATAAAATAAAATTATTTTCATATTAGATAAAACTGAAATTTCTCATAAATTAGGAAAATATGTTTCTTAAAAACCTTAATTGTCCTATCCTAAAAATTTATATTTCTTGTAGGATATTTAGCATTTTGTTTTAATAAATTCTAATTGTTAGAATGTCAAATGATCTAAACAGCCGAATTTTACTAAAAAAAAATATATTTTCTTATTTAATATCTATTAATTTGTTAAATCCATACAAATTTCTTTTATATTTGTGAAGTCTGTATTTTTTCATTCTTTTACTTTTTTATATACCGCTAACCAGGCCCCTACCTGCCCGGCATCAGTGCCTAACTTGACCAGCTTGTACCTCTGAGCGTGGCGGAAATCGTCTGATCACAGTACGTCTGTGGTCCACCTGACTATAGTTTTGTTGGCATCGCTGCAGTGCTCTCTAGTGGTTTGCTACAGTTCTCTTTGTTTGCTGGTTCAAGGTTTCTATTTAACTTTGTTGAACATTCTTTTTCTTTAAAAATTGTCTGTACTTAATATAATAGATTGTAAACAGAAACATGTTTCCCTAACGACACATTGATATGCACTATAAGCTATTAAGGTAAAGCCAGGAGAGATGGTGCGGTCGGAGAGATTCCGCACATAGAGGTTCGGGGGGAAGGATTAGAGTGAGCGCATAGCGACTCCAGGTAGTTGTACAACAGCACTAGTGGAGTGTCTACTTGAAAGTGCACGTTGACTGTTTGAGCGTTTAAGATAAAGCATTGCTATTTTGTTTTGTATTCCCAAAGTAAGTGCTTGAATTTTCATAGCTATTCATCAGAATTTCTATACAATGTCAGTAGTACAAAATATTTTAAACTTAAACAATCTCTCATAAGCTACTAATCTAGACTAACAATGTGAACATCAAAGGTTCGTTTTAGTAGCGGCCATATTTAAATAAAAGGCCACGCAATATCTCCTACCGAAATTGGAGAGTTTGCGCATCTGCTACTTAGGAGAGATGGCGCAATGCTCCCATTAGTTTCCATGCTAGGAGAGATTACGCAGCTTATTGGTAAATTTGCATAAAAAAATGAAAAATGAAAATGGACTAATTTTAAGTTAAACGTGTTTTCAAGTAACTTAATGTTATTTTGTAATCTTATCGGGACTTGCTTTTTCTGATTCTTTAATTTTTTCCCTTTAATTAAAATTTTTTAATCGTTTTTTAAATTATTTCCTTTTTCTGATTCTTTAATCATTAGGTTGAAATATTCACTACTAATACAATAATATTCGTTCACAAAAACCTTACAACAATGTCATTTAAGCGTAATTATTATTGTTAACAATTTAATTGTAGTTATTATTAGTAACAATCTCTCCTACCGATGTGCGCAATCACACCAACCCTGTAAGGACAGATTGCGCCAAATAAGTTTCTTGGTTTTATTAAAACGTTCTCTTAAATTACAACATAACAACAAAATAGCAATGGAAATGCATAAAAAACAAATGCAGTAAAAATTATTCATGGATAGTTTAGCAAAAAAATAATATTTAGATTTTTTATTGTTATTCTTTTGAATTGTGCGCAGACTCTCCTAGCTTACCTTATAGCAAAAATAAACGTAAAAAGAATAAGCACACTTTTTTTTTTGTAAATATCTATTTAAATTATGCTTAATAAAGCTGAAAAGCTATCAGAATATTACTGCTTATTCTTTCAATAATAAATCACAAGATACAACTTATAAGCTATACAAAACTAAACAAGTCTTACTATATTTAATGTAAATATTGCAAAGACAAAATGCACACTTTTGCATATCTATATAAGCATTGAACAAGAAATTTCAATTCCACAGGAAAGTATCTTGATTTTAATATATAATTTCCTCGAATATGTATTACAGAGGAATATTTTTTAAGATTCGCATATTTTTAAATTTGTAACTATGATACCTAAAAACGTTTTTCCTTATCTTTGCAGAATCGTGGTACTCAAAATAAAGACCATAAGCCCTATAACATATAAAAAGTTTGAAAAAAATAAGTGTGTAAATGAAGAGAAAAAAAAGTAGCTACAATTTTATGTGCTGATCAAAATATTTTTTCTTAGATGAAATGAACAAAATTGATAGAATTATCTATTATTTTGCATAATATTATCCTCAAAACACTGATCATTCTTTTAAGATAAAGTAATAACTTTTAGATATTGCAATAAGACATTACTTTACTTTGTACTTTATTACCTATCCTTTTAAGTTCATTAAAGATTGAAAAGCTAGCTCCTATTTCATATGATCTATGTTTCTACAATGGATGTATGTGATACAAAAGCTAATCAAATGCATCAAATATTTTGGCTGATTTTCAGTATATTTGATTTATTAAGCTAATATTTGTAGTAGCATCTCTTCGAATAGATATTCGAAACATCAATCTTTTAGAATGTCATATTCCCTCCCTTTTCGTTTTGTACCTGACATAAGTGAGGTATGCAACATGATATATATACAAAATACCGAAGGGGAAATATAGAATGACTGCTACTGTATCTGAAGGATACATGGATATAAACTAAAGCATAATTCAAATTCTTGATAAAGTTATGTTTTATTCATAACATTGTTTCTTTTTCTAGGGTTTATAACAAGTTAATTGATTTATGAAAATAAAACAAAGTCTTATTTTATCATTAATGAAACATATAAACTTAAAAAAGTTATTGTTTTTTTTTAAATCTAAATGTTTAAAGCTAATTACTTAAAATTAAACTGCTATACTTTTACGATATTTCTTCGATGATGAGTCGTACAGTGCGTGTATAAAATAATGGAAACACCCTACTATGCAGTGCCAATATCATTGTTTTCTATGGATTTGAGACATCAGATAGCTTTAAGGTACGTTTTAAAATCCATCTAATAGAATATATAGATATGATTTCAACGGTCATGTGTAGTACTGCATTACAAATTGTTGAATTATATATTTTCTATCGCTGCACACAATGTGTGTTAGTCCTTTTGGAACTCTATGTTCACAAGTGATTTCTGCCCACTATTCCGCTTTTCGGCTTTTTTGTTTGGCTTATCTGTCATTCTTTGAAAATCGAGACATTGCTGAACGAGACTAAGGAGCTAACGGTTTCAGACATACTTGTACCAGCCCTTCTGGCGCCCACAATCAAGAAACATTCAAAGTCACTCAAATCTTTCCCGTGAGTAGGCAAATTGCAACGTTCAATGGTGTTTCTAACAAGGGAAAATCTTTTCTCAATTCTAGTTTATTACATCAACACATGTATGGACGACTCGAAGTTTGAATGAGTAGTTGTCCTAATATTATGGATACTATGTGTATGTACATTTGTGTCCAAAAATTATAGAAAAAACACAAAATGCTTATACTGGTGACTTGTCACAAACCAATGAAAATGGTGACTTTACAGTTGAGTCTCTTAATTTTGGTCACATGAAGTTGACCATGTGACTTCATTGTGATATATTTTGATGAGTTATCAAAATGAAATCGTGTTGATGACTTCACAATAAAGTCTTCAATTGACGGTCACATAACAGTCACAATGTGACTTTATTGTTACGTCACCTGATTATTGCTCTCAAAGGATTATTCACGGTGTCTTTTTAGTGGAATCATTAAATGACGACCATTTGAGAATAACAATGGGGAAAAAGAAATTTATCACATTTAGGATTATTCACGGTGTCTTTTTAGTGGAATCATTAAATGACGACCATTTGAGAATAACAATGGGGAAAAATAAATTTATCACATTTAGGTCCATTGTAATGTGACATTTGTGATCATTCATGACGTTAATGTGACGTCACGTCGGTAGCCCGAGGCTAACGAAAAAGACAGGCTACCGCGGTGCATTCCACTTACCTTTTTTTACAGACCGCTAGAATGACGTGATGCTCTTTTCGTACACCTGCATTGGTGAATTCGAGCATCACGTGACTCCGGCGGTCTGTAAAAAAAGATACGCGTAAAGCACCGCGGTAGCCTTTCTTTTTCGTTAGCCTCGGGTAGCCGTGTTGTTAGGATAATACCTATTTTCAACAGCTGCCGTTTTCATCAATTTCTTTCGAGTGCCCACGAAACTCTTTTGTGTTCGAAATTGTTGATTTTTAGGTTCTTATTTTGGGTTTGTCTTCTTAATTTTGTACAGTAGTGTACACAAAGGACTTTTTCTTATTAGAAATCAATCAATGATTGTAATTTCTAAATTATTTTGTGTTACATTACATAAAATATAAATGTTGTTTTAAACACGAATTTCTAGAATATCAGAAAATTTCAACAGTATTTACAAGCAGATATGTTTATACATTCCATAGCTGATTATACTTTTATATATTTTTATAGCTGACATATTCTATTGTTCTTATAGATATCGTTTCAGTGTTTTTTTATACTTAGGTATAAATTAATTTGAACACACAAAGAAATCCACATACTGAAACTATTTTTTAACTATAAAAAGTAAAGTAGTCCTAATATAATATATTTGCATTTTTTTTTATTTGTAATTAATGCTTAGTTATAGTAACTAGTAATATCATTTCGTGTTATTTCATTTATACGTCGTATTTGTCCAATGAACGGAAAATTTTACAATTCTAAATCCAAAGCATATATTGAAATTATTCCTTTTGAAAATACTAAATATTAAAGATTGTTTAATTTTTTAAACTTTCATTAAAATCCTTCTTGACAGAAAATTATTAGATATTATATTTTTATTTTTGTGATAAATATTTTTTTTCATATTAGTTAAAATACATAAATAGTTTTTTGCATTTTTCTTCCGGAAATTGATGTAAAAAAATATAAAAACATTAGTAAATTGAATTAGATTACTGACATTCAGTAAAAGAGCTTGGAAATATTCCATTCTGAGAATTTTAAAACTGGAGGAAATAATTATTGGAAATATGTTAAAAATTATATATTAGTTTAAGTAGAAATCATATTTTGATTTAAAAAAATCAGTTAATAATGTTTAAAACTTACAAGTTTCTGGGTTTATTTTTAATGTAGAAATTATTTTAAAAATTTTTATGCATTGTAACATTGTTACTATGTTGTTTCGAAGACGTGTCAGATTGGAAATTGAGGCAAAACTTTAAGCATTGCAGGAATCTTTCCTTCATATAAGAAGAGAGAAATCCCGCCGTGAAAGATTTCTATGTCTTTCGTGCAAAAATTCATGAAATTTGTAAAATCTCTCTCGGACTGGAAAGGCAAGAGAAACTGTAAACGTTACGACAATCAACTTTATTGTTTGCTATCTATTATTACGCCATTGGTTTGCTACATGAAGTAGTGAAGTATTTTCCATGCGTGGTGAGGAAAGTTGCAGGTGAATTATTTACAGACACAAGACTTATTACATTGCATTTTCGTGCAACAGTTACTGGCTTGGATTGTTACAGGCTTTCTGAAGTTATAGGCTCGCTAGCTTGTAGAAAACAAAAGAGGTATATTAAAAATGGCCGTAGCTGTTTAGTGGTTAAAGGAAAACCCATTTAGAGAACGAAGTAGTTATGCATCCACTCCAGTTGTTTATTTGTGACGCTACACCTTCTAATCTGTTCGACCGATGCGATGACCATCAAGTTCTGCACACTGATAGCTATCATGACCGGTATGGCTCAAGCAAGAACAAATTATGACACAAATTTTGTTGTTAGAGGATAATTATAGATCATACATGTCACAGGCTTAACATTAAAAGCCTAAATGAAACGCTCAAACGCGATTATTTACGTAATTTAGAACATATGAAATTTTAATTGGGGAATTCTGTTCAATAAATTAGACAAATGGTTGTTTCAAGTTGAACTTTTGAAAAGTTCACACTCGATCAGCATTTTGTTAGGATTATTTCAGATACATTGTTTACTTCTCAATGCGTTAAAATTAAAATCGGTTGGTGATAATAATAGCATCGTCTATCGTTTAGGAGTCGAATTCTGAGATATAAGCAAATAAAGTATTCAAAGCCGCTATAAACATAAAAACGCGTTAAAATATTATGGTCACGGTGAAAATATGAAAAATATTTTTTTTTATTAAAAATTCTTGCAGCACTGTAACTGGAGCAACCCCCCCATCCCATTATTTGGCGAACTTGCTTGAATGCGTTTAAATATAATCAATTACATACAATTAAATTGTAATTACATTGCATGTAATCGCAATTACAAATTTGTTCGAAGACAAACTTTCTTTTCAGAAATAATCCAGTCTTATTGTACATGCAATTTAAAAATTATCGATGTATGTTTGATGGCATCAAATGAGTATCTGCAAATTAACTTACTGACCTTAATTTTGTGTAGGCCTCGAATGCGCTTTCCTAGATCACAATTGCGAAAAAACCCACATACCTGATAGGATTTCGGAATAATTCCATATTTTGAATTTCTAAATCTAATTGAACTAGAATTTCTAAATTTTTCCAAGCTATAAGAGATATCTGATGAAAATATGGAAATTGAACTTTCTAAAAATCTGAACTTTTGAAAATCTTAATAGGTGAAGTGAAATATCTGAACATACATTGTTTATATTAAAATTTTGTTTTTATTTAATTTTTGTTTCTAGAAAAGTGTACTATAAATATTATATGTTATATATATATAGTTATAATATCTTTGAATTTCAAAAAACATATCAAGTTCTTGTAACATTCTAATTGAATCTCCAAAGAGATAATTAATAAATATATATTGTTTTTACAAAATACTAAACACTGAGTGAATGTCAATTGTTTTTTTTTAAATTAGAAAGTGCTATCTAGATTATAAAACTTTCAATATTTAATGTAATACGTAAAACAAATTTCATTATTTTACATACGAATAGACTGTCATTTTAAAAGTAAAATTGAAATAATAAATAATTTTATTCCTTCAACAAAATTTGGTCAAAATAAACGAAGTATCCTTGCATAAATATGGAAATATCCACACAATAAATATAATTTAAAAAATATATTATAGAAAACAATACACAGATTAAATCCATACAGCAGAAATAAAATATCATCATAATATTTTGAGTTATTTGTTTTATATATATAACTACACCATATATACCATACTCAAAAATCAAATTAACGAACAATACATTTGAAAGCTAAAATATTGTATTTTAACAATTATTCAAAATATCTTAAGTACTTCTAGTACATAATTCATTATGTGCGCTACCAATAATGTAGCATTAAACACAATTCCATTTAATAAAATCCATATATGATCTATATTAATATATATATATATATATATATATATATCATCTTCATCATGCCATTTTTTGCGCATTAAAACACTTAACAAATCTCAAATCACGTGTTTATATTTTTAATCTGAAGTGTTTACCCTAATTTCCTTTAAAGCACTACATAGGAGATAAAATGTATCAAAGGAAATTTATTAAAAAAATACATATGAATTAAAAGGAAAATAAGACTCTTTTAATATTTCTTACATAACATATTTTCTAATGCATGTATTCTGTTATTCAATTTTCTTTCATGATATTGCTTCATTATAGTTTAAGAGCATGAGTTATTTTCTTTCAGTTATAAATTTTAATATTTAAAAAACGCAGCAACTGCTTCAGAATTTTCAAAGAGCTCGTTCATCTGGGTATTTTTTAAATATAAATAAACAACAAAAAGAACGTATGTCGCTTAAGTAACATACATTGTCTAACAAATATTTTTTGTAATTTAAAAACAACAACAAAAAGCAGAAGTGTATTTTATGTGCATTAAATTGTACCATTTTCTATTAGAAAAAAAAAACAATATTTTCATAAGAAAATTGTAAATGTGTCAGAATAAAAAATAACTTTAAAATACGTATTATTTTCTTTCATCTAATCTTGTGTTCTGTCTCTGTTTTCTTCGAATTTTTGATTACATGAATTAACAAAAAGAAAGTAGATTATTTGGATAAATAACACGAGGGTTATTTTAAAAGTAAGTACCGTTTTGAAATTCCAGGGTGGCGGCATGGCGGCGCTGCGTTTGGCATATCGTGCGTGCGCGCTGTTTACCTATATTTGTTGGCAAGTCATAAGCGCCATTACGGAAACATTCGACCGTTTTAATTTTTGTTTTTGAGTATTTAAAAGGGCTCCTCGATTGAGGATCCCGCTGCTTTTGAAATACGATTGGAGGTTCGTTTTCTTATTGCGACGTGAAAGCGCCTGAAATTGTTCGTCAGGTTAGTGAAGTTTACGGACAATACCTTATGACCGGTAGAACGGTACGCAGGTGGGTGAGAGCTTTTAAAGATGGCCGCACGAATGTTCATGATGAGGAATGAAGTGGACGAGCTTCTGTCATTACTGAAAATTTGGTGCCGAAAGTTGATCAGGTTAGTGAAGTTTACGGACAACACCTTATGACCGGTGAAATGGTACAGAGGTGGGTGAGCACTTTTAAAGATGGCCGTATGAATGTTCATGATGAGGAATGAAGTGGACGAGTTTCAGTCATTACTGAAAATTTGGTGCCGAAAGTTGATCAGGTTAGTGAAGTTTACGGACAGCACCTTATGACCGGTGAAATGGTACAAAGGTGGGTGAGCACTTTTAAAGATGGCCGTATGAATGTTCATGATGAGGAATGAAGTGGACGAGCTTCAGTCATTACTGAAAATTTGGTGCCGAAAGTTGATCAGGTTAGGGAAGTTTACGGACAACACCTTATGACCGGTGAAATGGTACAGAGGTGGGTGAGCACTTTTAAAGATGGCCGTATGAATGTTCATGATGAGGAATGAAGTGGACGAGCTTCAGTCATTACTGAAAATTTGGTGCCGAAAGCTGATCAGGTTAGTGAAGTTTACGGACAACACCTTATGACCGGTGAAATGGTACAGAGGTGGATGAGCACTTTTAAAGATGGCCGTATGAATGTTCATGATGAGGAATGAAGTGGACGAGCTTCAGTCATTACTGAAAATTTGGTGCAGAACGTTGATGAACGAGTGAAAAAGGACAGACGCTTTACGATTTCATCATTATATGATGAACTTCCTCGGGTTTCACGCAGTGTTATGTATAAAATTGTGAAGGAATCAGACGGCAGACTTCTATGAAAAGTTGATTCAAAACTGATTGTATTATACGACAAGTCCCTTAATATTGCAGGAAATTATGTAGAAAAACATACTGAGGTACTACATTTCATTTAAAAATAAAATTGGTAAGATAATTGTACTTGTTTCTTTTTAGGTGCGCTCGTAATTATATAAATACGTAGCACCTATTGTCGTCGTCTGGTCCGTCCGTCTGTCTGTCCGTCCGTCCGCATATAACAACGCAAAAACTACCCAACCGAATGGTTTGAAATTTAAGATATATTATCTTTGCAGAATTTTGTCGAGCCATTTCAAATTTTATAAAAATCGAATCAAAACTTTAGGAGATATTAATAAACATATTAAGAAATTTGAATTTTTTAAGAAAATTGGTTCTTTCTTTTTATAGGAGCTTCCGAGATTTAATGATCAAGCGACCGAGATACTTATTTTATTACAGAAATTAATCTGCAGACGATATAATTCATTTCACAGAATTAAAAATTATCAAGATCTGAATATCTATATAACTAGCTATATTACGAACGCACCTCATTTGTCACGTTTGACGTACAATTTCCAACTTGTTTTTTTATTTCTAAACGGAACTTTCTTTGAAAATACGTTGAAGTTAGAGAAATTCAAACGACTACCATTTTACCAAGTTACGCGCATGTCGCTTTTATTTATTTTTGGAAATATTTTATCATCAAATTCATTCAACTAAATATTTGTGTAATAAAAACAATATTCCGAAACGTAATTCTTAAAACTTCGTTCATAATATTCATCTGTGAAAAAGAACTTTGGGAAGCTTGTATTTAATAATTTAGCTATACAATGCTAAATCTAACTACATAATTCATGTGAAAATAGAAATACATTTTTTAAGAAATTATAATAATTTATGTAATTTATACGATGAAACACTTTATTTAAAATTTTAATTTTTGTTTTCCAGCGTGTTCAAATATCTTAACATTATTTTTCCTGTGGCGTATAATTCTTCACCAAATCTTCTGTAAAGTACTTTAAAATATTATAAATTGAAAATAGCATAAACCAAATCTCCATAAATAAAAAAGCAACACCTATTTAACATTAACACAAAAATACACATATATAAAAAAATAGTAATAAGCTCCATTCTATTTAATTAACAAAAAGTTATTTTTGGTTATTTCAACATGTTTGAATATATTTAAAGATTTTCACTCATGCGTATGTTTGCCGAATTTCCTTTAAAATTATATTATGCGAAATAGTGGAAAACAAAATTTATCAAAGTACATTTAAACTCTTAAAAAATATATATAATTAACTATTTATGTAGTATATATCTATATAATTCTAACACATTTATTTATTTTTTAAATTGAACTATACTTTTTTAGAATTTCTTACACAACATATATTATCTAACACACATTATGTAATGCATAGCTTGCAATTTTTAAGTCTTGTGGAAGTTTTAGCATAAATAATTTGCATATTTAAATATGTACATTTTACAAGAATCACTATATATTTTTTTTTACTAACAAACAGAATTTTTAGTGTTTAAAAAATGATGCAGTAAATATATCAAAGTAAAAACAACTCTTTAATTAAATAGTTTATATATTTTATTTCAACTATATTTGATGAAATGCAGAAATTAAATAAATTATTTTGAAAATACATGCAAAATTCATTTTCTCAATCCCGCTCAGTTTTTTTTAGCAACTATTTAATTTAGTAGCATTTGAATTCTTTTTATTTTCTGAAGTATCACCCGTGTTAAAAATGAGATGAAATAAATATTTATGTATAAGATAGAGAATGTTTTTTAAAAAGTTTAAAATCTCGGATCATACGGTTCTAGTGAAAAGGTAAATTTTTAGTAAAATTATATTTATAAATTTAAAACTATGATGGAAAACTACCTTTTTATTTGACAGTGAAATAAGAATCCTTAAAATATTTAATAATATTATCTATCCAACAAATATTTTTAAATAAAAATCATTTTTGAATATTCCAAATTATTGAACTTTAGAGGAAATTTAAACTTATGCGTTTAAATACCTTCCCTTAAATGGTAAAATCTTACTCTCTCCTATAAAGTTATAAAAATAAAGGAAAAAGTAAGTATCACCAAAAACCGTTTAATTTGTTTTAATATATAACTTTTCCTATAAATATGCTATATACTTTTGTTAGATTTCTTGCATAACGTTATACTGTATAAAATATATTTTTGAATTTTCATAGGAGGTATTTCATCAATATATTTTACGAGCATTACAATATACATTTTTACTTCAAACTATTTTTTTAATCTGTAAATAATGACTCGCATGTGTATCATATGTAAAACATCTTTATATATATTTTGTATCAGGAATATAATTTTCTTTTCTGTTTTATTTCGATATTTTTCATGACTTCAATAACTGAAACATGTCTGCGCATATATATATATATATATATAAACTTATTGCAAAAATTAACCATTGAAACAGAAGCAACTGACCATATGCAATGAGATTATTACACCATATAGCACTGTCAAATTACAAATTATAAAACATAGTCCTAACAAATGAAGTATTACACTAGTTTACATGACTTTTGTTCATGAAATGAAATATATACGGTTACTTTACTTTGGGTATCTACATCTAGGAAAAAATATTTTAAAAAATCCAGTTCGTCAATTTTTTGAAATATTTATTAAGAAGATTTTTACAAAAAACTACATCTAAGTAAGCAATAGACAGTAAAAAATGGGTAATTTTTGCTCTTTTTTTATAAATATTTTCATCTGTATCTCTCACAACAGACCAACAATAGTCACCTAGCATATTTTGGTCCCAAAAACATTGACAATTTTGCTCAAATGATTTTAAATCTTGGTGAAATCACTCACCATGCTCATCACTCATACCACCAAGATTTTCTGGGGAAAAATCTAAATGGGAATGCAAAAAATGAATTTTTAGTGACATATTTAAACCCATACGCTCGTAATTTTGCAATAAATTTCCAACAATCGCTTTATAAATACTAACTTTTGTACTAGGAGCAAGCAATTTCCACTGTTGCAGCCTGGAACCAAGTAATTCCGCTTTTGACTTAGACAACTGAAAATCTCTTATAAGACCGTTAAGTTCAGACTGAGTTATTAAATGTGGACTCTCTTCATCATCGACAAAGTTATCTGAGCTTGATTGTTCACTGTCACTATGCTCTCGTGCATTGTAATACTACTTGATGTATCTGTGTGAGTTTGGTCACTTCTGCCAGGTGGCGTGGGAACTGGTAAATCCTCAGAATGAAGAACCGGCTTAGTCACTGATGGAACGTCTGAATATTTTATGCTATCCTTATTTTTAACACTTTCCAACCTAGTTGAAAAGTGTTTATGACTTCGGTTTGTCTGCTGTCTGCTGTCTGGCCGTCTGCCGTCTGGCCGTCTGGCCGTCTGCCGTCTGGCCGTGCTCTAACTGCAGTAAATATGCTCGGATTGCTCTGTAATTTTTATATGTTATAGTCGTTATCTATATCATGTTCCCTATTTCAACGGAAGTGTGTAGCACTTATAGTTTTCTTACAGAGACACTCAAAAGAATTCCGTTACATTACGGTCTATGGGGAAAAATCATTTGCGGTTTATTTAAATAATGTTTCACTATTTTAAACGCATTGAAATTTAGATATATCACTAAGGTGCATTAGAAGAAGCTTAATATGGAATAGGGTGTGCATAGCACTTATAGTTACTTTACAGGGATAGTCAAAAGAATTCCGTTACATTACGTCTATGGAGAAAATCGTCTGCGGTTTATTTAAATAATGTTTCCCTATTTTAAACGCAATGAAATTTATATATCACTAAGGTGCATTACAAGAGGCTTACTACAGAATAGTGTGTGTATAGCAGTCATCGTTCATTTACAGGGACACACAAAAGAATTCTCTGCTGTCTGTTAACAATAATTCCTGGAAGTGAGTATTAAGTTACTGAACGCGATTTTAATTTTAACTCGCTTTTTGTCTATTACGTGGTGTGTATAAATTCTGTAGATCCTATACAGGGAAGCACAAAAGTTCGCGAACACATTTCCGTATTATTTAACTCCAGACGGAGAATTTTAAACTGTGATACGCGTTTTCTAACTGAACTAAAATTTAGCATCCTATGTAGTATATATACAAATCTATAGATCCTATACAGGGCTGAATAAAAGTATTCGGATTACTCAGATGTTATCTTTTAGCTTATTAAACGGTATGATTTGTAAAATTATTTTGGAAGCGTTGGAAAGTGTTACATAATCTATGCTTGACGCATGATTTTTCGTTCTTGTTTGAGTTAAAATCAAAAGTTTTTGTTAAACAAAAGTAACAATCGGTTACGTGGATCACTCCATATCATTGGTTTACCAAATTTCAGTGATCTATTTTTACCTGAATACCAGAAGCTGAGGACCAATCTACAATTAGTGCAAATAACATGAGGAACCCAATTTTTATCTTGATTTGACACCGGAAATCCAAAATAATGTAAATAGGCTTCTTGCAATGGTTTTGTTATAGGAAAACCACGATTTAACTGAACAATTTTGCCACAAGCATAACAAGATCGGTTTGGATGTAGTTTACACACTCTAGATGGCATTTTTATATAAAAATAAGCCTTTTGAATCCCACATTTGTTTACAAAATAAAACGATAAACGTATTTAAATAGTTGAAGGTAGATAAAAAACAAAAACCTTCATATCTCAAAATTGTGACGTGCTACAAAAAATAAAAAAAAATATTTTTTTAACTATCGTCCATAGCCTACATAAATAATATAGGTTTCATTTCATGAACAATTTTTTTTTTTTTTTTTTTTTTTGTAAACTAGTGTTATTTATTCAAAAAGTGAAGCAAAAGTAAAAACACAAATGAAGGCTTATAATATATTTTCTGTTATCCAGTTCGATTTCTTATTTAGTGGATAACTGATACAGTAGCATCTGGTTTTTATTTACTTTCGTATTTTGTATTATGTATAATTAAAATGCAAGGAAATATCCGATTTAAAATGGAATATTTAAATCTTAGTTCATACGATTCATGTGCAAAATTCAGCTTCTAGAAAAAAGTATTTACATAAAGCAAAAAACCCATAATCTAATTGAGCATAAAACACAACCAGAAAAAAAGTTTAATAAAATGTAATTATTCAAAATAATGCAATAGAGAGCCTTGCCCACTAGTACATTATTAAGATACTTAAAGAAATAAATATTTTTTCAGATTAAAGCAGGTTTTGGAGTGGAATTGTTAAAACATTCATTCATAGGACATATGTGAAGAAATCTGTTTTGAGGGAAAAAGATGGTGTTTAATATTTTAAATAAATAATGTAAAAAAATGCAATAAATCAATATCTATCTAACTTTAAAATAAAAAAAACAAAACACATGTGATAAAGTAATCAATATAATAAATATGAATTAAAGAGTTTAAAAAAGGTCATTCTTTTTTAAACTTTGAATATTTTAATAAATTTTCACGTGTGTGTATTTCACTTAAAATTTTACTCCAACCTTTCTTTAATATTATTAAGTTAAATAAATTAAAACAAAATCATATTTTTAAGTGTAAAAACATTCCATTAAAAGAAAATAATAATCTTTGATTATTTTCCACATAACGCATATGTGTATGTTTGCAAACAAGTTTCGTATACACATACGATTTTCGTGCAAAATTCAGTTTTAACAGATTGCGTTTAATAATTTGATAATATTTTTAATCTGTTACTGCTTTATTCAGTAGTCACAGATGTTCCTATAATATTATTAAGATAAATAAATACAACATGAAATGCATCAAAGTGGATTTTAACTCCTTTATATAAATATTCCTTATAAAAATATATACTTATTTAATATTTCCTACACAAAACATATTTTCTAATGCGCAGATTTAATTTTTTTGTTTTCCCAAAAGATATTGGATCGATTTACTTTACCAGCATTACTTTATACCATCTTTTTCATATAACAATGATTTTTTAATGTTTAAATAATTACTTACTAAATGTATTGGATTAAAAAATAACGTTACTATACTTTTTTTCGTTAAACTCATTTATTCTCTTTCACCTCGACTGCTTTTGATTACTTGAAGAACTGAAATAAATTATTTTCAAAATAGAGACATAATTTATTTTCTGGATTTCAGTTCAATTTCTTATTCAGTTACTTTTTGATTGTGTAGCATATGGTTTTCATTTATTTTCTAAATATATCTGTATTATTAAAATGAAATAATATAAATATTTCTGCAACATGAAGGATAATTTTAAATGCAAATTTATAATGGTTTATACTATTCATGTGTAAAACAAATTGTGGTATACGCACACACACACATATATATGTATATATATATATGTGTGTGTGTGTGTGTGTTTGTGTGTGTTTGTGTGTGTGTGTGTGTGTTTGTGTGTGTGTTTGTGTGTGTGTGTGTGTGTATGTGTGTGATGTATCGTGTCACACAAAATAACTGGTGTTATAAATTGAAGAACAAGGAAGATAATATGTGAATTTAATCGAATTAAGGTGCCACACGATCACATAGGACGTAAATTAATACTCGACAAAATGGCTGCTAAATACTTTTCAAATAGATTTTAAAATTACCATCGATGGAAAACTTTGATCTATTCGTATTAGAGGTTGGTAATTATTGAGAAAACAGGTCCGAGTCGAAAAGCAGTCGGAAAAACAAATCAGTGAAGTTCCTCCACATAAATATATATTCAGATTATAGGAGAAAATACTTTTATTTCTGAAACAAATCTCCTGGCATATGATGACTATCCATTAGCAGGACTATTCCATCGAAATTTTAATTTGTATTCTTCAGTGAAGACATTTTGAAATGAATCTATTTGGAAGAATTGGTGGAGAAATTCCTCCACCTCGATAATAAATAAGTTGTCAACCATCAAATACTATAACTAATAAAATATTCTATGAGAAATGGGTTATGCAAGATTTTTAATGCATGCAGAAATACACAAAATAGTTATATCTGATCTATATAAACAGCGCGGAAAGGTACAAAATACGCATTGCGACAATTGTTCTAAACTAATAAAAAGTCTCGGCTGTGAGCTTCGCTGGCAGAAACAGAAAACAGGTGTAATTTGTTTAAGCTTTTGGAGGGAATATAATCCTAAGCGTCCCTCGAAGGAAAATAAAATAGGATTATGTTCAAATAGATTGTTTTCGAAGTCGAATGAACAGAAAAGGGAAGTAGAGTTACGAACTGTCAAGGTTATCGAAATTTGGAAAGGGGAAACAAAAAAAAAAAAACAACAACAACAACAAAAAAAAAAAAAACAGTATTTTAAGGCGAAAAATAGAAAATTAAATGGCGAAAAATTAGAAATATTAAAATTTTTTATAAAAACTATAAAATCGAAGAACAATATTATGGAGGGTGGGGGTGGATTGCGGAAGAAATTATAAAAATTCTATATATCAAAAAATTAATTAAAAAAATAAATAACAAAAATCCCCCTCCCCAAAATTATATAATTAAAATGCCATTAGGGGGTTGAGGAGGGACTGCTAATAAAAGCTACAAAATTTATTTTAAAAAATGTGGACTTTATATCTTTAATTCAATCATTTATCATTCTATCATTAATACATTCATTTTTCATTTACATTATGTCTCCTCATCGATCGCTAAATATTGTTTACTACCATGTTCACCTTTAATCTTCATAAATATCTAAATCTTATTTACATCATTTAATCTTCATAACTATCTAAATCATATTTACTATAATTACTATATTGTTTGTAATTTGTTTTAAGCAGAAGCTATTTGTAGTTCCAGCTTTTCCTTTTTTTTTTTAATACTTGGCAGCAGTAGATAAACGACTGTTTGGAGTTTTAACTTTTCCTTTTTATTTAATGGCAGATGGCAGCACCTCACATCTCCTTTTCTGTTATTACTATTCTGCATAGTACATGACTTAGCTTTTTCATGTTTTCTGGTGATGAGCAGTGAATCAGCTCTTGATAAGTATTTATAATCTCGTTTAATCATTTACACTCTTTGTTTTTATAGTGAGTTGTTTCTATTTATTTATGGTCTATTATACATTGCTGTTAATTCATGATTTATTTATTTATTTATTGGTCTCTTATTCCTTTTACCTTATTTAATATTAAAAAATAATTTTAAAGTTTTTTCTATAAATACATGAAACGGATTCCTAACTCACGCAGAAAAAAAAAGAAGCCTATTTTAAAAAGTTAGCTATATGTAAGATAAATAAGTGAATTTAAATGATTCACATTGGTATTTTTCAAAATGTTTGAGTATTTAAAGAAAAGTGTGTATTTTCGTTCTTATTTGGGAATTTTATAAAATGTCCTGCAACATTCTTTTAAATAAGGGCTTGGAAATAAATGAAATATATATAAAATATTTCACCTTTTAAAGTGCAATACATCCCATTAAAAAAGACGCGTACTTAAAAAAATATTTAGTACATATAAAATTTTCTTACGAATATGCTATACTATAAAGTTTTTACAGAAAGTATTCCATCAGTATATTTTACGATCTTTATATTATACTATTTTTCCTTGCCATTGAGAATTTTTAATGTTTAAATAATGACTCAAAATGTATTTCGATTTAAAGAAATCTTTATTGTACTTTTTTCATCAGTCTCTTTTTTCTTGACTTTTTGATTACTTGAAGAAATCAAATAAAGTATTCGATAGATACATGCATAATTTATTTTCTGAATCCCGGTTCAATTTCTTATCCAGTAACAACTTGATTCAGTAGCATCTGATATAATTTATTTTCTGCAGTATTCTGCATTATTAAAATGCTTTGAAATAAATATTTCTGTAGTTTAAAAAATATATTTTAGTATAAGTTATAGATCTCTAGTTTTTTAAGATATTTCATATGCTTGGAAATACCCTATAATGACACTTATAAACACTTTAAATAAATGATTCTTACAAATAACTGTTTTTTTTATTACTTTCCAACCTAGTTGAAAAGTATTTATAACTTCGGTTTGTCTGGCTATCTGGCCATCTGTCCGTGCTCTAACTCCCGTAAATATGCTCGGATTGCCCTGAAATTTTTATATGTTATTGTCGTTTATAATATCATGTTCCCTATTTCAACTGAAGTGTGTAGCACTTATAGTTTTTTTCAGGTACAGTCAAAAGTATTCCGTTACATTACAGTCAATGGGAAATAATCGTTTCGAGTGCATTTTGATGATGCTACGTCTTTTAAAACGTAAAGAAATTCATATGTAATTATGAAGCGCATTAAAACCTACATTTTGTAGAATATGGGTGCAAAGCATTTATTATTCATTTACAGGGCCAAACAAAAGAATTCTGTTACACATCGTTCTATGGGGAAAATTGTTTGCAGTGTAATTTAGTGATATTTCACTACTTCAAACATAATGAAAATTATATGCATTACTGAGGTGCACTATAAATTCCTCTCCTGTGTGCATTGCGTTTATTTACAGAAACACACAAAATATATTTTTTACAGTACATGTGTGGTATTTACAGTCTATGTGTGATAAGTGCGTTTTCAATTTTCGTTTGCGTTTTTAAGTTTAACTAAATTTTTCATTGTGTGTTTATAAACTCGGTTGATCATATACAGGGCTACACAAGAGAATTCGTAAGTATTACAGACTATGGGAGTGAATTCCTTAAGGCTAGCTTTTAATTGTGTTTACGCATTTTCCTGCTGAACTATATTTAGTATACTAATATAAGTTTGTGGAATATAAATAAATTTATATACAGGGCTACGCAAAGAAATAGTTACATTGTCGTTTACGGTTGGTAATCGCCGCGATTGAGTTTTAAGTTGCCTTTTACGTTAATATGTGATGTGTACAAAAGTCTGCAGATGACATACAGGGCTGTACAAAAGATTTCGAGTGCATTTCGATCGATTGGCGAAAATTGCTAAATGTAAATGTTCTAACTGAACTAAATGTTATCATACTATATACCCACATCTATTGATCATATACAGGGCTGCACAAAATAATTCGACCTTTTTTTTGACACTGAAAGGTAATTTCGAAAACCGTATTTTTCAATGTGTTATATGTTTTCTAAACTGTTTACTTGCATACCTTCTTTCACCTTATTTAATGGTGAAGTTTCGTTACAGTTTTCTGGCTGTGTTTGAAAGTTTTTCATAACCTATGCTTGACGCATGATTTTTCGTTCTGGTTTATTTATAATCTGGAAGGACATCAAAAGGTATTATTTACAAATACTATAGTATAATCTAAATGTTACGATAAATGTTAATCTAAATGTTAAATACATGATACTTTTAGATAAGACTTTTTCCGTATCTGTGTATTTTGAAAAAAGAACAAAATGTCGTAACATCTATTTTCAGAAAATTATTTTTTGTTAATAGTAAAGCAATTTTTCTTACAGATTTCTATAACTGTATTCTGTATAAACTGTAATTTGTGTCTCCTCCCTGCTATATAAATAAATATACGAAAACAAATAGCAGATCGGTTTAATAAAATGCTAAAGAAGTGTCTCTGTATATAAGTTTTCTGAAATAAATATGAGGAAAACATGAGTCATTTTAATATATGCTGATAACACGACTACATTAAACTCAGAAATTACACACTCTAAAAATGGCATTTTCAAAACTGAGCAAAAAATACTCAAATCTGAGTATGTCGCATAGTCAAAATGACTCCGAATCAAAATTACTCAAGTTTGAAATAGGTATATACTCATTTCTGAAAACATGCAAACACTCAAGAATAAAACATCATGTACTCATATTTGAGTATGCCCATGTTTAAAAAATGAGTATAAACTGACTTCTACGTGCGCATTTTTGAATATGTTCATGTTTCAAAAATGAGTTTGAACTCATTCTAATCATTTTCGAGTATGTCCAGTTCATGTTTCAAAAGTTAGTATGAACTGACCTCTATGTGCTCAATTTTGAGTATGTCCATGTTTCAATATGCTGAGTATTTATAGTATTTCAGAATTGAAAGCATTGGGTCGTCATATTTGAAACAAAAAGTTTCATAACAAAATGAAAACATCGATTTACTCAAATTTGAAAGTGTCATTTTTTTCAGTGCATAAAATTGTTTTAGTTCAAGTAAAAATACTTTATTTTATCAAAGTTTTATACAAATAGCGCTTTGGTCGAATCAATAGGCCAAAATATATTAGATCATTGTCTTCAATCAAATGTATAATTATTTTTGTTTAAAATTCACAAAACCAGTTTCTATGGAATGATACCACTTGTATTCTGACCATATCTTATACATGATATACGATATGGTTACTTACATTATATTAACATTATATATTAACATTTAGCGTAACATTTAGATTATACTATAGTATTTGTAAATAATACCTTTTGATGTCCTTCCAGATTATAAATAAACCAGAACGAAAAATCATGCGTCAAGCATAGGTTATGAAAGACTTTCAAACACAGCCAGAAAACTGTAACGAAACTTCACCATTAAATAAGGTGAAAGAAGATATGCAAATAAACAGTTTAGAAAACATATAACACATTGAAAAATACGGTTTTCGAAATTACCTTTCAGTGTCAAAAAAAAAAGGTCGAATTATTTTGTGCAGCCCTGTATATGATCAATAGATGTGGGTATATAGTATGATAAAATTTAGTTCAGTTAGAACATTTACATTTAGCAATTTTCGCCAATCGATCGAAATGCACTCGAAATCTTTTGTATAGCCCTGCATGTCATCTGCCGACTTTTGTACACATCACATATTAACTTAAAAGGCAACTTAAAACTCAATCGCGGCAATTACCAACCGTAAACGACAATGTAACTATTTCTTTGCGTAGCCCTGTATATAAATTTATTTATATCTTATAATATTACATGTTAATATATGAATGTCTATAAGACTCTTCATCAATTTTTCATTCAAAATTTTCATACATCTTTTTAATAAAAGTTAAAATTTCAGTGCAAATTCACCTTGTTTAATAACTAAAAATTCATTAAGATACAACTAAATGTAAATATATTGCTTGAAGGTGCTAAAAATATACATAAAAACATTTAAAAGCACATTAAAGTTACTTTTAAAAATTCCAAAACGTTTTCAACCGAAAATCCGGTCGTCATCAGTGGAAAAACTAATTCTGTTGAGTTGAGTTGTTACATCTTTGCATTTTCTTGCTTGCCCGGAATAAACTATTTCACTTCAAGGGTTTGGAAATAAGGTGGGACATGGAAGCAATTATAAGAGAGTCTCTTGAAATAATGTCTAAAAAAGAAATAGTCTGTAACGATGTATTATCATATGATATCCACGCAGTCTGGAATGAATTAATGCATCAATGATTACCTTTCCCATCCCACCTTATTTCCAAACCCTTGAAGTGAAATAGTTTATTCCGGGCAAGCAAGAAAATGCAAAGATGTAACAACTCAACTCAACAGAATTAGTTTTTCCACTGATGACGACCGGATTTTCGGTTGAAAACGTTTTGGAATTTTTAAAAGTAACTTTAATGTGCTTTTAAATGTTTTTATGTATATTTTTAGCACCTTCAAGCAATATATTTACATTTAGTTGTATCTTAATGAATTTTTAGTCATCTTTTTAATATTCTGACATACGTCTCTGATGATATTTTTTTTCCTATCACATAAATATACTACCACTAACAAAAGTCTGAAAATTTTGAAACAGAAATAGGATTTTCAAAATGATATCTATGTAACAGAGATGATTATTTTTGAATACATCGTTATATGATAACCTTGCCACTGAAAAATAAAAATATTTTTTTTTTCCTTTTTGCATAGCTGTAAATATTTTTATATGTTATCGAGACCCGTTTCATCATTCATTGTATACTTTAATTTTTTAGTAAATATAGTATCGTAAAGTTTTTATAAAGTAGGATTTCTTTTTTTATTTTTTGGATTTCAAAATAATTTCAAAATACTGAAAAAATACTAATTTCAAAATACTTCAAATATTAAAATCTAAAAGTATGTATCAGTGGGGTATTTTAAATTATATACCTTTACTTTGTATAAATGACGCTAACAGTTTTACACAAACGAAATCAATTTCATATTTAAGAAAAAAAAAAGGTTTGTAACTTCTTTCTTTTTTCTTTTTGTTTTCTTTTTTTTTTTTAAGAATTTTCAAAAGCTATACATTGAAAGTGTTGACGAGGAATTTAGAGTGATTTTACTGTAATTTAAAAGTGAATGTTTGGATTTAAAAATATCCGTACAAATAACCTCTTGAGCACGATTGCTCAGTTTAGAAAAGTGGGATTATGATTTTCCTTTTAAATTTTATCAAAACTGAATGGATTTCATCCCTTTTTCGCATCAGGCAAAAATGGAAATTGCAGCATTTGGTGTTTTTAATTTGTTTTTTATATATAATTTAAAAAATAGGGTTGTTTTAAAATACAACAGTAAGTATATGAGATCGTGTTATCTTCGATTTATCTTGGAGCATTTCCCGCTCCTCAAATATCCGTAAATGTGCTACTATAACCTAAATGAGATTTCGGATCTAAATATGTGCACTTTTCATATTAAAATAAATTTAACATGAATAGTTACCAATGAATACATTATTATTAAAATAAACGAATAAATATAAAAACAAAACACTGTTTACCATTTTCTTTAAAGAATATACTGCAAAGTCAGGTCTCACGGGCACAAAAAGGAATAATTTTTGTAGATTTCTTAAAAAATGATAGCCTAAAAAACTTTAATTTTACTGATAATAGAATATTACTTATTTTGTGATATTTTTTTCTTTCGCATGTCTCAAATGATAGTTTTATTATATATATATATATATATATATATATATATATATATATATATATATATATATATATATATATATATATATATATATATATATATATATATATATATATATATATATATATATATACAGGTTGTCCCAGGATTATTGGGACAAACTTTAAGGGGAGGTAGGGGACATCACAAAGATTCAGATTTGCATGGCAACCCATGGTCGGAAACGGCTTTGTTCACCGTTAGGTGGTGTTGTTCACGTGAGCACTGGAGGAAACCTTACTTACTCCCAGTTCCTCTAACATCTGCAGATTATCTCATTTTTTTGCAAGAGGTGCTACCAAGTTTACTTGACACTATGCCAAACATGTCAGACGCCATATATGGTTTCAACATGAATGGGCATCTTCCCATTATGGCAGATGTGTTCGTGAACATTTGAATCAGGTGTTTGGTCACCGATGGAATGGTCCACGCTCTCCTGATTTAAGCAGCATAGATTTCTTTCTTTGGGGTGTACTGAAAAGTGCTGTGTACGCAACGACTGTGGATTCCGATATGGATCTGACTGCAAGACTCATCTGTGCTGCTACGGATATCCAACAAAATCCAGGTGTATTTGAGCGAGTCCGCCAATCTATGGTCCGACGGAGTAATGCATGCATCACTAGCAATGGTGGAAACTTTGAACATCTTTTGCGACATTTTCACATATCATCTACCACAGCACACGTAATATCTTTGACCAATAAATTATTTCAGATGATCTAAGCCTTGTGTTTCTTCGTTTCTTGTACCTGTCATACTCCTTTCCCATGACGTTTCCGACCATGGGTTGCATGCAAATCTGAATCCTTGTGATGTCCCCTACCTCTCCTTAAAGTTTGTCCCAATAATCCTGGGACACCATGTATATATATATATATATATATATATATATATATATATATATATAGAAATATGTATTAAAGCAGAATTCATTAACTTATTAGTAAAAGTATATAAATATATTATTTTTTTATATAAATTCTATAATATATATAAGTAGATTAACATAGATGGCAGCACCAGCACTTTGAATGAATAGAAATATCTCTTTTACATAATATATACTCTTGTTAAGAATCTTTGAAATACTATGTAAGATAAATTTAATTCTGTGTAAATTTATTCATATAATAGGCTTTTTTACGATTTTAATGTAAAACTACAATGATAATATTATTTTCTACTATTATATATATTATTAAATCTAATATAATAAATATGTAACTCAAACTTAATTTTGAATAATTATAATTCCAATAGAGGGAAGCACATTACTTGTCAAATAAATGTTAATAATATTATTAATAATATTTTTAATTTATCTATAGAGGGCGCTTAACGCTTGTGTATTAATTTTACTTTTAAAGATTAAAATTAAATGGAAAATTTGTATATTCACAAATATAAATTTGTTTTTAAGTGTATTTATCACAAAAATAAATTTGTGTGTGTTTAAATCAATTTGTGTTAAGGTGTAATAGTTAAGGTGTTATTTCAAAAAAATGTACTCTCAACTTAACTTTCAAATAATTTCTCTCAACTTGACTATTTTCATCAAGTATGAGATATTTCATGATGTACGACATGTGGTCGTGTTGGTATCATGAAGACCTGGTGTTGGTTAAGAATTTTGGATAATTATTATGAGTAAAATATTTTATCTACTCTTTACAAGTTTTTTATTTCTAATTTTATTATTTCAAACTGTTATCTGGTAATAATTCAGTATAGTGTTGTATACGGATTTTTGAATAATTATTGTGAGTAAAATATTTTATCTACTCTTTACGGGTTTTTTATTTCCAATTTTATTATTTCCAATTGTTTTCTGGTAATAATTCAGTATACCTGGGTGATTTTACTGATCTTAACATGTATGCCAGTAAAATTATGAAATACTGAATTATTTTTTAAAACACATGTGGATACATCCAGGCTGATGAGTATACCTACACGTGTTTTTTCATATCCAATTCTGTTTTAATTATCTTGTTGTCCAATTTTACATTGTATTTGGTTCATATTTCATTTCTTAATTGAGTTGTATTCACTTGATAGCAACTCCAAATTATTAACATTTTATAGTTTATTATATATATATATATTTCTCTCTCTCTCTCTCTCTCTCTCTTTAAATTTTCTTCATGTTTTCAGTATTTTTGGCCAATTACCATTGAAGCACAAGCTATGGTAATATTATGATTGCACTTGTTAATGTATTAACTATGTGGTATTCTGTCTACACATTATCATTAATTATCTCTTTGTTGATTTAAGTAGAATGTTATTAGAACTTGATATGTTTTTTGAAATTCAAAGATATTTTAATTATATATATATATATATCAAGCAGGGCGGTCGCTCTGCCAAGGCAAGCTTAAAAAAAACGCCACACAAACAACGCCAAGAACTGGAATAAAGACCGCTAATGCTTATATACAGAAAGCAACTTCGCAATGTTAAATCGACAAAACATGCCAGATTAAAATATCAGATATCAAACAAACCAAGCGTCGCAGAAAAAAAAAACGAAAACTAGAAGAATCTAATGAAGAATTTCTTCAATTTAAGACCAAACTCATCTTCATAAGTGGTTTATAAACAGAGATATAGTTTTTTTTATTTTTAAAACGTTGAGTTACTTAAAATGATCACTTTTTTCTTCGTCAAACTTTTTTTTTTTTCAAACAAGCTACAGGCCTTAATATTGGCAGAATAAAAAAAAGGATTGCATTTTTGGACAAGTAATTACGCAATCTATGTGCTTTTATAAAATTCAGTGTAAAAAAGAAGTATTTTCTATTCTTAATTAGCAAAAAACTGTTAATTAACTTGGCGATTAAAAAATTATGCCAAAACAGAGATAAAACCCGCCAACGACCATGTACCATCTGTATTAAAATAGCACAAATCAGTTACAGGCTATAATATAACCACATCAAATTTCATCTGCAAGTCAGACATTTTCTTCTGAAGATATTTTTTTAAAAATAAAACTTCATAATTATAAGAACACATATTTTAACAGACAATTAAATATGACTGCAAACTGTGCCAGATGACTGTTTCCAACATGAATAAGTATGAGAAATTGCCGTTCAATGATATCGGTCTGGGTGGTTCAGTCGCAGCGCGTCAGCACAGCATGCACAAGGTCCCAGGTTCGAGTCCTGCCCCAGGTCAATTTTTCACTCATGTTTGTTTAGTATATTTAATTGTCTGATAAAATGCGTGTTCTTATAATATTGTAAAATAAAGTAATCAGACGTAGTGTTTATGCTTTAAAAAATACTTTAAATGTATAATTTACGTTTTTAGAAAGATCTTTAAAAATAAATTAGTTTTTGAGGGAAGATGTACCTTCTGAAATGTATACATCAAGACTTATCGGCATTTAAAATTTCTTTCCAAACGCAAACAAAATTTTTTAAATCAATTAAATTTGATTCATTTATTTCTAAAAAATAAAAAAAATACGGTAAAGGACAGGCATTTCGTTCTCAGGAATACCTTTCACGTCATTTTCCTATAAAATTAATGAAATCCAATTGTTAAATTATTTTTGTTTTAGAAGTGAAGTTTCCATTTAAATTTATTTTAACAGTACAATGTTTAATTGAATAAAATAATGTAAATCTAAGAAATTGCTTAGAAATTCCAAACATGCACAGGGCAACGCAAAAAAAAAAAAAAAATAATAATACATAAATAAACAAAAAATAAATAAATAGATAAATAAATAAATAAAAATCAGCTTTCAGAAATTCTAAAAATTGTTCGTATATCTTAATTACATGCTAAAGGAGGGTTTATTTCTATATTATTCTATATATAATAGTAATTTCAGCAAATATATTAAATTCCAATGCGATCTGATTTAAACTTTAAGATAGTTTATAACACATGATAAAAAAATTATAAAAAAGAATGTCGCGTCACATTTCGGGGAGGGGATGGGGAGGGGCGTGAACAAAATTAGGAAGTATAATAAGGGTATCTGTTTGAAACTTTACTATATTTTATAACACGTAACATAAATTTTAAAAATAAAGCCGTGTCAAAAATTATAGGGAGGGTCGGAGCGTGTTTTGCCTACACAAGGGGGGGGGGGACTTTTCTAAATTTTAACGATATCCGTCATGTCACATATCGTTACAAAGGGCTGTGACCACTTATTCCTGTTATGCATCACAGGTGTCACCCCCACATTTTGCGCCCCCCCCGACACTACTCATGTGATATATCGTTGGAAAGGTCTCTGAACGCTTAATCATACTATGCAGGGAGGGGGGGGGACTTCTAAATTTTGCACATACCGCTCATGTGATACATCGTTGGAAAGGTCTGTGACCGCTTAATCCTATTATGCATCTCCGGTGTTCATCCCCCACTTGCCCCTAAACGTGATTAGCTTTCACCATCAGGGGGCGCTTTCCTATCTCTGTTTCTATGGGTCGGATCACGACGGGGTATGGCTCATTCGACTCGACATCGATAGAGCTTTCTGATTTTAGTTCGTTTTTTCACCACCAGGAGGCACTTTCCTATCTCTGGTTCTATGGGCTGGATCACGACGGGGTATAGCTCATTCGACTCGACATCTATAGCCTTAACGATTTCAGTGCCCGGGGTTCTTATAGAACAGATTGCGCTACCTGGTGGTGGAAGATGGAACTTGAGCGTGCGCAGCACGACTGCTATACCGTGCCGAAGGCAGTGGGGACCCGTGTCGGAGGTTCGTTTGGTTAGAGGTTTATACTATTCGATGTGCAAATTAAGGGATTATCCGGTGACGAAGGCAGCCGGGAACCTGGTTGGAGGTTCGTTCGGTTCGAGGTTTATCTTATTCGAGGTTTTACAAGATTCGAGGCCCCGATGTAAATTAAGGGCCCGCTAGTGCTAATAATAAAAGAGCGTGATATCCACGTTTCATATCAAATGCAGCACTGACACGCTATGTACGTATTCCATTTTTATTCATTTCAGGGATAAGTCAGTGATATTTTTTAACGGAGGATAAAAATTATTATAACAAGCCACATTTAGTATGTTGTTTTTAAGAGTGTATTTAGTTTAATTGAGAAATCTACTGGTATTTCTATTTAACCCTTTAAACAATGACTGAAAGTAAAATGTAATTTTAAATTATTTCTCATGTTTAGATTATTTAAATTATGTTTAATCTATTTAAAAAAAAAAAGAAATGATATCTACAAAAACAACTTTTCAAAAGTAGAAAAAGCCAAGCGTAAAAAAAAAGTTGTGGCTAAAAAATGTTGTGATATCAAATTTCCAAGCTATTATATTACTTATTTAACTTTTGTCCATTAAATAAGTTATCATATATATAAGTCGAGTGCCTACGTATATGTTAATAGAAATCGTTTTCTCCTGTACTAAATACATCCTAACGAGTTTCTGAAAATGCAATTTTTTTCAAATTATGCATGATGGGCTTGGCGGCCATCTTTCCATATTTCTAAGCATCCAAATTTCTAAACTAAAAGCGTAATATGTTTATAACAATTTCGAACTTCAGATTTTAACTACGGACAGATAAATTAGATAAGACTGATATTTTGAGAAATTGATTTTTACTAGTTTGAAATTATTAATTACTCTAAAAAATAAATCATAAGATGAATCTTTAAGATAAGTCATCATTATCTTAAGACACAATTTTCAGAGCATACAAGTCTATAAATGAAACGCTTAAAACATTTGCTTAAATAACAATTTTGAACTTCGGATTTTAACTGCGGATTTGAGTGTTTAGAATTTTGTGAATAATATGGAAAGATGGCCGCCAAGCCCATCATGCATAATTTGAAAAAAATTGCATTTTCAGAAACTCGTTAGGATGTATTTAGTACAGGAGAAAACGATTTCTATTAACATATACGTAGGCACTCGACTTATATATATGATAACTTATTTAATGGAAAAAAGTTAAATAAGTAATATAATAGCTTGGAAATTTGATATCACACCATTTTTTAGCCACAACTTTTTTTTTACGCTTGGCTTTTTCTACTTTTGAAAAGTTGTTTTTGTAGTTATATATATACAGAGAGAGAGAGAGAGAGAGAGAGTGAGAAAGAGAGAGATAATTAAAATTATCGTTTGAGACATGCGTAAGAAAAAATATCACAAAATGTTCTATTATCAGTAAAATTAAAGTTTTTTAGGTTATCATTTTTTAAGAAATCTACAAAAATTAATTAGTAACCTAGTAATTCAGTTTTTACATTATACATTATGCACTATTCATTAATTATAAATTTTACACTGTTATGTCACTTTCTATTTAGCTTTCACCGTTGTTATTACTTCTTTTCTTTTAACTTACATTTCTGTATGTATGTGACAAACAAATCTTGATACTAATTTTTCACCCACTTTCTGTTGACGTAGAGCTTTGAAATTTTGAATATATATGTATTACTGAAGGCAATACATGAACTGGACATTGATTTTTTAAAATTCAATCATTAAGGGGGGTGGGGTCAACGGCGGCTCAAAACTTACATTTTGCTCACAGAAATAACGTTACGTTTGTTTACTTGAAAAAATGACTCCATTGTTGCAACATTCATCCATATTCACCACATTGTTACCCGCATCATTATGACGTCAGCATTGAGCGATGCACACATTTGTGCTTTATAATATAAGTTGACTTTTTGTGAATTTTAATGAAAGTATGTTTAATTCTTTTTTTTTTTACATTTAATTTATTAGATATATATTAGTTGACCCGCTCGGCGTTGCCCAGACTCGTGGTAATAACTTTAAATAAACCACGAATTAGTAAAATTTTATATATTTAACCAAATTTTGCACCAATTTATATTTTTAAATGAAAAATTCGCAAAAAAATTATTGATATTTAGTGTAAAAGTACTCGTAAGTAGATATTTTCTTGTTTTCTTAAAGAAAGAGTATGAATCGCAATTTCTGTTTATTTTGTATTTAATTGTTTTGTTTAATTTGTATGTTATGTTGTTATGCACTGTGTAATTATGTGGAGATAAAAGTTATCAAAGTACGCATTTTTTTTAATCACAAAGAAACATACCCTCAACTAGATGAAGGTTACAATAGCAGGAACGCAGTTCAGCACCCCAGACACGCCTAGGGCTGTTACCTGTTAGAATAATGGTGAATCATATCAATAGTTAAAACAGAATAGACCAAGAATTTATTTAAACCATTTTTGGGGGTAGTGAGGGTCCAAGTAACCCTACCTTGCGGTACTTTTAATGAAATCAAAAGTATAAATTTCAGTCTTTGTCATTCGTATAATATTTGAATTAATTATAAGTATAAAAAATAATTATAAGTATAAAAAAAACATCCTAAACATCCAAAAGTTGTGGACTTTTTACTAATTTCATTGACTTTTGAAATACTTTCATTAAAAAATATGAAACACAAATTTAATAAATGTATTATTGCGGTACTTAATAGTGTACTTTTAAGCGTTTGTACATTAGTTTCAGTTTAACACTAATAAATTTTATTTATATTTTATAAAAGGAAGATTTTAACCTTATTTCCTTTTCTCAAATTTTTGTAATTTATTTGAATTTTGAAATATTTTTTTTTTAATAAATTAAACCGAAATAGAAAAATATATATTTTAAAATTTACATTTTAAATAGAAAAATTTTCCGTTTACATCATTTTTAAGAGAATTCGTCAAAGCAATACTTTAAAAGTATTAAAAAAAGTACAGTTCCTATCTAATGTAAAAGTGAATGTTTCGATAAAAAAAAATGTCGGAAGAAATAATTTCTTGATTACGAGCACTCAGCTTTTATTTGAAAATCCCGCAAATAGAAATAATCAAATTTTCCTATTTCCATGCATGAATGTATTTTTCTATATATTATTGAAAGTATAAACTTTACTTTTCACCATTAGTAGGATATTTTTATTTAAATTAACGACAAATATAAGAAGTATCCCAGCTTTCTTAACCGGGAGGGTTTCTTTCCCGCATAGCATGCACAGTCACAGTGACGTCATTGTGACGTCACTGTGAGTCACGTACGTCACGTCACACCTGTGACCAAAATTCCACAACTTTGTAACGTCACGCTGTGACCAAAATGTGAACGTCTTGTTGATTTTAAGAAAACTTAAAATAAACTTTAGAACAACTTATGGCATCAAGAAAATTACTATTTGAGAGCTTAAAAAAATTTTGTGACGTTGCAATGACGTCACTTCAAGTCACATAAGACCCGTCACACCTATGACCGAAATTCCAACACTGTGACTTCACAGTATGATCGGAGAGGGAATTTGAAACAGAAACTCATAAAATATAGATTTGAATTATGTCATTTGCCTAAATCGTTAATAAAAACATTGTCACACACTATTTAAATAAATTGAGTATTTCCAGAATAAAATAATAAATAAATATCTGTCTACATATACGAGGCAGATAACTTTTTTACAATTTTCATTACCATTTTCAAGAAATTTAACAAAATATACTATATAATGCACAGGTAAAAAATCCTAAATAGAAATTTAGTAACGTATGAAAGTTTTAGCGGAAAGTAATTCAGAAATAGATCTCCCAGTCTAATAAAATTGTTAGCAATTTACAGGTTTGTTAACATTTTAAATGCAAACATTATTTTTTTTTCTACTACCGCATGGAACTCATTTGCTAATTTTGTAATGCTAAAAATATTTCTTTAAAAATCTCCAATCTTTAATTATTTTGAGAGGCCACTCAACCCAAACATCAGTTTTCTTGTCAAAAAAATGAGGGCACAATTTTTGCGACGATCCAACACTTTCAGGATTTTTCTTGTACGGTATAATTAAGGTGGTTCTTAACTGACCTGCTCAACAACGCGAAGTTTTCTGACATAATTTCAGACTCACTTTTAAACGCAAAGGCATAAATTGGGCAGGACGGTCTATGGAAGCAATTTGGATTCGAAATGATTTTTCATTTTTTTTAAATAAATAAACTATTTATCGAGTTATAAGCAATTCGTATCACGTGACGACCGGTTTTTCCCCTTTCTTTTACTGTCACGTCGGCTATTCGGTTCAAAACGCCGACTTTGACATTTTTTTTCTGAAATATCTTCTGCTTTTAACAAAAAATGGAAAACGTCTTTCAATTACATAGTTTCTGAATAAAAACACCAGCCAATTTAATGCATTTCCGAACAAAAACGAATTAAAAATATGTCATAAAGTAAATGTCATAAACTATATGTCATTCCTATAGCAATTTATTCCAAACTGGCCAGTGCTTAGTAAGATATCACCTCTAGCCATATAAATTATAAAGCATTTGAAATATCTTTATTTAAATTATTTGTTTTATCTATCATTTGCGGTAAGCTGTAAACATCTGCGAGGTGTTACTTTCTGGTTAAACAATGCTGCGCAGATCTTAATTGCGGATATTGGAAGCAGACGACTTTTGTCATTCGAAGTTCGAATTAGAATATTTTCAATTTTATTCTTCTTCCAAAATGGCGGATGTGAACGAATTATGTGTCGAAGGATACTTTTTGCATGTTCAAGGAGAGATATTTTTATTCAGAAAATGGAAATCATTGTGAAAAATTATTCTTCAAATTTGGACGTAATTAACATCCTTATCATACGTAGTAATATTTAAGGAACTGCTGTAAAATATGAAGAAAGCATCTGCGTCGTTTGGCCTTGTTTTTGCTGAGTGCTAATGCAGACTGCAGACCACTAAACAGTAAAACACGACATTTAATTGTTGGAACGGAACAGACAATGAATATTATCTAGAAAAAACTTTTTTTTATAAGGATTTATGTTCTGGATTTAAGAATTCCAATTAAAATATAAGTCCGAAAATAATTACAATAGCGTTGGCGTGTTATGATATGTATTCGTCAATGCATTTGTAATGTTTTTGTACCTAATTTACTTGAAAAACACTTGTATTACTCGGATTACTTCGTTGATGCCATAAAAAATTACATCTGCTAAAGAAAGGTATGTAAAAATTTTATTTTTTCAATCTACATGATTAAAATATTTAACATAGAAAGAACACCAACAGCAAAGCTTGAAATTTTTTTGTTGTTGTGTATACTAGTAAGAATTTAAATATTACCCTGCTAAAATATTTTAATTATCAAAATAATAATAATAATACATAATCTTTAAGTGATGAATAGCTGTAATATAATAATTTTATTTTTGATTTTCTGCTTTGAATTACATTACTCACTATTTTGATTCCTAAATGATTTTGATAAATTTCAAAGTATTCATTTAACATCTATACTTTAATATATAAATTTAAAAGTAGGATTATTGTGATCAGTATGATTAAAATAAGCTTGTTACTTACAATTACCGTATAATTCAGTAAATAAAATAATAATGATAAACCGATGTCATATTACGCTTGGTGGTTAGACTGCATTTCTACACTTGATAAACATTAAAAGATGAATAACTATTTGATATTAATATTAGATTTATTATTTTTTAATTGTATCATATAAATATGATTATCTGTATTGTTAAAACAATGCAAAATAGCATCCTTAATGCAAAATATCAGTAACGTTCACTAAACTGCATTCTAAAACTTATATAATAGATCTCAAATCCGGTTGTATTCCGGATATACTATGTATTATGGTATCAGAATCACAGCAAATGTTACTGTGGTTCTTGCCCTGGAATCAGACATCAAGCCAGATAGATATCATGTCATCGGCGTCAACATGTATTACTATTGATGAATCGTAAATCAATAGAAAATTGTACATTTTCTTCACATCATATGCTAACTAGAGTGGCTGCGGTGCAGTGGGTTATCAACAAAAAATGATCGGTGTTTCTAAAAAATAATATATTGCAAAACTTATTATTTAAAAAACATTACAATTTCATAAATATATACATAATTTATAAATCAATTAATAATGGTAAAAAAATAAGCAAAATATTGTTTTTATTTTTTTATAGTTATCATTTATATATAAAGTAATACCAGTCAAATACTGGAGTAAACGTAATTAAAACACATATAGTATTTAAAATAGAGGTCCCATGCATGATTTGTAGCATATCTTATTTTGAAGGTTAAATTTTTGCTTTTTTCTTATTAAATATATAAGATACTGTTTAAAACCTATTGGAATATTTGATAAAAGGTATATTTATAAATTTAAATGGTTAAAGGAGAGAAAGAACCCCCCCCCCCGAAAAAAAAAAAAAAAAAAAAAAAAAAAACAGGGCAAAGTATCAGTTTTTTAAAATTATGAACTCAAATTATATAATATATAATTTTTTAACGTTGTTAAAATGTAAAATCTACCACTTTAATATTACTATATGTTTAATATGTACAGAATTGTAGATCAAGCAAGCCTCCTACTCTATCCATTTTTGAATACCGCCTTTTTTTTAAATAATCATCGTTTTAGATTTTTCTTATAAATTTTGCAGACACCAACGCGGTACGTAATTTTTTCTGCAAATGTTGTAAAAACCTAGCACAAATACTAATATTGAAAAAAAAAAAAAAAAAAAAAGAAAGAAAAAAGAAAAAAAAACGAACCAGGGGAGTCCTGTTCAAGGGGTACTTTTTCACAAAAGAAATATGTAAATGGCTTTTTATCAATACTATTTTTTTTCCTTCTTTTTCATACTTTAAAAATGTTAAAGTATTTTTTTTTTGTATTTACGGTTGAGCTTTACAATTTTCTGCACATATTTTTTTTATTATGTATTCGATAAAACTGTACATGACATTTACTTTGACATTTTTAATTTTTTTTAAACAAATAATATCATATGAAGAAGCGTTAGTTTACCCCCCCTTTTCACTAGATATGACAGTTAAAAATTATTTTTAATCTAATATAATTTGTACCTAAAATTCATGCACTGCCTTGTATAGCATATAAAAAAAAAAAAAAAAAAATTAATTAAAAATATCAATATATAAAAAAGTAGTAGGAATAAAAAATATTTTTTTTAAAAATATGATCTGTTAAAAGTTTTATTTTAAATGTGCTTTTAAATCAAAAATTAAAATGCAGTGCAGTAACAATTTTTAGAATAATTCTTAAAATTATATATTTATGTTGTTGTGGTCAGGGTCAAACTGATTCTATTATTAGGGTTTCGCTCATCTCACGAAACCCAATTTGTCTCGATTCTCTGTAAGTCCGTCACAGAGTGGGATCTCAGAAACTGTATAAGTTAGAGACTTGATATTTTGTGTACTTACAGCTGAAAACCTACTGTCACGCTGAAAATCATAAAATTTTGAAAATGTCTTCATTAACGCAAGATATTAATTAAAACCTTTAAAACCCACTCATTAATGGATAAAAATATTCAACTAATGCGCAGAATCTATTTGAATTGTTACCAATTTGCAAAAGTTCGCGCATAATAACATTCCCTTTCAATTAAAAAATGTATTTACATGTAACTATCAAAAATAGAAATAAAACTTTAAAAATATAATTAAATGAACACGTGTTAAAAGCAGTAATTGTAAAAAAAAAAAAAAAAAAAAAAAAAAAAAAAAAAAACATAATAAAAATATACTTGCGCGTGACTATTAAAAAGAGCAATAATTAAATTATTACGTGTTGTTCAAAGCATTAAATAGGGGAATAACAAAAAAAAAAAAAAAAAAAAAAAAAAAAAAACTATTGCCAAATTCTAATGTCCAAAAAACCAATGGAAGAATGCTGCCATTATAGAATCTAAAGCACCACTCACTAAAGTGTCAATTATCAGTAACTTTAAATAATAAAATTTATATTACATTAAAGAAAAGAGAATAAAAAGTAATCTTAAATCTTTATTTATTTACAATATTTTTCTTAACTATTCCCCTCGGCTGACGGATAAGTGTTTATGATGGCAGTTGACATGGGTATGTTGTGCATAACTATGCATAGCAACATTTTTTCAACGCAAGGTCGTTATTATTTTTTTAATTAATGAAATAATTAATAAATGGGTAAAATATCATTAAAAATACAGATAAATGTCTAATAAAAATCTCTTGATGACATAGGAAACACGTGTAACGCATCTGATGTCAATAGAATGTGACACCACGGTAACACACTTTTTTCCCCCTATATTTTGGCGACTTTTTTTTTATAGTGGTCGACGGGATAACGGATAAATACCCAATTTTTTATAACATCATTATCATATATTCCCCGATGCAACGACATTGTTTACTTAGCTATTTAACATAAGTTGATTTTCAAATGTTTAATTGATGTTATTTAATCTATCACGAAAACAGTTATTAGCTCTTTCGACAGCAGTTGATTTGGCCTTAAAATATCTCAGTGAAAGGAAAATGAATGGAAACCCGATTAAAGCCGATCGCCACTGGTCGCTTAATTCTAATTGAATCTTCTGTAATCATTTTAGAGTTAATCAAATTAGCGTGCTTTTAAAGTTTGCGGTGTCATAACGGGGGTTGGCGAGCGTAGCTCCTAGGGGGCAGAACTCCCTAGTAAAAAAAAGAAATAAAACGCTAATAGACAATGATGTACTTATTATGTGAATAGGGATTGTTAATAAAGAATGGGAGAGGGGGGGGGGACTACTTTTTTTTTAAATATCGCGTTTAGTTCACATGACAGATATTATTATGACAGAGTATAATAGCGGGCTTCGCCCGCTATAAGGACGGTTCAGATATTTGAAAAAACGAATAACTAGACCGGCAATTTTTTATTTTATATAAAACATGAGTTTTTTTTTTATTTGGATTTATTAAAGACACTTAGTCACTTGTTTCGGATTCGTTTCGATTTTAGATTAAAATTTTATTCTTGCAGTTTGGGGTACGGGTTAATCTAATTTTTCAAAAGAATTATTATAATATTGTTTCAGATGAAAAACTATACTTTAGTATGAATGAGTTTTTATACATGCTTATTTTTCTGTATAAGCCATAAAATAGATATGATAAATATTTTTATAGACTTCTTTTCTATAATTGTATTAAATTGTAGATATATTTTTTTATTTAGGATTTTGGGTCCGGTTGGTTGGTTGATTGATTGTTGACGGCCAATTATCTACACTTGGGATATAGGCCCGGGGGGAGTGCCCTACGTGGGGGTCTTTCTAAGGGAACCTAACCCGTATTTACGCATGGATAAATCCACGGCTCGAAGAAAACCACGAAAACTCCGAACGATTAGGCCGACGGGCGCGATTGGGATCGAACCCAGCACCTCCCGTCTACCAGCTTCAAGAGCACAACCTCTCAGCCACTGATTTTGGGTCCGGAGGAATGTCGATCAAAACATTTATCAGGTTCGGACGGGTTATGGGTCAACGGAATTTGTTTTATTGGGTTACGGTCGGATTTTGGGTGGACTTGAAATAAAATTTAAAAATTCAAGTCGGGTTTGAATAAATTGAAATCATCCAGCACAGGACAGGACCCAAATGGCTTCACAATATTGTCACTGTCGTAACAGATTCATCACAATGTTATGTCAAAATCGTCACAAATGACACATATTTCACAAATTGGTCATAATGTGACTTCAAAATGTTGTCGCTTTCGTCACAGATTCGACACAAAGTTAATGGCAAAATCGTCACAAATGACACACTCTTCACAAATTTGTCACACCGTGACTTCACAAAGTGGTCACAATGTGTCGTCACAAAACAGCTCTAAAACGGCCATAACGACTTCACATTCAGGTCACCGTGACTTCACATCGACGTCACGTGACGTCACATCGACGGTCACAAAGTCACAGTGTGACTTCACACTGACGTCGCCGTGACGTCACCATGCCTTACGGGTTGTAATTTATTTGAATTATACTTTCTTAAAAACGATGTGAAATATATATATATATATATATATATAGAGAGAGAGAGAGAGAGAGAGAGAGATTGATAGTTTAAAAAATCCATATAAAATTAAAAGGTTAACACATTATTTATAGCATAAAATGAAGAATTTTAACAGAATAAAATATTTAAAAGAAATTAAATAACTCAAAGAAACGTTATAATATAACAAGCTTAAACTTAACCAAAATCAACAGAAGTAACAAAATAAATTAAAAATTAATAGACAAACGGACCCAGGTGACAGGCTGCGCGATTTACGACAAGTAAATGCAACAGTTACAACAGTTTTGACGCATGCAAATTTCCCCAAATTTACATGTGGAGACCAGAAAACGATATGGACAGAAGCAAAAACTAATACAATTTAAACAAATTGAATCTGCCACTCAAAAAAAATCTACCATTCTTTACAGTGAAACGTTTCTCATCCAAAATCCTTAAACTGGTTTTCCCGAATAAAGACATTAAATCCCCTCGATTTCTGCATGACTTTACGAAATTAATCGTCATTTTTTAAAATCAAATTCATTGGATAACCATGTCTCAAAGCAGTGTTGTACTAGTTACACATTTTCTATTTCAATGTGTCGAAGTCAGCCTATTTAAATGGATCAGATCGTTTATAAATACATTTTTGAATATCGAGATATGAACACTTGATTCAAAATGTAACATTGCGATCGTTTTGAAATTAAAACCTTCTTTTTTAATAGTATACTTTTGTAATTAGTTCTTCATTTTCAATTTCTATATTTACATCTAAATAATTGACTTCTGATTATTATTGGAGGATGGTTTCAACTCTAAATTTTTTGGGTGGTAGAAAAAATCAAAATTAGCTATATAGTATATATATATCTACAAAAACAACTTTTCAAAAGTAAAAAAAGCCAAGCGTAAAAAAAAAAAAAAATGTTGTGGCTAAAAAATGGTGTGATATCAAATTTCCAAGCTATTATATTGCTTATTTAACTTTTCTCCATTAAATAAGTTATCATATATATAAGTCGAGTGCCTACGTATATGTTAATAGAAATCGTTTTCTCCTGTACTAAATACATCCTAACGCGTTTCTGAAAATTCAATTTTTTTCAAATTATGCATGATAGGCTTGGCGGCCATCTTTGCTTATTAGTCACAAAATTCTAACCACCCAAATCCGTAGTTAAAATCCGAAGTTCAAAACTGTTATTTAAGCAAATATTTAAGAGTTTCATTTATAGACTTGTATGCTCTGAAAATTGTGTCTTAAGATAATGATGACTTATCTTAAAGATTCATCTTATGATTTATTTTTTAGAGTAATTATTAATTTCAAACTAGTAAAAATCAATTTATCAAAATATCAGTCTCATCTAATTTATCTGTCCGCAGTTAGAATCTGAAGTTCGAAATTTTTATAAACATATTACATTGCAAACATATTACGCTTTTACTTTAGAAATTTGGGTGCTTAGAAATATGGAAAGATGGCCGCCAAGCCCATCATGCATAATTTGAAAAAAATTGAATTTTCAGAAACGCGTTAGGACGTATTTAGTACAGGAGAAAACGATTTCTATTAACATATACGTAGGCACTCGACTTATATATATGATAACTTATTTAATGGAAAAAAGTTAAATAAGCAATATAATAGCTTGGAAATTTGATATCACAACATTTTTTAGCCACAACTTTTTTTTTTCTTTTACGCTTGGCTTTTTTTACTTTTGAAAAGTTGTTTTTGTAGATATCATTTCTTTTTTTAAAAATATATTGAACATAAATTAAATAATCTAAACATGAGAAATAATTTGAAATTACATTTTACTTTCAGTCATTGTTTAAAGGGTTAACTAGAAATACCAGTAGATTTTTCAATTAAACTAATTACACTCTTAAAAACAACATACTAAATGTGGCTTATTATAATACTTGTTATCCTCCGTTAAAAAATATCACTGACTAATCTATTAAATGAATAAAAATGGAATACGTACATAGCGTGTCAGCGCTGCATTTGAAATCAAACGTGATATCACGCTCTTTTATTATTAGTACTAGCTGGCTTCGCCCGCTAGCGGGCCCCTAATTTACACCGGGGCCTCAAATCTTGTAAAACCTCGAATAAGATAAACCACGAACCTCCGACCTGGTTCCCCGCTGCCTTCGGCACCGGATAATCCCTTAATTTGCACATCGAATTGTATAAACCTCTAAACAAACGAACTTCCGACACGGGTCCCCGCTACCTTCGGCACCGTATAGCAGCCGTGCTGCGCACGCTCAAGTTCTATCTTCCACCATCAGGTAGCGCAATCTGTTCTATATGAACCTCGGGTACTGAAATCGTTAAGGCTATAGATGTCGAGTCGAATGAGCTATACCCCGTCGTGATCTAGCCCATAGAACCAGAGATAGGAAAGTTCCCCCTGGTGGTGAAAAAACGAACTAAAATCGGAAAGCTCTATAGATGTCGAGTCGAATGAGCCATACCCTGTCGTGATCCGACCCATAGAAACAGAGATAGGAAAGCGCCTACTGGTGGTGAAAGCTAATCGCGTTTGGGGGGCAAATTGGGGGGATGAACACCGGAGATGCATAATAAGATTAGGCGGTCACAGACTTTTCCAACGATGTATCACATGAGGGATATGTGCAAAATTCAGAAAATACCCCCCCCCCCCTGCATAATTTGATTAAGCGTTCACAGACCTTTCCAACGATATATCACATGAGAGGTGTCGGCAAAATTTAGAAAAGTGCCCCCTTTGGGGGGGATGAAAGGGGGAGGATGGATTCCGAAGATGCATAATATGAATAAGCGGTCACAGGCCTTTCGAACAATATATCACATGAGTAGTGTCGGGGGGGGCGCAAAATGTCGGGGTTTCACCTGTGGTGCATAACATGAATAAGTGGTCACAGCCCTTTGTAACGATATCTGACATGACGGATATCGTTAAAATTTAGAAAAGTGCCCCCCCCCCCTTGTGTAGGCAAAACGCGCTCCGACCCTCCCTATAATTTTTGACGCAGCTTTATTTTTAAAATTTATGTTATGTGTTATAAAATATCGTAAAGTTTCAAACAGATAGCCTTATTATACTTCCAAATTTTGTTCACGCCCCTCCCCGAACTGTGATGCGCCATTCTTTTTTATAAATTTTTTAACATGTGTTATAAACTATCTTAAAAACAGATCGCATTGGAATTTAATATATTTGCAGAAATTACTATTATATGTAGAATAATATAGAAATAAACCCTCCTTTAGATTGCAATTAAGATATATGGGTTGGGGTTGGGTTGATTATTGACGGCCAATTATCTACACTAGGGATATAGGCCCGGGGGGAGTGCCCTTCGTGGGGGTCTTTCTAAGGGAACCTAATCCGTATTTACGCATGGATAAATCCACGGCTCGAAGAAAACCACGAAAACTCCGAACGATTAGGCCGACGGGCGCGATTGGGATCGAACCCAGCACCTCCCGTCTACCAGCTTCGAGAGCACAACCTCTCAGCCACATTAAGATATATGAACAATTTTTATAATTTCTGAAAGCTGATTTTTATTTATTTATTTATTTATTTATCTATTTATTATTTATTTATTTATTTATTTATTTATTTATTTATTTTTTTTTTTTTTTTTTTGCATTGCCCTGTGCATGTTTGGAATTTCTTAGCAATTTCTTAGATTTACATTATTTTATTCAATTAAACATTGTACTGTTACAATAAATTTAAATGGAAACTTCACTTCTAAAACAAAAATAATTTAACAACTGGATTTCATTAATTTATAGAAAAATGACATAAAAGGTATTCCTGCGAACGAAATGCCCGTCCTTTACCATGTTTTTTTTTCTTTTTTTAAAATAAATGAATCACTTTTAATTAATTTAAAAAAAATTGTTTACGTTTGGAAAGAAATTTTAAATACCGATAACTCTTAATGTATACATTTTAGAAGGTACACCTTCCCTCAAAAACTAATTTATTTTTAAAGATCTTTCTAAAAACGTAAATTATATATTTAAAATATTTTTAAACATAAACACTACGTCTGATTACTTTATTTTACAATATTATAAGAACACGCATTTTATCAGACAATTAAATGCACTAAACAAACACGAGTGAAAAATTGACCTGGGCCAGGACTCGAACCTGGGACCTTGCGCATAGCTGCAACGCTCTGCGACTGAGCCACCCAGATCGATACGCTCGACGGGAATTTCTCATACTTATTCTTGTTGGAAACAGTCATCTGCCACAGTTTGCAGTCATATTTAATTGTTTGATAAAATGTGTGTTCTCATAATTATGAAGTTTTATTTTAAAAAAATATCTTCAGAAGAAAATGGCTGACTTGCAGATGAAATTTGATGTTGTTATAACTTGTAACTGATTTGTGCTATTATAATACAGATGGTACATGGTCGTTGGCATGTTTTATCTGTTTTGGCATAATTTTTTAATCGCCATGTTAGTTAACAGTTTTTTGCTAATTAAGGATAGAAAATAATATTTTTTTACACTGGATTTTATAAAAGCACATAGATTACGTAATTACTTGTCCAAAAATGTAATCTTTTTTTTATTCTGCTGAATATAAAGGTCTGTAGGTTGTTTGAAAAAAAAAGTTTGCCGAAGAAAAAAGTGATCATTTTAAGTAACTCGATGTTTTTAAAAAAAATCTATATCTCGGTTTATAAACCACTTATGAAGATGAGTTTGGTCTTAAATTGAAGAAATTCTTCATTAGATTCTTCTAGTTTTCGTTTTTTTTTCTGCGACGCTTGGTTTATTTGATATCTGATATTTTAATCTGGCATGTTTTGTTGATTTAACATTCCGAAGTTGATTTCTGTAAGTAAGCAGTAGCGGTCTAGTTCAGTTCTTGGCGTTGTTTGTGTGGCGTTGTTTGTGTGGCGTTTTTTTTTTAAAAACTTGGCTTGGCAGAGCGACCGCCCTGCTTGATTATATATATATAGAATAATATAGAAATAAACCCTCCTTTACCTTGTAATTAAGATATACGAACAATTTTTAGAATTTCTGAAAGCTGATTTTTATTTATTTGTTTACCTATTTATTTATTTTTTGTTTATTTATTTATTTATTTATTTATTTATTTTTTGCGTTGCCTTGTGCATGTTTAGAATTTCTTAGCAATTTCTTAGATTTACAATATTTTATTCAATTAAACATTGTACTGTTACAATAAATTTAAATAGAAACTTCACTTCTAAAACAAAAATAATTTAGCAACTGGATTTCGTTAATTTATAGGAAAATGACGTGAAAGGTATTCCTGCGAAACGTTTGGAAAGAAATTATAAATGCCGATAAGTCTTAATGTATACATTTTAGAAGGTACATCTTCCCTCAAAAACTAATTTATTTTTAAAGATCTTTCTAAAAACGCAAATTATAAGTTTAAATTATTTTTTAAAGCATAAACACTACGTCTGATTACTTAATTTTATAATATTATAAGAACACGCATTTTATCAGACAATTAAATATACTAAACATACATGAATGAAAAGTTGACCTGGGACAGGACTCGAACCTGGGACCTTGTGCATGCCGTGCTGACGCGTTGCGACTGGACCACCCAGACCGATATCCTTGAGAAGCAATTTCTCATACTTATTCATGTTGGAAACTGTCATCTGCGATAGTTTGCAGTCATATTTAATTGTCTGATAAAATATGTGTTCTTATAATTATGAAGTTTTATTTAAAAAAAAAATATCTTCAGAAGAAAATGGCTGACTTGCAGATGAAATTTTATGTGGTTATATTATAACCTGTAACTGATTTGTGCTATTTTAATACAGATGGTACATGGTCGTTGGCGGGTTTTATCTCTGTTTTGGCATAATTCTTTAATCGCCAAGTTATTAACAGTTTTTTGCTAATTAATGATAAAAAATAATTTTTTTTTTACACTGAATTTTATAAAAGCACATAGATTACGTAATTACTTGTCCAAAAATGCAATCCTTTTTTTATTCTGCCCAATATTAAGGCCTGTAGCTTGTTTGAAAAAAAAAAAGTTTGACGAAGAAAATAGTGATTATTTTAAGTAACTCGACGTTTTTTAAAAAAAAGCTATATCTCTGTTTATAAATCACTTATGAAGATGAGTTTTATCTTAAATTGAAGAAATTCTTCCTTAGATTCTTCTAGTTTTCGTTTTTTTTTCTACGACGCTTGGTTTGTTTGATATCTGATATTTTAATCTGGCATGTTTTGTCAATTTAACATTGCGAAGTTGCTTTCTGTATATAAGCATTAGCGGTCTTTATTCCAGTTCTTGGCGTTGTTTGTGTGGCGTTTTTTTTTTAAGCTTGGCTTGGCAGAGCGATCGCCCTGCTTGATATATATAAGAAAAATGTTTTTAACATATTCATTTTTATGAGAGTGTAGCAAAGTAATAAATTAAAAGTGCTAGAGTAGCATTCAACAGTTCTTTTAATGTAGTATATAAGTAAAAGTTTGGATTAATATATCTGCCGATATATTAATCCAAAAAACCTCTTGATAATCCAAAATACCTCTTGAGCTCGACCATACAGTTTTTAAACATGTGATAATGTTTTTTATTTAAATTTAAGCATAATTAATTATTATTTCTGTTTAATTACTATTTTTTCTTTTAATAAATTTCATGCCTAGACAAGATCAATACACCATACAATGCATGATCTTAACTCAAGTAGTTAGGTGCTACGGGGTGCTTTCTGATTATGGAAAAACCCTGTTTACTACATAATTAGAACTTCCAGAGCACGCACAATCACAGCATCATACATGACATGCATATTCGATTTTCTTGATCAGTAAAACCAGCAATCTTTTTTGCAATCCATGGTAGAAATGACGATGTTTGTGAAAAAACAGCACTTTGTGGGTTTCATGACAGCGCTATCTAAGGATTCGCTGCTTGCGATTCAGCCATGCATTGTAAGGCAATAATAGCTTATTTAGATGCATTCTATAACCCATTAAAGATCTGCCATGAGTTTTGATTCACCTTCAATTTCTCTGGAGGAGATTTGGGTCCAATTTAAGACAAATCAACCACCACACTCGCTTGAGCTCAGTTATTTGTAAAATAAAGCTACTTAATTAGAGATTTCTTTATTTTTCTTCTTTTAATTTTCATCCATATTAGCATTCTAGTTCGTAACACTATTTCGCATAAATATAATCCGCAATCAGTTGTTAGGTATTGTGTTGAAAACATTGTTCTATCCACAATCAGAAATCTCCCTGTAGAGCTCCACTGTTTGAGTTAAAACCATGCATTGTATGGTTTTTTGAGCTTGTTTAGACGTGTTCTATCACCCCTTAAAGTTTAACCCATGAGTTCAGGGACACTCTGTATATATATATATATATATATATATATATATATATATATATATATATATATATATATATATATATATATATATAAACTTATATAAATATTATATATATATATATACATATAAATAAAACTTATATAAATATTATATATATATATATATATATATATATATATACATATAAATAAAACTTATATAAATATTATATAAATATATAAAACTTGATGTAAAATTTAACCATTGAAACATAAGAAACTGACCATACACAATGAAATCACAATACCAAAGAGCCGTGCCAAATTACAAATTAAAAAATGTAGTCCTAATAAATGAAACATTATTAATTCAAATAAAATAGAAAGAAAAAAAAGGAAAATAAAAACAACAAGAGTATAAACACAAATGAAAGCTTATAATGTAATTCACTTTTTCAAGGGCAAGGAAATTACATTTATAAGCATAGAACGATTGTTTTCTGTATGACATCAGATTAATGCCAAAAATCATGTCATATCCTGCCCGAACAATCGTTGAAACAAGATTGAAAAACAAGACCTTTTAAAATGGAATATTATAAATCATACAAACAATTTCAATAAGAGTGGGAAAAAGAAAAAAAAAGAAAAATCATATATTACTTACATTAATTATTTAAACATATTCATTAGTATAATTCCATCACATCGTCAAAAAATGTATCTAACGAAAAAGGTTAATTTAAAAGTTAGTTGTAACCAAGAGTTGCAGTTATTTTTATTTAACTACAGAGATTACAACATTTTATTAAGTTAAAAATGAAGAAAAAATAAATAAAAATATATATAAATAAAAACTATGAATTAAGTTACTTTAACTTTAATTTAATGAATTAAAATATCAAGCAGGGCGGTCGCTCTGCCAAGCCAAGCTTAAAAAAAAACGCCACACAAACAACGCCAAGAACTGGAATAAAGACAGCTAATGCTTACTTACAGAAAGCGACTTCGCAATGTTAAATCGACAAAACATCAGATTAAAATATCAGATATCAAAGAAATCAAGCGTCGCAGAAAAAAAAACGAAAAATAGGAGAATCTAAGGAAGAATTTCTTCAATTTAAGACCAAACTCATCTGCATAAGTGATTTATAAACAGAGATATAGCTTTTTTAAAAAAACGTCGAGTTAAATGATCACTTTTTTCTTCGTCAAACTTTTTTTTTTCAAACTACTTACAGGCCTTAATATTCGGCAGAATAAAAAAAGGATTGCATTTTTGGACAAGTAATTACGTAATCTATGTGCTTTTATAAAATTCAGTGTAAAAAAAAAAATACATTTTCTATCCTTAATTAGAAAAAACTGTTAATTAACTTGGCGATTAAAAAAGTATGCCAAAACAGAGATAAAACCCGCTAACGACCATGTACAATCTGTATTATAATAGCACATATCAGTTATAGGTTATAACCACATCAAATTTCATCTGCAAGTCAGCCATTTTTTTCTGAAGATATTTTTTTAAAAATAAAACTTCATAATTATAAGAACACACATTTTATCAGACAATTAAATATGACTGCAAACTGTGGCAGATGACTGTTTCCAACATGAATAAGTACGAGAAATTGCCGCTGAAGGATGTCTGTCTGGGTAGCTCATTCACAGCGCGTCCGAACGGCATGCACAAGGTCCCAAGTTCGAGTCCTGCCCCAGGTCAACTTTTCACTCATGTTTGTTTAGTGTATTTAATTATATGATAAATTGCGTGTTCTTATAATATTGTAAAATAAAGTAATCAGACGTAGTGTTCATGCTTTAAAAATATTTTAAATATATAATTTACGTTTTTAGAAAGATCTTTAAAAATAAATTAGTTTTTGAGGGAAGATGTACCTTCTAAAATGCATACATCAAGACTTATCGGCATTTAAAATTTCTTTCCAAACGTAAACAAAATTTTTAAAATGAATTAAATGTGATTCATTTATTTGGGAAAAAAAAAAAAAAAAAAAAAAAAAAAAAAAAAAAAAAAATACGGTAAAGGACAGGCATTTTGTTTGCAGGAATACCTTTCACGTCATTTTCCTATAAATTAATGAAATCCAATTGTTAAATTATTTTTGTTTTAGAAGTGAAGTTTCCATTTAAATTTATTTTAACAGTACAATGTTTAATTGAATAAAATAATGTAAATCTAAGAAATTGCTTAGAAATTCCAAACATGCACAGGGCAACGCAAAAAATTAAATAATAATAAATAAATAAACAAAAAATAAATAAATAGATAAATAAATAACTAAAAATCAGCTTTCAGAAATTCTAAAAATTGTTCGTATATCTTAATTACATGCTAAAGGAGGGTTTATTTCTATATTATTCTATATATAATAGTAATTTCAGCAAATATGTTAAATTCCATTGCGATCTGATTTAAACTTTAAGATAGTTTATAACACATGATAAAAAAATTATAAAAAAGAATGTCGCGTCACATTTCGGGGAGGGGATGGGGAGGGGCGTGAACAAAATTAGGAAGTATAATAAGGGTATCTGTTTGAAACTTTACTATATTTTATAACACATAACATAAATTTTAAAAATAAAGCCACGTCAAAAATAATAGGGAGGGGCGGAGCGTGTTTTGCCTACACAAGGGGTGGGACACTTTTCTAAATTTTAACGATATCCGTCATGTCACATATCGTTACAAAGGGCTGTGACCACTTATTCATATTATACATCACAGGTGTCACCCCCCACATTTTGCGCCCCCCCCCCCGACACTACTCATGTGATATATCGTTGGAAAGGTCTGTAAAACTTAATCATATTATGCGGGGGGGGGGTGTATTTTCTGAATTTTGCACATATCCCTCATGTGATACATCGTTGGAAAGGTCTGTGACGGCTTAATCCTATTATGCATCTTCGGTGTTCATCCCCCCTAAGTTTGTCCCCCATACGCGATTAGCTTTCACCACCAGGGGGCGCTTTCCTATCTCTGTTTCTATGGGTCAGATCACGACGGGCTACGGCTCATTCGACTCGAGATCGATATAGCTTTCTGATTTTCGTTCGTTTTTTCACAACCAGGGCACTTTCCTATCTCTGGTTCTATGGGCTGGATCACGACGGGGTATAGCTCATTCGACTCGATATCTATAGCCTTAACGATTTCAGTGCCCGAGGTTCATATAGAACAGATTGCGCTACCTGGTAGTGGAAGATGGAACTTGAGCGTGCGCAGCACGACTGCTATACGGTGCCGAAGGCAGTGGGGACCCGTGTCGGAGGTTCGTTTGGTTAGAGGTTTATACTATTCGATGTGCAAATTAAGGGATTATCCGGTGCCGAAGGCAGTGGGGATCCTGTTCGGAGGTTCGTTCCGTTCGAGGCTTTACAAGAGACTGACGTCACGTTTGTTATCAAATGCAGCACTGACACGCTATGTACGTATTTCATTTTTATTCATTTCATGGATAAGTCAGTGATGTTTTTTAACGGAGGAAAACCAGTATTATAACAAGACACATTTAGTATGTTGTTTTTAAGAGTGTAATTAGTTTAATTGAAAAATCTACTGGCATTTCTAGTTAACCCTTTAAACAATGACTGAAAGTAAAATTTAATTAATTTATCGTGTTTAGATTATTTAAATTATGTTTAATCTATTTAAAAAAAAAAGAAATGATATCTACAAAAACAACTTTTCAAAAGTAAAAAAAAAAAAAAAAAAAGTTGTGGCTAAAAAATGGTGTGATATCAAATTTCCAAGCTATTATATTACTTATTTAACTTTTTTTCATTAAATAAGTTATTATATATATAAGTCGAGTGCCTACGTATATGTTAATAGAAATCGTTTTCTCCTGTACTAAATACATCCTAACGAGTTTCTGAAAATGCAATTTTTTTTTCAAATTATGCATGATGGGCTTGGCGTCCATCTTTCCATATTTCTAAGCATCCAAATTTCTAAACTAAAAGCGTAATATGTTTATAACAATTTCGAACTTCAGATTTTAACTACGGACAGATAAATTAGATAAGACTGATATTTTGAGAAATTGATTTTTACTAGTTTGAAATTATTAATTACTCTAAAAAATAAATCGTAAGATCTTTAAGATAAGTCATCATTATCTTAAGACACAATTTTCAGAGCATACAAGTCTATAAATGAAACGCTTAAAACATTTGCTTAAATAACAATTTTGAACTTCGGATTTTAACTCCGGATTTGAGTGCTTAGAATTTTGTGAATAATATGCAAAGATGGCAGCCAAGCCCATCATGCATAATTTTGAAAAAAAAATTGCATTTTCAGAAACTCGTTAGGATGTATTTAGTACAGGAGAAAACGATTTCTATTAACATATGCGTAGGCGCTCGACTTATATATATATAATAACTTATTTAATGAAAAAAAGTTAAATAAGTAATATAATAGCTTGGAAATTTGATATCACACCATTTTTTAGCCACAACTTTTTTTTTTTTTTTTTTTTTTTTTTTTTTTTTTTTTACGTTTGGCTTTCTTTTACTTTTGAAAAGTTGTTTTTGTAGATATTCTATTACTCGATAATTTAAAATTATATCATAAAGATCATCCCTACTATTCTATATATATATATATATATATACATATATATATATCACTGCGATAATTTTTATGATATTTTTAAGTGTTTTACATAACTTTCAGTTTAGCATAAACAAAATTCTTTTCATATCATAAAAAATAAATATTTTTTGCTATTCCTTTTTATGAAACGTCGCAAAACATTAAAGTATTGAAGAAGCATTTACACTTCTTCTAATATAATTTAAAAGTGAATGTTTGGATTTAGAAATATCTGTAGAAAGAACCTCTTGAGCACGATTTCTCAGCTTTCAAAGCTGTGATTATGCTTTTCCTTTTGAATTTCAGCGCAATTCAATTATTTTTATCCCTTTTTTTCTCAGGAGTTTAAATCAGTATTTTCAAAATTTACATAATTTTCTTTGGACATATGTATATTTTTATTTTCCTGTTTTTTGTATTTGTAAATTTCTTAACATCAGATCTGAAAAATATTTTCAATATCCCTATAAATTAAAGCAATGCACCATTAAACAGCTTCTCGGAATCAGGTATATACATTTTCGGATTTTTTTTTCCATTAAAGAATAAAAGTGTAAAGAACCAAAAACTATATCCATATAATCAGAAATTTCCTATACATCAGAATTGTTTTTTGAGAAAATGATGTAGTGTATGTTTTGCAACAGAAAGTTTTTTTTCTTTTAGAAATAACACACATTTTTAGAAATATTTATTTTTTTTAAACCGTGATTCTAGTTTAATAATAGTATAATGCAAGTTTGTTATAAAATATGAAGGGTTATTTTTTAATTATGCGAAAACTTAACTAAATGTAACGAAAAGTTAAATAGTAAATTTATATAACAATACTTTATATAAATATGAATATGCATATCGTCAAGTACTCTAGTCCAAAGAAAAAAAAGAAAGGAAAATAAAAATAGAATAAAAAAACTTCCACTAAAAGGTCACTTCCACTCTATTTTATTACCAAGCTATTCGAGAGATGTGAGATGTACCATTCGACAAGGAATTGTGACTACGTCCCGAATATGAATGCCATCAGCTACATATTAAAAACTGCAACAGCGTTCAATTTTCAAAGAAAAATCCACACGTTTGACATTTTTTGAATTACTTTGAAAAAAAGAGCGACCTTTGGTCAAAAAAGAAAAAAAAAACAGATTTCTCCATACTATTTTATCACCAAACTATTTGAGTGAGATGTGAAACGTACCATTCGACATGCAATTTTGTCTATTTCCTGATTTTGAAAGCCATTCTCTACATATTAAAAACTGTAAAAGCGATTTATCAAATAGAAACACACTTTTTTGTCACATTTTTTAAAAATTCCTTTGTTCAAAATGAAAAGAAAAAGACCACTACATGCTATTTTATTACCAAACTAGTCGAGAAAGATGCGAGGCGTTACATTCGACATGGAATGGTGTCTACTTTTCGAAAAAAAAAAAAAATGCTACTATCTGCATATTAAAAACTACAGCTGGGATTTTTCAAATAGTAATGCTCATTTTTTATGCTGTTTTTTTTTTTTTTTTTTTTTTTTGGGGGGGGGGGGGGGAGCTGCGATTAAACAAAACAAAAATTCCTGTTAAATTTTAGTGGTAATATCCAAGCATAAACATTAGCAGCTGTTAATTAAAAGTTTGTGTTTTGTGTCGGAAAACACTAAAAATAAAATAAAATAAAATAATCATAACTCTGTAAGCGCGGGTCGTAAATGAACGGGGATTGTAAAAATGTTCTTTTACACGAGGCAACGTATTTCTAAATAAAGATTATAGGTATAAAAAACTGCTATATAAAAATTTCAATTTCTGAATCTTCAATGTATACAGCTCCTTGTATAACAAATATCATATCTAAAACCTGACGTGATTGGTACATTTTTTCTAATATTGGAAGTATGTTTCCATCATCAGTGGTTTAAGAAATAATATTGATTTCCTCTATTTCGAATAATTCGGTATACATTAATATTGTATAATAGATTAAGAGTTCTTTTACTTAATGACATCTTCTTGAAATTTAATTTAAAAATACAGTGTAAAAGAAATGTTGAAATTGAAGTCCCCAATTTTTAAGTCATTACCGTGACTTTTCGTTAAACAGACCCTGTATTAATTGCATTCATATTCTAAGCGGTATTTCTTTATTTCTTTCACATAAGGTGGGCCAAAAGAAGGGTTTATTATCCATAGTTATACAGCGAAATATGAGAGTACACATAACTATGAGATAGTGAAGCACACAAAGTTTACCTTTTCCAGAAATGATAGTTGTGGCTGTCTTTTGTTACTCTGCAAATATCCCATCGTTAAATCTGTTTTAGCCACATGTTTGTAAACTTGTTTACTTCGATCAAACCTATTGAGTGCTTATTTGTGTTTCCTCAGACTCTTTCCCAGACAATTTATTTTATTCTTGATAGCAATAGTTTTACACTTGCACAAAGGAATGAGTTTCATCAAACCCTAGACACCAATTAGCTTTTCAGTGCTGCTATAAATCTCCATCGTTCGGCGAACGCAGAAAGGATGATCGACAACCGCGAAATACATGTTAGTCAGGCGCGTAGACTTTAAGCACCTAGAAATACACACTATTAAATTGTCATTAAACTGGTATTTTGTAATTAATATTTTGAAATCTATTCAGTTATGAAATTTCCCAAATAATTTCAATTCAACCTGCATATACAGGAAATAATCAGATTCGGTATAAATCGGCTATGAAAACAACTCTTAATGACAAAATTTACCAAATGTTTTCTACCCACGTCATTTATAGGCTTTATAATGTGATGCACATAAGAAATAACAGACTCGCTAAGTGATATTTTAAAAACCAGCTGCTGGAATTCGGAAAACTGGACATTCAAAACTTTTCGATGGTTGCAACACGAAATTAAAAAAATCGAAAGAACAAGAAAAAAAAAAAGACGGTCAAATATCAATTATAAGTTCCATTTTAAATATCACAGGACAAAGATTTGCGTATAAATGTTATTTGTTTATAATATCCTATAATATTTTTATAGGTTTTTTTAGGGACCACCATGTATTCTTCCTTTCTTTCTTCTATTTTTCATGGTGTCTTTACTACGAGTACAAATTTTCAGTACTCAATCAGGGTTTGTACGCCTCTGTGGATTTGAATGCTAGCTTTTTTCGAAAAGTAACATTTAACTTTGTAAAAACTCCGGCGGGATTTATAAAATTCGAACTGGTAGCTGTGGCTAACCGGAGTAATTACTCAAGTTGATTTGTAGAAAGAAAAGTTTTTTTATTCGAAGCTCGAAGGACAGAGCATTCCTTCTACAGGTTTCATTATTTAAATAAAATAGAACAAAATAAAATAAGATGAAATGCGTGGGTGCAGGTGATTATAAACGAGTTCCATAAAGTCCTCTAATTTCTCCTTAGGTCTCTACACCAGACAGTCTCGTTCCAAACTTAATTTCCGTTCTCTGTATTCGGTGATACAAATTAAACAGGACAGGGTGTCCTTGGGTGATCGAGACGGATCGCTCCTCCGAGTTTTCTTCTCACAGACCTGGCCGTCTGTCCTCCCTCCGTTTCACTTCGCTCTCGCTTCACTGCAAGACTCTGCTTTTTCAGGGTCACGTCCTACCCTTTTGCCTCCGAAGAACCATCTCCTCTCGTCTTCTCTTCTTCCTCTCGCCTCCGAAAAAAAGGGGCGAGGGAAGGTTCCTCCCGGCCTCTTAAACTTACGGCAGCCTATCGTAGTGGATCTCTGGTTCTCATTCCCAGATTTTAAAGGACTTCCCTTGGCGTCCGAAAGTCTCTGGGAATCTCTCCATCTGCGACCTCACAAGGAGAGTAATCAATCCGTTAGTGTCGGACTAAGTGCCAGGCAGTCTCGGTTATTGTTCTTAAAATGTCCACGCCATTCAGCATCGGGAATCGATCGTTTCGTTTGATCTGACCCGACAACTCCTGAGGTCAATAGTAACGTAACTCAGCTGGGATATGGGAAAATATCACAACTTATTTAATGAAGAAATTATGTGTTTACATATAGAGACCACCACTTTACTAAACAAAAATGATATTTAAATCCCCTGAGGCTTACGAATCCTGTTGATCTTTGAAAGCACGTTAAATATATGTAAAACCGTGTTAAGGGACTGTTATGAGTATTACTATTGAGAAACGCATTTTGAAAATTTAGTGTCTACAAGGGAGCAAAAATTCATATCAGGGCTTTTTGACAATTAGCAATCTCCCGGTGATAATAAAAAATACATAATTCTATATAGGATCAATATGTATTTATTAATCCATAATTATTTAACCACTATCTAAAAAATTAGCTTCCGCAACGGTTCCCAGTTTTTTTTTTTTTTTTTTTTTTTTTTTTTTTGCACGTGAACATTGCTTATTTTTATTCTACATTTAATCTTGCATAAACCCGGCTTCCGTAACTTTTGTTTTCGTTCGTTAGTAATATTTTTGTGCTAATTACTAATGATAAATGCGGCACTGATAAGAGTTCAAGTTTTCAATCACTTATTCATTAGGAAAAACCAAGGGATATCAACAGAAAGTCATTGAAAACAAAAAAGTATTAACAAAAAATTTTAAATAGCTTTTTAAGTTATTTGCCATAATATCAACTATATACATATATTTTTACTAAACACTACCATTTACAGACATTAAAGACACATTTTACATATAAAGCCAATGCAGATGTCATTTACAAAAATATACGTTACTTTTTTCCAAATAGGACAAGTAAATCCTTTTAAAAACATTTATATGTGCTAAAAAAATATTTTCACCTATCGTCTTGGGCATCTTCAGTTTTACTGATCTTCGTCATCTTGTTTTTAATGTCTGTAAATGGTTGTGTAAAGTAAAAATATATGTAAAACTTTAAATTAAGCATCCCTAAAAAAGTAAGAAAGCTACATCCATTAATACAGGTTATTGACTTGGTGGGGACAATTAAAATGGTGACTTGTTTGAAAACATCGAAACAACAAGGTAATAACCTTGTAGATCCGTTTAAATAGTTAGTTAAAATATTAACTAAAATTTTTAAATTAAATATTCATAAAAAATAAGAAAGCTACATCCATTAATACAAGTTATTCACTTGGTGGGGAAGAGTTCAACATTAAAATGGTGGCTTTTTTCAAACGTGTTTGTAAGTGAAAACATCGAAACCATGAGGTTCCATTTCTAGAATTACTATAAAGGAAATTATTGTAAAAAAAAAAAAAAAAAAAAAAAAAAAAAAGAAGAAGAGGACAAAATATGCGAAATCGTAAGCTAGTATTAGGAGTGTTGGGGCAAGTTACAACAGATTATCTACAAATTACTACCAGTTTTAGGCGTTTTCTCTTATTTAGCGAGTAGTCTATTTAACTTCCTTCCTTTCGCAAACGTAAATTCTGGTACTTTGATTTTGTGTTTTTCATTTTAATACTTAATATTTTGCGTTTTCCCCACTATCAACGTAATTTTACCAATCAACCGGTTGCCTCACCAGTGGCTGAGAGGTTCTGATCTCAAAGCTGGTAGACGGGAGGTGCTGGGTTCAAACCCCTGTCGCGCTCGTCGACCTAACCGTTCGGAGTTTTCCGTGGTTTTCTTCGAACCTTGCCGTAAATACGGGTTAGGATCCCTTAAAAAGACCCCCATGGAGGACACTCGCCCAAGGGCCTATATCCCTCGTGTTGGTAATTGGCCGTCATAAATCAACCCAACCCAACCCCAATCAACCGGTCCGCCATACCCGGGGATACTTCTATCCAATGTTGGGAATCACTGGTCTAGTAAAAAAATATGCACGAGCTTTATTTCTGTAATTACAAAATAACATATTTGTGAAAAATAATAAAATAGATATATAACTATTTGAGTTATTCAACATAAACTACATTCTGCTTTAAGAGGGATTGTTTCATGTTTCAATTTATGTTTCACAAACAAGGTTTGTACACCACTTAGAATTTTCAAGGAGAATAGCACTACTTTTAAAATTAGAAATCGCTATCTACACTTACAATTTCAACTCTTTCATTAAATTTGTTTTTCTGTATTATAAAAACATATTAATTTAGTCAAATAAATTTACATAACATATATATTCACATTTCTTCATTAATGCCGCCTTACGTGATCACAAGCTACATAAATAAAAATCCTCCCTTCTCAAATATTTCATTTTAAATCTTATTTAAATTTGCCACTAAGCAGATGTGAAATTTTCAAAATATCGAAAGAGTTTATTTATAAAATATTTCATCTGTTTAAAGTAAATGATTTCGCACAATGTGGTTCAATGGCTCAGCGTTTTTCTTTAGTTTAATAAATTGATAAATATCTCTTTTTATATCATTTGCAATGTTGTTGAAATGTAAATAATAAGCCAAACTAAATTTTAGAATAACATCACATTCTTAATCCTCTAATTCCAATGGTAGAATATGTTCTAGGAATTCCGTAATTCAGAAAATATGAATTCGTACCAGGAAATTTCAATAATAAATTTAGCTTTATTTATTGACGGAATGTTTGTTATTAAATGAAGAAAATATTCCTATTTTAAATTTCTAGAATGAATATGGAATTTCTGCATTAAAAAAATCTACTAAGATAGAAACAGTGGTGGTAGCATATATGCTACCATGGGCATTATAGAGTTAAATGTAATTTTGAACAACATTTTGAATGAAAAAAAAAGTTTTGTTATAGAAATTATGTTTTGAGCGTTGTCTTTATTTAGTTAATATGTGTAAGTCAATAACCACGTGTGGTGTAATTCGACAATGAAAACATCCCTTAATGACAAATTTACCAGATGTTTCTTTAAGTATCACGTTTATATGCTTTTTAATGATTGTTTTCGCACAGAAATGCAGTTTTCCTTAACATGTGTACTTCAAGGGAGAACGGGTCAATTCAGGGGATGTTCGCACTAATATTTAACCCCTTCGCGACGAGCATCAATTATATATTATGCACATAATAATTCATTATTCCTACCATTAACTTTGAATAGTAAATTTTTCTTATTTAATCTTGGAACTTGGGACGAGTTCAATATACAGACTCCCTGGAGTAACGGGCTCCATATCTCTAATAATAGAAGTACGGATCTTAGATTTATGACCATAGCCGAAGTCAACAACAATAATTACACTGGGAAAAGTTAAGGGGACACAAAAACAGCAAGAAAGATAAAAATACACAACAAAAATACTGTTTACGACTGTAAATAAATAAAGTACAAATTATAGTAAATTAAGGATATAGAAATAAATAAATAAATATATCTATACTAGGGGAGAGGGGGGCACGTTTGAACATTTTTTTTTTTTTTTTAGAAAATCAACATATTTCTTACTTGAATTATATTTATTGCATTTTAAATATCACATGAGAATAACAAAGTATTTCTTTATGATATGAGCCAAAAATTTAAACTTTTCCAAATAAATTAAATACGTCTTGAGACTTTAAAAAGCTCATAGATTTCTCTTTAATAGATAAATGTATGTCGATCGTAGGTGAACACCTCAAATAATCACTGAATCAGGTAATTAGCTCTTGAAAGGTAAAATATTGTTTCGAAAGCATTTTTTTAAATGAAATTTTATTGAGTTCTTAATAAAGACACACGGTACGCTTTTATTTATTTGATTTGATTACTTATGCTTTCTTTCTACCTTCTTTACATATCATAAAATGAACTTGTTAAACATACAGATTTTTACGACAAAAAATACACTATAATGACTAGATTTTGAAAAAAAAAATTAAAAAAAGACAGAATTTAAAAACTTTTAAACTCTTTCTAATTTTTAATATTTTTACTCAGTTTTTTTTTAATAAATTTACAGGAGTATCCGTTACCACTTTAGTGATTAATTTTACTGTAAATCCATAACTGTATATGATTAAAAAAAATGAAACATCCTTACCTATGCTAAAATTAAGTGAAATCACCAAATTCTTCATATTTACATTTATTAAAAAATGGTTGTATCGCTCTATTGAAAAATACATCCCTAAGTCTATTGAATATACATGTCCGATTATTTAAAAATATATATCATCTTACATATCTTTTGTACTTTAAACATTTTTAATATAGAAGAATTGGAAAGAAAAACATGAACTGAGAAAATTAAATTTAAAAATTGGAACTCTGATACATTTAAAGTGGAATAGATGCAGTAAAGAGCATATTATTTTCAAATATTAATAACCATCAGGTCTTTCGCCAGAATATAATCGGGAGTCTAGATACATTTTCAGCAAAAAATTAGAATATATATATATATACACACAGGGTGTATCTGAAATGCTTCAACAAACTTAGAGGGATGATAGTACTCATGAAGGCGAACAAAAAATGCAATGGAACATGGGGTCGCAAATGACGTTTAACCCTTTCAGGGGCAATGATATGTTTATTAAACCACTTAATTTTAATTCCAAAACGCCACAATGGCACCAGAATTTTGCTAAAATCTTTTCCATTTAATATGTATGTGAAATATAGCCTTTTTCTTATTTACAAACAAATTTTTTTTGTAAATTCCGGTGCCAGTCATTTATTTCAACATTTTAGTATTAAAAGTACTTTCCCCCTGAAAGGCTTAAAGGATAAAAATCGAGAAAATGCGTCTGAAAATGGACTGGCACCAGAATTTACAAAAAAATTTGTTTGTAAATAAAAAAAAAGGCTATATTTCACATACATATTAAATTGAAAAGATTTTAGCAAAATTCTGGTGCAATTGTGGCGTTTTGGAATTAAAATTAAGTGGATTCATAAACATACCACTGCCCCTGAAAGGGTTCAACGTCATTTGCGACACCATGTTCCATTGCATTTTTTGTTCGTCTTCATGAGTACTATCATCCCTCTAAGTTTGTTGAAGCATTTCAGATACACCCTGTATATTTTTTTAAGGTGTAAGTTTTTACCAGATTCAACAACTTTTCGCGCAATTTTTACGCCAAATCTTCATTTCAGCCAATTTTCCGCGAGAATGTGCTTCAACACTCAGCATCATAGCGATCAGCAATATCCCAAACATTTAGCCTCAGCACATTAGACACACAATATATGATTTACTAGATTGCAGTGCGTAATATCCAATCATTTTTTTAATTTGCCAATTTTTATATGCCATATTTTGCCACTTTTTAAATGTCATTATCTGAGTAGTTTGAAAGAATCTCTTTTCAGCTACTGTTGCTAGACTTAAAAATGCCCAAATAATAATGTTTCCAAACATTTTTTCATAAAATTGTATAAGAAAATGTCACTTATTACCATTTAGATAAAAATATATATGCAAAAATTAATGACAAATTATTAAACAAAAAAATTTATCTTCCCTGGGGCTACATTCTTCCCGACAGTTTCAGTCCTGAAGGGGCCAATGTTCCGCGAATAGCAGCGTCTCAAGAAATTCAAAAATTATTTATTCAAAATCAAAAAATATTTTTAATCATAAAATGTGTCAGTATTTTATGCTGGCAGATGCAGTAAATTGATATTTTAGAATTTTAAAAATTCTTTGGTAAAAACAATGGTTTGTATCATTTAAAAGTCAGTATACATTTTGAAATTTTTTTTTAACCATTGGGAAAATGGTTATTGTTTTCTGTCGAGAATGGATCTCTGGACGTCGTCACTTTATTTTTTTATGCGTTTTTAAATAAATTCTGTAATTTTAGAAGAATTAAAAAAAATTCTGTAACTTTAGAAGAATTTTTAACGAAATTCTGTCACTTTAAAAGAATTTTTCTTTGAATAGGCAATAGAAATGCATAAAATTGTTACAAAAATGTTAAAGTTACAAAAAGGATAGATGCAAATTATCAGATATGAAAAATAAAGAAGAAATTTGGTACTTTCGTGTTATAGCGGCCCTCAAAGATGAAATATTTTTGTTTATGTTTTCATTAATATATTGTAAATTTGGTATTTTCCTGTTATATTTTGTTTCTGTTTTCATTAATATATTGTAAATTTGGTACTTTCGTGTTATAGCGGCCCCCAAGGATGAATTGCCAAGCGACCAAGATTTATCGCCAAATTATAAAGCATGTGTGACATTATAATAATATATGATATATATATATATATATATATATATAACATTTCTTGACGTATGTGGCCAAGTTATAGTCATGTAGGTTGCATATATAATGCATATATGATGTATGTATATGACATTTGTATATGATGTATATACGACATATAAGACGTAAATAATGTGTGTAAAATGAAGTATATGGCACCTATAGGAGTGTTTGGATTACATATATGCGTGTATAGGGTGCATATATAAGCTTTGCGATGATCTTGGCGAAATCATAACTGCAACCTTGGCATAATCATAATTGTGGGGGTCGCTTTAACACGAAAGTACGGTATTTTATTTTAGTTATTTATTTATTTTTTAAGCTTTCGGAACATTTTCCCAATGGCTTTTGTAATTTTTTAAATTATATATATATATTTGGTAATAAATTTTTTTTTTCTCAATAAAGTACAATATCATATTAAATATCCATATGATACATTTAATTTTATAAAAAATGTTCACTATGGGAATGAAAGTTTGTAATTAAACGGTGCAAAATGTCTCGTACTCAAAAATCATGTTATTGTTATTCTATACGTTACTGTTTATTAAATAAATTTGTCTATGTATATTTTAAAGTTAACAATTTCGAGATACAAATTAATATTTTTTTGTTTTTGTTTTTTGCTAAAAAAACAAAAGATTAACATATAAAAGAAAATTACAATTTAAATTCTTGAATTAAATTCTGTTTCTCTTTAAAAATTAAAATATTATTAAATTAGTCAAACAAATGTATAAGAAATACACATTCACAATTCTTTCATTAAGGGCACGTTACATTGCCCCAAGCTAATTAAATTCAAGCCTTCCCTTCTGAGATATTTCATTTCAAATCTTATTTAAATTTACAATTACGCAAATATGAAATTTTCAAAATATGGAATGATGTTTGTTAATAAAATATTTTATAGATTAAATTAATTAATTTCGCACAATAGGTTGAATGTCCCAGTCTTATTCTTAAATTTAATAAACTGACAAATGTCTGCTTTTATTCAGTTTTCAATATTCCATAAGAGTATATTAATTTGAATTGCAAATAATATCGCTAACAGGAATTTTAAATAACGTGACATTATTGAAAGTGATTTTGAATAAAGTAGTGGGGTGAAAGGATATGTAGTTTTGTTATATCTATACTAATATTATAAAGGAGTAATTCTTGTTTGTTTGTTTGTAGGGGGTAATCTCTGGAACTACCGAACCGATTTCAAAAGTGATGGTGGCAAATTGATGGTGACAACCCCTGCTCCAACATAGGCTATATTTGATGTCGGTGCCACTAACCCCAGGGGGTGCAGGAGCAAAAAACGTTCTAAAATTGCGATTTTTCAGTTATCACACTGGCTGTCAAGCCCTGAGAGCTTGTCAGCCGGTTCTGTATGTACGTACGTAATGCGATAACTCTTCATAGAAATATCCGTTTTCCTTCAAATTTTGTTTATAGGTTCACTGTGTTAAGGCGCTTCCCTGATTAGTTTTCGGGATTGATTGGTTAAGTATAAAAGGGGGGAACAAGGGGCTAATTCCCCCCCCCCTTAATTTATATAAATGGGTTTTTCATGCAGAATTATTCCGTTTTCCTTCAAATTTTGTTTATAGGTTCACTGAGTTAAGGCGCTTCCCTGATAAGTTTTCGGGATTGATTGGTCAAGTATAAAGGGGGGGAACAAGGGTCTAATTCCCCCCCCCCCCCTTAATTTATATAAATGGGTTTTTCATGCAGAATTATTCCGTTTCCCTTCAAATTTTGTTTATAGGTTCACTGAGTTAAGGCGCTTCCTTGATTAGTTTACGGGTTTGATTAGTTAAGTATAAAGGGGGGGGGGGCTAATCCCCCCCTTAATTTATATAAATGGGTTTTTCATGCAGAATTATTCCGTTTTCCTTCAAATTTTGTTTATAGGTTCATTGGGTTAAGACGCTTCCCTGATTACTTTTCGGGATTGATTGGTTAAGTATAAAGGGGGGGAACAAGGGGCTAATCCCCCCCCCACCGCTTAATTTATATAAATGGGTTTTTCATGCAGAATTATTCCGTTTTCCTTCAAATTTTGTTTATAGGTTCACTGTGTTAAGGCGCTTCCCTAATTAGTTTTCGGGATTGATTAGTTAATATAAAGGGGGGGGGGATCGGGGGGCTAATTCCCCCCCTTAATTTATATAAATGGGTTTTTCATGCAGAATTATTCCGTTTTCCTTCAAATTTTGTTTATAGGTTCATTGGATTAAGACGCTTCCCTGATTACTTTTCGGGATTGATTGGTTAAGTATAAAGGGGGGAACGGGGGGCTAATCCCCCCCTTAATTTATATAAATGGGTTTTTCATGCAGAATTATTCCGTTTTCCTTCAAATTTTGTTTATAGGTTCACTGTGTTAAGGCGCTTGCATGATAATTTTCGGGATTGATTGGCTGAGTATAAAGGGGGGAACGAGGGGGGGGGCTAATCCCCCCCCTTAATTTATATTAATGGGTTTTTTCATGCAGAATTATTCCGTTTTCCTTCAAATTTTGTTTATAGGTTCACTGAGTTAAGGCGCTTCCCTGATTAGTTTTCGGGATTGATTAGTTAAGTATAAAGGGGGGATCGGGGGCTAATTCCCCCCCCCCTTAATTTATATAAATGGGTTTTTCATGCAGAATTATTCCGTTTTCCTTCAAATTTTGTTTATAGGTTCACTGAGTTAAGGCGCTTCCCTGATTAGTTTTCGGGATTGATTAGTTAGGTATAAAGGGGGGGGGGATCGGAGGGCTAACCCCCCCCCCCCTTAATTTATTTAAATGGGTTTTTCATGCAGAATTATTCCATTTTCCTTCAAATTTTGTTTATAGGTTCACCGTGTTAAGGCGCTTCCCTGATTAGTTTTCGGGATTGATTGGTTAAGTATAAAGGGGGGGGGAACGGGGGGATAATCCCCCCTTAATTTATATAAATGGGTTTTTCATGCAGAATTATTCTATTTGCTTCAAAATTTGTTTATAGGTTCATTGGGTTAAGACGCTTCCCTGATTAGTTTTCGGGATTGATTGATTAAGTATAAAGGGGGGGAACGGGGGCTAATACCCCCCTTAATTTATGTAAATGGGTTTTTCATGCAGAATTATCCCATTTCCTTCAAATTTCATTTATAGGTTCACTGTGTTAAGGCGCATCCCTGATTAGTTTTCGGGATTGATTGGTTAAGTATGAAGGGGGGAACAAGGGGCTAATTCCCCCTTATCTATACTAATATATAAAGTAGTAAAGATTGTTTGTTTGTTTGTAGAGGGTAATCTCTGGAACCACTGAAGCGATTTTAAAAGTGATGGTGGCAAATTAATGGTGACAATCCCTGCTCCAACATAGGCTATATTTTATGACGGTGCCACCACCTCCAGGGGGGTGCAGGAGCGAAAAACGTTCTAAAATTTCGATTTTTTCTATACTGAAGGAGATAGAAGCATCAAATTTGGTATGGTAGTTACTTATAACATGTAAATGCTCTCTAAGAACAAATTATAAAAACATTCGAAATTTAAAAGGGTGAGATGAGGAAGAAGCGTTCTAAAAACATTCTAAATTACAATTTCTATGGAATCTCTGAAACTACAGAACCGATTTCAAAAGTGATGGTGGCAAATGGATGGTGACAGTCCCTGCTCCAACGTATGCTAAATTTTATGTCAGTGCTACTACCCGCAGAGGGTGCAGGAGCGAAAAACGTTCCAAAATTATGATATTTTCAATACTGAAGGAGTTAGGAACTTGACATTTTGTATGGTCGTTACTTACAAGATTTAAATGCTCTATAAGAACAAAGTCTAAAAAAATTCGAAATTTAAAAGGCTGAAATAAGCAAAAAATTTTCTAAAAACATTCTAAATTACAATTTCTATGGAATATCTGGAACTACTAAAGCGATTTCAAAAGTGATGGTGGCAAATGGATGGTGACAATCCCTGCTCCAACATAGGCTATATTTTATGTCGGTGCCACTACACCGAGGGGGGTGCAGAAGCGAAAAACGTTCTAAAATTGCGATTTTTGCGATTCTGAAGGAGCTAGAAACTTGAAGTTTGGCATGATTGTTATTTATAAGATCTAAATGCGCTCTAAGAACAAATTCTAAAGAAAAATGATCTAATGATTCTGCGATTTTTCAACTATTGAATTTCTAAAATTACCAAATTTCACCATAGAGTACCATGACGAAACCTTCACGCGTAAAAAGATAATGATAAGGGCGACGTGTCCTGACGTGTATATTGGCTATAGCACGAGTCACAAATTATAGTATCCTTATTATTCTGTTAAAATATAAAAGTGAATTATAAAATGTCAATATTTTGTTTGATTAAAGGTTCGTTAAGAGAAATTGACCAGCGTAGCTTGCTAGTAAATTATAAAATATGTGTTTATATCTTTTGTAATGTTATATTTACGCATCACGTTGTCAGAAAAACTAGTCTTTATACATTAAACTATTCCTAATTTTTTAACGAATAATTTTCGTTCTCCTAGAAACACGTTTTTACCGCGAATTTTTTCCTTAAGTCTGAAAAAGAGGGGGAAATTCCGTTTATTCCCTGTCCTCATGCGTATATTGCCTCTATCAATACTAAACTTAGAATTTATTTTAAAAATTTAAAAAAAAATCTATAAATTAAGATTTTTTTTATCTATTTAAAAACGACAAAACAAAACATAAATTTTTCCGAATAAAAAAAAAAAAAAGAGTAACAATTATTTTTCTTCATTTCATTTAAAAGTATTCACAATTTATTTTTTAATATTATAAAAAAAGTATTCGCATTTAATATATATATATTACTTACAATACACATATCTCCTTGAATTTAATTAAAATTATAATATCTAACACCTAACAATTTAATTAAAAATATTTATGATTCATTATTTTTAATCCTCTATTAATACTAAAGTGTTAAAATCCCAATCACCATCTTATAACCGCGAAATACACCCGAAATTAACTGCAAAATTCACACCTTTCTAAACAACATATTTATCAAACCCTATCCATTTCAAGAAAGCACGATATATTTATTTCAACTCTTCTGAACTTCTGTTAGCGCAATGGTTAACCTAAGAGACTCATAAAGGTTCGTGTTCAAATCTAACGCCGGCGATATGTTCTTGAAAATAATAAAATAATAAGTACTTTGGTGAGAGTTCCTAGATGGCAGCACCGAATAAGTAATGTTTTTTTTTTTTTTAATTTCAACTTTCTTTCTTTCATTAACGTATATTTTACCTCCTGTAATGGAGGAAAAAGAAATGGACATTCTTCAAATAACGGAAACATACCGGCAGACTGCTGCCCGTAAAATTTCCGTGATTTGAAGAAAATATTTCTGAGAGTGCATATAAACGTGTATTAGTTGATTGCAACGCTGTATCAAACACTTTGCTGCATTCTTCCCCTTTTCCCACCCACCAAAAAATAAAATAAAATAAAACACACTGTATAAAATGGACAAATGTTTATAAATCTAGGAAAATACAATATAACCACGAACGAAAATATGCAATAACATCTACCGAGTTACCCACGATTCCGAAAAGTGTGCTTTACCTTTAGAAAACTCAAAAACCAATATAATAAGAGCCTCATTAGCGCACAGGCGGCTAGGCCACGGTCTTGCGCCCACTGCAGATGCGGCGCCAAAATGAGTAAAATGATTTAGTAAACGTTCTTAAATCTCCTAGAAAAATATTTATTACCAGCAACGATATCTAAGTATCAGATACCTGTATAAGTACTGTCGCGAATCCAATTGAATTCCTACTAACAGGAGATGTTTTCATAAATGTATCTTTCTAAGCTGTGTGAGAAAGATGTTTTTTGTTTTCATAAATGTATCTTTCTAAGCTGTGTGAGAAAGATGGTTTTGTTTTTTTAGATGTATTTTTTCCAAGCTGTGTGAAAAAATGTTGTTGTGAGAAATGGTTTTGTAGAATGTTTTTGTCGGCACGGTAGTGATAAAATAAAGATATTCGTTATGTTTTTTAAGAAGACTGTTTTTCACGTATTAAAGTATTATTTTCCTTTGCTTTAAAAAAAGACGAAAGTATTAAAACGGGTAGTTTTAGTGTTTCGAAAATCGCTATGTATGTATTTGCGACAAGTACTTTGTTTTCATGGCAGAAGTGTAGAGGCAGCATAAATTAAGTATGTTGCACAGTGCAGATGGGTGGGCCAAAATGAGTAAAATGATTTTGAAAAAGTTCTTAAATCTCCTAGAAAAATTTCAGTTTCCAGCTCCGATATCTACGTATCAGATATCTGTATAAGTACTTTGTTTTCAGATATCAGAAAAGTACAGGCAGCTTAAATTAAGTATGCTGTTGGTAAAATATTTTTATTAGAACTATCTTTTAAGGTGGTTTTCAAATGACCTGCTCAACAACGCGAAGCTTTCTGACATATTTTCTGACACATTTTTAAACGCAAAGGCATAAAATTGGCAGGCCTGATTATGAAAGCGATTTGTAAGCGAAATGAGTTTTCCATTTTCGATAAATAAATTACTTATCGAGTTATAAGCGATTCGTGTCACATGACAAAATGTATTTCCTAATTGTCATACTGAAAAATCGGGAATGCTGTTCAAAACGCCGACTTTCACAGTATTTTCTGAAAGAGTTTCTGCTTTTACCAAAGAATGAAAAAAGTCTTTAGATTACACAGTTTCCGAATAAGAATTCCTGCCACTTTCACGTACTTCCGAAGAAAGATGAATTAAAAAATGTGTCATAAAGTAGTCAGTTTGGATTTGAGAACAGCTTTAAGAAATATTTCAGTTGAAGAGAGATTTAAGGTATTTATTATGTATCAAACAGCGAAAAAAAAATTAAATTACACGGAGTTTTACGAGCATTTTTATAAAATGCAGGAAATTTTTTTCGAATACTCCCGAAGGAATTTCTAGCTATAATGTTGGTTTGAGGGAGTCCTGAACAGCTGTTAGGCCTTGGGCCCCAGACAGCTTTAATCGGGCTCTGAATGTAATTTCCAGATCTAAAGAAAAACATATAACAACAATTTTTCTTTTGCAGCTGTTGATATTCGGAAACGTTTTCGAGTAGTTTTCGTAGTGCATTAATCAGTTTTCTCAACACGTAACGTAGATTTTTCGGATGCTATCAATTCTCAAATAAGCATTTTCATGTTCCACAAACATTTTTTACAGCCAAACGTGTTAAATTAACAGAATTAACATTAACATTAAAATAAATATTATTTAAATAAAAGTCTAATTCAATCTTAAAGTGATAAAAACGTAACACGAAATGTTTAAAAATGCCTTTTAATATAGATTACATCAATAGTAATATATTTTTGAAAAGATAACATTTGCAACGAAGCCGCTTCTTTTGAATTACCTAAAATTTGGCACGCGACGATTTACAGATTGAAAAAGTAATAAAAATAAAAATAAATAATAATTTTCACATTTTCCAGATTGACCAATTTAAACACCTGCTTGCCTTGGACATGCGATCTCGTGGTTTATGTTTACCATTTTCAAAAACACTATGCGAGGATATTTTACTTATCATCAAGATCTGAAGATGTCACTGTATATGAAACATATGTAATCTATATTAAAAGGTATTTTTAAACATTTCGTGTTATGTTTTTATCACTTTTAGCATGAATTAGACTTTAATTTGAAGTGATTCTATTATATTATTACTTCTATAACAAGTGATTCTATTATATTATTTGTAATATTATTTAGTTACTCTATCACATATAAATAAAGTTACGAAGCTAAAAATGTTTAATTGAGAATTGACAGCAAACTAAAACCGCTATTTCGGTTTGACCAAACTGATTATTAAACTGTAAAAATTATCGGAAATATTTCCGAAAATTAGTGGCAGCAAAAGAGACTTTGTTTTTATAAATTCTTATTTGAATCTCGAAAATATACGCTTCTGAGGTTTTTAAAGATAAAAAATCTCTTTTCAGAATCATAGGTATTTTGAAAGAGGTAATTTTATATTTTTGTTCGTGGTTATATTATTGTTTCGCACATTAAGAGACATTTGTATTTTTTTTTTCAGTGTAATTTCTTTTTGGAGAATCTTTTACAGAATTATTTACTTTTGTATCAGTGGTCTAGTATATTATATATTATCACCCCACGAGATATATATTTTTAAATCGCAGTTTGATGCTATATCTTTTATATCCCCTCTTTCTATATACGGTTCAAATAAGAATTGTGTTAAAAATATTTTTGTCTACAGCCATTTTAACATGACTTCAAGTAGCGGAAAAGCACGGACCTAACGCTTAAAGTGTTTTAAACAATATTCATTACATGGACAAAAATATGCGGATTGTAGTTCTAGTTTATTTTAAAACCTGCTTTTAACACGTTCCAACATAGTCGAAAATTGTGTATGAATTCAGTTTGTTTGTCTGTCTAATTCATGTAAACAGACTCGTATTGTCATGTAATTTAATCAATAAGTTATTGAAGTTTACTATGTCATGTTCGGTATTGAAAATGAAGCACTTATAGTTCGTTTAAAGAGACACTCAAAATAATTTCATTACATTACGGGCTATGGGGAAATTCATTTGCGGTTTATACTATGTTGTTACACTACTTCAAACATATTTATATACTTATATATCACTGAGGTGCACTACAAGAGGCTTGTTATAAAATATTGTGTGGATAGCATTCATCGTTCATTTACAGGGAAACACAGAATAGTTCGGTTAAAGTACTGTCTGTTAACAGTAATTGCTGGAAGTGCGTTTTCAGTTGAGGAACGCGTTTTTAAATTTACCAATTCTTTTATCTATTACTTGGTGTGCGTAAATGCTATAGATCTTATACAGGGCATCACAAAAGACCTCGAATACATTTCCGTTTATTGACGGAACTTCCAGAAGGGGGATTTTAAACTATCCTATACGTTTTCTGACTGAATTGAAATTTTATCATTCTATGTAGTATATATATCTATAGATCTATCTATAGATCATATACAGGGCTGAACAAAAATATTCCGAACACTGTTGGTAATTTCTGAAATTAGTTTTTAGCTCACAAGCTATCAAAGCCTGAGAGCTAATGTGCACACTGGTTCTATATCTACGTACACTGTAAAAAAAATGGGTCTATCTACTAAAAAAAGTTTAGTTTTTCTCACTGATCTTTGCAAATACTACATTGTTTTTTGTATTCTTACTCAGTTACAAGAAAATCTATAAGAATTACTAGAAAACAGCTAGCAACGATTCCGGTTTCTAGTACCGGTTACTAAAAAAAAGCTGTGGAATACAAATATACAAAAAAAATTTTAGTAACATCAGGATTTTTTTTTTACAGTGTACGTACGCATGTATGTATATATGTACGTAACAGCAATAAATCTTGATAGAAATATCCGTTTTGCTTCAAATTTTGTTTATAGGTTCACTGTGGTAAGGGGCTTCCCTGATTAGTTTTGAGGGCTCATTGATTAAGTATAAAGGGGGGAACAGGGGGCTAATCTTCCCCTTAATTTAAATAAATGGGTTTTTCATGCAGGATTATACGATTTTCTTCAAATTTTGTATATAGGTTCATTGTGATAAGGCGCTTCCCTAATTAGTTTGGGCGGGTCATAAGTTAAGTAGAAAGGGGGGAACGGGGGACTAATACCCTTTTAATTTAGATAAATTGATTTTTCAAGCAGAATGATCCGATTTGCTTCAAAATTTGTATATAGGTTCATTGTGATCAGGTACTTCCATGATTAGGTTTGGGAGTTCATTAGTTAATTATAAAAAGGGGTAAAGGAGAGGGCTAATCCCCCCTTAATTTATTGTCGATTTCTTTATTTTTCGAGGGCTAGTATTCTTTGAAAATAGAGTATGATATACAATTAGTGTTAATAGCCTGTGAGCTGAATGCCATCAGTTTAACTGGGCACTTTTCTTTTTTATTTAGTGTGTTATGCTTTTCCCAAATTGTTTGCTCAGACTTCATCTTTCAGCTTACCTTATTAAACGTTAAATATTTGTAAAAATATTTTGGAAGTGTTGGAAAGTGTTACATAATCTATGCTTAACGGATGATTTTTTGTTCTTGTTCTCTTTATTTCAAGGATTACATTTTTTATCCAGCAGTCTCTATTGAACAAAACAAGCTATTTTATCAATATTACATAAAAATAATTATATTCTCATTGAGCAAACAATCATTTTATGGAAGTTTGAAAAAGCCTTTTTGCTGTGTTTTGAAGAGATATGTCGTGAACACACCACATATAATATTAATCAACTTGTTGAATTTTTTCTTAATTTATTATTCCCAGTTTCTAAATTTTAAAATATCAATCTCAAGAAAGAACGTCTAGTTCCATCAGCCAGTTTTTCTTTTGTAACTCTATTACAAAAGTATCTTTATAATTTCAATGACAAAATTTGATTGATATTATATTAATTGAATCTTTCTGTATTAGTTGTTATTTAATTTTTACATTTGTATACAATTCAATTTTCTTGTATACAATATTAGTTTTTGTTGTTGTTATTAGTAAATTTACCAGTATTAGTTTCATATTGTAATGCAACTAATACTGATAAAAAAAACTATATGCATGAAATAACACTCTCGAAACACCCTTAGAACATACTACAGATTAAATTAACATACTCCATTCAATTTCTGATAGAGTTGCAGCGAAGATTGATATAATCTTTTATCTCATAGGTAACATTTATGGATTTAGTTGGGGGGTAAGAAGTGCAGTTATTCCGCGTTTACGAGAAAACATTACCCTGCTAATAGCTTATGACTGAAGGAATGTTATCATCATTTGGCTCAGATATATTAGTCTCGTGCAGAAAGAATATGATACTGACGACAACAGAACATGTGTTTAATTTGTGAAAATGGCAGCCCGGGTAAGATAAAATAAATAACGTTTGCGTGTTCTTTTGGTCTCTTAGATGTAGCATTGATTTTTCTTTTAAAATAAATATATATGGACAAATATGTATGATTCAGTTTGAGAGTTATTCCTCAGTATATTTTTATAAAACTGTGACAAATTGTATAAAAGTTTTTGAAACATTAAAGACAGTATATCATTAGTGAAAAAATATCAGGTTCTTTTGTAAGCATTACTGAAGTGTTTGGTTCTTATTTATTTGCAGACATTTACATAGTTAACATTTTAATGCTACGAACCATTTTTTTATTATTATTTCCAAGATGAATTACATATGTATACAAAGAATTAGGAATTTATTATATGTATATATATATATATATATATAATAATTGTTAATTGTAAAATAGTATGAAATCAAATATTTAATTAAATGTTTATATTTATAACTAGTGTTGGTTCTGTGGTCATTTTAATTTTAATTTTAAATTAAGGAATGCAATATTTTATTTATCTAATCAACTGCCTGTTTAAATTAATTCAACAAAACACCATTAAACTGAAAAAGAAAAAGAAATGATATTTTCCTGAGTGAGATGCATTATTATATATATATATATATATATATATATATATATATATATATATATATATATGTATGTATATCATAGGCAAAAAAAATCATATGATGTAACGAAAATTCAGAAGTTGAAAATGAACAAAAAAGTATTCTTTCATAATTGTTTAAAAAAAATTGTCTTAAATGATTATCTGTTAAATTATAATACGGCTTTCTAGTCTTTCGAGGCAAAATTGTGCTTTACTTTACATTTTCCAGAAAATGGATATATTTATATCATATGATACCTTTATATAGAATTTTTTAGAATAGGATTTTTTTTACTGGTACATCATTTTTTCTAGACAAATAATCAATGCATAGCAGAATTTAACTAATTCTTGATATACGTCTACAATATTTTCAGTTCTGCAGCATTTCCTGGAATTTTTATTTCAGTTTTTTGTTACACATATTCAAAGCTTACAGTCATTATTTCGATAATAAGTCAAATTTAAAACTGTCGGGTGATGATATTTCAGATATACTCATGCAGAATACTCAAGAAAATGTGCATTAATGCGTTATTTTATTTTATTTTAAATATAAGTATATTTTATCTTATTATGCTATAAGAACGTTCAAGGCAAGAAATGGATTCTGTATTTCTGCAAACGAAATATAAGATGAATGGTATTCCATGGCCTCAGAATATCATATGCAAAAACTACATTACAGCTCCAAACTGAGAATAACGGACCGTACACATCATGAATTTTTAAAATCACGGATATCAACTACCAGATATACTCATTTTTCTTTCATAAAATCGTTTAACGTATAAAAATTTTAAAATGAGTTGTGTATCAAAAAATAAATCTATATAGAATATCCCAAAAGTCGTTGACACATTTTAAAATTCAATAAAAGATCAAGCAATTGGCGTACGATAGTGCAGTTTGGGTGAAACTGCTTCTTATGATCGCAAATTTTGTTTAAAAAAATAAAAAAAAATAGTTCAAAAAATTTCTCATAGATGGCACGTTTCGTCTGGAAAGTTATCGAATACGTAGAATGCTTTTATACATAACAATAGCGAAAGACGCAAAATGCGTATACACAGTTTTTGCTCAAACTATGGCAACCCACATTCCAGAAGTTAAAAATACTCGCCTGCATGAATATTATTAGACGAGTCAGACAAGTCAACAAACATTAGTTTGGCGATAATGGAAAAATCGCCAAAAATCTTGTCGATTTTTTTTTTTTTTAAATCGTACCGACCAATCAAATGTTTTTGTCCGCATTATCTTAACGAGGCACTTTATTCATCTTGACGCTTTTCTATTATCATCAAACTAATGTTTGCTGACTTGTCTCACTCGTCTAATCAAACTCAGGAGGCGAGTATTGTTATGTTTTGGAATGTGGGTTGTCATAGTTTGAACAAAATTGTGCCACTGTTATGTATAAAGTCCTTCTACTTCTTCGGTAGCTTTGTAAAAACAGCACCACCTATGGGAACTTTTCGGAACTTTTGCGAAAGACTTTTGTGATACCCTGTTCATTTGTGCAAATAATTCGTATTATATTCGAAAATTAAAAAATCTGTTTTTAATACCCACAGATTAATATAAAATTAAGCGTGATGCATAAAAATTAAGGATTAAGGATAGTAAACGGGAAAATAGCAAAAATGTAATTCAAACTACGCAGTTTGAAAGAAAAAATAAGCACGTAAGACAAAACAAAAGCAACAAAATACAATTATTTTTATGTTAACATTGTCTGCATCGAATCACACAATAAACTAGTAATACTAAATAAAGCTGTACGAAAAAAATATTAATTATATCTAAATTTAATCAGATTCCCTAGTACAAAATGGATTACTTTCACAAAAAATAAAAAAATTCGGAATGTGTTAATTGAATTCACTCAGTATAATGTATATAAATACATAATTTAAAGTATTCTTTCAATTAAACAGGGATGGTTGTATAAAATATCCATATCAAAATATTTAAAAAATAGTAACTTTTAAAAATAAATTTAGTCATCTCTACATTCTTATCTCATTATATATTTTAAAAATCAGTTATCTCAACGTAATATTTAAATGTAAATTAAGTATCGTCATACAAGTCAATAAAGAAATTTTGATTTTAAATTCTAATCCCACATCGAAATATAAAATAGAATAACTTAAAAATTATTCCAACTTTAACTATTATTACAACTGAAATTCAAAAAGGACAGTTGATCTCCAATAGGAAACACATTTATGCTTCGGGGAAAACAAGGAAATGAAGGATATAGAGTCATTTCCCATTTACAAGAATACATATGCTTCCTAATAACTTCTGACTTTAGGAATGTAATCATCATTTAGCTCATATATTTGTCTCCCTGCGAAAAGCCATAAGGGAAAAGTGAAAAATGTAACTAATTTGTGAAAATTGCACTTTAATATATGATAATCGGAGCATTCATTCGACCAGAACAGATTTGTTCTTTTGAAATTAGAAAATACACTTGCAAAGGTATTTAATCTTGGGAAATGACATATCAATGTACATTAAATTAATTTTTATATATTTTTAAATATTCTCCAAAATTCGAAATGAGATTGAATACTAAGTTCATATCTATTAATAAAAGATAGGATGACGTTTTAAGAAGATTTTTGACAACGTTTTTAATTAGCTGCTGTGGAAGATTATCAATTTTTAAGGAGTATGAGATAAATTTTTAGCACCTCCAGGACGTGGTAGTAATTGATTTCGAGCTATTTATATTTAATAAATTTACTTCTATTTAATCATTTTACCGTTTTCCCAAATGTCTTTGATAGCTATATTAATGAATACTTTATTAGAATGCAATACAATTTATACGCAAATATATATATATATATATATATATATATATATATTACACGGAAAAACACAAAAGAAAAATTGTAATTAAATTTACTGATGCATTACAAATGACGTAATATTTTAAATAAAGTTTTGTGAAAACAGCACTATATTACGTTTTTTTAATAATATTTACTACAAAAAATTACAGAGATGTTTAACCTTTTTAGTGCGAGAGTTGACTAATGTCGACATCTAGGAGTTGGGTGCTGTAGACTAATTAAGCGTCGACAAAAGTCGCCTAGGCGTTCACGGGCTTAGCAGTAATGACGCTTGGGCTTAACAGTGTGTCATGGGCTTAGCAGTGATGACGTATTGCGCCTGCGTAGTGCAGTGATTTGGCTTTAACCAAAACCAGTAGCGTGCTTTTCGTATAACCATAAGATATGATTTTTAGTTTTGTATTGGGTCGTTCGAAAAGTCGTGTCCCTTGGGGAAAATCAATTCGTACCGCAAAATTCTGCCCGGTAATCAGATAAATAAATCGCTTTTTGGGTAAAAATATTCCGCACAGGGCATTAATCCTCCCAAAAAAATTCCGCACTGAAAGGGTTAAGGAAATTCAATAAAAATAAACAGTTACCTACTATTTCAGAACACTTTTGCGAATTCAAGTAGCGTTTCCTAAAATTACGGGCAGAAAATGACCATTTAATTAAGAAGTGCTTCTGTAAATCTTGGAAATGTATTGCTTTTGAGGCATCCGAAAATAAAGGAAAGCTTATCATAAGCGTGAGTAACTCCGAATGAGTTTGGTGCAGCTTGTCCCCAATGGGACATTGTGTCATTAAACCTCATGCAACCGAATGAGGTCATGTTACATTTTCGTAAACCTTTCGCTAGATCAAGAAACATTTCGCTTTTTTTACGTACTTTTTTTTTACTTACATTTCTGTAGGTATGTGACAGTCAAATTTTATAACTCATTTTTCACTCATTTCCTCTTGACGTAGAGCTTTGAAATTTGGAATATGTATGTATTCCGGAGAGCAATACGTGAATTGAACATTATTTTTTAAAAATTCGATCCCTAAAGGGGGTCAACGTCGCGTCGGCCAAAAACTTGCATTTTCCCCATAGAAATAACGTTACGATTGTTTAATTGAAAATATACCTCCATCATTGCAACATTCATCCCTTTACACCCCATTGTTGCCCGCATCATTATGACATCAGCATTGAGCGACGCACACATTTGTGCTTTATAATATAAGTTGACATTTTTGTGAATTTTAATGAAAGTATGTTTATTTTATTTATTTATTTTTTTTTATATTTAATTATTTGTAGTGCAGCTGCAGAATAGTTGACATATTTTGTAATTTCTATTTATAAATCAGTTTATCACTAGCAAAAAATCTTGAATGTGTGTTAATCGTTAATTATACTTTTCCCAGTAGAACAAGATGTAGGTAGTGCGAAAACAGCTTCAAAGAATGCTTCCTAATTTCTTTTCGTCTAAACGAAGAAATTCTTTTCACATTTAATAAACGAATAATTATTTGGTTAATAAATTAACATCGTTACATCAATTTGATTTATTCATTCATGTTTGCTTTTAGAAAGGTTACGAATATGATGATAAAGTAAAACGTTCGATTTGTTGAGGATAAAATCTAACTTCTGAGGTCATTAAAAGCTACAAAAATAGATAAAATAACTAACCCTGGAAGAAGATATTGAATGTATTGCAAGCTGCAGTTGATAAACGAATATGTCCTATTAATCATCTACATGAATTTAAACAATATAATTAAATATATAGGGTGAACCAAAAGTCTATTATAATAATTCATTACAAGAAAACCGTTTGTATAATAATGTAACTTGTTGTATCCTTAAATAAATCAGTTTTAATAGTTTTTTTTAATATATGGAGCACACCCTAGCACAACACCCTCGCCTCCGCATTTTCCAGATATTACTCCTCCAGATATTTTCTTTTGGGGTTATAGCAAGGACAGAGTCTTTGCCACACCAATTGCTGATGTCGAAGTACTGAAGAATAGGATGCAAGCTTATGTGTCTGCTGTAACAGAAGACTTGTTAAACACTTGGCGGGAACTAGAATACCACTTAGACATTCTCCGAGCTACCAAGGGTCATGTTGAAATTTACTGAGGTATGTGGTCTTATAAAATTTTTTATAACAGTACTTACAAACAAACATATGTCTAATTATAAATATTTATACTCAGGTCAAGACTTTTGTTTTACCCTGTACATTAAAATATGAAAGATGAAGGCAGATAAACGATGATAGTCACAAATATTTAGATGATATCCAATGGTTGGAGTATCATAGTTGAAATTGTTCCAACAGAGAGAAAATATGCCAGGACTCTAACCTGGCACTTTGGTTTGCTGTACCAACGCTCTCCCCACTGAGCTATCCCGAAGATATCCCTGCTGGCATATTTCACTCTTATCTGTTGGACAAGGCTGCGAATTTCAGCGCTTCATTCATACGAGCTATAGCTTTAGCATTTTAGTGGGGAGAGCGTTGGTACGGCAAACTAAAGTACCCAGGTTCGAATCCTGCCCCGCATATTTTCTTTCTGTTGGAAACAATCTCAACTATGATACTCCAAACATTTTATATAATTTACCTAGTTGAATATACTTTCCTCTGTTCATTATTTAGATGATAATTATTAATTTTTTTTTCCTCCTACGAGGAATTCAAAGTTTTTAAAAGAGGCTTTTTACAGATTTTTTTTTCGAAGGGCTATCATCTTTTTTGCTTTGATTGAAGTTTGCCTATAACAATAGTTTTTCTCTCAAGATAATAGAAGGCACAGTCTTATCAAATTTAACAAAATGTAGAATATATTTGTTTTTATATTTATTTCTTTACATGTTTTACAAGTTGATTCTTCTGCACTATAAAAAAATTACAAATGTTTATTAATCTACGAAAATATAACATAACACAAAACGAAAATATACAATAACAGCTTCCGAGTTATTCACGATTCCGCAATGCGCTCTTAAACATTAAGAATCGAAGAATGCAATATATTTTCAATATTTAAAGAATAATTTATAAAAACAAAATTTCGTTTGCTACCACTGCTTTTCGGAAACCTTTCCGTATAGTTTTTATAACGTAAGAATTTCTTTCTCAAATCAGAATATCGGTTTTTAGGAAGCTATTAATGTTCATTTAATATTTCATTTATAATTTCATTTAATATTATGACGGTCACAAATATTTAGATGATAATTATTCAACATTTTTTTCTCCTACGAGGAATTCAAAGTTTTTATTAAAACTTTTATAATATCGATAAGGAGAGATAGACCTCCTTATCGACTAAAAGGAGGCTTTTTAAAGAATTTGCTTTTCGAGGGGTAATCATCTTTTTTGATTCGATTGAAGTTTGCCTATAACAATAGTTCTTCTTTCACGATAATAGAAGGCACAGTCTTATCAAATTTAACAAAATGTAGAATATCTTTGTTTTTCTATTTATTTATTTACATGTTTTACAAGTTGATTCTTCTACACTATAAAAAAATACAAATGTTTATTAATATACGAAAACATAACATAACCCAAAACAAAAATATACAATAATAGATTCCGAGTTACCACGATTCCGCAAAGCGTTCTTAAACATTAAAAATCGAAGAATGCAATATATTTTCAATAATCAAAGAATAATTTATAAACACAAAATTTCTTTTGCTGCCACTGATTTTCGGAAACGTTTCCGAATAGTTTTTATAACGTAAGAATTTCTTTTCTCAAATCAGAATATAATTTTTTAGGAAGCAGTTAATGTTCCTTTAATATTTTCAGCTGCGTAATTGAATTTATAAGTGCAAGAGTAACAAAATACTATTAAATTTAATCTTATTGCTAATGCTGTTAATTTACCATATTTGTTTATAAAACATGTTTGTTGAACATGAAAATAATTACTTGAGAATGGATAGCATCCGATAAATTCCGGGTTGAGAAAACTGATTAATAACTTTAAAAAACTGCTCGGAATCGTTTCCGAAAATATGAGGCACCAAAAGAAACTTCGTTTTTATAAATGCTTCGTTAAACTTCAAAAATATAATAGTTTCTGAAGTTTCTGAAGATAAAGAACGCTTTTCAGAATCTTGGGAAACTCGGAAGACGTTATTGCATATTTTCCTTTGTGGTTATGTTGTTATTTTCCTAGATTAAAAAACAGTTGTCTTTTTTTAAAGTACAGCTCGAGATTAAAATGTCTTATTTTCCTAAACCACAAATAAGAACCATTAGATAATTTAAGGGGCAAGAACATGTTGAAGGTTAAAAAAAAAATCAATTTTTCAAAAAAATTAGTATGGATACTTTGAAATGTTACAACTCCACTGCAAAAAATAATTTTACAAGAATTTCAATTAGAGCAGAAGTAATCGCTAAAATGTCTTATCATTGAACGCAAATAAGAACCATTAGATTATTTAAGGGAGAAAATCATGTTGAAAGAAAAAAAAAATTAGTATGGATACTTTGAAATGTTACAAATCCACTGCAAAAATAATTTCACAAAAATTTCAATTCAAAAAGAAGATATCGCTAAAAATGTCGTATTTTCCTCGACCCCAAATAAGAACCATTAGATTATTTAATAGGAAAAAACATGTTGAAAGTTTAAAAAAATCGATTTTTTCCAAAAAAAATTAGTGTGAATACTTTGAAGTGTTACAAATCCAGTGCAAAAATAATTTTACAAAAATTCCAATTAGAACAAAAATCATTGTTAAAAATGTCTTATTATCATCGACCACAAATAAGAACCATTAGATTATTTAAGGGGGGAAATCATGTTGAAAGTTAAAAAAAAAAAAAAAGAAAAAAAAAGATTTTTCAAAAAAATTAGTATGGATACTTTGAAATGTTACAAATCCACTGCAAAAAATAATTTTACAAGAATTTCAATTAGAGCAGAAATTATCGCTAAAATGTCTTATCATCGAAAGCAAATAAGAACCATTAGATGGGAGAAAATCATGTTGAAAGTAAAAAAAAAAATAAAAAAAAAAAAAAAGATGAAAAAAATTAGTATGGATACTTTGAAATGTTACAAATCCATTGCAAAAATAATTTTACAAAAATTTCAATTCAAAAAGAAGATATCGCTAAAAATATCGTATTTTCCTCGACCCCAAATAAGAACCATTAGATTATTTAATAGGGAAGATCATGTTGAAAGTTTAAAAAAATCGATTTTTCAAAAAACAAAATTAGTATAAATACTTTGAAGTGTTACAAGTCCACTGCAAAAATAATTTTACAAAAATTTCAATTAGAACAGAAATCATTGTTAAAAATGTCTTATTATCCTCGACCAAAAATAAGAACCATTAGATGATTTAAACAAAAATGAGTGTCCAATTCTTAAACATAATTTTGACAAATATAATGGGGAAAACTATGCGCACAAGATTTTCAATAAATTGTTCTAAAGTATTATATCTGTACAGCAATTATATTTTTCTGTTGCCCTGAAACATTGAGAAGGAAATCAATGTTTTACTGAGACAATCTCTGTAAGAGATCTACTTTTACTTAATCCACAAAGGACTTGTCCACTAATAAAGGAAATGACCATTCGATAATCTCGAAGGAGCAATAATCGTACTTTGCGGAACTGTTCCTCTAACATTCTCCCGTGCCACCCATACTCATAATTGAATAATGCCATAACGTAAATAAAATTCTGCTACTGTTTCTTTATTGAACCCATTACGTATCGTATCGGGTAAATTCAGTAAAGATAGCTGAACTCCTAAGTCTTCTATCTGAATTATTATCACGCAATTGAGCTAATGACCACAATGAATCTAGATGTTTATCTCACAGGAAGACATCGGGAATATTAGTAAGATTTAAAAGTAATTGATTCAATACTGTATTATTTCCCTAATAAAATTTATTTTGGTATGATCTTTTAATAACAATAGAAAAAGCAAACCAAAGGGGTTTTTAATTGAAAAAAAAAACATTATATTGAAATAATAGTGAAAGATCATTGTTGATGTGGATTGCAAAATAAAATATGAAAATGAATCGAAGTCGCAAAGAAACAAAAGCTGAATACAATATAATTATTTTATAAACAAATGTTGTAGAGGGTAATTAAATCAGAAACACAAATATAACTTCGTTATTTGAAGATAACGGGAGCGTATAAAACACATTAAATGGGTATTTTAAGTTAAAATATACATTAAGTTCATAATAAATACAGCTTTAAAAAAAACAAAACATTTATTTTGACGTTCTCAATTAATGAAAACAAAAATTATAATTAAAATATTTATTTATGTTAATCAAACTAAAATATTTAAATTAGATAATGTTTCGGGCTAAGGCAGATGGTAAAAAATAGAAAAGAAAAAAAATAATAAACCAATAAAGAACTTTTTATTTATGATTTTTTATAATGAGTTGCATTTAGCATCACATCTTCTCCACAAAATCCCTTAAAAACAAATCAAACAGTGAATCAAATAATTTTCTTATACATTATTTATAAACATTTTAAATTCTGCTGCTACATTTTATACTAAAAATTATGCAGAAACATTCATTACATTGGTCACATTTCAACAAGCCTGGATTGAACAAGATTGATTGGAAATACATTTGGTCATTTTCTAGTTATCCTAAGACTGTATAGGCTCATTGCTAAGAGCTTGAGAAATATCATGCTTTGACAAACATTGGGACCCTTTTCTAATTAACCTGAATCTGCACAGTCTCTTTGCAATAGTCTTATAACTTATCAGGCTGATGTAAAACAACTGGTTATTTTTCAATTAGCTTAAAGTTGCATAGGATATTTGCAATAAGACTGAAAATTATCAGGCTAATTGAAAAAAGGCAGATAATTTTAAAATTAGCCTGGATCTTTGTAAAAAGTCTAGAATCTTTACAAATGCCTAATTTTTCAATTAGCCTATGACAAACACACACACACGCACACACATATATGTATATGTGTGTGTGTGTGTGTGTGTAAGCCATGGCTCTAGAAATAATAATAAAGATATTTAAACAAAACAAAAACAAGAACGAAAAATCATGCGTCAAGCATAGATTATGTAACACTTTCCAACGCTTCCAAAATAATTTTACAAATCATTACCGTTTAATAAGCTGAAACATAACATCTAGATAAACAATCTGGAAAACGCATAACATATTTAAAAACGTAATTCCACGAATTTCCAAAATATACAACATTCGGAAAAATTTACGAATACTTTTATTCAGCCCTGTATATGATCTATAGATTTGTAATAATCTTTGCAACAATCTTATAACTTATCAGGCTGATGTAAAACAACTGGTTATTTTTTCAATTAGCTTAAAGTTGCATAGGATATTTGCAATAAGACTGAAAATTATCAGGCTGATTGGAAAAAGGCAGATAATTTTAAAATTATCCTGGATCTTTGTAAAAAGTCTAGAATCTTTACAAATGCCTAATTTATCAATTAGCCTATGACAAACACGCACACACGCACACACATATATGTATAAGTGTGTGTGTGTGTAAGCCCTGGCTCTAGATATAATAATAAAGATATTTAAACAAAAAAAAAAAAAAAAAAAAAAAAAAAAAAACGCGAAAATATGACTACGTAGACGTAGAGCCTACGTAGCTATTCTGTATTACAAAGATGTCTGACAAAGTATTACAACCAAACAAAACAAAACAAAAAAATTCGAAAATATGACTAAGTAGACGTAGAGGCTACGTAGCTATTCTGTATTACAAAGATGTCTGACAAAGTATTACAACCAAACAAAACAAAACAAAAAAAAAACGTGAAAATATGACTACGCAGACGTAGAGGCTACGTAGCTATTCTGTATTACAAAAATGTCTCTGAGAAAATATTGCTACAGTTTAAAAGTATTAATATTAATTCTTCTCTTATACCTCATAATTCAATTAATTTTTTTAACTAGTTATAAATATAAATCAAAGGAGTCATATATAAAATTCCATGTCAAAGTTATAATTCTATCTGTAATGGCGAGACATTATATTAATGGAACATTAACACTCATTTAAGACAGGTACTCTTAACTCGAAATTTGTTGTACATGCATTAGAGCAGAGTCATATTCGATATTTGGGGAATGCACAGTTAATTAAGTCAAATTGCAACAATTACGATAGCCGTATTTTTCTGGAGGGGTGGTTCAAAAATTGGGATGAATCGCCTATGAGCGAAGCAGCCCCGATTCCACCACAATATATTGTTTTACTCTGATTATAACTATAACTGATTTATTTTGGCTCTCTTTGTGATTGTTTGTGTGTCTGTAACGTTGTATACTAATGAGGGATTCAGAATTGAATACGAAACTTCTAATTTATTTATTTATTTATTTTTAAACAGTCTGAAAACAGAACATTCTGTTTGCGTAATGCTCGTATTAAATTTAAATATTATTTTTAGGTTTACCAATCTTCAGGCATTTGTATGTAATTTTGAAGAGCAGTAGTAGTATAAATGTGTCTTTTTACATTACTATTATCGTTAATTAGCATTATATTTCTCTTAAATAAATTTATTTGTATTGTCAATAAAGTATATGAATTAACAGTTATCATTACAAACATTGTTAGTTATTATCTTAAAAAAAACACATATGATATAGTTCGACGTTGTAATAGATGTAACCCCTATCTAGTTCTCCTGCACACATTTCTTTTAACATTTATTCATTTTTTCTTTCCTATCTTTCATTTCCCGTCTCCTTGTTTCTATTCTTCCGAGAAAACTCCTATATATCACTTTAAACATGCAGATACAATCACACTACACTGTCTCTCTTAAAAAGCTATTTCAATCTCTGGAGCTTCTTCAGTACTTTTTTTTGTATTTGCATTGTACAATGTAAATACGTATTTTAGTATATTTTAGTGAATATCTGAAATTGTATCAATTTTAACGTGTTAATTTATAGTTATTATTTCTAAACATATGAACTCAAAAGTATACACCGTATTTTAGAAATAAATTTGGGCATATCATGGCTTGTAGAAGGTGAAAAATACAGTATCCAATAAAATAATAAATTGTATCACATCTCATAAACTAGGGAAAAGGTTGTTCAATAATTACAATATATCTTTCTTTGATTAGCCGCCTCGATAGAGGGATATGAACATTATAAAAAATGAATGGGAAGCAAGGGTTAATATTTGTTAAACAAACAATAGTTATGCATTGCAGACCTTAAGGAAGCTGTTCACAATCCCTGGGCATCTATTTCCACATCATAACAGTTGTACAACAAACTGTTACAACCAGGTGGAACAGCGTTGTTTAGTGTCACCAAAATAAAGGTTGTTATATTACTTATCAAAATTGTCTCTATTCTAACTCAAAAGCTGTGTCGTTATAATTATGACCATTAAACATTGCAGTATTTCATGCTTAAAAATTTTTTGTTTTTTTAATATATTTCTATTATTTTTTAATAAAAATAAGCAAGTCAGTTTGGAGATAAATACATTTTATTTAATGCTTATTAATACTTTGAGTTATATAAAATTCATGTTTCTATACATTTTTTAGTGTCCTTTGGCTAGGGGTTTATTCGATTCATTAAGTAAAAAGTTTCTTTCATTAAATAAGCCATTCTAAAATACTGGTATTCATTCTAAAATAGTGGTATTCATTCTAAAATAGTGGTAGCATGTTGGCACGCTGACCACATGTAGAAGACGTTTATTTTATAACATTAAATCTCATACAAAAGATACACTTTTGCAGAAGCTCAAAGACCTTTATTTGGCTTAAGAAGATGGACAAGATAAGGATACAGATGTTTCACAACTCTACGAAGGAATTTTCATTCTTCTTACAGTTTTACAAGATAAGGTTTCATCCTTTTAGATATGCTAAAAGTATCTGAATTTAAATGGACCCACTGTCAATTTTCCCAATTTCTCAGTAGCGCTGAGGTGTTTGCTAATTCACCCAATAATGGTCGCAAACGGTAAAAGAAGTTTTTCAAAACTGATATTTATAAAATCACACCTGTGACTCATCGTGTTTCAAGACCTCTAGTGGGCTTAGACCTCATGTCCATTAAATAAGACATTTCAAAAAATATTGACATTGAAATCATAATGAATAATCTTGCTGAGTATAAGACAAGGAATTTTCCGGTGTACGCTATTGAAAAACACAAATGGTTCTTAATTTACGAAAATATATGGTATAACCACGTACGAAAATGCACAACAACCGTTTTCGAATTACCCACGATTCCAAAATGTGTTATTTCTATTTAAAAACCTCAAAATCCAATATATTTTTGAAATTTAAAGAAGCATTAATAAAATTAATCTTTTTTTGCGTCCACTGTCTTTCGAAAACATTTCCGAGCAGTTTTATAATGTATTAGTCAGCTTTCTAAAACCGTACTTCCGGTGATTAGGATACTATTTATTCTCAGTTAACATTTTCATCTGCGTAACGAAATTTATATATGTAAGAGTGGGAAAATAACATTAACTTTAATGTTAATGTTAATATTGTTAATTTATCATGTTTGTCTGTAAAGCATGTTTGTTGAACATGAAGATGGTTCTAGAGAATTGTTAGCATACGAAAAATATCTATTTCAGATTGAGAAAGCAGACTAATAAACTATAAAAATTAATCGAAAATCATTCTGAACATCAGTGGCAGCAAAAGAAACGTTGTTTTATAAATGATTATTTAAATCTCAAAAACATAATGTATTCTATAGATAAAGTAGTAATTTTGGAATCGTGGGTAACTCGGTAAAGGTTATTGTATATTTTGATTTGTGCTTATAATATATTTACCTTTGCGTAAGAAACATTTGTTTTTATTTTACAGACTACATGTCGACTACAAAATTCGAAAGAAATAACATTTCTTTTCGTCTAACACATATATTTTCGTATAGAGTTCTTTGCATTTTTAAATCCCAAAATTTGTGATAAAGTTTTGCGATTATACAAAGACACTATATGGACATAATGGTATTCAAAGTTAAAATCAAGTTATTTATCTCGAATTTTGGGGTCGACTTGTACATGGCAAAATACGGCATTATTATCAAGACAAATCATAGTTTGAATCAACATTATAATGCTAAGTTAACCTTATTAAATGTGCGTTAAAGTTAACCATATATGTTTTAATTGTAAGATATCAAAGCATTTTTATTGTAATTCTTTTAATAAATTCACCTTGCTTAATGAATATTGGTGGCATTTTCTTACTTCTGAAGTTGTTGCTAAAGTACTCTACTAAACTGAAATATATTTAAAATCACGAAATGAACTGAAGCACTTTTTTACCAACATTTTTCTAATAATGAGAGCTTTTTCTGTTTTACTTTTGCTACTTTATAACAGATTTATTGCAAGTCACTTCTAAATACAAAAATATTTCACAAGTCGGATCACGTTGAAATGAAAAAAAATCATAATCCAGCAAATGAATGCTTTAAATAGTGGACTTAATTTACTTTTCTAGTGGCGATCACATGCATAGAAAATAAATATTTAACGGAAAAAAATAATGTTAGTTGTAAGATAAAGCTACATATGTGGGAGGAGGGGCGACAAAGTAAGGTTCTGCCCGGGGGAACAATTTACCTCAGAACGCCCCTGCATATAATAGTATATGTGACAGTGTGCTAAAAAAAGATTTTATATTTTTTTGATTTCTATAACATTAAGTAATACTCTTTAAAATTAAATTTCTCGCACATCCCATCTCTATATTTTCTATAAAATAAATTATTAGTCGTAACACTGTCAAGAAAAAAAATGGAAAAAAAAGTAAAATAAAAATTACACAAAATACGTTCTAAATATGGGACAAAATTGAAACATACATCTTTTTTAATGTAGATGTATAATTCTCAAAAATCTGAAACACTGTTTTCGAAATTAAAAGCGTTTTTTTCGGAAAGTTTATTTTAGATATATGGTTCACTTTATTGTAATTTTTTGTTAAATATTGTATCAAACTATTGATATCTATTACATTTTCTTCAATTTAGATTTTAAAATATTTATCAAAATAGTTTTTGGTTATGGAATTTACATCTATGAAATACAGTGAGAAATATCAAATGTTAAACAAAAATGCTTCATGATAAATCAAAAGATTAAAAGTTTGAATTTAGCTGATTAAATTTGCGTAATGATTTAATTAAGGAAAACTAATTTAATATATTTTTAGAATTCTCGTTGCATAAAATGCATTAAAGTATGTTATTTGCATTCTATTTTAAACATAGGTAAAATTATACTCATTAATTATATGTGATTAATTTAAAACTTGTTCTTATATATGATAAATATGAATGCTCGTAGAAAAAAATATTTTAATAATAAACAATTTCAGAAAAAATATCTCTCACAAAAATACTAAGTTATTACCCATTTCTGTCTTTAGTAACAAATGATACGTACCCTAAAGTAAATGAAATTTTCTTTCCTTTTGCTTAACTTTTGGCAGTATGAATAAAGACATGGTAAATTTAGGAGTACCAACTGGAACTATATTTCTTGTAAGTGAAATATAACTGTACAATTAGGGTTAATGGCCTCCTTAGGTCCAGATAATGATCTCAAGGGAAAGCATCTTAAATATTAGCTTGACTTGAGAGTACAATTGGGTTGGTTCTGTTGAAATGTAACGAATAAATTTATCTAATGTTAGAGCTAAAAGTTTTAACATAAATAAGTATGTTATAAAAAAGATTTACAAAATTATGAATTTTTTTTTTTTTTTTTTTTTTTTTTTTTTTTTTTTTTTTTTTTTTTTTTACATTAAACAACATTATGTTTAACAACTAATTTCAGTTTAGCAATTTATCGTGATACGTGAATTTAAATGTGTAATAATGATATATTTAAGTAAAAATCAAAAATATACAAAGGAATGATTTTTAAAAAACGTAAAAAAACTCTATTTTATAAGCTCTGTTTCCAGGTCTATTTACTAATCTCTAATAAATATAGTAAATTTAATATATTTCTGATTTGGAATAGAAAAAAATGGAACAATATATAACTCCTGAATAAACGAGAGTGGATCAAATACTACAGAGACATTTTTAAATATTTATTATTTTCAAAATATTTTTTTCCAAAATTCACCGAAGTTATTTTTCTGCATAACTCTTTTTAACATCTACTCACTTTATTCAACAAATTAGGAGTTTTGTTCTATACTTATGTAATAAAAAGAACTAGGACGTGTTTAGTCCATACGACACAAAAATTCTTTGATTTCTTTGACTGATCAAAATCTTATTTCTTTAAGAGGCTACTTCACTTAGGCGAAAACACTCGCTCGCTAATGTTAATCCTATGGGGAATTATTTACGATATCTCATTCAAATTTCAATATTTTTAAATTTTTTTTTTTTTTGCATTGGATAGATGATGTCGATCTCTATGCAGGCTCTTCTTTACTTTTTCGATTTTTGTTGCAGTTTTTTTTATATTGAAGATATTTTCACTTTCGAAACCGGTTCTGAAAGAAAATGTATCTTAATAAAAAAAACTTGTAACCAAATCGAGAAAGTACAAAAGAGTGTGCATAGAGATTGACCTCAGCTATCCAATGCAAAAAAAAAAATCATTTAAAAATATTGAAATGCGAACGAGATATCGTAAATTACTTCCAACCACAGGATTAACATTAGCTTGCATGTGTTTCCGCCTGAGTGAAGTAGCCTCTTAAGGGGGCCCAAGTAAATGTTTGTCATAAAATGATAAAATTGGATTTTAAGAAAAATGATAGAACGATTTACAGTAAAATGTTTCGTTTCGTTATTTCAGTTGTATGAGCTATGCGGTATTGTATTGTCCCGGATAAGATGAACATTCGGATCAGAACGGAACGTTTTTAGGACCTATGTGCAGCTTTAATCATCTTGAAAAAATAACATTTCTATACTGTATTATATGTACTTCGCCCACGAAAAAATTTACGTGCCCTGTACAATTAAACATCCTGTTACAAGTTTTTGTTTCAGTGAAGCAGCTTCACTTTTGTACAATATTTCATATTGGATTACCTTGTTCCGGCTACTTCACGGCAATTATTATACAACTTGTGCCATTTACATACTTTTGACCTCAATAAGATATCATTTCCGTATTGCTCAGTCAATATGTACCAATTATCAATATGTTTGACCTTTTTCATTTGTTAAAAGTTTTATAATTATACTTTGTGAAACCGCACTAGCTATTACTTTTTGTTTATTCATAATGCCAACAACTAAATAAATGAATGTATGAAGAATAACGATATCAGAAAAAAAATTAGACAGCAATCACAATTGTCATGACAACAAGTATAAAATAAATCTGTTGGTATTGAAAAAGTTTCCCTTATACTTGACTAAACCACCTTCGTATTATAGAATAGTTCATACATTTAGTATACTCAATATGCATAGCACATTAAATATATTCTATTCTACATAACTGATAAAGTTATAGATATAGAGATAGTGTAATATTGACATTTATTGTTAAACAATCCATTTAAAAGAAAATTCCAGAAAATGCTTTACAAAACATAATCAAACTAATGCTTTACGTGTATAGTATATAGGGTGTTGACAAAATTGAAGTTAAAATATCTGTTTAATTATAAATAAAATGCCATTCTTTCCTATTAAATGCCCATAATGTAACAGTATACACCGTGCACACTGTTTCAAATTAATCTTCAGCATTTACTGTCAATTGGTCTAACTATGCAGCAACGCAAAATATTTTTATATACTAATCATACATAAAATGTATATTAACATTTTGAATGTGTAAATTTTGTTTTTTTTCGCCGCTTATTATACAAAGTTCAGTTGTTACAATAACAACAGCAGAACTTTGGTTTTTCTCTGAAAAATTATTTAGAAATAGTGAATTCTACAGTGGTGAGTTTTTGAACAAAATTTAAATGCTTTTTCGGTTGAATAATCTTTATTTCTTACTAGAATAAGAATTATTTTGTAGTAGAAATTTAAAAAAAGAGCTATAACTTAGGTCCTATCTGTTTCTTAATATTTTTTTTAACACTTTCAGGGGCAAAGTACTTCTGTTCGTAAAAGGCTGAAACGATTGAATGACATGAGAATTTACTAACAAATTTATTTGAAAATAAACAAAAGCTTTGCTTCACGTTCTTAATAAAAAGAAAATATCCATTCAAAAATTCTGGTGTCTATGTGGCATTTAGGGATTAAAATTAAGTGGTCCAAATATGAACCACCGCCCTTCAAGGGATTAAAAGATAAAGAAATGGAAAAAACGGTTTATAAATTTGTTATGTTTCACGAGTGAGGAAATACATCAGTCTACTCGTCAGTGGTGAGTAGATATTCTAATAGGGCAAGTTAATTTTTAGGGAGTTTTTTTTAAACTTCAGGGTATAGAAATTACACCCCAAATTTTTACATAACTTTAATCGTTGACCATTTTTCACGTTTGTTCCAATTGTCTCAATATAAACATGGCACTAAGATCTAGTAAACACTAAACTTTCCTGTGTTCTATATATATTGTTTAATTTTAATAAAAACAATTTATTCAAATGTTACCCTTATATGCATTGTTGAAATTAATTATCTTTGCAGTCGTGTAAATTTTAACACAACAGTTTGACAGCATGTTGCATACTGCTGGCTTGTAAGATTTTTTAAATTCCCCACCCCTGGTTCTGATGCATTTATAACAAATAAAAAAAAATAAAAAATGAACATTTCAATCTGAAAACTGAATAGAAAATTATGCCTTAATTTTTCACATTCTGCAAAAAAACAATTTTCAAAAAGACGTTAATTAATTCAATACTTCAGCACCATAACTATTTTTTTTACGAGGAAGACATAGTCTACGTACAGCAACTTTTCCTATATATATATATTGAGAGAGAGAGAGAGAGAGACTGTTGCCCGTAATGTATTGCAAGAAGAAAATTGCCAATAAGCTAGAGAAATGCTTGACAAATTCTTCTGAAGCTTAAGAAGTATAAAAAACTTATTTGACCTCATATTTTTCATCGAAGGTTTGATCACGAGGGCCATTAGGTGACCAACAACAAATTGAATAATAGAACAATACTTGGAATCGAAATTCCCCTGTAAAAATGAATGCTCGAAGCGATCTGTAGCTGTAGTAATACACATGGCTATATGGACCTTTGTAAAATATTTGTGTTATTTTCTTAAGAATGGCGCATATATTCATGAAGATATAAAAGTTTTATAAAAGAATTCGAGAAATATCCATATATATTTTTTAATAGTATGCAGTGTTTTCAATCAAATTTGACGCCACTTACAGGAAATTTGGCAAATTATTAGTAGAAACAATACACTTCAATTAGTTTGTTATTATGGTAAATATTTGAAGAAAAATGAGCATTAGTATGATATAATTTTTAACTGCACATGCACTAAAAATAACAACTTTTTTTTTGCATAATTTAGCAATTTCGGCAAACGCTAAATACAGGGTATGAGCAATAGCATTAGTAACTGCGAGTTTAGGAAAATTCATATAAAAAGCCAGTTCAGAATCGTGAAAATTTCGAAAGATACCAAAGATATAATGACCTGAATTTCAATTGCTTTCTAAAACTAGCAAGATTATAAAGGATTTTTCATAAATTGTCATTTTTCATTTATATTTTTTATTGATGATTTAGTTCTAAAGTAAAGCCAGGAGAGATGGCGCGGTCGGAGAGATTGCGCACATAGAGGTTCGGGGGGAAGGAGTAGAGTGAGCGCGCAGCGACTCCATGTAGTTAACAGAAGTAGTGGAGTGTCTACTTGAAAGCGCACGTTGATTGTTTTAAGCGTCTATATTAAAGCATTACTATTTTGTTTTGTTTTCCCAAAGTAAGTGCTTGAATTTTTATAGCTATTCATCAGAATTTCTATACAATGTCAGTAGTACAAAATATTTTAAACTTAAACGATTTCTCATAAGCTACTAATCTAGACTAACAATGTGAACATCAACGGTTTGATTTAGTAGCGGCCATGTTGAAATAAAAGGCCGCGCAATCTCTCCTACCAAAATTGGAGAGTTTGCGCATCTTCTACTTAGGAGAGATCGCGCATTGTTCCCTTTAGTTTCCATGCTAGGAGAGCTTATTGGTAAATTTGCATAAAAAAATTAAAATGCAAATGGACTAATTTTAAGTTAAACGTGTTATCAAGTAACTTAATGTTATTTTGTAATCTTATCTGGACTTGCTCTTTCTGATTCTTTAATTGTTTTCCTTTAATTAAAAATTTTTAATCGTTTTCAAAATTATTTCCTTTTTCTGATTCTTTAATAATTAGGTTGAAATATTCACTCCTAATACAATAATATGTTTTCACAAAAACCTTACAACAATGTCCTTTAATTGTAATTATTATTGTTAACAATTTAATTGTAGCTATTATTAGTAACAATCTCTCCTACCCATGTGCGCAATCACACCAACCCTATAAGGATAGATTGCGCAAAATAACTTTCTTGGTTTTATTACAACTATTCTATTAAATTGCAACATAACAACAAAACAGCAATGGAAATGCATAAAAAACAAATGAAGTAAAAATTATTCATGGATAGTTTAGCAAAAAATTAATATTTAGATTTTTTATTGTTATTCTTTTGAACTGTGCGCAGACTCTCCTAGCTTTACCTTACTTGGAAAACCATAAGAATGAGCCCATTCCAATAACAAGAGAATTATTTAAATCTAATCATCCTATCCAAAGTTACTGATTGATCCAAAAGTTGTTGAACATTTTGACATTTTGCATTTGAAGGAGATTGCTTCAAAACCTCTAAGCTAGAAGACTGTTGTCTCGAATGATCCATATTTTTTATTCACAGAAATACATACAGAACTTTGACAAATTACATAAATATTCTTCTTGAGGACGGCATGGACACAAGGAAGTAGACAGCACTGAAGACACACACACACAATGACATACATGCCTTACCAGGATTCGAACAAGGGCCCTCACCTTGGCGGTCGCCACTGCTACCAACCACGCTGCCGGGCCAGAATACTTGTTGAAATTCGTTAAATACTAACTCCTTTGTTGGAAGTCAGTAAATACAAAATCCGTGTTATTCTTACACAAATGAACAGATATATTGCACAAGATCCATATAGTCATATGCTACAGCTACAGATCATGTCCAGCATTGCATTTTAGAGAGTGATACCAAATATAATTTTTATTCAATTTGATTTTGGCCAGGTTTGGTATGTTCTTTATTTATATATATATGTATATATCATCATCATCACCTATTTTCAATTCACTGCTCAATGTAGGTCTCTCCCAGATTTTTCCATTGTTTCCTGTCTAGTGCTTTAGTCATACAATTAACACTGGCCACTTTTATGATTTCGTCACTCAATCTTACTTGAGGTCATTTTCTTGATTGTTTTACATCTCTGGGTTAAGGGCACATCTGGTACATCTAGGGTCTTTGTTCTCCATCTATTGTCTTGTCTTCTTGCAATTTGCCCAACCCATTTCCATTTAGCGGTATAATTCTCTAAATGATGTCAAAAATTTTCGTCTGACTTCTTATCCAAGTTATTCTCTTTCTGTCTATTCTGATTATGCCTAGCATACATCTTATATATAAATCTATATAGTTGATGCTTTAACTAAAATAATTTCTATTAATGTTTTGAAACCAGCAACAAATTATACATAAAATATCACCTGACTATCTTTAAATTCTCTCAATAACCTTCCTTAAAAGTAACAGATATTTGGCTATTAATTAGATAGTATAAACATAATGAAAAGATATAGTGTCTTCTTCAGGGGGCACTTTTGCTTCTAATTAGATCATGAATAACCAAAATAAAATTTCTGCTTCCTCTATTGGATTTAGTGTTTATAAAAGGCTCATAGTTTCATGTTATATTCGTACAATTAAGTTCCTTTTCTGAATCTTTAAAATATTTATCCCACATTAAAAAGTATAATAACTGAAGGAAATTTTTTAGTTGAGTATTCTTGATTACAAGTTAATTATGTAGAAATATAAGTGAAAAAAAATTAGTATGTTTTCAAAATTATTATTTAATTTGTGAAAAAGTACGATTTAAAAATTTTGCGAATTTTTACAAATTTAAATTATTTTTTTTTTACTTTAAAAAAACTGTCCGAGTAATAAGTATGACTTTTATTCCTTGTAAAATGCTTAGATGCACATTTTTATTATGCTAAAGAAATGAGAAAAAACCAATCGAAACTCTTTAAGACAATATAATACTTTAAGCAAAATTGAATAAAAACATTCTTTTTTAAACAATTCTTAAATAAAACTTTTAAAACAATTGTAAAATTTTACAAATATTTGGTTTCACTTTTGAAATAAATTGCATTCATTTGATAATTCTAATATTTAAACAAATAAATATATTTTATGTTCATGGACTTATCAACTGATGACAATTACATACTAATGATATTCGTATAATATAATATTTTCATGAAAATGGTCACATTGAAAATTTTTTAGGAATGTATTTTTTTTAAATTGTGCATTCTCAGCTAAAAGTCTAAAATATAATATGTAAATCATTACCGATATCTAAAACACTAATACATTAATAATATATTGTCAAATGCCTTTTTATAAAAAATAAACCAAATATGCAAGCACGTAATTTGATATCTGCATAGAAATTGTATGGTTTTATATTGTTTAAAAACGCTAATTTTTAAATAATTATTCTAAACTCAATTTGTAAATCTTAAAATAAAGTTTTCTTCACATAATTGGACAATAGCTGATACTTAATTTTGTATATTTAACTTTCAATATGTTTATTTGATATGTTAAATATCACTACGACAAAATTTGCTTGATCATCGATTTTTATAAATTTTATTTTTAATGAAATTTTACATTTTTTTAAAGTAATATTTGGATAACGCATGTCTGTAAATGCTAATATTGTCTATTCTTTAATTTCTATAAAATGTAGAAAATCGTTCGTTCATACAGGAGCTAATGATGCAAATAGCACTTTGCATTTTAGGTTTAGGCTATCTATGTTCAGAGAATATTATTTTCAACTAAATAGATGATGCTGAACAACATTCTAATTCACTCTTTTTTTAATATCATATCCCCAACAGTTTTTGAGATAGGGTCGCTAAGTTCCAAATTTCTCCGCTAACGATCGTATTCACAATCTACCTCAACTGCCGGTTAAGCGTGAAAACCTCAGCCAAATACTCAAATAGTATTCATCATGAACATGATTGGACATGATTTCGTACTAAGTCTAATCAGATTAATCGTGAGTACCCTTCTCGCTTTCGACCGAGGTTTTCGTGCTTAACCGGCAGTTGAGGTAGATGGTGAATACGAGCGTAAGAGGCAATACGAGTAATCTCATTAAGTAGCAGGTACCCAATTTTTCTATATAGAGATTGCTTTTATAACTGCATACATATCGTTTGCATGTTAAGTGGATGATTTTTACATTGTAAGTCTAATATAAGTAGAGTTTGTTTTCTGCATGATGAAAAATGAGCAGCAATGACTGCTAGTTCAACTGCTATTCACCAGTTACTTGCAAACAATTTATAAATTCTAAGAAACTTTTAAAATTTAAAAAAATTTAAATTTTTTTAATACGTTTTTCGAATATTGAAGTTGCTATATATTTTCAAACTCATTATTATTTATTTATTGTTATTGTTTTACTTTTTAATTAATTCTTATTTTTCCTCTTTCTAGAAGCCATCCCAATGCCATCATTATCCACGGTGATTGGAAATGAATATCCCAACTCTGAAGGACCATTTCTTCTGAACAACAAAAGGTAGTGTTCCATTGCACACATCGAAGTGAGTGTTGGGTTGGGTTGGGTTGATTATTGACGGCCAATTATCTACACTTGGTATATAGGCCCGGGGAGAGTGCCCTTCGTGGGGGTCTTTCTAAGGGAACCTAACCCGTATTTACGCATGGATAAATCCACGGCTCGAAGAAAACCACGAAAACTCCGAACGATTAGGCCGACGGGCGCGATTGGGATCGAACCCAGCACCTCCCGTCTACCAGCTTCGAGAGCAGAACCTCTCAGCCACTGGTGGGGCCGAAGTGAGTGAGAAGTTATAAAATTTCATTAATGAAAAGGTTCGTTTTTAGGTGCGTTCGTAATTATATAAATACGTAGCACCTATTGTCGTCGCTTGGTCCGTCCGTCTGTCCGTCCGCCTGTCTGTCTGTCCGTCTGTCTGTCCGTCCGTCCGCATATAAAAACGCAAAAACTACCTAACCGAATGGTTTGCAATTGAAAATATATTATCTTTGCAGAATTTTGTCGAGACATTTCAAATTTTATTAAAATCGAATCAAAACTTTAGGAGATATTAATAAAAATATTTATTAAGAAATTTGATTTTTTTTTTTTTAATCGGTGCTTTTTTGTTATAGGAACTTCCGAAGTTTAATCGTCAAGCGACCGAGATACTTATTTTATGACAGAAATTTATCTGCAGACGATATAATTCATTTCACAGAATTAAAAATCAGAAAAGATCTGAATATTTATGTAACTAGCTATAGTACGAACGCACCTCATTTGTCACGTTTGACGTACAATTTCCAACTTGTTTTTTTTTTTTTTTTTTTTTTTTTTGGCGAGAGATGGCAGGTTGAAAGTGAACCGGCATGTTCCGTTGCGAGTTCATTTAGTCAGTTGCAACAGGATAATGCACCATCCTATTGGCACCTTTCTGCACGAGAGTTTTTGAAAGAGCACCTGTCGCAACAGTGGATTGGTCACAGAACAGATTATGACGCTGCTCTTCATCAGTTTTCCCCACGAAGACTGGACTTAACTCAATGCGATTCTTTTCTTTGGGGATTCATAAAAGATAAAGTTATTTTTTCCGCCTCTACCAGCTGACACTGCAGAACTGAAAACGAGGATAACTGCGACTGTAACATCCGACATGCTGAAAACCGTGTAGGACGAATTCTCCTACAGAATGGATGTCGTTCGTTTTTCTGTTGGTGGTCACATTGAGCATTTATAAAATTTTGCTATTAGTAATTTCAAAATCAACTTTTTTATGTCTTTTTCACAAATGCGTGTATCTTCTATACTTTTGTTAGTAAAGCCTTTCAAAGTTGGGATATTCATTTGTAATCAACCTGTAGAATAATTTTATGAATCTCATTTTTATATAGCTTTATTTAATGCCTAATTATTCAATTTTTCAGCTTTATAATGACTGAAAAAACTTATATTTTTAGGAAACTAATAATTTAATATATAATATTTAGTTAAAACTCAATAGTTTAATGTTTAATTATTATGATCGAAAAGTAGGCATTCAAAGTTTGAATCTGCGACATGTTCATAAAAAAAATACATCTGTGGAGCTATAAAAAGTTTTGAGGACTTGTTTTACCGTTGTACATTAGATATTTTCTAAAAAAAATTGTGAATGTTCCAAATTTCAGACAGAAATGTTGAATTTACTGTTTTTTTTTCTAAATTTCGAATAATAAAGGAAAATTTGAGAAGTCTATTTATGCTTTGACTTTACAATTTTTTGTGAAAATTAGTTTTTTACGACATTATAATGATTAAAAAAACTTTTTTTTTCAAAAAACACATATTTAGATATTTAAAATCCACTTTTTAATTAATTTTTTTTGTTTAATATTTAATTGTTATAACCGTAAAGATTACACACAAGTTCCTCGATAATCTTTAATTACCATTACTCGCAAAAATAAATTTATTTTCTACAACGACAGCTGGAATCTGTAATATATCTGGAAAAAGAAAAATCTCTGGGGAGCCATAAACGGTTTCGAAGGCTTGGTTCAACATTGTTTGGAGTCATTACGCACCTAATCAAATCATACAAACCGTAAGAAATACTTTAAATTATCCTCAAAACCAATAAAAGTATTTTAAATACATTCAAGACAAAACACAATTTAGTGCTTAAAATGTTAGATCGAAAGGTTAAACTAAATACAAGAAAGATATTATTTTTTCAATATATTATTTTTTATGTATTCTTTTTTAAACATATTAAAGGAAAATTATTTGAATTCAAATGGTGTTTTATGCAAACACTTATTTTATAGTATTTTATTGATTCGCTTTATTATAGTTAATAACTGAATCATACTAATTTGCATAGGTATCATCGGAACTGAAAAATTTCAGAAATTTTTCTATTCGTATTTTATTGATATTGGAAACAATTATTTTTTGAAAGCAAAAAATAAAATAAAAAAAATACTTAGTTGAACATTTGCAGTTTAATATTTAATTATTAGCACTGTATAAAATGCACACAATTTATTTATTAATCTTTAAACAAAATTACTCGTTGAACTAAATTTCTCCTCTCTAACAAAAGCTTGAATCTGTAATATATCCGAAAAAAAATCTCTGGGGGCACACAAATGGTTTCAAAGACTTGGTGCAAGCATGTAGAGTAGACATAGAGAAGACATGTAGAGTAATTACGCATTTAATCAAATCATACAAACCGTAAGAAATGTTTTAAGTTCTGCTCGAATACAATAAAAGTATATTACATACGTTCAAGACAAAACACAATTTGGTGCTTAGAATGTTAGATCAAAACGTTAAACTGAATATAAGAAAGATACATATATTTCAAAATTTAAATATATTAAATGAAAATTATTTTAATTCAAATAGCATTTTATGCAAATTACTTATTTTACGGCATTTTATGGATTCACTTTATTATATTTAACTGGATCATGCTGACTGCCAAATATGTTATACGAACTGAAAATTTTCCAACAGAAGTGAAAAAGTTTCCAGGTGAGAGCCAAACCAAAACTTTTGGTTTAAATTGCCTATGCTTCGCCAATTGAGCTACATGGACCGACAACCGGCCGACACAATTCACCCAAAAATAGACAATAGAATGTGGTCTGCCATGCAGCCAGCTCAACAGAATAAGCAGCAGGTAATGGAATTCCATTAAACGAGGATAACCTAGGTACACTTGTGACGTGCTGTTGCATAGTGTACCCTGGCTAGCAAAGCAATAAGACAAGAAGTAAGTTAAAATCAGCTCTTATTTAACCTTTTGAATCCCGATATAGCCGAAATCATCCCAAAATTCTGAAACCCACAATAGCCCTGGATAGCTGAAAGGATTTTCCTTCCCCTTAAATGGGTCGGGGTGCTGTCAAAGGGATGGTCTCTCTCAGTGATGAATAGGATAATGTGTTGGCATTTCTGGACAGTACAGGAAGAAACACAAGAATTTTTTTCAGTAACTAGAGCAATGATAAACAGAGGGGTGTAACACCTTTCGAAATCTGAATAAAAGAAGAAGGCAGTAGGGTCACTTCCACTGCATAAGTAGTGAAAAAAGGGGAACGAAAAAAGCTAGTATTTTGGGCTATTTTGTTGGGATTCTAAGGTCATTCATTTTTTTTAAACTTGGGATTTAAAGAGTTAAAGTCTCAAGAAGATGATGGTGGGTGAGTCTCCTTTACTAATTTTTGAACTCTGATTAAACACTGATAGCTGAATAATCCCACTTAAGGGATGCACGTACTAAACTATAATATATATATCACTTGAATAAGTCGATTAAATGGAGCTTTAACTTACATACACACGAGGACTGGCTTTATTACTTCAGAACTCTTTCCGGAGCGATGCGCCGCCTTCCAAAGCTTCCTGTACGAGCTGTCAAACTAGCGAAATAAAGTAGCCCATGGACACAAAAATAACCTTATTGAACTTAACAACTTAAATTCTCTTACGAACCTCAGATCTAAGAAACCATCAGAACCGGCATTCACTTCCTTCTGGTATCAAAAGCTGTTTGGGGTTCCCCTTAGGGCGAGATGTGACCAAATCTAACGTCCCACACACTCTCACTTACTTTACTCTCACACTTTGCTTAAATACAGTGCAAACTGATCAGAGAAGCCAAAATTTGCATAAAACAGTTGCGAAACGCAGAAAACTCACAAATTCCGAAGGATACATGTATTCGTCGAAAATTAAAATGAAAGAGAGTATAGATGTAGCTGCACGCACACAGATGTTATTTTCACAATACGATTAAAAAAAAAAAAAAAAGAAAAGAAAAAAGGCTGCTTTTATGAGGAGTCGCCAATTCACTACACACTTTATTATTTTTAACTTAACCATGCTGATTCTTAAATATATCTTACGAATTGAAATATTTCTAACTGAGAAAAGCCTTTTAGCTTAGTTTCAAAATTTTCAATTCGTTTTTTATTGATATCAGTGACAATTATTTCCTGAAAACAAAAACATTTAAAATTATTTTTTAATAAAACATTTGCAGTTTATTATTTAATTTTTATCTCTGTATAAATTACACACAAGTTCCTTATTCATCTCTAATCAAGATTACGCGTAGAAATAAATTCCTTCTCTCTAACAGAAGCTTGAATCTGTAATATATCGGAAAAATAAATCTCTAGGGGCGCATAAACGGTTTCGAGGGCTAGACTCTACGTTGTTTACGACCATTACGCACCTAATAAAATCATACAAACCTTAAATAAATATTTTGAATCTTCCATCTGACTAATGAAAGTAGAATAGATATACCCTAGATAGCACATATTTGCCAAAATGTCAGTGGAGGTTTACTGTGAGACCCGAAAAGTTTTGGTGTAAGTTTGTTTGTTGCTGTTTGTTTGTCTGTGTGTATGCCTCGCGATAACTATCGCAAAATTAATTTTGCAATAACTGTCGCATCCGATTAGTTTGTAATTAGATAGTACAGTGTTAAAAATATTAAGCAAACTGTCCAATCATTCGACCAGTTTTGTAAAAAAAAAGTTACATAACCATAATTTAACTCTATTCTGACTATACGGGCATTAAAATGGTCAGAATAGAATGGCCAGTTACAATTATGTAACCGTTTTCTATAAAAAGCGGTCGAATAACTGGACAGATTTCTGCAAATTTTTAAGAGTTATACGTTGGAGAGTTACCTGTACTGATCTATATAGTTTTTGGATAAACGTTTGCTCATTCGTTCGAAAAATATAGAGCAGTTTTCTTTTATGTCCTGAGGGAATTCAGACGATTTTCAAAACTACTTTCAATGAAGAGAAAATGACACAGTTAGATATTTTATTTAAATGTTAATTTATCGATTTTAAAATTTCGCATTGGGGGTATTAAATTACTCCGATTAGTTTGAAATTTTGTCAATACACATGTTAGACATTGTAAATTATCTATGTATTTTTTAAAGGATTTTTGTGCATCTGTTCGAAAATATAAAACTTTTTAACTTTTCAATTTTATGTTTTTGCTGTTAGAAGTAACTAATTTTTCCTTTTTACTTTACCACATGCCTAGCAACTCTATTTCATAACATGTCAAAAAAAGAAAATTTATTAAAATGATTCATTCATTGTGACTTTCCCGATTACGAAATATTTGGTAAAAAAAAAAAAAAAAAAAAAAAAGCTTAAAGAATATATAAAATAGCTACCCCTGAAGGTAACCTCCCCCCACACACCCTCTCCTAATAGTTGCGCATTATTATTTTAAAGAATCCGAATAATAAGCAGTTGAAGAGCATAACTGCATGAACTCGTAATTAATATAACAGATCTTAACAGTTACGTTTTCTGAATATTTGGGATATGCTTAGAAATATTCATATATTCTGACATTATAAAACATCAGGTTTCAGGATGTTTGTGTGCTGAAAATTAAAGTCTTGCAAAATGGACGTTGAGGCCATTGATCTGAAGCTTCACTAGTTAATTGATTAGATCAGCCATACTCAACCTTTTTTACTCGCGGGCCGCAAACATATGTTTGCGACGTTAGGCGGGTCACAACAGACTTAGAAAATGGTACAAAAAAAGTAATTAAACTAATAAAATAACATAAGTAGTACAACAATGCAATATAACAAAATTAAAAATTATCAATACGGTTCAACGATTGTCGTAGAAGAAATGTTACCAAAAAAATATAACACCAAATGTTTGGTGCCAATTTTTCTGCGAAAAACTTTCAAACCGTTGATATGAAATACCACATGATAGATATAAAACGTAATAATGTGACAATGTGAAATTTCCAAGTTCTAAAGAAAAAGAAAACAGGAAATTTTGTTTAATAAACTAATCTACTCTTTTTTGTTATAAACTAGCTCAGTACAAAAATTTTTTATTTATTTTTTTAGTTGTAGAAATGTAGTGCAAATTTAATTATTTTGGAATAATGGTTGATTAGTGTTGAATATTAAGAAATTTTTAAATCACTGTAATCACAAATAGTACTACATTGTAAAAAGAACTTTTGTTTAAAAAAAAGTGTCATTTAAGATGCTTTAACATAATCTTAATTTAATTACAAATAACAGGGCAGATTTTGTCTTCCTGTGAAAATATATGAAGCAATAGTGAAGATTTTAAATACTTTTATGCTGATCTCAATTTTATAAATATGGATTAATGATTATGTGTCTAGGGCCGCAAATAAAAGGCTACCGGGGCACATGTGGCCCGCGGGCCACAGGTTGAGCATAGCTGGATTAGATTGCTAAGTCGAGACGTTAAAATTAATGCAGCAAATGATTTATTTTTTTTTTATACTTTAGTAGAAAAATAGAAAATGTAATTTATGCGTTGAATTTCGATAACATATATTTCCAATTTCCTACATATATATATATTTTTTTTTCAAAAAATAAAAAAAATGAAAAGAAAAATGAAGAAAAAAGCGCAAAGAAAGAGAAATTTTAAAGGAGTCCAAAATATCTGCAAATAATCTGTAACGAAACATTTGTTTTTGAATATCAAATCACATTTCGGAAATTTATGAATGTCGTACTTAATAGTCACACAATCAACAATGCTTATTTTAAAATTTTAATTACCTATATTTATTTTCGCAATATAATTGTGAAGCAATTAAAAAGCTTTTAGCATTTACAATTTCATTATTCGATTAATATTTTTCTAACATAATGACTTATTTTAGCTAATTTTTTACTTGAAAGATGTATAATCTTTGCGGAGACTTGAGTGATTTGGAGGGCTTTGTTCATCGTTGATTAGGGTTATTACGCATCTAACCAAATCTTATAAACCTTAAATAAATATTTTAAATCTTCTTTTAGGCCAATAAAATAGAAAAAATATTCTCTAAAAAACGCTTAGTTTAATGATAAAAATATTAGATAGAAACGTTTAATAATGTATAAAAAGATTTTTTGTTTGACACATAAAATACTAACCTGGAAATGCGGAATTCTATTTATAATTTGAAAAACATTTTTTTAGTTTTCTCAGCATATATTAGGAGCATATAAATAAACGCTGAAAAAAAAAAAAAAAGATTTTTTTAAAAGAAGAAAACAGTGGTAATTATCTATATATATATTTTTTCAATATGTCTTATTGTTGATTTTTATGAGTGTTGTCAAACATTATTTATATTAGATACATTTTATTTCTTATTTTGCTAAATTTTTAATCTTTAAAGTTATTTGAGTATCTTTGGTTTCTTGTGACGGTCATTTTTTAAATAACATTTGTATATAAATTACCGTCTTACATTATTTTAATAATTACATTTGCTTTTATAAAATCGTTTTGATAAAAGCTATTTTTTATAGAAGTTCTATTATCTTTAATTATGATTAGTCGCAGAAATAAAATTCTTCAGCCTAAATATGTAAGACATCCGGAAAATTCTTTGGGGAGCCATAAACTGTTTCGAGGACTCGGTTCATCGTTTTTTAGGGTCATTACGCGCCTAATCAAATCATATATGCCTTAAATAAATATTTTTAATCTTCCATCAAAGCAATAAGAAAAAAGAGATATTTTCTAGATAGGACATATTTTAATGATAGAATGTTAGACAGAAACGTTAAACTAAATATAGAAAAGGATTCTCTTTATTATTATAATTTTTATTTTAAATATTAAAGGAAAGTGCCTAATTATTTTTGTACTTTGAATAAAAGTTCTGTAGCGGATAGGTTAGCCCAGTTTTACCGAAATCCGAAGCGACACTTGGATAAGGTCGGGTTGGGTTCGAGTTGACCTTATTTGTCAAAATAAGTCCTAAAATAATATATATATATTTGAATATTAATGACATTATATATATATATATATATATATATATATATATATATATATATATATATATATATATATATTGGTTGTTATCTACTTTCTTGCCGACCATTTTCTATTAAAAGAAAGCTTTCGCCAAACAATATGATATAATGCCAATAATGCCAAAGCGTCACGTCACGTTTGATATAAAATGTATCACGTGATGTATGTATTCTATCTTTATTTATTCTTTAGATAAGCCAGTTTAGTTTTCTAAAGAAGGATAAAAGCTATCAGCTGCTATTTCTCTATCTTATATGGAATTTTGAAAAAGAAAAAGGATCATGATTTGATATTTATATTCATATAAAGATCTTGGATTCTTATTTAAATGAGTTTATGTGTCAACGATCGGATAAAAATTAGATATTTTATTGTTATTTTGAATGACATTAGAGCTTTTTGGCACTGCAATGATTGCTATTATTGCTGCAAATTTTGATTTTTATTTTGGTTCATAAATTCAAGGATTTATCTAATTTGTATGTACATCTTATATGTTATATATGTTATTTATTACTCTTGTATATATCATATTTTCTTAAATTTCCGAATGAATAAAAACAATCTGTTTCTTCCAAATTTCGTTACTGTTGGCGTTTATTATATCCTTCCAATAACCTTAAATATAACAGTAGTAAAAAAAAAAAAAAAAAAAAGGATTTTTATGCAAGCATTTCCATCCTGCAACTTTTAGGATAGGAGTCATACCTTGTATTTTTTAATCTTTCAGCGGAGAAGCTTCCAGAAAATCTTCCGTAACTGGAATACACGAACGAGGAATACGCCCATGGTTAATATGGCCAGAAAACTTGAAAATGTATGGGGCGTCACGTTTATGAATTTTAGATGGCGACAGTTATTTTTTTATGGAGAGTGGTCGACAGAAAAACAGACAAGTAGTACATTAATTTTTATAAAACAAGGTAAAATTGATATTCGAGTTATAATTGTGGACTACATTTCCATTATTACTTTAAAATATCGATTTCTTTCACTTTGTATTCGGGTTTGAAATTTTCAGTTTCGAGTCGAAGTCTATCAGATTCGGGTTGTGTTATGGATGACAATTTTTTTTTCGTTTAGGTTTTGGTTGTTTTTAATCAGAAATTTCGGCATGAAGAAAAGTAGAACAAGAGCTAATCAAGACACTACTTTGAATTTTAGGCTTTTTTATTTGGCATTATTGTTGGCCTATTAAATGCCCTCGTGATGAAATCTTAATTGAAAAATATGACTGCAAACATGTTATTTACATCCCCAAAGTTCAAGGAGGAATCGTCAAGCATTTTTCTACAGATATTTGACAAAACATCTAATATTGAAAGTGGCAGGTCATTATGTCATTCTGTATGCCCATGAGTGCAGAAGACGCATTGAAAATATACTGAAGATACGAATATATAAAAAGCATTTTTTTTTTAAGTTTTGCATTATGTTTTAACAATGAAAATTTCGTGTCTGTTCTGTAAATTATACGAAAGATACTTTACGAACTAGAAAAATTCTTATATGCTAAACATGTTGTAAAGCAAGATTATCGAATAAAATAAAAGAAATTCAAAAGCAGCTTTCAATACATTTTATTTAAGATATGTTACACCTCACAATTTACAAGCACGTTAAAAATATCGTGAGATTTGAAAACGTCCAGAAAATAATGGAGAAAATTTTCACAACTATTTTATATAAAATCTTTTAACATGTGTTGAAAAAACATTCAACATTTATTAAACAAACTGTATATGCATTTTGTATGGAACTGAAACTTTAATTTGCATCTTAAAATGTTTTAAGTTTAACTTTTAGAAGACTATTCAAACCACTACGTCTGAACGTAAGATGCTTGATAGAGATTATTTTGTGTTCTAAAAGTCCCTTAAGGTAGAATAGATTTCTAGTGACAAAAATATTTTAAAGATATTTTACAAACTAGGTAAATTTTTATATGCTAAACAAATAGACTAAAAATAAAGCTTACGACTAGATCACACAAAAACGGAGCCAAAAAGCAGCTTTTTATACTTTTCATTTGATTTTCATTAAATTTCAGAAGTTACCAGTTAATATAAAATCTCTTGTGATTTGAAAAATTCTAAACATTCTGGAAACTATCTCAGTTGTTTTAATGTACTGAAAATGTAGTCTACATAAAATAAAATAACTGCATTTGCAGTTACAGAAATACGTATTCCGATCTTAAACTTTATATTTTTTTAATTTCTGCAAATTTTTCAAATTACTAATTTACGTACATCCTACAGCTTGCTTACTGTCAAAAATTGCCTGTAAGAGCAGGCATCTTCAGAAAACGAATCGTAAAGAGAAATTTTGACAGCTGCATCGTATTAAGAACATTGTCGTCTAAACAAACATGTCCACTTTCACTTTGGTGTTTATGAATGCAAGATAGATTTTTTGTGTGCCAAAAGTACCTTATAAATGCAAAAAATATAAAAATAAAGACATATTGACATTTATTTAAAAAATTAAGAGAACCGTGATTTTAAGAATTCTTATTTTATGTTTTATTTTTGTAAGTTTTCAATATAAGAAATAAATTATTCGAAAGTTATTTCACAAGTTAGAGGAAATCTCACAGTCTGAACTAAATAACAATAAAAATAAAAGATAATAAAAATAAAAGAAAGCCGTATCCATTAATACTTTATCTTTCACATATTATAACGTCACAAGGCACTAGAAAATTTAAAATCTCTTGTTATTTGAAACTATCGTTTATGGAAACTATCGCAAAAAATATTCTTTAAATATTTTCTATAAAATCTTTAAGAATGTACAGAAAAAATAATCTGCATGAACTAAAATAACTGCACTTACATTTTGCATACAAAATAAAAATGTTATTCGGAACTTAAAATTCTATGCCTTTAAATATCAGCAAACTGGTCCAAACATTACTTCCCCTGAATGAAATGTACTTGAGACAATTTAGTTTGTGTGTGAAAATTCACCTGTAACACATTTGAAGTGGTCGGGGCAAGAGAGTGCTAAGTCACATTTTTGAACTTCTGAGATATTTCAATTAGAAAATTTGATCAATTACTCAAATCAAGATATGTAATGTAAAGTTTTTTCGCCAATGCCTTAGTAACATTTGGGATATTTTGAGTAACAATATGGCATTACTTTAATGATATTACTATTATGATTTTTGTAAATTAGCTATCTTCATTCGGGGTATAAACATCTGGGTCAAACACGAAACCTTGGATATATACTGCCACCAAGTGAAACTAGAAACATATGTAGGATATTATAATTTACAATATTAAGCAACATATTACAGTGTTAGATTTATTTCACCAAAAATGTGGCTTGGCACTTTTTTGCCCCGACCCCCTCATATATTTAAAAGACTACTGAAAAAATACTTAGACAATTAGTAACAACTAAGAGAGAGTTTTTTCGAGGTATTTTTACTTCGCTTATTATGTAGTCTAATGCAGAGTCTTATATAACTTTAACAAGTATGAAGTATTAAAATTCTGCAACAAGCTCTCCAGTAATTCAAAATTATTTAGAGTTAAATGTTACATGACTATATTATGAAGCATTCTTATCACAGTTATGTAACCGTTTTCTAAAAACCGTTGAATTACTGGACAGTTTGCTGAAGAATTTTAATAGTCTGGTTAAAAAGTGTAAATTAGATTAATTGTCTGATCATGGTAGGTGGAATTACAGCAATGGAACATTATCTGAGATTTTTTAACTCTTCAAAAGAAAAATTTGCAGGCTATCTGATAAAAACAGAAAAACAAAACTCAAAAATTTAGGACAAGTCAGCTATGATATTTTGTAAAGTCATGTGAAATCTCATTTATGCAAATGTACTAAAATATTTTAGCTATATTAGTAAGTATAACGAATAACCGAACATTAAATATAGTATATATTAATGCGCACAAACTTGTAAAAAGCCTGGCATAGTGAATTGTACAAATGGATATTATAATGCTATAGAAAGCAAAAGAACATAAGAATAAAAAAAAAACATGCATCAGGCATAGATTATGAAACACTTCTCAACACTAACAGAATATTATTAAGAAATTTAATTTTGTCATTTAATTAATTCGATCATAGTCCGTCCCGTAACCGAGTTCTTCTGTGCGTCTCTATAAATGAACAATGAAAGATACGCACTCCATAATCTATAGAAAACATGTTGTTGTGCCTCTCAGTTTTCCTTTTTAATAACATTATATTTGAAATATCTTAACATGATTAAAATGAATCGTTAACGAGTTTTCCTATAGATCATAATGTGATAAAATTCTTTTGTGCGCCCCTGTAAACGAACTTTAAATGCTAATTATTCTATACCCCTGAGAAAGCATGTCTTTGTACACCTCAGCGATGCATATGAATTTCATTATGATTGAAGTAGTGTAACATTATTAAAACGCATCAAATATCGATTTTTACCCATATACAATAATGTAGCGTAATTCCCTGTAAACGAACTATAAATGCTACACACTTCATTTTCAATACCAAACATTCTATAGCAAACGTGACTAATACATAAACATTCCACAGCAATCCTATTCTATTTACGAGAGTTACAGCACGGACAGGCAGACAAACTGAATTCATAAACACTTTTAAACTACGTTAGAAAGTGTTAATAACTAGATAATAATGTTTCATATAGAAAACGTGATAATATATAAAAATTACACAGCAATACTATTCTATATACGAGAGTTACAGCACGGACAGGCAGACAAACTGAATTCATAAACACTTTTCAACTACGTTAGAAAGTGTTAATAACTAGATAATAATCTTTCATATAGCAAACGTGAATAATACATAAACATTCCATAGCAATCATATTCTATTTACGAGAGTTACAGCACGGACAGGCAGACAAACTGAATTCATAAACACTTTCAACTACGTTAGAAAGTGTTAATAACTGGATAATAATCTTTCATATACTAGCAAACGTGAATAATACATAAACATTCCATAGCAATCCTATTCTATTTACGAGAGTTACAGCACGGACAGGCAGACAAACTGAATTCATAAACACTTTCAACTACGTTAGAAAGTGTTAATAACTAGATAATAATCTTTCATATAGCAAACGTGATAATGTATAAAAATTCCACAGCAATCCTATTCTATTTACGAGAGTTACAGCACGGACAGGCAGACACACTGAATCGATAAACACTTTTCAACTGCGTTAGAAAGTGTTAATAACTAGACAATAATCTTTCATATAGCAAACGTGATAATATATAAAAATTCCACAGCAATCCTATTCTATTTACAAGAGTTACAGCACGGACAGACAGACAAACTGAATCGATAAACACTTTTCAACTACGTTAGAAAGTGTTAATAATTAGACTCGCATTTGCGTTTTATACGCAAGATAAAAAAAATATTTTTTTTTTTTTTACGATTTTAATGTTTAGTAGTCTATTAAAACTACTAATTCCCAAACGTGAAGCATTTGAAGCAGTTTTGCATATATCAGCACAAACAAAACATAGGGGGTAAATATACATAGACAATTGCAGACACTTCAGAGGGCGTAGTTTTTAGAAGATTTTACTTCGCATTTTAGCTATCATAGTCCATGCTTTACTAGCCATGCGAATAATATGTGTTTTGTATAAAAAGTTGAAGAGTAGATAATGCCTTGTCTGTGAAAAGATATCATTTTAAAAGAAATTTCGTCTGCTCAAAAAGCGTGAAAACGAATACTTGTATATAGATAAATTACGATACTTAAATGTTGCTAAGAGCTGTTATCAGAAATTTTGTATTCCTCAAAAGGAGTACTTTGTAAGTAACCAGGCTTTTTTTATGCACTTAACTAATGTCCAAATCAAAAATTTAAAAATAATAAAACAAATGATATGAGTTTTTCTTTATTGAAAATCGCAGAACTGTTAATACTAATGAAACTATTGAAATATTTCAGTTACATAAATAAGAATATTAAACCATCTAGCTCGATATGTAAAAATCTTTGTTTCAACAAAATATTCAGAAGTTTTATATTTGTAAGACATACTGTCATTAATTGGTATTAATATTGGTGGTCAGATATGAGCCACCTCCCAATTTCTGACTAAATTAGTTTACTTTTATTGTTTTAATAGGTATTTTTCATGTATATATATTGTATAACCAGGAATTTCTGTGGACTATTTATTTTATATACTTTTATTTTTTTAATATGTATTTTTTATGTATATATATTGTATAACCAGGAATTTCTGTGGAGTGTTTATTTTATTAGTGTACATAGTTTCTTTTTCGTATGGGAAAATAGAAACGACCACCCAGAGTAGTTTTATTACTTTCGGAGACACTGGTCTGCGATCTAACAAGGACATCTTTTACGGAGAAAAAATTTACGAGCTGAAAAATTTATAGCTGTTTGGAAGTGCATAGCAAATTTACAATTTAGGACCCCATCTAGGTGGTCCTGAATAACATTTAGCAAAACCAATAAGAGAGGAGGGCGGAGACGTCTTTACAAAACCACTGGAGCCAATAGACGGCCCAGTGACGAGGGAAAAGAAAAAAGTGAGCCCCAAGAGAAAATCTGGAAGAGGACGAGTACCTGACGTCCTGTCCGAGGAAGTAACATCTAAAAAGAAAGAGTAGAGTGTTGATAGTGTGTAAAAACGAAGATAGTTCTAAAAATGGTGTAGTGGCGACAAAAGACAAAAGAATGACCTAACAGATGATCTTTGCCTATCCCGTGGAGGTAGACTATTGCTAACAATGCAGACCAGAAGTACTCTGAAGGTACAGGTATCTGTAGTTTACTATTCCCTCATATTGAATGTGTATAATAATAAATAAATACTGGTAGAGGTACTTTAGTAAATGTAGAGAAATTGTTCCTTCTCTGAAATATAATTAATGCACGTAAGTGCGGTAGTGCGAGTCGGAAAAAGACTCACTAACTCTTTTAATGAGTATTCAATTGTTTCATCTTATTTTTTATACTTAAAATTTAACATTCTGTTAGGGATGTTTGTTTTTTATTTTTTATGTATTTGTAAATAGATATGTAAATAAATGTTTTTTCGTTTACTTTTAACTCTTTGTATATAATTTATATGGGTTAACCCTCATATGTCATCGAGTAGTGTTTTTCTTCTTTTTCTTTAATTTAATTGTTTATTAATTTTAGTTGGTTTATCAGGAGGACTAGTTTATAATTTATGAGAGGTTAGGGATTTATATACTTTATCTAGTCCGGCTTCATAAGACGTAGGGCGGCGTAAATAATCACAACGTAATAATCTGATCTTTTTTTTTACTAGAGTAGTTAATTTAATTCAATAATATGGGTAACTTTTATGGGATCATTATAAATTTTCACCGACGTCCAGAAGCCACGATCACACCTTTAACCTGATAATCCAACACCCAGCGTTTCCGGAAGAAGCATTAACCCGTGCTTCCTTTAACTAATGTAGGGAGTTTATGTAATTGGGCATTAGTAACCATCTCCAATTTGGAGGCCCAGAACTTACCAGCATTAGCCCCGGGAATTGTATGGTGACGTGACCTTTGCCAACTTTAAAGCCTAGGTTATTATTTTCATTAATTTTATGGTTACAATACGGGGTTTTTTTTCTATTATTATTATTACTAGTATTATGATTATTATTATTATTATGAATATTCTTAGATTATAATTTTAATACTGTATTTAAAGTAATTTTTTTTTATATGTTTCAAAATTTAACTATTATTTTATCTACTCGATGTCTAAAATTCTTGATTTTAGTTTTTTTTAACATAAATAAATAAATTAAATAATTCTTTTAAGGACAATTTCTCTCATTTTCTATGTCAAGTATAGCTGGCACATAGTTCCACAGTACAATATTTATTGAAAATTACTGAGTAGTACAAATGATACTTATATATATATATATTTTTCATAAATAAAATATGTTAAGTAAATAGATAAGTTTGTGATCGCAGTACTACAAATTGGGGGTAATTATGCTATGTTGGAAAAAAAAATAATAATAATAATTTCTGTTTACAAGTGTTTTTACAAATAGTAAAGGAAATGACAAATAATAAAACAGGTAGTGTAATGTAGTGCTTGGCACACAAAACAAATAATTTAGGTAATATTTCTGTATTTATATATTATTCTAAATAATATTTCTGTAGTACAGATTGCTAGGTGCAAAAGTGAAATTACTACTATGAAAGATTTTTTCTGTATCATAAGTATTTTGTGTATTTGTATTTCTTGAAATTTGTAGAAGCTATTTATATGCGTAAAACCTTGAAATTTGATCAATATAAATTTTGTGTACAAATTTTATGGGTAGCAAATTTAAGAGAAATAAGCGTTCTTCTACGGAGTTTAACAGTTTTTTGTATAAAGCAAGAACACGACTTCAAAATTCTCAAGTTCTAAATACGGATAATAATACCCCTAAAATGGACAATTTACTAAATTGTATCCCCGCTTTTGATGCAAAACGGGAAAATGATATAAATTTCTACGTTACTCAATTTGATGAAGCGGCTGTACAAGCAGCAATTCCTGTGGAAGCCAAATTAATTATCCTAAAATCTAAACTAACCGGCTTAGCTCGCGAGAAACTAATATCAGATGCGGAGCTACATACCGAAACTAATTATGAAAAATTTAAAGAAAAACTTCTGAATGCTTTCGGCTCCAAACTTTCCTTTGGTGAAGCCCACGAGAATTTTTCAAAATTAAAACAGGGTCCAACGGAGTCGATAAGTGATTTTATTCTTCGTTTTAATATAGAAGCAGCGAAGTTTTTTGAAATTTCTGGATTATCAAATAAGAATGACGCGAAAAAACTTTTCGAACTTATGAAATTGCATAAGTTTATGGATGCAGTCAAAACCGATATTTCTTTTGAAATTCGAAAGCGCGCGGTAAAATCTTTCTCTGAGGCAACGGAAGCAGCGTTAATTATGGAAGCCGCAATTAACTCTACAAATTTTGCAGAGGTAAACAACGTAAGTAAGGATGGGACCGCGGAGTTGTGTCAAAGCCTAATTAAGCAAAATCAATTGCAAGCCGAGAGTATGGCTAAGTTGCAGTTAGAATTGGAAAGTTTAAAGTTAGCGCAACGGAATAAAGTCGAAAAAAGTACTTTTGTTAAAGACAAGTACTGTGAGATCTGCAAACGCAGCAACCACACGACACAAAATTGTCGATATAAATTTTCTAAGCAATCTGAGTATAACCAGAATTTTCGAACGAATTTTCCTAAGTTCAAACAGGTAGATTTTCCGGGGGCTCACCCTTCAAATTTTACGGATAATTTTCAAGGGTATGGCTTCATGCCAAATTATAATCCTAATTCCACATTTCATTCGCTGCCACCGGCTCCAGGGCCTCAATTTACTACAAATCCTTATCCTTATAATGGTTTCTCACCTCAGAATAATTTTGTTCAACGTACGGGCGCTAATTACCCGAATTTTGGGGGGAATTTTCAAGTTCAGAATACAAATTTCCCTAACACCCAAAATTACGAAAGTCAACAAAACAGAAGAAATGAGGGGAGCAGTAATGCAGGAAATAATTATCGGAAAAATGGAAAATATCAAAAGAAAGGTTTTCACCCGGGAAATGGAAAAGGGGGTCTGTAGATAGCGAGAGAGAGGTCGAAAAGCCCCGTAACAGATCCCCGGATACGCGAGTGATTGCTAGCGTAAAGGGCGCAGATAGTAATAACCTTCCTATTATTAAATTTAAAATCGAAGGGGTTAATGTAGAGGGTCTTTTGGACAGCGGCGGAGCGGTGTCTCTAATTTCATGTGATTTATTTGATATTTTAAAAGAAAAACAGGTTAAAAGGAAATTTTTAGGAAATAGAATTCGTATAAGATCCTTTAATGGAGTAAATATTCCATTTAAACAGTGTATTAAAATATCATTCAAACTAAATAATGTATTTACTTCGGGTACATTTTATGTCACGAGTAACAATTTTAGCGGAAATTACAACATGCTACTCGGTTACGATTTTTTTAAAAATAATAGGATGGTGCTTGATTTAAAACAAAATTGTTTAAGAATAAAAAACACTACAATTACAATAGATGAGGAAGAAGACGAGGAAAAGGGGTGCCAGATAAACGCCTCGAGCACGCAGAAAAACAATAAACAGCAAAAAAATAATATGGACAAGGGTAGAAAAAAAACTAAGGACAATAAGTTGATTGTCGCTAGAGCAACGAGAAGAGTATTTTTACCACCGGGGGGTGAAAAAATTGTCACCTTAACTTTTTCGGAAGAGTTAGACCCAGAAAATGATATCTTATTCGAGCCAGATAGAATAAAAAGGGGTATTACATGCGAAAACTCAATACACCAGGTAACGAAGAGTAAAACAATAAATATAATTTTAAAGAATGTATCAGATAAAAAGTAGTCATACAGGCAAATGCAAATTTGGGTAGAATTACTACACAATTCGATGCAAAGTCGGGAAAGGAGTTAGACGATGTGGAACAGGGTTCGTTATACCAGGTAAACAACCTGACCATCGAGGAAGTACGCAGTCTTAGAGAGGCAGAACTTAGTAAAGAGGATTTTGATTTAGCTCATTTATCCGAGGAGATAAAATTACAGATGGAAACCGTACTAATAGAACACGCCCAGGCTTTCTCAAAATCGTATAAAACTTTGGGTAGTTCTTCTCTGGTCGTCCCAAAGATAAAATTACATCACGACTACCCTATACAGTGTAAGCCCTATAAGACTCCTCATACGGTGCGAGAATATGCACAAGAGGAAATAAAAAAATTACTGGAAGCGAATATTATCGAAAAAAGTAATTCTCATTATGCTTTCCCGGTATTGTTTGTAAAAAAGAAGTCTTTAGATAAACAGAAACCTAAATATAGGATGGCGGTGGATTATCGTTTGCTAAACGAAATCTTAGAGGCATACCCATATGCTATACCGGATATCAAAGAACTTTTACAAAAAATAAGCGGAAAAAAATTTTACACTGTGTTAGACTTGCATAGTGCTTTTTTTCAAATAAATTTACGCCCGGAAGATAGAGATAAATTGGCTTTCATTACAGAAGACGGAAAATACGCCCCAGTAAGGCTAAATTTCGGTTTAAAATTAAGTCCCACAATTTTCGCCGAATTAATGGATAAAGTATTGGGACATTTTAACAAGGAGGAAGTCGGATATTTTATTGACGATGTCATTGTTTCCGCGAATTCCGTTGAACGTATGACTCAGCTATTAAAAGAAGTTTTACAGGCACTCATAGAGAATAATTTAACGATAGAACCCAGCAAAATGCAGGTTTGTAAAGAAGAAATTGAATTCTTGGGGTTTAAGGTTAATCAGAATGGGTACTCCCCATCAACCAAAAATGTGGAGAAAATACAGAAATTAGCTAGACCGAAGAACAAAAAAGGAGTTAAGTCGCTTTTGGGTCTTTCTAATTATTTCAGAACGTTAATTCATCACTACTCTGACATTGTTGACCCCTTGATCGAGCTTACGAAAGACAAAGTTAAGTTTAGATGGACGGACGAAACAGAAGCAGCATTCTGTGCCATTCAGAAAGCAATTATTGACAATCCTACATTAAAACCCCCAAATTTCGAAAAGGAATTTTTTCTTATCACGGACGCTTCAAAAGTCGCCTTGTCTGCGGTCTTAACACAGAAGGAAGGCGAGGAACATATTCCAATAGAGTTTTATGGGAGAAAGCTAAAAGAGTCTGAGAAGAGATACCCTAGCATTAAATATGAACTTTTGGCAATCCACGATGCTGTTCAATATTTTAAAAATATCCTGCTAGGAAGGAAGTTTACAGTACTCACTGATTCACCGATCACTCACCCTTTAAAATTGGAACATCAAAGTGACATTGTCGCTAGATGGCTGATGAGGCTTAGTGATTTTGATTACTCAATTGAATTTATTGAGGGTGTGAAAAATCCGGCAGATTACATCTCTCGCAACATAAATAATATTTCGGCTCAAACCAAAATTCATAATAATTTGTTCAAAGTAAATGTTAATCTCTCGGAAGAGAATGTGAAAGTCGAGCAACGTAAAGACGCAAAACTTAGCATAATCATTAAGAAGATAGAAAATAATAAACAAAACAAAATTACTCGAAAATTTGAATTAAATGAGAATAATGCACTAATTTTAAAACAGAAATATAAGGACAAACAACTCCTCATTGCTCCGAATAGTTTGGTTTTTGAAATTATACAAGAGGCGCATAAAAGTCATTTCGGGTTCCCGAAAACATACGAAACTGTAAAGTCTCGTTTCTTTTGGTATAGGATGTACAAAGATATAAGGAGCTATTGTACAAGTTGTATCCCATGCAACAAAAATAAGCAACACCAAGCTATTAAAGTACCTATTCAAAAGGTTATTAAGGATGCCCCAATAGGGACAGCCCTAGATTGTGATATAGTAGGCAAATTGCATACGACATTTAAAAAAAACTCCTTCATTCTAACTATAATTGATTCGACGTCGAGGTACCTAGAGGCCATACCTCTACGTGGAGTAGAAGCGCAGACAATTTTGAATGCTCTAAATAACTATTTTAGCTCTTTCGGGATACCTAAATCAATTACGACGGACAACGGGTCCTATTATAGGAGTGACGTTTATTGCCAGTATTTAAAAGCACTGAACATAGAGAGACATTTTACAAGCTGTTACAAACCTAATTCAAATGGAATTGTGGAGGCGAGTCACAAATTGTTAAAGTCATCTTTAAAAAGTATGTGTGACAAAACGGCAGAGTGGGATATTCGTTTACCGTTTTATAAATTGGCTTACAATACCTCAATAAATCGGGCCACAGGGTACACGCCTGCAATGCTTTTTTTGCACGGGAGGTATCGAATCATTTTACAGCGCTGAATACTTCCGATGAAAAATGCACCCAAGCTTATGTGAAACAGCGTATCAAACACATGAAAGAGATACAAAAACTGTCCTTGGCCAACCAGGAACGCGTTATGAGTGAATACGTCAACAAAGATTTTGAAAAAGTCAAAACATTACAGCAGAGCGATCAGGTTTATCTAAAAAAAGTTATAAAACCGGGGGCTTTGGAATCAACATGGGAAGGGCCTTATGAAGTTGTAAGGATTTTTAGAAACAATAATTATTTGGTTCAACATATGATTGAACCCCATGCTAAGAAAATTAAGCGCCACATAAGCCATTTCTGGCAACCAAAAGTTAAAATTAATTTGCCTCAAACTAGCACAGAGAATACTCAAGAAGAATAATTTATACAAAGAATTAACATTCAGTCGTTGTTTTTCTTTTTTATTCTCTATTAAGTAGGTATTTATAAATTTATATTCTAGAAATTCGGAGTTTTGTATACTATTGTTTTTTTTCCCCCTCACCTATTTTAACAGTATTGTAAAAAAATTAAAAAATATATGTATATAATAATAATAATAATAAGTGTATATATAGACAAAATTTTACAAATAGTTGGGGGCCTTTCAAAAAAAAAAATGTAATAATGAATGCACTATTAATAATATACAGGTAAAATATGTTTAGATGACATATATATATATATATATATATATATATATATATATATATATATATATATATATATATACAGCATATAAAATAATAATAAAGAAAAATTTCTTGTACATTCTTAGACGTATAGACAGACATCTGCTTCTGAGTGCTGTGAGAAAAAAACTACATTTTATTAGATTAAAAACAATTATCATTTATTATTGCGGCGAGGAATGAGTAGGGTTGGCGTTTACAGAACTGTATTTCGGATAGAGCGAGCTCAGTATTCAAAATTGCGATGCAGTTTTGTTTTCGTTTCTCTGGGCTTTGAGAAAAAAAAATCGCACCGGAGAGGCAGGCGAATTTGGGGCCATCCTATTTCTTCCCTCCAGGTTCGCAGAGCAGTAAAAGGAGAGAAAAGTAGTTTGTTTTTTTATGCAAATGCACAGACTGGTTTTCGTGCGCCGTTCTTCTCCGACCTCCATTGTTCGGGGGAGAACCCTCTTTTTTTTTTTTGCAAATGTGTTAGCAAGGGTTTGCAGCCAGCGGAGGGGGGGACAGAGATTGAAGAGGGAAGCCAAGAGCGAATCCTCTTTCTGGTTTCCGTGGCTTATAGAACAACTATAACTTATTATTTATGTGGACATATACTTTACATAATGTTTTCTCCAGTGTACAAAGATTGTACTTAATAATAATAATAATAGGTAGTTGGATATTGCTTACGCAGGTACTTCGGTTAGTATATAAACAATAGTAAGCATATGTACATATGTAAAATAGTTTTTACTTCTTTTATGGCATAATGAATAAGTGTCAGGTACTTCTTTCGTGTATAGAATATTTACGTAAAAAGAAAGCAATGTTTTTTTTCTTGGATTTGCAAAATTGGGTACGATGTGTGAAGATATTGATACATATTATTGTTGACAGGAGGAGATTTTTGGATAGTAATTAGGGACTAAAACATATGAAAAAAAAAATAAATAAATAAAAAGTAGATTTCTTTTGAAAATCGAAATTAAATAAATCAATACGGTACATGATTAGGTACGGAGTAGGTAAACAAACATGATAGTTTATCGATCAACACGAAGAAGAGTTTATTAGCGGAGAGTCTTAAAACTACGGTTACATATTTTTATTTTCAAAATTCCTTCAAAAGTACTACGACTGGATAGAAGATAATGGTTATGGGTATTAAGAAGGGTATTTATGAAAGAGTACAATTTTTTTTTTGTGGTTTGTAATGTCACTGAATCTAGGTAACAAAAGTAAACATATAATAGTGGTTTGGATGCAAGATTGTAGCGATCAGGATAAACATATAATTTTCTTTTCTCTTTTATAAAGAGATATTATATACATTATAAAGATAGGTATTTTTGTTAAAAGTGAGAAAAAAAATAAATAAAAAAAATAAAATAAAATAATTAACATATTCCGGAGGAAAGATAGGTAAATATGGTATTTAAATATCATAGCACAACACCGCGGGTGTAGGTATAAATAATTCTTTTTCTAATTATAGAACAACTTATATCATAAAAACATACTTTTTTTACGGTATAAAATATATTTATTATAAGTATTTTCAAAAAAAAAAAAATTACATTCTACTTGTAAATTGCATAGTGTTGTACAAATATAATACTGGTATTTTATAAGAAAGTATTGAAATTGACATTGATTTAGTGGTAATACTAGGCTAGTATACGCTCTGCACACTTCTTTAATTTTCCGAAAGGTATAGTATTCGGAGATTTTTGAAAACAAAAAAAAATTTAAATAAATAAATAAATACATATATTTCAGTTTTTTTTTGTTTTTTGCTTAAGAGTTTGATTTATTCATTGGTTTTTACTTATTAACTTTCTGTAGTAGTAATTTAAATGCACATTTAAGTAAAAAAAAAATATATATATATATATATATTTCCTTTTAGTGCACATTTTTATAAATATATACAATAGTAACAATTAAACTTTGGAGTAGAAGATGTCTTACCCCTCTTTTGTAGCAGCGTTGGTGGGGCTCCCTGGGTTTTATTTTTTTTTTCCTTCTGACTCCTGGTTGCTGGTCAACCGGGGCCTTTTTTTTAAGCTTGTGGCCACAGGCGACTCGGGTGAGGCTCTGCACAGCTCAGTGTTCTTGAGGGGAGATAAGCATTTTTCTTGTTTCATCTGTCCTTAAAATGATAAAACAAACAAAATAATAGAGGGAATTCACAATAAATGATTTATATAAATTGACATAAAACATATGAAGACACTTAAGTAAAATTGATGTACACAAGTTTTAGCTTATCGAAATTAAACCATTAAATAATAATAATAATAATAATAATAATTGTTTTTCTTAGGTCGATTTGTTCTTTTCTTTTTTTTTCTTTTCCTTTTTGTTTCCTACGGTTACAGCAGGTTTCTACAGCCTTTTTCATCCATTTTCTTGCGGGTCAGTATCGAGAGGTAATAATATATTTTTTTTCCTTTCTCTTTCTTCTTGGCCATATTTATGGGACCTTTCCGTTTCCAATACTTTTTTTTTTCCTTGTTCGCAGTAATTCTTCTCTAGGCAGGGGAAGCATACGCTTTAAATTTCGGGTAGGAGTATTTTGGGAATGGCAGCAAAATGCGCTCCGTACATTCAGACAGAAGTATTAAATTTTACAGCTGTAAATAAAATTGTACCATTAGCTATAGTTACCAACAGTCCGACCACGCCAAAATGTGATTTCTTCTTCTTCTGTAACGAGTCAAGGAGATTTCACGGTAGCCGGTGAGTCCCCTGTAACGAAAGAAAGAAATTTGGATAGCATTTCACATAAATTCTATTCGTAAAGTCGGTTATTTTTGCAGTAATTGTCTCAAAATTTTGGTACGGTTAGAGTTAAGTTTAGGGCTCTTTCTAGACAAGAGTTTGGGAAAATTTATTCAAAGGTTTTACGACTAAAGGATAATTTATAAAGGCAAAATGGTAACGTACCTTTTATTTTGCGGCGATCCGACGTCTTTCACAGGATGAGATGACAAAATTTTCAGACGGAAGCTGGCGCCAAGTGGTCATTTCCTCTTCTAGCAAGGGTTGGAGCAACTCATTATCGATGGGATAGAGGGGGTGTTGAGTCGATTAGCGATTTCACACGACTCCCGGTCAGGCGGTTGCTAGGCAAGAAGGGGGGCGCAGAGTCTCCGATGTGTTTCTTCTTTTTCCTCGTTAGCGAAGATAGAGCGAGAATTTTTTCTCTTTTTTCTCCACGGATCCTTCCTCCACTTGGGAGAGAATGGAGAGCATGACTTCAGGTGGTCGATTTCGTTGTCATGTGTAGACTATTCCCGCTGGATTTTGAAGTCGTTACTCTTGATTGCGGTCATATAATTAAATGAACTAGAGTTAACATGTATTTCTCTTGTGTTTTTCACTTAGGTGATAATTTAAAAAGAAAATTTTTAAGTAATATTAAAGTGGGAGAGAAGGGAACATTCTCTCGGTAGGACATGTATATATTTCATAAATGTAATTTCTATCATACAATACATTTTTTTTTCTCTAATATATGAACGAAATTTTGTTGTAATGTGTGTACGTGTTCATATACTTAGCGTTAATGTATTAGGTGGATTTTCACTTTTCTTTTAAATGTTACAATGTATAGAAGGTTATGCAGTACAAACTCTTTCTGGGTATCACGTCCTTGTATATATATATAATTTTTAGTGTATTTGGTGTATATTAAGTCATGACTGATATGATTCCAATGTAAAAGTATGTGCCAGCCGTATATTGTTCTATGTGTTCAGGCTTTTAGACTTTAAAAGTTTAGTTCAAAATTGCATTTGCTTTGTTAGGATTTTGGCTAATTTTTAAAAGTGATTATTTCAAAATTGGTTATACACAGAGGGGAATAGGGTACGTGAATGTGTTCACCTGTCTTCGACTCCACAAGCGACTGTAAATCTGGTCGACAGACAAACCGTTCTGTGGTCCCACCTACAGATTAAAAAAAAAAAAAAAACTTTTCTGTATGCTCGTCTCTGCTCAGTTTATAGAGACAACTCTTGAAAAACTTTCACAAGCGACTGTAAATCTGGTCGACAGACAAACCGTTCTGTGGTCCCACCTACAGATTCAAAAAAAAAAAAAAAAACTTTTCTGTATGCTCGTCTCTGCTCAGTTTATAGAGACAACTCTTGAAAAACTTTCCTGTGTGCTCGTCTCTGCCCAGTTTATAGAGACAACTCTTGAAAAACTTTCCTGTGTGCTCGTCTCTGCCCAGTTTTATAAGAGACAACTCAAAAAAAACTTTTCTGTGTTCTCGTCTTTGCTCAGTTTTATAGAGACAATTCTGGAAAAAAAACTTTTCTGTGTGCTCTTCTCTGCCCAGTGTTACAGAGACATTTCTTACAAACTTTTTAGGATCTCTTCCGGTCTTTCGGAGGATGGAGACTGTCCTATGGGTCTACACAATGGACTGAATTTCATATTGTGTTCCTGACAGCTGACGTGAGCCGTTCAGCTCTCTGTTTGGGGGGGGAGGATGGTGGTCAGATATGAGCCACCTCCCAATTTCTGACTAAATAAGTTTACTTTTATTGTTTTAATAGGTATTTTTCATGTATATATATTGTATAACCATGAATTTCTGTGGACTATTTATTTTATATACTTTTATTTTTTTAATATGTATTTTTTATGTATATATATTGTATAACCAGGAATTTCTGTGGAGTGTTTATTTTATTAGTGTACATAGTTTCTTTTTCGTATGGGAAAATAGAAACGACCACCCAGAGTAGTTTTATTACTTTCGGAGACACTGGTCTGCGATCTAACAAGGACATCTTTTACGGAGAAAAAATTTACGAGCTGAAAAATTTATAGCTGTTTGGAAGTGCATAGCAAATTTACAATTTAGGACCCCATCTAGGTGGTCCTGAATAACATTTAGCAAAACCAATAAGAGAGGAGGGCGGAGACGTCTTTACAAAACCACTGGAGCCAATAGACGGCCCAGTGACGAGGGAAAAGAAAAAAGTGAGCCCCAAGAGAAAATCTGGAAGAGGACGAGTACCTGACGTCCTGTCCGAGGAAGTAACATCTAAAAAGAAAGAGTAGAGTGTTGATAGTGTGTAAAAACGAAGATAGTTCTAAAAATGGTGTAGTGGCGACAAAAGACAAAAGAATGACCTAACAGATGATCTTTGCCTATCCCGTGGAGGTAGACTATTGCTAACAATGCAGACCAGAAGTACTCTGAAGGTACAGGTATCTGTAGTTTACTATTCCCTCATATTGAATGTGTATAATAATAAATAAATACTGGTAGAGGTACTTTAGTAAATGTAGAGAAATTGTTCCTTCTCTGAAATATAATTAATGCACGTAAGTGCGGTAGTGCGAGTCGGAAAAAGACTCACTAACTCTTTTAATGAGTATTCAATTGTTTCATCTTATTTTTTATACTTAAAATTTAACATTCTGTTAGGGATGTTTGTTTTTTATTTTTTATGTATTTGTAAATAGATATGTAAATAAATGTTTTTTCGTTTACTTTTGACTCTTTGTATATAATTTATATGGGTTAACCCTCATATGTCATCGAGTAGTGTTTTTCTTCTTTTTCTTTAATTTAATTGTTTATTAATTTTAGTTGGTTTATCAGGAGGACTAGTTTATAATTTATGAGAGGTTAGGGATTTATATACTTTATCTAGTCCGGCTTCATAAGACGTAGGGCGGCGTAAATAATCACAACGTAATAATCTGATCTTTTTTTTTACTAGAGCAGTTAATTTAATTCAATAATATGGGTATCTTTTATGGGATCATTATAAATTTTCACCGACGTCCAGAAGCCACGATCACACCTTTAACCTGATAATCCAACACCCAGCGTTTCCGGAAGAAGCATTAACCCGTGCTTCCTTTAACTAATGTAGGGAGTTTATGTAATTGGGCATTAGTAACCATCTCCAATTAGGAGGCCCAGAACTTACCAGCGAATATATATATATATAATGCGTTATCGAATTTAGTTTTATACCTTTGAAGGGCGGTGGGTTTTTTAAACAACTTAATTTAATCATGATTAGAGCCCTGAATTGCTTCCAGATAAGGATACTTTCGGCTGTTTTTTCTCATCTTGGCGGAGGCACTACCATGCCTCCAGACTTTTTAATATGTGGAGAAAAAATAAGGTTGTAAAAAACCACAGTTGCGATTTATTTTGTTTGCTTGCTGGGTCTGCAAAATAATCTCAAAGTCGACAGAATTTTTTGTTGACACAAACATTAGCATAACTATTTCATTCTTTCTCTCCCTCTTTCTCTTTCCTATTAGTCCTTCAGTAGTATTTTTTATTTTATTTCAAGTGTAATTATGCTTATATATATAAAATCCATAAAACCAAATAATAATAAAAAAAAACATTTCTTTTTTAATGAAAAGTAAAAATATATTTTGCTATACATAAACTTTACATTTTTAATACTATACTTAATCTTTTTATTTAGTAAATATGTTTCATTTACTTATGATTTCAGTTTTCCTAGTATTCCACTGTACTTATACTTGTTTGTCCATATTGCTGCGAGTTTCGAAATTTGCTAATCCATTTAATATTCTAACTGATACGTGCCCGAGATGTGTGACATTGGTCACAGTCTTCTCGAAGCACATTATCTTCGAAGTAAAGTTGTAAAATTGCTTGCTTTTACTTATTTTGAAATGAAATCTTTAGAAAACGCTGGTGTAAATTCAACATTACAGAAGCATACACTGTTAAAAATAAATCCTCAAATTCACGGTAAAACTACTGGCAGCAAAGTTGCCGGGCTTTTTCCGTTTCGTTAGTAGATTTTCCGTTTTGAAAGATAAAAGAAGGACAATTGTCGTTTACAGAAGCGGTAAATTTCCGTTAACGCTCTCAGAAATCACGGAAATATTCCTGCCTGAACTGGCAGGAAAGGACATTATCCGTTGTGAAAAACTCGGTTTTAAAAAATAACATCTCTATATGTTCTGCCATCTGCCGACCATTGCGGAAGTATTTAATATTTGATATACTTCAAGAACATTTTCAGCCGGACATCGGATTTGAACCAGGGATGACAATGCCGCGAATAAAGTGCCTTGCCCATTCGACCAGTGGGCGCTTGTCAGAGTAGCAGTTTAAAAGGATGATATGACGTTTCTCAAAATGGCGGCTTAGAACTTGAACAATTTGGGGTTTAGAAGCTTGGTAATTTTGAAGTTAATTGCGGGGAGATTTCGTTATGAGATGATGGTTAAAATTGTAATATTAATAGAGGATAAAAATATGAATTATATATATTCTTAATTTGATTGTTAGATGTAAAATATGAATATTATATTTTGAAATAAATTCGATAAAAAATTTTTGCTTTTTTGAGAAAATCTATTTTTTTTTCACCTATTATATATATTTTAAATGTGTTCGCTTAGAATATATTTTTAGTACGAGTGCTTTTTATTACTTTAAAAAATAAATTTCGAATAATTTTAAAGGAATGAAAAAATTGTTATTATTATTACTTTTTAATTTGAAAGCATTATTTTTTTAATTCGAAAGCATTATTTTTGTTTGCTGCTTTTTTGAGTAAAATCGATTTATTTTCACTTAATTTAACTATTATATATTTTTTTTAATCTGTTTGTTTAGAATATATTTTAAGTGCAAGTATTTTCTTATAGCTTTAAAAAATAATTAATAATAATAAGCAAATAATTTTAAAATAATGCGAAAATTGTTACATTTTTTAATTCGAAAGCACTATTTTGTTGTTGTTGTTGTTTTAAATAAACTCGAAATTTTAATTTATTGCATGTTTAGTTTTTATGTGCAGCAACATGTCAGTTTTTAACATTGAAAATAAACATGCAGCTAATAACGGAATATCTCCGTTGCCCCTTTCCTCTCCGGCCGTTCTGTTGTTTTCAGGAAATATGAGGAATTTTTCTGTTTTTTAACGGAAAATACCCTTTTATTGCGTAAAGGGACTTTTTCTGTGAAATTCGGGAAAAAAAATACCCGTGAATTTCAGATTATTTTTAACAGTGTAATTACTTGTCCCTCGAAGGACTAAGGTATGTTTAATGGTTTACAAAACATTGCCAATTTGTATAGATATTACGATTCGATCCAACATATGCAAAAGCCAGGTCCGTTGGATATAATCACGTATTTAATTGTCCTCATTATAATGATTAACGAACCTTTATTTGAATAATATATATTTTCATCAGAATCTTAGAATAAGGCAAAAGTAACAAAAATTTCATGTGGAGTACCATTGCAAAGATGATCATAAACTGTTAGCACATGTTATTCGTAATGGTACATACTCATCAACGATTTTAGATCATACTACACAGTTTTATTAGTTAGTTCAATTGCCTTCAGTGGGCGTTGCAGTCTAGAAGAAAATTACCAATTAGTATATGTGAAGAATTTGTAACAATATATATGTAAAGATTAGTAATGAATGCGGAGTGACATATTCAGAAGAATTGGGCAATACGCATTCGATTTGTCACGTAAAGTATCACTGGATTGATTAATGTGTGTTATTCATAAATATAATTTCAGAATTACCGTTGTGGAACATAATGCAATTTCAATGCATATTAACTTCCTTATGAGTATACATCTAGTACAAAATTTTCTTTAGTGGGTAGTAATAAATCCCTCCCGCAGAATTGGTCAATAAACAGGTTCACTTAAAATCCCATGTTTTTTTTTTTTTTTTTTTTTTTTTTTTTTTTTTAGGAGATTACAAATTATAAACGTGTGTTATTCATAAAGGTATTATTTCAATATTCGATTAAACGATTTACGTATTTTAATCTCCAAGTATTAGTTTCTGACTACATTTTGTAAGGAAATTATTGCATTCATCATATGGGTGTGAGTGAAAACGGTAATTTTCAAATGATACTTGTGATTGTACTACCATGTGGCTCAAATAGTATAAAGTAATGCCGCCAGGACTGTGTAGTTTTTTGCAAAGATCGGTTGACTGGAAAGGTATTTAATACATTTTTAAATCAATTTCAAACCATTTTGCGACAGATTCTAAAGAGGAAATCATCAAGGAAGTGTGTTAGAGTGATAAATATTGCTGTGGTGTAACAAACCGCATAGGTAACTCCTGTTTCAAAACGTGAGAACAACATTATAATCCAACCAATTACACTGAGTCAGAAATTTATATGCATACATACAGGGTGGCCGGAAGTAAAACACCCCTACTCCGACCTTACTATTTATTGAACTACACAGTGTATAAGCTTCAAATTTTGAACCCATACTGTGCAAGACATGGAAAATCTGATTATGCGAAAAATTTAGTTCTAGAAATCACCGATATATGGCTATGAATAATTGGGCTTATGTGGGAAAATACATATAACACATTTTATGTAACGTACCAAACATTCATGTGACAAAGACCTTATCGACGTAGGGAATACTTCTCAATATGGTTCCCCTCTTGAATATTTAAAATGTTCAACTGCGGATCGTATCTGGTCGACTGAGATGCTTCCCGCATGTAGGGTTATACCTTCTTTCAAGTCTGCCAAGATTACTTGACGCCCTCGACAAACAAATTTTTTTAGCTTCCCGACAGCCAAAAATTATAAGGATTAAGATCCTGAGAACGAGATGGCCAGGTTGTCGGAAACGCATGACTGATTACTCTGCCATTAGTGAAACATTGCTGAATACACTGTTGTACACAGAGTTCAATTTGTGGAGGCTCTCCATCTGGCATAAATGTAATTGAGTCAAGCCATTGCTACTCTTGCAAATGGGGTACGACAAAAGTTTCGAACATTATTTTGAACTTGTTGGCTGTAAACCTGTTGGACGTCACAATGCATGTGACAGTGCCATTTCGAATAGCCTGTTCGAAAAATAAAGGTCAAATAATGCATGCGGCTATGAATCAACACCAGACTGTATTTTTCTGTGAGTGGAGTGAAATTTCTTTGAAGGTACCGGGGTTTCAGTTTCCCAAATACTACAATTATGGGTGTTCACTGTACTATTGAGGTGGAGATGGGCCTCATCACTCCACAGACTCTACCAAGGCCATGATACATCCAATTTAATTCTTTTGCTTCTCTTATTTTTGTATTTTCCTTGTACAGCGCCATCCACCGGTATTACTAGAATGATTTTTTTTTTCGCCTAAGTAGTTTCACCATGTCTTGAATAGCATGTTCAAAACATTGTAAGCCTTTAGACTGCGTATTTCGACATCTAGGTAGGACAGAGTAGGCGTGTTTTAATTCTGGCCACCAGGTATATACATTACTTTTTAAACATGGAAAGTAATATATATATCGGTGTTCGAAAATTCAGGTCACTTTAGATTTTTTTTTTTTTTTTTTTTTTTTTTTTTTTTTAAGCGGAAAGATAAAGTGAAATGCATAATTTTATTTTCAAGTATATCTCCTTCATTCTCTCTTAATTTTTATCATTTTAAATCTAGCAGATACGCCTCAAAACAATATAATTTATTTTCAAAGCTTTAAATGATAAAATTCTTAAATAAAATTTAGGGAACATTTTTTACAAAACGTTCACAATTTGTTCGTAAACGTGATTTCGTGACTAAACTAGAAGGTTTCTAAAATGAAAAAAAAAAAAAAAATGAAAAAACGAACAGAAATTATAAAAAGTTATAAACAAATAAAACAAGTTTTTTTTTTTTTTTTTTTTTTTTTTTTTTTTTTTTTTTTTTTTCAAAAAACATTTTCGAATAATTTAAAAAAGGCTTACATTTCAAAAATTGTAAAAGAAAATGACAAATCCAATTGTTTCTCGACGAAAGGTAGTTTCCAACCAGCCATAGTTTCCAAATGGCAACGTACTTCGATTTATTTATTTTGAAAGCGTTGAAAACTTTTATTTAGGGTTTTGTTTTTACAACTAAACATTCAAAATTTGATCAGTTTAAAAAACATTTGTTGTATCCTGAAGGTAAATATAAAAGAGAAAATATTTTCTTTTTATTTCTCGTCTTACATTACACCGTTACACATTCACCACTCTTCAACCTTTTACGCATGATAAAGAAATGAAAGTGTGATTTCAATTTTTACTCGCCTTTTTCGCGTCTATTACTTTTCCCTGTCCCATCTCATACTTGGGAGTAAAAATGAAACGAAACCTGTTATATTTCGTTTATACCCTCAAGTCTCTGAGTAGTATGATGAAAAAAAAAATGAAAAATAAAAGATTCCAGAATCATTGCATTTGTGTGCAGCGCGGAAGATATAGACTCAATTTAAAAATAAAATCTATGTTGTTATCTGAAATTCTTTGTTAAAAAAAGGAATTGAATCTATTTTTCATTCAAATCACATTGTTTTAAAAATTGAAATATATTTTCTAAATTTTTAATATGGTTGGTAGTTGTATTTAAATTGACTATTTCGGATTGATATTGAAATTTATATAAGCATGGGGTATGTTTCCTTAGTGAAATTTGTAATTCATTAGTGTAGCTAGGAGGGGGGGTTTCAGACAGGGAAATCTGGTGCAATTCACAGACAGCAGTAACACTCGCACAGTAACCGGAATCTGGCCAAAACAGTATTATTTTTCGTTAAAAAACTGAAAAAAAAAAAGCGACAAATATTTCTTAAACAACGAAAATATTTCATAACCTTGTACGAAAGCAATTGAAATGCATAAAAAACAAATGAAGTTAAAATTATTCATGGATAGGTTAGCAAAAAATTAAAATTTATATATTTTTATTATTATTTGGTTGAATTGTGCGCAGACTCTCCTAGCTTTCCTTATATACATTACTTTCTAAACGTTGAAAGTAATATATATGTCGGTGTTCGGAAATTCGGATGGTGTCATTTTATTTATTTATTTGTTTTAAACGTGAGGATAAAGTAAAATGTATAATTTCAATCTGAATTTTCACTTCTCTATTCTCTATTAATTTTTATCTTTTTAAATTTAGCAGATACATCTCAAAAATAATATAATTTACTGTCAAAATTTTAAACGATAAAATTCTTAAATAAAATTTAGGGAAAATTTTTTACAAAGCGTTCACAATTTGTTCGTAAACGTGTTTTGGTGACTAAACTAGAAGGTTTTCCAAAATGAAAAAAAAAAAAGAAAAACAAGCAAACAAAAATTATTAAAAGCTGAAAACAAATAAAAACAAGTTTTTTTTTAATCCTTCAAAAAACATTTTCGAATAATTTAGAAATGGCTTATATTTCAAAAATTGTAAAATAAAATAACAAATCCAATTGTTTCGCGGTGAAAGATAGTTTTCATTTAAATGGCAACGTACTTGGATTTATTTATTTTGAAAACGTTGAAAACTTTTTTTTAAGGTTTTGTTTTTACAACTAAACATTCAAAATTTGATCAGTTTAAAAAACATTTGTAGTATCCTAAAGGGAAATATAAAAAAGAAAATATTTGCTTTTAGATAAAATATTTCTCGATAAATCTCGATCCGTTACACATTCACCACTCTTCAACCTTTTACGCATGATAAGGAAATGAAAGTGTGATTTCAATTTTTACTCGCATTTTTAGCGTCCATTACTTTTCACTACACTTTATCTCATACTTGGGAGTAAAAATGAAATGAAACCTGTTATATTTGAGTTTATACCTTAAAGTCTCTGAGTAGTATGATGAAAAATAAGAAGATAAAAAGATTATAGAATGATTGCATTTGTGTGCAGCGCGGGAGATATAGACGCAACTTAAAAATAAAATCTATGTTGTTATCTGAAAATCCTTGTTAAAAAAAAAAAAATGTACCTATTTTTCTTTCAAATCACATTGTTTTAAAAATTGAAATGTATTTTCTAAAATTTTAACACGATTGTCAGTAGTATTTAAATTATATCAGCCTATTTCGGATTGAGGTTGGAATTTATCAAAGCATGTGGTTTGTTTCCTTATTTAAACATTTAATTCATTATAGGGTTTACTGTAAAAAAAAAAAAAAAAAAAATCGTTTTTTGAATCTTTCCAAAAAAAATTTCAAATAAGTTAAGCATGGGTTCGATTTCGAAACTAGTAAAAGAAAATGGCAAATCCAATTGTTTCTCGGCAAAAGGTAGTTTTCATTTAAATGGCAAGGCATTTCGATTTATTTATTTTGAAAACGTTGAAAACTTTTATTTAGGGTTTTGTTTTTACAACTAAACATTCAAAATTTGATCAGTTTAAAAAACATTTGTTGTAACCTGAAGGCAAATATAAAAGAGAAAAATATTTTCTTTTTATTTCTCGTCTTACAGAAAACCGTTACACATTCACTACTCTTCAACCTTTTACGCATGATAAAGAAATGGAAGTGTGATTTCAATTTTTACTCGCATTTTTCGCGTCTATTACTTTTTCTCAACACTTTATCTCATACTTGGGAGTAAAAATGAAATGAAACCTGTTATATTTGCGTTTATACCCTCAAGTCTCTGAGTAGTATGATAAAAAAAGAAAAGATTTCAGATTGATTGCATTTGTGTGTAGCGCGGGAGATATAGACTCAATTTAAAAATAAAATATATTTTGTTATCTGAAATTCCTTGTTAAAAAAAAAAAAAAAAAAAAAAAAAAAAGAATTGAATCTATTTTTCTTTCATATCACATTGTTTTAAAAATTTAAGTAAGTTTTCTAAATTTTTAACATGATTGTCAATTATACTTAAATTATATCAGCCTATTTTGAATTGCCCACCAGTGGCTGAGCGGTTCTGCTCTCGAAGCTGGTAGACGGGAGGTGCTGGGTTCGATCCCAATCGCGACCGTCGGCCTAAACGTTCGCAGTTTTCGTGGATTTCTTCGAGCCGTGGATTTATCCATGCGTAAATACGGGTTAGGTTCCCTTAGAAAGACCCCCACGAAGGGCACTCCCCCCGGGAATAGGTGTAGATAATTGGCCGTCAAAAATCAACCCCACCCAACCCTATTTTGAATTGAGATTGAAATATATGAAAGCATGTGGTTTATTTCTTTATTTAAACATTTAATTCATTATAGGTTTCGCTGTAAAAAAGAAACATTTTTTTAAAAAATCAACAAAAATAGCTAAACATTCAAAATTTGATCAGTTTAAAAAAACATTTGTAGTATCCTGAATATAAATATAAAAGAGAAAATATTTTTAGCTCACAAGCTATCAAAGCCTGAGAGCTAATGTGCCCACCGTTTCTGTATGTATGTATGTACGTATGTACGTATGCACGTATGTACGTAACGCGATAACTCTTTATAGAAATATCCGTTTTGCTTCAAATTTTGTTTATAGGTTCATTGTGATAAAGCGCTTCCCTGATTAGGTTTGGGGGTACATTGGTTAAGTATAAAGGGGGAACGGGGGATAATCCCCCCCTTAATTTAGATAAATGGGTTTTTCATGCAGAATTGTCGGATTTGCTTCAAATTTTCTGTATAGGTTCATTGTGATAAGGTACTTTCCTGAGTAGTTTTGGGGGTTCATTGGCTATGTATAAAGGGTGGACGGGGGCTAATCCCCCTTAATTTATTAGTCGATTTCTTTATATTTCGAGAGGCATTATCCTTTGAAATAAGAGTATAATATACAATTAGTGTGAATAGCCTGTGAGCTCAATGCCATCAGTTTAACTGGGCACTTTTCTTTTTATCTTTTTATTTCTCGTCTTATATAAAACCATTACAGATTCACCACTCTTCAATCTTTTACGCATGATAAAGAAATGAATGTGTGATTTCAATTTTTACTCGCATTTTTCGTGTCTATTACTTTTCTTAGAACTTTATCTCATACTTGGGAGTAAAAATGAAATGAAAGCTGTTGTGTTTGCTTTTATACCCTCAAGTCTCTGAGTAGTATGATAAGAAAAAAAGACGTAAAAAAAAAGATTCCAGAATGATTTCATTTGTGTGCAGCGCGAGAGATATAGACTCAATTTAAAAATAAAATCTATGCTGTTATCAGAAATTCCTTGTTAAAATAAAACAGAATTGAATCTATTTTTCTTTCAAATCACATTGTTTTAAATATTGAAATAAGTTTTCTAAATTTTTAACATGATTGTCAGTTGTACTTTAAATATTTCAGCCTATTTCGAATTGAGTTTGAAATTGATGAAAGCATGTGATTTGTTTCCTTATTTAAACATTTAATTCATTATAATGGTCAATGTAAAAAAGAAAAAAAATTTTTTTAACCAAAGAAAAATATAAAACAACCATGTACGAAAATATACAATAACCCCTTTCGAGTTACCCACGATTCCGAAAATCGCACTTTACCTTTAGAAACCTCAGTAAGGAATATATTTTTGCAATTTACAGAAGCACGTGTAAAAACAAAGTTTTCTTTGTATCCACTGATTTTTAGAAATGTTTCCGAGTAGCCATTATAGTCTATTCATCAGTTTTCTCATACAGAAATTTCGGAATGCTATCAATTCTCAATTAAACATTTTCAGCTGCATAACTGAATTTATACTTCCAAGAGTAACAAAATAATATTAATTTCATATAATAATGTTAATGCTGTTAACTTACCACGTTTGACTGTAAAACATGTTTATTGAACATGGAAATGTTAACCTGAGAATTGGTAGCATCCAAAAATCTTTATTAGCCCTTAGCTAACAGATATAAAATAGTTTAAAAAACATTGCAAGTTTATGATGAACAGAAAAAAATATAATAAAAAATGCACTGTAAAAAAGGACGAGTGATTCTTAATCTACGAAAATATAAAATAAACACAAACATAAATAAAATATAACCTTTTCGGAGTTACTTACAATTCCAAAAATCGTTCTTTAACCATTGGCAACTTAGAAACCATTATGTTTTCGATATTTAAAGAACCCTTTATAAAAACGAATTTTCTGTATCTACCACTGTATTTCGGAAGCGTTTACAGAATTTCCCATTTTATTTATTATTTGTTACATAATTTAAAAAATATATATATCCTAAACTCCACTTTTTCCGAACTAAAATATTCGTTTTATTTAGATAAAAGATTTCTGTGATTATTTAAATCGAAGATTACTATTAAAAATTAGTGGTATCCAAAATTTTCGAGTAACTGTGTTCGGGAAAACTGTTGAGCATTTTCTGAAACCGATAGTTTGTTTTTTAGGAAGCTATCAATTCTCAATTGAACATTTTAAGCTCCGTTATGGAATTTATACACGCAGGAGTAACAGAATAAAGTTAAGGTAATGTTAATGTTGTTAATTTACCACTTTTGTCAGTAAAACATGTTTGTTGAAAATGAAAATGTTTACTTGAGAGTTGATAGCACCTGCAAAAACTTAAATTCCGGGTGGAAGAAACTGATTTATACACCCTATAAACTAGTCGGAAGCGTTTCAAAAATTCAATGGCAATAAAAGAAACTTCGTTTTTGTAAATCTTTCTTTAAATTTCAAAAATATATTGGTTTCTGAGTTTTCTAATAATAAAGAAGTCTTTTCAAAATCGTGGGTATCTGAAAGAAGCAGTAGTATATTTTCGTTTCTGATTTTATTATATTTTAGAAATATTTTTCTGTTTTCCTTATACCAATTTGTAATCCATTATAGGGTCTGTTAAATTAATTAGAGTAAAATAAATATTTGCGACAAAAACAATGACCTTTTTATCATTTCAAACATTTGTATTTTATGAAGTCTTATATAAAACAATGTTTTTAGACTCCCGTAATATATCTCATTTGTAGAACTGGATAGTATAATTCTTCAAAATTAATATCAGTAGGGTCTTAAAATCTCACTCAATTCCAAATGTTTGATAGATGTTATTAGTTAATATATATTTTCAACATCCATTATGTAATATACTACCCATTTCTGTAAAAATGGAGAAAATTTATTAAGTATTTTTTTTTCCAATTTGTGTCTGACGTTTCTGTAAATCTAGCAGATACTTTAAATATATATATATATATATATATATATATATATATATATATATATATATATATATATATATATATATATATATATATATATAAATTTGTCAACACTTAAAATAAAAAAAAATTTTGAATTAAAATTAGGCAAATATTTTTTTAAAAAAAACTTGAAACAATTTGTTAAGAAACGGGCATACGTGACTAAACTATAAGGCTTTTCAAAATAAAAAAAAATAAACATAAATTAAACCAAGATAACAAGAACTGAGCAAAGTTAATAAAAAATAAAAACAATATCCATTTTGAATACTTGAAAAAACATTTTAGAATAAATTAAGAATGATTTACATTTCAAGAACTGTTAAAGAAAAATGACAAACCCAATTTATCTGGTAAAAAGGTAGTTTTCATTTAAATGCAAACGCACGATAATTTATTTAGTTGTTTATTTATTTTATTTTAAACACTAAACATTTTTATGTAGGGATTTATTTTCACAACAAAACATTTCAGAATTTTTAGTAATTTATATATGTATCTTTTTAATTTATATCCTAAGGTTAACGTTAAGAAAAGCAATTTTTTTTTCTATTGTTTTCAGTTTGTTTACATAAAACTATTACATTTTCACAACCTTTCAACCTTCACTTATGCTAAAGAAATTAATGCTTAATTTCAATTTTTGCTGACATCTTCAACTTTTATTTATTTTCTTAACAATTTATATCATTTTTGGAAGCAAAAATGCAATAAATCGTGTTATATTTGTATTAATACCCTCAAGCGTTTGAGTCGCATTATAAAAAGTAACGGATTAAACAAATATTCCATTTTTGTGCAGTGCGAAAAACGTATGCTCATTTTTATAGAGAAGTTTATCTTGGTATATGGAATTCCTTGTTATAAAGAACTTGAAGGATTTTTTTTTTTTGGCAGTGATATTATTTTAAGAAATGACATATATTTTCTAAATTATTTATGCCATTGGAATTAGAATTAAATCATCTAAGAAATTATTTCTTTTTAGCAGCAATAACCTTATAAGAATGTTCTTCTTCCTTTTGTTAATCATATATGATCATATACGATCATGTGCTTTTACATGAATTTCTTGATATGATATTTGTTAAATAATTCTACTATGATGAATCGTTATTTCAAAGAAATTCTTATTACATTTTAATATTTTACTATGTGCCCGTTACTTCATTACTACTTCCGCATTAAAGAAAAATTCCATTTTTGTGGAGTGCGAAAGACGAATAATCATTTTTACAGAGAAGTTTGTGTTGGTGCATGGAATTCCTTGTTATAAAGAACTTGAAGAAAATTTTCTTATCAATGATATTATTTGAAGAAATGACATATTTTCTAAATTATTATTTATGCCATCGGCATTAGAATTAAATCATCTAAGAAATTATACCTTTTTACCAACAATAATCTTACAAGAATATGCTTTTTTCTTTTTTTTAATCATATATGATCATAGTATCATGTGCTTATACATGAATTTCTTGATATGATATTTGTTAAATAATTATAATATGATACAGACTTATTACGCTTCAATGTTTTACTTTTTGCCCGTTACTTTATTTCTCTGTTTCCGTAAGTCTAACTCTTATTCTTCCAAAACAATATTGTTTATATTTAGATAAGAAAAATTTCCTTAAAACAATTACGAAATTTATTTTAGATTAGTAGTATTTATAGTAAAAGAAATATTTAGTTAAATATGTATTTATTAGTGAATTAGTATACGTATGTATTACTATATTTATTTAAATATGCATTTATTAGTAAATTACTACACGTATTTATTAGTATATTTATTTAAATATGTATTTGTTTGTAAAAGAAAAAAAAAACTTATCATGAATAGTTGCGTTCACGTTTAAAATAAAATAATTAATTCAGAAAAGATATAAGGGGAAAAAATTCATAGACTGATTCAATTTAACTTTTTTAAGAACGATTCAATTTAACATTTCTATGCTTCGAACATTTATTTCGACGTTTGTTTTTACAACAAAGCATGTGTGAAATTTGCATTTTTTTTTCAAATATGTTTAGTAACCCGCAGGTACTCTTAAAAAAAAAAAAAACGTTGTATTTTTGTTTTTGTTCTTGATAAAAATTTTACATTCTAATCACTGTTCAATCTTCCGCGTGCGATGAAAACAATTACTTCAGATTTTAGACACATTTTCCGCTTCTATCACTTTTCTTAGCATTTTGTATCATGTTTGTAAGCAAAATGAATTGAAACTAGTTATATTTGCCTTTATACCCTCCAGCCTCGTTTCTGAGTGGTACAAGGAAAAAATGGATTAAAGAATGATTGTATTTGGGTGCAATGCCGAAGGCGGATATTCTTTTCTCAAATGAAATCTATATAGTTTTATGAAATTCTTTGTTATAAAGGAATTTTCTTGGGGTTGATAATATTTAAAGAAATAAAATATATTTTCTATATTTACATATAACTGACAGTAGTGATTTAAGGATATATAAGCATTTTCCTGATTGATATTGAAATTCGATTAATTGATTGAAATTCGATATTGAACGGATATTTTACAAATAATATAATACAATCACTTGTTAACTTTAAATTAAAATCTAATACTGCTACAAAGAATAAAATTTTTAATGAACGAATACGAAACTCAAAAATATCAACTTTACAATATTTTCCAAGATTCTTTGAAAGATTAAAATATAAACTTAGAAAATTTAATATCTGACTTATTGCAAAATCTTCCACAAAATTAAAAAAACATAGTATGTAGAAAAACAGATCCAATAGATCCTGATCAACTTTCCGGTGTTTATGAAATCCCATTCACCAAGGCAGATGGAGCAGTACAATACTATATAGGAATGGCAAACAGAAAATTTAAAACAAGAATAAAAGAACATATGGCAGATATCAAATATGACAGAAGAACCACTGCGTTAGCCAGACAATATAGAAAGGAGCAGTTGCAGATTGATTTCAAGAATAGTAAAATAATTTTTCAATCAAGAGCTTATGTCCCATCCATTATCCGTGAATCTATAGAAATATATTTGCGAAAAGATTGCATTTGCAACGAAGCCGCTTCTTTAGAATTAGCTAAAATTTGGCACGCGATGATCGATATATTGAAAAAGCAATAAAAATAAAAACGAATAATAATTTTCACGTTTCCCAGTTTGGCCAATTTATGCACCTGCTATCCTTGGACATGCGATATCGTGCTTTATGTTTACCATTTTCAAAAATATGCGAGAATATTGTATTTATCATTTGGATCCGAAGATGTCACCGATAGTGTGAACGAAACATATGTAATCTACATTAAAAAGGTCTTTTAATTATTCCGTGTTATGTTTTTATCACTTTAAGCGGATATTTTACTTTTACTTAGTTAAGCATTTCAGTATATGATTCTCGTAATATGCAATTCATTAAATAATTAGAATAAAGCAAATGCTTATTATTCTTTTTAACTTTTATGTTTTACGAGGACTTCTTTAGAAAACTTTTTTAGTGTGCAGTAAAGAGTGCGTTGACGCGCTTAAATTTGCCTATCACCAGGCGAAGATTACAATTCTTAATTGAAATATTGTAACCCAACAATAAGCATTTCTACGCACAATGTAGTATTGTAGTGTAATGTAGCTTTCTAGCAGAAACTGATAGAAGGAAGATCTGCAGGGTGTCCCTGAACTCATGTGCCACATTATAAGGAGGATAGAGCATGCCTAGACAAGCTCAAAACACTGTACAATGCAAGGTCATAACTCAAGCAGTGAAGCGCTACAGGGAGCTTTGTGATTGTGGCAAGAACCGTGTTTTACATACAATATCTATCACATGATTGGCGATTTTGCGGAATAGTGTTACTAACTAAAATGCTAATATGGATGACAATATGTATGACAATTAAGAAGAAGAAACAAAGAAATTGCAAAGTAAATAGCTCAAGAGACCGAGGGGGAGCTGTACACTCTCAGAAAAACTGTAAATTTATGAGCGTTAGCCCTTCAATTTTCACGGGCAACAGCCTTATTTAATAAAAAACGGTCTGATCCGCTAAATAAGCAGCCTTATCCCTTAGATAAATAGAAAATTAAGAGCAATCCACATATTCTTACAGTTCTAGCCCATATGTTAGCAAAAATACGGTACGACCCCATACATTGTACTCCGCTAGGGTGTAACCCTTCATTTTACTCGTGTTTCGAAAATTTTAACCCGCCAAAACAGCGATTTTGTGATGATTATCTAACGTGCTACGTGCTACGGAACAGTAAGTAAAGTGTTATTGTGTTTTAAAGTGCATTATATCCTGTGCATTATAATGCTGTATTACTTTACCCGTAAAATTACGGGTTGCACAAAATGATAGGCATGGATTTTTTTTTTTTTTTTTTTTTTTTTTTTTTTTTTTACGGCGTATGACTGGAATCTCTGCTGCCGTCCTCTGCCTGTAATTTTACTGCAATTTTTTTAACAGTGTATCTTAAATTGGACCAAATTTCCTTCAGAGATGTTGAAGGTGAATCAGAACTCATGGGCTAAACTTTAAGGAGTGTGAGAACACATCTAAACAAGTTATTTTTGGCATACAATGCATGGGCATGTAGCAAGCGGCGATCCGCTAGATGGCGCTGTCATTAAACACGCAAAGCAATGGTTTTTCACACACATCTCCACTTCTACGGCGGATTGCGAAAAGGATGGCTAGTTTTACTAATCATCAAAACGTGGACATCCATTTTATGCATATTACAGCGGTTTTGAGTGTTCTGGAAGTCCCAAGTGTGTAGTAAACGTGGTTCTCTTCACAATCAGAAAGCACCCTGTAGAGCTTCACTGCTTGTGTTACGACCATGAATTGTATGGTGTTTTGAGCTGCTCTAGGCGTGTTCTAATACCTCTTACAGTTTGACCCAGGAGTTCAGGGACACCTTGTATATTATAAAGACAAAACATGTCCATGAGTAACGCTGACGTCATATTGACGGGAGAAACACCTGACTAATAAATTTCACTTTTACTATATTTTTTTAACTTTTAAATGGTTAACGCGACACCCTTTTAAATATCGTATAATTTTAATTTTACATTGTCGAATCGAAAATAAAAATTCTTTTCAATTTGTTTGAAAACTGTGTGTACATTTAATTATTTTAAAAATAATTTTAATGCATGATTTTTTTTATCTATTTCGATCGCGTGCAGCCCGATTACAAAAGTTTAACCCGTTTGCGCTTAAAAAAATTACAAATATCAAGCATTTGTTTCAGGCTCATTTTGCATAGCGAAATTATAACTCCATCAATATATAAATAAAATAATATAAATAAAACACAAATTTAACAAACACGAACACAAATTAATCTAACAACGCACTTAAGTCAGTGATAAAATATTAACTCCTGGAATCGGCTGATACGAAAGTTTTATTTTAATTGAATTTCAAAATTTTACTTCAATACATAACTGTTGTTTTACATATAAAAATGTTTTTTGATGTTGTTAAAGGGGAATATAAAATTATATATTAACTGTAAATAGATATTGAGCTATGGATTTAAAAAAGTGGTTATCACCTATATTCTGAGGCGGTGGAAGCCTGGGTTAGATCCTCTAGTTTAGTATAAATTTCCAATGAATAATAGCAATGGACCAAAAATGTTATCCATAACGATACATTTGTTAATATCCATTGCACAACATATTACTTATTTTACTTTTCTTTCTTTTAACAAAGAGAAATATGTATATTTCTACAATTCAAACTTTCCATCAGTAATCATCTTTCCCCTTTTAGTTTTTCCTGTAATCTAAAAGATACACTTCAAAACTACTCTTAATTTTTGTCTACATTTAAAAAATAGTAACTCTTAAGTAAAATTCATACAATTTTTTTTTCAGAGCATGATACAATTTGTTAATAATCGTGCTTACGTGACTAAACAATAATGCATTTCAAAGGAAAAATAAAACAGACACAACAAAAATTAGAAAAAGGTAACAAAAGATAAAAACAACTTCCCTTTTTTGAATACTTGTACAAAAAATTAGAATAATTTAAGGATGATTTACATTTCAAAAACTGTTAAAGAAAACTGACAAATGCAATTTTTCTCGGCAAAAAATCTCTTCCATTTAAATAGCAACGCATTTCAATTTATTTATTTCGGAAGCGTTGAAAACTTTTATTTAGGAATTTGTTTTTGCAGAAAAACATTTCAGAAAACTGATCAGTTTAAAAAATATTTTAGTATCTAAAATATAGATGTAAAAAGAAAATATTTTCTTCTTTATTTTTTTAACGTAGAATTCTAACATATTCACCACGCTTTAATTTTTCCTTATGCGATAAAGAAGTAACAGAAAATAAAGTTAATTTTTTTTCTCACATTTTCTGCTTTTATTACATTTGTTGGTGATTAATATCGTGCTTAAAAGCATAAATAATATAAAAACGTTTTACATTTACGGGTCTGTCCTCAAGCTTCTGACTAGTATAGTGCCCATCTGCTTGCCTAGTGGTTAGGGCTCAGGCTACTGGACAAATGGTGCCGGTTCGAATCCTAACTCACGTGTTTATTGTAGGTCAGATTCATCTTTAACCCCTTAAGCCCCATGACGTACCTACGTACGTCATGAACTCTTCTATCTGAAATACCAGGATGTACCTGCGTACGTCATGAACTCTTCTATTTGCAATACCAGGACGTATGTGCTCATTTTAATGGCAGGCTGCAACGTCCTAAGCATCTGTTTTTTTACGCCGCTAATTGCCATTGTGGTTTGTTTTGTACGGTCTTTTTAGCAAAGATTGTTTTTGCACAGAATAGATAGCGTTTCGTGTAAAAAAAGTTATTACTTCCCGCTGCGATGAGAATTTGAACTTCAAGCCTTATTACTTACCCATCAGATGTAGTATAGGGTAAGTCTTGTAATCGTTTTGAAAATCGAAACAAAAAATTTGACGGATTTACACGTTTCAGACACTGGAGATTCCGAAAAACATATTTTTAGAAACAAATTTTTTTGGCGTCCGTCTGTGTGTCTGTAAACGCTCTATCTCCCGAAAAAATTGAGATAGAGACTTGCAATTTGGTATGTACTTAGTATGTAATAATGGGAAGAAGCCTATTTAATTTCAATAACTTCGATTAACCGGAACTATTTTTTTCGGGCTCTCGAAATAGTCGTTCTGATAAAACGTACATAAAAATTTTCGAAATTGTTTATTTTAAGAAATGAATATAAAAGACAATAAAAAAACATAAATTTTGCATAAAGCATGAAGTCGATCGGATAATGAGTTGCCGAGATATTTGCAATCCTATTTTCCACACTCTTCGATTTGTCATGACCCTGTATTTCATCCAAATTTCACTTCAAAGATATATTTTAATTGGAAATTTGACGCATTAACAGATGCAATAAACCGCTAGTTAATAGGATTATTATTTTTGGAGTTATAAGGAGGTTTCTTTCAAGCAATTCAGTAATCGAGCCTTTAAAGTTTGTGACGTCATCAAGTCACGATTTTATTTGAATTGCAATGCATTTTATAAGTAGTTTACACATTTTTATTTTAATATTTTACATTATGCATATCAATGATGGGTAAGTATTACGGTGGCCCCCAACGACTAGTTTCTGTTTGTATAACATAAATAAACCTTTATTTAAACTCCTTACATTACATGCAATTAAATATTTCACGTGTATTTAAAAATAATGACATAAACAACTTTTGACGAAATTTAATAAATCTGGTATTCAGGATACTATCACTAAATTCAATATGTTGATTAAGGTGTTAAACAGATATCTTGGTCTGTTTCGCCTCCATGTGAAAATCTTTTAGGAAATCTTAGATGAGAGTGTTCAGTTTAATGGTTAAAGTATGTCTCTTTGAAATGAGAAATAATCTGCGATCCAATTAAAACTAGTATGTTGAACTAAACTAAAATTACTTAAACTAAAATTATGAAAAAATAGCGGTAGTAGGAGTTTATTAATTAATAAATAGTAATTAAGAAATTTAATGTTCGTAACCCATTTAGTGCAAGTTATACTCGCAGTTGACCAATTTATTTTATTCAACTTCAGTGAACCTTCTTACAAAGCTTCAAAAATCATTTTTAGAATAATTAATTCAAAGCAATTTATATTTCGGAAGCTGTTTAAAGCAATGTCAAATCTAAAATCTCACGAAAAACTATAGTTCTAACTTCAACCCACTTGAAATTAACACCCCTTTATTTAGAAACTGGGAAAATTTTATTCGGGGACTTACTTTTATAACAAAACATTTCAGAAAATGTGAACATTTTGTAAATCATTTTCTTTTAGTATCCTGAAGGTATTTGTAAAGAGAAAATGTTTTCTTTTTCATTTTTTTTTTACATAAGAGATCCATGGAAATGTTCACCAATCTTTTGTTTTATGTACTATGAATGATGAAATGATATTTCACGCTGATATTGTTCTTTTTTACACTTTACATCATGAGCGATGTTTTAAAGAAAAAATATAATGAAACATGTTACATTTGGTTTCATTCTCTCAATACTCTATTTGGTATGATGAATATGACAATGGATTAAAATAAAAATATTTTGTTTGAAGAAAGCGAATACTCATTTTTTAAATGAAATCTAATTTGACATGCAAAACTCCATGTTATAATGTATTTCAATGTACTTTTTGTGACGATGACATAACTATATTCTATCGTAAAAATATGTAGGTGAGTAACGCTGACGTCAAATTGACGGTGGTAACACCAAACAAAGAAATTTCGCTTTTATGACACTTTTTTAAACTTCTAAACATTGCTCAATTTCAATTTTTACTCAGTCGAATAGAGCAAGCAGTTTTCTTTCAAATACAATTTGTTTGAAAACTGTTATCTCAATTTACTGATTCTGTATGTTATTTTAAAATAATTTGTTTTTATAAATCTATCTCTATCTCATACAGCCAGAATACGAAAGATTACCCCGTTTGTATTTAAAACAATATAAGTAGTTCAGAATTTGTTTCCGACTAATATTCCATAACGAAATAAAAATTTCTTCAATAATGATGTAGATGGTTTTCCTCTTGCTATGTCTGTCATATGCTCTTTTATTCTGTCTTGTAATTTCTTTGTTGCCATTCCTATATATATAAATATTTCATTTTTACTTTTATGTTTAAATGGATGATATACAGTCCTGCTTTTTCATACATGAGGCAACGTTTACACGGGGAGGCATTGTGAACGTGCAAACTGTGCATTACTGATCTCTGGAAAATCCTCACATCGCTCGCACAGTACGACACCAGGTACGCTGGTCAACGAACGTGTGGTGTGGTATATGGGGAACTCAGATTCTTGGACACATCTTCTACGATGGAACCCTAACGGGCGAACTTTACCTGCATCTACTACAAAACATGGTACGTAACTGGTATGAAGAGCTGCCTCTCTGAAATGCATGCCGGGTGTTGTTTCAACATAATGTGGCCCCACCGCATAAAGAATCAAACGTCCGTGCGTATCTGGCCAAAGAATTCGGTCAACAGATCATTGGATATGGTGGTCCGGTAGAGTGGCCACCGCGTTCACCAGACTTGACTCCCATGGATTTCTACCTCTGGGTATACATCAAGGTACAGGTGAATGTGACTGAGCCAGATAAAGTCTCATCTCTGGTTGATCTGAAGCAGCGCAACATCTTTGCTTGTCGCACAGTTATACCCTATGCTCCAACGTATCCAGGACTCAGTTCTGTCACACATTCAATTGTGCATTGCCACCAATGGAGAACACTTTGAGCAGTATCACTGGTAGATTCCGGTATTTGATGTATTCATTTTTTATAGCAGACCGTTTTCTAGTATTATAATAAATTGATATTTATTTTTCTGTTTAATTTCAATATTTCATTCTTCGCTTTGTATACGACCCCTCAAAGTCAGCTCAAATTTTTAGATGAAATAACCCTCTTTGGTGATACACCAATTTAGCGATACCGGCTAGTTTTGCCGTAAAAAGGACATTGCACCCTGATTTCGATCTCGAATTACTCTAATTCCTTTTTTAACTGATCCCTGAATGAAATACAAAATCATGTGAAAAAATCTCAAACTGTGAAATTTAATAACTGTGTCAATTTTTGTCGTACAGAAGTCACATTTTTTGTGTTGTATTTGTTATGCGCAAACATTTATTAAATATAACTATAGGGACCGTATAAAAAGTTAGATTTCGTAATTTTTATAAAATCGATTTTTTACTTTAATTAACGCCACAACATGAATATGTACCTCATTTTAAACGCTTTTGTAACTGGAACTATATGTTTACAACCAACGGTTGAGAAATTAAAGGTCGGCGATAAATAACATTTTGCGCCCTATATATTGAGAGTTATTTTTTTTAAATGGTTCCCACCTATATTCTGTAACCCGGGAGAACCGGGTTATATTCCACTTTTTAAAAAAAGTGAAAAGGAATTCCTACTTATTTTTATCTCTGTGCGTCCCCGTAAATTTGCAAAGGTTCTTGGAGTAATATTTTACGATACATCAAACTGTTTCTAACATACAGTAATTAAATGTGTTAAGTTTGTTGACTGTACCCTCCACAGTCCGACTATCAATATTAAAAATATAAAAATATGATTAAATATCGTTAAAACTTTTATTGCCTTACATGGTTATTTAAATAATTAAATTGCAAGTACATTTATAATAAATAAATTTAAACTTTTTTTTTTTTTTTTTTTTTTTTTTTTTTTTTTTTTTACTGCAACATTTTTATCTTTTTTCTTTCGTTTTATTTTCTTGCTGGTTGAAAATTTTCGGAATCAATATTGATTTCTATACATCTAAGGAAAATTTTTCAAATATTTATACATTATTTAAAATTTCTTACTTCAAAATAAAATTTCCTTAATGAATATTTTAGATATGACATATAGACGTTTACCAAACGTGTTTATAGAGCTGAAATTAAATACTTCTTGATGACAAAATAAACAACAAAATAGAGAGAGTAAAATCTTATAAAAACAAATTCCTTCATTACTCCAGAAATAAAAACGATTTTAGAATAATTTAAAACTATTTACACTAAATATATAGAAAAAATTTCTAATGTTGGAACATTAAATTCCCTTTCATATACAAATTAAAAACATGAAAATATTTAAAATGAATCATAATTTATTACTAAAATAGGTGTAAAATGAAATAAAATTTTTAAAACATTAAAACCTTTTTACAAATGTTAAAAAGTTTCGCCAGATTTCCGAGCGCTTTCGACCAAAACCTGGTCTGGCCATCATCAATATGGCGAAAATGAGAAACTATTCTGTAACTTCCGGAATGTACGATGGTTAAATATCAGAAGGCGAAACCAATTATGAAAAAACGGGAGGGGACGGGATGAATCTATTGAGCGAGGTTGGTTATTCCAAACCAAATACACTATTGACACAAAGTAGATTTTTGGTATATTGCATAATAATATATCATTACAGGATTTCTTTCCCCTTCTCAGTATTTCCACAGACTCCCTCATATAGTGTAATCTTTCATTTGTGCTATAATTTTACTTTTCTGAGTTATATATCAATTTCTGTTTTTAAATTTAAATGAGATAATGCTGAAGATGGTTTTCCTCTTGCTATATCTGTCATATGCTCTTTTATTCTGTCTTGTAATTTCCTTGTTGTCATTCTTGTATACATAAATATTTCATTTTTATTTTTATTTTTAAATGGAATGATACATTTTGCTGCTTTTTCATGCATATCTATGGTATGTATTTTACTGTGAACCAGATTTTGTAATTTAGTTGGAGGTTTAGTAATTAATATTATATCATATTTCTTTAATGCGTACCAGATTTTTCATAAAGTTGGGGGAATATAGTCAAAACTACAAAATTTTGAAAACTATGTTTTATTCTTGGACGATAAGTTTCTGCTATTAAATTCGTAAATTAATTTGTTAATAAATCTCTCGGAGTATCCATTCTGGACTGCAATTTCTGTAATCCTGAGTTTATATAATTCTTTGAGAATACACTAAAAGCTCTTCTAACATGAAAACTATATGCTGATGTCTTATAATTAAATGATACTTTACTGCTATTGGATATTGTATTATTCGATCGGCATGATTTTCTGTAAATGTTTCTGTCTATACTATGCGTTAACTTATTTCTAATTAGTTCAACATACAGAAACGACAATGATCCTTTTTTATCTATTTCCAAAGTAAACTGTATTCTGTTGTCTATACTATTACAGTGTTTTAAGAAATTTTTCAAATTTGAAATTCCTCGCTTACAAATTATAAGTATGTCGTCGACGTGTTGTACCCATAAATTGGGTTTGAAATAGGAGGTGGAGATAATCTGTTCTTCAAGTTGTCTTAGTTTTAGTTCAGCCAATAAACCGGAGATGGGAGGAGCCCATAGGTGCCCCTTCTGTTTGCTTATAAAAATTTCCATTAAAAATAAAAACGTTGTTATTGGTAATTAAATTTAAGCTGGATGTAAGAGTTTTTTTAATATAGTTATCATACACCGGTTATTGCTGATATGAATTTCAATAATATTTTTGACTTCTTGTACATTGACTGAGGAGCATAATGACTGTATATCGAAACTTGCAAGTATAGTATATATTTTCAATTTTAAAATTTTCGATTCGTTTGATTAATTCTGTAGTAGAGTTGATTGCATATTTTATGGGGCGGTAACATTAATTTGAGTAGTGGTACAAATGCTTTCTCCATTGTATACATTGATGCTGAACATTTTGATACAATAGGTTTGAGAGGGAGATCTGGTTTATGACCTTTCAAACGTCCTATTAAGCGAGGGGTGGTTGCGGTTTTATTAATCATCAGTTTAACTTTTATTTCACTAAATCAAGTTCCATGTTTTATTATTTCCTGCGTTTTTCTGTTAATCATTAAGTTTGGATCATTTTTTAGTTTTAAACAGTCATTTCACTAATACAATGCTGCATTTTGGTACTATAATATGTAGTAGGTAAGATTGCCAGTTTATTTCATTTCTCATTTTGTATATACTGTTTGTTTTAAACAGTTCGTTCCACTAATACAATGCTCCATTTTGGTAATATACTCTCTATAAAACTATTCATGCAACGAAAATTTTAAAATGTCCAAAATAATACATATGTCTTTCTCCTTTTCTCTTGCTTGCAGACATTTTCTGTTTGAACTTGCTTTTGATAGTATTATTCACCACATTATAAATGTAGTTGTTTTTCTTTAGGCTCTGTAGTTTAGTGATCAGCGCATCGCTCTGCTGTGTTACAGGTCCACGGCTCGACTGCAGACTGCTCAATGTTCACTAAAACTTTCATCCATTCGGGATCGCAAATAGAATACGCTTGCTTGGGAACTAAACACCGAGGTCCCAAATTAGGCTGCCCACCTGACTGGAAAATATGCTGTATAGCACCTGCGGACCTTGGTCAAGAAAACAGCGCTGTGTACGATAGGCCATGATCTTTAATGCATTGTAATGCAGCAGGTTTTGTTTAGTTTTTAGTTATTTCTCTTTATGACACTTATATCACCATTTAAGGTATAAGATTATTTAAATAATTATTTTACAATAAATATTTCTCTGAATAATATATATATATATATATGCAGTGTTAAAACATTTTACTTTTTTAATGCCTTTCAGCTAATTTAACTTTGTATGTCTAGCTCACAATTTTTGGAATAATCAGTTTTTATATTAACTTTTATCGGAATTTGTTACAATGAAAAATCATAAACAGACTTATTAAGTTGAATACCTATTATTAAATAACAGAGCACATTTACCTACGTTAAATTAAATGTACGTAGTTAAATTAGTAAATTTATATTAGTAAATTGATATGCCTCTAAATGTAAAACAAAAAAGAAGTTCTTACAGAATGGGATTATAAAACAACATTTTTACAATACTTAATAAACAATGTTTGAATAATTTAAAAAGCAGTATACATTTTGAAAAAAAAATCCAAATATAATTTCTTTTAGAAAAACCTGTCTCTCATTTTGTCAAAACAATTCAACACTGTATTTACGAAACGGTGAACACATTCATTCAGGGATAGGTTTTTACAACAAAACATATCCGAAAATTTGAAAGTTTTTGAAAGCATTTTCTTTTACTATCATGAAACTACTTGCAAAATGAATATATTTTTACAATTTGTTTTTATTATATTTTTTTACACAAAAATATCTCGCGTATTCACCCTTATAACAGTCTCATGTGCTACAAGAAATAAAAGTGTGATACCAAATTTTCTGACAAAGTAACTTTTAATTACATTTTATATCATATTTTGAAGCAAAATATTTTATATTTGCATTCACATCTTCCAGATTCCGGACGATATGAAAAACTAATAATAATGAATTAAAAAATGATTCCATTGACAGAAGATGGATACTCAATTTTAAAATGAATCCTTTTTAATATGCGAAATTCCAGGCTATAAAATATTTAAAAGTATTTTATTTTTACAATGGCATCATTTACAAAACGAATTCCTTTTTTATGTCTCTGTAAATCCGCAGAAAATGTGTATTTTGTGATATACCAATTTGTTGGTATTATCTGATAATGAAAAATGTATGTATTTGTCGATTGTGTGTTTATTTTACAATACGACTATACATATTATATAATATAATTAAGTCAGTTTATTGATTTAATATAATTAGATTTTAAGATTAATTAACTAATTAATTTAGAAATAATATTATATTACGCAAAATAATACATTCTTACACCTCCAACTTATTTATCTTCTTCCGCTTCTTTTCTCAATATGTACAATCAATATTTTTTAAAAGCAATATTTTTTTCATATAATTTTAGTAAAAATTATAATTTTGTTTTCAAAATTTAATAATAATTACAAATTAAAGAATCTATTTTGTTAAATGTCAATATGTTACAAACATTCAGTAATTTGATTTAAAGAAAATAATAATAACAATAATGAGACAGAAAAGAAAAGGATTATAAAAACAACCATTCAGAATTCTTCAAAACAATAATGTTGAATCATTTAAAAGAAATTTTTATTTTGAAAACTGTTTTACATAATGTCGAATCTAATTTCTCTTAACAAAAGTTAGTGCTCATTTAACTGTCAAAACATTTCAATTTAACGATGTTTTTTAGAACAAGTGAAAAATTTTATTCGGGGATTTGTTTTTATATAACAAAGATTTTTTTTAATGTTAACATTCTGTTTTTTTTCTTTTAGTATCTGAAAGTTCTTGCAAAAATAATGTACTTTATCTCAGTTTTCTTTTTGGAAATAAAAACAAGAAAGTAAAATCATGCATGAAGCATAGATTACGAAACACTTTCAAACACTTCCAAAATATTTTAGCAAACCTTCGGAATTTAATAAGATAAATACGATACCTAAGTAAACATTTTAGAAAACACAAAACATATTTGAAAACAAGATTTCAGCAATTGCAGACCGTAGCCATAAAAGTACTTTAATTAGCTTGTGCAGCCATGCATATAATTTATAGACTTGTATGTACTTTTTATAGTATGCTACAGTTTAGTAAGAAAACACATAACACAGTTGAAAATTCACCTTCAGCAGTTTCTACCAATAAGAGGAAACATATTTGAATTATTTTATACAGCACTGTAAGGTAAAGCTAGGAGAGTCTGCGCACAATTCAAAAGAATAACAATAAAAAATCTAAATATTAATTTTATTACGAAACTATCCATGAATAAATTTTACTTCATTTGTCTTTTTATGTATTTCCATTGCTATTTTGTTGTTATGTTGTAATTTAATAGAACAGTTCTAATAAAACCAAGAAAGTTATTTTGCGTAATCTGTCCTTACAGGGTTGGTGTGATTGCGCGCATGGGTAGGAGAGATTTTTACTAATAATAACTACAATTAAATTGTTAACAATAATAATTATACTTAAATGACATTGTTGTAAGGTTTTGGTGAACAAATATTATTAAATTAGGAGTGAATATTTTAACCTAATGATTAAAGAATCAGAAAAAGGAAATAATTTTAAAAACGATTAAAAAACTGTAATTAAAGGGGAAAAAATTAAAGAATCAGAAAAAGCAAGTCCATGTAAGATTACAAAATAACATTAAGTTACTTGAAAAGACGTTTAACTTAAAATTATTCCATTTTCATTTTTCATTATTTTAATGCAAATTTACCAATAAGCTGCGTAATTTCTCCTAGCATGGAAACAAATGGGAACAATGCGCCATCTCTCCTAAGTAGCAGATGCGAAACTCTCCAATTTCAGTATAAGAGATTGCGCGGCATTTTATTTAAACATGGCCGCTACTAAAACGAACCGTTGATGTTCACATTGTTAGTCTAGATTAGTAGCTTATGAGAAATCGTTTAAGTTTAACATATTTTGTACTACTGACATTGTATAGAAATTCTGACGAATAGCTATGAAAATTCGAGCACTTACTTTGGGACAACAAAACAAAATAGCAATGCTTTATCTTAGACGCTCAAACACTGTAAAAAATGGGTACTCAAAATTGAGTAAAAAGTACTCAATTTTGAATACGTCACATACTCAAAATAGCTCCGATCCAAATGTACTCAAAATTGAGAAACACATGTACTCATTTTTGATCCCATGGATGTATTCAAATATGAACTGCTATGTACTCATTTTTGATCCCATGGATGTATTCAAATTAAAAAAAAATATGTCGTTAAAATAAAATTCATAGGATAAAAAAAAAGTTACTTCGCGAGGACAACCTTATATATACATTTCTGCTCATTTTTTCATTCCTACGTGAGTTTATAGTAATTAACCAACCCTTGCCCAAGAGAGGAATCGAACCCGCGATGTCCTGTTTACTAACCTGACGACCCAAACCAAAGCCCCATGACTGGTCATGCCTCCTTCTTAAATGTTGTTACTTACTTTGAAACCCTTCCTCTATCCCTTCCTAACAGCATGCGGCGCCATCTGTTAGGAAGGGATAGAGGATAGTTATTTTTATATAGATATAGATATAGATATTTATATAGATATATATTTATAGAGGATAGATTTGTTAGGAAGGGATAGTTTTAGAAAAATCGGACTGACAGAGCAGAGATACGAGATATCGGTATTGAAGATGCCTGAGCAAACGGGCGAAAATATTCTACTTTTAGGAAACTTTTAGCGTGTGGACTGGTTTTATGTGTTTTTAAATATGTTTTTAAGGATGTACAGTGACTGTATATCCCTCTAAGCGTCTGGAACGTAATATTCCGTTCACTAAGCTCCAGGTTTCACTGCAATATATGCAATGTTTAAGATAATATAATTCTACAGATTTAATGAATTTTCAAAACATCGAAGAATGATTAATACTCTGAAGGGTTACATTCCTATTTGTAATTAAGTTTTATTTATAATGATGGAAGAATCATATTTTTTTAGCATTTAAAACAAAATGCAGAGAAAACAACATTACAATTTTACCCTTTTTCAAAACGCTCAGAGGACTATATGTGTTAAATATTAAAATAATGTCTGAAGTAACAGGTAGTTCGAAGAATTATTAATTAAAAAATGACATTAAAAAAGATCATAGATTGAAATACTAAAATTATAAACTTTGTAAAATTATAATTTATAAAATAATAAATTTTAGCGTAATTCATAAATTTGTAAGCCAAATCAGTTTAGTTTAATACCAATTTGCATAGCTATAATTTGCAAAGATATTATGTTATGAAACTTTTAAATAACACAATATTGCCTCACGTTAAAAAAGTTAAAATAAATTTTAACAAAAATTAGTGGAAAAAAATCATAATTTTGAAGTACTATCAAGAAAAGAAAAAAAAGTAGATGTGTAAACTGTGAGGAAAAAAAAAAGAGTAAATGTGTTGTAGTGGATCCACTTTGATGAAAATCCAGAACAACCAGATCCACTTTTCATTTCTCTTATTCTTCGTTTTTCCTTCAAATAATAGCTTTTTAGGCTCCGAAATTTCGTCATTACACATTCTGAAATATACAAGTATGTTGGGTTTGATCATATGTTCATTTTTGATCCAAAAATACTCATTTCGAAATAAGTACATGAACTTACTCATTTTTGAGAATACATGTGTTCATTTTTTATCCAAAAATACTCATTTCGATATGAGTACATGGACTTACGCATTTTTGAGAATGCACATGTTCATTTTTGATCCAAAAATACTCATTTCGAAATGAGTACATGAACTTACTCATTTTTGAGTACTTCATTTTTTACAGTGAAACAATCAACGTGCACTTTCAAGTAGACACCCCAGTACTGCTGTTGTACAACTACCTGGAGTCTCTGCGCACTCTACTCCTTCCCCCCGAACCTCTATCTGGGCAATGTCTCCGACCGCGCCATCTCTCCTGGCTTTACCTTATATTATCTTAAGATTTTTATACACGCTACATATTAAGCTAAAGTTCAATTCGGGCAAACATATGCTGGAAACTACTGAAATCACACTTCCAGAAATTCTTATACATAGTCGGACATATTTTTTGCGTTTCACTGTATACGAGTTTATTTATACTAACACAAACATATCTTATTACACTAAATATAATTCCACATTCGAAATGCAAAGCTCGATTAAAAAAACATATTTAATCAATTAACACTGATATACAATAGTGCTTACGAATTCTTTTAATTTATGGTTTATAGACGAGTACATAGGATACAGTACTGTATCCGAAATCTATTGTGTGTCCCTGTAAAAGAACTATAATTGCTATGCACAACATATTATACAACAAGTATCTTGTAGTTGGCCTCCGTAATGTATATGAATTTAATTTATATTTGAAATTTTCTGGCATAATTAAATACGTTACAAATAATTTTCCTCCTATAAACCATTATGTAACCGAATAATTTGTGTGGCCCTGTAAATGAATAATAAATGCTTTACACTCTATATTCTACAAAGCATGTTTTAGTGCACCTCGCAAATTGATATCAGTGTCATTATGTTTGTGATAGTGTAACGGGGTTAAAATGCACCGCAAACGATTTTTTCCATAGACCGTAATATAACGGGATTCTTTTGGGTTTCCCTGTAAATTAATTATAAGTGCTACACGTACCATATTCGATAATAAGCATCTTGTAGGGCACTTCAGTGATGTATATCGATTTCAATATATTTAAAATAGTGTAACATTATTAAAATTCACTGCAAAGGATTTCCCCCATAGACCGTAATGTAAAAGGCATTCTTTTGAATGTCACTGTAAATGAAGTATAAGTGCTACATACTTCATTTTCAATACCGAACATGTCATTGCATATATTAATAACATGAATCAATTGCATGACAATCCAAATATATTTATGTGAGTTAGAGCACGGACAGACAGACAGACAGATGGACAGACAGCCAGGCAGCCAGACAAACTGAATTCATAAACACTTTTCAACTATGTTGGAAAGTGTTAACAATTACATACATTCTCCACTCTTAAATGTTTTCACGTGATATAAAGGATAACAGATCGATTTTAAATGTTTATACATATTTACTACTTTCATTAGTTTATTTTATTTTATTTTTTGATCCCTCTATATTGTGTTTTGGAGCAAAAATAAAAGAAAACTTACTATATTTCTGTTTTTAACCCTAATACGCAGAGTGCAAGGATAAAAAATAATAATGGATTAAAGAATTATTGCTTTTGTATATTGGTGGAAAACGGGAATTCCTTTTTAAAGTGAAATTTAAACGTATCTGTTAGATTCATTTTCTTTATAAAGTATTTAAATACATTTTCTATTTGTTGCCCTTTCTTCAAAAACTAATGTGAATTTTATAAATTTTCTATATCATTGAATATCTATTTAATCTCTCTCTCAATTTTTCTCGCGTTCAGAACCCGGCTGTTTAAACATGCATTTGATCATGCTTTTCTCTTTTGGCAATACTACTCTCTGATTTATATAATAGTTATTTCTCTGTAAGACTCTTTTATCATTATTTAACTTTTCAGATTATTTAATTTTAAGTATTTTACATAAAATAGATCCAATAGATAAAAGAAAAAAACCTTTATTTTGTAGCTCTTTTGTTTTGTCTCCGACTGTCTCGCTTATAATTTTCAGAAGCAATGTTCATTTTATTCATTTCATGAAAATCTAATAAAATAAAAATGAGGAAACAAATTTTTAAGTCGAATACCTATTCTCTTCAAAGAAAAGTGACATTATTTATTTAACATGCGTACATAAATAATTTTGAGTGTCGCTCAATGTAAAAACAACAGAAAATTTTGAGAAATAAAATTATAAAACAAACGTCATAAAATCCTACAAAAAATTCTTTAAGAGTAACTTAAAAGCAATTTACATTTCGAAAAATGTTTTACAATTTCCAAATAAAATTTATATCGACAAAAGATAGCTTTAATTTAAACACAACTGAATTTAACACTATTTTTTTTTATAAAGGGGAAAACTTTTTTTCGGGGAAATGTTTTTATAGCAAAACATTTCAGAAATTTTAACATTTTGGAAATAATATTCTACTAGTGACCTGAAGGTATGTTTTTTACATAAAAGATTCTTAGAATATTCATCAGTCTTCCAGTTTTTATGTGCGTTACAGAAATAAAACAAGAACGAAAAATCATGCGTTAAGCATAGATTATGTAACACTTTCCAATACTTCCAAAATAATTTTGCAAATGTTTACCGTAAGGTGTAAGATAGTATCTAACTAAACAATTTTGAAAACACATAACATATTTAAAAATCCGAGCTCTTTTGTGCAGCGCTGTAGATGATCTATAGATTTGTATATAAACTAAATTGAATGCTAAATTTTAGTTAAGTTCGGAAACGCGTAGCACAGTTTAAAATTTCCCTTTTGCAATTTCCAACAATAAGCGGAAATGTACTCGAGAACTTTTCTGCTGCTCTGTATACAATCTATACAATTTATACACACCAAGTAATAGACAATAATTGAGTTAAATTTAAAAACGCGTTCAGCAACTGAAAGAGCATTCCCATCAATTATTATTAATAAGCAGTACTTTAACCGAATTCTTTTGTGTGTCCCTGAAAATGAACAATGAAAGCTATACATAATATTCTATAGTGAGCCTCTTGTAATCCACGTTAGTGATATATATCAATTTCAATATGTTTTAAATAGTGAAACATTATTAAAATAAACTGCAAACGATTTTTCTTCATAGACCGTAATGTAACGGAGTTCTCTTGAGTGTCCCTGTAAAGGAACTATAAGTGCTATGCACACCGAATTCTATAATTAGTCTCTTGTAGTGCACCTCAGTGATATATATCAATTTCAGCATGTTTGAAACTGTGCCGCAAAAAATAAAATGCAAATGATTTTTCCCATAGACTGCAATGTAACGGAATTCTTTCGAGTGTCCGTGTAAAAAACTAAACGTTTTCAATACTGAAAATGCCACAGTAAGCCTCAATATCATATATGAATTGCATGACGATCCGAGCATATTTACGCGAGTTAGAGCACGGAAAGACAGACAGACAAACTGAATTCATAAACACTTTTCAACTATGTTGGAAAGTGTTAAAATGTCATTTCACATTTTCCGCTCATATTCTTAACACTGTATATCATGTTTGAAAGCAAAAATAAAAGGAAACATGTTGCATCTGGATTTATTTCCTGAACACTTTGGATGGTATGAAAAAATAATAACTGATTAGAGAGTAATTGCTTTTATGGGTTGGAAGACGGCGAATACTCAATTTTAAAATGAAATCTGTTTCAGTATAAAACATTCCATGCTATAATGATTTTTAAGATACACTATTAAAAAATTTCGTTTATTGACAGGTTGTCTTCCATCATCTTTGATCAGAAATTTTCCGTTTTGTTATAAAAATGGAATCTCTCCCGTATATCTGTTGTGATCGGATGACGTCATCCTCTAATGCAATTAAAATACGATTGTTAATTTATTTCTTGCGCGTACTTTTTGAAAAAATATAGAGTTTTTAATCGGGTTTTTATTTAATTTTCACGCGTGCGTCACCTATTGTTTATTTGTTTTCTTTGTTTAATCATGGCTCTGTTTATGCGTACTGTATCGGAGCACCAGTAGATTACGTAATTTAAGGATTATCTTCCAATTAGATATACATTTCATTAGGATTTACAAAAATTGTAAGTATTTATTTTTTAATATTTGATTAAGCTGTTAATACGCCAGAGAAGTCTGACGTCACTTAAATGGTTGCCGTATCATAAAGCTTGGACATCCCATGTTTAAGTTACCATAGGCTTGCAAAAAAGTGGTCTATCAAATATTGATTTATGTATTTAAGACATTTCTGGAACATTTTTGCAAAATCTGAGGAAAGGCTTTTATATGAATTCACTAAAACTTCCGATTCTGTGTTCAATGTTTTTATAATTCAGTTTTTTTTTCAGTATAGGGGTCTTGGCAACCTAGAGAAATGACGATGGCGAGAGAAGAAAATTTGGCAACAAATTTTCTGTCAATCTATTCCCATTTTCTTACACACAAGCAATTATCATAATTTCTGTTGTCAACATCCCCTTCTCTATTCACATACAAAACATACAATGATGAATAATGTATCATTCGATAAGTTTTTGAACAACTTTCTGACATAGTACACTCACATTTCGTTAAAACACATTGTTTTTCTAAATCAGTTAATTAAAAATTAGTGCTAAAACTTACCAGGAAATAATCTCAAATATTGTAGTGCGAAAGCTTCGCACGGCTCCTTCTGGTATAAGTTTATAAGCACTACGACATTGGGAAGAGAAATATTTTCTTATTTAGTGAAAGAATAAATAAGACAAATATTGCTATTCAAAAGTAGTGGTAGTATTCTGAATAAAATAAAAAGCCCACGAAACTGGTAACACTGATATACATACCTTATGTTTTTCATCGCTAAGACTACGGTATGTGAAAGCGTGTTCGTATAAAGTGAATTTTCAGCATGCGCTTTCTAACAACTAAATTAAATACAGATAAAATGCCAAAGGCTTCGCGGGCCACAGATAAGTTGTCGGCGAGCCACGTGTTTGACATGCCTGCTTTAATGGAATAAATGAGATGATATTCTGGCTTGACTAATGCTGTTTGCAGATATTTTTAGTCCTTAATTTTCCTTCAGAAGTTTAAAGCTGCATCTAAAAAATGTTAGATAATTTCTAAAAAATATTAGACTGCAGTGCGAAATTTTCGCACGGGTCCGCTGGTTATCTTAACAACCCACCATGAACGTGACAAGCCAACAGATATGGTAAATATGTAAATCTATATACGCTAATGGCACCTGGTGCATGTAAAATCCATCGTGGGTGCAAAGCCCTCCAAGTTACCTGTGAATTATACCTCTGGGGGTGCCTAGTCAGATGAGGGTCTCGTCACCTGATCAAGGTTCTAAATTACGAGACCTATTAAATCTGTCAATTCAACAAAGTTAAACAGAAACATTGTACCGGCAGACAAAGATAACGGTAGCAAATCACAAGAGAGCAAGTACAGCATCGATGTGAACAAATCAATAGTCAGGTGGATCACAGCCATGCTGTGATCAGGCGATTTCCGCCCCGCACCCGGGTACTAACCCGTTAAGCTAGGCATTCATGCCGGCAGGTAAGGGCCTGGTTAGCGGTATATTAAAAAAAAAAATACTATTCCGAAAATATTAATTTGCAAATAATGCTATGATATAAAATAAAGTAATATAATTTTTGTACTCCATTTTTAAAATTGTTTTGTTCCGTTTTGTTTTCTTAATATGCCTAGGTGATAATTTTCAAAAACAATATTCATTTTTATAAAATTTTCAAAAATATATTAAAAAATATAAATAACGTTTTATTTTTGAATTTCTACTATTATTAAGTAGAAATAAAAAAAATATGTATGGTTAAACGTGTATATGTGACGAAAATTCAGCACATTTTGAAGCAAGACCAAGAAATAAAAATGAAAGAATAAAAATAATTATAAAATCAACATTTTTAAAGTTCTCCAAAAACCGATTTTAGAATAATTAAAAAACAATTTGCATTCTGCAAACTGTTAAAAATGTCAAATCTAATTTCTTTTGTCAAATTATACAAATCGTTTAAATATCAATTTAACACTATACTTTTCATATTATTTGAGGATTTGTTTTTATAACAAAGCACTTCTGAAAATTGTAACGTTTTGAAAAACATTTTATTTTAGTGTCCTGAAGGTGTTTGCAAAGAGACTATATTTATCTTTTTTTTTTCACTTTTAGATATAAAGCTTTCGCTTATTCGCCACTCTTCTAGTTCCCATGTGCAACAAAGAAATAAAAAAGTGATTTCACATTTTACGCTCATATAACTTTTCTAAACACTTTATATCATGTTTCGAGAAAAAAAAATAAACATATTATATTTGCGTTTATACCCTGAAGGCACTGGGTGGTATGATAAATCCAATAAAGGATTAAAGAATGATTGCACATGTGTGGTGGCGGAAGGCGAGTACTCAATATTAAATTAATTCTTTTTTTTAAAAAAGCAAAATTTTATGTTATAGTGAATTTAAAGATTTTTTGCTTGGCAAAAGCATTACACCAAGAAGCGAAACATAATTTATATCTTATTATATCCTTGTAGAGATCTTCAGTGAATCGTGAAGTACTGCTTATGATACATCAATTTGTTTCTATAATGAAATGTGTTACGTTTGTAGTTGCATACGTGTGCACTTAAGAGTGTGTGCACTTTATGTTATATTTGTGTTTATACTATGAAAGCTCTGAGTGGTGTAATAAATCTAATAATGGATTAATTAATGATTGCACATGGGAGTTGCCGGAAGACGGATACTCAATAATAAATTATGTCCTTTTCTAAAAAGCAAAATTTCATGTTATAGTGAATTTGAAGATATTTTTCTTGGCAAAAGTATTACGTCAAGAAGCGAATCACAAATTTTATCTAATTACGTCCATGTAGATCTTCTGTGAATCGTGCAGCATTGTTTATGATATATATGAAATGCGTTACGTTTGGTGTTGTGTACGTGTGCACTTAAGCGTGAGTGCACTTTATTTTATTATTGTATTTATATCCTGAAGAGTATGGCTTTGAGTGGTATGAAAAATCTAATAATGGATTAAAGGACATGTGTATTAGGGAACGGTGGTGTGCACTTTATAAAATAGATAGGTGTATTCTTATACATCTATCTATCTTTTACACATCTATATACATCTATCTATTATAAAGTACCCTTAAATCTCCTTGCGAATCTTATATAAGTATATTTTAAGACTATATAAATAATCATATTAAACTAGTTTAAAATAATACACCGTATTTTTCTACCGATTTCTTTTCAAATTAGGTTTAGAAACACAATTAATTTGTAATACATATTACGAAAATATGTTTAAATAAAAATATTTTTTTATCTTTGGAATTTAATATTTCTTGATTAGAAATAAAACAAATTGATTTGTTAAACATCTATATGTGATGTGACTAAAACGCAGTACCTCTAAACGCTGAAAAAAAAAAAAAAAGGATTATAAAAGAACAATTTTTTATTATTTTCCAAATACAATATTTAGAATAATTTATAAGCACTTAACAGTTTTAAACAAAAATGAAATGTCAAATCTACTTTCTTTCTAACAAATAATAAAGTTCGTTCAGTAACTTACACACTTTAATGTAACACTATTTTTTTTTTTTAACTGTGAAAACCTTTGTTCGGTATTTATTTTTTTAACAAAACGTTTCTGAAAATTTTACAGATTTGCAAAACTTTTTTTACAAGACAGAGAATATATTTTCTCTTAATTTTATCTTTTACGTAACAGGCTTCACATACTCAAAATTACAAGTGTTTTCACGTACAAGATAGAAATGGAACAGTAATTTCAACCGTTAGAAATCTTTTTGCTTATATTACTTTTTTTTAACACTTTATTCGTGTTCGGACAATAATAAAATTAAACCTGTTAAATTTGTATTGTATTCCCTCTAAATTCTGAAAAGTATAAAAAAATAAAAAATAATAAACTCTCTGGCGCTATAATCCATAGGGACCATAGCGCTATAATCCATAGGGACCATAGCGCTATAATCCATAGGAACCATAGCGCTATAATCCACACTGTGAAAAAAATTGCAGTAAAATTAAGGGCAGAGGCCGGCAGCAGAGATTCCAGTCATAACCCGTAAAAGAAAAATATCCATGCCCATCATTTTGTGCAGCCCGTAATTTTACGGGCAAAGTAATGTAGCATTATAATGCACAGGATATAATGCACTTTAAAACACAATAACATTTTGCTTACTGTTCCGTAGCACGTAGCACGTTAGATAATCATCACAGAATCGCTGTTTTGGCGGGTTAAAATTTTCAAAACACGAGTAAAATGAAGGGTTACACCCTAGCGGAGGACAATGTATGGGGTCGTACCGTACTTTTGCTAACATATGGGCTAGAACTGTAAGAATATGTGGATTGCTCTTAATTTTCTAAGTATCTAAGGGATAAGGCCACTTATTTAGGGGATCAGACCGTTTTTCATCAAATAAGGCTGTTACCCGTGAAAATTGAAGGGCAAACGCTCATAAATTTACAGTTTTTTCCGATAGTGCATAGGCGACTACAGCGTCCAATTCCGTTTTCTAGACCATTATCTTAGGAGTGCTATGCAGGATATTTCTCGGTCAGGTGATCAACCTAGAGCGGAACCTCCAGTATTTAGTTCCCATGCAAATTGGTACTAATTTCATTGACCCCGAACGAATGAAACGTTGGCTGAACTTTGCCCATCACACAGTCGAACTCTGGACCTGTAGTGTGGTATCGCGACACGCTGGTCACTAAGCTCCCCGACTTCATAATAAAAAGATATATTGGATTAAAGAATGATTTAATTTATCTATCATGTTTTCGGAATATGCATCAATTTTAAAATGAAATCTATGTATAGGAAATTCCATGTTATAATGGATTTAAAACTACTTCTCTTGCCGATGGAGTTATTTTAAAATATTAATTATTTTTCTCGAAACGTTATGTGCCACACTTTAGAAGTGAATTACAGACGAGTTTCTTTATATTATAAGCTGATTTCTAATGAAAGTTCTGCGGAGGGGATCCATTATTAATAGATTAACTATGAATTTCAATTTACATTCCGAGAAAACTGTTTTTAAAAATGTCAAATCTAATTTCATCCGTTAAATTATACATATCGTTTAAATACGAATTTAACATTATACTTTTATATTATTCGAGGAATTGTTTTTATATGAAAGCGTTTCTGAAAATTTTAACGTTTTGTAAAACATTTTCTTTTAGTATCCTGAAGGTTTTTGCAAAAACCTTTTCCTTTATCTTTTCCTTTTTCACTGTTACATATAAAGGTTTATTCGCCCTTCTTCACGTTCTAATGCGCGACAAAGAAATATAAATGTGATTTCACATTTTACGCTCATATAACTTTTCTGAACATCATGTATCATCTTTATATCATGTTTGGAGAAAAATAAAGAAACATTTTATATTTATATTCTAAAGGCACTGAGTGGTATGATAAATATAATAATGAATGATCGCACAAGTGTTGGCGCAAGGCAGATACTCATTATTAAATGAATTCTTTTTTTAAAAAGCAAATCAATGTGTTATAATAAATTTGAAGATATTTTTCTTCACAAAAACGCACTACGTCAAGAAGCGTAACATATTTTTTATTTTATTATGTCTCTGTGTATAGATCTTCATCGTGAAAGATCAATTTGTTCCTATAAGGAGATGTGTTATGTTTGTTGTTTTGTACGTGCGCACTTAAGAATACAGCTATCTACTTTATAAAATTACGGTAAAATATTTTTTTTCAAATCTTATATAATTATATTTTAAGTCTATTTAAATAAAATTATATTACAAATAATGTTACACTATTTTAAAGTAATTCACTCTTTACTAGACCCATTATTTTTCTTCCAATGTATTTTCTCGTTATGTCAAGATGATTTTTTTAGAAGCAATATTGATTTTTAATACATATTATGAAAATATACTTAAAAATTATTTTTTTATCTTTCAAATTTAATATGTTTAGAAATAAAATAATCTGATTTGCTATACTTCGATAAGTGGTAAAAACGCAATACTTCTTGATTCAATAAAAAATAAATGAAAACATGATTATAAAAGAGATTTCTTTATTATTCTCCAAAAACAAAATTTAGAGTAACCCATAAGTAATTAACAATTTGAACCTAAAATTAAACAAGAACGAAAAATCATGCGTCAAGCATAGATTATATAGCACTTTCCAACGCTTCCAAAATAATTTTACAAATCATACCGTTTAATAAGCTAAAAGCTAACATCTAAGTAAACAATTTAGAAAATGCATAACATATTTAAAAACATAATTTCAGGAATTTCCAACATATACAATATTCGGAAAAATATCCGAATACTTTTATTCAGCCCTGTATAGGATCTATAGATTTGTATATATACTACATAGGATGATAATTTTAGTTCAGTTAGGAAACGCGTAGCACAGTTTAAAATTCTCCGTCTGGAGTTTGTCAAAAAACAGAAATGTGTTCGCGAACTTTTGTGCTGCCCTGTATAGGATCTACAGAATTTATACACACCACGTAATAGACAAAAAGCAAGTTAAAATTAAAATCGCGTTCAATAACTTAAAACGCAATTCCAGGAATTATTGTTAACAGACAGTAGAGAATTCTTTTGCGTGTCCCTGTAAATGAACGATGACTGCTATGCACACAATATTCCGTAGTAAGTCTCTTGTAATGCACCTTAGTGATTTATATAAATTTCAATGCGTTTAAAATAGTGAAACATTATTTAAATAAACCGCAGACGATTTTTCTCCATAGACGTAATGTAACGGAATTATTTTTACTGTCCCTGTAAAGTAACTATAAGTGCTATGCACACCCTGTTCCATATTAAGCTTCTTCTAATGCGCCTTAGTGATCTATATAAATTACAATGCGTTTAAAATAGTGAAACATTATTTAAATAAACCGCAAATGATTTTTCCCCATAGACCGCAATGTAACGGAATTCTTTGAGTGTCCCTGTAAAAAAACTATAAGTGCTACACACTTCCGTTGAAATAGGGAACATGCTATAGATAACGACAATAACATATAAAAATTGCAGAGCAATCCGAGCATATTTACGGGAGTTAGAGCACGGACAGACGGCAGACGGCCAGACGGCAGACGGCCAGACGGCAGACGGCCAGACGGCCAGACGGCCAGACGGCCAGACGGCAGACGGCCAGACAAACCGAAGTCATAAGCACTTTTCAACTAGGTTGGAAAGTGCTAAAAACAAATCTTTCTTTTTAACAAATGATAATACTTGTTGAAGAGCCTTCACACACTTGCACCGTGCTGCAAACGCAGCACGGAAATCATTTGTAGCCTTGCCAACATGTTATAGTGAGAAAGTACCAGGCTCTGTATCGTTCCCAAGTGGTTCAGTTGCTAGAGCGGCAATGCGCTACACTGATGACCCGGATTCCAGTCCCGGCTTGGGTACTTTTTCACTTTCTGCCTTTTAAGCAATTAAAATTTGAATATTATGAATGCAAGGCGTGTGAAATTTCCTGTGGAAAATTTTCCAAAGTATTTAATATAGATTTATTGAAATCTTTGTATGTAAAATTTCATGTTATAATGTATTTAAAACTATTTTATAAAATTAAGGTAAAATATTTTTTGTAAATCTTATATAATTATCTTTAAGTCTATTAGAATGGAATTATTTAAAAAAATATTAGTGATTTTTCTCAAAACGTTATATGCCATGTTTTTTCAGGGAATTATAGACCAGTTTCTTAAGATTATATAAGTTGATTTCTAATGAAAATTCTCAAGAAGAGTGCCATGTTTATTAAAGATGAGTTTCAGCAAGTAAATCATTTAAAGTTTTGTAGAACATTTTTTCACATTCCTGAAACTACTTATACAGAGAATATATTTTCTCTTTTTCTATCTTTTACATAAAAGAATCCTTACATATTCAAAGCTCTTCAAGTTTTCACGAAAATATTATTATAGTTTTTCAGATATTTTTTGCTCATATATCACTTTTTTAAGACTTTATATAGAATTTGGAAATAACAATAAACGTAAACCTGAATAAAATTATTTTTTTTTTTACATTATAGGCTGTGAGTGATATGATAAAAAAATGTAGCGGATTAAAGAATTATATATTTTTTCGACTGGTGGAAGATGGATACTTAATTTTAAAATGAAATCTATACTTGTATTTAAAGTTCCACGTTATAATACATTTGAAAATATTGCTTATGCGGATGGCATTATTTAAAAATTTTAAAACTGTTTTCTTCTTCAAAATTTTATACGTCATAGAAAATTTTCAGTGCGTCATAGAATATTTTCAGTGCGTCATAGAATATTTGCAGTGCGTCATAGAACATTTTCAGTGCGTCATAGAATATTGCAGTGCGTCATAGAATATTTGCAGTGCATAGAATATATGCGAATATCGTAGCGTTATATTAACTGATTGCTAATGGAAAATATGATTATGAGTGTCATTTTTACTTGGTTCGATATATGTTTCAACAAGTAAATTTTTTAGTATAATATTTTTCGATAAATCATGTAAAAATGTTTATTATTCATTTATAAGAAATTGAATAATAATAAATGATTTACTTGTTACTTGAATCTGTTATATTTGCATTTGTACCCTCAAAGTTGTGATGCGTATGATAAATAATATAACGATTTAAGGAACGGTTGCATTTTTCTGTTGTCGGAAGACGAATACTCAATTTTAAAATAAAATCTACTTGTTATTTTGTGTTATAATAGATCTGAAAATATTTTCCAGCAAGCGGCGTTATTTCAATAAATTAAAGAATTTTTTTTCAAATTTCAGTAAATTTACACATACTTATTCTCTAGTTTCATAAAATTGCATTATCTGTGTATACAGGATTGTCGTGTTTAATTGATTCAGCATGCGTTTCAAGTGGGAAATTTAAAAATATATATATTTTTTTAATAATATTGATCAAAACTTATTTTTGCTACTTTATTTTATTGCTATTCAGTATTTTTAATCATTCATGAAACGATCCAGCTTATTTATTTATTTTTGCGTACCCAAAAAACAATACTTATTTATATCTCTCATAATTGAATTTATTTTGCCGTTATCTATTAAAAATTTACTACAAAACGATACTCAATAGCATTTCTGACCATTCTTATATCCGGCCATTTGAAGCAGTATACGAAAAAGAAAAGTCTTAAAATTTCAGTTCTCTTCATAGTAATTTAACACTAATCATGTATACGCGAGTTGTAGTTTTAACTTTATTCTACACAACATTTTAATTTTCTTCTTTGCATTTTCAAATTAATTTGAGCATTGGTTTAGTTATATATTTTAATCTAGGAAATGCATATACAGTGACCTCTCACTCATACGCGATGTTCAATAATTACTTTTTCGTACCACTATTTTAAAATAATAAAATTCGATTTATAAATTCTACGATTAAATAAGGAGGAAATTACTTTAAAAAGAAACTGGTGCTGAAAATTAATTACCGTGTATCGCGTATAAGTGAGAGGTCACTGTATATATACAATGCTTAAGATATGTTCAATGTCTCCTTCAATCATAGATTTTTTAAAAATCTGAATGAAGAGTCGGGCAAAAAAAACAGTCTTTATATTATAATTAGACGATACATAGATGATTGCTGGTCGGTGCATTAAAAACAAAATCTTTGTCAATTTTAGCATTTAAAATTTCCGGTGGCATCTTATGTGATCGGCTCTGCCGCTGGTCAAATTCGGAAAGGGGATAGGGACGGCACGCGGCTCGATGACAAATGAGATCATTATAGCTCTTGGCGGTAGTCAGGGGTCAGACCGCTGCGAATTTACCGAACTGGCGGCGGCGCACGCGTCGAACATCGCTATGCCCTTTCCGACACTTGACCAGCGGAAGAACCGATCACGGAATATATCACCGGAAAAAAATTAAAAACGAAATTCGACTAACTTAATGCATCGATACGCGGGTTGTGACGGTCTGGAGGGCTTAAAACTTCGGCGACCGCAACGACTTCGAGATCATTGTAGAGATCATTAGTCACGGATAGATGATATTATTTATCGTTCTTTCTTCATCGTTCTTCTCTCTTTATATCTATCTTCTACCGTGCTTTTCAAAGGACTACTTTCATTTTTGTCTTGATTACAGGTTGCCCAACGATAGTACGCTTCCCAAGCTAACATGTGACATTGTGATCTCAAATTTCACAATACGTCTTCAATCACCGTTATTCTCCTCTACCTTACAATAAACAATTTAACCATGAATCCAATAAATTGTGTGAAATTATTTTATACACTTTTTTATATTTCATACTATATAAACCATCATACGCTTTGAAATACACAATATTGTTGAATAAGTTTATTAACTTACAAGAAGATCTCAAAACATGGTGCACACAGACTTTCATGATTTTAAAGTGTGCTACAGGGGTACTATCCAATTTTATAGTTTTATATTTTTGACACGTTACAAGTTTTAAGTGTAATTATGAATTCTGCATCTTTGATTTTTTTTTATTAAAAAAAATTAAATTTACGTTTATGAATATTTCTTGAAAATTTTTAAACTGGTATTTCTGTTGATGAAAGTCTATACTAATTAATGTCTAGGTATCTCATCTTTTTAAAACTTACTATTATTGTTTCCATTTATATCTATCCTATATATATAAAATCCTAATGAAACGAATTTGTGAAACGATTTTATGAAACGAATTTTTGAAACGATTTTATGAAACGACTGATTAAACGACTGATTATGTTTCAGGGCTATTTTTAATAAAATATTAAACGCTTGATGGTGAAATTAATACCAATTGTCCATAAAAATCCGCGGATGTCAAAACTGGTAATAGAATTTTGAAATTGGAATTAGTTTTCGAGATATTAATTTTTTTCTAATTTTAATGACATTTCTGTAATGATGGCAACTAATTACTCAGTTTTTTTGCGACAAAAAAGGGGAAAAATCGAAAAGGATCCCGATAGGGATTATTGATTTCTTTTTATTCGTCATTTTCAAATTGAAATTGAATTTATCTTTTATTTCAATCGATAATGAAGACAAGATTGTGATTAAATTATGTTTTTCAGGAAAATTGGAAAAAAAAATCACATTTCTATCGTCAGGATTCAATTGTCTGTCAGCATTTAATTTAATTTATAAATTTATTTATTTGAATTTATAATTTATTTGAAAATATTTTGAAAAAATTCGTCCAAATGACGTCATTAAACGCAAAAGAAAGGGGCAAAAAGGAATTAAGGCGGTATTCAAAAAAAATATTTTTCCACGCTCAACAACTCAAAATTTTGAGACACATTCCCGGACTCATTTTTAAAAGTAACAACAGGAAACTTGGTGGCGTGATTTATAAAGACATTTATAAGGGTCCCATGTTTTTATTTTTCGTTCAATTAATTAGAAATTGATTTACAGATAATTATTTTCACAGTACGATCATTTTTTTTTGTTTCCAGCGCTATCGCTTCTCGAAATTCGGTTCAAAATGTCCACTTTGACAGCATTTTTTGAAATATATTCTGCCTTTATAAAAAAAAAATCGAGACAATACGGACATTATAAAGTTTCTGAATAAGAGAACCTGTCAATTGGATGCATTTTAGAGCAAAAATGAATTTACAAATGTGTCTCAAAATAAGCAGTTTGGATTTGAATACACCCTTAATAGTAATTATTATTTATTGATATCATTTTGTTATTTTTTTGTAAAATTTAATTAAACGAATTTATAAAATCATTAATTCGGATATTTGAAACGAATATATAAAATAATAATTGCCCAACTGAACGCAAGGAGAATAAAATATCCTGCTTGGTTTTCTTTCCAATTTGAATGAGAATATGACATCAATTATGGTAAAATGACATTTACTCCTTTCTCTCTTTTATTGGCAGCAAGGACAAAATACTCCTTATATTTTAGAGAAATGCTATTACAGTTTAAAACAAATGACTATTTCAGTAGCATTACTTTTTTAATAATGAATTATATGTTTACACATATATAACAAAGAGAAGAAAAAACTACAAATAATTAAATTACTATACTCGAAACACACTTAAGGTGTAAATTACGTTATATATTAAAATGATTTTCGTTACTTTTCCAATTCAGGGGCCTTCGCGAGATACAGAAATTGACCTTGGCAATGAATTGAAATTCGGCAACATGTTTTCTAACAATCTATTCGCTTTTTGATATACACAAGCAATTATTTCGATATTTATACAATTTATTTAATATAAAGAAGCCATTTATCTATTTTTATGTACAAAAAGAGGTAAATTGAAAGACAATTATAAATAAATTGTATATATACATGTATAAACAAGCATAAAAGTTCGGTGCTTTTCCAGTATATGGGGCCTTGACGAAACAAAGAAAATAGCCTTGGCAGAAAAGGAAATTTGGCAACATACTTTCTGTCAACTTATTCACTTTGTCATTTCGTATACAGAAGCACTTTTTCAATATTTATACAATTTGTTTAGCGTAAAATGTCATTTATCCTATTTTATATATAATCAGAAGTAATTTATATAGAAAAAACAATAATAATATACGTATAATTAAAATACGCATATAAACAAAAAAATCGTCGAATTTGTTTCCATGGCTGTTTATGTCATTCGGCACCAAATCTCACTTTCTGATGCCCGAATTGCACAAAGCTTTTTAAAAAAGCGTCAAGACCCCTATAATAGAAAAGCACCAAAAGTTCATTGGGTTTGTTTTCATAACTTTTGGCAACAAATATATGTATATTAACGAATCTATTCGTTTTTGAAACTCGAATTACGCCAAACCTAAAAGCAAAGGATCCTATACTGGAAAAGTACTCGATTTTCTTATGGACAATAGTCAAGTGACATAACATGGTGTAAAATTATCGCGGATAGCAAATTTGTTTAAATATCTCATCAATTGATGCCGAATAAATGCAGGCATGCATGCACAAAATATTTAATTAATTTTGTATGATAAATAATTATTAGAAAATTCGTAGCTACATATTAATTAAAATAAATAATTTACATATTTATAATAACAAGAAAATATGCAGGATGGTGCACTAAAATAGAGAGAAAATTAAAACCTGTTACTGAAAATGTCTATAACATAGTACTTTTCAATACCATGGTTCTTAATGTTATTCACAAGCAGATGGAATTTTTCTCATCCTTAAACGCAAAGGAAGAATAGAATACAGATCGTTGTAAAAAAAGTCCGAGAGGTAGCCACAATTTAAACCTAACCATTTTATACAAGCTGGTTTTCAAGGTGTAATTGATTTTACTTATTAATCCCGAAAACAGTCGTCAGTTGTCGCAACAGCTGTGTATGAAGCCATGATAATAAAAAAGTGCCCCATTAAAACGTTAAAAGCATGGCAACCCAATTACAGATTTACCAATATTTTATAAACAAAGCACGCTGTCATGTTTTTAGAGGCCTCGAAGTCTGAGCGGGGGTTGGCGAGCGTAGCTCGCAGGGGGTAGGCCCCCTAGTATACATATATTTAATTATCACAATTTTGAAATAAGGCCAGAAAATGTTCACTTTGTGTGGGTGCAGAGACATAAGATAAAGCTTAACAACGTTAAAACACACAAATTCCAGAAAAATGCCAATTAAAACCTCATAGGGCCGTTTCAAGGATATCACAGATCCCCTTCACCAGTGTAAAATAAGTAAATAAATAAAAAAGTTTAAAGGACAACGCTTGGCTATAGCCCCGAGTACTGGCTTGTGAGCTGACCAAAAATTGGCAAAGGCAAGAGTTTATATCCCAGAAAAGCAGAAGTGACGTACCTGACAGGAAAACACCGAAAATACAGGATCACTGCGCAGGATCTTTCTACAGAAAAGAGAGAAAAGAGGGGGCTAGTCATGTCGTTAACCAAGGAATCTGTATATTTATGGATATGATAAGCTTCGTAAAAAGTCAAGATCAAATACCGAATTGCATTAACTTATTATTCAAAAATGCAATTCGGTATGTGATCTTGAATTTTACGAGGCTATTCATATCCGAATATATACAGATTCCTTAGTTAACTACATGAACATTATATTTCAAAATATAAAAAGATAAATAATAATAAATAAATAAAAAATCTCGACATAAATTAGTTTGGATTTTCGTGCATAGAAATATTAGTCTAAGAATAGCACAAAAAATATAAATTTTCATGCAAAATTCAAAAATGTAAATGTAATTTATTAGGAAAATAGCATACAATTCAAACCTGCGTAATTCGTAATTCTTCTAAAAATTTGTAACCTATAAAAAATATAAAATGAATTAAAAAAGAAAAAAGTCACAATCTAGGATCGAACCTTTGTCTTCCGAACCGCGAACGCGCACGTTACCTCGGCATCACAAAGAACACGTACATAAATCTAAACAAATGGGCATTTAAAATCTCTGCTGAAATTTAACTCCTAATTTCTCAAAAACTAAGACCAATTTGAAGAAAACCTTTCCCCGGAATAGTTAGGAGTGTGACTCCTATAACATACTTTAAAATCATCGAAATATGTGTGTATCACGTTTGGTGGTCCCCTTGTTAGTACTCCATAGCTCATTTAAAGCTTATCTTTTAATTAGGCGAAATGTAAGGTTTTTATAATGTGTATTTAATCGTGTGATTAAAAAATAATTTTGTATTACTCCAATTTTCTGAACGTGGTAAGATGATTATCCCATATAACTGTTATGTATAATGTATATTTGCAAGGTTATAAATGCTCTAAAATTTATCATGCAGATATCCGTAAACACAAGATCATACCCTGAAGGTTGCTGCTTTAGTCACGAATAATTGATAATAATATGCATTATAGCTCATTTAATCATAACGTTTATCATTTAATATGCTGTAAAATAGATTGTGTGTAATTTAAATTAATCCATTACATTTAGCATTAACCATATTTGGACGGATTAAAATGCTTTTCAGATGTTCAAATTTTTACATTTTCACTTATAAATTAAAAATGCTTTTTTCTTATAACATGAAAAGTACTTTGCTGAGTTACAGATATTTAGTATACTGAAGCTATTGTAACATAAAGCTCCTAAAACAAATTTTCCTGTATTATCTATATCTTCCATTAAAGCAGTCTTTGACATTATTTCTATACTGTGAAAAAGACAAATTCTTCTTAATTTACTAAAATATGATAACCGGGAACAAAAATATATACAATAGTGAAATATACAATATACAATAGGAAAAAACTTTCGAGTTTCCCACTATTACAAAAATCGTTCCTTATCTTTAGAAAACTCAGAAACCATTATATTTTCGAGATTTAAAGAAGCATTTAAAAAATGTTTCTTTTGCTGCCACTGATTTTCGGAAACAATTCCAAGTATTTTTTATAGTTTATTAATCAGTTTTCTCAAACCAAATATTTGTTTTTTAGGATGCTATTAATTTTGAATTAAACATTTTCAGCTGTGTACTTGAGTTTATCCATGCAAGAGTAATATTAATGTTGTTGTTTTGGTTTTGTTCATCTGTAAAACATGTGTGTTGAACATTAAAATGCTTACTTGAGAAATGATAGCATCCGAAAAACTTATATTTATAGTTGAGAATACTGTTTAATGTAATATAAAAGTGTTTGGAAACGTTTCCGAAAATAAGTGGAAGTGAACTAAACTTTGTTTTACAAATGTTTCTTCAAAATTGGAAATTATATTGGTGTCTGATGCTTCTAAAAATAAATAGTATAGTGTATTATTCATTTTTCTCAAACGGAAATATCGGTTTTTAGGCGACTATCAATTTTTAATTAAACATTTTCAGCTGCATAATCGAATTTATACTTGTAACATAATATTAATTTTAAGGCTATTTCTTTTTACAACGTGAAGGGTTCAGAGTCCCCTTAATAACTAAGAATAATGTATTGCATTGGTTGTAATCCTCAAATGCGGTTCGTTTTGTAATTTTGTAATAAATGTAGGATTATTAAATATTCAAAACTATTGAATTTGAAATATATTTTAAGTGCAAAATATGTTGTTCATAAATTTAATAATAATTCATGCAATAGAAGGTTAAAAATATACAAACAATTATTGACCTTTTCACTGTTGCTTTTAACTTTATAGCATATGTGCCTAGCTAATCTATGAAGGTAGTCAAGAGTCAAATGATTTTTTGTGATTTTGGGTGTGAATCTGTTTCTTTGATTCTAACATTTGTACATGAACGGGCCATCTATTCTGTCGTCTATTTAATTTTTGTAAAGTGCGATTGAGTTTTCGGAAATCTGGTTTTAGCGATTACTTCGAGCAGTAATATGATAATTAGGCGTATGTGGTCTTTTAGCTGGTATAAAACTGTGGTAGAAGTTAGATCCAGCGGATTTAGTCGCATTCTGCTTTTTCTGGAGTATCTAACGAGTGTCTCATCACCTCAATTTGAAGTTAATTTCTGCCACATCCTGAATATCCGGTGTCCATTTTAACTTTTTTTTTTTTTTTTTTTTTTTTTTGGAATTGCACCTTCTACTGGGAAGTTTACCTGATGTTCAAACTTGGTATATCAAATAAAGAAAGTTGGAAGCTACGGTGTTCTCCTGTTAAGTGTTATTGCAATATTGGAAATTGACATTTTCCTTGTTTTCAGTGACAGTTTTACTCATCATTACGTACACTTAGGTTCTTGTGAACGATCAAAGCAGTCATTTTGCCACTAATTAGAGCTTGAATTTACCGCGCTCACTAAAACTAAATTCAAATTAATCCCAGATTTTTTTTTTTTTTAATCTGCTGTATGTTTTAAAATTTCAGCCACCATGGAATTTCAAACAGCTATATATCAGCCATTTTTTAACATAGAGGTAAAACGAAAAATGCTGCGGAATCTTTGCATCAGGGCCTAACACTTGAAAAAAATAAATCTGGGCTGATATTTTTTTTTATATTCTTTGAATTTTAAATCTTTTAGTGGTTCATAGTTTGAAACAAGACGGTGGGCGGACCAAACTGTCCAACGAACTTGATTGAGATATTAGTGAGCCTAATTCACATGCTTAGATACACCCAAATTGTTTTTTAAATACGAGTGTTAGCGTACTACAAAAATCATACAACACACACACACACACACACACACACATATATATATATATATATATATATCAATATTTAAACGGCGGGTGGTTTGGGGGTCTGGGGGTTATGAACGGTGAAAATATACCAAAATTTTCGAGAATTGCTTTCCTCCGATCGGCTGCAATAGGTAGCTTTTTCATTTTTAATGACAGCTACCTAAAAAAAACTCGAAAAGAAATAAGCTAATCTGAAAATTTAGATAGTGCCCGATAAAACTTTAAAATGAAAATTGTAAAATTAAATTATTTCGTTAAAAAGCACATATTTAAGAAAAATGTGCAGTCTCTGAAAACATAAAATAATAAAAAAATCTTTTGACAATAAAATACTGCACGTAGAGAGATTTATTTCCTTTATAGGTTTTTAGGTACGTTCATAATTATATAAGTATTTAGCACCTCCGTCCGCCTGTCTTTGTCTGACGCCATATAATAGGGCAAAACTACCTAACCAAATTATTTGAAATTTAATAAGGTAGGTGACACAAAGGCGGCCATAGTTAAGGTTTGAGAATTTTTATAATTTTCTGGTAGGGTGTGAGAGACTGAATTTTTGTTTGTAAAATTTTACCCTTATCTTTAACACATATCAAGTATCCTTTTCTTTATAAAATAAAATTTAATTACATTTATAATACAATTTCAAAATTTTAGCTTATGGGCCACCTTTGGCGCATAGCATTCCAAAGATGACCCATGTACTGAAATCACTTTTAAAATGTGAAAAAAGAAAAAAGAAAAAAACTCGGCACACTATTTTTCTTAATATAATGCTCTGGTGAATATTACTTTAGTCCAGTCAAATTGTGCCCAAAAAGTGCTTGAAGTAGAAAATTCTGGTGTAATTGTTTTTAGTGGCTTATTTTATGTTTTTTGAGGTGCTGAATACGAATCTGAAGTTTTCCAACAAAATTTCGTTCGGCAAATTTGTTTTTTTTTACAAAAAACCTGTAAAAACACGGACTTTTTTCGTTTTTTTCAAAATAACTTCAAAATTGTGCATTTTGCGTGAAAGTCGGCAGTATATGAGTTAAAGAGAATAAAATTTCCTACATTTTATGTATTGAAAGATTTTTTCTATGATTAATGGTTTAGCCGTGAGAGTGCCGCAAAAATGGGTATTAAAAACAAAAACTGTAAAAAAACGGGAATTACGGCACTGTATGTCGATGTAACATGGAAACAAACCATTTAACGCAAATATTAACCATTATTTATATTAAAGGTTATATGATTGACTATATTTTATGCATTTAAAGTAGGGGGAAAGTGCGGTTCCGGCACCAGTGGAAGTTGGGAGCAGTGGAGCAGCTCCATCTACTTTCATGAGTCAAAGTTGCTCCTCCTCCGGGGAGTTCTTACTCTAAGAGGTGATAAAATTTTCTAAAAAGGGGTAAAATTAGATAAAGGAAGTAAAACTAGGCAAAATCGTCGAAAAACAGTACTTTTCGGAAAATAGCAAAAAACACATTTTTTTACAGCCTTTCTGTTCATAAGGCCTAAAAATAAACATTTCACTGTATACATTATACTATGCTTTAAAAAAATAGATAAAATTCTCTACAATTTATGTGCAAGTAATTTTCTTGGACCTTGAATAATTATGAAAAAAGCAATGACGAATGCACGAAGTAGTCATCCACCTCCTTATTAAAGGCATATAACTTATATGCATCATTATACATGTGTGCAGATATGTAAAACGTTGATGTTAGGTTATATAGGTACAAAAAATGATAAATGATTCACGATTGATTAGAATGTAAACTGTTTAATGTTAAATAATATAGTAAAATAGGTAGTTATGTATTTATACAATATTAATTAATAATTATTATGGACATTGAAAGGAACTTGTCAGTCAAACCGAGTCCTCTTGGCCAATGGTTTCATGTTTCCTGAGGGTATGCCTTCTAGGTCTTCTACACCTATAAAAAAGAAATTAATTATATAATAGCTATTTACGCATACGGGCGCGAAAAGCCGTTTTTGTCCCGAGGATCGAAACTTATACTCCGGAGAAGAACTGGTGTGTATAATATTTTTTTAAACGGTGGAATTAATTATAACTAAGTTAAGATTCATACAGCATTTTATCATAACATTATTTTTACCTCTTTTTAATATCAGCCCTCTTTTACAGCTCATATCAGGAATCGGTCACTTTTGGACCCCAAATCAGGGAGCAAAAAAGCTATTATACTACGTATCAGGGTTTTAAAAAGTAATTAATGACATAGTTTTAATTGTCTAAAAACTAAATAGTTATGCACAGTGTATTGGGATACATATTTTGACCACACCAAATTAAACTAGTCGTTGGGGGCCACCGTAATACTTACCCATCATGGATATGCATAATGTAAAATATTAAAATACAAATGTGTAAACTACTTATAAAATGCATTGCAATTCAAATAAAATCGTGGCTTGATGACGTCACAAACTTTAAAGGCTCGATTACTGAATTGCTTGAAAGAGGTTTTTCCTTATAACTCCAAAAATAATAATCCTATTAACTAGCGGTTTATTGCATCTGATTAAGCGTCAAATTTCCAATTAAAATATATCTTTGAAGTGAAATTTGGATGAAATACAGGGTCATGAAAAATCGAAGAGTGTGAAAAATAGGATTCCAAATATCTCGGCACTAATTATCCGGTCGACTTCATGCTTTATTCAAAATTTATGTTTTTTTATTGTATTTTATATTCATTTCTTAAAATAAACAATTTTGAAAATTTTTATATACCTTTCGTCAGAACGAATATTTCGAGAGTCCGAAAAAAATTGTTCCGGTTAATCGAGGTTATTGAAATGAAATAGGCTTCTTCCCATTATTACATACTAAGTACATACCAAATTACAAGTCTCTATCTCAATTTTTTCGGGAGATAGAGCGTTTACAGACACACACGCAGACACACACACAGACACACAGACGGACGGCAAATTTTTTTTTCTAAAAATATGTTTTTCGGAATCTCCAGTGTCTGAAACGTGTAAATCCGTCAAAAATTTTTTTTCGATTTTCAAAACGATTACAAGACTTACCCTATACTACGTATGATGGGTAAGTAAAATGAATGAAAAAATAAATGTGAAATGGAATGATTTATGTATAATTACCTTCAAGTACTTCAGGGTATTCCGGGTCATCCTCGTTTTCTTCTATTTCAATATTAGGCATGTTATTACAACTGCTCTCGCAGTTTAGACACATATTAGAGCAGCTGAGGCCTGCTTTTTTACATCCACAGTTTTTACGGCATGTCTTCTTGCATTTGCAAGAAATGAGTTTTAGAACGGCTTGAGGTGCTGGTGGCTCTAGCGTGGTTATTGGCTCTAGACCATCTTTAGTGCTTTTCCAACCCCATTGTTCAGGATTTTTTTCATTCCCAAGTCATTGCTGAACTTGAAAATACACCCTTAAAGAATGTTGTTTAGCTGCAGCCTCAGTAGGAGGTAGGGACGCCAAATGGGTTGATGGCTTATATGCAGACTTAAGGTAGCATAGATACCTCAATTTGTTTAATGACGTGGTTTCCTTGTCAGATAATTTGTACAAGGAAGTCAAAAAACGATTGCCAGCATCAGTAATTGCATCAGCATCTGCCATAGGGTCTTTAAAAATTTCAATGGCTTTTATTAATGCCGGGTTTCTTTTGAGAGTTTGAAGAAACCTCATTTATCCTACTTTGAAAAAGGCTCAAGTAGTATCACAACCACTCATGGCATGTAAAAATAATATGTTGTCAGCAACCGATTGTTCAAGCTTGCAGTCAGGAGAAAAAATGAGTGGTGAAACTGTCCCTTTGCCTGGCTTTAAAAAATATACATTTGAATGTATGCCCCTACAGAGACCAATCATGATCAGAGACCAATCAGCGTATCCCCATCTTCTCGTGCCTGTTTTGTGTGAATGTCAGCTGCTGCAAATTTATCTTTCAACATTAAAATCAAACGCTCTTTGTTTTTTATATTGCCTAGGAGTTTATCTTGTGGTACTGTAGCCCGCCGAAGCCCATATTTAATTTGCGTTCATCTTGAGCTTATCAGCACTTTAATATTTCCTTTTTTGGACAGCATTATAAACAGTTCTTTTAAAAGCATATTGGTTTTAAAAAGATCTATATTTCAGTAAATATCTTTTTAAAATGGCGAAAATCTGTTGCATATTTGCCTGCAAGGAAACTGCCATTTCAGAATTTTTTAGAATGCGGGGGGGGGGGGAGGAAAACATGCACATATTTAAATGTTAAGTTTTGAATTAAAAATATTGTTTGTGTGTCTGTAGAGGATTCATTATTATATTTATGTAATTGTTCAATGGATTTTTTTTTTAAATGTTTATTGCTATTTTCCAAAAATTACTGTTTTTCGACGATTTTAGATAGTTTTATCTCCTGTACCGAATTTTAACCCCTTTTTCAAAATTTTATATTCTCTTAGAGTACTAGATCTCCGGAGGAGGAGCACCTTTGACTCTTGAGAGGAGGTGGATATACTCCACTGCTCAAAACTTCCACTGGTGCCAGATGCACACTTTTCCCCTACCTTAAATGCATAAAATATAGTCAATAATATAATCTTTAGTATCACTGATGGTTAATATTTGCGTTAAATGGTTTGTTTCCATGTTACATCGACATACAATGCCGTAATTCGCGTTTCTTTACAGTTTTTGTTTTTAATACCCATTTTTGAGGCACTCTCACGGCTAAACCATTGATCATAGAAAAAAACTTTTAATACATAAAATGTAGGAAATTTTATTTTCTTTAACTCATATATTGCAGACTTTCACGCAAAATGCACAATTTTGGAGTTATTTTGAAAAAAACGAAAAAAGTCCGTGTTTTTACAGGTTTTTTGTAAAAAAAACAAATTTGCCGAACGAAATTTTGTTGGAAAACTTCAGATTCGTATTCAGCACCCCAAAAAACATAAAATAAGCCACTAAAAACAATTACACCAGAATTTTCCACCTCAAACTACAATTTGACTGGGCTACTTTCTTTTGATATCTTTCGAGGTTTTCTATTTAATCTTCTTGTCTTATGACACAAAAAGACCTTGAAGCACATTTGTGTACGGTAATTCAGGTATAACAAGGCATTTCTGCTGAGAGTTACTGACTTCTTTTGAGAGATCTCTTGTGTTAACAATAAATGGTAATAAGTTTTTTTCAGATATTTATGTAGAAATTTTGAAAATTACCCTTACAACACTGATTTCAACATTTTGTTTCTAAGGTTGGCCACCTTGGGAACATGCGTATGATCGCAATTTCTACGACATAAAAGTATTAATCTGATAAATTTCTTAGAATTAAAATAAATTTGTTTAAAAAGAAGTAAATAAGCTTTATACCTCAAAGTTCTAAGAATTTAAACACGTGTAAATTAAAATATCTTCTTAAATGGAAATTAGAACAATTACTCCTCAAAAGTGAAATCACTGCATAAAATTTCGGAGGGTCAAGGTGATCTCTTTAAATTCAGCCCCGTGCACTGCAAATACATGATTGACAATGCAGTAGCACAATTTTGTGATTAAAAATTAAATTACTTCTACTTTTGAGGGGTGGGCTAGCTTAGGGATACTGGCCACCTTTGGTTCATCCACCTTATAAATAATCGCTGCAGAATTTTGTCGAGTCATTTTAAATTTTATGAAAATCAAAACAAAACTTAAACAGATATGTATTAAGTAATTTGATTTTTTTAAGAATCGGCACTTCCTTGTTATAGCAGCGTCCGAGGATTAATCGATAAGTGACTGAGATGTTGAGCCAAGTTATCTGAAATGTATGTCGGTATAGTTATATATGACGTATATGATATTTTATAACCTCTATGTCTTAGTTATAGTCACATTACTCATTCTATTAAATCATATCATACGTAATTAATTCAATAATATTCCATGATAGGTAATGATTCAAAGTTGCATTGGTGATTACGCCCTGTTTAAGATGAAGTCATATTATTACCGTATTGCTGAATTTATAAACCGATTTTACATACTAAAATTTTTATACTAAAATTCTTATAGCAATCATATAATCTACCGACAGTTTTTTGGATAGTTGTTTCCGGAAAAATACATATTAAATGGAAAAATAGTCTAAATATGGATTTCAAGTTCTGAAATTTTCAAAGCTAGACATAAGTTTGGAATTTTCAGTAAATTTCAACAAAAGAAAAAATATTGTCAACTTAATATGTACTTATTTTATTACACAAATTAATCATATAATAATAACAGACGATATAATTCATTTCACTGAAACTAGTTACAGTACGAATGCACCTCATTTGTCACGTTTGGCGTATAATTTACAACTTTTTTTTTACTTTTGCGTTCCACCTTCTGAAGAAAATGTTAGTCTAGTAAACGCAACGTGGAGAAATATATCTTTAGATCTTCATCGGAATCGTCAAAAATTCCATGTTTTTTTAATCACTTACGCGTTTTTTTTTAAATATAAATTTACGATTTTTACATATTTTGATTTTTTTAAGCGATTCTCAAGGGTTCTCCATACTGCGTTATAAAAGTTTATCAGGGGATAGCTAAGGAAACACAGAAAAAAAATATGAAACATTATAATTACTTAAACTAATATTCTCAGAAGTTTCGCAAAGAAAAGTCTATTCGCTGCACATAATAAGCCACATAGGTTATTTTTTAATCAATTTCTAAATCTGTATTTAAAACCTGTTGTGTTTTTTATAATGCACATACATTTAAACTGATACCGTTTTCCCTAAAATAGTATATCTTTAATATTAGAATACAAGCAAAATCTATTAAACGCCATTATTACAATTCTGAATTCTGTTTTGCTCAGATAAAAATATTTCATGCTTTTTATTCAAATTGTACCTTATTGTGTTTGTAAAAGCATTTTGTTTCGTACTGATTTACCGTTTAAAACATATACATATTAAAACTTTTGTCATCATAAAAAAAAAAAAAAAAATCAGTTTAAATCTGTTGACTACATATTTCATAAATTAGTAAGACATTATTTATTCAATTACTTTTGTTAAACATCTAATTTTGCGATTTTAAGTTTTTTTTGTAAGTTTTTAATTTATTTTTATTATAAACTGTGCGTCTAAAAATCTACTAATTGCAAATTCTCTTGGTTCTAGGATATTAGTTTAAAATATTAAAGGAAAAGCCTATTAAACACGTCTCACTGCTACTTATAAACCTTTACTTATGGTATGATAACTGCCTATTAATAAATAAGTTTTAATAATATACTGAAAAATATTGAGAATAACATAATAATTGAGAACAAATTAATATACTGAAAAACATTGAGAATAAATAAAAATCATGAATAAAAATTAGAATAACATTCCCAAAAGATTTAAACTTATTCCCTGCAAATAACAAGCTGCATGCGGCTTTTCTTTTATAGAGTTTTCGGCAGATATTTAACACCTATTTTGTTTTACTATTGCATATATCTTTTAAGAGATAAGTTTTTACCCCAAGAGATATATTCAATGTTAGAAAATAAGCCAAATTTATTAAATGCCATGAATATAATTATATATTGGTTGGATAAAAATCTTTCATATTCTTATTTTTTAAATATGCATAAATTTAAATGTACATGCATATTTACAAAAGAAGATTGTAAACATTTGAAAGGAAATTATTTCCCTTTTCAGTACTCATAAAACAAATATTTTATTTTTTTAAATAATTTTTGAATTTTCGACCATATATTAAAATATTTGTTTTTTAGTAAATAACCAAAATTTTTTTTATTATCTTCACACAGAGTGAAACATATAAAATATTATTAAACAGCTTAATTCAGTTCTGAAATTATTCAACAGATTGCGATTTATTGTGTTTAATTATTGTGTTATTAAAGCATATCGTTTCTTAATTACTTATCCTTTTTCACTGTTAAAAGTACCAGAGGATCCAATCCGAATATCCTGGATTACAGAATATACATCCCTGTGTATAGAGCATCAGTGAAAATCCATTTTTTTTAGTTGATAACGCTAATAGATTTTTTTTACATCTAATGTATATATTTAGATTGTCCACTAACAACATCAAAAGGCATGTTTACATTAAAAATATCAATTATGTATTCAAATAACGTTTTGAAATTTATTAAAAGAGGTACTTTCGAATTAGCTGCATGCTTTGAGTTAAAGAGCCGAAGAAAATGCTAAAGATTTTGCTATTTGTAGCAGCATTTTCTTATTCTGATTATTTCAGTATTTAAGCACGTATTTCGATTCTATATCTGTAAAATATGTATTTTACTTATAATATATTATGTATTTCATTATTTATTGGTGAAGTATTAATTTTGTTATACAATATTTGTCGGAAACAATCTTTGAACAACTTATATTGAATGAAGTGCAAACATGTTAATCTTCCGTAACAATATCGAGTTGTATGCGATAGAGATAGATATCTTAAAAAGTCATGCTTGAAAATTGTTTTTTAAAACCATAAAAGTTCAGAAACTTGAGATACAGTTTTTTAAACAAATTGCAATTCAAAATGCATTTTATTTCCCATTCTACCGTGTAAAAATTTAAATTATGGAATGTTTAAATTAATTAAAATTATGAAAAAAACGCATGCTTTCAACGTTGCCACCGTCGATATGACGTCAGCTTTAATCACGGATATGTTTTTGATTTGTAATACGAGGGCTATTTTTTTCAACGTCCGATCGGTCGAGAAATGAATACCGCAGGAAAAATCCGATGACGCTGTGCGCATATGTGTTGCCCAGTGCAGTGATGCAGGAACTTTGAAGCAGAACGCACAGGCTGGCAGTGAAGGAAGCGAGTGTCAACCAATCATCTTGTTCAGCGAGTGGTGTCACAAATAAATAGATATCAATGTCTAAAGTAACGCTTATACCTCACTGATATCATTCAATTTTAAAAATGCGTTTAACTGTCTACTGTGGGCCGTAACACTAGACGAGTTAATGATTCTGAATATGGATATGTCATACTACAACTTGGTCAGTTCATTTATTTCAATTAGGGGAACAACTAACAAACTGGAGGTCTGACAATGTTCATCGGTTTTGGCGTGGCTGCTCACAAGGATCGTGTATCATTTCATTCCTCTGGCGCATTTTTCTGAACAGCTTATTACTCCTATTGCGCTCAAAAGGCCTAACAGTTGTTGCATACGCAGATGACATTATACTCATTCTTAACGGCAGCTCAAGAATAACATTAGAGGCAACCGGTAAATTGGCTTTAGATCCTGTGAGTGAGTAGGCTACATTACATGATATGAAAATATCCAAAAAAAATGTAAAGTACTTAATCTCCGAAAGCCAAAATATTTAAAACGTGCTCCAATTTTCAAGTTAGATGGTCACAATATTGAAAAGGTAAATGCAATACCATATCGGTGTATAATGTTAGATAACACCTTCTTCTTCTTACCACATATAAAGATAAAAAGATCAGAATTAAATATAATAACTCAAAATCTCTTGAAATTCGCATCTGTAAACGGTGGTATAAATAAGACCATCCTAAAAATATGGTATAAGAACATCTTAGAGAAAAAAGTAATTATGCTGCATCAACATGGTTCTATAGATTACAGAAATCTCATGGCTTACGTGCAATCTTGTCTGTTCAGGCTCAGTGCCTTCTATTGATATCGAGAGCAGTGACAGTGGCGCTACGTGAATTAACTGGTATCATTCCGCTGGCAGTGCAAATGGAAAAGGTAACAACTTTGGGAAGAGTTTTAATACTGGACATTCCAACTTATTACCATCGCCTATCAGTGTGTCAATCGAAAACCTTAACTACGCAACAAAATTTACGAAGTTTGTTTTATCAATAAGTGAAATTGCTCTAATGATAAATAAAACTTTGGTATGGAAATTTATCTCCATATCTCCGTCTGTTGAGAATTCTATGAACAATTTATATTATCTCCTGTGTTGGAAGATAGCAGAAATATATAAAATCGTCTTTGAAAGTCTGTATATGTAACAATTAACTTTTGGGTATGTTGCAGATATGCAATAAGGTGGTAAAAAGGATTGAATACTAAATTTTAAGTAAAAAAATTATATTTAAAATGAAATTTCAAAAATTAAATTTTTCAGATTATGTTATTTTTTATGCAAAACCTTTTTAAAAATAGTACATTGTTCCTTTAATATATATATATATATTGGGGAGGGGCGCTCTGAAATGAAAATGGCATCACTTTTGTAAACTTATAAAAGAAATTTTAGCTTTTTAAATTAAAATAAAATGTTTTACAAGTAAAAATTATTTTTACCCGATAAACCATTTTAATTTTAGCGGCTTTGTGTAATTATTTAATCGCCATCTTTCAAAAATAATTAATTGAAAATTGTATTTTTTTCCTATTAAATTCAATTATTCTGAATAGGGGATTATCATTGTCGACTTAAAAACAAGGAGATAAAATCTTCCTATTTAGTTAAATTATAAAGCAGAAAAAAATATAGGTTGTAATGATTTCTAAATGTCAATACGTCGGCAGATGATTTTTTTTTTCTATAGAGGAAACTAATTCACGAATCTTGAATATGTGAAAACATGTTTTTAGTTCTTCGAATTTTATTAGTAAATTGAATTTAATTAAGTTTTTCTTTTCGCTATCTATGTCAATTGAAAATAATTTCTTTCTTCAATTTTAATGAGAAAATTACGAAAATATCGAACGTTGGGCAACGAAATTTTACACCAGTTTTACGCATATATCCGATAATGTCTTATGAAATTTCAGAATTTTAAAGTTTGAATTAATTTCCGAGATAGTAATTTATTTTTGTAAATAAAACGTGTTACAACAACGTTAAATAAAACATGATAATCCCTATGGTTTTCACTTTTCTCTCCACAAAATCACTTATTCACAAAAATGAAGTAATTTTGTTAAACCCATTACAGAAATGTCCTTCAAAATTACAAAAATAAATTACTATCTCGGAAATTAATTCAAATTTTAAAATTCTAAAACTTCATATGACATTCTCGGATATATGCGTATAACTGGTGTAAAATTTCGTTGCCCAACGTTTGATATTTTAGTAGGAGTGGTGAAGAAATACTTATAGACAGGCAAATTTTAATATAATAGAGTCTGGTTGAACTGAAAAACATAAAATTTATTAAACAGACTAATTTAATATACCAATGTTAGGAGAGACTTTTCTTTATTGCAATTATAAAACCCATAGTTGCCAAACTCCCGATTTTTTTCATACCAATATTTTTAAGTAAAAATATTTGTTATATTTAATGTTACAATTTCTTCAATTTAATAAAAAGAAAACTTTTGTAAGATTTTACTGGTATTAAAAAAATCGGGAGGTTGGCAACTATGAAAACCATTTTGTTTCGTATTTAATTTTCGTTAAAAATATATACATTAGTATACAAGTAAAAATAAAATATTTTTTCGTAAAACAAGCCTTGTGGCAGTATGCCTAGCTACTTTTTTATAAAGATATTTTCATGGGCGAGTGAGTTTTTGTTATTGTGCATGCGATCGTGTTGTATTGAATCACTAATATTTTTGCGTGAATCAAAAACTTGACCTGTCTTCCTTTAAGTTTTAGAAATTACGTTTGGATATCTGAATTTAGTTGCCTCTATATTTTGCAAAACTCTATTAATTGTTTGACTGTGGTTGCGTAGTGTGTATATACTGAGGTGTTTGCAAGAATTTTTTTATTTCCAGCTGATCTAGTTGACAAGGTACTCTATCTGCGATTAAAATAGTGCCTTTGAGGTTTCTCCGGGCTTCATGTACTAAAGTCTTCTCTTGGTCCGTGGAAGCTGAATTACCAAGCCTGCGAGGTTGTTAGTAATAGTGATTTCATGTACTTAGAATAAAATGATATTTAAGCTCACTGAGTAATTGTGTAACATTAACTCTTGTATACACCATCAACCTCAATTGACGGTTAACCGCGAAAGCCTCTTAGAAAGCTCAAATGGTCTTCAGGATTAAACTGATTGGACGTCGGCCACGAACATGTCCAATCAGGGGAATGGTGAATACCATATAAGCGTTTGACTGAGGTTTTTGTGCTAACCAGCAGTTCAGGTAGACTATGAGTACGAGTGTGAGTGATACTTGAGCTTTTAGAACCGACAATTGTTTTACAAATATTGTGAATTTAATATAGGACATGAATATTAACAAATTGGGAAAGAATTTCTTCCTTTCTTTGATTCTTTTCCTTCTTAGGCATGTTTGGGATTCATCTTAATTAAACTTGTTACTTCACTGCCTTTCTTCTTTTTAAAGTAAATTAATAAATTGAAATTTTTTTGGTAATTGGCACCGCGCTCTCCCTATTTGAAGCTAACATTGCTGAGAGAGCTACTACAATATATTTTTAAATTATATATTTTTCAATCTATTTTTCAATATATTTTCCAATATATTTTCCAACATATTTTTAATATATTTTATTAAAAAAAATATTTTGATATTTTATGTTTATTTTTTTTTCCATTTTGTGGCTAAATGTTTCGTACAACAAAGCTTAATCATTGCAAGTCAGACGTATGTCATTTCATCTCCCAAATATTAATTAAAAATATAAAACTAATTATCAAACATGTCACTGCTGATTACGATCATTTAGTTGCTACTTGATAACTACGCGTATGTAAGTTTTAAATATAGTTAATATTTGCAAATAAACTCAGAAATATCAAGAAACATTAATAATACTTAGAATAATATTCTCAAAAGTTTTACAAATGAAATTCTATTCTCTTTAATGAATAAGGCACAAATGTTTTGTGATTTGTGGATTATTATGTTTGTATTTAAAAACTATTGGGTTTTTTAATATACATATTATTTGACTGAATAAAAATTCCTCAAGCGATATATATCTTCAAAAAAAAAGAAAACGAGTTAAACCTATAAAACCTGAAGAATATTGTTTTGCATGGATATATATATATATATATATATATATATATATATATATAATTTCTTTATGTGCATATATTGATATCTACACGTTAAAGAATCTAGTACATATTTATTTCCGCATAAAGCAAGTCTTACTTTATTTCTTCTATATTTTTTTCCATTTCTGACAGTTTATTAAAATATTAGCTTTTTCGTAAAAAACAAAAATTTGTCATTCTATTCAAACTGAGCAAAACATATAAAAACTTATTAAGCATCGTTCCACAACTATTCATATATAAGTTTAGAAAATCTTTAATAACATCCAAATCCACAAACTGAACAAGAAATCTTAATAAATTAATATTCTCAAACATTTTACGATGAATCCCTATTTCCTGCAAGTAATAACCCACACACTATTTTTCTTTGTTGTTTCTTATATGTGTTTTAAAACCCATTGCGATTTCAGCGAGTCAAATATATTTGAACTCATAAATTGTTTTCCCAAGAGGTATTTCCGATATTAGAAAATAACGTAAACCTATTAAGATAAATCTGTTTTGCTCCAATAAAAACAAATTTAGTCTAATTTTTTGAATGTGCAGAAATTTTATATATACAAGCAATTTTACAAAATAAGATTGTAATTTTTTTTAAAGCAATTCATAAACCCTTTCCTTATTTTCTCTAAAAATCAAATCTTACTTTGTTTGTTAAAAGAGTTTTTGAATTTCAGACTGTTTATTAAAATATTAGTTTTTTGATTAAATAACTAAAATTCAAATTGAGCTAAACATATGAAAACATTTTAAGCACTCTAAATAATATATATATATATATTGATAGATTAAGTTTTATTTTATTTATACAAACATTTTGTATGTTAGTTGTTCACCGTTCAAAATTTATATATGAACGTGGGTGTAAAAGTAGAATATTTTATGATAAAACTGACTTTCCATGAATTATAACATATCTTTTATTTATCTTATTTCTATAGTTTATCGCGTTTTTTTATGTGTGCCATCCTACTTATAGATGAAAAAGCTGAATTACAGGATTCCTGTCTTAGAGAGTGCATCGCAGTTTTGGAACCTACTTTAGTGTTGAAGATTTTGACATAAATGATAGACTAGATGGTACAGTAAAAAAACTGACAGGCAGATGGCGTACCACAGGGGTGTTTCCATAGCAACATCGTACACAATGCAATGTGAAATCAATGGAAAACCAGTTAGTAATGATATTCCCAAGTCATAATAACAGTATTAATGGGGTTGCCATTCATTTCACATTGTAGCAGCATGTGCAATGTTGCTATGGCAACACCACCCGCTGGAGCTCAAGGTTGGATGACAGTTTCGTTATTTGTAAATCTAATCTATCACACATATATATATATATATATATATATATATATATATATATATATATATAAATTTGTTGCAAAAATGTGACGATGCCTCACGGAATATATGGTGTTAATGTTTTCTGAATGTGTCCATGAATTCTTTAGAAACTCCTCGTTCTTGTTTGTCTTATTCTTTTGTAGATTTTAGTGGACAGCGATGGTTCGATTGTTGCAAATGATGATAATGGACCTAAAAACTTTTTATTGCGGTGATACAAGCAATGAATAATAGATGAAAAATAGTTTTCACTGTAGAGGCTATGATTTTGTGGATTTGTGACAAATGATGCTAAATCATTAACAACACGTGTTCCAAGAGAGCCTTCAAAAGCTGAAGCTAGATTATTTTCTCCCGTATAAATTTTCTTTGAAAATGTGTAACCATCTGGGTTACACATCATCCATATTTTATTACCAAAACATTTACCCTAAATAAACTTTTTTTTAACTATGGTGATCATAATATGATACCATAAATTCATCAATGCTCAGAATTAACAAAATTGACTACAGAAGTTTAAAAATTTTGACATAAATAACTATAATATGGTGTTATTTTAGCAGCTTTTCTTTGTTAAAGGTTCAAGTTGTCAAATATGTGTATTAAATTATCGAAAACGTATAGTCAACATAATTTTTGGCACGATGTTATTTGACAAATATTCAGCAGTAAAACAGTAATGAACTTCTTGAAGTACTCGATGGTATCCAATGAAAATCAATGTACTAAAAATTCTAACTCGTTTATCTACATTTATTTCATTATTGAACAATTTTTCCTGTGCATACAAGTTTGTCATTTCAGCGAAATTCTGAAATAATCTACGAACAAAATTCAAATAGGGACATTGTCACCAAATCAAGGCATGTTAAGGACTTTGAATGTCTTTATTCACAACAACATCAAATTTGTTTCTTTTTCTCCAGTCGGGTACAAATTTCTCTACGCTTGAATATTTTCTTCGCAATCCAACCAAAGTTTCGTTATCTGAATAGAAAGCTTTAATTTCAGCTTCTGAGTTTGAATTTGAATCTAAAAGAACGTCTAACTCAACTACATACACTGTTAAAAATTTTCAGCAAACAGTCCAGTAATTTGACCGTTTTTAGAGAAAACGGTTAGATAACCGTAAGTTAACTGTACCCTGACCATATTATTATCCATATTATGGTCAGAATAGAGTCAAATTACTGTTATGTAATCGTTTACTCTAAAAATGGTTGAATGACTGGACAGTTTTCTGCAAAGTTTTAACAGTGTACGAAGGCTGTTCAATAAATTATGATCATAATTTTTGTATTCGGATAAAGGTTTGTACACAAATTTTATTTCCTGTTCTATTTTCAGATGTCACAGTCTGTAATGAATATTTGAAAATTGTTTTATTAATTCCACTAGTACGGCAGTAGAAGCCGTACAAGTTCAGACAAATTCAGAACCTCCTACGGGAGCGATCTAAGCAACACGCAATTAACCATCTGAAAATTTCCTTCCTCGTCAGACAAACACATTAAAATACTTCAGGACGCTGCGCACTGAAGCATTTTAACAGCTTTGTCTGACGATTTGTTCAAGCGGAAACAAAATTTCAGATGGCTCATCGAATGTTGCCTTCTTCGTTCCCGTAGGTGGTTCTGAATGTGTCTGAACTTGCACGGCTGCCACTGCCGTACCACTGTATTTAAATTAATGAAACAATTTCCAAATATTTATCACAGACTAATCTGACAATACAACAGGAAATTAAATTTCTGTAATAAATTATCCGAATAAAAAATGTATAATCATTCTTTATTGAACAAGTCTCTTACATTACCTGGATCTCAGGTATCTAATTAATTTTCAGAAATTTCTTCTATGTCAGATACTTCTCTTATATCGTCCGGAGGTAAAATATCAATTTCAGGTTTATCTTCAGACTCTAAATCATAAACAATCAATAATAAGACATCTTTAACCTTAAGACATCTTTTTAAAAAGCATTTTCAGTAATGATTGGATACAAACTGACTAAAAATAATCCTAAAAAAAATTGGAATAAGATAATATATGTTTGTGCTCTGCACTGAAAACGTTCCAGGTGTGGAACATTAGCGTTCAAAAGAGCATAACATAAAACACAAGATAAATTATTTCTTTTTACAACAAAATGAATAAAGAACAATACACGACAGAATAATCATAATCACAGCACACGCATTCGAATTCCAAAAGCACAAATACAATAAAAAACACAGCATACTGTATGTATGTTGTTTATTACATTTAAACAAGCACCAAATTCGGAAGTACAAACAGTTATTAAGCAATATATTACAATACGTTAGAACATATCTTCAAAAAATACATGAAAATTTCAAACAGATCAAACAAATACTTAAACAGTTACAGTATCACAAAACTTCTATTCCATTTGTGAAACTTTGGTGGGTTAACTGTCAAATGTAGTACATATTATTATATTACGTGATGCTCATTAGAAACATAACAGTATGAACAGAAAATGAATTAATTACTGTAACAAAGCATGATGCATGATAGCTTCCGAACAGGTTTGATAGTAAGTTTCGTTACAAGTCTGTCGAGCAATTAACAGCTCTGATGTAGCTATTGACTGAAAATTAGTGTTTTGGATACTGCAAATTTCGTGCCTGTTAGAATAAGGTTTTTTATAAAACAAATCGCATTTTTTAAAGAGTTGTGATTTTAAATTTTGGAATATACTTGGAGGAGATTCTTAAAAATTTCTTCCCATAACAATTTGTATATGCTTAGCCCTTGTTAAATCTAATGAATCCGCTCTCCACAGTATATAATTATTATTCACTCTGCTTAAAATTAAACATATGCTGAACTCTATAGTTGTTCAAAATATGGCATTATTTTAGACAACTCCAATGCAATGCTACGAATAAAGTTGATTCCTACAACTTTACGCATCTGAAATGTAGACGAGCGGTATTTCACAGCCGTACAAAAGCATGTCTATTTTCATAGCTACACAACACAAATGAAAACTCATCAGAATGCCGGCTTTAATCCTCGTTAATCTGTAAGGAACAGAAGAATATGTATGCCATTTAGTTAACTATCAACCAAACGTCTTTACGTCTTTTATGCAAAAATTGTGTTCGTACGCTGTTAAAATTTGTATGATGGTTTGAATTGCTGTTTGAGCAATTTGAACTCTCCATTTTTTAGACCGCTCACCAGTCCCCTACCGGCCGGAATTTTGACCAGCTTAACGGACTGATGCCTGGTAACGGGCCAAAAATTCGCCTGATCTCCGCATCTGGAAGATCTGTTTGATAAGCCTCTAGGCCGACGTGACTTCAGTGCACCTTGTTGCCTAAGTTGCTTTTCCTTAGTTGGCGGATTGCTAATTCATGTTTGGGTGAATCGATTCAGCACTGCATAGTGTAGCGAAGTCATGCTGGTCGGATGTGGGATTTATTTCACGCTGATCACACACCCATACGTCATGCCATAGCTACGCGAGTTGGTCTCGTAATTTTGAACATTGATCAGGTGACGAGACCTTCACCTGACTAGGCACCTCCAGAGGTATAATTCGCAAGGAGCTTAGAAGACTTTGCAACCACGACAGATTTTACATGCACCGGGCGCCATTAGCGTACATGGTCGTTGTGTAGCGGCGCTCCACTTGGCTGGCTTGACTCTTTGACGCTGGCTTGTCGCTGCCATGTTTATCACCTCTACTATGGGCTGGTCTCTTTGTTGTGTTTATTTGTCTCTGTTTGGGTTTTTTGCCGCTTTTATGGGCTCATCGCTATTGAGTTTGTTTGTTTCTATCATGGTGGTTTGTCATTATTATGTTTATCGCCAGTTTTATGGGCAGGTCTCATTTTTGAGTTTATTTTTTCTGTTACGGATTTTTGTGGCTTTTATGGGATCATCCCTATTGGGTTGTTTCTGACATTCTCTTGGTGAGTTATGTCTTGTCTCTGGCTTGGTTGTCTATTATCACTAGCTTATTGCTTGTGATGTTTGTCACTTTCTTGGGTGTTAGTTACTTACGGTGCTTTCGCTGGTATTTGTCACGCTCCTTGTTGTTGCACTTTAAATTACTTTTTCACATTATCTCATTTCCTCCCTTAATTTTATTTCTTTAGGATACTTATTAAATTTGTAGCTTCGTGAATGCGCTTATGCGATCAATTCATTGAAAACTATTGGCTATTATGACTACTTGATTTTCTTTTTACGTGTAACTTGGTTCATTAGTTATTTGAGAAGCTTAACACACTAATAGTGTGGGGGCCTGCATGGCCGTTAGTCCGTCTTTTGCCTATGAAGCTGTTTTCACTGGATGAAACAAGCATTTTTTATGATCACTTTTTGGGAGTGCATTTTGCTTTTCACTTTTTTACATTGTTGGCACTATTAAAGTCTGTGTAGTTAGTTGTCTTCATCACTCAGTGAATCCACAGTCCTATATAGACGAATTCCACTCCTCACTAGCACTGAAAGGAACGATTTTTTTGGCGTAGCAAGGAGGTTCCTTTGTTACTATATTATTATTATTACCATTATTAAGTAATAAATTATACTTACCAAAAGAAGGGTCATCGAGGTTATCAGGAATCTCGCTGCTGGGAAAAATTGCACTCTAGAAACGACATTTTCAAAACTGAGCAAAAAATACTCAAATCTGAGTATGTCGCATAGTCAAAATGCTCCGAATCAAAGTTACTCAAGTTTGAAACATGTATGTGTATGTACGTATTTCTGAAAACATGCACACACTCAGGAATTAAACATCATCTGCTAATATTTAAGTATGTCCATGTTTCAAACAACAGCTAGAAAATAAGCGGTAGTGCTGCCATCTTTTGTTCTATTTACGATTATGGGAGGATAAACTAAATTCATGCTTTTACTCAGAACCAGCATCGAACCCGAGTTCTACTAGTTACAAGTCCATTGCCTTGTCCACTTCGCCATCCAGATCACATGAGTGGGTCATTTTAAATGCAAGTCATCGAATGATTCGGACACATTTTGATGTTTTTATACGATTCCTTAATTTGTTGAAAAAATTGGAAATATTTAAAGGATTTCGGATAGATTTTGTCAATTTGAGATGGTGGTTAACATTGTATAACTTTATTATTTATGTGTGGAAGGGGAGATGTAAATTATACAAATTTTCAATTCGATTGTTATCAGCATATTTCTTAAATGAAAAAGCGCTCCCTGTATATTAAAATTTTACTGACTAAATTTTCTTTTTGACACATTTTAACCCATTAACCCCACAATTATTTTCCTCTTGAAAATGAAAGTATTGTATTTCATCCAAATGAGTATGAACTTACTTCTATGTTCTCATTTTTGAGTATTGCCATGTTTCAAAAATGAGTTTGAACTGGTTTCTTATCATTTTTGAGTATGTCCATGTTTCAAAAAATAATTATCAACTGGCATCTATGTGAACAGTTTTGAGTATGTCCATGTTTAAATATTCTGAGTATTTCTGGTATTTCATAATTGAAAGCATTGGGTCGTCATATTTGAAACAAAAAATTTCATAACAAAATGGAAACATTGATTTACTCAGATTTGAAAGTGTCATTTTTCTTAGTGTGATTAATGTGATATTATGTCTATATTTTATAACAAGCATTTGATCACTGCTCGTATTTTTCTGTGTACATGAGTATTGTTCTCTTGTTGGTTATGCCATAGTTTTTGGTTGTTTGGTGTAATGTGGATCAGATGGAGTGATTAGGTTAATGGGTAGAATGTTAGATAATGTTTGGGGGTTCGCAATTCCCCCCATGAGCAAATTGGTTCATTTATACGCGCAAACCTGTGAACTCTCCCAGTTCATAGATGAACTAGGAAAATTTCCCGTTATTAACTGTACAATGTTTTACCGAGAACTTAGAAAAGTTTGTACAGTTGGTTAAATGGAAAAAGAGATCATACCATACATTTTAATCTCCAAACTGCCCCAATAAAATAATAAAATTAGCCATTCAACGAAAGAGACTTCTTTCAATTTAAGTTTAAAAAAAAACTGAACATTAGTGGGTCGTCTTCATACTTAAATTGTAACAAAATCTGAAATTATCAATACGGACAACTAATTGTTATGTCATATTTGGTTTTTTTCCGTAAATGTTTCCTTAGGATGTCAAACGAGAAGCCATTCAGACAGGTAGTTAGGAATTATGAAGGTTTAAATTTGGAACTCTTAATACTAGATTCATTTATTTCCGAGAAATTAATTTCTAGCAATCTAAAAATTGATTTATGTTAAAATACTTATAAGTTACATGTCCAATTTAAAAAAATAATAATAAAATGTATATGCTGTCGAAATAAATTTTCAATTCTGCATGAAAAGGATCCCCTGTTTAAACATAAATTTAAAGAAGAAATAATTTACAGTTGAATGACTATTTCCTTTTTTCATGGTAAAAGTTGGCAAAATTTTATGGCAGGCATAAAAAAATATCAACAAAATCACCAACAATCATCAGTGGACAGATTTGTTTTAAAACGAGAACTGAAAACCATGCGTCAAACATAGGTTATGAAACTCTTTCTAATACATGTAAAACTTCACCTTTAAATGCGGTGAAAGAAGATATTTAGTAAACAATTTAGGAACATTTAACACATTTAAACATCCAGTTTTAGTATTTACCTTCCATAGTCAAAAAAGTAGTCAAATTATTTTGTGCAGCACTGTATATGATCTATCGACTTGGATATATACTACATAGCATGATGAAAGTGAGTTTAGGAAACATCTAACACATTTAAACATGCAGTTTTAGCATTTACCTTCCATAGTACAAAAAGTATTCAAATAATTTTGTGCAGCCCTGCATATGATCTATAGATTTGGATATATACTACATAGCTTGATAAAAATGAGTTCAGTTACAAAATTCACTTTTTGAAATTTTCGTCAATCGATGAAAATGCTCTCGAAAGCTTTTGTAGACTCCTGTATATTATAAAAAGATTTTTGTGCACACCACGTATTAAACTAAATTTTAATTCAGGTAAAAAACGCATAAGGTAACTTAAAACTCACTTCTAGGAATTACCAACCATAAACGACAAGGTATTTTGTTCTTTGCGTAGTCAGGTATATGAATTTATTTATATTCCTAAAACCTGTATTAGTCTACTAAGTATAGTTCAGAAGAAATGCATAATGCAATTAAAAATATCCTTAAGCAATTCACTCGCATAGTCAGTAATACTTTTGAATTCCTATGTGTAGCCCTGTATATGATCAACAGTATTTATACACACCACGTACCTTGCAAACATTTAGACAAACCTGAAAATCCAAACCAAAGTTGAAAACGAACTTATCACACATAGACTGTAATTATTGAACAAAAACTGTAACAGAATTCTTTTGTGTGTCCGTGTAAATGAAGGATAAAGGCAAAGTACACCATACTATTCGGTGAGCAATTTATAGTGCATCTCAGTACTACATATACATTTCCTTATGTTTTAAATAGGAAAACATAATTAAATTACATAGCAAACGATTTTCCCCCGTAAAATATTGTGTGAAAGAATTATTTTGTGTAACCCTGTAATTTATGTGTGACCACATAAATGTATGCTTGTGGGCGTAACATCATCAAAATGCACGAGAAACGATTTTTTCCCATTGACCGTATTGTAACTGAATACTTTTGACTGCCCCTGTACATAAACTATAAATGCTACACACTTCAGTTTCAATAGAGATCATGCGTCAATCATATAAAAAAGTTCAGGCCAATCCGATTAGATTTACGAGAGTTAGAGCACGGACAGATGGCAGAAAAAATGAATTTATAAACTCTTTTCAACTATGTTGGGAAGCGTTAAAAAGGAGATGGAAAGTACTTAACGTTTTCTCACCTATGGGCTAACTTTTCTTTTCTTTTTTCTTTGCTGTTTTAGTTGATTTAATAAAACTTAGGATCATTTTTTAATGCCTATTTGGTTCATTCATGTTTGAAGCCCATTGAAATGTGTTTTGTAACACAAGAATAAAGGTTTATTTAGCACTTTTTAGTGCATTTCCTCATTTTTTTTTTTACACAAATTTGATTTTTTTTAATCGAAATGATGCGCTTATAACAATATTGTAGTTTTTTATGTATCTTAGTATGTGAAAAAATAAGTAAAATATTTGTAATAATTATTATCGTGTTCGCTGATTTTGATTTCGAAAAAAAATATTTCATCTTCATCACAACGTTTCATGATTTTCATGTCCCAGAAAATCTGTTTAAAATAGCAAAGTCTTATTTATGCCCTATCACTTGCAGAAATCTGCAAAAGTCGCAATTGTTTTTCTTTTAAAATATCATTGTAAAACAATGGCTGAAATATATGACTTATATTTTCTAATAATTCTTCAAAATGACTTGAAAAAAAAAAAACCGAGGATAGACAATGGATATTCTACGGCACTTTAATGTTACTAATGCTGACCGTGCAAAGTCTTCAGAACCATATAGATTAGTTCTACTTATATTCTATCGATAAAAATTCAACTTCCTTTCAAACGGTTGGCTGATTGGTTGATTTTATAATGGCCGATTATCTACACAAGGGATATAGGCCCTAGGAGGGGAGTGCCCTCCATGGGGGTCTTTCTAAGGGATCCTAACCCATATTTACGGCACGGTTCGACGAATACCACGGAAAACTCCGAACGGTTAGGCTGACGAGCGCGACAGGGTTTTGAACCCAGCACCTCCTGTCTACCAGCTTTGAGTGCAGAACCTCTCAGCCACTGGTGGGGCCCTTTCAAACGGATTTTTAAAATATTGAAAACACTGATAAAATTTTGTATTATATTCTTTTAGTCAAATAGAATTTTCTTTCCTTCTTAAAATTTGTGAATAAATAAAATGTTCACTTTGATCTCGATCCCGCCAGAGACTGAAGACTAGAATGAAAATCGATTCCGAGCAGTTGTCGGGTCCGGCTTCGGCTGGACCCGTCTCATCTCTATTAGTTACTCATCTCTTTTCAGCACAACTTCATAATTATACATATACAGCTCATCGCATTAAATACTAACACGTCTCAACAATGACTTTTTTCTCATTAATGAGCAATAGTTGCCTACATACTATTTCCTTCAGTAAATAAACTATACTTATGTGACCTCGTCACGAACACACACAATTAGACAATTCTAAACTTTCAAATATAATACTAAATTGCATTTCAGATTAGTTTTATTGATCCATTGTAAGATTATTTTTATAAAATAATACTCTCTATTTATCGACTGTTTATTTTTCATATTTTGCTCATTGTTATGTTTGAAATGTATATTTCGTGCATGTTGGAAACAAGAAACTCGTTTAATCCTATTTTGGTATTACTTAATAATACATTCGTTAATTTTTTCTAAAATTTTTAAACAAAACTGGAAGGTCATCGATGTTTTTACGAACTTTTTTTACACGCAATAGTGATAACGTGTTTAAAGAAAAGAAAACACGATAGAAGGTAATTATGTAAAATATACGGATATAGTAATGTATAATGTTGATTAAAGTGGTATTATGGATGGTAATTTTATAAGGCATAGGTTAGCATAAATATACGGACTGAATATTTTTTTCCGAAAAAAAAATACTAATTATAACAATACAAAAATATTTTTCCGATTCTTAATTAAATTGATTTTTTATTTAAAAATCTGAAATGCAAGGTGATTAAAAATAATTGACACATTTTAAAGTTCAATAAAAATATTGTAGTTGATTTTGTAAAAAAGAACTCGTTTATAATTGTTTGAAATCATTTATGTTTTTTTTTTTTTTTTTTTTTTTTTTTTTTTTTTTTTTTTTTTCACATTTTTGAAATTATAGCGGCATTTATGGGAAAATTATGAAGTAAATTTTCCTTGAAATTTTTCGATCATAAGAAATGTTTCCGTTAAAAAGCACAATCTTAGAACTATTACTTGATTTTTTATCGCATTGCAAAATGTGTTACATTTTTCACTTAATCCTGTATAACATATAAACAATGCATAAATTCATTACGAAAAGTAAAACGCTACCTATTGCAGTCATTTGGAGAAAAGTAATTCCGGAAAATTTCGGTATCTTTTCACCGATCATGACCCACAGACTCCAAAACTACCCTCCCGTTCAAATGTTGATTTATATATATATATATATATATATATATATATATAGGTTAAATTTTACTTAAAGTTTTATATATATATATCTATATATATATATATATATATATATGTCATACGATTTCACTTGTCTTTCTAAACTGATTTGGAAAAAACTAAGTGCGTGTATTAAGATATCACCAATATCTCGGACGAGTTCGTTGGCCAGCTTGGTCCGCCATCATGTTTCAAAATGGCGACCACTAAAAGATTTAAAATGAAAAATATATAAAAAAAATTAGAAATGGAAATTTGCGTTTTGTGTAAGTGTTAGGCCTTGATACAAGCATTCCGGCGCATTTTTCGTTTTGCCTCTCTCTTAAAAAATGGCTAAGATATAGCAGTTTGAAATTCTAGGGTGGCTGACATTTTGAAACAAGACGCCAGATTACAAAAAATCAGGGATTAATTTATGAGTTTTAATGAACGGGATTTGTCGCAAATTATTACATTTTATTGTTGTAATCATTTTCTCAATCATACACATAAAATTTTATTCATATTCGTTAGCGTCAACTTCTCGCCAAGCTTGGTGACAGTTGGTGAAATATCGCCAAATTTGGCGATTAAAATAAGCCTCCATAAATTAAGCCAACTTGGCTATAGCTCACTAATTTGGTGAATTTTTTATCCAAATGCAGTATTAACGAATCTTCTATAATCGGGTTCTTTGCCTTTTAGCTTGTTGCTTTCAAGTAATTTTAAAATGAAGATATAAGAAAGCTACCTTTTCAACCCGGTAGAGACCGGAAGGACTTATTATTATGGTTTCAATAAGCTGCTAGCCGTGTGTAGCGATAAGTTTGGTCATGCTCAATCACTGTTTTCAATAAGGTGAGTATTTTATTTAAACTGCAGAATTGCTATAACTTTTTAAAAATAGTAATATTCACTTTAACTATTGACAGGTTAAATAAAACGAATATTACTATTTCAAAAACAAGTGATAGCAACCAATCAATCTGAATAATAATAAAAAAAAACTAATATACAGATTGTCAACAGTTAAACGTCTTAATTGCAAGTTTGCAATTATTGTAGTTTGGTCCCTCTAATAAAAAAAAATCTGTAGGTGTAGATTTTTGTCAAGTATTTTAAAAATAAAACTTATAAATCGAATATATATATAATTTAACGAATTGCAATAACCAATGGAAAAAGGTTTTTAAAGCTTTAAAAAAAATAAAAAAAATTGCCGTACTGTCGTGTTATAGCGGCCCCTACAGTGATGATTATTCCAAAGTTGCAATTATGATTTCGCCAAGATCATCGCAAAGCTTATATATGCATCCTATATACGCATATATATATTCCAAACACTTCTGTATGTGCCATATATGTCATTATACACATATTATTTACGTCTTATATGTGGTATATACACCCTATACACATGTCATATATATGCATCATATCTGACTATAACTTGGCCACATAAGTCAAAAAATATTATATATATATATCATATATTATAATAATTTCATACATGCTTTATAATTTGGTGGTAAATCTTGGTCGCTTGGCGATTCATCTTTGGGGCCGCTATAACACGAAAGTGCCAAATTTCTACTTTATGTTTCATATCTGATAATTTGCATCTATCCTTTTTGTTACTTTAACATTTTTGTAACGATTTTATGCATTTCTATTGCCTATTAAAAGACAAATTCTTCTAAAGTTACAGAAATTCGTTAAAAACACTTAAAAACGCTTAAAAAAAAATAAAGTGACGACGTCAAATAAAGTGATAACGTCAAGCGGGCCATTCTCGACTGAAAACAACGACCATTTTCCCAATGGTTAATAAATAAACCTCGAATTTCCCGCTGTACCATAATAACAGCTTAAATATTATTCTTACTAAATATTACTTCAATGTAAAAGTAATTCATGGGAGGTGTGTGTGTGTGAGGGGGGGGGGGGAATTTGATTGTAAAAGATTTTTTTAAAATTTATATATGTCAGCAATAAACACTGACACAGCTCTTTATTTCTCATGAAATTTAAAAATGCATTGAGTAAATTTGTTTTAAAATATAAAAATAAAAATTTACACTAAAAAGTAAATGTACAGAATCTCTGTAGTTTATTTAAATTAAAAAAAATTCTAAATTCAGATAATGCTATCCGCATGAAATAATTTCATTTTTAAAGCATCATTCCGTAATATATGATTAAGATTAGGATCAGTTTTGCAATATATATACTACAGCTAAAAGCTAATTACAACGAACTTAATCCTCATGACCGTTGTAAAAAAAACAAAAAAAAAACAACTCTCTTAAAAAATAAATAAATAAATAAATAAATAAATACAAGCTGATTAAAACAATACGCATTTAGTTTTTGATAAAAACATGGTACCGATTTGAAAAAAAAACAAGCCCTAGAGTAATCTATAATTCAGCAGAGTTACTGTAGGATAAGGAATTTTTTATTTCATTTTATTCTTTTATATGTCCCATATAGAAGAGTTTTACTTTTTCTTTTTAAACATCCTAGGTAAATCTCTGGAGATAAATCCTTTAAAAAAGTATATCATAAATAAAAGAGATAGTGAATAAAACTCAGAATAAAATATATTCGGAATAAGTGATTTTTTTGGAAGTCTGGAGAATTTGTGAAATAAATAGCATATTATATATAAAATAAATAAAATGATACGAATTTTATTTTAATATTCCCTTTCATTTGTTATGTGCTGATGTCTATATTTTATTTTTCATAATAAATAATAACCAGTGGATCCATGCGAGGATTTTGCACTGTAGTCGACTAATTTTCAGCAATATCTGATATTTTTTAGAATGAAGTTTTAAACTTCTAAAGAAAAATTAAGTATGAAAATATCTACAAAAAACATTAGTCAAGCCATAATAACATCTCATTTTATTCTATCAAACTTACAGTAGAAACTGATCAAAGATAATAAAAGACACGCGCGCGAAAACAAAAAATTAACAATCGCATTTTAACTGTATTAGAGGGTGACCTCATCTGCTGTAAGAAAAACACTGGACAAAGAAAAATAAATCGAATACACATAAAATACAATTATGTTTAATATAACAAAGCATGCATTTTAGGCTAGACGTGAAAAACCTATACTTTGATCGATCGATGGTGTTTATTTTTTTCTAAACATTTGAATTTGAATTTTGATTTTTAATCATAAATATAAAAAAAACATGTGCGGATGCATCCCACTATATATTTTTTGTACCACTTATTATTTTATTATCATTGTTGAACACGATATAATGCGGTATTTTATTTTTGTGGCATCATTGATTTGGGGAAAAGCTTTCATTTCATTTAGGAAAACAATGCTGATTTATTTTTTTATTAACTGCAATTTTTATCAAAAGAATATTTTTTAACGATGTATGATTGTACTATATCAGTAGTCGGTTCAAAAAGTCTTTCGAATGAAAGCTTATTCATTGTTGTGAGTTTTGTAAATACATAGAAACAGGGATGTTGACAACAGAAATAATATATACGATTTATTGTTGAGAAGTTCATCGCATTCCATTTCTGTTCCCCAACTTTCAAACTCTATCTTTGCAGTAATGGTTAGCCTCATATTAATGTTGAGTCTGATTTTGTTCAACATCTCCCCGCACATTCATATCTGACTGTCTGCATACCGGTACTCTTTTATAAATATTCTCTATTTTTGTTATATCTTCATCATCATTACCTATTTAAACAATCTTTCATTCTCTGTGATAGTTCATATCTTTAACATTATAAATTTTGTCTCACTACACTATAAGAAATGTTTCTATAGAAATAAAACTTTCTATTGCTGTTAAATTTACACACACTAAAACTAAATTTAGATACAATAACTTTTTCTTTCATTTTTAGTACCAAAATTTTCACAAGAGATGCCATACATTCTGTAGAATCCATCATTATATTATTAATCTCGCAAAGTACGAACTTCTCTTTTCTTCCTCTCTAAAAATAATTAAAATCTGATTTTGACGAAAGCATAACAAGCCATTGTTCATAATGAAACAGATTTTTGAATATCAGAATTTTCCAGAATATATTTGATCGCGGTATTCTGAGAAAGCGACGCTTTCTATTCGAAAATTGTGTTATTAGGAAATACGTTTAATTAGCAACACTGGATTACAGGTCCCTAGGACACAATCAGGCCATGAATACAACCAAACTAACCGAAATTTTGATAATGACGATATAACACAATAGAAATAATCAGTTTCATTGCACCCATGGATCAACAGAGCTCCAGCCCAGTTAAGAGCCATATATTTGTAAGATATGCGTTATCAATTATTTTCTCCTTTCATTAAATTTAAACGTTATTATTATTTTTTAATTTAGAGGATCGAAATAATAAAACTCATTTCATTATTATTCATATTAAACCTTTACTGCAAACGAACAAAATTGTATTTCTAGCACTATCTTAGTTTTTTTTTCATATATTAATCCCTTAGCTCGCAGTGTATCCACTAGTTGCTGTGCAGACACATGCTTCGAATAGTTATTCCATCTGGGAGCAAAGTGGTTAACAAAAACTTGTTTTTAGCGAATGTGTTTGTCGATAATTTTGCTATAAATAAAACATTAAAATAATAGTAATAAAAAAATAAAAAAAGCATAATTTGTTTTTTTCATTAAAGATCTGCTAAATCCATATACGCGTCATGACCATCTACTATAACATCTATGGAAGGTACACGATGACATGGCGACCATCAGATTAATAGTCACCTTATTTAGTCGGAGACAATTGTTGGCGACCATATTTTCCAACAAAATTATTTTGTGAATGTCAACGGAAGAATTATTTTTCAGCGATTAAAAAATAAATAAACACGAAAATAGAATAATGAAAATTGGGTAGACTGGAAAAGAAAATTATTGGGTGGGCTCTGGCCCCACGGGCCCATATAAGTTGATGCCACTGTTTTTTAGTGGAACCAAGGAACAATTGCAGAATGTTACGAAGTTCCTATGATGGTCGCAATGGGAACTTCGTGAAAATCTGCTATTGTTTCTTGGTTCCATTGAAGAACAAAACCCTTTAGAAAAATAAAAAGTTAAGCAGTAGTGTAAAATATGGCCACGGTATGTATTAAAACAATCCCGAAAATAATTAGAAAATACAATAATTTTTAGTATTATAATTTATTCTTTATATGATATATTGTAAAGAATAAATTCATTTTATTTGTGTGTAAAAGGGGGGTACCTATTACTGAAGCCTTCGTTTGTCATTTCTTAAAAGTATAACTGCGTTAAAAATATAATATGCATATAATGTAAGTAAAAAAACAAGCTGAACTTTTTAATTAGTAATTAACACATTGCCTACCTTTATCTGGAAATAAGAATTTTTAATTATAAAGGATTCAAGAGTAATTTCTTTTAACCCTTTATCTACTGACGGTACTTTTAAGTACCACCAGAGAAAACTTTGTATAAAATTTCTTTAATCTGTCTAATAATGATAATAAGGTTTTGTTTTTATACAAAATACTTTTCTGGATCACATTTAGAAAGCACAGCAAAACAGTGAAGCTAAATATTTTATAAAGTGGTATTTTTCTCAACCTTTTACATAAGTGTAGATCTTCTCTTTTTAAAACTTGTTATATGAAAATTTTGCAACTATAAAAACCTTTCTATTTAATGATAGGATCACAATACATTTATTTACATTGTTCCGATAAAGAATTGTGATATTTCTTTAACAGCATTCTCTGTTAATTAATCTAATTATTCTTGTAAATATTTCAAAAAAAGAACTATTACTACCGCATTATTAAATCAGTTTTAATGAAAAACCTTATCTAAATTTCATATCATTATAATATAAATTGTCTAATATACCTTCAGACATCAAGGAAGATAATTATTGAGACTGAACAATTTGTTGATTCATAATTCAGTAGATAAAGGGTTAAATATAAAAAAAAATAATAAAATTTTTAAATTCATGTGATAGTTCTAAATTATATCAACATTTTTAATCATATCTTTCTTTTAATAAATCTTATTTCGTAAACATTATGTAATGTTGTAGTTCTTGCCTAATCATACAAATAGCAAGTTTAGCCTGACTCATAAAATTAAAAGTGTATGCCTTCAGACATTTAGTGAAATTTTTGAGAACCTATTTAGATGGCAATATTCATTTCAGTTTTTAAATGTATTTATGACTGTTTTCCTTTTCAAATTTCAAGAAACGTAAAGGACGTTAAGTTTCGACAAATATTTCTAAAACATGAATATACATAAAAACTAGTCGTTGGGGGCCACCGTAATACTTACCCATCATGGATATGCATAATATAAAATATGAAAATGAAACATGTGTAAACTATTTATAAAATGCATTGCAATTCGAATAAAATCATGGCTTGATGACGTCATAAACTTCAAATGCTCGATTACTGAATTGCTTAAAAGAAACTTCCTTATAATTCCAAAATTGATAATCATATTAACTAACGGTTTACTGCGTCGGATTAAGCGTCTCCTTTCCAATTTAAATATATATCTTTGAATTTAAATTTGAATGAAATACAGGGTCAAGAAAAATCGAAGAGTGTGGGAAATAAGATTACAAATATCTAGGCAACTCATTATTTGATCGACTTCATTCTTAGTGCAAAATTTATGTTTTTTTTTATTGTCTTTTATATTCACTCCTTAAAATAAACAGTTCCGAAAATTTTTATATACCTTTTATCAGAACGAATATTTCGAGAATCCGAAAAAAATAGTTCCGGATAATCGTGGTTACTGAAATTCAATAATCTTCTTCCCATTATTACATACTAAGTACATACCAAATTTCAAGTCTCTATCTCAATTTGTTCGGGAGATAGAGCGTTTACAGACACACACATACACGAACGGCAATTTTTTTTTCTAAAAATATGTTTTTCGGAATCTTCAGGGAATGAAACGTGTAAATCCGTCATTTTTTTTTTCCAAAACGATTACAAGACTTACCCTATACGTATGATGGGTAAGTACCGGATAATCGAGGTTACTGAAATTCAATAAGATTCTTCCTATTATTACATACTAAGTACATAACAAATTTGAAGTCTCTATCTCAATTTGTTCGGGAGATAGAGCGTTTACAGACACACACATAGACGGACGGCAATTTTTTTTTTCTAAAAATATGTTTTTCGGAATCTCCAGTGTCTGAAATGTGTAAATCCGTCAATTTTTTTTTTTGATTTTCAAAACGATTACAAGACTTACCCTATACTACGTATGATGGGTAAGTAATAAATATTAACATGCCTTACTAAAGTTTAACTGACAGACTGACTAACATTAATGCATACTGTTACAAAATTCCTCAATCAACAATAATTACGACCAACAATAAAAATACCATAAAAGAAAAGATCAAAATCCATGCAATAGGAAAGCTCATACATTTTACTAATCCTTTTACTGTTCGATTTTGGGATACTATGACGTCATAAAGTCGGAAACTCCCACTGTTGCGAGGCATAGAGTTTATTCTCTGAACTCCGTGGTTCTCCAATCTTTTGACATTAGCTAATATCAACTAGGTAATATTGTAACATTGTAATATAAAATCTTAAAAAACTTACTTAAAATTAGCTGTAATAATCATATTAAAGTATCTCAACATAAACATAGAAATATGAATAACAAATCTCACGTAAAATGTTGCAATTTAAAATGGCGCACTCTTAGCGAATTTGTCGATCGTTTATACCGCCAAATACATATCTGATAATTTCAGGAAATGGAAACTATAAAAGGAAAATTATTTTACATGTCTTGAATTTACTCATTATTTGTAATTTACTTATCATACGCCATCAGTTCACGCGGTTTGTTTGCGTCACCATCAAGAGAAGTTGTGTAAATAGCACTGTACTAGAGAAAAAGTCAGTTTTTTCTCAAGGCATTTTAGTTTGAGAAAGAAGTGTGAAAATGAATTACGACCAATTGTAATCTCTACGTTGTCGTGTTTCTGAAACACTCGTCAAATAAATCACATTCTTCGGATAACAAACTGTCAACGATAAATGCCAATCATAGCGACATATGCAAACTCTACACCGACCAAAATATTTTCTCAAGAAAAACATACAGTGTTTACGTTTGAGCTGTCAGGTATCGCTGCGATCGACATTTACCAGTCAGCATCGTTGGACATTTATCGGATTAAATACTTAGCATATTTTGTATAGCTCGTTGCCACCCTATATCTTCTAGACCTTACCATACTCTTACCATAATCATGTATGTCCGACTCTTTCCTATGATCATAGATTTATCATGTTCCTTGTATATACGTGTTGTTATAATTTAAATGGCAAAATTGCTCTTTAAATAGTTTTCTAAACAGATTAGTCATAGGTAGTAAGTAAACTGTATGTGTATAAGTTCATAGTATATAATATTTTTATTGTAAGATAAGATTTGGATATTTCCATACCCACGATACAATTCTAGATGCTTTGAGGCGAGTGGCGTAGCCAGGGAGTGGGTGCAAATGCTCCGGACACCAGTAATATTGTACAGGTTTTTTTTTTTTTTTGCCCTAATTATCGCAGGAATTTTTTTGATTAGATAAGGCAAAGAAAACTTTAGAAAATTAGTGGTATCCAGAGCATCTGGACCCCACTCTGGCTACGCTACAGTGAAATTGCCCTTGCCACTTTATCGGCACACCTGCACGGAGCATCAATCCGGTCACATAACTCGAAGGTTTGTTAGAGTCAAAGACCCAAAGTTGAGATGAATCTGCATCTCTATCGATTTTTAGATGCACTGAATTAACAGATGTCTAATCTCTAATCTATTCAGTTTAACGTTCCATTATTGCACGTATTTAAAAATAAAATCACTTATCCTCTTTAATAAAAAGGTATGTGTTGCTGACGACTGGGATTTTCGCTAATCGTTGCCACAGGTTAATCTCGGAAAATTAAACATTTGAAGTTACTGAAAAAATGAATAGCTCGAAAAGTATTTGTCAGAAAATTGTTAGACAAACTGCGTTTGAAAGGTAAAAAATTGTATTTTTCTTGATATAAATTTCCAATCTAATGACTATGCCATTTTTCGAATATTGAACTTCAAAAATTACCAAATTTCACAATGGAATACCATAGCGAAAAACTTCACGCGTAAAAAAAATAATAATAACAGCAATGTGTCAGCACGAGTCACAAATTATAGTAACCGTATTATTCTGTTAAAATATAAAAGTGAATTATGATGTCACGAGTGCATGATTTTTATTTAATTCTCGACAAATACTAGATGCGCCATTTCTTTTTAGTTCTGAATAATGTAGGTTAATTCCCGTTATTAAAAAATGTAGCTATAAAACATGTAAATCAATGGAAAACGGTAGGTAATACATTGTAAACGTAATAATAAACCGTATTAAAAAAACATAATTTAGTGAAATAATTTTCGTTTTTATGTTATTTTAGGATATTCCAGGTAAAGGTACAGATTACTTTAAAATACAAGAATACAAGGTTAAAATTCACCGATATATTTCGTTTGATTCAAGGTTCTTTTGGAGAAACTGCGCAGCGGGCGTAGTCTGCTTGTTTAAGAATATTCAAGGCAGAATGGGTTACTCCAATAACATTTAAAATGGCAAACATTGAATTGGATTTTGATGGGATACTGATGGATTCACTTTATAATGGATTTTGAAATTATGAAATTTTTATGGTTTAAGGATGACAAAAGACTTTTGAAAACGTGAATCCCGGGCTGCATGAAGGATATCTGTGGTTTTCGAAATTGTTTAGTCATAGATAGTAAGTAAACTGTATGTGTATTAGTTCATAGTATGTAATATTTATTGTTAGATAGGATTTGGATATGTCCAGACGCGCGATACAATTTTAGATGCTTCCAGGCAAATTGTCCTCGCCATCTTATCGGTACACCAGTGTTGCAAGTGGGCTACTTTTTTAAAATTCTGATTGCTTGATTGGCACCACTTTTTCGAAATGGTAAAATTTGTCTTGGATTTACCTTATTTAATCTGTCATTAAATAAGGCTAATTTTCCTTTCTTAAAAAACTGGTGGCAATCAAGAAAACAGAATTAAAAAAAAAGTAGTCCACTGGCAACACTGCGGTACATCTGCACGGAGCATCTATCCGGGCACCTAACTCGAAGGTTTATTAGAGGCAAAGACCAGGGCTACACTACATACCGGGCTTGCTCATTCATTAGGATGACATCACAAAAGGTGGCTGACTAGGAGGAAAGACATACAGCGATTGGCACAAAACGATGGGCGCGTTGCTTTGAACCAATCGCTGGTCGCGGTCAGCCACCATTTGTGACGTTTTGAGAGTGAATGAGCAAGCCCGGTATGTAGTGTTGCCTTGTATCTACCTCTCTATCGATTTTCACATGCATTGGATTAACACATGTCTAATCTCTAATGTATTCCGTTTAACGATCTATTATAAGACGTATTTAAAAATCAAATCACTGATTAAGAGTATTCAAAGCAGAATGTGCTACGCCAATAACAATTACAATGACAAATATTGAATTGGAATTTGATGGGATACTGATGGATTCTCTTTATAATGGATTTTGAAGTTCTGAAATTTTTATGCTTTAAAGATGACAAAAGCCTTTTGAAAACATGCACCCTGAGCTGCATGAAGGATATTTATGGTTAGAGTAACTTTAAATTGATTTCAAACTATTTTATAAAGGAATTAAATAAACAATTTTAGAAACAAGTATTTTCTCCATAGTTTGATAGATTACGGTCAAGAGTTACGCAATGATATCCACAAGCTAATATTAAATTGATGGAGACGTTCATTACTTTACTATTTTTAAATGATTAATTTTTTCCTAGAATATCTGATGTTGATAATTGTGGTAATAGTTTTGTACTTTTTATCCGACATTTTTTCAAGCAGAAAAGGAGAGTAATGCTTTTTACAGTGCACATTTTAATATTCTTTCTTCCCGGATAAAATAGGAATAGGTTAATGGATTTAAAAAATGGGGTACCTAAATGTTTGTTTTCACTCGCTGAGTGCCATATGCTATAGTTATATAGACAACGATGTTTCCTAAAATAACCGGAATACAATGATTTTAAATAATCAAAATACAACGATTTTAAATACATTTGAAACACATTAAAATAAAATAAATAGGTATAATTCTATATGAAATCATACCACTCTAAATATTGAACATTTTTAGATTCTAAAACAAATTAGAATAGCTTGTTATGTAGATTTCCTTTTAGGAGTCGGGGTTATTATTTTTACTTATAGGATGTTACTTCTTCGATTTTGGTTCTATTTTCATTCTGAGGTGAAACTAAATTGAGAAGTTGTTTCCAAAATTTAAAGTATCCTTAGAATGAAAATGCAAACAAAAGTGAAAAATTAAACACAATTGTGTTAGAAATTGACATCACATAGCCTATGAAACTTTCTTTTAAAAATATTCATATACAAACGATAAATTTTTAAAGAACGCCTCCATTGATTGAACATTGGCTTGTGAATAGTTTGGAGATTAGATAAAGCTCTTAATACTACGTTTATTCTTGTATAGCTATAATGAGAATTAAAAGAGTTTTGCTGTCTAGAGTCTTGCTCTGTAACGACCAGTCTCAACCATTAGAAAATATTGGGGAGAAGGGAGAACGATAAACAACTTAGGCTTCCAATATTTACCTGAACTTAATATGTGTATCAAAAAGTTGAAATTGATATGAGCACTTATGTACAAACCTTGTCTCCACCAGAAAATATTTGAAATGTTTTCGTTTGCCTTCAAAAGATGGAAAACAAATTTCTGAATGAATGTTATATCCATCATCTTGTACCACATAAAGGGTAAGAAAATAATATATATCAAGGTATAACTAGAGATAAACAAACTTCAAGGTTTATTAACCCTGTAACCGGCGGGCCCGTGTTTTTCTGTCCCCGGAATTCATATTAAAATGCTTGCAGACAAAAAGTAAATTCAATGAAGAGGTGTGAAAGATATTATACCATCAAATCGCGATTAAAAATTATATATATCCTGAGATTTACAAGCATTCTTATAAAAATACAGAAAAATCCTCAAACGGTCATAGAGTTAATGTGAAAATTTTATTCAACTTATTTTAGAACATTCCACACTCATCCAATGTTTATTCAAACATGTTATAAATTGAAAATTCCAAAACATAAATCACATCACCAGGGTTATAGCTTGGGTTCATCTACATCCCAATCAAAACAGTTGGTATGACCTCCAGATTTGCACATAACGCATTAGAATTAGAGGTTACTTTTTCACTATTCCTCCACAGGTAATGCAATATTACTATCATAATCTTCTATACCGTTGTCACCTTCGTCGCCCTGACTTACCACAGCTATATTTGTTTAACTATGTTTATCAATATATCCTACATTGTAAACAACCTATATATCATACGAATTTTTAAGTTCTGAGTTATATATTGAGAATATTTTAGTCAATCTTGAAAGTAACGTACCACAGATGGGTAATTCTATGCACTGTGGGGTCCAAAAAATAGAACACACTTAGAAATAGAACTTCGGCTCTCAATTACTCATAGGTTGCTCTGACGCGAATTGTTGATAGTGAGTTCCATAAAACTTCAGAAAAAGACGCTGGTGCACCAGGCTGGATGCTGCGACACATGACAGGACGGGAGAACAACTGAGTTCACCATCTTACCTAAGGCTCCTGCAATCCGTACTGACTCACGCCGCTATTTAATTGCCCACAGGAGAAGAACGATTGGCCACGCCACGTGGACAACAGTCGCTGATTGGTCTAAGTGGGCATCACAATGCTCGATGATTCAGCCTGTATTATATTAGTCCTAATCTTACCTACTCCGTCATCTTACTCCTCTTTCCTTAACACGAAAATAATAGAAGGATGGACGGACACCATCACGAACTGTTTTTTTTTTTTTCAAAATTCGACTTATTTTGTAAAAAAATTACTTTGAAGATATCCTTAACTTTTTACTATTTTTCGTAATAAGGATGCCACTTGTTCCTCATATTCGGGTTGCAATTTTTTTAATTTCTTGGGGTTACTTTTTTAGCTCACAGACTATCAAAGCCTGAGAGCTTATGTGCCCGCTGGTTCTGTATGTATGTATGTATGTATGTATGTATGTATGTACGTATGTACGTACGTAACGCGATAACTCTTCATAGAAATATCCGATTTCCTTCAAATTTTGTTTATAGGTTGACTGTGTTAAGGCGCTTCCCTGATTAGTTTTCGGGATTGATTGGTTAAATATAAAGGGGGGAACAGGGGGGCTAATCCCCCCCCCCAATTTATATAAATAGGGTTTTAATACAGAATTATTCCGTTTTCCTTCAAATTTTGTTTATAGGTTGACTGTGTTAAGGCGCTTCCCTGATTAGTTTTCGGGATTGATTGGTTAAATATAAAGGGGAGAACAGGGGGGGGCTAATCCCCCCCTAATTTATATAAATAGGGTTTTAATACAGAATTATTCCGTTTTCCTTCAAATTCTGTTTATAGGTTCGCTGTGTTAAGACGCTTCCCTGATTAGTTTTCGGGATTGATTGGTTAAGTATAAAGGGGGGAATGGGGGGGGCTAATCTCCCCCCTTAATTTATATAAATGGGTTTTTCATGCAGAATTATTCCGTTTTCCTTCAAATTTTGTTTATAGGATCACTGCGTTAAGGCGCTTCCCTGATTAGTTTTTGGGATTGATTGGTTAAGTATAAAGGGGGGGGGCGGGGGGGGGTAGTCCCTCCCCTTAATTTATATAAATGGGTTTTCCCTGCAGAATTATTCCTTTTTCCTTCAAATTTTGTTTATAGGTTCACTGTGTTAAGGCGCTTCCTTGATTAGTTTTCGGGATTGATTGGTTGAGTATAAAGGGGGGAACGGGGGCTAATCCCCCCCTTAATTTATATAAATGGGTTTTTCATGCAGAATTATCCCATTTACTTCAAAATTTGTTTATAGGTTCATTGGGTTAAGACGCTTCCCTGATTAGTTTTTGGGATTGACTGATTAAGTATAAAAGGGGGGAACGGGGGGGGGCTAATCCCCCCCTTAATTTATATAAATGGGTTTTTCATGCAGAATTATCCCATTTGCTTCAAAATTTGTTTATATGTTCATTGGGTTAAGACGCTTCCCTGATTAGTTTTAGGGATTGATTGGTTAAGTATAAAGGGGGGGGGGCGGGGGGTGCTAAACCCTCCCTTAATTTATATAAATGGGTTTTTCATGCAGAATTATCCCATTTGCTTCAAAATTTGTTTATAGGTTCATTGGGTTAAGACGCTTCCCTAATTCGTTTTCGGGATTGATTGGTTAAGTATAAAGGGGGGGACGGGGGCCAATCCCCCCTTAATTTATGTAAATGGGTTTTTCAAGCAGAATTATCCGATTTTCTTCAAATTTTGTATATAGGTTCATTGTGATAATGCGCTTCTCTGAATAGTTTTGGGGGTTCATTGGTTAAGTATAAAGGGGGAAGGGGGGAGCTAATCCCCCTTAATTTAGATAAATGGGTTTTTCATGCACTATTATCCGATTTTCTTCAAATTTTGTATATATATATTCATTGTAATAAGGGGCTTCCCTGATTAATTTTTGTTGGGATTGATTGGTTAAGTATAAAGGGGGGGGACGGGGGGCTAATCCCCCCCCCCTTAATTTATATAAATGGGTTTTTCCTGCAGAATTATTCCGTTTTCCTTCAAATTTTGTTTATAGGTTCACTGTGTTAAGGCGCTTCCCTGATTAGTTTTCGGAATTGATTGGTTAAGTATAAAGGGAGGGAACGGGGGGGTAATCCCCCCCCTTAATTTATATAAATGGGTTTTTCATGCAGAATTATCTCATTTGCTTCAAAATTTCTTTATAAGTTCATTGGGTTAAGACGCTTCCCTGATTAGTTTTCGGGATTGATTGGTTAAGTATAAAGGGGGGGGGGGCGGGGGGCCAATCCCCCCTTAATTTATATAAATGGGTTTTTCAAGCAGCATTATCCGATTTTCTTCAAATTTTGTATATATATATTCATTGTAATAAGAGGCTCTCCTGATTAGTTTAAGGGGTTCATTAGTTAACTATGAGGGGGTAACGGGGGGATAACCCCCCCCCCCCTTAATATATTGTCGATTTCTTTATTTTTCAAGAGGCTTATTTCAAATTCTTTGAAATACGAGTATAATATACAATTAGTGTGAATAGCCTGTGAGCTCAATGCCCTCAGTTTAACTGGGCAGTTTTCTTTTTATTACATAATTAGCAACATCGTTTCTTCTTCGATTCACACATGAAGGAATATTTCTATTCACACAGTCAGTATTTAATATAAATATGAATGTATATATATTATATAGAAATCAATATATCGTTTAAATATTTTACACATAAAACAGTACTCTGTTAAAAAGGCAAATGTTTCTTTATCTAGGAAAATATAATATAACAATGAACGAAAATATACAACAATCTATTCCAAGTTACCCACCATCCAGAAAAGCATGCTTCATATTTAGAAATCTCATAAACCAATATATTTTTGAGGTATAAAGAAACGTTTATGAAGACAAAAATTCTTTTGCCACCACTGATTTTCGGAAATATTTCCGAGTTTGTTTTTATAGTGTTTTAATTAGTTTTCTCAACCCGGAATATAGTTTTTTTTTATAATATCAATTCTCAAGAAAACATTTTCATGATCAACAAACATGTTTTACCAACGAAGGTGTGCAATAAAATATTTTCAGCTGCGCATATGGATTGATACACTCAAGCGTAACAAAATATTATCCATTTTAATGTTAATGTAATGATTTAATCGATCATGTCTGCATGCAAATCATTTTTGCTGGACACGAAAATGTTTATTTGAGAATTAATATCATCTGAAAAACACCTATATTACGTGTTAAGAAAGCTGATTAATACAGTATAAAAAAATACTCGGAAACGTTTCCGAAAATCAGTAACAGCAGTAGACAATTAGTTTTTGTAATTTTTTCTTTAAATCTCGAAACTATATTGGTTTCTCTGGTTTCTAAAGATAAATTACTATTTTCGGAGTCATGAGTAGCTCTGAAGATTTTATTGTATGTTTTCGTTTTGTTTTATATTCTCGTAGATTAAGAAGAAACATTTGCTTTTTTTACAAAGCAGTAATCTTATTCATTATAGAAATTTCTTTATAGAGAATGGAATATGAAGGAATTATATAATCAGAATGTAGGTTGAACACTTGCCTATGTTTTCAATACCTTTTAACAAATGTTTCCAGTTAAAACATAATCTGGAGAATAACATAATACACAATTAATGAAACAGACCCGAAAATATGATGAAAAATGAAACTAAATATTTTGGAATATTCTGGTTTCTCGGCTTTCTAAAGATAAAGTACTATTTTAGGAATCATGAGTAGCTCTGAAGAGGTTATTGTATGTTTTCATTTTGCTCGCAGATTAAGAAACGTTTGATTTTTTTACAAATCAGTAACTTTATTTATTATAGAAATTATATAAGATGAAGAAATATGAAGGAAATATACAATTAGAAAGTAGGAAAGAACACTTGCCTTTGTTTTAAATACCTTTTAACAAATTTTTCCAGCTACAATATAATTTGGAGAAAAACAAAATACACAATTAATGAAACAGAACTGAAAATATGATGGAAAATGGAACTAAATATTTCCAAAGAAAATAAATCTGGTAGAGTCGACATAAATTTGCCTGCATTTAATTGAACATTGTAGTAATATACAGAAGTACACGGACGTCAAATGGAGACACAAAAAACTGTCATTACTTGAAACAAATATTTTTATGCCTAGGGTAAAACTAAGGGAAAACAAAATAATACTTCGAATTTGTTTTCTAAATAAGGCATTATAGAAAAGAGAGGGAATTTTTTGACTGTATAAACGCAAAAACACATTTGTTGTATTTGTAAAAAATGTAGGGAGAAAAATATTCATTTTTCAAACTTTATTTCGCTTCTTCTGCCATTTAAATAAAAACATATCATAGAAATTATAAAAAGTTTCACTTTTAGTTAAGTAATAGAAGCACGTAAGTAAACTAGAATATTTTAAAATTCGCGTTTTCTTTTTATGTTTAAAATTGAAATCAGTTTGATGAAAAAAAAAAAAGATAAAGAAAAAAGAACTTATGAATAGTTCGAATTGAATTTATGAATCGCGTCGTTGTTGTTATACCAAAAAGTTTTTGAAACTAACTTTTCCATTTTCAATGTTCAAAACATAAAATGCGTAATATATCTTCCAAAAGCTTTGATGATTTTTTTTTTCAAAATTAATACTTTTGCAAATGATGACTCTTAGAATGATATCAATATTTACATTTCAATGAGTTCGGTTGGTTTCAGAAGGTATTTCCTTAAAATTCTTAATAGACAATTATAAGATCATTAAAAAAACGTAGAGCAGTTTTCTGTATTAAACATTAAGAAATTTTGAAATCACATTATCATTTTTAAAAATGATGATATGCAAATGTTTTAATTGCCATAATAAAGAATAGGTGTCCGATATTATTTTAAAATATATACATATAATCTCATTTTTATTGATTTTTAATACTGTTAAATTTTTACGTTTTTCAATATTACACAAATGCTTATTACATAGATTCATCACGTTAAAAATTATATTGAGATATATCTTGAACTATCAATATAACACTCGTCCCCTCCTCCCATATACTTATAATTACCACAGAAACATATTTTTACTCAAGAAATTCGCAAACAAAAATTACACTTTTCGATAAACATTTTATTAATTCTGACGTTTATAGTTACGAAACGAATATCGTATATCAGAAGAACAGGAAAAGTGCAATTAAACTTAATAATGACCAGTGGAACACGTGTGAGGATTTTGTACTACAGAATAATATTGTTTAGCAATATCTAATATTTCTGAGATGCAGGTTTAAACATTTAAACAAAAATTAAGGATAAAAATATCTGCAAACAACATTAGTCAAGCCAGAATAGCATTTCATTTATTCCTTCAAAGCTATAATAAAAACTAATCGAAGTTAGCAAAAGGCACTCGCGAGAAAAAAATTAACAAACATACTTTAACTGCATTAGCGGATGACGTCACTGGCTTCGCGAAAACTGAGAAAAATCTTTAATTTTTTTTAATGGAAACAATGCTGATTTAAATTTTAATTAACTGCAATTTCACTTCGATCGATAGATGGTGCTTTTTTTCTTCTAAACTTTTCAATTTTACTTACCCATCATACGTAGTATAGGGTAAGTCTTGCAATCGTTTAAAAAATCGAAAATCTTTTTTTTTTTTTTGACGGATTTCCACGTTTCAGACACTGAAGATTCCGAAAAACATATTTTTAGAAAAACAAATTGCTGTCCGTCTGTCTGCGTGTCTGTAAACACTCTATATCCGGAACAAATTTAGATACAGACTTCAAATTTGGTATGTACCAAGTATGTAATAATGGGAAGAAGCTTATTGAATTTCAGAAACAGGGATTATCCGGAACTATTTTTTTCGGACTCTCGAAATATATTCGTTCTGATAAAAGTTAAGTAAAATTTTTCGAAATTGTTTAGTTTAAGAAATGAATATAAAAGGCAATACAAAAACATAATTTTTACATAAAGAATAAAGTCGATCGGATAATTAGTTGCCGAGATATCTGTAATCATATTTACCACACTCTTCTATTTTTCATGACACTGTATTTCATTCAAATATCAATTCAAATATATATTTTAATTGAAAATGAGACGCTTAATCCCACGCAGTCAATTGTTAGTTAATATGATTATCATTTTTGGAGTTATAAGTATGTTTATTTTACGTAATTCAGTAATAGAGCATTTAAAGTTTATGACGTCAACAAGCCAGGATTTCATTCGAAATGCAATGCATTTTATAAATAGTTTACACATGTTTTATTTTCGTATTTTATATTATGCATATACATTATGGGTAGGTTTTACGGTTTGCAGAATTTCATTCGAATTGCAATGCATTTTATGAATGGCTTACACATGTTTTATTTTTGTATTTTATATTATGCATATCCATTATGGGTAAGTTTTACGGTGGCCTCCAACGAATAGTTATCCTTTTTAATCATAAATATAAAATAAACCCGTGCGCTGGCATCACACTTTATACTTGTTGTACTTATTACGTATTCTAGGAATTATGTATTACGTAAATAAAGTACACTTATTACGTATGCCACGGTTGTACAATTTATTTTTTTATAATCAGAGTTGCACAGATGGCGGTATTTTATTTTTGTGGAAACACTAATTTGAGGAAAATTTTCATTTCATTTATGAAAACATTGCCAGTTTAATTTTTAATTAACAACAAATTTTAATAAAAAACATGTTTTAACGAAATGTGAGAGTACTATGTGAGAAGCCTGTTTAAAATCCTTTCATATGGTATCTCATTTATTGTTCAGTGTTTTGCATTTGCTTAGAAAAAGGGATGTTGACAACAGAAATAATTTATATGATTTTGCAAATATAGAAATATAGAAGTATTGTTGAAATAAAATTTTAGGCTATTATAAAACAATACTGTTCAAAATTTAGAGATATATAATTGAAATGACTGGTATTTTTACATAACTACTTACACAGCGGCTCGACAAGCCTTTTTTAACCACCAATAACATTATACTAACAATATTTATTTTTCTATGTACATTTCTATTCAGTGATACTTAAAATACATATAAATCTTGTAGAAATATTACTTCTGTAATTCTTTTTAATATTTTATTGCAATCAAAATCAAAATTTTAATTTTGTTAATTTTCTTGTGCTTAAATTTCCTTGGCTTTATTTTCGTTACGTCGGTTTCTGTTTCCAGTATTGGGAAAAGTTTTTAAATTTTAGCTTAATTTTTTTGCGAAAACATAGGAGCTATTTCATCAAAAATGGTAATAATACATAATAGCCAGCATAAACATATATTTGTGTTCGCACATTGTAATTAAGTGTTTCTTCCTAGAACGCATTATAAAGAACAATAAATTTAAACAAATTTCAATTTAAGATAACTATTTAGAATCATAAACTACAAAACTTTAAGCAGATGTTTCATTTAAAATTATCTTACGTTTAATCTCAAAGATATCAAGCTTAAACCAATGATTTACTTTGGATCTGAGATTTTATTTTTCATTTCTCTCCAGACATTGATTTGAATTAAATAAATACTTGCAGCTTTTCCAAACGTTAAGAGAAGCACCGAAATGTCATAAAAATATTTTACTTCATAAAAAATTCAAATTAAACATCTTCGAGAAAAACAGAATTATATTTCCCATTAATTGTCCCCAGAGTGGAATTTAAATAAAATAAACACCTTAAAGCAAGAATGACAAAATAGTCTTTAATACAATCAAAAGAATTATTTTAATGATTTTTATCTTATATTAATTTATACCCATAAATGATGTACAGGTAATTTTATAAAATAATTAATTTATTGCCGTGCCTGCATCCAGTAATTTTAATTTATACTGTTCTTCATTTTTTTATAACTTTAAGAGAGAGACATTTATGGAAAAAATATTTTTAATTTCTACGTAAGATTAATTTAAAAAATAAAAATTTAGCAATTATATGGTTGTATATTTTTTAGTTATTGAAATAATAGTCATTTGATATTTATAATTATTTTATTCCTGTTGAGCGAATTAAACTAGCGTATTTTCATTGTAAAGATGTTCCAATTGTTTTCGTTAAGCCGCTATCAGATTCACCAACTTTTCGAGCAACTTTTGAGCCAACTCTTGATTTGAGCCGATTTTCCGTGAAAAATCGTCCCAACACCCAGTGTGATAGCAAACAAGAATATCCCCAATTTATTTGCCACCGCTCTAAAAAATCGTGGCTAGGAGCGACATTTCATCCAACTTCCAACATTTCAGCCAATCAGAGGGAGGCGTTTGGAACGCCTTTTTGCTATGAAATGAGATTGGCGTGATTTGGCTTGCCTAGTTTGATCGCCAATGTTTGTAAACATTACAGGGGTTGATGCAGGGTTTTTTTCTTGGGGCCCATTTTGTGAAAAGTAAAGGTTATTTTTGTGAAATTTATTATATTTTTGTGAAAAATAACTTTTTGTAACATGAGTTATTTAGTTGCTCAAATTCGAACAAAGCATTTATTAACAAAAACTTTTTAAAATCCTTTTGCCGAAGTTTTCCTCTCTGGTGAACTTGTTTGTTTACAAATTACACATTTTAAAATGTCACAATGTAATAAATAATTGATAAATAGTAAGTTTTTATGGAATAGAATTTTGTGAAAGTGCCTATTTTATTAAAAGAAATTTTGTAAAGGGGTTGTTTTGTTGTAAAAAATTTTGTGAAGGTACCCATTTTATCAAATTGATTTTTGTTTAGGGTCCTATTTTATTAAAGTGATTTTTGTGAAGGGGCCTCTTTTGTTAAATAGATTTTTGTGAAGGAGCCCTAAATAGACCCCAAATTTTGCCTGGATTGATCCTTGCATTACAGGAATAGCAGAAAGTGTTCATTTTACTACTTTTGCCATGTAATGAATTCTGCATAAAAAGTATTGCTCTGTATTGATTTTTAAAGCTTCTAGTTATGAATCTCTAGAGTGTAATCAAAGTTTTGTATATAGTTATTAGTCCTACGATATAATTATTCTGGATGCATACAAAAACATTGTAAAATCAGTTATAGGTATCCTATTACATGTTTTTAATGTTTAATTGCTTGTTTGTATAAGGTTTTCCATTTTTTTCTGTAAAAAATTACATAGATTAATTTTAACTTGGAATTAAAAATCAGTTAATATATAAATAATCAGCTTAAAAAATTAGTTCAAACATCTGATCCTCAATTTAAGTATAATATTTAAATAAATTTAAAACCCATTTTCAAAATTAAAATACTTCTTTTATAAGAGAAAAATTTAGAAAAAAAATTTTTGTTCTTGTGTTTGTTGATATTTAAATTTTATCACAATTTTGTCGTTGAATGCATAAATAATTTAAAATATTTTATTAAGAAATGTAGAATAACAGTTTTTATGTTAAGTGAAGTATTTTAATTTTTAATTCTTGCTTGTAAGTTTAATAGGTTGGCTAACCTATTGAAAATATTATTCAATATCAATCAAAATATTGGATTTGTTTGATATTTTTGAAAATAGCTTGGTATTTACGTACTTTTTTACAATGGCTGTATTGCTTCATCAGTGAAAAACTTTTCTAATTTTGGCCAAACAAGCCCAAACTGCACAATTGACTAGAGACTGAAAAAGCCAATAAACTTTTATTTGTGTTTAAATATTGAGAAAAATAATAAGAATAATTTGTGTTTTTAAAATCTTGTTATTTTTTTTTATATATATATATTTAAAATTTAATTCTGTGTTTTATGATTTAAGAAGGAGTACAAAAATCAAAATACTTTTTTAATATTTATGCCTTGTGTTTTTCTTATTAATTGCTAAAATGGGTTTAAAATGTTTTGTTATGAACAAATATGACCCTGTAGTTTTACATTAAACAAGTAATATAAAAGAAATTTTTTTTAAAGTCAATTCCTACTTAGGTCATCAAAGAAAAAAATTATTTTAGTTACTTTTTATTAAATAATTACAATTAATATAAATATGTATATACATATGACAGAATCACAATATTAAGTGGCAAAATAGAAATGAAATTTAATTAATGAATTATTATTTGAAAAAACTGTATTAACATAAAGTGTCATCCACTACAAGTTTAAAAAAATGTATTTGAACTTGAGTGGATGAATAAAAAGTATTTTATTAACGATTGAAAATTTGAAAATATAAAACTAAAATTAATTAATTTAATTACAAACCTAAGTTGGAAATTGTACATCAAATGTGACAAATGAGGTGCATTCGTACTATAGCTAGTTATATAAATATTCAGATCTTGATGATTTTTAATTCCGTGAAATGAATTATATCATTTGCAGATTGATTTTTGTAATAAAATAAGTATCTCGGTCGCTTGACGATTAAACCTTGGAAGCTCGTATAACAAGAAAGCACCGATTTTTTTATAAATATAAAACTAAAATTAATTTTAATTACTGAATTAATATTTGAAAAAACTGTATTAACATGAAGTGTCATCCACTACAAGTTTAAGAAAATGTATTTGAACTTGAGTGAATGAATAATAAAAAGAAAAGTGTCCAATTAAACTGATGGCATTGAGCTCACAGGCTATTCACACTAATTGTATATTATACTCTTATTTCAAAGAATAATGCCCCTTGAAAAATAAAGAGATCGACAATAAATTAAGGGGGGATTAGCCCCCTATTTCCCTTTATACTTAACCATTGAACCCCCAAAACTAATCAGGGAAACGCCTTACCACAATTAATCTATATACAAAATTTGAAGCAAATTGGATAATTCTGCATGAAAAACCCATTTACAAAAATAAAGGGGGAAGGATTAGTCCCCCATTCCCTCCTTTATATTTAACCAATGAACCCCCAAAACTAATCAGGGAAGCGCCTTATCACTATAAACATGTAACCAAAATTTGAAGCAAAACGGATATTTCTATCAAGAGTTATCGCGTTACGTACATACATACGTACATACAGAAACGGCGGGCACATTAGCTCCCAGGCTTTGTTAGCCTGTGAGCTAAAAAGTATTTTATTAACGATTGAAAATTGGAACAAGATATATAAATATATAGAGTGTGTGAACTAATAGTAGGAATTGAATAAAAGATATTAGGTATTTGCAAATTCCGAGTGCATTACTTATTGTAAAAATGAATAAATATGAAAACTGCTAAAAGCATTTTAGCTATTGTATGATAGTTTTTCAAATTAATAATAGGGGAGAGGGGGGGGGGGGGCAACATGAGAATAATTTTTCCATTTTTCAATTTACATACAACTTCTAATCCAAACTTCTCTTTTCTGTTTCTTCTTTCTGCAATCTGAATCTAATAATAAAATTGCTAAACACAACTTTTTTTTATCCTTCAACGATAAAAATTTGCTGTTTACCATATTGTCGATACAAAGATTGGAACAAAAGAGAGCAAAAACAATTTGAAGAAAACAAAACGTGTTTTGCAGCAAGTCCGATAGTACGGAGCGATTTATTTACGCCAACAAAAGAGTGATAAATAGTAACAACTGGTACTCGTAGTAACCGGTTTTTCCTCCAACTTTATCAACGACAATTGCAACCCTTCTTTCACTTTGAGAGCGAAAAAGTTGGGGTTAAATTTGGCTGAAAAATTGGTTGCTCGAAAATTTGGTGAATCTGATAGCGGCTTTACACGGCATTGCAGAAGTACATCGAACAGCTGTTCTACATTTGAGTGTGGGACTCTTTTTGTTGATGCTTTTTGTTTACTACTGTTTTACTGTTCTTTAATACAGTGGATCTAAGCAGCAAGCCAATATTTGGTGAATAATGCTTCCACTGGCACAATTGCATAATTATTTTCAAAATATTTGGCAACATTTATGACGATGGATAAATGGCGCAATAAACCAATATTAAGATGAAATATTAGAAATTGTACATTTATAAAAGTATTCCGTATATACACGGCTGATTTTATGCGAAATCTCCGTCTTAATGTAAACTTACTATTTTCAGTGGTAATCGTAAAATTTCACGGAATAAACGGAAAAAATTCCCTTCTTTTAACCTTACTCATTCAATGTTAAACGCGGAAATGTTCCTTCCATGACAGACAAACGAAAATCTTTATTTTCAGTTGAAAGAAAATAGAAAAATTATAGCTAAGTTTTCGTAATTGATATTTTGACCTATAACAAAGTCGTCTAATGTGGCGAGTTGGTGTAGGGGTCATAGCAATAATCTTTTATTAGTGAGTGTTCAAGTCCTGCAATAGGTTGGCTACTAAAACACTGGTGGGATAATAATCAATACAAATACTTATTCCGTAATTATGTATTATTATATATAATTGTTCTTTAGATTTTTTTAATATATTGTGCTATTCTCATAATAATTTAAAAAAATGAAATATCACGTTTTGAAAGGCGAAAATTTTCCATCTTGAAAACGAGGTAATTCCTAAACAAAAATTTTATGATAAAACGGAGGCTAGACGGCAACATTGCTGCCAGTGCATTATTTTTTTCTTTTTACGATTTTTTTTTTAAAGTGTAACTAGTAGAGATGTGACATGCGCTATCTACCTAATTCTATTGTACTTTTCCGCAAAAGATAATGGTCAGAATCGGATACGTTTGAAGACAACAGCATGCCTATTGCTATCAAGTAAAACATGGATATATAATTTTAAATTACAGTGGTCAAATATACGAAGTAAACAATTTAATGCTAAAAGAAGGCAAAGGAAATGCACTTTCTCCGTCAATTTTCTACCCTCCCTGCTGCACCCTGAAAAGCTTGCCTCCGCGCAAAGATTTCTACAGCTGACGGGTTCCGCTGAATTATCGCAGATTCTCCTTGAAACCTACTGTCTTGTCTGTTGGCTAACTGTCCTTGTAGGCTAACTATATTGTTTTTCTAATTACTTTATCGGCTCAATATCACTGACCAATTATTTTGTGACTTATAGCTACCAGGACTGTTATCTATAATGATTCATTACATACATTTTATTAGTTACATGCATTATACAATTCTTGTTACGATTTATCCATAGGACAGATAGCACAGGATAGAATACGCATTACGAAGAAGCAGGAAGGAACAACAACTATAAACCTTCAGAGTACGTTAAAAATGAAATGTAATGTAATGCTTAATATTTCTATAAATGCAAACAATATAAATTGCATAAAACAGACTTAATTCAAACCATTTTAACACGTTGACGGACACTTGCGTCTATAGCCGTCAAATCGAAGTTCAATATGTGGCATGACGGCAATAGCCGTCCAAAACGAAACGGTCGTTTTTAGACACTACGGCTATAGCAGCACAAATGTGCATTTACCGGTGTACAAGTAGAAGCCCAGTGTCATGTTTTGGAAACAACTTTTTAGGTTGAAGTTCGTTTTCCACCTGTTATACGAGTTGCAGCTCCAGATGCACGTGCAGGGTAAATAGTGGTCAGGGAAAAATACAGTAAAAAAATTATAATTACCAGTATATTCTTATAGAAAAATTCAAATTGATTATTTGACCGATATGAACATAAATTTTCTATAAGAATACACTGGTCTTTATCACTTTTTTTGACTGTATTTTTCCCTGACCACTAGCCACCCTGACGTGGTTGTGAAGGGAGTAGTGCAACCTAATTAAAGGTGCTGAATTAATGAAAATAAAGTTTATTTAAGCAGAAAGAGTAAAACTATACTTCTAATATTCTAAAAATTACAAAAACATATAGTGTCAATTTTCGAATTTCACTTGTTTCTACTGTCCGTCAATGTGTTAAAAAATGGTTTGAAACTTATAATTCATGAATAAAATTTACTTGAAATTACTTCAATTTTATTCCAAACATCTCAGTATAGTTTGAAATATTTTTACACTCGTAGCAACAAATAAATTTTAGTTCTTTACAAATAATTTTTCAGGCATCAACTTTCTTTCTCTTTAATGACCTACTGCCTACATACTATTTGCTTCAGTAAATAAACTATACAGATGCGAGCTTGTCACGCACCCACAGAATAATAATCGATAGTTTCAATTCTAAACTTTTAAATATTTTACTGAATTGGAATTTAGATTAGTGTTAAATGTTCTTTCTCCCTGAAAGAATACTTTCATGAAATAGTACTTAACTCTCTTGTTGACGCTTGTTTATTGTTCAGAGTTAGCTGATTGTTAAGTCTCTTCTGTAAATGTCATGCATATTTTAAAACAACAGAGTTATTTTATCCTATTTTGTTTCCCTTAATAATGTATTCTCTAATTTATTCTAAAAAAAAAGAACCTGGCAATTTCGTCGCTGTTTTATGGTCATTTCAAAAACAACAATGATAAAGTTAATAAACAAAAACAGTACGAAATAACATAATTATATAAAACGCACGAATATAGAAGTTTATATTTGTCATTAATAAAATATTTTCAAGGACAAAACTGGTGTTTTTTAAATAATTAACTGGACAATAGAATGGTAATGTATTTTACGTTTTGAGCATAAAACGATAATTTTAAAGAGCCACGCCACAGTTTTATTTTCTATCTGCTAATATAATTCATTTTTAAAAAATAGCCCGGCTTCTTAGGCTTAGCTGATAGGACCTTCCAAAGAATCCTAATGATGGGGGCAACTGCGCCTTCCACAGCATTCACCTCCACCTCCATATTGAACCTCTGCTCGTCTGAAAAACCTCTAGCCTGGTTAACATTTCAAACGCACATCTGATAGATTCTGAGATAGGGTATTATCCCTAAAATTCTAAGAAAAGTCAACCGTATTCTGTTACGTAAGAAAGTAACAAAATATTATACAAAATTATATATTATTAAATCCTGTTATAAAATCATAAAATACAGGATGTCCCAAACAACATTGACCTCGGCTTTTATTCCTTATGTATTGATCATAGACATATAGTATATATTACAAAGTTACGTAAAAATGGCCGTACACGTAATGAATTTTACGTAATCGATTAAAATTTTCAGGAGATTAAATTTGAAGAAATACAAAATTTAAATTATTATACAGACCCCGTACACAATATTTCACAATGAGTAAAATGTGTCCCATACACTACTAAAGTCATGTGAAAATTTTCATCATTTTATTATAAAATGTCGCAGAGATATAAAAATGCATAATAGATGATTTAAACCACTTTTCGACGCTTGTATAATAGTTTGCAAAGGGGAAAAATCCTGTAGGATGATCGCTTTTCAGGTGTCGTATACAAATTACGAAAGAAAACAATGACTGCATAAGTAAATAAAAATTATGCTATTTATTGGTACAAAAATATCGAAACTGAGTAGAAATAATAACTTTATGCAAAGATTCCAAAGCTTGTTCAATATGTGTACCATCCATGCCAATACAGGGCTGAATTCACCCAATAACACTTCTGTGTACTCGATCAATACTTTGTTCGGTGATGTCACGATAACCATATTGAATGCATAGTTGCAATTCTCCTTTATTTAAGGAAGGTGCCAAATAAACAGCTGTGCGTAAACGACTCCACAAATAAAAAATCAGAGGCGTTAAATCAGGCGATCTAGAAGGTTGGGTTGATTATTGACGGCCGATTATTTACACTTGGGATATAGGCCCGGGGGGAGTGCCCTTCGTGGGGGTCTTTCTAAGGGAACCTAACCCGTATTTACGCACAGGCGATCTAGAAGTAAATTAGACGGACCCATGCAAGCCAATCCACTTGTCTGAAAACTCGTCATTTAACCAGTGTTTGACAACTGTAGCTTTGTGAGCTGTAGATCCTTCCTGTTGAAATGAAACATGTGAAAGTACTTTAGGGGCAGTTCATCCATAAAATCAGGAATAATCACATTCAGAATCTCATTAACATACCTGTTTCCCGTCAACGTGCCATCATACAGTATGAGTCCGGTGACAAACGGTTTCTGAAATTGCACACCACACATTCACAGAAAATTGATGATAATGATGAATATCACGTACCACGAATGGATTTGTTTCAGACCAGAAGTGCTCATTTTTTGCATCCATCTTGTTTAAAACAGCAGTCGCCAGTCCAAATTATGTTTTTGAGAAAAGAGGGATTTGCATTTTCCTTATTAAGAGCCCAATTACAATAATTTAGACGGCGTTGATAATCTGTTGGCTCCTGTCCTTGGGCACAATCAATGCTAAATGGTTAACATTTATTCCGTCTCAGTATTCTCCACACTGTTATACGTGGTACGTTCATTTCTGAAGCAGTGGTACGAACACTACTTTGTGGATGACTGCAAAAGTAAGCCAAAATATCAATCTTCATCAGTTGAGTGAAGTCTGGTATTTAGTCCACCTACAGGATGTATGCTTCCTCTTTTAATCAGGAAATAAATCTTTCAGAAGGGTGTCGCGAATTGGAAATTGTGCGCTGAAATTCCCGTGCAGTTTCGTTAGTATTGCGATTGCATAAACTGTACAGCATTATCCTTTTAAGTAGTCCCTCATTGATGTATTGCGGCTAATTACACTCTTATGTACTGTGATGTATACAGGCTAATTACACTCTCAAAATCTAGCAGAAATGTGAAATACTTATGATTCGCTAATCTCAAAATCTAGCAGAAATTTGATATACTTATGATTCGCTAATCTCAAAATGTAGCAGAAATGTGAAATACTTATGATTCGCTTAGCAGGGCTCGTACGGACTCCTGGAATTTTCAGTGAAATTACCAGTATTTTCTTATAGAAAAACTCGCCTTATGTAATCGCGCGATTATATATGCCGAGTTTTTCTACAAGAAAATACTGGCTATTTCCATGAAAATTTCAGGAGCCTGTACGAACCCTGGCTTAGACTATCCGTCTGGGCGCGTTAAGCTTACCTAAGCGGCGCTATTGACCAATGACTGAACACAAACAACTTTCTCATATAATGACACGTCTGTTGCGATTATGTGGTGCACCAATCAGAGGCAGATATTTGCACATGCAAATATTTCTAAGCTGTTTTAATGTTCATTGACTGTGACATTTCCAAATTTTATTCTGTAATTCATCATGTAAAATTTTAAGGTTATTTTTCAGGAAGCATAGTTTTGTAGATTTGTAAATAAAACTAAAGATAAGAGCCAAATCTTATTTGCTTATGATGCATTTCTGCGTCGCGTCATCTGCACTCTAGCTGTAAACATTTACATTTTAATTTATGATTAACCCCTCACAACTTTGTTTAAACATATGTCTGCCACTTTTTATGATAAAACGCTGAAATGTTGTACATGACCTTATTAGTGCATGGGGCACATGTTACACATTGGTAATTTTTTTGTACGGGATTATAAAAATTGTAATTTTTTATTTCTTCAAATTTAATAGCCTGAAAATTTTAATCGCTTTCATAAAATTTTGCACTTTTTTTTTACGTAACTTTGTAATTTAAATGTATGTCTATGACCAATATCTAAGGAATGAAAGGAGAGTCAATGTTTTTCAGACACCTTGTATCAAATGTATATTATCTATACTAATAAAAGAAAGTTTAGTTATGTGTGTCTGTCTGTCGGTGTCGGCTAGCGAAATCTAGCGCACTTAGAAATCTAAAAAATTAGATTAAGTAGTATAACGCTGGTCCTGATGCAGCTGAGTCTCAGAATTTTAACATTTTGATAATTAGCATAGATATTAATAAAAAGCTCAATAAACATCCCAAACATGCGATTTTTTTCTGAAAATAAAATGGCTTCATCGGAACCCTACAGCACCGACCAAAGAGATCTCTTCTTTCGCCGGGACTCCGAAATTTTTATTTTCGCAGCGTTAAGATGGCGGACTTAGCTTTGGTTGCAAATTACAAGATCTAATTATGCTAGACTTTCGAAATTAACACCGCGCGATTCGTCTAATGTCAGGATTAATAGTTTCAAAAAATAAAGAGGTCCGCCCATTAGGTCCCAAGACATTAATAACTTTTTTAATAATTATATTGCATAAAAATATTTATTTTTATTTAATGACAGCTGCAGGTGTTTGATAATTTTTTTTTAACTGTAGTTTAAAAAAAGGCATGTCAGTTAATATATCTAATTAAGCTACACTTTCGAAATTAACACCGCGCAATTCGTCTAAATATCAGTATTAATAGTCTCAAAAAATGAACGAGTTCCACTCATTAGAACCCAAGATATTAATTATTTTTTCATTACTTGGATTACGTGTTGTTTCACAGACCAGACGACCTTCTGGAAAAGAGTACTTTGGAAAGTAGGAACATTTTTATACTTGACTCATTTGGGGCTCTGTAAAATTATTAAAAACATTGCATTTATCGAGATCAAATTGATTCATCTATGTGTATATCCTAACAATGAATCCAAATATATAATTTTCATAAAGGTCATATAATTACAGCCGCAGTTAATTAATATTTGATTAAATTGATTTCAGAAAGAAATGATTTTTTCGCGCCAGACATTGTGTTTTCCCTTGAAAATAATGAAAATCTTTATATTGGGCAAATTTAGGGAACTATTAAATTATTCAAAATATTGCATTTATCTATTTCAAATTTTCGCATCTATGCGTATTTCTGAACCCAGAAATATAATTTTCTTAAATATCAGATAATTTCAACCAGAAATATTAATTAATCTTCAATTAAATTGATTGCAGAAAAAAATGAATTTTAACATGTCATTTTTACGCCAGAGATAGTGTCTCTGAACTTTTGAAGGAAAAAAGATATGAAGTAAGCAATTTTAAGTTTAAGTAGTAATTCTTTATTTTATACAAATTTTAAAAACTATATAAGGTACGGTGTTGAAAATTTGTATATAGAAGTAAACCGATACGCAGCTTAAGATTTTCTAAAAATCGAAAAATTCGGCCGGCAAGTTTTTATTTGATAAAAAATCCTGTGGTTTTTTATGGAAAAAGAAATAAAAAGCTAATTGATAACGGAAGAATATCACCTAAGTGGCTTCGGCCGCTATCGGGACAATGGATGTATAGTACAATTAATTTAATAATCATCCTATGTAACAGTAAAGTAAACGTATCAGTGGCATATACCACTCTTTCCGAATAATAATAATATCAGATATTTTTGTATTTCATTTCAAAGTATCTCGGATTCTATGGGCCCGATTATGACGGCGTTTGGCTGATTCAACTTGATATCGACATTCTTACATATTTTAGTTCCACTTCTGCCGCTAGGGGGTGCATTCCTATCTCGGTTTCTATGGACCCTATCACAAGATGGTTTGTGCCATTCATCTTGATATCGATAGACTTACATAATTTAGTTCCACTTTCTAGATCAAGGGGGTACATTCCTACCTCGGGTTCTATGAACCGATCACAACAGGGTTTGGATCATTGGGCTTGATATCGAAAACTTCCTTTTTTTTTATAAAAGGCCCGGGCAACGCTTTTCGGGTGAGCTAGTAAAATATAAAACAAGTTACTATATCGAATACTTGTTTTATTTTAAATTATTTTTTAAAGAGTATTTGCAGTGAAAATATAATTATGAACAAAATAAAAATTATAAATATATGAAAATAATGCTGAAAATTACAAATAAAATTCCGAAGAAATATTTGTAAAAAAAATTGTAGTTACGTCGGGTGAATGAATTTTGTACACAATTAATTAAGCTTACTTTTAAAAAGATTCTTGAAAAATGCATAAATCTGCTCTTCAAATGAAGACACACAAAACTGTCACTATTTGAAACAAATACTTTTTATTCCGGATGTAAAACTAAAGAAAAACGAAATAATACTTCAAATTTCTTTTCTAAATAAGGTATTATAGAGAGGTAAAGGAAATGCTGATTATCCAGTCAAAAATACACATTTGTTTGTGTCTGTCAAAATTGTATGGAGAAACAATTAATTTTTCAAATTTCTTTTTCTGCCACTTAAAGAAAACCATATCACAGATATTATAAAAGTTTTTACTTTTTTCTAAGATAATGGGAGCACCTAAATAAAATAGAATATTTTGAAAGTTTGAGTTTTTCTTACTGCGTTCAGAATTTATATCAGCTTAATAAAAAACAAAAGAATCCATGAATATTAATATTTTGAATTTAAATATATATATGTATCCCATCGTTGTTATTATACTTAAAAAAGTTTCTAAAAGTAACTTTTCTATTTTCGAAGTTCACAATGTAAATATATATATAAAAGCGCTGATTAAATTCTTTTTCAAACAGAGTATTTTTCAAAATGATGATTCTTAAAAAAAAAATCTATATTCAGTGAGTGCGTTTTTATAAATGCTTTCATTAATATTTTTAATGAGTGGGTAGTTATAAAAAGAATAGAACTACTAAAACAGTCTTTTTTTTACATGAACATAAAAATATTTTAAAGTATCTTTATTACTGTAAATGATAATGATAGAACATAATGCAAAAGAAAGAATATTTATCGAAAATTTGGAGCTATGTGAATGCACGTTTTTTTTTCATTAATCAGGATGTCTTTTTCTCTTATTGACTAAATTGCTGCTTTGCAATACATAACCACCTGCTGCCGAAAAAATAATTTGAAATACCACACAATTGTCTGTATAATATGCACTCTTGAGCATAGCTATACAATGCATCTCTACAAAGCATTTTCTCTAAGCTGAAAGTAATAAATATATGCGTGTGTAATGTAAGTATATTTTTTAAATCTTATGCAAATATTATAAAGAGGAAAAATTTGTTTGTTTGCTTGTTGTTTGTTTGTTTGTTTACAGAGGGTAGTCTGTGGTACTACCAAACGGATTTCAAAAGTGATGGCAGTAAAATGATGTTGGCAGTCTCTGCTCCAACATAGGTTATAAATTATATCGTCAACAACACCCGCAAGGGGATGCAAGAGCAAACCTAAAGTTATAAAATGGCGGTGTTTGAGATACTGGATGGGTTAGAAACTTGAAATTTCGCATGGTGATTATTGTAAGATAAAAAAATACTCGCTAAGAACGGTTTCTAAAAAATCGAAATTAACAGGATGAATTGACTGAAAAACGTTCTAAATTACGATTTTTTAAAATTGTTAGGGATAGAAACTGGAAGTTTGATATATCTGTTAATTTTAAGACACAAATGTTTGCACGAAACAGTTAGAAAATTCGAAATTTAAAAGGTTGCAGACGAAAATGTATACTAAAATTGCTTTCTCTCTGATACTGATATGGCTAGAAACATGAAATTTAGCATGGTGGTTACGTACAAAACATAAATGCTCGCTAAGAACGGTTTCTAGTAAAATCGAAATTTACAGGATTAAATGAGTGGAAAACGTAGTAAAAATGTTCTAAATTACGTCATATTCATGATTGTGAGGAGTATAAACTGGGAATTTTACATAGCTGCTACTTTTAAGACACAATGCTGGCTCAAAACAGTTTAAAAGGAAATCGAACTTAAAAGATTACAGAAGCAAAAAAAGTTCAATAATTCCAACTTCTGTGTTACTGTTAGGGCTAGAAACTTGTAATTTGGCATGGTGGTTATTTTTAAAATATAAATGCTCGCTGAAAACAATTTCTAAAATTTCAAAATTTAAAAGGGTGAAATGAGCAAAAACCGTTCTAAAACAACGGTTACTTTTAAACTACTGAGCCGATTTCAGAAGTTCTTTTAGAATAATATGGGTGACAGTCTCTGCTTAAAATTGGGCTACGTTTACCGCTGCGGAACTGCACTCAAAAAAGTATAAGAGCGACAAACATTCTAAACTTATGATTTCTTTGGGTGTATTGAGACTAGAAACATGAAATTTTACATGTTAATTACATTTAATATGTAGGGTAAATCCAGGTTAGATGCCTTATCGGGATAGTTGCTCTAGTAACTGTATTTCAGCTATTCGATGTGTGTTGGAGCTAGTGACGTTCTTCTAATATCAACCGTTATAAAAAAAGCGTAGTAAATGAAGTTACAGCTAATTATGTCTTCAAATAAATGTTTTAACCATAAACGAAAGGAAAGTTGTCTGTTATTTTATGCTCTTGTAATATAGAGACAAGTAGAAGATGAATTGAAGGGGTCGGGACAAAAAAGTGCCAAGCTACATTTTTGGTGAAATAAACCTAACACTGTAATCTAATGCTTAATATTGTAAATTAAAATATCCAACATATAATTTGTTTCTAATGTCACTTGGTCGCAGCATATGTGACAGGTTTTTTTTTTTTTGCCCCAGATGTTTATGCCCCCAATGAAGATAGCTAATTCACAAAAAACGTAATAGTAATATCATTAAAACAATGCCATACTGTTACTCTGAATATCTCAAATGTTACTAAGACATTGGCGAAAAAATTTTAGGTTATGTATCTTTATTTTAGTATTTGATCAAATTTTCAAAATGAAATATCTCAGAAGTTCAAAAATGTGATATAGCACTCTCTTGTCCGACCCCCTCAATTATAATGTACTTAAAAGAAATTTTTCGTAAAATATCTAGTGAATGTTGTTCAAATAGATATCGAATACTGTGTTAGTTACAAGTTGAAGCCATATCTGTGTCTACTTCCGGAGCTACTGGCTGGGGCATCTATCCCGGATTAAAAGGATGCATGTCCCACTTGCATCAGGGATGTATGCCTCACTTGCGATTCGAGATAAAACGCCCCATTTATAATTATAAAATAACTTTGTTGTGTGAGAATTATTTTTAAATCTTTAGAATTGTGAGAAAAAATCGGTTTCTTATATTCAATAGTTGGAGTATCACAGTTGAGATTTTTTCCAACAGAGTGTAAATTAACTGAATCGGTTTCTTCTTTAGGTTGACCATGGATTTTCCGGGGGATCATTACCTAACAAGTCAGGGAGCGGTGTTAGTAGTGATAAAATCTCAATTTAAGCAATGACTTAGTTTTTTTCCCTTCATTCATTTCAGAAATTTGTTTCAAAAAATTACAATTCTCTCACATTTTTAGTGAAAAATATTTCAATGTTTGGTATTTACAGCACTGCTCGGAACATTTTAAATCACACATTCCGAACTTTCCCTCTCTTTATACCAGAATATATTCAGAGGCCTGTAAGGTCAAATTTGACAAAACAAAATCGGAACTTTGATGTAAGTAGGATATTAAATTAAATGCAAATCCATGTTTTAAATTATAAATGTTAATTACCCATTCTTTCTATTCTTCTACGAATGGGGCATCTATCCCGATCAAGTGGGGTGTCTAACGTTGAGGTCCGGACAAATACATATATGGACAAAATCATTCATTAAGTGTTTTGATAAAAACACTATTTTATATGGTATATTTATATTAATGAAATGTTTTTTGTATGATGTTCCACATAAAATTTAGAGTAGATATGTTACATGTGCACTACAAAAATCACTGCTATAAAAAATATAAATGGTTTAATATAAATGTGGATATCATTAAAGGTTTTCCCCCCAAAAAAAACGAAAAAACACCCCATTGTATAAAATCGTATTTGCATTTATATGCTAATTGGCAATGGATCCAATTACGGTAGATTATTTAATAGGTTTAAAAATTTACACATTAGCGAATGTATTGCAAATGATAAGCAAATGTACATGACGCATAAATGCCCAAATGAGTTAAGCGGTATTTGTCAAGAAAAGAAAAATACATAACAACAAAAAACATATGAAATGTTGGCATAATCGCAAAAAGTTCCTGATTTCTCTATCAGAATATTAATTATGAATAAACGTAACACAATTCAACGCTTAGCATACATTTGAGGGAGACCAAACTCGTCATTAGAGGTGGCTCGATTAATAAGAGAATTATATACACAGTTTTAAAAATAAACATGTTCTCTATAGTTTGATTATAATTAATCGTACGTAAGGTACATTGTTTATTCTAGCTCTTTTTTCACTTACGATTATAAAATATTAAAGTAAAAAGTAAGCTAATATATAGTTCACTAGAACTAGTTTTGAACATTTCCTTAAACGTAGTTTTCAGTAAAAAAAATAATTAAGGGGAAAAGAGTAATAAAGCAATATTGAAAAAGCAAACAAATCTCTCCCAGAAAATAAGCTGGTAATGTTGATAAACTTTTGTATGCAATTAATCAAATTTACTTTCAAAAATATGCTTCAAAGTAGCTGCACTGCCAATGAAGACACTCAAAATTGTCATTATTTGAAACAAGTATTTTTTATACTACGAGTTAAAATATGGGAAACAAAATAATACTTTGAGACTGTTTTCTAAAAAACGTATTATAAAAGGGAAGGAAAATTATGATTACAGCGACTCAAAACTACATTTGTTTTCTTTATCAAAGATGTATTGAAAACATTTATTTATTTATTTATTTTTTTATTTTTAGTACCGGTTACATAATAACATATCAAAGAAATATTTTTTTTATTTTCTTTTAGATAATGGAAGTTAACAAGATAGAGCATGTTGTAAGTTGACTTTTTCTTATAATGTTGAATATTTAAATCAGTTTAATGAAAAACAAAAGAATTCATGACTGTTTTGTAGTCTTCTATATAATCTCGCCGTTGTTCTAATGAATGTTCAGAATGTAACTTTTAGGTAGCTTTCATTACAAAAAGCTACCTATTGCATATATATATCCATACATATAAATGACATATGTCATGCTGTAACTCTCGTATTTATGAACCAATTTATATGTGACTGAGTATGTGTATAGGGCATACCAAGGTCTCGAAAGAGTTCTTTGGCCAGCTTCATCCGCCATATTGTTTCAAAATGGCGGCCAGTTGATTTTTTTTTTTTTTTTATAAATTTTAAAAGTCCAAAAAGTTGCACCAAAAAATTATTAATTGAAAAAAATGTTTCTGTTAAGGGTTAGAACATAATAGGAATCTGGAACATTTTTTGTGTTGGCTATATCTTAAAAAATGGCTGGGAGATAGCTGTTTGAAATTCTAGGAAGGCTGAGATTTTGAAATAATCTGATATTTGTTATGCTATTACTCTCATATTTATGAACCCATATGAATGTCTCTGTTCATGGGTACAGAACATACCAAGGTCTCGACTGAGTTCGTTGAACAGCTTCATGCGCCATCATGTTTCAAAATGGTAGTCAGTTAAAAAATTTAAAATTGTTTTAAATTCAAAAAGATGTACAAAAAATTATAAATTGCAAAAGTTGTTTGCGTTACGTGTTAGAACGTGATACAAGGATTCCGGAACATTTTTTGTTTTGGTTTTATCTTATAAAATGGCTGAGGTATGCAGTTTGAAATTCTAGGGTGGCTGACATTTTGAAACAATCTGATTTTTATTATGCTGTAACTCTCATGGTGAAATTCGCATCCAAGTTCAGTATTAACGAAAACTGTGATTGGATCTTCTATAATCGGGTCCCAAGCATTTTGGCTTCGGGTGTTTGAGTAAAATGAGTTGAATTTTTAAAAACGTGGACTATGAAAGCTTTTTTTTTTTTTCAAAATTGAAAATACAAAATACGTGTTTCAAAATCTTTTATTAAAATCCTTTTCAAAAATGGTATTTTTAAAAATTAGGATTATAAAAAATGCATTTACTTTCACTTTTTCATTCACGCTTTATTAACGCTCTGAAATATTTCCGTTAAAATCTTAAATGTACTAATAGTTTTGAAATCAACGGCAATACTTAAAACCTACCTTTTCCGAATAAAGAAAACAAATCCATTTACGTTCTCAATGATGATGACATTACAAAATGTAAAGTGTGTATCACAAAAAGGCAAAAATGTTTCAGGAGAATTGTAAAATATTAGGTTAGTGGCCACTTGATGTGTTACATTTTCGTTGCATAAAATCTTAAAATTTAGAAAAATAAAAATCTAATTTTTCTTCATATTTTGAACAGAATTACGCAAAAATATCAACCTAAAACGGTAAGACATAACAAATAGATTTATAATTATATTAAGCAAATCAATAATTAATCTGCAATAAGAAATCAGTCTTTATTCGAAAACCTAAAGTTAAGAAAAAACATAAATAAATAATATTTTTAAAAAGCATATGTCGAAGAATTATTTTCATGCAATTAATGAAACTTACTTTCAAATACATGCTTACTGATATTTCTGCATTTCACTTGAAGACACAAAGAACTGTCATTATTTAAAATAAATATCATTTAAGCCTTAAGTAAAACTACAGAAAACAAAGTAATATTCCGAATTTGTTTTATAAATAATATGTTATAGATAGGTAAGAAAAATACTGAGTGTCCAGACGGAAAAATGCATTAGTTTTGCTTGTGGAAAATGTTGGGGGAATCCATTCCTCCTGCAATTTATATAAAAGCATATAGAAATTACAAGTTTTTACTTTGTTTTTTCTCATGTGACAGAAGCACGTAAATAAAAAAGGATTTTTTGAAAGTTAGCGTTTTTCATTCTGTGTTAAGAATTTTAAAAGGTTCGATGGGAAAAAGAAATGAATTCAGGAATATCTTGAATTTAAATTTATGTATCTAACGTTGTTTTTACTGTTAGAAAGTTTCAGAATGTTACGTTTCCATTTGAAATTTTGAAATACAATATATATAGTGTATATTACAAAAGACGGCGTCTTTGAAACACAAAATGGACAGTCAATCACGAGCACACATCTTCAGTAGCATACATGAGACGAATTAAGCCGAGAATTGGTGAATATATGCTAATTAAATTTTCCAGTAGAGCTGAAATTACTTTGGAAATGACTTACATAACACAAAGGATATGAAATATCACTTACTACACAGAGTATAACCAACAGAGTGAAAAAAATGTCCAGACCGAGGGTCGAATCCGGAACATTTGGTATTACGCACCAATGCACGGCCATTTGGAGCTATCTGACGAAATCCAGTCTAGCATTGTATGTATTGGTACATCTGCGACTTTGCAGCACAAGATGGAAAGTCAATCATGGGCACACATCTTCAGTGGCATGCATGAGGCGAATTAAATCCAGCAACGGTGAATATACGGTAATTAAATTTTCCAGAGACGCTCAAATTACGCTGGAAATGACTTATATAACACAAAATATATGAATGATCATTTACTACCCAGAGTATAACCAACAAAGTGAAACAATCTCCAGACAGAGAATTGAACCCGGAGCATTTGGTATTACGCACCAATGCTCAACCATTTGGAGCTATCCGGACGAAATCAAGTCTAGCATTTTCTCTCTCTTTTATGTATTGGTACGACTGTGAATTTGCAGCACAAGATAGAAAGTCAATCATGGGCACACATCTTCAGTGGTATGCATGAGACGAATTAAACCCAGAATAGGTGAATATATGCTAATTAAATTTTCCAGCGGAGCTGAAATTACGCTGGAAATTACTTACATAACCCAAAAGATATGAAGTATCACTTACTACACAGAGTATAACCATCAGAGTGAAAAAAGAAATCTATACGTATTTATATTTTAGTCAGTTTGTTCCTAGAAAGTATTTTATTGATATTCTTTACATACATATAGTTATAAAATCGATATAAGCGTTGTTTCAACTTTTTTTTCATAGTCCTAAAGAAATTTCAAAATATTTTTACTCTGATGTCCAAAAATTAAGGAGCAGTGGCCGGACGCTTTCGATTTTATTACTTTATTTCGGATATCTACTAAAATTCTTAAAGAATTGAAGGGGTCGGGGCAAGAAAGTGCCAAGCCAGATTTTTGGTGAAATAAATCTAACACTGTAATCTGTTGCTTAATATTGTAAATTATAATATCCAACGTATAATTTGTTTCTACTGTCACTTGGTGGCAGCGTATGTGACAGGTTTCGTTTTTGCCCCAGATGTTTATGCCCTCAATGAAAATAGCTAATTTACAAGAAACATAATAGTAATATCATTAAAATAATGCCATATTGTTACTCAGAATAAATCAAATGTTACTAAGACTTGGCGAAAAATAATTAGGTTATATATCTTGATTTGAGTATTGGATCAAATTTTCAAATTGAAATATCTCAGAAGTTCAAAAATGTGGCTTGGCACTTTCTTGCCCCAGCCCTTTCAATTGTCATTGAACTTCGAGGGTTCGAGAATATAAAGAACATGTTTGACTTCACATGTTTCAGTGGATATTTAGTCGCGAGGACAATTAGGGTGTCAACAATACATTTAATGATAAATAATATTTGAGATCACCCATGTAACGGAAAATTCTCAAAATGATCTGTTACTGTAAGCAAATGACAATGTGGGTCTAATTCAACGTTTGTGTGTATTTTCGTAAGCATAGCACACATATTCGTGAAGATGTTCACGTTTCTGTGAAAAATGCAAATGTTTTTTGTTTAAAGCATGCAGAGTTTTCAACCAAAATTAACGCCATTTTTCGAAAACATAACAAAGAACAGTAGAAACAGTATACTGAAATTAAGAGAATGAAATTATTGGATATTTTATGAGCTATGAGCATTTGTATGAAATAATTCTTAATTGCGCACGCGTGAAAAGTACCAAAATTTTTATTCCATAATTTGGTTAGTCACTTATTCAGTGCAACTAATAAAAAAAATCCAGTCAATTATCGTGAAAATTCAGAACGATAATGGTGATATAGTGAGTTGTTTTCTTAAAGTAGCTGGATGATAAGGGATTTTCCACAATTTATCAATCAGATCACTCTATCGTAAATATCTTTCTGAGCTTTTAGGATATTTGAATGAACTGCTCCCCTAAATAGCTGACTACTAAATTATGAAATAAAATTTCTGGAATCTTTCACGCCTGTTCAGTTAAAACTTATTTCATACAAATGCCAATTTCTCATCAAATATTTAATAAATATATTCATTTTTAAGTACAATATACTGTTTATACTGTTCTTTGTCAAGTTTTCGGATAGTGGTGTTAAATTTGGTTGAAAACATTGTATGCTATACATAAAAAATCTTTCCATTTTTCACAGAAACGTTAACATCTTCACGAGTATGCAAGCTATGCTTACACAGATACAGACAAACTTTGAAAAGGACCCACATAATCATTTGCTAAAGTGACAAACCATTTTGAACATTTTCTATTACTTGCGTAATCGAAAATATTATTTTATTATTTACTTTATTATAGGCCCCCCAAATGTCCTTGGGCGTAAATCTTCACGGAAAAATATAAATTGAAACATGTTCTTTACATCGTCGAAGTTCAAGTATAATTCGTCTAGAATTTCAGTGGATATTAGACAAATCGTGTACAGTCGAAAGTGTTCGGTCACTGTCCCTCAATTTTGGGATATGAGTGTATTTCCTTCAACAATTACAGTGTTAGGCACCAAAATACTGCCTGTTAAAATAATGGTTGATTGTCATAGATTTTAACTCACTGAATCAAAATATTGCAATTAAATTACTGTATCACGTATCAGTTTTTTGGAGGGGTGTTTTTTTTTTATTATAAAATTGAGGTAATTTATTAATTGCTAAATCATAAATGGAAATTGTGTAAACAAAAAAATACATATTTTAATATTTAAATAACCCGTAAGTGAATGTATATAAATATTAGCTAAGAAAAGGAATTACAATATATTAGTGGATATTGTTGGACACAAAAGAGGGGCAGGCATCAAAATAACAATGCACGAGACAAATATCGATAAAATACGAGGGTAAGTCAAAAATGATCCCCAATGTAGTTATAAATTTTATTGCAATACAAATAGGAAACTAACGTTAACATCATTTTTCAATATAGTCCTCTTGCATTTCAACACACTTGGTCCATCATTGCACAAGCTTCCCGATGACCTCAGAAAAGAAGGTTTTCGGCTGAGCAGCGAGCCACGCATGCACCGCGTCCTTCAGTTCTTGGTCCGAGGTGAATCGACGACCCCTTAATGCCTCTTTGAGTGGACTTCATCAATAATCGCACGTCTGTCTAACAAAACCATGTCGCGTGCACGCTCAATGTTGTCATAATCTGTGGCCGTACACGGTCGTCCGGCTCCTTCCTCATGCGTAACACTTATGCGACCATTTTTGAATTTTTCTATCTATTCGTAGACACTCCGTTGCAACAAGACACTGTTCCCGTATTGTGCCAAAAGTCTTCGATGGATTACGATCCATGATGCACCTTCCAACCAGAAAAACTGGATCACTACTCGTTGATCCTCTTTGGTGCAAACCTCTAATGGAGCAGCCCTGATCTATCTGCAATAAAAAGAAGACAAATGGAGGAATTACGGTCAAAATTTCATAGCATGACCACAACAGTATAACAATAAAATAAACGAGGATAGAGGTCAGTATGAACAGTGCAAGAAGAGTTGTGTCAAAATTGCGGATATTTTTTGACGTACCCTCGTATATTTTCATGTTATATTTCATTGATTTGTTATCTAAGACATTGAAAATACTTTTTTCATGTTTTCATTTTTATCTAGGAATCTAAGTTAATATAACAATCCTTCGTGTAAAAATCCTTCATGTATCCTTCAGGTAAAATGTTGTGTGTTGGAACAATTTGGATGTGATATTTAGATTTAGGAACGTCAGGTCTTAAATAGTTCACATGTTTATTTCAGAGGGAGGCATTTTTTTTATTTTTTCCGACCAGTTTCATATGACAAAATGAAAATGCAGTTATCGTAAAAACAAAACAGAAACATTGTTATGCAAATTTTAAATTATTTGAATATTTTTTAATTTAAAAAAGTTATTTTTTTTTTTTACTTTTTGTGTTTAAAAACTGCTTTTTTGTTAAAATAGACACTTTATGCTCTAATAAAGTTTTAATTTGAAAGACTAAACAAGTATTACTACAACTACAACATGCATCATTAATCATAACCACCTCAAAGCTTCCAACCCTCCGTATGTTTGAATACTATTTTCGAATAGAATTATTTGTTTTATCTAATGCTGAAAATCCACGAATAAATATGATAAAGATTGCTATTCAAAATATCCATATCCAAGTGTCAAGAGGATTGCCAGTTTTATATTGAGAGGAAATTTTTTCTTGATATACACGCAAAATAACATAAATATGCTTTAATCACACGTCTGATATATTCGAAATTATAAGCCAGCATATAGTTTAAAATCATGCGATCAGCATTACGATATTTATGATAGTGTTAGCTATTTCAAACAAATCTTTGAATCTGAAAAATTTCTTTTGGAGATGCTGGAATTTTTAAAGCTTTCGTAATTGTTAATTCAAGATGTTTCTTTAGTTACGATTAAAAATGTACGAAAATAAAAAAAAAATTCCTGCCGGCTCGGACTACACCCAGCTAAAAATGAACTGCAGTGAAACTACAAAAAAAATGCAGTTGGAAAACTGCGGTGATTTGGCACAAATCCCTGCAGTTTTTTTGAAGTCGACATAACTACAAATTTACTGCAGTAAATTTGTAGTTATGTCGACTTCAAAAAAACTGCAGAGATTTGTGCCAAATCACCGCAGTTTTCCAACTGCATTTTAACTGCACACTTACTGCAGTAAATTTGTAGTTATGTCGACTTCAAAAAAACTGTAGGGATTTGTGCCAAATCACCGCAGACTTCCAACTGCATTTTAACTACACACTTACTGCAGTAAATGTGTAGTTATGTCGACTTAAAAAAAACTGCAATGATTTGTGACAAATCACTGCAGTCTTTCAACTGCATTTTTTTGCAGTTTCACTGCAGCCTTTTAGAAATTTATTACAAAATATGTATATATATAAAATATTAATTTTTCTGTATGAAAAAATCAGCACTAAAATCTAATTAAATATTTTTTTTTCATATCTCAATTGATATGCAATCTGTGCATAAAATATATCATGCATACAACGATTAATCATCACTGAAAAATATTTTTTGATCATGGCTGACTTATTCAATTATTATGGTTACTTTTTGAAAAATGAAAGAATTCAAGAAATTGTATGAACGACTTTACTCAAAATAATAATATTGAAAGATGAGTGAAGTATTCATAATAATCATAGTACTTCAATCTTCAAGCAATGATTTTTTTATGGTATTGAATTGTTTTTATTTTTTCAATAGTTTCATTACTGGGCAATTTCTTTGAAATCAAGGACACATGGTTATTGGCTAAAAATTAAAATCTTACTTTTAAAATTTTGTAATAAAAAGTGCAATTTTATAAATAAATTCAATGTGAAGAAGAAAATTGATAATGTGTATTTAGTAATTCCATTGCAACAATAAAAATTGCAATTAAAAATAATTGTATATGAATTTTAAAAAATTAAATTATAATTCTTTATATAATGGCATATCTTTTCAATCCTCTACAGAAATTTCAAATTGATAAAGCAAATAGATGCACAAGAATTTAAATCAGAGTGGACATAACTTTTTCTTTGTCCATTGTAATTTTGTTACCCAAGCATTTAAACATTTTTATAAAATATCCTTGTTTTTTTAATTGCTGTAACTGTTTGATTATTCAATATGTACTTACTGCCACCCCCCCCCCAAAAAACAAAAAAATGATTTTCTTTGTAGCTTGTGAGAATATATATTACGAAGCTTGTGAGAATATATATATTGTGCGAAAGGGATTACAAATTTTTAATCTCATAAGCAATTCACAATGAAGTCTATTGCGGCAGATTTAGATGATAATTTTAAATATTAAATGTAGGGGAGACTGGTACACAGTGGACCACTTTTTCAGTTAATTTTTTTTTTCTCTTTAATGGACAAACCGATCTGCATAAAAAATATTTTTGAATATTCCTTAAACCTTTATACATTTATCATAACATAGTTTTCAATATATTTTTCAAAAGAAATTTTTTTATATGCATCCGTAAAGTGGACCGTTATTAGGTATTATCTGAAATATACAATATAAGTCTATTTTTCATTAATCTAAGTCTTTTTTATTTTCCCTTTACCCACGAAATAACATAGTAATATAAATTTACGAGTAACATTTTGAAACAAAAACAAAATGAATTATATTTTGAAAATAATAACAGATTAATACAGGAACAATTGCAATTTAGTTGAAGTTATTACTTAAGTACAAAACAATCAGCGCACATTACAATTTGCAAATTAAATTCCAAAATACTTATGAGTATGATTGAGCCTGGAACTTTCCTGAAATACTTTTGGGTCTGAGAGCAATATTATGAAATCATTGACATCAACAATAGATTCATCTACAGTTTCGGGAAAAATAAACCGATTTTCATTCAATTTGCATCTCACGAATCTTACTTGAATAGAATAATCACCAATTTAGACTAGTTATATTTATCAAAGGCAGTAAATACAAAACAAAATATTTCTTACTATATTAAATAAATTGTCATTTTTCTTTGTTTACTTTATTTTACAGTTAAATAACTACTTTTAAACACTATTTCTTTATAGTAAATAAGCAATTATTAAATATTTTGAACATTCTGCATTACAGGAGCAGAGTGGATTGTGGACCACTGTGCCCCAGGAGTGGGTGGTTCACTGTGACCCATGTTGAAGTTCAATAAATAATCGTGTATTAATATTGTTTATAGCTTCTTTTTAAACATATTAACTTTAAAGTTAAATAAAAACAAGTATCTTAGCTTTACAAAAAAGCTGTTTTATCTTGTTTATCTACAACCTTTAATTACTAAAAAAATTCAAATATGATGAAAAATTTTACTTTTAGAAGCTCAAAACAACCAATCAGGATAAAATAGTTCAATCTGAGCTAAACATATTTTCTGAAGGCTATAAATAATCAGTGCAGTCCTGTTGTCTATTAGGATATAAGAGAAGCTTTTAAAAAGTTTAAATAAATAAAATATTAGGGGGTGGTCCACTGCGCCCATAGGTCCAGTGTGTACCGGTCTCCCCTACACGAAATTTAAATGCAAAAATTAATTTTAATTGCAACTAATTTTTCCACAATGTAAATTTCAAATTTGAATATTTTTGCATCTCTTAAAGAAATTATCTATATGTGCATTGAATATTTATATAATTTTGAATATATAAAATAAATTATATGAAAGGATACATTACATATATGTAAATTTCTAAATTATATACCATTTACTATGAAATAAAATGTATTACATATATTACAGCTAATAAAAAATAACTGCATAAAATTCATATTAAAAGCAAAACAAATATATGCTTTTCTGTTTTTCTAAAAAAATGCTAAAATTTACAAAAATTACTCTTACCTGCGTCCTGATTTGTCCTTCCAATTTTATCTTGTATACAATTATGGTGCAAATAAGGTTTAAATTAAAAAAAAACCATTTTATTAACATTTGATGTTTATGCTTTATATAATTTACATCGTATTTAAATACCAAATGTATTTACAAATTCTTCTCACGTTTCACAGCCTTTGCTGCCGAATTTAGCTTGTTTCGAATAGTGGCACGTACAAGTGATACATTTACAACAAACTTGCAGGCAACATGGCCCTGAATATCCATTATCCTGGATCCCATTACCACAGGAGACTGCGAAAACACTTATATAAATGCAAATATATGCAATTATCCGTTACCGGATTAAGCAGGTACATTAACCGAACATTAACTCTGCATACATTAACTGAAAAAAAAACCCTGGATGCATGAAACTCACCATGCAGCAATCTCTAGAATGCATAAAATTCATTCAAACAGCAGTTAGTAACATATATATGTATGCTTCGCATACATTAACTGAAAAGCCCCACCAGTGGCTGAGAGGTTGTGCTCTCAAAGCTGGTAGACGGGAGGTGCTGGGTTCGATCCCAATCGTGCCCGTCGTCCTAATCGTTTGGAGTTTTCATGGTTTTCTTCGAGCCGTGGATTTATCCATGCGTAAATACGGGTTAGGTTCCCTTAGAAAGACCCCCACGAAGGGCACTCCCCCTGGGCCTATATCCCTAGTGTGGATAACTGGCCGTCAATAATCAACCCAACCCAACCCATTAACTGAAAAAAAAAAAAACGTGGATGTATGAAACTCACCATGCAGCAATCTTGAGAATGCATGAAATTCATTCAAACAGCAGTTAGTAACATATATATGTACGCTTCGCCTACAATAACTCCCCCCCCCCCCAAAAAAAAAACACTCCTGGATGCACGAAACCCACAATGCAGCAATCTCTAGAATGCATGAAATTCATTCAAACAGCGGTTAGTAACTTATATATATATGTACACTTCACGCACATTAACCAAAAAAAAAAAAAAAAACACAAATTGAACTTCGGAAGAAAAATTGCAAATTTCACCATTCAAGAGTGCAAAAGTCCTGAATTTCATCGATAGTGCGTGTAAAATCATGAATTTTCTCAATCGTGTGCGTAAAAATAATGAAGTTTGTCGATCATGCTCAGAAAAAGTAATGAATTTTGTCGATCGGCTACGTAAAAAAACTTCGCCATTCGGGAGTGTAAAAATCCTGAATTTCATCGATCAAATGCATAAAAATCACGAATCTCGTCGATCGGGCATGTAAAAATCATGATTTTTAGCGACTGAGTGCATAAAAACCATGAATTTTATCGATCGGCGTGTAAAAATCATGTATTTTGTCGATTGGCTACGTAAAAATCAAATTTCGTCATTCGGCAGTGTAAAAATCTTGAATTTTGTCAATCGTGTGCATAAAAATAATCAATTTCTTCGATCGGCTGGAGAGAAATAATGAATTTTGTCGATTGGCTACGTAAAAATCAAATTTCGTCATTCGGCAGTGTAGAAATTCTGAATTTCGTCGATCAAACGCATAAAAATCATGAATTTTATGGATCGCCACGTAAAAATCATGAATTTCTTCGATTATGCACGGAAAATCGTAAATTTCTTCAAACGGGCGCGTAAAAGCCATGAATTTCTTCGAACGGACGCATAAAAATTATGAATTTCGTCGAATGGACGCTGAAAAATCTTGAAATTTAGGAGAAAATGGTAATTGGGAAATCCTGCATTTGGCTTGTGCTTTCCACATTTTTAATCGCCAGTTTTTAAAGTTTAATCAGCAACTGGCGACTGCTTATTTTCACCTTTAAAGGGGGGGTGGGGGGGGGATCGCAAAATTAGTCGCTCAAGGATTGCCATGGAATGTGTTACCTGAAAGCAGAGGTGGTAAACAATGACGATGTTTTAATTGCCGTTTTACAATTTTAATCGCTATGTGGTGAATAGCTACTGCTAATTTTCACCTATAGCTAAATTCTAAACCTGTTTACATTTTACATGCGACTCTCGGCATTGAGCAATAAGTGACAGCGTTCACCCATTATTTTCCGTAATTCGCTAACTTTGTTAATATAATAATTAACACCTTAATTCATTTTTTAAATGTTTATACATAGCCATAAGATAGCTAAAAATATGTACCGACAGACACTTCTTCAAAACTGGTTTCTCTTTAAAAAAAAATTAGATAGATTCAACGTATTTATAAAAGCCTTACTAGAAAAAAATATTTCATAGGATATTTGTATTTTCAAAGTTTTGTTCATATTATCTTATTTTAAACTTTTCTTTAATAGTGATGGAGTTAATTTAGAGTTTGTTATTGTGAATTCAAATAACTCATATTTATTACAAAATTAAATTAAATATTTGAGCCTTTTATCGTTACAATAAAATTTATAATATTGTTTGGGTTGATCTTGACTGTACTTAGCCTGTGTGTCAATACAATTAATGGTTTCTCAAGGTTTTTACATATATTTTCATTTGCTTTTAATCAAAGTTTACAAATAATATACCAGGAGGAAAATAACTTTATAAAAATTACAATTTAATTTAAAGTAATGCTATTTTAAATATTGTCCTCCTGAATGATGATATGTTACATGAAATGTGATTAAAAGCTTTTTCTTCTTTTTCCAAGATAGTTTGCCAAATTGGTATGTTACAGGTGTCAGTTAACATTTTTCAATTAATAACAAAATATTTGTTGCTATATTTTTATACTTGATAGCAGGGGTGTAAAAATCTAGTCGCCAATGGGTAGATTACTACCACTAAATTTTTAATATTCTTCGACTAATAAGAATACTGATAAAATTTAGGTGAAGTATAATAATAAAATTTAGCCGAAGAATACTAATAAAATTTAGTGGTGAGAATTGGCCCATTGACTCCTAGATTTTTACACCCCAGCTTGATAGCTTATTTTAAAATTTTGGATGCTGTTACTTGTTTGTAATAATAAAAACTTTGGATTTAAAGAAAATAATTTTTTTTTTTAGCTTATTTATCCATTGAACACATTTCAGGATTCATTATTTGCATTTTTTATTACAAAATAATGTAAAATTAATATAAGAAAAAACATCTAGTGACCAAAATTTATCAAATTATAAAGCATATATGACATTATAATAATACTATATGTGTTCAACATTTCGTGATTTGGCCGAAAGTTATAGTCATATGATGCAAATAATATATATATAATGACGTATATAGCATTAAAATGAGTGTTTGGTGTGTAATATATATATATTCATATATACGATGCATATGTAAGCTTGGCGATGATTTTGATAAAATCATAGCTGCAACCTTGGCATAATCGTAATTGTAGGGGCAACAAACTTTAAATTAACTCCATCGCTATTACAGTATTTAAAAAAAAAGTCTAAAATAAGACAATATGGACGACACATTGACAATACAAATCTCCTCCGAAATAATTTTTTTTGGCAAGACAACGTGGTACTTTATAAATACGTTGAATGTATCTAATTTTTTAATCTATCTAGATTTGTAGAGGTGTCTGTCGGTACATATTTTTAGCCATCATATGGCTATATATAAACATTTAAAAAATTACGGCATTAATTATTATATTAACAAAGCTAGCGAATAAGAAAAATAATATACAAACGCTTGCACTTACCGCTTACCGCCGTCGCGCCGTCGCCGTCAAAATGTAAACAGAACGATCAGAATCTGAGTTGAGTTGAGATGTAGCGTTTCTTCACATAGTCAGTTACGGAAAAAAAAAAATCAAATGTTCAAAAGGAGATTTACATTTTTCACTTGTTTTTTTGAAGTAAAATTTTCTTAAAAACTGGAAGTCATCATGCCTGTAGTTAATAAGTGGAAAGGCAATTTCCCCCTCCCTCGATTTTGAAATTTAAATAACTAAATAATTAAAATAACTAAAATAAATAATAATAATAATAAAAAAAAAACTTAAAATAAAAGAACTCAAAGAATTTTTCGTTGTGTGTAGGGTGTATATGTGTGTGTGTGTGGGGGGGGGGGGGTGTTCAATTACTACTTTCTTCCTGAATTTTAAAGTTTAAGTAACTAAAATTACGTTTTCTCCGTTTTTGAACAGCATAATAAAATTGGTTCTTTTGAGAACTTAAAAGAGGAACTAAAAATTTTCCGTTGGAGGGGGGGGGCGTCATTAACCCTACCTGGATTTTGAAATTTTATTTAATTTTTTATTTTGACCGATTTTGTAAAACAGTAAATTTATTCTTTTTTCGAGTAATTTAAAGTAATTAAACAATAAGAGAAAGTACAAATTTCCCGTTGGGGGGAAGGGCGGACTTTCCCCCCTTAAATTCCCCATGAAAGTTATTTATTTGTTATTTTTTATATTTATGTGTTAAAAATTTATCTCAAAAGGGGTGGTTCAAAGCAGTGTCCGCTGCTTAACTCGCTGTTCCTCGCTTAACTTAAAAGAGGAACTAAGAATTTTCCGTTGGAGGCGGGGGGGGGGGGGGGAGATGCGTCATTAACCCTCCCTGGATTTTAAAATTTTATTTAATTTTTTATTATGACCGATTTTGTAAAACAGTAAATTTATTCTTTTTCCGAGTAATTTAAAGTAATTAAACACTAAGGAAAGTACAAATTTCCCGTTGGGCGGACTTTCCCCCTTAAATTCCCCATGAAAGTTTTTTTTTTTTTTTTTATATATATATTTATGTGTTAAAAATGTATCTCAAAATGGGTGGAAGCAGTGTTCGCCCCCCCCCCCCCCCGCCTGAGGATTTTGATTTTTGTTCAATTTAGTCCCATTAAACTACAAGTCTTGAAAACAGTGTTAATTAATAATAACAGAGTAAATATGCAATATTGTCAAAAACTGAAAGACTTTAATATTGCTTAGCTTTTAAAACTGCAGATAAATTGCAGAAAATATCTCACAAACTTACTGAAATTAAGTTCTCTAAAATTACCTTAAAGTAACTGCAGTTATACTGCAGATACATCAGGAAATATAATACTGAAATAATAACTGTAAAAATACTTCAAATTTACTACAGTTTTACTACAGATGTAAAGTCTCATTATTTTTTAAATTTATGATTATAACATAAATTCACGTAAACTGCAGTATTTTTGCAGATAAAAGCTCACAGTATTTTTGAAATAAATTACTGCAAAATTACTTCACATTAACTTTAAAATAACTGAAGTATTTTTACAGTCAAGATTGCACTACAGAAAATCTACAGTTGCCTGTAGAAAAACTTTAAAAATACTTCACTTCTGTAGAAAAACTGCAGTTCATTTTTAGCTGGGCAGGCACAGGCAGATTTCGAAGACGCAGACCGCGGGGCGCTGTTTATTGAGAATTGCAAAAGAAATGACCTTTTGCCATGATGTGGCATTTGGTAATGATGTGACATTTGTGGCACACTTCGAAATCTACATGTGTTTGCAGGCGGAGCTAGAGAGTATTTTTTGTTATTAATTTTCTTTTGCTGTAAGGGTTGGCCCTACAAAATTTCGTCAATATAAAAGTTGTATATTGATAATATTAAGAGGATTTATAATAAATTAAAGCGGATTTGATATCTTGGGAATTGATGATGTTATGATTTTTTTCTACTTAAACCATTTTTCCTCCCCCCCCCCCCCCTGGATGCCATTTTTGATCATATCAAAAATCTGTCATACATAAATTTTCAGCCCTTTTCTTAGAAGTAATAATAACTTTAAATGGATACCTATCATAATTAAGAAGTTATGGGGTTTTTTTCTGTCTTCACAAGAAAAAAATCCCCCCCCCCCCTTCTTGGTATGATTTTGCCCATTGACGAATTTGGCCGAGATTTTATGCCCTTTAATTTTATGTATCAGTTTGGAAGAGATTTGTGCAGAATTATTGAAGTTATCGTGTCCATAAAAAAGTGATATAGATAGATACACAGATAGATAGATAGATAGATAGATAGTTAGATAGATAGAAAGATAAAGTTTTAAACTGGTGGTGGTTCTGGGCTCTAGGCATCATGATCGGTGTAGATCTGCAAAATTTTTTCAGAAATTCCAATTTAGGGGAGAATGTAATAGGTAGTATTTCTTACGAAATACTTACTTTCTACCTAAAATCATCTTCTATATCATACCCTAGCGCTCCCTTTGAACATTTTTTTATAAATTGTTTGCATTAAAAGTACAATTAAGAAAACATATAAAAATATAAATTTAATAAAACATTTAAGAAAAATTCATAGAAAATGCAAAATAATTTGGTGAATTTAAAAGAATTTTAGGCATAATAAATTAGATGTTCTTTGAAAATATGCTTCAAAAATACAGAAGTATCTTCAATTCAAATTAAGATAGTAAATTGAAATTTATTACATATTTTTTTAATGCTCGAAGTAAAACTAAGAAAAAAAAACAACTAATACTTCCAATATATTTACTAACTAAGGTATTATAGAAAGATAAGTGAAAGGCTGTTTATACAATCACAATAAATACATTTGTTTTGTTTGTCAAAAATATAGGAGAAATCAGTTTACTTTTCCTATTTTTAATAGCTGCTCCTGCTACTTGAATAAAAAGTATTACATGAATTATAAAAGTTTTTACATTCCTACCGTATAATGGAAGCACGTATAGGTAAAACAGAATATTTTGAAATTTTGTAATTTTTTTTCTGTGTTTAGAATTTAAATAAGTTTGATGGAAAACAAAAGAATTCATAAATATTTTGTGAGTGAATTTATGTCTCTCATTGTTGTTATTGTAGGTACAATGTTTCAGAAAGTAACTTTCCCATTTCCAAAGTTCAAAATATAAAATATATATTCCAAAAGTGTTCAGTAAAACCTTTTTTGAAAAATGGCATTTTTGGAAATTAAGACTTTTAAATAGAAATCTATATTCACGTTTCAGTGAGTATGCGTTTAAAATGTTTTTCATTAAAATTCTCACTGTGCGGACAGTTATAAAGTGAATGAAAATGTTCAAAATATATTTTTTTTTACTTGAATATTACGAAACTTTAGAATCTATTCGAATGCAACTAGCAAAATAATACCTCGTTCTTGCAAAATAATACCAAAAATGAATACCTCGTAATTCCTGAAAGTAATTACGAGAAATAGCAATACAACGAATACAAAATAACCAATAACTGAACAGAAATACCAATATAAAATTTCTTTTTGATAAACAATGTATTGCTTGGCAGTAGGTAAATTATTGTTTATCCAGTTTATTTTTGTCTGCATGTCTATATTCAACCATTCGCTAAGCTGGGAATCAATGAATTTAACACAATTGCCAGTACTTCTGATTTCTGGATGGACTATAAATATTACATAAATAATCGATCAAGTACGAGTATTATCCGCGCTCAAAAGGTTCCGTACAGTAAATGTGTTAATTACTATTTATTAATTAACAAACTTCTACTACCTCTATTTTTTTCATAATTTTAGTTTCAATAGATTCGGAAATAGGAAGGGGGGGGGATATATTTTTCCAGTGTACATTCGACGATATCTCTGAAAATATAATGCCTAAAATTAAAACAAATATATTTTTGAGTTTGATATTTCAAGATCTCTCGAAGGATACCTTACACGATACACAAAAAGAAAGTTATTTTTAAGTATTTTAATTAATATCTCTTCTAATTACCGACATTGTTTTTTCGAAAATCATTATAAAACATCCTTGGATGATTATGCACTATAGATACCTCGAGTGCCCCCGAGGTATGCGTTTTTCTCAAAAACTATGCTACCTAGGAAAATCGCTATAGTTTTCCTTTAATGTTTAAATAAACTCCTACTCCCTTATTTTTCATAATTTTAGTTTCAGTAGATTCGGAAATAAGAGGTGGGGCAACTTATTTTTGCAATGCGTTTTAAACGATAGCTCTGAAAATATAATGCCTAAAATTAAAACAAATATATTTTTGAGTTCGATATTACGACAACTTTCTTACGATACTCTACATGATACACAAAAATAAAACTTTTTTTTTTCAAGTAACTTAAATAACCCCTTAAATTTTCCCTTAACATATTTGTGAATCTCAAATAATCTGAAAATATGTGGGTAAATATTTTACCGAAGTTTGAACTTTCCACGTCAAACGGTTTACGTGAAAAATCATTGTGACAGACGGCCGGACAGTCACAGGAGTGATCTAATAATGGTCCGTTCTTACTTTTTAAGTGCGGAAACCAAAAAACCTGTTTCTTCGCTTTATCCCGCATTTGTTTATTCTGACTATCGTCGTTTATGCTAAAATTTGTCTTTTTTACACAAAGAATATTTACAATGCAGTCTTACTTTCATATATAAGTTTAAGTTGTTTGGAAAGTTAGATGTAGTCTAAAACGATGACTTCGTAAATGTTTCCAAAATGCCATAATTCTAAAAGTAAGCCATAAAAAAAAATTATATCACATGCATGTGCAGGCAGTGTGAAAATCTGTTACTATTCAAATAAGACGGTAAAAGTCATAAATCATTTTTTCTGCGCTTCTTTTTTTTTTTTTTTTTTTTTTTTTTTTTTTTTTAAATGGTTCTATAGTCAGTTACAATCTTTTCTTACTGCTTTTCAAAAATTTTAAAGTAAAGTGTATAAAATTGACAAAATAAATTATCTTCAGTAAATATTACAAACATTTCATATAGATAGATTTGTTTCCCCGTCGAAAAACGCGAGAGTTTTGACAAACATCATATAATCACATCGGCAACGGCAACCCACAAACTAACCGTCTTCTCCGCAATAGCCTGTGAAAACTGTTTGGTAAGCCACAGGTGTCTGTAGTGTATGTAAGCGCAAAAGATTGCATGATTAACCGATTGTCCTAATGTAAGCGTAATCAATTTTATAACAAATTAATCTTCTACCATGAATGTGTATGAAGTTGAGGATTGTGTGTTTAGACGAAGATTCCTATTTATCTGATTTTAGCACAGGCCAAAAAAATTTGTCTGCAACGAGTATTTGAACTGAATTTCTGAAGTATAGCAAAGTGCATTTCTTTTAGCAAATTTTCAGGAAAATACTCAAAAAATACAATTTTGAAACAAATAGACAATTTCTGTCAGTTTGCTCTTACATATTTAGTTATAAAACAATAGAATTTCCAACTGGTAAATTATGAATTTTGTCACAATGACAGCAGACACTGGTCAGCATAATAGCAGACTAGTTGTATTATTGCAGCATAGGACACATCCTCAAGCATCCTTAAACAGCCAATTTTCCCTCCGTAATTTTTTTTTAAAAAATCGCAAAAAACAATGATTATGTATAACGGCTTATATAAATTAATTTTTCGTGTATTTTGACATTGTTTTTTAAATGTCTTATAATCATTTTAAAGAGTCTAAAATGGAATAATTGTTGACAGTCAGTATTGTTAATTTAGTGCAATTTTTTTTCTCAAGTTAACACGTTGTTGAACATTAGTGTTGTCAATTTATTGCGTTTTTTTTTTTTTTTTTTTCGAAATATCCAGCAAACTATCACAACAATAATTTTTACTTTCTTCTATCTTTACAAGAAGAAAGTATTGGATTCATGAACATTTTCGACTTCCGGTTATCGACGGATTTATACGTTTTAGAAGGTTCTGAACATGATTGGACTGTTTTTAGAAAATGTCTGTCTGTGAGTCTGTGACTCTGTCTGTCTGTCTGTCTATATGTATGTGACAAAAATTTTTTGGGCACTCTATCTCAAGAACTAATGCACAAAATTTAATAAAACTTTCTATTCAGTTAGTCCCTGATATAAATTCATGCTGATTAATTTTTGGTTAAAATCGCCCAACAGGTGGAGCAACTATGCTGCATTTTTTCTCTATTTCCGCAATAGCTCTATCTCAAGAACTAATGCACTCATTTTCATCAAACTTCAGAATCAGTTAGACCTGGACATAAATAGACGTTGGTTACGTTTTGCTGTAGATATCCTAACAGGTGGCGCTGGTATACCACTTTTTTTCATGATTTTTACGACAGCTATATCTCAAGAAGGAATGCACGGAATTTCGTCATACTTCATATTCAGTTCGGCCTTGACTTAAATAGATGCTACTTACGTTTTGGTGTAAATAGCCCAACAGATGGCGCTGCTATACTACTTTTTTATTATTAACACGATAACTATATCTCAAGAACTAATGCAGGAATTTTCATCAAACTACAGATTCAGTTAGATGTTGACATAAGTTGTTGTTGATTAGGTTTTGGTCTAAATCGTCCAACAGGTGGCGCTGCTATGCTGTATTTTGCAAGATTTACACGATTTTAGCAATAGTAATGCCTCAAAAACTACGGTGCCGAAGGCCGCGGGAACCCAGTTCGGAGGTTCGTTCGGTTCGAGGGGGATGCGAGCCGGAGAATTCAAAACATTCAAGGCACCGATGTAAATTAGGGGCTCGCTAGCGGGCGAAGCCAGCTAGTTACTTTATATAATGATAGACATTCCTCGATTAATTGAAGCAAATATTACTCTTAAAAAATTCTGGTACTTGCATTGAATAAAATAGGTGCTAAATCAGTCACCTGTTAACAAAGTTTTAGGATAATTATTTAGAATTGAATACAAGAAATGATTATGCAGAACCTTTATTACAAAGCTCCTTGCGTTTAAACTCAAAGATCGTTTAGTCTAAACTAATACTTTAATTTAGATCAGTCTCTTTATTTTCCGTTCCTCTACAGACATTGATTCGAAGTAATTAAATATCACTCGGAGCTTTTTTAGACGTTAAGAAAGCAAGTAAATTTAATAAAAATGTTTCACTTGATTTTTTGAATTCAAATTAAACACTATCGAAAAAAATTGAATTATTGTTCTCTGAGACTCAGAGTGTGATTTAAATAAAATAAACGCCTTTAGGCAAAATGACGAAAAAATCTTTAATAAAATCAAATGCATTTCAGTAATTTCATTTAATTAAATTTTTTCTTATATTAAATTATTCCTAAAATACGTAGTTCAGGTAAATTTATAAGATAATTAATTTAGGGTAAAATTGTTCCTGAATTCAGAAATTTAAATTTAGATTGTTCTTTCTGCTGCTTTTATAATATTCAGAGAAAGCAATTAATGTAAGGAAGATTGCTAATTTATTCTAGGAAAGTTGCATTTAAAGATAAAAATTAATGTCATTATAATATGTATTATTTTTTATTTCACAAATATCATAATTTGATATTTATAATTATATGAATGTTGTAAATTAATTTAAATTTGCATGTTTTTATTCTGTATTCGTATTCCGGTTGCTTTCATTTCATAGCATTGCCAAAGGCTTTTACATTTGAGTGTATGGTTCTGTCTGTTATGCTGTTTGTTTAAAAATGGTGAAAAGTAGTTATAAAGCATGGTTTTTTTTTTACATCTACCGCTATCGCGTGCAGCACAATTGCAAAAGTTCAACCAGTTTAACCTTAAAACTAGTCGTTGGGGGTCACCATAATACTTACCCATCCTCTATTTGCATAATATAAAATATGAAAATAAAACATGTGTAAACTATTTATAAATGCATTGCAATTCGAATAAAATCGTGACTTGATGACGTAAATGCTCTATTACTGAAATGCGTAAATGAAACATCCTTATAACTCCAAAATTGATAATCATATTAACTAACGGTTTACTGCTTCGGATTAAGCGTCTCATTTCCTATTAAACTATGAGGGGCATTCAACTGAAACCCGGTCAGTGCGTGTAACTTTGCATTAGACGTAAGGGGGCGCCACGCAACTGCGTGTATTGCGGCACCATCTATTGGTAGAGAGACTGACGCATGCGCAACGTTTCACGTTGCATAGCGACAGTGCGGTTGCACGCCGAAAAGAAGGTAGTCACACAAGTTATTGTTTTATGTTCAGGTATCAATTTATGTTTTTTTTTAATTGTCTTTTATATTCACTCCTTAAAATAAACAATTTCGAATATTTTTTTTATACCTTTTATCAGAACGAATATTTCGAGAGTCCGAAAAAAAATAGTTCTAGATAATCGAGGTTACTGAAATTTAATAAGCTTCTTCCCATTATGACATACTACGTACATACCAAATTTCAAGTCTCGATCTCAATTTGTTCGGGAGATAGAGCGTTTACAGACACACACACAGGCAGACGGACGGCAATTTTTTTTCTTCTAAAAATATGTTTTCTGAATCTCCAGTGTCTAAAACGTGTAAATCCGTCAAAAAAAAATTTCGATTTTCAAAACGATTATCAGACACACCCTATACTACGTATGATGGGTAAGTAATATTATAACTCTTCGGCATTTTTGTTCGGATAATATTCCATGAGTAAATTGAAATTTCTCCAATAAATAAATTAAATAATATAAATAATTAAAAAAAAACAGACATCTAAGCTTACAACCCGCTTAAACAACTGGAATTATCAGATTAAAAAGGATTGCTGTAAACAGGGAAATCTTTGGAGATTTCGTCGGTTAAAAACATAAAGCAGCGGCTGATGCGAAAGTATCGCTTTTAATAAATCTTAAAACTTTATTTCAATAAATAATGGATGTTTTTGATATAAAAATGCATTTTGGTGTTGTTAGTGGATAATCTAAAAAAATATATATTAAACGTAAAAATATCCCCTAGTAATTGTAAATACTACTTTAGAAAACAAGCACTGATATATTATTCCCTTCATTCAGTTGTTTATTATAGTTCTGTAAGATATTAAAAATCTAATATCGAGAATTCATTTTTTTTCTTTCTTCTGGTACACAAATTGTTTTTCTCTTTCCTGTATGAACATAGTCACAAGAACATCTTTTAACCCCTTCCGCGCACAACATTCACTTTAAAACAAAAATAGCTCCAAGCATTATATCTTTCTGAAAAGCAATATGCTTTTAGAAAAACTAACAAATAGAAAGCTTAAGTAAATAGGATGTATATGGGTTAGAGTGTACATCATTTTTTTTCTCTCCCGCAGTTGCAGATGGGGGTTTATGACAGAGAGGGATCTGATCGCAAGTCTAAAACAGCACCCTGAATAAATATTGCAGCAGATAAACCTACGAATCGATTTAAAGCAGACAAATAGGGAAAACATTTCTTTGAAGCTTTTTCAATGTTTAGATACTGCTGGGAAGGGTTTATCCATTAAAAATGATCTGGTAGGAAGGGATGGAAATTTACCCGGGATTTGAAGATATCATCAGAGTTTTAAAGCAGTATGGGTCTTAGAGATAACATTTCTTTCAGTGAATTTTTATTGTGGAAAAAAAATGTTAGGTATATTCTGTATTTTTGATAGCAGGTATCTTGTAGAGTATTATCAGTTCTAGTATTGATCTATTCTAAAAATATACATATTTATTTAAAATGTAGATTTATTTTATTTAAAAAAAAAAAAAAAAAAAAAAAAAAAAAAAAAAAAGGTACACACGATGAGAGCATGGTATTACAAATTGAACTAAGTATATCTTTAGACGAAATTTTATTTTTAAAAGAATAGAGTTATAAATTTTATGATACTTTTCATAAAGTTGTATTCAATTATACATACAAATACAGTTATACATCAAAAATAATGTCGTAGGAAGGGATAGAAATTTTTCCAGAATTTGGAAATAGCATCAGAATTTTAAAAGCAGTATGGTTCTTAGATATACCAGTTTATTTAGAGAATTTTTATATTTATATCAACTTGATTTCTTATAGCTGGTATTTTGTAAAGTATTATCAATTAAATTATTTGTCTATTCAGAAACAAATATGTTTATTTATGAGGTTGGCATTTTCATTTCGAATAAAAACTATTTTAACTTTTAGCTATTTTTTTAGTCCAAACTTCGAGCTATGGCTGTAACATACCAGGTGCGGCATAAGTTCGTCAAAACTTTAAAAGTTCATTAAAAAGAAACAAATGATGCTATAAAATTGTGGTTTGTAAGAATGTTATTAGAGGGAGTAATTTTATTTTTTTAACAACAAAAAAATTTTGGTGCGATCATTACAGATAGATGGCGCCACATGAAGCAAATTTATGCAACCAGACTCTTAATAAAACCCATCAATGCACACAGATTCTTCACTCGATGCCAGCAGTATGCTATCGTTACCAGAGCAAGCGCCGTATGTTCAACACTTTTACAATAATATGGAATCAGAAACTGTGGCATTACGAAAACTCCGCACGGCAAAGTGACTGAAGACGAGAAAAGGGCATGTTTCATATTCTGGGATACTGAAGCTGGTCAGACTCTTCGCAGATATGGGTCTTTTACTATAAGCCTAATTGACATACATCTGCTTCATATTATGCATGCCAATGCCATCTATCGGTAATTTGTTTAACCACAGCTTTTTTGTTATTAAAAAAATCCGATCTCTTTCTAATCCCATTCCTGTAAACCGCATTTTTTTAGCGTCATTTGCTTCTTTTTAATGAATTTTAAAAGTTAACGAACTTATGACGCACCCGGTATATATATTCTGGAATCGTATACAATCATAAAATGTATAATATATCATTAATATACATTAGAGTCAGATGAATTACAATATTATCATAAAGGTAATTGTAATATAATGATAACTTTATAATATATCAATTTTATGAATATGTATGGATTTATTAACTCTTCCGAACATTAATATATACAATCTATGAGGATTTTCATGAAATAAATTTATATAAATAAATCTATAAATATTTAGTATAAGCATTATAAGAATCATAATTATGGCAAAATAATTAAGTTATTACAGTTTGAAGTAATTATTTGGCATGATAATGTAATTAGTCATAAATCCATTAAAAATGATTTGACAGAAATGGATGAAATTTGCCCGGGATTAATAGATGTTATCAGAGTTTTATAACAGTATGGCTCTTTTAGTGTATTTTTATTGCGGAAAAAGCATTATCCATCTTCTCGATTTCTGATAGCTGTTCTTTTATAAAGCATTATTAGTTCTAGTACTGATTTGTTCTTTATTAAAAAGAAAAATAAGATACTTACATCAGATAATTTATAAGATAATGTACCTAATAAGCTTTTACATATACTGGCTCACTAGAAAAATCTCCAAATCCATGAATGCAGTTATGCTGTTTTTCTTTTTTAATTAAGGGAAAATCCCTTTAACTCTATCGCAAAACATTCAGGTTCTAATGAATTAAAGCTATCTGGAGCAACATGTCCTAACAATTTTCTTTTTTTAATAGCATTATGTTTTGTTTTATTGTTGCAACTTCGCATCGCTGAGGTGAAACATAATTGTTGTAGACATAAGATAAACGTGGTAACAAAAATAATTTGAGATATAAGAGAAAATATTTTATAATTATCATCACAGAATGGTTTAAAAATGATTGAAACACGGTTTAGATAACAAACCCGTTTTCTAATTTCTTCGATAATGTATACAGTTTTCACGGCAGTGGCCTGTAACATATTCACCAAATGGTAGCTAAAAAAAAACTATCCCGATATATGAGCCCCTAACAATTATAACCATTCACACAAACTGGATGAAATTTTGGTTTGAAATATTTTGAGGAATGCGCTCAAGAATTATATGAAAAACAACAGTTAAACATTAACATTTACGGTTACAATGAAAAAATTTCAAAAATTTCAAATGGCGAAATCTACTTTTTTATTGGAATGTGCTCTTCATAGTGAAAAATCATAAAAAGCGTTGGAACGGTACCTATAGCACAAAAATCGCCAGCGCTAAACAGACTAAGAAGAAAAGCGAACACAACCAGTAACGACAAAGAAGTAACAGAAAACAAAACATTTTATTGCGTTCCACAAATTTTCCACTTCACACACGATGACACATTGCATGCGACACATAGTGGATAGCACTGAACAATAAAACGTTTTACTTTCTGTTGCTTCTCCGTCCATTAATGGTTGTTTTCACCTTTCTTCTTAGTTTGACTAACGCCAGCGATTTTCGTGCTACAGGTACCGTTCCAACGTTTTTTATGGTTTTTCACTATGAAGATCACATTCCAATAAAAAACAAGTAGGTGTTGCCATTTGAAAATTTTGAAATTTTGTCACTGCAACAGTAACTCATAGAGTTTAACTGTAGTTTTTCATGATTCTTGAGCATATACATCAAATAATTTAAACCAAAATTTTATTCAGTTAATGTGAACTGTACGATGGCTAGGGGCTCATATACAGTGATATCTCACTTATACGCGATACACGGAAATCAATTTTCTGCACCAGTTTTCTTTTAAGATAATTTTCGGCTTGCTAAATCGCAGAATTTATAAATCGAATTTTACTGTTTTAAAATAGTGGTATGGAAAAGTAATTACTGAACATCGCGTATAAGTAAGAGATCATTGTATCTGGATAGTTTTTATTATTATTATTATTATTATTAAACCTGTACGTACATTCATAATAGTAAAAACACGAAACAGATACTCCCGGGGCCTTTAAACATAAACAAACACCAACATACACGCATAGGTACACACATATGAAGTAGGTTTTAAAATAACGAAAACGGAATCAGGAAATTTCAAAAGATAAAAATATACCGAAATTAACATAATTATGTTTTTATTATGATTACAACATTTTCCTTATACTATTCCGGAAAGTAATAATGTTTTATCATCAGTGGTAGACACTTGTTCATCTTAAATTAACGTTTTCATCTATCAAATAAACACTTTACTACCAAGGCATCATACGATATAGAATTTCACTAAATGCTATGCCATTTGGTTGTATTTTTTGCATTTTTTGCTTTTCTTGAAAAAAATCGTACAGTTTTCTGTTCCACGTACCAAAGAATATTTGCATTTTCAATTATAAAGCTGAGGGATTTAGTATGACTGCGTCAATATAACGTAAGTTTTATTCTGATTGTCGTTTTAACCCTTTCAGAGGCAGTGGTATGTTTATGAAAACACTTCATTTTAATTCCCAAACGACACAATGGCGCCAGAAATTTGCAAAAATATTTTCCATTTAATATGTATGTGATATTTTGCCTTTTTTCTTATTTCCAAATAAATTGCTACGTTAATTCCGGTTCCAGTCATTTATTTCAACATTTTAGTACATAAAGTACTTTGCCCCTGAAAGGGTTAACGGCTTAGGGACGTGAATGCGTTATTATGATCGCCGTATTTTTAGGAGATTTTATTTTTATTTATGTTAGAGCGCGAGTTAGAGCACGGATAGACACGGCAAACATGCTGCAGACAGACAAACAGAATTCATAAACAATTTTCAACTATATTGGATAGTGTTAAAAAGCATAGAGAGTGGTTTTGGAATTGACCAGCTTTACAGTCTACAATTTTGCTGTAATAAAATGCAATTAACGATACAAACGTAATATTTCTGATCACACACACCCAAAAAAAAAAAAAAAAAAAAAAAAAAAAAAAAAAAGATTGAATCTCTATTATAGGTTTTCCGGGTTTAGAAAGTTTTTTAAAAAAGCCAACCAAACAGTTTAAAATTGATTCTTTTAAACCAAATTAATTGAAAATCGCACTCAGATTTTTTTCTTGTAAGTGAAGATAAAAAAATACAAAACCACAGTGTTCTTTTCTGATACTGCCCTTCTCTTAAACCATAACGTACGAACAGAATGAAATCTATATGATAACTTCTAATACATAAACAGATGCGAAAATCGAAACAAAAACATAATCAAATACAGAAGAAAAAGAAAAAAAGGAAAATATTAATTACCAGAAATATTATTATTCAGTGGGCATTATTTGGTGTTTTGAATTATTCGATGCTTTGAATTAAAAATAAAAAAATGTTGCCTTTTTAATCCCCATTTCTTTGTATGCTTTGTAGTAATGCAAATGAGGAAAAATGTCTTTCAATCACTAATGAAAAAACTCTACTTGTGTTTAATATTTTAATAACAGTCGATTCTTTTCTCCAATTATATTTTTTTCACAATAAATGTTGAGCAATGTTATCATTCAGGAGATGTTCTTTCATTATCATTAATATCTATTTTTTTTAAAATAAATTATTTATAAAAGTAAAATGAGAAATGAGGGAATAATTATAAGCAAATTACAATTAATGCTGGCCTATGCTGGACTTTGTGTGGCTTTATATGCCGTTTCAAATTTGCAGCAGTGTTTGTTAAAAAAAAAAAAAAAAAAAGCTGACTAAAAAAAGGCACATGCTTTCGTTGTGGATATAGATTTCTATCGAGTTTCAGTAAAATCTGGATTGACAATAGTATTTTATTTATTACTTACCCATCATACGTAGTATAGGGTAAGTCTTGTAATCGTTTTGAAACTCGAAAAAAAAAATTGACGGATTTACACGTTTAAGATACTGGAGATTCCGAAAAACGTATTTTTAGGGAAAAAAAATTTCCGTCCGTCTGTCTGTGTGTCTTTAAAAGCTCTATCTCCCGAAAAAATTGAGATAGATATTTGAAATTTGGTATGTACTTAGTATATAATAATGGGACGAAGCTTATTGAATTTCAGTAACCTCGATTATCCGGAACTATTTTTTTCAGACTCTCGAAATATCCGTTCTGATAAAAGGTATATAAAAAGTTTCGAAATTTTTATTTTAAGCAGTGAATATAAAAGACAATAAAAAACATAAATTCTGCATAAAGAATGAAGTCGATTGGATAATTAGTTGCCGAGATATTTGTAGTTATATTTACTACACTCTTCGATTTTTCATGACCCTGTATATCATTCAAATTTCAATGCAAAGATATATTTTAATTGGACAGGAGACGCTTAATCCGACGCAGTAAACAGTTAGTTAATATGATTATCAATTTTGGAGTTATAAGGATGGTTCTTTTACGCAATTCAGTAATAGAACCGTTTAAAGTTTATGACGTCATCAAGCCACGATTTTATTCGAATTGTTTTGTATTTTATAAATAGTTTACACATGTTTTATTTTCATATTTTGTATTATGCATGTCCATGATGGGTAAGTATTACGGTGTCCCCCAACGACTAGTTTTTTTATTTTTGTGCATTAGAAATTTGTCTGTTTATTTATTAAAAGATTTTAAGGTTTTATGTTGATCTTAAATAATTTTTACCATATGTATTTCATTTTAATGTTAATAAGTAATTCTTTCTGACATAATTCTAGTTAAAAAGCTTGACATATACACAAACAAATAAATTAATCTTGTATACAATTATAGTGGGTTACGTTTGAAATATTTTCCAACTACCGTTAGAAACTTCATTTTTACTGGTTTTTTACACGTTTTTATGTATCTTTTGCCGGATGTCACTTTGTAACATAATATCACATGGGACAGATTGACTACTAGATATGGCGGAGCCAACGGTGATACCCATGACACTTACGTACTTCCTCTAGTTTTTTGCTGCTGAGACTTTCCGGGCTAAGTGGCTAATCTTGACTTATAAAGGTTATCACTTACAGTTGGACATCTTCAAAGCAATCTTTATTTTGAACTGATTATGTAAGCTGTGTTATTAAGTGATTTGGATGTGTTTGACAGCAGTTCATAAAACTGTGTTCGTTATATAATTAAATCTGAGAAGAATATTATTAGAGGTGTTTTATAACAAACAAAACAAGATAAAAAATTGCAAAATTAAAAAATAAAATATATACAATGGTTGGAGTACCATAGTTGAGAAAAAAAATCTCAACTATGATACCCCAACCATTGGATATAATTTACCTAGTTGAAAATGTTTTCCTCTGTTTATTACATTTTTTTTTTTTTTTTTTTTTTTTTTTTTTTTTTTTTTTTTTTAAACTAGAGAATGTGTACTCGAATCCGAATATTGTAAGAATCTTAAAAAATGGATTATTTTCCAGATTTGGAGAAAAAGATTAGTTTAATTTACAATGAGATTTATTTTATTATTCTGTATTATGACTGTGGGAGTACGTAAGATTTACTTTGAGCCTACTCCTTTCCGTTAAAAAAATATGACGACAAGAAAACAACCTACTGTCTGCACTAAAAATTTAGTTGTGGTAAAAAAAAAAAAAAAAAAAAAAAAAAAAAAAAATGTTTTTAAAAGTATTACCTAATATTGTCCAGTCCGTAGTCAAAACAAAGGGGGGAGGAGTGGGGTTATGAAGACAATCTATCCTTTTCCAAAATACGTAAGAGAGCTATTCAAATACTTTTATTTTAAAATAGGTTTTGCAGCTGAAAACCTATAAAGTTCCTCAGTGCGAATGAAAAAAAAAAAGTGTCATGATAAAATAAATTACTATTTAAACTTATAATGAAATATAACAATAATAATAATAAAAAAAGAAACTATTATATTATATAACTATATAATTATAACTAAATTGCAGTATTCAGTTTAGTTACAGTAACAAACATCTTTTTGTTTACATTCCCTCTATATGTTTGTACAAATTCTTTCTATTTTTAAGGATTTAGCTTAGGCCTCTCAAGCTTTATTCTGTTCCGGACGTCCACGAATAAGGCTACTGAAATTGAATTGTTTTTACTGTTAAGAGGCTACTTCACTCAGTTGAAAACACCCGATCGCTAATGTTAATGCTATGGGGGAAATATTTTACGAGATATCGGTCGTAATTCAATATTTTTTAAATGTTTTTTTTTTTTTTTTTTTTTTTTTTTGCATTGGGATAGCTGAAGTCATGAATTCATTCTCTATGCAGGCCCTTTTTTACTTTTTTGATTTTGGTTGCAGTTTTATTTTTATTTTATATTTTTTTTTATTGAGGATACTTTTATTTACGAACCGGTTCCGAAAGTGAAAGTATCTGAATAATAAAAACTTGTGATCAAAATCGAAAAAGTACAAAAGGGCCTGTTTTTATTTTAAGAAAAATTTGCATTGTTGTATTTTAAATTTTAATCGACAGTTTTCTTTTCTTGTTTTCCTAAATATTTCACTCGCATTATATAATGTCAACTTCTTTCAGAATAATAATTAAAATATAATGATTAATTTATGTTTACTTAAAAAAGTAAGCGTTTCTGCTTATATTATAACTCTCTTTATATTAAATATTTCAGTGAAAAACTTTCTAAAACTGAAACGTAAACATAGATTATTTTTAAAAAGTCATCGTTTTCTAATTCGGCATTTTTGAAAATGGTTTAATCACCATTTTTTTAAATACATATTTTATATTTTGAACTTCGAATTTGGAGAAGTAACCTTTTTTAATTTTCTAGGTGTAATAACAGCGGCGACATGCATAAATTTAAATCCAAAATATTCACGAATATTTTTGTTTCTCATCAAACTTATTCCATTTTAAAACACACAAGGATAAACGCAAACTTTCCAAGCATTCTATTTTATTTACGTGCTTCCATTATTTGAGAGAAAAGTAAAAACTTTTATAATTCCTGAGATATGTTTTTATTTAAACGGCAGTAGCAACGAAAAAAAAAATCATGAAAACTAAATTGTTTTTCCCCACATTTTTCGCAAACAAATGTACATTCGTGTCTGGATAGTCCGCATTTTAACTTATCTTCACAGAATAACATTATTTAAAAACAAATTCGGTTTTATTTTCCTTTACCTTTGTTTTACCACAGGCGTAACTATTTATTTGTTTCAAATGATGATAGTTTCGTGTGTCTTCAGTAAAAGTGCAGATTACTTCTTCAATTTTTTAAAGACCATTTTTAAAAGTAAGTTTAATTAATTGTATATAAAATTCTATCGGGTTTACAAGCATATTTTATACTGAAAAGTTCACTTGCAAATTCCATGTAATCATTTAGTACATCACTATTATTTTATTCCTTATATGTTCTAATTTAACTGTTAATTACGTTTTTACTGCATACAGTATAGATAAAAATTATTTGAAAAAAGCCACGTGTAAGGTATTATAACTACTTTTGCATTTAATATTTTCCCAATCTAAAACAAATTTATAACAATAATGAACAAGTTACTACTGATTATATGTTGAAAAAATATTTGAAGGGCATATTTATATACATAAATCGCATCCACATTTATGTTTATATCTCTACATTCTGTGATAAAGTGCATTTCTTTCCTATTATTTCATATAAATAAAACTAATTAAATAAACGCCTTTACAGATTTTGTAACAATGAGCCGTTTGAAGCGATTTTATTAATATCTGCTTTTCATTATCAATATTTCATTTTTATAACGTCATTCATTTATATTTTTTACGTTGTTTTATATTCACATCTAAACTAAAGAAAAAAAAATCTAATATATCTTCTTAACAGTAAGATTTGTCTTATTTATTCCACACTGAATTTTCGCATGCCAAAATATATTCAGAAATTGAAGTATAGTGATTTCTTGTACATATTAGTTAAGAAATTTGTACTAAATTGTATGAACTGTATTCCACAGTTTGGGAATTGTATGATCTACGGAAATTATATTATTTTTAAATAGGAAAGTGACACAAACAAATGAAAGATAATAGTGGGTTGTCCGGAAAATTAATCCTCACCGTAAAATTCTTTAATATAATTATTAGACATTTATTTTCCAGTACGATTTTTCCAAACGGCACGAACTTCCCGGTCAACCCAATAAACAAAGTTTGGAAAACATATATTCAATATAGCCTGTTATTGGAGAATTTTTAATTTTTCAAACATGTTTCTATATTTTACGTTTCAGTTTTTCACTTTTTAGGTGCGTTCGTAATTATATAAATATGTAGCACTTATAGTCGTCGTCAGGTCCGTCCGTCTATCTGTCCGTATGTCTACATATAACAGCGCAAAAACTAACCCCACCGAATGTTTCCAAATTTAACATATATAATCGTTGCAGAATTTTCCAGTCATTTCAAGTTTTATGAAAATTGAATCAAAATTTAAAATGATATTAATAAAAGTTTTCTTCATTTTCTGTCATTCGGTCATTTTACATTTTATGAAAAGTGAATCAAAACTGAAAAAGATACTAATAAAAGTTTTGTTCATTCTATTGAATCCTATCGTACGTAATTAATTCAATGATAATCCCATGGTAGTTAATGATTCTAAGTTGCCATGGTGATTACGTCATATTTGAGATGGATGCATATTATTTCCGTATTACTGAATTTAAAAACTGAATTTGTATACTAAAATTGTTTAATTATAGCAATCATATAATCTACTGCCAGTTTTGTGGACAGATGTTTCGGAGAAATAGATACTGAATGGAAAAAAAAAATGGAGTCTAAAAATGGATTTCAGGTTCTAAAATTTTCAAAGCTAGGCTGAAGTTTCCCATTGAAATGTTCAGTAAATGTCAACAAAAGATAAAATGTTGTCAACTTAAAATGTACTTATTTTATTCCAAAATTAATCATATCCTAATAACAGACGATATAATTCATTTTTTCAGTGAAATAAAAGCGATGAATTTTTTACATTGTCTTGTATTGTATATTTGGGTATAGTATATAATTTTAATTTAACAAAATTGTAATTAATTGCTTGTAAAAGTGTATTGAAACTTAATTACATAAAATAAAATTAATATCTATAATATGAAAATCAGCACATAAAATAAATTTTGTATTCATGCATTTTTGCATAAGAGTGCTACAGCTATTGTACCAAGATCTCAATATTTATAAAAGTAGTTATTGTACGAACGCACCACCTCCTTTATCCTGTTTGACGTACAATTTCCTATTTGTTTCTATCTATACAAGAAAAAAGTATTGGTTTCTTAAAGAATTACTACTTCCGTTTTTTGACGGATTTATACGTTTTAGAAGGCCTTGAACACGATTTGGCTGTATTTAGAAAATGTCTGTCCATGATTGTGGGTCTCTATCTGTCTATCTGTATGTGGCACAAATTTTGTGGTCGTTCTAACTCACGAACTACAGCGTAGAATAGGATCAAATGTAATTTTTTCCATCCTTATGTAAACTGGTGCTGATTAGTTTTAGGGAAAATTCCTAAGAGGATGTGTCGCAAATCCATGATGTTCAATATATGTGATGCTTATATTTCTAGTTTCTGTGCAAAAAATTCAACGAAACATCAACTTTAAAAGCGTGATAAATGGAAGAGATTCTCACTCAATTTTGATTGCGGCCATCTAAGCGGGGGTTTCGAAATCCGACGATTTTTTTTTAAATATAGAAAAAAGTTTTTGTTGGCCACAATATACTATTTTTCTTGTTTTCGCAACTACTGCATTCGCATTTTATCATGTCGTCATTTTTTCTCAGAATAACAAAAATGAAAATCGTTTTCTGATGTTTACTTAAACAAAGTGAGTATTTCCACTCATTTTATAACTCTCCCTACATTAAGAATTTTAATGAAAAACTTTCCAAAAGTACACTCACTGAAACGTAAATATAGATTCTTTTTAAAGAGTCATCATTTTCAAAAATGCCATTTTTGAAAAAGGATTTAATCAACGTTTTTAGAATAAGTATTTTATAGTTTGAACTTCGAAAATGGAAAAGTTAGTTTTTGAAATCTTGCAAGTATAATAACAACAACGCGATACATAAATTCAAATACAAAATATTCATAAATTCTTTCCTTTTTCATCAAACTTATTTAAATTCTAAACACAGAAAGAAAAACTCAAACTTTCAAAATATTCTGTTTTATTTATGTGCTTCCATTATCTAGGAGAAAAGTAAAAACTTTTATAATTTCTGTGATATGTTTTTATTTAAGTGGCAGTAGCAACGAATAAAAATATGAAAAATAAATTGTTTTTCCCCGCATTTTTGACAAACAAAACAAATGTATTTTTGAGCCTGGATATTCAGCATTTCCCTTACCTTCCCATAATACCTTATTATAAAACAAATTCTAAGTATTATTTTGTTTTCTCTCAGTTTTACCCCAGGCGTGTAAAAAAAGTATTTGTTTCAAGAAATGTACGTTTTGTGTATATCTTCATTTGAAGAGCAGATACTTCTGTATTTTTGAAGGATATTTCTGAAAGTAAGATTAATTATTTATGTAATTTATCTATCTACCAACGGTAGCATTTTATTCCTAAAAGTTTACATATAAATTTCCTACAGGAGTATTAGTATTATTTTATTACTTGTATATTATCCATATTTCTCATAATTATATTTTTTATTGCAAACAGTGATAAAAAATTGTCAAAATAAGAAAGAATAAGCGTTTAATCAACAACTTTTACATTATTGTATTCCATAATGGTAAATAAAAGCATAATTAGAATAAGCAATGTTACTACTGATTTATTTACGTTGTATACATTACACACACATTCATATTTATTCATATCTAAACATTCTAGGATAAATACAATATATATAATTGTACTCGAACTAATGAGAATGTTTTGATTTTAAACTGTGTAATTTGTCATTAAATATTTCGAGATCTGTTTCAAATTACTTTAATTATGGATATCCCGTATGCAGTTTAGTATACATTTTTCAGAAAAAACTTTTGGCATTTTGAAAAGGTTAAAAAAAGATCCAGAATATCAAAATTTCAGCTTTATAAGTTTGTAAAAGCTCTTAAATTGGTTTAAAATAGGTGGATTAAACTTTGTGCCGTTATATTAAGAATAAATGAACAACGTAAAATAAAAATATATAAAATGACAAACAGCTGTTTCGGAGCCCCTAAAGTTCCATCATCAGTGCCAAATTAAAAAGATTAAAAACCGATTCAAATGTTTAAGCCATGTAAATATGCTTGCGTCTCCGGCACGCGCCCAAGATATGCGTGCGGGAGACGCAAGCGCATATTTACGTTGTTCATTTATTTTTAACTCTTAAATTGATCTTTCGCATCTTGGTGCGAAGGCTGAGATATTAACCCTTTCCGGCACAGTGGTCCCACTCCGGGCACACCTAATTTTAATTCCAAACTTGCATTCGGCACCAAGAATATTTATAAAAATTTTGCTTCTAAAATGAAAGCTTAAATTAAGGAGTTCTTATTTTCTAAAAAAGTCGTTTGTATATTCCGGTGTCAGTCAGTAATTTCTCATTTTACGAACAGAATTTGTTTGTGCCGGAAAGGGTTAAATAAAATCGAATTAGAATACAAAACAAAATACAAATTCAGTATTAGTCATTTACTTATCCTATATTTACGGAAATACTTGTGCGCCAGAAAGTCAAAGTCTATGGATCACTGGTATTACATATTTTCATTGGCATAATGACACTTTGAGCGTAGAGGAAATAAATCATAATTAAAAGTGAAAGTAATACAAGAATGAAGAATCACTGTATTTTTTGACAGATCTTATTGACAGATTTTATGTACAATCCAGCGTGATTTTAAGATAAATAAATATATTTTAATTTTTAAATTATCTTAAAATAAAATATCCCCCAATATCATTCGCTTTTGGTTCTACGTTAAAAAAGGTGTGTATCCTTCAGTTTTCACGATTGTAGGACGAGTAGTTTAGAATGTGCATTACTTTGTCTGTTATTGTTCTTTTTATTAATTGCCTATGATCTGCCTCTCAAACATTACCTAAATATACAGTTATTTTACATTTAGTTGGGTTTTACAATTAAACATTCTATAAAAATACTCAACACACTAAAACCTTCCTCGCAAAACCACCTGCTAAACAGTGCTAAACTTAACTAGCACTTAAAATCCTTTAATTAAAGTGTTATGACATCTTTTTCATGATCAATACAATGAGCAATACATACAATAGCTAAAACAGATTTTCTTCTCTTATTGCACTATCGTTATATCATAAATACTGTGACATATTTTCTGCAATTGAATGCAATAATCAATTCAATTACTTAAAAAAAGATGAAAAGATTCTGATTTTTCTCATTTTATGTTAAAAAGTAGCTGTTAAACAATACAAAGAGATAAATTTGTGCAAATAAACAAGTTTACTTTAAATGAGTAATATATTTCTACACATATTGTATTTTTAAACTATTTTGTTATAAGTTAAATATCTTCTTTTTATTTCTTCCTCTTTTTCTTCTCTTATCATAAATAATGCGGCATTTTTTATGTGACTAAAAGCAAAAATCATCCGTATTACTTAAAAAATGATGAACAATTCTGATTTTTTCTCAATTTATATGAAAATGTAACTGTTACACTAAACAAAGCGATAAATTTGTGCAAATAAACATGTTTAATTTAAATGGATAATATATTTCTACATATATCTTATTTTAAAATTATTTTGTCATAAATTAAATATATTCTGTTTATTTTTCCTCTCTTTCTTCTCATCCTAAATAATGCGACATTATTTTCCTGCGACTGAAAGCAAACATCGATCCTATCAGTTAAAAAAAAAAAATGATGAAATAATTCTGATTTTTATAAATTAATATTTAAAATTAAATGTTACACTAAACATACAAAAAATTTTTTTGCAAACAAACATATTTAATTTAAATGAGTAATATATATCTTTATATATCTTTATATATTTAATATATATCTTTATATATCTTTATATCTTTAATATATATCTTTATATATCTTTATATCTTTAATATATATCTTATTTTAAAACTGTTTTGTCATAAAATAAATATCTCCTCTTCATTCTATGAAAGAAAATGTCTCAAAATATATCGCCAAGAATATCCATCAAATATTCAAAGTGACATGGACGTGAAATAATAGAAGCCACTTGCTAAACCACTGTTGACTCCATGCTTTATTCCCTGGAAATACGATCCCCCAGTAAAGCAAACAGATGGTAAAAATGAGTGGTTGGGGGTGTTTTAGGATAAGAGCGATAACAGAGTGGCATAGAGTTTGTTTATCATGTTTAAGGTATCATATTACTTATTCCACAAACATTCTAAATAAGGTTAATATAGGCATTTAGGTTCCATCACTTAGTGATGTCTTTTTCTTTTAATTTGCGGAATAGGTTTATCTTCTCTGATTTCAAACATATTTGTTATTTTATTAATCATTTCTTGTAATTTTATGTTTTAGAAAATGTTATAACATTTACAATGACCCAATTTATTTTTTTCGACAGATTTATTAAATAATATTTTTTATGTACATGTTCTTTTGAAATATATATATATATATAATATAATAATAATATCAAGTTATATTGTGTATTTGCGAGATCCTAAATTTAACCCCTTAAGAACCATATTCAATTTAGTGATAGTTTCCTGAATAACATATTTATTCAATTTCGTCAAAAGTAATTTATGTCATTATTTTTAAATACACGTGAAATATTTAATTACATGTGATGTAAGGGGATGATATAATGGTTTATTTATATTATAACAAAGAGAAGTAAGGCTTGAAGTTCCAATCTTCGTCGCACAGGGAAACTAATAGGGTTCTTTTTTACACGTAACGCCATCTATTCTGTGCGAAAACAATCATTCCTATAAAGCCCGTACAAAACAAATCACAATAGCAATTAGCGACGTAAAAAAAAACAGATGCTTAGAACATTGCAGTCTGGACTTAAAAGGAGGACGTACGCACGTACGTCCTGGTATTTTAAATAGAAGAGTTCATGATGTATGTAGGTACGTCATGCTGCTTAAGGGGTTATACAATGTAATGTCTTCTAACGAAAATAATTAAAAATGAATTTCGTGGCCGCAAATCTGGGAAGATGCTAAGATTTTTTATTGCTTCAAAGCATAAAAGGAATTTTTCATATTTTATTGCAGTATCTCCGTAGTTACTATCTCCATAAAACTTTAAAAAAAAAAATCATTGTTTTCCCAATTCAAAAATTATCCAGGAACTTTTGAAATTGTTACACTATTTGTTTAATCTTAATTAATCATTTATTAAAACGTTATTAATCATCTTTTTTTCTCTCTCTCTTCTCTATCGAATTTCTCTTTATATTATAGCATGCGCTTCGAAGTAAATTAATAATATGAAAAAAAAAAAAAAAAAAAAAAAAAAAAAAACTCTCGCATTTTTTAAATCCCCCTCCTACTTTTATAACCGAAGAAATTTTAGAAAAGATGCGCAAAATACTCGAGTAAATACGGTATTATGGAACTATTTATTTAGTTCTTTAAATAACGTTTATCATACAAGAAAAGAGTTTAAATCTTTAAATAAATATTAGAAACAGTTTAGGAATGTAAATATTTGCCAGGTATATGGTTCGAATGAAAATATTTATTTATAATTTGTAATTATTTATAAATTTTAATTACTCTTTTGTAAATGTTAATAGACATCAGAATCAAATCCTATTATTCAAACTGGGCAGATATTTTCCCACCTGTTTTTATTTTAGTACTTTTTCATAAGTTTTTATTATGGCCTTGAAACTCTTCTTGAAAACTAATGTGAAAGATCATGGCCAAATTTTGTAGAGGATTCGCTAATGGTAACAATTTGAAAAAATACAATATTTCGTATATTTATTTATTTTACTTATAATAACATAATATAATATAATACTCTGAATACCTTAAATTACAGTATGTATATTAACGTTTTAAATCATTTTTCATTGTTTTGGTACATACATTTTAATAGTCTGTGTATATAATAATTCTCTTTATGTAGTACATATCTGATTGATATAATTTCTAAAATCGTTCCATAAAATTTATATTCATTTAGTGGTTTTAGGGTTTAGAGATTTTTTTTTTAATTATTGAAGAGAAATTCGTTTTACTATCCCTACAGATAATGGAAAATTTTGTCGAGAACAATGTTATTAATTTCAAAAAATATTCATGAAAAGAAAATAATACTTATTTCGGAAGTATTAATATTCTATTATTTCTATTCTGAGGTCAATAAACTATCACCAGTACACTGTTAAATAAACATTTTGTGCTGGGTTGATCTAACGTTTGGTGCTACAGTAGCTGTAATCATAAGTTGGTAAAATCGCGTTCCAACATTTGGAACATTTGAACCAACAGTTAAACCATAGCTCCAATTGTTGGAACAAATTTTCACCATCGTACGGTTGCAGCTACTGCAACACCGAAAATTGGTTCGACACAGCACAAAACTTTTTAACAGTGTATGGTTCTTCGTTTCAAGAGTTGTATAAAGTATTCTTTAGATAATACGTAGAGTATTGTGTATTGCATTTAGAGATGTTAGACATCTAATAGTGTTTACTAAACTCAATATTTTCACAGACATACTTTATTTGAAAACACAAATTTTTGCTTAACGTCTTTTGCATATATCATACTCCTACACATATACAAAACAGAGCAGCAAAACGTGAGGCAATATTGAACTTGCTGCGAGTTTACATATTCGCGTTTCAGCAAATATAAGCAAGATAACATTCATTAAGAAATAACATCTTACACATAAAGAAATGGTGAATATAGTAGGAGTAACGATGGATAATGCAGAGGAAATAACTATAAGGGTGATTATATTGTTTATAAAATAAATATTTTGTTTTTTATGTTCAAATACTACAATTTTCAACGAAAGAAATTTGTTAAAACAGTCTAAGGTTTAAAAAACAATGTTATTAAAGATGAGACGAGTTCAGCCTCTGCCGAACCTGGACCGGAAACGGGTTCGGCCTCAATTTTTATACCAGTCTTTAGTCTCACTCTGAAAAAGAACATTTTATTTATTTACATATTGGAAAAGAAATAAAAAACATTCTATTTGAGAAACAAAGTGTAGTCTAAGTTTCTTAAAGTGTTTTGCAATCCTTTGAAAAACAATTTAAAATTGCATTCAGTTGTCATTGATGATATATATTCTAACTGATTCTGAAGCATTTGCACGGTCAGTGTGTAACATATAAGAGATGTAGGATATTTTTTGTCTACCATCGCTTTCTGTTTGAAGTCCTTTTCCAGAATTACTGCAACACAGAACTCATGACTCTATGTTATAACTGTACTTGTTGTTTTGCGTCTATCTCTCATAAAATGCGCAACTTCTGCATATTTCCACTGACGGTTGGGTATTAATAACAAATTTGCTATTTTAAAGATATTTGCAAAGGCATGGAAATCCCGAAACGTTATAATGAGGGAGTATTTAGTACTTTAATACCTTTTGCTATGTAAAAAGAAATTTTTAAATGAGAAAATCAATCTTAAAACAAGAACGAAAAATGATGCATAAAGCATAAAATATGTAACACTTTCCAACACTTCCAAAATAATTTACAAATCTTTAGTGTTTAATAAGGTGAAAGGTATAAAGTATTTAAAAACACACTTTCAAAAATTACAACAATATTCGGAAAATATCGGAGTTATTTTGTGCAGCCTTGAATATGATCTATAGATTTGAATATATATATAGACAGGTTAATGTTATTTCAGTTAGGAATCGCGTATGACAGTTTAAAATATCCGTTCTGGAATTTCCATCAATAAGGGTAAATATACTCGAGAACTTTTGTACTGTCCTGTATATGATCCATAGAATAGAATTTATACGCACCAAGTAACAGACAAAAAATCAGTTAAGGGGACAGATCACCTTTAAAATGGTCAAAAATTCAATTCCGAGGTTTTGATGTCAGTAAATAGTGCATGTTATTCTGAGTAAAAAGGTACCAATGTTTTTCAGAGGCGATAATTATTGACGAAGATATAAAGTAAAACGCAATCGTCATTCTTTGTTTTTGAATGGAGAGTGAAAACTTTAAATGCATTTAATTCACAACAATGATTTTCAAACTTGCGCACACGATTTCTCCAAAAATAATTTAGATAGAACCTCAAAATTTTTCAAACTCATTAATGTTGTAACAATGAACAAAATGAACTAGAATCTTTTAATTTGGTCAATAAATTAAAAAATAATTAACTGTAATTCATCGAAAAGCGCATTCAAAATGCGTTTTTAATTTAATTACAGTTAATAAATAATAAACAGTAATAAATAAATAAACAGTAGAAATATGTTTTAAATAATAATATTTGTCGTGGATACGATTAAAACGAAAATGTATAATAATAATTTGCAAATATTTATAAATTTTAAACTAATCTTTTTGTAAATATGAGTAAGTATTTGCAAAACTATAATAGAAAAGGTATTTTTATTGAATTTTTAATCTTTATATTTATCAATCTCTAAACCGTTTGAAATTACAATATGAATATTAACTTGTTAAATCATTTTCCACTGTTTTGGGAAATGCATTTAAATATTCTCTTCCTATACACATATTTCTGATTCGAAGCATTTCTGAAACAATCCCATAGAATTTCTATGCGTTTGCAGATATAGGGATTACAGAAGCATATTTTAATCAAAGAGAAAATTGATTTATATGTCCCTAAAGATAATGCAAATTTTTTTGTAGAACAATGTTATTGCTATCATAAAATATTCATATGAATAATAATGATTATGAAAATATATATATTTTGCCAAAATTTGGGCTGTAATTTATGAATAATACATATTTAGGAAGTTGAATAATAATATTCTAGCAATTCTGCTGTGAATAAGAGAAACCATCTGCAACATGGTTGCTCCTCTGAAAATTTGTATAAATTATTTACTTTTGTAATTAAATTTCGAGCATTGTGTACACAAGTTTTATCTTCTTTAAGAATCGCTAAAACAGTTTTAATATTATCAATTCTTGTATAGACCTGTTAAGTTGAAAGAACAATTTTTTGTCTTTTATCATTTGGATATTATAACACTCGCACATATTGACTGAGCAAGTCATGTGAAAGAATACTAAATATGCGATGAACTTTTCACGCGCGAGTTTCAACAAAATTACGCAAGAGAAAATTCATCGGGAAATTGTATCGTAGAGATAAAGAAACACCAATTTTAATAAAACTAACGAAGGATATACAATCTCAAAAATAAAAAAAATCCGTTAATTGAACACATTTTTTCGTTGGTTATATTTTGTTAAAACTCAAATATATCCGCTTTGTTTTGCTTCCCATATTCCCCGAAAATAATAGAAAATCCCTCAATGTAACGTAAACATTACGGGAAATCTACCAATCTAAAGCTGCATTTTCGTCAAATTAACCAGTCAAAAGCCAGATCAGAGCATTTCACCATAACAAAATATGGTCATGAAAAGCTATCATTAGTACAGACTTACTTACATAAAAAACTCACACTTAAAAAGAACATCTTCATTCAATGATTGAATCCTTCTCCTTAGGCTAAAATAGGCCAGAAGCCAGGCTAAAATAGGCCAGAAGAATATTCCAGGGCAGAAGCAGGCTTCCTGTTTATGTATGAAATTTTACTAGAACAATTTACTAATGAAGTTTTATCAGTTGCATAAATTTCTCGTGGCTTCTTCTGCGAATGCAAATAGTTGTTTATGAGAAAAAATCATCAACCAGAATGAAATGCACTCAAAAAGTTTACAAAATGTTAACATTTAAAATATTTTCTTTTATGATAGGCTGTAATAAATGTAATCTAATTCTAATCGATTTTCAACAGAAAAACTCTATTTAATAAATCTTATTAATTATAATTGCAATGTTTTTTTTTTTTACTCTATAAGTACGTGCATATTTATGTCAGTCGCTAGATATTTTCTGGTAAAAAAGCAGTTGTATTATTTTTATATTATTGAAGAGAAAATAACTTTATGGGATTGGATGCAAAGTGTTTGAGGTAAAAGACTGTTTTACTTATTTTTCACGTGCATACGAACTTTCTTATTCCAAATCTTACAACATGTAAGATTCATAAACCAAAAGCAATTACAACGTTGTAACGCACAAATAAGAAAATTGCATTAAAACCGCATACGGCCGTTTCAAGGATGCATCGATCCCCTTCCTCAGTGCGGAAAAAAAAGGATAAAGATGAGTTTAAAGAACCCCTTGGTTATAGCCCCGAGTACTGGCTTGAATGAAATTGCTAAAGCAACAGTTTATACATACCAAAAAAATGACGTAGTTGACCGGAAATAACTGAAAAAAGGAGTCACTGCGCAGGATCCCTCCACACGTGCGAGGTATCAGGTTATCTGATATTCCATTTCGCCCTATTGTTTCCAATATCGGTACTGCGTCATACAAGCTAGCTAAATTTTTGGTTTCCAGATTTTCCCACCTCATGGTTAATAATATTTATATGTCTAAAAACTCGATTCAATTTGCAAATAAAATTCGTACCATTAATCCAACAGGTTATACTATGGTTTCTTTTGATGTTAAATCTCTTTTTACAAATGTTTCAGTACAAGGTGCTTTAGATTGTTTAAGAAATAGATTGGATGAGTTTCACTTTTTTCAATATGAAATTGATAACTTGATTGCTTTAACCAGCATTTGTTTGTCACAAAATACTTTTGTTTTTCAGGGTACGTTTTATAAAATGTCGGAAGGTGTAGCTATGGGTAACCCTTTAAGCCCAGTCTTAAGTGATATATATATGCATTATTTTGAAGTTAAATTATTTTAATTAATTCAATTCCCATTTTATACACACTGTAAAAAAAAAATCCGTCAAATTTACGGCAAAAACTGCAGGCAGCAATGTTGCCAGCAGTTTTTACGTAAAAATAGCAGTAAAAATCGATGTAAATTTTATCGCATATTTTCCGTCATTTCAACGGTTATAAATGTAGTAAATTTCACAGCCATTTTTCCGTACAAATTACCACAAAAAGTTCTGTAATTTTAACAGTCCTATTTCCGTACAAATTATCACAATAGCTGCTGTAATTTTAAAAGCCATATATTTTTTTTAAATCATTGATTTTAATCAACTTTCATTTTTAGATGACTATTAGAATAGTCATAAAGTTCATCGCTTGTTTGAAAAACATTGGAATTCATTATTTTATGTATAGAACTTCAATCCCATATAAAACATTTCTTTACTGCTTTGTATATGATATATATAAGAATTCAGAATTTATTAATAGGAATTTTTTTAATGTGGCAAAACTGAGACATCAAATACTCATTATAATACTATGTTTAAATACATTATATATAGAGAGGGTATATTTGTAGTACTAAAAAAAGAAACACTTCAATTCTGAAGGGCGAGAAGAATTTAGATAATATATATATATATATATATATATATATATTAGATAATTGGACTAGAATTACAAGCTTACGTTTATCTAATACAAATATAAAATACCATTTGTAATTAAACACTGATATATAAACAATGCAGGCTCCTAAGCGTAAGTCAAGAAACACGCCATTTTGCTCGCTTTCGCCGTCGCGCGGGAAAGAGCACGTACTTTTGAATAGAAGTTCCTTGCGCAGATCATGCTAGTAAAATGTCTTTCCGCGCAGGCGCCGATTAGAAAATGAATGATGTGATCTGATTGGTTGTTCGCATGAAAGGATTTTGAAAGCGAAAACGCTGGTTAAATCTACTGTTATATTTGCGGTATTTTCACATACGGAAATATTACGTTGCGATTTACTGGAATAAATGCAGTGGATTTGACAATCATTTTTTACAGTGCACGTTACGTAGATGATTCCTTTGCTTTACTTGATTTATTTAAATACAATATTAATGCTGTACTTGATATATTTAATTCAATTGATCCATGTATCCAGTTTACTTTCGAAGTTGAAGCTCAACAACATCTAGCTTTTCTAGATGTCCTAGTTATTCGTAATGATTGTGAATTTTTGACAACAGTTTACCGTAAACCTTTTGCAGTAAGTTTACCCCCTCATTATAGATCCAGTCATCCCCCACATCAAAAATTAGCAGCTTTCAATACACTTGTTTTCCGTGCACGTAAAATTTGTTCAAATTCAGAGTTGTTTAATAATGAAATTAACTATATTAAAGCAGTCGCTATCGATCGTGGATTTAATTTGAATATAATTAACCGTATTTTATCTAAACCTCCGACAAACACTGATTCTGTTCCAGCTAATAAAGAATTTAAAAATGTTATTGTCTTACCTTATTTTCATAAAATAAGTACACACATTTCTCGTATTCTAAATAGGTTTAGTTTCAAAGTTGTTTTCTCTCCAACCAATAAAGTTTATTTCTCCAGCCTTAAAGATCCAATTGAAGAACATAATACCTGGGGCATTTACAGAGTTTTTTGTGAATGCGGCCTCTCTTACACAGACGAAGCATGCTCTTAGAATTAGGCTGAAAGAACACCAAAATTATGTTAAAAAGAAGGAGTGTGAGAAATCTACAATAGTTAAACATTGTTGGGATTGCAACCACAGGTTTAATTATTCAGAAGCTAAAATTATTCAAAAATGTAATTCAGTTATAGATCTCGACTTTTACGAATCTTAATTTATTCACAAACATAGTTCATCCTTGGTGAATGATATGACTAGCACCCCTTTTCTCTCGCACGTGTGGAGGGATCCTGCGCAGTGACTCTTTTTTTCAGTTATTTCCGGTCAACTACGTCATTTTTCTGGTATATATAAACTCTTGCTTTAGCATTTTCATTCAAGCCAGTACTCGGGGCTATAACCGAGGGGTTATTTGAACTCATCTTTATCCCTTTTTTTTCGCACTGAGGAAGGGGATCGATGCATCCTTGAAACGGCCGTATGCGGTTTTTAGTGCAATTTTCTTATTTGTGCGTTACAACGTTGTAATTGCTTTTGGTGTATGAATTAAAATTCGCACAAAGTATTCGATCTATGCTTAACATGTAAGATGTTATATTAGAACCACTCGTTAGCCATATGATTCATTAATATCCCAGTTCTTTTCATAGTTGACATTTTATTGAAAGCATAAAATGTATATTGTGCATGTATAGTTTTTTATTCTGTTCAATTCTCTGAAAATTAGTTATGTTAGGAGTTTTATTAACTATTGTCGTCTACCGCTTATTTTTTGTAGTATTGTGCATTTAAATAAGCCTTCAATGTTTACAGATTTCTCTAATGTATTTGTTATTTTTAGGATATAAAAAATGGAGTGTATGATAGATGAAATACAAACATTTGTCATTTATTGTAATTTATGAATTTATTGGAGGAGCAAAGACAGCTAAAGCAATTTGAAACATTTGTGCGTCCACTGGGAGAAAGTAATTGGATTAAAACAGGGCAAAAAATTGTTCTAGTTTTCAAAAATGCTCATCTTGACGTTAAGATTTGCACAAATTCAGAAAGATGATCACGTTTCGACGATCATACACCTAAAAACAGCACCAGGATTGAAAGAAAATGACAGATAATTGACAAAGTAAGATTAATTTTTCTGTGTGTTTAATGAGAAAAAAATTTAATAATTAACTTAAATTTAACTTATTAGGAATAACTTAATTGTATTAACTTAACAATTAGTAATTTCCATGGGCATGTTTTTTCTATTTATTTATTTACTTGCTTGGATTTTTTTCCAGGGGATAGGAACGCTGGTGTCTTGCCGCACGCAGTGTTCTCTACTCTGATAATATGTCCACTATCCGTAGAATTTTAACTGTAATTTTGCATGCCTACCCCGTACTTCTGATTAAATACTCCACCATACACCTTGACAAAATACAGCATCATAATTATCCATTGCTAAAGTCAGAATATTAAGTTTATGCAAAAGTGCGAATAGTTTTTTTGATCTAATAAAGAAATTTAATTTAATATTAAAAGCACAGAGTGTCAATTATCTGTCATTTTCTTTCAATCCTGAGATTGGTTTTTTGGTGTATGAATTGCGGAATTTATATGATCATCGAAACTCGATCATTTTTCTGAATTTGTGTAAACCTTAAACGTGAAAATAAGCATCTTTGAAAACTATGAAAAAAATGTGCCTTTTTTTAAAGAGATATTACTTAATAGGTTAAAATAAAATACATTTTGAATAAAGGCAATTAATTGAAATATAGAAAACTGCCTTAGGAAATAGTAATTTTAATAATCTATTATACAAATATATGATCTTCATCAGACTATCATTTACATAATAATCATTTTCATCAACATCAATCGAATTTCTTCTACTCGTCAATTTTTCTATCACATGCTCTTAGAATGTTAATGTAATATCAAAATACATTAGTCACATAGAAGTCATCGTAATATCGTTATCACGATGTGAATGAATAATTTACATACTCTTGAGAATAACACAAGTTTCTCGCACTTTTATAACCTCTTTTTAAGGAGATGCATTCATTTATTTTCACTCATGTTAATTTTTTAAAAAGTAGCAACCATATGATCACTATGTATATACTTTTCCTTTTAATTTATATAGCATTGAACACACCAGTTTGTTTTAGATTAACCTGTATATTCTTCACATACCTTTGGAACAAAGTAGTCACTTCCATATCTCGCTATCATGACATTGAATGCATAATTTGCTTCTGCTTGACATTCTTGTAAATTCTCCATTTTTTAAGACACTCATTTATTTATTTTCATTACATGTAAAGTTTCTGAAATCAAGCAATTATATTACACTATCTATAAAATCAACTTTTTAATATAGATAATATGCCGATTGGTTTTACATTAACTTGCATAATCTGGATATTCAAATTTTCTAGTACAATCATTCCTTTCACGTACAATTTTAATTATACCTATCTTACATGTTTTTTTTTTTTTTTTAATTAAGAAATAACTGCCTTTGGGAGTTTCTGAAATATATTTCAGTCATGTTGAAAATTGCTTTATCATCCCTAAAGATTGCATTACTTGGTGTTGAAAGCTAGTAGTGGATATAAGAATTAATTATAACAGTATTACATATTTTGATGATTAAATAATAGCAACTCACTTGATTGAATTGCAAATCTTAAAAATACAGAATTATACACTGAGGAAAATGATATTTTCAAATCTGAGTAAATCGATGTTTTCATTTTGTTATAAAACTGTTTGTTTCATATATGACGACTCAGTGTTTTCAATTATGAAATAACAGAAATACTCAGTTACAAACAAAATTACTTTTTATTCGAACTTTTTATTGAAACATGGACATACTCAAAAATGAGCATATCGAAATCAGTTCGTACATTTTTGAAAAATGGATATACTAAAAAATGATTACGGTCAGTTGATACTCATTTTTGAAACATGGATATACTCAAAAACAGAAGAGTCAAGCTCCCACTAATCTTCCGTAATATGTAGATTAATTTGACCCATTTTAACAACGTTTCGAACCAGAAAATTTATTTGATGAATCTTTATTTATTTATTTTCAGATTTCTAAATGGAATATATTTAATTTCATTTCTTAAACAAATTTCTGGTGTGGAACGTATTAATCCTGGGTCAAATTAACCCACATATTACGGAATATTAGAGAGAGCTTGACACCTCTGCTCAAAAATGATTAGGGTCAGTTCATACTCATTTTTCAAACATGGACATACTTAAAAATGAGCACATAGAAGTCAGTTCATATTCATTTTTAAAACATGGACATATTTATATATGAGCACATGATGTTTTATTCTTGAGTGTGTGCATATTTTCAGAAATAAGTATATACATGTTTCAAACTTGAGTAATTTTGATTCGGAGGCATTTTGACTATGTGACATACTCATATTTGAGTAGTTTTCACTCAGTTTTGAAAATGTCGTTTTTAGAGTGTATATTTCTATTATTAAGGCCACTTGGTAACTCTTTTTTTTCGAATTTCAGATTCTTATTCAGATTTTCTTTAACATCTCTAGAACAATTGTTTCCAAATCTGATATATAATATAGGACATGTAGTTAATTTTGCATATCTCTCTTTAACATCTTTTTTCTGTAAATGAAACGTTTAAACTCATTTTTCTCAGTTCCTAATTTTTCCATATTCCTTATGAAATCAAAAGCTTCCATATTAATTGAGAAAATTGTCTAAAATTTTTTTTCACCTTTATATTCTATGAGTTATAACTAAATATCGATCTTTGGAATTTTTGTTGACCAAAAAATCTTAACTTAAATATATTCGATTTTCATAGTTTTATTCCATATACAAACATTTATTCTTTTTTTCATCTAATCTTTGTATCAAATATCCGACACATAGGTTTGTAGAATAAAGTAACCTGAGTTTAAGATTAAAAAAAAATACTAGTTTGAAGTGGAAAAAAAAGTAGAGAAAATTTTAAATTGAGAAAAGAAATTCAATTAAAAAAAATAATTCATTTATTAGCAATTTAAGGCATTTTATTATCTGTAATGATTTTGTTTTATTGAAAAATAATCTAAAAAAAAATAATATAGTAGCTATTTACAGAATTAAAATTATTGGTACCTAGCCCCCTTAACAATATTATCTGATTTTGCATGATTTGCATTTTTACGTTCCTCTAAATTTTAAATATCGCAATATACTCAATTGCAGAGCAATATTTATGACTAAGACTTGTTTCATATGTAAGTTTAAAAATATCATAAAATAGCATTGATTTGGATTATTTTATCTTTTTGTACTTAGAAATTCAAATATTTCAAATGATGCACTGAGAAAAATGACATTTTCAAATCTGAGTAAATCGATGTTTTCATTTTGTTATGAAACTTTTTGTTTCAAATATGACTACCCAATGCTTTTAATTCTGAAATACCAGAAATACTCAGAATATTGAAACATAGACATACTGAAAACTGAACGCATTGAGGTCAGTTCATACTCATCTTTGAAACGTGGACATACTCAAAAATGAATAGAATAAATATAATAAATTATAACACCTTATAATAATATATTTCTTTTAAATGCTAAAAGGTGTAAATTAACAACATAATACAAATTAAAATAACTTTTATTAGGTTGTTTGATATGTTTCGAATCTTTCCGAGTCATTTTCAAAAACAAATGAACAAACAGCACGGGCTTTGAAGTTATTTAAAATGCCATCATTTAATTTTCATGTACTTTTTTAAAAATTATGCACGTTGTCTTTTATTTTTATTTGGTGGTTTATTTTCATATCTATAACCATGGAGTAACTCGATAATTGCACGGGCTTTGAAGTTATTTAAAATTCGATCATTTAATTTTCATGCACTTTTTAAAAAATTACGCACGTTATCTTCTATTTTTACTTGGTTGTTTATTTTCATATCTGTAACCGTGGAGTAACTCGATCCACAATTTCGGTAAGTTAAACGATGTCGTATCGTTACATATTGTATTTTTGCGTGTTAGTATCTCTATGGTTTCTCTTATTATGGATGGATATTATAGACTGGAGGGAAAAATTATTTTACTTTAATGGAAATTTATTTGAATGGTTTCTTCTTGATTTAATCTTTCCAGGGCTGTGGTTTTTCTATTATACTTAATATCAGCTATATGTCCCTTTTTTCTGTAACTAAATTTCCTACTGGTCATGCCAATATAGTAATTCTTGGATCCATCTTCTTTAATAAAAGGTATTTCATAAACTCCTGAATAATTCTGAAAATTAATTTGGTCAATTTTAAAAATTTACCCAATTTATTTTCAGAATTATTCAGGAATATAAATATAATACACATATAATACACATAAATATAATATACATAGAAAAATAAATACCAGCATTAAAAATGATAAACTCATTCTACAAAGCATTCATCTTCATATTTAAAAAAAAAAAAAATCAATGCTAACACTAAATATTTCAGAATAGAAAATACTTAAATATCACCAATATAATCTTTCACGGCATTAGAAGGATTTATTTTTAGAGTTATTAAATATTTTATATCTGTACATACAAAATTATTAATTTTAATTATTATTTTATGCCAGCAAATATTGTAAATAGAACACGAATAGTACTTTTTTCTGCTGAGTGACAGTGTGTCCAGGCTAGAACTCGAATTCAGAATCTTTGGTTTTAATTTCCAATGCTCTTCCACTTGACCTATCTGGCCGACATTCCAGCCAGCACAATTCATTCATACAACCATATTATATTGACATTTGGTCTATTATGTAAAACAGCTTGACAAAATAATCCAAGAAATGATCAAAAGAAATCCAATAAATGATGGATACGTTTATTTTTAGTAGATGTTTAATAAATTTTATTTAGTAATTTTTGCATATATGTATACTATAAGAAAAAATTAAAAAATAATATATTTATAATTTTTTATATATCTTTTAAAGCTAGACTTGTTTAATAAATTGGTTGTTATTAAAAAATACTAGCTGCAAAAATATGTGTATGTTTTACACTCTAAAAATATAATTCTGTTCTTCACAGAAAATAAAAATATCTATTTCATTCTAAATTTCACATTAAATGATCCCAGACTTTCTTTCCTAAAACATCGTAAAAGCGATAGCGTGTTTCTTACATTCAAATATTATATGTTTTTCTCCTTGCTTGAGTTAAATATTTTATCGTAATATTTTGCCTTAAATAGAAATGAATATATGTTCTATTTAACAGCTTTGAGAAATATGTTCTCTGGCCCATTAAACAAAAATATATAAAGTATCCTATCATTTAAAAGACTTTATCTGATAGCCGAGACATCGCAATTTACAGTGCATATTTTATTTTAAAAAGTACTTTGCATCATAAAAATTATACTATTTCTTAAAATAAACTATTGTATATTACCAAACATCGTAGATGAAAATCTCGAAATTAAAATATGAAGATGTAATTAAGATACTTTTAACATACTTTTTGACTTTTTGAACAGTTTTGAATAGTTAAACGTGAGATGATGACTGAAACCTGTGAAAGGTAAATTCTATTCTACACATTTTAAAATCGTTTCACAAAAGAATGATGTATTCTGCGCATTTAATATTATTTTTGTTCTACTTTTAGAATGAATGTCATAAATATTTCATAGTTTAAACTGCAAGTTTAAATATAAAAAGGCGTTTTTTTTTTTTGTGATAACCGCAAAATATATACATGACTCTCTTCCATTTACTTGATTAATTTTAAATATGATCGTGCTCCCATGTAACAAAATATGTTACGGATCTTATCTGAAAAGCTATTTTCAAAATGGCTCAAAAGCATAAGAAGAATGCTTCTAAGGAAGGCACTGATTGCTTCCTAAATATAAATATATCTTTCATACAAGGTAAATTTGTACTACGAAAATGTTTTACAACTAACATAAATGAAGTGGGGTGATGCATTTAAGATATTCACGCCATTCATTAGGTTAATATATAAGCAATAATTCGCTCACGGGTAAGAACTTATTTACTGAATTCTCATTTCGTTTAAAAGATCTTGTTCATTGAATGTTTGATAAACAATCTCAAAATGACTGTGGTTCATATACTTTTATACATCAGTGAGGTTTTTCTTTAATTCCAAACTTATTTACTGCATTCCCATTTCGTTTAGAGAAAAAATGTTTATTGCATGCATGTAATATAATCACAAAATGCGTGTTCTTCATATATATTTTAGACATAAGTAAATATTTTTTATTCCGAATAAACTTGCAAATGAAGATAGCTATATTTAAGTAATTGAGATAACGATATAGAATAACGACTAGTTTTGATCTGATTCAAGTGATAGCAATACATTCAGTAGTAAAATGTGAATAATAACTCAAGAAATATCATAAAATTACTTTGCTAATAACAGAAATGAAAATATGTTATATTTAGCAATTTTGCGAGACATTTTATCAACAAAAAATAACAAAAGTTTAAACAAAAAATATGAAGAATCTTATATTTAAAAGATTTTAAATTGCTAAGATATCGTAGTTCATAGTTCAATCTTCCTTTTAAAATTTCTCTGGATAATAAAAATAAAAATTGTCTTCCGAAAATGTCATTTTTATTATCAAAATTTTAAAATAAATATATCACAAATACGATATGAAAGGTATAATTAAGATATCTTGACACACATTCCTAAACAGAAAAGACTGAGTGTGACAAGTCAACTACGATGCTTGAAATGTATTTAATTTTATCGTATTTTAAAATCATTTCGGACTAGTACTTGTGTACGCAGGATAATAAATGTATTTTCTGTTCTAACTTTAAAATAGATTATTTAAAAATTTCATACTTAAACTTTCTTCATAACAACAAATGATAACGCGTGTTTAATCAGATACAAAAAATAGCGGTAAAAAATAGTTGTTCGTTACTCCAAAGTCTAAAGCGCCCTCTATCGACATTTTCTAAACTTTTCATTTTTTAAACATTCTTTAAAATTTATTTTTAAGAAAATACTGACATAAAGAATAGTTTTAGCGAAAACCGCAAACGAATCGACCAATTTTTCCGTTTTTTATAATTATTTGAAATTTTGGACACTAAACTTTAATGGCGCCTATCTCCTTCTGAAGACGTTTGGGACCCCCAGTTTCCTATTTAATATTGTTTGTCTTGATGTGTAGTATAACCCATTAAAGTTTTGCCCAAGAGTTTAGATTCACCCTGTATATGTTAAAAACATTGTTATTTGAAACAATTAGCTTTTTCTTCAAAGAAAATAAATTTCTATTAACTTTAATTAATATAGCTAAAGTTGAGTGATGAAATAAAAAAGTACATAAATATATTCATAGTATCTTCGGAAATGTAAGAGGTACTTTACTTTTCCATACATTTAATAAAACTTTTGCAGAATGTGTGATACATAATCTCAAAATGCTTACTATTGAAAATGTTAATATTTCAAATGAAAAAATGTGCATTTATGAGTAATTTTATTTCAAATAGGGCTACATTTATGGAACTGAAATACTGGCACAGTATAAACACGGTGCGGGATTTGATGCGACAGAAATAAAGTACTGCAAAATTTTAAAGATAGACATAGAAAGTTAAAAAAGGAAACTCATGAAAGGTTTAGAATTATAAAGTTGAAAAGCAGTAAATAATTTAAACAAAAATATATTTAATTTGCAAGATAAGATAAATTGTCGCCTGTATATCCCATAATTGCACCTGATCTACGAATGGTATTTTATACTTTGTATTCCTAATTCAATTACATAATTAAACCAAAATTCTGTGACTCACTTTGTATTTTACTCGTAAGGTAGACAACCAATATCGTAATGTACCTTGATCAGAATTTTTGGTATATGGGGATGAAGCCACAGACTAAGCGTACTGATTCATTAATATTGCATTAATGAAACACGTTTGAAAATTTTGTCTTAGAAGATTCATTATCTGAAGAATTGTACTTGAAATTATTACAAAATATCACAGGTGAAATTTTATACGCTTTACTCATATCCGTACACTGTTAAAAATTTGCCGCAAACTGTCCAGTCATTCGACCGTTTTTATAGAAAACGGTTACATAACCGTAATTGAACAGTTATTGATACGTAACCGTAATCTGGTAATAATATGGTCAGAATAGAGTTAAATTACGGTTATGTGACCGTTTTCTATAAAAACGGTCGAATGACTGGACAGTTTGCTGCAAATTTTAAACAGTGTAGTATATTCCTTGAAGTTATTCCTTGCACCTAACAAAGTGAAATGTATAACATTCTTAGAAATTGCATTAGGGTTATAATTGATATAATAATAATGTTGAATGGCTTCTACTATTGATAGCCCTCATTCCGTTGAATATCATATTTTACGGTTCCATAAATAAATCAAATGTCTACAACAATATCAACAAACTTACTGGATCTTCGTCATTGTTTTACATATACTCGCAAACTGTGACTCCACTCTTTTTTGGATATATATGAAATGTATTTTATATGTATGAAATACATTATGGCTACACTGAAAGGATATTAATGTGAGTTCGATGATATTACTTAATTTAGAAAAAAAACGGCTAGAATTTACATTTAAAAATAAAATATGGCACTGGCATCATGACAATCAGAACTTAAATTTAGACACATTATCTTTGAACTTGAGTAAGAATGTACGTGTAAAACAGCAATCTGTGCTTCGGTAGTTTTCTAATAAGAACTGACATCTGTTCGCAACGTTACGTCTTGGTACGTACGAACGTCAGCTAAAAATGACTTTTCAACCAGTGTTCGAAGACATGGAATTAATAGCATATATAGTGATAGGAAAATCACGCAACTCAAACTTCTAAAAATATTGCACATATAAAAAAATATAATAATATGAATATTTTACCATAAATGGGAGCACTATACTGTTAAAAGTCGGATAGAATTTGAATGTTTAGTTGCGGGATATGATATTATCTGTAAGAATCTTTTGTTTAATACATGATTGAAGTAAAACTTTACCATACACAAGACATATATTTTTAATACACCATTATTTTACAATAACATCTTTTATTAAAGTGACTGCAGCGCTGAAGGATACCGCTTATGTAACAATGTAATTTCGCAGAATATTTTTATGAGCGCCTCATCTCATGTGGACTGCAGAATTCTTCGATTGTCATTCACTAATAATATTTTTATTAGGTCCCCTAAAAGTACCTATTTATGGGAACAATCCACACACGATCCACTAATGACACGATTTCACTAATCGATCAACTCAGATCGGCTAACATCGACTTGATCTCATGATGACCTGAAAGCAAACATTGTACATGAGCTTTTACAAAAAAGCTTTTGAAAAATTAGAAGAGTTACCTTAAATATCGTAAAACGCCTTTTTGCATGTATCAGAGGAAACGTTTTACGTGTTGAACATGTGCTGTGAGAATGTTAATTAGGGCTTCGTTCATCTCAAGAAACCCAATTCATCCCGCTACGTTGTCTGTCCGTCACAAAGCCGGTTCTCAGAAACTATAACTTACAGATATGAAATTTTGTGTACTTATAGCTAAATAACTACTGTGAAGCTAAAAATCATAAAATTTTGAAAAAAAAATCATATTATTTTAATATAGAGAGATAAAATATCAAAAATCTAACAGCATTTTCCTATCAAATTTCAACATTTATCGTTACAGCGGTTGCCAACAATTAAGAATCCACAATAAAATTCTTTCTACAATAATTAATTTTCTATTGAAAGATTTCCACGTGAAAAATGAAAATGCAGTAAAAAATTTCACCAACTGAAAAAAAAATATTAATATGACTTCATATTGTTAATATAACGGAAATTTTCAAACATTTCTTTAAGTATGTGTAAGTACAGAAAGCAGATTAATATGATGTCATTAGAGAATTACAAAAAAAAATAAATAATCTGACGTCATATTGGAAGTTTAACGAACTTTTTAAAATGTTTGTGAATAATACAACGAGAGTATCAATATGAGTAATAGAGAAAGCAAGTAGATATCACGTCAGCTTGTGATTATAACGTCATATGAGTTTAAGGGACGTATTGAATCATGATAAAAACTGGCATATTTTAACTTTTTAAAGGTATCTACACAACATGTTTAATTTTGAAATTGATTTTTTTTTTAATATCGCATTTAGTCCACATGACAGATATTATTATGACAGAGTATAATAGCGCGCTTCGTCCGCTATCGGACTGGTTCAGATTTTTGAAAAAAAAAAAACAAAAAAAAAACAAGGAAAAAATACTGATAAATTTTTACTTTATAAAAAACATGACTTTTTTTTTTTGGAAGATGAAATTTATTATTTGGATTTGTTAAAGAAAAGATAAAAAACCTTTGTGTGATTTTCGATCACGCTTACCCTCTTGTTTTTCTTTCAGTTTTGTTTATGAGAATAGACGCGCTTTCCATTTAATTCATGTTTGCAGTTTTAATCTTGCATGTACTTTTAATATAACATTTTTATTTTTATGTTGCTCGATTTTTTTATCACCCTGTCCTTTGATGAAATATGGTGATAATAAATTGAAAACTCTAACTTGAATATACTGTATATAAGGTTGTGTAAGAGGGATCATATTGCCTCGTGTATATTGCAAATGTCAAATTTTATATCATGGGCGTCAGTTGGATGTATGTCTAAATTGATTTTTCTTGCATTAGCAGTGTTTTACAAGGAAAAACTTGGAAAAATAATGGGGCTTAACATAGGTTACGAGAGGTATACTGAGAGAACGTATTTTTTGTGGCAGTTTATTTCCAAAATATTAATTTTTGGTAATGGTCGCATTTCCGTTGAAGACATTAATGTAAGCGTCGGCCATTAACGATAATAATAAAAATAGCTACAATCACGTGATGGAAATTATTTTACAAAGAATTAAACCACATTAAACAAGATAGTTCTTGAATTGAATACGTCATATTAAAATGTATTTGCATGAAAATTTTAACTGGAAACAGATACTTTGTTAAAAATCGGCTAGTTTTTTCCATATTGCTAAAGTAAAGCTGCCTCCAGGAATAACTTTAGAAAGAAATGTGACCAGAATTTTTGTTCTTGTACATAGAAAACGCTGAAAACTTTGCACAGTCACCCGCCCAGATCGCACTGATTTCGTACCCGCGATTATAGGCCCTAGCTGTTCATTTTATGTCCAGCTTGCTAACCAGGAAATTATTTTTGCACTTTTACCAAATTTAAGTACACTTATATTCATTATAGGTGGACGTCAAAGTTTATAATTGTACTCCAACTGAGTGAAAAGTATCTATGCCAAGATTTGAACCTGGGTCCTTCACTATACGCGCCAATGCTCGAACTACTGGGCTCCCCTAACAATATCCAGAACGAATATAATATTTCAAATTGAAACTTCCTATGTGTATATAATATAAAGAACATTTATTTCTGTAAACACATCCCCAAATCTGATATGTCTTAAAACTGAAGTTTTACCAATATGGCTTCCAACTTAAAATAAAATATATTTCATAAACACCTATTTCTTACCAATTGTACATAGCGTTCTGAATTATTTATGTAAATATAAAACTTGTGTTAAGTAAAAAATTACTTGCTCAAAATGGTATTAAACAATGTGTGTATTTGAACGCTTAAATTAATGTTACTTGTTAAAATATATCACAGTGTATTTACTTACTTCTTATTCAAGTTGATGATAAAAAAGTAATAGGAATTGTTGGGATCGAAACTAATTCAAAACAACATAATGTAACACGAGAAAAAAGTGAAAAGTTTAAAAAAGATCATAATGGACCTGCATAAAGGCATAAAAGAAGAAAGCATAACACTAGATCAGATCTTTCCTCACATTTGTCAAGAGAAAGCTTCGATTTTTATCTTATTTTGAGTTTGAAACTATATTATACTATAATATTACGAACAAATGAATAAACAAGGACCTAAAGAGGCTCTCTCTCTTTCAAAATAGGAAATAAAATGCTGTCACGCAGCAAAAGAAATGTTGTCTGTTTTCGAAAAGACGGAAAAAGCTTTACAAAAAATATATTTTTACTCTAATATAGCATTTTACGTTTTCCTAAGGAAAATAAAAAAATGACGACGGGTAGTGCAAAACATGCTTCTATTTCGTAAAACTCAAAATATATGTGTATTTTGTTTAAATACTAATTCTTTTTAATATTTGAAATTGATGTATTTAAATACTAATACTTTTTTAAAACTTGAAATTGATATATTTAAATACTAATACTTTTTTAATACTTGAAATTGATATATTCAGAATACCTTTTTTTAAAATAAAATGTATGTTTTTTTTTTTTTTTTTTTTTTTTTTTTTTTTTAAACAATTTTCAGCATTATTTTCTTTTAAAGGCAAAATTCCACTATATCCTGTAAAATCGTTAGTACACTCCTCTTCTGCAAGCATTTAAGGGGTGTGAAACATTGGAATTACCTGCGCCAAAGTGCGGTTTACCGGTGTTTGATTGAATGAACGACCACATAAAACAGCATCATTCTGCACACATCTCATTAAAAAAGAAAGAAAAATCATGCATCAAGCATCAAGCATAGATTATGAAAAACTTTCCAAAACTTCCAGAATACTTTAACAAACATTCGCTGTTTAATAAAGTAAAAAAGATACTTAAGAAAACATTTTAAAAAACGCATAAAACACTTGAAAACCAGATTTCAGCAATTACTTTTCCATAGCCAGCAAAGTACTCCAATTATTTCATGCAGCCCTGTATATAATACATAGATTTATATGTACTGTATTTAGTATGCTAGAATTTAGTTTCGTAAGAAAACACATAGCGCAGTTGAAAATTCACCCTAAGCAGTTTCTACCAATAGACGGAAACATATTCGAATTCTTTTGTGCAGCCCTGTATAGTACATTAAAATTCTTATACTTGCCACATATTAAGCTGAAGTTGAATTCTGGCAAACACACGCTGAAAACTACTGAAATCACACTTCCAGAAATTATCATACATAGGCGGCCATGTATCCCAGTTCTTTGCGTTTCCCTGTATATGATTTTATTTATATTCTACAAACATATTTTAGTACTCTGAATATAGTTCACGTTCAAAATGCATAATTCGATTAAAATACCCCTTTAAGCAATTTATTCTGAGACATAGTAATGCTTACGAATTATTTTGTGTAACACTGTATATGTTCTTCAGCATTTTTACACATCATATAGTATGCAAAAATTTATTTAAATTTAAAACACTTAATTGAAAGCGCAATAGCAGCAATTATTGCTTGTGGGCATTATTTCGGATACAGTACTGTATCCGAAATCTTTTGTGTTTCCCTACACTGTAAAAAATTGCTGCAGTAAAATTACTGCAGCAGAGTTCCAGACAATGTCCGTAAAAAAAACGGGGTTTGTCCCTAGATAAACGGAGTTTGCTCTTACATAAACGGTTTTTGTCCGTAAAAACATGAAATTTACGGAAATTGACCGTTTACCTTGAAAAAGGGGCATTTTCTGTAAAATTACGGCAGCAATTCACGGAGAATGCCCGTGAATTTACATTTTTTTACAGTGTATAAAATAACGGTAGATGCTATGTATATCGTATTACACAGCAAGTATCTTCCGGGAAACCTCGATAATGCATATGAATTTTATTATATTTGAAACAGTGTAAAAATTAAAATAAACTGCAAACAGTTTTTCCCCGAAGATCATTATGAAACCGAATACTTTTGGTTTATCCTTTAAATGAGTGATGAATGCTTTACATATCATATTCTACAGGAAGCATATGCTAGTGCACCTCAGAAATTGATATCAATTTCATTATGTTTGCAATAGTGTAAAATGGTTAAAATTCACAGTAAACGATTTTTCCTCATAACATAGATCATAGTATAACGGAAATCTTTTTAGTACCCCAGTAAACTAACTATAAGTGCTATACGTATAACATTCGGCATTAAGCATCTTGTACTGCATTTCAGTGATGTATATCATTTTCAATATATTTGTAACAGTGCAATATCATTAAAATACACTGCAAAGGATTTTTCCCCATAGACCATAATGTAACAGTATTCTTTTGAGTACACCTGTACACGAAGCATAAGTGCTACATACTTTATTTCCAATACGGAACACGTCATTTCAAGCCTTAATAACATATATCAATTGCATGCCAATCAAAGCACATTTACGCGAGTTAGAGCATGGGTAGACGGACGAACAGACAGATACACCGAATTCATAAACACTTTTCAACTATGTTGAAAAGTGTTAAGAAGGTACTTTTATGTTTAAAATCAACTAAAATATGAGATTTTTTAATAAAAATGTATAAAATTAACACTCATAAAAATAAATAACAACACATATTGAAACATAAGTTTGGGCTTTTGCATATCATATGCGATCACTATTTGCGAAAAACGCCACCTCGTTACAATGTAGGCCGCTTCACATACCGTTTCATTTACTGCATGCTCTTTGTTGTTGTTCTAAATGCCAAAAAAAAAAAAAAAAATCATTGTACATTTCCAAAAGAATATTAAAGAGTGCCTTTTAAAATCCTATTGCGTCCAAAAATACGGTGCCTTCAAAACACTTTTATCCAGGCTCATAACAGAATGAAGATATAATTGCAGATCTCATTCAAACTTAGAAAAGAGGCAACACATTAGATTACTTATTCATTTTCTTATTTTGCAGTCCAACTGCACAGTTTAAAAATTTCTAAATCTATTTAAAGAATATTATTACCTTTGAAACTGGTCGTTGGGGGCCACCGTAATACTTACCCATCATAGATATGCATAATATAATATATGAAAATAAAACATGTGTAAACTATTTATAAAATGCATTGCAATTCGAATAAAATTGTAGCTTGATGACGTCATAAACTTTAAATGCTCTATTACTGAATTGCGTAAAAGAAACATCATTATAACTCTAAAATTGATAATCATATTAACTAACGGTTTGCTGCGTCGTATTAAGCGTCTCATTTCCAATAAAATATATCTTTGAATTGAAATTTGAATGAAATACGGGGTCATGAAAAATTGAAGAGAGTGGCAAATAGGATTACAAATATCTCGGCAACTCATTATCCGATCAATTTCATTCTTTATGCAAAATTTGTTTTTTTATTGTCTTTTATATTTACTCCTTCAAATAAACAGTTTTATATACAAATATATAACAAATATATATGTAATATATATGTATATAACAAATATATATGTATAAAATGTTTTATAACAAATATATATGTATAAAATGTTTTATAACAAATTTTTATATACTTTTAATCAGAACGAATATTTCGAGAGTCCGAAAAAAATAGTTCCGGATAATCGAAGTTACTGAAATTCAATATGCTTCTTACCATTATTACATAAAAAGTACTTAGCAAATTTTAAGTCTCTATCTGAATTTTTTCGGGAGATAAAGCGTTTACAGACACACAGACAGATTTTTTTTTTTAAATACGTTTTTTGGAATCTGCAGTGTCTGAAACGTTATATTCGCCAAAATTTTTTTTTTTCGATTTTCAAAATGATTACAAGACTTACCCTATTACGTACGAAGGGTAAGTAAAAGTTGTAAAGCCTGAATTTGTTGTTTTGAGGCCTTGTATTGTGTGATACTGTATTTTAATTGTAATATCTAAAATTTGAGATGTTTCAACAATTTCCGTGTATTGCATTTAATAGTACAAGTGTTTTAAGCTTCCTGTTTATTTATAAAAAAATTCCTGCCATAATAGCATATTTACTACTCTTACCTCACCAATTTACTAATCACAGTTTTTTGTTAATACTGTGGCGAACCCTTCGGAAATAGAACTATTGGGGTCGAATTTTCCAGGTCTGGGCTCGGCTCGGCCCGTCTCGTGTTACCCTTCAAAAATTAAAATCCTGCCCGTTCAAAAATTAGTTAAAACAGGTTCAAAAAACATTGAAATCAGGCTCGGTCTGACCCGACTCTATTTCTAAAAAAATTCCGATTTTTTTTTTTTGAATATTATTTTATTTAATTATTTTAGTGAATACTGCATACATACTTATGAGAAAATTTTACAGTATATTTTCGATTACTACATACTCACAAGCCGAAAACTACAAAATAGCAACATTAAGGATTCCTTAGGCTCTTACCTTATTACATTCAAATAAAAACATTAAAAAAAATCATCTACTTTAAAATAAAAGAAACACGTTAAATGGTTGATGGTTAAAAACATCATAACTTTTAATTTGTATTATAAAAAAGGAGATTTTTGAAAATATTTCTCTATAATTTATTAAAGTATGTTTCGAAAGATACCGTTAACAGAAGTTCATTATCGCTAGTACTATTTTTGCAAAACAAGTTTCTTGCTCGACATATCATGGGAACTAAGTCCATTTTCTGCCCGGCCCGATTACGTATAATAAAATGTATGCCCGACCCCGGCCTGGCCCAAGTTTGCTGAAAAAATTAACCGTGGACTGAGACACAATGTTACTATCCGATCTCTACGCTGGACATGTTATATATCCGTATTGATGTTGTCAAGCTAGCATCGGCTCGTGTAGCACATTTATACATATCCTCGTCCCAGTCACGTCCATTGAAATTTTTTCATATTTCATCAGTTCACTTTGATCCTTTTAAATTTGTTATATCAAGCAGGTAGGCCCGCGGCCCGCTTAATTTTTTTATGATCAGATTATCCAGCTTATTTTTTTTTATCCGTCTTGCCCGTTTGAGAATTTCACTTCATTTTGCCGTCCCGGTCCGGCCCGCTGGCCACTCTGGGTACGGGCCCGCACAGACCTCTGCCTGGACCATCAACCAAAAAAATTGCCATAAGACAGAAATCAACAAAAAACAATTTATTTAAAATCAGTAGTAAGGAATTTGGGGAGTGGAGCATGGCAGTGAAATTAACAGTGAATTAACAGCATAAGCCCCATCACTAAAATACTGAGAGAGGGAATGCTATCACCAAGAGATTCTCCAAATTCTAAAAATAACGTAAAATTAATGTCTACGGAACCTAATAATAGTTCACCACAGCATGTTACAAAAATGACACTAGTAACTTTGAAACGACACAACAAACAATATCTCTAGAAAATACGGTGATGTCACTAACTGAAGGTAACCACGTGGATTCCAATATACTTTTAGCCCCACCAGTGGCTGAGAGGTTCTGCTCTCGAAGCTGGTAGACGGGAGGTTCTGGGTTCGATCCCAATCGCGCCCGTCGGCCTAATCGTTCGGAGTTTTCGTGGTTTTCTTCGAGCCGTGGATTTATCCATGCGTAAATACGGGTTAGGTTCGCTTAGAAAGACCCCCAAGAAGTGCACTCCCCCGGGCCTATATCCCAAGTGTAGATAATTGGCCGTCAGTAATCAACCTAACTCAAACCAACAAAATATACTTTTATTTGAAGTATTAAAATAAACCACTTACCACACATGTAAACCCTTAGCTGAAGAAACTTTTTCCAAACCCAGTCAACTGGCTAGTGAAGGCCCTGTAAAAGATCTAAACTATTCTTTATTTTCTGAGAATTCGAGATCCGAAAAAATCCGCTGAATCTAACTTGTACCATCGTATTTATACCAGCTAGATGATCATGGAAAACTAATTAACATATCATCGCTCGAAATAACCATGAAAATCATTTTCCTGGAGATTCAACTACAGTTTTCAAAAAGTAAAAGAGATAACCGAATAGGTTGTTCGTTCACGCACAAATGTTAGAGCCAGGACAACACATTCACACACAAAAGTCCACAATGCATTTTATCCTAGACTACTTTCATTAGAGAGTATAGCTAGGCACTTATGCTAAAATATACTCTTGTAAAATTGAAAGAATTAATCATGTTCTACATTCAGAATTTCAATGTTGTTATTGTCTGACCTTTCTTTAAATTATAGACTTAATGTAACCATAAATCATTTACATTGTTTTAAAACAATTTGCTTTGTTCCTCTTTTTGAATTGCAATGGAAGTGACAGTTCAGATTATAAGTGATTACGTGCGAAACAGAATTTGAAAAATACTTTTTTATGTGTAAATAGAAAAAAAACCTGAAAGAATCTCATAATAGTTTCTTAAAAAAGGGATTATTTCTGTTACAAGTTTGTAATTACGACTTAAGAATGCATTCATATTCACGCATATGTAAACAAATAATGGAGAGAGAGCGAAAGGTTATTAAAAAAATAATTATAATCTCTCCTTTTTTTAATACCGAATGGATCACCTTTATAGTACATTCCAACTAAGCATTCTACAAAATAAATTTCAGCAATATTCTTCTTACATTCTACTAACAACGAAAATAATCTGTATATCTCCTGTTTTTGGTGACGTAATGTCACCCACAACTACCTTGCCGTGAAACGACAATGGGCAAATACACTTATTCATTCAATGCATATTGAGTATTTGGAGAACGTGCCTCCCACTTTGCATGTGTAGGGCTAGGGATTCACTTAAGTGGTGAAAATGCATAGGGGTTCTAAACATTTATTCAGTTTGTACCTCTCAAGGGACTTCAAATAGAATCGCCACCATATTTCCGATAGTATTATCCTGTTCCATTTATTTTCCTGTTCTCTTGCCACAGGCTAATCTGGAAAGGACATTGAATGTACCAAATATAATCCACAAGTAAAATAATGACGAATCATTTATTTTTATATGTTTAAATGCTACTTCAGTTTATGAAAAGTACTTAAATCACATAAAGGAAAATGTTATGTAATTTTTAATCACAAAAGGTAACATTGAGGGTTTTTTTTCTTTTATTTCTGTTATAAACTCCTTAAAGGGGGTGGGTTATGTTTTATCTCACTTTATTTTATTCAATATTTGTATAAAAGTTTTTAAATAAAATTTTATCTTTATATCGTTGTGAAAAAGTGCTGTAAAAATGCATTTACTTAATTTCAAATACATTTTTCGAAAATTCAGGTGTGAATTAAACAATAATGAAACGCAATTACTTGCACCTGAAATGATTAATGTTAAAATCATATAGTTTACGTTAGTTGTTCAATGTCTTTTAACTAACCTTCTATTTTTATAAGAACTGTACTACATTGGCTAAAGAACACATTTTCTAACGACTAGTTCGGCTAACGAATTACTTTTCTGGATATGCGCGTTAATATAATTCAGTCACATTCTACATAAATTTTACGGGATGACACGTTTCAGCTAAAAAATGGGATTGTGGAGTATATTATCTTCGTTAGGTGAGGTATGATTACAACTGAAAATGTACTATATGCTAACAACACTTCTGATTAAAAGAGAGACAAGGTCATCATATAAATCCTGTTTCAATGTTTATTTTTTCTGTTGTCTTACGACATTCACATTTTTTTTTCCTTTCTCGCATTGTCGCATCCGGAAATTCGGTTTAAAACACTAACTTTAACAGCCTACACTGTAAAAAAAAAATCACAGTATTTTAAAGCAAAATATGCTGGCAATATGGGTGCCAGCAAATTTTGCTGTAAATTTACAGAAGTTTTGTTTTTCATGAATAAACAGTACATTTGTAAATTTTACAGAATTTTTTGCCGTTAATTTTACAGCAGTTCTGTTTTTTATTTTACAGCAGATTTGTTAGTTTTACAGAAGTTTTTGCTGTTAATTTTACATCAATTTTAACAGCATAACTGTAAAACGTTTAGCATTTGTTGCGGAATTTTTTTACCCTCCTCACCCACCCTCTCGTGTTTTGTCTCTTTTATTAATATTTATTTCTTATTTTAACGTGAGACATATTTTAAAGTCTTTGGGTACTAAGTATTATCTTTTTGTTTAATCATATCATTGTGATCATGTCATATGATCATATCATGTGTTTAATCATATCATTGTCAATACCATTATTATACAATCGATTCTATTATACATGTGTAAGATACAAATTTCGTTATTTGGTCAAGTATAACACCGACAAAAATTTGAGTCATTTGCCTATAGAGATAAAAAAAAAATTTCAATAAATCATAACAAAGGAAGATTTTACTTTATCTAGCTTTTAATTCATTATTCAGAATTTTCTTACAGGACATTTCTTATCCGTTTGTTTGTATTTGAAAAAAAACCTACTAATTTAAATCTTATATATTTTTTTTCTTTCTTTCTTTCTTCTCTCCAACAAATTTAGGGTTATTTTTTGTATATATTTATTCAATGTACCTCTTATCTCATCCTCCCCTCCACACGGATATACAAAACTTTCTGATATTTAAACTATCAAATATGAATAATTAATAACAATACCTTATTGTAGGCAACTTGCTGATATGGAAACTTTATATTGATAAAAAACTTATTTATGTTAAGATAATTTTATAAGTCAACATTTAACTCCATAAATATCAGATCCGTATGAAAAACAAACACAGGGAGAAAAAAAATCACTTATGAGGTCAAACAACTTAGAATAAAATAATAATGGAAAATCTGTTAACACAAAAACCTTAAAACTAAGCGTAAAAAAAAATAAATAGATAATGGATAAAAGCAATAAACGAGTTGCTGCAAATTAATACTGCGACAGTGAACAAACTCATGGAATATTTTAGGAATTGGTAATATAGTGTATCCAGATTATTTATAATAAATGATTTGAAAACTGAAAATAAATCAATGGCTGCAATATCGGCTGAAAAATAAGACTTTAAAATTTAGTAAACTATAATATCATATTAAATAAATAAAAATATTTAAATTAACGCCGAAAGTGAACCGAAAGCTGTTAGCAAGTAAAATATTTATAGGATTTAAAAAGTATATTCAAATGCCAACGCATGAACTGGAGTTTTGAAAAACATATAATAACGTAATAAGGCATAGCTACAGAACAGGGATCTTCGTTTAAAAAAAAAAATCTGCATGCATAAAATTTACCTATGATACTTAGACGGGAGAAAATACTGAGGTAAACTAAAAAACCACATAACCAAGCAAAATCATCTATTTTTATGATTTAAAACAAAACATTTATTCTAGACAAATGACTTGAAAGCTACTGTTGTGATATACACGTGGCTTAAGAACGAAATTCATATCTTATAAATATATAACAGAATTTATATGATATTATTAAAACAATAATATAAGAAAACAAAGATAAAACTTACTTTTATTCTTTAAAATATGTTTGAAATAATCCAATATCAGGTGTAATTGTTACAACTTTATAGTCTCGCATCTAATGGTGGCCATTTATCGTAGCGTTCGAGCGTCACTTCACTACTGGACTGCACTTGCCACTGCCCTGCCTGTGTTAATTCCCCTCATTTGAAATAAGGATCAACAACTATAACAGATATCGCTTTCTAGGTGAAATATTAACAGTACTTTTTGCAGTTTTTTCTTCCGTTTTTTTTTTTACAGTGTATTTTCAAAGATTGCTTTACCGACAAACGAAAAAAAAAAGTTTGATTCCACACAATTTTTGAATGAGAGCACATGCCAACTTCCTGCGTTTCGAAAAAAATGAGTTAAAAATATTTTCGAAAGCAGCCAATTTGGATTTGACAACTGACTTAAAAATGCACTCACATTCCGTTAATGAAATGTCTTTTTTGGATGTGCGCATTTATATAATTCAGTTTCACTGTACATAAACATTACGGGATGTCACGTTCCGTTTAACGAATATTTCGGCTAAAAAATGAGATTGTGGAGCTAATTATCTTCGTTAGGTAAAATATGTTAACAACTGAAAATGCACTATATGCTAACAACCCTTCTGATTAAAAGAGAGATAAGGTCATCATATAAATCCTGTTATCCTGTTTCACTGTTTATTTTTTCCGTTGTCTTTCTACATACTTTTTTTTTTGTCTTTCCCACGCTGTCACATCAGGAAATTTGGTTCATAACACTAACTTTGATAGCCTATTTTCAAAGATATTCTGCCTTTACAGACAACTTAGAAGTAAACAATTCGATTCCACGCAATTTTTGAATAAGAGCACATGCCAATTTCATGCGTTTCGAAGAAACTGAGTTAAAAAATATGTCCAAATGTAGCCAGTTTGGAATTGAGACACGACTTAAAACTGTTTGCATTCATCTTTGGCTAATGAGATGTATTTTACGGATGTGCGCGTTAATATAATTCAGTCGCATTGTGCATTAACGGGATGAAGTATCACGTTCAGTTTAAGGAAAATTTTGGCTAATGAATGTGATTGTGGAACGAGTTATCTTCGCTAGATAATGTATTACTATTACTGCGAATGCACGGAAGACTTTTTTTTTTTTAAGTTTGTTTGACTTTAGTGAAAATAGAAATTTATACCGGAAAAAATAAAGACAAGAGGGTGGTATAAATCATGTTTCACAGGTTTTTTTTTTTTTTTTTTATGTTCGATCCTTGTTAAGGTAATCGAGCAAGATTGAAAAAAACGAATTAAAAAATCCTGTTTTACAGAATTCTGTTCAAGATATTTGTAATTAAATTTATAAAGTTAACAATAGTTCAACAGTTATTGCAAATACTAACAATTTGCTAGTAACTATTAATTTCAAAATCGTGTACCTTACGTATAAAAGTATTCCAAGTATAAACACGAATTAAAAACTTCCTTATGGGCAAATTGTTGTATTTTTGTGATAGACACAATTGCCAGGAAAATACTACAATTTTATTTTGTATAACACTTTTTTCGAATGGAAATTAACACCTTATTTGATTACAGAAAATTTGCGAATAAATCAGGTGAATATATCTGTATGAAAATAGTGGTATTAAAATAAAATTTTAGCACTTTTCTGGGAACCCTGGTGATAGACAGATTAAGCTATTTTGTTTTAATTTTTTATTAATTTTACAATCCTTCATTTGCGAAAACCCGTTTAAAAATGTACCTATCCTCATAATGTCACAGTTTTACGAGCAGCGATTGAGAATATGGGCATCAGTATATTTATAATTGCCAGTTATGAATTTTTTTATGATTTCTTTCAAAAACATCGCTGAAATTATATTACCGAAAAAAATACCTATATTTAACTTTATGAACAAATTAAGAGAATAATGAACACTAACAAATCTTCTGTTATTCTAAATCATAACATAATAATCTATAGAGTAAACGTATATTTCTTCATGACCAAGTTGCTCTTATCGTGTGCACTTATCTCCGATGTCTTTTCGACGACTGGCAGCAATTAGCATCTATGTCGCTTACAAATGTTAAGAAAATTTATAATAAAAAGAAGATGAACAAAATTGTTGTGTTATCTTTAAAAAAAATTGTTTGACTTTGGTTAAAATAGAAATTTATACCGGAAAAAATATTGATATGAAATGTCTGTCGGGTGTTTATTAAATTGTTAAATATTGTTATTATACGAAGAACTAATTACTTCTATTATTTGTTGCCTCTTTCTAAATGCTTTTCATCCAAAAATATATCAATTTGTAAACCCTTTTCAATTCAAAGTTTGGGGATCTTTCAAGAAAACTAATACATATCTCATTTTTACACTATTTTATTTTACTTATTGGGTTGTTCGGAAAGTTCTCTCCGTTTGGAAAGTTAGTTCGTACCAGAAAATCCTATAATTTAATTACTAGACAATGGAACAATGGAACAGTGTAGTTTGAAACATGAAATACCTAGTTGCGTACCTACTGAACTTACAGGTTAAAGGTAATCGATTTGCGAGGCAAAAGGAAGCCGTGAAAAATGAAAAAAAAAATGTATTTAAAAATATAATAATGAAATAGAAGTACAACAAAAATAGTAAAAAATAAATATAGAAAAAAAATCCCATTAGATCCAAAAACAAAGATGACAGACGAAACTTACCGAGGGTCGAACCCATCTCAAAAAGAAAAAAAAAGACTCCTTTCAGAGACCATATATTTAGTTTAAAAGTTACAAAATAGTATTATTGAAAAGGCAATAGGCAGACTAAAGATATATATTTTTTTATTATTCCGATATCTGATGTCTAATAATTGATGGGCAGAATTTTTCGGTACGATTTGGTTTTCCCAAACGGAAGGAACTTTAAGAACAACCTAATAACTTGTTTTTTGTATGTAAAAGTGGAATTTTGCAATTGATTTTTCACTCAATTCCTGATAGGCTAGATTTGTAAAACTTTTGCACACAGGTGTGTTGCCGATGACGATACAATATTTTAATATTTTTAGAAATTTGTTAATTAATTATAAATTAATTTTAAGGTACTTTCCAGTTACCCGGGTGCAGGTGATAAAACATAAATTATTTATATTTGTTACAAGTGTATACGAGTTGCAACAACAGTTTTGCTCCATACCACGATTTCGAAAATATGCCACCTGTATGTGAAACTTTAACAACGAAATATTTTAAACGCTAAATAGTAGAAAATGAAAAAATAAGGAATGCAATAATATTTTTAAAAATACACTTTTATCAAATAATAGTTTAATATTAATTAACTTATGATTATAAATTGAGAAAAAAAATTACAAATTCTGAATAGTTAGTTTAACCCTCTAAGCGTGTGGAACGTAATATTCCGTTCACTAAGCTCCAGTTTTCACTGCAATATATGCAATGTTTAAGATAATGTAATTCTATAGATTTAATGAATTTTCAAAACATTGAAGAATGATTAATCCTCAAAAGGGTTACATTCATATTTGTAATTAAGTTTTATTTATAATGCTGAAAGAATAATATCTTTTTAGCATTTAAAACAAAATTCAAACAAAACAACATTACAATTTTACCCTTTTTCAAAACGCTCAGAGGGTTAAATAATACTGTTTTTTTTTGTTACTGTTGCCCTATTTTAAAGAAATAAATAAATGAATAATTATATATTTTTTTAACAAATTCATTAGTTCTCGCTTTCTACCATTCTTTTAGCAAAACGTACAGTTTTCATAGCTGGTCGCACGCCATATTAACATTTTTTATTTTTTTATTTTTTTGGAACAACCGGAATTGTAGTCATGAAATTAGACGTGATTTTAAAAATATAGATTGCAGATGAAAGAGTGTTTAATATATATATATATATATATAGTTATTTATTTATATTCATTTAATTTCATAAATGTACCGATACATTTTATCTTAAATATACCATACTTTTTGTCTATTTTCTTTTGTGTGATATTACACAATAACTTTTTCGAAAGAACATCACGTAAAAGACATGATACGAGCTTTAGCGACACACCAAATAAATCCCACTGAATTCTGTTTACGATTTTTCATCTTCTGTTATTCTTTAACAGGAAAAAAATTTTAAATTACTTTCATGGAAATATTTTGACGTATCTCTTCGAAAAAAAGAAGAAATCTCCAAATAAAAGTTGATTTTTCTTCAAAATTGCCTTTTTCCACTTGACTTCATAACATTTAGAATGACAACTATTATGCAAATTTTTTCTCAATGTTGTAAGATATTTCAAACATGGATTTCAAATAAGAACAACTCTCGAAGTTCGAAAAATTATATAGCTCTGAAAGAGTTATATGATAGTCATATGGAAAAAGAAAAAAAATGCTATTTTCATTCAAGTCATTACTTACTTCTTTAAAACAAACAGCAAAATTTGCAAATCTGCGGTTTTTTAAAGAAATATCACCAACAAAATTTATACTTTAAGTATAAAATGAGGTGACAAAATTTTAAATATTGCATTTCATTCAAACCCAACGTACTGTTGTGTTAGAATTTTTTTCAAGTAGGATAACAAAATAAATTTCTGATACATTAACGGTGTAACGTAGCTGCCAATTTCTCTAGTTTTTAACACATCCCAACCTAGTTGAAAAGTGTTTATGACTTTATTGTCTGTCGTCTGGCCGTCTGCCGTCTGTCCGTCTGGCCGTGCTCTAACTCTCGTAAATATGCTCGAATTGTTTTGAAAATTTTGTATGTTATTCTCGTTTACTATAGGATGTTCCCTATTTCAACTGAAGTGTGTAGCACTTATAGTTTTTTTACAGGGACAGTCAAAAGTATTCTGTTACATTACAGTCAATGGGAAATGATTGTTTCAAGTGCATTTTGATGACGCTACGTCATTTAAAACATAATGAAATTGATATATAATTATGAAGTGCATTAAAGCATACTTTTTGTAGAGTATGGGGTGCAAAGCATTTATTATTCATTTACAGGGTCAAACAAAAGAATTCTGTTACACATCATTTCTCTGGGAAAAAATCGTTTGCAGATTAATTTAGTGATATTTCAGTATTTCTAACATAATGAAAATTATGTTCATTACTGAGGTGCACTATAAATTGCTCTCTTGTGTGCATTGCGTTTATTTACAGGGACGCACAAAAAATATTGGTTGCAGTACATGTGCGATATTTACAATCTATGTGTGATAACTGCGTTTTCAACTTTGGTTTACGTTTTTAAGTTTAACTATTTTTTTTTCATAGTACGAGTGTGTTTATAAACTCGGTTGATCATATACAGGGCTACACAATCGAATCCGTAACTATTACAGACTATGGGAGTGATTTGCTTAAGGGTCGTTTTTAATTGTGTTTACGCATTTTCCTGCTGAACTATATTTAGTAGACTAATAGAAGTTTGTGGAATATAAGTAATTTACATTGTCGTTTACGGTTAGTACTTGCTGCGGGTGAGTTTTAAGTTGCCTTTTAGCTTAATATGTGGTGTGTACAAAAGTCTTCAGATAATATACAGGGCTGTACAAAATATTTCGAGTGCACTTCCATCGATTGGCGAAAATTGCTAAATGTGAATATTCTAACTGAACTAAATTTTACTATACTATATATCCACATCTATTAATCATATACAGTGCTGCACAAAATAATTTGATTACTTTTTTGGACACTGGAAGGTAATTTCGAAAAATGTATTTTTCAATGTGTTAGATCTTTTCTAAACTGTTTACTTACATATCTTCTTTCACCTTTTTTTAACGGTGAAGTTTCGTTTCAATTTTCTGGCTGTGCTGGAAAGTGTTTCATAATCTATGCTTGACGCATGATTTTTCGTTTTTCGTTTTTTTTTTTTCTAGTGGGGTGGGGATGTTTTTATTTTCAAAAAATAATCTTTGCTGAATTCGAATTCTAAGTTTCTGTCATTTTATAAAGTAATTATTTCTGTTCAGAAATAGTCGTACTCAAAACCGGAAGGGTTAGCAATTATGATATACCAAAATTTTACCCTATATAAGAAATCATACAAAATATTGGGATGCTCTAAAAATTTATATTGCACAATGTAATAGACATTCAAAATTCTTAGAAATTCTTAGAAAACAACAAATTCTATTCTTTTTTCCGATGCTTGCTAATTTGACATATATTGCAGTTTTTATTTACTTTTTGCAATCTTACAAAATAACACTTTTTCGAAAGATAGAAACATAACAGCAGTGATAAGAGCTTTTGTAACGAACGCACCAAATAAAGCTCATTCAATGCTATTTACAATATTTCGTTTTCAGTTACTCTATGACAGGAAGAAAAACGAAATTGCTTTTCATGCAAATTCCTAAATCTGCACCATTTTGACATATTTTTTTGAAAATCTTTATAAAAAAATATAAAAGTTGATTTTTTAGCAAAATTGACATATTTCCATTTGACATCATAATATTTAGAAATGACAGATATCACGCATATTTTCTCTCAGTTTTGCCATTTGGTGTAATTTGCCGGTGACTTTCTTAAAGAAATTTCATGTCAAATAAGTTTCATAATTTTTATAGAATGAAACATGTGGAACTTTAAATTACATGTAACATGTGTCAAAATAGTTATCTAACTTTGATGAGACTATTATATATTATATAAAGACTGTTAAAAGAAAGTTTCTAGCTGAATGTTTTACAAAATAACTAGGTCAAAAAAAAGTTTAATTATTAAACGGATTGGAGCACTATATCTTAAAACAAATACATATACTATATTTATTAAAATGCGAATTCCTATATCTGCACCATTTCGACATATTTACTTAAATATCTTTATAAAAAAAATAAAAATTCAGTTTTCAGCAAAATTGACATTTTTCCATTTGACATCATAATATTTAGAAATGACAGATATTACGCATATTTTCTCACCGTTTTGCCATTTGATGTAATGTTTCGGTGATTTTTGTAAAGAAATTTCATGTCAAATAAATTTCATCATTTTTTATAGAATGAAATATGTGGAACTTTTAATTAAATGTATCATCTGTCAAAATAGTTATCTAACTGTGTTGAGACTATAAGATATTATATAACGACTGTTAAAAGCAAATTTCTAGCTGAATGTTTTACAAAATAACTCGTTCAAAAAATAAAAATATTTAATTATCAAACGGATTGGAGCACCAAAGTTCTTTAAAAATTATATAGCAAATGTAGCTTTTAATTACATGTAACATCTGTCAAAATAGTTATCTAACTTTGTTGAGGCTATAAGATATTATATAACTACTGTTAAAAGCAAATTTCTAGCTGAATGTTTTACAAAAAAACTTGCTCAAAAAATAAAAAAAGTTTAATTATCAAACGGATTGGAGCACCAAAGTTCTTTAAAAATTATATAGTAAATATAACTTTTAATTACATGCAACATCTGTCAAAATAGTTATCTAACTTTGTTGAGGCTATAAGATACTGTATAACGACTGTTAAAAGCAAATTTCTATTTGAATGTTTTACAAAATAACTCATTCAAAAAACAAAAATATTCAATTATCCAACGAATTAAAGCACTAAAGTTTAAAAAAAAAATACATATACTGTATTGATTGAAATTGTTACAAAACACTTTACAATAGTTTTTCTCGTATGTTTTTAAAACATAGACCACTAAATTTTACACAGGTTGACACACGGTTTTGCCCCAGTTGGCTGTTATTTTTATTATTTTGTCTACCCCTACTTTCAAACAGTAGCATCCATTTTAAATATTTTAATGCCTGAGGAAGACCCCTCGGCTGAGGGCGAACCCAGCCGTTGAGCGTTTAATGTCTTCCCCGGCTAGCTCCCCGGTACTCAGGGATTAAACGTGGCAGTACAGACTTCGCCATGGCGGGTCATGCCGGGCAAAGCCCCACGCAATAGGTGGCAGGAACTAAAGATACAAAAAAAATTACAGGGTCTGTCGCTGGAACCAGCGTTCCTACGCGACAAGGAGCGACAGACAGGGTGGACGAGGTCCACAGGTGCGCCTGCACCAGTTGTATAGTCCGCTTATTTAGTAGAAGGGTGCAGTTCTTAGGTAAGACTGTACCATTTGTACAGTTCGTAAATGACGGCACTTGAGATGTGGAGGTGCCAGTGTCAGATTCCCACGCGACAAGGAGCGCCACACAATTGCGCTGAAACCCTCACACTGGATGGAGGCTGGATGCACTATAAAATTGTTGTTTTGAAATTGTGGTAAGGAACATAATAAAAAGAAATATTCGCCTTCATAAGTAGTACACGCCGGGCTTAATTTCTAAGAAAAAAGTACCGGAGCCCTAATATTCTGCAGTACTAACACCCGTAGCGTACCTCTCCCCCTACCCTACCCTTCCCTCCCCCTTCCGCCCTCACTTCAATCTACATATTTATATTTCATACATTATTTTCAAAATTTAAAGCATTGTTTTTTATTTAGAAAAATAAAAATTGTAAATATATCTCCGTATACTTAGCTATCAACTATTCCCCCTTTTAGTTATTACTACTTCCAAATAGAAACCTTTGCCTAATCTTAATATTAATTAATCGCAGAATTCTGCGATTAAATAAGCTCAGGATTATGATTTGGAAATAGTGATAAGATAAAAAATTAATAGTTCGCAGCTATATGAAGAATAGAAAAAGACTATTTCTGTTTACTCTTTATTCTGATCAAAATAGCATTAAAATGATTTGAAATGGAAATAAAATTTTGAATTTAAGACAGATTGAGCTCGAGCCTGTCCAAACCCGAAGACTGATATAAAAATCGAGCCTGTTTCAACTCCATCTCTTACGTGAGTGACACATTACGTCACTTATACGTGTTTATATACAAAAGAAGGTAAAAGATTGGAGATGGGGCAGGGGGAAGAAAAGGGTAATTTAGGATTCGTTTTACGGAAGCGTTATTGCACTGGGCTCCGGTGTTGCAGTGTTTATGAGCTCCGGTGAATTCTGGCCAATACTTAAATATTTATTAAAAACAGAGAAGTACCGGAGCTGAGCTCCAGTGGGCTCCGGCGCAAATGAAGCCCTGAGTACACATGTGCACTATTTATAGTCAATAGGTTAAACAGACTGCTTTTATAACTACTTTCAAATAATTTATGGATATAAAAATATTTTTTTCACTATAAAAAGGAAATTTATATAATAAATACTAGAAATTTTCGAGAGAATATTCAAATAATGTTTCTCTTTAAAAAATTATATCTCGAAGTTCCTTTAGACATAAGCGGATATTGAAATATCTATGGAAAAAATATATTCTAGATAATAAACGTTCGACGTGTTTTCTTGTGTTGCATAGTATTACCTTACATTATTCCCAAAGTATTATTATAGAAAGTATTATTATACATTACTATTATTATTTGATGCTAGTTTTTAGTGCATTTTTGTTTACTGCTCTAAACTATATTCTTTAATATATTATACGATTATATAAAAACATTTAAAAATTTTAACGATCTTTAATTTTATTTAATTATTTTTAAATATTTGATACTTGTCTACCTTAAAAGTACAATATTTGTCTCTATTTTTTCTATATTACATACAGAACATATAACCTTTTCCAAAGAAAATACATAAGAGCGGTGATAAGAGATTTTGTATACCCAAATAAAGTGTTCACTGAATTCTTTTTTCTGTTTTACGTCTTCTGTTATTGTTTGACAAGAAATAAACGAATTTTTTTCCCATGGAAATTCCTATATCTGCATCATTTTGAAATGTCTCCACGAATAAATCTAAAATTGAAAGTTGATATTTCTGGAAAATTGCTTCTTCACCCATCGATTTCTTAATATTTAGAAATGACAAATACAATGCAAATTTTCTCTCAGTGTTTCCAGTTTTTAAATCTTTCTAACGTTTTTTAAAGCGTTTGTGACTTTGGTTTGTCTGTCTGACCGTCTGCCGCCTGTGAGCTCTAACTCTCTTAAATATACTCGACTGAACCAGTAGCATTTATATTTTCTTGAAGTTTAGTATAGTATAATCGCCATTGAATATGAAGTGTGTAATATTTATAGTTAGTTCACAGGGAGACGCAAAAAATTCTGTTACATTACGGTCTATGAAAAAAATCGTTTGCGGTGTTTTTTCATAATGCTACATTGCTTTACACATAATGAAATTGGTATGCATCGTTGTGGTAGACTACAACATGTTTTTTTGTTATTATATAGTACATATTAAGGGGGATCCAATACATACATATTAAGGCGGAACAGGAGCCACAGAATGAAATGACATGGTGTATTTCAAACACACTCTCCAAATCTACACAAGCACTTCTTCCACTATTTCACCAAATGGTGAATACCTTCCTCATAGAAGTCCTTTGACTGAAATCGGATCCAGTTTCGAACATTGTCTATGATTTCGCTGTCCGAGTAGAAACAGCGACCCTTCAATGCTTTTTTCAGCGGACCAAATACTGGATAATCACATGCCGAAAGATCTGGGCTATACAGTGGATATTACAAGACTGTCCACCGAAACTTCACCAGATTCCCTTGAGTAAGTGCTTGTGTCCATCCAGCATACGAGTCAATGACAGTACATTTTCTCCGTACACTGCCTTTAGTCGCCGATGCGATTCGCGAAATCCAACTTCTTCTATTTCTAAATAACGAATAACACTCGGTTGCTCATTTTTACTCGCAAATATTCCACAGACGCAGATGAACAAAAACATCAGATTGCCTGACGGACGAAACTGTTGACCGATCGCCAGATCATATCACGTGCGTTTGCGTGACTACCTAGGGCATACCTACTCTACCCTCAACACAAAATTCAGCACACTCATACAAAAAATAAACCAAATTATAACCAGTGTTCCGTTTTCATTTGATCCACCCTTATATTGGTAATCGTTTATTTACAGAGACACACACAAAAAAATTTTATTACAGAGATGACTATGAGCAATAATTGATGAAAGTACATTTCAGTTCCAGTAAATATTTTCAAACTTAACGAATTTGTAGTGTATTATGTGGCGTGTATAAAGTCTACAGCATATATACATGGCTGCACACAAAAGAGTCTCACACATTACAGGATATTGACAGCAATTGCAGAAAGTGACCTTTTACCCTGTTATGTGATTGTTTAGTGTTTGTTTGGATATATCATTCCATTCAAAGATAAACTGAATTATCTTAGCACTTTTCTGTTAGTATTGAAAAATGTGTCACCATCTATACTTTATTTAATTTTCAAAATTTAATGTGTTCCGAGGCTAACGTTTTTATGCCTAGGTGCCATGATTCGATACGGAATAAATACAGTTGCCAATACTAAGTCGCTACTTTCTTCTGCGGGGGTCACTTCACCTTATATCTCACTTTGCATCCAAATAAATATTTTTTTCATGTTCAAATGTCTAATAATTTAGCATTACAGAAATGTAGAATACTGTGGTTATCTGCATTGATATTGAAATGTACACTCATTTTTATCGTTCATGAAAGCGATCCGGCTATTTAATTCGCATTGACTAACAACTTCATCAGAGGCTGCACAAAGAAATTCTGACACATTATGTGATATTGACAGCAACTGCTGAAAATTCATTTTTACTGCGTTATCTGTTTTTTAATTGTTTATTTAGATATATCATTTCATTGAATAAAAAAAATAAAATTTCTTAACACTTTTCTGTTAATGTTGAAAAACGTTTCATCATCTTGCCCGATGCTTGATTTTTCTGTACTGCGCCATGACGATTTTAGAACTATCGTACTTAATTTTCTGTCTTTCATATACTTCATCCCTTTATACTGAAATAAAACAGGAGAAACTTTTAAATACACAGTAATAGCTGTCGGAACACTTACGTAACGTAGTTGAAATTATATGACAGAATATAAGCAATAAGCAACAGCATATAATAAGCTTAAAAACAAATTTTCAGCTTCATAAATCATTCAAAAATTTTAATCATTTATTACCAATCGGATTATTGCACAAATTTCTAATGACATACAAAACCAGCTTACATAAGAAAATCACTCATTATCATTAAACTAAAGATGTATATGCTTAAAGCGATAAAACAGACTATATAAATGTTTATTAAAACATTTTAATATGAAGATCGACATGTTTCGAATTCACAAACTGCGACATTTACAAGACTAAAATGATAAATATACTATTATTACTGAATTTAAGAACATATGTAATGAATTAGCTTCTTTTGAATTACCTGAAATTTGGCACGAGATGCTTTATAAATTAAAAAAAAAAACAATATCAAAATATTATTTTTATGTTTCCAGTTGACCATTTTTAACCACTTGCTTTTATTATGAATATGATCATCTCGTTGTTTATGTTTATCAAGTTTATTTTTAAACATATTTCGAGAACTGTTTATTTATCATTTTAACCTTATAAATGTCGCCAGTTTCCCGTTTAAAACATGTCCATCTTTATATTGAAATTTTTATAAGCCTATATGTTTTCTGTTTACAAGTTTTATATAATTATTCTACAAAGTGCTTAGTTACGTATAATGGTTGACACTAGTCTGTTTGGTGCATTATGACTTAGTGCACTAAATATATCATTTTTAATGCACATGATAAAACGTAAAATATAAATATATAGTAAAATTTGAAGAAATGTAATTTAAATCTTATTTATTCCTAAATAATTGCACTGATGGTTGTTTATTGCTTGATGCTAAAATACTTATTTTGTATGTATTTTGTGTCCGTGCGATGTTCCCGAAAAGCATTTTCCAAAAAAAAAACCCATAAGATCGCAGTGATAAGAGCAACGCACCAACTAAAGTTGACTCAATTCTGTTTAAGGCTTCTTGTCTTCTGTTATTTTTCCAGAGGAAATAAGCGAAATTGCTTTTCATTCAAATTCCTATATGTGCATTATTTTGACATAGCTCTTCCAAAAAATATATTTAAAAAAAGATTTAATACAAAATTGCTATTTTTCATAATATTTAGAAGTGATGCCAGTTTTCTTTATTTTTTCCAATTTGCATATTCACATCTTAATCTGTCTTTTTATTTCCGAATTCTTGTCATACACATAGTAAAAAAGCAAATGTTTTATACTCCATGAAAATAAAATATAGCCAAGAACGAAAATATACAACGGACTCTTCCAAGTTACCCAATGATTCCGAAAAGCGTTTTTTAAATTAAAAAAACCTCAGAAAAAAGCATATTTCAAAGATTAAAAGAAGTCATAAAAACAAAGCTCTTTTTACGGATACCTTTTTAGGTGCGTTCGTAATTATATAAATACGTAGCAACTATAGTCGTCGTCTGGTCCATCCGACTGTCCGTCTGTCCGCATATAACAGCTCAAAAGCTACCCAACCGATTTGTTTGAAATTTAATATAATATATATAATCGTTGCAGAATTTCAAATTTTATGAAAATTGAATCAAAACTTAAAAAATATCTTAAATCCTATCATACGTGAAAAATTAATGATATCCCATGATAGATAATGATTCTAGGTGACCATGGTGAGTACGTCATATTTAAGATGGACTCATATTATTTCCGTATTACTAAATTTAAAATCCGAATTTGTATACTAAAATTGTTTAATTGTAGCAATCATATAATCTACCAACAGTTTTTTGGATAGATGTTTCCGGATAAATAGATATTAAATGGAAAAATAATCTAAATATGGATTTCAAGTTCTGAAAATTTCAAAGCTAGGCTTAAGATTGCAAATTGGAATTTTCAGTAAATGTCCACAAAATATAAAATGTTCCCAACTTAAAATGTACTTAATTGATACAGAAATTAATCATATGATAATCACAGACGTTATAATTCATTTCACTGAAATAATAAAAGTACGAACGCATCTCATTTGTCATGTTGTTTGACGTACAATTTCCAACTTGTTTTTCTTTACCGCAAACATTTCCAAGTAGTTTTCATAGTGCATTAAACAATTTTCTAAAACCTGAATATCACTTTTTACTCTGCTATCAATTCTCAATTGAACATTTTCAGCTTCTTTACAGAATTTATACATGCAAGATTAACTAAATAATTTAAATTTTAATGTTAATGTTAAGGTTAATGTTGTTAATTTATCATTTTTGTCTGCAAAACTTGTTTGTTGATCATCAAAATGCTTACTTGAGCGTTGATAGCATCCGAAAACCTATATGTCAGGTTGCAAAAACTAATAAATACACTAGAAACACTATTTGGAAACATTTCCGAAAATTTAGTGGCGGCTGAAGAAATATATATATATATATATTTTAATGGTTCTTTAAATCTCGAATATACATTATTTTCTGAGATTTTATTTTAAGATAAAGAAAGTTTTCGGAATCGTGGGTAGCTTGGAAGAGGTTATTGTATATTTTCGTTTCTGGTTATATGATATTTTCCTAGAGTATGAATAGAGTTTCAAAGGCTATAAAAAAAGCCGGTTTTTTGGGAATAAACCAGTTCTTCTGGGTATAAACCTGGGAATAAACTGTGTCTATTGGAAATAAACCTGGTAATAAACCAGATTTTTGCAACTCTAAGTATGAAACACATTTTTTTGCAGAGCAGAGTTCATAAATTTTTATATGAAACTAAAACATTTTAAACCTTTAAATATTATTAAAACCTCTGAAAACAGTTGTGTAACAGCCATATAATGAAATTAAAAATTAAATATTTTGTTTAAAAACTAGTTATTAATCACAAATCTGCATTTTGAGAAATATATTTGCACTTTTTAAAATTAAAAATTTTTCAAATTTAAACACTTTTAAATTTCACTTATCGAAGCCGATGATGCTTATACAAAGCAATATTTAACGTAATTTACAACCGTTTTTATATTATCTTTATTTCAAACAGTAAAAGAAAACAACTTCCAAATATCTAGTCAGTGTAACAAGAATTTACATTATATAAGCAACTACCAATATTACTGCAGCCCTAAAGGAATTAACAATTGACATTGTAAAGTATAGTAGAAATTAAAAAATACATAGTTGGAAAATTGTGGAGAAAATTATAAATATTTTAAATGTATTGATGATTGTTTCTCTTACAGATATTTTTTATATGTTTTTTGTGCTTTCAAAATAAATAAACCTAACAGAAGTGATGTGCGTTTTTGCAAAGTGCAAAATAAAGCTCAATCAATTCTGTTTATGGCTATTCTTTCTCTGTATTCCTTGACAGGAAATAAACGAAATTGCTTTTCATGCAAAATCCTGTATCTGCATCTTTTTGATGTATATCTTTTGAAAAGTAGATAAAAATAAAAATGAATGTTGACTTTTCTGCAAAATTGCCTTTTTCCCATTTGACTTTAAAATATTTAGAAATGACAAATATTAGGAATATTTTTTTCCGAGTTGCTGGTGTTTTTAATTCTTCGACATCTGCATATAAACATTTTAGAAATGTCACTTTATTTTCGAACTTTCATGTGAAATAATATTCGTCATTTTTTATTGAATTAAAATATGGGAAACATTTAAATGCACGTAATAACTGCCATAATGCGGAAATTTCAAATAAATACGCAGAAAAACATGACTTGCTAACTTAGTCTGAAAAAAAGTCTGAATAGCTACATTTGTTTCCACTGTTGTCAGCACTGTTGTGGTTCCGTAACTGCGTTATCAATACGTAACACAATTTTCGAATAATACGATTACGTATAATTGCAGTTAAAATAAAAATAAAAAAATAAAAAAAACTTTTATTTGCATTTTGTAAAATAACGAATTCTTCAAAGAATGAAAAATTTAATTATCAGTTGGATTCAAATGCAAATTGATTCAAATTAAACAGCAGGAAATTGTGCAACTTCTGTGGAAGAACTACTGATTGGACCAAAACCACATTTTACACGCATAGTCTCCTGAGTGTTCGGTTTCCATTTCTTAAGAAAAAAATTTGTGGATATATTGACCAATAGGAGGATAATGGTCCTACTGTGTAAGTAAATTGCTTATTTTTGAAAGTACTTGCAATAACTTTAGTTTAAAGAACAAATAAAAATTATCAAACTGAAGTAACATGAGAAAAGAGAATTAAATAGTTAATATGCAATAGCTTTTTCAATAGCATGTGGAAAGAAACTAAAAATAAACCACAAATTCCTGTGCAGTAACTTATCACATGCTAAAAATCACATGCTAAAATTATAATATAATCCCATATATGGTTCGACATGTCCACCATCATTTTGCTCTAAGCATTACATGAACGACAAACTCAACCGCACTATATAATTCATGTTCGAGGATAGTTTAAAATCAAACTGTGAAATCTCTCTTATAAGATAGATGAGTTTGAAATATCACTTTTAACAATCACTTTTAAAAATCTTGTTCCTTATAAGCATACACTAACCACGCGAATACACTCGCAATCTTATATTAAATCAATGATTTTTTTTTTCAAATTTCTCTTTTACGTTTAAATTTTTTATACGATTGTTCCGCCTAGGATATCTGAGGCTGATGTCTGATCTTGTATTTTTGTACTTTTTTGATTTTCGTTGCATTTTTTTCCCCCAAGAATACATTAAATTTAGAAACTGGTTCCGAAAATGAAAGTATCCTCATAAAACCAAGAAGTTCGAAATAACCTGATTATCATTCTGCCATCCGAAAGGATTTGACAAAGAAGACGTTACGCAAATAAAGCTAAACCGTCTTTCACATAGATGGTGGTGTCCGAACAATTTTTCTACTGCATTGATGAACGTAAAATAAATGGAGCAAAAACACCATTTACAGGTAATTTCACATATCTTGAGGCGGTGTTTTCTTTATAGAAGTAAGACCCAATTATGAATGATTATGTAAAGCCACATCACACCATAACTTTTGATGCATGTAACGGCATTCCTCAAGTAAACGTACGGATTTTCAGTGGCTTAGATTCGGCAGTTACGCGTGTTTACAACGCTATTCAGATAGATATGAGCCTCATCGCTCCGAAAGCCAAGAATTATATACCGTCATCCGTGCAAGGATCATTAAAGCAAATAGTGTTAAGGGAGTATGTTACATAGGTAAATGTTTAAAACATTACGCACTAATGTCCATAAAGTTAAACAAATAATTCTCAAATCGAGAGATATTGCACGTGCACTACACCTACCATGAGCATCTGTTGTTGCTTGTGGAGCAACTTCAGTCTGAATATCTTCAACTTCCTGAGTTCCAGATGGTTTGCGATACCGTCGGGGTTTCATTGCAAAAGATGCAATCTTTTAAAAACACACAATCATTCGCCGAAAATTTGTAATATTAAGTGGACCGTGACACAAAATATTTACCTCTCAAAATTCTTTGATCCCGGCAGAGGCAATGTTATCGCTGCGGTTAAAGAGTTTGACAAGTAACCCTCAATCTGCAAAAGGGAATGCCATAGTCACTAAGAATATCGTTTAATAAAAAATTGCTTTATGCACTCTTTATATAGGAAGAAGAATTTCAAGTACCTCCATTGTGATACAGTTTTCACCTAACGGCCAAAAATCTGGAGAAAAAAAAATTAGAAATTAAAACCGCATTATCCTGAGTCTGTGTTCGGTTTTGATCCAGCCAGAATTTTTTTTGGCAAGAGGTGCCCAAACCTCCCTATATAGTTTGGATCACCTTATACAGAAATTATTACAAAATCATATCTTTATTGTATTATATTGAAATGAAACGCATTTTAACAAAAAAATTCTTGTATTTTTAAACGACATAATAAAGCCACTTTCAAATACTTTATCGATATAACAATATTTTTTAAAAGTAAAATTACATAAAGATAATTAGAATATACGGAAGATAATATTCTATTTATGCTTATCTCCGAGTATTTTCTTTCGACTTCAGTGAAAATAGAAACTTATACGAAAGAATATTATGTTTCAAATAATAAACTTTTGTGTTTTATTAAGTTGCCTACCATTAATATACAAGGTACTTATTACTTCTCCTATTTGATTTTGATTTATTTGGTTCATTTCGACTTAATGCTCTAAAATATCATTTCTAATACATTTATAAAATAAAATGAAATAAAAATAATTTCTAAAATATAAATAATATGAATATAAGTCCTATTTTTTAAATGAAAAATGTACAGATACGTATTCCTCTTAAAAAACATTTTTTGTGGTGTTACAAAAACCTTTTCTAGAAAATGAATAAGAACATTAATAAAAGCTTTTGCAACAGACCAAATAAAAGCCCACTCAATTTATCTTTTCTGTGTTTCATCTTCTGTTATTCTCGTTGTCTCTGTATTTGACAATAAATAACGAAATTGCTTTTCATGCATCTTCTTTATTTGAATCATTTTGACATATCTCTTCGATAAAACAGATTTAAAAAAATGATTTTTCTGCATAATTGCTCTTTTTTCACTTACTTAATAATATTTAGAAATAACAAAAGCTATGCATATTTTCTCTATGTGTTACCAAGTTTTTTTATTCCTCTGTATTTGTATTATAGACATTGTAGAACTGTCATTTTATTTCCTATGTTCTTTGTCAAAAATATTTAAATAATTTATTTTTAATTAAAATATGTAACATTTTTAAATACGTGTAATAGTTTTCAAAATATATATGTAACATAGTTGAAATTATGTGATATTATATAATTACAGTTAAAAGAAAATTTTTAGCTGCAATTTTTACAATATAAGGCGGTCAAAATTTTAAACTTTGATTATAAAATGGATTGAAGTACAATAAGTTTCTTTCAAAAACATTAAACATATACTATATTTCATTTAAATCGGACACACTTTACAAAATTGTTTTCTTGTACTTATATAATAGCATAATAAAACTACTTTAGAATAACGATTAAGATTTTTTTTTCATTATATAAGCAAAATTCCTCAAAATTAATAGATCACACTAAACAATGTATTCCAATAGTGTTTATCTCTAAAAAATTATCTCTAAATATATTTTTCGAATTAAGTGAAATATGGAACATATGGAAGAAAATGTATCTGAAATAATAATTGTTCTTGGGGTTTTGTTTGTAACTTTTGACTTATTGTGTTAAAGTATAATATTTAATATACTTTTAATATCAAATAAACTAAAAATATTTAGAAATTTTTCAAGAAATGTGATACAAATCCTGTTTATTACACTGTAAAAAGTACAAATGGTTCTTAATTCAGGAAAATTTAATATAACCACGTACGGGAGTATACAAGATCCTCTTCTGAGTTACTCACGATTTCGAAAAGCATTCTATATCTTTAGAAACCTCAAAAACCAACATATTTTCAAGATTCAAAGAACTGTTTAAAACACAAAGCTTCTTTTGCTGCCGTGGATTTAAGGAATTGTTTGCGAGTAGATTTATAACGTATTAATCAGTTTTCTCATCGCAGAATATAGGTTTTTTGGATGATTTTGATTCTTATGTAAATATTTTCATATTCAACAAATTTGTTTTACAAACAAACATATAAATTAACAGAATTAACATTAAAATTAAAATTATTTTATTACTCCTGCATGTATAAATTCCTTTACGGAGCTAAAATTTCTTAATTGAGAATTGATACTTTCCTAAAAACCGAAATCCCGGTTTGAGAAATCTGATTAATACATTACCAAATTTCTCTGAAACGTTTTCGAAAATAAATGGCAACAACAGAAATTTTGTTTTTATAAATGCTTTTTTAAATCTAGAAAATATATTGGTTTCTAAGGTTTCAAAGGATAAAAAACGCTTTTTTGAAACCGTGAGTCACTTGGAAAAGGTTATATTATATTTTCGTTCGTGGCTATTTCATATTTTAGTAGACTAAAAAAAAAAAATGTCTTTTTTTTTCTTATACAGCGTAGTTTTTTATATTCTTGTTCATCTGAAACATGCAATATTTGTTATGTTATTTATTTTTTTGTAATTTTACAAAATACCCTTCTGACAAAGAAATACTCATAAGAGCTGTCATAAAAGCTCATCCCAATGCACAAAATAAAGATCGCGGAATTGTGTTTAAGATTTTTCATCTTCTGTTATTTTTTGACAGGAAATAAACGAAATGACTTTTCATGGAAATTCCTATATCTGCACCATTTTGACATACCTCTTCAAAAATATATACACAAATAATAATAAAAGGTGATTTTTATGCAAAATTGCTCTTTTTCTATTTCATTTCCTAATATTTAGAATTGAGAAATTTTAAGCATAATTTCATATAGTAATGCCAATTCTGATTTAACATATGAACATTTAAAAAATGTCACTATCTTTGAGAGATTTTGTATGGAAAAATTTTACCAATTTTATAGATTTAAAAATATTGAAAACTCTAAAATGCACTTTATAGCTGTCTAAATAATTATGTAAAACATTTTGAAATTATATGATAAGATAATTACAGTTTAAACCAAACATGTATCTGCATTTTTAGAATAAAAATTATTTAAAAAAATTCAAAATTTCAAATGCACTATCCTTCTTACAAAAGATTAAACATTAAAAGTACTTTTTTTTAATTCTATGCACTTTTCAACATAATTTATTTCCTTTATAAAAGAAAAATAACATCGTTTTAATAATTTATCGACATTACAATATTTTTCATTAAAAAATGAAAATTTCATAATGATTATTAGAATTTTCTGAAGGTTGTGTTTTAATAATGTTTATTTTTGAAAATTATCTCTGTACAATTTTTTGTACTGGGGTGACACATTAAGCTTATACAGAAGAAAAGGTATTTCAAATAATAAGAGTTCCACTTACTTTATTAAGTTGTATATTGTTACTATAAAAATTTCGCATTTTTTTCTATTATATCACGCTTTCTTTTGAGTGTTTATGTGCTTTTTGACTTAATGCACTAAAATATTATTTTTAATACATTTAAAGTATTATATAAACTACAAAATGTATAGATATTTCGAATTAATAAATTTGATACAAATTAAATTGATTTTAAGGATGCTGAAACTCATTCTTCTTAAATATATATATTTTTATCCATTTTAATTATGTGTGTTCTTACAAAATAATCTTTTCCTAAAAAAAAAAAAGAGCAGTTATTAGAGTCTTTGTAAGCGCATTAAATAAAGTTCACGCAATTCATTTTAATGTTTCACGTCTTCTGTTATTGTTTGAAAGGAAATAAACGATATTGTATTTCACGCAGATTTCTATTTCTGCATCATTTTAGCATATCTTATCAAACAAATATATATATAAATTAAAAAAAATTAAATTTGATACTTTTGCAAAATTGCTCTTTTTCTGCTTGATTTCGAAATATTTCGAAATGTCAAATATTATAAATATTTTTTTTTTTGTTCAGTGTTGTCAGATTATTTTATTTTGTATTTACGTATGAGCATATTAGAATTGTTATTTAATTTCTTTGTCAAGCATGCTTGATATTTTTTATCGAAGGAAATCGCTTGAAAATTTTAAACACACGCAACAGCTGACAAAAGCGTTATATAACAGTCATGTATGTCAAAGACACTTTATACTTGTTTCTTTTTTCACAAAGATACAATTAATTGCGGTTAAAATGTAAACGTAAGTCTACATGTTTTATAATATACAATTAAAATATGTTTCACTTTTGAATACAAGACCGTAGCTGTCGAAACGGTTTTTATAATATACATTTAAGGATCTAAAAATTTATTTTACCTTGATATATTTTCATTTCATACATGAAAAATCATTAGAGTATTTCAAATATTAATTATAATTTGAGTTGAACATTTATTTGTTTTTCAGGTAATGTTGCATATTTTGTACTTTATTGAAATGAAAAGCATATTTTTTAACTAAACCATTAAACAGCTAAAAAAGCGTGTGAAAAATGCCTCGTAACATGATTTTTTAATTTATAAACGTAATTTCTATGATTTTTTTAACATTCTACATTTTTAAAAATATACTTTGTTTGTGGTATGTACACAGCTGTCCATTAAAATTGCAACACCAGGAAGGAATGCAAATAGCAGAAAGATATTTATTGGACAAAAACATTATAATCGGAAGGACACTTGATTACATTTTCAGAAACTTTGGAGTTATAGATGAAGAAACCGCTACCTAAAACTGAGAAACCGCTACCTAAAACAGCCACCCCTGGCCAAAATAACAGCAATTATCTGTCTAGCCACGTAGTTGAACAGGCATGTCATGTACGGGTACTGCAGTCCATGCAGCTTCAACACTATGCCCAGTTCATCAACTGTAGTGACGGGCGAGTGGTGGCGAGTCCGTCACTCAGAAGCCATTGACAGGGCATTTTCAATTGGTGAGAAACCAGGAGAACATGCCGGCCAGGGTAACAGTCGAACACGTTCTGTAGTAAGGAAAGTCAGAATAGAACGAGCAGCATGCGGTCGTGCATTGTAGTGCTGAAAAGTATATTTCCGGAGGCCAAGAAGATAGGGCAGAACCACGGGCAGTAACACCGCAGAAATGTAACGGCTGCTGTTCATATTGCCGGCAATGGGAACAAGATGTTATCCAGACATGTATTCAATGGCACCGCTCACCATCACTGTAGGTTATGGACCTGTATGATGATGTCGAATGCAAGCTGGCGATGTGCATTCTCAAGGGTGGCACCAAACACGGATGCGGTCTTCATGATGCTGTATACAGTGCCTGAATTCATCTGAAAAGACGATTTGAGACGCCATTCCTGTGTCATATACAGCATCATGATGCCCGCATCCGTGTTTGGCGGCATCGTGGAAAACGCACATTGCCAGCCTGCATTCAACATCGTCATAATGGCATATCACTTGGAGTGACGGAATGAGGTGCCATTGGATACATGTCTTTGTAACCTTTTGATCGCATTGCCGGCAATTTCAATAGCAGCCGTTACATTTCTGATGTTTTACGATCCGTGGTTCTGCCCTATCTTCGATGCCTCCGCAACTCTACGTTTTAGCAGGACAATGCGCTACTGCATGTTGGTCATACTATTCTGACCCTCCTTGATAGAGAATATGTTCGACTGCTTTCCTGGCCAGCACGTTCTCATTTGTCACCAATTGAAAATGTCTGGTCAATTGTCGCTGTGCGACTGGCACGCCACCACTCACCAGTCACTACGGTTTATGAAATGTGGCATAGTGTTGAAGGTGTATGGACTGCTGTACTCTTACATGACATCCAATCTCTGTTCGACTCCATTCCTAGGCAGATAAATGCCAGGGGTGGCTTCTCTGGGTAGTGTTTTCTCAGGATATATACCTCCAAATTTTCTGAAAATGTAATCACTTGTCCTTACCATTGTAATGTATTTATCCAATAAATATCATTCTGTTATTTGCATTCCTTCTAGGTGTTGCAATTTTAATGGCGTGTGTATTATTATAATGGCGTGTTAGTAAGTGTATTTTCTTACATTTGTTATATAAAATAAAACAGTTATGTAAGATTTACACAGAAAAACCTTTTAATAAGGAAAACTAATGGGGCCAGAAGTATTTCATTTTAACTAGAGACTTAGGTATAGTTGAAATAATAAATAAACTTGTTATAATATGCATAAATACGCAAAGTAATCCATATTTGAACGAGATATCCCAAAAGATAGAAGGTTTAAAAAGGATGAAAAAAAGAAAGAAAGTAAATTATGAAAATGAATCAAAATTTCTACCTTAATAAATATGATGAAATGTATTAATTAAAAAATAGTCTGTAGTATTAATTTAAAACAACAGATAAATGATTTTTAAAACTAATCAAGGAATAATAAAAATGTCAATACTTTTATTACTCAATTATAAATCAGTTTGTATTGCACTTTTTGTTTGATAAATATAGTCTGCTATATGCAAATTAAGTTTTAAAAGTGATTCTCTAGTGCTTGTAAGAACAGATAACGATTTCGTTAAAGTGGTTTAGAAAAAAATATTTTTTTTTTCTAACAAAGCATCTTTAAATAAAACCTTCTACTAAAGAAAAAAGAAGAATGAAAAGAAAGAATGAAAAGAAAACAAAAAAGAAAGAAAAGACACTTTGGCGTAATTATTTTTTAAATATTTTTTTGAAAAGAGTGTATTTTCAGCAATTATTACTGACTTTTAATAGAGGAATTAATAGCTTAAATAGAGGATTCGTTATTTAGATGTTAGATGTTACATGCATTATGCTCTCTGTTTGGTGGGAATAAAACATAGTAAGTTCTTCTTAAATAGTGTTGTCCCTTATTCATCTGTGTCCCTTTGAAGAGGTTTTTTATACATAGAACTAACAATGCACATCAGATTGTTGGAAAACAATTTATTAATTACAGTTCAAAATCTCCTCGTTTCTTCATTTAATTTTTTATAGAAAAATTCTTGCAATGAAATGAAAACTTTAATTAGAAATGTTTATATGCAGAAAAGTATAAATTTAAATGTTTGACGGAATGAAAAATACATTGTATTTTATTGGAACCCAACGCTTATTTATTTATTTATTTATTTATAAATGAAGCATTCAGACGACTTATCGATGAGATTACGTAAAAAATGTCATTATATAAGCATAAATCAAACTAACTAAAAAACAACAACATTCGGATACTTTAATGGTATAAAATGTTTTATATTGCATTAGGGAAATTTCATAAACTTTATTCAGATATTTATTAAATTAATAAAAATATATTTTGTATTTTTATGTATTATAAGTAAAAAATATATATATATTTATGGAATAGATGATTTTTTTTCAGCATATGAAAATTATTGTATATCTTGTAACGGAATTTATTTACAATTTTGAATTTTAAGAAGATTAAATATCCTCTTATTTGATATTTCTTATTTTCAAAATTTTATCACAACGTGAATTTAATTAAATGATTTTCCACTCACAAAAGTATAATATTTAAAGTTTTTCAAAAATCTGAAATGAATATGTTTTAAATTATATTAGAAAAATACGACACTATTATATTTACTTTTATAGGATTTTTAACACACTTTATTGGATTAGGCAATTTGTATAGGGGTTTTGCCTGATTTTTTATAAGACTAATTTTCAATACAAAGAAACTCCTCATGTATAATGTTACATTGCAGCGATATAAAGTACCGTTACAGTTTAAAATGTCGTTTTCTGAGGAATATAAATTTTGGAATTTTACAAGAATTAGATCCGGTCTAAAAAAGTTTCTAAATGTTTTCTTTCAAGTTACTTATTAGTACGAATTTTTCTTTAAGGAATCAAAATTCAGCAAACAAAAATTAAACATATCCACATTCATTCGACTCGAACCTTTTATTAGTAACTAGCTAACCCGCCCGGCATTGCACGGGCCAAAAATATTAGTATTATGTTCTATACGAAACTTAAACCAAACCCCGTCGTAATCGGGTTCATAGTTCCACCTTCCACCACCAGGGGGCGCAGTCTGTTCTGGAAGAGGCCTTTTCAGAACACTCGACCCAACCAAATTTCCTAGTACAATTGAAATTTAACCACTGGTAAACATTGCCAAAATAGCGGAAATCGCGAAAGTTGGTTACGTAATCGATCGGTTTCTAAAGGGTTAATGTAGATATTTTTTAAAACTCAATCATGCGTTTTAAAGAAAATGAACGCGTCTATGATCTGGAGTCTACTGTTTGTCCGTACTCACATTTCCTGAGTCGATGCTGATTTTTAAACCTGGACCGAAAAACGAAAATCGCGTGAGTGAGTTTTGGAAAGGATTTTTTTTTTTGGAGGGTTAAAATTAGAAAAATTCAAAACGGATACCAGATTTTAAAAAACAAAAGGATGTAGATTAGTTGAGGTATTTTTAGTTTTTCGTATCTTGTTTATAAACGTCAATTCGGATTTTTAAAGATAGGGGAAATTGTTAAAAAAGCGAAATTGACTTACGGTAAAAAACGTTTTCGAAAGGGTTAACGTGATTTTATTTTTAAACTAAAGGTTTCTGCCTAAATCCGACAGAACGTAAATGTCTTTAGGTGTGTTTGATTTTTGTTTGGTTATTTTAGAAAGCATTCGTGCGCAGGACTCTCTTTTGCGAATTCCGTGTGTTAAAATTAATCTAGTGTAAGTCTTGTTTGCTTCAAAGCGACATGTTTATCATTTTTTACAATACTATTATAGACCAATTTTCTTGAGGGGTAGTTTATGTATTTAAATAACATCAAATTTTAATAATTTAAATTTTAACTCCTAATTTTGACAGCATATTTTGATTATCCGCTGAATTTGATCTTCGGGCAAGACTTTAGGGCAAGTCATTTAAAAGTTATGCAGATTTAAAGATTTGAAATTCTAATGTTAAAATCAGTTTTAATCTTTGGAAAAAAAATCAATGCAGGTAGTTTGTAGGGGTTTATATAGTGTGTATACAGGGTAGTTTATGCAGGTAGTTTATTAAATATAACTCAAAAACTACTTGGCACAAAATCTGTAATTTTTAATTCACACATTTGAAGCTTTCGGAAATAGTTTTCTGTTAACGTATTTTTGGGTAAATGTTCCTTGGTCAATTCAGACAGACGGTGGCCCCCACGGTTAGGCTTAATTGCGTTCAAACGCGGTCTCCCGTTTGACAAGAAAAAGACAGCAAAGAGCTTCGAGATTGCGTCCAGATCTTCAGCGACCCAGGTTTCGATGCAATGTATACAGGAGCAGTCGGTGAATAATCAACCTCATATCCTTTCTGGAATAACCATCAAGACATAAATCGCGTGGTGTTGTAGCTTGGAAATTGTACGGGATGAATTTCTCCCACAAGGACCTCCACAGTTGGCACACGAACAGCGTATGGCTGATCGTTCTGTCGCCAGCTCCAAAATAACATGTCGAGGCGTGTACTGAATTCATACTCAATTCATACTCAATTCGACTAGTATCTGATTGCTCCACCTCTGTTTCCATTTCGACAAGGCACGACTAAAGATATGTTTTTTGACCTGATGGCGCGTGGTTTTGACCTCCAAGTCGACAACCTGCCAGGTCGTGGTGTCTTTGGCCAGTGCGTCCAATCTTTTGTTGTAGGTCTGCCCCACAGAAGCCCGAATCCAATGCATATGAACTTCGATCTCAGTCGTATTAATCAAGTCTTTGATTTCGGCTATGGACCTGTTCTGAGGCATAAAGCCATGAAGCGCATGAAGCGCCGATTTCGAACCTGAATAGACATCGAGTTCCCCGAGATATCGGTGATGGGCATGGGAGATTGCTTTCTTGATCGCAATGACCTCGGCAGCAAACACTTCCGCACCATCTGTGAGACGGAACTGGCTCTCCGCTGATATCTGATCCTCTGACACGGCAAGAAACTCGCAGCCGACGGTGTCATTTCCTTCCGTCCGTGTACTGATAACACGTGGTCCTTGGAGTGATGTCCGAAGTCTACCGGACCCGCCAAAGATCTTAGGAGCCTGGGAGTGGGCCTCCAGAAGGCGACCGACTCGGAGTCTAATCCGATTCCGTCAACACACATTTTCCAACGGACGAGGGCAGAAAAGTCCCTGTCCAGCTCCGCACGTAACTCGAGGGAGATAACCCCTGACAAGACGTGCAGCGTATCCGTGGAAGCCGTGTCGTAGCTTATCGTCACACATAAGAGGAGACTCCTCTGCCTGCTGAGCAACGTGTTCGCTACCACAACTTTACCATTGTACCAAATGGGGGCCGCGTAAAGGATGAAACGTTCCGCAACAATAGCATAAAGTATGTTACGGAGTTTCGGAATCAGAGAACAGTTGGTTGCGGTGAGACGATTGATTTTATTCAGCATCTTTAACATCTTCTCCTGGGCCGATATCAGGTGGGGCATCCAACTTAGGTGCGCCTCGATTGTAACGCCCAAGTACAGGATTTGCCATTTAAATGCTATTATGTTTCCTTGCATGCGGATAGGAATAGATAGTACGTACTTAAGGGTACCCTTGAACTTAACAACCATGTAGCTAGCTGCACTTATCGTAGCTGAAATCAAGGCTGCGCTCCATCGCCCAGCCGTGGATCTCAGAAAGAACTGGGCCTAGTAAGATAGTGGCAAACTTCATCACAGCCGGACTTCGATCATATTTGTCTTGATTACACGACATGACAAGCAATATGTCATTTTGACAAGTTCGGGTTGCAATAGAATTCTTGTTTGTAGCAGTACAAGTCTCATGAGATTTTGAATGTTTAGAATTTTCCTCAGTTGATAACTGTTTGCTTTTAGAATTAAAAATGAATTTAACTTCAGCGTTTTTGGATTTGGATACACATTTCAGTTTATTAAATTTATAAGTTTTAATTTTCTTTCTACTCTCTTTACTGAATTTTGAAATTTTAATTTTGTGATTTTTATTTTTGTACGTTTTCCTTTTATTTATTTATTTTTTTAACGATGTGTTAAGTTTTACACCAGATTTGTTACCAATGACAATATTAATTATAAACGTAAGGTGTCTGTTGTTGGACGTGCAAGAAAGATGAATACAGAGAGATATATTAGCTACAGTAGGTGCGCTACATTCATTCTGGGATCTTACCCACGCCATTCAATTTTATTAAGTTCCACCTGAGGGAGGAAACTCATCTAGGTGAGACCAGGATGTAGAGGTATTATTTCCTTCCTTGGAGACCTCCCCGATAAGCAGTAGCTCGCTGGAAATTCGATCAACTGTAATACATCCTGCTTATCTTTCATGTTTTCACGTATTCTTGATTTTTTAAGTTTTTTCAGCAGTGATGTTCTCTCTGGCCTTCGCTTGAAGACCATTTTGATATGCAGGAGATTTTTTCGGAGGAAGGCGGACGATAGGGAGATTTGAGGTATATGTCTCCGAACCATACAGGACCGCTGTCCAACGAAGCGTCCGTGGTCTGAGGCGTCCATAGTGTCCTTTAAAGGATAACTTGGCAACCTCTTAAAAGTTTCCTGTTACTGTTACTAGAGTTTTTTTTAAATTTCATTTTACAAGATGCTTTGCTTTAAAATTATTAGTGCTTGCTTATTTTCTATTGACAGTTGCATAAACATCATCTCCATTCCCTGTAAAAGCTTGAGATAGTCCTCATAGTTTAGTCAAAATTACAGGACGTCTCACTCCAATCCGAAGTTGCGTTTTCGTTTATAACTTTAATAGTAGTGAAGATACTTTAATGAAACCCTTACAATATCCTTAAAATTCATACAAAGATGAGTCTGTTGCGACTTTTAAAAAATATTTTCACTACTGTTAAAGCTATGAATGAAAACGAGACTTTGGATTGGAGTGAGAAGCCCTGTAATTTTGACTAAATACATGGATTTAGATCTTGTTTTATATAAAAGAGAGAATTGATACAGTGTCCTGCACCAACTCTAAAAGTTTGTACTATGAATTCAGGATCACCCCACATATATATATATATATATATATATAATCCACTTTACTTTTACATGGAACCATTAAATTGTAGGGACTTATGATTACTATTGTTAGATATAACATAAGTGCATAGATCATGTAGTGTATGTATCGCTATTACCATTACAGTGAGTTAATACAGTAGAATATTTCAATTCAAGTTACAAACAGTGCCCACCAATAGTTGTCAAAATTTTAGGTGCGTCCATGGTTACTGAAATGTTAGACAGGCCTGCGATACAGTATAATGCTTTCCACGCTTGTGATATAAATTATTTGTTTAGATTTGGGGAGGATATTACTACTTCACAGAAGAGAACTGAACATTGCAGTTGCCAAAATTTCTTTATTTATTAGTTAATTATATATATATATATATATATATATATATATATATCTTGACACATGATTTAGTATAAGTTAAATAATATATTTTTTTAATTCACAAGAAAAAATATTAGCCAGCGACAACAACTGCATAAATTTCAAAACAAGTATTGGTTAAGAACGATTCACTTTTTCTTATTCTATTAAACGTATCCCAAAAAAGGGAAAAATACTTAATTAAAAATGCATACAGTGAAAAAAATTTAGCATATTTGCTAAATATATAATACTTTGAAGAACAATAAATTTCATAATTTTACTCTCCTAATGTGTTTTGTCAGAAATATAAACATAATTCTAAGCGATAAATTATTTAACAGTTTTTTTTTTTCATTTATTATTTTTAAAAACAGAAGAAATAATACACTCTTCATTAAACTTTATATTGTCTCAAAGTAGAAAATAAAGTTTAATGGTAACTAGAAACAATTAAATCCAATGAGAAAGTTCTGAATGTCTATCGAAATAAAAAATGTCTCAAAATGAAAATAATCTTTATTTTCTAGGAATAATTTCAGATGTTTCACTTTAAAATCGAAAAATTTTAAAAGCTTAGAAAATAAATATAGATTCAAACGATATGCGTCTTCGTCGTAAAATACAATGTTATAGTCAATGGAATTCAAATGGCAAAAAAAAAAAAAAAAAAAAAAAAAACTAAAATCTGTCCTGTTTGAAGACGTATAAAAATACTCTGTTCAACCTATTTTGTGTATCTCTTGGCAAGCATTCTATTTGCAACCGAAATCTACATGCTTGCATGAAGTAGCTCAGTTGAATTCTTTATTTTTATTTTATGGATAAATTCCTTTTAATTTTTAGTAAATTGAATGGAAACTGCGATATTTGCACAACACAATATTAGAAAAACATTACATTATCCATAAGTGAAGTAAATCTTTCTTTTCATAAGAACCTACAAAAGAATAAATTACTGTTTTTTGAAAGTAAAAAGTTTTATAGATATTCTGTTCATTACATTTAAAGCTTTTGAATTTGATTTCAACTCTTACAGGACTTTTTTTTCCAAAATCTTTTTAAAGTAAATATTTTATTGATTGCAAATTTTAATTATTTTTCTGGAATTCTTTTGGCATGTTTCTATTATTTGAAATATATTTTTGTAATAAATGCTCTCAATTATTTTATCATTTTAGTTTTATCCGTGGAACTTGAATATTTTGCCATGATAAAATAATTATTACAACCTAAATATAACTTCATATGCATAAAAAATGAAAGATTGCAGAGAACAAAAATAAACTTGAATTTCAAACAATAATTCAAAATGCTTCAATTTAAAAATTTTAAAAAATCTAAAAGTTCAGAAAGTAAATATAGATTCAGACGAAATACGTCCTCATTATAAAATAAAATGTTATAGTAAACGAAATGCAAACATCATAGAAAATAATGTTGTGTTTGAAAACGCATAAAAATACACCGATCAGCCTATTCTGTGTACTTCTTGGCAATCATTTTATTTACAACCGTCATCTATATGCTTCTATAAGATAGTTCAGTTTAGTTCTTTATTCTTATCGTACGATACATTCATTTTAATTTTTAGAATACGAATCGGTATTCGCGAGATTTGAATAGTACAAAAAAAAAAAAATACTAGCATAATTCATGAAGTAAGGATGTATTTTGTTTTCACAAAAGACTAAAAAATAAAAAAAATACTATTTTATACAAGATAAAATAATTTTATAGATATGCAGAATAACTTTCTTTGAATTTAAGGCTTTTAAAAAAATGTCAGCACTTAGAGGACTGTTTTCCGAAAAATTTTAAATGTAAATAATTTTATTTTAGTAAATTTTAATTATTAAATTTTCTTAAATTAATTTGGCAAGGGTCTATTATTTTTAAATACATTTTTCAATCGCAAAGTTAATGCTCTGAATTACTTTAATCACAATTTTTTACTTGTGGATATTGGATACGTTGATACAATAAAAACAAAATATAATCTAAAACTATCATCATATGGATTTAAAAAAAAAAAGAAAAAAAAAAGAAAAATAGCAGAGAATAATAATAAACTCGCGTTTTAAGCAATAATTGTAATTGTTTGAATTTAAATTTCGAAAAAGTCTTAAAAATAAGAAACTAAAAGAAACTAAATTTAGATTTAAACGATATACGTCTTAGTCGTAAAATACTATGTTATAGTCAACAAAATTAAAAAAAAAAAAAAAAAAAAAAAAAAAAAAGCTCTATTTAGATACACATACTCCCTCCAGCCTGTTATGTGTATCTCTATCCAGCCTATTCTGTGTATCTCTCTCCGGCCTGTTATGTGTATCTCTATCCAGCCAATTCTGTGTATCTCTATCCAGCCAATTCTGTGTATCCATATCAATAAATAAGAAAGTATTTTGTATTCATAAGACCATTAAATATAATAAATTACTTTTTAAAAAATATACATTTTTTTTTCTATCTGCTGTATGATGATGCAGTATGAGTTTCTTGGAATTTCAAGCTTTTGCATTTTCTAGGCATTGAGTGGAGGGTTTTCAGTAAACTTTTAAATGTAGATATTTTACTGATTGTAAAGAATTTATTTTGGCCTATTTCAATTATGTAAAATACAATTTTAAAACAGCCACGTTTGACGCCCTAATTTTTTATCACTTTTTTTTGTAGGTGGAACAAGAATATTTTAGCATGATATAAAAATTATTACACCCTAAATATAACATCACATGCATAAAAAATGAAAAATAGCAGAGAACAAAAATAAACTTGAACTTCAAACAATAATTCAAAATGCTTCAATTTAAAAATCCAAAAAATATAAAAGTTCACAAGGTAAATATAGATTCAAACAAAATACGTCCTCATTATAGAGCTCAATGTTATAGTCAACAAAATGCAAACGTCGTAGAAAAGAATTTCGTGTTTGAAAACGCATACATATATTCCGATCAGCCTATTCTATGTACCTGTTGGCAAGCGTTTTATTTACAACCGTCATCTATATACTTGTATAAGATAGTTCAGTTTAGTTCTTTATTCTTATTTTATGGATAAGATTATTTTAATTTTTAGAATATTGAATAATGGTATCCGCGAGATTTGAATAGTTCAATTTTAGAAAAACACCAACATTATCCATGAAGTAAGGAAGTATTTTGTCTTCATCAGAGGCCAAAAAAGAAAAAAAATATGTTTTTTTTCAAGATAAAATAATTATATAGATATGCAGTATAACTTTCTTTGAATTTAAGGCTTTTTAAAATTTTCAGGACTGTTTTCCGAAAACTTTTAAAGGTAGATAATTTATTTTAGTAAATTTTAATTATTTTTCTTAAATTAATTTGGCAAGTTTCTATTATTTGAAATACATTTTTGCAATCGCACCGTTAATGCTATGAATTATTTTTATCACACTTTTTTTCTGTGGATCTTGAATATGTTGGTACGATTAAAAAATATATATATCAGAAGATGAAAATATCATCATATAGATAAAAAAATGAAAGATAACAGAGAATTAAAACAAACTCAAGTTTTAAGCAATAATTATAAATTTTTCAATTTAAAATCCGAAAAGTCAGAAACTAAATTTAGATTAAAATAATACACGTCCTCATCGTAAAATGCCATGTTATAAGTCAAAGAAATTCAAGCCACAGAAAAAAATATCTTATTTAAAGACACATACTCCATGCATGCATAAAAATATTCTCCCTCCAGCCTATTCTGTGTATCTCTTGGTTATTTGCGACCGAAATATATATGCTTGCACGAGATAGATCAGTTTAGTTCTTTATTCTAATTTTATCGATACACTGATTTTAATTTTTATTAAATTGAATAGTATCTGAGCGATTTACATAATACAATATTCGAAAAACATCAGCATTATCCATACATAAAGAACTATTTTGTTTTCATAAGTGCCTAAAGAAGAATAAATTAGAGTGTTATGGGTATTCAGTATCAGGTTCTTTGAATTTCATGATTTTGTAATTTCTTCAGAACTTAGAGGACGCACCTGCTTTCCGAACACTTTTAATGGTAGATATTTTGTTGATAGTAAATTATAATTATTTCTTTAAAATATTTTTGTTCTATTATTTCAACTACATTTTCGTAATAGCAATGCTTTAATTTCTTCTTATAACATTTTTTTTACCCGTGGAACTAGAATATATTGACATGATAAAAAAATACATATATACATTATAAACGAAAAATTACATCAACTGCATTTATTAAAAAAAATGAAAGATTACAGAGAATGAAAATAGACTTGAGCTTCAAACAATAATTCCGACTGCTTCAATTTAAAAATTGAAAGAATCTAAAAGTTCTGCAAATAAATATGGATTCAAACGAAATACGCCATCGTTATAGAACACATTGTTATATAGTCAGCAAAATGCAAACGTCATAAAAGAGAATGTCGTGTTTGAAGTCACATAAAAATACTCCGATCAACTTATTCTGTGAAAGCGTTTTATTTACATCCATAATCTATATGCTTGTATAAGATTACTTCTGTTTAGTTCTTCATTCTAATTTTTAGAAAATTGAATGGTGTCTTAAAGAATTTTTCAATTATATATTAGGAAAACACAAAAATATCCATAAGTATGAATCTGTTTTGTTTTTATGATAGTGTAAAAAAGAATAAATAACAGTTTTGTTGCATGATAAATTTATTTTTTAGATATGTAGTATGTGTATCTATGAATTTAAAGCTTTGAATTTTTATTTTCACTATTTAGAATTTTTTTTTATCGAAAACTGTTCCTTTTATTGATAGTCAAATTTAATTTATTTAAGAAAACGTTTCTGTATGTTGAAATTGTTAAAAATATATATTCTATATTATAAAGGACAAACGTACCCGTGCGTAACGCTGACGTCATTTTGCGAATGGTAACACTTGACAGTGAAATTTCGGTTTTGCGATTTTTGCTACTGCAACTTTTTAAATTTCTAAATATCGCACCTTTTTAATATTTATACCGTTATACAGGAAAAAAAATCTACTTTCAAATACATTTTTTTTAACTGTATTTTAATTGACTGATTTATTATGGCTTTTAAATATTTTTCAAGCATATTTCTTTAAATTGGTAACAGCTGGCGATTAAATTTCAGTTTTGCAATTTCCGCTACTGTAATTTTTTTAACTTCAAAACATGGCACATTTTTATTTTTACAGCGTAATATAGGTAAAAAAATGTACTTTCAAGTGCAATTTGTTTGAAAATTGTATTGCAATTTACTCATTTATTGTTGTTCTTAAAATAATTTTCAAGCATGATTTTTAAAAATCTATCCCCATCGCGTGCAGGTTTCATTACGGAAGAACAATAACCCATTTGCACTTAAAACAATACAAATAACCTTGGTTTCCGGTTAATTTACCACAACGAAATTAAAACTTCATCAATAAATAAATAAATAAAATAAAATAAGACACAAATTTAACTTATATGTTACCGAACAGTTTCAATTTTTACACCACCGAGTAGGAAACGAAAATGTACTTTCAAGTATAATTCGTTTGAAAACGGTATCTTAGTTTACTGATCGTTTTTGGTTTTAAAATATTTTTCAAACACAAATTACTTTTAAATCTTTTCTGTAGCGTATGCAGTCTGGTTAAAAAAGATTAATCCGTTTTAACTTAAAACAATATAAATAGTATTTGTTTATAGTTAATATTCCAGAACGAAATTATAACTTGATCAATAAATAAATAAACAAAAGTTAATATATTATAAATGAAACACAAATTTAACAAACATGTAATCGAACAATGAGCTTAAACAGTTGAAAATATTAAAATAAAAAACAGTAAGTAGAGAAACCTTTGCGATTTCTTCGGCTATCAACTCCTGGCATACGACTAATACGAAAATATGGAATTTAATAAATTTCAAAACTTTATTTGAATATATTATGATATTTTAATATAAAAATGCTTTTCGGTGTTGTTAATGGACAAATATACATATATTAAATATAAAAATATATATAGTACAGTTAGAGAAAACTGATTTTCATCTATGTTCTGTAACCTGGGAATCCCGGGTTCGATTCCCTAGTTTTTGTAATAGCAAACTTAATCGTTTAAATTCATTTTATCACATAAGTGTGCAACTCAAAAATTTTCATATTGTGAATAAAATTATTAGAATATAAATATAAACATCATATGCATAAAAACAGGAAAGTTGAGAATGAAAATAAACTTGAGTTTTAAGCAATAATTCTAAATGCTTCAATTTTAAACTCGATAAAGTAAAAAAAAAAAAATCAGAAACTAAAGAAAGATTCAAACGAATAACATTCTCTTCATAAAATACAATGTTATACCCAACGAAATTCAAACGACAGGAAAAAACACTGTCCTGTTTGAAGACGCATAAAAATACCCCGTTCAGCCTATTCTGTGTATTTCTTGGCAAGCTTTCTATTTACAACTAAAATCTATATGTTTGCACAAGATAGCACAGTTTAGTACTTCATTCTGATTTTATGAATAAATTCATTTTAACTTATAAAAAATGTCTCTGAGATTTGCGCAATGAAATATTAGAAAAACACCAAAAAGTCAATAAATAGGAAAGTATTTTATTTTTATGAGACCGTAAAAGGAACAAAGTATAGTCTTTTCCAAGATAAAATGATTTTGTCGTTACACAGCATGATTTTCTTTGGATTTAAAGCTTTGGATTTTTTTTTTTTTTTTTTTTTTTTTTTTTTTTTCGCATTTATAGGAATTTTTGTCGAAAACTTTGAAAGATAGATATTTTATTGACTGATTTTTTTTTTTAATTTTATATGTTGCAATTATTATTTTATTTTACAGCAACATCAATGTTCTATATAGTTTTAATACAGGGTAAGTCAAAATGTGTATATCGATTACAAACGGCTATAACTATTTAATGCGTACTTTGACACCCTGCGATTTTTTTCTATGGGGTTATGTGAAAGACGTATGTGCCTCCCATGCCCAAAACAATTGAAGAAATCAAAGTACGCATTTGTAATGCGCTTGTGTCGGTGACTGAACAAACGCTTCAGAATGTATGGCGTGAAATGGACTACCGCCTAGATGTTGTCCGTGTGACCAAGAGAAGTCACATCGAACATCTATGACGTATGTACACAAAATTTGGAAGTTCCGTCTACATTCTGTGTTAATCTTATCGATAAATTCTATTCCATTAAATAGTTATAGCCGTTTGTAATCGATATATTCATTTTGACTTACCCTGTATATGGAACTTAATATTCATGCAAATAAAGAAAATTGAATGTATATGTCATTAAAATAATTTATGTTTAGTTGCTATAATTGTATGCAAAGTGACACCATATCATTTGGCAATATTTAATTAATATTTTGTTTGAAATTTTCTGTATATACAGAGTGATTTAAGATAACTGTTCAATAATTTCCAAGGAGATCAGGAACACAAAATCAAGCAATAATAACTGAGGAACTTTGGATTGCAAACACAAAAAAATAGACTATGCACAGCCACAAAGACAGAGAGAGTAATCACAACGAGAAAACTTATTTATTTCTATTAGGCATTCAGAAGGTTCTGAAAATTAATACATAATTTTAAGTATTTTTGACAGGAATAATATTTTACAATACTATAACAGAACTTTTAAAATTCCAGACCTAATTAAGCTTTGCACAGGCCTAATTTCGGCGATGTATCGACTGATGACCATAGGCAAATGGCTTGTGTATCATTAAATCAATGGCTGCGGGAATGATTTGTGCCACAAGGTGCTTGTCAGAATCAACAAGGGTATCATAAACAATTCTTTTTAAGTGACAAAGTCCGTTGATTCTTAATGCTCGATTCACCAGCAAACACAAACTTCCTCTTGAGCCCTTGTTTTGCATTTGCAATATACATGTTATTAATGCTTGTTTTGTGTTATTGATCTCTCTGCAAATTTTGAACTATTATTTTGGGTACTTCTCCATTATCCCGTTGGCAACTTTCCATAAAAAAAATATATTGCCAAATGGGATGTTTTTTCCGTTGGCGTACAGTTTCAGGTTAGCTGAGCTGCAAAGGAAGATATTATTTTGTGTCCCACTAAAAAAAAAAGATTCCACAAACAGACGAGAGATCCGAAGAAAATCAACATTTTGAGAAAAATATCTTCTTTATTTGAACACAGATGACCAAGAATTCTTGTACAAGCATTAATCAGCATAAAATGCTGGGAGCTGGAGAGGAGGCACGAATAGTTACATGTTTTTGGTCAGAGACGCAACAGAGATCTTCGGTGAATACAGAGCAGTGTTGGCAGAGTTACAGAAAGCCAAATAGCCAGGTTAACGTACTTTTGGCGAGGGAATTGTGATAGAAGCGTAGGTGCTATTTTCCGATTAATGTTAACACAATAGGGGATTGTCAAATATGATTTTTTAGATTCCTAAAAAGTGGTATAAAAATTGGTAGCACTACAAGCTGCATGGAGTCTGGTTCACATTGTGTTGAATTAAAGAGTGCTACTGAAAAGTTAAAAATATACAAGTTCGTTACAATGATAATACAAATTTAATAAGATAGAGGAACGGAAATGTAAAAGAACAAAAGGGGTAGCAAAAGGCATCTGGTAATTTTGAAAGACTGCGAGTCAGAGATACTAGCTGTTTCTAGGCCGAAAAAAAACAATTTATTTTCTTCTTCTTCTTTTAAGAGGAACGTAGAGAGAAAGAAACTCAAATGATTTAAAAAGGAGTTTTAATAAAGTGAAAAAGGCAGGGACTGGATACTTTTATAGTGTAGAAATTAAAATACATTTAGGGTGGAAATTTTGAAAATAGTTACTTATAGGGAAGGGAGTGAAAATTAATTAGAAGTGGAATATGTGAAGTTACTTCCTCTTCACATATATCTTCCCAACAACCAAAACAAAAAAAATGTTTTTTTTTGTTTGTTTTTTTACATTAAGGAGGTCATGACCCTCGGAGAACTTAAAATGGCAACACTGCTCTGTATTTACCGAAATAATTGTTTAATTAATTATCATTCTGCTCTGCCACGTCTCTGACAATAAAACATGTAACTATTCGTGCCTCCTCTTCAGCCCCCGGCATTTCATGCCGATTGCTGCTTGTACAAGAATTTCTGGTCAATTGCATTCTAATAAAGAAGATATTTTTCTGAAAAGGTTAATTTTATTGGGATTTCGTCTGTTTCTGGAATCTTCTTTTACTGGTGCACTAAATAATACTTCCTTTGCATCTCAGCTAACCTGAAACTGTACGCCAATGGATAAGCAACACCAAACGTAACGCCAATAAACAATTGAAAGATTGTTGCCCTTGGAATCTAAAAAACAAGACATTAGGAAAAGGCTACCCACTAAAGTTTTAACTTTAAGCAATAAAATTTACAATATGTTAATGCAAACATAAAAAAAAAATATCTTAGATATTTATTTATTTACATTATGTTTATTAAAAATCAGACTCGGCAGGTGAATAAATGTTTGTCACGTCCGTTAAGACTGATCTATTGAACGTAATTAGGTATCGCAATATTTTTTAATGTTTTTTCTCTTTTAATACTCTGACGTCGCCGTTTAATGACATAATTGTTATTATAATTAACGTAATAACTAATAAATCAGCAAACACCATTCAAAAATACATATAAACGTCAAATGAAAAGTCACTTGATCACATGAGAAACACGAGTAACGTGAATCTGACGGCAAGTGAATGTGATGCCTTTTGACGATCGTGCCTTTTTGGCGTTAAATCCCATAGTTTGGCGAGAGTTTTTTCATAGAAAGTAGTCGACGGGATAATGGAAAAGTACCTTATTTTGAATCCCCTTGTATATAACAATATATAGTCTCATCCAAAGAAATATACAATATGTCTGTTTTTATAGAAATATAAAATCCCATTCATTAAAACTATAATCTACTGAAAAGAGGCCGGTTCATGATACTCTATGTAGAAAATTAATCTATAAATCAGTTCGCCATTCAAACACGTTTTATAATGTCTCGCAATTAAAGATGACAGTCAAAGAATTGCGATCCTGAAATTCAGAGATCGAGTTTATTTCTAGTTCCGAAAATTTGCGGGATTTCAAATGTCTCATCCCAAGATTTTCCTGATTACTTTATGCAGAGATTTCCCGAATCGCGCTTAATATAATGCAAAGTAAAATGTTTTAAAAATTCCAGGCAGTTATTCTACGTAATTATGCTGGAGAGCTGGAAAAGGTTTGATTTTTGTTTTCATGCGCAGTTTGGTAATTAGTAGATTTTTACAAAATAAAAATTACATTTTCCAGCACAATATTTCATTGGGAAAAGTTTACTGAAAATTATGTTAACATTTAAATGATAAAATTTCTTCTTTGGAATACAACAATGCGTATGCTAATAACAATGGACAACTGGATAAAATTTTTGATAAAATACATTTAATTTCAATGTTTCCTTTTTAAGTGTTAACATGTTATTAAATTAATACATTTTCCATTTATGTGCTAACATAGTTTCTCCTGTGTTTAGATTTGAATATACATCAGTAACGGCCAGATTTGAAGTTAATAGTTCATATTTGTTAGGATGATACAAATGTTTGCGTTAGTATTTGTTATCTCTACTGAATAGAACGTGATTCATGTTTTTATGAAGTTCATAGTTCATAGTTCCACTTCGCTCATGGAAAGTTTTATAAGTTTCTCGCTGCGAACTTAAATTATTTGAAACTGATTGGGAAAATTTGACTATGCATTTGTATATGTATGGGTATTTTTTTTCGTAAATGACAAAGTAGGATATGTATATTACACTGGTGTCCAGAAATTAAGGGACAGTGACCAATTTCAGACGTTTCGTCGAATATCTACAGAAACTCGTGAGGAAATGCCCTTGAACTTCGAGAAAGTAAATAACATATTTGACTTCATGTTTTACAGTGAAGATTTTGTCACGAGGATAATTAGGTAGTATTTCAAACATAAAGAAAATTATATGCATCACTGAGGTGCACTATAAATTTCATAATGAAATGTAAATTCATGCAATGCATTTATCGTTTATTTACAGAGTTTATTTAGAAGTTTATTTACAGGTATTTTTTATATTGTTTAATTACAGATTATTACGTTCGTTTAAACACAAAATAATTCGGTTACACTACTGTCTATTATTGATAATCGCCAGAAGTGTGTTTATAACTTTTGTTTTTGTTTTTAAATTTAGCTAGACTTTTGCATAGTACGTGGTATGTATACATTCTGTTGATTGTCATGCACAGGGCTACACATAGAAAATCGTAAATATTACTATGTGAGTGAATTGCTTAGTGTAGTCTTTAATTGTGTTGTGCATTTTTCGGATGAACTATATTTAGTACATTAACACATTTTAGCGTAATATAAATAGATTCATATACAAGGCTACGAAAATAACAAGATATATTGCCGTTTATGGTTGATAAATGGAGGAAGAGTCTTTCAAGTTGTGATTTGCGTTTTTTACCAGAAGTAAATTTTAGCCTAATATGTGGTAAATACAAAAGTCTTTAGATAATATACAAGACTATACAAAAAAATTCGAGAGCATTTCCATCAATTGGAGAAAATTGCAAAATTTGAAATTTCTAACTTAACTAAATTTTAGCATGCTGTGTGGTATATATGCATATTTATAGATCATATACAGGGTTTCACAAACTAATTAGAATAGTTTTTATGCTGTGGAAGGCAATTTCTAAAAATCCATTTTAAAACGTTTTCATTGCTGCTTACTTACATATTTTCTTTCACCATATTTAACGGCGAAGTTTTGTTACAGATTTTTAGATGTGTTGGAAAGTGTTTCATAACTTATGCTTGTCGCATGATTTTTCATTCTTGCTGTTTTTCTTTGTAGTAGTAGCATAGTACAGCTTATTCTAGCTAGGCATAGAGCGAGGGATTATGCACGGGACTCTGGGAAAGAATCATTAGATTTTTGTTACGTAAAAATGAAAGCCTGTCGAAAATTCATTGTCACATGGCAATTCTAAATATATAGGTGCATTCTGTTTCAACGTCTCGAATAATCTATTTTAGAAATGCTGCATTCAATGAACTGAATACATATTATTTAAAATTAATATTCGATAATTAAATTAAAATTAATATATTGTTTATCTAACATATAATATTTGAAATTAATACTCATTATATATATTTAATGATATTAATATTAAAAATATATATTTATTGAGATTACTATTCAAACTGTGTATTATATGAAATTAATATTAAAAAACTATTTTTTTAAATTGATATTCAAAGCCAATTAATTGTAACCTATGAATCTTTTTACAGAAATTGATTTCTAGAAGTTTTAAATATGCGAATTCAAAATTACAGCTTATTTCTTCAAATAGTTTTTTTATATGCTTAAAAAACTACTAGACCGAAGCCATCGCGTTTGGTATCCGGAAGTAAAATTCACGGAAAAATCCAAATATTATATCAAAATTAGATGTTAGTATTGAAACTTTTAAAGTTTATTAGAATATCTATATGTAGACGACCCCTAAGAAAATTTTGAGTGTAACATTAATTAATGGTCTTTATTACTAATATATATTAGTACCAGTCACATTTTTATACGGTGATTAGTGGCAGAGCTAGTAGGGTGTTATATGTTTTTTTCTTCACGACTGTATTTTCACTTGACAAAATCTATGTAAATAATTAATTATATTCTAACAATAATCACCTTGTTCCGGCGTCTATCAGACATATCGATACAGTTAGTAACGAGAGATAAATCAATTAATCGCATATCGTATTTCTTTATTATAATTGAAAAGTATCAGGCACCATATATTCTGTATAAACTGAAATATTACCTTAAAACATAAAATAAACGTACATTAAATCAACGAAAAGTAAAGATATAGCTAGGAGATATATTCAAAACGTTAACAGTTAGAAAGGAAAATAAGCTGATGTTAAGAACAACAATCCTGAATGCACAAAACTTTGAACTTTAGATGAAGTCAGTGAATACTATATGGATTCAAACACATCTGTATGATAAAATACAGTATTCCAATGAATATGTTGTAAGCGGTAGAGAAACAGTGTCTTTGTTTGACGATGTATAAGTATACCTTTTTCCAACCCATTATGCATATCTCTTGGTAAACATTGCTACGACGCCCAACATATATGCGTTTTCACAAAATAATTGCTTTGAAACCTGTATACCTGATTTATGAAAACATTTACTTCAATTTCTTCAAAGGTGAATTATGTTTGCGAGTTTTATGCAAACAAGTACTAGAAGAACACTAATAATAACAATAACAAAACAAATTAGGCGTCTCATAAAAACGAAATAGCCAAAGTGTTTTGTTTGTATGAGAATTTAAAATAATAAACAATGGTCTTTATAAGATTATATGACTTAATAGATAACAAAAATGAGCTTCCTTGAATTTAGATAGTTTGAAGAATTTCGGTATTCAGAACAATGTATTTTGATACAGTTAAAGGTGAGGAGTTCAATGACAATTTATCTTAATACTTTAGACCTGCAATTATTTTTACATGAAAGCTACGCTAATCTAATAAAATACACTTATGGGTTGTATAATTATGTAAAACAGAATATTTTATGTAAGAAGAGGAAAAATAGTGAACATAAATATACAAATGAAATAAAATGAAATAAGTTTATGCATTTTTGCAATAAGATAGTAAAAATGCATGTACTTATATATAGCCTGACTCAAGTGTTTAAAAGTATTCAGCAGATTGGTAGTCAGGATCGGTTTATAGTTGATTCATTTACTGAAATGATAAAATCTGTAATTGATTAAGAGGTAGTATTTAAAAATTTTCTATACTTTATTAAAAATTCTGTAAGCTCATTTATAAATTATAAAGTATACGAAAAGGGTAGACCTGGGAGCATTTTTAAGCAACTTGAGTTTACATTACTCAAGTTGTGAAGAGAGTCAGTGAGAGAGAAAGAAACTACAACGCATGCTGATTTTATAATACCCATATTGCAATCATCAAATTGATGAATGAACATGTCAATTAAGTGATATCATGCGAGCTGAAATAATCAGTAAACTTTTAAACAATTAAGGGAATTTAAATTTTATGGCAGGACTACCAGAAGAGCAGTTCCAAAGTAATGCCAGCGCGAATTCGAACCACTATTGTTCATTGGGAGAACAATTTCAGAAAGTAAGAAATAATTTTTTGCCTAGGCATAATAGATCTCATCTACTGGAAAATCTTATGATCAAACGTGAAAGTTATACTAAAAAACGAATCAGATAAAAGATTTATTTTTAACGAACGCTAACTGGAATGAGGATAAAATGCAGACCGAAAACTAATTCAATCTTTATCCTTTTAAGAGGGTAAGTCATTAAGTCAGTCACAAAATATAATTAAATAATAACTTACAATGATATTCACTTCAAAACTATTTTTATTTCTCAACATATTCTCTACCAATATTTATGCACTCATATCACCGTTTTATCAGTGCCCCAACACCAGCTGCATAGCATTCTTTGGGTTGCTGTCTCAGCCACATTAGGACTTCAAGTTGAACACAGGAGACAATTCAAAAGTTTCGCTGGCAACTTCTTCAACATCCACCATACAACTTCGACTTAGCCCAAAATCATCTGTTTAGTCCACTAGAAAACCATTTTGGAAGCAAGATGATGTTCACAGATGATGAAAAGATTAACTTGAAGTCCTAATGTGGCTGAGACAACAACCCAAAGAATGCTATGCAGCAGGTGTTGGGGCACTGATAAAACGGTGATATGAGTGCATAAATATTGATGGAGAATATGTTGAGAAATAAAAATAGTTTTGAAGTGAATATATTGTAAGTTATTATTTAATTATCTTTTGTGACTTACTTAATGACTTTCCCTCGTACTTTCCTTTTTTTTGTGTTTGATATCAAGTAACGATGATTAATCATTTAAACGCATTCTATGTGCATGAGAACTGTTAGTGATAAAGGCGTAAGTTAAGTAGCTTTTTTAATAGGGGTTAATCAGGACGGAAACTGAAATAAAAGTTTGAATAAATTTAATTATTAATTAAACGTGAGTTTATTAAAATCTACAGCAAAAGATTAATTTAAAAAATACATATGACCGAAAATCTCATAAGTTTGATTTCGCAGTCCTGATTTGTTAATCTGGACGCTAACTGAAATAAAAGTTCTAATAGATTAAATTATTAATTAAACTTGAGTTTTAATTACAATTTACAGCAAAGGATTAATTTAAGAAATACATATGAGCAAAAATCTCATAAGTAGGATTTCGCAGTCTTCATTATGCTTCTCGGCATTTTATCGCAATATAAATTCTAATTTAATGTTAAAATGTTTTTATCTGATTGTTCTACAATATTATGTTACTTCTATTGTGAAAATCTGTTTTTTTAATCTTAAAAATGGAATTTTAACTATCTCAAATGTCACTACTGTCCCCTGTCCTCAGCCCCTAACTTAATCATTAAAACCATAAATAAACAATAATAATTATTATTTTTTAAACAATGAATTTATTATTAATACGAATCTTATGTATCATAATAATATAATTTTTATAGGAGTGAAATGTGTAATATTTGTTTTTGCTAGGTTTAAAGTTGTAGCCCATCACTTTTTTGGTCCCTACTATCCTGGTGTATGAATTTCCTCCTATTTCCACCAGATGTGACAGTATGCAGTCATTTTCAGCATTTTTTTTCAGTAGGATAGAACATGCTGTTCTTAAAAAGTCGCCATTGCTTACTGTTTGTTCATGAAGCAGATTTTAAATAGAAAGAATCTCTCATCGGTATGATCGTTCAAAGTTATGTTGGTGTTTTAAAAATGTTTTATTATATCTGGAAAATTTCCTACGGTGTTTTCAACTATGCATATATATAAACACATAAGTACATATATCGGCACTTACTACAACATTCTGAAATAAAAATTTGATATATAATTATATAATTATATAATTATATAATTATATAAGAATATCACTTATTATCATGAAAATAAAAAATAGTATATGCTAAAAATGATAACAGTATACTTAACGGCTTAAAAATACCTTTTATATAATGATAACTTTCTCATATATCTTTTATGAAACATGTAGATCTGTTTATGTAAAGGTATGTATAAGCATTTAAGTGTTCTGTTATCACTTTTAGCATATACTATATTTTATTTTAATGAAAATATGAATTGAAAATATTCAAAACAAAATCAATAATTTTTAGAAAAGTTTCCTTAAAAATATTTAAAAAAAATAAATGTCTTTTATATTATAAATTGACGTAACTTAATTTATCTTCGAATTTTAGAAAAATAAAAATCGTGCATGACACAAAGTAAATTTCGATATAGTTAAATCTAACATAAAACTGCTTATTTGTATACCTTATATATATATATATATATATATATATATATATACATATAGAGAGAGAGAATATAGAAGCTATACTGTCTATAAACTGTGCTAACTTTTTAAAGAATTATTAACCTCTAAACTGGGGCTGTGCTTTAACATGTATTCCTGAAAGAGCCTCTTTCGAAAGGTTAACAGAAACAACAGCTAAAATCAAAACATGCATCAAAATGACGAAAACAGGAAAAAAGAGAGGGTATAGTAATTCTTTATACAGAAATCTTTATAGAGAAATTCTTTATATATAAATTCTGAAACATCTAAGAGTTCAAAAAGCAAATACAGATTCAAACGGAACATGTCCTCATCGTAAAATGCAATGTTATAGTCAAAGAAATTCTAGCGGCAGAGAAAGATTGTCCTATTTCAAGATGAATGAAAGCAGAGTGTTCTGCCCATTCTGTGGATCTCTTGACAAAGGATCTTAGGAGAGATGACGTCTAAAGATGCTTACACATGATAGTTGAGTTGTTTTCCTTATTCCCATGTTCTGGAAAGTTTTATATTATTTTAAAACATATAAATACCATTAATGAATTTTACGCAATGTAATACTGGCCAAATGCAGTAAAATCGATAAATAGCTAAGTAGTGTGTTCTTAACAGAGCTCAAAACATAATGTGACTTATACATATATATATATATATCATTAAGTATTCTCACAAATTTGAAACATAGATTTTCTGTGAATGTAGATGTATTTGTAATGAACTAAAAGTTTCTCATTCAGAAAAATATTTAACCCCATCTATAGACTAAAATTATGAATTGAATTCCAAATTATTTTTTGCAGGTATTTATTAATTTTATTTTTTTAAACAGTTATTATTTATGTAATTATTCGTATAAAGCTAGAAAATACGTAGCAAATTAATGGGAAAAATATGTACATATTTGAAATAAAAATGACAAACCACTCATGCCAGCAATATTTGACAGAATTATTTTATCGTTAATTTAGATAAAATATGTATATATACAGATGTTCGTCAAAACTCACACCCTATTCTTCCTTATCTCGGCAAGGCGTTGAATTTTGGAAGTCTACGAAATACGTATGTTGTGGAGATACCTTGTATGGTTAAAACATATTGGGGCACGGGTGAGCGGCTGTGTTTTCAACTTTGAAATTCCAAACGGGAAGATAGCTAATGTTAAATATCGTTATAATGATCTCTTCAAATAAATAAATTAATGAAAAATTGTTCTTATATTATGTTTCTGAATGACAATATGAACAGTTAAATTTTTAACTCTTATTTCATAAAAATGTGAATTGTTTATAATCTAAACCAAATTAAATTAAATGATACTCGAATTGACTGCATTCCGCGTCTTAGCAATTATTGAAATGCCGTAGAAATTCACTTCCGATTACCTCAAATGCTGATGGAAGTATGTTATTAAAACCATGTGTAATTCACTGTTTCAAATCTTCGATTGAACTTGGGGTGTCTTCAAAACTATCGCTTTCAAGGTCCATCACAGAAAAAAAAATAACTAAGCGCCAGATCTGAGAATTAAGGAGGACATTCCAAAAATGAAAGCTCCTGCCTGTCCTTCCATTTCCAATGAAATTCATAACTTTTTATGAATACGAAGATACAAGATCCCCAAAGTAATAATGTCTAGGAAGTAATTCTAGGAAACAATATTCACTTCTGTTTCACTCACCTAAAACTTAACAGGGAATTTTTATTTCACTATGCTATAGTTTCAATCAATACAATCATCACGAAAGTTTCTGAAAATTATTAAGGTATTCCTGAAGTTTAGATTATTTCAGAAAGAAAATATCGTCTTCAAACAGAAAAAGGACCAGCTCACTACCTCAATACAACAAAATATGTCCAATATTACCTCGATCAGAATTATCCAAATTCATAGATAGACAGGGGGGGGGGGGTCATTTTTTCAAAGGCATTCCCTTTCTCCCTCTCTGCCGCTGCATGACTTTTTCCTGTGGAGGGATGGAGGTAGTTAAAAGTGATAGTTTACAATCGACAGCTTCATCGAATAGTTGAAATATAGACTTACGGAAAACTATAATTACGTCTTTATAAGGTAGTCAGTAATTAATTTCTCAAGGGATTCTGTTATTTCAAAAAGTGAAAAGCAGTCACATTGAGCAAATTTTGGATTAAATTGGGTTAGATAAAAACAATTTTGATTTTCGTGAAATTAAAGTAAATTTTAGTTAAATAGTTGTAATTTCTTTAATAAACGTCATAAGACAACAGTTTTTCCATGAATTGTTTTATCCAAAATGACCTTGATAGCGACGTGCCGCAGATTCCTTCCTTCCGATTTTAATTTTGAAATGTAAACACCCGATTCACCTCTCGTGACACCTCTCGTCCTATCCGAACATATTTTAACCAGGAGTGTTTACCTCGAATTGGCTGAACGTGTATTTCACCGTTTTTCAAGATACCAACGTGCACTCTCGAGACATGGCACTCTCGAGATAAGGTGGATATGGTGTGACTTTTGGAGGATCTTGAATAAATTTTCATTGAAATTGAGATATTTAATTTATTATATTAAAATTAAATTAAAAGTGGAAATATTTCAGTGATACTTTCAATCATTTTCTGAAACTTCGTAAACAGAATACCAGGATTATTTCATTGTTATAAATATCTAATATCATTATAATACACAATATAAGTTATTACCATAACTCAATGGTCTATCCGTAAATGTTTACTTAGATAATACAGGTCTACAATAAAAAAACTTTTTTTTTAAATTTAAGCTGTTTCTAATGTTCGGTGTTGAATTAAAAATTCACAAGAAGAATGATGAATCACGTACTACTTTTGGATAAACTTACATATATATATATATATACAAACAAAAAAATTTATTCCACAAAATTAAAGTGATTAATATTACAAGTTTCATTAGAAAATCTACTCTCCCTATTTTGGAGTAAAACTTGAGAATGAGGATAGATCACACACAAAATTTATGTTCGTGTATAGGATTTAATAATGTTATCCAAACCTAAAAATAAGCTTCAGCTTTGAATGCCATTGGCATAGAAGGGGCATAAATACCAAACTACCCTTTTCACTCATGTGATATTAGTGGTTAAAAGCCTGAAAAAAAGAAAGACTTTATGCACCCAAATCATCCTATGTTTTAACATTTATTCCACACAATTCTCAAATTTATGACCCTCTTTTACATGACATATTTGAAGACCCACCTAATTATGATTCAGATAAGGCTGCTGCTGATGATTTTCAGCGTAATAAAAACTATGATACCCTTCAACTTTTCAATCAATCTGAGCATTCTGCTTTTATCAGAGATTTGTGGTTATCTGAAGGATCTTCTAAAATATTACGCTCCAAACTAAACTAAAAATAAATTTTAGCTCTTAAAACATCTACTGTATACATAAAGAGAATAAGAGTTTATCTCCTAATAATTATTTTATTATTATGTTGTTTTTTATTATAATACTATTTTACTTATGATTAGCGTTTATCTAGGACGTGACAACATTTAGAGCAAGGATGTTAACGGATTGACGCGCAAATTTGGCATTAAATATAAAGCACATAATTAGACACTTTTTATTGACAATAAAAAGAACTCTTAAAACTGTTCTTTTACATAATAAGAAAAAAAAACGCATTCCTGTACTTAATGTACCAGGATCAGTTGTATATATGACTGATGATTATTGTTGGATATTTAACATTAAAAAAGCAGAGAATCAATACATAACAAAAAATTCAAACAAGACATTACAGGAAACCATTAAAAAAACCCAGTAAACTTATTTTGAATTACAAAAATAAAAGCATTTAAATCTAAATTAATGTATTTTATACATATACGTATACATATGTGTGTAAATCTTCATATAAGATTATTCTATTTTATTTATTTTCCATTATATTCTGTTGAACGAACTACGTACATCCTTGTAACATATGTTAACGCAGTTGATAAAAAACCTGTACGTGTTGAAAAAAAAAATGCGGTCATTTTTGGAATAAGCATGGCAAACATATATAGAATAAGTATACATTTTGAGAAACAAAATTCCCCTATGTAAACTTCTTTGACTTATCTAATTTTATTAGTTGTTTTAGTAGGCTTAATGTGAGTTTCAATTAATATTATTAAGCAGACCATAATTAACAATTCAAATTATGATTAAAAAATTTTTGATCATGTCAATGCACACATATTTAAAATTAGTTATATTTCTAAATCTAACCAGTTGGGATATTTATGTTAATACATAATCTACAATGATTTGGACAAAATCTATATCACATTCCAAATGAAATGTATGCTGCGGAAAGTAGTAATGTAACGGCAAAAACTACTTCGAACTGTGATTACCTTTATTTGAAAAATATAAAGAGATTGGCGTTAAAATTTGGCAATGAACTGTCCTCATATAATTAAGTAATTAAAACAAAAACAGATATGTGTTATTTTATTCCATACACTATCTCATATTTATTTATCTTGTGCAATAAAAACAAAATACAGCTGTATTTGTCGCTGAAGATAAGCATCGATAAAAATTAGAGAGAAAATACTATAGAGAGAACCAATAGAGAGAAGATAAAAATTAAATGTAAGAAGTAAATTATCTTTTTCAATAAATGTATGATCTGCTTTCGTTTATATTCTAACACCTCATTTAATCTTTCACGCATGCACTGTTAAAAATCTGCAACAAACTGTCCAGTCATTCGACAGGTTTTAGAGAAAACGGTTGTATAATCGTCATTTAATAATTTTTGACCATATTATTTCCCGTATTATGGTCAGAGTAGACTTAAATTACGGTTATGTAACCGTTTTCTCAAAAATCGGTCGAATGACTGGACATTTTGCTGCAGATTTTTAACAGTGTGTATTTCTTTCTTTTTTTTTCTTTTGTTGTTGTTGTTATATCAGGACAAATTTTAGGCCCTTCTTTCACTACAATTTTCTATAATTCTTTTCCATTTGAAGTGGTTCTTTGACGTAATTCTTTTCGATATATGCCACAAATGTGTGACGTATTAAAATCCGAGGAGTGTTGTAGATGGTCCAAAGCTTTAGAAGTTCCATATTACAGGCATTTCTTCAATATTTTCAATGAAATCTTAGAATCGTTGTCATGCTAAATGATTTCCAAGACAGGTTCCTGATAATTCCAACCATTTATTGATTGCAATAACATTTTCTCTCAAAATGGTTAAGTAGTCCAATTTATACATTGTTAACTCGATGAAAATTGGATTTCCGGCACCTGTTGCAATCTTACATCCAGAGATACAATTCGAGTCACCATTATCTGAATCACACATATTTGTCACCAAATTTTTTATTTTTTGATCGACATATTTTTCACAGCTTCATCGTACCAAAATTTTCAAACTTTCCATGAATGAACAGCATGTTTTTCTAAAAATTGTTTCATTTTTTTTTTTTAATTTTCTTGTGAATGAGAGACGTTTTTGTTATTTGAGTTAGATATTTATAGTTTCTTACGATAAAAAGACAATTTCTCCTTAAAGATAAGCCATGTTTGTAAAATAAAATCCTTATTTACTTTTACTGACTTTCTTTTCATATCTTGGAATCATATCGGAATCATTTTGCTAGTACTTGAAGCCTGAATTTGCTTTAAACTTTTTTTACTAAAGTTCTCACTTCCACATTAGTCAGCTGTTTTGATCTTTGTATCCACTGGAAATGTCGTGCCTACATTTATTTAACGTATTTCTCAATGATTTTTTTTTACTCTATAATGACGCTGTTTTGAAAATTCACCCATTTTGCGCAATGACTTACTTTTTCTTCGAATATTTACTGCAATGTTTCGCATTTCTATAGATGTTTGCTTACCCATAGCGAAATCTCTTAAGCATTACTAAAAAAAAGAAAAATATATTACACATGGATAGAGTACGAATAAGATTATTAGACTGAAATTAATTTATTTTAATACCGTGTAAGAAGAAAAATGTTGAACTGATGAAAACTAAAAAAAAAATGTCAGGAAAATGTTTTTCTATATATATTTTTTTACCCATAAAAAGCAATGTATTTTTGGATTAATAGAATTATTTCTTATTGCATTTTGTTTCTGTTTAATTTTATAAGAAATTAGAGTTTTATTGAATAACTAATTAATTCTATATCAGTACATAAGTCAGTTATATTTAAATCGAAACATTTAATGAATAAAAAATAGGTTTTTCCTTTTCTGTTTTTCTCTCTTCTTTTTTAACGCTCACTGTATATCGTACATTTGCATTCTCTTTCTTTTATTACATTTTAAAACTGTAAGCGAAATTATATTTTTAATTGATTGAATTATCTGAAAAATTGATTTAATATATAAAATTAAGTTAAGTCATAAAACAAAAGGACAAAACTACAAAATTCATAAAACATACAGCTAAAGAATTGTTTTATAACAACTCAACTGTGGCACCAGAGGTACCATTTTTTGTAGAATAATTCTCAATTTATTTAATCGTGCAATTTGAAGAACTCTTCTGTGGTTTAATAAGGCAAATTTTACAATACGAAAAAACTGGTGGCTCTGCGGACGGTGGTAGAGCTGTTGGAAACACCTGCTCTAAAGTAAAAAAGAAAACGTGAAGTTTCAAGGAATAATTCTGAATAAATAAATTTTAAAAATTCTGAAATTATCTAAGGGAAATGAGAAACGTAATACAGATTGTAACGGAACATGCCTTCGCCGTAAAATATAATGTTATAGCTGACATAAGGCTAACGGTAGGTAAAGAATGTACTCTTTGAAGAAGCATAAATATATCTTGTTCAGGCCATTATGTTTATTTCATCAGAAGCATTATTTTCTAGATGAACATCAACGGGTCCGTACATCATAATTGAGTCGATATCTTTGTTTGTATTCCATGCCACGCATTCATTTCAATATCGTTATCAATGAACGATGTTTATATGTTTTATGCAATCAAATACTAGAAAAACTATAAAAAATATTAGTAAAAGAAAAATATCGTTCATAAAAACTGGAACAACTTTTCATTTTTATGTAAGCGTAAAAAAAAAATCAGTGAATGATTTTGTAGGATTTAGTGATTTAAAAGGTATATTATATAACTTGTTTTTGGAATGAACAAATTATTTCATTTTTCTGAACGAAGTATACAAAAAAATTTTAAAGATAGACAAATTTCGGACGATAATTGATTTATAAAGCGTATTATGAATTTATATATTTAATTTTCTTTTTTTAGATAGTCAAAACAAGAATTTAACTAAGTTCATTTTTATTGTTTATTTTCAAAGTTATGTAAATAAATATCCCTCTAAAAAATAAATCACATATTTCAATTCGCTTTTTTTATATTAGTAAAACTATATAAACGAATATATATATATATATTAACTGCAGACCAGTTCCTTACCAGCCGGGTGGAGTGCTTAAATTAATGAGTTGTGTATACCTGGCCGTTGGGCGAAATTCATAGCGCATAATATCGGTGATCCACCTAAAAAGCACTTTGTCGATATTGCTGCAGTGCTCTTTACTGCTTATACACACACACATAGTCACACACACACACACACACATATATATATACACACACACACACACACACATATATATATATATACACACACACACACACATATATATATATATATAAATAATCGTACATATATTTTCCATAAACAAGAACATTTCTGTAAAGTATTAAATTAAATTAAATGATAAAGTGAAAAAACAGAAGGTAAAGTAAAAATTACAAAAAAAAAAAAAAAAAAAAAAAAGATGATAGAGGAAAACGAAAAAAAAAAAAAAACTGGATTTTCGAACAGCAATTCTGAATACGTAAAACTTTAAGATTCCAAAAATTTCTAAAAGAAATCCAAAAGGAAATACAGATTGAAACAGAACACATTTTCCTCGTAAAATACAGTATTACAGTCGACGAAAGGTAAACGGCAGAGAAAGAATTTTTTGTTTGAAGATGCATAAAATTGCCTCGTTCACCCATTCTGTGTGTCTCTTGGCGAGTGTTTTTATGAGGATGAACGTCAATGATATCAATGTTTTTGTACAAGATATTTTAGAAAAGTACTTTACTCTTTCATTAGTAACACATTTATTTACATTTTTCTATATATTGAAAGGTACTATCAAGTTTTATGAAATCAAACATTATAAAACCACTAGTAATATCGATAAGTAAACGATAACTTTCTAATAAAAACTTAATGGGAAAAGTTCTTTCTTTGTACGGAATCATAAAATATCAAATACAGGTTTTGAATGATGTAACATATATGAAAATGACTGTATTTGAATTTATATATATATATATATATATATATATATATATATATATATATATATATATATATATATATATATATATATATATATATATATAATTATTTCTTTTGTCTGAAGAGGGTTAAACAAAAAACTTTCAAAGTATATAACTTGTTTACCATAGTTTGCTATAAAAATATATCGATTATTTTGTTTTTTTTTCTCTTTTATAAAGTGCAACGCTGAACTTTTGAAAAAGTTTTACTCATTGTTTTATTATGCAAAATCAGCATATATTCACTAGAAAAGAAAAAATATATATAATTATAGTATTACAAAAAATAGAGAAAAAATGAAAATTTGCTATTTCTTATAGCGCAAAAGGATTTAAATAGTACATCTGTTAGCTTAAATATACCGCACACTGACACATGATATAAGTGCATAAAATATATACGAAATACAATGCATTAAAAACTGATAAAATATATCAAAATAATATAGATTTTGAAAAAATTCAGACATATTATGTTAGTCTATACGATCTATTTCCATTTTCCCTTTTATCATAAAATTTTAAAAACATAAACAATAATGTATTTTCTAAAAATGAATATTTGCATTAAAGCATTAAGTGAAGTTAAATGATAAATTGAAGCTACGGAAATTACAGACAACTACAAATGAAATAAAAATATGTTGTTCCTAAAAGTTCATAATAACCTGCAGTTTCAACAATATTTCTGCATACATAAATGTTTAAAATTTAAAAAATATATATAAAAAGAAATGGGAAAGGAGATACAGCCTGAAACGGGAAACGTCCTTACCGTAAAATACAATGTTATAGTCAACAAAATAAATGCGCCACAGAAAGAATGACTTGTTTGAAGATGCATAAAAGTATCCCTTTCGGCCCATTCACTGTATCTCTTGGCAAGCGTTACTCTAAGGACCGACATCAGTGTGTTTGTACAAAATAGTTGAGTCGCATTCTTTATTTTTATTGCGTATCGAGAGTTCATTTCAATTTCTCTGTTATTCAAATTTATTAGTGTATTTTCTGCAATCAAATGCTAGGGAAATTCTAACAATAACAATAACCAAGTATTAACTTCAAAACGAAATCCAAAATGTGAAAAGCATTAAATTTTTATGTAAATCTAAACGAGAAAGAAAAATAATGCGTCAGGAATAGATTATGGAACACATTCCAACACATTCAGAAAACTGTAACGAAACTATCCCGTTTAGTATGATGAAAGATGAAGTCTAAGTAAACAATTTGGAAAACGTATAACACATTTTAAAACACATTTCAGCAATTACAATATATAGTAAAAAAAATATCCAAATTATTTTGTGCAGGCCTGTTTTTATTATCTATTGATTTGAATATACACTACATCGTATGTCAAAATTTAGTTCAGTTAGGAAACACATAATGAAGTTGAAAATTCCCCTCAGCAATTACCGTCAGTAATTGGGAAGGGTCTCTAATTGATTTGTGCAGCCCTCTATATAATCTATATAATGATATGAAAAAAAAATAGTTACATTTGGAAATACATACCACAATTGAAAACGCCCTTTCAACAATTATTTTTCATAGACAGTATTGAATCGAATTTATTTTTGTGTGTCCCTGTAAATGAACGATAAATTCTTTGACATCAAATTCTATGGCAAGTACCTTGCCGAACACTTCAGTAAATAAAAGCACGTAGTATATCAATTTCAATATGTGTGAAATTGTATAACATCATTAAAGTACAGTGAAAACGATTTTCCTCAATTAACCATAATGTAACTGCATTCTTTTGAAACCCTCTGTAAACGAACTATAAAAATTACAACTTCATTTTCAATTCCAAAAATTCAATGGTAAATCTCAATATCATGCATCAATCGTATGATAATCCTACTGCATTTAACCAATTTAACGCACAGATAGACAACCAGACAAACCGAATTCATAAACACACTTCAACTATGTAGGAAAGTGTAAAATAATTTTTTGTTGTTTTTTTTGTAGGATTGTAAGGATTAATAGATGTGAAATAAAGCTTTACTTTAGTTTTTAGTGTTTGTATTTTTTTTTCTAAAGAAGGCATACAGAAAAGTTTACAATAAAAAGAACTTTTCGACGAAAATTACTTTATTAAGCGTACTAGATGACCCGCCCGGCGTTGCCCGGGTCTGTGGTAATAACCTTAAAGAGAACTAAAGTTTGTATGATTTTTTTAAAAGAAGCTGCGCCAAGGTCTCCAAGAAAGAGATTAATATTGAAAATTGGTGGTAACTGAAGTCTGGGAAATTTTTATTGTCGTCCAAGTAGTAACTGGAAGTCCTAAGAATTTGTTAGAAAAGAAAAAGCTAGTGAATTGTACGATTTTTAAGAGAGCTATAGTAGGGGGATCAAAAGGGGCCAACTATCGGGTTAAAAGGGGCAAGTTATTAACAATGTAGGGAACAAAAACTTCAAATGCCCAGGGGAGCCGGGACTTGCCCGAGAAATTCTTTTGTCATTCATTTAGTAGCTGTAAATCCTAGTTAAAAAAGCTAGTGAATCGGACGATTTTTAAGAGAGTTATAGTAAAGGGTCCAAAAGGGGCCAACTCATAGTTTTGAGCAGGGCCCTAAGAGAAAAATATATTAAAAGACCTAGCGCTTTAGATGCTTTAGATCTGCAATTAGTCGAAATTAAGCATAAGGCACATATTAATAATTAAAATAAAATTTTAAATAAATGCATAAAAAAGGGCCCTAGGGTCGCAATAAAAATATGAGGGTGATGGCCCGAGTAAAGGAGTCCAAGACTTAACTTTAAAGTTATGCACTGAGAGGGTGACATAATTAGATGGATAAAAAAATGCATAGCACACAAAAAGTTCTACGACCCCGAACCATGACCTAAAGGGCCAAGGTCCTAACTGGAATGTAGAAATGGGGAATAAATAAATAGAGAAAAGACCTCAAAAACGAAGAAGATCGGAATAAAAGGGGGGATGTTTTTAATAATTTAGGGAACAAAAACTTCAAGGAGCCCTGTACCGGGACCCAAGGGCCGAGGGTTTTGACTGGAAGGGAGAAATGGAGAAATGACTAAATAGAGAAAGGGGCCACAAAAACGAAGAAGATCGGATAAAACGCGTTTAAGTTGTTACAAATTAGGACACAAAAACTTAAAGGTGCCCAGTGTGTCTGGGTGATGTCCGAGAATTTTGTTTGTCGTTGTTCATGTAGTAGCTGGAAGTCCTAAGAAGTTGTCAGGAAAAAAAGCTAGTGAATCGGACGATTTTTATGGGAGCTGTAGTAGGGGGCACAAAAGGGGCCAACTGATAGCTTTGAGCATGGCACTAAGAGGAAAACATCTGAAAATGTCCCAGTACTTAGCGCTTATAGATATTTAAATGGTCGAAATTAAGCATAGAATATAAATTAATCATTAGAATAAAATTTTAAAGAAATGCTTTAAAAAGAGCCCTAGGACCCCAATAAAAATATGAGGGGGGTGGTCCGGGGAAAGGAGTGCAATACTCAACTCTAAAGTTATGTACTGCGAGGGTGACACAATTAGGGTGCTGAAAAATGCATAGCGCACAAAAAAATTAAAGGGACCACAAACCACGCCCCAGGAGTCGAGGGACTTAACTGGAATATAGAAATGAGAGAATAACTAAATGGATAAAAGTCTCCAAAAACAGAGAATATTGGAATAAAAGGGGGCAAGTTATTAACAATTTAGAAAACAAAAACTTCAACGGGCCCCGTGCCGGGAGCCAGAGGGCCAGGGTCTTAACTGGAACGTAGAAATGGAGGAAAATGTAAATGGAGAAAGGGCACCTTAAACGAAGAAAATCGGATAAAAATGAGGCAGTTATTAACAATTTTGGGCAAAAATCATAAGCCTAGGTCTTTAAAAATTAAAAATCTGAGTCTCAGGTGCATCTGGATCTGCCTTGAACTATCCGCACTCAAATTTTCAGACTTCTACGTGCGGTAGATTTTGCTAGCCACCACACACAGAGATAGAGATACAGACAGACAAACAACTATCTTTTATTAGTATAGATTAGGAATTTAAATATGTTGAAGTGACTTTTTTTATAAAATCAAAAAAATATATGTTATGTAGACATATGCAATTGCTAGAATATACATTATACATTCTCATTCCGTATTTTTATTGCAATTTAAAGATATAAACTATAATATAATTTCCATAAACTGGAATACAACTCTAAAAGAAATCAGAAAATAAATATTTAAACTTAGAATGACTTTGTCGTAAAATACGGTTATGTAGTCAACGAAATACAAGCGGCAGAAAAATGATGTCCTATTTGATGATACATAAAAGTAGGCCGTTCAGCCCAATCAGTGTGTGTCTTTGTAAACAGTTTTTAAGGACCTACATCAATGTGTTTGTAGAAGAAGTTGATTCGAGTTTGTTTTTTCTGATTTTATGGGAAAACTCATTTCAAATTTTCTATAAGTAAATGTTTTTTATGAGATCAAATCGAGAAATTTCTAACAAAAACAAAACAGGAAAAATTGTTAGTTTTTATGGGAAGCGTTTTAAAGTATCAATGCATATTTGTAGTACAGGATTAATTGGTTTAATAGACACAAGCTATAAATTTACTTAAATTTAAAGATTTTAGATTTCTTTCTTGTTTCTAGATAAGGCATGTATAAACATTTTAACAACAGAAAACAGATTGAAGAAAACTGATTTCTAAATTGTTAAAATAAATTTTATTATATATTTCTTTTATAGATGTACAGCTGAGCCATATATTTACTTTTAATGAATATTTAATGTTAGGTAGATCAAATATATATTAAAATAGAACCAAAAATCCTAATGAATAATTACAAAAAATGTTAAAGAACATGCTTATAAAAACAATCGCAAAACAATGTTTTGTTGTTAATTAAAATAAATTTATTGTAAATTTATTACTTACATTACGAAAAAAATTCAGTAACAAAAATGAAAGTAGATATGTGCAAAAAGAGATAGATATAAGGTTAGCGTTTTTGACTAATTTTAGATAATCAAGTATAATTGTATATGTAATGTATGTGTATGTATAATGTATGTATGAAAATGTATAATGTATGTATGAAAATGTATAATGTATGTATGAAAATGTATAATGTATGTATGAAAATGTATAATTTAGTGTTATTAGAAAATGTAAAAAATTATATAATGCCTATACAACATACTGTATATTTCCATTCACTGTTTTATTTCACTTAAAAAGTATAAATGTTAACATAATTTACATTAAGTTGGAAAATACTTTCAAAGATATAAAATAAGTTACATAAAAATTAGAAAAATAGAAAATAGAGAAAAAACTGCAAGAAGCCTAAAAAATTATCATTGCTGAAAAAGGATAATAATCTAGAGATTCAAACAATAATTATGAATATATGCAACTTTAAATTTCGTAATTATTAAAAAGAAACTAGGAAAAGGCAGGCACATTTAAACGGATCGCCTATTCATAATAAGATAAAATGTTACAGACAATGAAAAACAAGCGGCAAAAAAAGAATGAATAAAGGTATCCCATACGGCCTATTTACTGTATCTTTTGACATGTGTCTTGGTGCTTTTCTTTGGATCAACATCAATGTGTTTGTACAAGATATTTCATTCGTGTCCATTATTCTAATTTTATGTATGCATCCATTATATTTTTTTCTCTTAAGCGAAGTATACTTGTGAGTACTATCCAATCGAATGATAACAAAAAAATAAACACTATTAAGTAAAATATAAATTTCTATAAAAGAAAAAATATGGAAATATAAAAATAATAAATAACTGTTTTTTGTAGAATTATGCAGTATCACACAAATAAAATTTGGCTTAAATTTAGTTACTGGAACAGATAATATGGAAAAATATATAAAAAATAGACAATCTTTTAAGATAATTATTGTCTTAACTATAGTTGCACAGTTTTATTATAGTTTGTTATTTAAGAAATGCAACATTGATCCATTGAATTACTTTTACTGACTTTTTAAATAAATAAAAACACAAGTACTTATCAAGGTGCATACTCTCGTTGAAATTTCTAAGGTGTCGGTACTTTTTCAGATTAGAAAATATCTATTTAATGATTAAATATCAGATTTTGTAATCAACTTATTTAATTGCAGTAATTGTAATATTTTTCTGTAATTAAATAAGGCGAAATATCCTATTAAACATTTGTGGTCTGAATTCCGATATATGCACTGGAATAAGTTTTATTAAATAAGGGTAAGAAAAAAAGGGATGGGATACATTTTTATTCAAAAGCATATGCCTTGTAAGAACATGTTTGTTCTTAATTTAAATAAATTAATCTAGTACACGTTGACATGTATTCAAAAACAACGTATTTTAATACATACATCAATATATATCATAATTAACAACTCTTTTCAATATACTGCTGGGTGTATCCCCATATTTTTCCATTGTTTCCTGTCTAGTACTTTGTTTCCTGTCTAGTACTTTGTCATCCGATTAACACCAGCCACTCTTTTGATTTCATTGCTCCATCGAATTCGATCCATTTAGTCCTGAGGTAGTCTTCTTCGTCGTTTGGGGATACCACTGTAGGGTCTATTTTCTAGTATTATTGCAAAGTGCCCAGCCCATTTCCACTTTAAACGTATGATTGTCTCGGTGATGTTCAAAAATATCGTTTGACTTCTTATCCAGGTTATTATTTTTCTGTCTCTTCTAGTTATGCCTAGCATACAGCTTTCCATGCTTCGCTGTGTTGTTTGTAATCTTTGTACCATCCGTTTTGTTAGCGTTCATATATCTGCCCCATACGTTAGTGCAGACAAAACACATTGTTTAAACACTTCGCTAGGAAAAAGTGTTTTATTCTTCACAATAATTCTATTCTTCCCAAAAGCACTCCATCCATTTGTTATTCTTCTATTGATTCCATTCATGATGATATTGTCCGGTGTCATTTCCTGTCGAAGGTTTACACTTCCTTAATCTCAGTGTTGTTGTGGATGATCTTTTTTTGGTGCAAATGAATTGAACATCACCATAGCCTTTCCAAATTTATTTTTAATCCTCCGTTAATGCAGCTTCTGCCTAATATTTTAACATAAGTTCCAATTATTTAGGGTTCTTACTGAAAATTAAAATGTCGTTAGTACACCGGAGAAGACTTGGGTGTTTATTCTAATCCCTTTGTTTTTTCCATTCCAGCTTCTTAACATATTTCATAAGACATCCAGTATAATGCTTAGGCGAAATGTTCTCTCCTTGTCTAACTCCTCTTCCAAGCTTGATCTTCACTTCTTTATAACATTGGTGTAAGGTTTGTATATACCGATATACTCCAGATATTTCATTGCTGCGGATTGGTAGATAGAATAGAATACTTTTCATAATCAATAAAGCCGAGGCCAGGAGGCAAATTATATTCTTCATGTTTCTCTATTAGTTCCCTTACTATTTGAATATGATCCATTTTTGCTAAATCCACTTCGGAATCCTGCTTGTTTTCTAGGTTGAGCTGAATCTAAAATTGACTCAAATGTTGTCGTTAAAACTTTGGTGAAAATTTTATAAATCACTGGCAGTAAGGTGATAGGACGGTAGATTTAAGTATTTACCTACTCTCCTTTCTCATAAAGTAACACCATCACAGCCTTTTTCTAGTCTTCTGGTACATTTGACGTCTCTAGAAATTTGAAAAACAATATGAAAAACAGTATTTTCGATAATTCTTCTCCTGAGTGTTTGATAAGGTCAACTGTAATTCCATATTCGGCAGGGATTTCGGCGCCTTATTCCATACATCTAATGGCATCTAAAACTTTATCTGCCATAACTGGGATTAACTTTTCAGCTTCTGTTATGTTTTCCGTGGATCTGGTAACTTGCTTTCTCTTTGATAGATCGTTATAGAGTTTTTCGACAATACCAAATATTTCATTACTGGTTTTGGTGATTGCTCCATCTACTCTCTTCAGTGCAAAAATACATCTTCATCCAACACACAGTTTGGTTCTAGCTGATTTTAAACTTTTGTTATCTTCCAGCACTTTCTTGACAAGATCACAGTTAAATTTTCTGATATCTTCTGTAACACGCTTTCTTAACGTTTTGCATAATTCTAGCATATCCAACCCTTAATTTGGGATAATTTTTCTTCATTTTTGCATTTCTTCAACAAACTTCTCGTGTCTTCTGTTACTTTTTTTGTGTATTTTACTTTTTATTCACCGGCTATTTCCTTTGCAATTTCTCGTAGTGTATTGGTTAGTTTCTTGTTTACTCATGTAACATCTTACCCCTATTTCAAAACTGATTGCAGTAATTTGAGACGGTTTTTAAGTTCCAAGTAAAATTCTTATGTATGGTCCTGGAGACATATAATATCTACTAATAATTTCGGGTGTTGGATAAGCTTCAGTCTTTACCTTATGATATTTGACATCTTTTTGAATCTAAGCAAAATTGTGATCTATTCTTATATTAAAGTTATTGTGAAAGCAGCAATCTTGATTAAGATGCTTTCTGTTTGTCATGATGTAGTCGATATCATTTGTTATTCAATTTGCACTTCTTCGAAATCATTTTCTTTATGCCTTTTTCTTGAAAAATTAAATTATGATTATCTGCTGCTATTCTTCAAACTAAATCAGTCTGCTTCCTCTTTCATTTCGCATCTCACATCCATGATTTCCTACTAAGAACTTGCATTTCTTTTTCCTCCAACTCTAGGAGTGTAGTCTCCCATTATTAGTCAGATGTAGCATTTTCCCTTCTGATTTATTTAAGCCACGTCTTCGTAAAAATCCTCAACTTCTTAATAAATGTAGCTTGTTATTGGTGCATAAATTTTGATAAGTTGTATCTTGTATTTTTTCGACGCTCGTATAACCAATCTTGCAACTCTGTGTGATACACTATTACATTCAACGATGTGTTTATTGCACCTTTTATGAAACATAAATTCTAGACCACTTGTTGTTTCTTATTCTACGCCATACACACACACATATATATAGAATGAGTGCACATATATGAAAAGAAAATTTGTGTGAGTTGAAGTCCTACAAATAATATAAAAATGAGAAATGTAATATTAATCATTACATTTCTTTTAAATTCTAAAAGGTGTAAATTAACAACATAATATACAGTAAAATAACTTTTATTAGGGTGATGACATGTTTCGGCTCACTCTGAGCCATTTTCAAACACAAATGATAGATAATATTCTATAATTGCACGGTCTTAGAAGTTATTATTTGAAATGCTATCATTTAATTTTTATGTACCTTTTAAAAAATTACGCACGTTATTATTTATTTTTACACAGTTGTTTAGTAAAAATATGAAAATAAACAACCAAGAAAAATAAAAGATAGCGTGCGTAATTTTTAAAAAGTACATAAAAATTAAAGGATAACATTTCAAATAATAACTTCAAAGACCGTGAATTATAGAATAATCTCATTTGTGTTTGAAAATGGCTTGGAGTGAGACAAAACATGTTAACAACCTAATAAAAGTTATTTTACTGTATATTATGTTGTTAATTTACAGCTTTTAGCATTTAAAAGAAATATATTGTTATAAGGTGCTATAAATTATTATACTTTTATTAAACATAACATGTATATTTTGTGATTAATAAGTAACGCATTCGTTACTAAATATAATTCATTTTTATTAGACAGGTATTTTATTATTTTCTTTTACAGTGTGCATACTCATTTTACAAAGATAACAACTGGAAGATTATTTACTTCGATAGTGATATTCTACGTTTTAAGTTATCGATTTGTTTATGATTTTATCTAAATCATACGTTGCATATTATTTCTATAAATATTTATCTCAGTAACTTCCACCGTGATTTATTCACGATATTTCATAGCTGATGTATTCATCGCATATTTTTTTTTGCTCAATTTATTTGCCCCTTTATATCCCAATCTACGACTTAACAAAACAATTTATTTTCCAAACCATTTTGCTGAACGTTTAAAAATATATTAGGCATTTTTGCAGTCATTAAATAAATTTTCGAAAGTTTTCGTCTATTAAAACTAATAAACTAAATCAGTATTTATAGTTGTTTAGTGGCGTATTTACAACTCTACTCAAATCATTTCTTCAAAATACCGCTTTTAATTTTTTATAGAATTAGAAAGTGTACACCAATATAAAGTTTTTTAAAAAATATATATAGAATTTTTTGAGAAATGAAAAGTTTTCCTCTGTGTCAAGAAAGTTTTCAGTGTTAAGAAAACTAAATAGTTAGAATCAGAAAAGAAATAATCCATTTATAAATGTATTTTTATTCTGTGGAATGGTCAATGCTTTTGGAACGTCATGAAATAAAGTATCGGTAACACATCTGCTAGTGCCTTGCATCCGTATTTCCGTTTGTTAACAAACAACACTATTTGATATGTATAAATTATTATTTACAAAAATGTTATTAATTATGCATAATTGTCTTACTTAATTACTTTTATGTAATATTTATTCAACATGTACGTGTTTATGTACAGCAAAAAAGATGTACAGTTAGGTGATCCCATAAATTGTACTCAACGAAGTGTGCAGACCACACGCATGGTCATTTTTATGGTGCTTGTTTATGACTTCAGGAACAAGTAGGCATGTACATTACAAAGAAAGATGGCATTACAATCTGAGTATACAAGCGGCATAAAGGTCGAATTAATGATGGATTGCATCACCTGGGAAAGAAATGTGGGGCCAATGACAGAGAGGTCCCTTGTTCTGGGTTTAGCAAATCTGCGCCCAATGAGTTCAACTGAGGTCACGCAAGGATGTTCCTCTATACGGCCTGGAACGAATGGCAGTACGTTTCTATTCGGGTCTTTGTAGCCCCACCCCGCAGAATTTCTCTCTCTAGTAATAAGTATCTTCCAAGACTATCATTAATGATTCGTATTACTTTTTGCTATAATGTTTCCTGGTTAAGACCTCTTGGAATAGGGGTTACAAAAATAGTTGCACTCATGTTATGACATGGTTGGAAGCAATTGATGCTAACGTTTATTCATGTTAGGCTTTCATGGATTCTCTTCGCTTATTCCTGAATTGATCATGTAGATCATAGTAGAAGAATCATTAGTAGTGGAATAATTGTTTTATCCAAGTAATAATTGCATATTTAGCGGCGTGTACACTAAAACACCAGACTAATATATTTGGCCATCATATTTCATAATGACAGAGTTCCTGCTTCCGCCGTATACATTCCGCCCTGTTATGAATGTATAAAATTACTGTATGTGCATTAAAAATATCTTTATTGTGGATAAGGAAGAGATTCTTATTATTTGTGTATAACTAAATTTGACTATTAAATTACTAGCAAATAATGTTTATCCACGCTTGGTGCGAATATTTAATTATATTAATGAATTTTGGTATTAGAAAAAGAAATATGCGTAGCGTTTTGCATGTCATAAAATGTGAATTTAAAAATACACATTTTACTAAATATTAAAATGCGTAGTTTTAATTTATTCATTTTATTTTGAATGTCTTTTCTTCATTTGCGAATATTAATGTAAATTAATCTCCTTTTGGTAATTTTAATTATTTATCTGTTTTACTTTTTATGTGTTAATTTCATATATTTTAGAATCGAGAAAATCGAGTATATTTTTATCTTAACTTTGGCAGCTCGTGATTTGAGGTTACTTCTAACTTTTCTAGATATTTATTTGATATATACTTCAACCTATTCTAAATAATTGGAGGGTTCTGCTAAATAATCACAGCGCAATTTGACAGTACTACTACATTTATAATTAGAGTAATTAGTATTTTCAGATATTTCTTCTGTTTATCTTTAATACTTCTGATTATCTCCTTGATCAGGAATTCTCCCATGTACGACCAATGTGCTAGTTATTTTTTCCGCTGCTTTTGACAAACCAAGGAAAACGAGAGATGCCTTTACCCTTCGTCTCACTTAATCTAATGTGAGATTGTTCATTAATAGACAGGTATCTAGGTTATTTCTTTAACCTGTCTAGAACTTTTCAGCAACATCTTAAATTATATTACTGCCTTGCAATGTATTAAATGAATTTTATATTAAGTTTTTTAATCTTACCTTAAAGTTCCAACGGTGCATATAGAGTTTAAGTGTTAAGGGTTTGTTTAAATAAATAAATAAATATATATATATATATAATGCAAATATCTAGACATTAACAGTACTTAATGTATTTTTTTATTAATATAAAAATTGTTACATTCCAGAACACTATGCCGGTATTTCGACAATAAATTTTAAGGGTGAGAGATTCACGTATAAAGAAATCCACAAGATTTACTAAAATTCATGAATTGGTAGTTGATATCTAAATTCAATCGCTTACATTTGATAACGAATGATAAGATAAAATTACAATTTTGTAATTTCCTTTTAATTTACCTTAATTTTCTTTAAATTTACCTAAAACCAACCTTATGTAGCTTTGTAAAATATAAATGCAGAAAAATATAGAGTGTTCCAAATTGATTACCCTAATATAAATTGTATATAATTTTATTGCATATTTTATTTAAAAGCATCATATTTGGCATAGATACACAAAAGCTAATCAAGTTTTATTTATGATACTTGATATAAGCTCCACGAATCGACGGTTGCCCAGCACTTCGGCACTTTTCGTCTGTACCTGTTGCTAAAAACTTTTGCATCAAAGATTTTATCCACTTCAGATCTTGTGGTTATTTTCCATACCGAGTTTGAAACTTCCGTTGAACCGTTTTGGTGATTTGGTCTCAGCCAGCCACACAACACACTTTGCCTTTTCTTATCTCGAACCCATGTTTTCAGATTTAGCAGCCGCAGTGCCCCTAGTGACGAACCTGAATATTAATATCGCACAGCCAGAAAAAATTGGCGATAGGTTCAACGTACCTGCAAAAGAAAAATCGAAATTAGTGCAATCAATAAAGAGTAACATTATGAAATCAGGGTAAACATTTTTACGTGGAAATAATATTAGTAGTGGCGGAAAACTAAAAAAAAAAGAAAAGTGCCCAGTTAAACTGATGGCATTGAGCTCACAGGCTATTCACATTAATTGTATATTATACTCTTATTTCAAAGAATAATGCCCTCAAAAAATAAAAAAATCGATAATAAATTAAGGGGGGGATTAACCCCTCCCCTGTTCCCCCCTTTATACTTAACCAGGGAAGCGCCTTATCACAATGAACCTATATACAAAATTTAAAGCAAATCAGATAATTCTGCATGAAAAACCAATTTATCTAACTTAAGGGGGTTTGAATCAGCTCCCCGTTCCCCCCTTTATAGTTAACCAATGAACCTCCAAACTAATCAGGGAAGCGCCTTATCACAATGAACCTATAACCAAAATTTTAAACAAATCAGACATTTCTATCAAGAGTTATAGCGTTACGTACATACATACGTACATACATACATACATACAGAACGGGCGGGCACATTAGCTCTCAGGCTTTGATAGCCTGTGAGCGGCAGAGAAAGAATATCCTGTTTGAAAATGCATAGAATACCCCGCTCGGCCCATTCTGTGTATATCTTGGCAAGCGTTCTTCTCAGGACCGACATCAATGTGTTTGTACAAGATATTTGAGTCGAATATTTTATTCTTATTTTAAGAATACAGCCACTTCAATCTTTCTATAAGTGAAAGATATTTGTAAGTATTATGCAATCATATACTAGGTAAACACTAATAAAATGAATAAGTATAAAAGTAATTTTCTAATGAAAAGTTAAAATGAGAAAAACATTTTGTTTTTCGGCAGCATAAAAGTATAAATGAAAGTAATAGGTTAATTTATTGTTAATTAATACAAATCTCTGCTGCAAAAAACCAGCCTATATATATTATTGAAATGAGTAAGAAAGGCATTTTTATATAAGCATATCTATATAAGTAATTTTTGTAAACATAAATTAATGTGTTTAGAAAAAAATTCCACTATGTTTGCATTTGTTTTTAGTTGGTCTGCAATTATGAAATATTAAAATAAACAATAAAATGAAAGGTTAAAAATAGTACTTTTCTATAAGTGTCGTAGTTTAGTTTGATCCGTTTAATTATTAATCTGATTTAGAACCCATTGTTTACAAGCAAAAGCACACTTTTTTGCAAGTAAGTATTGTTAGAAGTGTGTTATTGAGAGAAGGTCCAATACGGATGCATACAGTGCTTAAGAAAGGGGTACGGGAGCAAGAAAGTTTGTGAACAGAAAAATAATTTGTTATATGCAAAGAAACGTTCACGCAATCTTTTTTACGGCTATACTGGCACATATACTTATAGACAGACATCGCTCACAGTAGATACATCATCTATTTGCATTCCCTTATTTATAGCACTGCAAAAAATAAGGAATAATATATTATCAATAAACTGCAAAAAGTGCTTTAAGGTATAAAATGAAGTTAAACGATCTATTAAATCCAGGAACGCTAAAGAGAACACTACGCAATAAACGATTGTAGTTTATTCATATAAAACTATTATAGCTGAAAAGAGAAAATAAACTTCAGTTTCATCTAATATATCTGAAAAAATAAAAATTTAAAATTCCGAACAAGAAAGAATAAAAATCTAAAAAAAATCAGAAATGAAATACATATTGAAGCGGAACACGTCCCCGTCGTAAAATACGATGTTATAGTCAACGAAATGCAAGCGGCAGAGAAAGAATATCCTGTTTGAAAATGCATAAAATACCCCGCTCGGCCCATTCTGTGTATCTCTTGGCAAGCGTTCTTCTCAGGACCGACATCAATGTGTTTGTATAAGATAGTTGAGTCGAATATTTTATTCTTATTTTATGAATACAGCCACTTCAATCTTTCTATAAGTGAAATATATTTGTAAGTATTATGCAATCATATACTAGGTAAACACTAATAAAATGAATAAGTATAAAAGTAATTTTCTAATAAAAAGTTAAAATGGGAAAAACATTTTGTTTTTCGGCAGCATAAAAGTATAAATGAAAGTAGTGTTCTGCAGAATGAATGATTTTGATATGCGAATGAACTATTCGGGCATGCGCTAGAATGATTCCTGCCTAGGAATGATTCATGTCTAGGAATGATACATTCCAGAATTATTCATTCGTGCATGCCTAGAGGCCAAACATCGTTTTATTTAATCAATCTCTATCTGAAATTTTGTAAAAAAAGTGGTAAAGTAACGTTTCAGCCCCTTACTTTCTATTCATAACAAAATGCTCATTTATAACGCTTGCATCCTCCCTATTGTTACTTATGTCTGTCCATTCCGCTTGTAAAATTAGTATGTACGTCCTTTCTCTCTCCCACAATAAAACTCTGAAAATCATCCGAAATGACTCTAGATATTTACATAACTCCACTATCTGAAATGGCCTCAAAACCTTTTCACTGGCTAACCGCAGTAAATTCCACTCAATTTTTTGTATAGTAATCTGTTTAAAGTTCCCAATGACATTATCTACCAACTACCTGATTACGACGTTTTCAGCCCTTCTAAACGGAAAAGACCTCGGTATACTACAATTTTACAAAAGTGGTCTTTCTTGTTCTACTACTTACTGTTTTTGTCTTTAAATTCTTAAAATTATATTTTAAAAAGATCTATTTAAATGTATTTTCTATCCTTTTTCTCATACTAACTGTAATTTAAGCTATATTTTTATGTATGGTAATGTAAACTGACCTTTCTTTTTTCAAGGAGTAGATTTACGCTATTTTCTTGCTTTTTCCTTGCCTTTTTGCAAACGATTCTCCATTGGAAAAAATTAAACATCTTCTCTGTTCATTTTTTTACTTATTTTGCTACGTAATTCTTATATTTTAAGGCTCTTTACCCATTTTTCTATTTTCTTCTATTCCTGACAAACTGACGGCGAAGCCCCGCTTCCTCTACTGTCAGTTAAATTTGATTGGCTGGCTACTTTCTCCTGATTGGCTGATGACGTTATCAGTCCAATCCCTTTCTTTTCTTCTCTATTGTAGTACAAATGTGTTACAGTTATATATATTTTTTTCTGGCTCATCTATGATGTGATATACATTTACTTATATACACGGAGTGGAGTTGATTGCAACTGGGAATCCCATTGAAACACTCAACTGTTTCTGTTACTCGTTTAAACTGAAGCTATTGACAGGTACTTTCGTAGACCTTTATATATATATATATATATATATATATATATATATATTTGTATATAGCATTTTTCCTTCCGATTTATTTGTAACTCTAAATACTTTGTAAGCTTATTTTACCATTTTTATTTATATATCATTAGTTTAATATAATTTGTACTTTATTTAATTCCGGCCTAAAGTGCTTTTTCTGTTGTTTATTTTCGTTTTTGCTCTCATTGGGGCCATTTAAGTTTTTCCGGTGTAGATGTTGTTCCGGATTTTCACATTGCTCTTACTAGAGATACGCAGACCATGTGTATCTCTATCTAGGGACTCTCATTAATGAACTCGTTCCAAGGTCCAAGCTCCACATAAAAATATGAAACTTATTTCTATTTTACAAAATTTCTGGAGGAAATTGATTAAAAAAAGGTACAAAGGTTGGTAACTATACTTTTTTTTACAAACTTTCTGGTGGTAATTGATTAATAAAATACGAAGATTGGCAAGTATTCCTTTGCGTATGTCCAAATGATTCATTCGACTGACAAAATCATTCATTATGCCCATCACTAACTGAAAGTATTTGCAAAATTAAATACTGTATTAAATACAGGGTGATTTTTTTTAAAGTTGTGACAGTAAAACCCTATAACGAAAGAACCACTGATCCAAATGACCGGAAATTTCACCAGTATGCTCCCAAAGCAATGGGTATTTTTTAGGCATGGTAAAACGCTGTATGTGCAGTAAAGTCGGGAGAGGAGCTTGTGCAAGACACACGCACAGTGGATACTCTTCACTCTGTTGTGGAACATGTGAATTCACGTTTCCAACTCGTAGCTGAAAACATTGGACAGCACACTGAAAATCGTATGCGTTAGTTGCGCAGTTCTGTACGAATGTATTCCATATTTTTATTTCGTTCTGTTTCTGCAGTTGTTTGCAGTTCCTTTTCCCAATTACTGTATTCTGTATGGTTTTGATATACAGAATGCAGTAATTGGGAAAAGGAACTGCAAACACCTGCAGAAACAGAACGAAATAAAAATATGGAGTAAAACATTCGTACAGAACTGCGCAACTAACGCATACAATTTTCAGTGTGCTGTCAAATGTTTTCAGCTACGAGTTGGAAACGTGAAACCGCATGTTCCACAACAGAGTGAAGAGTATCCACTGTGCGTGTGATTTGCACAAGCTCCTCTCCCGACTTTACTGCATAGACAGCGCCATCTGTCGGTGAGATTTTAAGTTTTTTTTAACCATGCATAAAAAATTCCCATTGCTTTGGGAGTATACTGGTGAAATTTCCGGTCATTTGAATCAGTGGTTCTTTCGTTATAGGTTTTTACTTTCAGAACTTAAATGTAAAAGGTAGACAACTTGTTTACGACACAGGTTTTATTCTTAAGCCACGTTTTCTACATGATTGCATAAATTTAGACAAAAAAAAAGAAAAGAAAAGAAATGCTACTATTGAATTTCTTTATTTTAATAAAGAATTATGGGTAAATCCTACATCATTCCTCGTTTACAAAGTCTAATGCATATTTTTGTCATAAAAATAATCTTCATATATTTTTTTAATAAATAGTTCAAATTTTGTATATTCTTCTTTAAAAGTGCAATCGTAGAACAAGAAAAACTAAGAATTAAACAAAAATTATATAAATTTACTCTGCTATTCCATTACAAACTTAAACTAGTCGTTGGGGGCCACCTTAATACTTATACATCATGGACATCATGGATATGCATACTATAAAATATGAAAATAAAACATGTGTAAACTATTTATAAAATGCATTGCAATTCGAATAAAATCGTGGCTTGGTGACGTCATAAAGTTTAAATCCAGGCTAACGTAAAAGACAGGCTACCGCGGTGCATTCCACTTATCTTTTTTTTACAGATCGCTAGAGTGACGTGTGCTCTTTTCGTACGCCTGCATTGGTGCATTCGAGCATCACGTGACTCCCACGGTCTGTAAAAAAAGATACCCGTAAAGCACCGCGGTAGCCTTTCTTTTTCATTAGCCTCGGTTTAAATGCTCTATTACTGAATTGCGTAAAAGAAACCTCCTTATAACTCCAAAACTGATAGTCCTATTAACTAACGGTTTTCTGCGTCGGATTAAGCGTCTCATTTCCAATTAAAATATATCTTTGAATTGAAATTTGAATGAAATACAGGCTCATGAAAAATCGGAGAGTGTGAAAAATACGATTAGAAATATCTCGGCAATTAATTATTCGATAGACTTCATTCTTTATGCAAAATTTAGGTTTTTTTATTGTCTTTTATATTCACTCCTTAAAATAAACAATTTCGAAAATCTTTATTCACCTTTTATCAGAACGAATATTTCGAGAGTTCGAATAAACTAGTTCCGGATAATCGGGGTTACTGAAATTCAATAAGCTTCTTCCCATTATAACATACTAAGTACGTACCAAATTTCAAGTCTCTATCTCAATTTGTTAGGGAGATACAGCATTTACAGACACAGAGACACACATACACAGACAGACGGAACGGCAGAAATTGTTTTTCTAAAAATATGTTTTTTAGAATCTCCAGAGTCTTATCTGTGTAAATCCGTCAAATTTTTTTTTTCGATTTTCAAAACGATTACAAGATTTATCCTATACTACGTATGATGAGTAAGTACAAGGAAGCACAAATAATACATTAATTGCTTTCATCTGTAACATATTCCTATTTGCGTAAAAGGCACACATTATATATAATCTCATTTTGAAATGTCTCTATCTCAATTTGTTAGGGAGATACCGTGTTTACAGACACACAGACACACATACACAGACAGACAATCGTTTTTCTAAAAATATGTTTTTTAGAATCTCCAGGGTCAATTTTTTTTTTCGATTTTCAAAACGATTACAAGATTTATCCTATACTACGTATGATGGGTAAGTAAAAGGAAGCACAAATAATACATTAATTGCTTTCATCTGTAACATATTCCTATTTGCGTAAAAGGCACAAATTATATATAATCTCATTTTGAAATGTGAAGAATTTCAAAATAATAAATATCGTATACACACATATGTGCATAATATGGTCGTCTCTGCTTTCAATTTATATTACATTGAAAAGGCAGAACACGGAACATTAAATCACGTTGAAAGTTTGCTAAGAAAACAATCCTGCTTTATAATATTTTTTTTTTTATAGTATCTGCTTAAATATTGAAAAATACTTTATGAATTGTTTTCAAATGGAAATATTTATTTTCCTTTTCTGAGCTTAATTTAAACAATTATATTTATTATTTACATAGAGTGAAAAGGAGATGCGTAAGAAATAAACCACTTTTTTTCCAAAAAACGAAATGATTATAGAAATTTCAGTGGATTTATGTCTTTAAAAAATCACTTAAAATTTACGAAAAATATCATAACCATTTATTTTGCCATTTTAAATAAAAAAAATTATGAGAATTATGTTTTAAAAGAGAAAAATGCATAACATGACATTAGGATATATACAACTCTAACTGTAACATTTATAAATATTCATTTGAAAAATTTCGCCGTATAAATTTTGATCTAAAGTTATTTTAGGAATTCGTGAAAATTTCGCTCTTTATACAAAGTTATCAAGCCAAAAATCTCTTTTAAAATATTATTTGTTATTTTAGTGTAAAATAGTAGTTGTAGAAAAAGTAAAAGACTGCGATAATGAATTCAATTTATTACTTTTTTTTTTTGTCTTGGAATAATGTTAATAAACTTTTAAAAATTAAAATTAAAATTAATAAAGGCACCTTTTGATAAGTTCATGGTTTTATGCCTAAAACTTAAGAAAATCAAGCATTATTTTCAGCAGAATTTTTTTATAATATACTGAATCTATGTTCATCATGACATTTTTTCTTCATTCTTTTCAATGTGAAATAAAGTAATTTCAAAATTATATCCTCGTCAAAATGACTTTCAATAAATATAGGTATACAATCCGTGTTTTTAAACCTAGCATTAATTTATAAGGGACTACTCATTATAATAATATTTACTTCATTGATATTAATTAACGTTTGCATAAAAAAATCGTTAATATTTTAAATTTTGAAAAGTATAAATATTTTATTAGTTTTTTTGAAAATATCTCTATTTTCAATATCTACATTTAGAAAATACTGTTATGAAATAACAATAAAGGCAGCGCAAATTATGTGCATAAAATCTCCATGTTTTTTAATATTTCTGGATGACATAATTAGCAGCTTTTTTTAATCACACATTTACAGCTAAATGCGCGAATGAAAGCAACATTTTTAATGATTTCCGTAAAAAAAGAACTTATCTGTCTTTCAAAATATTTGCACTTCGCTAAACACTCATAAAATGTGGACTAATGAGGTCATTTTTTCATGGTGAAAGTCCTCTTCTTTTTTTACGAAATATTTTCTGGTTTTTATATATATGCGCCTAGAATTATAACATCGCAAATTGAACTTTTGCTTTTAAGATAACACGACATTATTTTAGAATAGAATCCATCTTTTTTCTCTTTTTTTACATTTATCTAATATTTATACGTATTTATATAGATTTAAACATAAATCCTTAAAATCAGGTTAGAGATAAGTGAATAAATTTATATTTAGCTCTACAATTTAATGTAAGAAAGTGAACTAATGATTTTTATATAAAAAATCCACTTGGTAATTTTATAAACGACATAAAAAGCAACGTATGGACTATGGAGCAATGCAAGAAGATCAACTAAAATTGCAAAATGGTTTCAGTAACATTAAGCTTGTTGTTATCAGTGCAAAAATAATAGAGGAATTTTGCTGATATACACAGATTTAATGTAAACTGATCAACAAAATACGAGGAATGGCAGAACAAGATAAAACCAAGGTCGCAATCTATCTATTTCGTAAACAGTTTCCGAGGAGTCTTACACCAAGCCGAACCCAATTTTTCGTTCGGCAATTTATAAATATTGTGTATATTTTAATGATAATTTCAACATATTTACTTTTATTTCTGGTAAAACTAAGCTACGCCACCGGAGGCGGGTGTAATTCACTGCCGTTTTTTTTATATGTACCGCTGACCAGGCCCCTACCTGCTAGGCTTTTACCTAACTTAACGAGTTGATACCTGGCAACGGGGCGAAGATTCGCCTGCTCTCCGCTTGGCGAAGATGTGTTTGTTAAATCTATAGGCCGACGTAGCTTCAGTGCGTCTTGTTGCTTTAATTGCTTTTTCTTAGCTGGTCGGTTGCTAATTGATTTTTGATGAGGCGGTTCAGCACTGCGCAGTGTAGCGAACTCATGCCGGACGGATGTGAAATGCAGGGATATTCCTATTTCCTCGCTGCATCGCTCATCCATACGTTATGCCATCGCTACACGAGTTGGTCTCGTAATTTAGAACCTTGATCTGGTGACGAGACCTTCAACAGACTAGGCACCCCAGAGGTAACTTGGGTACACTCACAGGTAACTTGGAGGACTTTACACCCACGACGGATTTTACATGCACCGGGACCATTAGCGTACATGATCTCCGCATCTGAAAAGGAATGGGGTTAGACATTTTATAACACTTGTAATACTACAAACTAAGTGCTACTTTTAGACTTTAAGTACTATTACTTTACTTGGTTGTTTGTCTTTATTTACATGTAGTTCTACCCTACGATGAATTTAACTGAAACTAAATATTCTACAGTTGCTTATTCCTACAGGGGCGACATTATATGCATAATTTACTAAATTAAGAGAGGGTTTGGACCATCGGCTATATATTATCTATATATAATTTATATAACTTATATAAATATGGGAGGCTAGGGATAAATGGTTAAATACTAACTAAATATAATTAATGGTATAATGTTTATAACTAGAACTAACTTAGCTTTGGAGGTGCTGAGAAGCTAAATTTAAATTAAAAATTGCTACTAAAAACTGCTTAACTAATACGTATTAAAATTAGATGGGATACTAAAGTTACCTAACAGTTTACAAGGGGGATGAACTTAGATTTTATTCCTTAACTACAAACTTTAATTTATTTCTAATTCTAAAAAATTACTATTAACTACCTTTAATATTTATTTATACCTTCAGTTATTCTATACCATACCTACTGACGTTGTTATTTAGGATATCGCTGGTGTTTTCATCTCCTTTCGTACGACATTGCCTGTATCTTGTTTGCAGTGTTTAATTTTTACCGTTTATATTGACTTGTCTCTATCATGGTGGTTTGTCGTTGTCTTGGTTGTCGCCGCTTTTGTGGGCTAGTCTCTTTTTTGCATATGTTTACTTTATGTTAGGGTTTTCGCCACTTTTATTGGATCGACCCTGTTTGGCTATTTTTGTCATTGTCACTATCTTGTACCGGTATTGTTTGTCACTTTCTTGAAATTGGTCATATTGCGAATTTTTCGCTGGTTTTTTTTGTCACTATCGGTAATTTGTCACATTGCGACTTTTGTCACTGGTAGTTGTCACTATCTTTGTAGTTGCACACTGTTGCATTTTTTCATTTTTCTTCCCTTGCTTGCATTGGGGTATTTATCCTATTGATTGCTACGTGAATGCGCTTTTTGCGATCGTTCCATTGAATCCTAATGGCTGTTATCACTATTTGGTTTTGTGTGCAACTTTGTTGGTTAGTTATTTGAAGAACTTGGCGTACTAATGAGGTGGGGCTTGTTCCATGGCCGTTAGTCCGTCTTTTGCCTATGAGGCTGTTTCACTAGATGAAACATGTTTTTTCTATGATTGCTTTGTAGTTGCGGGTGTACGTTTTACGTTTCACCCCGTTGGTTTGTTGACACTTATGGCGCATTTTGTTTGATTATACTTCATCTTTTGGTGGTTTTACAGTCCTTCATAGACGACTTCCACTCCTCACTAGCACTGAAAAGAACGATTTTTTTTGGCGTAGCAAATAGGTTCCCTTGCTACTTTTTTTTTTTTTTTTTTTTGCGTAGCAAGAAAATTTCCTTGCTACTTTTTTTAATAATATTAAATTATACTTACCAAGGGGGGGGGGACTAATGGGGACGAGGGTTATTCATCAAGGATCTCTCTGCTGGGAAGGTATATTTACTGTGATATTAGGTCAATGTTTTCTGTTAACCATCTGGTCACTGCTTTTCCTTTTGTTTGTACATGTTTGTTGTTCGCTAACTGTTTGTGCCATAAGTTTCTCATTGTTGGGTGTTATGGGGATCAGATGGCGTGTTTGGGTTAGTGAGCAGGATGTTAAATAATGTTTGGGGGTTCCCAGTTCCCCGCATGAACAGTATGATTCGTCCTTGCATTTAAACCTATTTAAGTAGTTAGGAAATGCTATATGTCCTGTATATATTTGGCTTAGGAGATAGCAGCTGATAATTCTGCGCGATTCTGCTTTTGGGAAGTATTCATATGTTGTCCTGCCCGTGTCCCCGTAATCCCACTCGAATGGCCATTGTTTTATTGTTAATTCTTTAAGTTTTCTCTTTAAGTTTGATGTCGGTCTTTCTAGGTGGTATGGAATTACTTTTGTTTTATTTTCTGCAGCCCTTTTTGCTAATTCGTCGATGCCCACGTGTGCTTTTACCCAGCTAATTTTGAATTTTTGTTCTGAGTCTTTTGCTGTTTTTTGTATACTGTCGATTAATTTTGTTACATTGAAAGGTTTACTGAGTGATTGAATGGCTGACATGCAGTCCGAGCGGATGCTGTATTCCTGCCCTGTGCTGTTTTCTCATTCTGCTGCTTTGAGTATAGCCAGTAGTTCGGCTTGGAAAACACTGTTGTACTTCCTTAGGGGTACTGACCATGTTTTTTTTTTCATTTTTGAGTGCTACGAATGCCGAACCCGTAGCACCTGATTCCAATTTCGATCCGTCTGTATATATTACTATGTCCTTAAAGTTGTGACCTATCCCGGGTTCTATTGTAGCTGCTGGGTGTGTCTCCCAGACATTAATCTTTTTGATGTAGTCTGTGGGGTGAACTGTCTTTCCATGTATTTCTGCTGTTTCTCTTAATCGTGATACTGAGCCGTATACTTCCTCGTATTTGACCTGGAGGTGAATTGGAATCAGGCCAGCTAGTACCTGAAGGGCCGCAGTGGGGGCTGTTTTATACGCCTTGACTATGGCCATCAGGAATTGCCTTTGGCAAGTTCTTAACACTTCTTTACTCCTTTGATTTAGCTTGTGTCCCCAGATTGGGGCTGCGTAGGTCAGCGTTTTGTCAACTACTGTCTTATACCATGTTTTTAATATGTTTGGTTTGACTCCCCAGCCCTTTTTGGCCATTTGGCCCATCATCCAAAATGTTTTCCTGACATTTGCTGTTTGGTTTTGACAGTGTGGTAGCCAGTTTAGGTTTTTGTGGAGGATTACACCTAAGTATTTTATTTGCTCTTTCCCTTCTAATTCCCTATCGTTGAATTTTATTCCTTCTATTTTGTAACTGTCTGCAGTTGGTAAATTTCTTGTATGTGGACGATTAAGGTACAGCAGTTCCGTTTTGTCCCAATTAAGATTTAAGCTGTTGTTTTCTATCCATTCATTAAATTCTTTTATAATTTTGTTAGCCACATTAATTAATTTTTCTTTCGTTTTAGCTTTTAGTATACGTTTCAAATAGTGATATATCTTTAAATTACACTGCAAACGATTTTTCCCCGTAGAACTAAGTGCAACAGAATTCTTTTGTTTGACCCTGTAAATAAACGATAAGAGCAATGCCCACTATACTTTTAAGCGAGCAATTTATAGTGCACCTGAGTAATGTATATAATTTTCATTATATTTGAAATAATAAAACATCATTAAATTACACTGCAAACGATTTTTCCCCTTAGAACAATGTGTAACAGAATTCTTTTGTATGACCTTGTAAATGAATAATAAATGCTTCTCCCCCCCCCCCCCCCATATTCCACAAAACTTCCCATTGACTGTAATGTAACGGAATACTTTTGAGTGTCCCTGAAATAAAAATATAAATGCTGCACACTTCATTTGCAATAGGAAAAGCATGCTGTGGTAAACGACAATAGCATACAAAAATTTCAGCTTAATCAGAGTATATTTAGGCGAGTTAGAGCACGGACAGACGACCAAACGGCAGACGGCAGGAAAACCGAAGTCATAAACACTTTTCAACTAGGTTGGAAAGTGTTAAAAATGGTTGAAATCATCACGATTCGTTTAAAAAAACATTAAGATAAAAGCTCCAGGATTTCGAATATAGCCGAGAGTACATATATGTCACTCACCAATTTACTGTGTACTTCCAGCAGCTACTGTGATGTAATCACATTTCATAGAAAGTAAAGCGAGTTTGCTGAAAATTTCAATAAAATATTATCATTATTAGTAAGATTATGATCAAAAATCCAGGTTCGGCTTACAGTGGTTCACCCTGTATTTTTGATCGAATAAAGGGATTACATATTATCAGGGTTCGTACGGATGAGGGAATTTTCCAGGAGTTTCACCAGTATTTTCTTTATAGAAAGAGAAATCTAAGTTAAACTCGCGAAACTTCGCCTTCTTTTAAGGAGATATTTTTTGTAAGAAAATACTAGTACCGCAGTATTTCCTGGTTGCAACGTTCGAGAAGCCGTACGAACCCTGTATTATGCTTGCATTATTAAATATGAATGTAATTAAACAATAATTAAGTTAACCAATCGAACGGTAAAGAAAAGCAATAAATATAATAAGGCAGGGTTTTTATTTATTTATTTATTTATTTATATTTTCACAAAAATGCTGATAGTAAAGAAAACATATAATATAAAGAAACTTTAAAACTAAGTATATAGTCGCAACTTTTTTCAACAAACAATGAATCAACCGATATGTCTTTATCTAAACGATTTCATATGATATAAAAAAAAAAATATATTATGCTTTACGTCAAGCACGTAATGAATTTTGACTGATGACAAGTCAGTTTTCTCACTTCTTCCCAAAAAACTTCCCTCTGTTAGACTGAAAAGCATATGGATCCTCTTAAACGCTCTTATAATAACCGTAAAAGAAATATACTTCCGTCCCTTGAGTGCTTCCATCTTCGCTTTAAAGTTCCCATCAAAGTAATAATCGTCTCAGCAGGAGACATGATGAGGTAGAAAATTTATTACTTTTTTATGATAAAGAAAAAGTGTTTAATGCGTTATAAAAACTATAAATTCGTGTTGAATTTAAGAGGACAAGTATCATTAAAAAGATAAGTGTGCATTTTTAATCTTTAAGCATTAAAAAAAAAAGAAATGGATATTTGAATAAATATTCTCCAACTTAAAAAATAATAAAATATCGGATAAGTATCATATTGGATAGATGTTTTTTTTTTCTAACGTTGCTTGATGAACTTTTATGATATTTTATTGCTGGTTATTTTATTGTTTGCGTAAGGTTTTTAACGGATTTTATTATTTTGACACTTGACTGTTATTTTACCGTAAAAAATAATACATAAATATAAGCAAATTGCACTTATTTTTGTGTATTTTCCCGGCTTCCTGATCCAAGTATTTAAGTCACAATCTTGAGAAACACACGTACTCATTTTTTTAAAATATACTTCGCTAATGGATTACGTCTTGTGTTAAGTGTGTGTCCATGATGAATTTTTGTGCTAATTGAAATGTAAATAAAGTGAGGCACATGTTAGACAGATTCACATGGATTCAATACATCGACGCCCCTTTAAACTTTCCATCAAAGTTAAAACCACCTCAGGAGGTAATATCATGAGGTAGACATTTTTTTTTTTTTTTTACGATAAAGGAAAAGTGTTTAACGCGTTATAAAACCTTTAAAGTCGTGTCGAATTTTAGAGGACAAGTATCATTTAAAATATGAGTGTGCATTATAGATCTTTGAGCTTTGAAAAAAAATGATATTTGAATAAACCACGTATAAGATTGTATCGTTTCTTCTGCACAGCGTTGCTTTTCAGATTTTTTATGCAATTTTATTGCTACTTATTCCATTCTTTTCATATGTTTTTAATGGGATTGACTATTTTTGCAAGTGACTGCTATTTCACTGTTAAAAATAAGAGCTTTAAAAGTAAGTAAAATGTACATATTTTTGAGTATTTTCTTGACTTTGTAATAGCTCTGACTATTCAAATACCCATTTTTAAAAACACACGTCATGAGGAAGTATATTTTTGCTTTAAAAGCCGTTTTATATAACTTCGCTACTATATAAATTTGCCTTTAAGAATGAGTACATGGCAGGAACGTTCACAGTAAAACGTTCACTGCATAGGAAACCAGAGACGTAATCCCTTTATTCGATCAAAAAGACAGGGTGTACGACTGTAAGCCAAGCCTGGATTTTCGTTGATAATCTTAATAATAATGAAAATATTTTATTGATATTTTCAACAGAATCACTTGCACTATAATAAAGTTATAATATTCCACAATGCGTAAAAGATGGTGTTGTGTAGTGTGTTAGTTCCTAAAGCCGAATTGTTCAGGTATGATAATATTGTTATCGTTTAACCCTTTGGAGGGCAAGCACGTGGTCTAAAAATGCTAAATTTTGTTATGTTTTGACACCAGTAAATTTAAATAATGAATTTTTACCTTCTCAATCTGCAAAAAACAATTCTAAATATTTTTATTTAATAATACTGGTGGCAAAGTTATATATTAAAAAGTGGTTCATATTATGTACCGGTGCCCCTCAAGGGGTTAAGGATTCATTGAGTTTGAAATGAATGACACGTTCAATTATTTTAGAGAGAGGGGAGAGAAGATTGATATAGCGGAAATTAGTTGGACCATTAAGATTACAGGAATGCTTAAGACAGCGAAATTTGAAAAGTATATTTATGGTTATTTCATAAATTTTAGAGATTTTTCAATTGTCTCTTCTATTAAAGATTTCCAAAAATAAGCGAAATATTTCCAGAATCAGGAGTACCTACGAGGATATACTGAATTTTTGTAAACGTTTCTTCCACATCAAGACACATTTCAGCAATTTCTGACAGTATGAAGTATATCCTTTTTTAATCAATAGTAAAACATCTTATATTTACAAAATTTGCACATTTGTGGTACATCTGAAACATGTATTTTTTTTTCAGCGTTTTTTCTAAAAATATGATGCTATTATGATTTTTTAAATCGCATAACAAATATATCCTTCGTGAATATTGATTGTCATATTTATTTAATTAAAAAATCTAACGTAACACGAGTAAATAATACCGTGTATTTCCTAATTTCCGCGCATAATCCGCGTAATAAATAAACCTGTTTCGCAAAAGAAATTTTATGTACTAAAATGTAAATTATTCTTATGTGGTGTATATTATAATTCAGTTATTAAATAGAATTTTTAATGCAAAATTTTTTTATTTGTTTCGTGTATTGTTGACCGAAATTAAAGGTATCTATATTAAAGAACATTTCAATATACCCGATAAAAAAAAATTTGACTATGTAGATAAGGGGCGAGAAAACTGACTTATATTCAAAAATATATAAAAGTATACAGGATGTTCCAAAATTCGACCAACAAATTAAGAGGGGTGATAGAAGGCAGTAAGAAGATGAAAACATATCGCACACTGCAAATAGTAGTGTCTTAAATTCAGATGCATATGTGTCTGAAAAAGTAATCTAGTGTCAGAATGTGAAATTTCAGCCATCATAGATGTCTGAATTTGATGCAATTGGGTTTTACACGTGATGCCTATTTATGCCCGCACCATCAAAGAATGTTCTCTAATTGATGAAAGGAGTTAAAATTATTTTCCATGCAGTAACTATTGTCACTTTATAGAAAAACTAACGTGATTAGACCATAAGAAATGTCAAAATTTTTGAAGGCTGTTTATATAAATCTTGAAAGTAAGATTTCTTGTGCATTAATTAAATTCTGGATAATTCTTTTTAAAAAATATCCAGAAAATTACGGATGTATGCAAGGGGGTAGGGGATGCAGGCAGGACATCCTGTTCTAAATATTTGAACATAATAAGATATATATTTTGAAATTCAAAAAAACATGAACACCAGCAGAAGGAAATGTGGGGAGGGACAAGATTTTGGCACAAATATGCCTGTGGTCCGCAGCCTAGACCGATTTTTTTAAATGCTTATTATAATGTTTAAATAGGCTATGCTTTTAAATAGGCTAGGAATATTTTGACAAACCGCATCATTCAAGATATTTTTTTAAACATATCAACTTAAAAAACAATACAAAAATTTATAATTATGAATATTAAATATTTAAAAAAAAATTAACAACATTTTTGAAAATGCAGTTTTAAAAAATGCACATTAACAGTTAAAAAAAATCAGGAATTTCTGTTTTCTCGAACAAATAATAAATTAAACACACATGGATGTAAAATATATATATATATATAAATAAAAATAAAAATTGCTTTCTACGAGGGGCTTCAAGGACGGGGTGGGAGGGGAGCGGGCTTCCCTGACGAAAAATTCTTAGAGCCTCTTATTTTAGCGTTTAATTATTCGATGATCACTTGGAAGTATAAATTTTATTATATTTTTTAAGAATCAGACGTATATCATTAAATTATATTTCAAAATCTAGGGAGGGGCGATGCCCCTTCACTGCCCCTTACTGTCCCTTTCCTGCCGGCAATTATACTAAAATAATGTACCAACTAGGCTATTTTCGTTTCTTTTCTTGCTGATAAAACACTAATGATTTGAAGTCTCTAACACACTGCAAACCGAAAGTGAGCAACACCGTCTGATTAGATGAATCATTTTAACGGATACGAATTTGCTGACATAGCATTTTCTTTGTGAGGAAGTGTGTAAGTCAAGTTTATTAGTTCATGCAGGGTTGGATTTTTTTCAGAAGCAGGAGTCAATAAAAGCATGGGCAAACTGGGAACTGGGCCGATCCCTCTCACCTCAGGACTGCAATATTTGTGCTCTAAATACCTGTATTTAGTGAACCATGAAGCAATGTTGGGTTGCTTCTAGAAGCAGGACCTGATTAAAGCATGGGCAACCTGTTCCAGGGCTTTGCCCCCCGACCCCTCCTCCTAATTTTAGGTGGCTGCCAAATTCGGTATGCAATTTTTGTAAAGATGATATTTTAAATCTCTTTCGACATTGTACTGATTATATTCAATATTTTGAACTTTTACAGTAGGATAAGATTAAAAACAAAAAGTATATCTTTCCAAATACAGTAAGAACTCTCAATAGCAGACACTCGGGAATGCAGACTTTGTCCGCTATTTGGAGATATCCACTTTTCTGAAGTACAAATAAACAAATATGTATAGGTTGGGTATTGAAAAAGGTGGCTGTTTGCTAAATCGAGTCCATTATTTGGAAGCATCTGTTATGGAGGTTTACTGTAAAATATCCATAATAGGCACTTCTATTTATCAAGTACCTTTTTCAATACATAACACATAGTACATATTTGTACACTTTTACCTCTGAAAAACAGGCACATCCGAATACGGGACAAATTCCGTGGTCCTGAGATGTCTGCTATTTACTGTATTTTGATAAATATATTTTTTGTTTTAATCTTATCTGACTCTAAAATTTCAAAATATTGATTAAAATCAGTATGAGATTTAAATTATTAGCCTTACAAAAATTGAACACCAAATTTTGGGGCATCTGAAATCGGAAGGGGAGGGGGGCACGGCCCAGTGTGCCCATGCTTTAGTCAGATTCTGGTTCTGTAACAAACCCCAGCCCTGCTTCATGGTCATCATCTCTCATTTACTAAGGATTCAGTGTGGTCAAACATGGCTGCGTTTAATGCTTTAAAAAATGTGGTCAGAAATGGCTGCCTATTGTGGTCAAATCAGGGCAAAAATGGCCGACAAATCAGGACAAAAATGGCTGCGATTAAGACGCTTCACGTGTCTGAAATTCAGTCACTATTATGGGTCTTAAATTTTTAAGACACTTTAAAGTGTCTCTTTTTTGAACCATCCATTTCAGACGTTTAAGTGTCTAAATTTCAGACATTTCAGTTTACAGTGTAGAACATGGGGTCGGAAACCACGTTTAGTGGGGGAAAATCGCAAAAATATTTATGAAGTTTGTGACGTCGAGTGGAACAAAAAGGGTCAATAATAAATAGAAAAAAAAACATTTATTAGACGTAAAGCACGATTACAATGCGTTACAGTTCAGAATCAGAAAAGAAACGACGACACATTTTTATAGGAATATGTTTCAACGCGTCCGGCAATCCTTCGTCCGTCGATATCGGCTGTGCGATGTCGAAAAATTTCTATAAAAATGTGTTGTCGTCTCCTTTCTGACGTTGAACTGCAATGCATTGTAATCATGTTTGACGTCATATAAATGATTTTTCTACTTATTATTGGCCGTTTTTGCTGCACTTGACGTCACACCCTTCATAACTATTTTTGCGATTTTCTCCCACTTAACGTGGTTTGCGACCACATGTTCTATAGTAAGTTTTTATACTCTTGATGCCTTCTATCATCCCTTTTAATTTGTCGGTCTAATTTTGGAGCCCGCTGTATAATATACAGTGTGTTTATAAATGAATATCGGGGTTTTAACGCTTTGTAGTATCTATTATATAAAACTTAAAATTATACTTAATACATAAAATGAAAGAGCAACTCAAACTGTTTGTTGGTACCTGGGCATGCGCAATCGCACGCAATGTCTCTTCTGTCATCCGTTAGAAAGCGCTAGTAGCAAAAATGGCGACTAATGAACAGAAAGCATTTTGTGTTCTGCAGTTTACAAAGACCGAATCTGTAGGTACTGTGCAACGTGCGTTCCGAATAAAGTTCAGATGAAACAGTATTGAGGCAGCTGTTGTAACAATTACCCCACAAACACTTATAAACGTTTGGGAAGAACTGAGCTATCGACTTGATGTGTGCCGTGTGACGAAAGTTGTTCACATTGAACACTTGTAAGCTTGTAGGTAAAACTGTTTGAGTTGCTCTTTCATTTTATGTATTAATTAAAATTTTAAGTTTGATCTAATAAATATTACCAAGCGTTAAAACACCGACATTAATTTTGAAACACCCAGTATATTTTTAATCATTTTGTATATCTTCGAAACTTATACATTCGTTAGAATACAAAAAAAAAAAAAAAAAAAAAAAAAAAAAAAGAATTCTAAAAGAATCTAATCATTTTTCTTGTTTTATTTACAAAACTTCTGTTCTTTTAATAATTATTCGAAAATGTCTTTCTTCTTTAACTGATTTTGTGAATATGATATTAGAAAATAATCTTGTAACGCAGATTTTGGATGATTTCCAATCATATTATTTGGACTAAATTATACGAATTGTCATGCAAGTTTCGACGCAATCTGTAATGAGACAAATTTTCTAAGACAACAACTATTTTCAAACAATGTTCCTCATGTGTATAAACTAAAGCATATATTTTTCTTGTTTTAGTTACAAAATAATTGTTCTTTTAATAATTATTCAAAAATATCTTTCTTCCTTAATTGATTTTTCTAATATATTATTAGAAAATAATCTTTAAATGCAGTTTTGGGGTCGTCTCCAATAATATCATTAAGAAAATTATATGAATTACCATGCAAGTTTCGACGCAATATGTAATGAGACGGACTTTCTAAGAAATAGCTTTCCCGTTTGAGAACATTCAAATTTAAAGTGAGGTACATATTTTTGAATTCATGTGCATAATGTATCTGAATTGGACTGCTAATGCCTGTCGAGAATTTCATTTAGTAGTAGATAGTTTTGTGTTATTATACTATAACAAACTACCTCGCGTTAAATTTATTGTTTTGTTGTGTAATGTTGAAAATTTTGTTACCAGTATTCAATGTATATTCTATACTCAAAGAGTAGAAAAAACATTATTAAGCAAAAATATATATATATATAAAACGCTTTCAATGTCTATTTTAAAACATTTTAAGACGAATGAGATATGTGTATTTTACGCATACAGTATGCCCACTAAAGTCTCTTGCCACCCTCTTAACTTTGGAACGGCTACTGCTATATTCATAAAAGTAGTGTCTAGGTATAGTAAAGTAGCCATGCGCTACTCAATGAAACCGCCTACGGCGCCACCTGGTGGACAGCTGCGGGGTTAGCATTCCTATCTCGAAAATGGAAAGAGACAGAGAAAAAAAGTTATTTACAAAGTTGTCGAGCATCATCGATTTAGTACGAAAAAACACTTTGTGGACATTAATGCGAAGAATAGAATGGTTAAAACGCACATTTGTTTTTTCGTAATTTCCTATACTGTGACGTGAAAAAACATCTAGTTATAATAATATACCTTTATTTAAGCTGTTCAAACTTCTCACCGTCAGCTCCAATGCACATTTGTATCCTTGTTTGAATTTCACGTTGCACACGTTGGAGCATAGAGAGTGACACGTTGACACAAGCGTCATTAATGTATCTTTAAGGAACCTCCAATATTTGTGGAAGTGTCGCATACACCTGCTGTTTCATAACTGGTTGCTTTTTTCTTTCTAAGATAGTTTTGTCACGTCATAGTGTAGGAAATCACGAAAAAACAAATGCGCGTTTTAATTGTTCTATTCTTCGCATTAATGTCCACAAGGTGTCTTTTCGTACTAAATCGATGATGTTCTACAACTTTGTAAATCACTTTTTTTCTCTATCTCTTTCCATTTTCGGGATAGGAATTCTAACTCCGTAGTTTTCCAGCAGGTGGCGCCGTAGGCGGTTTCATTGTGTAGCGCATGGCTACTTTACTATACCTAGACACTACTTTTTATGAATATAGCAGCAGCCTGTCCGAAGTTAAGAGGTTGGTAAGGGACTTTAGTGGGCATATATATTTTATTTTATTCTATTACGATATATTAGCTTCCCTTATTTCCGTTGACCGATATTCAATTCCTAAGTTGAATATTTCGAGGGATAGGTCTAATTTCATAATTGTTTCAAGTGTTGTTGTTCATCATACGAAAATCCATTTGATTCCAAATAATGAGGTTTTAAAAAGTGGGATAATATAAAATCTGATATGATCCCTCGAAATTTCAAGTTAAAATTAGAAAAAAAAAACTTTATCCTTCCTCTAATAAGTAAAACAGTAAAATTTCCATTCTTCTACAACCTAAAGTTACCGAGTTTTGATACTTAGACTTTTATGGATTTTTGGCCTTTTCTGTCACCAAAATTCGAAAAATGCGTTTTTGGTGCAAGAAAATAGAAGGAAATTCATATTCAAAATATGATAACTGAGTACGTTTTTCTTTTAGACAAATGGAATTTTGGCTGTTTTACTCTTTTTAGCAGGAAAAAACACTTTTTAAAATATAACTTTGGACCCAGAGACTATATGAAAATTTAAATTTTGTAACACTCTTTAAAAATAACTTTCATTGATTTAAGGTGTCAGGTGACCTTTAATATGTCAAAATAAATTTTATCAATATTTTTGTCAAATATTTTTTCGATTCTTTTATTAGCTTATAATTAAATATAATTCTTTAGGAACATTTTAAAATAAACCCCATGCACAATTTCACATTAGAAGAAGAGTTATGTCTAAAACAGTCTGACCTTTTTTAATATGATCAAGGGTTAGTTTGATTTTTGAAGTCAATTTTCTCAAAACGGCGATTTTGGTCATTGCGCGCGCGATTTTTGAAAAATGGTTGGTTAGAATGTCATGAAATTTTGATTGAATGTCTTAACCATACAGACGCACAAAATGACCTATTATTATGCTTCTCAAGTAAAAAGATTAGAATTCATGACTACTTTTGCATTAAAAAAAATTTGATATTTCGAATTTCTCTAATTTTTTTTTTTACTCGTAATCTACGCATTCTTTTTTTTTTTTTTTTTTTTTTTTTTTTTTTTTTTTTTTTATCGTAGGTCATTTTGAGAACACATTATATATGTACCCATTAAAAATATTTTGGCTGATTTTAGCAATTCAAAAGTGAAAAATCATGCGCCCAATACATGCAAGCATAATTCTTTCGTAAAAAAATTATTATATTTTAAAATAAATTCTAAAGCTTTATATGAGTGTATACATTATTAATTTATAAAATAAACCTTTATTAATATGTATTTTTAATTTTTTAATTCAAAGTCAATTAGTTATGGAGTTACTGTAATTCTTATAGAGGTTACTTTTTCATGTATTTTGTTAGTTCAAAGGTTACCTGACCCCTTAAATAGATATTCATGTAATGAAGAACCACGTTTGGAACATTTTTGCGGTTCAAACTCTACCTCTAAACCTAACGTTTTAGGCATTACCTATTGCTCGACGACAAAGAGGGACAACCCGTATAATGCAATCAAGAGCAAAAAAAATTAAAACATTATATAAAGTTTTTTTTATTTAACTTTAGATTATTATTTTTAAAATTTATATCCAACTACACATTTATTTTGAATGCGAAAAGACATTTCTAAAGCATGCTTTTTTCATGTTTCATTAACAAAAAAGAGCAGTCTTTTAATAATTATTTATAAATGTCTTTTCTCTCCAATGCATTCTGAGAATATCAAATTTAAAAATAATACTGTCAACGCAGAACTTGGATGGCTTCCAATCATATTACTTGAACGAAATTACATAAATTGACATGCAAGTTTCAGAGCAAATTATAATGATAGCATCTTTCTAAGAAGTGTGTTTCAGGAACATTCAAATTTTAAACGTCGTGTATATTTTTGAGTTGTTGTGTATAGTGCAACAGTCTTGAACATTTCAGTATTTGTATAAAGCGACAATATTTAGTGGCAGATATTTGTATAATTCATGTACAATTCAGTTAAGAAATATTTTCCTCATTTATGAAAATTCCAATTTTAAACACGGCGCGTATTTTTCAAATAATATATATAGAGTAATAGTGTTGAACTTCTTAGTATTTGTATCAAGTAACATCATTTAGTAGAAGATATTTCTAAAATTTATTTAATGAATTTCAAAATAGGAAATAATTCTTTAAACGTAGAATTTGGATGGTTTTCAATCATAGTATTTGAACAAAATTATGTGAATTGTCATGCAAGTTTCGCTGTAAACTGTAATGAGAAAACCATTCTAAAAATATTTTTCTCATTCATGAACATAAAAATTTTAAACGCAATACGCATTTTTGAGTTATACATATAGTATAAGAGTCTAGAACTTTTTAGTATTTGTATCCAGAAACATCATTTAGTATCAGGTATTTGTATAATTCATTTTCTGAATGTCAAACAAGAAAATACTTCTCTCAATGCATATTTGTAATCGTTTCCATCTATAGTATTGGAAAGAAATTCTATGAATTGTCATGCAAGTTTTACAGCAAATTGTAATAAGAACACCAATCTAAGATATATTTTTCTCATTTATAAAAATTCCAATTTTAAACACGGTAAGTATTTTTGAGTTAATATATATAGAGTAAGAGTCTTGAACTTTTTAGTATTTGTATCAAGTAACATCATTTAGTAGCAGATATTTGTAAAATTTATTTTGTGAATATAAAACTGGAAAATAATCCTGTAAACGCAGAATTTGGATGGTTTTCATTCATAGTATTCGAACAAAATTATGTTAATTGTCATGCGAGTTTCCCAGTAAACTGTAATGAGAAAAGCATTCTAAGAAATATTTTTCTCATTTATGAACATTCAAATTTTATACGCAACACGTATTTTGGAGTTAATGTGATGAACATTTGACATTGAAAATTTTAGCATTTCCATGGAGCAATTTAATTTAGTTGCATATATTTTTATGTTTTAATATTGCAACAAACTAACTTGCTTTATTTCTAATTATTATTATACGGTGTCAAAATATAGCACTAGTATTCCGTGTAGATATATTTCTACTGTAAGAAATTGTTATTAGCCCTACGTGACGAATGACACGTATACATAGAATGTGCAAAATCCTTGAATTTCAAAACCAACATTTTCAAACAAAAATTTTTGCATAGTCTAATCACAGATTATCAGCGATTAATTATGAAAAAAAATTGTTATTAGAAAAAAGATGGTAAGCGAAATTTAAAACAGAATAAAAAAAAATAAAAAAAAATTATTTAAAGACGGACACTGTTCGCGAAAGGCGCTTAATTAACGCTTAATTAAAGAAGAAAATTTTATAATACATTTCATACATTTATGTTACCAAAATTAAGACAAATGTATGTATATTTTATTCATTTAATTATCATATCCACATTCACTTATACTATATTAGTGCACGTAAATATATTTTATCTAAAAAACTAAAACAGTGTATACAACATTTTCCTGTTTTCTTCAACGTTATTGCTTTGATAATTCATATATATCTATACATCTATTTTGAACATAAAAAAAAATACAAAGCATATTTTTCTTTTTCTTTTAACAAAAGAGGATTATTAAGAAGATTTCTCCTTCCTTCATTTATTTTGCGAATATTAAAATAGAAAATAACCACGTAATGTAATGTTTGGATTGGTTTGTATTCTCTATTCATATTTATTTGGATGAAACTTTATGAACAACTTTCGCACCAAAGTGCAACGAGACCAACTTACTAAGACATATATTTTTCTCATTAAGAACTCATACATTTTAATGAAGGCTCATATTTTTGATATCATGCGTATACCACAATTATATTCTCAGGCGCTTTTAGCGTCTGCAAAAAGCAATTTCATTTAATGGTAGATTTTTTTAAAGTTTTTATCTTACAAACATTAATTTTGTCTTTTGAATATCAAATTAGAAAATAATTACTACCCGCAGATTTTGAATGGTCTCTAATGGATGAAATTATAAAAAAAAAAAAAAAAAAAAAAAAAAAAAAAATCACACCATAATGTAATGACAAACTTTATAATATAAATGTTGCTCATTGAAAAAATTTCAAATTTGGAACAGATCAATATCTGATGAAGGATCATTAACATTATTTCAGACCACCGAACGTGTATTCGTATGGCGAACAGCGGCAGAAGCATTTCATGTTGATTGTCTAATTCCTACAGTGAAGTATGAAGGGTCTTTGTGATGGTGTGGGACCCAATATCTTGGCGTTGAATGGGGCCACATGAAATCCTGACAGGGAAGATCGCAGGCAAGCATTATCGCAGTATATACTTATGACACTTATATTCAATTTACACATACAATGCTTTTTTAATTTTCGTTTGAAAAACCGATTTGTTCATCTCTCTTTAGCAGTTAAAATAAATCTCTTTTATTAGAAAAATCATGCAAAAACTAAATTCACCCAAAAGTTCGCTATTTTGTTAATACAGGTTGCGTCAGAATAATGCGATTTACTTAAATTTTCTTTTTTTTGATAGTTTTTGAATACAGATGCCAGGCAACCATTTAATGAAAGAGACGAAAAAAGAAACAGATGCCAGGCAACCATTTAATGAAAGAGGGGAAAAAAGAAGTGCATTGTAATTTTTTTTAAGTGAGAAATTAAAATTTACATCTCTCAAATTCTTGCGTAAAATTTCCCAATAATTAATACAATTAATTTAGAAATTCTAATAAATATATTGGCAAATCTTTAAAGCAATCAGATTTTAATTTAAGATCTCCATTTCAGAAATTTAGCAGTCATAATTTAGCATTTGCAATTATATCCCAATGTGTTACTTTCCTTTCGATGTATGTTAAAATTTAAAAATCGTCTGATTTCCCATTGAAAATCATTATGACATAAAAGAAAATGTTCTATACTTTTCGAACGAATGAACCAAATTTAACGAAAAATTACACAGCTAATTCCGGGTACATATCTAACATACATACCTAATTACAGACTAAAATGAGGAAGTTTTGGCATTTACCTCGGGACATATAAACAGACAGACAAACAAACAAACCGACGCAAAAACTTTTCAGGTCTTCAAAGTCAGTCTCAAATGATGTTTCGGCAATAATAATTTACGTATATATATATACATGTATATAGTATATCATACATATAAATATAGTGTACAGAACCCGTTAAAAGAAATTATACACCGTTTTTGCAGAATACGTGGAAACTAGGTCAGTGTGAAAGGCAGTGATAATTTTAAACAGATATTCAAAGTATACATACGTAAATAATGCAAAAGATTGAGCAAAAAGCGTTGTTGCATTATTTTTTTTTTTGGGGGGGGGTGGGAGGGAAATAGGAGTTTTTTTCCTTTGAACCACCCTACATTGTGTACCATAGTTTGATTTTTTGTTAATTAAAGCTGACATTTTTGGCTATCAGTAAATGTGATATTTTGTAGGGTACAAGGTAGAGTTAAGCTGTTTCTCAGATTTAAAATTTCGGCTAATCGGACCGCAATGGGCCAAAAATACCTAACCAAGCTTTTACGCTCGAGCAACGATTTTTTATTGTCATGAAATACAATTTTTCTGATGAATCAACTTCTTCATTGTGTACCCTTTATGAAAAAAATTATGGAAGACACAGCGCATCTACATGGAAAACTATAAACAATTTAATTGCCAAATTTAAGGAGACAGAAAGCGTTGTCTATCATAATTCAAATTTAACCGGAAGACCATGGTCTGCGAGGACACCTGAAAATATCCAGCATGCGAATGAACGTCTTAATAAAGATCCATATCTGTCAAGTTCGAGGCTTTCTCAAGAGATCGACATTCCCGAGACAAGTGTTCGCAGCATCTCAAGAAGTGAAGTACATCTTGGGGCTCATAATATATATCGATGCAAAATTCAAATTGTGCATAATTTGATTGCAGATGTCAAGGCTAAGAGATTTGTTTCCGCTGGAAAGGTTCTTCTGCGGTCACGGGGTAACAAAATCTCGCTTACAAACCTCTAATTTAATAATGAGGTTCACTTTCATCTGAACATGCAAATCAATCAGCAACATTACTGGCACAGTGATAGAGAAAACTTTCATGAGTTTCATAAAAATCACCTACATCCTCAAAAAAGACAGCCTGCATAGCCATATACTCAAAAGAAACATTAGCAACATACTTTTTCAGAAACGCATTTAATTCAGAAAGGTACATGTTCTTTGCATCAGGAACATGAAAATTCATTAATGATTAATTGCTTCCATGATCGAAAAAGGTGAACCATTGTTCATGCAATATGTAGCAGTTTCTCACTGTTCTCACAAAAGCTACAACATTATTGTAGAACACTTTCATGACAGTGTTATTGGTCTGAGTTTCGAAAGTCAATATGGACGAGTTGTTCAGGAGCCACCGTATTCCTCTGACCTCAGTCGATGTGATTATTTCCTCTGGGGATAAGGATAAATGTTACCGAAATGCACCGTCAAATCTCGATGAATCAGAACAAGCAATCCAAGAAGTTCTAGAAAAACTTCCGTCAGCCACTTTTCTTGAGATTATAAGAGGTTTCAAGAGACGACTTGAAATGGTTGTTGACATGAGAGGTGAACGTATTGCACCATTTTTATAATGTTATGTATATTCCAAGCTTCATTATAACATTACATTTTCTAATATAAACCGAGTACAAATAAAGTTATTGACAAAAACCTGTGTATGATTCCTTTTGACGGACCTTTAAATTATTACGTATAACCAATCACCATTATCTCTCTACTTCCCTGCCCAAAAGAAATATATTATTGATTATTCGTTGTTTCTCGTTAGTTTTATTTTGCGATACATCTTGTCTATCTTTATATAGAGAGAACATAAAACCCTATTCTGAAACAAAATTTCTTTCTTACTTCATTAACAAAACAATGCAGTTCTTGTCACTATTAAGAAAGTATATTTCAACCTTAATTTATTTTGCATATCATATTACACAATAATCGCGCAACGCAGTTTTTGGATGGTTTCCAATCATATCTGGTCAAAATTATGTGAACTGTCATGCAAGTTTCGTAGCAAAGTGTAATGAGACCGACATTCTAAGAAATGTGTTATTCATTCAAGAATGTTCAAGTTTTAAATGAGGTACATATTTTCAGTTCATGTGTATAGAACAAGAGTTTTCTCGGACTTTTTAATGTCTGTTCAGGGCGTTTCATTCGGTGATATGCATTTTTATATTTTATCGTGGAATGAATTGCATTGCGTAAAATTCTATGTGTTTTTCTGCTATGTTAGAAATTGTTAGCATGCAGTATTCTTATGTAGATATAGCGAAAGGATATGACAGGTTTTATTTCCTAAATAAGGACTTTTTTAAAGTTAACTCCTTATACATTTACGTTGAAAATATTCAGGACGAATAAGTTAGATATATACAGACGTATAAAATAATTATAATTTTTTTTAATTGTGTTTTTTTTTTCATTTTAAATTTAACCAGGGCCATTGACCTGGGTTATCCTGTTGAAATCGTTGATTCAATTCATAATAAAATAATTAAACGTACGCATTCCAACGTTAACAATGTTCGCAAAGAAAATTTAATTATACTTCCACATTCTCATATTTTCCGAAAATAAACCATCAAATATCTAGAATTTTGAAAAGATTCGATTTTAAAGTAATTTATGCACCATTTAACAAACTCAAATTTACAGATCTCAAATATCCAATTGACAGATTTTCACAATGAAGAATTTATAAGATATCTTGCAAGTGTGATAGAATCTACATAAGTCAAACTAAACGACCCCTTAAGGTCCGTTTGGGGGAACATAAAAACGATGTTAAAAATTGTGAAACTAAACGATCTGCGCTTGCTAACAATTGTATGTCTGACAATCACAGTTTTAATTATTCAGAGAGTTCAATAATTCAGAAAGGTTCATCTATTTACGACCTTGATTTTTGGGAAGCTTATCATATATTGAAGAATTCAGGCAACTTAGTTAAGGATATGTCCAGTACACCAATTTTTTCAAATGTCTGGCTACCTTTCAGTAAATTCATTTTATTCGTCGTCCTCTCCCCTTCCTTTTCCTACTTCATACTTAAACTCGTCCAGTCTGGCCGTGTGATTCTATTGGTCTCCTGCGTCACATGTGTTTTCTGACCGCACTCTTGTTTTGAAAAAATCACCGCCACTCTAACTTGGGTGCGTGAGGGAGACGCAAGCATATTTACATGGCTTAAGCTTTTTAATCTTTTAAATTTGGCACTGATGATGGAGCTTTAGGGGCTCCGAAACAGCTGTTTGCCATTTTGTATATTTTTATTTGTGCTATTTTACGTTCTTCGTTTATTTTTTAATATAATGGCATAAAGTTAAATCCACGAATTTAAAGTTTAAAATTACTCTTACTTATATTTATTGGATATTTTTTAAGCTGATAATTGGTGCCTTAAAACGAACTGGCGGTTTTTTAAATTCAATAATTTCTAAAAGATGGCAGCTATTGAAGTTAATCTTTGAAGAAAGTAATGTGTAAAGTCAGGAATCGCTTTGCTCGTCTTCCTTGTTTTAATTCAAATATAACTTATAGATAACACTCTACTATCTTCAATTGAAGTAATGCGAAAAGTCACTTTTAATTTCAAAACACAAACCATTTGTTGGTATTTCAAAAGATAAATAGACTGAAGGATAAAAACGCGAAGAACTTTCATCCACCTTTATGCAGTACTTTGAGTGTTCTTACAACTTGAGGCAGCGCAACACCATCTGTCGGTGACATTTGGAAATAAAACAAGGAAGAATAGTAATTAAATTGCAGACCTATATTTATGTACATAGGAGAGTAAAAAAATCTCTAGGATACTTCCCATTCACCTAGAATCTTGAAATTTGGCACAAAGGATGATCTTATTGCACTTGTAAAGGAAAAAAATTCGAAAATCATTAATTTTTAAATCTTTGTCGATTTGTTACGTATTCCCGATTATGGAAATTCGTGAGTTTGTCACGTAATAAATCTACGTAGTATTATAAATTAATGAAATTCCGATTTTTTTCTTTTACATGTGTTATGAGACCTTCCTGCGTCCCAAATTCAAGGTTGTAGGTCAATGAAAGTACCCGATATGTTTTGAGAGTAAAATGAGAGTAAAACTTATAGCATACTTTATGCTGACCTTTTATAATTAATTCCACGCCAGTTATTCATGTGGGAAATGTTGAATTTCCATAATCGGGACTAACGCAGAATTCCTCCATAAACGGATTGTTTTTTGTATATTTGTGAAGAAACTCGGTACTAATATTTTCGGTAATATGATATAATTGCACGGCACCCTCAGGGTATGAGTTCTACTCGTATTTGTTCTGTTTTTGCCCTTAAAAATACAGTGTGCCTCTCTTGAATATGAACATAACTAGCATTCCTATCTTTAAATAAAGTAAAGATATTTGAAAGCAATTTTCAACAGACTTATATTTATTTGTGTAAAATGCAATAATATATTAAGAAGTAATAGAAGTGTATAGCATTTCGGTAACTGAAACGGTCAATTATATTCGGATATACGGATCGGAGCGTCTTCTTCAGTGCTGTTTGATGAGGATAATAGCCACTTCTACCATTTCTCACAATATACTTTTCCCAGCAAACATGACCAGCATAGCCCAGAAAAGGGCCAATGCGTTTGTACCAAAAATTACAATGCTGCCCCAATACCAGTTAGCCGTAATGGCACCGTTAAAAAAGTGTCCGTCTTTAATTTATTGGCCCTTAAGTGCGGACATTTACTGGGCAGATACCGTAATGCCAATACCATTAATAAATGCATTAATGGAAGAGTGTTGGTCCAGTATATGTATTTATCATTACTTAAAGGGCAAGTACAGGCCCAATGTAGGAAATCTTATTTTCATCACAATTTCATGAATGCTTCAAAGGGTAAATATTGGCCCAATAAGGAATAGCCATACATGATTGAATCTACTTAGCTGGCCCAATGAAGGCTATTTAAATCAGTATCTAGTATTTTTCAGTGCTTTATAGGACATGTATTGGACCAATATTAAAGGTCATTAGATCATATTATGCAGAAAAATGTGCACTATACTCATTGACCTCAAAATTGAATTTTAGACCATACTAAAAGGTGTATAGTTTTAATAAGGAAATTTATAATTTTTAAACAATTGTAATAGGGACTAAAATTTGATTACAATATTGTAATCAAATTTTAGTCCATATTATAAATGTTTAAAAATTACAATTTTCTCCTTAAACGCAAAGGGGACAGTAACCTTTAATATGGTCTAAAATTCGATTTTGAGGTCAATGAGTAGTAGTGCACATTTTTCTGCATAATATGAAGCCAATCCTCTGAACATACAATAATTGTTAATAGAGATATAAAGAAATTATAGTGAATAAGAACAACAAAGTACTTAAAATTACTTAATTTGCAACAGGATTTTTATAAAAATTAAATGGTTACCGATGAATCACAGAATAGTTCAGAATGCAATTATCAAAATTTGGTTTTCACCATGAAAACCACAGTTAGAAACATAATTTTTGAAATTTTAATGTATGATAATCAAAATAGGGAACAGATGTGTTACACTCACGCAGAGATGTTTGGCGACTTTTCGGTTGGCGCGACTTTCAAGCCCGTGCCATACCAATAACTCAATACAATACCTAAGTTACCATTAAAAGAAAAAATCCCCTAAATTTGGCGACTTTTTTCCTTTTTATATCCGATTAAAAATTTTTAAAACTGTGCATGAATGTATGACATCATAGCCCAAAATAGTTTTGTTTAGCTTTAGTGTGTTTATAGTATAAATTACACTTATTAAATGTGTGGGAGAGGTATAAGTAAAAATTAACTTTTTTACTCACTGGCCAGTACATGGATTTTTTTACTCGCCAGTGTGTTTCAGCACTGGCCAATAACAAATTTACAAATACTTGATAAAAAATTTGCGAAATTTGTCAAACTTTTGTGGAATAAACAGCGAAATTCGTCAAATAACATTGGGAAAGAAATCGGGACATTCGTCAAATGGTCTCGGGAAAGAAATCAGGCATTGCAGGAAAAAAATTAATTTTGTCTAACTGTCGTGAAAAAATTCGAGAAATTTGTCTAATAGGTTCCGGGGGGGGGGGGGGGGAATCTCAAAATTCGTCAAATGATCTCGGGAGAAAAATAATGAAATTCGTCTAACAATCCCGGAACAGAATTGCAAACTTCGTCGAACGGCAGCGAAAATAAAGTGCGAAATTTGTCGAACATCAGCGGAAAGAAAGTGCGAAATTTCTTCGTTCATGGAAAAAATAGTGAAATTCGTTAATCGATAAATCGCGAAATCGTCAATCGATAGCGGAAAAATCGTAAAATTCATTAACCGATAGTGGAAAAATCGCAAAATTCATAAACTAGTTTCGGGGTAAAAAATTTCGAATATCGTCGAATAGCTTCGAGAAAAAAAAAATCACAACCCGTCAAATAATGTCGGGGGAAAAAATCGGTGAAATTCGCCAAATGGTTTTTAAATTTGTCGAGTGACAGCGTGGAAAAAATCTTTTTCCATTCAATCATCGCAATTGGCGAGTATGACTATTAAATTTGAGCAGTGGTGGCAGCAAAGTCAATCGCTAAATTTTCAGTATTACTCGCCGATTGGCGAGTGCTAATTTTCTCCTATAGGGAGAGGGGCATTACAACAACAAAGTACCTAAAATTAATTTGCAGAAGCATTTTTAAAAAAGGAAATGTTTACCGATGAACCAAAGGATATTTCAGAATGCAACTATCAAAATTTGATATTCACTACCGCAAACTAATCCGTAATTTAGCTAAGTAATGATTACCTAGATAATTTAGTATATATACAAATCAAAAATAATTTGTTTCCACATCGATATTATTTTTGATGTTACTTCAATAAACTTACTTCATTTTCCTCTTTTTCGGCACAGCAGCGATACTCTTATTCTACACAGAAAAACATCCAACTGTTCTTGCTTGCAGAAGATCACTCATGGTAGTCGTTTGTTACACAATAAAACTACACACTCGTGATCTTCAGAGAGCAATCAAACTGGGATATTCACCAGACAGATTTCTTCATCTGTTTCACTTTTCATAGATAGAGGAAACTAGTTTTTGCCAGAAGTGACATCAAAAATAATATAAATGTTCTCTAGAAAGTGTTTTTACCAAAAGCAGAATATGGTTAAAAGTGCAACGTATGTCGCAGAACAATTCAAATTCTCAATTTCAACGAAATTCATCATTCAAGTCTTAGTAAAAAAGTGCAAAATTTATCAGTCAATCACCCGTAAAGGGCAAAATTTGTCAGCCGAACATAAGAGGGAAACAAACAAACAAACAAAAAAAAAAAAGCCCGCAAAATTCTTTAATCATTCATGTAAAAAATAGCAAAATTCATCAATCGGTAGACTTATATAAAAACAAAAACTTTCAGTAAATCAATTTAATGTTCAATAAAATTACGTGTTATTATATTATTTTGATGATATGAATTAAAAACAGTAGTTTTAAATGATTACCATTTAAATTAAAAATTAATATTAAAAAATAATTATTTTGGTTCAAAAAATAATAAAGCTAAAAATTCATGACAGGAAGGGGTGAATTTTTATCAATTTTTTTGTCAATATATTTAGAAACAACCAAATACTTAATATTGTGACATTTTCGCACAAAATGCCAGTCATTCTGTTAGCAGAAATAATGTGACATTGCTTGTGAAACAACTGAATCACATTTTGTAGGCAGAGGTACATTCATAGAATCGAATTTGAGACAAAAAACGAACAAACATATGCCTTAAAATAATAAAATCATTTCCCTGTGTCATTTATGTTTTTTTTTCTATTATTATTATTTCTATTTCAAAAATTTTCAGACGACGATTTATTTTTGGCTCGCCGCCAATCAGTGATTGATGTTCATTAAAATTTGATGTAATTTGAAATATTTACATTTAGCTTTCAATCATTTTACAGAAATTCAATTTAAAATGTTTTCTAACACTATGAAATTATTTAACCACTGCCACCGGGCTAAAAAGTCACTGCAGCTGCTGATGGAAAACCGATCGCCGCGAAGCTCTAGTCTGCAGAAAATAGAAATAAAATTACGTAGTATCACAATAATATTTTGTGTCTTTAAATTTTGAATTGTGTGCAAACATCATACATAATCACAGCATAAATCATACATAAGTTTAAGAAATATTTTTAATTTTTCAATATTAAAAAAAAATAATAAAAGAAATAAAAATAAAACTAGTTGAATGTACCAATCCTAAATCTTTCTTCTACCTCATTCAGGTTTTAAACTCACCAAAAACGAATCAGCACCAATTTATATCAAGGTGTAACTGAATCTGAAGTTTTATTAAATTCCGTGCATTAGTTCTTGAGATATGACTATCGCTAAAATCTTTAAATCCTGAAAAACGCAGCATAGTTAGGCATTAGCACCATCTGTTGGGAGATTTACACCAAAACCTAATCAAAAACAATTTATGTCAACGTCTAACCGAATCTCAAGTTTGATAAAATTCTGTGCATTAGTTCTTGAGATATAGATCGTGAAAAATGTCGCATAGCAGTACCAGATGTCAGGCGATTTACACAAAAAACAAATCAGTACCAATATATATCAAGGTTTAACTGAATGTAAAGTTTTATTAAATTCTGTGCATTAGTTCTTGAAATAGAGTGCTTACAATTTTTTTTAACACACAGACAGACTCACATTTTCTAAAAAGTCAAATCTTATTCAGGACCTTCTAAAACGTATAAATCCATCAAAAACCGCAAATTTTCATGAATCCAAAACTTTCTTGTAAAGATACAAGAAAATAACTTTTAAAAAATTAAGTTTTTCTTTTCTAAAATATTTTCCATAAAGTTCTGAATTTTCAGAAAAGTTTCCGCGTACAGCGTGCGGCCATGCATCTATATTATACAAATCTGTCAATCAGTAGTGGGAAAAAATTGTGAAATCAGTCAATCGTTAAATACTTCAGCTGGTTGCGGAAAAAAAAGGTCGATCAGTTGGGGGAAAATAAACTGTGATTTTTGCTAATCGGTCAAGAAATAGCCATAAAATTTGCTAATCAGTTGACAGAAAATATCTTAAAATTCACAAATTGGTTGCAGGGGAAAAAAAGCGAAATTCATCAGTGGCTTATCAGAAAGTTGATTGGGGGGGGGGGGGGGATCGTGAAATTCTTTAGTCAGTTGCAGAAAAAATACAAAATTAGTCGATTACGATCAGTCGCGGAAAAAAAACATGATTTTTGCTAATTGCTCGTGTGAAAAAGTCTCAAAATTTGCCAATTGGTAAAAGAAAAATCTCTCGAAATTCGGGTCGCAGGTGAAAATCAGCAGTGGATCCTCGGAAATATTCTTGAAATTCTTTAAACAGTCGCAGGGAAAAAAAATTTCAAATGTATCGATCGGTCACAGGAAAAAATCATAAAATTTACCAGTCAAATGAAAGATCTCAAAAATGTTGTGAAATTTGTCTGTAGATTGTGAGAAAATTGGTAAATTCTTCAATCAGTCACAGGGGAAAAATGCATAAAAAAACCGAGAAATTTGTCTATAGGTCCCGAGAAAAGAATAGCAAAAGTCATCAATCGATCAAAGGAAAGAAAAATCTCAAAAATATTATGAAATTTGTTAATCGTTCTCGAGAAAAGATCGCAAAATTCATCAGTCAGGAAAAAAATGTCACAAAATTAGTTTGTCGGTCGCGAGAAAACAGCGTAAAATTCTACTAATTAAAGGGGACTCAAAACAAACCAGTTCAACAAAATATGTCTTTTGAATAAGATGCAAGAGCGTCCCTTTTAAAAACAGTGTTCGCATAGCGGCCCTCTTGTTTTAGAGTCAACACTATATTCATTATTTACTTTCAGATCTTGGTGATCAAATCAAAAATTTGAAATTGTATGGTGCAATAGACTTGCCTCCAACAAATGTTACTCATAACCTGTTAGATTTAACATGTATTCAGTATGAAAGAAGAGCTCATGGGCCTCCACATGGACAGAAATCTATTAGAAAACTGCTAAAAGCCGGATTTATAACTAACCATGCATGGATCAAATTTCTAAACACATTTGCTCCATAAAAGTGATTATCTCAAAATATGTCGCTTCTAAAACTATTGACAGAACTGTGAATTCTTTGTTAGTGCCATGGTTTTAAAAATAAATCTTACCACAAAATATTATTTATTTTGTTGTGTGTGTATCTGTGACGAAACGTCTTTTAAATTTCTATGAAAGGTGAAAGAACATTTTTTATCAGCTGAAGATTCGTTTCAAAACACTGCAAAATATTCGGGTTTTTGGAATAGTTTTTTACTTAATACTTATTTTCATAGGGTCTGATTTGTTGTCGCGATTTACTTTTATTGAAGAGAAATGGATGTTTTCATTGATCAATAGGAAGTTTTTATTGATAATTATGAACTTTACGAAAGACTGTCGACTCCAAAATTTGTATATTTGTGTATATTTGCATTACATAATGTTTGGGGGAGGAGAGGAATAAAAATTTTCAAAATCTTTGTAATGTTTTATATATATATATATAAAATTGTTTTTCTGTAAAATTTAAAACTTCTTACAAGAAGCAATCTATGATCAACCAATCAGTGAAGGAGAAAAAAATACATTTGAATTCTATCATTGAAAAAAGAATTATGGTAAAAATGTTTAAGAAAAAATTTACAAATACTACAAAACACATTGAAATAAAATATTAAATAAATGAAAGTACTTATTCGCATACGATCCTGCTGAAATATAGATTTTTACTGCATAGTTGTAAAGTAAACATTAAGTAAGCCTAACGTGTTTCGAATAAACAAGTCTATCTGAGTTCTGATTAAACTTTTTATAACAGTATCGTTTATAAAGTTAATTCGGTCAGTTGAAAAAATATTTACACGAGCATACGCATACTATACATAATGATTACATTTAAATATATATTTAATTTTAAAATATTCGTTCTTATTTATCCCTCAAAACAAAAGCAACGGCGTAATGTAATGGCGATCGCTTCTCTTTTCGTTCTAATCGTTGAATACCAACGACCCTATGGCACTTTTACAATGCTAATAAGTGTATTAAAATAGAAAACTATAGAAATAAATATAAAATACTAATTAATAGTAAATAATCTTACCTTCAGATTTCAGAAAATCAGAAATCAACAGCCGAACCTAACGGCGCGTAGGGATGGGTAGATCTTCGAAGATTTGCGCCTACTGTTGCCAAACACTAATTGTTAAATATACAAAGGTCTGCTGGTTGGCTGGTTGAACAAAAATGGCCCAATGAAAATCCAGTTTTACTAGAACTTTAAACAGTTTGGAAGTAACGGACCAGTAAAGATTTCCCATCTTTATTTCGTAGCCCTAAAATACTTGAAAGATCCAATACTGGACCAGTATTCCTGAATCGATGTGATGCCGTACTTCAAACATCCAGCAATGGGCCAATACTGTTCAATGGATGTGCCATCACTGGCCATAAATGCCAATATAGGCCCCAAAAGTAGCCAACAGTTCTATGTTTGCTGGGTTATTTCACACACGGCTGTCTATAACTATATTTTAAAAAATAAATAACTGCAAAATGTAGTAATATTTCCATTGTACGAATTAGAAAATGGTACAAAAAAGAAATTTAAACGTGACGAAAAAGCAAAAATTAGTATATAGAAATTTCAATACAATTTAAATATTTAAAATTAAGAAAAGGCAAGTTGTAATACAAAAAGATCAATTTCCGTCCATTTTCCGGGTGCAGTCTATATATTTTTCCTTACACGTAGCTTCTGGGGTTACTTATTCTAAAGAGAACTGATGATGCATTTGAAATGTATTTTAGCAGGAACAAAAGAGAGGTGTTTTTGACAAGCTTGAGCTAGAAGATTTCAATTTTTATAACGACGCAATGTTATTTTTAGTTTGTCATATTTTATAAGAGTCCCATCTATAATTACGATGCGTTTTCAAAAAGTAAAGATACATTTCAGACAGCAGGAAAGGAAAATTTTTAATGAGAGCGTTGGCAACACATATTGTAACTTTAAACATTTGAACTCAGTCATTCGTTATTTGTACGGTGAGTCTGTTTCGTTTAGTCCGTGTTTATAACGGCTGCGTCAATTCAGAATCCCGCCAAATGTGAAGTACGTTCTGTCATACGTTTTCTTCATGCAAAAGTTTAGCGTCCATCGGATATTCACAAAGAAATCGTTTCCGTCTATGGGAACATTATGTATCGACAAAATGTAACGAAATGGTAGCCAGAAACCGATCACTTTGTGTGAGTTCAGAGACATAAGCTAAAACTTTACAACGTTAAAAACACACAAATTCAAACTATCACAACAAGGATATCTGAGTTATCCTTGAAACGGCCGTATGTGGTTTTAATGTTGTGGTAGTGTGAATTAGTGTGTTTTTAACGTTGTAAAGCTTTAGCTCATGTCTCGTAATGAAATGGTGTTGTGCTTTCTCTTGAAGTAGGAAGTAGGTAGTGTGAATTAGTGTGTTTTTAACGTTGTAAAGCTTTAGCTCATGTCTCGTAATGAAATGGTGTTGTGCTTTCTCTTGAAGTAGGAAGTAGGTAGTGTGAATTAGTGTGTTTTTAACGTTGTAAAGCTTTAGATCATGTCTCGTAATGAAATGGTGTTGTGCTTTCTCTTGAAGTAGGACCAATATTCATGAAGTACACGGAACAGGTAGGCCAGCTTACAGCCCGGATCTTGTACCCCGTGACTACCACTTATTCCTTTACCCTAATAAACATCTGACAGGGCAAAACTTCTACGATGATGATGACATCAAAATCGAAGTTGAAATGTGGTTTCGACATCAGGAGGCAAATTTCTATGACTGTAGGATACAGAATCTTGTATCCTACAGTTGTAACAAATACATGAACAATGGCGGCAACTATATTGAAAAATAAGGCATATACCAGTAAGTAATTTGTAATGGACATTTTATCAATTAAAAGTTTTTTGAATGAGTATATAGCATCGTATCTTTACTTTTCCATATGTTACTTTACACTGTTGTAGAAAACGTTTAGTCAACCTAAACCCCTAACTGATCAACTTTTTTTATTAAAATTATTTCAAAACTTGTGTACATTTATTTAAATATTTATTTTATTTCATGTGGAAACGATTTAGTGAACTTTACGCAAATAACGCAAATGTGAAAATTTAGCTTAAAACTAAAGCGATCTGCTTATCAAAACCTGATTGAAAACTAAATATTGCAGAAAATGCATTGTCGCAAGTTAAACACTGAGAAAACGAGATACGTTTTTTTTAAATTCATGTCTATGGAAATCGCGGGAAAAGCAAAATTTGCTACTTCTATGTTGCTATGGTTATCGTGGTCTAAACTAAATTAATAGATTAAAAATTTAATGTTCGAATTTTTTTTAAAAAGTCACTAAAATCGTAAGTTAATCAAAACAAAAATGGAATTTGTTAAATAAATCAAATCGAAAATAAATCATCAAAGATAGTTGTGAAAAACACTTTAAGCTTTCATTTTCGTACTAAATGCTAAAGATAAAAATAATGCAATATTAGAAATAAAGATAAATTCAATCCAAAAAAAAAAAAAAAAAAAAAAAAAAAAAAAAACAGCGCATGTCTTGGGTCTAGTATCGCTTTTGAATTGGGCGATACTGACGGACAATCACGTTTGTGCTTTATAATATAGATTTTGATAAAGAGCATAGAAATAAACTCTCTTTCATTGTTCCATCAGAAAAAGGGTGACAACTGTCGTATAATCATATTATTTTTATAATACAATTACGTTCTGTTCTTGTCTGATGATTTGTTTTCTAATCTCTACATGTTAATGAGTTAGGCAATACTGAAGATGTCGTGAATATAGACTAATTCAGTTTTCAAATGGAACATAGCGCTTTATAATTAACACGGACAGATGTCATCAAATGGTCAGTATATTGGAAATAACATTTAAATGCCAAACAAGTCATAAAAAAGATAATAAAAACATTAGAAAACTTTTAACCTTTTTATTATGTACCAGGATTGGCGACTATTTTAATGTTCAGTCATACCACAAATTCCCAAATATTTTTTTTTTTTTGGTAAACAGCGCTTGAAAATATTCTAGTATAAGTGTGTGACATAAGATTATAATTCTAATAGGTTATGGATAAAGAAAATAGTCTCTATGACGTACGGAGTAACTAAAAGTTTAAGAGGTCATGGTGCACACTAGAAGATAGAAAATTCATATAGAGCACCAATATCACAATTCATATATTCATTCCAAAAATACAGGGTGTTTCACTCGAATCCGAATTTGGATTTTTGTTAATAAATTTTAAAATATTCAAGATTTTCTTTACAAAATAGACTGACCTTTCTTTGTGATAAATGTAAGGATATCCCAAGAAATGGTATAAGTAGCTACCATGTTATAAAAATAGCGCAAAAATAGACGCTTCTTAGTTCCGAATGTAATTAATATTGCATACAGTTTCACTTAGGCAATACTACACTCTCCCCCTACTTTTCTCAATATCACTACAATTCACATTTCAGTCTCTTCATAAGTCCGTTGAAATTTGCTTTCAAATATCTTCTTGTTATTTAATGCTATGAAGGATAGATATATATTTCGCCCTGTGAAGCATAATGTACGTTTGAGCCAAAAAATAGATTACGACTCAAATATCCGACGAGCGCTCCAAGTACCTATCGACAAATAATCATCCAAAGGTTGTTGATAATGATTTTCGAAAAATTTGTAGGTAATTAAAGGTATTATATATATATATATATATATATATATATATATATATATATATATATACCTATTATATATATATATATATATATATATATATTACGTTGAGTAAAAAGTGTTCCGCCAAGGGGAGATACCTTCGCGCAAACAGCTGTCATTTGTGAGTTTGTTAGTTTTTCAGCCAACCAATTTTTGTATTCGAAAGCAGAGCACAGGAACTACATGACTGTGTAATTTGTTTGTTAAAAATTTATTATATTGTGCTTCAAAAAAGTGTTTAAAATGCAGCTATCGCGTCAGCAGATCAGAACGATTATTAACTATGAGTTCCGTAATAAACTCAGTACGACTGAATGCCACATTAAGATGTGTGAAAGTTTGGGAATCAATACTGTTTCTTATGATACAGTCAAAGTTTGGTTTCGGAAGTTTAAAGCTGGAAATTTCGACAGTGAAGATGAACCACGTTCCGACCGCCCTATTGAAGTTGATTGTGAGCAGTTAAAGCAAATCATTGATCATGACAGAAATGTTTCAACACGAACTATTGCGTTAGAGCTTAACGTTTGTCAAAAAACAATAGTTAACGCTCTAAAACGCATAAACCTAACGTTTAAGTTCAACCGCTGGGTGCCTCACGAATTGATTGCTGAAGACAAGCGCAGGAGAAAAAACTGCTGTTTGGCTGTGCTCAAAGATCAAAGGAAGGAGAACATTTTGGACATAATTGTGACCTGTGATGAAAAATGGGTGTATTACAACAATACAAGCCATAAAGGAGGATGGTCAGCACCTGGGGAATCAGCTGGCTCGGTAGCAAGACTTGCCTTAACTAACAAGAAGGTGATCCTCTGCATCTGGTGGGATTGTCGTGGAATTCTGTACAAAGACTACCTGAAAAGCGGACAGACTATCAACAGTGCAATATACAGCAAATCAAAGTTTGCGATGCCATTCGCGAAAAACTAAGAAACGAGTTCAGAAGGGAGGTGGTTATCTTTTATCAAGGTAACGCCCCGGCCACACGTTAGTACGATGACCGACTGGATGATCTACATGCTGGAGTGGGATTTGATGCAACATCCACCATACAGCCCCAACACGGCCCCTTCAGATTTCTATCTCTTTTCACATCTGCAGCTGCAGCTTGATGGCACAATCTTCCATTCAAATGAGGAGGTCATAAATGAGGTTGGACTCGCGCACGCCACAATTTTTCGCAGAAGGGATTGAAAAGTTGCCAAAACGTTGGCAAACGATTGTAGATTCAAACGGAGATTACTATCCTCGTTAGGTTTGATGATTTCGTATGTATTTATCATTTTACAATAAAAAAAAAATTGGCGGGAAACTTTTTACTCAACGTGATATATATATATATATATATATAGGTATCGTTCGAAAGATCTCGTAAAACCGAAGTCAAAAATATATTTGTTTTAATTTTAGGCATTATATTTTCAGAGATATCGTCGAAGATGTACTGCAAAAGTGCGTCCCCCCTCCAACCTCCGTTTTCCGAATTTACTGAAACTAAAATTATGAAAAAATTAGAGATAATAAGAGTTTGTTTAAATCTTGCAGGAAAACTATAACGGTTATCCAAGGTCACATATTTTTTTGAGAAAATAGCATTTTTCCGTTACACACAAACTCTACTTTGCGGACTCTCAGATGGTGAGTTGACGGGCGCTCGAGGAATCATCGACGCGGAATCATTCAAGGATTGTTAATAATGATTTTCGAAAAAGATGACGGTAATTATCTGATATATTAATTAGAAAACTATCTAGAAAAATGCGGCCCGCACCAAGGCGACATTGCAACTTTGTGACATCCCTTTGAAGTGCATTTGGTACAATGCCAAGTTTAACAAGGTCTTTGTTTACAAGGTCTTTGTTTTAGGTAAGGCGAATCATAGTGATAAATAGTCAAGGTTTTTCATTCCAATTGAATTCAATTATTGAAGGCAATTATTTAAAAATAATTCATAAAATAATTCCAAAACATTAAAAGTCAGTAGTTTTGAGACAACAATCACTTATAACTGAATGTGTAATTAATTTATAATGGAAAAACTTTTCTATTACAAATAACTTCACAAATCATGCCTACATGTATCATGATTTTATGTTTAAAAATGAATCAGAAAGTTTCTCTTTTTTTCTTTTCTAAATTGCCTTAAAATTCTGCTTATGTCAAATATGATTGACAGGTGACTTCTCGTGAACAACTCTGCGACCTCTTTCCGAAGCGTGGTAGGAACACAACCAGTTTAAACTTCGTACAATTTCTTTGTCTTAGAGTGAGAAATATTCATTGTTTTTCATTCCAATAGAATTCAATTACGATATGTAGTTTTACATATACGCGTATATTTTTTTAACAGTTCTGATACTTTGTTTAATCATCTACATTTTTTATTAAGATTTTTGTGGGTTTTCTTTTCAAGTGTCTTGCGTCCTACCATATTCCAATCTCTTAGAAACCACTAGGTATGTCGAGGTATGCCAAAATTTATTTATTTCAGGTCATTTCAATGTCAACTTCAGAAACAAAACTAGAAATGGACTGTCGGAAATTTTTTTAACTCCTGGTCGAAGTCCATTCATTCAAGAATCTGCTACCATGGAAGACACAATTATTGACAATGTATTCACCAACATTCTCGTGAAATATGGCGTTACTCATTTATTTTTTGGTCATCATAAACAGATTTGAATAAGGTTTTGAAAATGCTATACAGAATGTCGATATTGTTTGCTATTTAGGGTTCATATCTTTCTGAACGTTCAATATATCCATCTATACTTTGCTAGTACATATAGCTACACCAAACCTTATGTTTTGTAGTATTTTATAATTCATTTAGCAACGCTTTTTTGTACTTTTACAGTTAGTAATTAATACATTTTTCTACGGAACCACTTGAGCGCGATTAATACTCGCACTTGACCGATTTATTTCCCTAAAGGAATTGGTTTGCAGTTTCAACACAATTAATATTAACAACTCAAATAAAATATTATGCCTAATCTTTTCAATTTGTAGTTTCTATTTACAAGTGGCGTACAGTCCTTGGCAAAATTTATTTAAGATAAGAAAATTTCTATTTAATTTTCAATTTGCAGAATTCGTAATCGCGTTGCTATTCACACAGTTTGTAATGTTTTTCTGAAATCAAATAAAGCGTAACATTCGGTTAAAAAAAATTGCGTTAAAAATATACAAATCCTGTATATGTGAAATACTAACCCATATAAACTTGTGACATTTTTATATTTATTTTACTTCATATTTGTTAGTTTTCATAACAAAAATATATTGTTCTTCAATACTACTAATGAGCTGAGATTTCACAATAAAGAGTTCTGATCTATCATTTATTTTCAAAGATAAAAACGCTATCTAGCATTATCAAGAAGAGAAGTAACTTAAATAATAAATGACCTTCTGAGAACTCTTAACATAAAACCATTTCTGAATACATATGACTTGATTTGCTTTTATGTTTCACTCTTTATTGCTTAAGATTCAACTCATTCAAAGTATCAAGAACCTGGATTATCGATTCCATGAATGGTGAATGAGATTTAATCTGTCTTTGCTTTGATTGGGCGAAAATACAACTCCTGTAAGCATCACGTTTATTTTTTGTTAGTGATACAATGATCGGATAGTTACAGAAAAGACAAGCGAGAAAACTGATACAGTAGCAAACTTTTAAAGAGTTTTTAGGTATTAGATAAGCATATTTGGAAGAATAGAGGTGAATATTAAGGCATATTTTACTTGATATATATAATTTTTTTTCCATCGTGTTGATATGTAAAGTTTTCTTTTCTTTAATTTTTCTTTCCTTTTTATCTTTTCTTTTTTATTATTATTAAAGTATTTCAGAATTTTTTTAATATTTAATAAAATGATATAAAATATTCTAGACAGAAATTAGCCTTTTAACCAATATTTTATTTAAGTTCGATAGTCAAAAACAGTAATAACTTAATACTAAATGACATTCTCAGAACTCTTAAAATAAAACTTTTTATAGCTTTATTTTTATTTAAGTTTTATAGCTTAGGAAGCATACTACTATTAAACGTTCAAAAAAATATTTTTTTCGAGGAACATGCATATTACAGAACAACATTTTCTGCTCGTTTACAAATAAACTGCATAAAAACATCCTATAATTACGCTAGATAAAGACGGACAATGAAGTGAAAGAGCAAAAACAGAAGGAAAAATTGGAAAAGAAAGAACAATTAAAGCTTTAAAAAAAAAACATCGTTATAAAAAGAGAGTTCAGCAAACATTTGAAGGCAGTCGCTGAAAAAATCGGAAAATAAAGGTACAGCAGAAGCATAGGATGTGAAGAAGCCTAAACTTCAAAATTATCTAGATCCATATCTTCCAGAAACCGAAAAAGAAAATATTGAGGCGTACATGACATATGAAAAGCAAAAATGAGTTAAAGCCGCGCTGAAAAAAATATTTCTTAAAATATATCAATATATATATTTCTTTGGTAAAAATTTATGTTGCAATTGTCATTATTTACTTAATGTTTTTAAATGTTCAAAGTTAAAAGTGTTTAAAGTAAAAATGTTGAAGTATTCGTTATTTAATTCTAATATATTGAATGTTATGTACAGCACCCGATTAAGTCCATGTGGGGTCAAAAGCCCAGTACCTTGTAGGAGTTATAATTTTTTTAGGAAGTATTCGGTGGTTATCATTAAATATTATGATATGATTAACAAGTTAACCAAAATCTATTTTGATTTTATGGAAAATAATTGCAGAAAACTGCATTTTTAATAAAATTTTAGTAAATCATTTTATTCAATTTGGGGCCTTCATCATCAGTGAGCTCTATTTGACCTAGCTGTGTTAATCAGGCTCTGATTATGTATCACAGAGTACATTTTTATTATTTCAGTTATTTTTTGCTAAGTTATTAGTATATTAAGTTATATAATAATAAGTGTTTCAACTGTCAGTTTTATGTATTTCAACTCGTTATTAAGTATTTAAGATATTTATACCAATTAAATGAAAAATTTAAGATAAACTTAGGTGTATAAAATGCATTGACACATTTAGGTACTTTGGACGTCTCATTTAGGTTTTAACTACTGTAAATGTGACAAAAAATGATCTAAATCTATTCATATATTGTTTGTTTGGATTAAAGATAAAGATTAAATTGCTACTGAAAAATTTAGTTTTGAATCTAAAGCACAGTATTCAATCTATTTCTGCTTAATAAAAAGTATATTTATTAAGAAAAAGCGAAATGTACTATAAATGTGAAAAAAATATGAGAAATCGTATCTTATTTATGTACAATGATCTTAATATATAAGTCTAAAAATATCATGCAAAAATATAAAGTAGCTTCAGAGATACTTTTGGCGCAGTTCTGTGAAACCTCATTTTGAGATAAAACACATTTTATTAAAACCGCAAATATGCAATGTTTTAGCATACTTGTATTGGATTATTTTTGAGTCAATAAAAAATATATATTTTATGAAACACATGATTAAAAAATACATTAAGAAATTTCACTACTTTCTGACTTGAAAAATTGTTGACCGGCAATTTTTCTATGAAAACAATAGGAGATCGAGCCCTCCTTTTTGAATATTATGAGCTTAGATAGGTTTATCCATCAATAAACTGTAACAATATATGGATTTAATATCAAATTTGCTACGAGTGAAATAATATATGGTTGAATATATGATATAAATACATGTATTTTCAGTCAAAATCTTACTAATGTTTTATGCAAGAAAAGTCACATAGATGGTACTAAGGATTCAGACCACGTTTGTTGATGGTGTTTGGTTATAAAAGGTAAAGTATAAGAAAGTATAATTAAATCACAGATTTCGAAAAGGGCCCATTTCGTAATTTTACAAATTTCATTTCAGTTTTGCTCTATTTTCATATGAACATATTAACCGATGTTTAATGAGAGAGTCGGAATCATCTCATCATAGTGGATAATAACTAACTACTTTCTGAAATAAATTTGAAAAGCGCTCTAGTCACCGGGATGAGACCTTTTCGAAATGCAACGACTATCTCTAGCCATTGAGTGTGGAGTTTTATCATAAAAATAGAAGGTTAAATGTGATACCTTCTCACTGTGTACGGCGTGTTTTTTCATGTATTTCTGTGTTATGTGATTTTAATGTTAATAGATTGGTTTTTACATGAGTAATCAAGAAATTCAGATGATGATGATCAGAGAAAAAGGAAAAGAGGTGTAAAAAATGACGAGATGTATAAATACGCCATAATAAGAAAAAGCTAAAGTTAAGAGCCTTGCACATGAGAACCATGTGGGCGAGGTAATTCCTACAAGATCAACTGGAGAAAAATTGCACGAAAGTGTCTATTCTATTTTTTAACACTTAACGATGATTTCTGATTTAATATGTGGTTTAAAAAGTTAACTTTGTCTCTACCTGCACAATCGACATATTTATTCGCATTTACAGGTGTGCTTGAAAGTGTTTCGTTCTTCCCGATGTGGGCAAGTATATTATTCTTTATCGAATTAACGATTTCAACATTATAGATGAACGGGACATCTACTTGCAGGCATTAATAGAGGAGGCTGATCTAAAAGATAAATCAAAACTTCAAGAAATCGATGAGACCAAGCCGAATACTAAGAAGGCTAAACTTAGGACTTGTTCATACAAGTATTTTGTCGAAGTGGTTGGGAGAAAAAGAAGTATGTAAGATCGCCTTTTTTAAGCTTCCGTGGAGTTACTGATAAGAGGAGTAAGAGATTGTGAAAACCTAAATATGCCAATAAACTCTCCCACGACAAGCGTGGAAAATAGGCAGGGTCAAGAAGTAACGTGGAGGCAGCAGAAACGTGTGCTACAATCCACCGTTTCATGGAATCTATTCCAGTAAAAGAAATTCACCATTATAAAAATATTGTAAAGCATTACTTATCATTACAGTAAATATCACAATATTGCATTAGAAATATTGCATAGAACATCACGAATACTATTTGTTTCGAAATTATTTCAATGAAAATTTTAACTTGTCATTTGGTAAGTTTTTATCATAATAATAGAACCTTACTTGTCACTACAAATTGACGTCTGTTCGAAATGTGAATAAATCGGTCTAAATTTAAAGAATTGAAATGAAAGACCGGAATGAAATGCAAAGAGAATTGCTACTCCAGAACTAATAATTCATAAACGCAGACCATCAAAATTATTCAGTAAAGCCAAAGAAATCATAGGAAAATTGCAAGAGAATGCTATTATGGAATTATCATTTAATTACACGCTGAATATTCCACTACCATTTCTACCAAATCAGGAACTGTTTTTTTTTTTTTTTACAGCTATAGTTGTATGAATTTTGTGTCCATAATATGAAACTTCGGAAAGCATCTTTCTACTCCTACCATGAAGATGCACACTAAAGAAACCGAACGAAGTGACAACATCTTTCACTGATTATATCTGTACCAACGTTCCGGAAGAAATAACGGAGTTGCATTTATACTGAACAAAAACAATATAGTGATAAAGTTGCGATTGGCATTGTCAGAGAGTCGAAAAATTTTTTTTTTTTTTTCCGCAAAGTGGTCACTCGTTTAATGATTGTAATAGAGATTTTGCAACTGTAAAACGCAAAATTAGAAGGGAAGGTCGTTTATTCACTCATTAGCAATACGTAAATTTAATAGTTAGTAGCACCAACAACGACAAATTTACAGACAAAACGATAACGTATTCCTATGTATTAGATTTTCAGTCGTAGTGACAGTTAACTTTAAGGCGGGTAAAGTTGGGTCGTGCCTTCATTGGAAATGATTTAATGTACGAGACTTTTGCCCTGTCGTTACAAAACTTTTGTCCTAAAGGTTGTTGTGCAAACACTTCTACAGCTGAAGTCTTTTGTGCTACTCCCAAAAGTGTCAACCAATCCCTTAAATATGAATGACCTACAACTATTGAGGCAATATATAAAGGCGGAGATTAAACCTTTTGCACTACTAAAACTAGGGAATTCTGCAGTGGCCGACAGATGTAGCAATGATGCTAGACGTGGAAGAAGATTTTTAGTGAAAAATAAAACAAATAATTATTGTGCCTTTTTTTAATTTAAATATTATGTACTTTTCTTATAAATAAAAATGTTTTTTTAGAATAATGCTGTTTTATTACTAAAAACATCTGAGGCTTTGGATGAATTTCGAAAAGGATCCATTTTGGAAAACTGTATCACCTGTTTTCACAGACACATCTTCATTGAAGAAAATCATTTCAGTATGGTATAAAGTAACACAATATTTACCAGTTTGAGGAAATAAAGGATCTGTTAATTCAAACAGTTAGAAAAGAAATCAATTTTTTGTTTCCCATATAAAATTTCAAAAATCCGAGATGCGTCCTTATCTAAATTTTTTTATTCATTTATTGTCGTAGAAACCAAAGTAAATTTTGTCACCGAAAAGTAAAATTAGGGTTCAAAATCAGGCCCTAAGAAAAACTCAGCTGAGTATTTGCATTCTGAGAGCCAAGAGTGTGCGTGGCAATAATATTTTAATCATTGTTTGCTTAGAATATCACATACATTTTTATTCATAACTAAATAGAATTATAACAAATATTAATTTTGTATTGCGGTTTGTATTATAAAGTTCAGAAAATATTGCTTTTTTACATACACATTCCTTGGAAAACATATTTTTTTTAAAGATGTAAGAGTAGTATGCTTACTTAAAACCCCTTGAAGCGCGGTGGGTTATTATATATTCCATTTAATTTTAATCCGAAATTCCGAAATGGCAGCAGAATTTTTTAACAAAATTTTTGTTTATAATTTACACGAATAAAAGCTTTTACCGATTTTCAAATAAATTTGTTTTTAAATCCTGTTGTCTCTGAATCATCTCAACATTATAGCAACAGAAATAATTTCCCACTGAAATGGTGAACATGCAACTCGTTGTGTGTATCAAGAACCTGAATTATCCATTTAATGAACGGTGGATGAAAATTAATCTCTCTTTATTTTGAATGAGAGAAAGAAAAATTTCCTTAAGCATCACTTTATTTTACGTTAGCAACACAGTGACCTGATACTTGTGTAAAATAACGACAAAAATCAGTTAGTATTATATTTTTAAAAATTTTGGAGATATTTGATACGAATTTTGGAGGAATAAAAATAGATTAAAAAAATATTTTTCTTGATCATTCTCTTTTCTCATTAGGTTCATCCAGGTTAATATTTATTCATTTATTTATTATAATATATTTTCTCATCCAGGTCAATATTTAAAGTTTATTTGCGCAGTTTAAAAGCTTTCCTGAATGTATCGAACAAAGATTATGAATAATTTTAGGACAGAAATTAGCCTTTCAACCAATGTTTTATCTGAGGCGGACAAAACCCAAGTCTTTTTTCGTGCAATTGTTGAAATATGCTTCGCGAGTCCGTTTATACTACGGAAAATTATACTGCTAAGGATAGTACAAAAGTTACTAATTGAGCCACATTTTTACCTCATTCTTGTACTGCATTAGGCGAACATGAGACTTAAATGAATAAGAAGGACTAAAGTTAATAACAAATAAATAGTAATTTGGAATGTATTTTGAAGGTTTTCCGCACATTTCAATTCACATTTGAAATTTAGAAATTTTTAGAAACCATTCTAAGCGAGAATTTACATCTTAAAGCAACCCCCATACCAAACTTATAGCTATCCAAGCTTTTATAACAACTACATTACAGAAATTGCAATTTTAGAATATTTTTTGTTCTTGCACACTTTAAAATTTCTAAATTATTTAAAAAAAATTTGTGGATGAATTTATGTCTCTAACATAACAGCCATGTAAAATTCAAGTTTCTATACCTAACAATTTCACATAAATCTTAGTTTAGAAGGTCTTTACAACATTTACCGCTCATTTCATCCTTTTAAAAACCATTGATAGCGAGCATTTTTATTTTAAAAGTAACCGCCAAGCTAAATTACAAGTTTCTAGTCCCCTCAGTATCACAAACATAGAAAGTTTAGAACTTTTTTTTTTCTCCTGCATCCTTTTCAACGTCAAATTAAAAACAAATGTTCTGTGCATGCATTTGCATCTAAAAAGAACCACAACTATTTCAAATTTCAAGTTTCTATCCCAAACATTTCATAGAAATCGTAATTTAGAATTCTTTTAGGGCTTTTTATACTTTAACCTTTAAATTTCGTTTTTTTAGAAACCGTTCTTAGAGAGCATTTACATCTTATAAATAACTACCATGCCAAATTTCAAGTTTCTATCGCTAACAATTCCATAGGAATCGTAATTTAAAACATTTTCTGGCCATTTTCAACTTTTAAATTTAGAATTTCTTTTAGAAACCATTCTTAGAGAGCATCTGTATCTTTAAACCATCATGCCAAATTTCAAGTTTCTATCTACTCTAGTACCACAGAAATCGCAATTTTAAAAAGTTTTTTACTCCTGCACACTTTTAAATTTCGATTTCAAAAAACTGTTCTGTGCATGTATTTGCGTCTTAAAGATAGCAGCTATGTTAAATTTCAAGTTTCTATATTTAACAGTTCTATACAAAACGCAATTTAGACAGATTTTAGAAAACTTTTCATGCATTTCACACTTCTAAATTTCGAATTTTCTTTAAAACTATTATGCACGAGCATTTACGGCTTACAAGTAACAGCCGTGTCAGATTTCTAGTTTATATCTGTAACAATCCCAGAGAAATCTTAATTTAGAACAATTTTCCAATCATTTCACGCTTTAAATTTCGAATTTTTATAGAAACCATATGTATCTTAATACGTATGTATCATATATATCTAGCATTTGAATCTTAAAAGTAACTAGTATGCGAAATTTCTAGCTTCTAGTTCCTTCAGTATCACAAAAAATCATAATTTATAACGTTTTTTCCTCCTGAACACATTAAAATTTCGAATTAGAAAAAAAAAAAAAAAAAAAAAAAAAAAAAACCTTTTCTGTGCGTGTACGTGCGTCTTAAAAGTAGCAGTCATGTCAAACTTCAAGTTTCTATCCTTAACAATTCCATATAACGTTTAGAATGCTTTTCGTACATTTCACCCTTTTAAATTTCGAATTATTTAGAAAACGTTCTTAGAGCGCATATATATCTTATAAGTAAGTACTATGCAACGTTTAACGCTTCTAGCTCCTTCAGTACCACAAAAATCACAATTTTAGAAAGTGTTTAGCTCCTGTACCCCTATAGGGATAATAACACCGACATAAAAAAAAGTCCTTTTGGCCTGTACTGGGAGGAAAAGGTAGCTTTCATATATCTTCGTTTGAATATTTTAGATATTGTTACGCGAAAGCAGCAAGCCAAAATGCAAAGAACCCGATTACATATGATTCGTTAATACTGACTTTGAATAAGGAATTTGCCAAATTAGTCCGCTATAGCCAAGTTGGCTTCATTTATTGAGATTTATTTTTGGTCGCCAAATGTCGCTAAACTTGGCGATAATTTGACACAAACGGATATGAATATAATTTTATGCGTATGTTTGGGAAAGTTATTACAACAACGAAAGATAATTAGCAAGAAATTACGCTCACTAAAACTCATAAATTGATCCAGGTTTGTTTTAATCTGCTGTCTTGTTTCAAAATGTCAGCCACCCAAGAATTTCAAACAGCTATATTTCAACCATTTTTTAAGATAGAGGCAAAACAAAAAATGCTCTGGAATCAGTTTATCAAGGCCTAACAATTCAACAAAAAATAAATATGATTTTCAAAAAAATTTTGTAGTTTTAAATCTTTTAGTGGCTGCCATTTTGAAACAGGATGCGGACCAAGCTGGCCAACGAACTCGGTCGAGACATTGGTGAGCTTACTACACTAATACGCACACTTAGTTCCGTCCAAATCGGTTTATAAATACAAGTGCAATTGTATGACGTAGGTCATATATATATAATAAAACTTTTGTAAATAATGACCATTAAACCACATAAATGATCGACAATAGATAAACCGATAATTACAATACTATACATAAATATAGCCAAAATTTTATATACTCAAAATTAAAAGTATATATATATATATATATATATATATATATATATATATATATATATATCAACGTTTGAACAGAGGGTGGTTTTGAGGTCTAGCAGTCATACTCCATTAAAATATACTGAAATTTCCGGAATTGATTTCCTCCGAACGGCTGCAATAGGTAGATTTTTTCCTAATGAAAGCTACTTAATACAGCCAATGTTGGAGCAGGAACCTTCTCTCCTTCAATTTTCTACCATTACTTTTGAAATCGGCTCGGTATTTCCTTGGACTCCCCTTTACAAATAAGCAAACAAACAAACAAACGTTACTACTTTATAATATTAATATAGATTACCAAGAAGAATAGCAATTTAAATAATCAATGGCCATTGTAAAAGTCTTAACATAACACTGTGTCGTAATACGTATGTTTTCATTTATTTTTATTTCAGTTTTTATTGCTTAATACGCACTCAGCGTACAAAGAACCTGAAATATCCTCTCCATGAATGCCGTATGAAACTTAATCTATCTTTGTTTTGATTGTGCGAAAACACAATTCATCTAACCAGGAAACCACGCCACACTGTAATAATAAAAAAAAAATCCCTGACGGCTCGGCCTACAGGCACAGGTAGATAACGAAGACGCAGACCGTGGGGAGTCTGTTTGTCGGGAATTGCGGAAGAAATGACCTTTTTTACGATGATGCGGCAGTTTGAACCGCCTACTTCGAAACCTAACTTGTTTGCAGGCGGATCCGGCAGGGATTTTTTTGTTTTTAATTTTTTTTTTGTATAACGGTTGGTCCTATAAAAAACTTGTCAATATAAAAGTTTTAGATAATATTAAGAGGATTTATAATAAATTTAAGCGGATTTGAAATCTTGGGAATTGACGAAGTTATGAATTTTTTTCTTCTAAAACCCCCCTTCCCCCCTTCTTAAAGCAATTTTTAATTATATCAAAAATCTGTCATACATAAATTTTCGGCCCTTCTCCTAGAAGTAATAATAACTTCAAACGGATTCGATACGTATCATAATTAAGAAATTATGTTTTTTTTCTGTTTTCACAAAAAGGCCCCCCCCATCCCCCCCCTGGTTCGATTTTGCCCATTAATGAACTTGACCGAGATTTTATGCCTCTTGATTTTATGTATCAGTTTCGAACAGATGCGGGAGTTGGAACCGCTTACTTCGAAAAATAACTTGTTTGCAGGCGGAGCCGGCAGGGTTTTTTTGTTTTTATTTTTTTTTTTTTTGCTATAACGGTTGGTCCTATAAAAAACTTGTCAATATGAAAGTTTTAGATAATAATAAGAGGATTAATAATAAATTTACGCGGATTTGATACCTTGTGAATTGACGAAGCTATGATTTTTTTTCTTCTAAAACCCCCCCTTTTTCCCCCCCTTGGAGCCATTTTTAATTATATCAAAAACTGTCATACATAAATTTTCAGCCCTTCTCCTAGAAGTATTAATAACTTTAAATGGATTCGATACGTATAATAATTAAGAAATTATGGGGTTTTTTCTGTTTTCACAAAAAGCCCCCCACCCTCCCCCCCTTGGTTCGATTTTGCCCATTAACGAACTTGACCGAGATTTTATGCCCCTTGATTTTATGTATCAGTTTGTAAAAGATTAATGCAGAATTTTTCCAGTTATCGTGGTCAGAAAAAAGTGACATAGATAGATAGATAGATAGATAGATAGATAGATAGATAGACAGAATATATAAAGTTTTGAACTGTGGGTGGTTTTGGGTTCTGGGAGTCATGATCGGCGTAGATCTGCAAAAATTTTTCAAAATTTCCAACTTAGGTGAGAATGTAATAGGTAGTATTTCTTACGAAATCTACCTAAAATCTAAGTTAGCAGCAATCGAAAGAGCATAGTGCAATGTGTGTTTTAACACATAAATTATATGCCCTCGTCTCCTCCATATCGATATATAATGTTTTAAAGTTTGCTAATTTATTTGTTTAATTTAGGGAGCAAAGGCATGGTTTTGATTCAGAAATTTTAATAATGAGATTAATATAAAATAATAATATTTAAATACTATATCGCAAAATTTAGATATAGTAATATAAAAATGAAAAAAGCCCACAAAAAATGCTATTGACAAATATGGTACTGAATCAAAAAATGATTGAAACATAGAAAATAGTGGCACCAAGAAAACATTTCAAGAACTTATTTCTAGTGCAATGATTACAATGTCCCACGTTCTGCGAAAAAAAAATTGCAAGGACATTTCAAATGGAAGTGGCCCACTTTGTACTAACCTAGACTTGTGCCAAGGATACCGAATCATGTCGGAGTATTGCGGCGCACTAAACTGGAAATTGACAAGCCTGGAGTTTGATGATATTGTTACTTTGAAAATGTGATGACTTCTCCTTCCATCCTATCGACTCCTCCTTCCATCCTATTAAATCAATAAATTATCAATTTTTAAGACTTTATATCTCGATAACGGGGAGACGAGGGCAAATGCGTCAAAAAACACGTTTCACTATTCTCTTTCGATCGCTGCTTATTTAGATTTTGTTTATTATTACAGTAACAGCGTGGTTTCCTGGTAAGAGTTACTTTTATTTTAAGTTAGCAATGCAATTACTTGATAGTTCGTGTTAGACAAAGAGGAAAATTTGAGATAGTATCGAACTTTTAAACATATATTTTTTTAAGTAAACATTTATGAATGCATAAAAGTAAATATTGAAGAATATTTTATTTTATTTTATTTTATTTTTTATTAGCTGTGTAAATATTTAAATTGATAATTTTTAATTTTACTTTTATTTATTTTTAATTTTGCCGTGTCTTCGATCTTTTCTTGAATACGTCATGAAAAAGTTATACGTTATTCTGGGGCACAAATTAGCCTTAACACAATATTTAATCTATCTAAGATACTCAAGAAGAGCAGTAACTTAAATAATGAATGAACTTCGAAGAACTCTTAACATAAAAACTGTTTCGGAAAGCATACGTCTTTATTTATTTTTATTTTACTTTTTATTGCATAAGACGCAACTCATACTGTGTATCCAGAAACTGAATAATCTGTTTCAAGAATGGTTAATGAGAATTAATCTCTCTTTGTTTTGATTCGGCGAAAGCACTTTTTCTTAAAGCATCACTTTTGTTTAATGTTAGCAATAAAATGACTTGATAGTTATGTATAGGAAAGTGAGGGAAAACGGATATACTATCAGAAATGAAAAGAGCTTTTAGATATTAGTTTTTTTTTTTTTTTTTTTTTATAAATTTGGATATTTAAATTTTTATCTGATGCTATTTTGTTTCGTGGTAACATTTATTTGTTTCTCAGTTTCGCGGCATTTTAAATTTTCTGCTGAATGCATCATAAAAAAGATGATAAGTTATTCTGCGATAAAAATGAGTTTTTGTGTGCATATTTTGAAAATAACACATTATAAAATACATATGTAATTCAAATATATCTCGTCTACATTATACTGCAGAAATAAAAAACGTTTCTGGATTAATTTCTATTCATTTTTATTGCCTATAGCATTTTCATTGCTTTCCTTTGATTGAACGAATACACTTTCCGTCACTTTTCATTAGCAATACAATGAAGTAATAGTTACATATAAGTTAAGAGGAAAAATGAGAACATTTAAGGAATTTCTAACTATTTTAAGAGAATAATGTTGGGTATTTCTGGAATGCTACAGGCTGGCATAGTTAATCTGAATTAAATTTAGCATTATAACGCAGGATATGTCAATTTTGGGGGGATTTAGGAAAATGAGATTAAAATTAATATATATTCGAGGAGTATACAGTGTAAGATAATAAGCACCAATGTGATGATGTTATAATCTAAATTAATTAATTACAATTAATTATTAAATTACTTCAAAAACTAATATTTGTTTCTTGATGCATGATTTCGACGGTCATTTCTCTTTTAAAGGCACTAAGGAATACAACCCGGTTTTTCCGAGTTACAGAATATAGATGTAAGCATTTTATTATTATTATTATTCAAAACTCTTATAGATTTTTTACACTTAATATATTTTTAGACTGCCCACTAACAACCCTAAAATCATTTTTACATAAAAAATAGCTATTATGTGTTGAAATAAAGTTTTGAAATTTATTAAAAGCGGTACTTTCGTGGTATAAGCCGGAAATAAATGCTGAACAATTAATGTTATTTTAAGTAGAAACGGATTTATCTTTTGTAATCGTCTGCATGCGATAGAGATAATTAATAAAAAAAAATCATGCTTGAAAATTATTTTAAAAATAATAAAAAAAGAGTAAATTATGATGCAGTTTTCAAACAAATTTTGATACAGTTTTCAAATAAATTCGATACAGTTTTCAAACAAATTACGTTTGAAAGTATATTTTTTGCCCTATTCGACGATGTAAAAACTGAAAATATGCGATGTTTAGAAGTTAAAAATTTGCAGTAAAAGCGAAATTTAATCGTCTAATGTTGCCAACATCAAAATGACGTAAGCGTTACGCGCGGAAACGTTTGTTCTTTATAATATAGATATGCATTGCCCCGAGGAATTTAAAATAAAAAATTAAAATAAGAAAAATAAAAGAGTATAATTTAAAACCTAGGTCGCAAAATCCTTTTCATAAAAGAACAAACACATTTAATGCTAGTGACAGAAATAAAAAAAATAACACAATAAAGAACATTTATTTACAATTATTTACACATACTAAAAAAATAATAATAAAAGAATTAAGTTTAAAGAAAAATTATTAGATGTTACGGATGTTTCGCAAAATAATTAAAAATGGGGCGTCTTATTCCGCATTACAAGTGAGTCATACATCCCCGATGCAGGTAGGCATGTATCATTTTAATCCGGTATACATGTCGCAGCCGGTAGCTGTGGAAGTAAGAACAAATATAGCTGCAACCTATAATGAACACATTACTCGATACCTGTTTCAAAAATATTTACTAAATTTTTCATGAAAAATCTCTAGCAAGAACATTATATTTCATCTTCTACTTGCCTCTACCTTACAAGAACATAAAACAGAAGCTAAACCTAATCTTCTTTTATGAATATAACTTTTATTTGAAGAACTAAATCGCTGTAACTTCATCTACTACCTTTTTTTTCATAACAATTGAGAGTAGAAGAACGTCACTAGCTCTGCCACACATTCAATAGCTGAAATATAGTAACTAGGGCAACTAACCCGATTGGGCATCTAGCCTGTATTTACCCTACTTATTAAGTCAATATTGGTGTTGTTTTATATGAGGGCTGTAAATTAAGTAATGGCAACATAGGTATAAATCAATTTTTAATGAACTTACAAGTACAATTGCATTACATTTCTTCTATGTCATCACCAGCAAAGCTTATAACCTTTTGCCAAATGTCGGGAAGCCGTTGTAGACCAGTGGCAAGGTGTTGATTGTTGATGTGAGCCACCGAGCGCCCTATTGTGTGGAGTACAGATGACTCAGACCAACTTCTAAGGATAATTCTCGGACAGTCCATCGGCGGTCTATGGTAAGGAGACCACTCAGGATGTCAATCTGCACTTGAGCAATGGAGGGCTGACCTGTGCGTTGCAAATTCGCAGTCTCATTCCGACCCAAACGAAATGCTTGAACCCATCGTGTGCCACAGGCTTCCACTAATCGTCGATAGCATTCTGTTGCATTTTTGCCACGGGAAACCTCAATTTTAAGCCACGACCGCTGATCACCTTTTGAAAACATGCTTTAGAGCGATGGAAACGAAACTCCTCACTTTAACGCCACACAACAACTACCCTTCTAAGCAGATCGACTGTTTTTTACACTCTACACATCGACAACAGCGCCACCTCACCGCTTCCATATTTTATTTGCGCATGCCCACCCTTCTGCGAGTTTCAAGGTTAAGTTGCCACTATTTAATTTACAACCCTCGTATAATAGACAGTTTTAAACATATTTTAACTACAAAAAATATCTTTTATTTTAACGTTATTAATATTTTTTAATTTTAATTTCGAATGCGGCCAAAAAGCTAAATTTCGCCTTTTAAAACACGTTTTGAAAAATAGAAAATTCAATAGAAACTTTAAAAAAAATTACAGAATTCATCTCATGTATTCAAAATGCAAACAACATAAACCTTATAACAATATATCAAATATTCAATTTAAAATAATCCTAAATCATTTTTTTTTAAATGGGAGCAATGGCGCTTTAATATATATATATATAGTTATTGTTAATATATACAAATTTATTTCTATTAGTGTTAGAAATTGTTTCATAATCCATGCCTGATTTTTTTTTTCTTGTTAGTCATCATTAGGATTTGCATGGACGAATATATAAATTAAGTTGGATTTTTTTCTCCGCACTGCACTTTGATGCACGGGTCTACTTGTATTACTCTTAGAAGAATATATTCTTTCAGAAAAAGACAAAAAAAATCTACTTTTTATTTTCAAGAGAATCATTTAATATTCTTTTTAATAATTCAACAATTTAATACATTATTTACAAAATAAATAACATTTCTCTGTCTGTCGTGTAACGTTTCAAAACTGCTACATGATGAAACATTGTTTTCAAAATATCACGATCGTCATATACATGATAAGATAAGTAATTATCTATTGTTAAAAATGATTAATCCTTGCACAAAATAAGGGAAATACCAATTTATTAATAACACAATGTAAGAATAATTTGATTCTTATCTGTGTCAAATTATATAGGTAATTGTGGCATGTAACTAATCATTATTGATGATCCTTATTTAAAAAAAAATAGTTTCTCTTTCATTAGTATCTGCCTTTAACTAAAGAAGACTAGAAGAGCAATTTATGATTTTAATTCCCAAGACTCGCATTTGTTCGTGTTACGATTAAAAAAATATATACATATTTTCACTTATCTATGTGTAAAAATTGGAAGCTAGAAAAAAAAAGAAAATAATTTCACGTATTTGTGTTATATACATACATATATATATATATATATATAGTAAGTGATAAATAGGGAGAATAGTTATTTAACCTCTTGAACGGCGGTGGTTTACACCACTTTTGTACCAGAAATTTTGAAAGAAATTTTGAATGACATTTTGAAACAAATTTTGCGTTTGTAATTTTGATTAAAAAAATATATATATAATAAATTACATTTCCTTATCTTTACATTATTTTTTCAAAATTTCTGGTGTAAGTTAAATTTTTCAGAAACACAATTTTTTTCCCTTGAAAGAGTTTTAATAATATTTATTCGTATTCCTCTTTTACTGTCAAATGCGTGATACTTTAAAAGAAAACATTACTATAATAAAATATAAAGCTCTAACATGGCTGTTCGTTAACGATTTTGCTAAGAAATTGCTTAAAATTTTAGCAAATATAAATTTTTACATTTTAATATTATATTTTTAATTATATAAAAATTTGCAAAATAAGAAAAAAAGGAATATTGATAATCGCATAATATCTGATACCTTTCTAATTCCTAGTATAAAATCGTATTTTATCTTACGTCTAAATTTCCTATAAACTATTCAAAATTCCGATAAACTGCAGGTCCACCACTGGCTGTGAGGTTTTGCTGTCAAAGCTGGTATACAGGAGGTGTTGGGTTCGATCCCATATCGCGCACAGTGGTCTAGCAGTGATTTTCTTTGAAACTTGTGTAAATACGGATTAGGTCTCCCTACAAATAATACAAAGAGGACAATCCCCTCTCGGCCTAAAGGTGCATTTATATCTAAGATTTCAACAATCACCGACAAAAAGTCATCGACAATAAATTATTCTCTTGGCTTTTCTTTTCCAAGTGTTCTGTTGTCAATAACAAAAAATAGGTGATGATAAACATGTCAGGGATCTCCTTTGCTGACCTATGACCTTTGGACAAGCGACAAGCTTCTGGAGACTGACCACATGAAAGGTACCGCTAAGGAAAAACGTAGTCTGTTCGATACTTCACACTCGTAGATATTTGGCCGTAGCGAAACAGCATACCACCTATAAACTGCACTTCTAACGTTTTTTCTCAGTCTTTGAAGAAAAAAAATTAACAGAACTTCCAACTATCAGTCATATTTTTATATGATTATTTGCACTAATTTTAGGACATGGTGATCACTTTTTTTATACAACTGTGTATGTATTAAGAGAAATTAGACAAATACTTAAGATTATCAAACTTTTATAAATATAGGAAAAATAAGACAAGTAAAATAAAATGAAACCCTTTATTCTAAAACGGCGGTAATTTTTTGTTTTAGAGCGCCGTTAAGGAGCAGATTATTGCATATATAGTGCTGGATAAACTGTTTATGAACCACATCTCACAAATTGATGACAAGTGTGACAACTTCGAAATTATTTTTTTAACTGTTTTTATCATTCAATATTACTCTCAAAATAATTGATAAGCCAAATGAAATGAAGTTACAGGAAATTACAAACGCCGTTCCATCTGATAATATGTACCAGTACCTTTAGAACTCAAGTAAAATCTATCATTAACGTCTATAAAATTTTGATAATCTGATCTTCTAAATTTTTCTCGTTTTACCATACGGTGAAACCTCCAGTTATTGACACCTAACCAGTAACTGACACGTGAGCAAAAACCTAACTCAAATAAGCATTTTGTTTCAAAATTCTGAAAAGTAATGTTATTTAGCGGTAAATTAGAAAAAAGTTTTTTGGGAGTCAATTTACTCACCACTATTGGGCCAAGAATATATTCAATGAGGAAGGAACTTTTGAGAATACAAAAAGTCCCATTTCGAAGCAACTATCTTATTTCTAAAATTAAGGAAGTGTTTTGTTAATCTATTTGTAATGCAAAAATACTAAACTTTTTTCTTAAAGTTGTACTTGCAGAAATTAGTTCAAAGATGCATTAGGGCCATGATTTAGGGTTTATAGCTATTTAATTTAGCTTAATAGGGGGTGTCAGTTATTGGATCCTGAAATTTCATTTCACCAGTCTCTGACAGAGGTCTCAGTTATTGGTTATATTTTAAAAAGTTGAAATCTATTATTTGAACTGTATAAAAATGCATAATAATAAATTAAATTTATCTTGTAGTAAACACCATTAAAATTTAAGATGTTTTACCAGTGTGTGACACCACATGTCAGTTACTAGTTCATAAATGTCAGTTATTGTATATCTGCATTACTAATAATTTAAAACATGAAAAAAGACAAATGAGTCTGTAGCATATCTTACATAAAATAGTATAAACAGAAAGAAGAAACGGGAAAAAAGAACAGAATCAGAAACAAAAGCCTGAGCGTGAAAAGAAAAAGCAAAAAAAAAAAAAAAAAAAAAAAAATTAACTCGGGATCGGAAGTAGCGCACCACATGTAACGAAACAACAGTGATCGCTATTTTTTACAGTAGTTTATAGTGTAGCACGCTACATTTTAGAATTATGTAGTGTAACAAGTAGAGCAATAAAATAAATCAGTAGTTTGTAGTCAGAACCGCGCTACTTTTAACGCTATCTCAGGTAAAAAAAAAAGTGTACCATTCTGCAAATCGCGTCGCCGAAACTTGCTTCTTCTGTGCAAAATTGGATCTGAAAAACAATTTGTGAATCTCAACTGCAGTGTATAGTTACGCATAGCATGAAGTCCATAGATTGTTCCCATTGACATTTGCTGCTAAAATCAAGTATTAACCTACCAAAGGAATTGATTTATTTGCTGGTAACACTTGTCTACTCATTATTAGGTCTTAATGTTTTAAAGCTGGGTTTCTTATTGTTCGGAATCATTTATTGTTTACATTTAGAGTTTTTTTTCTTTAATTTTCTAAATTATAATATCATTTAATTTTGCTACGAAATTTGCAATGTGTGTATAAAATAATAATTTTGAGACAAACATAAAAATTTTTCTTGTTTGTTATTGTTCTTATTTTTTTTTAATTCCCTCGGTTATGTTGCATTTATTTAATTGTATCTTGGTAGGCGCAATGTAACGAAGGGTCGCTTTATTATTTAATCTGTGTCTTCAATTTCTAGTATAAATAGAACCCTTTGACAAAATATGAAAGTAGCGCAGTAGTGACTACTTTTATAAAATACTTTGTAGTCGAACTTTTTAAAACAAGTGTTTGTAGGTGTAGTTAACTTCATTTTGATAAGGTAGTTGTAGATAAAAAATAAAGAAGTAGATAAACAATCAAAAGTAATTTTTTCGACCCCTGCTAAGAATAAAAAATGTGGTTTATTAGCAAGGCAAAACAGAAAACGTAAATCTCCTTTATCAGAATCCAGTGAGAGTCAGTCTGAAACAAATATTTTATATGAAGACTCTTTCAGAGCTGGATTCAAATCAAGATATGGATGAAGACACAGAAAAATCTTGAACTAAAATAAAATATATCATTCAGCTTGATTACAATGAGATGTTTAACATTGTACGTATTCTTGAAGTCAATGAAAAATAGTGTACACTAAAATTTTGACTCAATTAAAAAAATGGAAAATTCATGTTTATGGTAATCGAAAACAGACAATGCTGTGGTAAAAAACTGTTAAATTTTGATAGACCTTTGACTCTTATTGGTAGTGATAATTTTTTTCTGTTTTTGATATCGCTATAATTATGAATATAAAAACAGCCTATCGCCAAATGGTAAAAAATATTATTGATATATTAAAAAATATATATTCAACATATGCATTGTGCTTGCTTAAAAGAAAAAGATTAATTTTGTAAGTCTACATTTGTTAAAATAAAAACTATATTATATGATGTCAAATGTTTAAGTTTATCTCCTTTTTTGTTTACATTGAAAGTAAAGCACTTAAAAATTATAACTGTTTGCCTCTTTTGCAATTTAAATCCCTCTTTTTATAATAAATATTAGTGTATTTTGTTTTTGTAATAAATAATAAAGTTTTTTTTTTTTTTTTTAAAGCATTTTAATCTTTTGAAATAAAGTGTCAGTCACTGGTTAACTTTGTATCAGTTATTGGTGTTTCAAAATGGGGGTGGTGTCAGTTACTCGAATTTTTGACCATATATTTTTTAAATAATAATGTTTAATAATGAAATGCATAATTTTTCAAACTTTTGCCAACAATATTGTTTTAATATATCTCTACTATCATTTCAAAAACAAGGGTAAATATAAAACAGGTTTAACTTTTGTAATACTGATTTGAACAAGAAAGGACCCTTAAAGTGTGAGTTACTGGGAGTTTTACCCAACATTTCCTTTTTTAAATCATTTCATTCTTGAATGTCAAAATTTTATACATTTAGGGATAAACATTTTATTTTATCACTCAAAATAGAAATGTTGACCGATTGCGTATATAATCGTATTTATAAAACCAAATGTTATTGACTAAATATTTGTATTGAAACCTCAGTTCCACTTCACTTACGCAATTTTCTTTCTATAACATATAATATTTGTAAGATCGTATCAGAAACAATACGTTCTTATAAGTAGCTACAAATTGTGAAAATATAAGAAATTTAATATAAAATCCAAACATTGTAAAATATTTATTGGTAGATAAACTAAAAAAAAAACCCATTTGGTCAACCAACTTTTCGAAGGCTTTTAGCAGTTGACTGGACTATAAAAAAAACAAATACGGAAATATTTTTGTTAAATAATGCAACAATATAAGCATAATGTCAAAATCTTCATCTTTTAATCTCTATTAATCTCAAATCTTATTAAACTGTAACCAAAACCGCTCAATGATGCGATTACAGTATGATACATTGCTTTTATAATACCACTAATAGAGTACTCTATAGTTTAGTCGTTTAGTTTATGTGCATTAAGTCGCACTTCAAGAAGGAACACGAAAATAATGACTATTGTGGTAAAGTTAAGCCCATTAAAAGGAGACTTCGGAAAAGAAACTTTTTCAGATGTCATTACTGATGTTGGGCTTTTATTTAACGTACCATAAAATGCATTTCTCCGTAAGGGTATTTCTATGGCGAAGGCAGAAAATCGCGGCTAATTCGGTCAATTAAACAATATTCATGGGTTTTTCGAAATAGATTCTGCAGCAGAAGAAGAAGTGCAACGACCATACTATCTGTGTATAAGTTTTCACTCTGTGTGATTAATAAGAATTATTGTACACTTAAGTTTCTAAGAACAAATTAATTTAACTAAAATATGTTACCTTAGGATATCTATTTATTTTTGTAAAAAAAAGAAAAGAAAGAAAGTTTGTTAAAATATGTGATGGCTAGTTTCGGAATAAAAAGGAAAAGATTGTGTGTTTGTAAGCCAGATGTTTTATTATTATTATTATTATTTACATAACATGTACACTGATTTCTCTTTAATATATTTTTTTTTTTGTTTGCATATAATCTTTTAAAGATCGGATTCAGATCGAGGTAAATTTTAAAACTGTTTTTTCTATATTTCACAGGATTTTGAAATTAAAAAAATTGTAAAGTAAAAATAATTACAATGGGTATTTTTTTTTATATGTGATTTGTAAGATTTCTTTTTTTTATGATTTATTTTTCTAATTGAATAGCTGCCAACATTCCCGGTTGTTGATTTTCACTTTCTGAATAGTAATATTTGTCTTCTTTAATCGCAGAATTTCTATCGTTAAATAAAACGTATATTTCTGTTTGGAATAATTAGGATTAAAAAACGGCAGGGTTGTTTGCTATACAAATGATTTGCTATACGTGATAGTTTAAGGGGCTACTTCACTCAGACGAAAACACCCGCTCGCTAATGTTAATCCTATGGAGGAAATTTCTGAAGATATCTAGTTCGCATTTCAATATTTTTAAATGATTTATTTTGTATTCGATAGCTGAGGTCAATCTCTATGCACGCTCCTTTCTACTTTTTCGATTTTTGTTGCAGTTTTTTTTTTTATTGAGGATACTTTCACTTTCAAAACCGGTTTCGAAAGTGAAAGTATCTTAATAAAAAAAACTTGTAATCGAAATCGAAAAAGTAGAAAGGAGCGTGCATAGAGATTGACCTCAGCTATCGAATGCAAAAACAATCATTTAAAAATATTGAAATGCGAACTAGATATCTTCAAAAATTTCCTCCATACGATTAACATTAGCGAGCGGGTGTTTTCGTCTGAGTGAAGTAGCCCCTTAATGGATTACAAGTGTATATGTTACGGTTGGTTTCAACCAATTTTTTTTTAATCTACATTAATTACCTTAAATCACTCTCTCAACATTTATTTAGAAGTTTTCTTTTTGTTTCTGTTTTAAATAAATATATAAATAAAAGTAATTGTAATATTAATAATAAAAGCAGTTTTTTTTCCTCTTCTTTCTTTTTCTTTTAAGCAAAGCAATTTCAACTTTCATAATCTAGCGTAGCTTCCTGTTTTGAAATACGAAAAGCAGACAGCAAGAAGGGATGTTTGTCAGTTAAAGACCGCACAGGTGGAAAATTTGGAGTCATCTAGTCTGACTTTGATATAAGAATGACCGACCGCCCTGTATAAGAATTACGTTATCTTATGAGTGTACTATACACGCAATTAGGCTTTGTAAGTTTACGACAGGCTTCAATTGGCTCTGCTATCAGGCGGATAGCTGGCGCCCATGTAAACAGAGGCTCACAGGACCCCCCTTCAGCACACGCCATGGGGGTGAAGCATGGCTGCCTTCCCCCATGAAGCGGCCGGCAGAGTGGAGCGACAAGCTGTTGCCTTCAGGAAGGGTCCATTTTTCCTTTTGTTTCCATTCCCGTACCCCTGGCAGAGTGGATCGGTCCCGTTTTTCAAGCGGCGCGGGAGAGTGAATGTTTACGACAGTTGTTGCTTGGCTGAGATACCTGTCGTTTGGCTCGTAAAAATTGGACTTGTTACGGGGCTCGAAAACTGGCCTGTGGGCTGGATCGCGAAGCTGTTGAAGGCGGACAGGTTTCTGGAAGATTATTGAAAGTGGGGCATTGATGGCCCTACACTAACTATCCTAAATCATAGTGTTATGATGAAAAGAGGCTATAAGGGCATTTTCGAGTTGCGGATCTATAACTGTTAGCGAGAGATTAAAAAGAAGATATGTTTAGCCCGTTTTTGCGTAGTGGCGTTCTAAGAAATAGTATTACATTATTATGACTTCTTAATCCTCAGAGGTGATCATAGATATTGAACTAAACGGTCGTTAGAAATAGTAGTGTTCTGAGTTAAGGTTATGGCCATCTTAGAATAAAACACATGTTTCATGAAAGTGAAACTTTTGGCTCCGACAGTGAAATTCTGGGCCGTGGGACAATTTCCCCCTCCTGACAAGATGATGGACCTAGTAGTTGATGGCAAGTGATGCAGTGTGATGAGAGGTACGAAGTGGTAACCAAATCTCCATCGTGATGGCATTTGACACATCATGTGATGATGAATGTTAGCGTGAAACCACATGGGTATTGACAGAATTTTTCCCCAGCCTGAATACTCCAGCTTAAGTGTGTTCAACAGATTTTGAAAAAGGACGAAATGCTCCTAAGTGTCCACTGACTAAAATTGTAGAACTCTCCACCTATTGTAAGTACTCTTTGCATAGTTTTTTTTTTTATTATTTGTGCATCTTTCTGAAAAAAAAAATATGTTTGCTATACCAGAGTTTAAAAGTGAAATGAATATCTTTAGATAATTTCAATAAGAATTTACATTATGAATAGAAATAGTCTGTAGGTTAATATATAATGTTTGTATATTTGAACGACCATTAAATGGTAATGTGATGATAATTTTAAAAGTATGATGTGTAATTTAAAAGTAACCAGTGAGTGGTTTCAACTTAAAAGATCAGCTGTTATAGTGTTTTATTAAGATTATTTTTGATAACTTATTTGCTTCATAATTTTAAATGTTCAAATAAATTGTGTTTTTTTGTTTATTATCAAGGATGGTATGTTTTTCTTTGTATAAATCTCTAAATAATTAATATTTTATATTCACAGTATACCTATAAGAAAGGCTTAACCTTTCTGTGAGTAATATTTAGAAAAAAAAAAAAAAAAAAAAAAAAAAAGGAGAATCCAACTTTATTAAATTAAGACTTTAAAATTTCTTAAGTTTAAATTCATAACTGACTGTTTTAATGAATATTAATTGAGGTTCACTCAATGTTATACAATCGTATTTTTGATCTTGATTTAATGATGGATAAATTAATAAGTGATGAATGAATAATATTAAATTTAATTTCATAACTGATCAGTTTAATTTTTAATTGTCCTCTCTTGGAAATATTATTTAAAACAAACGATAGAATGTTTGTTTTCTAAAAAGTAAAAAAAAAAAAAAAAAAAAAAAAATATAGAGTTGGTCAGTAAAATTTTAATCACTATACGATCTTTCGGTTAACCAATCTGATCTTGGTCAAAATCTCCATTTTTATTCTTAAATTTTTAGTATTCCATCATATGCTTATTTTATTAATTTGTCTCTATTCCCTTTTGTCCTCATATTGGAGGAATTTCAGGTTTTCTTCAATTGTCTAAATTCAATGATGGTTATATTTTGCTAATTTATTGTGTATGGAGGTTTGAGCTTGATCGGGTTGGAGTGGAGTTGGGTGTTCTTTCGCATTTCAGTATGCTACTTGATTTAGAAATCTGTTGCCCCTTACTACATTTAGAATTATTTTAAAATTATGAATTCAAAATCATCATGGTGTTTTAACTTATTCGGATTCTTTTGAGTTTTGATATTTTGACAAATTTACTCCCCTTTCCATGGCAACAGATTTCAGTGACGTTAATCAGGGTATACTTGTTTTTGAATCAGTTAATTGTCAGATGAAGACTGAGTTGTAAGTGATTTTTTTTTTAATTTAAATTGTATTTAGAAAGAACCCCAAAATATCCACAACATATATTTTATTAATATCATTATATAGAAGATTGCCACATGCGACTATTTTTTTATTCTATTTCAAAGTGTTCGTATCTCTTTTTACATACTATAATACTTGCCACAAACTCCAAAAGAATTCTACCAAAAAGACAATTTTAATTAAATAATAGTACGACTAGAATATAAAAATAATCTCTTGTAGCAACTGTGTATGCATTATATTCTTTAGGAAAAGTAAATAATTTAATGCAGATTATATTTTTACAAATATTGATACAGTTTTTTAATTTATACGAATTTTTAAGATGTGCTCTATACAAAATGTAAAAAAAGGCCAGTTTTAAGATATTTTGTTCATTTTTTCCATTTATAATATATGTGACTTTTATTTTTTAAAATGAAAGCCATTTTTCTGTTATAACTGCTAATTTATTAAAATTAATATTAATGACAAATTATTTATTTAATGATTTATTTAATGTACTTCGCGCAGTTTTATTTAACGTGAAATAGCAACCATATTGTTTAAAAGTTTTCGGAGGGTAGAGCAAACGAAAACAGGAATCCGAAAATATCGTTAATTGATCAACTACTAGTATAGGATTTGTGCTTATAATTAATTAAAGATGGTCTTTAATTATAACGACAAATGAATACATATCTTTACTTTCAAATTTTATGCAACATTAATTACTTACTCGAACAAATAATACGATGAGTTGATTAAGACAATTCAAAAACATCAATTATATAATAAATTCTTCCATATGAATACATGAATTCACCTAGAAATCTGGCGCAAACCCTTTGTTTGGCATATAACTGATTTCTAACCTTCTTGAATGATAAAAACTATATAGAACAGTTCTTTTTTAAATCCTTCGTTCACCAGAAGATCACCCCATAATCATCTTGCGATTTCTCCACGCTCCTAGTCTCATGATTTTTTTTACCTATCATATCACGTATCTATTAATGTGCGTGTATTAATCTATTCTATTAATGTGTGTGTAATCCTGTATTTATTGATTTATTTAATGTACTGACGGTAATGGAATTTTAGTATGTTTCGTTACAGTCACCCTTGAACCGGTTCTCTTGCATTGTCGAGGATATTAATTCATAAACGGATATTATTTATTACCCCACATTAGTTCCATCACGCATTATCTACCCTATATACAGTGGTGGCCAAAAGTGTGGACATTTTTTGAAAGTTTCATGTTTTTCAACTTTGTGTGCTTGTAGCATATATTAATTTTCACTTAAATACAAACGTTTATGAATCAAATTGAAGGTAATTTAATGTGTTCAACTTTAATTTGATATATAATCGTTTTTATTTAAGTGGAAATTTATATATTCTACGATCACACAAAGTTAAAAAACATGAAACTTTCAAAAAATGTCCAAACTTTTGGCCACCACTGTATATAAAATAATAAACTGACTTTATGAAACGATTTTCTGAAAAGACTTTATCAAACGACTTTTATGAAACGACTTATTAAACAAATAAAACGAATGATTAAAATAATTTATGTTAAATGCATGATTTGTACAGCGTTGACGGTAATGAAACTCTAGTGTGTGGTTATAGTCACTTACAGAATGTTAAGTCTCGAAGAAGCATCGTATAGCATTTATAGTTATTTTTCATGGACTTACAAAAAACTACGAATATATGAAACGAATATATGTTAAATGTGGCATTTGTATAACGCTGACAGGAATAAAATTTTATTATGTTGTTATAGTCTCCTAACATATTTTTTCCTTCAAGGAACTGTATATAGAATTTATAATTATTTCAAATGGCCGCACAAAAAAATACGAATGTATCAAAGGAATAGATGTTTAATGCGTGATTTGTAGAATTCTGATTGTAAGGAAATTTTAGTATGTTTTTAAAGTCACCTCCAGCATGTTTTTCTCGAAGATGGTGTATATAGCATTTATAGTTATTTTACAGGGCAGCACAAAATAATACGAATAGATGAAAAAAATATATGTTAAATGCGGAATTTGTAGAACGCTGACAGTAATGAAAGTTTAGCATGTTGTACAGTCACCTACAGCATGTTTTTTCTCTAAGACGGCGTATATACCAATTTTAGTTATTTTGCAGGGCCACGGCAAAGAATACGAATATCTGAAACGGTTATATGCTAAATGCTCGGTTTTTTGAACGCTGACGGTAATGTCTTTTTAGTCATTTTTTACAGTCAGACAGACAAACAGCAGACAGTTATCAGACAGGCAGGGAACAGACATACATCAGGGAAAGCTGTCAGACAGAGAACACACAGATGGACAGCAGACAGACAGCCGACAGAGAGTAGGCATATAGCAGACAGATAGCATGTACCAAGCAGAAAAAAGACAGCCCACAGAATGCATACAGGTATCAGACAGACATACAGCAGACAGGAAACAGACAGACAAAATTGAGAGCAGACAGACAGGCAGAACACAAACAGCCGACAGAGTGTGGACATACAGTCGACAGCACACAGACATACATCAGAATGCATACAGACATACAGTAGACTGCAGATAGTTAGCAGGCAGATAGCAGACAGCTGAGACAGCAGATAGACAGACAGCATACAAATATCTGACAAATTGTAGACAAACAGTAGATAGCAGACATGAGATAGCAGGTTAGCAGGTAAACAGATAGCAGACAGTCAGATAGCATACGGATAACCCACAGAGTGTAAACAGACAGCAAATAGCAGGCAGAAATACAGCAGACAGGAGACAGGCTGACAGCAGACACACATACAGCAGACAGAGAGGCAACATATAGCAGACAGACAACATAGAAACAGCCGACATATTGTAGACAGATAGTAGATATCCGACAGACAGCAGACAAGCAAACAGACAGCATACAAATAACCGACAGAGTGTAGACAGACAGTAGGCAGACAGGCGGCAAGCAGACAAGAAATATACAGATAGAAAGAAGAGTTGGCAGACAGACAGACAGCAAACAGACAGCATACAACGAGCCGACATAGTGTAGACAGGCAACAGATAGGAGACATATAGGCAAAAGGCACATAGTATAAGATCAGATAGTATAAAGAAAGTAGGCAAACAGACACAAAACAGACAACAGACAGACAGAGGACAGATAGATAGCAGACAGTTAGCAGAGAGGAAAGAGTCCGACAGTAGACAAACAGAGAACCGACATATGACAGACATATACTAGACAGACATAGAAGGAGAAAGAGAGAGAGACAGATACAGACAGAGACAAACCAAAAATGTCCGGGCATTTTGCGCACGAAAAGTACAGGGAGCAGAAGCCCCTAGTTGACTTATATTGTTATAAAGTTAAATGCTAGTTTAAAATCTTTATATAAATAGATCTTCAAAATAAAAATGATTAAATATTGCAGGTTATAAAAATAAAAGTTTTGAAAGATTTGCTGCATTTTTATTACAGTTTTTGTGATAAGTGATTTTTCTGTTAAATTTATTTTTTAAACGAATTGTGAAATACACAAAAATTAATCTGTGTTAAATAGTTTTATGTTATTTTCTTTTATTAATTATATTTATCAAATATTAGTAATATTTAATCTACATGTCAATTTTTACATAATTCTTCGTATCACTTATTAATTCCTTCGAAAATTAACTTTGAGGTATTTGAGAAACGAATTGATTTAAATATTTAGATATAATATATATATTAGTTAAAAATACTTTTACATGCGTCAATCCCTTCTTTATCTAATAAATAGAAATTGCATTTTAATTTAAATTACTAGTAATTGCAGTTTATGATTGCATTCTATCCCTTTATCAAAATAAAAAAAATTACAGAATTTAATCACAAACTTAGCCATAAAAATAACATATGTGATAAAATTTGGTCAAACCCACAAGTAAAATTCTGCTTTCATTTGGTGTTGCACTTTTTAAAATATGAATTATGTGCAATCAATAACAATTATCTTCCAATCCGAACTACAATAAAATTCAGAATATCAGCAATTATGTTTGAAAAAACTTTTTTGAAGACAGTGGAAGATTTTAGCGATTTCTCAAAAGTTAAAAAAATAGATTACTTCATAATGTCAAACTACCTTATTTAAATATTTAAATTTTCCATGACGCTGTATTTATTTGATATCTGCTTCGACTCATTCAATTTTTAATCACTTTTGTATTTACTTTTAGGAAAACCATAGAAAGAACGTTTTATTCAATATTACAAACATTTATCAAAATACAAAATACTATGGATTAGAGATTTTGCTAATATGCATTTACAATTCAGTTTTTAAAAATTATTTAGAATTTTTTAAAGATTAAAACTTTATCATTCAGAAGTAAAGATATTTTAAAAGAAATCTTAAATGGTCAGATATTTATAAAGTGAATAGAATTAAATATTCACAGATATAAAATATTAGTTAGATTTTATAAGTGTTTGATTTATTTACTAGTCTAGCTTTTTAAGGGAGGAATTGCATTTTAATTTAAATTACCATTATCTCTTGAAAAATAGTGTGGAATTCAGTCATAATATAAATCATATGATTAAAATTAGTCGTGCACACAAACACAATTATAAATTTATTTATTATTTCACTACTTTCCGAACTATACAATTCACAATAATTATCATCCGAAAATGAATTAATATAAATTTAGAATAAGAGCAATTATATTTGTAATCTTTTTGACAAAGAAAATGAAGACTTTTAATGGAGAGAACTTTTTAAAAATGACTTACGAAATATGAATATTTTTAACTTTACAGTTTTAGACTACCATATTCAAATATTTATTATTTACAGAACTCAGTATTTCTTTGATATTTGCTTCGGCTCATTTAATTTTTAATCACTTTTGTATTTTGTTTGAAGAAAATCTTAGCGCGAATATTTTAGTCATTTATCCAATTATTTATCAAAAGCAAAATTTATGAGTAAACCATTTTGTTAATATGCATTTACTCTCAATTTTGGAAAAGATATTTCGAAATTTTACAAACTTTTTCATCCGGAAGCTAAGATTTTAAAAATCAAAAATTATCTTAAATGATAAGGTATTTAAAAGCGAATTGATTTACATATTCATAGATATAAAATATTAGATTAAATAAATTTTAGAAACTGCTGATTTATTTCTAGTTAATTTTTTTATATAAACCAAGTAGTTGCATTTTAATTCAAATTCAGTCATTAATTTAACCACAAATATAAATCATGTGATTATAATTGTTTGAATATATAAAAATAAGTATGCATTTATTTGGTATTTCATTTTTCAAAATATGCAAACCTCAATAATTATCATCCAAAAATGAATTAATATGAAATTTAGAACAGCAGCAATTATATTTGAAATCATTTAGCCAAATAAAATGAAGACATATTGCGGTTGAAGAAAACTTTTTAAAAATGACTTACGAAACATGAACATTTTTAACTTTACAGATTTAAACTGCCTTATTCAAATACTTAATATTTACAGAACTCAGTATTTGTTTAATATCTGCTTTGGCTCATTCAATTTTTAATCACTTTTGTATTTACTTTGAGGAAAATCGTAGCACGAATATTTTAGTCATTTATCCAGTCATTTATCAAAAGGAAAATTTATGGATAAACAATTTTGCTAATATGCATTTACTCTCTATTTTCAAATAGATATTTCGAAATTTTTAAAACTTTTTATTCTGTAAGTAAAGATTCAAAAAAGTAAAAATTATCTTAAATGATCAGGTATTTAAAAGCGTACCCACAAGTAGAATTATACATTTATTTGCTATGTCACTTTTCAAACTATGCAATTCACATTATTTATCATCCGAAAATAAATTAATATAAAATTTAGAATAACTCCACTTATATTTGAAATTTTTTTACTAAAGAAAATGGAGACTTGTTGCGGTTGAAGATAACTCTTTTAAAATGACTTAAGAAATGTGAAAAAAAACTTAACTTTACAGCTTTAGATTCTCTTACTCAAATATTTTAATATTACAGAAGGCAGTATTTGTTTGATATATGTTTCGCATCATTCAATTTTTGATCACTTTTGTATTTACATTCCAGAAAACCATAAAAGTATGTTTTAGTCATTCATCCAAAAATGTAGCAAAAGAAAAATTTACGGGTAAGCAAGATTGCTAATATGCATTTACTCTCCACTTTCTAAACATTATTTCGAGATTTGTAAAACTTATTCTTCTGGAAGAAAATCTTTGAAAAATCAAAAATTATCTTGAATGATCAGGTATTTGAAAAGCGATTGATTTAAATATTCACAGATACAGAAAGTTAAAATAAATTGTATCAGCCGCTGATTTATTTCCTAAACTATCCAATTTTTAAAAAGTAAATAATTGCATTTTTATTGAAATGACTGTCATTTTCTTGAAAAAAGGGGATATAATTAAATCATAATCTTAATAGCAAACATAAATCCTCAAATTGATTGAATTTAATCATAAATTTGATCACATATATAATCTAGTCGTTGGGGGCCACCGTAATACTTATCCATCATGGATATGCATAATATAAAATATGAAAATAAAACATGCATAAACTATTTATAAAATGCATTGCAATTCGAGTAAATAGTGGTTTGATGCCGTCATAAACTTTAAATGCTCTATTACAGAATTGCGTAAAAGAAACATCCTTATAACTACAAAATTGATAACCATATTAACTAACGGTTTACTGCGTCCTATTAAGCGTCTCATTTCTTATCAAAATATATCTTTGAATTGAAATTTGAATGAAATACAGGGTCATGAGTGTGGAAAATATAATTACAAATATTTCGGCAACTAATTATCCGATCGACTTCATTCTTTATGCAAAATTTATGTTTTTTTATTGTCTTTTATAGTCTTTTACTCCTTAAAATAAACAATTTTGAAAATTTTTATATACCTTTTATCAGAACAAATATTTCGAGTGTCCGAAAAAAATAGTTCCGAATAATCAGGGTTACAGAAATTCAATAAGCTTCTTTCCATTATTACATACTAAGTACATACCAAATTTCAAGTCTCAACTCATTTTTGTTCATTCGAAAAATCATTTTCCTCCGGATGCAAAGATCTTAAAATTAAAAATTTATCTCAAATGATCAGTTATTTGAAAAGCGAATTGATATAAATATCTACAGATTCAAAACATTAGTTAAGAGAAATTTTATAAACCGTTGATATATCTCCTGATCTATCCATTTTTTAAAAAGTAATGATAGTAAACATAAATCATCAAATGGATCGAATTTAATCATAGATTTGATCACATATATAAATTATCAAATTACTGTTTTCTCTCGAAATCAAAGTGATTAAATTGAATCAAAAACTTAAGCACAAATATAAATCTTCTGCTTAAAATTGTCCGAATTGTTGAACGGAATCCTGCATTAAACTTGGTGTTGTGCTTTTTAAATTATTAATTATATGTAATATCCACAGTAATTATCATCCGAAATTGATCTACAAGAAGACCTTCAAAACCAGCAATTATATTTGGAAATGTCTTTGGAATTCAAACAAAATGAAGACCCATAACAGTTTCTGAGACATTTCTATAAAATGACTTAAGAAATAATAATATTTGTTTTTAACTCATAGTTTTAGGCCGCCTTATTCGAATAATAAAATTTTTGACAGAGCAGTATTTGTTTGATATGTGTTTCTGTTCCTTCAACTTTTATGTCCTTTTGTGCTTACGTTCAGGAAAACAAATGCACGAATAGTTTATTCATTTCTCCAAATATTTATCAAAAGCAAAATTTATATGTAAAAATTTTTCTAATATGCATTTACTCTCCACTTTCGAAAAATAATTTTCTAAAATATAAAAAAAAAATTCCTCCGGAAGCAAAGATCTTAAAATAAAAAAAATATCTCATAATCAGTTATTTGAAAAGCGAATTGATATAAATATCCACTCATTCAAAACATTACTTCAGAGAAATCTTATAAACCGTTGATTTATTTCCTAGAAAATTTTTTTTTTAAGTGAAGAAACCGTACTTTAATTTAAATTACTGTTTTATCTTGAAAATAAAAAGTTATTGAATCTAATTATAAACTTATTCAGAAGCATAAAAGCATTTAATTACAATTAATAAAACACGTAAACAGAATTCTGCCTTCCTTTGCTGTTATATTTTTAAAGCATTAATTACACGTTGTCCATATTAATTATCACCTAAAATGGATCTACAATGATCTTCAATCTACAAAAGTGACGACGTATTTACGTTTCTAAGAAATTTCATTAAAATGGCATAAAAAAATTATTCTTACCTTTATAATTTTACACTTCCTTATCGACATACTTCATTTTTATAATTTTACACTTCCTTATCGACATACTTATTTTTTTCAGGAAGCCATATTTATTTTAATCACGTTTGTAATTAACTTTAAGGGAAACCGTAGCAACACTACCATTCATCCAAAAATTCTCCGAAGAAAATATTATGGGTAAACAATTTTTTAATATGCGTTTATTCTCTACTTGTTATAAATAAATTAAAAATATTTAAAACTGTTCCTTCCGAAAGAATGTATCTTAAAAATACTCTTTGTATATTTTGTCGTAGTATAAAATATCGCTTAAAAAAACCACAAATAAAAAATTATCTTAAATGATTCCAACCGTTCAAGCATTTATTTTAATAATTAAAACTTGTGTTCAATCATATCTTGAACTTAAAGTGCATTTGAAAAAGAAACGATTTATTTGTAAAATTATTTATAATAAATAAATATGCATTTAATTTGCATTTATTCTCTACTTGCTATAAATAAATTAAAAATATTTAAAACTTTTCCTTCCGAAAGAATGTATCTTAAAAATGCTCTTTGTATATTTTGTCGTAGTTTAAAATATCGCTTAAAAAAACCACAAATAAAAAATTATCTTAAATGATTCCAACCCTTCAAACATTTATTTTAATAATTAAAACTTGTGTTCAATCATATCTTGAACTTAAAGTGCATTTGAAAAAGAAACGATTTATTTGTAAAATTATTTATAATAAATAAATATGCATTTAATTTGCATTTATTCTCTACTTGCTATAAATAAATTAAAAATATTTAAAACTTTTCCTTCCGAAAGAATGTATCTTAAAAATGCTCTTTGTATATTTTGTCGTAGTTTAAAATATCGCTTAAAAAAACCACAAATAAAAAATTATCTTAAATGATTCCAACCCTTCAAACATTTATTTTAATAATTAAAACTTGTTCCATCATATCTTGAACTTATAAGTGCATTTGAAAAAGAAACGATTTATTTGTAAAATTATTTATAATAAATAAATATGCATTTAATTTGCATTTATTCTCTACTTGCTATAAATAAATTAAAAATATTTAAAACTTTTCCTTCAGAAAGAATGTATCTTAAAAATACTCTTTGTATATTTTGTCGTAGTATAAAATATCGCTTAAAAAAACAAAAATAAAAAATTATCTTAAATGATTCCAACCCTTCAAGCATTTATTTTAATAATTAAAACTTGTTCCATCATATCTTGAACTTATAAGTGCATTTGCAAAAGAAACGATTTATTTGTAAAATGATTTATAATAAATAAATATGCATTTAATTTGCATTTATTCTCTACTTGCTATAAATAAATTAAAAATATTTAAAACTTTTCCTTCCGAAAGAATGTATCTTAAAAATGCTCTTTGTATATTTTGTCGTAGTATAAAATATCGCTTAAAAAACCACAAATAAAAAATTATCTTAAATGATTCCAACCCTTCAAGCATTTATTTTAATAATTAAAACTTGTGTTCCATCATATCTTGAACTTATAAGTGCATTTGAAAAAGAAACGATTTATTTGTAAAATTATTTATAATAAATAAATATGCATTTGATTTACATTTATTCTCTACTTGCTATAAATAAATTAAAAATATTTAAAACTTTTCCTTCCGAAAGAATGTATCTTAAAAATGCTCTTTGTATATTTTGTCGTAGTATAAAATATCGCTTAAAAAAACCACAAATAAAAAATTATCTTAAATGATTCCAACCCTTCAAACATTTATTTTAATAATTAAAACTTGTTCCATCATATCTTGAACTTATAATTGCATTTGAAAAAGAAACGATTTATTTGTAAAATTATTTATAATAAATAAATATGCATTTAATATGCATTTATTCTCTACTTGCTATAAATAATATTAAAATATTTAAAACTTTTCCTTCAGAAAGAATGTATCTGAAAAATACTCTTTGTATATTTTGTCGTAGTATAAAATATCGCTTTAAAAAAAACCACAAATAAAAAATTATCTTATATGATTCCAACCCTTCAAACATTTATTTTAATAATTAAAACTTGTTCCATCATATCTAGAACTTATAAGTGCATTTTAAAAAGAAACGATTTATTTGTAAAATTATTTATAATAAATAAATCTTTAATATCCTTAATTTCAATATTTATAAGCTTTTGTTAGTTATAAGAAAAAATACTCTAACTATTAAAATAATTTTTTTTTAATTTTATAAATCTTTGTATTTCATACTTTAAATAACAAAAAATGTATTATAGATGGATACAATATTACACTTGATACTAGAATCAGATATTTTAAGATATTGCGAAAATATCAATTCAGAGTGCAATTTCACAAATATTTTTATTTTGAATGGTTAACAATATTTTTATATTTTCACTTTATTATTGGAATATTTAATTTTTTAAGGATTTTTACATTTGTAAGATAGTTGCTAAACGAGATATTAAAATATAATCTACTGGATATAGTAGCACTTTAACCAAAAGTGCAGAAGCGTAATTTTTTTTATCTCGTAATTTTAACTAAAAGTTCTTTGTTGGCATCACAAAAAAGCGGGCTACTTTATGAATGGTCTAATTTTTTATCAATGCTTATTATTTTTACAGACTAAAAAATTTAAAGAAAAATATTTGGTACTTTTATGTTAACCGGCTGCGGGTGATAAATCGCCAAATATTGTTCTCTTTGCCATCAATCGTATTGCATTCATTTCATTTAAAATATAATCTACTGGATATAGTAGAACTTTAACCCAAAGTGCAGAAGCGTAAAAATATTTTATCTCGTTATTTTAACTATGAGTTCTTTGTTGACATCACAAAAAAGCGGGCTATTTTTATGAATGGTCTAATTTTTTATCAATGCTTATTATTTTTACAGACTAAAAAATTTAAAGAAAAATGTTTGGTACTTTTATGTTAACCGGCTGCAGATGATAAATCGCCAAATATTGTTCTCATTGCCATCAATCGTGTTGCATCCATTTCATTTAAAATATAAACCTACAACATTTTATTTTTAATACATATATTTAAATTATTTAAATACATTTAAATTACATGCAATTAAAATTCATAGAATTTAAATTATATACATGTAGAATACATACATTTAAATTACATGCATTTAAAATACATATATTACAAGCATTTAAAATAAATGCATTCTACTCATTTCATTTAAAATAGTAATAAGAATAAGATGAAATAATACGATTTTTCACACCACCTTTTGGCTGTAAACAGGATATCGGAATATTAGACCCGTGCTTTTTTCGATGAACATTCTAGAAAATCTTGTTTTCTATTGTGTAGAAAAGCACCAAATATTATATTTGAGTTTAATGCTTAAAAATTTGTATGTTGATCTAATTTTAAATTTTAATACTTAATAGAGGGCTCTGTTGTTCTGTTCTTCTTTTAATACACTAATCACAGAACCTTTGTGTAAAATTCGAAGAAATGCACGATGCTTTATATTCATAAACGTTGATGGTATTAAAAATTAATATATTGGAATAGTATCGAAGAAAGTTTGTGATGGCCACGTCCAATTCGTTTTATTATAGAGATACTGTATCCATAGAGAAGATATATTGATTTTGGATCATTGGTCTATTTTATAGTTTATATGTTTCATATAACTAGACGAAACGTTTAATTTAGGCATAAATATTATTTTAATTTTGAACCGTATACATTTTGTGGTAATAAATATCTCTAAGTAACATTAGTCGCATGAGATTTTATCGAAGAGTATTAAACTTTATAAACACTCAAAGGTATAGCATTTAATTACATATAATGTATAAATATTTATAAAAGATCTTGAACATATATAAACTTTCGATCAGAAATTTTGCATCAACGCAAAAAAATAAATTATATAAATAAAGTAAATAGAACGCATAAATACGCAGAAGAATTGTGTGAATACTCAATCATATCAAAAGTACTAATGATAGCCTTTTACTTCATAATTAAACTTCTATAAATATCCTTTTACAAATTTATAATTAAACCTACTTAATTAGTACGTAAATATGAATACCCAGAAAAGCTAAAATGTCCAATTAGGCGGATAATTGGCAGTGAAAGTGTTAATTATTGCATAAATTAAAAAAAATTGTAGAAAATGAAAGTACATCAAGAATTAGTCTTAAGGAAGTGTGGGGAAATAATTTTCGGTAATTGAAATTTTATTACAGAAAGTTTCGAAATGAAAACGAAATTGAAGTGGAATGAAAATATTCACCTTGTATTTAAAGTTTATAAAATATACATTAAAATATGCTTAAAAGGTGACAAAATACAAATACATGAATATATGTATGAAATTTTATTAAGCAATGGCATATTATTACCCATTATTGGAAGCATATAAAATCTAATTCATATCGTTCAATACGTATATGGGGGGATGGGGTCAGAGTCTTTGGCCCAAAATTCACATGATTTTTTTTTTCTGTTTTTTTGTTACAAAGAAAAGAGGTATCACTTTTGGACTTTTTGTATTATAATTATTGACATTTCACTTATATATTTAAAATTATATTAATACGCCTTGAGCGACGGGGAATACCTGCAATGAACTTCCAATTGGGCGACCGTTTTTCTCCGGTCAAAAGCTTCTGAAGCTAATTTGGTTTTCAAATTATGAAACAGAGTTAAATTATCCGACGATTATACAAACATTTAGTTTAGAAAATTGATTTTTGAAAAAATGGCTGTCATTTGATTAAAAGAGATCATTTTTTCGTCTTTTACAAGCTCGAAAAAATAATTAATCAATAAAAATTATACATTTCTGTAGTATAAACTACAGCAAAAACGATTACATTTCCCTTTTTAAACAAGAACGATAAATTATGCGTCAAGCATTAGATTATGAAACACTTTCCAACACTTCCAGAATACTTTAACAAACTTTACCGATTAATAATGTTGAAGTTGATGTCTAAGTAAACAATTTGGAAAACGTATAAGAAGTTTGAGAACCCGATTTCAGTAATTACCACCAATAGTCGGAAAAATATGAGACTTCCGTCGTACAGCCCCGTATACGATCTACAGATTTGTATATAGGAGGTTACTAAAGTTAAAGAACGCTTTTCGGAATTGTGTGTAACTCAGAAGAAGTTATTCTATATTTTCTTAAGTGGTTATATTAAATTTACGTTGACAAATAAATATTTGTATTTTTTATACAGTGCATGTGCCATTATACATAGCCCCACAGAAAACGTCAGGTTTAGAAAAAAGGACTGAAAGATGTAAAGAAAAAAAATAACGTGTTATATTTGCAAGTTTAAGAAATGAAGATATCACAGAAGGTTCTAGAAATGTCATCCTTGAGCTTCTAAACACAGCTGAAACGTATATCCCTCTCTTTTTAACACTTTCCAACCTAGTTGAAAAGTGTTTATGACTTCGGTTTGTCTGGCCGTCTGGCCGTGGTCTAACTCCCGTAAATATGCTCGGATTGCGTTACAATTTGTATATGTTATTGTCGTTATCTGTAGCATGTTCCCTATTTCAACTGAAGTGTATAGCACTTATAGTTTTTTTACAAGGACACTCAAAAGAATTCCGTTACATTACGGTCTATGGGAAAAAATCATTTGCGGTTTATTATAATGATGTTACCCAATTTCAAACACATTGTAATTGATATATATCACGAAGGTGCATTACAAGAAGCTTAATATGGAATAGGGTGTGCATAGCACATATAGTTATTTTACAGGGAGAGCCAAAATAATTCCGTTACATTACGTCTATGGAGAAAAATCGTTTTCGGTTTAATTACGTAATGTTTCACTATTTTAAACGCATTGAAATTTATATATATCACTAAGGTGCATTACAAGAGTCTTACTACAGAATATTGTGTTTAGCAGTCATCATTCATTTACAGGGACACACAAAAGAATTCTCTACTGTCTGTTAACAATAATTCCTGGAAGTGCGTTTTAAGTTGCTGAACGCAATTTTAAATTGAACACACTTTTTGTCTATTACTTGGTGTGTATAAATTCTGTATTTCATATACAAGGCAGCACAAAAGTTCGCGAACACATTTCCGTTTATTGACAGAAACTCCAGAAGGAGAATTTTAAACTGTGCTACGCGTTTCCTAATTAAACTAAAATTTAGCATCCTATGTAGTATATATACAAATCTATAGATCATATACAGGGCTGAATAAAAGTGTTCGGATATTTTTCCGAATATTGTATATGTTGGAAATATATGTTGGAAATTCCTGAAACTACGTTTCTTAAATATGTTATGCGTTTTGCAAATTGTTCACTTAGATGTTATCTTTCAGCTTATTAAACGGTAATGATTTGTAAAATTATTTTGGAAGCGTTGGAAAGTGTTACATAATCTATGCTTGACGCATGATTTTCCGTTCTTGTTTTTTTTTCTAAAACCGACAATTACAACATCTAAAACCAATTATTTTCCACCGAAATACCTTATATTTTTCATGCATAATCAATGCACTTCATTCTTATATCTGCAAATTTAAAGATATTTTACTATTATTGCTGTCGTTTGACATTCACAGGGCTATTGCTAAAGAGTCTTTCGTTCTTTCTTTTATTTTTCAGAAACAATCGGCCTTTATCTCTATGCGCGTCTTGAGATTTCTGCACTTGTAAAAAAGACAAATTCTTCTTAATCTACGAAAATGTACAATATAAATTTCCGAGTCACCCACGATTCGGAAAAGCGATTTTTATCGTTAGAAACCACTTAAACCAATATAGTTTCGAGATTTAAAGACATATTTATAAAAACAATGTTTCTTTTGCTACCACTGACATTTGGAAATATTTCCGACTAGATTTCATGTGTGTATTAATCAATTTTCTCAACCCGGAATATCAGTTTTTAAGATGCAATGAATTCTGAATTAAACCTTTTCAGCTGCATTGAATTTATACATGTAAAAGTAACAAAACAATATTAATTTTAATGTTAATCTTAATGCTGTTAATTTGTCATTTTTGTCTGTAAAACATTTTTTAAAAACATGAAAATGTGTTTACTTGAGAATTATTAGAATCCTAAAAACCGATATTTCGGTTTGAGAAAACTGATTAATGCACTAAGAAAGCTTCTCGGAATCGTTTCCGAAGACCAGTGGCAGCAAAAGAAACTTTGCTTTTATAAATGCTTTTATAAATCTGAAAAGCTGAGGTTTTCTGAAGGGTTTCAGAGGTTTCTAAAGTAAAGAATGCTTTGGATAACTCGGAAGAGTTTATTTACCTTTTTGTTCATTTTTATATTATGTTTTCCTAGATTAAAGAACATTTGTCTTTTTTTACTGTGTAGAGATTAGAAGGTCGTCCCAGATAATGTCAGTTTTAAGAAAAGAGATATAATTAAATAAAACAAAAAAAAAATACATATCATATTTGTAAGTTTAAAAAACGAAGCTGTTACAGAAGGTTCTGTAAATGTCTTACCTGAGCTTCTAAACACAATTTAAATAAGGTAAAGCTAGGAGAGTCTGCGCACAATTCAAAAGAATAGCGATAAAAAATCTAATAATTAATTTTTTGCTAAACTATCCATGAATAATTTTTACTTCATTTGTTTTTTTATGCATTTCGATTGCTATTTTGTTATTATGTTGAAATTTAATAGAATAGTTGTAATAAAACCAAGAAAGTTATTTTGCGCAATCTCTCCTTACAGGGTTGGTATGATTGCGCACATGGGTAGGAGAGATTGTTACTAATAATAACTACAATTAAATTGTTAACAATAATAATTACACTTAAATGATATTGTTGTAAGGTTTTCGTGAACAAATGTTATTGTATTAGGAGTGAATATCTCAACCTAATGATTAAAGAATCAGAAAAAGGAATTAATTTTAAAAACGATTAAAAAATTGTAATTAAAGGGGAAAAAATTAAAGAATCAGAAAAAGCAAGTCCAGATAAGATTACAAAATAAAATTATGTAACTTAAAAACACGTTTAACCTAAAATTAGTACATTTTCATTTTTCATTATTTTATGCAAATTTATTAATAATCTGTCCTAGCATGGAGACTAATGGGAACAATGCGCCATCTCTCCTAAGTAGCAGATGCGCAAACTCTCCAATTTCGGTATGAGAGATTGCGCGGCCTTTTATTTAAACATGTCCGCTACTAAAACGAACCTATGATGTTCACATTGTTAATCTAGATTAGTAGCTTATGAGAAATCGTTTAAGTTTAAAATATTTTGTACTATTGACATTGTACAGAAATTCTGATGAATAGCTAGGAAATTTCAAGCACTTATTTTGGGAAAACAAAACAAAATAGCATTACTTTATCTTAGACGCTCAAAGCAATCAACGTGCACTTTCAAGTACACTCTCCACTACTGTTGTTGTACAACTACCTGGAGTCGCTGCGCTCTCACTCTACTCCTTCCCCCCGAACCTCTAAGTGTGCAATCTCTCCGACCGCGCCATCTCTCCTGGCTTTACCTTATATATTCCTGTATTTTATTTCTATAACGGACATCTTTTAGGCTATCTTCAGGTGGAAAAATCAATACTTTTCCATGCAAATAAATTGTACCTACTTTATAATATTTACAGTAAATTTAAAGATCTTTTACTTTTGCAGTTTAATTTTCACAGGACTATGGTTAAAGTTTCTTCCTTTCTGTCTTTTTTTTCTTTCAAAAACAATCTCTCTTTTTCTCTATGCGTCACCTTAAGATTTCTGTATGTCAAAATAAATTTTAGATAATTTTGATCTTATAATTTATTTCTTTTCTTAACATTTCTATCACAAGAATATACATATCATATTTACAAGTTTAAAAAATGATGCTGTCACAGAAGATCCTGAAAATGTCTTCTCTGAGCTTCTGAACACAGATGAAATGCATATTCTTGTGTTTTATTTCTAAAACGGGCAATTATCGTGCTATCTTCAAGGGAAAACCTGCATACATTTTCATGTAAATGAATTGTACTTTATACTATTTACTGTAAACCTAAAGATAATTTTTATTTTTTTAGCTTAATTTTCACTGAACTATTGTTAAAGATTCTTTCTTTCTCTCTTTCAAAAGCAATTTCTCTTTTAATCCATGCGTCATATTGCAATTTCCGTATGTAAAAATAAATTTTAGAAAATTTTCAGTGTATATATATATATATATATATAATTTATATTAATTAATTAATTAATTACTGACATTTTCCCCCTATGATTATGAAACATAAAACGTCAACGATTTATGATATAAATGTTTGCGTTTCTAAAGGAAAAGAGTGATTACAAAACTATATTTTATCATTTTTGTCAATTGATATGATTCATAATTTTTTTTCATAATAATAATAAAGTGTGAGAAATTTATTAATTATATTTCACGTTAAATTATTGTACAGATAGCTTAGCAATACATCACTACTAATTGAAATTACTTTAAAGAAAGTAATTACTATCTTTTAACTGGAAAAAAAGCGAAATATGCTTTATTTAAGCAAATTTGCATACATACAAGTAATGACCATGCTTAAATTACATTTTTACTAAGAATTTTCAATATGAGTTGCACAACGTATGCAATTAATATTTTATTAGATTGATACTGCTAAGTAAATATAAACCTGGCAATGGGTTTTAATTCTAATGTACATAGTTTTAGTTCATTAAGAGTTACAACATATACAATAGAATAACAGTTAAAAAGGAGATTGTAAAAAAAAATGATAATTGTTTCTTAATCTGCGGAAATATAATATAACCGCGAACGAAAATATATAATAACTTCTTCCGAGCTATTCAGAGTTCCGAAAAGCGTTTTTAGGTGCGTTCGTAATTATATAAATACGTAGTACCTATTGTCGTCGCTTGGTCCGTCCGTCTGTCTGGCCGTCCGCCTGCATATAACAACGCAAAAACTACCCAACCGAATGGTTTGAAATTTAAGATATATTATCTTTGCGGAATTTTGTCAAGACATTTCGAATTTTATAAAACTCGAATCAAAACTTTAGGAGATATTAATAAAAATATTTATTAATAAATTTGAATTTTTTTTTTTTTAAATCGGAGCTTTCTTGTTATAGGAGCTTCCGAAGTTTAATCGTCAAGCGACCGAGACACTTATTTTATTACAAAAATTAATCTGCAGACGATATAATTAATTTCACAGAATTAAAAATCATCAAGATCTGAATATTTATATAACTAGCTATAGTACGAACGCACCTCATTTGTGACGTTTGACGTACAATTTCCAACTTGTTTATATTTAGAAAGCTGAAAAAAAGATTTCGAGATTTAAAGAAGGGTTTATAAAAAAAAGTGTTTATTGCTGCCACGGATTTTCCGATGTTTCTAAGAAGGCTTTATTGGTCATTAATAAGTTTTATCGAACTGGAATATTGGTATTTGAAAACTATCAATTCCCAATCAATTACATCATCATTCAGCGTGAATTTCATAAAAAGCACCGAATTAATCCACCTACGGCTCAGAGTATTCGAAGGTGGTATCATCAATTTGAAAGCAGTGGCTGTCTTTGTAAAGGAAAACGTGCAGGATAACTAAAGGAAGTTTTATCGAACAATTGTAAAGCAACTTTCGATATTACTTACCCATCATACGCACTATAGGGTAAATCTTGTAATCGTTTTGAAAGTCGAAAAAAAATTGACGGATTTATACGTTTCAGACACTAGAGATTCCGAAAAACATATTTTTAGAAAAAAAAATGCCGTCCGTCTGTTTGTGTGTGTGTCTGTAAACGCTCTATTTCCCGAACAAATGGAGATAGAGACTTGAAATTTGGTATGTACATAGTGTCTAATAATGGAAAGAAGCTTATTGAATTCCAGTAACCTCGATTTTTCGGAACTATTTTTTCCGGACTCTCGAAATATTCGTTCTGATAAAAGGTATATAAAAATTTTCGAAATTGTTTATTTTAAGGAGTAGATATAAAAGACCATAGAAAACATAACTTTTGCATACAGAATGAAGTCGATTGAATAACTAGTTGTCGAGATATTTGTAATAACATTTCCCACACTCTTCGATTTTTCATGACCCTGTATTTCATTCAGATTTCAATTCAAAGATATATTTTAATTAGTAAAGGGACGCTTAATCCGACGCAGTAAACTGTTACTTAATAGGATTATCATTTTTGGAGTTATTAGGATGTTTCTCTTACGCAATTCAGTAATAGAGCATTTAACGTTTACGACGTCATCAAGCCAGAATTTTATCCGAATTGCAATGCATTTTATAAATAGTTTACGCATGTTTTATTTTCATCTTTTATATTATGCATATCCATGATGGGTAAGTATTACGGTGGCCCCCAACGACTTCTTTTAAAATTTCCTGTAAGGCTTAGTTCTGAGTAAATTGTCTTGATATAAAATTTCATCTAGTTAATTTAACCCCGAATAATTAAATACCAAATGGATATATAACAGTTTTAAGTGTAGCAATTCCTGATAAAGAAATTTAATACACGCATTATTTTTAATACATACTTTCCCAGCATTTTAAAATACCTCATAACACAGTATGTTTTCAGAAACAAAATGAAGGTTTTCCAAGCTGTCGTTTACCATTTTATTTGCCTTTTTTAAACAATGTTTTTTCAACAAAGCATTATTTTTATTTTATTTTTCAACATAGCAGCATTTTGTTCGCAAATCCCTTAAGTAATTTTCCTAATTTATGTCTTCCGAAACCTGTTTACATACATCATTTTCTCTTTGTAGCACCAATTCTATTTTTCATTCTGTATTTTTTTCTCTTTTTATTTTGTAAAAACAGATGGAATGCATTGTGTTTACTGGAAAAGAATATAATTTGTTGACTGTTTTATTTAAATAAAAGTCATACATTATTTAATATTTTCTAGTGCGAAGAGTACGTTTAACTTAGGCTTCTTAACCGAAACATTTCAAAAAAAATAAATTTTTATATTTCTGTTGCTTCATTAAAAATTGACTAATATGGTATAATTAAAAAAAGAAAATGCAATTGAATGTAATTACAATATATAAATTAATTGGAAACCATTATGACATAGTAAAGGCTTTTTTAAAAGACTCGTTTAAAATAAGAAGATAATAATTTTACAAAATGATAACTATCGGTTATCAGTGAATTTGAAATATGTTCACATCGAGACAGACAAATACACTATCATGTCAAAAAACTTAGCAAGCTTTTTTAGTGTACATACATTAAAATTTGTCAATTTGTTGCAACTGTATATTTTGAGTACTTATTATTTGTCCTTTTCATTTCATCGATAGCATATTGATAAATTAAAATGTTTTGGTGAAAATGCCAGCTCATGTTAAAAGTATCAAATAAAAGCATACGATATCATTGCAACAATTAACGCCGATTAAAAAGAATTAACAATATAAACATTAAAATATAGATGTAACTGTTAAAAGTGATAAAAACAAAGCACAAAAAGGCTTATAAAACCTTTTAACATGATGATCAACATGTTTCGAACGCACAAATGGGGCCATGATAAAGAACTACCAAGGGTCGATCAAGGCAAAATTTGGCCCCTTCATATAAATCTATTTAATAAAATAGTCCCCATCACCAAATTTAATAAAATGGGCCCTTTCACAAAAATCAATTTAATAAAATGGGCTCCTTTACAAAAAGTCAATTTGATAAAATGAAACCCTTCACAAAAATCAATTTGATAAAATACAAAATTCTTGGACAAATACAAAATTTTCTCTTTAATGAAACAAGACCCTTCACAAAATTCATTTTAATAAAATAGACCTTTTTACAGAAATCTATTCCGTAAAACTTACTTTTTATTAATTATTTATTATTTTGTGACATTTTATAATGTGTAATTTGAAAACAAAAAAGTTCACTAGAGAGGAAAATTTCAGCAAAAGGATTTTAAAAAGTTTTTGTTAACAAATGATTGGTTTAAATTTGAGTAACTGGATTTAAACTTTCATAGCAAAATGTTATTTTTCACAAAAATATAATAAATTTCACAAAAATAGCCTTTATTTTTCACAAAATCTTCAGGGAAAAAAAAAACTGCATCGACCCGTGTCTACACGATGAACAAACTATTATCGCAAAAAATTTTAAAATAAACATGAAAAATATAAACCACGAGATCATATGTGTAATAAAAGCAGGTGCTTGAAAATAGTCAATTGTAAACGTGAAAATTAATACTTTCGGATTTAATGTAAAATATATATATATATATATATATATTTATAAGTAAATTATTAAAAGGTAAAGAAAATATTAATTTTCACGTTTACAGTTGACTATTTTGAATCATCTGCTTTTATTACACATATGATCTCGTGGTTTATGTTTTTCAAGATTATTTTGAAATTTTTGTGAGAACGGTTTGTTTATCGTGTAGATCTTGATAATGGCGCCGTTTATGCATTCGAAACCTGTCGATCATCATATTAAAATGTTTTTACAAGCTTTTTTGTGTTCTGTTTTTATCACTTTAAGTATTTACATCTACATTTTAATGATAATTAGTGATTTTATTATATGAGAATGTAAAATAACAACATTGTTGAAATACTAAAATATTTTCATTAATGCATTTGCATTTTCTTTGAACAAATCCTGGGGCTCTTGTAAAATATTAATTGCAAAAAAGTTTTTTTTTTTTTAATTCTTTGTTAAGGTTTCAGGAGAAAAGAAAGTTCAACACCCACCGTGCAACATTTATGTAATAAAAAATGATATTGCCTTAACGTGCGATATTTAGCTTTAAGACATGCTGAAGTTCATTTCCTAGAAAAATTAAAAACAAAGTATCCCATGTTTAAACGATTCATGATATAAAGTATATTTCATATGAAATGTCAAATTAAGACTCTTTAAATGTATACGTGAAATAAAAATTTTAATCAGTAAATGTTTATAAATTTGCACAATACAATATCTTGATAGTGACGTTACTAATGCCAATAACCAATTAATTATATTTTAAATTTTGCTATATAAAACAGTTTTTGTGATAAATTTTATGTAAATTCCATAGAAGTAAATATGTATTATTTTGAAAATTAAAAAAACAAATTGTAAATTCACGCATTTTAAACATGGAATTTTCAAAAGTTTTTAAAAAATTAATGCATATATTATTAGAAATACCTGTGGTAATATTATGATTTTATTATTTTTTTATTGTAATTAACGTTTATTAGGTAGCTTTCAATACAAAAAAGTATAAAGCTACCTATTGCAGCCGTTCGGAAGAAAGCAGTTCCGGAAAAATTCGATATATTTTCACCGATCATGACCCCCAGACCCCAAAACCACACTCCGTTCAAATGTTGATTTATATATATAGATATATCCATATGTATATATATATATATATCTCTGACCTATGTCATACGATAACGCTCGTATTTATAAATCAATTTTGATGAAACTAATTGTGTGTATTAAGCTAACCAATGTCTCGACCGAGTTCGTTGGCCAGCTTTGTCCGCCATTTTGTTTCAAGATGGCGGCCATTTAAAAAATTAAAACTAAAATAAATATACAAAAAAATTAAAAATTAAATATTATTTTTTAATTACGTTTTAGGCCTTGATACAAGGATTCCAGAGCATTTTTTGGTTTACCTCTATCTTAAAAAATTGCTGAGATAGAGCAGTATGAAATTCTAGGGTGGCTGACATTTTGAAACAAAACAGCACATTAACGCGATTACTCGCAAATTATTTTCTTTCATTGTTGTAATAATTTTCCCAATCATACGCATAAAACTATATATTCATATCCGTTAGCGCCAAAATTGGCGACATTGGCGACAAAATTGGCAAAATTGGCGACATTTGGCGAAATATCGCCAAATTTGATGACCAAAATAAGTCTTCATAAATGAAGCCAATTTGGCTATTGCTCAATAATTTGGCGAATTTCTTATTCAAATTCAGTATTAACGAATCTTTTGTAAACGTTTCTTTGCATTTTAACTTGCTGTTTTCGTGTAACATTAGCTAAAATTTTAAAACGAAGATATAGGAAAGCTACCTTTTCCTCCCGGTACAGGCCGGAAGGACTTTTTTTTATTCATTTATTAAACAAAAGCATGAATTACTACAAAGAATTTTATTTAATAACTATGAAAGTGATCGGGAAATGAATATAATTTCAACAAAATGGCAGAATATCAGTACTTTATTCTAAAAAATCAAAACAAATGGTTAACAGTTCAATTTGACAAAGAATTAATTTAAAAATATAGAACAGACTTTCTTTTTTAAAACTTTTCAATCTAGTTGAAAAGAGTTTATGACTTAGTTTTGTCGCATAGCAATTCCATTCTTTAATGGTTATAATTAGAGCTGGACGATATCAGAAATTTAATATCGCAATATATCAACAAGTTAATATTGATATTGCTGATATATCATGATACGAATTTAAAGGGGGGGGGGGGGAGTAAGAGCAATTGCTGTTTTTTAAAAGATATATGTTAGTATCAGTAATTTAAAGACAAAACTAATTTGAATGCAATGAATTAAATTTTTTATATCTATTTGTTCATAGAACATAACTTTTATTTTTCATATTTTTTAAAACAAAGTATTAAAATAAAATAACCTAATTGTTTAATAACTATTTGCATTAGCATTACTTTCATAAAGGTTTTCTTTAAAGATAGTGTTTACTCTATTCATCTCCTTTCATTCTATTAATCTTTTTTTTTAAGTCTCATTTTCCCCACTATGATTATGATTTTGATTAAAATGCACATTTAATAAAATGAAATTAAAAATTGTACACATAAAAAATGTATACAATTTTCATTTCATAGAATTTAATTATTTGTTACAAATATCAAACTTTGGTTTACTTGGTTCAAATAGAGTTTGGAGGAACTGAACCTTATTTTGTTTATTCTGTACACGAAATGGGTCCGGGCCAAACCATTGGTACCTCAAGATCCTTTCGTCATATAACCTTCGTTTAATCTTGGCATAAAGAAATTACCCCATCCCGAAAAACTTCGTTTTATCAATGAACATTGTAGTTTCTTATTTTTAATTTAGTAAAGGATTACGTTGGATTACTAAAAATAATACTGTATTTCAAGCAGAACTCCTGGCCATAGAAGAGGCACTACTGTGGATTAGGAACTCCCCTCATTAATACCCTCGGACAGTCTTTCAAGTCTCCTGGAAATAAAAAACGTTTTTTCAAAAGATCTCATTGTAATACAAATAATCAAATTATTTCAGGAGACAAGAACAAAGATCTTCTTTAAATGGGTTCGTGGACATGTGGGTAATGAGGGAAATGATCATGCTGATTCTTTGGCAAAAGAAGCAACCAAAGCCACATCAAATGCCAAATATAATTTTTTCCCAAACCTCCTTCTTACTTGAAGAAGCTTCTAAAATCCTCTCTGCACCAGAAATGGCAGTTCAGCTGATACAATGGTACTACAGGACTGTACACATATGCTTTAACACCAAAAGTCTCGGAAGAGAGAATCCTCCCACATAGAAATCTTTTTGCCACTAACCACGGCGCATTTTCATCCTATCTTTATAAATTTAATAGGGTTTCTTCTCCATTATGTGTATGTAGTCAGCGAGCTACATCATTGCCTTATATTTTGAACTGCACCCTTACATCATATTATCATATAAGAAAATCTTCAACAATCTCTTAGTCCCAGTGGTTCTCTGTGGTTTTATCGAATCCATTTTTTTTCAAAAGATAATTGAATGTGTCAAACTTTTAGAAATCAACCATCATTTGTTTCAAAATGTTTTTCCTTTTATAAATGATGAGGAAGACTTATCTTAACGAAAACACGGTTACCATTAATTCAAAATAAATTCTTAGCCACCAACAACACGATTGTACTATAAATGAACTATTGCATGAACAATAGAACTTTTGTATATAATTATATCATAATCATCATTATTATTCATTATTTTACCTATTTTAGATATTTTGCATTATTATTAAACTTATAAATTTCTTTCTAATAAAGTAAATAAATATGTAGTATTTTAATTTATTTTTGCAGAACGCTCAGCTTTGCAGCGAAATTGAGCTTCTGCCGCTCCAACAAGTTTAAAATCCTATTATCTATAATTTCATTTTTTTATTAATTACAAAGATCCAAATTTTCTCGGGAACCTAGAAAAATTGAGCTTGCCATTGTAAATATACTGTATCCATATTGTATTTAATCTTTAAATTCTCAATCGGCTTTCCCCACGGGTCCTTTAGATGCAATCAGCTGGATGGGGCTTGTGAGTGATTAAGGCATTTGGCAGGCCTCCCCATCCATCTGATTCTCTTGGATTACTAAAAATATGAATTAAGGAATTTTAAAAATATCACGTATTTTGATAAGCTTACAATTTACTACAGAATTTAATCATGGCAACCATGTAATATTTTTTTTCGTTTTTTTGACTTAATTATTATCCAACATTGTTTAAGTTATTTAATTTATCTCTCATTAAAAAAAAAAGTCTTCTTCGCTGAATAACCCTTTCCCACCTCAGAAATTTAATTCCCTAATAAACACCACTAGAATAAGCAATAAGTGAAATTCACCGTAAAAAATTTCAATGTATTTAAAGTGCATTTTTTATGAACGGGGCAACCAAAAAAGACAGTCATTTTAAGCGCAGATATAAATTCCTTCCGAATCCGAGAAACCGTATACTAGCAAGTAATATCAATACCACGTAATAACCAACACATATTCACCCTCATCTTATTGGACAGAACAAATCAATATTCAAGAAATATCGCAATATGTCTGGATCAATCACAGCAGCCAAACAAAAAACTCGCAATTAGTATTATTCAGTAGCGAAAGTGTTATTCAGTATTTATCATTTTCTATGTGGTTTGCAAAAATGGAATGTATTTGGATACATTGGAATATTCTTCACTTTGAGATATGATAGAGAGATAATCAGCGGTTGAAGATTTTCTGTTTTGGATGAAGCAGGGCAATGAATAAATAAACGGATCGGATGAAAGAAGGATTGAAGGGCATATTGATACGGGTTATTTTTTGCTGTTTTTTGGGGGCCTCGAAATCGCAGTGATCGTAAAACAATATTATTGTTATTGGGATATATCGGCTGAGTCAATGTTCAGATATCGTTAATTTGATATTTAAAATATATCAATACTTGACCGATGTATTGATTAATCCAGCCCTAGTTATAATATTCAGTTTAAAGAGAATATCTATTCTTAATACTATAGCCAGAAAATTTGATTCAGATTAGCTGAGAAGATTTCCTTTTACATTCTAATACGTCTCTAAGAACACTGGTAGCGAAAGATAAGCAAAGAACACAGAATGCTACTTATATTAATTATGATCATTCTGAAAAAAGGGATATAAACATCAGATGTAGCAAATAGGTAGTAACTTTGAAGCACAGCTAATCGATGTTACTTCACTTTTAAGTCACAAATGGTAAGAAAGAGTCACAGTCACTAAGGTGAACCTAAATGTCATATCTTTCATTAGTCTCATTATTACTTTCAAATGAAGGTCATTTAGTAACTGCTCTGAGAAGTCACTGTGGCTTATACTTTGTGACGAGTCCCCATGTGAAAGTGCAATGAAATTATCTTCAGATTATCTTCAGATCGTGTGATTCTCATTTGAGCGTCATTTGGTGACTCTCTTTCGAAATCGTCATGCGATTTGCATTTTGATAAACAACCAAATAACGTCTCAACGAATTCACATGATGAGTCTCAGGTGACAGATTTTTGGAGACTCTTCTAAGCAGTCACTATGAGTGCTGAAGTCAGAAAATGGAGTCATTTTGTTGTCACTCTGTGGCTCGTCATAAAACAACTATCATGGTGATTTTACAACAGAGTTTACAAATGACGGTCACGTGAGGCTGGGGACTTGTCACAAAGAAACACGGTGTTTGCTTAGTGGAATCCCCAAAGGATGTTTGCATGAGATAATGAGACAAATGAAAGAAACCGTATTTTAGGTGACTGTAGTGACTGTGAAGTAGCCATCTGTAACATGAAAGTGGCGTCACATTGACTAGCAGTGCTGTAGGTATAGTACCTATTTCCTGCACTTTTGTTTACATATTTTTTTAAATACTTATGAATAACAAAATTGGCATTTTATTTTTGTTCGTATAAGTGTACTGATATATTTAAGTAAACATTCGTAATGTATGTTTAATGAAATTATACCAGAAAAGATTAACTGTAAAGTAATAAAATATTCGAGCACAGACTTTTAACTATTTAAAACGAATAATATATAAGAAAATGTAATTAATGCATTTAGAGAAGTCAAATTTTATTACAGAACTTTTTTTTTCAAAATCAAATTAATGTAACCCAACCAAATTTCATTTCTGTTTTTTTTTTTTTTTTTTACAATGTAAAATCCATTCATAGAAATTTGTTCCATACTTCTCATTTGAATTAATAACGTGTTTTTCGAAAATTTATTTCCTCGAAAGAACTTAAATTAATTCCATTTTAAATAACTTAGCATTACATCAAAGTAATTCGATAATATTTCCCGCTATTTTTCCCCGTATGATTAGCATTGGAAACTATTTCAAGTTAATTGAAATGGGACATCAATCGAAATTCAGATTGAATAAAGAAATAATCTCCCATCACATCGAGGAATCTTTGCTTGCAATTGAATTCCATCTTGTAATCACTTGATATAAAAGGTGGCGAATGAAACTGTCACAATTTAATGGGAGATTACATGTGATTCAGAATTTAAATTAGATTCTATAGTATCCTTAAATGATAATATTAAAATATTGAGAGTTTTAAAATTAAAAGTAAAATAGAAGAAATTTTAACGAGCAAGAAGTTGGTTAGGAAAATTTACACATGGACAGACATTTAAAAAAAAGAGTTTTTTCTTTTTTGTAAACGGGTATTTAATTTAAAGTAAAAATGTATTCGCTTATTATGTAGCGTTTAAAGACTAAAATCAGTTTATAAAAATTTCCATTGTTCACGGTGTAAAGTTATATATCAACGTATAAATTTCCCTTATAGTACTTAATGTCGGAACTTTCCTTTTAAAACATTGAAATTAATATAACAATAATTTTATAGACATCAAATTCCATTCACTTTAAGTAATTTCAGTTTTTTTTTCACAACAAGCACCTATACAACTAAGCATATGTGTATATTTATACCTATCTTTATACTATATATTATAATTTTAATCGAATAAGCATAACATGGAGTTAATTTAATTCATGCGCGATTATTTCCCCATTTCTAAAAAAATAAATAATCTAAATTTGTTCAATGCATGTAGAGACATAATTATATAAGAAAATCCCTTATTATCATTAAAGTAAAAAATGTATTTTCTTAAAGATATAACAGTACACAAAAAAGTTTATAAATACCTTTTAATGAATTGATCCAAGACATTTTCCAGATCAATAATGATAAATAAATTATTTTTGAGAAACCTTTTGAAATCTGACACCATAAACAAAAAACACCAAATCACATGTATAATGTAAACATGTGCTTTAAATTGGTCAACTGTAAACATGAAAATTATTTTATCACAGTGATTTTTTAATGTGTAAAGCATCTCCCGTCAAATTGAAGGTAGCTCAAAGGAGGCTAATACATTGTACTTGTTCTCGCTCCGCATATAGTTTTCTATCAGTTCTCTGATAATGGGTGGGAAATAAAGCATAGCATAGAGCCTTTGCAAATTAATTTTATGAATAGTAAAATATTTTATCCATCAAGATTTTATTTCCGATCCGAGAATCAAAAGAAATCTATAAGTAAATGAAAGCTAAAGAAATCTAATAGCAGCGAGAGCATATTCAATAAATCAGCCTCATTTGAGTTACCTAAAATTTGGAGAGAGATGCTTCACAGATTAAAAAAAGCGATAAGGTAAAATAATTTTCACATTTGTGGTTGACCATTATACAATTATTATACCATATTATGACCATTGCAGTTCATTATACATGTGATTTTGTGGGTTTTGTTCATCAAGCTTATTTTCAAACATTTTTGCAAAAATAGTTTTCTTATCATCATGGATCTTGGAAATGTTGCCGACTTAGCGTATGAAACTTCCTGATCTATTTATTAAAAGGTATTTATAAGCCTTTATGTCTACTGTTATCACTTTAAGTTAATACATTTTTACTTTGCATGTATAGAGTTCAATTTTTATTATCTAAATATTATTTTCAACATCAAAATAAAGTATCACAATCCAATTTCAGTTTCTTAAAAAAAAAAAAATTAATTCTATTCAAAGTAGCTATAAAATAATAAATATAAAACACATTTTAGCAAAACATTTTGAAATCTGACACCATAAACAAAAAACACCAAATCACATGTATAATGTAAACATGTGCTTTAAATTGGTCAACTGTAAACATGAAAATTATTTTATCACAGTGCCTGCATCGTAATGTATGTTTAATGAAATTATACCAGGAAAGATTAACAGTTTAGTAGTTGATTAATTATTGAAATCGGACATCAATTGAAATTCAGATTGAATAAAGAAATAATCTCCCATCACATCGAGGAATCTTTGCGTGCAATTGAATTCCATCTTGTAATCACTTGATATAAAAGGTGGCGAATGAAACTGTCACAATTTAATGGGAGATTACATGTGATTCAGAATTTAAATTAGATTCTATACTATCCTTCGGTCAACTTTACATTTGTGCATTTCTAAAAAAATAAAGGACATGGTGGCTCGTTAAAATTCATTTCAAGTTAATTGAAATTGGACGTCAATTGAAATTCAGAATAATTAAAAAAATATTCTCCCATCATATCGAGAAATTTTTGCTTGCAATTTAATTTCATCTTGTAATCATCTGATTTAAGAGGGGGTGAATCAAAACGTCATAATTTAATGGGATATTTCATGTGATTCATGATTTTAATTAGATTTTAATATTCTTAAATGATATCATTAAAATATTTAAAGTTTAAAAAGTAAAAGTAAAACAGAAGAAATTTTAAAAAGCTTGAAGTTATCTAGAAAATTTACATATGGCAGATATTTAAAAAAATGAGTAATATTTCCTTAAATTGTAAATGAGTATATTATTTAACAAAAAAAATATTCGCATGAAGTAGATCTTAAAGATTTGAAATCATATCAAGAAAATCTGCATTATTCACAGTCTTTTTTTCTTTCATCACAAATACATACAACTAAGCATATATACATATATAAATCATGAGAGACGGTAGTTTCTCGAGTGACGCAGCAAAAACCAGAAACCGAAAGCCCAAAATATATTTATACCTATCATTGTATACTTTATGCTTATAAAATGTAACCGATCAAATCATAACATAAAGTTAATGTAATTCATGCTCGATTTTTTATTCATTTCAGAATCATATAATCTATAACAAAATGGAACTTGCAGAGAAAGCAGAGAACATTGTTCTATTTTTCCCATTTCAGTTCATAATTTTGTCATGTTTTCCGACAATTTATTTTTCGAATGCGGTGAAATAAATTCCTTTCAACATAACTTTGAATTACATCAAAGTAATCGGATAACATTCTCCGTTTTTCCCCTATTCCTATGATTAATATAAGTATCCATTTCAAATTAACTGAAATAGGATGTCAATCGAAATTCAGATTGGATAAAAAATAATCTCCCATCAAATCAAGGATTTTTTCTTGCAACTTAATTTAATCTTGTAATCGTATGATTTAAGAAGTGGTAAATGAAAATGTCACAATTTACCAGGCGAGTGTATGTGATCCATAGTTTAAATTTGAATTCTTAAATGATGTGACTCAAGGTATTTGAAGTTTTTAAAAATTAAAATTCAAACATTTATTGAAAAATGTTTTTAAAAATGGGCAGATATTAAAAAGATGTATTTGTTTTGTTTTTTTAACTTGTACTGTGTATATTCTCTAATCAAGAAATATTTCCATGTGAAAATAGCTATTAAAACTTTGAAATCAAATCTTAGAAATTTTCATTATTCACGGTCTAATCTAATAGATGAACAGATTTATTTCCCTTATATTACCCGTTTTTTGGATGTTTTAATGCTGGAACTTTTTTTTCAGTACAATGAAAATTTCATGAAATAATTACTACAGCCTTCAAATGTTGCACACTTTCAATCGTGTCAAGTTTTTTTTTTCCAACACAAACTAAACAATTAAGCATTATACATAGGAATATTAATACCTGTCTTTATATTGTATATTTATAATAGTAATACAATTAATCATAACATAAAGTCCATATTTACTTATTTAAAACACATGTAATTAATGACAAAATATATTTAGTACATTTAGAGATTTCATATTTCACGAGCTCTCAGGCAACCCTATATGTATTGCATTGACGGCCAATTTGCGTTGAGGTCTTTTAATTATTTTGGGGGAAAAGAAGTATAATTTTATTAGATACTTAAAAAATATTAATTTGATTAAATATTAAATTTTATGTAAGAAATCATATTGCATTATAAACATTTCTCAATAAAATTACTCATTTTAAATCACATCTTTGTCGGAAACATTTCGGTTTCTGAAGATGTGATATTAACTTCCAGATTTGAAGGATTGAAAATTGAGTCATTTTGATGAACATACAAAAATTTCAGTGATATTAAAATGAATGCTTAAAAGAATATCATCTTTACTCTATAACAATTCACTTTTAGCGAGTTTCCTTTCAATAACATTCAACCGGCCATCATTCAGACATAACTACCTCACCTAACCTACTATTTCCCCCTCAAATGCAATTATTGTGAATAGCGAGTCCTTAGAATAAACTGATTCGCGAAATTATCCCACACGAACCCGACGTGAATTTTTGCTTGCACATTAACCACTGCCACAGTGGTTAATGTAGCGTCGGGTTCCTGTTGGGGAGTTTCTACAATATGCTTTCGAATGTTTTTGCATTTGATTTATGCACAGTTTTAATTCAGCTTTCTTGGGACTGTGATATACTGGTTAATGTGACGTCGGGTTCGTCTGGGGGAGTGTTTGCAATATACTTTCGAATGTTTTTGCATTTGATTTATGCACAGTTTTAATTCAGTTTTCTTGGGACTGTGATATACTGGTTAATGTTGCGTCGTATTCGTGTGGGGAGTGTTTGCAATATGCTTTCAAACGTTTTTGCATTTGATTTATGCACAGTGTTAATTCAGCTTTCTTGGGATTGTGGTATACTGGTTAACGTGGCCTCGTGTTCGTGTGGGGGAATGTTTGCAATATGTTTTCGAATGATTTTGCATATGATTTATGCACAGTTTTAATTCAGCTTTCTTGGGACTGTGATATACTGGTTAATGTGGCGTCAGGTTCATGAGAGAGAGTGTTTACAATATGCTTTCGAATGTTTTTACATTTGATTTATGCACAGTTTTAAATCAGCTTTCTTGGGACTGTGATATACTGGTTAATGTGGCGTCGGGTTCGCGTGAATGAGTGTTTGCAACATGCTTTCGAATGTTTTTGCATTTGATTTTTGCATTGCGACATTCTGGCAGAAACCCACTGCCACTTTTGCACTATTTTATCTTGCATAATTTTCTTTCTGTAACATGACTGTTACTTTTATATTATGCCCACTGCCATAAGGCCGCAGGCTTTTAGTGTAGTTATCTTGCTCTGGTTTGATTTGCTAAAAATTTCCTTTGATATTTTGCTGTTTTTCACTAGTTAATGTTTAAATATGTTTTGGAATTCTGATTCTACCAAATACTTCCATATTATGATGTACTATATATATATATATATATATTCATAAATTGACATTTGAACGTAAGGTGGTTTTGAGGTCTGGGGTTATAGTTGTTGAAAATATTTTACGGAATTGCTTCCCTCCGAACGGCTGCAATAGGTAGATTTTTACTTTTTGTAATGAAAACTACCTAATAATTGATAATGTAAATTTTATTTCAAAATAAAATTAAAGCACAACAAGAAAGTTTCATTTTTTAAAACAGTTAAAATTCTGTTTAAAGCTATCTATTCAGTAACGAAAAGTATAAAATAACTTATTTAATGCTGTAAGATGATATAAAAAATTATTTAGTGTATTTATCAAATTCAAATTTTATTGTTTAAATATTTTTTCATAATCTTATTTCATATCTTTAAATAGTTTAAATTCCATTCGCAGAAAGTTGTTCGATATTTTTCATTTCTGTTAATAATTCCATCATGTTTTTCAAAAAATAATTTCATCGAATGAGCTTAAATTAATTCCCTCTCACATAACATTGCATTACATTAGAGTAATTGGATAATATCCCCCGCTATTTTTTCCTGTAATTAGCATAAGAATATATTTCAACTTAATTGAAATCGGACGTCAGTCGGAATTCAAATTAAATAAAGAAATAATCTCCCATCACAACGAGAAATTTTTGCTTGCAATGTAAGTACATCTTGTAATTGTCTGATATATAAGGTGGTGAATGAAACTGTCACAATTTAATGGGAGATTATATGTGATCCAAGACTTAAATTAGATTTCAGTATTCTGAAATGATATCATTAAATTATTTGAAGTTTTAAGATTAAAAGTAAAAGAGGATAAGTTTTAATGATGAAGAATTTATCTAGAAAATTTATGTGAGAAGGATATTTAAAGAAATTATTTTTTTAGAACATAAATGGGTATTTTATTAACAGACATATTGTGATATGATGTACCTTTTAAAGCTTTGAAATCAGACCATTGAAATTTGCATTATTTGCAGTCATTTTTCCCCGCCATACACATATATAGCTAAGCATATTACATATATAAATAGATTTATACCTATCATTATACTGTATATTTTAAAAAATTTATTGACCAAATCATAACAGAAAGTTGACACAATTCATGCTATATTATTTCCCTATTTAAGAAACATATAATCTAAAACAAATGTATTTAATGCAATAGGCAATTTCAAATATTATTATTGAAATATTATTTTTAAAATCAAATTAAAGCATCAGAATCATATTTCAGATTTTTTAAACAATTTAAATTCTACCCTTTGAAATAATTTTTTATTTCGCATTTTGGTTTCTAATTTCACAATGTTTTCCAAAAATTTATATCACCGAGCTGAAATTATTTTCTTTTTCCATTAACTTTGAATTACATAAAAATAATAGGATTATATTCTCCGCTATTTTTCCAGTGATTAACATAAGAATATATTTCAAATTAATTGAAGTAGGGTGTCAATCAAAATTAAGATTAATAAAGAAATATTCTCGCATCACATCGAGACATTTTTGCTTGCAATTTAATGTCATCGTGCAATCATCTAATTAAAGAGATTTCAAATGAAACTGTCACAATTTAATAAGATATTATATGTGATCTAATGATTAAATTAAATTCTAATATTCCTAAATAATACGATTCAAAATACTGATTAAAAAATGCAAGATTGTCTAACGAATGAGGATTTATTTAGAAAATTTACAAAAAGGGATTTAAAAGAATTATGCATTTTTTATATTAAATAAATAAAAAAAAAAATAATCCATAAAAGTTGCTATGATTTAGATACTTATAAATTAAAAGAAGAAAATGTTACAAATGGTGCGAAAGTTAATCAGGCAATATAATTTTGAAGAGTTGTGTATTTCACGTAATAAATGAACAATTTTATTTTCCGAATTACTAATATTTTTGAATGTTTTATGTGTGGAATATTTCTTTAACTAAATTAAAAATTCTATAGTCTTTATATTATGGCAAAAAATTGTATTTCGCTTAGCTGAAAATTTTATTTTTATTTTTGACTACATTTAAAAATGTCTATCACGGTATAAATACAACTTTATACTGTATATTTTGTAAACTTAATCGAATAAACCTTAACTGTGAATTAGTCAAATTTCTCTTTCTTTGCTCCGTTGTTTAAAAACTTCAATGTTTAACCTTTCACAACATTCATTTATTGTATTTAGCGAATACAAATTTTATTGGTGAAATAACGTTTTAAAAATTATAATTAGTGCATAATATTCGAATTTCTTCTCATCGTCAAACAAATTCAATTTGATAAACGAGTTTTTCCATGTTTTCACGTACAGTTCATAATTTTTTTCACGTTTTCCGAAAATTTGTTTCATGGAATGAGCTTGAATAAATTCCTTTAAAAAATAACTTTGCATTACATCAAAGTAATTGGATAATATCCCTCGTTTTTTCCCTATGATTAGCATAAGAATTCATTTCGAATTAAATGAAATAGTATGTCAATCAATATTCAGATTTAATAATAAATAATCTTCCATCACATCGACGAATTTTTACTTGCAATTTAATTTCATTTTGAAATCGTCTGATTTAAGAGGTGGTGAAAGAAATAGTGAAAATTTAAAGAGAGAGTAAATGTAATTCGCGTTTCAAGTTAGATTTTAGAATTCTTAAATGATCTGACAGAAACCATCTGAAGTTTTAAATTAAAAGTAAATTCGAAGAACCTCTAACGGAAGAATATATTAATTAAATGTGCAAATGGGCAGATATTTAAAAGATTTCGTCTATAAAAACATAATAATAAATATACGGATGTACTAGAAATATTTTGCTATAATGCAGCTTTTAAAATTTCGAAGTCAGATCATCGAAAATTTCATAAATCGGAGTTTAAAGAAGTAAATTATAATTTATTTCCTGTATTGTACCACTTTTTCAGATTTTTGAATGGTGGAATTTTTCTTTCTTTTCAGAGATATTTTTTTGGATTGAATATTATACCCAACATATTTAGTAAAATTTAATTTTTTCATTTTTTTTCACTAACACGCATCTTTATAATTAACCCTATATATATTTATACCTATCTTTACAATGTATATTTACAGAGATTAATCGAACAACGCCTAATATTAAGTTAATCATATTCACGTATAGTGATTTACCAATAAAAAAGTTAAAATTTATGACAAAATTTATATAGTGCAGTTAGTTAATTCATGTTTTGTTAATTAAATATTATTTTCAAAATCAAATCAATATATCATAATCAAATTTGAGAATTAAACAATTTATATTTCGAAATTAATTTCATAAATATAATCATGTGTTTTATAAATTTATTTAATCAAATAAGGTTAATTATTTCCCCTTTACATAACTTTGCGTTATGTGAAAGCAATTGGATAATATTCCTCGTTATTTTTTTCATAGTATTAGTATAGCAATTCAATTTGTATTAACATATCCATTTAAAGAAATTTATCTGATGTTAATTGGATGAAATGGATGCTGTTTACAGGTTCTCCATTTTCCCCTAAATAACACTAATAAAAAAAAACTTTGTCTATGCTGTAGGTACTTAAACTGAAGTCAGATCATAGAAATTTGCTTTACAAATAAGACAAAATAGTAAATTAAAAACATTTCAACATATATTGCCAAGTCTTTATGGATTATTAAAGGTCTGGAAATTTTCTCTCGTTGTAATGAAATGTTCATAGAATTAGTCTGCTTTTTTCCGAGTACAAATATATTATTATAAATATTTGAATTGTATTATCTATTTTTAAAATTAAATTCTTGTGTAAAGAATATAAATTCAACCTTCTCTACACCGCTAGTGGTGCACGCCCGCATGCATATCTTAATTTGACAATGAAAGAATTTAGACGTTCTTAAATAGTTAGTGATAGTTAGTTCTTAGATAGTTAGACGTTAGTGGATTAAATAAGGAAATTCCACTTAAAAGTAGAAGGATTTAATATTTAAAGACGAAAGACTATTTATCTCCATAGCAATTTGACAAATTACAGAAAACATGGTCATATTTATTTCAACTTAATAAAAATCATAATCACTCTTGTTCATGTAAGTTTGACTTCTTTTTTTAAGCACTTTTTACCGGCTTTTCAGGTACTGTTTTCTAATAATAGGTTTTACTCACACGTAGGATATTCGTTTTTACCCCAAGAAATCGAGAACTACAAAGCAAAATGTAAAAGTGCACTAATAAATGTTAGCAACTGTTTCAATATAAAAAATAAATCGTTACTAAATACGATACACACAATCACTTAAAAACTTTAAATATGTTTCTTTTTAAGAATATTAAAAACTAGCAATGTTAAAACATATTTTATCAAAAAATTTAAATTTGATTCAGAGACGGTTGTTCTATGTTTTCAATTACAGATCATAATTTTGCCATGTTTTCCGAAAATTTCTTTCTTGGAATGAACGTGAATAAATTCCTTAACAAATAACTTTACATTACATCAAAGTATTTGATAATATTTCCTGTTGTTTCCCTCTTATTAGCATAAGAATTCATTTTGAATTAATTGAAATAGGTCGTCAATAAAAATTCAGACTGAATAATAAATGTCTCATCACATCGAAGAATTTTTCTTGCTGTATAATTTAATTTTGAAATTGTCTGATTTAAGAGGTGGTGAAAGAAACAATGAAAATTTAAAGAGAGATTGTATGTAATTCGGGGATAAAGTTAGATTCTAGTATTCTTAAATGATCTGACAGAATCCATTTGAAGTTTTAAATTAAAAATAAGATCGAAGAACCTCTAACGGAAGAATATATTAATAAAATTTGCAAATCGCAAGATATTAAAAAGATTTCGGGTTTTTTTTTTTTTTTTTAATAATTATAAAGATGCACTAGAAATACTTTGCTATAACGCAGCTTTTAAAATTTTAAAGTTAGATCATAGAAATGTTCATAAATCGGAGTTTAAAGAAGTAAATGCTAATTTATTTCCTGTATAGTACAACTTTTTCAGATTGTTGAATGATGGCAATTTTCTTTTGTTGCAGATAAATTGTTTTGCATTGAATATTATAGCTAACATATTTAGTAAAATTTAAGTATTTCAGTGTTTTGAGTAACATGCATCTTTATAATTAACCATTTATATATTTATACCTGTCTTTACAATTTATATTTACAGAAGTTAATCGAAGAACGCCTAATATTAAATTAATCATATTCACATGCAGTATTTTCCCTACAAAAAAAAAAAAAAAAAAAAAAATATCTATGACAAAATATTTATAATGCAGTTAGTTAACTCATGTTTTGTACATTAAATATTATTTTCAAAATTAAATTAATGCATCACAATCAAATTTAAATTTTTAAACAATTTATATTTCCAATTTCATTTAGTAAATGTCATCATGTTTTTATAAAAATGTATTTCATCAAATGAGCTTAATTAATTTCCCTTCACATAACTTTGTATTATATGAAAGTAGTTGGATAATATTCCTCGTTATTGTTTCATATTTTTAGCATAACAATCCATTTTAAGTTAACCTATTCATTTAAATAAATTTATCTGATGTTAATGAGATGAAATGGATGCTGTTTACGAGTTTTACATTTTCCTCTAAATAACACCAATAAAAAAAAATTCTATGTCGTAGATGCTTAAACTGAAGTCAGATCATAGAAATTTGCTTTATAAAGAAAGGACAAAATCGAAAATGAAAAGCATTTCCCCGTATATTGCCAGTTTTTATAGCTTTTTAAATGTCTGGGGATTTTTCTCGTTACAATGAAATGTTCATAGAATTAAACGGCTTTTTTCCTGAAACAAAAATTTTATTTTAAATATTTGAATTTATTATTATATTTTTAAAATCAAATTCTTATTTAGAAAATGTAAACTCAACCGGTCTTACCATCCCCTCCCCCCCCCCCAGTAGTGCAAGCCCGCAAGCATATCTTAATTTGAGAATGAAAGAATTTTCACGTTCTTTTGAAACAGATCAATATAGTTTATTTTAAAGTCTTATTAAAAAGGCTTAAATAATAAAATTCCATCAAAAGTTAAAGTATTTAATATTTAAAGACGAAAGACTATTTTTATTTTCACTGCAATTTGAGAAATTACAAAAAGAGGGTCACATTCCTTTCAACTTAAGAAAAATCATAAACACTCTTGTCCATGTAGAATTGACTGTTTTTTAAGCACTTCTTATCGACTCTTCAGGTACTGCTTTCAAATACTCGGTCTTGATCACACGTAGGATAGCCGGTTTTACCCAAAGAAATCGAGGATTATACAGCAATACGTAAAAGTGCACTTTTAAATAATAGCAACTCTTTCAATACAAAAAATAAGTTGATATTAAATACGATACACACAATCATTTAAAAACTTTAAATATGTTCATTTTTAAGAATATTAAAAACTAGCAATTATTAAAAAAAAATTATCAAACAGTTTAAATTTAATTCAGAGACATTTGTTCTATGTTTTCAATTTCAGTTTATAAATTTGCCATGTTTTCCAAAAATGTAGCTCTTGGAATAAGCACCATTATATTCCTTAAGAAATACTTTTCATTACATCAACTTAATTGGATAATATTCTAATTTTCACCTATGATTAACATAAGAATTCATTTCAAATTAAATGAAATAGAAGTCAATCGAAATTCAGATTGAATAATAAAAAATCTCACATCACATCGAATAAAATTTCTTGCTATTTAATTTCATTTTGAAATCCTCTGATATGAGAGGTGGTGAAAGAAACAGTGAAAATTTAAGGAGAGATCATATGTAATTCGTGGTTCAAGTTAGATTCTAAAATTCTTAAATGATCTGATAGAAACCATTTGAAGTTTTAAATTGAAATTAAATTCAAAGAACTTCTAACGGAAGAATTTATTGAAATAATTTGCAAATGGGCAGATATTAAAAGAATTCTTCTTTAAAATAATAATACTAAATATACTGATGCACGAGAAATACTTTGCTATAATGTGGGTGGTAAAATTTTGAAGTCAGATCATAGAAATTTTCATAAATCGGACTTTAAAGAAGTAAATGATAATTTATTTCCTGTAAAGTACCACGTTTTCAGATTTTTTAATGACGGAATTTTTCTTTCTTTCGAGAGAAATTTTCTTGGATTGAATATTAAAGCCAACATATTTTGTAAAATTTATGTCTTTCAGTTTTTCACTAACAGCTTCTTTATAATAACCCATATGTATACTTATACCTATCTTTACAATGCATATTTACAGAGGTTTATCGAACAACGCCTAATATTAAATTAATCATATTCACGTGCAGCATTTTCCGTATAAAAAAATAATATCTCTGACAAAATTTATATAATGCAATTAGTTAATTCATGTTTTGTTAATTAAATATTGTTTTCAAGATGCAATTAATGCGTCATAATCAAAATTGAGTTTTTAAACGCTTTATTATTCCGAAATTAATTTCATAAATTTGATAAGGTTTTTTTACAAATTTATTTCATCACATTAAAATGAGGTTAATTAATTTCACTTCACATAACTTTGCATTATGTGAAAGTGTTAATGTTTCCCTACAAAAAAAAATAATATCTATGACAAAATATGTAAAATGCAGCTAGTTAATTCATGTTTTGTTAATTAAATATTATTTTCAAAATCAAATTAATGCATCCCAATCAAATTTGAATTTTTAAACAATTTATATTTCCAATTTCATTTAGTAAATTTCACCATGTTTTTGAAAAATTTATTTCATCAAATGAGCTTAATTAATTTCCCTTCACATAACTTTGCATTATATGAAAGTAATTGGATATTATTACTCGTTATTTTTTCGTAGTATTAGTGTAGCTATCCATTTTATGTTAACATATCCATTTAAAGGAATTTATGTGATGTTAATTTGATGAAATGGATGCTGTTTACAGGTTTTCCATTTCCCCCTAAATAACACTAATAAAAAAACATTTATTGTGCCGTAGGTGCTTAAACTGAAATCATATTATTGAAATTTGCTTTATAAAGAGGACAAAATAGTAAATGAAAAACATTTTCCTGTATATTCCCAAGTTTTATGGATTTTTAAATCACTGAGAAATTTATCTTGTTGCAATGAAATGTTCACAGAATTAGTCCGTTTTTTTCCTAGCACAAAAATATTATTATAACTATTTGAATTTATCATTATATTTTTTTAATTAAATTCTTATGTAGAAGATGTAAACTCATCCTTCCCTACACCACCAGTGGTGCAAGTCCACATGCATATCTTAATTTGAGAATGTAAGAATTTAGACGTTCTTTTGAAACAGATCAAAATATTTCATTTTAAAGCCTTATTAAAGGATATTAAATAAGAAAAATCCATTTAAAAGTCAAAGTATGTAATATTTAAAGACCAAAGACTATTTATCTTCATTGCAAATTTGAGAAATTTCAGAAAAGATTGTCACATTTCTTTCTACTTAAGAAAAATTTCAATCACTCTTGTAGATGCAGGTTTGACTGTTTTTTAAACACCCTTTATCAGCTCTAAAGGCACTTTTTTCAATAATCCGTCTTAATCACATGTAGGATATCCGATTTTACCCCAAGGAATCCAGGATTATACAGCAAAACGTTAAAGTGCACGTTATAAATGTTAGCAACTTTTTCAATATAAAAAACGAACACACAATCACTTAAGAACTTTAAATATATTTATTTTTAAGAATAGTATTAAAAACTAGCGCACATTAAAACATTTTTTATCAAACAATTTAAATTTTATTCAGAGACAGTTTTTCTACGTTTTCCGAAAATGTCTTTCTAGTAATAAACGTGAATAAATTCTTTAACAAATAACTTTACATTACATCAAAGTAATTGATAATATTTCCCGTTTTTTCTCTATGATTAGTATAAGAATTCATTTCGAATTCTATGAAATAGGACGTCAATCGAAATTCATATTGAATAATAAAAAATCTCCCATTACATCGAAGAAAATTTTTTACTATTAGGTAGCTTTCAATACAAAAAAGTATAAAGCTACCTATTGCAGCCGTTCGGAGGAAAGCAGTTCCAGAAAATTTCGATATATTTTCACCGATCATGACCCCCAGACACCAAAACCACCCTCCGTTCAAAGGTTGATTTATATATATATATATATATATATATATATATAAATCTGACCTATGTCATACGATAACGCCCGTATTTATGAATCGATTTTGATGAAACTAATTGCATGTATTAAGGTCACTAATGTCTCAACCGAGTTCGTTGGCCAGCTTGGTCCGCCATTTTGTTTCAAGATGGCGGCCATTTAAAAATTTAAAACTAAAATAAATATACAAAAAAAATAAAAATTCAAATTTATTTTTTAATTACGTGTTAGGCCTTGATACAAGGATTCCAGAGCATTTTTTGGTTTACCTCTATCTTAAAAAATGGCTGAGATAGAGCAGTTTGAAATTCTAGGGTGGCTGACATTTTGAAACAAAACAGCACATTAACGCGATTACTCGCAAATTATTTTCTTTCATTGTTGTAATAATTTTCCCAATCATACGCATAAAACTATATATTCATATCCGTTAGCGCCAAATTCTCGCCAAAATTGGCGACATTTGGCGAAATATGCCAAATTTGACGAAATATCGCCAAATTTGGCGACCAAAATAAGTCTTCATAAATAAAGCCAATTTGGCTATTGCTCAATAATTTGGCGAATTTCTTATTCAAATTCAGTATTAACGAATCTTTTGTAAACGTTTCTTTGCATTTTAGCTTGCTGTTTTCGTGTAACATTAGCTAAAATTTTAAAACGAAGATATAGGAAAGCTACCTTTTCCTCCCGGTACAGGCCGGAAGGACTTTTTAATTTCAATTTGAAATCGTCTGATTTAAAAGGTGGTGAATGAAACAGTGAAAATGTAAAGAGAGATCATATGTAATTCGCGGTTCAAGTTAGATTCTAGAATTCTTAAATTATCTGACAGAAACTATTTGAAGCTTTAATTTAAAAGTAAATTTAAAGGACCTCTAACGGAAGAATATATTGATAAAATTTTCAAATGGGCAGATATTTAAAAGATTTCGTCTTTTAAAAATTAATAAGAAATATACGGATTCACTAGAAATACTTTGCTATAATGCAGGTTTTTAAATTTTGAAGACAGATCATAGAAATTTTCATAAATCAGAGTTTAAAGAAGTAAATGATAATATATTTCCTGTAAAGTACCACTTTTTCAGATTTTTGAATGATGAAATTTTTCTTTCTTTCCAGAGAAATTTTCTTGGATTGAATATTATAGCCAACATATTTAGTCAAATTTAATTTTTTCAGTTTTTTTTTTCACTAACACGCATCTTTATAATTAACTATATTTATATTTATACCTATCTTTACAATTCATATCTACAGAGGTTAATCGAAGAACTCTTATGTTAAGTTAATCATATTCACGTGCCGTATTTTCCCTACAAAAAAAAAATAATATCTGTGACAAAATTTTTATAATTCAGTTAGTTAATTCATGTTTTGGTAATTAAATATTACTTTCAAAATTAAATTAATGCATCACAATCAAATTTGAATTTTAAAACAATTTATATTTCTAATTTCAGTTAATAAATTTTCTCGTGGTTTGGAAAATTGTATTTCATCATATGAGTTTAATTAATTTCCCTTCACATAACTTAGCATTATATGAAAGTAATTGGATAATATTTCCCGTTATTCTTTCATAGTTTTACCATAACAATCCATTTTAAGTTAACATATCCATTTAAAGGAATTTATCTGAGGTTAATTAGATGAAATGGATGCTGTTTACAGGTTTTCCATTTTCCCCTTTATAACACTAATAAATAAAAAAAAATCTTTGCCGTAGATGCTTAAACTTAAGTCAAATCATAGAGATTTGCTTTATAAAAAAAGGCCAAATAATAAATGAAAAACATTTCTCTGTATATTGCCAGTCTTTATGGATTATTAAATGTCTGGGAATTTTCTATCGTTGCAATGAAATGTTCAAAGAATTAGTCTGCTTCCTTTCTACCCCAAAAATATCATTATAAATATTTGAATTGATTATTATATTTTTTAAAAGTAAATTTCCATCTAGAAAATGTAAAATCATCCTTCCCTATACCGCCAGTGGTCGAAGGATTTAATATTTAAATACCAAAGACCATTTATCTTCATTGCAATTAGAGAAATTTCAGAAAAGAGCGTCATATTTAAATCAATTAAAAAAATCATAATCACTCTTGTCATGTAAGTTTGACTGCTTTTGGAAGCACTTTTTACCGGCTCTTCAGGTACTATTTTCTAATATTCAGTCTTAATCACACGTATAATATCCGGTTTTACCCCAAGAAATCGAGTATTATAAAGCAAAATGTAAAAGTGCACTTATGAATGTTAGCACGTGTTTCAATATAAAAAATAAATTATTTTTAAATACGATGTACAAAATCATTTAAAAACTTTAAATGTGTTTCTTTTCAAGAATATTACAAAATAGCAAACATTAAATAAAATCTTATCAAACAATTTAAATTTGATTCAGAAACAGTTGTTCTTTGTTTTAAATTTCAGTTCATAACTTTACCATGTTCTCGGAAAATATATTTCTTGGAATGAGCGTCAATAAATTACTTAACAAAAAACTGTGCATTACATCAAAGTAATTGGATAATATTGCTCGTTTTTTCCCTATAATTAGCATAAGAATTTATTTCGATTTAAATGGATCAGGACGTCAATCGAAATACAGATTGAATAAGAAAAAATCTCACATCACATCGAAGAAAATTTCTTACTATTTAATTTCATTTTGAAATTGTCTGATTTAAGAGATCGTGAAAGAATCAGTGAAAATTTAAAGAGAGATTATATGTAATTCGCGGTTCAAGTTAGATTCTAGAATTCTTAAATGATCTGACAGAAACCATTTGATGTTTTAAATTAAAAGTATATTCGAAGAACCTTTAACGGAAGAATATATTGATAAAATTAGCAAACGTCCAGTTATTTAAAAGATTTCGTTTTTTTCTTCTTTTTATTAATTATACGGATGCACTACTAGAAATGCCTCGCTATACAGCAACTTTTGAAATTTCACAGTTAGATCATCGACATTTTCATAAATCGGAGTTAAAGAAGTAAATGATTATTTTTTTCTTATATAGTACCACTTTTTCAGATTTTTGAATGATGAAATTTTTATTTCTTTTCAGAGACATTTTCATGGATTAAATATTATAGACAACATATTTAGTTAAATTTAGGTCTTCCAGTTTCTTTTTCACTAGTACGCATTTTTATAATTAACCATATGTATATATTTATCTTTACAATGTATCTTTACAGAAGTTAATCAAACAACGCCCAATATAAAGTTAATCATATTCAGGTGCATTCTTTTCCTTAAGAAAAAATAAACTCTATCACAAACATTTTATAATGCATATAGTTAATTCATTTTTGTTAATTAAATATTATTTCAAAAATCAAATTAATGCATCACAATCAAATTTGAATTTCTAGAATATATATTTCTAATTTTATTTCATAATTCCATCATGTTTTCCAAATAAAAATATTTCATCAAATGAACTTAATTGAATTCCATTCACATAACTTTGCATTACGAGAAAGTAATTTAGTAATATTTTTCTTTATTTTTTCATAATATTAACATTGCAATCCAGTTTAAGTTAACATATACATTTAAATAAATTTATCTGTTGTTAATTAGGGAAATAAATGCTGTTTAGAGGTTTCCCATTTTCCCCGAAATAACACTGATAAAAAAAACTTTCTATGCCGTATGTCCATAAACTGAAGTCGGAGCATACAAATTTGATTTATAAAGAGGTCAAAATAGTAAATGAAAAATATTTCCCCGTAAATTGGCAGTCTTTCTGGTTTATTAAATATCTGGGAATTTTCTATCATTGCAATTAAATGTTCATAGAATTAGTCTGCTTTTATTCTAGCCCAAAAGTATTATAAATATTTGATTATTACATTTTCACAATTAAATTCTTATCTATAACTCTTCCGGTCTTACCCACCTGCGGTTCAAGCCTGAATGCGTATCTTAATTTGGGAATGAAAAAAATTAGAAATTCTTTTGAAACAGATCAACATATTTTATTTTAAAGCCTTACTGAAAGGGCTTGAATAATAAAATTCCATTTAAAAGTCAAAGAATTTAATATTTAAAGATAAAAGACAAAAGACTATTTATCTTCATTGAAATTTGAGAAATTACAGAAAACAGGGTCATATTTATTTCAACTTAATAAAAATCATAATCACTCTTGTTCATGAAAGTTTGACTTCTTTTTTTAAGCACTTTTTACCGGCTTATCAGGTACTGTTTTCTAATAATCGGTATTACTCAAATGTAGGATACTCACATGTTTTGCAGCAAGAAATCGAGGATTATAAAGCAAAACGTAAACTGCACTTATAAATGTTAGCAACTATTTCAATATAAAAAATAAATAGTTGATAAATATGATACACAGAATCACATAAAGACTTTAAATATGTTCATTTTTGAGAATATTAAAAGTTAGTAAACATTAAAAAAAAAAACAGAAATACACAAATTCCAGTATGTGGATACCGTAATTGTAGTTTCTTGTTCTTGTCTTCAGTTAAGTATTTTAATCATTATCTACTAGAGGGCTGCTCAAATTGAATCAAACCTTACCTCACTTCCCCATACATACATAAATCTATAAATATATATCTATGTATCTCTCTCTCTCTCTCTGATATTTTATCTATTCTTTACGAGTTTTTCATTTCCAATTTTACTATTTCCAATTGTTTTCTGGTAATAATACAGTATACCTGTATGAATATACTGATCTTAGCATAAATGCCAGCTTCTTTAACATAAATGCCAGCTTCTTCCAAGCTTCTATGCTTGCTTCTAGCACTTATATAACTTATATAGCTTCTAAACTGTATCACAGAAATCGCAATTTTAGAACGTATTTTGTTCCTGCACACTTTCGAAATTCGAATTTCGAAATTTTTAAAAACTGATCTGGGGATGAATTTATGTCTCTGAAGTAAGAGCCATGTAAATTTGAAGTTTCTATTCCTAACAATTTCAGATAAATGCATAGTTTAGAAGGTTTTTAGAATGCTTCCTGATCATTTTGCCCTTTTAAATTTCGAATTGTTTGAAAAATCAGTTTTAAACAGCACTTGCATCTTAAAAATAACTACCATGCTAAATTTTTAGTTTCTAGCATAGCAGCATCACAAATATCCTAATTTTAGAACGTTTTTTGCTTTTGCACACTTTTAAATTTCGAATTTTGTAAAAACTGTGCTGTACAAACATTTACGTCTTAAACATGACAGATATGTCAGATTTTAAGTTTCTTTCCCTAACAATTTTGAATAAACTTCAATTAAGAACGTTTTCAGGTCATTTCACACCTTTAAATTTCGAATCTTTAATCAATTGTTCATACTGTTTATCTGTATCTTAAAAGTAACCACTATATAAAATTTCAAGTTTTTAACCCCGAATATATCCATCTAAATCGTAATTTAGAACGTTTTCCGATCATTTCATCCTTCAAATTTCGAATTTTTCAGAAACCGTTCTTAGCGAGCTCCTTAACATTTTAAACATAACCACCATGTCAATGTCATTTTCCAAGCGTCTTAAAAGTAGCAGGTACCTCCGATATCTCATAAATTACAATTTTAGAAAGTTTTTTTCTCCTGCATTTTTTAAATTAAGAATTTTTAGGAAAGTGTTCCGGGGCAGCATTTACATTTCTAGAGTAACAGCCACGCCAAATTTCAATATTCTGGGAATATAAGTTCCAGTTGAATCGTAATTTAGAACATTTTTAGAATATTTTTCGCTTATTTCCTTCTCCTATTTTATTAATTTAAAAAAAAAAGTTTTTACATCTTAAATGTAACCACCATGCCAAATTCCAGACTAACTGTATCCCATGAATCACAATATTTGAGTATTTTTTGCTCCTGCACTCATTTAAATTCCGAATTTTTAGAAAACTTTTCTAAGCCATTTTAAGTATTTGCATCTTAGAAGTAGCAGCCGTGTCAAATTTGAAGTTTCTATCCTTAATAATTTCATATAAATCGCAATTTATACACTTTTAGCGCTTTCACTCTTCGAAATTTCGATTTTTTTTCAACCGATCTTTAGGAGTATTTACATCTTAAAAGTAACCACCATGCCAAATTCCAGGCTTCTGTATTACACCGCCCCCTGAATATTAGGCCTGCGCGCTGAAAAAAATGACGGCTGTCGCTGGCGGAATCGTTTGTACAGTCCCTCGAACTTCAACACCAATAATATCTAAAAGTTATCTTTGACTTATTCCATCTCTGAAAAACAAGGCAAAGAAAACTTTTAGAAATTATTGGTGTGGAATTTCGAGGGACAGTTCAAACGCTGAAAATAAAATCGGCCTGCGACAGCCGCTATTGTTGTCAGCGCTCTGGCCTAGTATTCAGGGGGCGGTGTTTATTAACTGTATGACATAAATTGCAATTTTAGAACTCTTTTTGCTCCTTCACGCTTTTAGATTTCGAATTTTTAGGAAACTGCTGTAAGCGAGCATTTGCGTCTTAAAAGTAGCAGACATGTCAAACTTACAGTTTCTCTCTTTAACAATTCCATTGAAAGAAATCATAATTTAGAATATTTTTTGAACACTTTCTTCTCATTTCACACTTTTAAATTTCGAATTTTTTTAGAAATCATTCTTAGAGCACATTTATCTTAAATGTAAAAGCGATGCTAAATTTCAAGCTTCTAGTCCTTTGATGTAACAGAAAAATCGTAATTTAGAATGTTTTTTGCTTCAACACCCTTTTAAATTTCGATTTAAAAAAAAAACAATGTTGTGTGTACAGTTGCGTCTTAAAAAAACTGTCATGTCAAATTTCAAGTTTACTGAGAAAAATGGCAGTTTCAAATCTGAGTAAATCGATGTTTTCCTTTTGTTATGAAACTTTTTGTTTCAAATAGGACGACCCAATGCTTCCAATTTTGAAATATTAGAAATACTCTGAATATTGAAACATGGACATACTCAAAACTGAGCACATAGAAATCAGTTCATACTCATTATTGAAACTTTGACATACTCAAAACTGATTAGGATCACTTCAAACTCATTTTTGAAACATGGACATAATCAAAAATGAGCACATAGAAGTCAGTTTATATTCATTTTTGAAACATGAACATAATCAAAAATGAGCACATAGAAGTCAGTTTATATTCATTTTTGAAACATGGACATGCTCAAATATAAGCACATCATGTTTTATTCTTGAGTGTGTGTATGTTTTCAGAAATGAGTACATACCTGTTTCAAACTTGAGTAATTTTGATTCTGAGCCATTTTGACAATGCGACATACTCAGATTTGAGTCTTTTTTGCTCAGTTTTGAAAATGACGTTTTTAGAGTGTTTCTATCGTTAACAATTCCATAGAAATCATAATTTAGAACGTATTTAGGACGCTTTTCCCTCATTTCAATCTTTTAAATTGCGATTTTTTTAGAAGCTGTTCTTAGCGAGCATTCATATCTTATATGTGACCGCCATGATAAATTTCAAGTTTCTAGTCTTTTCAGAATCACAAAAACCGTAATTTAGAACGTTTTTTTTTTATCCTGCACCCTTTTAAATTTCAATAAAACAAAAAACACTGTTGTGTGTGCATTTGCGTCCTAAAAGTTTCAGCTACGTCAACTTTCGAGTTTATATCCTTAATAATTCCCCAGAAATCATAATTTAGAAAGCTTTCCGCTCATTGCAATTTTTAAAATTGATTTTAGGGAGCATTTTTATTTTTAAAGTAACCGTCATGCGAAATTTCAAGTTTCTAGTCTTTTCAGAATCGCAAAAACAGTAATTTAGAACTTTTTTTCTCATACACCTTTTAGAATTTTGATTTTTTTAAAAACATTGTTGTGTGCGCATTTGTGTGTTAAAAGTAGCAGCCAAATTTCAAATTTCTATCCTTAATAATTCCACACAAATTGTAATTTAGAACGTTTTTAAAACGCTTTTCCGTCATTTCATCCTGTTCAATTTCGAATATTTTTAGAATCTGTTCTTAGAGAGCATTTACATCTTATAAATAACTACTGTGGCAAATTTCATGTTTCTAGCTCCTTCGGTATCACACAAATCACAATTTTAGAAGGTTTTTCTCTCCTTCACTGCCCTGTTAGTAGTGCGTCTGACATAAAATCTAGCCTATGTTGGAGCAGCGTTTGCCACCATCACTTTTGAAATCGGTTCGCTTAGTTCCGGGTTGAGTTGGGTTGGGTTGATTATTGACGGCCAATTATCTACACTAGGGATATAGGCCCGGGGGGAGTGCCCTTCGTGGGGGTCTTTCTAAGAGAACCTAATCCGTATTTACGCATGGATAAATCCACGGCTCGAAGAAAACCACGAAAACTCCGAACGATTAGGCCGACGGGCGCGATTGGGATCGAACCAAGCACCTCCCGTCTACCAGCTTCGAGAGCACAACCTCTCAGCCACTGGTAGGGCTCGCTTAGTTCCGGAGATTACACCCTACAAACAAACAATCCCCCCCCCCCCAAAAAAAAAAAAAAAAAAAAGTTACTTCTTTATAATATCTACCCTATATATATAAAATCCTAATGAAACGAATTTGTGAAACGATTTTATGAAACGAATTTATGAAACGATTTTATGAAACGACTGATTAAACGACTGATTATGTTTCAGGGCTATTTTTAATAAAATATTAAACGCTTGATGGTGAAATCAATACCAATTGTCCATAAAAATCCGCAGATGTCAAAACTGGTAATAGAATTTTGAAATTGGAATTACTTTTCGAGATATTAATTTTTTTCTAATTTTAATGACATTTCTGTAATGATGGCAACTAATTACTCAGTTTTTTTGTGACAAAAAAGGGAAAAAATAAAAAAGGATTACGATAGGGATTATTGATTGATTTTTATTCGTCATTTTTAAATTGAAATTGAATTTATCTTTTATTTCAATCGATAATGAAGACAAGATTGTGATTAAATTATGTTTTTCACAAAAATTTGAAAAAAAAAATCACATTTCTATCGTCAGGATTCAATCGTCTGTCAGCATTTAATTTAATTTATAAACTGAAAATATTTTGAATAAATTCGTCCAAATGACGTCATTTATGTAAAAACGTCATTTATGTAAATACGTCATTTATGTAAATACGTCATTTATGTTTATACAATTTATTTAATATAAAGAAGCCATTTATCTATTTTTATGTACAAAAAGAGGTAAATTGAAAGACAATTATAAATAAATTGTATATATACATATAAATACATGTATAAACAAGCATAAAAGTTTGGTGCTTTTCCAGTATATGGGGCCTTGAAGAAACAGAGAAAATAGCCTTGGCGGAAAAGGAAATTTGGCAACATACTTTCTGTCAACCGATTTACTTTGTCATTTCGTATACAGAAGCATTTTTTCAATATTTATACAATTTGTTTAGCGTAAAATGTCATTTATCCTATTTTATATATAATCAGAAGTAATTTGTATAGAAAAAACAATAATAATATACGTATAATTAAAATACGCATATAAACAAAAAAAAAAAAAATCGTCGAATTTGTTTCCATGGCTGTTTATGTCATTTGGCACCAAATCTCACTTTCTGATGCCCGAATTGCGTCAAGACCCCTATTATAGAAAATCACCAAAAGTTCATTGGGTTTGTTTTCATAATTTTTGGCAACAAATATATGTATATTAACGAATCTATTCGTTTTTGAAACTCGAATTATGACAAACCTAAAAGCAAAGGATCCTATACTGGAAAAGTACCCGATTTTCTTATGGACAATATTCAAGTGACATAACATGGTGTAAAATTATCGCGGATAGCAAATTTGTTTAAATATCTCATCAATTGATGCCGAATAAATGCAGGCATGCATGCACAAAATATTTAATTAATTTTGTATGATAAATAACTATTAGAAAATTCGTATATACATATTAATTAAATAATTTACATATTTAAAATAACATGAAAATATGCATGATGGTACACTAAAATACAGAGAAAAGTAAAACCTGTTACTGAAAATGTCTATAACATAGTACCTTTCAATACCGTGGTTCTTAATGTTATTCACAAGCAGATGGAATTTTTCTCATCCTTAAACGTAAAGGAAGAATAGAATACAGATCGTTGTTATAAAAGTGTGAGAGGTAGCCACAATTTGAACCTAACCATTTTATACAAGCTGGTTTTCAAGGTGTAATTGATTTTACTTTTCAATCCCTAAAACAGTCGTCAGTTGTCGCAACAGCTGTGTATGAGGCCATGATAATAAAAAAATGCCCCATTAAAACGTTAAAAGCATGGCAACCCAATTACAGATTTACCAATATTTTTAAAACGAAGCACGCTGTCATGTTTTTAGAGGCCTCGAAGTCTGAGCGGGGGTTGGCGAGCGTAGCTCGCAGGGAGTAGGCCCCCTAGTTAGTATATAATATCTTTAAACTGTATATTTAAAGAGGTTAATAAAATAAAGCTTAATGTTGATTTAATAAAATTCATGCACGGCTACTTCACTAATTAAAACCTTTAATAGAAAGCAAAATTCATGATTGCATTTATCAATTTCAGATTTTATTATTAAAATATTATTTTCAAAATCAAAGCAATGCATCAAAATCAAATTTCATATAAAGAGAGCAGTTTAAATTCCACTCTCAGAAGTTCTTCTATTCTTTTCGGTTCATAATTCCTTCATGTTTTCCAGAATTTTATTTCACCAGATGAGTTTAAATTATTTCTTTTTCACATAACTTTGCATTACATTAGAGTAAATGGATAATATTCCTCGATATTTTTTCCTATGATTAGCATAGGGTTCCATTGCAAGTTAATTGAAATGGGACGACAATCGAAATTTAGATTGATTAAAGAAATAATTCCCCATCACATCCTGAAATTTTTACTTGCAATTTAATTTCATCTTGTAATTTTCTGATTTAAAAGTTGGTGAATGAAACTGTCACAATTAAACGAGAAATTATATGTGAACTAGTGATTAAATGCGATGAAAGTATTCTTAAATAACATGATTCAATGTATTTGAAGATTTAAAATTGTAAGTAAAAGGAAAGACCTTGTAAGTAGGAAGAAGTTTCGGAGAAATTTTAGAAGTGGACAGATATTTAAATGAATTAGTTGTTTTTCTTATTCCTATTTTATATCGATGTCCATAAATCTGCTACCATGCAGTAGCTTTCATAAAGATTACATGCTGTAAACATTTGGATATCTCGAGTTTGTTGGCCAGCATCATCCGCCATCTTGTTTCAAAATGGCAGCTACGTCAAAAATTTTAATTTTTTAAAAATTCAAAAAGATGTACAAAAAAACTATAAATTGAAGAATTTGTTTCCGTTAAGCGTTAGAACGTGATACAAAGATTTTGGAACATTTTTGCTTTGGCTATTTCTTAAAAAATGACTGAGATATGGCAGTTTGAAATTCTAGGGTGGCTGAGATTTTGAAACAATCTGATATTTGTTATACTGTAACTCTCATATTTATGAATCGATATGAATGTGACTGATCATGTGTACAGAACATAATAAGGTCTCAACCCAATTAGTTGGCCAGCTTCTTGCGTCATCTTGTTTGAAAATGGAAGTAAGTTAATTTTTTTTAATTTTTTTGAAAATTAAAAAAGTTGTATAAAAAATTATAAATTGAAAAAGTTGTTCCAGTCAGGTCTTAGATTGTGATACAAGGATTCCGAAACATTTTTTATTTTGGCTTTAACTTAAAAAATGGCTGAGATATGGCATTTGGAAATTTTAGGGTGGCTGATATTTTGAATCAGTCTGATTTTTGTTATGGTGTAACTTTCATGCAAAAATTCGCATCCAAATTCAGTATTAACGAAAACCGGGTTTGAGTCTTCTATAATCGGGTTCCAAGCATTTTAGCTTCGGGTGTTTGGGTAAAATGAGTTGAATTTTTAAAAACATGGACTTTAAAAGATATATTTTCCTCCCGGAATAGGCCGGAAGGACTTTTTTATGTATGTAGAACAAAATAGTAAAAGTAGTAAACAATAAGGCTTACAAATGGCATAAATTAAAATGTGTAAATGCTGTATAAAGAAGGTATAGCATTAAGTGTATGGAGATGAAACTCTATACACACACGTCTGATAATAAGCAAGTAAAATGTATGAAATAAAGGAGTGGCAAATGAGTAAACATTAGAACCAGGATTCAAAATGAAACAATAAAGGAAGAGTCATTTTAGAAAGTGTAAGGAATACAGACATCATAATTATATGATGCAGAAGTAATGTTTGGAATTTCCAAGGCGGAGAGATCTTAGGATTAAATCTTGAAAATATAGAAAGCAGTGGAAAATTCAAGCGGTTATAAGTAAAGAGCAGATGATTGATGTCCAATTGCTGAAAGCATATTGAAGCTCATTAGAACCAACTTTAGTAGATCTATGTTCAAAATTACCGGAATGCAATTGCAATAAAAACAGTTTTTTTCTGAAAATACCCGCCAGTAGAACACTGCGCTCGCACAAAGAAAATTAGTTACAGAAATAGGCGTCTGTTGGAAAACTTTGACTCACTTATAAGTGGAATTTGATAAGTTGCTATTCAAACACTTACAAAAAGTATTTTCCATAATTTTCAATATATTTTTGTCTCATCGTGTGACTATTGATAGAATATGCAGTACTGATTTTGACACTGGTGTGTACTTTGGCATTTATTTTTGTCGCAATAAAATGTCGGTGTTCTGAAATGTATGTCGACCAAATTTCTTTCCATAAGTCACAACAAGTTTTTTTGTAATCGGACTCCAATCACCACCCCTTAAAACAAATCCTAGTTACAAAAATATCCTTAATTTAATCTAATACATCTTAATAGTATTAAAGTTTTATTTACAGTTAAGAATCATTTGTTGAATAAATTTCTGAAAAAAATGTTTAGTAATAATTTCTCTTTTTCACGTCATTGGTCTTTTGATGGACAACGTTGCAGCTATTTGTTTATGTTTCTAAATCATTAGGATATCAATATATCCTGTTACGCATTCTTAAATTAATTTAGATATTTTTAATTTAGAAAACACGATCTTTAAATAATAAAGAAGAAACAAAACCAGGAAAGACGGATTTTCAGAAATTTGCGAGAAATTAGAGCAAATCAAGCTAAATGCAAAAATATCATTCTGTTAAAAATGTTCCATTTGTAAGATATAGTTGTTTGCTAAAGTTTAACTTTTTTGTTATTCGATGTTTACATTTCATGGAAATCGGAATAAATGTCACACATTGGCATCAATACAAAAAAAAAAATAATAATAAATTGTTCACGGGTGTGACTAATTCAAATAAAAAGAATCTTGTCATCAGATTTTATTTAACCATCGTAATTTTTTTGCATAATTATTGTTTTGTATTATGGCATAATATTTTCTAGCAATAATCAAATTAGCACTAAAAATATCAAATTCAAGAGTCATCTACTGAATTAACAATCTAAAACTCAATTTATTAATATGCTCAGAGAAAAAAAAAATAATATGATGATCATAAATGAACTCTTCAATTTTAAATCATATTTTGTGCAATATTTTATTAATAAAAAATAAAATTGTAATTAACAGTTTTTAAATTGAAACGGTCTGCGATAAATCACGACAGAATCCATCGAAAGCGCATTTCATTTATGTGCAAGACTAAATGCTTAATTATCAAGTCTCCTCACATTCCGGTTGATGTAACATTGTAATGTGAATAAAAGTGACTTTACTGTGTTACTTTAATTGGCCCGCATTGGACCAATTTCTCGTACTGAGTATGGGAAACTTGTGTTATCAGAAAGTGGGTTTTCTGGTACGTTAAGTTTAGACCGTCATACTCTAATGGCTTTTGGAGATGGCATGACAGCTGCCATTGTTAAACTGATTTATATTGTTAATGGAAATCCCGCTGAAATGGAAACTTTTTACGGAATGATTTAGCACATTTACACGGAGAGAGGAAAGATGAATAAAATTTTTCATTAAGCGTTAAGTGCAAAAGGATTTTGTGAGTGATTTATATTAGCTGATTGCAAAAATATATAAGTTTAAATATAGAGGTTTTAGATTCCATTAACTCTCTCTCTCTCTCTCTCTCTATATATATATATATATGAAAATGAATAGAGCACATGAATCATGCATTCGAAATCATGATTTAACCTACACTTTTAGACTTTATGTAATTTATGTAGACATAGCATATTTAAATCGAAATTAATATTTTATGGGGATCTGAAATATTAAGATAAATATGCACTGAGTTTTTCATTGTAAATGTATTTTTTCTATTGTTATTAATTTACTTGCACGTGTATTTAAATAAAAGTCTTATTAATAAATCTCGTTTTTTTTTGGCTGTAAATGTATCATCATCAAAAAACTGAAACAATATTCGAAAAGTTAAAAAAAAAAGGCCATTGTAGAGATCAACCTCAGCTATCCAATGCAGACAAAAAATTAAAAATATCAAAATGCAAACGAGGTATTTTAAAATGACATTGTCATTTTACATAGGTTTAACATAGGTTTAACATTAGCTTGCGAGTATCTTCGCGTGACTGAAGTATGCGTTCAGGAGTCGTTATATGAAGTCACATTTTGGACATCACTCTAAATTAGACAATTGTGGCCAACTGTAACGTCTGTATGACTCCAAACCGATTGCAGTGCTGTTAAGGTTATGTTGTTGTAGTTATTTTTAAGATATCTGTGAAAATTATTTTAGAAATATTTTACAATAAAAAAGCTTATATAAAATTCAAATAAAATTAGATCTTTCATTAAAGAATCTAATTATTAATTTTTATTTAACCACCCAATCAAGATAAATAATATATCAGGTAGTCAAATAAGGGGATATATATCGATTTTTCAAAATTAAATAAAGACTCTCTTCAGATATCTGAAATGTATTTTCTATTTAATTTGAATTGAAATCAACCTGTTTCAGAAGTGTAAACTCCAAACCGATTACTGTGCTGTTAAGGTTATATTGTTGTAGTTATTTTTAAGATATCTGTGAAAAACATTTTAGAAATATTTTATAATAAAAAAGCTTATATACAATCCACATAAAATTAGATCTTTTATTAAAAAATCTAATTATTAATTGTTATTTAACCACCCTATCAAGATAAATAATATATCTAAGTAGTCAAATAAAGGGATATAGATTGATTTTTCAAAATTAAATAAGGACACGCTTGAGACATCTGAAATGTATTTGCTATTTAATTTGAATTGAAATCAACCTATTTAAGAAGCGTAAACTCCAAACCGATTGCTGTGCTGTTAAGGTTATATTGTTGTAGGTATTTCTAAGATATTTGTGAAAAACATTTTAGAAATATTTTAGAATAAAAAAGCTTATATACAATTCAATTAAAATTAGATCTTTTATTAAAGAATCTAATTATTAATTGTTATTTAACCACCCTATCAAGATAAATAATATATCTAAGTAGTCAAATAAAGGGATATAGATTGATTTTTCAAAATTAAATAAGGACTCGCTTGAGACATCTGAAATGTATTTGCTATTTAATTTGAATTGAAATCAACCTATTTAAGAAGCGTAAACTCCAAACCGATTGCTGTGCTGTTAAGGTTATATTGTTGTATTTATTTTTAAGATATCTGTAAAAAACATTTTAGAAATATTTTTAATAAAAAAGCTTATATACAATTCAAATAAAATTAGATCTTTCATTAAAGAATCTAATTATTAATTGTTATTTAACTACCCTATCAAAATAAGTAAAATATCTAAGTAGTCAAATAAGGGGATGTAAATCGATTTTTCAAAACTAAATAAATACTCTCTTGAGACATCTGAAATGTATTTGCTATTTAATTTGAATTGAAATCAACCTGTTTAAGAAGTGTCTAATATAATATAAGTTTATGTATCTGGAATTTATATCAGCTTTAAAGTCGTTATCAGGAGTTTTATTTTTGTTTATAGAATAAATAAGTTAAACGGAATTCAATTTCGGCAGACAATGAATTTATTTATGTAGTTTTTAAATGGACGTTTCAAGAATGTAATTTTCACTTGAATATAACATTATTAATGATTTAGTTATTGCAGATTAAAATGTAATTTATAACTCTACAAAAATGGAAGTACATGTGGAATATTCTATATGAGGCATTTCTCAAAAATTTAATAGGAAGTATTTAGGAGTGATTTTTAGATCAATAGGGGCATATTTTAATATTATTTGTTTAGGTATGAAAAGAAAAGTACATACCAATACAAATTGTTTATATTTTATAATAGGGCATTTTATTTGAATTTTTTATGCATTTTCTCAAACTAAAATAGACTTTTTGCGTAACTTTTATTCGTATTTAAAGGATTAAAAATAATATGTTTTTTTTTTTTTTTTTTTTTTTTTTTTTTTTTTTTTTTGACAACATAACATTTTTTTTTTCACATGCGCTGAAATTTGAACAATTTTGATTTACCTCCTTTCAAAAATAGTACCATACTTTCTTACATATAACAATCAGTTTCATGTCCTAAAACTTTTCGAAATTAAATGAACATGTCTATTAAAAATAGTGCCAAAATAGTTTTTTCTCAAACTAAAATGGACTTTTTGCATAACTTTGATTCTTACTTAAAGGGTTGGAGGTAATGAGATTTTTTTTTTTCGAAAACATAACTTTTTTTTTCACATGCGCTGAAATTTGAACAATTTTGATTTACCTCCTTTGAAGAATAGTACCATGCTTTCTTACATATAACAATTAGTTTCATGTCCTAAAACTTTTCGAAATTAAATGAACATGTCTATTAAAAATAGTGCCAAAATAGTTTTTTCTCAAACTAAAATGGACTTTTTGCATAACTTTGATTCTTACTTAAAGGGTTAGAGGTAATCAGATTTTTTTTTTTCGAAAACATAACTTTTTTTTTTCACATGTGCCAAAATTCGACCAACTTTGCTTTGCCTCCTGCGATAAATACTACCATGCTTTCTTACTTATAACAATCAGTTTCATGTCCTAAAACTTTTTGAAATTAAATGAACATGTCTATTAAAAATAGTGCCAAAATGTATTTTTCTGAAACTAAAATGGACTTTTTGCATTACTTTGATTCTTACTTAAAAGGTTAGAGGTAATAAGATTTTTTTTTTTCGAAAACATAAATTTTTTTTTCACATGCGCTGAAATTTGAACAATATGGATTTACCTCCTTTGAAAAATAGTTCCATGCTTTCTTACATATAACAATCAGTTTCATGTCCTAAAACTTTTTGAAATTAAATGAACATGTCTATTAAAAACAGTGCCAAAATAGTTTTTTCTCAAACTAAAATAGACATTTTGAAAAACTTTGATTCTTTTTTAAAGGGTTAGAGGTAATCAGATTTTTTTTTTTCACATGTGCCAAAATTTGAACAATTTTGCTTTACCTCCTTCGAAAAATACTACCATTCTTTCTTACTTATAAAAATCATTTTCATGTCCTAAAACTTTTCGAAATTAAATGAAAATGTCTATTAAAGTAGTGCCAAAATAGATTTTTCTCAAACTAAAATGGACTTTTTGCATAACTTTGATTCTTACTTAAAGGGTTAGATGTAATCAGATTTTTTTTTCGAAAACATAATTTTTTTTTTCTTCACATGCGCTGAAATTTGAACAATATGGATTTACTTCCTTTGAAAAATAGTACTATGCTTTCTTACATATAACAATCAGTTTCATATCCTAAAACTTTTTGAAATTAAATGAACATCTCTATTAAAAATAGTGCCAAAATAGTTTTTTCTCAAACTAAAATGGACTTTTTGCATAACTTCATTCTTACTTAAAGGGTTAGAGGTAATAAGATTCTTTTTTTCGAAAACATAACTTTTGTTTTTCACATGTGCCAAAATTCGACCAATTTTGCTTTGCCTCCTGCGATAAATACTACCATGCTTTCTTACTTATAACAATCAGTTTCATGTCCTAAAAGTTTTCGAAATTAAATGAAAATGTCTATTAAAAACAGTGCCAAAATAGTTTTTTCTCAAACTAAAATAGACATTTTGAAAAACTTTGATTCTTTTTTAAAGGGTTAGAGGTAATCAGATTTTTTTTTTTTCACATGTGCCAAAATTTGAACAATTTTGCTTTACCTCCTTCGAAAAATACTACCATTCTTTCTTACTTATAAAAATCATTTTCATGTCCTAAAACTTTTCGAAATTAAATGAAAATGTCTATTAAAGTAGTGCCAAAATAGTTTTTTCTCAAACTAAAATGGACTTTTTGCATAACTTTGATTCTTACTTAAAGGGTTAGATGTAATCAGATTTTTTTTTCGAAAACATAATTTTTTTTTTCTTCACATGCGCTGAAATTTGAACAATATGGATTTACTTCCTTTGAAAAATAGTACTATGCTTTCTTACATATAACAATCAGTTTCATATCCTAAAACTTTTTGAAATTAAATGAACATCTCTATTAAAAATAGTGCCAAAATAGTTTTTTCTCAAACTAAAATGGACTTTTTGCATAACTTCATTCTTACTTAAAGGGTTAGAGGTAATAAGATTCTTTTTTTCGAAAACATAACTTTTGTTTTTCACATGTGCCAAAATTCGACCAATTTTTCTTTGCCTCCTGCGATAAATACTACCATGCTTTCTTACTTATAACAATCAGTTTCATGTCCTAAAAGTTTTCGAAATTAAATGAAAATGTCTATTAAAAACAGTGCCAAAATAGTTTTTTCTCAAACTAAAATAGACATTTTGAAAAACTTTGATTCTTTTTTAAAGGGTTAGAGGTAATCAGATTTTTTTTTTTCGAAAACATAACTTTTTTTTCTTCACATGCGCTGAAATTTGAACAATATGGATTTACTTCCTTTGAAAAATAGTACTATGCTTTCTTACATATAACAATCAGTTTCTTGTCCTAAAACTTTTTGAAATTAAATGAACATGTCTATTAAAAATAGTGCCAAAATAGTTTTTTCTCAAACTAAAATGGACTTTTTGCATAACTTTATTCTTACTTAAAGGGTTAGAGGTAATAAGATTTTTTTTTTCGAAAACATAACTTTTGTTTTTCACATGTGCCAAAATTCGACCAATTTTCCTTTGCCTCCTGCGATAAATACTACCATGCTTTCTTACTTATAACAATCACTTTCATGTCCTAAAACTTTTTGAAATTAAATGAAAATGTCTATTAAAAATACTGCCAAAATAGCTTTTTCTCAAGCGAAAATAGACATTTTGAAAAACTTTGATTCTTTTTTAAAGGGTTAGAGGTAATCAATTTTTCTTTTCGCATGTGCCGAAATTTGAACAATTTTGCTTTACCTCCTTCGAAAAATACTACCATTCTTTCTTACTTATAACAATCATTTTCATGTCCTAAAACTTTTCGAAATTAAATGAAAATGTCTATTAAAAATAGTGCCAAAATAGCTTTTTCTCAAACTAAAATTCACTTTTTGCATAACTTTGATTCTTTTTTAAAGGGTTAGAAATATTTTTTTTTTTTTTTTTCGAAAACATAACTTTTTTTTTTTTTCATTTTTTTTTTTTTTTTTTTTTTTTTTTTTTTTTTTTTTTTTTTAAGTATAAAATTTTTACAATATTCTGTGAAAATGTCAAGTTGATCCAATGGACAGTTTTAGAGACATCCTATAATTATTATAGGACCGTCTTAATATTGATGGCAGGCAGCTGCTGGAGACTGTTATTAACCGTTTTTAACCTGCATATTGAATACATTGAAATGTATTATTATGTATTGTACTAGAATCTATTTTACTATAACCAAGAACATACAATAGTAGGACCTCAATCATAATTGTGTGGAACTTTAAATGCTTTTTATCAAAACTGCGTTTTTAAAGATGGTGATTCTGATAATTTAAAAAAACGACTCGGCAGATTTAAATGAAATTTATACAGTCTATGCAAGCATAATTAATAGTATAAAATGTGTTTTTTATTTTATTGTATTTACACTTTTTTTTTATTTCACCAAAGATGAATTTAAGCATTCCGAACTTGTTTTATATATAAAAAACAGTGTTTAATTGAAGGATTATTTTTATCAATACTTTTTTTACAAACAATAAACAAGCATTTTTTTTTTTTTTTTTTTTTTTTTTTTTATGTTTAAGTAAATTATCAGAGACTGCCATTTTTCTTAGTTTGGAAAAAAAAAAAAAAGAGAAAAGTTTCGATTAAGCAATAGATAAAGTATTAATTTAATGATTTTTTGTTTTTGTTTTTGTTTTTATTTTTGTTTTTGCATTGACTTTAGATAAACCACTAGAAAGTACTGATTGTCACCGCAAAGCATTTTTTGTAACAGAGCGTTCAACCACCACCCACTGAATATTAGCCTTAAGGACTGACACAAAAATTGATGCGGTCGTAGGGTCGTAGGCGGAAATTTTTCAGCGTGTGCAACAGTCCCTTGAAATTCAATACGAATAATTTCTAAAAGCTTTCTCCGCCTTATTTGTTTGAGATTCAAGAGTCAGCTGAATGGGGAGGCCTACCAAATGGTTTAAGCACTCACAAGCCCCGTCAAGAAGAGTTGGACTCTTAATTTTGAACCAATTCCAGATGAGAGACCTGCACCTAGATTGGTACCCCCAGAGGTAACGCTTATTCTAAACTTGGAGGACATTGGAGTCACGAACATATATTACGTGCACCAGCTCCCATTAGCGTACATGGACACATAGCAGCCGCAGCCGAGAGAGGTTGTCACCCTCCCAAGCACTGAGCATGGTCGATGCTGCTTCACTTTCGGTGATCTTACGGGAACCGAGCTTAATCGTCCGCGCTACTGCGGGACATTGTCTGAGATTCAATAAGTCAAAGAAAACTTTTAGAAAATACTGGGGTGTAAAATTAAGGGACCGTACAAAGATTTTACAAAATCGGCCCATGAGCGCCGCCATTTTTGTGTCAGAACTCAGGCCTAGTATTATCTGGGTGGTGGTTCAACAATCAAGCATATAACTTGGACCAGGATTAACATTTTGGTTTCAAATTTTCGTGAAGTTTATTAAAAATATAGTGTAAAAACTTAGTATTATATGTAAAATATCAAGGATTGTATACAACAGTTAATTTTTTAATGCGCATTTTTCACGCCTTTGACAAACCCAAACCCTTTAAAAAGAGGATTGAGAAGAATAAATGAAAACGATATTTTATTCTTATCATCTTTGCACTTTGGAGGAACGTAAACTTCTTTAAAAATCACTCAAGACTCAATTCATCAAATAGTACTTCAGATGTCTGACAGACTAAATGTTTAATTACCGGATCTAGACACTGACTAGTTCATGCAATTCTCTAATGTGAATGAAAGGGATTTATTGAGCATCAACTTCACTGACAGGCATTAGGCCGATTTCTAAAGTATTCATTATCGGAAAAAGTATGTCAACAGGATGGATTCTAGATATCCTGATACTGCAATATGCTTATAGTTTTATTGAATGATTTATTGCTGTGTTATATTTTAATGACTCTTTTAGTTATTTCGCCATCGGTTAATGTCTAACTTGTCTCATCAAGCGTTATTAAAAAATATATAATGGGAAGAGAAAGTGATAGTTTTTTTTGTGGGGGTTCTTGTTTTATTTGCAACAGAAATTCGTGTAATATTGATTGTCCTGGTTTGAAAAAGACTACATTAAAATGAACTTTCTCTTACTATTTTCAATATGTTCTTAACATACTCTAATTGTTTCCCAAAATTAGATAAGATGTGTGTTCAGGCTTAACGAAGAGATACAATTCTAAGATGTTTATAGATACATAAATAACGTTACACAAGCATAATAATATATTTTTGTGTTTTCTTTATAACTCACTGATTACAGTTCTCGAATAAGCTTTATCTTACTATTAACAACTAATTTTTAACGTACTCTATAGTTTCTCAAAATTGGATTTAAATGTTTATTACAAATGTTTCCTTTATGTTTTTATCAAAAAATAAATAAAACAGTGTTTTAACATAACTTTGATTCTTACTTAAATATATATCGTTACATAAGCAGTCAATGATATATGCCCTATATTCTTACAAACTTTGTTACAACATCAATTAGATAACAAATCGCACAAGATTTCCATCAAAGATTACTTCAGATGTCTGACAGATCAAATGTTTAATTACCAGATCTAGGCCCTATCTAGCTCTCGTAATTATCTGACGTAAATGGAGTGGATTTATTGAGCTTCCTTTTCAATGATAAGCTTTGTAACCGATTTCAAAATATTTATTATCGGTAAAACAGAGTAAACTGAATGGATTCTTTAAATTCTGACAATGCAAAATACTTAATTTGCAGTTTTTATTGAATAATGTATTGATGTGTTACACTTTAATGACTCTTTTAGTTATTTCACAATTAGTTAAAGAATAAATTGCCTCTCAAAGTTTAATTTAAAAAAATATAATAATAAGAAAAACTAATAGTATTTCTTGTAGGTTCTTCTTTCATATGCAACAAAAATTTTAACAATTTTGTTAATCATTCTTTGAACAATGCTGTATTAGAAATTAGCTTTCTCTTAGTATTAAAACCCGTATATAATTGACTCTAAAAGCTCCCAACTATTTCCAAAAATTGTATGAAAATGTTTATTACAAATTCTTTTAGTTTTTATTTCAAAATCATAAAACAACGTTCTAACATAACTATGATTATTATTTAAATATAGCGTTACGTAAAGTGTCAATGATATCAATATTATATTCTTACAAATATTATGTTCTGAGAGACATTATATTTTGAAATAACATAAATTATGTAGCAAATAGCAGAAGATCTCTATCAAATATCACTTCAGACGTCTAGAACACATGTTAAATTACAAGATCTAGGCCCTATCTCGTTCTTGTAATTCTGTGACGGGAATGAAAAGGATTTATTGAACTCCCTTATCATTGACAAGCTTTGCGCCAATTTCTAGGTCTTCATTATCGGTAAAACAGTGTAAACGAGATTGATTCTAGAAATTCTGGATACAACATACCTAATTTATAGTTTTTATTGAATTAGGTATTGCTGTGTCACACTTTAATGACTCTTTTAGTTATTTCTCCATTAGTTAAAGAATAAATTGTCTCAGTAGATTTCATTTTAAAAAATATAATGGGAAGATAAACTAATAGTATTTCTTGCAGGTTCTTGTTTTATATGCAACAAACATTTTAACAATTGTTTATCCTTTTTTCAACAATACTGCATTAGAAATTAGCTTTCTCTTAGTATTAATAACAAGTTTTTAACAAACTCTAAAGTTTCCCAAAATTATATGAAAAAAGTTTACAAATGCTTTTTAAGTTTTTATTTTTAAGACATGAAACAGCGTTTTACCATGATTTTGATTCATATTTAAAGTTACTTAGATATCATTTTGATTCTTATTTAAAAATAGCGTTACATAATAATTCAATGATATGGATAGTAAATTCTTACAAACTTTATATTTTGAAATAACATCAAATAAGCAGCGTATCACAAAAGATTTCTATCAAAAAGTACTTAACATGTCTGACAGACAAAATGTTTAATTACCAGATCCAGACCTTTTCTAGTTCATCTAATTCTGTAACGTAACGCGTTTCATAAAGAGTCAATGATATCGATATTATAATTTTACAAACTTTATATTTTGAGACAACATCAATTATGTAGCAAATTACACAAGATCTCCCTCAAAGATCACTTCAGAAGTCTAGACCAAATGTTTAATTACCAGATATAGGCCTTATCTAGTTCTTGTAATTCTGGGACGTGAATGAATGGGATTTATTGAGCTTCCTTATCATTGACCAGTTTTGCGCAGATTTCTAAATATTCATTATCGGTACGACAGTGTAAACGGGATGGATTCTAGAAATTCTGACAATAGAATATAGATAATTTATAGTTTTTATTGAATAATATATTGCTGTGTCACACATTAATGAGTATTTTAGTTACTTCATCATTAGTTAAAGAATAAATTGTCTCACTAGGTCTAACTCACTAGGTCTAAGAAAATAAAATGGGAAGAGAAACTAATAATACTTTTGTAAAATCTTGTTTCATATGCAAAAAAAAAAAAAAAAAAAAAAAAAAAGAACAATTTTGATTATTCTCCTTTGAACAATATTGCATTACTAATTGGCTTTTTCTTAGTATTATTAATAACCAGTTTTTAACCAACTCTAAAGTTTCCCAAAAATGTACGAAAAAAATTATTACAAATGTTTGTTTTTTTTTAAGTTTTTTTTTTAAACATAAAACAGTTTTTTAACATAACTTTCATTCTTATTTAATTATAGCGTTACATAAAGGGTCAATGATATCGATATTATATTCTTACAAACTTTATATTTTGAAATAACATTAATTACGCAGCAAATCACAAAAAGTACTTCACATGTCTGACAGACAAAATGTTTAATTACCAGATCTAGACATTTTCTAGTTCATGTAATTCTGTGATGTAAATGAAAGGGATTTATTTAGATTCCTCTTTATTGACTGGCATTGGACCGATTTCTAAGTATCCATTATCGGAAAAAGAGTGTAAACGTGATAGATTCTAAAAATTATATTTCAATATACTTATTTTATAGTTTTTATCAAATGGTGTATTGGTGTGTTACATTTTAATATGTATATCAGTTATTTTACCGTCAGTTGAAGAATACATTGTTACAGTAGGCCTTATTAAAGAAAATATAATAGGAATAGAAATTAATAGCATTAATGAAAATCTGTAGAAAGATTGTACAAAGAATTTTTAATAGAAATTAAAATAATTACGGTAAATATATATATATATATATATATATATATATATATATATATATATATATAATTAATAAAGTTCATGCCGTAAAATGTTATTTAATCACATATTGCACTGACAGAAATTCAATTAGCTCATGAATTTTGTAGAATTTGAAATGTAAAATACAAATTAAAATTTAAATACATTTAGCGAAATAAGTTGGCTGATATGTACTTTAAAAAACAAATATTCTAGTGAATACTTTTTCTGTTTTCTTCCTTGTATAGCGGAATTTCGAACAATTGTTTTTCACATATTTTGGAACATTAAGAAAGACCTTAAGGAAGACCTTTTCGTGTGTGACAGTTCGTATCTTATACTAAAATTTTCCGTAAATTAGATGGAAACGTTTATTAAATGTATATATATATATATATATATATATATATATATATATATACTCAATATATAAATATTTAATATGACTTTAATATGTCTTTATTTATTCATTTACTATTATTGTTATTATTATTATTATTTTGCAAACTGGAAATGTGTCACAACAAGTTTGATTCTTATTTAAATATAGGTTGCGCAAATATACAAAAATATTAATCTTATACTCTTCTAAACTTACCAGTCAGTTAGGATAGTTGAGCAGTCTAGAATCGGATACGTTCTAAATCAATTAAAATCAATCTCGTTCATATACCTGACAAAACTAGTTGGAATAGTAGAGCAATGTGTGGGCTTGAAGCCACCTCGGTCATCCTATGTATTAAATACCCCAACCCTACCGAAAACGTTCGATGTCTTTAACTTAACGAAAATAGCATTGATATTTCTCCACCAAAGTCTTCCGTGATCCGGGCTGACTCCTTTCCAAGCGTCTTGCAGGAAGAGAGTCACGATTCTAGCGTTAGTTGAAGGAGAGGCCGAATAAAATCCATATTCCTTTAAGACAGTTAAATAGGAGGTAGCCCTGATCATGAAAACCCTCGCCTGATAAAAGAAAAAACGATTTACTTTAAATTAAAGACATTGAGTAGCGGGTTGGTGGGGGTTTAATATATCGGACAATTGCAGCGTCTTTGAGCTCACTCATTGTTCTCATGTATGCTTCTATGCCTATACCAACCTGGCATCGTCCTATAAAATTATGATAGGTTCCCCTTTAGGTTAGTTGGGAATTTCGAAGAATGCAAATTTCATGACAAATAAAACAAGTTTTACATCAAAAGAACACGTCAGATGCTTGACAGAACCAGTTTCTAATTACTAATTATAGTTTCTTTCTACTCTATTTAATTCTGTAGCGAGAATGAAAGTGATTTTTTGAGCTTTTTCTTGACTGTCTAGAATTGGACCAATTTCCAAGTATTCATTAGTGGAAACTGAGTGTAAACGTGATTGATTCTAGAAATTCTGGTACTATAATGGAATAAAGTTGCAATTTTTTAATCATGTATTGCATGCAGCATTACATTTTCGTGGATGTATTGGGTACTTCTGCAATAGCTAAAGGACGAATTATCAAAATAGCTTTAAGAAAGTATAATTAGAAAATAAATATAATCATACTACAGACTTATTGAAAGCCTGTATCATGATTATACAACATTTATTTTAAAAGTGACAATAAAAAGACAATAAAAATAAAATAATGTTATCAGCTATAAAAATGATTAAAAAAAAAAAAATAGAAAATTTATTTAATCAATGACAGTGACTTCAAGCGATATAGGATATGTCCGGGATTACCCTACTTAACCCTCCCCCCCCCCCTCCCTCTCCTTCATTTTTCTTTTTTATAGTAATGATTTTCGTAGTGCACATGTAACCTATCAACTCCAAATTTTATGAAGAATTTCATAAAAATATTACTGTAATATATATGCCATATATAATTCAAAATCTGTGTTAGCATTTGAATTAATATCCTATTTATTTATGTTTCATTTTTTTTAATAATTTGAGCTCACAGGCTCTGTATACTAATCCTGCATTCACTCCCACATCAAAGGACATTGGCTAATCCCAATTCGTTCAATAAATGGATTTACAAAATTTGAAGTCAATCGGATATTTCTAACGAAAGCCAAACTTGTTTAATGTAAACTAACAGGGATTACCACCTTCTTCCCCTCTTTATATTCGATGCACAAACTCTAAAAACTAATTCGGGAAGCAAATTTAAAATTTGCAAATAAAATGCGTTAGATTTTTATACTTAATAATAACTGAGTTTAAGATATTTTATATATTCTAAAGAAGTTTAAACTTGTGTAATTTGAATTTAAGGGAGGGCAGGGGAGTAGAATAATTGCCAACAATAAAAGAAATATTTAAATAAATAAATAAGCATAAAGAGGGATTATACCTCTAATATGGTACCCCAGTATATTATTTCCGAATTTTCTGTGAAAATGATATACTTAAGGGATTTTAGATTTCGTATTTTGATTTTGTATTTGGATTGCTTTTTACTGCTTCTGAATATATTCTGATATAAAGAGAGTGAAAGTTTGAAATGTGTAAATTAGAATGTTCTGAGCACAGCTACAAACATTAAACATTTAAATATTTTTCACTTAAAAATGTAAGGGAATTGCAATATTTTGAACCAACTTTCTGAAATGAAACAAATGAATTTTTTTTAATCATTGCTTAAATGGACAATTTATCACTTCTAACATTGCCCCATTACTTGTTAGGTAATGATTCTCCAGAAGGGCCATGGTCAACAACGAAAGAAGAAACAGTTTTTTTTTCTGACAATCATAAATATTTTAAAAAAATGTTCTCACGCAGCAAAGTTATTGGATAATTATAAATGGGGTCTTATCTCGAATCACGTGAGGCATATATCCCTGATGCAGGTGAGGCATGTATTCTTTTAATCAGGGATAGATGTCCCAGCTAGTAGCTCTAGAAGTAGGAACAACTATGGCTGCAACGTATCACAAACATATTATTCGATACTTACTTAACAACATTCACTGAATATTTCATGAAAAATTTCTAGTAAGTACATTATATTTCATCTTCTACTTGTCTTTATCTTACAAGAGCATGTAATAAAAGACAAACGTAACTTTCTTTGATGTACAAAACATTTATTTGAAGAAATAAATTGCTGTAACTTCGACTACTACGCTTTTTTATAACGATTGATAGTAGAACAACGTCACTAGCTCTGCCACACATCCAATAGCTGAGATACAGTAACTAGGGCAACTAACCCGATGGGGCATCTAATCTGGATTTACCTTATTAAAAAAAAGCTGCTACAATAAAATATTTTTATTACGTTTTAATCGTGTGCTTTTTCTCAGTTTTCTTTTCTTTACATAGAGGTAAATTATTTGTTTTGAAGTATTTCCCGAGAAATGGGATTAAATAAAATCAATTTAACATTTTTACTTTATTGATTAATGATTATTTATTTGAACACAAATAACGTTAGATACATATTTTACGAATAGATGTTTTAAGAAATATTTCATATTTAAATTTGTGCATTATTCTTGTTTATATAATTCGTAGCCTTCATAAATGTGATTAATTGAGACTGTTCTTTATTAACAGACATTGGAGCGATTTTAAAATATTCACTATTCGAAAAGGGTAAATGTGAAAGATTTAAGGAGAATTGGCATTATAACATACTCATTTTATATATTTTTTAATCAATTATGTATTGCTGAATTACATTTGGATTGGCTTTTACAATTCTTTCAGTGACAGTTAATGAGCAGTATGAGAATAACATATATTATGTGGCGAAACCGAACTAGATAGCATTATTGAAAATAAGTAAAATGATTCCACAAACATTTATTTTCACAGTATTAGTAGAAATAAAAATAATAAAATAAACGATAAGAGATAAAAACTAACATTTATGCAAGTACATGTATTTTAATTAAAGATTAATTCACAGTGTTATGTTAATTAGAATAATGTATTATATAAAAACAGTCAATTTTTGGTCAATGCGAAAACTGGAACAATTTTAAACCCGATAACTGATTTTTAACTAATATCGCAATATGCAATGCCCAATTTCAAACTACTGGTTCACCCAAAATCGCAAAAAAACGCAATAGATCTCTTTAGATCTGTTTTTATAAGGTTAATTCTACATTTTGCGCTGCAAAATTCGAAGGACTCGGAGGGTCTTTTTTTACGGATCACTTTTTATGAACAGAGATGTCTTAAAACTGTGTATTTTTTTTTTTTTAATCTCTCCTTTAATTTTCGAAATATTTTGCAATTCAGAAATCAAATTAAAGATGTAATTTAATGTTGTTTTAGAGACGCATAATGAAAAAAACAACAATTTTTCGTATTTTTGTATTTAAAAAAAAAATCTCTCCTTTAATTTTCGAAATATTTTGAAATTCAGAAATCAAATTAAAGATGTAATTTAATGTTGTTTTAGAGACGCATAATGAAAAAAACAACAAGCCATGTGAAAAGGGATTAATTAGCGTTTGAATGTAGCAAATTTGCCTGAAATTCACTCCACAACAAGAATCGTTCAAAACTTTCAACTTCACACAAGCAATGCGAATTTATGTGTTCCTATAAAACCAAAATGTTTAAGAGTATAAACCTTCAGATATTTCTGAATATTGCGGAATGTATTTCATTTCGAAATTCGAAACTTCGATTTTTGGTTACATAATCGGGATTTGAGACCACTGTGCTCCGTTTACTTAGAAATTGGAGTCTGTTTCGCCTTTCTATTTTCAAAACATTTTGAGTGAAATTATATCTTTATAACAAACATTCTGGCATTAAGAAAATAAATATACTGTAAGCTGCCATTAAAACTTCTTATGGAGTAGAGTTTTAATGGTAAAAACAAGGTGATAATAGCAATATTTATTTAAAAAATATATTTTTTGTACGAAAACAAATTTCTGCCAATATCCCCCCCCTTCTAAATTAGCGATTAATCTTTTAAATAAGCTGCAGCCTTCATCAAAATGGAACAATTTACCTAAATTTGTATTAAACATGTATCATTAATAAACTGATTCTGTCAAAAACTTACTATAAAACAGATAAAGCTGTAACATTTCCTTTGAGCTAATATATTACTATAACATTTATTTATTTATTTTTATTATTATCGAAAATCAATAGTTTTCCTTATTACAAAAAAAAAAAAAAAAAACATTTTTATTAATGAGTCGTTTTAAATAGCCATAAAACCTTTTTTTATTATTATAAAAGAGTTGTTTATCATAAATAAAATATTTGTTATTGTACGATGACATTTTTTTAAGATGATAATTTATGGCTTTGTATTTATTATTTATTAATTTAATACAAATTGTCAAATAACGCTGCGTAATATTCATAATATAATATTTTATTTTTAAGGCAATTCGTAACTTAACAGAAAAATTGCAATAATTTCTATTTATTATGAAGTTAATATTTTTTTGTTTTTAATTGTTTAAATATATATTGCGTAATAACTGACTAATGAACGGCAATATATGAAAAATAAAATGTATGCTAATATTAAATGCAATAGGATTTTTAAATTAGGTATATTAATTTAATCATTTTTTCCATGAAAAAATACGTACTATTTAAATAAATCATCCAAAAGATTCGTACATTATAATTAACATAATTAACGAAAAACTAACCAAACATACAATAGTAAGCATATCTCATCTGCTCGCAAATTAAAGATAACTTTACAAAGATTCGAAAAACAAACTGTACGAATATATTATTTATTTAATACATTCATCTAGCCCTAGGGTTAATTGAAGAAAAAATCATTCACCTCTCATATTAGCCTTGTTTTAAACTAGAATTTCTCATAAATAATTTGAAGAAAGCAATCATTATATTAAATGCAAATCAGAAAGCATCGCTCTTAAAGCTCGCTCATATGATACGAAGAGAGAAAATTATGAGGAGATAAATAAAAAATATGTTCATCATTAGGTTTTCCCCCAGGCATAGATACCTATTTTCAATAAGGAACGTAGCGCCATCTGACGTTGAATTCCGAGCCACGTTTTGTTAATTAGAGAATAAATTGGAGATTCAACTCAGCGAGTGCTACCACAATATTCTTTCTTTCTTTCTTTTCTTTCTTACTCTTTTTCCCCTTCAGTAAGAGAATGCGGTTAAATAAAATTAACATATTTTTATGGTGAATTACTTCTTATATTGTTTAGAATATCAAAACAGCAAAATATCTAATCACTGCAGAATATAAAATATGTGATTCATATTTTTTTTATCAGTTTCCAGTGGGAATTAATTATTATATTTATAAAATTACTCAGATAGGACAACGCAAAATATAAGTACATTTTTTATCATGAAAATCAAAATTTATATTAAAATACGAAAAAAATAAATTGAAAAATTGTATTTGGTTGAAAAAAATGAATTAAATTCTGTAATTCTATATTTCCATTTTATGTAATTTCTACTGTAAGAGCACGAAGACTTTTGAATCCACATTTTCACAAGTATATCTTATCTTTTACCAGAACAAAGTAAGTGAAGAAAGTGTAAAAAATGCTTGTAAAAACTTCATTTACAGATTTTTATAAAACGATTTTGATAAATGTTCAAATTTGCCGAAAACGAATTGATAAAAGCATTTTTTATTCTGTGAAAAGAATATTTTTGATTAAAATTCAGTTAATAGACCAATGACTATTAAGATGATACTTGGCACAATACAATATAGCCATATAAAACAACGTTTTAAACACCAGAACTTTTTTTTAAGTATTTTTTTAAATTTATTTATTTGAAATTTTATGTGAACACGATACCGAATATTGAAATGCTAACACGACATAAATTTTATACGAAATTCTAATGCAAACTACAAATATTCGCGTATATGTTCATGTTTAACAGCAATGAAACTTGAAATATTCATTAATGAAATACTTTTTATTCTAGTAACTTGTTAACTTAAATATCTAAGCACATTGCAGACAAAAGGTATAAAAAGTATGATAGCATGCTTATATATTTTCTATTAAGCTTCCTTTTAAGCTAGTTTTAAATTATATTTACTCCAATTACATTTAAAGCGTGTTTATAATGATCGCTTATACTCTTTTGACATTCAATCGAAACCCTTTGTAACGTACACTTTACTATATAGGCTTTAACCGGATATATTTTTTTTTTAATCCGCAACATAAAAACTCGTTTAAATGATGTTCTTTACTGCAGTTAAAATGTAAATATATCTTCAATATTTATTTATTTTTTATCCCTTTTGGCCTTTATGCCAAACTCTTTATCTCTGATAACTAAACTTATTGGTTACCCATCTTTTTGCGACACTTTCAAATAATGAACCATATTACAACAAAATATTTACTAATCATGTTTACTAATATTCAAATTTTAATTGCTTAATAGGCGCATAGCCAACATAGTGAAAAAGTACCCAAGCCGGGACTCGAACCCGGGTCATCAGATTAGCTCACTGAAGTTCTACCAACTGAACCACTTGGGAACGATGCATAGCCTGGAACTTTTTCACCAAATGCAAGGCGTGAGAAATTTTCTCTGGAAAAATTTCCAAGTATTAAATATGAATTTATTCAATTTTCGATGCTGGATTTTTTCTGATTTTCGTATTTGCCCCAGGGTTGGCGGCTCACGGAAAATATTCCATCTTGTGTTGCGTTTGTACCCTTGCCAATATGTTATGGTGAAAAAGTTCCAGGCTGTGTATCGTTCCGAAGTGGTTCAGTTGGTAGAACGTCAGTGCGCTGGTCTGATGACACGGGTTCGAGTCCCAGCTTGGGTACTTTTTCACTATGTTGGCTATGCGCCTATTAAGTAATTAAAATTTGAATATTATGAATGCAAGGCGTGAGAAGTTTTCCCTGGAAAAATTTCCAAGTATTAAATATGAATTTGTATGTACTAATCCGCTACATTAGAATACAAAGTAAATTAAATGTCTCCTCGTCTAAAGGGGACTCCTCAGTCCGTGAAAATACTCGCAAGCCAATGTTAACCCTATGAGAGGTTTTTTTTAAAAATTTCTTGTTTGAATTTGAATATTATAGGATACAAAGGTCAATCTCTAATAGGAATTTTTCTTTTACTTTTTTGATTTGGGTTGCAGATTTTTTTTTAAAATATAGGTACTTTTACTTTCGTACATTACATCACACATGCCCAATTAAAGTTACAAAGGAATAATTAAAAACTTTAAAAAAACATAATTAATAGTTTATATCTCATAGAGTCTGATTAATAAATTAATATCTCAGAAAATTGTCATGCAAACGAAAAATCTCTCACAATGCCTTTAAGCAATTACTTTTAAAAATTTCGTATAATGAAAAATTTTATTGATTTTCCTTATCATGCCAACTAAGCTTATGTATGCTTATTAAGTTTATAAATTCAGATATGAGAAGAGGATAAAACGAATATCAAATATAATATTGAATATAAATTTAAGAAATTAATTTTTGTCCAAACTTTAGGTAATGTAAATATTTAATTTTACGCGCAGATTTTAAAGCGGTTAAATGTAAAATACATTTCTCTTTCAAAGAAAAAAGTATTCATTATCCTTCGACCTACAAATGTGACTATTTAATAACAATGACTAATATTATTGGCCACAAATCATGTGCAACAATTTATATAATGTGCTGTATGACAGTAGAAGGTTCGGTTTACTTCCACTAATCCGCTTCGATAAAATACAAATCGAATCAAAAGTCTCCTCCTCTTGATGAAACATATTAAATAAATTACACTATTAGTTTGTTTCTGTGTCTCAATTCCTTTTTTGTTAAAAATATCTAATCAGAATTCAAATGTATCAATTAAAGTGATTTATAAAAACTCCAATTATTCCATTATAACTGATACAACCTGGTTAATTAATTGAATAATTCCAAACTGCGACGTAAACTGAATATTTATAACAATGCTCTAAATATATTTAAAATATATCAGCTATTCATCATTTCGAACTTAAAATTAATAATTAACCATATCGATCCAGAAGATCGGATGGAATGGATATAAAATGTACGGATTTCAAATATTATATTAATTTACTATAAACTTCAAAATAAATATATATGCGAACTAATATTTTCGTCGACAGCCATATTTTAGAAGGGAAAAATTTAAAGCATACTTCTCTTTCAAAAAAGAACGAAATCAATTTTAATTTATTTTAACCTTTGACATTCAAATCACAAACATATCTAGACTCTTTAATTGGAATAACCAGGGGTCACAAATTCGTATACGTTTATATACTTTCTACCTCTGTTTTTAAACTATTATCATCGTAGTATACTAATTTAACATGTGCAGTGCCAAGCTACCACGAAAATTTTATTTCGAAAATAGTGGTGGTGTTGGTGAATAGTTAAATAACATAGGATTCTGTGACTCCTGGATAACTAACTAGGAGTATTGGTCGACTGTGTTGTGCAATAGTTCCAAATAATTAACCAAATCACAGCAAACGATACTGTTCACATTCACTAATTCTATTCATTAAAATACAGAACAATCAAATGTTTCTTACTCTTAATAAAACACGCTGAAGAAATTACCCTATCAGCTTGTTTTATAATCTAAATAACTCTTCAAGACAGCATGAGTATTGCACAATACATAAACTTTCTTTAAATCTAATTCGGAATCCATACATACCAATTCATTAATTAATTAAAAAATAAATCATATTTAATTAAAAACTTATCAGAATGTCTTAGAACAATTACAATTAACAAATTTCAATTTTATTCTTTCAAATTCCAATTCGACTTATTTTATCCTTCTGATATTCAATTCAAACCCTGACTTCGATAACCTATCTTATTGGCCATTGATCTTTTGCGATAGTTCGAAATAATGAACTGAATTAGAACAAAAGATTCTGTTCACTTCCACTAATTCACTTCATTAGAATACAAACAAATCCAAAGTCTCCCTCTCTTAATGAAGAACATTAAAGGAATTACCCTATCAGTTATTTTCGAGTATCAATTCCCCTTTTGCCAGACATCTCCAATAACAATTATAAATATTTAATTACAAAACCTTATAAAAAGACAAATTTCTTAATTTCTAACTCATAAATTTTAATTAATTTATTAGTTTCAAGTAAAATCATCCAATTAAATAAAAAGTATGTGATTTTTTATCATCACCCAGACTTTCTTAAAATCAATAACTATAAGCTTATTAATGCGGATATCAGAACATATGAGAAGGGTATCGGATGTGCGGATGATGTAAATTTATTATAAAAATCAAAATAAATTCATGAGTAAACTGAAAATATTTTCTTAAGCACTCATATTTTAAAGCGGTTACTTTAAAATGAACCTCGAGAAACAGTTTTTTTTTTTTTCCGTTTGACCTTCAATTCACACTTTTAACATCGATAACTAGTCATTTTGGCCCTCTATCTTATGTGACAATTCTAAAAATGAACAGATTCTCGAAAAAAGATTCAATTCACTTTCGCTAATGCACTTCATTAGAATACAAAACAAATCAAAAGCCTCCCCCTTTTATAATGAAACACATTAAACAAATTACCCTTTCCGTTTATTTTCATGTATCAATTCCCCTTCATTAGACATCAGGACGTGGGAATTGTACGATACATAAGACATGTCTAATCTGAATTCCGGCTAATTTATTAAATAGGAGTTTGTTTGTTTTTTATCTACTTTACAATTCTTGAATCCCAAATCATTAATTAATTTCAAGTAAAATTATCATTATCTAAAAATTTACCCCAATGCCTTAAACCAGTTACATTAAAAAATTACCCTCAATTTCAATTTAATATTACTTTACCATTGTGAGCGTCAAATCAAACTCTCACTATGATAACTATATGCTTATTGGCCTTATATTTGTGTGACAATTTCTAAAAACCAACGGAATCGCAACAAAATATTCGAATCACTTTCACTAATCCGCTTCATTAGAATGCAAAACATATCAAAAGTCTCCTCTTTTTAATGCAACACATTAAAGAAATTACCCTATCAGTTTATTTTCGAGTCTCAAGTACCTTTAATAAACATCTCCAATCACAATTCTAATTTGTTTTAATTAACTTAGTTTATAAAAAATTCCAACTAATTCATTATAACTCATACAAACTGATTAATTAAATAATTCCAACTAATATTGTCATATAAACTGAATATTTACCACAATGGCCTAAATATTTTCGAAATATATTAACTTTTTATTATCGAACCGAACTTCTTAAAATTAATAATTAACCATATCGATCCAAAAGACAATATGAAACATTATGTAAGATATACAGATATCAAATATTATATTATTATACTATAAACTTTAAAATAAATAAATGTACGAAATCTAAATATAGTCTCCGGCACATATATTTTAAAAGAATTAAATTTAAAATACACTTTTTTTACATACAGGAAAAAAAAAAATCAATTTTATTTTATTTTATCCTTGTGACCTTCAATTCAAGCTCTAAATTCGATAACTACGCTTATTCACCTTCTATCGTGTGCGACAATTAATAAATTGAGCAGAATCGCAACTAAAGATTCGGTTCGCTTTCACTAATCCGCTTCATTAGAATACAAAACAAATCAAAAATCTCCTCTTCTTAATGAAACACATTAAACAAATTACCCTATCAGTTTGTTTTCGAGTCTCATCAGACATCTCCAATCACAATTCAGAAGACGCTTCTCATCAGTGTAATGACCCATATACAATGCTTTATCTTTAATCCCTAGCATTTATTAACAATAATTACTATTTTATTCTCGTCGCGTTCGACACAATGTCCTCTTTTACAAGGACAGTCTAAATGCATGGGAAAATGCCCGGGGTCAGTGATGGAGTCTCGGGATCTTGGACCGGTTCAGATGGACAAGCTGTGAATTTTCTTATGTTTATGTATATGCTGGAACTAACCACGAAGTGAAAATTTATAAGTGGCTAGAAGTTTTTTTTTTTTAAGGATTGGTGAGACAGACATACTGATCGATTCAAAATCGAGGTCATGGCGATTATCTCATAAACCGCAGATGATAGTAATAATAACACTAAAGATAAATACACTATCAGATATAAAATAACTTATTCATGTATTTATTTTAGATATAGCATTTGTTTTTGTAGAACGTTGCATCTATTTTATTATGAAAAATTGTATTTTTTTTATATGGGCCACATTTTCCATAACGCACATTTAGAAAAATATCGCCTTGCGTGTAAGAACACTTAAAATATCCCAGTTTTGTGTGATTAAAACTTACGGAGTTATGATACTTTGAGTTTGGGGAATTTTCATCATTTTTTGGTCTTAAAATAAGAAATTCGCGTTTTCAGTGCCAAAAAAGGTTGACAATTTATGGTTTATTCTCAATTCTATATATATATATATATATATATATATATATATATATAGATATATTACTTTTAAAATTAAGGTAGTATAATCCAAATTTCTTGAATGAGTCCAGCGTTTTTTATCTTACCTTGCTGCTTCACCCGTAAATTTGACACTGGAGATTGTTGTGCTGCTGTTACCTTACATTTGATTTTTTTTATAGTAGGCTATAAGGTTTTAGCTGTGATTTATTTTTTTCTTTCCTTGAATATAACATAATACAAATACGCTGGGTAAATAAATATTTTAAGGATGCATTTGTCCTTGAATAGGCAACGTAAACATCATGCATAAAGATAATTCTTCATTGTTTTGGAGAGTAGAAATAAAACTGTATTCATACAGTTTTATTAAACAATAAAACGGTATTGCTTTGTTTGTGATTTTCTATAAATTAAGAACATTGATGGAACTCTGTTTAAATTAATGTAGTTAATCCTCTCGTTAAAAGTTCCAGCCGTGAGAGAAGTCCCGTTGGGCACGATACTTTTTATGCCATAAGTTTTTATTACTACGAGGCAAAAAATATTAATTGCAAGATTTATGAAAGTATCATTGTTCCAGCTGATTATATTACATATTTTAGTTGCTCATAATTATTGTCTAATATAATTATTGTTATTATGTTCATTATTTTATTTCAAGAAAATTCTTTTTTTTTTTCAGTGCATCATTTTTTTTATATAAGGATTAGCATGACAAATTTAAAGATACTGCAAGACTTAGAAAAAATAATAATATTTCAATAAATAGTTTCTCCTTTTTTCAAATAATGGTACTTCAATCTTCTTCAATAAACTTTGTTTGCGACATTATTCCAGAATGATAAAGTTTTCGACAAAAAATCTTAGTTTGATTCATAAAATTATATTAGTTTACTAATGGCTTTAGAAAGATAAAAGTAAAACATTTTGATGGTGATATTTCGGAATGAGAGGGTAATCATCGTTAAATTATTTTTATTTTATTTTATAATTTCATTGGCAGGGTTCGTACGGGTCCTGGAATTTTAAGACCGGGAAATTATTCGGTACCGGTATTTTCTTATAGATAATCTCTTCTGAAATAAGGTGAAATTTCGCACGGTTGAACTTGATGTATTTTTTTAGAAAAATATACTGGTATGTCACCAGGAAAAGTAACGGTACCCGTACGAACCCTGATTGGTAAATACTTTTTGAAGATTTTTTTTAAATACCCCAGCACAGAGGCCCAAAAAACTATTATCTTATTGTAGCGAACTAAAACTACATCTATTTTATCGAAACTGCAATTAACTACACTGTTAAAAATTTGCAGCAAACTGTCCGGTCATTTGACCGTTTTTATAGAAAACGATTACATAACCGTTATTTAGCGATACTCTGACCATATTATTGCCCATATTATGGTCAGAATAGAGTTAAATTGCGGTTATGTAACCGTTTTCTAGGTCAAATGACTGGACAGTTTGCTGCAAATTTTTAACAGTGTACAACTACTTATTTTGGAAAGTAGCGACTTTAAACTACTTTTCAAAGTTGTCAATACTTCGATACTTTCAGATTTTGTCAAAGGATTAAATTTACACTTGAAATTGAAGAGACGGATTAAATAAAAAAAGTGACCCTTCGTTATATCGCATCTGCCGGGATACAATTAAATAGGTTTGATATTACTGGGTGCATTGTACCATAGCAGAAGGACCAGTGACTATCTTTGTAGATTTTCGTGTCCGGAAGCATTGGTAACGCATGTGCGTGTCTGGGAAACCTAGGATAAGGCCTAGGGCCTGGTAGTCCTATGAGTGTCCGGTTACCCGAAGCCCCTGGGGAACACGATTGCGTAGCCAAGTGTCACGCAACTTTATCCTTTAGTATATTGGGTTCTGCTGTTGTTGGAACTATGTCGTCATTGTGCTTGGGTGCAGAGGGCAGTGACGTGCATGGGGCAGTGCCCTTGGTCCCTTGGTCGTAGAGTGTACCTTTGTGTTGTCCTGGGCACACTAGACTCACCTGGTTGCGCTCGATATAAGCTCACGAGAGTTTGGGTACGGAGATTGGACTTGCCGAAAGGTTCGTTTGGTTTTATAACCGATAGCATTAAAATTTATGAAACATACAAGAAAATACATAAGTTAACATACAAGAAAATGTTTTGTGTTTGCCTCTAAAATGTTAGTTCATGCACATATTATATATTTTTCAGCTAATTTAAGAGAGATATACATAATACAATCAATATTTAAATACACTTGCATAAAAACTGGGAGTTTGTCCACTCGATTTTGTCTCAAATTTATCTAAATTTGTGGTAGTCATCTGCCAAGTTATCGTAGGAGGAATATACCAGCATCAGCCAGTGTGTTTATGACGACCTGATACTTAAAATAAATTGCAAATATTTATGCAACTCCAACATACTGCTAATGTTTGGAAGAAAATAATTTCTAAATTTCTTGAATACATGGAATTTATGATTTTGGACGAGTATAGGGCAGTTCAAAGAAAACAATTTCAGGAACATTTTATGATTGTTAATGCAATGTGCTTCATAAAGTTAAAAAGTATTGTCACGGCATCGATACAGAATAATGTATAAGGATAAAATTAGAATAGCATTTATTCGGAATCACTGTAGAATCATATATTACAGTACGAGCCAATGTTGTGTGTGTGTGTGTGTGTGTGTGTGGATATGCAAATTTTATCTAAAAAACGGCTCTAACGATTTTGACAAAATTTTGTACCTACCGTTTTGGGGAACGAGCAGAACAATTGGTCTAGGTCACATATTCGGAAAAATTTGATTATTGGGTCATTTTGGGGTCCCTACGGTCACGGTCAAGCTAATTTTACCTAAAAAACGGCTCTAACAATTTTGACTAAATTTTGTATCCTACCTTTTTGGGGATACGTTAAGATCATTGGGCTAGGTCACCTGATCTGGAAAATTCAATTAGTATGTTATTTTGGAGTTACTACAGGTCCGTGCATTTCAATGGGAAAAGAGGTTGAAACAATTATTAAGTTGTTGAACAGTTGTAAGTAAACAAAATCGCAAAGTTGGCAACATTTCGCCAAATTTGGGGATATTTAGTGAAATGTTGGCGACATTGCCGATATTTCTGGGAAAATCGACCTTTAAGATTACTAATGCCAAAACACATGCTTGTCGCAGAATGAAGGAATGTTGCCAAGTTTGCGACTTTTCGCCAAATTTTGAGAACATTTGTCAAAAAAATTTGTTTTTAGAATTTGAAGAAATTTTCTAGAAATTCCCAATAGTAGCCGAGACACATTATTCAACCAATCAGAGTCCATAGTCCGTTATACATGGAATTCTGTAAGTTGCTTTCTCACATATAACAAGTTGGAAATTGTACGTCAAACGTTACAAACGAGGTGCCTTCGTACGCACGTTTTAGAATTAAATTCATGATATCCCGTGCGTAGAACGGGTTAAACAGCTAGTTAAGTATATATTTTATGACACTGTTCATACAAATATCTTAACTAGTTATATAAATATTCAGATATATATGTATCAGCTAGTTATATAAATATTCAGATCTTGATGATTTTTAATTCTGTGAAATGAATTATATCGTCTGCAGATTAATTTCTGTCATAAAATAAGTATCTCGGTCGCTTGACGATTAAACTTCGGAAGCTCCTATAACAAAAAAGCACCGATTAAAAAAAAAAATTCAAATTTCTTAATAAATATTTTTATTAATATCTCCTAAAGTTTTGATTCGATTTTAATAAAATTTGAAATGTCTCGACAAAATTCTGCAAAGATAATATATTTTAAATTGCAAACCATTTGGTTGGGTAGTTTTTGCGTTGTTACATGCGGACAGACAGACAGACGGACAGACAGACAGACAGACAGACGGACGGACAGACGGACGGACCAAACGACGACTATAGGTGCTACGTATTTATATAATTACGAACGCACCTAAAAAGGCATTCAGGCCTAAAAGTCCTGCTACCAAAAGAAAGTGTGCGACGAACTGAAAACGTAATTTGGAAGGATGCCCTTTCTATTTAAATCTATAAGCAATCTGAAATTAAAAAATATATACATAATATTAATATTTATATTTTCTGTAAATATTACTGTTATAAAATAGATAATACAGCGAGAGAATTTGTTATATCGAGTTCAACAATAAGCTAATTTTAACCGAGCAAAGCTCCTTCCCCGCTGGTGTTTGATAATTTTAGATATGGGTATGGTGTAACGACGAAGCTAAGAAATGCAAAAATGCTGGATGTTTTATAAACCTGGATATATTTGATGAAAATATATATTTTTTATGATGAATTCATCTAACATGACATAAGTCTGCTTAACATAAGGTTTTCCTCACATTCAGTCTTGGCTAATATGTAATGTAGTATATATGTAGTAAGTCTCTTACATGTGCGAGAAAAACAATCTCACTCACATAAAATATTAAACAACGAGATTCAAGTAGTGTTGAGTATTTTTAAACTTTTGAATGCTAATTAAATGCAACATCACAAAAAAATACAATTTTGTATTCGCATATGGAAGAATTTAAGTACATATATATATATATATATATATTTAAGAGGTCATGTAAAGCATTCTGGTACGTAATTAAAATATAAAATATATCGTTATAGATTTGAATGTTAGGAAGAGTTTTAAATGGCTACCTTATTTATTTATATTTTTTAAACAGAAATACTTTAAAATAATAATAATGTAAAAGAAAAATGATAATTTATCCAAAGCACTGATATATGGATATGGTTGTATTAATTGGTTGTATAAAAGATATGAGTGATATTTATGAAAAAATCGTTTTAAATATAGTACATATTTTACGAAAACAAATCTATTTTGAATCTAATTAATTACATTTATTACGTATTTATATTAAACTATTATCATTTACCTTTTTAAAACTAATTTATTATCATAAGACATATTAAAAGAAAGTCACACTATTTCATTAAGTGCAAGATTTATATTGCAACATATCATTGATCATCGATGATTTCTTCTACTATATATATAAAACACAAACGGAAATTTCGTTCCGTTCCTTTATAACTCGAGTTCCGCCGAATGGATTTTGATGGAACTTACACTGTTCGAGAGATAATTTTTCAGGGAAGGTTTTAGTATATAACACAACGTTCTACGTATATTAGTTATAGAATTATGATAGAAAGTTATGTTATTTTGGCCGAAAAGGTTACCATTGCTAATTTTTTGGCGATCATTACTGTTGCAGAAAGAAATGAAAAGGCTATACATGTCAAAAAATAAAAGAAAAACTGTTACTAATTTTATTTAAAAAAAAGAAAAGAACGAAAGAAAAAGAAAGAGAAAGAAAAAAAAAAGAGTTTTGATGAGAGAATATTATAAAACGAAAATATTTAATTTAAACATGATTGGGAATGTTCGTAATGCTTAAAAAATATTCAAGGGGCAAGATTTCTATATTGAAACAATATTTGGCGATGTATCTTTTGTTTTTGGCTATTTTGATTTTACTTTTGACCCCAAACAATTTGATTTTAAGCCAAAAGGTGTCTTTTTTTGTTGCAGAAAGAATTGAAATGTCTATACATCTGGAAAAATAAAAGAAAAAACTGTTACTAATTTTATATAAAAAAAAGAAAGAAAATAAAAGAAAAAGAAAAACAGTTTTGATGAGAGATTTTAAGCCAAAAGGTGTTTTTTTAAGTGTACGACTGCAATTTTGCAGTATTTTTTTGGGGTACTTTTCGGTTAGCCGGCGCCAATAATATATATACATGTATATATATATACACATATATCTACACAAATACATGTATATACATACATATATATACTCTTATATGTATGAATATATATATATATATATATCACTGGCGCCCGGCTAACCGAAAAGTAACTTTTTTAAAATTCAAATGCAAACTATATTAATGGCAATATACTTCTATTTACTTCTACATATATGAAATTTCGTTCCGGCTGCTTATAACTCGATTTCTGCTGAATGGATTTTCGTAGAGCTTAAACTGTAAGATAACTTTTCAGGGAAGGTTTTATTGTATAACATATCGTTCTTTAGTTCTGGAATTATTCTGGGAAGTTTTATAATCAGATCAATCCGATTATGAAATATTAGCCTTTTTAAAAGATTTTGCCGAATGGATTTCGATGGAACCTACACTGTTAGATAATTTTTTAGGGAAAGCTTTATTATATAACATATCATTCTACGTTGCTTAGTTCTAGAATTATAGGGAGAAATTCGAAAATTGGGGGACCATTTTTTTATCAAATATTAGCCTTTTCAATATTTGATTCCGATTATGAAAGATTAGCCTTCTGAAAAAGTTCAACTGGACGGATTTTAATGAGAATTGTATTTTTAGTTAGATGCTATTTCAGGAATGGTTTTAATATGCTACATATTGTTCTACGTTGCTTAGTCAAACAGTTATGTGTGAAGGTTATATAGTCAGGTGAACCCGATTCCGAAAGATTAGCCTTTTTGAAAGTTTTTACTGGGCGTATTTTTTGCGACTTGCATTGTTAAGTAGATAATTTATAAGGATGGTTTTAGTATATTTTATATCGTTCTGTTAGTTTTAGAATTATGTGGAAAAGTTCTATAATCAGATGAACCCGATTATCAAAGATTAGCCTTTATAAAAACTTCTACTGAATGGATTTTGTTAGTTAATTTGTTTGCATTGTTAGTTCGACAATTTTTAGTGATGGTTTTAGTATATTGCATATAGTTTTATCATTCTTTAGCAAACCTTAACTGTAAATGACCAAAAAAAGAATTGGTCCTTAACAGCTAAAATTTTGATTGCACATTAGAAAATATAATAGCGCAATCACGTCATTTTTCAGTAATGTGGAACGATATTCCAGGTAAATATACAGATTGCTTTCAAATACAAGGTCAAATTAAACGATATATTTCGTTTGATTCAAGGTTCATTAATAGAAATCGACCAGCGCAGCGGGCGTAGCTTGCTAGTATTTTTATAAAACTGTTTCAGACGCGCCATTTTCGTTTTTCTAATCTATATTTAATACCAATCTAATATTCGTAATACACCAGATAAATATTTGAAAAAATATAAGACTAATATTTTTAAATATTACTCCATTGTTGTGTGAAATACCCTTCAGGAATTTTCACATAAAAGAAAAGGCCATGATTTTAATAAAAACATAATAGTTTATTTATAACGTTAATCGGGCAGATTAACAGTACAACGGGAAGGCTTAAATATAGATAATGAAGAATAAGGTCAAATTTACTAAAGACTGAGAGACGGAATCCTGAAATCACTTAGCATGAATCAAAATGGTCTAACTGTTCGTTCGTGCAAGATCCTAACAAAATAACCCTAAAATTTAATGTCCTTATAATATAGAACTTGTGGATTCGGATAATTCCTTATTCCTAATACGAAATTTCACTTCTTACCACGTTTGAGGAAAAACTCACAGACTTTAATTCTATCCAACACAGCTAATCAAAAATCTGCTTGAACTCAACACGTGAAGAACTTGTAACGAGAAGAAGAAATTCAAAATCCAGACTTAAAACACTTTAATGGTGTAATGCGTTCCAAATCCATAGATTCTATCTCCTACCTCACATAGCAAATCAATCGCAGATAATTAATATATCATTTCAAGAAATAACTGTAGCAATCAGACTTCCGTAGATTCAGACATACTTTGCAAAACTTAAATAAATGACAGAATAGGTCGTCTAATTCATGCACAAATGTTAAAATTCAGGACATAACGATCACATACAAAATCCAAAAACTCACTTTAGCACTTGAGTTTCCTTATAAAAGAGTTGCTAGACAGTATGCTTTAGTTGAAGAAACTATATTTTACACGTGAGAACAGAATTTCGAAATACTTCTATTGGTAATAACCATTAACTCTAAGAAATATTAACTCGCATGTCTCTTTCCTTATATTAGCAGAGTCACCTAAATTGGAACAAAAGGTACCTTAAATAAAACCCTTAACGCATGCACTGTCGTCACGTCACATTGAATATGAATCGTATCCCCGTCACTATAATGTCAGCATGTCACATTTTGTGATGAATTTTCTTGAATGTATGATTTATTTTTCTAGAAACCTTATTTTTGAATTTTTTATTAATAAAATGTTATTCTTATAAGGCTTGAATATTTTACTGTCAATGACTGAAAAAAGTTGGTTATGATGGCTTTACAATAGAGTCGAGGCATGACGGATAACTGAAAGTCCAAACGTGAAGAAATAAAACAATCACATTCAGTCACCGTTTACGCTGCGACCACTTGTTACTATAAATATATCACAGTGATGTCACATGGACTGCTTGTGCTAGTAGAATGTGTCTCAAATTAATGTCTGTTGTTTTGACATTATACATTAATTTGTAAATATTTTCGATTACATTACGATCTGCAAGTTTAAGAAATAATATATTACAATGAAAATGTATGAAATGGAAAATTAATAAACTATTAAAAAAATACCGAATAAATACGTTTTTAATAAAAGGTTGTCTCTTCAGATATACTTTAACATTTTAATAAAAGTTCCGAACTTACAGTTTATTCTATTCATTAAACATTAACCTTCATATTTTCTACCACTACACATTGGGGAAGAGCATGCAACGTTTTCATAATAAAATCAATAATTTATTCAAGTTAAAGACTTACTTTATGTTTGCATTTTTATTTACTTCTAAACGAAATGCAGTCCAACAGTTTATTAATTGAAAATACTTCTCAAATAAAAGGGAGGAAATCTTCAAGGTAACGCCACAATATGAAAAATTAATATTTTCTAAGACTTTTGCCAATTACTTTTCACGTTTCTACCACGTCTTGCAGCTATGATGGTTGTTGTGTATTAATCCAAAAAGTTTATCTTACTGAAGAGGAAAACTTTCATTAATATTCAATTGAAAATATTCAAAAAGAGCACACGAAATGAGTAAACGCATGTTATTAAAGATTTATTCCCCATTCCAAAAGAGGCTTATACAAATAAAACATAAAACTTCAATCAAACTTTGATTTGTTAAAACAAACCCGACTGCATAAGTTATGCTTAAAACACATCCAGGGCGAGATTTACTTTTTAAGATTAACTCCCGGCATTCAGACTGAAGTGTTTGCCTAGGATAGAAAAAAAAGGACTTTACCAAGAAAGGTCCAGGGGGTAAAATTTTTATTCCTAATATCACTTGTGGATTCCGTAAAAGGCTGTGCGTGTTAGCTTTAGGGCTTTCTTGAGAGTTTAGTAACAGAGTTTTCAACAGAGTCAGTCTTAGAAAATTAATTAGTGAAAGTAAATATTTGCAAAGGTTTACCGTAAAGCAAGAAATTATTTTTCATGTACAGGAAGATTCTGAAAAGAAATTTTTGGGAATTTTAAGTATTTTACAATCGTTTTAATGCAGATTTATTTTAGCATAGTTATTATATGATAAATATGTTTTAATGATGACTTCGTATAATTAATATATAAATTCTAGTTTGCTATTGTAAAAATGCTCTAAGAAACATGTTTCAATCACATTCAGAGATAAAATTACATTTACCATTAGTACAAAAAACAATATTTTAATAAATAAATCAAAATATGTTTCTTCGGAAAGAACTTCATTCAAATTCCGGATTTTAATTCAATAGAAGAAAAAAAAATAATATGACGTAACATCGAATCTAAGTTTGACTACTTGAAACAAAAATTTATTCTGTCTTACAAGCATAATTAACTTTTAAGCACCAAATTAAGTTGTTGGTTCAGCAGTGAACATTCAAGAAATTAAACTGTTCATACAGAGTGTTTAAAAAAGAAGTGACTTTGAATTTCAGATATTTATTAAATTATCTCTCTATTCTAAAATTAAATTACTAACGATGCAGTTGCTGCAAAACGTACTTTATTGACAATAATGTGAATATTTTTAAATGCATGTAAAATTATTACGCTAACTGATAATCATGTCAGTTATTTTCCCCCTATATTTAATATAGCTAATAAATTAAACGGAATAAGACACTTTAAAATTTTTTTGAAATTCAAGTCCTGCACTAAATTTACAATGTGTCGAAAACAATTCTTTTCCCAAGTATCACATATACAACAACATCGACTCCGTGAGTCTAAATAACACTTTTTTTCTAAATAATAATTAAAAAAAAAACACTACTTCTGAACACTATCCGAAGCCTCACACTAAATCTACTCGTCAAGTGAAAAGAACAGCCTTCAGTACTACGATCCGGGATAAACCTCTACCGCAGATGTTGAGAGCAACTAAAGTTACCTTACGGCGACATCCATTGTAAATCTAGTGTTTCCAACTAACACTTCATTATAAGTAGCAACTACACAATCACAGTCACTTAGTTTAGATATATTTGCAAAAAATTCGAGACAACTAGAATCTGTATTCCAAGTACGCACTTTGCTGAACTTTGAAAAAAAAAAACAGTATATATTTACCATTCACGCACAGATACTAGCCATTCAGGACAACATGCTCACACGCAGAATCACAAGAACTCACTCGTCCACTAGACTACCCTTGTAAAAGAGTAGAATGGCATCTTGCTAAATGGTTTTGCAGAAAGACTTTATAAATAGGTATCTACTAATATATATATATATATATATATATATATATATATATATATATTACCTAATTTTACTAATAGGCATCTTCGTTACGTTATATTATGACTCTCAGATGACCGTATCTTCGTGATTCCACTCTAAAATCACCGTGGCTGATTTTTGGAATCATTTGTATCTCGTCACAAAATGGGACATATTGACGTTCCAGTGACATTAATATGAGTCATTTTTCATGTGATATTACGACAAGAAATGCATTTGGTTCATGTTTTTTTTTTTTCACATTTTTTACCATATTAGGGTCAAGGTGCTATTAGGGAACTTTTCACAAAATAATACTTTTAACAATGTTACGAAAATGAAATCGTTACGGCAGGCGTTTTCATTCCAGAAACCTTATTCTTATATTTAAAATAATAAAGTATTATCCTTATAAAGCTTTAATATTTGTTTATGTATAAACAGGAAATGCAAAAGATAACCTTAAGCGTTAAAAATGCCTTGAAACTGTAGATCTTGTCCTGAGTATGAAACTGACCTGATATCTATAAAATACTAAAAAATGTAGAAATATTTAGAGATGTAAATATTGTCAAAGTCTGGATTTCGCTTATCTGTTTATATGAAATTGGAGTACATTTTATTTTTCTATTCTCGTAATGATGTATTTTATATTTAATTTATTTCAGTTTTTTTTAAATTATCTAATAGTAGAGTTGCAAAGGCTAGAAAAAACCCGGTTTAAACCCGGGAATAAACCGTTTTTTGGGGGGAATAAACCGGGTTTTTTGGGAATAAAACAGGTCTTTTGGGAATAAACCTGGCAATAAACCAGGTCTATTGGAAATAAACCCGGGAATAAACCGGATTTTTGCAACTCTATCTAATAGTAACTATTCCTTTAACATTTGTTTATAAGTTATTAATACAGAGATAGTAGTAGTTATTATATCAATATATTTGTTCTCTGTGCACAGAATATTATATTAATCGTCCTAAGTTTCCAAAGATTTAGTTTCACTCTAAACGAATTGAAATTTGAAAATTTTTAATAAAATATCAAGTATAAATATTTTACAAAAATATCACTATTTTAGTAAAACTTAATTGTCAAAGTTATACAATATCAAAAAATAATGAAAGAAAAAAAAATTGGAAAAAAAATATTTTAAATTAGTATTTAAATATACAGGGTGTAACAAAAGTCTTACCCTGATTATAATAATTCATTACAAAATACCCGTTTGTATAATAATGTAACTTGATTTATCATTGGATAGGTTGGTTTCAGTTCTTTTTTTTTTTTTTTTTTTTTTTTTTGTGTGTGTGTGTGTGTGTGTAATAGATGACGCGAATTGGATTAGAAGGGATGGACCAACACCCTGGTCTCCGCGCACTCCATATATTACTCTTCTGAATTTTTTTCTTTTGGGGCTAAATCAAGGACAAAGTCTTTGCCGCACCAATTGCTGAGGTTGAAGAACTGAAGACTAGGATACAAGCTGCTTTGTATACTGTAAGAGAAGACATGTTAAAGGACACTTGGCGGAAACTAGAATACCTCTTAGACATTCTCCAACTACCAAGGGGGTACACGTTGAAATTTACTGAGGTACGTGGTCTTATAAAAAAATATATAACAGTACTTACAATGTATCCAAACAAACATATGTCTAATTATAATAGTTTGAGCACAATAAATATTTATAATCTGGGCAAGGCTTTTGGTTCACCCGATAGTTTAAATTAGAATACGATTTACAAATTGGATAAAATATGAAAGATACAAGAAAACAAAGTTATGTTTTTGGTACTTGTAATAACAACACACAAAGTTTTATTGTACGAAAATTGATTTTTAAGGAAACGATGATTTTTTAACTTCAAGACATGGATTGGCCGAGGTGGTCCTAAAACTGTGCGAGATGGGCCACGAGATATTAAGCTTTTTTTTTTCTCTAAGGATACGTTAAATACAGTTTGTATTGTACTCTTGTAGCTACTATCTATGATTTCACGGGAAGAATTTCAGTAGAAATTTTTAACTAATTGTAAAATAGTAGTTATGCTGGGGCGTGTTTCGAAGGAATTACACCATAAACAAAATTTTGCGAAAAAAGGGAAAATATACTGGCAGCAAAGTTGTGGTCTACTCTCCCTTTTTTATTTCAAAAAAAAAAACTCACTCCGATTTGGCATTATCTAAATATTAATTATACATACTGATGCGTATTTATACAGAAGAGTTATTTGTATTTAATATTATCACACCCTTACTTTTTTTTGTCTTGATTTTCTCCATATTCAAAAGTTGGTACTCGCCATTAGAGAATAAATGCTCTGTCACCTATATCAATTGGTCATATCCAACTACTTAGTCCTAGGCCAACATATCAATTACCAAATTTTCCTATTGAATTTTGTGTCAATTTAAAAGGAACTTTTCAGTTTTTCAGTTTTGGAAGGAACATTTCTGATTTTAACAATCAAACAGTAAGGATAAAAAGGAAAATTTCCGTTTATTTCGGGAAAATTTACGATTTCCACTGAAAATAAAAAGTTTCCGTTAAATGATAGAAATTACACACAAAATCACCCGTACACATAAAGAACCTTTTTTGCAGTGTAGATTATCGTTTGGATATTTAAAATGAAATACACGGGGAAAATCCCGTTTCTCCAAAATACACCTTTATGCGTTCCTATTACGTGTTACATAATTTGGCTCTCTTCTTTCTTCCAAATGTCGTCCAGTGTCAAAATTATAAAGATAATTCTAATTGTTTCTCTATAGTAGTCTAGTGAAATTTAGTAAGAGGCAAAATTTTATTTTAAAAGCTGGATTACTCTAAAAATAGATTGGATACAATTTAAAACAAGCAACAAATCTTCAAGTATTTTTTAAACAAAATATTAGCAAGAACGAAAACCCATGCTTCAAGTATAGATTATAAAACACTTTCCGACACATTTAGAATACTTTAACAAAAGTTCACTGTTTAATAAAGTGAAATATGATATCTAAGTAAACAATTTGAAAAACAAATAACACATTTAAAAACTCAATTACAGCAATTATCATCAATAAATCGGAAAAATATCCGAATTCTTTTGTGTAGCTCTGTATATGATCCATAGATTTGTAGGTGTACTACATAGTGTGCTAAACTTTAGTTCAGTTAGAAAACGCGTAGCACAGTTGAAAATTCTCCTTCAGTAATTAACGTCAGTAAGCGGATATGTACAAGAGATATTTTATCTAGTCCTGCGTATGATTTATAGAATTTATACACAGCAAGTAAAACACAAAAAAATAGTTAAGCTTCAAAACACGTACCACAACTGAAAATGCACTTGCAGCAATTATTGTTCATAAAAAGTACTGTAACTGAATTATTCTGTGTATCTCTGTCACTTTGTTGGAAAGTGTCAAAAGCAACGAAATTGGAAAAATGGTTAAGCAATAGAATGTCAAATTGTTTATTTAATAATCAAATATGTCATCACAGGGAAATCTTTCGATAATAACAAAATTAAATGGTGAAAGTTAAATGATTTCAAAGATAGAAAGTGACGAAAAAAAAATAATAATAATAAAAATTAATTATAAAAAGAAAAAGAAAAGATAACTAGTGAAAATATTGAACAATAAAACTTGGTACTATTTAATTAGCAATCAAACAGAATTTTTTAACAATTTCTTTTTAATTAACAAATTTTAATGGTGGAAATTATATGGTTTTAAAAACACATTAAAATAAAAAAAATGAGTAAATAACAAAAATGTGACAAACAAAAAGAATAAAAAGAAATGTTAAGCAATAAAATTAAACTCACTACTAAAAAAAAAAAAAAAAAAAAAAAAAAAAAAAAAAAACCAACAATTTGAGAATATTGCGATGAAAAAAATAAAACATTAATGACATAAAAAATAATTATGAAAATTAAAAAACATCAAGTAAAACATGTAAAATAGAAATTTTTAAACTTTGTTAAAATAAAAAATAATAATAATTAGCAATTAAACCTATCGTTTTAGCATAATTACTTCAAATTAGAAAAAATGTAATAGTGGAAATTGCATGGCTTTAAAAATACATAAAAATAAAAACAATAAGTAAATAATAAGTAAAAGAGACTAGTAAGAATTACAGAGCAAAAAGGAGACAAACAAGAAGAAAGAAAAATATTAGGCCGTAAAATTAATCTCACTATAGAGAAACAAGCTTTCAGTCCGAAAATAATTACCATTGCGTGTATAAGACAAACCAATCTAACCCAGATGTAATCCCCTTTGATGGGTACGGATTTTCAACAGGAACGTTCCAAATGTACATCATTAAAGACGGTTTTTAAACGGAAGACTGTTTTCCAGGAAACGGTTATTACCTTCAATTATTCTGTAAGTGATTAGTGGGAATAAAGTCTTGGTTACAATATTCTAATATAATTCTTATCTGTTACCGACAAAAATGATTTAAATTATTCTTGCCTTATGTTTCTGTTAATGAGTCGACATAAAATAGGTTCGCATTAACTGTTTTCATGTAACCAATTTATTTTTTTCAAAAATGTGTCTTACGATATTAGAAAACAGCCCAGTTATCTATAAATTGTATGGAAAAATCGAAAGTTATAAAGCGAGAAGTATAAAGGAAAAGTCACAATTCAATAGCAAAATTGATTATATATAGTTGTCAACTCTCTCGCTTTAATAACACTACTATTTCAACATAGAAAAAGAGTTGGTTTATTTATTAGCAGAAAATGGACGAAAAAATAAAATTTAGATTACTTTTTAGAAATAGTGGTGTTAAAAAGCGGAACAAGTAGGCAATTATGAAATACAATCATATATCATATAATCGATTCGAAAAGAGGAAATTAAAGGATTGTTTTAGAACCGCAACGTAAATATTCGGGATAGATGCTAAAAAGCGCCTTTACTCTTTCTCTGCTTTAATGCATTTACATTATAATTACTATACATTACACACTCACATACATAAATACCTACACACATATATATATATTTTTTTTTCATATAAATTATTAAATAGAGACAATTATAATTTAATATAAATAAATGGGAAATAATTGGAAGGTAAAAATTATGATTGTTATGATACAACTACACTATAATACAGCAGATGTATGAACGACGATTTTAAAAATAAAATATAGTATCGGTATTGAATATAATAAGTTGAAATAAGAAAATAATCATAAATCAACGGGACGATGAAAATTCCAGTGTCAAATGGTAAATCCAACAAAAATTGTTATCAAATATCTAAAAACAGTGGAATTCATGGAAGTAATACACCTGAAAATGCAAAAATGCATCAATTAACATAGCATATAGCAGTAAAGAGATTGTTTCGATCCAAAAAGAGCTAATATATAATAATAATAATAAAGTATGTGTGTCTCTCTCTGTGTGTGTCCATGTCCGCGAAAAAAAAAGACAAAAAGTTTCTATTCAAATATAAATAAAAGTTATCTCAATGAATGATAATTTTCTATTTTTATATATTTTATTTTTTTAATGTTTTATGTTTACTTTCTTAAAAAAACTATTTTTAAATGTAATGGAATTTATTAGTCAATAATTTTTGAGAAAAAAAAATAATATGTTATGCATTTGAGTAAGTGTGAGAGATTTTAGACTTGATGTATTTAAATAAAGGCAAGCAAAAAATATGTAAAAAGTTCATATATTAAATTTTTAACATGAGATAAGTCAGCTTATTTCTACAGAATATAATTAACTTGAGATTTTTTTTTTTTTGCTTGATTTGAAAATATATTATTTTTTATGTGTGATAGCATACACGAATACTTAAAACAAAATTTTCTTTTCTAAGTAAAGAGGAAAAATAAATAAATAACCCTTTTTTAAACTCAGAAAACGTTTTAACAAGATTTTAAGAAATATGTAAAAAGTTATTTAGAATTCTTTTAATGCCTTATAAATGTCTTTTTTGACAAATAAACTCTTTTAAAATTATTGTGAAATTAATAAATAAAAAAAAATCATGCCTTTACTTTATATTTTTATATAGAGTATTTTTAATTAGAAATATGTCATGGGTAAACTTACAAATATGAACAAGCACATGTATATGTTCTAGGTATCAAACTACTTAAATTTCAATGGAGAATTTACTACTAAATAATTCATTCTTTTTCCTCATCTTTTAATGTTTTGTTGAAATCTTTATTTGTTTTTCCACGGATGAGCTCCAACATGCACATGAATAAGCATAACTTTATTTATTGCATAGGGTAGTCCGGCCAATAAATGAATACTGAAGCACATAAAAAAAATGTATTATTTTAATAAACAGTAGCTTTTGGTGTCTGACAGTGAAAATACGTGTTTTGGTATACAAATGAGTAAAAAAAATTAAAAGAAAGTATATATCTCATTTGTTTGGGATGTTAGGAGTGTCTTAATAAAAAGCCATACAAAAAAACAAATAAATGAACAGTTCTTGCCAGTGAATGAACGCAAAAGTTTTCAGTCAATGAACAGGCAGCAATTTAAAAACACTTAAGTTTCATAGTTTTTTATTTATTTTACAACTTGTACAAATAAATTATAACACATTTTTACTGAGTTACTGGTTTTTTTAAACCCGCCATAGCATGATAATTAGCTAGTGGGGAGTTTTTCAAACCTTCTTATATTCAAATATTTACTAATTGTTCATTCACTGGGGGATGTCCACTTGTAACAGCCATGTCACTGTTATGTGTGATTGTCAATGTTACCGAGTCGGGAAATGAGCACAAGTTGTGCAAAATCAAATAACTTTTATTAAAATCTTTAAAAAACAGGGCTTTGAGAAAAGCTCTGCGATTTTCCTCATGCCGGAAATAAATCAGTCCTCAACAAAACTACACTCAAAGAAACAAGTAATCTTCAAATGATTTATTAGATAACTTAAAATAACTTACTATCTCGTAACGTCAAACAGCTGTTAAGCTGATTTCCACAAGAGTCAATTTCACTATGCGAACCAGCTACCGAAGTTCAACTCCAACTTCCAGATGACTAGAAAAGGCACTCCGTGAGCGCCAAATACTTTTATTCAAGTATCACTGAAACAAAGTGAAATATACTCTTACCAATGGCCAATATTCCTCCTTTGCTACGTCTTAGTTGAGACAACTAAAGCAGATCTCGAGGTACCAACAAGGGCAAGAACCGATCCAGAGTACCACTTTCCCAGCGCATGCCAGCACTTTAATACTGCTATATGGATTGACCAGATGCAGAAATTTGCATAAATATCGATACGAAGAGAAAAATCACACGTTCCGAGGTTTTCACAATCATTCATCGAAAGTTAGAGAAAGATAGCCTTCATAACTTTTACGCACATTGACTATTATTGGACAAAAAGCAGGTTCATAATCGAAACTTCGCCTACTCTCATAATCAAGGTAGTCCACACATCATACACTCACTGGTCGGACTACCCTACCATGAAAAAAATCAATTAATTACCTTCTATGCGAAGAAATAGATCTTCTCTTATATGAATCATTGATAGTAATGTTATATTTTACGACATGCATTGGTAATTTAAAGATGACAGCAAAATATATCAAGACGTTTTTAGTTTTCATGACAGGTATTTAAATTATTTCATAAATTTTGTTCATTTCGTCAAAAGGATTGGGAAATTTACATTTTCTTTGAACTTTTCTCAAATATTCCTAAAAGACAAACTATGCAAACAATTTGAGATGCTTTAATTTGAAAAGCAATTTATGTTTAATTTTAGAATAATAGCTGTTTAAAAAAGCAGTAAAGACAGATTTTCATTCGACTTTAATTAGATTGTCTATTTTAAGCATGTTATAATCTAAAGATTCCGAGTAAAACTTCCCTAAGTTTAAGACAACACCTAGAAATAAAGGAAAAGATTAAAAGAAATTTCATTTCAAATTTAAGTGGAAGTTATCTCAAAGAATATAAATTTATTATTTATCTTTGAAAGACTAAATGATTGCACAAATGAACATTTGTGGAAATAATTTTAAAAAAAGGTATATATATATATACAGGGGATCAACTTTTTTTTAACCTAGCAACTAAGTTATTTGATTTTTTTTTCTTACGAAACTTGAATTAAGAAATGAGCACAATTGTCTCTTCAACCCCCATACTCGTGCAGGCAGCAAACAGGAAGTTTCAATAAAACAGTAAGAAATATTATCAATCCAACCTATGTGACATCTAAAATTTGGATGCGATGATAAGAAAGTTTACGCTTTTTGTTTTGAAATCAGATTTTTGTGTTCATAATTAAAACTGATTAACCTGTCACATTGATTTTAAATAATAATAGCATATTAGTGATTATAAATGATTCATTTGAAGAAAATCTATAAAACATAATTAAAATTTCAAGAATAATTCATTTTAATAAAAATAATATGTATTATTTAAATAATTCCCGCTTAAAATGCTTTTCTACTAGCGCTTGTGTGCAACACACACGTTGGACAATATTTCAGCGTCACTTTGTCTTGGAGACAAAGTGTCTGGTACTGGGTTGTTACTCTAGAATATTTTATAATTACAATGGAAAGTCATGAAGTAAATCACAAAAGATAATTAAATAATAACTTACAATGATATTCACTTCAAAACTATTTTTATTTCTAAACATATTTTCCACCAATATTTATGGCTTTTATATCCCCGTTTCATCAGTGCCCCAACACCAGCTGCATACAATTCTTTGGGTTGCTGTCTCAGGGTTGCTGTGTCCAGGGTTACTGTGTCAGGGTTGCTGTGTTGAACCTTTTCATCATCTGGTAACGTCATGTTTCTTCCAAGATGGTTTTTTAGTGGACTAAACAGATGAAAATCGCTTGGAGCTAAGTCGAAGCTGTATGGTGGATGTTGAAGAAGTTGCAAGATATGTTCACAGATGATGAAAAGGTTCAACACAGCAACCCTGACAAGTCCTAAAGGGGCTGAGACAGCAACCCAAAGAATTATATTCAGCTGGTGTTGGGGCACTGATAAAACGGTGATATAAGTGCATAAATATTGGTGAAGAATATGTTGAAAAATAAAAATAGTTTTGAAGTGAATATCATTGTATGTTATTATTTAATTATATTTTGTGACTTACTTAATTACTTTCCCTCGTACAGTGTTCAGATCATTATCTGCAGTAAATGGAAATAAAAAGATCGTTGATTGCAATTCAGAAGGGTATGGTTTATTTTATTTTATATATATTTTTTTTTTTACTTTTTTTTTTTATTATTCTTATTGTAAATTGTTGGATCGAAATAAACCTCAGCCGGCTGCTGATCTCAATTATGTAATCCCAGTGAGAGTAAATGTTTTCCTTTTCATTTTAGCAATGCACATTACACAATCACTCTCGACTTATTTTGAGAACGTCACAATGTTTAAATAAATTTCTTGTAAGATGTCTAATTATAGATGCTGCAAAATTACAAAATATTAAGAAATAAACTTGAAATTATATTCATATACATTCAAAAAAATTAAACTTTTATTTTTATTTTGCAAAACTGAGAGAGTTCATCAAATGCAAATTTTAAAATAATAAAATCATAATTATTTGACTGAATTCGATAGGCTAAATTGGCAAAAAATCATTCTCTAGCTTCATTATTTTATCGATGCCCTCTCATCAGATATAGATTTTGTAGCACTCAACTATTCGGACATTTGAAGCATTCGACAATCAGCATTTCCCGAACATGTCGGTTAATTCAGAATTTACAATATTTCCCCCCCTTTTCTCCCCCAAGAGATATATAATTTTGATAAGTTCCTTTAGAAAACTTAGTTTTATTATCTTTTTTAACTATGTCTTATTTTAAATTATGTAATTAATAATTCTAAACTATGTTTGTTATTATATTTTCTCACAAAATTCATTAAAAAAAAATCTTTTTGAAAATCAATAACGGAGGGGGGGGGGGATTTTTTTACTGGTAACTTTACTTTATACCTGGCTACCAATGTTTTTCAAATTTGTAAAGCCTTGTATATATGTTTAATATATACAGTAGTGGCCAAAATGTTTGAAAGTTCATAATAACATTCAATTTTGAAGTAAGGCCATAAAATTACATATCAAGAGGCATCTAATTTAATGTAAAATATGATGCAAAAATGGACTGTAGAATATTACAATTAAACAGAAGCTTTTAAGAATTGAACTGAAATATAGTAAGAAAATTAGCTATTAAAAATTCTCAACAAGTCAGTTGATTCTTATTTCGGTATCCTTTAGCATTTATAGCAGCCTTAAAACGCCTTCTCATGGAGAACCAATTTTTTTAGTTCTGCGACTGTTTTAATATGAAGCCAAAATTCTGTTATTGCTTTTGTTAATTAGGTTTAATTCCAGAGTTGTTTCCGACGTGGAAGTTTATTTTGTAGTCTCAATAGAATTTGAATTGTGTTAAGGTCTGGACTGATCTTAGGCCATTCCATTTGCGAGATGCAATTACCTTTAACCCCCCTTTTCCGTACCGCAGCAACGTGACATGGAGTGGAATTTTAATGTAATAGAAATACTTTATTATCTTGCAAAAGATCACGTATGGAAATCTTCAGTTTGAGTTGGAGTATCGCATTTATGCATATTTTGCATTTGTATTGATGTTAATCACAGATATTCAACATTCACATTTTCATCTCATTCAACACCAGATCCTAAAACTTCCTGGAAAATTTACCGTATGTGTAATACAACCAGAAAACAAATATTTTATGTATCCGTTACTTGAACTTTTTAGGCCATCATTATCAGACATAGAAAATTTTATTTGATAATTCCAAACAACACGGTCCTACTACTTCTTCTCCACTTAACAAGACAAGTTTAAGTTTTTCTACATTTGTTTAAAATTTCGTTTTTTTTTTCATGGAAATATAGTTTTTAAACTAAACTTTTGCCGTCTTCAGTGATTTGTACTTGGCTTCAACATCATATTACAGTTTGCTGTTTCATTTTCTATGTACTGATATTTTTTCCTGTCACTTACAAATAAGCCCCATACACTTCTATCATCAATTACTGTCACTAAACTTTTCTTGCTTTTACCAGTGGAGTTATTTTATTATTTTTTTTTTTTTTATACTCCTTTATGCTAATGTAATTAATTTCTCAGTTCCATGAAAAATCTAAAAGCTCCATTATATTGCCATGGAATATATGAAATTTATTTTTAAAGTATATAGCATAACGAGAATGGCCGTAAATGTTCAGGAAGAACTACCTTCATTGATTAGTGTAGAAAAAGCAGATCAAACTAGTGAGTGATTAAATTTCGTCACTCATAATAAAAGCTTTTGACATGACACGGTACAAATTTGCACAAATCCTCTGTTATTTGGCGATAAATGATAAAAAAAAAGATACAACATTGGCGTATTTTAGGATTTTAAGTAAATCCGCTATCCGATATACACTATATGGCCATTAATGACCGGCAACTTTCAATTTTAGATATTTTGTCGAATATTTAAAAATATACGTGTCAGATTATTCTGGAAATTTAGGATCCAAAAGAACAGGTTTGATTTCATATTTATCATTGTTGATTTGATAAGGAGGACAAATAGGGGACCAAAAAAAATTAAAGAAAAAAAATAATACTTGGGATCACTCTGTAAAATAAAATGCACCAAATGATCTATCGCTACAGAATATACATAGGCAGACATTGTACAATATGTGTATTCATTTGTGTAAGAATAGCATGTATAGTAATAGAAATATAGCGATTTTTTTTTTAAATTAAAAAAATTCTTGCATGTTTTTTGCTTATAACATACAGGGTTTTAAACCAAATTTAACGCCAGTTTCAAAAACATTGACAAAATGTAGTAGAAACAATATAGTGCAATTGAAATATAAATATATTAAATATTTAAGGAAATATGGGCAGTTGTATAAAATAATTTTTATCTGCGCATGCGCGAACGATAACAAGGAACATTTTGCATAATTTAATAGTCAACTCTATGGAGCAACTTATTAAAATAAATCAGTCAAATATCGTAAAAATTCAAAGAGATATCGGCGTTAGAGTGAGCTGTTTTTTAGTTTCTCACTAAAACTCGCTGAATGATAAGGGATTTTCCACAAATTGTCATTTTTTATTTTATACTATTTTCCAATTTTTAATGATACTTTAGTTCTCTTTAAAAAACTACCCTAACGAGCTTATTCGAACAAAAAAAGAATTATCAAAATCAAAGGATCTGTTTCAAAAGTATTATAACCTGGTGCAATAAAGTTTTCCAAGGCGAACTAAAGTATCAATAAAAAATGAAATATAGTATAAAAATTAAACATGATAATTTATGGACAATCCCTTATCATTTAGCGAGTTTTATTGAGAAACTAAAAAACAGCTCAATCTAACGCCGATATCTATCTGAATTTTTACGGTATTTGAATGATTTTTTTTTAATAAGTTGCTCCATAGAGTTGACTATTAAATTATGCAAAAAGTTCCTTTTATCGTTCGCACATGCGCAGATAAAATATATTTTATACAACTGCCCATATTTCCTTAAATATTTAATATATTTATATTTCAATTGCACAATATTGTTTCTGCTATATTTTGTCAATTATTCTGAAACTGGCGTTAAATTTGGTTAAAAACCCTGTATGTTATAAGCAAGATTTTTTTTAATTTTTTAAAAAATCGCTATACCTCTATTAATATGCATGCTATTCTTACACAAATGAATACACATATTGTACAATGTCTGCCTATGTATATTCTGCAGCGATAGATCATTTCGTGCATTTTATTTTACAGGGTGATCCCAAGTATTATTTTTTTTCTTTAATTTTTTTGGCCCCCTAATTATATACTCCTTAGCAAATCGACGTTGATAAATGTGAAGTCAAACCTGTTCTTTTTAATTCTAAAATTCCAGAAGAATCTGACAAGTACATTTTTAACTATTCCACAAAATGTCTAAAGTTGAAAGTTGCCGGTCATTAATGGCCATATAGTGTACATCGAGAAGTAGGCAGGAGTGTTATTCGACGAAAGAATTTTTGTGGTTATCAGGGACGGTTGCATTTGGGCATGAACGTAAAAACAGCTCAAATGAGATTAATAAATGAGCTTTAATTCATCAGTTCGTTATGCATTTTAGACAAAATACGCGCTATTATCAGAAATTATTGCACCGTAAACCTGAAATTTACAACGTATGCATGTAACGTAAATATAAAGCCGTTTAAAAGGTGGTTAAAAGTGTTAAAAAGATAATTTTAGCATATTTCTTATATTTAGTAACACACATATTCAATCTTTTTTTTTGTCTCTTTTCATATTAAGCTTGTTTTTTATTACCCGACTTTCCCTAAACTGAAAGGAATTTTATTCGGAATTACAGCATTTTAATATGTGAAATGTAACGTCTCCTACTAATTCAACTTTAATTAGACTGCCAGTTATAACCCTGTCATGATTTGACAGATTACCTTTAAAACATTACCTTTAAAACTTTGCGTATTTTAAATGATGCATGGAAGGATAAAAAATTAAAATGTCAAAAAATTCCATCCAAAAGTAATTGATATATCTCAACGAATGGAAATTTGTTATTAATGTTTAAAAGAATTAAATATCATGCAAATGAGTAATTCTTAAAATATTTAAGAACTTTTTAAATCTAAGTTTACTGTTTCATTTTTAGATTACTATTTTTAAAGGTGAGGTAATTCATTAGTCAATAATACCTGAGAAAGCATTTTAAGCAATTATGCACTAGACTAAGAAAGAATTTTAATTTAATCTAATTAATGGAAATTATTTTAAATAGATATGGAAAAAATGCTAAAGCTCGTGAATTAAATTCTTAAGGTACTAACAGAGAAATTAATTGTAAAGAAAATTATTAAATTTGGTTTGTGATTTGAATTCTATATTAGGTAAAGCCAGGAAAGATGGCGCGGTCGGAGAGATTGCGCACATAGAGGTTCGGAGGGAAGGAGTAGAGTGAGCACGCAGCGACTCCAGGTAGTTGTACAACAACAGTAGTGGAGTGTCTACTTGAAAGTGCACGTTGATTGCTTTGAGTGTCTAAGATAAAGTTTTGCTATTTTGTTATGTTTTCCCAAAGTAAGAGCTTGAATTTTCATAGCTATTCATCAGAATTTCTGTACAATGACAATAATACAAAATATTTTAAACTTAAACGATTTCTCATAAGCTACTAATCTAGACTAACAATGTGAACAACATAGGTTCGTTTTAGTAGCGGACATGTTTAAATAAAAGGCCGCGCAATCTCTCATACCGAAATTGGAGAGTTTGCGCATCTACTACTTAGGAGAGATGGCGCAGTGTTCTCAGTAGTTTCTATGCTGGGAGAGATTACGCAGCTTATTGGTAAATTTGCATAAAAAATGAAAAATGAAAATGGACTAATTTTAAGTTAAACGTGTTATTAAGTAACATAATTTTATTTTGTAATCTTATTTGGACTTGCTTTTTCTGATTCTTTATTTTTTTTTCCTTTAATTAAAATTTTTTGATCGCTTTTTAAATTATTTCCTTTTTCTGATTCTTTAATCATTAGGTTGAAATATTCACTCCTAATACAATAATATTTGTTCACAAAAACCTTACAGCAATGTCATTTAAGTGTAATTATTATTGCTAATTATTTAATTGTAGTTATTATTAGTAATAATCTATCCTACCCATGTGCGCAATCACACCAACCCTGTAAGGACAGATTGCGCAAAATAACTTTCTTCGTTTTATTACAACTGTTCTATTAAATTGCAACATAACAACAAAATAGCAATGGAAATGCATAAAAAACAAATTAAGTAAAAATTATTCATGAATAGTTTAGCAAAAAATTAATATTTAGATTTTTTATTGCTATTCTTTTGAATTGTGCGCAGACTATCCTAGCTTTACCTTTCCTTTAATTTATAAACTTATTGTATTTTACACGTAGATAGTATTTTCCACACGAATATTTAAAGCAGAATTTTAAAAATCTCGTCTATATATAAATAAATGTTTTGATTTTAGGATATGACAATATTATACATATATATATATATATAATATCTTCATAACCTAAAATCAAAACATTTCCTTATACATAGACTCTTTATATATAGACGAGAATTCTTTTTAATTCTGCTTTAGATATTCGTGTAGAGAGTGCTATCCACGTGTAAAAGACAACAAGTAAATGTGCGAAACAAATAAAAGACAAAAAAACTATATATATATATATATATATATATATATGTTATATAAAAATTTTATTTCCTTCGCATATCCTTCGCATTTATTTCGCATTACTCATTAAATTAATCTAACTTCTGACATAGTCATTATTTCCTTAATTCTTAATAATATTTATTCCTATTTAATGTCCTTTTAAAAGTATTAACTCGTATGTTAATAATTATCTTATTCCAAATCTTAATCTAAAACTTTAAGTTCATTAGTAAATTTTATCAACTCCCCAATCTATAAAATTCTGAGAGACGCGTGTTGTCATTTCGATTGTTTTTAAAAAGCCCCCTTTTTTTTTATTCCATGCTTTGCTTCGCTCGCTGGGTATTTTTCACGTCAAAATCAATGCGCAGCTACGATGGGGATTCTTTCGTGTTAAATCTTCTCCCTCGTACCTCATTCGCTTAGCTTAAATTCGTCTCTCACTCATTGGATCGTGCGCTCGTTACGTCGTTGTCAGTAACCCGACGCGCGGTTAACAAAACTGACAAGCTTTGCAAGCTTTTGGAGAGCAGATTTTTGTCGTGTTTGGAAGTGCTGACCAAATGGTTATCTGGTGTTTAAGTGACTTAGATTTTCATAACAGCTCTTTAAGATCTATTAAATGATGTAGTGAGCCATCGTCAAGCCTAAGGGCTATAAGTTTATACCGGATACTGTGGGAACTGTTACTGGCATCGTCATGGTTGTTAATAAACGACTTATCTGGAAATTGGCTGCTCTTTATTGAAGAAACTCTTGTGGTGTCTCATCATTGCCTAACCTCCTCGCCATGATTCTTGATAACGACTGCAATCATTCCACATCTTTAACAAACTGCCATTTTCTCGTGGAATATAAAATCATCTTCGCAAAAAGTTCACATATATATATATATATATATACAGTAAAAGCTCGATTATTCTACACTCGTTTAATTGGAACTCTCCGTAAACAGGCGTTGGTTTCCTGCCATTTTTTTTCATTTATATGTATTTATATGATGACGGCATTTATATGATCGGTGAAGCATGGAAATCTATGCCGCAATTGACACTAAGACTAAGTTGGCGAAAAATTTGGACAAATTTTTCAACTGGCGCAGATGAAAATGTCAGAGACATTGCAATAGATGAATTTTCAAGCCTTTTTAAAACGTAGTCAGGTTTTGAAAACTGTGGGATCAAAGAAATCACTGATGACGTGGAAGATGGAAGCTTCCAGATGTTTAATGATGAGGAAATTGTCGCAAAAGTCCGACATACTCCAAAAGAAAACGAAGAAGAAGATAATGATGAAGGTGATAACGATTTCCAAGTAAAGATTGTTAACAATGATGTTTTTGGTGTTTCTCAAAATCCTTGCTTGATTGGAACAATAAGAACAGTGTGATTTCTCTGAAATAATGTTTTTAAGAAAAATTCGCGACAGAGTTGCACGGCAAAGGACAGCCAATTTACACCAGATGAAGCTTCCATTTAAATCATTGTAAGGTTCTTGTTTCAAAATAAATTTATTTTCATGTATAATTTGAATTTAGATATTTATTATTTAGCAGTTTAAAGTCATAATAGCAGTTCGATGATGATATTAAACTAGATGATTATTGATAAATTCTCGATTATCCGATGTAGGTTCGGTCCCAATTACGTCGGATAATCGAGGTTCTACTGTATATATATATATATATATATATATATAGTTAATTTTTTTAAACAAATGGGAATAATTTCAATTAAAATAATTTTAGCTGTTCTTTCAAATTTATCATTTATTTCTCAAAGTCAAAGTATGGAAAAAACTTCATATACATTGAAAATAAATTTATCCCGAATTACGAAATAATGACAATGTTAAAATAGAGAAAAGACGCATTTCCATTCAATTTTTATTACACTGCCAGCGATAAACGCATCACAAGTTGACAAACCTAAAAATTACATTGAAAATTTCTCTTATTTGAAATGACACATACAAATATCAAAAATATAATTTTAAAAGAAATTTCTATTCCAATTTAAATGGAAGATACCTTAATCAATGAAAATGTATTATTTATCTTTAAAAGAACTAAAGACTTTGCAAACGAGAATTTCTGAAAATATTTAAGAAATTTAAAAATATATGCTTAATTTTTCTTTTGCTAATATAGCTTATTTTAAATGTAAGACAATTTATTAGTCAATAATATTAGAGAAAGAATTTTGAGGCAATTGTACATTTGACAAATCGGAAAAAAAAATATCGCAAATGATGCAACTTAATATATTTAATCTAAGGTATTTTAAATAGACGTACAAAACAATTAAAACTCGGATTTGAAATTTTGAAAGTAAAATACACAATTCTAAAGAAATGCGTTTTTAATTTTGTTATGCAATTCGAATTACATATTCATTTGACTTTTTTTACGCGTGATTACCATTTATTTGTGAATAATTAAAACTTTTTATGGGAATTGGGGCGCATTTTTTAATTTATAAATATTTTTTACTGACTTTTCTTTGCTTGAAATATACTGTATTTACTCGCATATTCTAATCACCCCATAATTTTAAAAGAAAATTTGGGCAAAAAACAAAGATTTGCATAATTTTCGCATCAAGATTATAAGATAATTTGAAATGCTAAAACCGCCTGTAGCCTCATTGTTTTCATTTTTAGGTGCGTTCGTAATTATATAAATACGTAGCACCTATAGTCGTCTTCTGGTCCGTCCGTCCGTCCGCATATAACAGCGCAAAAACTACCCAACCGAATAGTTTGAAATTTAATATATATTATCGTTTCAGAATTTTGTTGAGTCATTTCAAATTTTATGAAAATCGAATGAAAACTTAAAAATATATTAATAAAAGTTTTCTTTATTCTATTAAATCATATCGTAGGTAATCTATATAATAAAAGCGCAAGTCATGTGACTGAGGAAAACAAATACGGACAAACCACTTCTTTTTTCATATGCCAGGTGGCCATTTTTATTCAATTTTTTTTTTTTTTTTTTTTTTTTTTTTTTGAATAAAATTGCATAAACGTTACATTTTTAGAAAGATCGTTCAAAAAAATTGTTTGCTTGAGAGATGAGTTACATTAAAAATGTATAGATTCTGAGATAACTTCATTGGAAATTAGGTTAACAGCCAAATATCTCAATCCATTAGAGTAAATAAACACAGGAGATTCGTTCATTATGAGTCATAAAAATATTAAACCATGGAGGTAATCATTCGCAAAGCACGATCCCTATGATGAATTTTGCAGCGTTGTCTTGTGTAGAAAAAAAATTCGCATTTGCAAGCGTGGCATATGTAATAATAATAATAATAAAAAACACATTCTCATTTCGCTCATATCAGACGATATATTCATTTCACTGAAATAATAAGGATGATTTTTTTTACATTGTGAAACTAGTTATAAAATGAACGCACCTCATGAGTCACGTATAACGTACAATTTCCAGCTTATTCAGTATTTCAGTTTGGTTATTTAGAATGAAATTGTTTATTTGTTTTTTCCTACGATTTATTTCCTTCAGCTGCAACACAACTGTGAGCAGATGGTATTTAATATAACTGATAAAGCAATATCATCAATTCTGTGATAAATAAGTGCTTTTTTTACGCTGAAATTTTCTTATTCGTGGTACAATGTTTTCTTGAACAAATAGTAAAAAACAAATCGAATTTGGAGGGAATCATATAATCATTTCATAATGGCGTAAACAGTAATATCCGCTAAGATAATACCTAAAAAGTCAATTTCGTGGCAGCAAATTTGTGAAAAACATCTCATAGAAGATTTTAAATTGTGTTCATTCTTCCGTTCATTTTTCAGTATTTCAGTTTGGTTATTTAGAATAAAAATGTTTATTTGTTTTTTTCCCACAATTTATTTTCTACAGCTGCAACACAACTGTGTGCATGCAGCTGCAACACAACTTTTGAAACTGCTATAGTACATTTCGTTTAATCTTAATTATTCATTTATTAAAATGTGTATTTATCTTATAGAACATCATTTTTCCTTTTATTCTATCTTGACCTTCGCGAAAAAAGAATAATAGTATAAAAAAATATTTCGCACACCCTAATTTTGCTAACCAAAGAAATGTGAAAAATTTGTATTTCGCATGACTTTCAATATATGTTTATGTTCATTATTAATTTGGCACCATTTCTACTAATGTGAATTAGTATGTGTGTTAATAATTTATTGAATAACTGTATTATTATTATCATTTGTGATGTACTAGTGTTCACTACTATAGTATTATATTATAGGCTTATCATAACATTATATTATTATTAAATATAATAACATGATCACATTACTACAAAATTAGTGCATAATTACTAATTTGGCGCTTCAGCATGCATACATGTATTTATTTATCCGTATTATACTGATCATCAATATGTTATAAAAAAAATACATAAAAAACTGAATGAATATATTTTCATTATTTTCATTATATTTTCGTTATAATATTATTCTATGTGAATTTTGCATGTAAACTTATCTTTTGAGCAAGAAAAAAATATTACGACTTAACTAAAATTGGTATTTTAAATTAAAATGAATTATTTTTTTAATTGATTGTCTTCCAAAATTGCTGAACCGGAAATACAACTTAAAAGTTAATTAAAACAAACTGATTTTCCCTTGCGAGAAGAATGCGATTTTCTGTAATGTAAAATAGTGATATTACTTCGATATTTTATTATAAAATATCAGCAATTTAATGATGATAGATCAATTATTTTCATTTTTTGTTTGAGATATGTAAATTATTTCATATATTCAAATTCGCCAAAGAATTGAGAAAACATCCCCTTAAATGAAAATTCCCCGCTTCTTTGAATTTTTAGCAGATATGCCACTAAATACAAAAGTACTGAAAATACATTTGTCTAGAATTAAGGAAAAATAGCATTTTTACTCAACAACCCATTAAATTTCCCACGATAAACGCGTTATAACTTGACACATATAAAAATTATCTTTAAAACTTCGCTTGTTTGAACTGATACATAGAAAGACAGAAAATAAAATTTGAAAAGAAATTTTCATTCAAATTTAAATGAAAGTTAACTCAATGACCGGGAATTTATTATTTATCTTCAGAAAAATAAAAGACCGGGCAAATATGTACTATTGAAATTAGTTAAGAAACGCAAATCTGAATGTTTAATGTTGATTTTTTAATGTAAGGCAATTTATCAGGAAATTTATCATATTTGAGAAAGAATTTCAAACAGAATTCTTTTCAGTTGTGCGAGATATTTTTAACTTAATATAAAATTTTAAAATATTTTAAATAGATGTCATATATTAAAGTCTGAAACTAATAATAAACATATTATTTCTGAATAAAAATATCAAAAATGGCTTGTGATTTCAATTGTTTATTCGATTAAATTGGAAATGAATCAATTTTAGTTTTTTAATGCTATTTTATTAATTGCGTTCGTAATTATATAGATACGTAGCACCTATAGTCGTCGTCTGGTCCGTCCGTCTGTCCGTTTGCCCGCATACGTATAACAGCGCAAAAACTACCCAACCGAATGGTTTAAAATTTAATATATATAATCGGTGCAAAATTTTGTCAGGTCATTTCAAATTGTATGAAAGTCAAATCAAATCTTAAAAAGATATTAATAAAAATATTTATTAAATAATTTGAATTTTTTAAAAATCGGTACTTCCTTGTTATAGCGGCTTCCGAGGATTAATCGTCAAACGACCGAGATGTATCGCCATGTTATCTGGCATGTATGACGTTATAGTCATATATGACGTATATGACATTTTACAATCTCTATGATCAAGTTAAAATCACATTCTTCATTCTATTAAATCCTATCATACGTAATTAATTCAATGATATCCCATGACAGGTAATGATTCTTTGTTGTCATGGTGATTACATCATATTTAAGATTGAGTCATATTATTTCCATCTTACTGAGTTTAAAAGCCGAATTTGTACACTAAAATCGTTTAATTATATTAGCAATGAATCTGTCGACAATTTTTTGAATTGATGTTTCAGGAGAAAAAATATATTAAATGGAAAAAGAGTCTAAATATGTATTTCAAGTTCTGAAATTTTCAAAGCTAGGCTTAAGTTTACCATTGGAATTTACAGTAAAAGTCAACAGAAGATAAAATGTTGACAACTTAAAATGTACTTATTTTATTGCGGAAATTAATCATATAAAAATAACAGACGCTGTAATTCATTTCACTTAAATAATAACAGAACGAACGCACCTCATGTGCCACGTTTGACATACAATTTCCAACTTGTTTTATTAATGAAGTTCATCTATGTATATACATGGAATTTGATAATAAATTTTTTACTTACTTCCGGATAGGCTAGAATAAAAAAAAAAATGTACACAAGTATGTTATCGATGAAAATACAATATTTTAATATTTTACGAACTTAATTATAAATTAATAGATTAATTTTAAGGCGTCTTTTTGTTAACGGGTCACAGGTGGTATTTCGTCATATATTCCCTATCGTTACAGCTATATACGAGTTACAAGAACAAGGGAGGTAATATTGCTCCAAACCGCGCTTGCTGAAGTAAAAACTGCAATAGTGAAATATTTTAAACACTAAAAAGGAGAAAATAAAATATAAATAATTAATAAAGTGTTTAATAATTTTAAATAAATGTATATAAAACACTATTTAAAAATTCTACAAAATATAAAAATACCTGTATGTAACTTTTTTTATATAGAAAAATTTTATCATCATGATCTAAAAATACACGTAAAATGTCAAATTAAAAAATTTTTAATTGATAAATATCTTCATTTTATTGGTTTTCTTTCGTTATTAACTTTCTATTGAAAACATTGATTAATTGATAAAAGATAACTTTACGTATTCTTTTGTACAATAGCTTGTAATTTCTATTGAGGTGCATGTTAAGCTCATAGATAAAAAATCGCACACTTATGTTCACAAATTCTCTGTTTCAAAATACTTACATTATGTTAGAATACTAGCTATGACTAAATCCTCATGTATAAAACTTTTTTATTTTTTAATATACTTTTATGTTTTTTTCTGATTTAAAAATGCATATCATCTCTCTTATGTCAAAAACATGAATCTTCAAAGTTCATAATTTCAGAAAATGTCATTTGAATGTTTACTATATCCTCATATATCGCGTGCTTTATTTTCCTAAAATGTTTTCGAATGTTGTTTCAAAAGGGGATACAAATTCACCTTACTAGTGTAACTTTGATAGTAATAAAAAATACGATTAAGAGCACTCATGGAAAATAGGGGTGAAGTTCTCTTAACCATGTAATTAATATGTGGCGCAGAATTATAATTTAAAAGTTATAAAATGTTGTAAATTTATATTGTTATAAATTTTGATTGAAAAACAGTCGTAAAACCTGTCGAACCAGATAAATCTTTTAAAGATTAATTAAACAAATTAATTATCCTTTAAGCAAAGAACTGTATTTTCTGTAACACAAAAATTTTTGGTATTGCTTTGATATTTTATAGAGAGCAATTAAACATCATTCCTTGATATTTACTATTTTCGTATTAGATATTTTAATTATTTCGTGTATTTTCTTGTTTTCATAGTAGAATTGAGAAAAATATACCATAAAAGAAAATTCACCTCCTCTTTGAATTTATAGCATATAATATTTAAAGCCAAATTGACCAAATATCTTGTCATGTATTAAACAGAAATTTTTCTTTAATTAAGTAATAATAGCATTGTAAAAATACAATAAAACCCCACTTTTATTTAACTTTAATTCTTTGTATACTACGTTGCGATTTATTAAAAGGAATTGCATGTAAATTTTATTTCATGTTAATATAGTTTTAACTAAAAAATATATGTAAAAAAAAACACTCATTTTCCAAAAATTACATTAAATATGCTTGATTAAATGAAATTGTACTTTTAAATAACGTCAGTATTAAACATTTATAAAAATAATTCCCACTTCGAAAAAAATGAAATCATTTTGAAAATTATTACTTTTATTTTTATATATGATGTATTATAAAGAGAAGAACCATTTAACAAATCTATCCTTCATAATATTGAATAAAACTACAATTTTTTTTCTGTAATCATTGTATACTGCTAAGTATACAAAGTTCACAGCGACTTTCATTCGATACAAATGTTGACCAATGATATCCTCTATTTTGCAAACGAATGTCTTTGTAAACAGAAAAATTCTCTTTTTATATGCTTTCTTTTAACTTACATTTCTGTATGTATGTGGCAGTCAAATCTTGTTACTATTTTTTTACCCACTTCCTGTTAACATATAGAGCTTTGAAATTTGGAATATATATGTATTCCCGAGGGTAATATATGAATTGTACATTGAATTTTTTAAAATTCCATCCCTAAGGGGGAGGGGCAACATCGGCCTAAATCTTTCATTTTCCCCATAGAAATAACGTTACGATTGTTTAATATTAATTGAATAAATAGCTCCATTGTTACAACATTCATCCATTTCAAGCATTGAGCGACGCACACATTTGTGCTTTATACAGTCACCTCTCACTTATTCGCGATGTTTAGTAATTACTTTTTCGCACAACAATTTTAAAACAGTAAAATTCGATTTATAAATTCTGCGATTAAATAAGGAGAAAATTACTTTGAACTTGAAAAAGAAACCGTTGTTGAAAAATAATTACCGTGTATCGCGTATAAGTGAGAGGTCACTGTTCTATAAGTTGACATTTTTGTGAATTTTGAATAAAGCATGTTTTTTTTTTACTAATTTGTAACATTTAATTTATTTTTATTTTTATTTTTGAAGGTACTGCACTTGAAAAATCTTTAGGTTCTCAACCGATCTTGGCCTTCCTCTTCGTTTAGATTCTGTCTTAGACTTGACGAGCAAACCTTGTGTGACGCATCGTTTACACTCTAGAGGAGATATAGATTCACCTGTTTCTATATATTCTATGTGTGAATACACAAGGGCTGTTTCAGGCTTCTCAGAACTGACGGTACTTATAAGTACCAACCAAAAATTGGCTTGGTAAATAAATTAAAAATAGTACTTAACTAAAAGATTATGCTAACTCATATTCTAAGATTATAACAAATATGAAAAAATATCATTTGCTCACCTTCCGTATTTTTACATTTAATTTATTTATTTTTATTTTTGAAGGCACTGCACTTTAAAAAGCTTTAGGTTCTTAACCGATTTTGGCCTTTCTCTTCGTTTAGATTCTGTCTTGGACTTGACGAGCAAACCTTGTGTGACGCATCGTTTATACTCTAGAAGAGATATAGATTCACCTGCCTCTATAATCTATGTGTGAATTCACAAGAGCTGTTTCAGGCTATTTGGTACTTATGGTACTTATATATGGTACTATATATGGTACTTATATATGGTACTATATATAGTACTTATATATGGTACTATATATGGTACTTATATATGGTACTTATATATGGGTAACTGACGGTACTTATATAAGTACCAACCAAAAATTGGTTTGGTACATAAATCTAAAATAGTACTCAACTAAAAGATTATGCTAACCCGTATTCTAAGATCATACCAAATATCAAAAAAAAAATATATATATATATAATTTACATACTTTCAGTATTTTTGCTTTGATTTTAAATAATTTCAAGCAAGCAGGAGATTACAATATGGTTGACTCAGACATATAAACAGACGGTGAAATAAATATTTAAAAGAAAGACTTCGATAATTATAGCGGCTACTCCTATCTAGTGAGGTTAAATATAATTTAAAGCATTGATCTCTGGAGTTCTTGTGAGTATTGTACGAATAGACTCTATATTTATAGGACTACAAAGTAACTGGTACTTAGAAATACAGTGGATAAATAAAGAGTTAAATAGATTGACAGCAATATGTCTGTCATAAATTGAGATATCTAAAATTTAATTTTAAACTTGATTTAAAATTAAATATAGAGCATTAAAAAGATAATATATATATATATATAATTGTAATACCTTTGAATTTCATAATACATTAAACAAGTCCTTGCATCAAATATAACTTTATCTCCTATTTAAAGATAGGTAATCATAAAGTGCTTACAGAATGCAATTAAGTTAATACAAAAAATTAACAAGTGCAAACATCAGATTACCAATGCGCCATTTCAGTGATGGCACGCAGCCCAAAATACTGAAAGTTTTAAAAACAATTTAGAAACAAATATATATATAATAATGGTATAATATGCCATATAATGTAAGAAAATTGAATGTTGGATATCAAATGAAATTCAAATGGAATTCGGAATTAAAAGAAAACATGTGAGAGATTAATTTTCAGTCGGGCAGTATCCTACACATATCTAAAAAATAATGCAATATTTCATAAAATATACACTGGCAAATGTGCTATCCAAAATTAAGTGAAAGATATCTCAACGAAAGGAAATTTATTATTAATTTTTCATAGAATAAAAGTCTATGCAAATGAGTAATTCTGAAAATGTTTAAGAAATTTAACATTGTACGTTTACTATTTCCGTTTTAAATCACTATTTTTAACAGTGATGTAATTTATTAGTCCATAATATCTGGGAACGAATTTAAGTAATTATGCAGTAAGATAAATGTGAAAGATTTTTTACTTAATATTTATAATTGAAGGTATTTTGAATAGATGTAGAAAAAAATGCGGTAGCTCATATATTAAATTCTGAAGGTTTATGGACAGATTAATTCTAGTAAAAATTATTAAGTTTGGTCAGTGATTTTAATTATATATTCGCTCCAATTGTAAATTTATTTTGTCTTTCACACGTGGTTAACTTTCTCTATACGAATATTTAAAGCACTACTATAAATTTCTCATCTAGCTAACAAACAATTTTCAGTTTTAGGTTTCCGAAATATTTTATACGTATATACCGGGTGCAACATAAATTTGTTAAAAATTTAAAAATTCATTAAAAAGGAACAAATGATGGTAAAAATTTGAGGTTTGCACGAATGGGTTTCTTAGAAGCGTCTGACAGCCTTTAGTATAGCAGAACATGAAATGGGCCATTTTCTGGTCTTGTGACATCTTGCCATGCGGAATTTTCGCAATGCGCCGGTTGCTGATTCCCCGTTCTTCCAAAAGCAAAAACATACTGCTGGCATTGAATGAAGAATCTTGTGCATCGAGGTGTTTTATTAACAGCCTGATTGCATAAACCTGCTTCATATTATGCATGCCAGCGCTATCTATCGGGAATTTTTTTTAACTAAATCTTTTTTTTTTTTATCTTTAAGTTTTAACGAATTTGTGACGCAACCGGTTATTCCTTTTTACCAATTTTCAACATAGATGAAATATGTTTATGAATTCGGTGTGAATTTTAGTAGCGTTTATAAAAACACAACTAAAATTTCGATTTCTCTGATACAATTTGAGCTGCAAACAACACATTTGGAATATCTATTCCTTTTATGATGTACTATTTGCTAAGACTTGTTTCTGAAAAATTCTTTAAAAAAAATGCATAAAACAGGGGTGGAATGAATAAAAAAGGTTTTAAAAATATTTAAAATTACGTTCCAATTTGTAAGGGAATTTGACAAAATTTAGCATTTTAGTCTATTCTTGCCCATCAAAGTATCTAAAATTTAAAAGGGTGAACTGAGCTAAAATGTTCTAAAATCTTGATTACATTGGAAAAACCTAATCGATTGCAAATCTTCTTTCAGGATTCTGACATTCTTTGATTAAAAATAGGCATTTTTTATTTACCCTGAATGGCGTGAAAGATCGAAAAACTGTCGAAAGTAACTATTTATTTGTATCTGTTGAGGATAAAAACATGAAATTTGACATAGTACATAAATACTTTGAAGACGTAAATGCTCGATCACAAATACTTGGGATTTAAAAGGATGAAATGATTTTAAATCGTTCTATAATCAGAACAACTCTAAAATTATCGGAGCTAGAAACTTTACATTGAACATGTAGATTATTATTAGGACGATATGTTTCCAAAGAACAGTTCTTATAAAATACGAATTTCAAATGGGAGGTAAACGTTCTTCAATTAAAATTTTACTATGATTTCTCTGAAACTGTCAGACTAGAAACTTTAAATTTCGCATAGAGATAATTTCTAAGACGTAGATGCGCATGAATATGAATTTTCTTACTTAAATTTTTGAAAGAGAAAAAAAAAAAAAAGAAAAATTAATTTTTTGTCATGCCAGTGTTAGATACTGTTTTCCTGAGCAATGGAATACGACTAAGTACAAGTAACCGATATGTGTAATTAAAATGATAGAAATAAAGAAACATGGCTGCTAACTAGATAAAGAAGTACTTCAGATTTAACATTTTGCCTTACAAAAATGACGCTGAAGTATATATAACAAACAAATGTTTTCCTACTTATTATTTAACGATATTTTGCTTTTTATAATAAATCAAATTATACTAATACTGTAAAAAAGAAATATTTGTTTATTTGTACGAAGTATTCACTGAAAATACTGAACTAATTTAAGAAATTCTTTCATTATGGAATAGCTGATAAACGATACGATAGCTTACTAGATACGATAACTGAAAAGACACAATAGCTGAGATAATGAAGCTCGCACGGAGCAAACATTGCATCTGATTTTAAAATGTGATGGCTACAAATGCATTGGAAGGTTGATTTTATCGTCATTTCAAGTATTTAATAGGATACTTTTATTCCTCACGTTCATCTTATGCGATACGAGAATCAAATTTCCTTAAAATGTAACTTAATTAGTATTATTTAACGTATCCGTGGAAGTATAATTTCCCCCTGATGTTAGTAAACACACAAATAACTTTTTGGTATATTTCAACAATTGCGCGCGAAAAACCACAGGCTTTGCTAGTATCTTACAATGTAAAAAGTAACAAAAGAACCATTAATCTTAATCCACTCTGGCGCGTACAAATGGAACTTTCTTGTTTATTAAATCCTGCCTGTAGAATATGGAGTGCAAAGTATTTATCCTTCTTCTAAAGGGTCAAACAAAAGAATTCATTTACATAATGGTCGACGGGGGAAAATGGTTTGCAGTGTATTTTAATGATGTTACGCTTTCTCTCAACCAAATTTAAATTCATACACATCATTGAGAGATACACCAAGATGCTTACTGTAGAATATGGTGTACATAACATTAATCCTTCAGTTACAGACACACACAAAAGTGTTAGGTTAAAGAATTGTCTAATGAGCAATAATTGCCGGAAGTGTGTTTTAAATTTTTCTATGCTTTTTTAAATTTATCTATCTTTTTGCATATTACTTGGTGTGTAAACATTTTATCGATAATACAGGGCTACACAAAAGAGCTCGAGCACATTTCCGCTTATTGATAAAAATATTTTAAGGGAAATTTAAACTTGTATTATGCGTTTCCTGATTGAACTAAATTTTTGCGTATTATGTAATGTATATACAAATCTATCGACCGTATACAGGGCTGCACAAAATGATTGGGATAGTTTTCAGCTATAAATGGTAATTGCTGAAATTGGGTTTCAAATGTTTATGCGTTTTCCAAATTGTTTTCTTAAACATCTTCTTTCACTTTATTAAACGGTGATGTTTTGTTAAAGTATTCCGAACGTTTTGGAAAGTGTTTCATAATCTATACTTGACGCATGATTTTTCTTTGTTGTTTAATTCTGTTTAGAATTAATGTCTACAATAAAAAACTATCAAAAAGCCACTGAATCTTACATCTAGTTTTTTATGGTAGAAATATTTGACAATTTATTAAATACGTTGATATTTAATATGCTAATGAGTATTTTCTTTTAAGATATTTTTCCACAGCTTTTATTCGTGCAATTTACAGAGAAGAATTTTTATTAACACAGATAATACCCATTATCAATTATTTTATTAATGGTTAACGCGCCATAAATGCCTTCACAAACAAAAGCGAATATCTTTGATAAACAATATTCTCTAGAAAATGCAATTTTCAGCTGTGAAGCGAGAAGAATTCAGAGACGGATATTTGCATTTAAATGGGAGCAAAAATGAAGAGGAGGAAGTATTAAGATTTTTAAAGCAAAAGATCAAAGAAACATGAATGGCATAAATGTAGGGAAATGCAGGGAAATGTCTTTTTCCATTTCGTCGGAATTACTGTTTTGAAATGTTTATCACTGAGTTAGCGTGCGGCAAACTGGCATTTAAAGAGCTAAGCTGAAATAAAAAGGAAGAACGAGAAAGGTTATTTATTTTAAATAATTGTTTAATGTTTATTATATGTCATTATTGAGAGTAATTAAAAGTATTTTAAAAATTCAGAAGCGTTAGAAAATATTAAATGTTTGGAAAATGATTATTTTTTTCGTTAATTTTAAAATGAGTTAAATTATCGTGACGACAATTTATATTATGATTTATAAAAGAAATCGGTTAATGAAGCGAATAAATAAGTTTATGGCGACATTTCTAATTTTTCTTAAGGTAATTTGGAATGAATTTTGAAACGATTATTGGCATTTTATGTTTATAGATTATACTTGATGTATGGAAACTACAAATTCTTTTCACAGAATTTATAAAGTAAACCCTGAATTAAAAGCATTTTTAATACCGTAAATTATCACCTACAATTATATTTAGTTAACCTCGCGTGAATTTTATACAAATATATTACTTGAAAAAAGGATCCGTATAAACCGTAAAGTGCATTATTTGAAGAGTAATGAAATAAAACGATGTGAATATTTAAAAAGTTAACATTAACACAATTTAGGCGATTACTCTTTTAGTTTCAATTAATTTCGTTATTATAAAATTTTCAAAAGTAACTAGTTAAGAAAAATTTCCAAATCATTTTAGAATACTTGTAATACAAACAATTTTCTTCTAACTTAGTATTATTATGAATGACAATATGGGAGACTCAATCAGCCGATAAGTATATGACAACTAATGTTATGAAATCTAAACTAAAATAATTAAGATATTAAAAATTAGTTGAAAAAATATTCTTGCGTAATTTTATTGACAAAACATGTTTTTAGTAAAGGAAAAACTTGCAGATGATAAGAAATTGCCCTTAACTCTAGAAGGTTTATAAAAGATGCATTAATTATGATAAAAATAGAATGACTTACAATAATTTGTCACCGAAACTTATTCCTCCTATTCCCCTTACATGTATATGTCCAGGAGATTCGTCCCATTTTTGGCAAAAATTGTAACGCCAATGAGTTTTGTACATATATTATATACTAGCTGACCCGCCCGGCGTTGCCCGAGCCCCTGTAATAAACTTAAATCTCTTAAAAAATGAAACTCTGGCCACGGTCTACGATGGCTTCAGCACCGAATACCGGGGATGCTCGTACGCTCCGAAAAATCTTTTATTTCCCCATACCACCGCCAAGGGAGCATTCTGTTCTAAACAAACCTCTTTCCGAGCGAATTTGTGAGACAGGCCCCCGCTGCCTACGTTACTGTATAGTAGGCGTGCTACAAAATTGAGCTGGTTTCGAGAAGATGGGGACACTATTAGCCGAGTTATTGAAATAAGGCGCAGTTAGTGAAAATAACCTTGAGTGAGGTGCCTGGGGAGGGGATGTTCAAGTGTCCTTCAGAAAATGACTGATTAGGAGGCCCACTATGCATGTTTAAAAATCTGTTCGTTTGGTTATGCTAGGAACTTAATTACAAATTTCGCTAAAACTATTATTCGGAAATAGTGGTAACCGCTACTCATAAATTTAGTTTAATGTTCTAAAGGGTGACTACTAAGTTAAATGTAATATTTGGAATCACTTGCGTTGAAATCGGAAAGATAGTTTCTGAGATATGGAAACGGATCATAGTTAGAGAAAAAAACTTGAAGGAAGGGCCGGAGGGGGGGGGGGGGAGTTGTTCAAGTGCCCTTCAGCAAATGACTAATTAGGAAGCCCACTATGCATGTTTAAAAATTCGTTCGTTTGGTTAAGCTAGGAAGTAAATTACAAATTTGGCTTAAACTATTATTCGGAAATAGTGGTAACCGCTACTCATAAATTTATTTGAATGTTATAAAGAGTGACTATTAAGTTAAATATAATGTTTGGAATCACTTGCGGTGAAATCAGAAAGATAGTTGCTGAGATATGGAAACGAAGCATAGTTAGAAACAAAACCTTGAAGGAGGAGCCGGAGAGGGGGGGGGGGAAGGGTTGTTCAAGAGCACTTCAGCAAATAACTAATTAGGAGGATCACTATACATCTTTAAAGATTGATTCATTTGGTTAATCTAGGAACTTAATTTGAAATTTGGCTTAGACTATTATTCGGAAATTCTGGTAACTGCTTTCTAGAAATACACCTTGAAGCTATGAATGCTGATTTTTACGATAATTTAGTAAAAATGGAAATGGTTTGGAGAAGTTTGGAACACTATTAGCTGAGATTTAAAATAGCGGTATTCTCTATATAAAACAACAATTAAACACTATGGGTGCAGCTAAAAATGTTAAAATTGTTAAATGTAATTAGATCCTTGCCCCTCTCCATTCCCGTAAATATAAAAAAGAATCTGTTAAATAAAGTTTTCTGTATTAATAATCTCTATCATAATAATATATGTCATTTAAAGAAAGAACTTAAACCCGGCTAATTGTCATGAAGAAAAACGTGGCTGGAAAGTATTTCAAACAGGGGGATGTATCTGTAATTTGTCATGTGCAGGTGGCGCAACAATAGCATGGCTTTACGCTTATAACTTCCATCCATATTGAAACTATTTAGTCAGAAATCCTTGTCTATGCATTGCTACTCTGTTTATTTAATTACTTCTGTGAAGAATCGATGAAACCATCCAACCCAAGAGAAAAAGTGTATTTTAGATGAAAGTTCTTTGTGGATATTAATTAATATTTCAATAAATGATTGAAATATTAAAATTCTGAGGTTTAGGTACATCAGGAGAGGGTTTGGACTACCTATATCTAAATTATCAGGCTTCTAGGTGGGCTAGATTTTCCTAACCATCGCCAGTAGACACACACACAAACACACACACAGAACGAAACTTTATTTTATTAGTATAGATTAGATGGTGCACATAACGAAACTTCTCCAAAACTGGCACGACAGCAGGGATTATTTCCATTGCAAGATCGCATAGCTTACAATGTGAAATAAATCGCAATGTGAAATAAATGGTAATCCTGTGACTCAGGTTACTCCGACTTGAGGGCATGATCCATAATCGGGTTGCTATTCATTTTACATTGCAGTGGAATATACCGTGTTGCTATAACCATCCCCTGTTTTAGGCAGTTTCTTTATCTTCATCAAATCTATCATAAAAAATAAAATTATTTACGCTGTAACTGGTGTCAAAAGTTTGATGCTGACACCCATAAAATAATACTAACGACTTATTTCAAGTAGAAACTGAACGTTTTCGTTATATCAATAAGTTAGCAGAAAACCATTATAAAAAAGTGAACTATATTGACTATCTTCTGGGTTTTCAATATAATGATTTGCTGTTTGCGATATCTAATTGCACATCGCAACTCTACAGAATAAATTTATGTGACAATAAAGATTAACTTACAATACGTTTCTTTTTAATGAATGAAACAAGAAATATTAATAAATATATCCAACAACTGTTTAATTCAACTCCAAATTCCTTTTAAATGTAAAATTCCAAATTCTACATATTTATAGCCGCATAAGTAAGTATTGATTTAAACTTTACAGTGCGTTTTATTTGAAGCTGAATTAATAAGCATGTTTGTATTCTGTTGCATTGGAATGAGAAGTTTGGTCTGCTTCTACCACCTGTCTATTCGAGATATAAAGGATAAAGATTCATTTCTTCATTGTAAAGGCTGTAGTTGGGTTATTTTACTAATTCGATAGCTGTCAAATTGCTAGCTAGAATGTGTTGCCTAATAAATAAACTGGAGACAAAACTAAAGAGATTAAAAGATGGTATTATTTCACTTTAGTAGAATTTGTTAGTTAGAAGCTTACCATTCCGGAAAACATGTCAATATTAACTCTATCTTCACTCAATAACACACTCATTTGCCTGCTATATTATGCGATGTTCGAGTAGTGATATGTTGTCAATAGTGGTGCGATATTGAGAAGAACTGTTTTCAATGTAAAGTCCATAAAACTAATATTGTTCGCAATGTTGGCGTATCATTAAAAATATTTTCAATCATACAACCATTTATTGTACATATATTGAATTTACGTGGAAATATATATTTCTATTGTGAATCCAATATTTGTACAGAACTCGTATTTCATTAAAAATATTTCCAATGTAAAGTTAACGTTCAGTTAAATTTTGCATTATGTCGGAAATTATTGCAATGAAACTTCAATATTACTTTTATTGCTTTTGTATAATATGTAATTATTTCTTGCCATTTCTTACGTAATATTAAAAAATTACAACAATGACAGCTATTGGGGCATTATTCTATGTCAATGAATGCAATATTGGGCAATATTGCGACAATATATTCATATGCCCAATATGGGTCTGTTACTACGAAATGATTTGTATTTAAAGGGTATGTATATTTCATTTTCAAAGTAAAATGCTTCAATGAAACGCTTTGTGCTTCAATCGAAACATTTAATTTCATAATAGCAATTTACATGGTTTTATAACATTGTTACAATACCATCGAAATAACCAAGTATCATGTTGAAGTATCAGTATTCAGATTTACTAATCCCTCCCCAAAAAAGGTTTGAATGTGCATATTTTTAGAAATTGAAACCTTTTGTTTCATCAACTTTTACATATATAGTTATATCATAACCTTTGTTCTCCTAAATTATTTGAAACAGGAATGTTACCTTTTATAATTTTATTAAATTTTTATAATAATACATATGCTCAAATACATTTTTCTACATTTAAAGTAATTTAAAAATTATTTTTTATGTTAAACAGCTGGGATAAAAATTCCAATGTAAAAAAAAAAAAAAAAAAAAAATGCTTTTTATTTAACAAAACATTTTATCTTTTTTTATTATCTACCTCTTTTCAAAATGCACGCAATAAAACTCTTTGAAGAATGTTTTGAATAAAATTAACAGCTGGATAAATTTTTTTACATATGATTACATCTTTTAAAATAAAATAAAAGTAACATAAAAGTTATTTTGTTACTCTTGATAATATCATGAAAAAATGTCATCCTTAAAAGCATGATTTTAAACAAAATTCAATTAGCATTTGAGTTAGGTTGATTTACATTTCATATAATCAATGTAATTTCATATAATTCATAATATATTAAGTTATTATGGAAATAAAATTTCAGAATTTAGAAATTTATTGAACTATTTCATTATTTTATATGCTCAAAGTACATCTTTACCATAAAAAATATTTTAAGAAATTTCTGCATTGAATAGCTGGAATGATAAAAATACAATTTTGAAAAATAACTTTTCAGAGAAATTTTCAGAAAGATTTTATTCTTTGTTTAAAGTGTTTAAAAAGTTATGTAACACATAATCTTCAGAAAATGCATTTTTTTAAATTAAAAGACGGATACAAAATGTTACATCTTAAAGCGTAAATTGTAGAAAATGAAAATGACATAAAAATTCTACTCTTGCGAATATAATAAAAAATGTAATTCTGAAAAAAAAAAATAATAATAATATAGTGTCAAATGAAGTAATTCTGATACATATTTTTTTTTCAAATATTTTGCCCCCCAGTCTGCCTTTTTGTCTGACAATTGAAATTGTCTTTTGTGTCAAAAATTGCTATTTGAATTAAGGAATCATTTAATTTTATAATACATAATAACAAAGAATTGTCATTGTATTTTAAAATAATGATACATGAAATCGGAAGATTCGATTAACTCATAATTATTCAAAACATGAAATCATATATATCTACAGCTATAAAAGAAAATACTGTTTTAAGTAACTATGTTATCCCGCAGGAAGCTCTCGTTTTTTTTTTTTTTTTTGAGAAATGAAAATATATGCGAAGGAAACATGAGAAAGAAATTTTAAATAGATTTCAATGTAGTACAATGTTCAGAAATGACAAATTAATATTTAAACCATTAGAATTTTCATTAGTTTTAATTTCTTATAATTAAATTCAATACTATCCGCAAAGCAATTAAAGTGCGAGGCTTGATCTAATTTGAAGAATAGCGTCATTTGCTGATAGATTAGTTTTTTAGCATTAGATGAAGCAACTCACGATTGAATAGACACATGAGAATAAAGCTTCAACAGCCGATATTGCCTGTCATATGCAATGCTCACATGTGTCAATGCTTGCATGTCATATGCAATGCTCACATGTGTCAATGTTTGCATGTCATATGCAATGCTCATATGTGAAACTCACCACTAAAAATAAATATTAAATAAATTATGTATATATATATATATATATATATATATATTTACTGTGTATCTTAACTACAAATTAAATCTGATTGGCTGGCTATCTTACTTATTTCGGATTGGCTGATGAAGTTGCCGGTGAAATCCACCGCTTTTCATTCATTTTATACAGTGCATTTTTGCTACTTTTATACTCTTTTTTTCATGGCTCCTTTAAGAAGTGATACTCATTTACAGGAAATGGAGTTGTTAACAACTGGGAATCCCCTGGAAACAACCTACTGTTTCTGTTTCTGTCTCTTAACTTTATGCGACACAAAGGTCCGGCAATTGCGAATTACCTTTAGTTACGTAACGAAAGCTAGTTATGTAGTGAGAAAGACAGTAGAACAGTACACAAGGGTACTTTTTTTACCATTAGAGTACATTCGACGTTAAATTTCATTTTAGACTAGCCACATTACCGATTGTTTTGATCTTATAAACAACATAAAGACAAGCTTAACTAGTCGGATGTGTCAATCCCAAAACTTTCTTCTATCTCACACAGGTTTCGCATATACTAAAAAGGAATCAGCACCAATTCATATCAAGGTCTAACTGAATCTAAATTTTATTAACTTTCGTGCATTAGTTCTTGAGATATGACTATTGGTAAAATCATGTAAATCCTGCAAAATGCAGCATAGCAGCGCCACCTGTCGGGAGATTTAGACCAAAACCTAATCAACAACAACATATGTTAACGTCTAACTGAATCTCAAGTTTGATGGAAATCCGTGCATTAGTTCTTTAGGTATAGTTATCGTGTTAATAATGAAAAAGTAGCATAGCAGCGCCACCTGTTATGGCTGTTTACATCAAAACATAAGCAACATCTATTTATGTCAAGTTCTAACAGAATATGAAGTTTTATGAAATTTCGTGCATTTGTTCTTGAGATATAGCTATCGTAAAAATTATGAAAAACGGGGTATAGCAGCGCCACCTGTTGGGACATCTACACCAAAACGTAATCAGTGTCTATTTACGTCAAGGTCTAGTTGAATCTAAAGTTTGATGAAAATCTGTGCATTCATTCTTGAGATATAGCCATCGTAAAAATCTTGATAAAAGTGGTATAGCAGCGCAAACTGTTGGAATAATATCTACACCCAAACGTAATCAGCGTCTATTTATGTAAGGTCTAACTAAATCTGAAGTTTGATGAAAATGAGTGCATTAATTCTTGAGATAGAGCTATTGCGGAAATCGCAAAAAAATGCAGCATGGCAGCGCCACCTGTTGGGCGATTTTCACCAAAAACTAATCAGCACCAATTATATCAGGGACTAACTGAATGTAAAGTTTTATTAAATTTCGTGCATTAGTTCTTGAGATAGAGCGCCCACAAAATTTTTGTCACATACACCCAGAAAAAGGAATTGATAAAACCTACAAAACATGTTTTGTTGAGTACATTTTGGTTGTTTTAGCAAAATTCAAGTAAAATTGAACCTTTTTACTTGAATTAACAAAACATTTTTTTGCTGACGATACAAAAATTTTTTTTTGGAATTGCAATTTTTTTTTTTTTTTTTTTTTTTTTTGTAGATTCAAATAAAATTTCCATTGACCTATATTTAAACAAAAAGTTTTGTTGGGTCAACCAAATTTTTGTTGATTCAACAAAACTTTTTTCTGGGTGTACAGACAGACAGAGTCACAGACTCACAGACTCGCAGACAGACATTTTCTAAAAACAGTTAAATCGTGTTCAGGACCTTCTAAAACGTATAAATCCGTCGAAAACGGGAAGTCGAAAATTTTCATTAATCCAATACTTTATTCTTGTAAAGATAGAAGAATATAAAAATTAGATTGTCAATAGGAAAACCACATACAGCTACAGATTTAGTTCATTTTCTCTTCTTATCGGTGACGAGAGATGCGTTTTCAATGTTATCCAGAAAATAGACGTGTCTGGTCGATTGAGTGGCCAACTTGGTTCCAAATTAGCTACAACATTACTTTTTTTGCTACAATCATTTGTTGTATTCTTATAGATAGTGATTTCATTCCTTTTTTAACTGAGATAGCACATTGGAGAATAATCGATTTGGATAGTATATTTTATTATTCCCGCATTACATATTTTATTACTACGCTTTATGCATGTGATTTTTGATGGGTTCTTTAATTATTGCTGTCCGTTTCTGCGATATACAGATTGCGTTTTTTGCAAAATAAGTAACAATATATGGGTCATTCCACAGTATTTGGCTTCACAAGTTTGAAAAAAATGTTTTATAAACAGTGAAGTGTAATACATCATTTTAGAGCTTTAAATATCTTCTATTAAAATTTATCCAAAATATTATTATTATTTTTTAAATCAAATAAAAATTAGAACATTTTTTTGCAGCCATATAGAAAAATTTGGTCATAGGTCCCATACGTAACAAATAGCCTTGTCCCGTACGTAACAGAAATAATTAGCTTTCATTAATTAATGACGCAGTTTTAAAAAATAATTTTAAAGTTAATTAATAAAATGTATACTTCTGCTTCTACTCATTAAATTTATTTGTGAAAATATTAAATAAATTCAGAGCAAAATCCAAATTGCTAGAGGTACTTTTAAAACAATTTTTAGTGATGTCCCGTACGTAACACAACTTTATTAATTAAAAAATATATATGCATTGGCTCAAACAAAAAGAAATTTCATAAGAATATATTTGAAGTGATATATAATGCATTAAAAATAATTGCAAACTTTCTCATTTATATTTTGATACTGAAAAAAGTACAAATATCTCAAAAATTTGCTGTGAAATGTCTCGTACGTAACACATGAATACTGTGGAATGACCCATATACACTGTATGTCTTACTTACTTGCCTTCATTGGTTCTGTAAAATTGTATTTGTTAGAAGTTTATTGCCGGATCGGGTTTTTTAAATAGGTCTGAAGCCAAGGGCATAATCAAGGGAGATTATGCTGCGTGGTCCGAAGTCCATTCCTTTTAGAATCTCCATTTTTAATCCATAAGCTCAGAAAACTCCTGAGTAAGTAGCAATCAGAAACACTTTTATACCAAAAGTTTTTGATTATTTGATCTAAAGAATTTAAGAGGGTGAAAACAGTAACATTTTTAGTTAAAAAAAAAAAAAAAAAAAAAAAAACTTTGAAAAGCAATCCAAATTGGATTTATTTCCATTCAGTTAATCCGCAATCAGCGCAGGAAAAAAAAACAAAGACGTTGTTTGAAAGATAATGATGAAAAAATTTGTACATTTGAAATAGAAATAAAAAAGCAGAAATATATAAAAAAAAATATTTTTTTAAAGTTTATTATTTTTAATTAAATTTGTTAAAAAATCATCATTGGTTACTGATAAAGGGAATTACAAAAGAAAGAAAATATATATTGGCTTAATAAAACTAAGTATTATGAAAGAAAGAATATTTTTTTTTTCATTCAATATAAGTAAATTTATCAAAATTTTAGTAATAACCGAACCCAAAATTTTCCCCATACCACTCATATACAATGTTCTCGGAATTATAGTCGTAGTTTTCAGAAATGCATTTAATTTTTAAAAAGATAATGTTCTTTAATGTAACGTAATGTACTTGCAAATTTTGTTCCATTAGGGCAATTCCATTGTGACGGGTGTGACATCCAAACAAAATTTTAAGAGTTTATATTTATATTTTGGGAAATAAATTAGCTAAGAAATCCATGAAAAGTATTTTAATTATGTATTTCCATGCATATGATTGGATAATCGAGCAAAAATATAACTTCAATAGCTTTCAATTAAAAAAAAATTAAACTTGTGACGGGTGTGACTCTCTCGGGATCAAGAGTTTTCACTTGCATACACATTTGTTAAAATTCCTGTGAATATTTAACTGTGTCATTATTAAACAATTTTTTTCTAATGAAAGAGATTCAAATTAAACTTAATACGTAATTTTTACAATAAATTTTAATTATTTTAATGTATAAGAATTTTTTTACTGCTGTGACTGGTGTGACAAAGAAGTGACGGGTGTGACATTGTGCAAAGTGTACAATTTGAAAGTTGTTTACCAAAAAAATACAGTGATCAGTATAGACAGTAAACTCAACAATAGTAAATATACAAAAAAAAAATATTAAAACTAACATATTTATGCAGTTAGTTTAAAATTTGTAGTGCCCCCTACTCCTTATAAGTGATGGGGGAGCTACTTGTTTTACAATATCAGAAATTTTTTTAATTGGGATGTCATCTTCCTCTGGCCAAATCCAGTGTGGCCCACTGGCTTGTATGTATTTTAAGCTTATTTCTTCCTTATGGAAGTTAATATTCAAGACATTAGCATAGTACAAGCTATTACGCTTTTTGCTACTGGCCAGGGAAACCAAAAGATAATCACCAATATTTAAATCTGATATTTTCAAAATCTTTCTGGGGTGAGATTCACAATTAGCAGTGACTGCCACTTCCCTCAGTGTTGATTTGGCAGTGTTTCCCATCAAAAGGATAGTACTATCACTACTTACTTTAAAGTGGTGATAAGATTTGATGCCTTCGATGGGCTTGATGCCTTCCCATCTTTCTATCAGTATTTGTTTAGTTTCTAGTATTTTCACTAATGAGACATACAATGCCTTTATTGCACCAATCTCCTGAGCACATTTAAAAAAATCCAAAGCAGAATTAACTTAAAAGTAAGTAAGTTAAAAGTAAGTTGCTACCAACTCACAATTTCCTAAAATAATTCAAATATATATTTCATGATTTATCTTCTCTTTTTTGGCAAATTGGCCTTAATATGTTCAGAAACAAGAATGATTCAACCTTACACTTCATTAAAAAATATTTAAATATATTTCAAAGCAATTTAAAATGTAGTCATACCTGTCACAAGAATTTTGTCACTCCCGTCACAAGGATTTTGTCACACCCGTCACAAGGATTTTGCCACACCCGTCACACTAAAATTTCACACAAAATAAAAATTTAATGAATTTTTAACGTTTTGTAGTTATTCAGACTTGCAATAGTTAGACTTTCCGAAAGTTTCATGTATTTTCATGGAAAATGCATTTTGTATAATAACTTAAGCATTTTTTTTGTGACGGGTGTGACAGAGAGACAGTGTAAATATATTTGTATTAAAAATTGGGTCTTTTAATTTTTTAAAAAAAATTAAGTGTTTGAAAAGATACACAAATGTCACGAATAGTAATATATGCACATATATTGAAAATGCTGCTGTTTTAAATATTGCTTCTGGCAGAATGAAAATACCCTACTTTACATGCCAAAAGTTTTTCAAATTTTTCCAACTTTGAGTCTAGATAAATTATAAAAAAAATATTTTTAGAGCTCAGTTCTTTGTAATTTCATACGCGCCACATTTTTACCTTCAATTTCATATATTATTTGTAGTAATAAAAGACATTTGAAATTTCAATCCTCATGTCCACTTTTTCATGGAAATGACCATTACTAGAATTTTAGCAATTGCGTGCCCTTTAGCTTAAAAAAAATCACACTGTCGCGCAGCTCTAGCTTACTAAACTTTTTTTCTTATGTTGATTACAAAAATTGGTTTACTTTATAAAATTAAGAAATCATTTCATTGTTCATTTAAGTAAAATATTTTTGACAACAATTTAATTTTTAAAAGCGGCAAGATTGCAGCATGAATTCTTTCAAAAATCTTGCATATTTATTCAACCTTTTCCTACAAATAGCTGCTAAAACTTCCTCTTTAGCTCGAATCTTAAATATTTATGTGTTACATATTCTCTTTAAAAAAGTTTCATTCATTAATTCTAAAATAATGATTAATTAAAATATATATATATTTGATTTTATAGCTGTTAATTAAGGATTAAAAGTATTGTCATAAACATGTTTTCAAAGCAAAAATTATCTGTCACTTAATCCTTCCTCAGCTTATGACATTTTATGAAAAATTGTAAATAATTTGCGAATTAGAAAAAAATACCAAGTGTAAAATGCGTGAAGCATTCAATTATGCGCCGTTTTCAGATTTACCTATGAGAAAACACTTTATCTATATATTCCTAAGTAATTGCTTGGTTTTTAAAATGTTTAATTTCGGGTTAGAAGAAATATATGTGTTAACCATGTATCAACTCAGAACGTTAAAAATATAACCTGCATATTGTAATTTTTAGGTGCATTTTTCAGCAAAGAAAATGTAATAATCATCACATATTTTACACTTTCAGAATTGAATTATTCACAGAGTAAATAAGGAGGAAAATTTTTCAAGCAGAGAAATTCTCATAAATCGCAACTAAGGTTTTAAAAGTTTTAAAAATACCCCTTATTATTAGACAGAGAAATATTCTTTGAGGGATATCCAACGTAAAATAACGTAGGTACTATATCATTTTTCTCCTAAAATCATCTTTATGAAAGGTAAACAATAAAATTTATTTTGCGCTGTGTTTGATTTATAAATCCCAAATAAACAATATGTTTTATTATACAAAAACAAAGCAAATGAATGAAAATTTAAATGAAAGATTAATTAGTAAATTATTTAGTAGATTTTGAAAAATTAGATCTTTATATTTGTGGGATTTTTGAATGATATGTACCAGTGGCTATAATATAAGTATCTCTATTTGGAGCTGTCTGTAGCTTGATGGAATAACCGGAATGAAACCAAAATCGGTACACTTACTATTCGACAAAGGGGAAGAAGAATGGAACAATTAAAAAATATCGATAATTGCCGACAGATGGCGCTTTTGAGTGTGAAATGTAATGTGTAATATTGTGTACCGTGGAGGTGTCGCAAACCTCAATGGCTTTACCACATATCACAACATGTGCGAAACATCACTCCTAATGCGTTACATTCCACAGTTGAGCACATCGTACACCGCCTGGATTGCGTCCTCCAGCACAATGACTATGTAGAACCTGAACATGATCGGCACCGCCATGCAAAAGCGTAACCACATTCACTGTGACATTTTACAATAAATTAGGTGTGCTATCCGGTTTGACGCCTTAATTTTTTTGTTCATGTATTACACATTACATTTCGCACTCAGTAGCTCCATCTGTCGGTGATTATCGCAATTTTTTTTTTATTGTTCCCTTCTTCGTCCCCCTTCTCGAGTAGTAAGTGTGCCGATTTTGGTTTCATTCGGATCATCCTTTCGAACTACAGACAGCTCCAAATAAAGATATTTATATTATAACCACCCTGTATATTTATTCATAATGCACATTATTCTCAAAGAACAAATGATGATAAAAGTATATCGGGAATATCTTGTACATATATATATATATATAAACATAAGTTTGTTGGTGTTTGTAGGTGTTTGCAGGGGTATGTATATATATAGCACTTGCATAGATTTTAAAAATTAAGTACCTTTAAATAATACGAGTGGTAATTTTTTCCAACTGACTGAAAATGTGTCTATGTCGGCACTGGAACTCAGAATCTTTGATTTTAATTGCTAATGTTCTTCCAATCAAACTGTCCTGGCCGACATTCCAACCAACGTAACTCACTCAGACAACCTGTCTTCTGTGTTCCAGTCCCGGTTTGGACAAATTCTCACACAGTCGGACAAAATACTATTCGTATGATTTAAATACCAATCAGTTGATTGTGTTAAGATAATTAAATTGTATCTTTAACTAGATTACCAGAATTACTACAACTTGCGGTCTTTATAGTATCACACTTATCCATTTACAGAAGTGTATTCATTACTTAACTATCATATTACATTAAAATATTATCATTTTAATGTTATAAAATATTAAACAGTCTCGAAAAAAAACTGATTTTTTTTTTTTTTTTTTTTTTTTTTTTTTTTTTAAATAACTATAGAGTACTAAATTAGCAAGACTTGTTTTATTTAAACATAGTGTACTTATGAATATACTTACAAAGTATGGGGCCCATAAGGTAGGTTTTTGGCCCAAACTTGTTTAATGTCGATAACCTGAATGTATGTTAAGTAATGTTAAAAAAAATAAGGAAACAAATATATTATTTAAAAATGTTTTACTTAAAATAATAATTATAATGTGAAAAACCAAGAAATATGCAAGTACCAAAATAATGTTTTTAGACATTTATTTCATTTCATTTTTAGAAAGAAAAGTCAAAAGAACATAAAATCTATCTTTTTCAGACTCTTCATCTCTTTTTGAACAGTCGGTGGTGATACGAAGTACAATAAAATCGCCAAAAATAGTATTATGAGGTTTCACTTCGTTAATGTGTTTATGGTGCCCTAAAGTTCATAAAACGGTAGGAACTTGTGTATAATACCTTATTACATACTTTGCTATTTTTTTTTAAGAAAAAAAATCAACGAAAAACAAGTTCTATTACACTTTATACCACCATTATATAGATTTTTTTTAAGCAATATTTCAAAAGAGTAAATGAAAAACATTTGAAAAATTGTTGAAATTGTCTGTCGATTATCAGTTCATTTATTGATCAGAAACTTAACAGCGTGTTTTCGACACACTCGTAATTAATCTGTTATACTTTTCCAAAATGTATTTGAATGTTGCTTCAAAAATAATTCACATTCGCGTTTCTATTAAATTTTTGATAGCGAGAAAGATAAGATTAAACACATTTATGTAAAAAAGGTACCAAATTGTCATAACCAAAAATAAATAACAAAATAAATAAGTATAACTTAATGACGAATTCATTTTATGACTTCAATTCCGAATCCGATATTTTATAAGTAGATGGATAAAATGTATTGAAAAAAAAATAGTCAGAGTCGAACTTGGCATATATTTTTTTTTTGTTTGAAAGTGAATTAATATCTTATCTTTTGTAATTGGGTTCATAACTAAATGATGAAGTTTAATGGTCATTTTGGCAAAAGGGTGTTTTTTGCGGAAACACTTTAATGCCATCCATATTAACATTAAACCTTCTTCAAATATATTTTCTCCATGTACTTTTGAAATACTGAATTCGGAAAAGAAACTTAGCATTAAAAGATTTCAAAGATTTTTTTTTGTTTTCGTTTAGAAAACTTGGCCCTTTTATTACTTAAATATTTTTAATCTTAATTCAGCACATTTTGTTCTGTTATTTTAATCCGCGATAAAAAGTTTCTTTTGTTGTTTTTGATTTTTGACATGTTCAAAATCGTACATCAGTCTGCTTTTGAAACATAAAATAATTCATTACTCTCGTAGATGAATTTCTTCAGTTTTAGCTGAAAATGTTTTTTTTTTTTTTTTTTTTTTTTTTTTTTTTTTTTTTTTTGTCTGTGTTCCAACTTTATAGTTATGTGGGCGATGCGATCTGTATGTAAAGGGTAAATGATATTTTACCTATAAATAAAATATGCAAATGTGTCATATTTTTAATGTTTTCATTTAATTATATCTTTGAAATTTTTCTTGGTCTCTTCTCCATAATCGGGATGCCTGTCACTTCCTATAATCGGAATTCTTTTGAATCTTTCTGATTGGAATCCAAAACATATATTTAAAAATATATATAATAAACATTATGACTAATTAAAAGAAAAATATTATGTATCTGAAATGAGAAACACATTTTATTGGAAACTTGTTCATTTCTGTTGGGAATATTTATGTTTTTAAATTTTCCGATTTAACGAAAAGTTAATGAATATATATTTTTAAATCAAGGAAAGTTGCATAATTATGGTGTTCAACAAATATTGATTACTTTTACAAAAAAAAAAAAAAAACTAAAAAAAAAAACTGTAATATTTATAAATAATTCAGAGATTCTTTTTGTTTTTGGACCACCTTTCATTTGCTTGGATATGCAAAACAAGAACTGTGCAACTGCTTTATAATGTCTATTTTCTGTTTGCGATTAGTGAGGTATTTAATTGGTGTTCCGATATAAAAAGAATCATTTGAGGTTTTTTAATAAAGTTATTTATAAGTATAAAACTTCAATCCATACACAATCCAGGTCGCTCTACACTTTTAAATGCCTTTTTGCTGTTTTCTCTTTAACTTGTCGAGACAGGGTTGGTGTTAAGGTCTTGTCGCCTTCTGCGGTCACCGTAGTACTTCTCCCAGGCTTGTGACTTTAGTGTTATGGTATTTGCTGCCATTATTGGTATTAGACTGATACCGGACACGTTGTGAAAAGAATTTCTCACGTAAATAATCAACTAATAAAGATTGTTAGTTATTGATTAAATTAGCATGAAAAAAAATGTTACGCTGATAGTCATTAATGGTCAATACAGATTTTTATCACTTGCCGTATGCGACTGTCGAATGACAATCTCCCTGATCAGACGTTTTACTCTATTTCGTTATGCGCCACTCGTACACACCGTTCCGTCTAGGCAGTAATTAATTCACCCTAGACCAAGCCGTCCGATGCATGTTCTCTCTGCGATTCTACACACTCCTTTGCACACTTGGCTCTGCTTGTCTACCCTCTAATCTGCACACTGACGACTCTGTCGTCCTACACTCTCCGCTGCACACCAGTGACTGACACGTCTCCCACTCTTCACGACACTCTCCAAATCAATGGGGTCTCTCCTTCTTCCTTCACTGGTTTTCTACACAGGTTGAAATATTTATCTAGAACCTTTTCTCTTTCTATTATCTTCTGAACCCAGTTCGCTAGGAATCCAGCGCTCATTGTATTCAAATTCCAAAACCGGATTAGCTCTTTTCAAAATGATCTCGTGAATATCCCCCCAAATATATAATCGGATCAGGAAAATTCCATTGTCAATCACATACGGAAATTTTACAGAAAAAGAAAAACATATATCAGAATACAGTAATATATAATAATGATTAAATATGATTAATTAAATTAATTAGAAATATACAATATAGGTTCTGTTAAAGTCAGAAAACTGTCAGTAGGTAACATACAAATTTTGCCACTAGGAGCGATAATATTGGTTGTCTTAGGTCATGTGTAGTCACTGTACCTTTCGTTATTCTACTTGCTTAGCTGTAACTATTTTTTTTCGCAAGTATTTTCAGGGTAAAAGAACTTTTCGATTCATCCTGTAAATATAGGTAATATAATTTATAATTAATACACAAATGTGTTATACAAAAATATTTTTAAACAAAATAAATTTTCTTGCATTATTTTCTACTCATTCTTATTTTAATATAAGTGACAACTGTATGAACATTATATTTTTGGGAATAGACAAGGAAAATATTTTTTTTTAAGATTAGATATAATTTTAATTCAATATAAACTAACAGCTACCCAAAGAAACAAAAAAAATAAAAAGAAGATTAAATAGATTATCTTCTATGTGACAGACGTAAGATAAAAGTCTTAACTTAGATAAGACAAACAATTTCAGGTTTGTGTATGTAATTACAATGTGGCGAAGATTTTTATTTTAAAAGTTATAAAATGTTATAAAATTAAATCTTTATAAATTTTAATTGAACAAAAATCATAAAATTTGCCGAACCAGAGAAATAATTTAGAAGTTAGTTCAAGGAATAATTTATCATCTATGCAAATATGTGTATTTTCACGAACAAAAACGTTGAAATTGCTTACAATGTATTAGTGATTCAAAGATTATTACTCAATATTTTTTCAATTTCAAAATTATTTATTAAAACTACTTCACCTATTTTGTTCGTTTTCATAAAGGAATTGCGGAAATTTTCCTTTAAAATAAAATTTGCCTCACCTTTGAAATTATAATACAGTGGTGGCCAAAAGTGTGGACATTTTTTGAAAGTTTCATGTTTTTCAACTTTGTGTGCTTGTAGAATATATTAATTTTCACTTAAATACAAACATTTATGTATCAAATTGAAGGTAATTTAATGTAGAATTTAATAATAAAACAGTATTAAAATATCTGTATTACAAAAAAAGTTATGCAATTAATAGTAAGATCTATCTTAGATTTGCATTTTTTTAAAGTGATACTTACACAATCTATACTTAGTAGGATAACCCTTATTTTTTAAGAGAGCTTCACAGCGTCTTTTCATCGAGTGAACGAGTGTTTGGAGTTCATCTTTCGTAATCACATGGTGCCAAGAATCAATTATAGCTTCAATAAGTTGTCTTTTATTGGATGGACATTTTTTTTCATACAAGAATTTTCAAACGTCCGCACAAACTTTCAATTGGATTGAGGTCAGGGCTGTTTCCTTTCCATGGTAATATTTCTATGCCTTTATTTTGAAACCATACTTTGCTGTGAGGCATGGAGCTGAATCCTGCTGAAAAATTAATGGTGTGTTGTTGGGGAAGAGATCCGGGATGGAAGGCATCAATTTTGGTTCCAGGACAGTTTCGATGTATTTTTTGGCATTCAGGATGCCATCAATCACTTGAATTCGGCCCACACCATCTGCAGACATACATGCCCAAATCATGACATTTGTTGGGTTTTTTGTAGTTGCTTCAATGCAATCAGGATGTAGTGCTTCTCTTACTCTACGTCTCACGTATTTTCGACCATCACTACCAAAGAGCGATATTTTACTCTCATCGCTCCAGATTAGTTGATTCCATCGATTTTCTGACCATTTAATGTGCTCTTTTGCCCACTTAAATCGTTATTCGCGTTGCTTTTGATTTAAATATGTTTTTTTCCTTGGAATTCTAGCTTGTAGTCCAAATCCTGATAACCTTCTTCTTATTGTTCTTGAACTTACTGCAATACCCGCTGCATTCATTTCACATCTAATGGCATCTGATGAAATTTTTCTATCTTGAAGGCATAGCCGTTTAATTTTTCTATCGGCAATAGCACTTGTGCATTTTTTTTGGCCTTATTTGGCCTTATTTTCCCCTGATTTCGTTTTTTCATAACGTAAACAGAACTTTCGTACACCAGAACAAGTCACTGAACCACCAACTTGTCTTGCAATTTCAGCATAAGGTAGGCCATTTTCTCTCAATATGACAATTCGGCTTCTTTTTGTGGATGTCCAATTAGTTCTTCTTGTTGATGACATTGTTTAAAATTAGTTTAATTAAATAAAAGGACTTTAAATATTCAAAAACAGCAATACTCTATTTAATTGTTCCAGTATGCATCATTCCGCAAAATATTTCCACAACAATAACTCTTTTACCATCCAAATAACCTAAACTATAGATACAGACATTTGATTGGTCCTCAGAACAGTGTTTGTGATTGGCTAGTACGCTTTTATTACAAAACACGTCCTTATTCAAAACGATTTGTGTTTGTTTGTTCTACTAAAATGAGCATAACTTTATTTTTAAATTCTACATTAAATTACCTTCAATTTGATATATAAACGTTTGTATTTAAGTGAAAATTAATATATTCTACAAGCACACAAAGTTGAAAAACATGAAACTTTCAAAAAATGTCCAAACTTTTGGCCACCACTGTATATATTTATTCTTTTAAGTCAAACTATGCAAACAATTTTATAAATATTAAAAATACGTTTGGGTACTTTTCTGGTATATGGGCTTTGGAGAGCTACAGACAATAGTTTTGGCAGGAGAAAAAAAAATCATGCATATTTTCAAGCAGCCTATTAAATGTTTCATATAAACATGCATTTTCTTTTTCAATATTTATACAATTTATTTAATATAAAGAAACCATTTATATATTTTTATCATTTATCTACAAACGTAAATCTATACTTTTAAAATAACATTTCCTCATTGGCTCATAATCAATGTCGAGCTTGAACCGTTGTTGTTCCTAGGACAATAAAATTTGGAAGACATCTTCCTTATGCAAGGTAGGTACCCACTAAGAAAGAATTTTGAAAATTCACCCCCTTATGGGGTTAAATGGGGAGGTCGAAATTTTTAGGTCATTTCGCCATATTTCAGTAGCAGTAATAGGTAGGAGCGTGAAATTCAAGATAAATAATCTACTAAGAAAATAGTTAATCATATATTTCACCTATTTTAGAAATTCATCCACCAAGGGAATTAGACAAGGGGTCAAAAGGTTTTGGTTATTTCGCCGTAAATCAGTAGCAGTTTAAGGTAGGAGCGTAAATTACAGCATAACAAATCTACTAAAAAAAATAGTTAAACACTTATTTCAAAGTTTTTAGATTTAGCAAGTTGTCACCACCATCGGCCATGAACCCGATTATGGCAGATAAGCAATGACAATAAGGATGGCAATATGACAACTAGTGCTGATGTTTTGCGTGACATTTTTCCCCGGATTTTTTCTTTTTTTTTTTTTCATATTTTATAATTTGTTCTTGCCTTTTTCGTCTTTAAGCGATCGGATTTCAATTTTAATGCAAAATATTCTATAGCACATTTCCTCCTCTTCTCAAAATACATTTTCCGGAAGTAAAGATTTGCGATTTAAATACTGATCGAAAAAAACTTTTTTCAATATTTTATCCTTATTATTGACTAATTTCTATTTTTAAATGCTATTTTTTTTAAATCTTGTATGCTAATAGTCCGATAAGTTACATTTTTAGAAAGTTATGCTGATGTAAATCGAAAAATATGATTTGAACAGAAAAATGTTATATATTCTCAAACTTCGTAATATGGGGCTTTAAAATGCGCCAGGTAACAATGCTAGGTGCGTGCGGCACCAAAAGTTTGTAAATTTTTTTTATCAATTATTTCACAAAGTAAAAGTGTGCAAATAATTTTATATGCAATGAAATTAAATTTATCTAGAATTTCCAAAAAATAACAGTTACAAAGAAAAATACACATTTCCATTCAGTTTTAATTAGACTGCCAGGGATAAACATGTCATAAGTTGACAAATCTAAAAAATTTCCTTTAAACTTTGTTTCTTTGAAATTACACACAGAAAGATAAGAAATAACGGCTTAGATGCTTTACACTCACGCTAAAAAAAAAAAAAAAAATTAATCGGTTAAAAAAAAAGAAAAAAGTCGCCAAATTTAGGGGATTTTTTACTTTAATGGCAACCTAGCCATTGTATTAAGTTATTCGTTTGGCGCAGTCTTGGAAATCGCGCCAACTAAACAGTCGCCAATCTTTTGTTTACATTTTAGCGTGAGTGTAACACATCTGTTCCGAAATAACATTTAAAATTAAATTTCCATTCAAATTGAAATGGAAGTTATCTAGATAATTTTATCTGTGAAAGAGTAAAGATTGCAAATGTGTAGTTCTGAAAATATTTAAGACATTTTAAAATGTATGTTTCATATTTATTTTCTAAATAGCCCTTTTTTATAAGTAAGGCAATTTATTAGTCAACAATATTTGTCAAAGAATTTTAGGTAAAGTATTTATACGGCTGAATAACTGTGAGTTATTTGAGGCTTAATTTGTATAATATTCAAGCTAAATAAATTAGATGTGCAAAAATGCTGAAGTTCAGATATTAAATATTGAAGATAATAATAGAAAGTTTATTTCTATAGAAAGTTGTTAAGTTTGGTTTATAATTGTAATTATTTATTCATTTTATTTGTAAATTTATTGTCTTTGTCGCGATTTGCTTCTTCGAGTATTTTATTTGTATCGAGAACTGAGATTAAACAAGTTGGAAATTGTACATCAAACGTGATAAATGTGGTGAGTTCGTACTATAACTAGTTTTTTAAATATTCAGATCTTGGTTCAATAGCTGTTGTACTCTTATGGAAAAATTCATGAACACAAAATTTATTTTATGTGCAGATTTTAATATTATAGATACTAATTTTATTTTATGAAATTAAGTTTCAATACACTTTTATAAACAATTAATCACAATTCTGTTACATTAAAATACTATGTTCAAATATCCAATACAAGACAATGTAAAAAAAAATCATCGTTATTATTTCACTGAAAAAAATGAATGATATCGTTTGTTATTATGATATGATTAATTTCCGTAATAAAATAAGTACATTTTAAGTTGGCAAAATTTTATCTTTTGTTGGCATTTACTGAAAATTCCAATAGGAAACTTAAGACTACCTTTGAAATTTTCAGAATTTGAAAACCATATTTAAACTCTTTTTCCATTTAATATCTATTTCTCCGGAAACATCTATCCAAAAAACTATCGGTAGATTATAGGATTGCTATAATTAAACAATTTTAGTACACAAATTCCGTTTTTAAATTCAGTAATATGGAAATAATATCACTCCATGTTAAAAATAACGTAATCACCATTTCAGCCTAGAATCATTATCTATCATGGGATATCATTGATTTAATTACGTATGAAAGGATTTAATAGAATGAAGAAAACTTTTATTAATATTTTTTGAAGTTTTTATTTGGTTTTCGCAAACTTGTAAATGACTCGACAAAATTCTGCAACAATTATATATATTAAACTTCAAACCATTCGGTTGGGCAGTTTTTGCACTCTTACATGCGGACAGGTGGATTTTTTTTAATTTCAGAATGTGTGAATTAAAATGTTCTGAGCTTAGCTAAAAATATCAAACACTTAAATATTTTTCACTTAAAAATGTGAGGAAATTCAAGCCTTTTGAACAAACTTTCTGAAATGAAACGAATTATTTTAATCATTGCTTAAATAGAGAATTTATCAGTACTAATACCATCCCTTGACTTATTAGGTAATGATCCCCTGGAAGGACCATGGTCAACCAAAAGGAAAAACAGATTTCTTTCTCACAATCCTACAGATTAAAAGAAAGTTTCTCTCGCATCAAAGTTATTTGATAATTATAAATATTGTCAATTATGTATTGTCTTATCCCGAGTCACAAGTGAGGCTTATATACGCGATGCAGGTGGTGCATGTATACTTTTAATACGGAATACATGCACCAGCCAGTAGCTCTGGAAGTAGTGACAAATATGACTGCAATATATAACTAAAACATTACTCGATACCTTTTTCAACAACATTCGCTAATTTTTTTCATTAAAATTTATTATATTTCATCTTCTGCTTGTCTCTATTTTATAAGAACATACAACAAAAGCCAAACTTTCCTTTGTTTGATGAACATAATTTTTATTTGAAGAAATAAATTGATGTAACCTCGTCTACTACACATTTTTATAACAATTGAGAATAGAAGCACGTCTCTGGCTCCGCCACACGTCCAATAGCTGAAATACAGTGACTAAGGCAACTAACCCGATAAGGCATCTAACCCGAATTTACCCTACTTTGAAGACAAAAATGCTCACTAAGAACGTTTATTAGAATGCTTGATATTTAAAACGATCAAATAATTTGAAAACGTTATATAATCATGATTACCCTGAAATTATTGAGGCTAGAAACTTTAGATTTGACATGTATATTACTATTAGGAAGTGATGTTTTCAAACAATTGTTTAAAAAATTCGAATTTCAGATGGGAGGAAAACAATCTAAAAAAATATATAATTTCACTATGATTTCTGTGAAAGCAAAAGCCTAGAAACTTTAAATTTCGCATAGAGAAAAGTTCTAAGGCATAGATGTGCCTGAACAGTGGGTTTTCTGATTTAAATTTTAAAAATAATAATAAAAGATAATAAAAATTATTTTTTGTAATGCCACACAACTTCTTTCAACAATGGATTAAGACGAAATATAAGTAACTGCTATAAGCAATTAAAATAATAGTAATAAAGAAACATGATTGCCATATAGGTGAGTGGTTCATATTTAGCCTATTGCCTTACAAAATGACGGTTAAATATATTAAACAGATGTTTTCCTATTTATTATAAACGAAATTTTGATTTTTATATTATGTCAAAGCATAATATTACTATTAACCCTCTTACTAACATGTGCATGTTAATACGTTCACTAAGCTCCGGGTTTCACAGCAATACAAGCGTTATATAAATCAATATAATTCTACGGATATAATTTAGTTTTAATACATTGAGTAATGATTAATACTCTCAAGCATTACTTTCATATATATAATTGCATATTTTATATAATTTTAGCGTAAACATCTTTTTTTAGCAATAAAAACAAAATACAGAGAAAACAACATTACAATTTTGCCCTTTTGCTGGACAGTCAGAGGGTTAAAAAAAAAAACACTTTTGCGTGTTGTTTGTAGCAAGTAATCTCAGAAACTACTGAACTAATTTAGGAAAATCTTTCACTGTACGATAGATAATAAACGAAGCTCTTAAGTAGACTACATTGTATCTCTATCTTCGCGAGAGTGGGGCTAATGTTGTTTTTTCCACAATACAAGTTTTAAATAAAATATTTTTATTCGTCACGTTCATTTTATTCGATAGCAAAATGAAGTTTCTACAAAATGTAAGTTAAGTAGTGTTATTTAAAATATTCGTGGCAGTATAATACCATTTGGCATATTTCAGCATTTACGGGCCCTAAACCACAGGCTTTGACTGCACGTTAAGGAAAACTCAGACTAGGAAACTAAGTCGGTAGAGCATAAATTTACCTCTCGGTCCCCTTTAATGAGTATTTAAAAAATAAAATACAAAATTAAGCCGACATTGAGTGCTATAGAGGGCGGATTCGTGAGCAGTATATAAATGTACACAACGAAAACAAACCTCAGGTTTTGCTAGTATCTTATAAACTATAAAAGAAAATAAAGTTCATGAATTTTTTAATCCACTCTGGCGAATACTCAAATGAACATGAAATCTACCTTGTTTATGAAATCATACCCTTGTTCTTAAATATCTTTCTAAATCCCATTTAGATTTAACATCTATAACGAAAAGGGAATTATATTGCTCCAATATTTTTTATCTTGTTTTTTCCGGTAGTTCTATTTTGCAATTTATTAAATACGTTCACGTTTAATATGTTGACGATTATTTTGTTCTAAAATATTTTTCCACCGCTTTTATTCAAGCAATTTACCGAGAAGAATTTTTATTAACATAGATAATACCCACTATCAATCATTTTATTAATGGTTAACACACCATAAATGCCTTCACAAACAAAAGCGAATATCTTTGATAAACAATATTCTTTTGAAAATGCAATTTCCAATTTAAAGCGAGAAAAATTTAGAGACGGATATCTGCATTTAAATGGAAGTAAAAATATGGAGGAGGAAGCATTAAGATTTTTAAATCAAAAGATCAAAGAAACATGAATGGCATAAACGCTGCGAAATGCAGGGAAATGTCTTTTTCCATTTCGTCGGAATTACTGTTTTGAAATGTTTATCACTGAGTTAGCGTGCGGCAAACTTGCATTTAAAGAGCTAAGCTAAAATAAAAAGGAAGAACTAGAAACGTTATTTATTTTAAATAATTGCTTAATGTTTATTATATGCCATTATTGAGAGCAATTAAATATATTTTAAAAATTCAGAAGCGTTAGAAAATGATAAATGTTTGGAAAATATAATTTTTTTCCTTTAATTTTAAAATGCTTTAAATTATGTCGACTATTTATACTATAAATTATAAAAGAAATAGAATAATGAGGTGAATATTTAAGTTTAGTACGACATTTCTAATTTTTCTTAAGGTAATTTTAAATGAATTTTGAAACGATTATTGGCGTTTTATGTTTATAGATAATTCTTGATGTATGGCAACTACAGCAAAATGTTTTCACAGAATCTATAAAGTAAACACTATATTATAAGAATTTTTAATAACGAATCGTGTCCGTATGAACAGTAATGTGCAATATTTGAAAAATTATAAAATAAAGGCTATGCGAAAATTTAAAAAGTTAACAATCACGCGATTTAGTTGATTGCTTTTTTGTTTTAATTATTTTAGCTATTATACAAATTTCAAAGAAAGCTAATTAAAACAAAATCTGTACAATTTTAGAATACTTAAACATTTTTTTTTTTAACATATTATTGTTACTAGCAGACTACGCCCGCTGCGCTGCGGTTTCTCCAAAAGAACCTTGAATCAAACGAAATATATCGGTGAATTTAACCTTGTATTTTAAAGTAATCTGTACCTTTACCTGGAATATCCTAAAATAACATAAAAACGGATACTTATTTCACTAAGTTGTGTTTTTTTTTAATACGGTTTATTATTATGTTTACTATTTATTACTTACTGTTTTCCATTGATTTATATGTTTTATAGCTACATTTTTTAATAACGTGAATTAACCTATATTATTCACAACTAAAAAGAAATGGCACATCTAGTATTTGTCGAAAAATTAAATAAAAATCATGCACTCGTGACATCATAATTCACTTTTATATTTTAACAGAATAATACGGCTACTACAATTTGTGACTCGTGCTGACACATTGCTGTTGTTATTATTTTTTTACGCGTGAAGTTTTCGCTATATGGTACTCCGTTGTGAAATTTGATAATTTTTGAAATTCAATATTTGAAAAAGTGCATAATCAGTGGATTTGAAATTTATATCAAGAAAAATACAATTTTTTACCTTTCTAACGCAGTTTGTCTAACAATTTTCTGACAAATACTTTTCGAGCAATTAATTTTTTCAGTAACTTCAAACGTTTCATTTTTCGAGATTAATCTGTGGCAACGATTATCGAAAATCCCAGTCGTCAGCAACACGTACCTTTTTATTAAAGAGGATGATTCACAATATAAATGACTCTATCAGCCGATCATCATAAGTTAACAGCTGTTGGAACTAAAATAATAATAATTTCGTCGAAAAAATATTAATGCGTTATTTTACTGAAAAAACATGTTTTTATTCAAGGAATTATATATATATATATATATATATATATATATATATATATATATATATATATATATTGCTAACGATAAGCTATTGATTCTAACTCTACAGTTTTTTTTTTTAAAAAGATGCATTAATTTAAAATAGAAAACTTACAAGAAGTCGACACGGAATCTTATTCCATCAACTGCCCGTACACGTAAAAGTATTGGAGGCAGTGTCACATTTTCGGTACCATTCTTAGCGTCGAATATTTTTGCATATATTTTATAGATTAGATGGTGCAGATAACGAACCTACTTGTCAGCTGAGCATCCGCCGTGTGTTATTGCCATATCAACATTGCACAACCTGCTGCAATATGAAATGAATAAGACCCCGGTTACTGATGTTAATCCGGCTTGAGGCATCCGCAATCGGATTGCTTTTCATTTCTATTTGCAATGGAGTGTACTATGCTGATATGGCAACGCCCTTCTCTGCTACAACAGCTTACTGACAATTTCGCTACATATATCTAATCTAACATATAAAATAAAATCATCTACGCTGTAATTGGTGTCAAAAATTTGACGCTGGCACCAAAACTATAATACTAAAGGCTTATTTCGAGTAGTAACTGTACCTTATTTTCGTTAAATCAATAAGCTTGCAATAACTAATAATATAACAAAGTGATTTATACTGACTATCTTCTAGGTCTTCCATATAATAATCTTCAGCTTACAATATCTCATTGCATATTACAACTCTACAGCATAAATTTATGTGACAATAAAGATTAATCTGTACCATTTTTCTTTTCAATGAATGAAACATGAAATAATAATAAACTTGGCCAATAATTGGTTAATTCGCCGAACCACCGAATTCAATATAATTATAGCTAAATAGGTAAGTAATGATATAAACTTTTCTGTATGGTTATCTGAAATAGAATTATCAAGCATGTTTATATTATATTGCATTGGAATAAGATGTTTGGAATGCCTCCACCATCTGTTTGAGACATAAAGGATAAATATTTTATTCCCCATTGTAAATGCTTTAAATGGGATATTTCTAATTTAGCTCTGGAATAGCTCACTAATTTAACTCTCTATTTAACTCTTGGATTGCTGGCTAGAATGTGTTGTCAACTAGTTAGATTGGAGACAAAACTAAAAACACTGAAAGATGATTTTATCTCATTTTAGTAGAATTGTTATTTAGAAGCTTGTTATTCCAGAACACAGGGCAATATAAACTTATCTCCACTCAAGAACACATTAATTTGCATGATATATTGTCAGATGTTGGGGTTTTGACATAGTGCCAATATTCATCCGATATTAAAAAAAATTATATTTATTCAATATAAAGCCTTTAAAACTAAATTTGTGACAATTTTGGCGTTTCATTACAAATGTGAACAAATATTGGATTTACAAACATATATTTCTAATGTAAACCTAATATTTGTGAAAAACAGCCATTTCATTGGAAATAGTTCCAATGTAAAGCAAATTTCCAGTTTTTTTATATTTGCTTTACATTGGAAATATTTACAATAAAACGCCAATAATGCCACAATATTGTTTTATTGCTTTTATATTAGCTACACATTTCTTGTTGTTACTGGTGCAATATTATAAAATATCAACACAGCAATATTGGGGCAAATATTACATGCCAGTTAATGAGATATTGGACAATATAGGGTCAATCGATTGCAAATATGGGTCTGTTAATACTGAATGATTTGTATTTCAGGAGTATGCATATTTCCTTTTCAAAATAAAATGCTTGAATGAAATGCTTAGTGTTTGAAACAAAACATTTAATTTGCTTGTAACCATCTGCACAGTTATATAACATAGTTGCTATATCATCGAAACAACCAAGTAATATGTTGAAATTCGTTTGAGACTCAGTGCAGTTGTCCAGACTGATTATTCTCAAAAAATAAATTTTTGAATGTGCTACATATTATTAGAAATTGTAAGTTTTTATCTTTTTAATTTTTACGTATACAGTTACCTCATTATTTTTTGCGTCCTAAAGTTTTTGAAAATAGATTATCATTTTTCTGCTTGTAATTTTATTAAATTATCTGAATAACAGATATGTTGAAAGGAATTTTTAAACTTTAAAATTAATTTATAAAATTGAGGTTTATTTTCCACAATTGGAATAAAAATCTAAAGCGACAAACAGGATTTTTATTTTAAAATATTCATTATTTATTTTTTTACTATCTGTTTTCTAAATGCAAGCAATAAACTTCTTTGGAGCATGCTTTGAAGAAAAATAACAGCTGGATACAAAACGTTACATGTGAGGGAGAAATTAATAGAAAATGAAAGTAACATAAAAGTAATTTTGTTACTCTAGATAATATCATGAAAAACGCCATCCTTAAAAAGCATGATTTTAAGCAAAATAAAATAAATAATTTAGTTACCTTAGTTTAGGTTTCAGATAAAAAATTTTATATTGTTTTTCATTATTATTATTATTATATGTATTTTTTAAAGTAACATATTTTCATAAAACATTGCAAAATTAGAATTTCATATCATATTTCGTGTAAAGATAATCTAAGCATGATTTTAAGAAATAAGTTAACCATAATCAAACTCTGTATCAATTTTACAAAACTGTGATTTTTTTATTATTTTCGAGTAAGCATACCCATAAAAATTGGACTCTCTAATATCATGAGTTTATTTATTTATTTATTTATATTCTTACAACATTGTTCATGGTAGCTTAAAATATTTTGAAAATAAAGTTCACTAATTTGGGAATTATTTCAATAATATATATGCCCAAAGGACATTTTTACCAACAAAAATAGTTTAATTAATTCCTACATAGAACGGCTGGAATGATAAAAATGCTATTTTATCAATATTACTTTTCAAAAAACTTTTTTAAAAGATTTCAATCTTTCTTTATTGCGTTTAAAAATTAATGCAATACATAATCTTTGGAGAATTCATTGTTTAAAATTAACAGATGGATACAAAATTTTACATCAAGAAGAGTAAATTTCAGAAAGTGGAAAAATTTAACATTTGAGAATATTATGATATTTGTAATTCTGAAAAAATTTATAAAACCTCCATGTAAAATTAAGCAGTTCTGTTTTTTACCTTCTTGCTTCCAGTCAGCTTTATTGTCGGATATTTAAAATTCTGTTTAAATTTTGTGTCAAAATGTATAATTTAAAATCATATTTTATCATTTTTTTAATAATAAAAAAAGAAAAATAATTAACAGTATCTTTTAAATGAATGATACATGAAATCGGTAGATTATAATAATCCGTAATTCGTCAAAACATAAAGTTGTGCATACCTACAGCTATATACAGCATTGTTTTATATAAATATATTATCTGCAAAGAACTCTCATTACTTAATATTTGACGATGGTATATGCGTAAGCAAACGTGAGAAAGACAAAATACACAGAATTTAATGTATAATTTTCAGAAATGCCAGTTTTTAATTTAAACTATATAAGTTTTTAAAATCATCCATAACTAACTTAGCGTGTTGCAAAAATAAACTCTACTTTTGTAAAGATAACAATTAAAATCATTTTTTTCAGAATATGTCTGGTCCATCTACTAACGAACAGCTTCCAATTAAATAAAGAAACCAGAAATATTGATGGGAGTGTAATTGGGTAGTTGTTCATAGGATTCCGGGCTAATTTTCTTAATCGGATACCTCGTCAATTGTATTATTATCTAGCTTATTAACTAGCTTAACCTGTTGCATAAATAAACTCTACTTTTGTAAAGATAACAATTAAAATCTTTTTTTTTTCAGAATATGTCTGGCCCATCTACTAACGAACAGCTTCCAATTAAATAAAGAAACCAGAAATATTGATGGGAGTGTAATTGGGTAGTTGTTCATAGGATTCCGGGCTAATTTTCTTAATCGGATACCTCGTCAATTGTATTATTATCTAGCCTATTAACTAGCTTAACCTGTTGCATAAATAAACTCTACTTTTGTAAATACAACAATTAAAATCAATCTCGAATTTTTTTTCCAGAACACGTCTGGCCCATCTACTAACGAACAGCTTTCAGTTAAATAAAGAAACCAGAAATATTGATGGCAGTGTAATTGGGTAGTTGTTCATAGGATTCCGGGCTAATTTTCTTAATCGGATACCTCGTCAATTGTCTTACTATCTAGCCTATTAACTAGCTTAACCTGTTGCATAAATAAACTCTACTTTTGTAAAGATAACAATTAAAATCATTTTTTTCAGAATATGTCTGGCCCATCTACTAACGAACAGCTTCCAATTAAATAAAGAAACCAGAAATATTGATGGGAGTGTAATTGGGTAGTTGTTCATAGGATTCCGGGCTAATTTTCTTAATCGGATACCTCGTCAATTGTATTATTATCTAGCCTATTAACTAGCTTAACCTGTTGCATAAATAAACTCTACTTTTGTAAATACAACAATTAAAATCAATCTCGATTTTTTTTTCCAGAACACGTCTGGCCCATCTACTAACGAACAGCTTTCAGTTAAATAAAGAAACCATAAATATTGATGGCAGTGTAATTGGGTAGTTGTTCGTAGGATTCCGGCCTAATTTTCGTAATCGGATACGTCAATTGCATTATTATCTAGAATGTTGAAAGCATTGTTTATGTTTGGAGTGTCCTCTCGTAAAACCTTCATGATGAATTCAATTACAGACAGTCTTACCATAGTATACTTCATGTATAAAACGGAAATTCATATTTTTGCACTGTTAGATATTTTTTCAGGCATGTTTTTAGTATATAACAAATCATTTTACATTGCTTTGTTACAGAACTATTGAGAAAAGTGAACACAATTATAAAAGATATATCTATTATTATACATCTAAAATGCAAATTCGTATTTCATTCCGTCCGTTTATAATATTTGAGTTTTGCTGAACGGATTTTCATGGACCTTAGACCGTTAGTTAGGTAATTTTTAGCGGATGATTGGTACTTTTCTGTAGCGGTTTTCTTTGTATTGTTTTTTTTTCCTTAAGAGAAATATTGACAAAAAATCCGGTTAAAGAAAACCACATCATCATTTACTACTTATATAAAACAAATTCATCTATCATTCCGATCGATTATAACCCAGGTCCTAATTAACAGATTTTTATAGCATTTACACTGTTAGTTAGGTAATTTGTTTTGGAAAGATTTTTATCCATCAGACAACTTTCTACTATACTTCGTTTTAGAACTAAGGAAGAAAGTTCTTAAAACAGGTGAACTCGATTATGAAAGATTATTTTTGGTTTAGTTCAACTGATCGGATTTTGATGGGAGTTGTATATATTATTTTAAGTAATTTTTTTTAATATTTAATATATCATTATACATTGTTCACTAATAGAGCAGTGAGGTAAAATATATAATCAGGTGAACGCGATTTTGAAAGATACGTTAGCTTATAAATGAAGTTCAGCTGAAAAGATTTAGACAAGTCTTACACTGTTAATTAACAAGTCTTACACTGTCACCCCCAATTGTTGGAGGGTAATTGGTAGTTTTCTGTTGGGCGGGCGCAGGTGATAAATCGCCACATAGGGTTTCAATCAGCACGGAGGGCTTCCACCCTCCTACTGGACCAATATGAGCATTTTACATCTTTAGTAGAACGAGCTTGTCCCCGTGTGTCGAAAAAAATATAAATTTTTATCTCTGACCACTTCATATTTTCATGGATTAATTTAAACACATTAACGCAATCATGCCTAAATCTAATGAAAATAAAACTCTGATTATGACAATAATCATTGTTTCTTATGTTAATCAGGTGAAAAAAAGTATAACAAATTCTGATGCAATCGTCGTAAAATAAATAAATTTTTAAATCATGTTAAATAAAGTGAATTGTTGAATATGTTTTCATCCTGAATCGAATGAGGCCATTGTCAGATCCCACGACTGCGTGTTTTTGAGTTACGTAATAATGTAAAATTAATAAGTTTATTAAAACTTATTTTAAATAATGAAATTTATATATAAAAAAGAGTTATGCACCTTTGTCTTTATAATTAATAATACTTGTTTCAAATATCTAAAAAAACATCTATGTGAAAGTTTTTAATAATGAGACCATTAATTCGATACACGTAAAGCCGTATATCAATAACAAACTTTTAATGATTCATCCTAATTAGCATTGAATATTTGAGAAATTTTAAATGAAAATATAATTAAATATAATTAAACATAATTTAAAAAATGATATAATCAAAAAGATAGATATCGGGTTTCTTTGCAAATTAACTGTCACATATTTTTATTCTCTATTAATTAAAGAAACGTCTCATTAAATGGAAAAAAAAAGGCATCAGAATTTTTTTTTTCATTTTCATTTGAAATAACAAAATAAACATTATTTTTCTTCAGAATAAATATTTTAAACAAAAGATTTTCAAAGAAGTTTGTTATGTGTATTTGCCACTCTACTATTATTTAAAATATGTTTCTGAAAAAAAATAAATAAAAATTATGAAAAAATAGTTATGTATAACAAAAGTGACACTTTATTCAAAAACATAAAAACTACCTTTCAAATTCCAAAAATATTTTGAACTATACAATAAAATGGTAGTATGAAATGACAGCTATAGATATATTTGTTTTTTGATGATTTCAAAACAATAGTAAAAATAAAAATCAATCTCTGCAACAAAAAATAGATTTTTGAAATTTTAAAAATATAATAGACTGTTTAATTATGATTCAAGAAACAAAAATTAAATAAAAAGTGATATTTTTTTTCAAAATACTATTTTGTTGATGTCGTTAAGCGATATTGTGATGAAAGAAAATAAAGGAATAAAGTACGTTTCTTACTGACAAAATGTATTTACAAGTCAGAGTAGTGAAGATTAATTAATACTTTTTTAAACTTAAATTATCTTTTTTTTAATAATTTTCTACAATGTCCTTCCTTTGTATATGCCTACATTCCAAAAGGTACATATTCTCCAAACTATTGACCACATCGGTCTAAATAGGAAACAAAATAAATATAAATAATTGTTGGCAATAATAATGAAAATACGTTCCTACAGCTGAAGGATTATCCACAATTTTAAACCACGTGTAAAAAAATCTTATATTGGTGTACTTTTTTAATCGGGAATTACTGACAGTATGTCAATACTTGTTAAAAAAAACAATTTGGGCAGAAGCTAAATTATAAATTAATTGTTGGCAAAAAATACAAATAAAAAAACGAATAGCTTTAGAACAACATTTTATTACTCATGTGGACCATGGGTGAGACAGGGTTCAGGAATGGCCCGCAGCGGTAAGTTGCCAAACTTTGGTTTCAACCATTCCCTGTTGTAGATCATATTAAACATTGTAAATACCACGATATTTTTTTTTCAAACTGTGTTGAAAAGCTAGAGTTAAATAAACGGGACACATTTAACTTATATCATCCCCGAAAAATCATGCGGTTGTTTTTTAAATTAGATACAATGAATAGAGCCAAATATATTAGTTATACAGTTATATATTAAAATATAATACCATGATTGTTTTTTACTTGACTCACAAACATTGCCATAACTGTGCAATTAAATACGCTATACTGAGGCCAATGCACAGTTTTGGAAAAAATAAAAACGCCCCACCCATACTCTTCCACACCAAATTGAGGCAGAGAGATGCAAGAGGTATCGATCAAATGGGATTTTTGCCTACTTTTTAAATATGAATGCAATTATCAAAAGAGGGGCCGTCTACATATTAAATATTGTAGTAAAGTTGAATTTTTAAATGGGAACACCCACTTTTGACACTATATTTAAGTTCCTTGCATCAAAGTATCCCGGAAAAAGGTATTGTTTCAGTATGTTTCGATTAATCTTCATAGAGTTAGAAGGCGTCAAAGTTTGAGGATGATAATGTTAAATAAACGGGACGAATTTTAATTTATATCATCCCCCAAAAATCATTCGGTTTTATTTTGTTTGTTTTTTTAATTAGATACAAGGAACAGACCCAAATATATTAGAGGCATTCTTTCGAATCAAAAACATATTTTTTATTATGAAAATTATTAATAAGTTTATATTAAAAATAGGAATTATGACCAATATAAATTTTTACCTAAGACGGAACACAAACGCTGGAAACTTGTATGTGTAAATTTACAATTCATTTAACTAATTTTTCGAGATATAAATAAATTGTAGGCGTTTACATCAAAGATTCTAAAGGGACAGTTTCCTATTATCACAGAAAAGAAACTCTTAGTAATTCACCGGAAATGTTTTTGAAACTTTGTAATTCGGTTTATTTCGTATTTAGAAAGACAGTATCATTTTTCAGGTAACTAATTTAGTGTTTTGTGCATTTAAAATCTTTATTTTATTTTCGGAAAATTATGGATAAACCTCTACTGCATTTACTTTTATAACTATATGAAGATTTTTTAAAAAAGTATATACACCATGCTATATCCGGGCTGTTTTGATCCAAGGTACAATAATATGACTTCATAAGTAGATGTTACCATTTAAAAGGTCAAAGTTAATTCAATTTTTAATTTGTAAACGACCCCTATTTTAACAATTGAATCTATTTTCGAAACTTGGAATCAATTCCTAGTCAAATAGTACATCTTGCAACTCTCTGCGACAGTTCAGTGACGAAATAACATGGGTGTTGCGATTTTTTTTCTTCCAGAACTGTATTACAATCTTACTCGCAAAATGACTTGACTAACATAGCAATTACTGTTGGAATCCTTTCAGTAGACGCAAATTTGGCACAGATGTCATATAAACACCACGTTGGCGCGATTTTTTCCCCCGCCAGTTTGGCGAAAACTTTGTTTTTGAATATTAGTTACAAATAGTATGCAATAATAGCACCTGATTTTTTATTTCAATATAAAAATAAAATAACGTAATAAAAGAAATAGCTTCTATTATTTTAAAAAAGAAAATAAAAATAAATAAATGATAGTTTGATATAAATAAATATTGATATACATAATAAAAATAACTTACAGAATTAAAATAAAAAATTAACCGTGTAACCATGTGAGGCATAAAATTGCCGTTTTGTTGCATTTGCGCCAACGTGGTGCTTATATGACATCTATGCCACAAATTTAAAAGTCATGTACTCTTTTTCTGCACGTACAATATATATAACAACCCTTTTATCAGTGAATGCAAAAAGTGATTCATGAGGAATCTTCCTTTATCCTAATCTACAACATAACGATGAGTGCAACAATGTAATCCTTCCTACATAAGGGAGTTTAAACATAAATGACATGAAATTTGGCCGGCCGGCGACTCGTCATTTATTTTCTATTTTTCAAGTTTGGTTTAGATGTTTACAATAGCAGAATACTTAATTGAAAAGAATAATAACAAAATTTAGATAAATGCTGTTTTTTTATATATGTAGGGAAATCAAGCAGTATTTAAGTAAATGTTTAAAATAAATATTTTTGGTAAAGTAACTTTTGATTTTTTTTTTTTTTGAAAAATTATTAATAATATTTTATTTATTTTTTATGCACACTACCAATTAGTGTTCTTTGATTTTCATGATAATTCTCAGAGTGTCTATTTATTAATAACCACAATTTTATAAAGCGTCTTTCGATCCCTCCTTCAGCTTTCTAATCTGGGAACAAGAATATCTATATATTATTCAACTATGGTCACAATATTTTTATTTTCAAACCGACTACATTCGATTTAACAAATTTAATAAATTGCTAAAATACTAAAAAATAATAAATTGCTAATAAATAAATATATTGAATTATTACCCTGATATTTTTACAAACTTTCATCGATTTTTATTCTCCTTATTTCAGTAATTTCCTAATTTTTGTTATTATCTATAGTAAAATATGTCTAGCCACTGAGCGTCTGAGGGCATTCATGTATCTTAAAACACAATTCTATTAAAAATATTTTTGCCTACAGTCGATTTCAGTTGTTTTTGAGGAACAGAAAAATACGGACAAACCGCTTAGGGGGCTAGTATGATCGATGAAAAATACGTAGGCGTTTTCTTCAGTGCAGTCAAAATATCCGTCAAAATATTAAGTCAAAAATATCCGTCAAAATATTACGTCAAAAATATCCAAACAATTCATATCAGTTCTAGTTAATGCAAGGGAAAAAATACTGTTTTAATTCATATAAAGTTCTTTAGGATTGTATGTGGTTTATTTTGTCATATGGCGTCATCTACATGTTAAAATTTAACTTAATTTTAAAAAATTTAATATCCACACAATAATTTTCTTAATTTCATATTTGTTCGCCATACAAAGAAATTTGGAAATCAATTTTGAATAATTAAATGGGAAAATATAAGTTTTTGAAAAATGAACCAATCATTGTTAATTTTTTTTTTCTTTTTGCGTAGCTAATTTATGTTAAAGCATTAGTGTATCTGTATGTACTTATTTGAATATTTTACTATTTCAAAATTTGTATTGATTATAATGGACAAATTGTTCTACGAGATTAAAAATCTAAAAAGGGAATTTGATTGTTTCACATATTTCAGTTATAGGCAAACTTATGGGCTAATAAAAGTCAAATTTAAAGGATACAATATTATATTATTGCGCAAGATGCCAAATTTAATTTTAAAAATGTGAAACAAAATTGTATGCGTTTTAATTAATCAGAAATACATTTTTGTTCACTGAATTGTACGTATTTCATGTACTGCACTCTAAAAATATTACTAAAACATGAAACTGGTGCAAAGAACATTATTCCTAAAACTAAACTGGACCAACATTACGGTTAGACATGTTATACCATTACAAAAACATTTTGTTAAAAAATATATATATACAATGAATTGGAAAACGTCTCATTATTAAAGTAACTTTTTTGTTAATGAAGAAAATGATTTAAGCAAGAACAGGAAAAGGATAGGAGAAAGATATTTATTTTCGGAGAAATTATATATGATGCTAAAGTAAAAATAAAATACAACGTTAAAACACCAGTGTAATTGAATCTACAGCATACCGGTTTCGGTAGCATATAGCATACCCTCCTCAGTGCTGAAGAAAATGGAAATTTGCTCATATATATAGAAATGATAGAGGATTCAAGTGACAAGTTTATTAACCAATAGGAAAACAGAGGGTTCCAGGCAAACAGCCAATAGGAAAATAGAGGATTCAAGTGACAGATTTAGTAATGATGCTAGTAGTTAAAATATGAAAAAAAAATGAATTTGAAACCCAAAACTTACATTTATTTCAACTTATTAAGATGGTTCTCATTTTTCGAGAAATATAATTTCTTTTAAGGATTATTTTCATTGCGATTTCTAAGAAATGGATTTAATATATTAGAAGAATACATATTATTTCATATTATTTATGATAAAAATAAAAAATTTCTAAAAAAATATAAAACTCTCAATGTATTTGACTCTACAAAATTGAATTAAATTAAATTAAAATATTTATAAATCTGAAAAAAGGCATCAAAGTTAATTTATGTCATTTTCAAAAGACAGCAATTTCGTAAGTTGTATTCAATTGTAATCTATTAAATTAGATGAATTCAGAAATCTGAGTTTTATATCTTTTCGAGTGAACTGTGAGTTTTGTTCGACGCTTTTTTCCAACACAATGGCTTAATGATAATTATTCAAATACTGATAATAAACTTTTCGACAACTAAAATAACTTAAATAGCAACGATATAGAATTATATAAAATTAAAACAAATAATTCTATACATGCAAATCAACATTCGCGGCCACAGAAACTAGAAAAAAGATACAAGTGCTGGAAAGCGTGATTTCGCAGGTGCTTCGTGTTTTCATTGTCTCAGTGATGAAACAAAATAGTTTAAAACTGTACACTTAATATAGAAAAATATAATATAACCAAGAACGAAAATATACAACAATCTCTTCTGAGTTACATACGATTCCAAAAAGCGCTCTTGGTTCTTTAGAAACGCCAGAAACCAACATATTTTCTTGATATAAAGTAGCATTTATAACAAAAATGTTTATTTTCCTGTCTCTCATTTTTGGAAACGTTTTCGAGTAGTTTTTATAACGTATTAATAAGTTATCTTAACTCGGAATATACATTTTTCGGATATTAACAATTTTCAAGTAAAACATTTTATGCTCAACAAACACGTTTTATGTACGAATATGATAAATTAAAAGCATTAACATTACATTAAAATTAATATTATTTTGTTATTATTCCTTGTATAAATTTAATTACGCGGCTGAAAATGTTGAATTGATAATTGAAAGCATTCTGAAAACTGATGTTCTGGTTTGAGAAAACTCATTAATAAGCCAAAATAACCACTCGAAAACATTTGCTAAAATCAGTAGCCCCAAAAGAAATTTTGTTTTTAGGTAGCTTTCAATACAAAAAAGTATAAAGCTACCTATAGCAGCCGTTCGGAGGAAAGCAGTTCCGGAAAATTTCGATATATTTTCACCGATCATGACCCCCAGACCCCAAAACCACCCTCCGTTCAAATGTTGATTTATATATATATATATATATATATATATATATATATATATATATATATATATATATATATATATCCATATATATATATATATATATATCCATATATATATATATATATATATATATATATATATATCTGACCTATGTCATACGATAACGCTCGTATTTATAAATCAATTTTGATGAAACTAATTGTGTGTATTAAGGTCACCAATGTCTCGACCGAGTTCGTTGGCCAGCTTGGTCCGCCATTTTGTTTCAAGATGGCGGCCATTTAAAAATTTTAAACTAAAATAAATATACATAAAAGTTAAAAATTCAAATTTATTTTTTAATTAAGTGTTAGGCCTTGATACGAGGATTCCAGAGCATTTTTTGGTTTACCTCTATCTTAAAAAATGGCTGAGATAGAGCAGTTTGAAATTCTAGGGTGGCTGACATTTTGAAACAAGACAGCACATTACAAAAAATTTCATTGTTGTTAATAATTTTCCCAATCAGACGCATAAAACTATATATTCATATCCTTTAGCGCCAAATTCTCGCCAAAATTGGCGACATTTGGCGAAATATCGCCAAATTTGGCGACCAAAATAAGTATTTATAAACGAAGCCAATTTGGCTATTGCTCAATAATTTGGCGAATTTCTTATTCAAATCCACTATTAACGAATCTTTTGTAAACGTTTCTTTGCATTTTAACTTGCTGTTTTCATGTAACATTAGCTAAAATTTTAAAACGAAGATATAGGAAAGCTACCTTTTCCTACCGGTACAGGCCGGAAGGACTTTTATAAATTCTTCTGTAAGCATTGAAAATATATTGGTCTCTGGAGTTTCTAAAGATAAAGAATGCTTTTCGGAATGGTCGGTAACACGGAAGTCGTTATTTTATATTTTCAGTTGTCATTATATTTTCGTAGATTAAAAAACATTTGTCTAGTTTTACAATGTAGCAAGGTCTGTTGAAGTGATGAGTAATGTAATTTCTACACTCTGGACAAAATATCGAAGGACAACAACAGGAAAAAGGAATATGGTACAGATAAAGATCACTCACGTGATATTAGGAAAATAAATTGACCAATATTTAATATTAACAGTTCGTCGTAACAGAACATGCCACTCTCAAACGGAAAGTCCCCAAGTGGAAAATTTTAAAAATATGAAATTTTGAGGTTGTGTAGGGCTTTTTATTGATGTTTGTTTAAGATAAATAATATTACTTTCATTAGAAAATATGACATTAGATTTTATCAGAAATGCACAAATTTAAATTTAAGTAAATGATGAGTTTAAAATGTAAAATTTAAAATTTTAATTGCAACAAATAGTTTTCTTAGATAATCTTAATAATTTCACTGTGAATTCCCGAAAACGCACTTTAAAATGAATTTTTAAGTAAATTAATGTTATGCAATTATCGATAGATTCTTCTTATTATTTCGAAATTCTTGCATGAAATGTAACGTAAATCTAAATTGACTTAAGTTACATTAATTCGTTCATATTTGAATAAGTTTTCAACTGTGCCAAGTAGTGTTGAGGTTTTTACTTATTTCAAGTTCAGCTCAATGAAATTGATAGTATGATACATTTACTTCAAATATTACAAATATGATAAATTTACTTTATATTTGATAGCTATTCCCAGTAATCAAGCTAAGAATCTTACCATGCATCCAAATGATATCATTTGTCATTTATTTGAAGCGGTATAGTGTAAATCTTTTAAAACTACATGTTATTTTCATTCTAATTTTCCATGTTGTTCTTCAATGTGGCTCCAGCGCTGTAAATTAATAAAGTACTTACCAAGTGAAATGAAACTTTAAAAAAATTATAAAAGTGTAGAAAATTACTATTTATTTTCATGGAAATTTTCCCAATTATCGAAAATAAACACTTAATTACGTCTAATAAACTACGACTTTCAAAAGTTTTAAATTTCACCAGAAAACTATTAAGATGTTTAAAATTATTGGAAAATTCTTCTTACAAGGTAATTCGTGTGTAAAATATTTTAGAGAAAATCAACATATTAAACTTTCTAAAATATTTTCTAATATCACTGATATACTTGCTATTGTCAATTAAAATTTGAAGAAGTAGAACATTTTGAAGTGTGGAAATATTTCTTGAGTAAGGGTTTCATTATCTGTAAAATGAAATATATTCAGAAATTTTTCTTCAAGCTGAGAGATTTTGGAAAAGAGAGATTGGTTTATGAATTTTATTAAATATAAAAATAATAGGAAATAATTTTGAAAGATTTAAAAATAATTAATTTTAATTATGAGGATTGCAATACATACATTATTTACAAATAAAATCTGCAAAACAGGTACCTCGACATCAGTTGTTGCAGTTTGATTTCATTGTATTTAATAACTAAAATCAAACAATCAGCAATTCCATCTCTACGATGTTAATTTTAGTGCAAACAAGATTTTTAATAGTTTTCGAAAATCTGACTTTTATGCGAAATAATTTTGAAAGATTTAAAAAAATAATTATATTTAATTTTGAGGATTGCAATAAATATATTATTTACAAGTAAATCTTCAAATCAGAGACCTTGACGTCAGTTGTTCCAGTTGGATTAAAGTTTGATTTCATTGTACGTAGTAACTAAAATCAAACAATCCGCAATTCCATTTCTACCATATTAATTTTAGTGCAAACAAGAATTCTGACAGTTTTCGAAAATCTGACTTCTATGCGAAATAATTTTGAAAGTTTTAAAAATAATCATTTTTAATTATGAGGATTGCAATAAATATATTATTTACAAATAAAATCCACAAATCAGGGACCTCGACGTCAGTTGTTCCAGTTGGATTTAAGTTTGATTTCATTGGGTTTAATAACTAAAATCAAACAATCCGCAATTCCATTTCTACGATATTAATTTTAGTGCAAACAAGATTTATAATAGTTTTTAAAATCTAACTTTTAGGAACTTTAACTTTAGACTGTATTTCATGCCAATGATGTTCAACGACTACTTATTTTTGTAACAATTCAATAGGTGAAAAATGCTTTTCTTTTTCGGATTTTTCTGTCCCCCTCTGTAATCCCAACTTTCCCGTTAACTATACATTATCTTTTTTTTTCAGAATTGTCCTATTTCAGTAATCCATGAGTTAATGAGCGCATTCATGGCTTTTTTACAGTGAGATTTTATTTTTATAATCCTTTTTGTGCACCAGATTTTATGCTATCCAAATAAATGTACATACTTGTCAAACACAAATTTTTCCAAACATTAATATTTTGTGTTTTAACTACATTATCTGCAACTGTATTTTTTTTTCATTTTGTATTAAAATTATATACTGTACTAAAAATAAACTTTTATTTATTTTATTAATAAAAATATTCGTATATTTTTAAAGACATATTTCGAATTAATTTTAATAAGCAATTGTAATTTTTAATTTTTGACTTTCTACGAACATCACAAAGTTTTAACTTCTGCCATTACAAATCTCAGAATCCATGTGTGAATGGACTTCACAGTTTAAAATTTTGTGAGTTATTCGCCATCTGTAAAATTTGTCTTAAAAAATGGTTTGTAAGTTTGTTTTAAATAACAAATGCGACAAAGAACAGCAATGTTTGCATCAGTCGTCAAAACACCAATAGCAGTTTCCTGCTTTTAGCCACCCGGCAAATCAATGTAAAACATAACAAGAAAGAAAAATCATGCGTCAAGCATAAATTACGAAACACTTTCCAACACATTCAGAATGCTATAAAAAAAACTTCGCCGTACAATATCGTGAAAAAGGATGTCTAAATGAAAAAAATTGGAAAACACGTAACACATTTGAAAACCCAATGCCAGCAATTAACGTCAACAGCCGGAAACATATCTAAATTCTTTAGTGCAGCCATGTATATGATATATAGGTTTGTATATATAATACATAGTATTCTAAAATTTACTTCAGTTAAGAAGCACATAGCACACTTGAAAATTCTTCTGCAGCATATTCCGATAAAAAAAGGCAATGTACTTAAGATATTTTGTGCAGTACTGTATAGGAACTCTGGAATTTTTTTAAACCAAGTAATGTGCAAAAAATGAGTTAAATTTAAAAATACGTACTAGAACTGAAAACGGACTTCCAGCAATTATTATTCCATTATTATTGATAGACAATACTGTAACCGAATTATTCTGTGTGTCCCTGTAAATTAACGATCAATGCTATGTATACCCTATTCTATAATAAGCATCTTGCAGTGTACCTCAATGACATTTGTCCATTTCAATATGTTTGAAACAGTGTAATATTGTTAAATAAAACCGCAAACGATTTTTGCCATAGACCGTAATGTAATGGAATTATCTTTAGTGTCCCTGTAAATTAAGTATAATTGCTACACACTTCATTCATTTTCAATACAGTAACATATATAAATTGCATGGCAATCCAAGTATATTTACACGATTTAGAACTCAGACATCCAGCAAACGGACAAACCGAATTCATAAACACATTTCAACTATGTTGGAAAGTTTTTAAAAACAACAACTCAGACACAAGAATTGTACAATAAAGTATAACAGTATTACATTGGATTAATATTTAGAGTTATTCGAAAATTAACCCTAATTAGAAAATACATGACTTAGTAACTTTTCACACCTTCAATTTTCCACTCCTAATTGAGAAATTGCAAATCTCTTAATTATATATATAGATCATAATTAAACATATACCCTTCACACAGTCATATTTGAACGTTTATCGCTGTATAAATAAATGCTCATATATGACGACTAATATATAATTAAACATTAATGATAAGACTAGCTATTTAAGATTTATATGATGCAAGGAAGAAAGCATCGAAAGTAAAGCTGCCTATTTTATATGAGCAATAATAAGCTCTTCATTTGTCTCAGTTGTATTGTACTCTTTAAACAAAACATGAAGTTTAAAATTTTTAAAAAACCACTATCATCCGCACAGTGATAGGCTTAAAATTAATTTCCTTTTGTTCTGATCATACAAGCTTTAAGAATTGTTTTAAATTCTCATTCACTTTGCCTGTGAGCACATTTCATACATAGGAGAGAAAGTGGGGGAATAAATAGGGTTGTAATATAAACTAGACGATTTTCTAGGCTACATTGTTGCGATCTGTCGAAAATTCGGTGTAGGTTTATATTTCACCGCCCTCTAGAGTGCTGAAACGTCAGTCATCAGAGTCATTTCATTTAAGTTGTTAGTAAATTGTGATAATATAAATCTGAAGGAACAATCTAAATTTATTTAGCTAAGTCAAGCACAAATTGTTAGCATTGTTTGTCGTCTAGTTGTTTACATCTAAGTCATTTTAAAACGGATTTGATAATTATTACTTTTGTATGGGTCATTTAAAGGCCAATTTCTAAGAGTTTTAGCTGTGGTCCATTTTATCACTCGTTTTGGGTTAAGTTTAAATATTATTAGTTTCCAACTGTTTTTTACTTCAAATAACAGAAAAAAATGTTAGGTTGTGTAAAAATGTAGGTAATGTTTCATATTTAGATTCACTAAGTAATTGGTAAAAAAGTTCATTAGTGCAATTTTTACATTTTGAATGGTCGTATTTGCCAACTTTCAAAACGTGAAAACCCACCTTTTTCCCTGCTGTATTCTACAGAATGCAGAATCTTTGTATGTGACTGGATACATGAGTGATTTAAAAAAAATAATAACGAGCAGGGAAGAAAGAGCTATTCTCGGTCAAAATTAAATTTGTGTTCAAATATCATGACCCATGACCAAAATGACCCGTTAATTGAATTTTCTCGAACTTGTGACTTAGCCCAACAGTCTTCTCGTGCCCGAAAACTATAGGATGCAAAATTTAGTGTAAATAATCTGAGCCGTTTTTAAGATAAAATAGCTTGACCCATAATGACCCATGACCAAAATGACCCACTAATCGAAATTTCTCGAACATGTGACCTAGCCCAACAGTCTTCTCGTGCTCGAAAACCATTGGATGCAAAATTAGTGTAAATTAAACTGAAAAATTCGTTAAACTGACATTCATCGTAACGAGATTCTACTGTATTGGAAATTTTAAAAATAATTCCAACTTTATTAATAATATTGTGCTTTAATACCATGCTAATATGTACTGGAATACGAAACATAAATATATATAACTATGCAAATTTACATATAACGAGCAGGGAAGACCGAACTATGCTCGGTCAATATTAAATTTGAGTTCAAATATCATGACCCATGACCAAAATGACCCACTAATTGAATTTTCTCGAACATGTGACTTAGCCCAACAGTTTTCTCGTGACCGAAAACCATAGGACGCAAAATTTAGTGTAAATAGACTGAGCCGTTTTTAAGATAAAATAGTTTGCCCCATAATGACCCACTAATCGAAATTTCTCGAAAATGTGACCTAGCCTAATAGTCTTCTTGTTCCCTAAACCTGTAGGGTGCTAAATTTATTTCAAATCCTCTGAACCGTTTTTAAGATAAAATAGCTTGACCCATAATGACCCATGACCAAAATGACCCACTAATTGAATTTTCTCGAACATGTGACCTAGCCCAACAGTCTTCTCGTGCTCGAAAACCATTGGATGCAAAATTAGTGTAAATTAAACTGAAAAATTCGTTAAACTGACATTCATCGTAACGAGATTCTACTGTATTGGAAATTTTAAAAATAATTCCAACTTTATTAATAATATTGTGCTTTAATACCATGCTAATATGTACTGGAATACGAAACATAAATATATATAACTATGCAAATTTACATATAACGAGCAGGGAAGACCGAACTATGCTCGGTCAATATTAAATTTGAGTTCAAATATCATGACCCATGACCAAAATGACCCACTAATTGAATTTTCTCGAACATGTGACTTAGCCCAACAGTTTTCTCGTGACCGAAAACCATAGGACGCAAAATTTAGTGTAAATAGACTGAGCCGTTTTTAAGATAAAATAGTTTGCCCCATAATGACCCACTAATCGAAATTTCTCGAAAATGTGACCTAGCCTAATAGTCTTCTTGTTCCCTAAACCTGTAGGGTGCTAAATTTATTTCAAATCCTCTGAACCGTTTTTAAGATAAAATAGCTTGACCCATAATGACCCATGACCAAAATGACCCACTAATTGAATTTTCTCGAACATGTGACCTAGCCCAACAGTCTTATCTTGCTCGAAAACCATTGGATGCAAAATTTAGTGTAAAATGAGCTGCTTTTAAGATCTTGACCCACAATGACCCTGAAATGACCCACTAATCGAATTTTCTCGAACATGTGACCTGGCCCAATGATTTTCGCGTGCCCGAAACTCGTAGGATACAAAATTTAATCAAAATCGTTAGAGCCGTTTTTTAGATAAAATTAATTTGACCCGCTTTGACCCAAAAATGACCCACTAATCGAAAGTTCTCGAACATGTGACCCAGCCCAATAGTCTTCTCGTGCCCGAAAATAGTCGGATACAAAATTTCGTCAAAATCGTTTGAACCGTTTTTTAGATACAATTAGCTTGACCATGACCCAAAATGACCCACTAATTGAATTTTCTCGAACTTGTGACCTAGCCCAACAGTCTTCTCGTGCCCGAAAACCATTGGATACAAAATTTAGTGTAAATTGAGCCGCTTTTTAGATCTTGACCCACAATGACCCAGAAATGACCCACTAATCGAATTTTCTCGGACATGTGACCTAGCCTAATGATTTTATCGTGCTCGAAACTCGTAGGACACAAAATTTAATCAAAATCGTTAGAGCCGTTTTTTTGATTAAATTAATTTGACCCGCGTTGACCCAAAAATGACCCACTAATCGAAAGTTTGCGAACATGTGACCCAGCCCAATAGTCTTCTCGTGCCCCAAAACGGTAGGACATAAAATTTCGTCGAAATCGTTAGAGCCGTTTTTAAGATAAATTTTGCATATATATATATATATATATAACCACACACAAGATTTGCTCGTATTAGAATATATGATATATATATAACCACACACAAGATTTGCTCGTATTAGAATATATGATAATTGCTGATAACAAACAAATCATACAATATGAGCAGAAAAAAGTAGTAAAAATGCCTGACGTAATACATTGAAATTCAAGCTTGAGTTATATGTAATTGCAATTGGCTTCTCAAGGTCAGTTTCCTGGTACTTTAGTTTGGCCAGTAACTATGGTAACACCGCATTTGGATGTCTGACCGCTTTATTTTTAACCATGACAACGGAAAAGATTGGGAGGACGTTTGTCCTTAAGAAGCCAACTAAAATTGCATAGAGTACAGACTCGGACGGCGAAAAACGCTTGCACGTTCCGCGCCCGAGTACAACTCCAGGACGTGTAAAGATATACTATATAAACTTATTTTCACAATAAAACAGATGTTTCTACTTGCCGACATTACATTCATGACAAAACTTCTCTAAAATCTGTTTAAGAAATGGTTTTCTAAAGCTGACTAGAGAATAAACACTTAGGTCTCAAAGTGTTAAAGAGAATACGACTGTTAAATTTAAAACAAAATTGATATTTCGTAAAAAGTATGATTGAAATAACAATATTGACTAAGCATTTAAAAAAACGCCAAAAATATTCTTATAATTTCAGGCTATTTCTGACTGAATATGTGTCAGCCGTTTTCGACGTAAGCAATGATTAAAAAGTTACTTTAAAGTAGCTTATCTCAAGATTTTAAAAACCTGCTTTTTATAATTAGGTGCAAAATTGTTGTTGAAAAACTTATTTTCTTTGCATGCATTTTTCATGAATTTGTAGATTTTATTTGTATTTTAATGCTGAACGTGATTCTGTATACATGATAACAAGACTTCTGTTTTTTAAATAAATTTGAAAATATTGCATCTTTTTTCAGAGCTTATGTACCGTTGTTTTTTCCCCTGTGGCTGGAACAATGAGCGAATTTTGGATCCGACTTAAGATTTAATCTATAAATCCGTGAAGACTACATGTAAAAAGATTAAATAGTTCAAGAGTAATCTTGCGCGCAATTTTATAAAAGCACGTAACATTTCAAGATAATCCACTTTAAAGTATTATTTTAACCATTGCTTTTAATGAGAACAATTGCCAGATTTTTAATCCTAACTACGATAATTATAAAAAAATTTGTATGGTTAGTTTTCAACTGCTCAGACAGTAACACTCTTCATATTCCCTTTTTGTTTCGAAAAATTTAATTTTTTTACTATTTAACAGTAGTGATGAACAGTAGTGACCTTTAATGAATTAAAAATTCCTATAACCCTGTATTTGTGTTTATTTCATATTACAGAATTGTTCCTATTACATATACACTGGTGTCCAAAAGTTAAGCATAAAACACAAAATGCTAATTTTTGAACTCATAAGTACTCGGAAGAAAATCATACAAACGGCAAGTGAAGCAAATGGATACTACTCTAACATCACAGTCTGTCGATGTCACGTCTCTTTTATGTCACAAATGGTTACAAGTGTCACAGACACTACAATAAACTGAAATGGGATATTTTTCATTCTTTTCATCTTTAGGCTCATCTGGTCCCTCCACTGAGAAGTCACCATGACTGCTGCTTTGTGACGAGTCATCATGTGAATTTACAATGAAGTCATATTGGCATTCTAATATGACCATCATTTGAAGACTCAAAATTGAAGTCAATGTGAGTGTTGAAATGTGATGAATTCCAAATAAAGTCTCAATGAAGTTACATGGTGACTTTCAGGGGACCGAGACTTTAAGTTGAAGTCCCCATTTCGCTATTAGTGAAAAGTCACCATGTGACTTCTTTGTGACGTTATTTGGAGCTCATCAAATTTCAATGCTCACATTCACTTCAATGTTGAGTCTTCAAATGACGGTCACATGAGAATCCCAAGTTGACCTCTCTGTAAAATCACCTGGTGACTCGTCACAAAGCAGCAATCATGGTGACTTTTCAATGGACAGACCAAATTAGTGTAAAAATGAGACGAATGAAAAATATCACATTTCAGTTCATTGTAGTGTCTGTGACACTTGCAACTATTTGCAGCATCAAGAAGACGTCGCATCGACTGACTGTGCTTTTAGGGTAGTACGTATTTGCTTCACTTGCCGTTTGTATGAATTTCTTCTGAGTACTTACGTGTTCGAAAATTAGCATTTTGTGTTTGTTGCTTAATTTTTGGAGTCCAGTGTAAATCTAGGAATCTTTGTCTTCAGAAGGTGTTATAAAATCTTCCTAATGATGAAAGGAGGTCACTGTGAGTCCAAATCTAAAAATATTGCGTCTCGCATTCTCAATACGACCACAGGAAGCTATCTAAAGTGACAAACACCTTATGGTAAATTTGCTGTGCCAATCCTTCTGGATTGCAACAAATGAAAAATTTCGGAGATTCATCTGTCTTAGTGCCTTCATTAAGTGTGGTTGAGGAATAAGTTAAATCGCAAAATAATTTAAAATATACACAAAAATGTGTTAAGACGTAATCCAACACTGTAAAAAAAGACAAATGTTTCTTAATCAAGCTATTGTGATTCTTAAGATTTACAAAAAATACAACATAACATCTTTCGAGTTATACACGATTCTGAAAAGCGTTTCTTAGACTTTATACTGTTAAAAATTTGCAAGAAACTGTCCAATCATTCGACAGTATTTTGAAAACATGTTTACATAACCATAATTTAACTCTATTCTCACCATAATATGGGCAATAATATGGTCAAAATAGAGTTAAATTACAGTTATGTAACCATTTTCTATAAAAACGGTCGAATGACCGTTCAATTTGCTGCAAATTTTTAACAGTGTAGCATCCTTTGAAACGGATACATTTCAGAAATTAATAGATGCATTTTTAGAACAAAAGTTCTTTTGCTGCCCGAAATTTTCATAAGCGTTTCCGAGTAGTTTTTAAAGTGTATTAATCCGTTTTCTATAGCCGGAATATCGATTTTTCGGATGCTATAACTTCTCAAACATTTTTGGCTGTATAATAGAATTTATACATTGAAGAATAACAAAATAACGTTAATATTAAAGTTAATTTTAATGTTTTTAATTATAATGTTTATGATGATGCTGTTCCCTTATCATGTTTGTTTAACATGAAAATGTTTACTTGAGATTAAATAACATCGGGAAAACTGATATTTGCGGTTGAGAAAACTGACAAATAACACTATAACATGCACTTTATAAACTACTCTGATGAGAAAAAAACAATTGTTACATACATTCTTTTTTAATTCTCGGAAATCTGTTGGATTCGGATGTCACGGTAGATAAAAGAACGCTTTTCGGATTAAACCTTACAAAAGATAAGATCTAGATTAAGAAATATTTTTTTTTTCTTTTTACAGTGAAGGTAACGGGAAAAAAATCGTTTAAGATAAATATCCGTCTTAGAAGTTGCATTGTTCTTATAATTCTACATTATTCTTTTTGAGCAGGGCCCTGAAATGTTTTATTTAAGACATAATTTGTTTATAGACGTGTTATGTTTTCGCATTTTTTACTAAAATATTAAAAATATATATTTTTTAAATAATACTTTTAGTAATTAAAGACCTTTAAACATACTTCATTATTTCTAACTGATTAATGTTAAATCAAAATTAATATTTACAGATTGAGTTTCTAGTTATTTCCCAAAAAAATTTAATGATATACTTTTAAATGTTTTATATATATATATATATATATATATATATATATTTGACACAAAAATTTAATTTAAAAATGTAGATAAGTATTTATTTTTTAAATAAATTGTAGCAAACATATTTCATTAAAAATTAATTAGAAAATTATCATAAAGTGAACAAAAATAAATTAATGATTTCCCCATTTTTTCTCTCCTTCCAACTGAAAAAATTGCAATACATTAATTTTAAAAACTTTTAAAACATCCAACACCATTGGGATTTAGACAAAACAAACAATTTACGTATGTATTTTTTTATGCAATTTAAATATCTGAAATTAAATATATATATAGGATCAAAAAATAAATTTGATATTGTTTTGTTTTTCTAATCATATGAAATATAAAGTAAATTGTAAAAAAAGACAAATGTTTCTCAATTAAGAAAAATATAACTACAAATGGAAATATCGAGTTACTCACTTCTTCCGAGTTACTCACGATTCCTAAAAGCGATCTTTATCCTTCGAAACCTCAGATACTACTCTATTTCCGAGATTTAAAGAAGCATTTATAAAACCAACGTTTCTTTTGCTGCCACTGATTTTCGGAAACTTTTCCGAGAAGATTTTATAGTGTATTAATTAGTTTTTTCAACCCGGAATATAGAGAAAATTAGCCTAAAAGGATCCTAATGGGAAAAACGATCCACATATGTTTTCCTCCAAACAGGTCGCGCTAACTGCAGGGTAACACATAAATTAGTTGTGATAAGTGAAGAAGAATAGATGGCGGTATTCAAGCGATCTCAATATTACGCGTCTGAATAGCATTCTTTGAAGAATTGGGTTTTATAACATCTGTTATAAGGTAAGCACTAATTTTCATTTTTATTTAGATATACAGTCTTTCATGTACAGAAATATGACTTAGTTTACTTAACGGAGTATGTTTTTAGATGTGAATTACACTTAGGTATTGTCATAATTACTTCTATATCCTTTATTTTGCCGATAAAAAACAATTTACAATTATTTTTAAATGAAGTATCATTTTACACTCACAAAGGGCAAAATAATCCTTTGTACACTTTTTAAAAAATCTATTTTTTTTTCATTACTCAATTTGGGTTAAAAATATTATTAAAATAAATTTATAATGCAAAATATGGTTTAAAACATACTAGCAAAGGGCCAAAGTTTCATTTAAACAGTTACGTTATTTTACACAAATTTTTCCCTTAAGGGGATCATTTTAGGCCACCTTCCCCTAGGTTTTTTATTTAAGATACTATCAATTCTCAAGTAAACATTGTCATGTTGAACAAACATTATTTACAGACAAACAAGACAAATTAACAGCGTTAACATTAACATGAAAATTAATATTATTTTGTTTATCTTGCATGTAAATATACAGTTACGCAGCTGAAACTGTTTAGTTAAAAATTGATAGCAAAAATAAATAAATTAATTAATTAATTAATTAAAATTGATAGCAAGGTTTCTGAGGGATTAAATTTTAAAATCACAAACCCTTTTTAGGCCACCCTGTTGATGGATAAACGACAGCCAGTTGAGTATCGGAAAAATCTGAAATTTTGCTTCGAATATTATATATATATATATATACCGGGTGATCCAAAAGTCAGGACGAACTTTAAAAATGAATAATTTGAAAACGAATCAAGATACAAAGATACGGTTTGCACCAAACGGATGAAAAAGAAACCGGGTTTTGTGTGGCAACGAAAAAGATAGTTCTGTTGGCGACCAACAGATGGCGCTATAGTGTTTTATTGCACCAAAAGATGATTTACAAATGAAAAAAATGTTGACAACTTACAAGTCAGCTTAATTACAGTTAATTCGTACTACAGTAAATGTTCAATGTGCTGTCCATCATTCAGAAGTACAGCTGTGAGACTAGGCACCACACCGTTCACAGCATTTAGTAACATTTCTTGCGTTATGGCAGACACATTTTGGCGGATGGCATCTTTCAGTGCTCAACTATGGACAGCATTTCGATGCATACAAGCTTCGACTACCATTACCAGCTGCAGTTGCTCATTTTTATATCGTTTGTTACTTTGCATAATCCAATCCTACATCAGAAATCCGACAGTGCCATCTGTTGGTCGCCAACAGAACTATTTTTTATTTCATTGCCACACAAAACCCGGTTTCTTTTCCATCCGTTTGGTGCGAACCGTATCTTTGTATCTTGATTCGTTTTCGAATTAATCATTTTTAAAGTTCGTCCTGACTTTTGGATCACCCGGTGTATATATATATATATATATATATATATATTGACATGAGTAGAATTTGGTGCAATTCTCTGGATTGGAAACTTAAAACTTCTTAACAATACATGAAAACTTTTATTGATAACTAGCAAGTTTTGCCCGTTCCGCTGGCGGGTCGGTTTCTCCACACAAAATATATCAGTGAATTTGACATTGTATTTTAAAGCAATATGGATCTTTACCTGGAATGTAATTACGCATTGCTGAAAACGGACGCTATTACATTTTCTACTGTGTCAGAAAAAAATTTGGCTGTTAAGGACCAACTCTTTTAGTTTATAACTTGCAATAGAAAATTGTAAAGAACGATAGAACGATATACAATATACTAAAACAATTCCTGAAAATTTATCTAACAAACAATGCAAATATCATGATAACCCTGTAGACATTCTTTAAAGGCTAATATTTAATAATTGATCAGTTCACCTGATTATAGAACTTCACCCAGTAATTCTATAACTAAGCAACGTAGAACAATATGCAATATAACTAAAACTATCCCTAAAGAAATTATATAAATAACAGGTTCCTTCAAAATCCGACCAATAGAACTTTTTTAAAAGGCTAACCATTCATAGTTCACATGATTATAGAACTTTCCCCAAAAATTTTATAACTGAGCAACGTAGAACGATATACAATATAATAAAATCATCCCTGAAAAATTATCTATTTAACAATGGAAGTCTCATCGAAATCCATTCAGCAGGATCTTTTTAAAAAGTCTAATCTTTCGTAATCGTTATCAACTGATTATAGAACTTTCCCCATAGTTCTGTAACTATTTAAAGTAGAACAATATGCCACATACTAAAAAACCTTTTCCTGAAATTTTTTCTAACTTACAGTGCAACTCTAACCGAAATCAATAATGTACAACCGCGACCTACGTTATACACGGCCGGTGCATGACGGTTAAAACGCACATAGAGTGATCATTTTTGCACGGCGATTGGTGCAAAATGGTGGACGTGCCGCTTTGCACCAATCGTTGAATAAAAATGATCCACTTCATGTAACGTTTTAAACGTCATGCGCCGGCCGTGTATAACGTAGGTTACGGTAGAACTCGAAGTTATAAGCAGCCGGAACGAAATTTTCATTTCTATTTTACATACTATTAAACAAGAAAGAAAAATCATGCATCAAGCATTGATTGTGAAAAACTTTCCAACACTAACAGAATACATTAACAAACCTTCGCTGTTTAATAATGTAAATAAAATACCTAAGTAAATATCATAGAAAACGCAAAAAAAATTGAAAACTGGATTTCAGCAATTACAGGCCATAGCCAGAAATGTACCCCCATTATTTTGTGCAGCCTTGTATATAATCTATAGATTTGTATATACTCTATATAGTATGCTGCAATTTAATTTAGAACAAGAAAACACATAACGCAGTTGAAAAATCATCGTCAGCAGTTTCTACCATTAGACGGAAACGTATTTGAATTTTTTTGTACAGCAAAGCATTCTTTTGTACAGCACGGTAAGATTTTTATACATCCCACATAACCCGCCACTAAAGTTTAATTTGGTTAAAAACACGCTGAAAACTATTGAAAGCATACTTACCAGAAATTAGCATACAGAGGCGACCATGTATCCAGTTCTTTGCGTGGCCCTGTATATGATTTTATTTATATTCAAGAAACATAGTTCACGTTCAACATATACAGGGTGATTCATAAAAGATGGGCAGAACTTTAAGGGGTTATAGTACACTTAAAGACAAATAATATTAAATAGGAGACTAAGGGTCCCAGACGTATTCCCAAGGAGATAGGGGGCATTAAAGTTTAGGGTCCGAAATTTCAAATGATTATAAAACATGGAAAAATTGGTCGATTCGTTTGCGGTTTTTGCAAAAAATTTTCTTTATGCCAGTATTTTCTTGAAATAAAATTTTAAAGTTCAATTTCAAAAAATGCCGATAGGGGGCGCTTTAGACTTTGGAGTAACAAACAACTATTTTTTAACGTTATTTTTTGTATTTCTTTAAATGATTTCGAAAGCTTAGACTTAAACTTAAATTTTGATCTAAAAATCTGAGTCCTAACGAGTAGTTAAGTAGCGTAAACTGAAATTTGAAATTTGAAACCCTTCTCCCCCCAGAACAAAAATCAGTTATTCCCGATCTTTGTGTCGTAGATTAGGCTCTAACTACTGCCGCGTTTTGCTAAAATTATTCTTTATGTCAGTATTTTCTTGAAAATAAATTTTAAAGAAAATTTTCAAAAAATTCCGATAGAAGGCGCTTTAGACTTTGGAGTAACGAACAACTATTTTATACCGTTATTTTTTGTGTCTCATTAAATGCTTTCTAAAGCTTAGACTTAAACTTAAATTTTCAGCTCAAAATCTGAATCGCTGAGCGTGGTTCAGTAGCGAGGAGAGGGGGTTCAAATTTCAACTTCTGAACATAGTTCAGTTTGCACTACTTAACCATGCCCAACGATTCTGTGCTGTGATACGAGGCAAAAATACAACTTTCGTCAAGGACTGCATAGTCGGAATTCACTCATAAAGGCACTGGCACAGTTGGAAACGTCGCTCATGCAAACGTTAAAGCTCCATTCCTGACGCTAGTCACCGGGTGAAGAAGGAAACAGAAAGTATGCAAATGTCAAATGGGGAAGAAGAAGAACACGTATGCAAAATTTCGACACGATTCAGGCATAAAAACCACTGAACGGTGAGTCAAGTGTAAGTCGCTGTAGTAATGAATCGGAAGATGGTGCCCTTCACGAATAAGGAAAAGGCTGAGATGCATTTAATTTACGGAGCGGCAGATGGAAATGGTGCAGAGGCACAACGAATGTACGGAGAGCGATTTCCTAACAGGCGGTTGCCTAACCGCAAAACTTTCGAGCACTTGCACAGACAGTTGTGTGAGACGGGATCATTTCTCGCTTCCCGGTCGAATGCAGGTCGTGCAAAAAAGGACGAATCAGTAGTTGTTGCAGAAGCCATTCTGGATGTAGTAGCGGCGCAGCCAAGTACAAGTACACGAACAGTGGCTAGCCAGGTGGATACCTCACAGTCCACGACTTGGAGGGTACTGAAGGATGAACATTTGCTCCCGTTTCATGTGCAACGAGTCCAGAAACTGTCTCCAGGGGATTATCCAAATCGTATTGAATTCGCCCGCTGGTTTCTGCAGCAGAACGCGCTAAATCCACATTTTGGACGAACTGTGCTTTTCACCGATGAATGTACCTTCACACGTGAAGGTACATTTAACACACACAATGCACATGTATGGGCAGATGTCAATCCACATGCTACGTATCCACATGCTCATCAGAGACGCTTTTCCATCAATGTTTGGGCAGGAATCCTCGGAGACCACCTAATCGGACCGTACCTTCTTCCTGAACGCCTCAACGGTAAAACATACCTCACATTTCTGCAACATGTGCTGCCAGACCTGTTAAACGTTGTTCCTCCACGCATCCGGCGGGTCATGTGGTTCCAGCACGATGGAGCGCCAGCCCATTACGTACGAGACGTCCGCAACTATCTGGACATCACATTTCCGAACAGATGGATTGGTCGAGGTGGTCCTGTTGCTTGGCCTGCTCGCTCGCCAGATCTTTCACCCCTCGATTTCTTTTTTTGGGGACGATTGAAGGCTCTTATGTATGAGACACCCATTGAATCCCCCGAGGAACTGGTCGCCAGACTTTCCGCCGCTGTAGGGGAAGTGCTCGAAAAGCCTGATGTTTTCGCGAATGTTCGCCGTTCCATTCGTCGCCGTTGTTCTGCGTGCATAACCTCTGGTGGTCACAATTTTGAACATTTATTGTGATTACATGTTAATAAATATGCTTTGGTAACATAATCCTAATTTGTGTCTTTTTACCTCGTATCACAGCACACAATGTGTGGACATGGTAAACTGAACTGTGCTCAGGAGTAGAAATTTCAAACCCCTCTCCCCAGAAACTTAACCACGTCTAACGATTCAGATTTTGGGCTGAAAATTTAAGTCTAAGCTTTAGAAAGCATTTAATGAGACACAAAAAATAACGGTATAAAATAGTTGTTCGTTACTCCAAAGTCTAAAGCGCCCTCTATCGGAATTTTTTGAAAATTTTCTTTAAAATTTATTTTCAAGAAAATACTGACATAAAGAATAATGTTAGCAAAACGCGGCAGTAGTTAGAGCCTAATCTACGACACAAAGATCGGGAATAACTGATTTTTGTTCTGGGGGGAGAAGGGTTTCAAATTTCAAATTTCAGTTTACGCTACTTAACTACTCGTTAGGACTCAGATTTTTAGATCAAAATTTAAGTTTAAGTCTAAGCTTTCGAAATCATTTAAAGAAATACAAAAAATAACGTTAAAAAATAGTTGTTTGTTACTCCAAAGTCTAAAGCGCCCCCTATCGGCATTTTTTGAAATTGAACTTTAAAATTTTATTTCAAGAAAATACTGGCATAAAGAAAATTTTTTGCAAAAACCGCAAACGAATCGACCAATTTTTCCATGTTTTATAATCATTTGAAATTTCGGACCCTAAACTTTAATGCCCCCTATCTCCTTGGGAATACGTCTGGGACCCTTAATCTCCTATTTAATATTATTTGTCTTTAAGTGTACTATAACCCCTTAAAGTTCTGCCCATCTTTTATGAATCACCCTGTATAGCTCGATTAAAAGAAGTATTAAAGCAATTTACGCTGATACACAGTAATGCTTATGAATTATTGTGTGTAGCTCTGTATATGATGTGTAGCATTTATACATACCACATATTGTGCAAAAACTTTGTTAAACGCATACCTAACTGAAACCGCGCTTCCAGAAATTACTGCTTATAGCTAATACTTCGGATACAGTACTCTATCTGAAATCGTTTGTGTGTCCCTGTAAATGAACGCTAAATGCTATGCACATCATATTATACAAAAAGTATCTTGTATTAAACCTCAGTAATGTATATCAATTTCATTATATTTCAAATAGTGTTACATAATTAAAACAGTTTTTTGCTGCAACAGTAAAACTGCAAACAGTTTTTTCCCGCTATTCATTATGTAACCGAATAATTTTGTGTAGCCCTGTAAATGAATGATAAATGCTTTGCATTCCATATTCGATAGAAAGCATGTTTTATTGAACCTTAGGAAATGATATCAATTTCAATATCTCTGTAATAGTGTAACATGATTCAAATGCATCGCAAGCGATTTTGACTAATAGACCATAATATAAGGGAATTTTTTTTTGAGTTATCCTGTAAACTAATTATAAATACTACATGTGAAAAATTCGATAGTCAGCATCTTGTAATGCACTTCAGCGATCTATATCTATTTAAATATATTTGAAATAATGTAACATCATTAAAATACACTGCAAAATACTTTTCCTTATAGACCATAATGTAACGGTGTTCTTTTGAGTGCCCCTGTACACGACGCATAAGTGCTACATACTTCATTTTTAATATCGAGCATGCCATAGTAAACCTCAATAACATATATCAATTGCCTGACAATCCGAGTATATTTACGTGAGTTAGAGCACGGACAGTCTGACAGACAGACAGACAGACAAACCGAATTTATAAACACTTTTTAACTATGTTGGAAAGGGTTAAAAAGTAAAAAAAAATGATTAAAAATGTGATACAGCATGACCACTATTCTGATGAAAAAATAAATATCTGCATGCAGTACGCGACAGTTTCCTCAGCACATGTATCGTTATTTGGCCTTTCAAAAAATTCGCTGTAAGAAACATGGCATTAATACGCATTGCTTTTAAAATATAGCTAGAATATACTCGTGTTTTAATATATACACATAACATAAAGTCAAAATGGTTGAGATCTAGGGATTGGCAATTCTGGCTCCTCTGATAACACAACTTGACTACTAAAGTATGGCAATGTACAAAGTAAACGCTATCGAAAGACAATTCGTTTCTGAATGATTCGATTTCTCTAGTCATTTCATTTCATTTTCACGATCGCTCGTTTCGTAACTTACTTATTCTAATACGTTCATTTTTTTTTTTTCAAAAAAGCGCTAAAACTACGTCTGGAGTTCACTTTTGACGCAAATTTGTATTCAGATATCAATGCCGCAACACACATATATATATATGTAATAATAAAAAATGTTCGCCATTTTTCCTTAGTTAAATTATTCCAAATTCTTACAATTCTAATTTTTCCCTCTCTTTTTAAAATATCTCTTAAATCGATTTTATATTTTATTCCATAACTTAATCAAAATATTCTCTTATTTATCATTCTAAAAATCTTAATCTGTTAAAAGCTACACGTATTTATTAAAACCTTATTCTATTAATTTGCAACACTGCCTCTAAAACGCACCTGCCTAATTTCTTCTTTTGAGGCATTGAATTTTATTCTTTGGAACATTTTTGTAATACCATTTTTATTTCTATTTAATTATAATTCCGCATCCGAGGATTCCTGGCGTTTTCGCGCCCAAAGGCTTTTTTACCTTTTTAATTTGCCGCTTCTGATAAAGAGTTTTGATTATACGTCAGAGACACACCGTCGTGGCCTCATTTTTTCATCCATTAGCGAGCAGGCCCCGCCTTGTCTATCCCCCTAGCTTCCTCCGAACATTGATGTGAGTGGGCCAGCTTTTTTCGCGCGTTTGTCACTTTGGGCAAGATTTTGGAAGTATTTATACGGTTACACTGGCTTCGGAGACAGATTTTGACACGAGTTAGTTGTTGTCATCTATAAGCCGTCACTGGGGAAGTCTACACTATTTCGTCGGTAGTATGTTCTTCAAGTTCTGCAACTTCTTCATTTGATTTAATGTGTTCAAGTTTTTAATGAAACGAAGGTCGGTGGAGTTGCTTTTATCTCTGTTATCATAATAAAGTCCTTTCTCATCTATTAAGTTTCCTTAATGTCTTGGGAAATTTCTATTGGAATTAACTGCCTCTACTCAGCTTCCACGATTGTAATACACTATGATGTTCAATGTGACTTCTATTCCGAGAGTTGTCTTCATAGTGAGTAAATCGGAATAATACCCTCTCCAATGTCATGACTGCATTTCAACAATCTCGACTGCGCATACATCGTACTGATTATCTGGTAATTTTCGTGGGGTTCGGACTGATATGTCATCACTAGAGTATGATGGAACTAACGTTTCAAGTCGACAGTAATAGCAATCATCAATAATGTGCCAATCGTAACCAAAATATGATATATATATATATATATATATATATATATATATATATATGTAAGTTTATATACCCGGTGTCCCAAAATGACGGGCCTAATAACAAATACTATTTTTATAATAAAAAAAAAATAAATAAAAGAGAAGCGGTAAAGATTCACGAGTTGCTGTTCTGTACTTTGGGAAACAGTAAATTTTCAGTCACTGAATAATATAAAAACTGAGGGGAAGACCGAATTACGATCGGTTAAAATTAGTTTAGTGTTCATCTCGAATCGCCGACTGAATGATGTATCTCGGCTCCTAATGGGCATTTCTAAAAAGTTCCTTCAAATTCTAAAAGCTAATTTTTTTGCCAAATGAAGTCAAAATTTGGCGAAAAGTCGCAAACTTCTCGACATTCTTTCATTTGGCGCCAAGCATGTGTTTTAGAATTGCTAATCTTGAAAGTCGATATCCCCGCCAAATGTTGCCAACATTTCGCCAAATTTCGCGATAATTCGCGAAATTGTTTTAACTTTGCGACATTGTTTACTGCCAGATGTCCACCAACTTAATAACTGTTTCAAACTTTACTCATATTGAAATGAATTGACCCGTAATGACCCAAAAATGATCCACTAATCAAATTTTCTCGAACATGTGACCTAACGCAATGATCTTCTCCTGCCCGAAAACGATACGATACAAAATTTAGTCAAAATTTTTTGAGCCATTTTTTTAGATAAAATTAGTTTGACCCTGATCCGTAGTGACACAAAATGACCCACTAATTGCATTTTCTCGAACATGTGACCCAGCCTAATTGTCTTCTCGTAATCCAAATCGGTAGGATGCAATATTTAGTCCAAATCGTTAAAGCTATTTTAGATAAAATTAGCTTGACCCGTAATGACTCAAAAATGACTAACTAATCGAAATTTCTTGAACATGTGACCCAGTCCAATGGTCTTTTCGTAATTCAAAACGCTAGGACACATAATTTAGTCAAAATCGTTACAGCCGTTTTTTAGATAAAATTAGATTAATCAGTAATGACTCACTAATCGAATTTTCTGGAACATGCGACCTTGTCCAATAGTCTTCTCGTGCTTGAAAACGGTAGGATACAAAGTTTAATCAAAATCGTTCGAGCTGTTTGATAGAAAAAATTAGCTTAACTCAGACCGTAGTGACCCAAAATAACCTGCTAACCAAATTTTCTCTTACATATGATCTAGCCCAACGGTTTTCTCTTGCCCGAAAACGGTAGGATACAAAATTTAGTCAAAATCGTTAGAGCTATTTTTTAGATAAAATTTGCACATATACACACATAAACACAAACATACAAGATTTGCTCGTAATATATGATAATATGAATTTTAATATATGATAATATAAATTATAATATATGATAATATGAAAATAATATTAATAAAACAATACAGGTTTTCAAATAGGCGCGACATTTTTAAGACACCCGGTATGTACATGTGTGTGTGTGTGTGTGTGCTAATATGGTAAAATCGAATAAATAAATAATTTCTGGCAATAATCCGCATAATGGAGAGAAAAGATCAACGATATCTTTATCCCCACATGTACTTCCTATTAATACGATTAAATGAATACACATTTTGCGATATATAGAAATCAAATTAACAATTTTACATATATTTGATGAAATATAAATAAAAAATACTATTTTACAAAACTCTTAATTATTAAGTTCGTTAAAACTCATGATAATTAAAATTCATAACTTCTGTTACTTTATATAAAAAGACAATCAATATGCAACAAATAAATAAAAAAATAAATAAAATGATTTTTTTCCACGCAATGGTTTTGAAATAAGAAAATTAAAAAAGCTAACTATGCGTATTTTTTTTTTTTATAGAAACTTTAAAATTCTTTCAGATTCAACATTAATTAAAAAAAGGTCTCATTAAGTCAATAAAAAACAAATCTTAATGGTGTTTTTTTTTTTTTTTTTGTTATTATTATTTTCTTTTCTTAAATGTAAAAATCTGAAATAAATCATTTCCTTTTTATAAGATTCGTTGAAACTATCCAAAACTGTGAAATAATAAGACAAAACACGTTTTGTGTATTACTTATGTTATTAAAAATACTGTTATTTTTCTTTAAAATATTTAACATAAGAATAATATCTTCTATTTTTTTTTGTTTTGAAAAGTGTGAATCGGTGCATTTCAAAAGAATTAGCCGCTGGAAATAAAAGTATATCTGATTTGTAAAAATATGATTTTTTCCCTTATTATTAGCTCATTAGTTAGCATTTGAAGCATTTAATTAGACAACAATCAAACAACACATTTTATATATATATATATAATAAAGTTAATCTTTAAAATCACGGAAGGTGCAGCGTATTGAGTACGGCACTCAGTGTAAAAAGAAATAACTGTGAATTCGAGAATAATTATGTTCTCTGTTCTATTTTGCTACATTTCGTTATTGTTATTATTTTAGTTTATTAGTTATTTTTTAGTGATTTTAATTAGTTTTTTTAAGAGTTTTTTTTTTTTTTTCACCACTGGCATACGAAATATGCCGCACGAGTATTTCTGTAAATTATTCCATTTTGTTGCTTAAAGAATTAATTTTTTATATAAATTTAATGTTTGTTACATTCATACTATTAATAGACACTTCATTAAAGAACAGCATCATCAAAAGTTGATATTTAGGCTTTAAAGGGCGTTGGCGTGGGAAGTTCGTAACCCCTGTTTTAACGTTACTACAAATCGTCCATTTTGCATTAATTCTATTTTAATTAGTCTTTTTTTAATGTTTATTATCTTTGCACTACTACTGAGCATTTTATTAAACAAGGATACAATTAAAAGGCTTAGATTAGCAAGATTAGGCTTCAAAATATCTTGGCGCATGCAGTATGCCATTCGTCTTTTTACGTTACTATAAAGGTCGCTCAAATGAAAGTGGCATTGCTGTAATAACTCCGCCATTTGAAGAGAAAGAAGACCGTGCATGCTCCTATAGAGAGCGTAAAGTGCTGGGAATGCATGCGATATCGTCAGATCCCGCCAGATGCCTGTGTGATAGCGTGGGATCACGTTAAAAGGCATCGTTCGCATCATGGATGCCTCCAAATGGTATCAATGCACGGTCGTGCAATTTTTAACCCTCTCACAGTCTTGCAAAAGGTCAATCTTTTGTTTTTTTCTCTGCATTTTGTTTTAAATGTTAAGAAAAACTAATTTTTCAACATTGAATATAAAAAAACTTAATTACAAGTATGAATGTAATCCTTGAGAGTATTATTCATTGCTCAGCGCATTAAAAATGCATTAAATAAATAGAATTTTATTATTTTAAATAATGCTTATATTGCAGTGAAACCTGGAGCTTAGTGAACGTATTAACACGGTCTTGACAGTGAGAGTCTTAAGAGCCTACGCTAGTCCCGCGAAGAAACGCCCAAGCTAATGTTAAGTCTATGGGAATGTTCTTGCGCGATTTCTCGCTCGCATTTTATTATTTTTAAATGCTCTGTTTGCATAGGATAGCGGGCATTTTCAATTTTGGAACAGGTTGGAACCGGTTCTGAAAGTGAAAGTACCGTTATATAAAATAACTGGAACCAAAATCGAAAAACTAAAAACTAACAACGTTGGAGATTGACTTCAGCTATCTGATGCAAATAAAGCATTTACAAATATTAAAATGCGTGCGAGAAATCGCGCAAGAACCTTCCTATAGACTTAACATTAGCTAGAGTGTTTCTTCTTGTGACCGATGTAGGCTCTTAAAAGAAGAAAATGTGAGTGCTAGCGAAATCTATCGTCGAATGCAAAATATTTATGGCACGGAGTTTTCGTACATTTCCGTACATTTCGCACATTTTCGTAGTGGAAGAAGCAGTACTGACGACAGGTCATGACCTGGTCAAGCGCCTGTGGTTATCACCAAGAACCTACAAGGTCTTGGTGATAACCACCACCTACCAGTCACCTACGCGTCACCTACAAGGTGACTTTGTCTAGCCTATCTGTTACGTCTGTATTACTTCTTTCTTTTGTATATACTAATTTAGATTAATACCATTAAACACTTCTCAAACCGACTGTAGTGCCACATTTATTTGGGCGACCCATATACAAACCATTGGTGTTTTTAAAATCTAAATAAATTTTTAAAAATTCAAGTAATTTCAAATTCAAGTAAGGCGTATATTTAAAGAATTGTACATATTCTTTCCATAAATCGAAAAGTTTCAGCACTTAGGTATCATGCAAACAATAATTTAATAATTTTTAAATTCAGTTCCACTATGTTACTGCCTGCGTATCTATTCAATAAATAATTCAACGCCATAACTAAATAATAAAGCTAGTATTTTAAAGATACACAATAGAATTATTTTCTTCTTGTGAAGCTATAAATATACCAATAACATTTTTGAATATTACTCGAATTATTAATACTTTAAATCTATTCAAATTATTGTTCAATTATTTGGCTTTCAAACACTATTACAATCAAAATTTATTTCCGCGTTCATTGATAAATTAATTTATCTAACAAGATTATTAAAATATATTTTGCACGAAGCAACGCTGTTTTACTTCTGTATTCTGTAAAATTCAACTTTTGGGTACTTCCTGGAATTTTCTGAATGCAAGGCAGACGAAAAAGACAGGCTGCAGTATTGCGTCATGTGTTCGTCTCCCTTCGGACCCTTTGAGTCACTTGATTCTGTTTTCGTGCATTTGCCGTATCTGCGTCACGAAAAGCGCATCAGGATATCCAACGGTAAACAAGTTCGAAATTGCATGTAAAACGTGACAAATGAGGTGCATTCGTACTATAGCTGGTTATATAAATATTCAGATCTTGATGATTTTTAATTCTGTGAAATGAAGTATATCGTCTGCAGATTAATTTCTGTAATAAAATAAGTATCTCGATCGCTTGACGTTTAAACCTCTGAAGCTCCTATAACAAAAAAGCAACGAATTTTTTAAAAAAAAATTTCAAATTTCTTAATAAATATTATTATTAATATCTTCTAAAGTTTTGATTAGATTTTCATAAAAATTGAAATGCTTCGACAAAATTCTGCAAAGATAATATATCTTAAATTTCAAACCATTCGTTTGGGTAGCTTTTGCGTTGTTATATGCGGACAGACGGACTGACGGAATAACTGATGGACGGACCAGACAACGACAATAGGTGCTACGTATTTATATAATTACGAACGCACCTAAAAAGAAGATGAACACGTGACGCATGTGTGGAAACCATATTTCGTCTGCCTCGTCTGAATGCACTGTGATGTTTTCCGAATACGTCGTAATAGTTTTCTTTTCTAAAATAAACAGTAATCAAATTAAACAATATTTTTCTCCCTTAAAGGATATTAACATAACATATTAAGATTAAAATTGTTTGAAATATCTTCCTTGAAAACAAATATAACATGAGCATACAAAAAATGATTCTGTTTTCAGGGGACATATTACATTTCAAGTAATATTATGTCCAAATTTGAAATTTGTAATTCAAAACCAGATACTTTTGTTCAAATTGGTAATGCATATATTTCAAGCTTAGGAAAATATATTTTGCATATTTTATAAACGATATTCAGTTTTCTGTATAAAATATAACTTATGTATATTTACTCTTCTTTTCATGGTATATGCAATGTTTATAAATTATTAAAAGAAGAATCTGAAAATAGCATATTTTGTGTATTTGAGAGAAAATAAAAAAGATATATCTTCAAAATAAAATCTGCATTTTCTGCACTAAATTTTTTTAATGATCATGAAGCTTAAAAGATATCTTTTTTTCTCAAATTGGCAGTCTAGGTTAACTTATATCATTTGCATAAAAAAATAAAATAATGCTTCCGTTTTTCATTTCAATTTTCATGTCATTTTTTTCTGTGTTTATTTCATTTGAAAATATTACTTGAATTCACAATGTAAAAAATTAAATTTGCCCTATTCAAGCGGCTAACAGCCATAACTATGCCTAAAAAACTAATGACTAAATACCCAAAGTTTTTTTATATATATATTAATTGTTTTCCTTTTTGAATAACGTATATTTCACTAACCACACTTTTTGAAACTGGTCATTTTTTATGATGAATTTACTTATGTTATTATAGCATTGATATTGAACATTTAACAGTTGCTTTCATTAGGATTTCGTTAACCCCCAAAACCCTATTTCTCCCGCTCCGTTGTCTGTCCGTCACAGAGTCCTTCTCAGAAAACTATGTAACTTACAGAGTTGAAACTTTGTGTATATTTAGCTGAATATCAGCTATGAAGCTCAAAATATTAAAATTGGAAAAATCGTATTATTTTAATAAATAGAGATAAAAAACCAAACTTCTAACAGCCTTTTCCTATTAAATTTAAACATTTTTCGTTAAAGCAGTTGCCAAAAATACAAATCCCCAATGATATTCTTTCTACAATAATTAATTTTCTATTGAACGATTTCCAGGTGAAAAATTGAAATTAAATAAAAAGTTTCACCATTTGAAAAAAATATTAATATGAAATAAAAATGATTGACGTTATAGTGGTAATAAAACGGAAATTTTGAGATTTCTCAAGAATACAAGGAGTATGAGTATGTGTATGTACACAAAGCAGATTAATATCACGTCATTAGAGAATTAAAAAGAAAATCTGACTTCATATTGAAAGTTTAACGAATTTTTCAAATGTTTGAGAATAATACAAGGCGAGTATCAATATGAGTAACAGAGAATAGTAAATATATGAGTTTGAGAAACATATTGAATCATGATAAAAATCCGATTATGGAAATGTTCGCATATTTTAAAATTTTGAAGATGTACAACATGTTTAATTTTGAAATTATTTTTTTAAATATCGCAATTAGTCCGCATGACAGATATTATTATGACAGAATATAATAGCGGGCTCCGCCCGCTATCGGTCTGGTTTAGATATTCGAAACAACGAAAAAACAGACCGGTAAATTGTTACATTATAAAAAACATAACTTTTTTTTTTTTTTTTTTTTTTTTTTTTTGCTAAATGAAATTTATTTGGATTTATTAAAGAAAGAATAAAGTGTTTTGAAAGGAATATGAAACAAAACCCTTTGAGCGATCTTCGATCACACTCACCCGCACTTGTTTTTAATGTCCTTAATATAGTTTTTATAAATTATATTTACGGCTATAAACACATATTAATTTCTTCGAATGAATATTTATTTTATCAGTGTACTACGTTAACATTATTATTTAAGTTTAAGTTGAATCAGGACTATGGAGGATTCTCTTACTTTTATTTGTCGAGAAAAAAGTGCTGGTGAAAAATAAAAATGTCAAAGATATAATGAGATACAACGTATAAGCTCAAATAGATGGCGCCTATACGCATCATTTCTGGACACACATTCTATGAAAAAAAAATGCTTATTCCGGTCTCTTCTACATCCCTTTAAATATCTGTGTTCGGAAAATAACTGGCAATTTTTTAAAGGTTGATAGAGGGAACATAAACAAGCATTTTTCGTTTTAGAATATGTGTCCGAAAATAACGCGTTTAAGCTCTGGTGATGAAGAGAGAAACATCATGTAAGTTCAAACAGATGGAACTGATATGCCGCATTTCTGGTCACACATTAAATGACAAAAAATGCGTATTTTGGTCCCTTCTACCACCCATTAAAATTCTGCAGGATAATTTAGTTCAACTTGAATGTATATTTGTGTTATAAGATGTACGTAAGTAAATAAGATGGATATGAGTATGTAAAATGAATGTAAATATATGAATCAAATAAATAGGAAAATAATGTTTGAAATATGGAGATAGTGTAATAAACATGTAAACATGGAAGAATTCGAATAAAGGTAATTTAAAAATGCAAAATAAATATTTTAACATTAATCATTCTGGCATTTATATATAATATATTAATAGTAAAAACTTAATTCTTATTTATTTGTGTTAGGCGAATAGGCATTGATGAAATAAATAAAAAATTTTGTTTCGAAAATAAGGACAAAACTTATTATTTCAAATTCCACGAATAGGCAGGAAAATTCTTTATCTATAAAAAGTTTAGCCACAATTATGAAAATAAATCATTAAAAATGACGTAAAAGTCTGGGATTTTTTAAATAATAATTCAAAATTTTAGCGATAATGAATATTTTAGCTCTGTAAAATAGGTTGCATTTAAAATATATTATAATATATAAAAATCTGCAATTTGAAACTTTTATCACATGTTTCTGTTCATTATATTTTCCTTTCCCTAAATAAGAAAATGCTTTTTTTTAAAATTATTTTAAGGAAGACTTTTCCATATAATTCCTAAGAGATGTAATTGGTGAATAAGAAACGAATATTTTCCTTCCTAGTGCTCATGTTCCTTCTATTAAAAATAAATTTTTATAAAAAACAACTTTTCAAAGAAGCAATTATATTTATGCTTTGTCCAATTATTTTTTAGTCAATGTGAAATAGCTAAAATTTGGCAACAGTGAATGTAACAAATAAAAATGTACATAATATTATTGAATTTTTTTAACATATGATTTATATGGAAAACAAAAAAAATATATTCTACAAAAAATTCTACAAATTACATTTTATACACATTTTAATTTACATATTACAATGTAAATATTAAAATAAGTTCAAGTAACAAAATAACAAAGTACAATAATTTTCAGATTAAAAAAAAAAAAAAAATTAATATAAGAAATTATATATTTCCCTTGTTCCCCGTATAAAAATCTAAAAATAATTAATGACGAAAGTAGTTATATGCATTAAATGCCAAGGAATTTTATAACAAAAAACTTTTGAATGTAACTATATTTTTGCAAGACTTATATTAAGAAAACATTAGAAATATACTTAATGGAAAATAATAATTTATACAAATGAATACTATTAAATTATTTCTATGTCAATATAACAAAACAGCTGTTTTTTTTTTTTTTCTTTTTTTAAGTTGTTATTGTAAAATGTTATTAATAACTTAAAACAATGTTAAACAAAACATTTTTAAATCTATGTAACAGAACCAACTGTAAATATGATTAATTCTGTAAAGTTCTTTAAAACTGTAAATGATCAAGTAATGTGAAACAAGGCATATGGTAATTTTTTCTTGTGACATTATATTTCGGTGAGTTTATAACACACCGTGTCGTTACCAGGAATAGGAGATTTGTGTACATTACTATAAAAAAATTTAAGCAATAAACTTTACCTATCAAAATTATTTCTATGTCAATGTAACGAAACAGCTGTGTTTTTTTAAGGTGTTATTGTAAATTGTTATCAATAACTTAAAACAATGTTAAACAAAACATTTCTAAATATATGTAACAGAACCAACTGTAAATATGATTAATTCTGTAAAGTTCTTTAAAACTGCAAAGGATATCAAGTAATGTAAAAGAAGGCAAATGGTAATTTTCTCTTGTGGCATGTAGTTTATAACACACCGCCTCGTTGCAAGGAATAGGAGAATTGTGTACTTTGCTATAAAAAAAATGAGCAATAATCCTTACCTATCAAATTGATAATTCTTTCTATATTGTATTTATTTTAAAACATTATTTTGTCGTCGGTGTAGTAGGGATTCTATTAAGATGGAAAACGCTTGAGCTTTTCATTTCAAGAGCTGATGGTTTTATGCAATTGTTTTTTTTTTATTATTATCATTAAACACCCTTCTATTTTATATATTTATAGAACATTTTTGTATTCCTGAGTTTCATAATCAACTTTTGACATTTGTTATTTAAGAAAATTTTCTAGGTATTCTTTGGGACATGCTTGCTTTCGCAAAGAGTCGTTCATTTTATTAAAAGAAAAGCAAATTTCACAATTACATCTTGTGAGATTTCAAGTAAAAGCAATTGTAAACCCTAATCCTCAAAAAGTGCTGAAATATTATAGTAGTTCGAGATTCAAACTAACACCCAAATCTAACGATACAAAACTTCTAAGAACAAGTTTTTAATGAACAATATAGGGGCTATCATAAAAGATGCAATTTAAGGGCTCAAAACAAAAATAGCACTTGTTCAAAATTGTAATTATTCAAAAAAAAAAAAAAAAAAAAAAAGAGAGAGAGAGAGAGAAGAATCTAGATATGTGTTACATGTATGAAACAATGAAAACATATATATCTCATATAGTCTCGTATATCTCATAACGAAGACATACGTGGATTGGTTTTTGACTAATAAGAAAGTGTTCTGAATAAAAGTACTGACAACAATAATGCGTTGTTAGTTCATTTTCATGACGATGTATTTTAATCATTCAATTATTATTAAAAAAGAATAATTTGGATCAATTAGTGATTCTGAATTTATAAAGTTTTTTTACTTAACTGGTTTCTTTAGAAATATACAGTAGTAGAAGAATAACATACGTAGAAAGTGGCGAAAAATATTTTATTTTTCAAAACATAAACTTTTTTCAATTATCCACACCTTAATGAAATTGCTTATTGAATTGTCAAACACAGTAAATTACATTTTTTTTTTTTTTTTTTTGCAAATAGACAGACGAACATTCTTACAATCTGATTCCAGAAACAGATATAAACAAAATAAACATTTAAAGTAAAAACAAATTTTAAATATATTCTAACAAAATTCAATCCAATTAAAAACAATCTATGCATTATATATAGAAGTGTTATGTCATAAATTCACTATCACAAAAAACAAATGGCATCTATTTATTCATCGGTACTTCTATTAAGATAATTTGCTTTTGTGTCTTGCTTCTTGTCAGTTTTTTCAAGATCAAAAGTCATCACAACAGACACACACGAAATAACTTCACTTGTCATTTAAGCATATCACAGCTTTATAATTTTTCATGTATTACCGAAACTTTAAAAAAAAATCGAATTTATATATTTCGTATGTCTGGTAGCCAATTGAAAATTCATATACTCGAATTGTTAATTATCTTTCAACCATCTGCGTCTCAAAAACTGTTAGAAAAATTAGTGTGAATAATTGATTTCTAATTTTCATCATTCAATTCTGGAAAACGGTTATGGAAAAAATTAAATCATTTTTATCAGAAAATTTAATGGCATGAATTGAAATGACAAGGCGATCTGACTGTTTGGGATATTCGTACACTTATTTACTAATATTTCTTCTAAATCGGGATCAATTTCCATTTTTCAAAGGATGTCTTTTAAATACTCATTTTTAAGTAATTAGTTTATAAAAAATAAACTTTAAAAGCATAGTTTATAGAAACTATGCTTTCGTGATTCGTAATTATCACTGTAAGAATAAATGTAAATTACCTGTTTCAGTAGTTTGTGAGTATTTAAATGCAAACTATGATACATAATTTATCTTCCACTTATAAGACATTTTATCATGTTTTAAAAAAAAATGACAGAAACCCGTGAAGTAATTGAAATTTTAATTAATAAAAAATATTTAATACAGTTTTGAAAAAAACATATACATTGTACATAGAAGATTATTAATTCTAAGTGCCGTAATTTTCGGCGTATAAGTTTCGGTTACAGTAAGTCTCTTACACTGTAAAAAATGACCAATGTTTCTTATTTTATGAAAATATACTATAACCACGAACGAAAATATTATATAATCTTCTGAGCTATCCAAAATTCCGAATAGTGTGTTCCATTGTCTTTTGAATCCCCAGAAACCAATACATTTCCAAAATTTAAAGAATTATTTATAAAACAAAGTATTTTTCGCTGCCCGTATTTTTCAGAAACATTTCCGAAGGGCTTTTATAGTGTATTAATTAGTGTCCTCAGCCTGGAATACCTGATTTTCGAATGCTATCAATTCTCAAGTAAACATTTTCATGCTGAAAAAATATGTTTAACAGACAAACATGCAAAATTAACAGCGTTAACAATAACATTAAAATTAAGATTATTTCTTTACTCTTTCATGCATAAATTAACTTAGGCGGCTGAAAACGTTTACTTGAGAATGGATGACATTCGAAACACAGGTATTTCAGGCTGAGTATTAATACACTATAAAAATCCTTCGGAAACGTTTCTGAAAAATACAGGCAGTGAAAAATACTTTGTTTATAAAATAATTCTGTAAATTTTGGAAATGTATTGGTTTCTGGGGTTTCCAAAGACAATGGAACACGCTATTCGGAATTCCGAATAACTCAGAAGATTATATTATATTTTCGTTCGTGGTTATAGTATATTTTCATAAAATAAGAAGCATTGGTCAATTTTTACAGTGTACAAATCAGAAATTTACTTAATAAGGGGAGTCAAATAAGTATCAAGTTAAATTTTATTAAATAAAATTTTTAGTACAGAAAAGAGTAATTTTAGCCATGGCATATGCTACTAATATTATGGTAAAAATCATAAATTTATTATCAATTAAAAGAAAGCTATACTGTTAAAAATTTGCAGCAAACTGTCCAGTCATTTGACCGTTTTTGTAGAAAACAGTTACATAACCATAATTTAACTTTATTCTGACCATAAAATGGGTAATAATACGGTCAGAATATAGTTAAATTATGGCTATGTAACCATTTTCTAGAAAAACGGTCAAATAACTGGACAGTTTGCTGCAAATTTTTAACAGTGTATTTACTTTTTGCGATTTCCGTTAATGTAATTTGCGTTCAATACGTTAATGTGAATAAGATCAAGAGTCATTACGATACAAAGCAACAACATAGAGTAAATATAATACAGTATCCTTTTCAATACACTTAATTTTTTAGACATTCGTAAAACTTCCAAAGAATTTAGGAATTTCGTATGTTTTGCATCCAATAACACGAACCGTTAATGATGTTATAACCTTCACAGGCTACAAAAGTCGGAAGAAAATCAGTGTCAAAGATTCATTTATCTCTCTCATTCATCAATTACGTAAAAATATCTTGTTAAAAATTCAATAATTGTTATCAAAAAATTTATCAGCAGGTGTTGAAATGACAAGTCAGTCAGACAAGTTGACATATTTGTACGCTTATTCATCTTTATCTTTACAAAGATCTAGTTTCACTACTGTTATTATTCATACCTGTACTTCATAATAATCATTTATGTTAATTCTATATTCATGATTTTTCGTAATTAATTCAACAATTGTACATAAATTTTGAATCAACATAAATTTAGCTGCGCAATTTCTTTATGTTAAAAATGATCAATTTTCATTATTCCTTGTATATGTTATACCTGTATTTATATATTTAAAGATATTTTTCCCGTTAAAAAGATATTTTTCTATCGTGCATTTGATATGTTTTTTTAACTATCTATATGTCACAGTAATTAGTTTAAACGTTGTATTACATAAATATCCATGGGTTTTAATAATCAATCAGGAAACACATTTCTAACAAAATTGTCATGCTGCTTAATTTAAAAATCATAAATACTGTAATTACATGTAAAAATTATCTTAAAAATGTAATAAAATATAATTCTAACTTTCAATTACTTTTGTCCTTTAAAAATAAAAATATAAAGCTTTTAATTCACTATTAAACCACATCTTAACTAAATACTTTGTAGAATTTCACCACAAAAAAAATATTTATGAAGAATTCCCGTAATAATAAAAATTCAAATTTACGTTTATTTTTAACACTTTTCAACATAGTTGAAAAGTGTGTATGAATTAGGTTTGCCTGTCTGTCTGTCTGTCCGTGCTCTAACTCGCGTAAATATACTCGGATTGTCATAATTGATATATGTTACTGATGTTTAACACATGGGCTGATAAGTTCCCGGTAGGCACACAGATGGCGTTGCAATCGACGAACCGATGCTTTTATTAGTAAATATTAACCTTTAAAAGTTATCAGAGAAAATGTCATGACGATTCGCCGTGTGGATAAAACGTTAGAGTGGTTTTATTTGAACAACTTTGTTGATAAACAAAAAAATGGATAAACAAGAATTTCAAGAATTGTTATTTGATGGGAAAAAAATCACCGTTCAAACAAAAGCTTGGTTTGATAAGCGTTATCCGGACACTGCACCAGGTAAATCAACCATTAATGACTGGTTAGCTGAATTTAAACGTGGTCGTACGGACATCAGTGATGCACCACGGAAAAGAGGTGGTTACTCGGGAAAACATAAAAAAAGTCCAAAAAATCGTTTTGGGGAACCGTAAAGTGAAGTTGCAGGAGATAGCTCAGACTTTGAAGATATCCAAGCAACGTGTAGCTTTTATTTTGAAAGAACATTTGTCTATGAAAAAGCTGTTGTCAAAGTGGCTGCCGTGCGTGTTGACTTTTGACCAAAAACAACAACGAGTTGATGGTTCTGAGGACTGTTTGGAGCTTTTTCGTTATAAAATTATGTTATTTATTATTAAATTATTATTATTATTTATTTATTAAATTATTATTATTATTTATTTATTAAATTATTATTATTATTTATTTATTAAATTATTATTATTAAATTATTATTATTATTAAATTATTATTATTTATTATTAAAGTTATGTTATTTAAAGTTATAAAGTCATAAAGTCATAAAGTTATAAAGTTTTGTTAAAAAGTTGTGTTTTCTTTATTAGACCGGGAACTTATCAGCCCATGTGTTACTATGGCATGTTCGGTAATGAAAATGAAGTGTGTAGCATTTACGCTATTTTTTACAAGAGCACTAAAAAAATTACGGTTTATGGGGGAAAATGATTTGCAGTTTATTTTAATGATATTTATATATACTACTAAGATGCAATACAAGAGACTTACTATGGAATGTTGTATGTTTAGTATTCATCGTTCATTTACAGGGAAACACAAAATAATTCGGTACTGTCTATTAACAATAAATGCTGGAAGTGCGTTTTCAGTTGCTGAACGCGTATTTAAATTTAACTCATTTCTTTTCTATTACTTGGTGTGTATAAATTCTATAGATCATATACAAGGAAGCACAAAAGTTCTCGAGTGCATTTCCGTTTATTGGCGGAAATTCCAGAAAGAGAATTTAAACTGTTCTACCCGTTTCCTAACCAAACTAAAATTTAACATTCTATATAGTGTATAGTCAGATCTGTAGATCATATACAGGGCTGAACAACAGAATTTGGATATTTTTCCGAATGTTGTTGGTAATTCCTGAAATTGGGTTTTTAAGTATGTTATGCGTTTTCCAAATTGTTTACTTAGATTGGACGGTGCTAGTTAAGCTTAAGCCGAAAGGTAGCCCCGCCCCTCCCGGTTTGACCTGGACCTTGTTTACTTAGATATTATCTTTCACCTTATTAAATGGTAAAGATTTGAAAAAATTTTTTGGAAGTGCTGGAAAGTGTTACATAATCCATTCTTGTTTATTAGTAGCATCATTAAAAGCAATCAGATGGCAGTTTCGGTTTATCTTCTTCTTTTTGTTCCTGTTCTTGTTTATGTTCTTATAACTTTTCTTATTATATAGCACACATTTTCTTATTTATATATAATAAACATTTATATTTACCTTTTGCAAAATACATTCTGTCTTTTGATTTAAATATGTATATTATTTGTTAAACTTTTGTTTCACATATTTACATTTATAAAATCAACTATGATGTTTTTTAGCGCTTGACTATGAATTATAAATTTATATGCAGAGGTTTTACTATAAATCGCTCACTTAAAAGTATTGCGTGCATTGCGTTTATCGTTCATTTATAGGGACACTCAAAAGATATCGATTCCCCTAAACGTTCAATAATTACAGTCTATGGTGTGATAAGTGAGTTTTCAACATTGATTTGCATTTATAATGTTTAACAAAAGTTTTGCACAGTACGTAGTGTGTATAAATTCGGTTGATCATATACAAGGCTACATATGGTAATTCGTGAGTATTACAGGCTACGTGAGTGAATTGTTTAGGTCAGTTACGCATTTTCTTGCTGCACTATAGTTAGTAGACTTATAGAAGTTTGTTGAAAATAAATATATCCATATACAGGGATACGCAAAGAACTACGTACATTGTCGTTTATGGTTTGTAATTGCTGAAAGTTTGTTTTAAGTTGTCTTATGCGTTTTTTACGTGGATTAAATTTTACCTTAATATGGAGTGTGTATAAAAGTCTTTAGATAACACAGGCCTAAAAAATTTAACTTTTTGTCTGCGGTTTTCATGAATTTATGTAAATTGTAAGAAATATGCTATGCTTATTTCAAAAATAATATCCATTTTTATGTATCACGTCAGGAATTTTTACAAATAAGAAACTAAGAATTTGGAATTTGAGAATATATATTTTACACAACATTCATTAAAAAATTTACAAAAACATCAGATAAATAAATAAAATCCATACTTATATAATAATACATATACATATAATATAAATGTGTGTGCATGTTTTATAAGGAATTCTATTCTGGTATGTACAGTAAAATTACTTTTCTTTATCATCAAAAGGAAGCTTGTGTCCTTTAGATTGGGACGCTGGTTTAGTGTCTCTTTTTAGCCTCCAGCAGTATTCTGCCTACATATTGTCATTCTAGTGTCCTTGATAGCGTTTTTCCATGCATTTTATGTCCTGGTGAAATCTCTCACCTTGTTCTTCACTCATTTCACCAAGATTTTCCGGAAAATATTCAACATGGGAGTGCAGAAAATGTATTTTTAAACTCATGTTACAACCTAGTTTGGGAAAGTTTTGAAGCATTTTTTCAAGGACCGTCGTATTGTTAGGATCTTTGTAATTTCCTAAACATTTTTGAGTAACGTCTTTGAAACTAACCCATGCATCTTTCTCGACTGATTTAATTCTTTCCTAAAATTTTCGTCCTTCATTAACCGTCTTATATCTGTGCCGACGGACACACTTTATTTGATTTTACCTTCTGATAAATGTGGAAAAACTTATATCGAAAATATCAAAAACAATTCCCTGTTTTACCTAAGGCTTTTATGAATTGTTTCATTAAACTTAATTTAATGTGCAGAAGAGGCAAGAAGACTTCTTTTGGATCAACTAAGTTCTGACGAATCACATTTTTTGATCCTGGATTTAAATCTTTACTTGCAGGCCATTCTTTCCTTATCCAGTGTTGGTGTTTAGTTCGGCTATCCCACTCGCATAAGAAACAGATTATTTTGGTATATCCGCCTTGCTGGCCTAATAACATTGATAAAAGTTTAAAATCCCCACAGATTTGCCATTTAAATTCCTGATATTTTATTTTACTGAGGAGAAAATCAAGGTTTTAATATGATTCTTTAAAAATTAGTGAAAGAGTTACAGGAATTGAAGGTAGAACATTCATTATTAATTAAGACACCTCTTAAACTTCTCTTATCAGAATCCACAAATAGTATCCACTGAGATTGATCATGATCAAGGGTGGAAAATAAATGAGTCATGAGTCCAGGAACATCTGTACAGTATACAAGTGAGTTTTCTCCACCTCGCGTGAATTTTTGTGGTTCAACATCAATTTCTTGGTTTGTGTACAAGATTTCGGTTTCATCACTGCTGAATTCTTGAGAATCAGATGATAAATCAAGAGATGTAGGAGGTAGAGGCACAAGTAAATCTGGACCGTGCAGTACAGGTCTAATAGCTGAAATAATTTCTGGGAACACAACATTTGCTTTGTTTTTGCCATTTGTTTTATTGTAGCCATTTATTTTTGTTAAACAAAAATAGCAATCCTCATTACTAGCTGGCTCTCGCTATACCATTGGAATACCAAAAGAAAGAGTTTTTATTTTACCTTGAGTCCATTTCCGTAAATGGTCACCAAGTTTCATAGCGAAACAATGTCCTTTTAACGAAATCGGTTATGTTCCGCTGCCTTTTTTTAAGAACGTATCCACCACAGATGTAACAAAATGAATTCGGGTTATTTATACAACCTCTTGATGCCATATAGCTATAAAAACTGACAAAAAAAGTAAGATATTAATAAACGAACAAAATAAACGCACGTTTCTCACTACAAATGCGCGGGAGAAAATTGCGCTTTCTCAGGCAAATATCAACACATAAAGTGGCGCCCTCTGTATTTATATTTCACATTCTTTAGTGCAGTATTGTATTTTAACATTTATTAATGTCATTTTACTAAGAAATTAATATTTGTTTTTATTAAGAATGTATTTTATTTAATAAATATTATACATTAATTTTATTAAGAGGCACCCCAAACTTTTTTGTTTTGTGAAAAAACTGTGGGTGATGGCAAAAAACTAATGTCATATTTGTAATCAGCGTGACTGATTTATTGAGAAAAAAGTGCTATTTTACAAACCCCAGTTTTGGGTTGACCTGTGTAATATACAAAGTTTTAAAAAGGATTTCGAGTGCATTTCCATCGATTGGCGAAAATTGCTAAATGTTAATTTTCTATATGAACTAAATTTGATCATGCTATATAGTATATATCCTAATCTATAGAACATATACAGGGCTGCACAAAATAATTCGACTACATTTTTGACTATGGGAGGTAATTGATAAAACTGGACTTTAAAATGTGTTATATGTTTCCTATACTGTTTACTTACATATATTCTTTCACCTTATTTAACGGTGAAGTTTCTTTACAGTTTTCTGGATGTGTTGGAAAATGTTTCATAATCTATGCTTGACGTATGTTTTTTTGTCCTTGTTGAATTATCATAATGGTAGTTTTCACTAGTACTTTCAGAAACAAAAGGTTTTCATTATGATTTTAACATAATTCCGTCTTTAAATTATCAAATATAATTTTAAAAATAATGTTATGACAGATTTTTTTTGAAGGAAAGAGATTTACTGCAAATACAAAGGAGTACATTATTAATGATCGTTGGTTCTACATCATTCAAATTCAGATATCTTTTGCTATGTTCATGGAATTCTGCAACCTTATTTCATTGAATTAAGTACTATTTATCATTTTAAACTATCGATATAGAAAATTCTGGATGATGTGGTAAGGAATGATATTATATATCATATGCTTTAGATAATTTTGGATCAAACGATCACCAGGCAGAGGAATTTATGTAAATGAAGATGACACATTAATCATTGAACAAATTATCTATACTATTATATAAAGAGGAAATGGTGACTGACTGACTGACTGACTGGCTGACTCATCAACGCCCAGCCGAAACTACTAAAGTCAGGGTCACGCAATTTGGACTGTAGATTGCTGTTATGGCCTAGGCAAGCAATAAGAAGGGATTTTTGAAAATTCCCCCCCCCCCGAAGGTTGTTAAAGGGGGGTTCGAATGTTTTAGGTCATTTTGCCATATCTCAGCAGCAGTTATAGGTAGGAGCTTGAAATTCCAGAAAACAAATCTACTACAAAAATGATTAAACACCTATTTCAGCGATTTTAGAAATTCCCCCCAGAAGGGGGTTAAAGGGGGGTGGTCGAATATTTTTGGTCATTTCGCCATATCTCAGCAGCAGTTATAGGTAGGAGCGCGAAAATCAGGAAAACCGATCTACTAAAAAATGATTAAACACCTATTTCAGCGATTTTAGAAATTCCCCCCAGAAGGGGTTTAAAGGGGGGTGGTCGAATGTTTTACGTCCTTTTGCCATATCTCAGCAGCAGTTATAGGTAGGAGCTTGAAATTCCAGAAAACAAATCTACTACAAAAATGATTAAACACCTATTTCAGCGATTTTAGAAATTCCCCCAGAAGGGGGTTAAAGGGGTGTGGTCGAATGTTTTACGTCCTTTTGCCATATCTCAGCAGCAGTAATAGATAGGAGCGCGAAATTCAGGAAAACAAATCTACTACAAAAATGATTAAACACCTATTTCAGCGATTTTAGAAATTCCCCCCAGAAGGGGGTTAAAGGGGGGTGGTCGGATATTTTTGGTCATTTCGCCATATCTCAGCACCAGTTATAGGTAGGGGCTTCAAATTCCAGAAAACAAATATACTACAAAAATGATTAAACACCTATTTCAGCGATTTTAGAAATTCCCCCCAGAAGGAGGTTAAAAGGGCGTGGTCGAATGTTTTACGTCCTTTTGCCATATCTCAGCAGCAGTAATAGGTAGGAGCGCGAAAATCAGGAAAACAAATCTACTACAAAAATGATTAAACACCTATTTCAGCGATTTTAGAAATTCCCCCCAGAAGGGGGTTAAAGGGGTGTGGTCGAATGTTTTACGTCCTTTTGCCATATCTCAGCAGCAGTAATAGGTAGGAGCGCGAAAATCAGGAAAACAAATCTACTACAAAAATGATTAAACACCTATTTCAGCGATTTTAGAAATTCCCCCCAGAAGGGGGTTAAAGGGGTGTGGTCGAATGTTTTACGTCCTTTTGCCATATCTCAACAGCAGTAATAGGTAGGAGCGCGAAATTCAGGAAAACAAATCTACTACAAAAATGATTAAACACCTATTTCAGCGATTTTAGAAACTCCCCCCAGAAGGGGGTTAAAGGGGGGTGGTCGAATATTTTTGGTCATTTCGCCATATCTCAGCAGCAGTTATAGGTAGGGGCTTCAAATTCCAGAAAACAAATATACTACAAAAATGATTAAACACCTATTTCAGCAATTTTAGAAATTCCCCCCAGAAGGAGGTTAAAGGGGCGTGGTCGAATGTTTTAGGTCCTTTCGCCATATCTCAGCAGCAGTCATAGGTAGGAGCGCGAAAATTAGGAAAACTAATCTACTAAAAAAATGATTAAACACCTATTTAAGCGATTTTAGAAATTCCAACCCGAAAAAGGGTTAAAGGGGGGGGGGGAGGTCAAATGTTTTAGGTCATTTCGCCGTATCTCAGCAGCAATTATAGGTAGGAGCGCGAAAATCAGGAAAACAAGTCTAGTAAAAAAGTGATTAAACCCCTATTTTAGCGAATTTAGAAAATCCCCCCAGAAGGGGGTTAAAGGGGGGTGGTCGAATGTTTTAGATCATTTCGCTATATCTCAGCTGCAGTTATAGGTAGGAGCGCGTAAGTCAGGAAAATAAATCTACTAAAAAAATTATTAAGCATATAATTCAACGATTTTACAAATTCCCCACCCGAGGGGTGGGGAAGGAGGGGGGTGGTCGAATGTTTTAGGTCATTTCGCCATATCTCAGCAGCAGTTATAGGTAGGAGTGCAAAAATCAGATAAACAAATCTACTAAAAAATGATTAAACATCTATTTCAGCAATTTTAGAATTCCCCCCCTCCCCGAAGGGGGTTAAAGGGGGTGGTCGAATGTTTTAGGTCATTTAGCCATATCTCAGCAACATTTTTATGTAGGAGCGCGAAATTAAGGAAAATAAATCTACTAAAAAATTAATAAAACACGTATTTCAGCAATTTTGGAAATTCCCCCCAGAAGGTGGTAAAATGGGGGAGGGGAGAGTCAAATTTTTTAGGTCATTTCGCCATATCTCAGCATTTATGTAGGAGGGCGAAATTAAGTAAAAGAAATCTACTAAAAAATTGGTTAAACACGTATTTCGGCGATTTTGGAAATTCCCCCCAGAAGGTGGTTAAAGGGGGTATTCAAAGGTTTTGGGTCATTTCGCCATATCTCAGTAGCAGATTTAGGTAGGAGCGTGACAGAGCGTGACGCAGTTCAGTGATTTTAGAAATTCCCCCCGAAGAGTTTTAAAGGGGGTGGTTTCGAATATTTTAGGACATTTCGCCATATCTCAGCAGCTGTTTTATGTAGGTGTGCGAAATTCAGGAAAACAAATGATTAAACACGTATCTCAGTGAATTTAGAAATCCCCCCGCAAGGTGGTTAAAGGGGGATTCGAAAGTTTTAGGTCATATCGCCATATCTCAGCAACAGTTTTTGGTAGGAGCGTGAAATTAAGGAAAACAAATGTACTAAAAAAGTTACATTTTCTACCCGTGCAAAGCCGGGACGGGCTGTTAGTTAACAATAAAAAGAGAAGCCATCTTCCATATTTCGAAGACAGATTAAAGATTCCGAAAAATTAGGCATTAGTTGATTTCTAAAATTATCACAACGAAGACTTCATCAAATAATATAACGTTGAAGACCATGGTGTCTTGATTATGATTTATCTCCTTCAAAATTTTACATTTATTGTCTCTATACATGTCAACTAATAATGTAAAACATCAAGTCCATGATGTGTGATTGTATGTATTTAGTTCAAAAAATACATACATGATTAGTAATTAACTTAATACTGCAAATAATATAAAGCTGTGAAATTATTAATTTTTATGGCAATATGAAAATGAATGGTAATATGATAATGAAAACATTAGATAGTAAATTATCAATAAATATAGACTTTTATAAAACTTCAACTATTTATATTCGATGAATTTATTTATTTTATTAAATTTAAAAAATTTTACCTTTTCAAAACATAAATGTTAGCAAACAATGTGATTACATCGATTCACAATTCATTTATTAATAATATTAGGTGCAAGTATAATGTAAACTTTTTAAAGCAGCAAAACTATTAAGATGTTACAAAATACAGATATCATATTATCACATGAATCCCAAGCCCTTTCATATAAAAATTAGCCATCATCAGGGGAGCTAAAATGAGAAAATACTGTAACTCTGATAACATGTCAAAATTTCCCAAGCCCTTTCATATAAACATTAACCATCATCAGGGGAGCTGTGTTTTTAACATCTTGATCGTTTTAATGTTTTAAAACATTTATATTATATTTGCACCTATTTTAGAGTCCCGCAGTGGCGGAGACGATTAGGCTTGGTTCCCGTCAGGATCACCGAAAGTGAAGCAGCATCGACCATGTTTAGTGCTTGGGATGGTACCTCTCTGGACTGCGGCAGCTGTGGGAGCGTGTACGTTAATATCTGTCCGTGGCTCCAATGCCGTCCAAGTTTGAGAACGATACCTCTGGGGATGCCAGTCAAAGTGCAGGTCTCTCATCTGGAGTTGGTTCAGAAATTAGGAGACCAGCTCTAGAAGTCCAACTTCTCTTGCGCTACTGGCACCCCTTCTTTCAGAGAAGTGCCATGGCACTTTCTCTGACACGACAACAACAACCTATTTTAGAAATAAATGAATTGTGAATAAATGTATCCACGCTGTTTATTTTGATTTATTAGGGTGAATATGACTTTCAAAATAATATATAGAATTTTCTGTATGCATTTAATTAAGTAAATGAAATATTTCCATTTGATATAGTACAGATCATGATTTGTTGAATATGGTTGGGATAGTTTTCTACCAATCGCTCACCAGACAGAAAAATTTATGTAAATGTAAATGAATATCGTTTGATCAAGCAACTCATTAACAATGAAAATGGAGGTCAACTTTCATAATTTTAAGATAGACTTAAGATTCGGCTGAATTAGAATTTTATTTCTCTAAAATTAGGGCGATGATGGTTTCACTGTAAACTTCAAAATATAATGTCTTTAATATTATAATATTTACTACAATATCTCTTGAATAATGATTTAAAATTAATAATACCTTTGCAATTATGACTTTAAATTAAAAATTTTGTTAGTTTTTTTTAAAAATAACTATAAGGAAAACTAAATATTACAAATATTAAGTAACAAATTTTTAATGAATAATGATTTTATGCCACTAAAATACAAATGCATTTTAATGCATGTAATCACCATTCATCCTTCAAATCATCATTATTTATTAGTGAAATTTTCCTTATTTTTTCAAATAAATATTTTTATCTTTTCAATCAATCAATAGAAAAATGTGTCATCAATATCCTATGAAGAATAATATGTATAAAACTCCTCGAATGAATTTGTACTAATCAATCACCAGGCAGAATAATTTACGTTAATAAAGAGGGCGACTTAATGATCAAACCGATCGGTAATATTGAAAAGAAAAATCCAGCGTCTGCAGTTTGAAATATATTTAAGATTCCAAAGATTTAAGACTCTGAGCATTTCTAAACTATCATAATGGTAGATTCAATATAAATTTTAAAAAACGAGGATTTTTTCTGATTTATTGATATTTTAATTTGTATACGGTCTTCATATACAAAAACGTTCCAAACGGTTACGTGACTCAATGGCAAGATGGCTTGAAAAACTGAATTTAGTATATATACGTATACATAATGATACCTCTACTAACTTATTTTGGCACACTCTATATCAATTGACAGAAATTTCATTTTGTTTCAAATTCTTTAACGTTTTTATTAAGCTTAAGGGTGCCGGGTAGTTAATAGCCTTCAAAAAATTGATTTTTCAATTATTAGTTAAAAGAATATAAAACAAGTTCTGCTGTTTCTAAAAATAAATAAAACGTGCCCCTTTTGACTGATTTAAGCTCTTTTATTTAGAAATGAAAACTGCCACATATATAAGAAAAATTTGTGTTGAAAGTGTTTATCACTTCATTTCAAAAGGAGTTTTTTCATGCTTAGATATATTTTGTAAAAATTCTATTTAAGCAAGAAGATTAAAATTTTACAGGATGTTATAAAATATTAAACAGTATCTAATAAGTTAAAATTGTCTTTTTTATGATAAATATTTTTAAGAATATCAAAATATGTGCGACAAAAATTGCTATTTCCATATAATTACATCTCTTTTAAACTTTTAAAAATATATAAGCGAAAAAAATAAACAAATTAATTAATTGACTATGTCAATCATTTTATTTTGGATTCTTTTGTAAGATTTCAAGTAAATGAATTTAGAGTTCTCTTAAAAATTGTACCTACGTAATATTTTTTCGATTATATAATTTAAAAATTGATAAGACATGCAATTATTTAAAAATCACAATTTTTCTCACACATATTTAGGTATTCATAAAAAATATTTCCATAAAATACTGAAATTTTTAATTCATAAATACTGAAAATTTTAATTCAGAAATACTAACATTTTTAATTTACATTAGTATTTTTATGCAAAAATACTTTATCAGTTAAATAACCTTTAAAAAAGTATTTTTATAGACTAAATCTTGATTTCTGCTAAAATACTCTTTATGATCTTTGCTAAATATGGTAAAATAATTATAATGATATATTTATTAGGAAGTGTGCAATATGGGCACTCTTAATGGGGACACATATAATAGTCACATTTTCTAGTTTTTGAACTGTCGAAAATTACGTACACTCCGTGATTATTTAAAAACATATTGCACAGATATTGTTTTAGTGAACTTATTAGATATAGGCTTGTAGTCAAAAATAAGTGATGGCTATTTTAATTTTAATTGGGACTCAATAGAGTAATTCGTTTAATATATTAGCTTTTATTTTGAAGATTACTTTTCAACTATAACATTGATCCTCATTCATTCACTTGCATTCAAGAGATGAATTATAAATTTCTAGTCCGTACGGTGATATGATAAGTAACTGTTGATGCAGAATTATTGCCAATTATAGGAATAACTGTGCTTAAAAAACGTTAACATTCAAATGAAATGCACCTTTATTATTATTTTATTATTTATTTTCTGAATAACACAGACATATTTTTATGAAAATTCTCTATTTTCAATTTTGATATTCAGACTGTTGAATTATAAACTTGAAAAGAAATGCAAATATATTTCATTAGAATTAGGAACACAATATTTAAAGAAGCTAGTATATTGTGTTTATAACTTTGAATGATTTTTTATTAATGAAATGGAATAAAATGTATGTAACAAATATTAGTTCATAATGGATCTATTATTTTGAAACATTACAGCTCATGCGTTCAGCGATGCACATTATTTTGATGGTTTTATGTAAGTTTAAAACTACTTCCCTCTGTTTTGCAAAAAAGCGTTTTTTAAAGCTTGTCAAATAAAAGAGAAGGGTTTTTAATTTGAAGGTTATGTTCGAGAAAGAGCCGAAAATTAACAGTCAAAGCTGCTATTATTGCTTAAATCTATCTAAAGAACTTATTATTTAAAAAATCAGCATGAAATTATTGTATTATTACAGTTATAAACGATTTAAATAAAGTATTATTACAAAACATATCATTTCGTACATTGGTTATTAGGTACGTCCATAATTATATAAAAACGTAGCACCTATAGTCGTCGTCTGGTCCGCCCGTCTGTCTGTCCGTCTGTTTGCATATAACAGTGCAAAAACTACCCTACCAAATGGTTTGAAATTTAATATATATTATCGTTGCAGAATGTTGTTGAGTCATTTAAAATTCTATCACAATCGAAACAAAACTTAAAAATATGTTTATAAGATATTTATTAACTAATCTGATTTTTTTTTTTTTATCGGTACTTCCTTGTTATAGCAGCTTCCAAGGATTAATCGTCAAGCGACCAAGATGTATCGCAAGTTATCTGGCATGTATAACGTTATAGTCATATATGACATGCATAAAAGTTATCATTCGTTTACAGGGACACTCAAAAGAACCCCATTACATTAAGATGTAACTGAGATGTATCGCCAAGTTATCAGACATGTTTGACGTTATAATCATATATGTTGTATATGACATTTTATGAACTCTATAACCAAGTTATAGTCACATTCTTCATCCTATTAAATCCTATCATACGTAATTAATTCAATGATATCCCACAATAGGTAATGATTCTAGGTTGCCATAGTGATTACGTCCTATTTAAGATGGAGTCATATTATTTTCGTATTACTGAATTTAAAAACCGAATTTATATACTAAAATTGTTTAATTATAGCAATCATATAATCGACCGACTCTTTTTTGTATAGATGTTTCCGGAGAAATAGATATTAAATGAGAAAAAAGTCTAAATATGGATTTCCAGTTCTGAAATTTTCAAATCTGGGGTTAAGTTTACCATTGAAATTTTCAGTAAATGTCAACAAAAGATTAAATGTTGCTAACTTAAATTGCAGTTTTTTTATTAAGGAAACTATCATATCATAATAACAGACGATATAATTCATTTCACTGAAATAATAACAGTACGAACACACCTCATTTGTCACGTTTGACGTACAATTTCCAACTTGTTTTTAATTGTTTGGGAAAATTAATAACATTTTCTTCTTTTAAATAAAGTAGAAAACTTTTTTAAATAAAACATTTTAAAAACATTTTTTCTTCTTCAATAAATTTGTATACTTTATTTATCTGGCGTAATTTCTCGATGTTTTTTTACTACATTATTTCTTTCCTCTTTCAAAAATATTCTTTAAGTTAAATTTTTATCTTCAAATTTTATATAAAGAACATGTCTCGTGAGGGAATAAATTAAACATCACGAATGCTTAAATACGATTATATTTTAAAAACATAAGGACGATTCCTTATGTCTTTCTTCTGTAAAATTAAGGTGATAGATAAAATAAAGTGCTTCAACTCATGCTATCCCACTTTTATTTGGGGACTGAAGTATCATTAATGAAGACTATTTCTCATAAATTACAACTTGAAAGTGATAAATTGTGTAAAATACTTCAGTTGAGGCAATCGTGTTCGTGCATGAATATTAAACATTATTAACGAAATCATGTTTTGGTAAATTTCGGCAATAAAATCTAAGGAGACATATTACATAAAATTATCTCGTAAAGTATAAAAGTCCACGCAATTCAGAAATTCGTTTGAGTACTTAAGGGATTTTGATAAGGGTTGTGATATATTGAATTACTAAAACTAAGTTCTATTTAATATTTTAATCAAAATAGAGTGTTTGTATCTTATCTTAATGTAATTCCAGTTTATTAAGAATTAGAATCTTAAGATTTAGAATATTAATACGCTAAAGCTAAATACTATACAAATTAGATATTATAGTACTTATGGCAATTTATGCAAAATTACCATACCAAAGGTAAAAGAACAAAACAGTTAGAAACCATTTAATTAAATACAATCTGAAATATGTTCCTGATGCTTTAATTCACTCTAATTTAACTTACATGTTACAACCTCGGTTTACTGTAAGAAATATTTTAGAGCATGATTTATTATAATTCTATGATAGTATTATTTTTCTTTTTTCTTATATTCAGTTTGAAATTTGTAAGGTTTTGCACAGTCACAATACCTGATCCCATAACAACATACTCACAAATTTTATTTAATGTACTACTTTCCACAGTATCAAATACATATGATATCTATTTTGAAAAACATAGCATTTAATTCACTCTTCTTTATTAAAAGAGATACACGTTATAAAAATTCTATTGTAATAACTCTAAGGCATTTTTTCACTGTTAAAAAATCGAACTTCAGAAACTCGAGAACGAATCAAGTAACTCTCCGAAAATTTATAGTGTGTTCCCACTGTTCAGCCATTACTTCAGACTGGGAAATACTGTTACTTTTGGTTAACAGGTTATAGAATTCTACAGGTTCCAATAACATTTGGTAACAGGTTCCAATTGGTAACATTGATAACAGGTTCCAATAACATTGTATTTTTGTAACGCATTATTAGTCGCTATGTATGCAGCCAATTTACGTTTTAATTAAAAATCTTTTAAACGGAATGTTTGAAAAAGTTTTGGGAAGTAAGTACAATCATCCTTTCCCGTTAAGATGAATCCGCGTCATTAAAATCTGTTTACATGACAAAATTCAATTTTTGTTCGATTAATTTTACCTAGCTATGATTTTGAATTTTGTGAATTTTCAGCGTTTTCTGGCACTAAAAACACGCTTTTCCATCTTTAGTAACATAAAATGCCGAAAATTCACAAAATTCTAAGTATCATAACTCGGAAAGTTTTCATCATAGAAGATTGAATTTTTATTGGTTTACTTGTTAGAAGATAAACTTTTTCTGAATAAAGCTTATAAGACACAAACATCGAATAAAATCTTTAATTTAGTAGCCATTTAAAAATTAGCTATTTTGAGGTAAACTGATTTTTATATGTTGACATTTTAGCAATTGTAACTATACCGCTAAAACTAACGGCTTAGGGCTTAGGAATTAGATACTGGTAAACAATAAGAAGAGACACCATGTATAAAAATAAAACACATTTTTAAAAAAAACATGATTTGTTGAAAAAGGTAAAAAATTTCGTCTTTCTTTCAATCATAACTGCCATAATATGACTGCTCGAGTAACTTCATCGATTAAATATGTTACCTATTAGCTTTAATTCATTTATGTTTCTGTTTAACTTGTCAGATACAAATTAAAAATTCATCCATTCCAAAAAGAAAAATAAATAAACAAAAAATAGCTTGATTTTGCCTAATTTTAATTTACTATTAGATGGTCTTGTAAATGTACTGGTCTACATGGACCGAAATATTCAGATCGCGGGCCGGAGGACAGGTATCTTTGCCTGTCATTGGCTCAGTGTAAAAAATAAGCTACATTACGTACAATTAAAAAATATTTTAAAAATAATATTGCATACACATTTATACAAAATTTTTAAAGTACAGCATTTTTCCGATTATCTGTTCGAAACACAAAATTACAAAATTAATGATCACATACGCATTCAAATGAAAATTAGTTAAAAAATTGAATATAGTTTAGAAGAAAGGGAAAATATTATTTAAAATATCATAATTTTGAAGCTCTATGAAATAGTAAATAAATATAGATTAAAAAATATATATATATTTGTCTTTTATTTATTAAACAAAATAATATTCTATGACTCCAGTAACAAAGATAGAAAATCCCTATTGGAAAAAAACTGAAAGCCTGCAAAATTCAGAAAGAATAACGCAAAAGCCTTAAATCCTCTTTATAATTTCCAGGACTCCAGACCCCCCCCTCCCCCTTTCCACACCCTGTCATACTCTGTCAAAAACTTCCAAAACGAGCGCGAATCATTATACCGCTTTAAACCCATTCACGAAAATCATCTTATATGTTTATTATTCCTGCAAAACGAATATTTCATTATTTTATTCCAAAAAAATTCACATAAAAATGTAGTTCTTCCTTACATCCATAACTGGATTGCAAAAAGGATTGCAAAAGAACATATCTGTCATTTTAATTAAACGAGTCTGATTATTTGAACAGCAACCAAATGGTTAAAAAATCACATTTAGAGGAAAGAGTTATCGAATGTTAAACGGACAATACCGTTACTGCAACATATTTATCTGTTACTCACTACGGGGAAAATATAAAGTTACGAAGAATTTATTCTTTTCTTACTGATGCGTGGATAGAAACATAACGATCGTGAGTGGATTTTGAAAATTTCGACTTGCGGGTTGATTTTTTCTTTTTGAGGCAAGACCTCAGACATTTAATTGTAAAAATAGGCAATATAGCTTAAAATTTTACCGGAACTGTCTTATTTTTGTGGAAATTATGTTCTCGCATACTGTGTTTTCTTTCAGGGTGTTCTCAAATCTAAACTAGCTAAATTGAAAATGAAGAAATGACAGATGATGATGTGTCAGAAATGACACATTTCTGAAATCATATATTAAACGCAAAAACTTTGCAAGTGTTCTTATTAAAACATTATGAAATCGAATAGTGTTTTGAATTTTTCAATAAAGGCAAAAGCTATTTTAGAAAATTATGTCAAGTTGGGGTTTTGAACAGAATTTCTTGGTACGATAGCCCGTGACGATGTTCTTCTCCGTAAATTGTTATTTAATTAACAGGGACTTTTAAGTAACAGATTAATGCGGTAACAGGTTCTAACACAATAACAATGTTATTTATCCCGTTATGTTCAATAACGCCCATCCCATCTTCAGACTAGACGATTAAACAAATATGCAAGTTTCTAAAAAGCCCAACTTACACAATTTTGTGCCTGAGGCATATCGAGAATTTTGGGGACTTCACACTCATTTATTTACCATTAAGTACAATATATATTTAGGCTAGGGATTCCTAACTTGCCAACATTTGTAAGTAGCATAGAGTTTATATGATTATAATGTGTTATAAATAGTTTTAATATTTAAATCTATCCTGTTTGCAAACAAACGTAACATCATGATGTAATAGTGTATTCTCTAAATGAAACGTGAATTTGGGCCTTCTAAAATTCTGAGGCCCAAGGCTACAAAATTAGATTACGGGATTAAACGATGAACGGCAGTTTTATTAATGTCTATTATAGAAGAAGCGGTTTCGTCAAATGAGTAAACTTAAAAAAAATATCTCAATAAACTAATCGCGGTAATAAACGATGTCAATTTTCAATAGATAATAGAAATAAAAGTATCTTGCTGCACAGATTAAAGCACATAAAAGTTCAAACCTATAAAAATATTAAAACTAACACTAGAAAACGGACTTTTATCTTTTAGCTAAATAATATTACTTATGGTAACATTAGATATCCAAATAACATGCCTTTTTTACCATAATTATTGTACTAAATGAGCGCAGATATAAGCTTCTTGTTTAAAAGTGCAATTCCGAAAGTAGAGTGATCTACCATAGGCTTCCGGGAATCAAATAATAATTTACATCATTAAACTTTTACTGCTACTAAAATACAACGATGTTGCTTATTCTTATAGCTAATCTAAATCTTGTACAAAATGGCCAGAACAACCAGTATGTATGCTTATTACAAAAAAATCAGTGTATATTTTGCATATTCTTTATTTAAATAATTACATCCCACACACTTCTTTGTAAGCAAGACATATATCTAACATCTTTAAATTTATAGATATTCATTTTTAAATGTTACCTTAGTTATTAGAACAATTCTTCTAAATTTAACAATTTTTCTTGTAAATTTATGAAATTAAATTGCGTTTTAACTTTCCATGTTTTCGTAATTAGTATATATACGTGTTCACATTTCACTTTACACAAGACATAATATTACGGAATTTGTTACGTTTAACTATTCCTATTATGCCCTAAAATTCATATTACATGCTATGTAAATTAATATATAGCAAAACAAAATATTTTATTTCCCTTGTATCTTCATTATTTAAATAATTACATTGCACATACCCCTTTGTAAGCAAGTCATAAATCTGACATTTGTCGATTTATAAATATTATTTTTGAAAAGTTACCTTAGTTATTATGTAACTAACTTTGTACAATACTTTCTGCTTAGTAAGTATCAATTACTAATTAAATGTGAACAATAATGGCGTTTCCGAAGCTTAGCATTTATCACATACCTAATAAATGGAAAGGAGGGAAAACACCTCCTGCTTCACAGCATTTGTAAAACTCAGTTTTTGTTTCCTGTTGCATACAAGCTTCATTAGCGAAACAAATTAGAACACGTTACTTATGTGAAAAATCTCAAAAGAGGATGTCAAAAGGGGCTTTGTCAGCAAAATGTGATTTATGTTAATTATTTTTTATTTCTGGTTGGATTTATTGCACCTATTTTTCTCAGTTTAGATTCGAAGTGGTTTCCTTTTTCACCTTGACACGTAGAATAGAAAAGTTTTTCAAGTTAATTAGCATAATCATTCTTACCATTAATTGTTGTAAGCCGATAATCTAAGAATAACTTGAAATACTAAGTATTGAAAAAACGTGAAAAATAGAAAAGTGACGATGATAAACGCTTATGAATGGAAATGAAGAAATGATGGGGTACATTATTTATGAGAGAGAGTATTTTTTTTTAAGAATGGAGAATTCAAAAGTTTGCTGTATTTTTTTAATCAGTGTTAAGTAAAATTATTTATAGGGAAACTAATAATTTGTATAATTTTCTAAAAGATTAATTTTTACTTCAGGAAAAAGGTATACAAACTTAGATTAATTAGTCCCGGTGAATTATTACATCAAAAAAGAAATATTTCACTTTTAGTCAGTGACGGTAAATAGTAAAATTTGCTTCGTTTTATATTTTTATTTATTGTGTAAAACATGCAAGAAAATGATTGTGATAAACGGTTATGAAAGGTAATGAAAAAACGATGAGATACATAATTTATATATATATATTTCTTTTTCTTTGGAATCGGAGAATTAAAAAGTTTGAAAATATTTCTTCAATGAGTGTTAAATAGCATTGTTTGTACGTATGTTCGAAATTTGTATATTTTGTAAAGATTAACTTTTATTTTTTTAAATGTGAAAAATAAAATAAAAGGGATTATGATGAATGTTTATAAATGGAGATGAAGAAACGATGAAGTACATTATTTAAGAGGCATGTTTTTCCCTTGGAATTTGAGAATTAGAAAGTTTGTAAATATATCTTAAATGAGTTTAAATAGTATTGTTTGTAGCTATGCTCGAAATTTGTAGGTTTTGCAAAGATTAACTTTTATTTTTTGAAAAATGTGCAAAATAAAAGAAAAGGGATTATGATAAACGGTTATTAATGGAGATGAAGAAACTATGAGGTTTATTATTCAAGAGAGATTGTTTATTTCTTTTAAATCGGAGCACTAAAATGTTTGTAAATATATTTTAAATGAATGTTAAATAGTATTGTTTGTACGTATGTTCGAAATTTCTATCTTTTGCAAAGAATATCTTTTATTTTTGAAAAATGTGCAAAATATAAAAAAAGGGATTATGATGAATATTTATAAGTGGAGATGAAGAAACGATTACGTAAATTATTTAAGATATATTGTTTTTTTTTCTTTTGAATCGAAGAATTAAAAATTTAGTAAATATATCTTGAAAGACTTTTAGATAGCAATTGCATTGTTTGTACCGAAGCTCGTAATCTGTATCTTTTGGAAATATTAACTTTTATTTCTAAAAAGGTGCAAAATGCAAGAAAAAGAAATAGGATAAACCGTTATAAATGGAAACGAAGGAACGATGATATACATTACTTAAAAGAGATTGTTTTCTTTTGGAATCGAAGAATTAAAAAAATTATAAATATATTTTCAATGAGCACTAAACAACATTATTTGTACGAAAGTATCTGATTTGTATATTTTACAAAGATGAACTTGTATTTCTGAAAAATATTTAAAATAGTCAGTGACGGTAAAGCGTAAAATTTTCTTCGTTATATATTTTTATTTATTGTATAAAACATGCAAGAAAATGATTGTGATAAACGGTTATAAAAGAAGATGAAAAACTATTAGTTACATAGTTGAAATATATATTTCTTTTCCTTTGGAATCCGACAATTAAAAACTTGCAAATATTTAATCAATGAGCGTTAAATAGCATTGTTTGTATGTATGTTCGAGTTTCCCAAACTTTATCAATGAGATCAATGAGATCAATGTTTTATCAATGAGAGTTATTGTTTGTACGTATGTTCGAAATTTTTATGTTTTGCAAATATTAACTTTTGTTTTTGAAAAATGTGCAAAATAAAAGAAAAGCGTTTATGGTGAAATTTAAAAAATAAATATAAATGGAGATGAAGAAACGATGAGGTACAAATTTAAGAGAGATGTTTATTTCTTTTGATTTGGAGAGTTAAAAAGTTTTTAAATATATCTTAAATGAGTGTTAAATAGTATTTTTTGGATTTTTTGGATGGTATAGTATTTTTTGGTATATATATATATATATATATATATACCTTTGGAATCGGAGAATTAAAAAGTTTGCAAATGTTTCTTCAATGAGTACTAAATAGTATTGTTCGTATGCATGTTTAAAATTTGTATCTTTTGCAAATATTAATTTTTATTTTTGAAAAATGTGCAAAATAAAAGAAAAGGGATTATGATGACCGTTTATAAATGGAGATGAAGAAACGATGAGATACAAATTTAAGAGAAGTGTTTATTTCTTTTGAATCGAAGAATTAAAAATTTTGTAAATATATGTTAAATGAGTGTTAAATTGCATCGTTTTTACGAAAGCTCGTAATCTACTGTTATAAATAGAGACGAAAGGACGATGAGGTACATTATTTAAAAGCGATTGTTTTCTTTTGTAATCCGAGAATTAATATATATATATATATATATATATATATATATATATATATATATATATATATATATATAATAATTTTTTCAATGAGTGCTAAATTTGTACGAAAGTATATGATTTGTATCTTTTACAAAGATTAACTTTTAATTTTAAAAAAATTTATAAAATAGAAGAAAAAAGAAGATGATAAATTATTATAAATGTAGATGTAGAAGCAATGAGATACAATAATCCCTCCCCCGCAAATAAAAAAATAAATATAAATAAATAAAGAACACAGAATACCTCATTAATTTTAATCATGAGAGACACCACATTGAAGCAGAAAAATTCCCTGAAAATATTTATTCAATTAGGAACATTAAGCTTAGTGAGCCGTCTGCATACCACAATTACATAAAGCTTTGAAATGTTCAACAGGAACACTAATTTTGGCACACTATTTTTGGAACACTAATATTTGGTTCTTTTGTGAAATTCTACATTAGGATACCAACCGGACGTCATCCGCTTAAGTTGATTAGGAATTAATCAGATTTAAAATTTTAATCGCCTAATTGTAAATTCATTTTTATTGTTGCAAAATAAATTACAATGCGTATGATTTCTTAAGAATAACTCAAAAACTAATTGGCTGAATAAGCTGTAATTTAAGATTAAAATATTTAAGGTTTCTAGAAATGGATTTCTGTTAAAAAAAATTGTAGATTACAATTAATATTTGTTTTCGAGAGTTGATCTAAATAAATATATATTATGGAAGAATTATTCGAAACTATCATATATCGTAACATATAAAACATTCAACAGAAATAAAATTACAGAAGCTTCCAATACGGGAATAAAAAATTACAGATAAATGGCGAAGTAGTGTTTGAGTTAACTTTTAAAAAAAATCAGTAATTGCATTTATTTATAAATTAATTTAATATCATTCTTATATATCTGAATAATGTGAAAAATACAGGAAAAATGAGTGTGATAAACATTTATAATTAGAGATGAATAAATGATGGAGCATATTATTTATACATGAAAATTATTTTTTGGAATCGGATAATTAAAAGGTATTTTAATATATTATTTTAATGGGTGTTAAGTAATGTTGTTTGTAGGGAGAAAAACAATTTTTATCTTTATAAAATCATTGTTATTTATGGTTGTAAAACGTAAAAACTTAAGAAAAGGGATAGGGGATTGTGATAAACGGTAAAGAATGAAAATAAAGAGCAATAAGGTATGCTTTTATGAAGAAAAAATTGTTTCTGTAACAACAGAATTAAAGAGCTTGTGAATATTTTTGAATGAGAGTTAAATGTACGGGGTGGCTAAAAATTTCTTTTTTTTTTTTTTATATATTTTTAATTTCTGAAAAATGTGAAAAATACAAGAAAAAAACCTTGCGATAAACGATTATAAATAAAATTGAAAAAACTATACATTATGTTATTTTTAATGGAAAATTCTGTTTTGGGATAATAAAAAATAATAATAATAAAAAGTTTGTGAATATTTTTGGATGAGTGTTAAATGTTTTTCTAAACTACCCGCATAGCATGCACAGTCACAGTGACGTCATTGTGAGTCACGTACGTCACGTCACATCTGTGACCAAAATTCCACCACTTTGTAACGTCACACTGTGACCAAAATGTGAACGTCTTGAAAATCTAAAGAAAACTTAAACTTTAGAACATCTTATAACATAAAGAAAATTACTTTTTGTCAGCTTTAGAAATTTTTGTGACGTTGTAATGACGTCACTGCAAGTCACATAAGTCACGTAAAACCTATGACCAAAATGCCAACACTCTGTGACTTCACGGTGTGATCGGAGAGTGAATTTGGAAAAAAAAAACTCATAAAATATAGATTTGAATTATGTCATGTACCTAAATCATTAATAAAAATATTGTCACACACTATTTAAATATATTGAGTATTTCCAAAATAAAATAATAAATAAATATCTGTCTACATATATGAGGCAGATAATTTTTTACAATTTTCATTACCATTTTCATGAAATTTAACAAAATATACTATATAATACACAGGTAAAAATCCTTAAATAGAAATTTAGTTATTTATCGAGTTATAAGCAATTCGTGTCACGTGACGACCAGTTTTTCTCCTGTCTTTCACTGTCACGTCGGATATTCAAATCAAAACGCCGACTTTGACATTCTTTTCTGAAAGATCTTCTGCTTTTAACAAAAAATGGAAAAGGTTTTTCAATAACATAGTTTCTGAACAAAACACGAGCCAATTTCGTGTATTTCCGAGCAAAAATGAATTAAAAACATGTTATAAAGTATATGTCATTCCTATAGCAATTTATCCAAAACTGGCCAGTGCTTAGTAAGATGTCACCTCTATTAAATATATTGCTCTTTTCGATAGAGTGTAAAAAATAAAAAAATTGTACTTAGGAAATTTGATTGCAATTTAAATTTATATCGAAATTACTTTATAAAGCCTATTAAATCAATTATTATTTAAAATTTATCTTTACTTTTGACGTCTAAAGCAAATGCAATGGATTAAAAAATATATAAAAATGTAAATTTTCACAGCTTTTTTCTAAGAATACAAAACTCTCTCATATAAAAAAAGAATATTATAGCATCATTAGAAGTTCATTTTTCAGCCATATAAATTATAAAGGTTTTGAAATGTCTTTATTTAAATTATTTTCTTCCTATATCATTTGCGGTAAAGTTGGAAACATCTGCTAGCTGTTATTTTGTTGTGTTTAAACAATACTGCGCGCACATATTGAAGGCAGACGACTTTTTCTCATTGGAAGCTAGGATAGGATTAGCGTGTGTTGCGTTCTTTTAACTTTGTAGATTTATACTGTGTAAGTAAATTAACGTTTTAAAGTGAACAATCTCCATTTTAAAGTAAACCATCCATTTTAACATCTCCCTGTGTCTAGCCGGGTGCGTTCATAAGGCCTGGGTGATATTTGATTTCTCAGATCTATGAACACACCTCTCTGGTGGAATAATTTGAAAATTATTGTAGTGAATGTACAGTCTAATTTTTCAATGAAAGGGAAGCAGATAAGGAGCATTCAACAATAACACCTTTACCTATAGATCAGCAGGTAACTTTTAATGTCTTCGCAGTTTTCTTAATAGTGCATGTTTAGTACTAGTACATTTAATATTGCATTATTTAAAAGTTAAGATGTTTAAATTTTCTTTTAAAAAATCACTTGTATTAAATTTTATCTTTAATGTTTTAATTTTTTTTAAAATAGACTATTTGGAAAAAAGCTTAAAGTATTTACTAACAACATGTATTCTAAATGTAAAGTGTTATGTAAAAGGAGGAATTTATTTAATGTTTTGCGTTTCTTAGTTCAATTTTCATAGTTATTCATTATAATTAAAAACATTGGAATTTTTAAAACTATTAATATTTGATTTGCAATTTAATAATTTCGTTGCTAGCGTAGGTTTCCAGAAATAATTTTCCGGTATATTTGAAAAAAAAAAAGTGACATTTTAATGCATTGAATAATTTATTTGTCGAGATATGTCAACGTTAGATGCACAAAAATAATAAATATTGATGAAACAATAAAATAACTGTTTAGTTAAGGTAATTTTTGCAGCTGTGTTATCGAATGTTTTTACTGTAAAAATTGATATTTAAGTTCTGCATTTAGTATTCTATCAAAAACTATAAATAAAACAATTTGTAAAGAAAAAAATATATATAATTTTTTTTTGGCATTTATGATCTTAAGTTCTATATTTCATTTACAACGAAAACTGTTTTACTGTTTGATACAATGTTTATTATTTAATAATATCGCACAATAGGTATATCTATTATTTAAATTGATTCCTAATATAAATTTTTCAGAATGCTTATTTGAAAATGTATACTTATATTTTCTTTAAAGTTGTTCTCAAATCCAAAATAGCTAATTTCTGGCATATTTCTGAATTCATTTTTATTCGGAAATACATGAAATTGGCAGGTGTTCTTATTCAGAAAAGGGTAGATGTGCCAGTAATGGACCGCCTTCCAGTAACGGGACACCTTCAATGTTTTTGGTTTATAAAAAAATAACCAATAAAAATTCAGCTTTATTTATTTCATTAATATGCTATCTTTAAATTCTAGTTTTAAATGCAATCATAATATCAATTATCTATTACTTTTTGTGAGGTGTCCATTACTGGAGTTTAGGGTGTTTTGATTTATTTTTGTTATTTACAATTAAATTTAGATTCACATTGGGAAATGTGACTATGAGCATGGTTAAATATTGTTGGTAGAGTAATATAATATTAAAAAATGCTGAATATAACAATTATAACTATTAATTAAAAAATAATTGTTAAAGAAATTCCTTAAGGGTGTCCATTACTGGCACATCTACCCTATATATAATCGAATGGCATTATCCATTTTTTCGTAACGGCAGATGATGTTTCAGAAAACACTATCAAAGTCGGTGTTTTGAACCAAATTTCCGACGCGCAGCGTCAGAAACGGGTAAAACGTGACCGACATTGATCTTAAGTATTACATTTATCTAAAAATGGAAAACGCTATTCATTCCAAATAGCTTTAATAATCAGGCATGTAAGTGCCATGCGTTTAAAAGTTTGTTCATAAATGTGTCAGAAAGTTTCGTGTTAACCGGTTTCTCAATCAGATGCAAAGTTTTAATTTGAATACGAGTTGCATCAATAAAAATGATTGTCGATCCAATCCTTATCGTTGATCTTATCCGTATTTGATGAAATCTTGTTATCCGAATCTATGCGAAATCATTTATCAGGTTCGGTCGGGTTGTGGGCTTACAGATTTGTTGTTGTTGTTGTTGTTGTTGTTGGGTTAGGGTAAGAATACGGGTTGAATCAAAATATAGTTTCAGTCAACCATCATTCATGTTCAAGAAGTATATAACCGGATTCGTGAATGACTCTAGATCCGAGCCGACATCAGAAATTGTATCATAACACAATTTCTGATAACATCTGGTTACTCGGTCGTATGTAAGATTCTAATCCAAACAAGACTTACAGTAAAAACATTATACCCGACTCGGGTCAGATCGGGTTCACGAAAATCAGGTCACACCACAACTAATCGAAATCTATTCTGTAGCCAAACAATTCCAAAAAGATCGATCCGAAGTTTCTGGATTGGATTCGGGTAAAATCTGGTCACCCGACCCGGTGCAGTGTCGTCACAAACGTCACAAACTTGAACCATAAAAAAATTTGATCCGAACAATCCGTATAGGATTCGGGTAAAATCTGGTCACCCTATCCGATGCAGATTCGTCACATTTTTCACATTTAAGTCGCACGGTGACTTCACAAAGTAGTCACATTGTGAGGTCACAGAAAGCCTTGACAACGGCCATAACGACCTCGCATTTACGTCACAATGACTTCACATCGACGTCACTTGACGTCACGACGACGGTCACAAAGTCACAGTGTGACTTCACAGTGACGTCGCCGTGACGTCACCATGCCTTACGGGTAATAATTTCAATATATTGGAAATCATAAAATTTTATTTCTGAAAAATGTAAAAGGATTGTCATAAATGGTTATTTATGATGGAAAATAAAGTATTATATATATAAAGTTCATTATTTCAGAAAAACTGTTTTTGTGTAATCCTAGAATTAAAACTTTTGTGAAAGTTTTTGAATGTGTATTAAAGTTTCCCGGAAATTAATATTTTGTATCTTTTGGAAAAGAGTTGAATACATTTCTGAAAAATGCCAAAAAATACACGAAAATTATTGTGATAAATGAATGTTAATGAAGATAAAGAAAACGACGCGTTACGTTAATTATCAAGGAAAATTCTTTTATTGGAATCAGAGGATTTAAAAAAAAACTGGTGTACAAAATAAGGGAATTTCCATATTTTGTCGAATTTCATGAAAAGAACTGAACTAAATGTAAAACCACTGCTTCGAAAGAAAGATGTAAATATTGCGTGTCGAATACGTAAACGTAAATATGTGTGTGGGAGGGGATAGTAGAGGTAAAGTATGTATAAGCGCGCGAGGCAAAATTCATATTTCGTTCGCTCGTTACCCTCGGCAAATTTCTGTTTTTTTTTTTTTTTTTTTTTTTTCTCAGGTTGAATTCTAATTGAAGATGTGTGTCAAAATGAGTAACCATCGAAGTTTGGATGATGGAATGAGGTACCGAATCGTGGGGAGGTTAAAAGCAGGCCAGTCTTAAGTCCAGATCTGTAGAGAGTTCGATGTAACGCCAAGCGTCGTGTCCAACTTATAGAAACAGGAAACCGAGTTTCAAGGGTTACTGTTTTCAGAAGGCTTCATCAGAGAGAGGCCTGTTTACAAGAAGATCTGCCTTTTATGTCCCGCTCAGATCTGCAAACAGGAAAGTCCGTTTATCACGGTGCAAAGATTGGTGCAGGGAACAATGGGCGACTGTCTTCGTCACTAATGAGTCCCGGTTCAGTCTAACAACTGATTCTCGCCGTAATTTCATATGGAGAGAGCCAGGGACCGCTACCTTTCCCCAAATGTCCGAAAAATTTACCATTATTTGATGGTCTTGGCAGGCATCATGTTGGACGGTCGCAAAAACGTCCATGTGTTTGGCAGAGCCTTTGTGACTGGTGTGAAGTATAGGTATAAGATCTTGGAACCCTATGTTTGCCTTTTCAGGGGTGCAGTTGGTCCTGATTTAATTTAATGGACGGAAACACGCGAATACATACTCATCTGTTCGACGAATTTCTGGAAAGTGAGGAATTTCTGGAAAGTGAGGATATTCCCCGGATGGATTGGTCAGCCACATCTTCAGACATAAAAATAATAAAGCATGTCTGGAACGCTCTGGGGAGGGCAATTGTAACTCGCATTCCACCTCCGAGAACCAACCAGGGCCAGAAAACAGCGTTGCTGGAGGAGTGGGACCAACTGACACGGAGACTCATAAACTGCCTGATTTCCAGTATGAATTTCAGGTTTTGAGAGCTGTATAGAGGGGATAGAGAACTGTATATTAAGAAGGAACCATACCCCCTATAAACCCTTTTTTTTTACAAGCTCCGTTTTTCCGTTTTTTACTTTCCGACGCTAGTGAGTCTTACACACCATCATGCGTATGTATTATAATTGTTAAATGGTTATTTTATTTGTATTATATCTACCTATGTTCATACCAAATTTCATTAAAATCTATCCATTAATTCTGGAGATAATTGACCAAATCTGAAAATGCTCTTAATTTTCTACACCAGTGTAAGTAAAAAAAAAAAAAAAAAAAAAAAAAAAAAAAAAAAATGGAAGAATGTGTAATAGAATTATGTGCACGGATATTTATAACTTGTATCTTTTGCAAAAACTATCTATTACATAAACATAAGAAAAATATAAGAAAAAGAATTAAAATAAACGGTTATAAAAGAACGAGAGATACGAGAGAGTAAATTATTAATGTTAAATAACATTTTGCGCACGGAAATCATAATTTGTATCATTTGTAGCTTTTATTTCTGAAAAATATAAAAAAATATAAAAAAAACGAATTAGAATAAACGGTTATAAATGAAGATGAAGATATGATGGAGTAAATTATTAATAAAGTAAAAATCTTTTCTAAAATATTTGAATTTAAAACTCCGCGAATGTGTTTTGAATGAGATTAAAAAATGAGATTAAATATTATATTATTTTTAAAGAAATTATTAATATGTATCTTTGGCCAAAAACGGTAACTTTTCAAATGAATGCAATAAACGGTTATGAATGGATATCATACAAAAAAAAATTCTTCTTTGGATTCGAAAGATTAAAAAGTTTTTGAATATTTATGAATGGGTGATGAATGTTCCTGGAAGCGTTTGCATGCAGGTAAAAGTTATTATTTCTTTTATTCTAATATTCTTCAAATATATTAAATTATGAAAAATAATAACTTTTCTTTTTTATCTATTATAATCTTATGTATTGTAAATCTAATATATAATTAATAGTAATAATCTAATATAATCTTTAATATATATATATATGAATTATATTCTAATTATAATGATCTTTCATAAGATGAATAATCTAATTATATATATATATTTGAAAATTAACTTTTATTTCTGAAAAGTGTAAAAAACAGAGATAAATGAAAATTAATAAATGATGAGGTACGCTATTTGTGAAAGAATTTTATGTTTTGTAATCGGAGATTTAAAATGTTTGTGAATATATTTGAATGACTATTTAATGTTCGTAAAATCTAGTAATTTGTATATTTCGTGCACAGTTAACTTCCTTTTTAATTGTAAAAACATAAGAAAAGGGTTATGATAAACAGTTATGAATGAAGATGATAATGTATGTCATTTATTAAAGATTTTTTTTTATCAAAATTTAAGAAGTTTGTGAATATATTTGAAAAAGGGATGTGCGTTAAATGTTCATGTAAGCAAATAATTCGTATCTTTGGCAGGAGAATCATTTTACTTCTGGAGCGTGTAAAAATATGAGAAAAATAATTACAATAAATGGTTATGAATGGAACTTAAACAAGTTGGAAATTGCACGTCAAACGTGACAAATGACGTGCGTTCCTACTCATATTATTTCAGTGAAATGAATTTTGTCGTCTGTTGTTATGATACGATTAATTTCCGTAATAAAAAAAATACATCTTAATGGCAACATTTTATCTTTTGTTAACATTTATTGAAAATTCCAATGGTAAACTTAAGCCTAACTTTGAAATTTTCAGAACTTGAAATACGTATTTAGACTCTTTTTCCATTTAATACCTATTTCTCCGGAAACATCTATCCAAAAAAACTGTCGGTAGATTATGCGATTACTATAATTAAACTATTTTAGTATATAAATTTGATTTATAAATTCAGTAATACGGAAATAATATGACTTCATCTTAAATATGAGGTAATCACCATGGCAACCTAGAATAATTACCTATCATGGGATATCATTGAATTAATTACATATGATAGGATTTAATAGAATGAAGAATGTGACTATAACTCGAATATAGAGGTTATAAAATATCATGTACGGCATATATGATTATAATGTCAAACATGTCAGATAACTTGGCGATACATCTCTGTTTCATCTTAATGTAATTGGATTTTTTTTTCCTGTCAAAGAATAACTGTTATACACGTCATATTCTATAGTAAGCCTCTTGTAGTGCACCTCAGTGATATATAACAATTTCAATATATTTCAATTAGCACAACCTCATTAAAATACACCGCAAACGATTTTTGCTCGTAGACTGTAATGTAACGGAATTATTTTGAGTGTCTCTGTAAATGAACTATAAATTCTATACACTTCATTTTTTATACTAAGCATGCCATAATAAACCTCAAATCATATATAAATTTCTCAATCTAAGTATATTTACGCGAGTTAGAGCATGGTCAAACAGACAGAGGGCAGACAGACAAACCGAATTCATAAACATTTTTTCAACTATGTTGGAAAGTGTTAAAAAGGAGATATATAAGCTATCTTATGATGATATTAGCATATACCGCCATGCAATGTTCCAGCTTTTACATAAGTGCACGAAAGGAGCAAATTCACTTCAGCAGCTTTTGTGTTGTTTTAAAGGATAATTATGTATACTCAATGACTGTTTCCTTGCTTTCCTTCGTTTTAGTTTCGACTAGCATCTATGCGACAGAAGGCGGTGGTTTTTTCGGTTTCTGTGTTGTGGGGACTCTTTTGTCACACTTCAAGAAAATGCGACGAATGGCGGCAGAGGATAACTGACTTGTTTATCTCCTTCCTTGTAGAGAATTTCTTTTGTTGATTTTGTGCGCTTCGCTTCCAAATTTTTGAAGAGAAGTAAAAATGTTCACAATTAACCACAGATCCTATAGAAAAGAAAGGCCAGAAAAGTAATTTGTGGCTCTTGTCTCAAAATTTGATATATGTATGGAGCCTCATATCTAAAGAAGGGATTTTCCATAATAATGTGCTTCAAAAGTGTTTTTCGATAGCGCAAAAAACTTTTGTTTCGTAATACATGAAACAACAAACACCGCGGGCCACTAAAATACTCTATGAAGGCCAGCCATGGTTCGCGTGATGCAGGTTGAATACATCTACTATCCAGTAAATTAAAGCTAATAAATGATAAACTGTTTTTTTGTGTAGAATATGTCAATGATTGAAATAAATGTGAGAAAAATTTATGAAATGAAATGATATTTTTTATTCATTACAAATTACCTATATATTTTCCTCTTTAATAGCAGGTTGTCCCTTCTTATTTGTCACCAACTGACTTTCATGCTCAATCTGATTTTATTTTTTAAAATATGTTTGACATAATATGTATGAAACCATTTAGAACCTTAAGAAATTTACTCTTAATAAATATTCCGAACTATCCCCCCCCTCTTAAAAATCAAACAGCCCTACGTTGAAAACCACATTACTAGGAGCCTTCCACCTCTGCTCATTTTTTTAACTGACAGAAAACGTGTTCTTTCTTCTTTCATAGTTTTGTAAAAAAAAAAAAAAAAAAAAAAAAAAAAAAAGGTGAATTTTATGTTTTATGCCCTTTTTTAATTTTCTTTATCTCTTAAAAAGGTGTATTTTTGTTTTATATATTTCAGTTTCGAAATTTTAAATTAGAAAAAAAGAGAGAAAGAAATTTAATTTTGGAAAACGACATTACTCGAACCTCCCGCCCCCTGCTCATTTTTTAACTAACAGTTAACATGTTTTTGTCTTTCATAGTTTTGTAAAAATGAAAAAATTTATGAATTTTATTTTTTATGCACTTTTTTTTCCTCTATCTTTTAAAAAATGTACTTTTGTTTTATATATTTCAGTTTCGAAATATTAAAAAAAAAGAGAAAAAGACCCAATTTTTGAAAAACACATTACTAGAGCATCTCTCCTTTTTATGGCTCCCCTGCTCATTCTTTTAACTGACAGTTAACATGCTTTCCTCTTGCATAGTTTTCTAAAAACGGAAAAAAATTATTAATCTTATTTATTATGCACTTCTTTATTTTCCACTATTTTTTAAAAACTTTAATTTTATGTATTTCAGTTTCGGAATATTAAAATGAAAAAATATAAAAAAAATCCAATTTGTGAATGTTTAATCTATTATCAAAAGATTATTTTTAAGATTAGCACTTTAAATGGAAGACTATCGCCCTTTACAGATCAGCTCTCCCCGTCAGCTGCATCATTCGTTCAGATTCCCCAACCATGAAGCCACCGATACTATGCAACACCCTTTCTCTACCCGATAATTTGTATGAAATAGCAAATTTTCGAATGAAACCAGCAGAAAATAGGGAACAATATCCGTGACGCACTTCACGGGGGTGTTAATGAAACAGCTTTGTTCGGTGCATAAGGCAACATGATTAATTGTAGTATTATGACGCACATCCACCGTACGTCCAGCCGATAGAGAGGGTGCAGTCAGACGTAAGGACATTTTTCTAAATGATAGTGGGCTTGAAAAATTAATAGACGATTCAAGGTTGGCAGATTGTTATGAGATTTTGAACACAGGGTTCCCGGATCAGAAATTCACTTTGGAATTTTTCATTATAAAATCCAATTTTCAAAATAAAAGATGATTTTAACTTTAAACTTTTTTTTGATGAAAGATATTAATCCTATTTTGAATAAGAAGAATTTTCTTTCGCTTTTTAATGCGTTTTCCTATATTTGTTCAATGCACTTTGTTCAAAGCACAATTTTTATGAATACGTGGGGGAAATTGTATATTTTCGAATGAGCCATGTAACGATGTTCAATATAACGGGGACACTATAGCATGTAATGTATATATGTTTGTGTGCATTTCTTCTTCGAGTATACATTTAAGTACATTAAGCCTTTGATTACGGGTTATGACTGATGACTATTTTTTATTCAATCGCACTACCATTTAAAAAAAAAAAAATCTTTGGAGTAAATGTTTCTTGAATATAATCCTACTATAAGTATATGGCAGAGATTACTTTTCTAAATGTGGTACGAATGGAATAAAAGAAAAATAGTCCACTGGGATCCCCGATCACCTGTTCAAAGGATTATTTCCTCTTGAATATTAGTCCTTTAAGATCACTTTATTGAATTTTAAAACAAGTAATAGGAATATTTCTTAAAAAACAATAAATTTATTGATAATACTTAACCAGTATATATAGTTTACCTTTAAATTTAAAATATCACGAACTTAATTGTAGATGAAATTTGATCTGAAGGGATTAAAATGAAGATAAATTAATGTATTTGAAGAAGAGAGAGATGGATTTATCTTACAGGAGGCTATACGACAAAGAAAAGAAGGAAGAGGCCTTCAAGGAGAAGTTCTTCATTTCTGCGGAAGTGACCTGCATATTCGTTACACTTAAAAGTATCCCAAAGTCACCATACAGGAAACCTACTGCGAACGTGGGAAGAACGAAATATGTTGTAATGTTTAAAAAAAAAAAAAAAAAAAAAAAAAAAAAAAAAAAAAAAAATTACAAATGTATACAGAAGACATAAATTAATATCCACTTCTGGATTTACACATATATGTTTATTTATTATTATTTTATTTCATTTCATTTTACTTTATTTTCGTAACGTTATTGTTTTCTGTTCTTCTGATCATGTACCATGTCAACGACGAAGTTATATTTTCGAATACAAGCTTATTTCTCTTATTTATTCTTAATATAAAATTTATTTTTTTTACATTCATTAAATCCGATGCAGCTGGTATTAGAAAACGAGACACCTGTTTAAATTTGAATAATTGTAGAAAGAGAAATTCTGCTGCTTATATAGAAAAATAACAGATCTTTCGTACTTATACTGAAAAATTGTAATAGATCTGAAAAAAAAAATACAACTTAATCCAAAAAATATAATTTAAGTTAAGATTAATCTTCTTGTTTTTAGTTTAGTTTAGTTTAGTTTTGATGTAATATTTTAGCTTTCTGCGTGATAAAATAAAAAATTTTGTTCTTGAATTCTGGCTGTCTTGTTTACATTATTTTCTATTAAAAAATCATTATCATATTTATATTGAATTTAATGGAATGAGAACACATACACTCTAAGAAAAAACGCCAAAAATTACAGCAAAATTTGCTGTAAATTTATGCACCCAAATTGCCAGCATATTTTACTGTAAATAGACAGTAAAATAGGTTTTAAATAATATTATGTTTGGAATTTTACAGCAAAATGTGCTTCAAACATGTTAATTTTATTGCAAATATGACTATAATCATACTAAATGTTACAGCAAAAAATTCTGGCAATTTGGGTGCATAAATTTACAGCAAATTATGCTGGCATTTTTGCCGTTTTTTCTGACAAGTTTTAAGAAAGTTTCAGTTATTATGAGGTACCGTCAATTTGCTCTTAGTACTGTCTTTTCTGAATGATTACTCGGGCCCAGGCATCTTATCTCGCAAATGTGTGAATTTGGTAGAATAATTTATGTATTTTTCTTGATTCCTATGAAAAGAACATTACAACGCTGCCACTCTTGACGAAATCAAGAACTAACAGTTGAGCATGACCTCAGACGGCGACAAAAATGGGTTTTTCTTCCGATTTCAAATAAAAAAATATTTTTTTTAGAAAAAATTAGTGCGTATCTGCATTATAAATGCCATATCAATACTAGATTTAAAATTTTCAAGCTGGACAGTTCCAGAGAAATCATGTTTTTCGGAAGTTTTTCAATCATTTCATCCTTTTAAATTTGGAATTTTTCATCAACCATTGGCGTCTTGAAAGGAACCACCATGTCAACTTTCAAGTTTAAAGCATTACTAGTTTCAAAGAAATTGTAATGTAAGATTTTTTTGCACTTTCTGTTAGGTAGAAATTTTGAAACTAAAATAAAAGGCCTATGTTTATGAGGAAAAAATCACAATTATAATTTTGAAAAAAAAAATTGAAATCGATTCAATAGTTTCATAGTAGCCATTATTTTATAAAGTTCTCCGCTTATTTACCCGTTTTGAATTTTGATTAAAGAGAGCTTTTATGTTTTAAAAGAAACTACTATATTAATTTTAAAGTTTCCAACCAGGATGGTTTCAAAGAAATCGTAAATTTAGAACGATTTTCCCTCTTGTGCCCTCTGGAAGGCCGTGTTCCCGATATAAAAAGTTGTCTATGTTTAAACACAGATAGTTATCATTATAATACTGTACTGAAAGTACTTTTGAAATTTGTTTGAAAGTGTCACAGTAATCGTGAATTTAGAAAATTTCCTCTCATTTAACTTTTTATTTTCGCCTTTTACACCGGGCCGGGTCAAAACAGCATTTATCCGAGCCAGCCAGTGTGGTAAAATTGCGGATTGTGCTGACCTCTATATATCTTAATTTCAATTGTCTGAATGTAAAAATGTAATTTGTAAAAGTTTTTCCGTAAAGATAATCTGTATTAAAACTTACACTGGGTAATTTGCTCGGGAGAGACCCAGATTATTCTATAATAAATATCGTTGGGATGAAGAATTTTACCACAGAAACATATGTTGACATAGGTGGAAATTCTTGCATTGTGTAAGTGGTACTTTAAGTTACCAACATCTTCTTGCATACAACACTTAATATTTCTGATTGTATCGGTAGGAAAATAGAAGTCTATCATTAATTTCATAATGCGGGTCTTCCCTTTAAAACGTCCGCAATGCTACCCTTGTGCCAATATGTTTGCTCTATGAATTTCGAAAGAAGTAATTGAGATCCTTTCAAATCTCGTTTACATTATCCAGATCTAACGAGAGGGACAAGTATCACACTTATATTTTATTAGATGCACCACTAGAGCGAAAGTTAGAATGAGCTGCAGAACTCAGTCTTTTCGACCTGCACACAGGGCCAGATTTTTGGGATGAACATTGGACCCATTGATCTCAATGCAACGAGTCGATTCCTTGTAATTTGGTTGCAAAATTCTTTCCTTCCCCAGATGTGATCGCAGTCATTTTATGTTATCTCTGTTTTCACAATTTTTTTCTGAAGCTAAGAACGTAACACAATTTGAACTCTAAATTAACATTTCAGACCATTCCCTTAGCATACTTCTTTGAAGTGTTGCTCAAAACATTTATAACATAGAACATCACGGTAAAAGCCTGTACAGCATTTCTTACACAGTGAACCCACCTGATCATTTCATAATCTACCATATATTTGTTTGAAGCTCCACAATTAGTTTATCTAGCGATCCTCACTATTCTTATAAACACAAAACCCCACTAAACCAAACGACTTGGTAAAAAAGCGTTTGCTAAGAAGTAACTGAATCTCTCATTACAGCATGCTTCAAATCTAATATGTACACTACAGCAAATTAACATCTTCTATTGCAGAATTTTTTCTTTTCAACCGGCCGCTTATATGGATATATATACTAATATGGATATACATACTACATATGGATATACATACTAATTTCTTTTTAGTAAACCTCTAAATAAAACTTAAAATTCAATCATATAATTCTTCTTTTTTAGCCATGAAATCTGATAAAGAATGGCGAGTAATTTGTGGTTTATAAATGCACTAATCACTATATATGAGTTTTAATTTCGTTATCAATATATAATTTAACATAGCGGAAAACATATCCACCAGAAAAAGTTAAAAATAATACAAATCAACAAGTTAAAATTAAAGCAAACGTACTGGAAAAGTGATCATTTATAATCTGTTCATCAGACAATAAAATATATTTTCTTACTAGAGTAGATTTTAGTAAACACTTTTCACAGTCCACTATCTTTCTAATTGGTTTCCTCTTTCAATCTTACTTATTTCTTTTTTTGGGATCCGGGACGACAGGAAGAGTGAATCATTCTTTAAGAAAGTGTAGACAATGGACAGGAAACCCGAAAAGGCAAAAAAAAAAAAAAATCAATGATTAAAAGAGCAAAAAAACGCTCCAGGACATTCTAGTAATCTAGTTTTGTCAAACACATGGTCACTTTTCCTCACATCGTGATCTTAGTTTAGACGCCCATTCTTCTTCTGTTTTACACTTCTTTTGTTACAGAAACAGTTCCATGTGTCGCTTTATTTTGATTTCTTTTCTGTAATACGTCCAAATATTCTCAGAATTCTGACAATATATGAAAGACGAGAAAAATGTTTTCGGTACAAAGAGGAATTTTATTCATGACAATTATTTTTCTTGCACTTATTAAATGATATATCAAAAGGGTTTCTTATAGTGTGACGTGGATGATAAATAAGGGTTTCTTCTCAAATAATAAAACAACGTTATTCATATAACTGAATAAAATTTCTATTCAAAAGAATATTTATAAATATTAAAAGGAATCTAGATAATTAATTAAATAAATAACATGATTATCACATTTCATTTGACGATTATTTCAAATAATAATTAAAATTATGACCTTACAATCACGATCCTTAAAATAGTAAAAACATACTATTTACTTTATATTACAGTATAAAATGACAGTTGTACAGATAACAATAAATTAACTAAATGATTTGATTATCTCATTTATTGTGACGATTATTAGGTAGCTTTCAATACAAAAAAGTATAAAGCTACCTATTGCAGGCGTTCGGAGGAAAGCAATTCTGGAAAATTTCGATATATTTTCACCGATCATGACCCCCAGACCCCAAAACCACCCTCCGTTCAAATGTTGATATATATATATATATATATATATATATATACAGTCGAACCTCGTTAACACGAAATTGAAGGGACTGGGAATTTTTTTCGTGTTATCCGAAATTTCGTGTTAACCGTCATAATAGTGGCGCCATCTATGTTAGATATAAAAACTAAATAAATTAACCTACAAATATATCCCTGCTCAAAAAATCATAAATTAATAAGAAATAGTAAATTTCATTAACAAATTAATTATCGTTTTTTAAGGCAATAATCATTGTATTTACATGCTAATCATATTTTTAAATAGTCCGTTATTGACTTTGGCAATTTTTGTAGAGTACTTTTTTTTAGGAACGTATGGACCTAATCTAATTTGTCCAAAGCTCGGGAAGTATCCTCTTGATCTATAAGGAAACATTGTACAGTTTTCAATTGCTGCGGTAGATTCATTTATTGACACTAAACTTTTCCGTTCTGTGTCAATTTCTTCTTCCTCGTCTGACATTTCAATGTTGTCATCTTTATTTTTCAGCAATTATTTCTTCATCTGTCGTCACATCAGAAGTCGTCACATCTTCATCTATGCAAAAGTACTAGGAAAAAACAATGTCTAAGAAAGAATTTACCGATTTTGGCTACATATCTTTCTGCAGACAAGTCTGTGACGCTATTTAAATCTTGTCTGTCATCCGTTAGAAAATATGAATTCGCTCTCACCGAGAGCATCAGCAAAAGCTTCTGCTTCATCTTGCAAAACTGCAAAAGTTAAAACAATGTTCTGGCTTATTGCCTCTTTTATCCACCGCAAAAGAGCAATTTCAATTTATTCATTCTTTCTTCTACACATTCGTTTTCTTACTGGTTTGAATTCACTCACAGCATAAACTGCTTCAATCCTTTCGCGATTCTTTAAAATTGTAGAAAAATTGTAGGTATCCCATACTTCGCCGCATTTTGTGATTTTTTCAGCACTTTATCGCTAACTTCGTTTAATTTTTTTGCTTGGTTTCTTAAGATACTGCTTGCTGTTTTCGAGTCATCTTTCACAGAATTCTACAGAGCAACTGTGAACAGCGTTTCCATTATGTTAGTTCGAGGTAGTGAAGTAGAGATAGTCACTTCTTTCACTCACAGAGAGGAGAATTCAGACCCTCGGTTTATAGTTTATGTTACTGTTAATACAGTCAACCGAGTAATGGAACAATCACTTTCAAAAAAAGAAATTCCTTCCCCAAACTTTCATTGTGACTAATCTATTGCTCATATGGTTAATGTGGGAACACTTGCGCATATCAGAGATCAAAGAAAAGCAGGGATTATTCAGGAATTCAGTATTTCAGAATTTTCTGAAACCCCTTTTTCACTTTAAATCGTTTTCAAACCATGAGAAAATTCCACTTTTAATAAGAGTATGTGACATTTAAGTTTGAAATATCGAAAACATTGCATAAAAAATCATGTTTTGACTTTGAAGCGAAAAAAAAATTTCGCCTTAAGCGGGATTTTCCGAAATTCTATTTCGTGTTAAACGAATTAATTAACATTGATTTTCAGATTCATCTGACGGGACCTGAAAATTATTTCGTGTTAAGCGAAATTTCGCGTTAAGCGATTTCGTGTTAACGAGGTTTGACTGTATATATATATATATATATAATAATATACTACATATATAACACATGTCATACGATAACACTCGTATTTATAAATCAAATTGGATGAAACTAATTGTGTGTATTAAGCTCACCAATGTGTCGACCGAGTTCGTTGGCCAGCTTGGTCCGCCATCTTGTTTCAAGATGGCGGCCACTTAAAGATTTAAAACTAAAATTAATTTACAAAAAAATTAAAAATTAAAATTTATTTTTTGCTCACGTGTTAGGCCTTGGTACAAGGATTCCGGAGCATTTTTTGTTTTACCTCTATCTTAAAAAATGGCTGAGATAGAGCAGTTTGAAATTCTAGGGCGGCTGACATTTTGAACACATTACAAGACAGCACATTGCAAAAAAATTACGATTAATTTATGAGTTTTAGTGAACACGATTTCTCGCAAATTATTTTCTTTCATTGTTGTAATCATTTTCCCAATCATACGCATAAAACTATATATTCATATCCGTTAGCGCCAAATTCTCGCCAAACTTGGCGACATTTGGTGAAATATCGCCAAATTTGGCGACCAAAATAAGTCTTCATAAATGAAGCCAACTTGGCTATACCTCAATAATTTGGCGAATTTCTTATTCAAATTCAGTGTTAACGAATCTTTTGTAAACGGTTTCTTTGCATTTAAGCTTGCTGTTTTCGCGTAACATTAGCTAAAATTTTAAAACGAAGATATAGGAAAGCTACCTTTTCCTCCCGGTACAGGCCGGAAGGACTTTTTTCAATTAATCTTTGTAATAATAAAAATTACGACCTTTCAATTACAATCCATATAATTGTAAAAACATACTTTTTAGCACTTTCCAACCTAGTTGAAAAGTGCTTATGACTTCGGTTTGTCTGGCCGTCTGGCCGTCTGTCCGTGCTCTAACTCCCGTAAATATGCTCGGATTGCTCTGCAATTTTTATATGTTATTGTCGTTATCTATGGCACGTTCCCTATTTCAACTGAAGTGTGTAGCACTTATAGTTTTCTTACAAGGACACTCAAAAGAATTCCGTTACATTGCGGTCTATGGGGAAAAATCATTTGCGGTTTATTTTAAAAATGTTTCACTATTGTAAACGCATTGAAACTTATATAGATCACTAAGATGCATTAGAAGAAGCTTAATATGGAATAGTAGGTGTATAGCACTTAGAGTTACTTTACAGGGACAGTCAAAATAATTCCGTTACATTACGTCTATGGAGAAAAATCGTCTGCGGCTTATTTAAATAATGTTCCACTATTTTAAACGCATTGAAGTTTATATATATTACTAAGGTGCATTACAAGAGGCTTACTACAGAATAGTGTGTGTATAGCAGTCATCGTTCATTTACAGGGACACACAAAAGAATTCTCTACTGTCTGTTAACAATAATTCCTGGAAATGCGTTTTAAGTTACTGAACGCGGTTTTAATCTTAACTAGCTTTTTGTCTATTACGTGGTGTGTATAAATTCTGTAGATCCTATACAGGGAAGCACAAAAGTTCGCGAACACATTTCCGTTTATTGACAGAAACTCCAGAAGGAGAATTTAAACTGTGCTACGCGTTTCCTAACTAAACTAAAATTTAGCATCCTATGTATATATACAAATCTATAGATCATATACAGGGCTACATAAAAGTATTCGGATATTTTTCCGAATATTGTATATATTGAAAATTCCTGAAATTACGTTTTTAAATATGTTATGCGTTTTCCAAATTGTTTACTTAGATGTCATCTTTCAGCTTATTAAACGGTAAATGATTTGTAAAATTATTTTAGAAGCGTTGGAAAGTGCTACATAATCTATGCTTGACGCATGATTTTTCGTTCTTGTTACTTTATAGCATTGTAGAAAGTGACAATTGTACAGATGATAATAAATTAACTAAATAATTTGATTATCACATTTCTTTTGACGATTAGTTTTCAATTAATATTTGTAATAATTAAAATTATGACCTTTCGATCTCAAACCATATAATTGTAAAAACATTCTTTTTACTGTATAACATAGCTTAAAGTAACAGTTGTACAGATAATAATGAAGGAACTAAATGATCTGATTATCATTTTTCTTTCGACGACTATTTTTTAGTTAATCTTTCTAATAATTGAAATTATGACCTTTCAATCACGATTCATATAATAGCAAAAACCTTATTTTTACGTTATAGCAAAGTAGAAAGTGACAGTTGTACAGATGATTCTGAATAGTATATGTTGCAGGAAATTATATTTAAAAAAACATGTTGTATTGGAAGATTTAATTTATGTGTCTGTGTGTTTAAGATTAATAAATACTTGTTAATTTTCTAATTCCCTTTATGCTGAATACTCCGCATTTTTATACTTTAATTACTTATATGATTACACACATACATCTTACGTAAAAGAGTCTGGGAGAAATGGGAGATGTTTTACATTTCATAGTATATAAAATGTAATGTATAAAATTCCAAAAAAAAATTTTGTTTGATTGACAATTAATTTAAATATATTTGTATTAATGGATAAAAAATGTTAGTCATAACTTAGCTAGTGAAAGAGAAATAGCATTAATTTACGAAAATAATTTTTTGTTCAATAGACGCCGACTCAGGAGGTCTAATGTGACTTATAATGTGTCTAATGAAACACATTATTTAAACAAAATTGTTTCCTAATTAAGATAATTCAGAATTTATTTCAGCACTATTATATATTCCATAAAAAAATCTTACTTTTAAAATTAAGTTTTCGATATTTTTCCCGTATAGGGAACTTGACGAAGTAAAGAAAATGACCTTTGCAAGAGAAGGAAATTTGGCAACATATTTTCTAGATAACTGTTCATTGCTTCATATATAAAGATATTTTTTTTAATATTTATACAATTTATTTAATTTAAAGTAGCCAATTATCGATTTTTATATAAAAAAAAAAAAAAAAATTTATCTACAATAATAATATATACATAAATAAAATATTTATATGTATATGTCGTAGGCTAATTGAGAAATCCGGCTCTTTGCAAAGAGCCGGTCTAATTGGAGAATCATTTCCTTTTTCTCAATCAGCCTGATGTTTTTCAGGCTTAATGCAAAGAGCCTAGACAACATTAGGCTAATTGGAATATGGTCATTTATTTTTCAATCAGCCTGACATTTTTTAGACTCATTGCAAAGAGCCTAGATAGCGTTAGACTAATTGAAAAATGAGCATGCCTATTTAGAAAATGACCAGTTCTTTGTCAAAATATGGTATTGTACCTGACATACATGATATACATGATGAATAACATACATGAAATTTGGCGTGGTCTTTAAAATAAACATTGAATGCTTTTAAAAGAGTGCTTTTTTTTAAAAAACTATTTTCACCTGTTCCTATTTTTGCAATATTAAACCTTGCAATTCTACACTAGAGCATATTTTATGACAGAATAACAACAACAAAAAATGGAAATGTGATTTTTGTATTTCGTGCAATCGTAATAGCTGCTGACCAAATTTCATTAGGTCACCTTCCAGATAGACCGAGATTTCCCGATATTTTCCCTCCAAACAACAGATAAAAATTCCCTCACCTTCCCATGATAATATTAAATTTTCAAAGTCTTGCTTATCCGTTGCAGTTTTTTTTGCTCACTTAGCGCGAAATCTCATGTTAACCTTATGGGGAATTTAATTAGGTGATTCCCCAATCCTCATTGCCTACTATTAATTTGAAATACTTTTTTCACTATCAAAAAGTAGATTTCGATGCAAACGTCTTTGATATCCTCAAAACATACGGTGGATATCATATCCATGATAACCGATATCTTCTAGAAAAAAAAAATATATAAATAATTGATTTCGGACTTATTTTTAGGAAATTACTTCAATAAGTTCCCTGAAGCTATATAAGAATCTTATTTTTTGCTATATTTCATTTGATTCGATAAACTTTTTTGTGTCCCATTATGACATACAAACAGAAAATGCAATTTTATTCACTACGAAAGAAGTCAATATTTTCTGTATGGCATTCAATTATTTTTGTTTAGGTTTACCGTAAATAACCAAAACAATATTTACGTTTGTATAGGCAAATGAGTTCTGTATAAAATTCATAATAATCCCTTTCCGAATCACTCCCGCTCTTAGAAAAAAATGTCATTAGCCTCACTTTTAAACAATGAAATATAATATATATTTTATATTAAAGTATATAAAATCTGAAAAGGGAATGAAGTCCGCTGGTTATTTATCCCTTTATTTATTTTGTAAAAATATATAGAAAATATCTTTATCCATTATAATGAAATTTTCCAGGGCATTATATTTCGAAATTTAACAACGGTAATACTATGCTGTACAATCAGTTCAAAAATAAATAGTATACACACGCTGTTAAGAAAACTAAATGAGAAATAACAGACAAACTAACGGTGTATCGGACAATTTCAACTATCTAGAATCTAGATGGTTGAAATTGACCTGCAGAGAGTCACAAACTATTCTCTGAATGTGAAAATGTCACGCCTATAGACATTATGTTGATGACTTTTTATTACGTTTTATAGACTATTATAGGATGCAGAAATAAGGAAAGAAATAAGGAAGAAGTCCAGTGAAAATGTGCGCTCAACAAGATAATCCACGTGCTTTTCTAAGGAGAATGCGATTGGATAATTCGTTCTTCGAATCCTCTGAATATCTAGTGGATAGTTCTCATAGAATGTAACAACTTCAGGATCTGTAAGAGCGATGACAAGATGTCCGAAAACGATTGTGGTTGTATAATAGGGTGGATCGAAAATTCGAAATGTGGATAATCGAATTGGCGCGGGGTGCAAAAGATGTCTTAAGCATATTAGTTTACATGCTTTTTGTTATTTAAATCCATTCACATCTTCCGTTGCCCCAAGCTCCCAAAAAATAGTTAAAATTTGAAAGTTTTATGAAAATTTACATTTTTTTTCTTTAATTACTTTTAGCGCGGGGTGTGACAGTTGTCTTTTAAGCACACTAGTATATATGCAAAAAATTTCCAACTTCGATAAATTTCTTCCACATGCCCCAAGACACTTAAATACTTGCCGAAAATCGATTTGTATGCAAATTTTGAACTAAAAATTATAAATAAAAATAAGGCTTAAAGAATCATTTGTACAGCGTAAAAAGTAGATTCAGAGGATAAAATATCGTTTATCGTTTATTATTAAATGTATAAAATTATTTTTTTATGCTATATTGTTATACACGGAATTTCGGATAGAGCAGTTGCTTCAAATTGCCAGTGTCGTTTTACAAGATAGTGGAATTGTACACAAAAGAGAGATTTCGAATGTAGTAGATCGTAACAAAATTCGTCGATAGCGTACAAAGGTTTGAAATTTTGTCACAGAGACGAGCAATTTAGTAGTTTCTCTGTCTATTTTAACTGTATTATTTTTCGATGGGCAAAAGATATCACAAAAGTGCAAGTTATGAATAGCACAATGTACTACACAAAGATCACAAAGGAAGAACATTACACTCTTGTAATGGAACTTGACTCTCTGCATATTGGGCACGTTACATTTGCAACAGTAGAAGCTAAAACCATAAAAGAAGCAATAATCAATTTTTTAAATCAAATAACATACAATTACATGGGCTTACATTAATAGGATGCGACGGATCAAATGTAAATATTGGGCACAAAGAAGTATTAGTTATTCGCCTGATGGAGCTGGAACTCAATAGTCCTTTACAATGGTGCATTTGCTTGCTTCATACAAATAAGTTGCCTTTGCTACATTTACTAAATTCTTTAGATGATGCAACAATCGGTCCTAAATCCGTTTGTGGGCCAATTGGTACAGCAATCAAAACCTGCGAGGAGCTACATGTAGCTTCTTTTTCTTCAATAAGTGTGGAGAATACGCCAGATAACATAGATGGAATGGTTCTCAGCAATCATCAGCAATATATTTATATGATATTTGCGTAGCAATATCACGTGGTGAAAGTGGTTTTGACCTGTCATTTAAAAAACCTGGTCCAGCTGTTTACTCAAGATAGCTAACGGCTGCAGGTAGAATGTTAAGGTTTTAGGTGGCCACAGGAAATCCATCTGAGAATCTCATTATACAACATATATTATGAAGATATTGCCCTATATGGTTCCATATCAAAACAAAGCCCTCCATAACAGAAGGAGAGCGGTATATTTGGAAACTTATCACATTTTCTAAATATTTGCAACCCAATCTAAGAAAGATTGTAGACGCTGTTGTTCAACGAAATAGCTTCTTTTGTCATACTGAAAATTTGTTATTATCAAGCTCTCAGTTAACAGAGCGACTATCAAATCTTTAGCGATAGGAAAGCTATTTTATTCTAGAAAGGAAAATAGAGGATCACCAGAAGTAAGAATTTTTCAAGTACCAAAAATACACTTCAAAGCAAAGGATTATTGTGAACTTATTGACTGCACTGTAAAAAAAAATCCGTCAAATTTACGGCAAAAACTGCAGGCAGCAATGTTGCCAGCAGTTTTTACGTAAAAATAGCAGTAAAAATCGATGTAAATTTTATCGCATATTTTCCGTCATTTCAACGGTTATAAATGTAGTAAATTTCACAGCCATTTTTCCGTACAAATTACCACAAAAAGTTCTGTAATTTTAACAGTCCTATTTCCGTACAAATTATCACAATAGCTGCTGTAATTTTAAAAGCCATATATTTTTTTTAAATCATTGATTTTAATCAACTTTCATTTTTAGATGACTATTAGAATAGTCATAAAGTTCATCGCTTGTTTGAAAAACATTGGAATTCATTATTTTATGTATAGAAATTCAATCCCATATAAAACATTTCTTTACTGCTTTGTATATGATATATATAAGAATTCAGAATTTATTAATAGAATTTTTTTTAATGTGGCAAAACTGAGACATCAAATATTCATTATAATACTATGTGTAAATACATTATATATAGAGAGAGTATATTTGTAGTACTAAAAAAAGAAACACTTCAATTCTGAAGGGCGAGAAGAATTTAGATAATATATATATATATATATATTTTAGATAATTGGACTAGAATTACAAGCTTACGTTTATCTAATACAAATATAAAATACCATTTGTAATTAAACACTGATATATAAACAATGCAGACTCCTAAGCGTAAGTCAAGAAACACACCATTTTGCTCGCTTTCGCCGTCGCGCGGGAAAGAGCACGTACTTTTGAATAGAAGTTCCTTGCGCAGATCATGCTAGTAAAATGTCTTTGCGCGCAGGCGCCGATTAGAAAATGAATGATGTGATCTGATTGGTTGTTCGCATGAAAGGATTTTGAAAGCGAAAACGCTGGTTAAATCTACTGTTATATTTGCGGTATTTCTACATACGGAAATATTACGTTGCGATTTACTGGAATAAATGCAGTGAATTTGACAATCATTTTTTACAGTGTGGCAATGAGTTGGACGTTTTGAACCAACTATTTTGATGAATGTGCCTTGCGAAGAAATTAAGGTCTTGGTAAAAGTAGGAAAAACGGAGGAATAGTCAAAATATCCATCCCACGACCAAGCTGTTAAAAGGTGCATTCGCCAAGTGCCCGAGGGATCAGGAAGAGTATTTGCGCAAGAAAAGAGACATGGTTTCATATTGAATAGAATAAAATAAAGAAGTCATATCAAACATTTTAATCCCAAAAGGATTACAAACTTTAGAAATATGTAAATCTTCAAATTAAAAGAAGTAAATAATTTGCTACGTAAGTTCAATCTTTATAATTTTTATGATTTAGTGTATTGATTTTTAAATTTATACTTCATGTATTATTATAAAATTATTATTATTTATAAGTTTATACTTTATTAATTAATTGCGCTGCAGTGGATACCTGCACATGTAAACATCGAGGGTAATGAGTGTGCGGATGCTCTAGCCAAAGAAGCACGTAATCTTGACCAACCTAGTTCCACCATCACACTTGCAGATGCAAACGCTGTGGCCAGATGTAGACTTTTTAATCAGCCCTCTAGGAAGCCTTTAATCACTGACTTTGATTGCCCTAGAAATGTAGCAACTACACTGGCTAGATTAAGAACTAATCACTATAAAGGAATGAAGATAATTCCTAATGGGACAAGAACCTATATTATTTGCAGGAATTGCCCGGAAACTCAGCTCACACCGAGACACATCTTCGAGTGCCCAGCCATTATCGCAGATATCTTAAAACTCGGCTGGTTACCGCTAATGGATCCACTACGGGAGATCCTTTACAGTTCTGAAGCACCAAGGCTGGCGGCAGTGGTCCTCAGGACCTTTGACCATATCTGATCCTTTTTTTCCCTTGACTTTTTTGCATAACCATGGACACGACAATAACAACAACAACAACAACACTTTGCCAAATTTGCAAACGATTTTTGTAAATTAAAATTTTTTATTACATTTTCTGAAAAATTTCAATTTTTAACTATGGGCACCGGAAGATATGAATGGATTTCGATAAAAATTATTTAAACTACAGAATTGTGTAACACACCCAATACACAATTTTCTCACACGGCGCCAAATGGAATTTTTAAAAATAAATTAAAAAGAAAAAAATTATAAATTTTCAAAAAAGTTTAAATTTTTAACTATTTTTGGGGCGTTTGGGGCACCGGAAGGTATGATTGGTTTTCAATTAAAAATATATATATGCAAATTAATATACATAAAAGACAACTTTCACATCCCGTGCCAAAAGTAATTTAAAACAAATAAAAAAAAATGTTAAATTTTCAGAAAAATTTCAATTTTTAACTATATTTGAGGCGCTTGGGGCACCGGAAGATATGAATGGATTTCAATTTTAAAAAAATCATGTAAACTAATATACATAAAAGGCAACTTTTGCACCCTGCGCCAAAAGTAATTTCGAAAGAAATATTTTTTCCTATACTTTTCCATCCGCCCTATTGTATAAAGTAGTGCGTTTTCAAAAATTATTTCCCTACATTTTAAATATTTTTTTAAAACGTAATAAACTTCGACATTTTAACTTGGGCATTTTTTTTTCAAAATGTATCGTCTTCTCAAAAATACTTAAAATGCAGGAATATAATTTGTTAAAAAAAAAAAAAAAAAAAAAAAAAAAAAACTCCTGTATAGGACGTTTCCTGTATTTACGTTATCATGGTAAAAACAATATTCCAATATTCTTATTACTTAATGAGTAAATACCTAATTAAATTTTCCTTATAGGTTAGCACGGGATTATCGCGATCAGCGATTTCCTTACCGGAAAATTCCCTTTACCTGGAATTCAAGAATATACACTTCGAGTGTAGAGAAATCATCGTCTACGAGAAAAGACTGAATTCGAAACTGGATTTTATGTTTTCTAACATCTTTGTAATTGTATATAAGACTTAAGAAAATACACAGTTAGTTTGTCTGTTATTTTCTATTTTTTGTTTTTAACATCGCGTGTAGACTATTTATTTTGAAACAGAATGTACTGTACTGCATATTATTACCATTCTTAAATTTCAAAATATAATGCCCTTGGAAGTTTTATTATAATGAATAAAGACTTTTTATATACTTTTACAATAAATAAATAAATAAATAAATAAACAGCGGATTCCATTCCCTTTTCAGATTTTATATATACTATAGCATAAAAATATATCATATTTCATTGTTTAAAAGTGAGGCTAATGATATTTTTTTCTAAGAACGGGAGTGATTCGGAAAGGGATTTCTTATGAATTTTATACAGAACTCATTTGCCGATGCAAACGTAAATATTTTTGGTTATTTACGATAAACCTAAACAAAAATAATAGAACCCCATACAGAAAATATTGACTTCTTCCTTAGCGAAAAAAATTACATTTTCCGTTTGTATGTTATAATGGGACACAAAATAACTTTATCGAATCAGAGGAAATATAGGAAGAAGTAGGATTCTTACATAGCTTCAGGGAACTTATTGCAATGATTTCCTTAAAAAAAAAAAAAAAAAAGACCGAAATCAATTATTTATAATTTTTTTTATTTTTTTTTATTTAACTGTTATTTGAAATGATTGATTTAATAAATTCAAAGGAAAAATGGGGATCTTATATAATAATATTTTATTTCAACGAATGTCAATATTAAACCAGTCCTTTTTCATTACATTTTCAATAAAATTTTGTCAAATACTAATTCATTATTCTATAATTTAGGACGATGGAATAAAATATTAAGACATGCTGATTAAGAAAATGTTTTGACATGAGCTTCTAATAGACTGTAAATTAGAAAAAAATACAAAATTTGTGCTGGCAATCCAGATACCAGTACAATTCCTGTATTTTTAGGAAATTTATTTAATTAAAATGACAATTTAACAATATTTCTAGCATTGTTAGATTTCTCGAATATTCTCAAAGCCATATTCGGTACTTTATGACATTTTAATCACACAACTTTCATCTAAAAAATGCTAAAATTTTAAATGCGACTGGGTTGCTATTATATTTTTCGATTTTATTTATATTTTTTAGGTGGTACACAGTAAATTGATATTTCTTTAAAATGGAATTAAAGATGGACTTGTATTTTTCTCTACTTAATTTTTGCATGAATTCAGTTATCCTTTCACTCTATATCAATTTCAACTTCAAGGTTTGAGTTTTTTTTTTTTTTTTTTTTTTTCTATTTTAAAGTCTGTTATTTAATAAATATCTAAAATCTAAAAGTTATAAGCCAAAAATATAGAAAAAATGAGGAAGCTATTAACTGTTTTTTTTTCATAGTACTTGACATGGAATATACAGGGTGTTTTTTAGCACTTTCCAACCTAGTTTAAAAGTGCTTATGACTTCGGTTTGTCTGGCCGTCTGCCGTCTGGCCGTCTGGCCGTCTGGCCGTCTGCCGTCTGTCCGTGCTCTAACTCCCATAAATATGCTTGGATTGCTCTGCAATTTTTATATGTTATTGTCGTTATCTATAGCATGTTCCCTATTTCAACGGAAGTGTGTAGCACTTATAGTTTTATTACAGGGACACTCAAAAGAATTCCGTTACATTGCGGTCTATGGGGAAAAATCATTTGAGGTTTATTTAAGTAATGTTTCACTATTTTAAACGCATTGAAATTTATATATATCACTAAGGTGCATTAGAAGAAGCTTAATATGGAATAGGGTGTGCATAGCACTTATAGTTACTTTACAGGGACAGTCAAAAGAATTCCGTTACATGACGTCTATGGAGAAAAATCGTCTGCGGTTTATTTAAATAATGTTTCACTATTTTAAACGCATTGAAATTTATATATATATATCTAAGGTGCATTACAAGAGACTTACTACAGAATAGTGTGTGTATAGCAGTCATCGTTCATTTACAGGGACACACAAAAGAATTCTCTACGGTCTGTTAACACTAATTCCTAGAAGTGCGTTTTAAGTTACTAAACGCGATTTTAATTTTAACTCGCTTTTTGTCTATTATGTGGTGTGTATAAATTCTGTAGATCCTATACAGGGCAGCACAAAAGTTCGCGAACACATTTCCGTTTATTGACAGAAACTCCAGAAAGATAATTTTAAACTGTGCTACGCGTTTCCTAACTAAACTAAAATTTAGCATCCTAGCATATACAAATCTATAGATCATATACAGGGCTGAATAAAAGTATCAGGATATTTTTCCGAATATTGTATCTGTTGGAAATTCCTGAAATTATGTTTTTAAATATGTTATGAGTTTTCCAAATTGTTTACTTAGATGTTATCTTTTAGCTTATTAAACGGTATGTTTTGTAAAATTATTTTGGAAGCGTTGGAAAGTGCTACATAATCTATGCTTGACGCATGATGTTTCGTTCTTGTTTTTTTTAACTGACACTATTCAGAGCCGTCTGTAGCTCGTTCTAATAACTGGATTGACACAAAATTTTGTGAATGGACTAAGAAAACCATGGGAAAAAAGATTCCAACAAAAAAAAAAAAATAGTTCCAATCACCACCGATAGGGGGAAATGTGGCGCTGTGGTCATTTATGCAACTGGGAATTAGCAGAAAATACGGGCAAAAAATGAAAATGCAAATTTTTACTTACGCAAGCGACAGTAGCGCCAATAGTTTAAGTTATAAATGCATGCGAAAAACACCGAGAAACAATTTCAGCTCAGGTTGAAAATGAATCTCACGTTACCGCAGCGCGCGTTACTTGTGAAGTTCTTATATTGTAACCAGTACAATGCAGCAGCCGCTCTTCGTTTACTTAGAATACGCCATAAACTGCGCAAAGGACCTTTATCCGTTAATGTATTGAAAGCAATGATTCTGAAATTCGAAGAAACAGGCTCGCTAGCAGTTCGGTCAGGCAGAGGACGTAAACCGGTGGCAGAAAAAGTGATAATGGATGTTTCAACTGCAATCAACGAAAGGGAAAGTGTAAATGATGAATAAAACGTGGCATTTTATCCAAATTAATAATTTTGTCAGTTTCTGATGGTTTTTTTTCAATGTACAGCGCCACATTTCCCCCTATCGGCGGTGATTGGAACTATTTGTTTTTGTTGGAATCTTTTTTCTCATGGTTTTCTTAGTCCATTCACAAAATTTTGTGTCAATCCAGTTATTAGAACGAGCTACAGACGTCTCTGAATAGTGTCAGTTTAAAAAAAAACACCCTGTATATATTCTGAAATTGAAGTAACTTAGAATACTGCCGTTTTAACATTTTAGAATATAATGCTATGCAACTTTGAATTATAATGAACAAAAGTCTCCTCCAACATGTCTTTCAATAAATAAACTACATTATTTTTTTAAGATGCTTTAAATTATTATTTTGTTTATTTCTAAATTTCAAAAGCCTAATAATATTTATTTCCATATATGGGAGCCATTCTAGATTCGGAGGAGATTTATTATGATTTCTATTCAGAATTCATTTGCCTATGCAAAACAAAAATATTTTTGGTTCTTTACCGGGAAACCTACACAAAAATAATAGAATATGATACAGAAAATGTTTACTTCCTTCTTAGCGAAGAAAATTGCATTTTCTGTTTGTATGATGTTTTTACGTCATAATGGGACACACAATAAGTTTATCGAAACAGATGAAACTATAGGAGGAAATAAAATTCTTATATAGCTTCATGGAACTTATTGCAATGTTTTCCTTAAAAATAAACCAGAAGTCAATTATTTATAAAAGTATTTTTTCCTAATTACGTTGTATTAAAAAATGCGGTACTTTTACATAGTGAATGATTGTTGCACTGTTAATTCAAAATATTCTCTTTGCAGTTTACATAGTATATCTATTCTGTGATGGATAATTTTCACAGTAATATCGTTTCTAATTACTTTTGTTCCGGCAATTAATATTAAATCAGTTGGTCGGCGTTATTATTTCTATCAAGTTTTGTCAATTTAGTAACTTATTTTGCTGTGATTTTGTTCTATGGAATTCTTTTTTTTTTTTTTTTGCAACTTCATTAGCCAATCCGAAATAAGTAAGATAGCCAGTCGAGATTAGCTTGCGTAAAGCAGCCAATCAGATTTAATTTGCAGTTTAAAAATGGACGGAGGAGGGAAAAAATTCAAAAATGAGTAGAGAATCATTAAATAAGAATTATTTCGTAGAAAAATAAGTAAATAAATGCTAAGAAAATATGTTAAACTGTTTCTAAAGGAGAATCGTAGGGCAGATCGTAGGGAGAATCAATAAAGGCAAAGTAAAGTAGGAAGAGCGTAAATCTAAAAGAAAAAAATTAAATGTCTTTTATATTTTCTAATTTATCTTTGTAGGATTTCTAGTGCAGATTTCATTTTCAACTTACAATTTTCTGTTTTTCTTCAATCAGAAATTGTTATTTGATAAAAATCTTAAAATTCAAAATTGTAATTCGAAATTTTTTTAAATATGGTGAAGATATAAATGTAGCCTGCGCCGCCAAGAGCCCACGGGGGTAGCCGGCGTCACGAATACGACCATCGCGCCCAAGCCTCTAAAGGGCTTATATCGCGCCAGGGGCTTTGTCTCGCCCCGGCGTTGCGATCGGCCTGGGGCCGCTCCCCACTGCGGACCCCCAGGTCATTTTACCAAGGTCGATGACATAGGTCGCCACGATAGTAACCCCACACTCGGAGGAAACTTCCGCAGGGACGGAACCTTGATGAACTGCCAAGGAACCCCCGACGACTTCGTTCACGAAACCCCATAGGGGGAGACGGTCACTAGGCGATATGTCGAGCTACCACGACGGCTCTTGCTTTACCACAACTCGAGGGGGTGTGAAAACCTACAAAGGTAGTCACGTTCCTTCTTGCAGTGGATATATGGTGAAGATATAAGAAAAGAGATTGTTCGTCTGTTAATTCAAAATATTCTCTACAGTTTACATAGAATATCTATTCTGCAATGGATATTTTTCATAGTAATATAGTTTGTAAATTTTAAATTATAATGCCATGCAAGTTTGTACTATAATAAATAAGTCTTCTTCAATATGTGACCCTTATAAAAAACGATGTCATTGATTAAGAAAACCTATGACCTTTACAAAAATAGAATATAGAGAAAAAACGACAAAATATATAGTTTTTCTCTTACTGCACAATATTTTCTTAGCATTAAGGTGAATAGCTATTCTCTAAAGGTAGTGTAACATATATATTCTTTTGTTAAAAACGTAATGAATAACACGTTCTGTAATATACGCTTACAAAAATGTACAAGACTACGTTATTTTATTTCCAGATTTCATATTTTATTATAAAATATATATAATATTTCTAAATTTAACTGAGTAGTGATATTTTTTTCATGAACTAGAGACATTCGAGATTTGGATACATATTTATTATTTTAATAGCACATTGTAATAAATATGTTGTTAGCAAAATACAATCAAACTATACATTTACCTCTTATACGGTAACTTAGTAGTCTTTCATTTTTTCTAAATTACAGTTAACTAAGTTAAGTCTTTAGAATGTTAATGAATGTTTTTAGAAACAAATAAATTTTATTTTTTTGAGAACATATAGTCAATGTATTGACTTGATGGTATAAAAACACATAAGGAAACATCATCCTGACAACAACAAGAAATAACTACAGATATTATGATAATAAACAAAAAAGTAATGATGTCATTAATATACTTTTAATATAGTTTTAAATAAATATCGATCTTGTTTTAACATCACCCCTTTTAATCTAGCTATTAAGATTTAATATTTTGTTTACCCCATAAAAATAAAAACTGAGATCTAGATAAAGATTTTGTAAATAGGTCTGCTCCATACACTTTGTTTTACAATAATCAAGCACGATAATGTTCTGTTTTTGCAAGTCCTTTAAGTAGTGAAATTTGAAATTCATGAATTTTGTTATGGATCTATTTTTGTATTTATGCGACAAAATTAAACAAAAATTATTGTCTTCATAAAACTTTATAGGCAAAATTTGTTTAGGAACTAGATCTTTCAAAAGTTCTACCAACCATTGAATTTATGTAGCTGATTGTGCAGCAGTAACATACTCAGACTCTGTTGATGAGAAAACTACATGGTTCAGTTTTTTAATAATTAAAGCTATTGGAATGTCCCTAAGAAAAAATATATTCCCTGAGGTTTATTTCTTTGATGTCTTATCACTTGCCCAGTCGGCATCTGTATAACCTTAAAATACTAATTGTGAATTAATGCTGATAACAATATCGAGTCCTTCTTTAGTATTTAGATATCTTATAACTTGTATGACACTGGACAAATCTTCTTCGGTAGGTTTTTCACATCTCCTACTTAATAAATTTATTGCTAGTCATATATGTCTAGTCCAGTTAGTACCCTTATGACTTTTCTGAATTTGGTATTACTGCTCGTCAATTTATTTTCTGTGTTTTCTTTCAAGTATAATATCTTCATTTGTATTCATGTTGGTTTTTGAACTTATATTTCAAGGCTATCAAATATTTTTTTTCGTTTTTGATTCAATTCAAAATTTGAATTTCGAGTTCCTAGATAATACCTTACATCTCCTAAGTTCTTTACTTAAGGTTTACTTCCTAATATTTCAATGTTTTCAGTTATTTTGTCTTCATCCTGGCTGATAACTATTATATCATCAACATGTATAATAATATAAATTACTTTATTGTTCCTATTTTTTTAAAATAAACATGAAAATGTCATACTATTAAACTCACTCTCCGATAAAAAAAAATCAAGTTTTTCATTCCACGATTTTGCAGTTTGTTTAAGTTCATATATGACCTTTCTCAGCTTATGTGTTTGTCTTCATTTTCTGATCTTACATAGCCATCTGGTGGATTCATATATGTGTCTTCTTCGGGATTACCATAAAAGAATGCCTTTTTAATGACTACGTGCTTCAGATGCATTTGTTTGTATTGTAAAGACTCCATGATGTTGTGTGTTTTTGAAATGGGGTAGCGTGGAACCGTTTCACAATGGATCACCTTCATTAAATATTTCAGAACAAATTTTATTAAAAAGCGTTCTTGAAATTTCTAGAGGTAAAAATTATTTACAACAATTTTTTTTAGCTGAGTTCGCTCGACTTGTAATTTATAGCAAATCACCAAATAATCCAGTCTTTTACAGTAGTTTTAAAATCTTAAAGTCTTAACTAGAGCTACTTTTCACTCTCCCCGAAAGATCAAATCCAAGGCTGTTGCGTTGACTTCAGAGAGATCGCACTCTCTCATTCAAAAATCTGTCAGCAAACCTGTCCTTCCCTACTAAGAAGGGAATCCGTCCTGAGAAGAGTGTTTTCCACCAACACTCGTTCTCCTGCCGAAACTCTAACTAATTTCCCCTCGATTCTCTTCTCCGGTCCGCTTGCTCGAACAAAAGATTCTCCGATCACCAATTAAAAAAGTTTTAGTTTACATCATTGGATAAAGCCTTTTTTAGGGAGGTCTTACAGAACTTTTAAATGTTTTCGCCGGAAATTTTCCCACGATCTGAGACCCCACATATAGACGGTCAGATCAGAGAAATATTTGCTGTCTAGCAATTTCAGTTTCACAAGATTGATCGAAGCTCATCTTTTCCTATTGTAGCAAACGACATTCTTGTCACACCACAGCTAAGCGTGAGAAAAGTTTTCCAACTCTTGGGAACTTCTATCTTTGATTACTCTGCCTAATTAACAGACTGTGAGAGATTTAATGAAATTGTTACAACACCCCCACCATCAAAACATTTTCCGGGTTAAAACGCGGAAAATCTGCAAAAAAAAAGGGTTAGCTCAACATATCTGAGTGGCTCAAATAACATTACAATTTAACCTCACAATATACATAAGTGATCCAATCTTATATACTGTTTACCATTGCTTGAACATCTAGCTTTAGAGACTTTTTTTTTTTTTTGAAAGATACTTTTTTACTACACATGCCAAAATAACAATAAAACTAAAAATAATCAAATATGTACAAAAGATTGGATTTTACTCAAAAACTTACTACTGAATTTCTTTACTTGTGTTTGCCGAACAATACGTTTTACACAACCGTTCAATTTCTTTAACAAGAGTGTCACAAAGGCGTGAATTTCCACTGTCCCTACTCTCTTTCAACAGAATTTCGAAGGATTTTAGAAAACTCTTTGTGAATCCGCTCACTTCCTCCAGATTAACTTTCGAATGATAACCCTTCCTGTCAACACTCACTTCCATATTTTCGCGTTTATTTTTCGAATTACCCTGCCGGTCGAAAACCAACTCATCTACTTTCCTTGACCTTTTCAAAAGGGTTTCTTTTTCCCCAATACACTGAGAACGGTGGTTCTTCATTTCGGGGGGGAATGACGAAAGAATTTCTTCCTGCCCTTGTGGATCTGTTAAAGGGTTTATCTCAATCCCCGGGTTCTCAAAACTGGAATTAGTTTGCGATTTTTGCTTTCGCTTTATCTTTTCATTTATTAAAGCCTGCGTCTTATTACCTAAGATATAGTGTTTAATTTTAGAGTGTCTAGGCAGGATTGCCGCTTTCGTATTTACATATCCGAGACCTTTTATTTCCATTTTTATACGTGCCACTCTAAATCGTTTTGGATATTTATCAAATGTCTGTTTAAGCCAAACATATTCATTGCCTAATTTGCTCTTATTTACCAAATTCCATGGGCAAACACAATACGAGCTACCTGAATCTCTAAGTACACACGCCTTCTTCCCATTTATTTTGTTTTCACTCAAAAAAGGTCGGAACAAGCTTTTGTCTTCGCTTATATCGCCTAAGTGATTTATGCTCTCGAAAGATTTTACTTCCGTAATATCCCTTTGTCTTTTCGGACAACGTGCCATTAGGTGAAATTCGCTTCCACACGTATGGCAACGCCTCTTTCGTTCAAAGATACGTTCCCTGTCTTTAATTTCCTTGTCTCGCCAATTTATTTTTTTGTCGGAATTTTTTTCTTCTCCAGAATTTCCCTCGAGTTTCGTTTCTTCAGATTTCCTATCATAAAAAGATCTCGCATTCTCTTTTTTATCTGAAATCCCTTTCACTGCTTCGTATTCGTCCAGACATTTTGCCAAAACTAACGGGTCTTTGTAGTTTGCCCACGAATCAATGAAATGCTCTTTCATTTCACTAGAAGCACGGAGCTTGATCTGGTCAGTTATCAATAAATTTTTCAGACTACTGAAATCCGTAACATCTAACCCATTTAACCAACCCTCTAAATAACTGTTGATCTCGAAAATAATGTCCTTCCATGGGGCATCTGGATTGCGTGGATGTTTCATTAATTTTTGACGATACGCTTCTGGACTCATACGGAATCGTTCAAGCAAAAACTTTTTGACGTATTCAAAGTTATCCGTCTGATCTTGCGGTTCCCTTAAAATTAACTCTGCAATTTCGACCGGCACTAAAGCTAACAAATGCGTCACTAAGTCACCTGTCTCTATTTCCGCTTTGGTCGCCTGTCGTTCGAACAAGTTTAAAAACAAAGTTATGTCAGAGCGTTCCGGATCAAATCGATGCATTATTGTTCGGAGCGGCAGTTTAGGTGGGCGTTCCGACCCGGCACTGTTAGTTGAACTACGTCTATTTGCATCTTGCGTCAATCTAAGTTGTTCCAACGTAAATTCGCGTTCTTTTTGTTTTTCCTCTCTTTCTCTTTCTTCTTTCTCCCTCTCATATTCCCTTTGTTTTTCCTCATATTCCCTTTGTTTTTCCTCATATTCCCTTTGTTTTTCCTCATATTCCCTTTGTATTTCAGCCTTTTCCCTTTCTTTATTCTCTTTTTCCCTTTCTTTATCCGCGGCTATCTTCTCTTCTCGATCTTTTATGATATACGCAGCTTGCGTGAATGCAAAATCTTTATCGTAATCATCGGCAGCTTCGATTTTTTGGATAATTACCGGTATCCTGTCATTTTTCCCTATTTCCACTCCCAATTCTTCCGCTAAATTCTGCAAATCAATTTTCCTGCACTGTTTCAGATCAGTTACTTCTTCATTTTAAAATTTTATGTAAATACAATATAAAGATGAAAATGATAGTTTCGCTCGCTAACTTATGTAACAGGGATTCTAACACTTTATGGAAAATTTTCTGCTACTACCCACATAATACTAACAATTTTAAATACAATTCAATTTGAGGAATAATAAAAATAGTATACATATAAAAATAAATTTTCAATATTGTAAAATTTTCAATACACTGACACGTTTTGGTGTAGGTCATCCAAATTTAAAACAAATTTAGAAATTTGAAATTCTGTGCTCATAATTCAACCAATACTTGATAATTCTGACCCCGCAGGTAACAAAATGACCACTTTTTGCAACTGCTAAAAAATTTTCCTAACATCACATATTCAAAATATTTGATTATCAACAACATCTATTGTTTCACTAATAATATAAAAAAATACACCTTTGAAATCTTTCAATCATGAATAGACAATCGACTTATTTGAAAAATCAAAATTTTTATCTCTTTTTTTTTTTCGGGAAAAAAAAAATTATATATATACACATTTAGCCTGACAATCCTTATATTATTTTACTGCCAAAAGAAAGTTCACACTATCAAATTTTATGCTGATAACAAATATACATAAAATTTTTCCAAATATGTTAAAAGTTATTAGATTTAAAAATTTATCATAATTTATCATATATCAATATTCACATAAAAAATTTCTCAGAAATGAATTTTCCTCACTAAAGAATATATAAACAAAATGAGAGCCACTCAAAAATGAATTGAGCTTACCTTTTCTACAGTCTTTGTCTGCATTATCTGTCGCCGGTTTCGGGTCTGGCCTAGACGTCGTCGATTTCACAGGTTATCTCGGTTTGTCGACTCCTGATGTTTCCTAGAAAGGGCTTGCTTCGGACTTGTTCTCTGTAAACACGGGCTTGCTTCCAGGACGGAACTGCGGTCTGTCGTGACAATGCAAGGGCTTGCTTCGGGCTTGTTCTCTGTAAACACGGGCTTGCTTCCAGGACGGAACTGCTGTCGGTCGTGACACTGCAAGGCTTGCTTCGGTCTCTGCTTTCCTCTCCTGAACTGGCGTCAGATCTTGCGCGCTTAGATGCGGGCGGGCGTCACTGCTACTGTCTGGACTCTCTTCACTAATGCTAATAAATTTTTGTCGAAATATCCGACTCGCTTGCCACCAGCTGTAAAGACTCCATGATGTTGTGTGTTTTTGAAATGGGGTAGCGTGGAACCGTTTCACAATGGATCACCTTCATTAAATATTTCAGAACAAATTTTATTAAAAAGCGTTCTTGAAATTTCTAGAGGTAAAAATTATTTACAACAATTTTTTTTAGCTGAGTTCGCTCGACTTGTAATTTATAGCAAATCACCAAATAATCCAGTCTTTTACAGTAGTTTTAAAATCTTAAAGTCTTAACTAGAGCTACTTTTCACTCTCCCCGAAAGATCAAATCCAAGGCTGTTGCGTTGACTTCAGAGAGATCGCACTCTCTCATTCAAAAATCTGTCAGCAAACCTGTCCTTCCCTACTAAGAAGGGAATCCGTCCTGAGAAGAGTGTTTTCCACCAACACTCGTTCTCCTGCCGAAACTCTAACTAATTTCCCCTCGATTCTCTTCTCCGGTCCGCTTGCTCGAACAAAAGATTCTCCGATCACCAATTAAAAAAGTTTTAGTTTACATCATTGGATAAAGCCTTTTTTAGGGAGGTCTTACAGAACTTTTAAATGTTTTCGCCGGAAATTTTCCCACGATCTGAGACCCCACATATAGACGGTCAGATCAGAGAAATATTTGCTGTCTAGCAATTTCAGTTTCACAAGATTGATCGAAGCTCATCTTTTCCTATTGTAGCAAACGACATTCTTGTCACACCACAGCTAAGCGTGAGAAAAGTTTTCCAACTCTTGGGAACTTCTATCTTTGATTACTCTGCCTAATTAACAGACTGTGAGAGATTTAATGAAATTGTTACAGTATATAACAGCTGCCAAGAAGGCACTCAAATTTTACAACTGGTAGCAAAATTTTCACCATAATCACTTCAAACTTTTTTAACACTTTCCAACCTAGTTGAAAAGTGTTTACGACTTCGGTTTGTCCGGCCGTCTGCCGTCTGCCGCCTGGCCGTGTGTCGTCTGTCCGTGCTCTAACTCCCGTAAATATGCTCCGATTGCCCTGCAATTTTTATATGTTATTGTCGTTACCTATAGCATGTTCCCTATTTCAACTGAAGTGTGTAGCACTTATAGTTTTTTTACAGGGACACTCACAAGAATTCCGTTACATTACGGTGTATGGGGAAAAATCATTTACGGTTTATTTTAATGATGTTACACAATTTCAAACACATTGTAATTGATATATATCACTAAGGTGCACTACAAGAAGCTTAATATGGAATAGGGTGTGCATAGCACTTATAGTTACTTTACAGGGACAGTCAGAAGAATTCTGTTACATTACGTCTATGGAGAAAAATCGTTTGCGGTTTAATTAAATAATGTTTCACTATTTTAAACGCATTGAAATTTATATATATTACTAAGGTGCATTACAAGAGGCTTACTACAGAATATTGTGTGTATAGCAGTCATCCTTCATTCACAGGGACACACAAAAGAGTTCTCTACTGTCTGTTAACAATAATTTCTGGAAGTGCGTTTTAAGTTGCTGAACGCGATTTTAAATTTAACTCACTTTTTGTCTATTACTTGGTGTGTATAAATTCTGTAGATCATATACAGGGCAGCACAAAAGTTCGCGAACACATTTCCGTTTATTGACAGAAACTCCAGAAGGAGAATTTTAAACTCTGCTACGCGTTTCCTAACTAAACTAAAATTTAGCATCCTATGTAGTATATATACAAATCTATAGATCATATACAGGGCTGAATAAAAGTATTCGGATATTTTTCCGAATATTGTATATGTTGGAAATTCCTGAAATTTTAAATATGTTTTGCGTTTTCCAAATTGTTTACTTAGATGTTATCTTTCAGCTTATTAAACGGTAATGATTTGTAAAATTATTTTGGAAGCGTTGGAAAGTGGTACATAATCTATGCTTGACGCATGATTTTTCGTTCTTGTTATCATATACTTTTGCAATCAATCTAGTTTTTTATCTTTCGTCATTTCCATCATCTTTTAGTCGTTTTGAAAATGTTCTTGGAACCAATTGGTTGCTAATGCTAATTTTTTTCCCGACAATTTAGTTTTATTTTCGTGCTTCTTTCGTGCGGAATATTTATTACAGGAATTTTTCTTCGAATTCTTTTTCTTCAATGAATTTTATAGATCTACTTATGATGACGTTGCCTTCAGGAACATACTTGCTATATCCTTTGAGTTGCAATTTTCTAACTCAGTCAAGTTTTTAAAGCCAGGATTCGAAACAGGTTTCTTTTGGCTTAAGCTGCAAATGCTCTGCCAACTAAGCTATCCTGAATAAATCTGGTGGCACCAATTAACACAGCTAACCTTATTGATAATTTCATCTGGTCTTCTGCCATTATCGATAAGGTTAGCTGGGTTAATTAGTGGCGCCAGATTCGTCCAGGATGGCTCAGTTGGCAAGACTATTATTTAAATAAATAAAGAAGCATAAAGGGGCATTATACCTCTAATATTGTGCCCCGATATAGTTTTTCCGAATTTTCTGTAAGAATGATAGACTTAAGGGATTTTAGATTTCTATTTTGTATTTAAATTTCTATTTAGTGCTTCTGAATGTATTCTGATATAAATAGAGGGAAAGTTCGGAATGTGCGAATTAAAATGTTCTGATCAGAGCTATAAATACCAAGCACTTAAATATTTTTCACTTAAAAATGTGAGGGAATTGAAATCTTTTGAATCAACTTTCTGAAATGAAACAAATGATTATTTTTAATCATTGCTTAAATGGATAATTTATCACTACTAACACCGCCCCATGACTTGTTAAGTAATGGTCCCCCAGGAGGGCCATGGTCTTGGTCAACCAAAAGAGCAAACATTTTTTTCACAGTTCTGTATATTTAAAAAATATATTCTCATAGAACAAAGTTATTTGATAAATAGTTACAAATGAGGCGCGTTTTTCCGCATCACAACAGAAATGAGGCATACATCCCCGATGCAGGTGAGGCATGTATCCTTTTAATTCGGGATAGATGCTCCAGCCAGTAGCTCTGAAAGTAGGAACAAATATGGCTGCAACCTATAATTAACACATTACTCGATACCTATTTCGACAATATTCACTAAATATTTCATGAGAAATCTGTAAGTACACAGATATACATTATATTTCTTCTTCTACTTGTCTCCATCTTACAAGAATATAAAACAAAAGCGAAATTTATCTTCTTTGATGAATAGAACTTTGATTTGAAGAACTAAATTGCTGTAACTTCGTATACTATGTTTTTTTTTTTTATTATTGATAGTAGAAGAACGTCTCTAGCTCTAGCACACATCCAATAGCTGAAATACAGTAACTAGAGCAACTAAACTGATGGGGCATCTAACAAAGATTTACCCTATTGCTTTATCTTATCATCTTGATAACAACATGAAAGAACAACAGTTAAAAATCATAATAATGCCATAGATAAATTTAAAAACAGTTTTATATAAATACTAACTGCAAGCTAGGTTAAAATATTATTCTAATTTAAGTTTTATTCAGAACTCATTTACCGATGCAAAACATACATATTTCTGGATCTATAACTGTAAAACTAAGCAAAAATAGTATAATGTGGCACAGAGAATATAGACTTCTTGCTAGGCGAAGAAAACTACATTTTCCATTTGTATGAAGTTTGTACGTCATAAAGTGGGTATAAAATAACTTTGGCGACTCAAATAAAATATAGGTAGCAACGAGATTCTTATATAGCTTCAGGGAACTTAGTGCAATGATTTCCTTAAAAATAAACTTAGTTAATTATATACATATAAATGCATTGTAATTTTATTTGCATTGTAATTATTATTATGAAACTGCTGTTCATATGTAATAATAAATTTTTCTAGATGCAGTGGTGAATATTAATTTAGCTGGGATTAAATATTATATCCAATATATATATTTTTTATTGGGATCTTATTTTGTTCTATTTTGTCCAAAGGAAATTTTTCAATAAAACTTATAGACACAAACATAAATATCTAATATTATGCCAACTGCATTACCTTAACATAAAATTAAAAATATATTTTTTTTTAACTCTAGTTTATCGTTTATGTCATAAAAAATCTTAATTCTAATTCAATTTCAATTTATAATTTAATATACATCTCAGATCTGAAAAATATATGCCAGTATTTGAGGACACATATATATAACAAGAAATAACATTATATTAAAGCAATGTTTGTTCAATACTGTCCATTGACTGCCTAGTCTAAGATGGAAGTATACTATAATATTACTGTTTCTAAATTTTGAAATAAAGGGTCATAAAAAAATGTCTCCCTGATTTAAAAAAAAAAAAAAAACATTTATGTATGCAATCAACTAGCACGAAACAAGCGTGAAATTGAAATTGTAGAACATCTGAAGGAGTTTTGGTAGTGATGATTGCGTTGACCTAGACGTGACTGCGCGCATGCACCGACGCCACTACCTGGCGTGATGCCATTTCACTCGTCAGTCAGTTCACAACAATTATGGTCAAAACATCTCAAAAACATTGTTTATGCTGAAAAAAATCGGTATCTGCAGCAATTAAGAGAGAGAACTTACGCAGCAATAGCGACTGTAACCCCTGACATGACTGAGCTCACCTGTAAGCAGATCGAATAACGCTTATATGTTTGCCGAACAACAGAGGAAGCTCATATTGAAGTTTTCTAAGTAATGTAAAAAAAAAAAAAAAAACCCACAGATTTTTTCAATCTGATAGTGTAAAAATAAATGGTTTATCTTTATTAAGGCCTTCGTTATTTTAATTCGAAATCAGGGACACCTTTTTCGATGACCCTGTATATTGCTAATTATAAATTTTATTATGATGTATAAAAGTATGATGTATATAGTTATTTTTTAATATAATCTTACAAAAGTAAATCAGAATGGCTTCATTTTTTTACCAGAGTATTCATATTATTGCAAAAAATATATTTATAATTTAAAAACCTTTATATTTGTAACCATAATCGGGAAAGATTAGGAGAGATATTTATTATGAGATATGTTTAGAACTCATTTGCCAATGCAAAGCATAAATAAGTTTGGTTCTTTGCCGGGAAACAAACCTAAACAGAAATATTAGAATGTGATACCGAAAATATTGAGATCTTGCTTAACGGAAAAAATTGTGTTTTCTGTTTGTATGATGTTTATACATCATAATGGGATACAACATAAGCTTATCGAATCAGATAAAGTATAAAAAGAAATAATATTTTTAAAAAGCTTCAGGGAACTTATTGCAGTGAGTTCTTTAAAAATAAACCTGAAGTCAATTATTTATAAAAATGTTATTTGAAATGTATGTTCAATAGAAAAAGGCAGTTCTTGTACAATAATTCTTTCTGATGCGACCGATTTCGAATATTAAATCAGCGGTGAGTGCTTTTTGTGTCATGTTTGGTCCTTTTCCTATGTTATCTTTATTTATGCACAGCAGAATTTTTTTAATAAAATCGCAGATTTTTCGTACAGATTTATTCTGAATCTGTTTCAATTTTTTTTTTATCTATCTTAAACTGCTTTATGATATGCATATGAGATCCCAAAGTTATAAGCAGAAATTGAGGAATTATAGAGGAAACAAGATGAAAAGTCGAATAACGATTCTAAAATGGAAGTATATAATAATATTTCGCAGCCTTTTGTGTCGAAATGCCATTCTAAAATGAAATTATATTATACTATTTTCTTTTTTAAATTTGATAATCTAATGCTATTCAAATTTGCATTTTAATGATATAAAAGCCCTTTCCAACACACTTTTACAAATATGAACAACTCTACACCATTTCTTTCATAAATTTCTTATATTTTTTTGAAAAAATAATATACTTCTAAATTTAAAAACACTAATGATGTTCGTTTCTATGATCAGGAAAGATTCCATATTCAAAATGTACACATTATGAGTTTTGTTTGAACTCAGAAGTATATTACGTATATAATGTAATATAATACGCGATGTATATATTTCCTTTTTTAAGTTTTTTAATGTAATACTAAACAAATTTGCATTATAATGATAAAAGCCGTCTCAAATATATATTTACAACTATAAACAAGCCTACTCTATTTCCTTCGTAAACTTCTTATATTTCTATTCAATGGTTGGAGTATCATAGTTGAGATTTTTTCAACAGAGCGAAAATATGCCGGGACCAGGACTCGAACATGGGTACTTTGGTTTGCCGTACCAACGGTCTCCCTACTGAGCTATCCCGACGATATCCTAGGCTGGCATATTTCACTCTTATTCGTTGGACAAGGCTGCGAACTGCAGCGCTAATTTCATTCATCCGAGCTACAATACTTATTTCTAAATGAAATTATTTCTACCGAGAATATACTTTCCTCTGTTCATTATGACTTCTTATATTTTTACGAAAAAATAATATACTTCTAAATTTAAAAACACTAATGATGTTTGCTTCTATGACCGGGAAGTATTCCAGACTCAAAATATATAGAATATGTTTTTTGTTTAGAACTCATTTGCCGATGCAAAACATAAATACTTTTGGTTATTTACCTGTAAACCTAAGCAAATACAACAGAAAGTAATAAAGAAAATATTGACCTCTTTCTTAGCGAAGAAAATTGCATTTTCGGTTTATATGATATTTATACGTCATAATGAGACACAAAATGAGTTTATCGAATCCGACAAACTATAGAAAAATAAAGATCTTACACAGCTTGAGGAAACTAACTTATTGCAGGGATTTCTGTAAAAATATACCTGAATTGAAAGGTTTATAAAAATGTTATTTGAAATTTATGTTCAGTAGATAAAAATGGTTTTTATTTTAAAATAATTCTTTGTTCAACTGTGAATGGTAAATCACATTAACAATCATTCAAATACTTCGCAAATTATTTTTTCCCATAGACCATTGTGTAATGAGATACTTTTGGGTATTTCTGTAAACGATTTAAAACCGCTACGCACTCCATTTTCAACGGAGAACATGGCAAAGTAAACCTCAATAACATATATCAATTATGGTAATCGCGTGTATATTTACAAGAGTTAGAGCACGGACAAACGACAGACAGACAGACAAACCGAATTCATAAATACTTTTAAACTTTGTTGAAAGTTTTAAAAATGGGAAAAAATCGAGTAAACTGGTAGTTGCTCAGATATTTTATAACATTTTCTTATCAATGTGCAAAAAATAGCTATTCTAAAAGGAAGAATATATCAAAATATTACGGTTTTTATATTTTGAAATATAATGTTATGTAAATTTAGATTGTAATTAATATAAAAGCGTTCCACAATTATAGTCCTGCAAAAATAAATTGACTGCTTTAGTCCCTAGAACTTTTTTTTTTATTTTATTACAAAAAATATATTATATTTCTAAATTTAAAATGACTAAAAAAGTTTTTTCTACGAATTTGAGCTATTCTAGATTTATAGAGAAATTTATTATGAGTTTTGTTTAGAACTCATTTGCTGATGCAAAACATAAATATTTTTGGTTCTTTACCAGCAAACCTAAATAAAAATAATAAAATGTAATACAAAAAATATTGCCTTCTTTCTTAGCGAAGAAAATTGCATCTTCTGTTTGTATGATGTTTATATATTATAATGGGATACAAAATAAGTTTATCGAATCGGATGAACTATAGAAAGAAATTATTCTTATATAGCTCAAGGGACCTTATTGCAGTGATTTCCTTAAAAATGATCCTGAAGTCAATTATTTATAAAAATGTTATTTGAAGTATAAATCCAATAGAAAAATGCGGTTCTTATATAATACTTTTTTTTCTCCGACCATTAATATTAAATGAGGTAGACTTCATTATTTTTTCTATCAAATTTGAAAATATTTTATCATGCTTATTTTTTGTTTGTTCAATGGAATCATCATTAGTAAAATATTTATATATAAAAATCTAATACGTTATCAATAAAAAAGTTTTCAAAATTATATTAATTTTTTCCTATGTTTTTCTTTACTCATTTTCTTGTATCATTTCAATAGCAGTTTCATTTGGAATCATTTCCAACTTGTAATTCTCAGTTCTACTCTTCATCCTAAAATTTTATTTGATACATAGATTAGTATTGATTAAAAATTAGGTGTTTGACGATTCATAATATGAAATTCTGCAATCAGTCTTTTTTTTATACAAGTAAATACCGATTATGAAAAACATGTATGAAAATTATAACAAGGAGTCACAACTTGTCGGTGTACGAGGTGTGACTGAGATGCAGTAATGAGTCTGGTTTCAATTGATAAATTATTGTATTGTTACTAAATTACAGAAATGGCTTTGTATATTGCACTTTTGTATCTTTAAAAATTGAATTCAAATGAATACGTTTAAGATTGTAGAATTATAGCCTGTCTCCAACATTTTTCTGTATTGAAAGACTATATGGCAATTTACAGTTTATAAATGTTAGATATATATGGTATCAACAAACTGGAAAATTGGTAAAATATTGCTCAAGCAAGGCGTTTTAAATAGCCACCAGACAAAGTCACATCCAATAAATTCTGACTAACGAATCAGTTATCTGGTAAGAATTGATATTCTAAATATTCTCTCTTCAGAATAATAGCCACTTAACACTTGTATGCCTCCTGTAACCTTTAAATGTTAAGGATGATCGGATTTTTTGTTTAATTACAAAAAGTTGTGGTTAAAAAAATTACGGATAGATGGCGCTGGAATCCACAATATGAAGCAGATGTATGCAAATTAGGCTTATAGCAAAATACCTATTTCAGCGAAGCGTCTGAAAAGCTTCAGTATCCCAGTATTTGTTTCATTGCTCTTTTGCAAAGGGCAATGAAAATTCATCCCAAGCAAACTGCTTTATAATGATTTGAACCTACTTGAAGCAAAGTAGCTTCTACACTTTGTTACATGCTTTCTTTTAACTTACATTTCTGTATGTATGTGGCAGTAAAATATTTTTACTCATTTTTTACCCACTTCCTGTTGACATAGAGCTTTGAAATTTGGAATATATATGTAATCCTGAGGGAAATAGATTTCGACAGTGACTTTTTAAAATTCAGTCCCCCCCAAAAAAGGGGGGGGGTCAACGTCAGCTCAAAACTTGCATTTTCCCCATAGAAATACTATTGCGATTGTTTAATATTAATTGAAATAAAGTAGATTTATTGTTCCCACATTCATCCATTTTAACCACATCCCGCATCATTATGACGTCAGCATTGCTGTGAATTTTAATGAAAGCATGCTTTTAGATTTTACATTTAAGTTTTGACTTTAACTTAACTTTCTTTCGCTTGTATGTACACTCATACTTTTGAATGGGTGGTTCTATTTTTATAACTCTTTTTTGTTGGAATATGTTCGTTTCGGTGATGAGGCCGTATAAACATCATCTGGATCCAAAAATGTCATGCTAGTTCTCCTGACTCTTTTTTTAAGCTCTAATTTTCTTTTAAAAGGGCAATTTTTGAATATGTTTTTCTACTACACGGCAGTACTTTCAGTTTAAAATATAGTCGTTATATCGTGTATATATCTTTGTGGAAAGAGCGTAAAATATATTAGTATAGGATCGCCTACAGCGCATCATTGAGCGACGTTGGCAATAATGCTGTTTGACTTGAATATGGACAACAATAAAGTAATTGTCACAAAAACGCTAAATCACTCTACCTAAGATACGCGAACTCTCATACAACTGTTAAATAAAAAATAGGCATTTTTTACATGAATGTTTTGGCACAAATGTTAGCTAAAATTAAGAAATGATTCCTTGATGTCGGTTTGATATTTTGTATAAAATTTGCTTGTTTGAACCAATTTTTCATAACAACTGAATTAACTAAAACTTATATCCACCAATATTATTTATCTTAATCCCAACCGTTACCAAATTACATGTTTTTAAACGCATTATCTACATCTGCAGCATGTTTCATAAAGAATTCCTTAATTCTGAAATGATGATAATAAAGAAAATTAAATAAATGAACAGATGTTATCGGTTGGAAAAGTTTAAAAAAAATTATTGCGCATCCAAGAATTGGTTAACACTGGTTTATTGGTTAATTGGTTAGTTTGTTAACACATCCTTGACCCGTCATAAGTATACCCGTGTTCGTATAACGAAATGAAATTGTCTTAGAGTGTGTTCTGAATCTATTTGTTTCGACTGTATATATTTTTTTTTCACTCAAAGTTGGTAAGTTATTAACAGAAAAATATGTTTTTATATTATATACCGGTGCGCCAAAAGTTCGTTAAAACTTTTTAAAAAATAATTAAAAAGAAACAAATGATATTAAAAAATTGCGGTTTGCAGGAAAGGGATTATAAAGAGATCGGATTTTTTTTTAATAACAAAAAAGTTGTGGTTAAAAAAATTACCAATAGATAGCGCTGCAATGCATAATATGAAGCAGATGTATGCAAATGAGGATTATAGTAAAATACCCATTTCAGCGAAACGTCTGAAAAGCTTGAGTGTCCCGGCACAAGAAACATGTCTTTTCCCGACTTCAAGCATTTTTACATGCAGAATTTTCGCAATGCGCCAGTTGCCGGGTCCCCGTTCTTGTAACTGAGTTCAACAAACAACGCTTGATCTGGTAACGATAGCATACTGCTAGCATCGAATGAAAAATCAGTGAGCATTGGGGTGTTTTATTGATAGCCTCATTTGCCTAAATCTGCTTCATATTATGCATGCAGCGCCATCTGCCGGTAATTTTTTAACCTATTTTTTTTATTAAAAAAAATTCGAAATACCTCTAATCTCATTTCTGCAAACCGCAATTTTTTAGCATAATTTGTTTCTTTTTAATGATTTTTTTTTATTTTTATGGTATATTTTTAAAGCATTTTAAATGCAAATACTCTAAAGTATTTCCTGATGCATAAACTTTAAAATTTGATCTAAGCAACTGATGCATGGCAAATGTCAAGAAAAGAATTTATCTTCTATTGCTTCAAAAAATGGATTTCATATTAAATTGCCGGTCACAACAATATGTTCAATGTGTTCAAAGATCGCAACAATGTGTCAATAGATATTTCATTAAAAATTCCAGAACTACAATGACTTCACACTTACGCTGTGTAAAGAAATATTTTTATTTCCACTATTTCTTAATATTGTTTTTCGTCTTATTTAATTGCATAAATTAGAACAGAAACTATTCAGAAATAGCGGTACTAAAATGCATTCGTGTACATCTCGTATAAGTGCGAAGTCTTTGTATTTGTATATATATTTTTTTTTCAATTAAAAAGTATTTGTAAGCAAATGACGAAGAAAAAAAATTATAAAACTAATAATTATAAATGTTACAGCATTTATATTCTGCTATTTATATATATTTTTTACAATATATTCCGTCTTTGATGAAATTATTCTGCTTTATTAAAACTATCTAGAATAATACATAGTGTGGCAAAGAATGCATGAAGTGAAATTTTTAATGATGATTAAAAAATTGTATTCAGTTTTATGTACAATAACATTTTAAAGTTGTTCAATAGGCATATTAAACTTACTAAGCTATCTTTTTTTTAAATATTTTTCTGAAAACAATCAACATGGTGTTGCTTTAGGCAATATTTTATCTTTAAACACACATAGGTGAAATGGTCATGTAAGTCTTCCTTTAACGTGAAAAATTGATAGTAAATCACCCACATTAAATATTTTAACCTACAATACACGTAATAAAATGTTAATGCTACACAGATATAAGAGTGCTAAGTACCATAAATATAACCTGAGAGGCATCTTAGTCTGATAGATATGTTTTCTGTCCCTTAAAGCGATTGCCCTTTTACATTAATTTTTATCTTTGAATAAATAAAGATGAAACGCTTGTAAAAATTCTCTTTTAACGTGAAAAATTGAGAAAAGAATCGTCACATCATGTATATTACCTGAAAAGACGTAATAAAAGGTTAATGATGTTATAGCATTAATGTTTCCATAAATATCCTGAAACATAGCTTCATCTGATACATAAAATAAGTTCTATTTCTTGAATCTCTCTCTTGGAAAGTTGTCTATTCCCATGAATGAGCATACTTGGGTTGCTTAAAAAATATAAAATACCTACAGCTATCTTATTTATACGCAGTACTTATACAGTAAAATATAAATGAACTATCATGAACATATATATTTAATAGCGTTGTGCTTTTAAAATAGATTTAAAATAAATTTTAATGAGTCTTTACTTTTAGAGCAATTTAGAAAGCTCTTTTAAAATTAGCATTGTATGTGGTGAGCATTTTTGAACGCAGTTAGATAAAAGTGCTCAAATATCCAGTATGAAGGTTGTACTTTAGATATACTTTATAAATGCAGCAAATTGTCCAGACATTTGACGGTTTTTAAAGATAATGGTTACTTGACCATAAAGCGTATCTGACCAATATTATTGACCACATGGTGGTCAAAATACAGTTACATTACAGTCATGTAACCGTTTCCTATAAAAATGGTCAAATGTCTGGACAGTTTGCTGAAAAATTCTAACAGTGTGCATTTATAAATACCTAAAATTCATCTAAAGTTATTGCAATATTTATCCGTTTCTATCACATTTCCTTTTGGAAATAAGCATATTTATAAGGATTATTTGATCAACATTGCAATAATTTAAATTATATTTTTAACTTCTGTAAGTATACATAATTTAATTGCATTTAAATTATTGTTTAGTAATACATGTCTATATGCATAATAAATGCAATATAGTATTCACTATATATATATATATATATAGTAAATACTATATTGCATTTATTATGCATATAGATATAACAATAAGCAGGGAATAAAATTTATATAAAATAATCTGCTCGCAATCTGATTTTAATGGGAATATTTGATTATAAGAGTAAGAAGGGAATATGATTATGGTAATAAATATTTAGCAGTAGAGCGAGTAGATTCAATTCAGACTATCCAAAATAAGTTGAATTTTAAGAATGACTGAGAGGAGGATTAAAACGTGTTCTCAAAACGTGTTAAATTTTCACTCATTTAATACGGCTCCAAATGTTATCACCGTTCGTTATACAAGAACGTAAAAAATTAGCTGTAGAATTTAATATAAGTCAAAATGGTATTTCGTGGATACCAATATTGATTTATTTGAAGTAGCTCAACTTCTTACTAAATAGGCGAAAACTCACAATAAATGGTTCTATCAAAACTACTAATAAAACTTTTTAGTCAGAAACCCCACTTGGAAACCACAAATGGCGTTAATTGCTCGGGATAACTAGTTGACCCAGAGACGAGATGCGTTCAAAATCCACTGAAAACATGTACTACCGCACTACATATATACTTGTGACAGGTCGACTACTCTCATCACGTGAGTAGGCGATGTTGTGAATGCGATCGTAATTTTTGTCCACATATGCGTAAAAGTTTATCAATGCTCTCTTTTCTCTAACATTCGATTGATGTGTGAATCTCGGAAATTGTGAGTTGCTGTTTTCCTTCGATATTTATGCAAAATATTGTAGCTGGTCAATCGATACTGTGGATATATAAGCTGTGAGTTTTCGTTTAGAATCAGTACTGAGGGCGGTACTTAGAATCAGTACTTAGAGCGGTACTTGGAAGTAGTACTAAGGAGCTAAGATTAAGCTGCATAGCTTTACTGAAAGCTGCATAGCTTTACTGAAAGCTGCATAGCTTTACTGAAAGCTGCATAGCTTTAGCGCCTGTTGAACTGGTGTAAGCCTGTATCAGAGCTCAGCGGATTTAAACGTGAAATTGTCTTATCTCGAATTGCATCCTGACTCTCCGCTGTCGACGGCCTGCGAATGATATTTTCCCTTATAGATTCTATTTTAATTATTGGATAGTCTTCATTTTTATGCCACTTCAAGTCGAAGGCTAAATTATTTTTTTAAGTTAGGTAATACGAGTAGTTCTCGCTCAACCTCCCTGCCCAATTAGACTGAATAAACTGGTTTTAATTTAAAACTTAACTTTTGCTTTCTCTTTGCTCTACCGAACGGCCTGGTACAGCATTATGGCCGTTACATAGTTACCGACAGTTTTTCCGGAAATACTTTTCCAAAATTAAAGAATGATATAAATGACATAAATACACGCACAAATGTAAGAGATTTAGGACACAGTGATTGCACGCAAAAACTCAAATCTCACTCCTCTACTAGAGCACCCTTATAAGAGAGTAGCTAGACACACTGCCACAAGTGTCACATTTCTTCTTTCAGGTAGTATAGTAATCAATACATGGCTTATGATTTTAACCATGCTGATTTATAGGTTTAACTTAATTAGATACATATTAACACGGGGTATATGGAAATATGATACTAATTCACAATTTTTGTTTTACAATATAATAATTGTCAAAATAAATTTTGAAGTAGAATTCAATATTTATTTTGATTTATTTTGATTGTATAAATGAGAGTTTAGTCTTGCATCTGTCAAATGTGTAGCGTATATAAAGGAATTTATAAGCATTTCAGTCGCGCAGAAAGAAAGACAGAACAAGTAGGGAAAATCCTTCTATGAAAATATGAACTCCGTTACTCAAGTTTAATGGGAAGAATATTTTAGATCTTTAAAAGTTTAAATCCAGTTTGTGTGTAGAATAAAATTAAGAATAAAAGCACTTCTCAAAACTACAAATTTATATGTTTATTCGGATATAAAACTGCCTATTTCAAAATTCATAGTTGATATATCTCTCTAAAGGAAAATTTCATGATAAAATAATCCAACTCGTTAAATTCAATACTTATATCTATGTTATGTGAAAAATTACTTCAAATATCTTTTTACATGTCATAGCACAAACATATAATACATGTGCGTATTGTTATTTGATAAGAATATATTTTGCACAGAAATCAAAAGCAGTACAAATTAGTTAACTAAATCTGATATAAAAAATAATTAAAAATTAAAATGTTACAAACATATAAATTAATTTAAAGTTAATTTAAATTTAAAATAACGAATTTAATAAATATTAAAGTTATCGTCTAAAATTTCTTTATCTTACGTGAATACATATATGAAAGCCGACGTAGGAAACTTTATATACGGGCCGAAGTTGATTCTTGCGCCTCCGAAATACACCATCTTGTTTTGGAACAAAAATAAATAAAAATGTTTAGTTTAAGTAAAATTAATTTTCTGATATTCTTCCTGAAGTACCACTTTTTCCTGCTCTCTCCTATCGCTTAAATGAATTCAAAGCTACAATAAAATCCATCTAAACCATTATCATTACTTTCAGATTGTCTCCAATATTTTATTACTTGTCTAAATATTTCGAACACAGAAGACGATCAGAAATAAAATATGTTTGAAAATAAGTCCATATATTTTCTTTCATTTTATTTAGAGAAGTACAATAGTTGACTCTTTTCTGAAATTTGAAAACTTCAGAAACCATTTCTGAATAAAAGTTACCGACATCAGAATAACAAATAAAGTAACTGTTTTCTGAATTACGTTTGACAACGAAATACGTAAATTTCCCCAATAAAATTCAGTCTTACCATAAATGCTAAACATTTCAATTAAATTAAAAGAGCTTTCGAATGGAGCATATTTATGTATAATGTCTGAAGTCACGAAAGAAGCTGTCTATGAATACATCTATAAATAAGAGGAAATACTAATTATCACCGGAATACAGAATTCAGCGGAACCATAAATTGAATATTTCCAACAGTAACTTGCTTAGATAATTGAACGAAATACCATTCAAAGTCAATTAAAACTAAATAAATCTTACTAGAACACAACAGAAAAGTAATTTTCTGATAAATTACATACTTTGTGTTGAGGCAGTAAATGCATAATTTAAATTCGGAAATGCTAGTGAAATATTAATCGAGCCAATTAACGATGTTCGCGCTAATTTTCATAACTAGTTGCTGTGACGCAGGAAATGTGCTCTAAAAGTCATTAGTAAATTATAAATAAACATGGAATAAATGCTTCCGAATGAAAGATAAGTTATTAAAGGTCTTCTTACGTAACATACTAAATGTAATTTTTCATCAAAAGCAGAAGCTTGCAAATAATTTAATAGGAAATTAAAAGTAAAAATTATTGATATGAAACCGCTGATACATCGTTACGTTTGATAATTTAATTACACTCAGGTGAAGGAATGTAGTACGCTCTACGCTTGTGAAATCGTGTGAGTGACTGAGTTTTATTAAAATTCATTTAACATATTTTAAAAATCAATTTTTAATATTGTTAACTTATACTTTTTAAAAGGAAATACGATCGAAATTGACAGGTATGTTTTATGCAAATAATGCGAGCCTATAAGGTAAGCCATTGTTTATAGAACGTACCAAAACTTTGATTACGGATTGGAACACGTAAAGCCTAGTTGTCTATTGGGTAGTTTTTATTACAAAAATTTAAAAGATACCTATTGCATCCGTTCGGAAGAAAGCAATTCCTGAAAATTTAGGTATATTTTCACCGATCATGACCACCAGAACCCAAATCCACCCTTCGTTCAAATGTTGATATATATATATATATATATATATATGATCTATGTCAAACGATAGCACTCGTATTTATAAACCAATTTGCATGTAACTAACAGTGTATATTAGGCTCACAAATATCTGGATCGAGTTCGTTGTCCAGCTTGGTCCGCCATCTTGTTTCAACATGGCGTCTACGGAAAGATTTAAAACTAAAATATATATACAAACAATCAGAAAAGCAAATTTACCTTTTGTTTAAGTGTTAGGCTTTGATACAAGGATTCCAGAGCATTTTTTGTTTTGCTTCTATCTAAAAAAATGGCTGAGATATAAATGTTTGAAGTTCTAGGGTAGCTCAATTTTAAAACAAGACAGCAGACTACAGAAAATGAGGGAACAATTTTTGAATTTTATTGAACGTGATTTATCGCAAATTGTTATCTTTCATTGCTGTAATCATTTTCCCAAACATACGCATAAAACTATATATTCATATCCGTTAGTGTCAAATTCTTGTCAGGCTTGGCGGCACTTCGCGAAATGTTGAAAAATTTGGCGGCCAAAAATAAGTCTCCATAAATGAAGCCAACTTGGTTATAACTGACTCCCTGTCACTACCTGACAGAGCTTAATCTAACTATCTCAGAAGAAAAAAACCCAAGCACTCCTATTTGGAAAGAACCTCCTTAATAATCGAAAGCCAATTTTCAAAATAAAAAAAAAATCTATAAAAAATGTTAAAAATCTACAATATTTAGGAATTACACTAGACCAAAAATTAAAATTTCAATCGCACCTAAGTATTTTAAAACCTAAGATCGCCCAATTTGTTTTGGGCTTTAAAAGTTTCCACAATTACAACAGGGGAATCAGTCCCTTCCTCAAGAATATCTGGTATCAAACAGTTATTGAAAGGCAGATTCTTTATGGCTCCGAATTCTGGTATCCAAACTTGAATTGCCACGGCATCAGAATCTTTAGATCAATTCAGAGAATAGCATTGTTAAATATCATAAGAACTTACCGAAGTATTTCAAATGACGCATTAAATATTTTAACTGAAGTGCCTCCAATTACCATCAAAATACCAAACGAATTCTAAGTCTATGAGATAAAGCAAGGAAACAGATTACTTAACATCAACAGTACAATAATACACAATAATCTTATGCAACGGGCAGCAACTTATAAATTTCCAGAATATTATAAGTTGAAAAATATAGAAATTATAGATAACCTGACAGAAAACATAATATTGGAAAATCATTTACAAATTTTTACAGATGGATCATCTATGGGAAATGGAGTGGCAAGTGCATATACAGTCTCACTTAATAATAACTTCATCCATGATCATGCAGTAAGACTACACCCAATTTTACCAAGCCGAATTATATGTGATCCAGGAAGCAATAGTTTGGTTAACACAATCACAATTTACATCAGCCCTTATTTTGACAGATAGTCGCTCATCCTTAGATGCACTCAAGATAATTTTGCCTCGAAACTCCATAATTTTAAATATCTACAATAGTTTACTACAAAAACCCAATAAATTCATCAAAATAGCGTGGATTAGAGCACATGTAGGCACCACTGGTAACGAGCGAGCAGACCTTCTCGCAAAAAATGCAATTACAGAAGACCATTATGATGACATCTCTGTCTTACCATTTCAAGAATCCATTCTAAAGAGTTATTTTAAAAACAAAATCATCACAGATTGGCAAAATGATTGGACCAACTCAACGAAAGGAAGAGAAACGTATAAAATTCTTAATAAGGTAAATGTTAAATTTTTATGTGTTCAGAAATCAGCAGCATATTATCTTAGCGGCCATGGAAGCTTCCCAAGCTTTTTATATAAAATTGGTAAAAGAACCACGGATAGATGTCCTTCTGACAAAAACCCTGGAACTCCTATACACTACATCTTCGGTAACTGCCCTCTTATGGAATACCATTTTAACTTCAATAAAAAAAAAAATTAAAGAGAAACCTACAACGTGTGCTATTAGACGCTTCCAATTACGAAAAGTTAGATAAAAACTATAATGTCCTAAATAAAAACTTTTCATATATCAAAGAATTATTAAAACCTATATAAAATTCTAGATCTATAGATTTTAAAAACTATGTTTTAAAAGACTTAATAGACTAGTGCATAATACAATTGAAAATTTTAAGTACAATATTATTATTGTAAATATTTATCTTTAATATTATGTAATCTTATCAGTATATTCATATAGAACTTATATACATGTTATAACTTTGGGCTCACCCAGCAATAAGCAATATTGGGTAGCTCGTGTGATTGTTTTTATTTTTTATTTATTTATTTATTTATTTATTTATTTTTTAACTTGCTGGGGACTCCGGGTCTTTGGGCACTGGGGTTCCTGGTAGACATGGGTTTCCCCCTCGTGGACTCATAGGTCCTATGCCGAGAGGTTGGCTGTCCACGAGTGGGAGGTTTCTGTTTCTGTTTCTGTCACTACCTGAGCCTGCACGGTGATGCCTGTTTTCGGCGATTTCCTGTCAGTTGCGTCACTTCTGCTCTTCTGGTTACACTTCCTTTGCCATTTTGGTCAGATTACAGCCAGTACTCGGGGCTATAGCCGAGCGTGGTTCTTTTTGAACCCTTTTAACAGTTTTTTTGTTTTTTATCTTTTTGTTGTTTCCAACCTTACACTGATGAAGAGGATCTTTGTTCCTTGAAACGGTTGTGTGTGTTTTAAAGTTTTGTCATTTGTATGCTTCAACGTTGTTTTTAGTTTTTTTGTATTTATAACTGGCTAATTTGGCAAATTTCATATTACAAATCAGTATTAACGAATCTTCTGTAATCGTGTTCTTTGCATTTTAGCTTGCTTTTTTCGAGTAACATTAATTAAAATTTTAAAACGAAGATGTGAGATAGCTACCTTTTCCTACCGGTACAGCCGGTAAAACTTTTTTTTTTTAATTTTATTCCTGCTACTTTATGGAAAATAATCTCTGCTATGCACCTATACTAAGATATTTTAAACAGACATCTACCAGAAAGATTTTTTTTTGTAAATTGTCGTACAATCGAATATAAAAATAGTTGCCAGCACTAGCTGGTAATCAAAAGGGATAAAGCACAGTTTTGGTCTAAGAAAGCGAGATTGGAAATTTTTCCAGAGAGGTATTGCTAAACTGAATAATTGATTGAAATAATACATTTTACAAAATATGTTGACATAGTTTTAGGATCGATTCAAGATTTTTTCAAAACGTTCAACGTCTTTAATATTAAATACAATAATAATTATTGTTGTTAGTAATTACATCAAGGTGGACTCTAAGCTATATAAATTGCGTCCCAAAGTAGTATCATTATGTCAGTTCCTTTAACATTCTATTCAATAACGTATTACTAGAGTAAATTTCCCAAATATAAAGGACATCCTAGTGGATTATAAATAAGCATGCAATAAATGTTTCCGAAAGAAAGAGAAATTACAGCAGGTGTTACCATGTAACATACGAAACATAATACTTTATCGAATGCAGAAGCTAGCAAATAATTTAATAGGAGATAAAAATTAAAAATTATTTAAATTAAATCATTTGTATGCCTGTTTGATGAATTTAATTATCCTGAGCTTGCAAAATATTAAATTATGTAAAGGGTGTATTTATTATTTACATCACACTTCAAGAAAGGAAGACCTATTCTAGAAGTGGGGGCATGATGAAACGGGATAAGAAAAGCTAATTAACATGATGCAAATTTACAAACAAGATACAATTCGATACCAAACAATTAAGTAGACATCGTTTGGAAACAGAAAAGTAAAATTCATTTTTAAAAAAATCGTTTTTTACTCACTAGTATTAGACATCTTTCCTGTTTCTTTGCATCTACCGTTACACATGGCACTATGAACAGAAAAATCAGAAATAAATTATTGACTTTATTATAACTAGCGAAAGTTCCTCGGTCGCTAGACAATGTTGGAAGATTTGTTGGAAGATTTTGTGAAGAAGTTCGTAATTACAACGGGAAAGGTTTGATTGAAATTTGTGAACAATCAGACCTTAAGAAGCTACTTCACTCAGGCGAAAACACTCGCTCTCTGATGTTAATCCTATGGCGGAAATAATTTACGATATCTCGTTCGCATTTCAATATTTTTTAATGATTTTTTTTTCATTCGATAGTTGAGGTCAATCTCTGTGAACGCTCTTTTTTACTTTTTCGATGTTGATTACAAGTTTTTTTTACTACAAAAGAGCGTGCATAAAGATTGACCTCATCTATCCAATGAAAAAAAAAATCGTTTAAAAATATTGAAATGCGAACGAGATATTGTAAATTAATTCCCCCATAGGATTAACATTAGCGAGCGGGTGTTTTCGCCTGAGTGAAGTAGCCTCTTAAGATACAGAATACGATTTCTCTACATAAGGACATCTAACGTTACAGATGACACTATGAAAAGAAAAATCAGAAATCGATTATTGACTTGCTTATAACTAGACAAAGTACATTAGCCACAGTTAAGGATGCTTGAGCAAATCGAGGAAAAGACTTTGGAACAGACTATTATTAAGTCAAAGCAAACATTGGGTGGAATTTGTTAAAGAAAAAGGCAAAAACATCTAGTACAAACAGATATGAAACACTATAAATATGTATATATTTTAAATACATCCATCACTATATTTATTAACTTACTCGCGAACGATCAAGTCTCATAGATTAAGACACCATGTATACCGAGTGTTCCGAAAAGAAGGGACCCTTTATAAAATTAAATAATTTGAAAACGGTTAACGATAGAAAATCCCCGTCTGTTGCATCTTTATTAGAAAAGCCATACATTTTTAACCATACGACTTTGACATTAGTTTAAAATTTCGCCAAACCTGAAAAAACTAAATGACAATATTTTTTTTAATATTTGCCATTTGCAGCAAAAATATAACATAGTCTCCTAAAAAAACTAGTCGATGAAAAATTTACACTAAAGGATAAAAGAGAAAATTATCATTAATTGTTTTCTTAAATTTAAAATTAGCGATGACGTCAAAATAAATAGATAAATAAAAGAGTTAATGCAGAATTTTCGCTGTTATGTTTATCTGATTATATTCATTTTAATTATACATAAACATTTTACTTATGGCAAAAGTTTTTTATTTTACTTGAATTGTTTTTAATTATAGATAATGCTAGCCTTCACATAAAATGAAACTGATAATTGATCTCTCGGTTATTTGGGGATTTCAAATTATCTGACTTATGGTTTGAATCACAGATAATCAAAAATGTACTGTTTTACACGGTTCCAATGCATCCTTTATTTTGAATACCACTATTTCTGAGTAGTAATCTTCCCTTTATTTAATTGCAGAATTTTTGTTATTCAATCCGAATATTAATATTCGGATATCATTCCAGTGTTTTCTTAACACATTAATTCAAACAATCTTACATGTGAAACTGACTGCAAAGATTTTGATCAATATATAAAAAATTACAGCCAATAGCAGTAACTGGAGATTTTTTTTGTTTTTTTTTCTCATTACTTCCATGTAAATGTATATTTTTAAAAGTAAATTTAGTTCAGAATGACGTACATCTAAAAGTCAAACTCAACTTATGTAAAACTATAAGCGCAATATATTTAACTAACCAGTGCACCCGTGCCCTTTGCACTGCAGTCTAATATTTTTTAGCAATATCTAATACTTTTTAGATGCAGGTTTAAACGTAGAAAGGAAAATTAAGGATAAAAATATCTGGAAAAAGCATTAGTCAAGCCAGAATATCATCTCATTTAAGTTTCCATCAAAGTTTCAGTAAAAACTGATCGAAGATAGTAAAAGACATGCGCGAGGAAAAAATAATAAGAACAATCTATTTTAACTGCGTTAGAGGATGACGTCATCTGCTTCCATAAAAACACTGGACAAAGGAAAATAAATTGCATATATATAAAATACAATTTAATACAATATAACGAAGCATACATTTTAGGCTACACGTGAAATACCACTACTTTGATCGATCGATAGTATCTTTTTCTTCTAAACATTTGAATTTGAACCCATGCGGAGGCATCTCACTTTTTATTTTTTGTACCTTTTTTTTATATAATCATTGTTGAGCACGATATAATGCAGTACTTTTTGTGGCAACACTGATCTGAGATTCTTTCATTTCATTTATGAAAACAATGCTTATTTAATTTTTAACTAACTGCAATTTTTAATCAAAAAAGATGTTTTAACAAAATGTTAGTGAACTACGCCAGAAGCCGGTTCAAAAACGTTTCGAATGATACCTCATTCATTATTGTACGTTTTGTAAATGCATAGAAAAAAGGGATGTTGGCAACAGAAATAATATATATGATCCCGAATTTCGAAATGCCAAGAAAAACGCATACTTTACATCTCTCAAGATTTTAATATATATAAAAACTTTTGCCAATTTCTTATGTTTTCCCTGGTCAGTTGAATAATTTCCATTAAAATATTTTAATTAATATATACTTAATTTCACTAATGTTTAATAAAGGGCACACATTTGTAGCACGTATTTCATGTCAAATGACATAGAACTGCATGATACTTGAAGACTGTATACATTTAAAGGTACTTTTGTGCAATTGATTTGGTTACAAATATTGTTAAAATACCTGCCAATATCTCATGAAATTCAAGTGTGTAGCTACATCGGTATCTATCGTATCTGTAATTATATTAATTAGAGTAAAAGCTGCCTCCTATAAATGGCTTATCAATAGAGAATTCACAAAGGGTTAAGGAGGCACTTTACTCTATTGTAATTTGATAATGCAAATATTGAAGCACGCACAGATATTGCTAGCATTTAACTTTGTTAAACAAGTTTCGTTAAATATGAATACTAAACAGTACTCAGATGTTTGTTAAATAAACTAGACTCATTTTCAATTGCAAATAAAGCCATACAATTTGATTTACTGTAAGTAGAGTACTTAATTAAGCTGTTTAATATTTGATATTCTAAACGAAAATAATTTATTAAGTTTTATGTATTTTTCGACTAATGTTTGTCTCTATGAGCATCGTGGAAAGTAATTTTTTTTTTCAAAAGCACTATTTTAAAAACCTAAAGGTTGTTCTGAGAAATTATGAAGTATAGCAGGTTTAAAATTTTTTATATTGTCAAATCGGGCATGACAGTTACGGATTTCATCAAACTTGTCCCACTTTAAGTAAATTATAAAAAGAAGAAGAAAATGCCTGTATCATAATTTCACCTTCAGACACAACCGTTTCTTTTTAATAATCAATTGTTGAGCTGATTTAAACTCCAATTTCCCCGCTTACAAACAAAAAGAAGGGTTACAATTGACGTTGCACAAGTTACAAGAAAAAACAATTATTAACTACTATTTATTACTCTTTCGTTGGCGCAACTATTTCGCCAAATTATTGCAGTGGACACTGTTTTCTGAAATTATTTGATTGAAACTCCATTTCAAGAATCTATAGGTATATATTATTTACATATATTCTTGTTATTAAATTGATTATTATGTGTTTTTGCTCATGGTTCCAATTCGTCATTTTCTGGATATATTTTGTTGGGTTGGCTATCACCGAGAAATCATGTCACAAAACGCTTATCTTATTAAATCGCTTATGGGTTATCGGAGGAGAAACTGACCATAGAAACAACTTTTTGAGAAAAGCGAGTAAAAAGTTTCGCGTTATCTTGATTCTTATCACGCTCGGTTATGAGGGAATTTCTCCCAAAAATTCGATTCAAATAAAATGTTTGCATAAAAACTGTTGCAAAAAATTATTGAATGAGATAACAAATTAAGAAGAATATCATTGACATAATAATATTGGTACGATTCAGCCTAAAGCGACATGACGCAGAAAAATCTTGCAGTTCTTAAACAGAAGTAAAATCTAATGAAAAACATTTTACATTTCCGAAAGAATTTGTGGCATTGTATCAAATTTGCCCGTGCTATCGAATTTACTGTTTATATAATTTATAGATTTTTATGCACCACATAGTATTCTAAAACTTAATTTTGCTATAAAACGACACTAAAAAATTGCTGCAGTAAAATTACTGCAGCAGAGATTCCAGGCAATGTCCATAAGAAAACGGGTTTTGTCCCTAGATAAACAAGCTTTGTTCTTACATAAACGGTTTTTGCCCGTGAAAACATGAAATTTACGGAAATTGACCGTTTACCTTGAAAAAGGGGCATTTCCCGTAAAATTACGGCAGCAATTCACGGCGAAATATATTTATATTATTTCGTAAAAACATGAAATTTACGGAAATTGACCGTTTACCTTGAAAAAGGGGCATTTCCCGTAAAATTACGGCAGCAATTCATGGAGAAATATATTTATATTATTTTGTGATAACATGTACACGAATTTATATTATACTCATACCAGAAAGTACAGTAATATATTTAAACTTTAAAATCCGTAAAAAGTTTAAAACGCACTTTCATCAGTTTGTAATCATAGGCCCAATGAATTGAAAGACTTTTGAATAGCTTTGTATATAAGCTATAAAATGTGTTTATACCACATGATAAGGTGAAGCTAGGAGAGTCTGCGCACAATTCAAAATAATAACAATAAAAAATCTAAATAATAATTTTTTGCTAAACTATCCATGAATAATTTTTACTTCATTTGTTTTTTATGCATTTCCATTGCTATTTTGTTATTATGTTGTAATTTACTAGAACAGTTGTAATAAAACCAAGAAAGTTATTTTGCGCAATCTGTCCTTACAGGGTTGGTGTGATTTTGCACATGGATAGAAGAGATTGTTACTAATAATAACTGCAATTAAATTGTTAACAATAATTATTACAATTAAATGACATTGTTGTAAGGTTTTTGTGAACAAATATTATTGTATTAGGAGTGAATATTTCAACCTAATGATTAAAGAATCAGAAAAGGGAAATAATATTAAAAAGGATTAAAAAAATTTAATTAAAGAGGAAAAAATAAAGAATCAGAAAAAGCAAGTCCAGATAAGATTACAAAATAACAATAAGTTACTTGATAACACGTTTAACTTAAAATTAGTCCATTTTCATTTTTACTTTCTTTTTATCTAAATTTACCAATAAGCTGCGTAATCTCTCCTAGCATGGAAACTAATGGGAACAATGCGCCATCTCTCCTAAGTAGCAGATGCGCAAATTCTCCAATTTCGGTAGGAGAGATTGCACGGCCTTTTATTTAAACATAGCCGCTACTAAAACGAACCGTTGATGTTCACACTGTTAGTCTAGATTAGTAGCTTATGAGAAATCGTTTAAGTTTAAAATATTTTGTACTAATGACATTGTATAGAAATTCTGACGAATAGCTATGAAAATTCAAGCACTTACTTTGGGAAAACAAAATAAAATAGCAATGTTTTATCTTAGACGCTCAAAACAATAAACGTGAACTTTCAAGTAGACACTCCACTACTGCTGTTGTACAACTACCTGAAGTCGCTGCGCACTCACTCTACTCCTTCCCTCGGAACCTCTATGTACGCAATCTCTCCGACCGCGCCATCTCTCCTGGCTCTATTTTATATTCAATTTTAGTAAAACTTCAAAATACATAACACAACTGAAAACGTACTGCAATTTTCGCTGCGGCAATGTAAGAAAAAAAATTATGAACCATGGAGCATTTTTTAACACTTTCAACATAGTTGAAAAGTGGGTATGAATTCGGTTTGTCTGTCCGTCTGTCCGTCTACCTGTCCGTGCTCTAACTCGCGTAAATATACTCGGGTTGGCATGTAATCGATATATTTTATGGAAGTTTACTATAACGTGTTCGGTATTGAAAAAGAAGTGTGTAGCATTTATACTTAATTTACAGGGGCACTCAAAAGTATTCCGTTACATTATTGTCTATGGGGGAAATCATTTGCGTTGTATTTTAATAGTGTTACACTATTTTAAACATAATGAATTGTATATATAATATTTAGGAGCACTAGAAAAAGTTTACTATAGAATATGTTATGTGTAGCATTAAGAGTATGTTTACAGGAGAGCTCAAAATTATTCCGTTATATTATGGTCTACGAAAAAAAAATCGTTTCCGGCGTATTTCAATGATGTTACTCTTGTTCAAACATAATAAACTTGATATGAATTTCTGAGGTGCACTAAAACATGCTTTCTGTAGAATATGGGGCGCAAAACATTTATCATTACATTTACAGGGTAAAAGTATTCGGTTATATAATGGTCTACACTCTCAGAAAAAACTGTAAATTTATGAGCGTTTGCCCTTCAATTTTCACGGGCAACAATCTTACTTGATGAAAAACTGTCTGATCCACGAAATAAGCGGCCTTATCCCTTAGATACTTAGAAAATTAAGAGCAATCCACATATTCTTACAGTTCTAGCCCATATGTTAGCAAAAATACGGTACGATCCCATACATTGTCCTCCGCTAGGGTGTAACCCTTCATTTTACTCGTGTTTCGAAAATTTTAACCCGCCAAAACTGCGATTCTGTGATGATTATCTAACGTGCTGCGTGCTACGGATTAGTAAGCAAAGTGTTATTGTGTTTTAAAGTGCATTATACCCTGTGCTTTATAATGCTATATTACTTTGCCCCGTAAAATTACGGGCTGCACAGAATGATGGGCATGGATTTTTTTTTTTTTTTTTTACAGGGTATGACTGGAATATCTGCTGCCGGCCTCTGCCCGTAATTTTACTGCAATTTTTTTTACAGTGTACGGGAAAAAGCATTTTGCAACGTATTTTAATTATGTTGCACTATTTCAAACATGATGGAATTGATACACATTACTGAGGTTTACTACAAGATGCTTTCAGTAGAATATAATGTACATCGCATTTATCGTTCATTTACAGGGAGACATAAAAGATTTCAAATACAATATTGTATCCGAATTATTGTCTATTAGGGATGATTTCTGAAAGTGCCTTTTCAGTTATGTTATACATATTTAAGTTTAACTAAAGCAGACTACGTGATGTGTATAAATGCTGTAGATCATATACAGTGTTCACAAAATAATTGGTAAGCATTATTGGGGATGTGTAAAGTTGCTTAAAGATGTTTTTTCATTTGAGTTATGCAAGCTCAACTACATTTAGTAACTTAAAGATGTTAGTAAACTATATATGAAATCAGATGCAGGACCTCACAAAGAACTGTATACATGACCGCCTATGGATGATAATTTTTGGAAGTGTGATTTCAGTAGTTTTAAACGTGTGTTTGCCTGAAATGAATTTAAGCTTAATATGTGGCATATATAAATATATGTAGATAATACACAGGGTTGTACAAAAGAACTCAAATACGTTTTCTCTTATTGGTAGAAATTGCTGAAGGTGGATTTCCAACAGTATTAGGCGTTGTCTTACTAAACTAATTTTAGCATACTATGTTGAATATGTACACATGTATACATCAAATACAGGGCTGCACTAAATAATTAGAGTACTTTTACGGCTATGGGCGGTAATTGCTGAAACCTGGTTTTCAAATGTCTTATGCATTTTCTAAAATGCTTATTTAGATATTTTATTCAATTTTTAAAACAGCGACGTTTTGCTAAAATATTCTGAAAGTGTTCGAAAGTGTTTCATAATCTACGCTCGACGCATTATTTTTTATTCTTGTTGTGGTTGATTTTATTAAGCAATTGAAGAACTTATACCAATTTCATCATGTTAGAAATAGTATAGAATCGTGAAAACATGTTTCAAACATTAACTGCATATAGATAATAATGTAATCAGTATTTTTTGTGTCTACCTACTATTGAACACCATATCTACATGCGTCATTTTTATAGAGAAAATAGTATGGTGTATATCAATAACTCATATAAATTTGGTAATTTTTGAATTAGTGTAACATAATTAAAACGCATTTCAAACAATTACCTGCCATAGATCATAATTTATCCGCATTCTTTTTAATCCTTCAGAGAACTAATTGTAACTACCCAATCCATTTTTATTAGAAAACATGCTAGAGTAAATTTCAATAACATACATCAGATTTGTGATCATCCAAAAATATTTATAAAATTTGGAGCATTGATAGACTGGCAGATGGCAACACAGATGACCCGAAGACATAAACACATTTCCAACTATATTAGGTTGTATTAAAAATTTAACAATAAATATTTTACGTTTACAAAAAGACAATAACTACCAAATACACGACTTTAGAGAGGTAATCGTTAATTTAAAGAACGATAAAAGTTTATAATACAACGAAATTGTTGGAGAACAATGGTTTGTAATTACACGAGAATAAAAGTAAATAGTGGAGAGATGAACTCCGTGCTAATTATAAGAGTCGAGATCAAAATATCTTGCTTATAATTATATTGTTTTGAGTAACATGCGTACTAAAACATAAGAAGGTTTTATAGTTATCAAATGAAAAAGAATAAGGTGCTCTCTTAAAAAAATGCAGCGATTTTAACTCAGACTGAGTAATTTTTCACTCCTTTCCAGTATTAAAAATACACTTATCCTATAGGAGTGAATTTCATCCTTTTTGCGGAGTGGTTATTTCCATTCCTTTTTGATAAGTCATTTTCACTCTTTTTTCGACTAAATTAATAGGCAAAATGTGTGATTTCACTCTTATTTTGAGAAATTACTTTTTTTTTTTTTTTTTTTTTTTTTTTAAACATTATTTAATACAAAAGGAATGATTTTTTTTTTTTTTTTTTTTTTTTTTAACTAGCTTTGTTGTAGGTACTTTTTTCTTTGTCTTAGCTTTGCATTTTAATATGCATAAATGACATAATTGAAGATAAATTTTAGAAGAGATTTCATAATTTTTTTAACATTAGAGATAAAAAAAAAAAAATCTAATTATAGATATATTGACAAGATTTTTTTCCTAAAAAAATATTATAAGATTCGTTGTTTTTACTTTATCTTTCTTATAATAAAATTATTTCTTGTACTTTTACATTGTATATATAATTTAAGCATTACTTAACGTTATTCTTTTAACTATAAAAATAGGAATTTCTTTAATTATTTCTTATATTATTATATATCTTAATAATATATCTTAATAATATAATATATCTTACTCAATAATATAATATATCTTACTCATGGCATAGAAAAATATTTGTCGAACACAGAATCCATAATAATAAAAACATGTTTTTATGCGTTTTAAATTTAGGATATACGTTCTATGTTTGTTAAAATATTTAATCAATACAAGTATTTATTATGTTCAAGTATTTATTATGTATACAAAGGTGCACATCTATACTTTATGTGTTTTAGAATTTACATAATATTATGCAATGTAGTATGAAATACTGAAGCGTGTAGAAATAGCAATCTGAGATAAATGTTGTTAGTGCAGTTAGACTTTTGAATATGCATAACTTATAACACAAAAAATAACAATTCAAAAAATCATATATATACATATTTAAGTTAAAGTTAGTTGTGCCAAAAATTAAATTAACAACATTTTTTATTAATATTTTCTGTCAATTTTTAAAATTATATTTCACATGTCGTACTATTTACATAATAGTATGTAAATTCGAAAACAAATAAATAAAATATAGATGTGCACAATTCACAATATAAAGTTTACTATTCTCAGGGAAATGCGACTATTTTCTAGTTCTTATATAAACGTATATTTATAAATGCTTAAGTGTAAAAGTAATCTTTTAGAGTATATTGGATAAATTAACGGATTCTAATAAATACTTGTACGTACTGGAAATATTTTAAGAAAAATAGAACATATATCCTAGTTAAAAAAATAATGTTTTTAATATCATGAGTTCTGTGTTCCACTAATATTTATCCGTGTCATGAGCAATATATATTAATAAATAGTAATATAAACAGCAAATAATATTTGTTTACATAAAGTAAATCTGAATTAAAGTAATTAGTATACAGTTTTAATACGATAAAACTATATTTTCAAGAGTATTTTATTAATTATAATAAATCACTTTAATTTTTTCAAAATTAATTGTACGAAATCATATGACACCCAGAAAGCATTTTTGAGTGCCTTTTATTTATATTAATAAAACAAAAAACGATAATTAAAGAAACTAATGTTTCATGTTTAATAGTAACAACGTAAAATAATGCCAAAATTATATATACGATGTAAAAATAGAACAAGAAATATCATTATACGAACGATAAACTAAAAATGTACCTTAGGAGAAAAAACTTTTTCTGGTATGGCTAGTGGCCATCTTGCTTTTTTTTCTGGGGGAAATGAAATGTACATTTCTTCTATTCTTTATTATGATTATTCTTGCTTCTGCGGACACGACATGTCTACCCCATTTTTAAATCCATGAAATAAAAATACTAATGAACTTATATGTTTCAGAGTAGCACTAATTTAACAAAACGTAATTTTAACGATGAGCGGTGACAAGGCAATCATGCTTAGTTATGCCTGACAAGACGCCGAATCCCGAAGCCATTCACTTTTCAAACTGGATCCCCCGCCAAACCAAATATCACATGACAGAATTACAACCAATAGGAAAGTTCTCTAATCACTCCTTTTAGACTATTTCCCAAAACCGGAGTATTTTTGCATATAGCTCCAATGCAGATGATTTATCAAACCAGTTATTTTCGGAAAGCGTTCCTTTTTGAGAAAGTCGGTACTCAGAAGGAATGAATATCCCCCCTAAATATTACGTTCTTTTATTGAGTGAATAATTCATTCTTTTGAATTAAGAGTGTGGGTGAACCAAAGGTGGCCAGTGTCCCTTAGGTAGCCTACACCTCAAAAGTAGAATTAATTTAATTTTTAATTTACAAAAAGATGTCACTGCATTGTCAATCATGTGTCTGCCATGCACGTGGGGATTTAAAAGAGATCGTCTGACATGTTATGTAGTGCTTTCACTTTTGAGAAGTAGTCGTTCGAATTTCCCGGTAAGATTATATTTTAATTTACACATGTTTAATGTCTTAGAACTTTTTGGTATGTTACGTTTTCTGAAAGCTTATTCCCTTCTCTTTAACCACATTTACTTCAATACCAAGAAATTTATCAGGTTAATACTTTTAAGTCGTGCAAATGGCGACCATACGCATGTTCTCAAGATGGCCACCTTAGAAAACATATGTGGAAATCAGTATATTAAGGGTGATTTTCAAAATTTCTACATATATATCTGAAAAAAATTATTACCATTTATTGTTAATACCAGAGATCACTAAAAAGAAGTCAGCAACTCCCAGAAGAAAATCCCTGAATTACCGTGCACAAAAAGTTCTTCAAGGTCTTTTCGTGTTATAGAAAAGAAGATTAAGAAGAAAACATCGAAAGATATAAAAAAAAGGATCATCAGAGCATAATATTAAGCAAAATAATTTTCCGAGCATTTTTTTAAATATTTTAAAAGTGATGAACATGGGCCATACATGGGCCACCTTTGGAACACTATTCGCCAAAGGTGGCCATCAAGCTACAATTTTGAAATTGAGTTATAAATGTGGTTAAATTTTACTTTACAAAGAAAAGTATACTTGATATGTGTTAGAGATAAGTGTAAAATTTTACAAACAAAAATTAAGCCACACACACCCAACCAGAAAATTGTAAAAAAAAATCCTCAAAGCTTAACTATGGCCACCTTTGGGTCACCTACCTTACTTAATGAAATATTTATTAGGGATAGTGAGAAAGAGAGAATCACATCATGTAAACAGTTCACACAATTAACATGACACTTTATCAAATGACGTTGATTAATCGTTGATGATGATGAAGTTATGTAATTTATGAATTTAATATTATGCGTTTTCACAGCTCAATGCCAGATAAGACAAGTTTGCAGTATTTAATATAAAGCTAGTCGAGAAGCATTAAGAAAAATGTTTTGTCTTAAAACGATAAAATACTTTTTACTTTATAGTAACTAGGAAGTCAATATGAGAATTAATTTTTGGGAGTCTAAAAATCGTGTAATTATATTGTTCTAATTAACGCATATACTAAAACGGCAGAAAAATAATTGCAAGAATGATTGTGAAAAAATGTTACTGAAGATTTAGAAATAACTCTTGACCGAAGCTGTTGATAATTTGAAACGTTTTCAACATTTATTTTTTATAAAGAAATGTATTTATAAAATTCCATTTACACTAAATTATAATACATATATTAAAGTAGAAAACTGTATTTTATTAGTTTGATATATTAAGAAATGGCGGATTCACAGCCAATGAACGAAAAAAAAATCTTCAAACGGAAGACACAATAACTCTTCATAGATTAAACCTATAACAATGATGCATAAAAGATAATTGTTTTTTTTATTATTTGAAAAGCTAGAGAAATAAGTAAACGTTTTAATAAATGTGCATTTTTATGAATTGGCATCAATTCAAAGTAAAATGTAAATTTTCAACCAAAAATTTCTGGTTGACACAGAGAAGATTGAGACACAGAGAAGTGGGATATCAGTATTTCGAAAAAATTCTGCTTATAACACCAGAAAAATATGTGACTATTAATTTTCAAAAAATATCAAATTTATTTATATAAAATTGATAGAAAAATGTGAGAAAAAGAAGAGAAAGGTATGTTTACCTATTAAAAATCGAATCCTTATTTTACTCAATTCTATCATCATAATAATAATCATTACTCTCTTTCGATTTTATTTCACAACTATTTTCTGATTGACTACTTTACGCACGCCAAATCTTGATAGGCTAGCTTCTAATTTCGGATTGGCTGTTGAAGTGGACAGTAATGCATAGCTTCTTTTTCTGTTTTAAGTGCATTTTTTTGCTTTTTTTATACTTTTTCACATGGCTCCTTTAAGATGTGATGTACAATTACTCATACACAGGGAGTGGAGTGGCTTGCAAGTGGGTATCCCCTTGAAACAATCAACTGTTTCACTGTTTTTATAAAGTTGATGTAGCTAGAGTGTCTATCGATTTTTAAAATGCTGTTCTGAAAAGGAAAAATTAGTTTAAAGTACTCGTTACTATTTATTCGGCAGTGGCGCGCATCCACATCTATAACTCTAAATAAAATTATCTTTTCAGTTTCTATTTCGCTTTGGAACTGAGTGAAAAGTATTACGGCTTGAAATTTTTTTTCGTTCACCTGGAAAAATTACAACTTGTATGATTTCCACTCTGATTGTGTTAAAATAAAGTGTAATTTCTTATCCAACGTTTATTATAGTTTCTTTACCTGTTCATTTTATCGAGCTATTACAAGTAACAGACCAAAACTTTGCCAAAAAGGATGTCTGAGTAAATTGTGTCAGCCAGATATTTCCAGGATAGCTTAGTTGGTAGAGTGTTGAGAGCTTAAGCGAAGGTCCGGGGTTCAAATCCCGACCTGGAAACTTTTTCACTCAATTGGGAATAATACAACTCGCAAGGACCCTCTCATTTTTGTTTTATCCAAAAATTATTTTGATTTACATATTCCACTTAAACGCAAATATATGAGGGGGTCAGGACAAGAAAGTGCCAAGCCACATTTTTGGTGAAATAAATCTAGCACTGTAATCTGTTTCTTAATATTGTAAATTAAAATATCCTACATTATAATTTGTTTCTAATGTCAGTTGGTCGCAGCATATGTCCCAGGTTTCGTTTTTGCCCCAGATGTTTATGCCCCCAATGAAGATAGCTAATTTAAAAAAACGTAATAGTAATATCATTAAAGTAATGCCATATTGTTACTCAGGATATCTCAAATGTTACTAAGACATTCGTGCCAAAACTGTATGTTATATATTTTGATTTGAGTATTTGATAAAATTTTCAAATTGAAATATCTCAGAAGTTCAAAAATGTGGCTTAGCGCTCTTTTGGCCCGACCCCTCATAGGTTTTCTCTTAAAATAATATTGCTCAAATCATAATTGGCATTAGACCAAATTTTGCGTAAAAACTCATGATGTTTTTGTAAAACTGTTAGTGAAACTGCATCTTGCTTAGAAGTTATATAGAGCAGAATTTGAGATGTGCTATGCTAATAATTCACTTGTAAATTTTTATGCCTGAGCAACTTTCTTTGATGATATGACGATAATTTATAATAAACGCTGCCATAAAAATTCATTTATTTTTTTTTCATTACTGTTACTTTATGATTTTTGTTACGTTGTTATGAACAGTGCATCGATAGTGCTATCGAGTCCTCCATCAGGGGTCGAGTTGTCTTTTATTTTTTTTATTTATTTTTTTATTTTATTTATTTTTTTTTGCTGCGAGTCGTGTTCGATTCAGTTTCACTCTAATTGTTTTGTGTTAGGATCAATTTCGGAATGGGTCATGACACTTTTGGGTCAAGATAGAGTTAACCCGATCATTCAACAGAAAAGTATAATATGTTTTCACATTCAAAAACATATTTGAATATGAATGAATATAAATCTTTCATTTCGGATTTCGTGTTGGGTTTGGAATCAAGTGTATCGTATGCAAGTCGGGTTAAATGTTCGCGAAATTTATTTTGTTAGGTTCGGATTTAGTTCCTGGTCACAGAAAATTATTTTCGTGTTTGATTCGGATTTTGGATTCACTTAAAATATAATTTTATGGTTCATATTACTGAACTCGTGCATGAATCTCATTTGAATTTTGTAATCATCTGTCGAGCAAAAATAAATTGAAATTCGACGTTCGTTAAACTTTGCATTCTACACTTTTATGAACCTGACTTCGTTCTTATGCTCAGTACCTTAATTTTTAAAGACGGAACATTTTTTTTTACTACACTATTCACTTTTAAATCCGAATATAGAAAATTATGCGATTCTTTAAACAAATGTATTTTTTTACGTCACAAATTTATACGTACTGTTTTCATATTAAAGACATACTAGATGGAACCCGTCAAAACTTGACGAAAAAAAATACTATAACAATATCAGTAAAATAAGCTTCTTTATTATTTAAGAAGAGGTGCGTATGAAACAGTCTTTCAAATATTATAATTTAAAAGTTTTTTTCCCCAGTGAAATACAGTGCTATTTCCGATGCAAACTCCAAACAAACAACCCATAAACAACTGTGTAATGCAAATCAGTTTGACATTATCGCCATATTCCCCACGGCGAGAAAAAGATTTCATGGACCTATGAAGTATCATACAAATAGTATATTCCTACGTTCATCTCATATTCAGTAAATAAAAGAACATAGTAAATAAAGCACACATCTACCCCCCCCCCTGTGATAATGCAACCGAATGAGCTCCTATGCGCATGTGCATTGTATCTGCCCAAAAGCACCGTCGAAATTCGATGTTAAAAATTTTTTAAATGTTTAAGTTAAAAGTTTTAATATGTCCTCTTTAACCATTTTTCATTACAAATCCATATCTTCTAAAACGCATCCATTATTTTAAGCTAATCAATTTTTATGTAAATATGAAGAACTTTTTTACAGTAATTAATCAATCTGCAGATCAGGGAAATTTTTAATGTTTTCAAGTGTAATTTATTTGTATGGTTTCTTCGGTTCCCTTACATAAACAGGGTGATTATCCATTTTCCATCACAGTTGAGCATATTTTCCCTCTTATACAGTTGACAAATGGATTTTTAAAAAAATTTAAAAATGCAATTCCTAGCATATTCTGATATCTCCTGGAACATATACATCAACGAATTCAACATATCAAATTTATGTTCAACATAACTAAAAATAGTTTTTTTTGGACAGATTTTCGTTTAGCGCCAAAATGCTCTATCTTATGGATAGTCTGATCTTATGATGTATCACTGTTTTTATTATTATTCACTTTTTATGATGGTTAGGGAAATATATTTTCAATTGTGGTAATTTTCACAGGGGCTATTTTACATTATTGAAGCAAACTGGTGGCCATTGATAAGATAGAATTGAAAAACTTTTTTATGCTTGAAAATTATTTTAAAAGTCGTTAATTAAGCGGCAGTTTTCAAATAAACTTCATTCGAAAGCTAATTTTTTTTTCTAATTGATGATGTAAGAGTTGAAATTGTAAAATGTAGTAAAAAATAGTAATTTGTAGTATTTAGAAGTGATGTAAGCGTGATGAAAGCTAAAGCAATAGCACCGTTTGTTGTCACAACAGTTGTACATTTCTAAAAATTGCCACTGTATTTTGGCTGGCGTCCAAAAGTAGAAAATCCATATTTTAACATCGAAAGAGAAATTCACAGTGAAAGAAATAAGACTTTACGCTAATAAGGAACTGTTTAATGAACTTAAAATAAGCCTACCAAACTAATTCCTATAAAATATGTCTTACATTGTTTATTCTAGCTAAAAATACAATCAATATTTCAAGGGGTTTTTTTCTACCATAACACTATTTTTAATAATTTTACATTTCCTTAAATCATTTACTTTTGTGATTTTTTTTTTATTAAAAAGGTGAATTTTCTAACACATAATAAAAAAAAAGTAATTGGTAACATGTAATCAAGGTATGCATTCAAGATGAAGCAATCAATGACGGCTCCAATTCTAATCTTTGTAATTAAGATTTGAAAAATCAGTTAAAATTACGTCATGTTGACGCAATCATATACATTTTTCTCTTTAATTTTATCAATGTTAAAATGCATTTAAAGCTAAGCATAACGTCATCTTCACCGGCGCAAACTTTTCACGCGTACTTTATATACATTTCTTTAATGCTTTAACACCATGTATACAAATAAAAAGTATTTTCTGTATTTAATTGTAATGAAAAAAACGGCATCAACAATGTTATAATGCATAAAGATAAAATAAACCCAATGAACAATATTCCCGTGACGTCACATTAAATATGAATTTTTATTCGCTTATAAAACACGCGGATAAATATTTTTACCGAAATTTAACTTGCAAATTAAAAAATTTGGCCTAAAAGCCACGTTCTTTTAATATTTATTATTTCTCTTTTATCCTCACAACCATAGAGTTCAGATAATAAACTCTGTGACTCGCAACAGTGGGCGTTATCCGATTATGACGTCATTTGCAGAAGTAAAAGTTAAATTTTCGAACAAACGAATGCACGATAACAAATCTGTGTTCAAATATCTTTCATTTAAAAAAAGAATGATGTAATTTGATGCAGTAGTTTGTTCTCACGGATTGTCGAAAGAAAACACTTAGCGTTTTAAATATATAGATACCTACCGAATTAATCATCAGATATTATATACTTTTGCTTGCATAATATTAAATCTACGAAATACACTTATAGAATTATCGATGTCACAGCTAGTTTGATATCACAGCTAATTTACATTCGAAGAGATTAAATAAAAACATGAATACCATATACAAATTATATGCAAACAGGAATTCAATGAGCTACAGCTTTATTGCAGTGGCATGTTGAATGAATGAACTTCAGTAAAGATTAATACTAAATACAGTTAGCTAAAGACCACTTAAGTAAAATTTCATGCTTTTTTTTTTTCACGTATAGTTAAGTTACCAAAAAAGATAATTATTAAGCAAACTTTAAATTTTGTAATTTACACATTGTGCGTGTTATTAGTCAGAGTCATTAAAATAGCAGAATAGCGGAGATGGGAGGAAAAAAAAGAGGGGAAGGTAATTTTGAGTTATATGCGAAGAGTTTAATGGGGGGGGGGGGAGGGGATGTTAAAATTTGAGGGATGAATAACTTAGTGGTTTAAATCTGTGCTTTAAATTTTATTTATCTAAATTTTATTTTCAGAACTCACAAGAAAGGTCTCCATAAGCGCATAGGGGAAAGTGACCTAAAATGATCCCCTTAAGGAAAAAACTTGTGTAAAATGACATAACTGTACTGTTTAAATAGATTTTTGGCCTTTTGCTAGTATGTTTTACACTATATTTTGCATTGTAAACATATTTCAATAATAATTTAAATCCAAATTGAGTTATGAAAAAAATAGATTTTTTAAAATATGTCCAAAGGATCATTTTACCCTCACCAAAAGGGCAAAATGATCCTTCATTTAAAAATAGTTGTAAATTGTTTTTTTATTGGCAAAATAAAGGATATAAAAGTAATTATGACAGTACATAAGTGTGATTCATGCCTAAAAACATACTCCATTAATATATTTCCTGTAAATGCTAAAAGGTGTAAATTAACAACATAAAATAACTTTTATTATGTTGTTTAACATGTTTCGGCTCACTCCGAGCCATTTTCAAAATCAAATGAGATAGTGATGAACAAGTGAACCGAAACATGTCAATCAACCTAATAAAAGTTATTTAATGTTGTTAATTTACACCTTTCAGCATTTAAAAGAAATATATTATTGCAAGGTGTTATAATTTATTATATTGTTATTAAGTAAACCAAGTCATATTTCTGTACATGAAAGACTGTACATCTAAATAAATATGGAAGTTAGGGCTTACCTTATAACAGATATTATAAAACCCAATTTTTCAAAGAATTCGATTCAGACGCGTAATACTGCGATCGCTTGGATACCGCCATTGGTTCTTCTTCACTTATTATAACTAGTTTATGTGTTACCCTGTATATAGCGTGAGCTGTCTGGAAGAAAATATATGTGGATCATTTTGCCCGTTAGGATCATTTTAGGCCACTTTCCCCTACTCAGAAAATTTTCAAAAAATTACATAATATTCTGGTCATGATGATATATATGTTTATAAAAGAATTTCCTGTGGAACATCGATACAGCATTCGTAAAAAAATGATGAAATTTTCGTTTTTTTGGCGACTTACTGTCGGTTGGCGACGCAATGAAATAAAAAAAAAAATCACTTTTATGATTAGTACTCTCTTTGAATGACATAAACAACCACGATCAAGTGGCAAGTCCAACTATCAAGCAACAAAAGAAGGGGAAAAGGCAACTACCCGTGATAGAGACAGCTAATCACAAAAAAAAGTGTGATTAGCATAACTACGATCAGTTGCAATTCATCCTGACAAACGAGAAACAACACCAAGACTAGATTCAAACACATAAGATCACAAGGTAAGGGCAAATTTAAAACCCAACTAGGAGAGACGGACAAATAGTAGTTACCAAAAGAAGGTCAGTAAATACATCCGTATTTCACATCCGCCCAGTATGACTTCGCTGCTCTGTGCAGTTCCAAATCAACTCATCTAAACACCAATCAGAATCCGGTCAACTTAGGAAAAGCAACGAAGGCAACAAGAAGCACTGTAGCCACGATAGCCCCGAAGCTGGTCAAAAAGATCTCTGCCATGTAGATATTTGGCGAATCTTTGCCCCGTTGCCAGGCATCAATCCGTTAAGCTGGTCAAAACACTGGTCAGCGGTATATACATACATATATATATATATATATATATATATATATATATATATATATATATATATATATACATATATGAGAAGATGCTTTTTATAGTTTTCCAAACTTTGTCAAGCCATTTTGACTCGTAATAAAGTTGCCAAAGTTTTGTGTTTGACTTATAAAAGGTATGCACTGAAATTTTTTCATGATTTAAATTATTTTCATGTTTGAATGTCTGCTATATGATTTTCCGGTGTCCAATTCACACTGCAGTGTGCGAAACTATAACAACAACGACAAAAAGTTATTTAAATTCGCATGTATTTTTCTCAATTACAAACTAAATCTATATTAATAAAATAAAGTTTTTGCCTATGCGTGTGTGTGTCTGTTTGTTTGTTGACGATAGCTAGGGAAAGTTATCCCACGTAGAGGTCTGAAAATTTGGTTTCGAACAAGTGAATGTATGTATGAATGTGACTGAGACTCAGATTTTGGATTTTGTTAGAAGATCTTTTATTAATTTTTCTTGAACGGAAAAATTCACGTATTTCCCCGCTTTTCTAAGTTCTCCGGTGATTTTGAATCACTCATAAAAACAATCTAAACCCATTTTTTTTTAACTGAAATAATAATTGTTGTCCTCTTTTCAATAACATATATTCGGAATTTGTACAGAATTTTTTAATTGTTCGCGATTTTTTAAGTACCATTTCGCTGAAAATGGCCGTTGTTTTTTTTATCAACCAATATATATTTGCCTTTTTATCCATCCAAACTCATATTTTATACCCCTATATGAAGTTTTCGGAAATCGATTAAAAAAATAAAAAAGGATTTTTTTTAATTAATTAGTAAAGAAATTAAGGACAGCTATTTTTTATTTATTTTTATTTTATTTTTTTTTTAACGCAGCGAAGAAAGAAATTGGAAAAAATAAATCAAGCAAAGGTTTACTAAGCAACCCCTTCTATCGCATAAATTCATTCTCGTGACAACTTGGGTGGCTTCATTGTTCGGAGCTTTAGTTTTATTAGATACTGCGAGATCTGTTTAAAGCAGGTATGCTGTTACCCATTGGTGCTTCATGAGAGGACCTGGGATGTGTCGCTAAAGTGTTCAGTCGAGTTTTATCAAGATTTTAATAATTAATATAAATATCTATACTTTAATATCCAATATTTTATATTATGCACTTTATTTCGAAATGAGATATAGTGTCATAATATTTTAAGGTTATAATGACTCAACGATAAGACCGGCGGTTAGTTGCTGATAAAACTAAACTATAAAAAATAAAAATAAAAATCGCCAATAGCTTCAATATGGAGTTGAAGATAAGACCGGCGGTTAGTTACTGATAAAACTAAACTAAACTATAAAAAATAAAAATAAAAATCGCCAATAGCTTCAGTATGGAGTTGAAGGGTTAATTTGTTGTAAAATACTGTTTAATGCTGAAATCTCAAAGGAATTAATTTTCCTTTCAAATTTCATTTATACTATTAAAGGTTGTGATAATTCACAAGTAATGAATATACAGGTTTTCTATGGTATTTTTAATGCTGAGTTTTCTCTTAATTTCTCTGGAATATATTTTAAAAGTGACATTTAAAAAAAAAAAATTGTAATTATTTGACGAAAAAGTTTAGTAATAATATTAAAATATTTTTTTTTTTGTACATATATTTTTTATAACGTTTGACTTCATTGATACAGTTGTACAAGTAAAAACTCGAAAGTTAATAAAAGAGTGATCGTATTTATCTCACCTTCCCCCCCAAAAATAAATAAATAAATAAATAAATAAATAATCTTGCTTTCTTTTTAATATTCTTAAAACAATTGTGAATATAAAATATAATTATAAATAATAAACTGCGCAGTGATGATCTGTGAATCATATGTGAATCAAGTAAAATTTAACTTTCTTTAAAGAAATTCGGCTGCAGGGTACTACTATAGTTAAAGAAAACTATTCGCAATATGTAACCACAAACAATGGAACAATATAGTTAGCAGCATGGAATACCTGAACTTCCAGGTTATAGGTAAGTGACTTGCGAGGATGCGAGGCAAAAGAAAGCCGTGATAAATTTAAAAAGTTAGAAATTAAATAAAAAATATTTACAAATATAATAATGAAATAGAAGTAATAACAAAAATAGTAAACAAAGAAAATAAAAATAAGAAATATTTCCATTAGAAAAAAAAATTACAGACGAAGCCTACCGAGGGTCGAACCCATCTCAAAAATAGAAAAAAAATACTGAGACCATTCATTTAGTTTAAAAGTTCCAAAATAATAGCATTAAAAAAATTCAACAGTCAAGATTTTTTTTTTTTAAATACAATGACAAAAGACAAAAAATTGAGTAAAATTGGAGAGAGAGAGGAAAATTCAATCTTCATCATCAATTAATAAAGCATATTTAGGTCGTTTACGATTATTGGGGTCAGAGGCCTCATAGTCTGACAATTTTGCTATGATTTCGTTAGGTATGTTGTAAATAGTTTTATAATTTTTTTTGGAAAATTTACATATACGTTTGTTTAAGGATGTGGTGCAGAGATCTCTGCGGATAATAGTGTTTCTTAGGTATAGGTGGCCATCCCTGTTAATTCTAAGATTTTTCTTATGAGCTTTATATAAAGATAATTCATATTGGTGTTACTGGCGAAGCATACCTAAGTAATAAGCATACGTCGTACAAGCATAAGTAAGGACAGATCGAATGCAAGCGTTATACAACATAGCTTTATATTTAATAGAAAGTGTATTAATTTGAAGGAGAGGTGAAAGTAATTTAGAGATGCCAGCGACTTTGCCTCTAATATTTCTAAAATGTTTATTCCAGGTAAGTCTCCTATCAAGGGTAACGAAGTCTACTATTAATTAAGGCGAAAAGATATTCTTTAAAATTTGTGGTATCTAACGCTAAATATAATTATAAGAAAATGTAAAATTGTGGATATAAAATCTTATTTTAAATCCTAAGCTGCACAGTGATGCATATTTAAATCAATTAAAATTTAATTTCATTAAAGAAATTTGGTTCCAGGTTACCACTATATTTAAATAAAAATATTAGTAATATGTAACCACAGAAGTCTGCTATGCTGTTAATTAAGGGGGAAAATATATTCTTTAAAATTTGTGGTATTTAAGGCTAAATATAGTTATAAAAAAATACTTCCAAAAGAAACATTCCTGCTGTGTAGGCGTAGGCCTGCTAAAAGTGTCGTTTGACGAATTATGTAATTTTACAGCTAAAACAAAAAATTAACATCGTGGTTCAAAATGCTCAGAGCAAAAAAAAAATAACACGCATATTTCAGAAACATGCTTACACGCAAAATTATAAATATCGTTCAATATTTATTTTTTGAAATCCCCAATCTTCTTAAAAGAACAAAATGTTATCTAAATCTTTATTTTTTTAGTATTAAGAATTCGCTCTCTTAAAATGAAATGCTACAGTTTCATATTTGAATATTACAGAGAAGTGATAGATTTATAGTCAATAAAATGTTGCTGATAATATCTAAACCTTTTTCACTTATTTCTCTTGAGATTGCAAAGCTGTGGAAATGGAAAAATTCTTTATATTATTTTAAAAATTGCATTTGCTCATATTTTTTCATCGTGCATAGAGATTTTTTTTTTCAAGTAATAAACTATGCCAACGCAATACATGGTATCATATTTCAAATATTTTTCTCAGACATTCGTGATGAATTTCAAATGTAAATAAAACTTAAAGCATTAATTTTGTAGATAATTTTTCAATCCACCAGCACACGTAAGATGAATAAAATTGAAAACATATAAATAATGTGAAAGTTATTGTGTAGTAATTGTTAAAATTTTTCTTAAAACCCTACATATATTTTGACATTCCTAAATAATTTTGCCTCCAGTTTTCTCCAAAATTTCAAAGATCTCAGTGATTTTTTAAATACATGTCAGTTAGAATGAATAAAAAAATTTGAATTTATCGTAGTTTCTTAACAATGCACCATTTAATTAAACTAGGGGATCCAACTCGGACTTCCCTGATTACGAAACATAGATAAAAACAATCCCTTTATATATATATATATATATATATATATATAAAACTTTAAGTAAAATTTAACCATTGAAACATAAGAAACTGACCACATACACTGAAATCCCGATACCAAAGAGCCCTGTCAATTTACAAATTAAAATTGTAGTCCTAATAAATGTAACATTATTAATTCAAATTAAGAAGAAGGAAAAAAAAATAGAAAATAAGGAATGAAATATAAACCACACGAGTATATACACAAATAAAAGCTTATAAAGTGATTTACTTTTTCAAGGGCAAGAAAATCACATTTATAAGCAAAGAACGATTGTTTTCTGTATATGACACCAGCTTTTGCTAAATATAGTGCCATATCTCGCCCGAACAATCGCTGAAACAATATTGAATAACAAGACCTTTACAATGGAATATTATAAATTATACATACAATTTGAAAAGGATTGGGAAAAATAAGAAAAAATAAAAATAAAATAAAAAATACAGTAAAACCTCTGAATAACGGACACCTCGGGAGCACAGAATTTGTCCGCTATTTGGAGGTGTCCGCTATTGAGAGTTAAAAATGTACAAATATACAGGTTTTGGGGATCTCAAAAGTGTCCGCTAAATAGAGGTGTCCGCTATTCGGGAGTGTCCGTTATGGAGGTTTTACTGTATATATATTACTTATATTAATAATATCCCAAGATATTTAGTATATTGTGAGCACATGTACAAAATTGTATCCAAAAGAAGAGGTTAAATTCACAGTTAAATAGAGAATCCTTCAGATCATAAATTGTATCCTACAGTTACAGTTATTTTTATTTAACTACATAGATTACAACATTTTAAAAAATGTAGAACAAAAAAAAATTATGATATACATATAAATAAAAACCATTAATTAATTTATTTTAATTTAATAAATTAAAATATATAATATTACTTGATAAATTGAAAGTATTATTATTACTTCCATACTAAATTTCCAAGTTTTAATATTTTAAATAAGCTATACTACTGCCATCTATTGTAAAAATATTAGACTATATTAGCATACTATCAAATTCATTAAATAATTTACTTTTGCTGCTGACATCTGGTGTACAGATATTCTACTAAAACTTTAATATTGTATGTTTAATTACTTATATGCAGCTGTATTGTAGTGTAAATATATTAATTTTACTAGTTAATATTAATGATATATATAGAGAATAAGAGTTACTAGTATAATATATTTTCTATTTTAACTAACCCATTTAAAATATATCTTAATTTTACCCAAACATTAATGTAGAATCCATATGATGCTTTCATTTTATAAATTAGTATTATACTTAGAAATAACATAGATTATTCAATATGGCAATGATTTAAATCCAGCTATTTAAATAATATCTACCATGAAAAAAAAATATAAAAAACAAATATTAATTAAATTAAATGTTCTAAAAATAAAATAAAATAAATAATATAAAACTAAGAGATATGTTTATTAGTGTGCTATATTTAATAAATATTTAATATTTACTAAAATTAAATATGTTTAACATATTAATATTATATTGTATTGATTAACCCATTGTAACATCCTTGATAATTTTAACTTTTGTAACAACCCCAATAATATTAACTCCATATAATCATAACAACAATTATAGAATTCGCCCACATGTAAATTCTAATTTATGAATGACTTTTAACTAAGATGATCCAATGCAGCACATGCTCTTAATATGAGTTATAATTTAGCGAAATATATCAACAGTCAAAAGTTGAAAATTAACGTTAAATTTTAAAATATGAATGACATTAAACTAGGATAATCCTATGCAGCAACGCACACAGTAGGATTCATAGTTCAGCCAAATATATCAACAATCAAAAGTTGATTATCATTTTTATCAAGGAGATATTAACAAACATAAAAAAAAAACAAAAAAAAAACAGACATTTAACCCAAATTAAATCTATATTTATATGTGTAAAATTGATTTAACTAAATAGTAAGGATATCCATAAACTTGTGCAATTTGAAGGATATGTTTTAAATTTTGATTTTTAAAGTTATTTGAACATAGATTATTAATTCTATGTGCGAAATTTAGTAAAATATTTACAAATACTGATTTATGTATACATGACAAATAGTTAGTAAATAAGTTAACCTTAAAAGTAAAATCATTTCGCTTGTCATAAATGTCAAACAAAAGTTTATTATCTTTAAGAATTATCTTTAGATCAAGAAAATTAATTTCATTATTTGCCATAACATTGAAACTATAAGTTAAAATTTTATGATATTTTATAGGTAATAAATAATTTGAATTACTATTAAAATAGAAGACAATAATGTCATCTATATAACGGTATATTTTACAATTAGCAATATTAGAGTTACGTTCATAATAATATAAATACAATTCTGCAAGAATTGAAGAAACAATGCCACCTTGAGGGAGTCCACAGCTTTGTATATATATAGTATCATTAAAAATAATATAATTATAATGGAGAATAAATTTAGTTAATGTTTTAAAGTAATTTAACGAAATTTTATTTTTTAATTTAATAGAATCCTTGTATTCCTTATATAATAAATTTACTATATATATATATATTAATTTTTACATTTAACATATTTTTTTAGGCTGACCACTAACAGATCAAAAAGCATTTTTATATGAAAGATATCAATAATGTACTCAAATAAAGTTTTAAAATGTATTAAAAGGGATACTTTCGTATTAGCCACATGTCAGGAGTTAAATAGCCGAAGAAATCGCGATACATTTAGCTACTTAACAGCAGCCTTTTTTATTCTGATAATTTCAATAATTTAAGCGCGTAATTTGATTAAATGGCTGTTAAATTTGTATTATATGTATACTGTTATACTATTTTATTTATTTACTGATGAAATTTTACCTTCGTTATGGAATATTAGACGGTAAAAGGCTGAACTGTTTACATTGTTTTAAGTGCAAACCGGTTAAGTTTTCGTAATTGGGCTGCACGCGATAGTGTCAGATTTTTAAAAAATCATGCTTGAAAATTCTTTTAAAAACCATAAAAAGTCATTAAATTGAGATACAGTGTTTATACAAATTGTTTTTCAAAGAATTTTTTTTCCCATTTGAGGGAATAAAAATTTGAAAAATCATGCTTAAAAATTGTAAAAAAAAAAAAAAAAAAAAAAAAAAAAAAAATTCATTAATTTAAGGTAAAGTTTTTAAACAATGCGATCGTTAAAAAAAAAAAAAAAAAAAAAAAAAAAAATGCAGTAGCAGTGAAATTTATTGGTCAAGTGTTACCACCTTCATTATGACGTCAGCGTGTTTCGCGAACATGTTTTTGCTGTATAATATAGATATAGAATGAACAAAATCAAATGTAATGCATAAATTTTAACTGTCATTAAAAAAAAAAAAGAAAAAAAAAATCTTTTTGCGTTTTTAATCCCATCTTTTTCTATCGTTTTTAAAGTATTTTTCTATTACCTCGCCTGACAGAAAATGTCAAAATGTTTCTCGAATATATGTTTACTGAATACTTATGATAGTTTCGTAATTGGGCTGCACGCAATAGTGTCAGATTAAAAAAAAAAAAAAAAAAAAAAAAAAAAAAAATACTTGAAAATTGTTTTAAAAACCATAAAAATTCATTAAATTGGGATACAGTGTTTATACAAATTGCATTTCAAAGAATATTTTTTTCAAATTCGTTAACATTTATATAATGCGATCTTTAAAAGTAAAAAAAAAAAAAAAAGTGCAGTAAAAGCGAAATTTATTTGTCAGGTGTATGACGTCAACGTATTTTGCTGACATGTTTTTACTTTATAATATAGATGTTGGTTCATCAAATTTAATGCATAATTTATCTTACAAGGAGAGTGCCAAGCTTGGTAATCACAGATTTTGATTATTTTTATATATGTTGTAGGGTAGAAGCCCCTTAGTCTCAGGTTCAATGGATTTTATACAACGCTCCTTAGTTCTCGAGAAATAGGGGGTCTAATATTATAACACAGCTTAAATACTTTGTAACGAAACGACTGCATTGTTCGTAGCTCAGTTGGTACGGCGGCTGCTCGTTGTTCCGAGGGCCCGGGTTCGATGTCGGAACGGGCTGCGCTTGTTTTTCTCAATTTTTTTATAAATATATTTGTAATTGTAATTTAACAATCTCAATTTAAAAAAAATTTTAACGTAATTAAATTTTAATTTAGCATTTTTTATTTTTTTTAAATCACTTTTAAAATGTATTCCATATATGCTTTATCAGTGGAACGATATTGAACAATTGTGTCAATTCGTGATTATAAAGAAACATCATTTATAAATTGCCTTAACAAGGGAAGTCAATACGATGATAATACTACTCTGTTATTAAAGTAAGAAGCATAATTATATTAAAATTTAGCATAAAAATTAAATTACAACATATTTGTTTTATTTTATTGTAACTAGAGGGCACCACAACAGACTTTGGTTATTTCTTTTTTTTAGTTTGTGCAGTTATTGGTTTTTCTTTTCAATCATTATCGCACAATTGCGTGTCATTCTATAACAGCTTATAATCGTATAAAAATGGAAGAAGCAAGCCGTAATTCATAAGAAGATCAATCTGAAGTGTCGGGATTCGATTAAAATCAGAAAAGTGGTGTTACAAATGCGTTGAAGTACTGTAAAATTTTATTGCAAAACAATGGATTTTTAACAAATGATCCAGCATTTGAAATATCTTCGTTTTCTATTGCGATGGGAGAAAAATTCTATATTTCGATAGTAAATATGCTGATTTTGTAAAGATTTTTGAATTTTTACCAGTCCATAATAGATCCAATTGTTTTAAAAGGTCTTTAGATGATGAGAAATGTTTAATAATGGTTTAAAAATCAAAAATGCTAAATTAAAATTTAATTATGTTAGCAAAATTTTTTATTGAGATTGTTAAATTATAATTACAAGTATATTTATTATAAAAATGAGAAAAATAAACGTAGCACGTTCTGTCAGCGAACCCGGGCCCTCGGAGCAACGAGCAAACGCCATACCAATTGAGCTACGACCAACGTAGTTAATTCGTTACGAAGTAAGTATTTATGTTGTGTTATAATATTAGAACCCCCATTTCTCTAGAACTAAGGATCGTTGTATAAAATACATTGAACCTGAGACTAAGGGGCTTCTACCCTACAACATATGTAAAAATAATCAAAATCTGTGATTACCAAGCTTGACACTCTCCTTGTTAGTATTTATGATTGTCGTGAACTAAATCCTTTTACATTTTCTGTGTCATATTTTTCCATCGACTCCAAAATATTGTTTTAATGTCTCCTCTGAGAGAAAATATCAAAATGTTTTTCGCATATATATTTACTCAGTACTTGTGATAGATATGATTGTATATAGATATTTAGCTTTAATTAACTATAATTAGATCTTTTTTTTTATTATGTATTATTTCTTATTATGTTTTAATCCATTGATACTAATAAGGTAAAGCCAGGAGAGATGGCGCAGGCGCAGAGATTGCGCACATAGAGGTTCAGGGGGAAGGAGTAGAGTGAGCGCGCAACGACACAAGGTAGCTGTACAACAGCAGTAGTAGAGTGTCTACTTGAAAGTGCACGTTGATTGTTTTGAGCGTCTAAGATAAAGCATTGCTATTTTGTTTTGTTTTCCCAAAGTAAGTGCTTGAATTTTCATAGCTACTCATCAGAATTTCTATACAATGTCAGTAGTACAAAATATTTTTAACTTAAACGATTTCTCATAAGCTACTAATCTAGACTAACAATGTGAACATCAACGGTTCCTTTTAGTAGCGGTCATGTTTAAATATAAGGCCGCGCAAACCCTCCTACCGAAGTTGGAGAGTTTGCGCATCTGCTACTTAGGAGAGATGGCGCATTGTTCCAATTAGTAGAGATTAGGAGAGATTACGCAGCTTATTGGTAAATTTGCATAAAAAAATGAAAAATGAAAATGGACTAATTTTAAGTCAAACGTGTTATCAAGTAACTTAATGTTATTTTGTAATCTTATCTGCACTTGCTTTTTCGGATTCTTTTTTTTTTTTCCTTTAATTAAATTTTTTAATCGTTTTTAAAATTATTTCCTTTTTCTGATTCTTTAATCATTATGTTAAAATATTCACTCCTAATACAATAATATTTGTTCACAAAAACCTTACAACAATGTCATTTAAGTGTAATTATTATTGTTAACAATTTAATTGTAGTTTTTATTAGTAACAATCTCTCCTACCCATGTGCTCAATCACACCAACCCTGTAAGGACAGATTGCGCAAAATAACTTTCTTGGTTTTATTACAACTGTTCTATTAAATTGCAACCTAACAACAAAATAGCAATGTAAATGCATAAAAAACAAATGAAGTAAAAATTATTCATGGATAGTTTAGCAAAAAATTAATATTTAGATTTTTTATTGTTATTCTTTTGAATTGTGCGCAGAGTCTCCTAGCTTTACCTTATATAAATAAGAAACCCAAAAGTTATTATGCAATGAAAGATATACATCACTTTAGAGAAACAAAACAAATAGAATCTCAACAAGTAGAATCTCGTTACAACGAATGCCACTTTAACGAATTTTTCAGTTTAACGAATATTTTTTTGGTTAGTTAAAAAACGCTCTATGCTTTCACGTTATAAAAATATTCACTTTAACGAATTTTTCAATTTAACGAATTCATTGAAGGCTTAAAAAAATAGTCATTTCAGTTTTACGAATGTTGAGTTGGCAAGAAAAAAATATCTCTATTAAAAAACTAGAATTTGAAAAAAGAAAAAAAAAAATCTCGGGACTCAATGGAGAAGGGGCAGAGAGGCGACAGTGAAAATGAAGCTGATGATGATTGTCAATCAAGTACCGAAAATTGTGTAGTACAATCAAAAGGGGCTATACAGAACATTGAAACTCTTAAAAAGTAATTATTCCAGCAAAATAATGTTCCGGAAACATTTTATACAATTTGTTTTGAAAAATAAACTGCCAACTTAGTGCAAAAAAGAAAAAAAAAATGTTTTATTTTTTTGTAAAGAAATAAAGTTACATTAACGGCAGATGTCAGTAAAGTTTTTTAATCCATCAAGTATGTAAGATAAATTATAATTTCTTTATAAAAGTTACGATTAAAATTTTGAAACCTGATGCATTTAATAATTATCTTATTTCTAACTAGTAAGTTCACAATCGTAATATACTGACATGTATGTATGTTAACCGAAATTTAATATAAGTATAGTAATAATGTATTTTTTTATTCAATGTACGTGCAAATTTTCTTTTTTTTTTTTTTTTTTTAAACGCCATATTGGAATTTGAAATTAACGAATTTTTCAGTATAACGAATTTAATAGGTGGTTTCCAGAAATTCGTTATAACGAGATTTTACTGTATTCTTCCTTTTTTAAAATTAGCCTTGAATAAATTCCGAACATAAAATCTGATAAATAAATAAAAATTTTTGTTTGTTTAAATATGAAATTACGTTGTAAAAAAGAAAATATTTATCATACAAAAATGCTGAGAACAATAACAATAATACATATTTTTCAAAAGCATATTTACATGTAAAATTATAAATAACACACAACCCTATTTATTTTTGAATTCCCCAATCTTCATAAAATAAAAAACTCTGTCTATGTCTTCATTTTTTTAGCATTAAGCATTCTCTCTCATAAAATGATATGCTGCAAGTTCATATTTAAATATAACAAAGAATTGATAGATTTATAGTCAATAAAAAGCTGGTGATAATGTCAAAACCCTTTTCACTTATTTCTCTAGAGATTACGCATTTATGGAAATGGAAAAAATTTTCTTCATTTTTTTTTAAATGTATTTGTTTCATTTTTTATCGTGTATAGGGAATATATTTTTCAAGTAATAAACAATTTCAACGAAATACACAATGCCATATTTCAAATGTATTTTTAAGGATATTTTTCTCAGAAATTTATGATAAATTTTGAACGTAATTCAAATCATTTGTTATGTAGATAAATGTCCTACTTCTTCCAAAACAAGTGTATGAACAAAAAGCAGGGATATAAATAATCCATTCGTTATAGTGAAGTAAGATTTAATACTTTCTTAAACATAACATCGTTTTTTAACGTGCATAAATATGTTTACATATGCAGTTTCGTGTGGAGAGTTTTCAAAATATACAAGTGTTTAAAAACGTACCTTTTGAAAACATGCTATAATAAATATCCTTCAAAATCAATAGTAAAGTTTTAAATAGTTTAATCGTAAAATATAGTCAGGAAACACAGAGAATTTCCATGAATTTTTATTTTAGCATTTCATTTCATAAATAAAATGTACAGATTTTAACATAAAAAATTAAAAATACTCCCCAAAGTTTGCAATTTCACCATTCTTTACAAGAATATCTCGTCTTGTTTTCCTTTCAAATGCAAAACCCGTAAATTTAAGTTCTTATCTTTTTCCTTGTATTTCCATAGATATATTGATCATAGTATCATACTGCATTTATCAAGTAAACATATTTTTGAAACACATTCGTTTTATCCCTTGAAATCGTCATTTAATGACAAACACCTTCAACAGGAAGAAATTATTTGATATCGTTCATTAAATCTCTTCTCTAACTTTACAATATGCTTTAACGTATAATTTAAAGTATAATTTAAAGTATAATTTCCTGTAAAATGCAATTTATTTTCTGTAGCTATTACTCGCACAGTTAATCTACAGTAAAATAAAAATAAATAAAAATAAATAAATAAAAGAGTTTAATAATTAAAATCTCAAAGTAAATATTTTTTTCATTAAAATGGAATTTATGCCATGACGGGTTTTGATAATTTACAGACAATGAGTTATTTAATTGATTTACTTTGATATTTTTTCTACCGAGTTTTAAAGTTACTTCACAGTGATTGTGTGCATTACAGTAAAGTCATTTTTAATAGTTTTTTTAATGCATCGAATTTTTTAGAAGAGCATCATGTTTGAACGTGCGTAAGTATTTATATATTAAAGCATATAAACACTAGTCTGATTACTGAATTTACAATATAAGAACACACATTATTTCAGACAATTAAATACACTATAAACCAACATGAGTGAAAAATTGACCTGGGTCAGGACTCAAACATAGGACCTCCCAGATTCGAGTCCTGGCCCAGGTCAATTTTTCACTCATGTTGGTTTATAGTGTATTTAATTGTCTGAAATAATGTGTGTTGTTATGTTGTTCGTAAGTATGTTTGTAACTGGTGGTGACATATAAAAGAACTTGTTAACTTAATTCACAGCGCAAATTTATTAATAATTTTAAAAACTATTTAGTACTATAAGTCCATTTATCATGTTTGAATCCATTGATACTGCATAATATATAAGTATGAAACGTAAAAAAAAAATATATGTAAAGGGCAATCTAATTTACCTAATTCAGAAAACAAAATCAATCTTCTTATCTTTTTTTTTATTTATTTTTTTAATACCATTAGAACAACCCAATGCAAAATCCTATTATAAAACTGCAAGTGTTGTTTGATTATTTATGTAATTTTGTATCAAAAACAAAACAAATACAAAAAGTCATGACACAAAATTCTCAGTATAATAAAAATAATATGCATGTTTCAGAAAACATTTTTACACGTAAAATTATAAATGACGTTCAACGCTATTTATTTTTGAATTCCTTGATCTTCTTTAAAGAACAAAGTGCTGTCTAAGTTTTATTTTTTAGTATTAAGAATTCTTTCTCATAAAATATGTAGTGCTGCAATTTCATATTTGAATATAACATAAATATGATGGATTTATAGTCAATAAAAAGTTGGTGATATGAGGTTCAAACCATTTTTACTTATTTCTCTTGAGTTTACATAGCTGTAGAAATGGAAGATTTTTTTAATGCATTTGTGCATAGGGAATATCCTTTTGCATCTAATAAACAATGGCCACGAAATACCCACTGTCATATTTCAAATGCATTTTTAAAATATTTTTCTCAGACATTCGTGATAAATTCCAAATGGAAATGAATTTCAAGATATTTTTATAGATAAATTTATCTTTGAAAGAAGAATAATATGAAAATGGTAAAGATATAAATAATATGTTTGTTGTGTCGAAATCACCCTTTAACAATTATTGTGTTCATTACACTCTTTTATCACTATCATCATTTTCAAATGTTTCTGCATTTGAAGTCGAAAATTTTTAAGCACCTAGTATTTTAAAAAAAGTTTATTTTAAATGACATTTTCATATTTACGTCATAATTCTATGTTTCATTTTCGTATTCAGTAAAACCTGGTCAAGCAGAATCGCAAGAAATGAAAAAAAATCTGTTTTCAAAAGATTTTTTTTTCGTATTAGGTGTACTGTTTTTCTAAATTCTGGGACCATGGAAATTGTCTGTTTTAGGGTTGCTTGGTTGATTTATGACGGCCGATTATCTACTTTTGGGATATAGGCCCTAGAAGGGAGTGCCCTCCATGGGGGACTTTCTAAGGGATCCTAACCCGTATTTACGGCAAGGTCCGAAGAAAACCACGGAAAACTCCGAACGGTTAGATCGACGAGCGCGACAGGGGTTTTGAACCCAGCAGCTCCCGTCTACCAGCTTCGAGAGCAGAAACTCTCAGCCACTGATGGGGCGTCTGTTTTAGGAACGATTCCATTATACACAAGTTTTCTTTTGACAGGTTTTGCTGCAATTCTTGAGAATGAATTGATTCGATTGTCGTTGACTATAACATTTCACCAATAATTGTACAATTCTAAAATTTTTATTTTTATCCAAAATAAATGACATAGAAATAAAGATAAAAAAGAATAAATATTTAGACAAAACTTCTTAACTTAAAACTTTTCCAATGATCAAAAATAGATTGTTTCTTTAGAGATGTCCAAACTAATCGTTATCTCGCTCTCTTTTAACAGATCATTATAAATCTTTTTTCGACTTCTTCAATCTTGATTGCCATATGTCTTAATCCGAATCTGATACTACAGTTCTTAATACGTTGTAAATCTTGTTAAAATAGGGATTTTTTTTCCTAGAAAGACAATAAGTTCGATAAGCAAAAAGATTTTCTTTATTATGAAAGTTCTAAATAAACTTTAATCGCTGGGTTATATGAGTTATTTAAAACCCTATTTTATTGTTACTATGATGTGAAAATACAATTTCTATTTTTCTTTTTTTTTTACTTTTTCTAAAGAAGATTAGAAAGTACAAATGTAATCATATATATTTTGTTATCGAATAGAATATTTTATTCTTGCAATTCGCATTTCCAATAAAAATAATAGTCATTACTCTAAATAAAATAAACGTGAATTAATTCTGACAAAATGTACTGTATATACTTTTATTTTTATTTTTCTGCATTTTGTATCATATGTCAATAAATGGATACATTTCTCCATGTGTCATGTATTGCATCTAGTATGTGAACTTTGTGACATATCTGGATCAATCAGTTGTACATACTATGTTACACTAATATAATGTACTTGATGACAATAAATTTTGTACAATATGCTGTACAGTACTGAAAGAGTGAGGGTAAGAACTATGCCGCAAACCATCCTATAAAAATGTGACTAGTACAAGCCGATTAGTAATAACGTCTACTAATTGATGCTATACTTAAACTATGGTTCAAGGATTGTCTACATATTGAATTAGTAACAAACTTAAAAATTTTAAATATTAACACTTATTTTGCCATAAGGTTTCACGGAGTCTTCGGTAAATTTTACCGTTGGATACGGAAACGAGAAGTGTTTGTTTAATGGTCAGGACGCTGGCTATTGGACAAGTGGTGAAGGAATTGAATTCCAATTAGACATAGATTTGTGTAGTGGGCCAAATACCATTTTAAAAAGTTCTTCCAGTCTGTACCGGGAGAAAAACAAATAGCTTTCCCATATCTTCGTTTTGAAATTTATCTAATGTTACTTGAAAGCAGCAAGCTAAAATTCAAAGAACCCGATTAAAAAATATTCTTTAATACTGAATTTGAATAAGAAATTCGCCAAATTAGTGGCCTATAGTCAAGTTGGCATCATTTATGGACGCTTATTTTAATCGCCAAATGTGGCGATATTTCGGCAAGCTTGGCGAGAAATTCACGCAAACAGATATGAATATAGTTTTATGCGTGTGATTGGGAAAATAATTACAACAATGAAAGATAATAATTTGCGAGAAATCACGGTCACTAAAACTCGTAAATTAATCACTGAACTTTTGTAATTTGCGGTTTGTTTCAAAATGTCAGCCACCCTAGACATTCAAACTGCTATATCTCAGCCATTTTTTAAGATAGAGGTAAAAAAAAAAAAAATGCTCTGGAATCCTTGTATCAAGGCCTAACAATTAAACAAAAAATAAATTTGAATTACTATTTTTTTTGTATTTTTTTTTATTTTAAATATTGTAGTGGTCATTATTTTGAAGCAAGATGGTGGACCAAGCTGGCCAACGAACTCGGTCGAGGGTATTGGTGAGCTTAATACACACACTTAGCTTCATCCAAATCGGTTTAGAAATACGAGTGCTCTCGTGTGACATGTAAATCACACATATTATATATATATTAATCAACATTTGAACGGAGGGTGGTTTTGAGGTCTGGGGGTCATGATCGGTGAAAATATACTGAAATTGCTTTCCTCCGAACGGCTGCAATAGGTAGATTTTTACTTTTTGTACTGAAAGCTACCTAACAGAGCTCCTGGTCTTTATAGCCTTTGCGTGCGAAATATAACCTTAGCGCCCCAAACCAAATGAGAAGTCGTTTGGTCAAGTATTTTAGGAACTATACAGGTGTATATGTTTCTAATAATGAATTCCTGTGCTGGCTTCTAATAATAAATTCAATTATGCATTGGAAAAGAGATTTCAATGCGTGTAAGTTTTTAAGCGTAACTCAAAACCAAGTTGCTGGAATGAGCTGTAAATTTGAATTAGCATAATTGAAGCTTATTGAAAACGATATCTGTGAACTTTTTTTTATGGATTTATATAATTTTTTTTCAAACATTAATAAAAAATATATATAAGTTATGAAATTAATATTCGAAAAAAATGTGTATTGTAACCAATAAAAAATGGTAACATAAATCAATTTCAAAAAACTTTAAATATGTGGTTGAAAAATTACAGATAGTTATTGAGTTATACTAAAAAAAACTACCCTCATTGAAATCTGTGCTGCAACGATTAAAAGTAATTTTCACATTAAGAGTTCAAAATTACACATCTGTATAATTCCTTAACATTTTAACCAAATATCTCTCCGTTTGGTATCAAATGGTAAAATGCATCCTAGAATACATATCAGATCTAAATTATAGGTTTTAATATACAGACAAAATTTAAAATTTGTTACAATTTGAATATTTAGGCAATCCCTGAAACATAAATTAAGTATACTATTATACCTTATACAAATTACACAATACAAATAAATTACAATACAAATAATGTTACAAATGTTACAAGCTACATGTTTTTTAACAATTTTAACATGTTTTTTTTTTAACATTTTAAAACTTTTTTTTAACATCGAATTTCGACAGTACCTTTAGGCAGATGCGATGCACATGCGCATAGGAGCTCTTTCGGTTGCTTTATGACAGGGGGAGAGATGTGTGTTTTATTTACGGTTCTTTTATTTATTGAATATGATATGGACGCCGGAATATACTATTTGTATGATACTTCATAGGTCTATGAAATTTTCTTTCTTGCAGTACTGAATATGGCGGTAATGTTGAACTGATTTGAATTACGGATTGTTTGTTTAGAGTTTGCATTGAAAATAGTACTGTATTTCACTGGGAGGTGGGGGAGGGGACTTTTAAAATAAAATTTTTGAAACACTTTTGCATACTCTCCCCTTGTTAAATAATAAAAAGCTTATTTTACTGATATTGTTATAGTAATTTTTTCCGTCAAGTTTTGACGGGTTCCATCTAGTATTTTTAAATCATCCTTTATTTGTCAAGCATTTGATTAACCAAAAATTAATTTTTTAAAAATACAGAAATCATCCAAAAAAAGTATTAAAATCCTTCTTGGTTATATTTTTAACCAAGTATAATTTGTTAAATTATCTTTGAAATGTTGATCGCAACAGCTTCATCTTAAATGATCAGCGATATTTGTGTTTAGATTTAATAGCAATATAAAGGAACATTAATTGCAGATTTCAGTGTGTTAGAAAACCAAAAAAAAAAAAAAAAAAAAAAAAAATTAGAAGATAAAATTACTGAAACTCTACTAATGATTGATGATGAATACGTCAGAATATTTTATTGAATTACCAAGAACTTTAACCCAAATCCTTTAACAAAAGAACTTATTGTTTGTAATCTTTCAGAATAATTACTAGAATGTTCCTCGATGAATGCTTGTCAATAATACTTACTGTCGATACTTGTCACTCTAATGTAAAATATTAATTATTAGAATGTCAATTAATGCTTTATTTGCTTGGTGTCATACATGCTTACTCGGTGTCATGCATGCTTTGTCTAAACATGCCATAAATCAGATGAAAAGCAAATTACTTTAAAGTGATCAGCAATTAGTGTTTGTTCAAACTTTCATAAAATATTTGGTTCATTGAATAATCGGAAAGAAATTTTAATGAAATTACCAACAAAGATCGCATTCATAATACTAAATCATTATAAAATAAGTGACAATCAATGTTGATGCCGATGGAAAAGAAAACGCCAAATGTTCCCTTAAATGTTAAGTTATTATTTAACAACTCACTTAATAACGTCTATATGTTAACTAATATACATATTAATTGCAAAATGGTGTTAAATAAAAACAGTAATAAAGTTTTTATGTACATTCTGTCTACATGTTTCGGCTATACCGAAGCCTTTTTCAAGACAAATGAGAATATTCTATGGTTGCGCGATCTACACGAATATGGAAATATACATAAAAAAATTTAAAATTAAATAATTTGAGTAATCTGCGAGAGAACGTGTAAAATGTGAACGATGGCGTTTCAAATCATTGCATTATAGATCGCGAAACTATAGGAAATTCTCATTTGTCTTGAAGCAGGCTTAGGTTAAGACTAAATATGTAGACAGTTTATATATAAAACTTTTGTACTGTTTTTATAGTTATTATTTAACACATTTTAGAAACTAATGAAGTATGTTATCTTTGGCTGTTCGGATTTGTTATATATCTCGATGGATAGTTATGTATTGCAATAAGCTGTTTTAGAAATATATTACTCCACAAATGAAACTTTAAAATGTTTGTAGTGGACTAGCAACCCTCTTCTAAAGGGACCCTAGTTTTTTTTTAACAAGGACGTTTTGTCAACATTGACATGTGTGCGCAACAGTGACATCTGTACTTTCTTTTACTCTAATTTTCCGAAGTGAAGTTGGAGTTCTCGAAGTCTGCGGTTAGTGTTTTTGGCTGTAAGTTTAGGCAAATTAAGCTTCGTTGGTTGATCTGCAGGATATAAAAAGAGAAACAAAAGGCTGCATCAGCTAATTTTGGTCGAGTCTTCCCTCTTTGGAAATCAAGGCCTGTGACGAAGGATTGGAGTTGAGAGTTCAGTAAGTTTTTAGGAGAAAATTAGTCTAGCCGAGTGCAATGTACCAGTTTTGCAATGTACCAGTAATTTTAGTGAATTTTATACTGTATTGAAAGCTTCTAATTAACTTTTTGCTTTACAGCAAAAGCTTTTCATGATCTTGGACTTTGATAGTTACTTGAGTTGTTGGTGATCTGTATGTAAGTGAATTTTGGACATTTTCTAATCTTCTGTTTACTTTGAGTGAATATTGAATTAAATCTGTGTTAATCACTGCTTCTCATACGATAAATTTGCAAAGAGACTTCACCACGCCCTTGCCCGATTAGTTACAATAAAGTGGTTTTAACTTTAAAATCTAGTCATGAATGATTTTCAAAGTGGCGGTCTCACCATGTATGTCACATGATAAAGAAAAATATTTTTGAAAAACATATGTTTTAATTTTCCTGAATAATTTTATTTCACTACATAAACATATTGTTTTGATGGAAAATATTTATTTCTTAACAAATGATGTTGCATCAATAGTCTGTTGCATCAATATTTTATCACACGCATGCCATAATTTCATTTAGAATGTAAACAATTATCTGTATCCGCTGTAATGTTACTTTGCTGACGTTTTTGTTATTAAAAAATTAACAGTTTTTAATTTCGTGAGAAAATAAAAGTTATTGAAAAGGAAGAAAAAAAACTCTTATTTTGGGAGGGGCTACATTTCGGATGTAAATATATAAATGCTATCTAAAACTGTTAAAAATACCGATATTAATCTTTTGGATTATATGTTTAAACAAGTAATCTGTGTTAAATCATCGATAAAATTTATGTCCATAAACTATTTATTACAGGCGTCATTTTGAATGATCGACAATAATTGTGTTTGCATTTAAATGCAATCTCAAGAGACAGTAATTCAACATTTTAGCCTGTTAAAAATCCCTTTAAAATATAACTTAATTTCAATTTTTCGATTTATTATAGATAAAACTGAGAAATTCATTGATTAATAAAATAAAGTATTTTAACATAAATTTTTTTACAAAAGAATCTATTATTTATAATCTTTCAGATTAATTACCACATTATTCTTATACTAGCCGCCACTGGCGACCAGTTTGGTCGGCCTTAAATGTATGTTAAGCATTGTAACAAATTATTTTTATTCATAATTTATTTTTTTCCTTAATCCCTCGCATAACTGGAAAAATCTAATAGATAAATCAAGAACTTTTGCGATCGCGGTAGCATTTCGCATATTTTTTGTTGTTATGTATTTCATCTTTCTTGACAAAAACCGCTTAACCCACTTAAGAATTTATGCTTCATGTCCGTTTGCTTATCACTTGCAATATGTTCGCTAATGCGGAGATTCTTAAACATATTTGGCGCAAAACAAAAATCGCGCCAGTTCCGATGCGTCCGTGACAGCTGTTTCAATTTAAAATACATGACATGACGTTCACATTTTTCATTTAAAATAGAAAATAGAAAAATAATAATTATCATAAATCAAAACATTTGATTTCAAATTAAAGTATCGTTTCTAATTTGCACGCGCAAAAAATAAAAGCTGACAATTATTTTCGAAATTTGATCCATTAAATATTATTACATGAGTTCAACTTACGTCAAAAAAGATCCGGAAGTTGAGTTGTATGGAACAGAATTAAGGTAAACTTTGACTGTCTCACTGGTGCTGATTATTTTTTTTTACACCAGGCAGCGGTCCAAAAATTCATGGTTTAATATTTTAAACGTTCACAACGAATGAATCTTTTTTTTTGTTGTTGTTTACTTTCATGGATAGAGAATTTGAACAGCGAACCTAATTGAAACTGAAGTTATTGCAGAATGTATACATAATTGAACGTAAGTCATCTCTCAAATATTAATTTATTTTGAACGATCTTTCTAAAAATGTAACTTTTATGCAGTTTTATTAGAAAAAATAATTTTGAATAAAAATGGCTGCCTGGCATATGAAAAAGTGAAGCGGCATCCCGGAACTGTTGAGGACAGTCACATGACATACGGTTTTATTATATAGATGAATGCATGTCAATAATATTTCCTGACAATACTCGTCAGTCTGATATAAAATCATAACTATTAGAATGTCAATTAATGTTGCATTTTCCTAGAGACATTTAACAAGCTACTTGAACATGCAATATATCTCCTGAAAAGCAAATTACTTAATATCGGTCAGAAAGCATTGTTTTCTCAAAGTTTCAAAAAAAGAATTGATTTCTTCTACAATCAAATCAAAACATAAAAATTAGTCAGTTTATCGACAAAGATGATAACATTAATAATATTGATTCCTTACAAATTCGTTCACATTGAATGTTAACGTGAACGAACGAAAATAAAACACCAAATGTTACGTTAAATCTAAAATTATTGATCGATAACTCACTAAAGATGGAAGTGATATTGCATTAACAAGAGATTGTCAATAAACCGTTTCATGAATCACGTGATCCAGAAGAGCATAATTTCAATGGAATTTCAAAAGCATAATGTCTTCTATTATTTTACAATCTCTCAATGGAAAGTTTGTCTTGTAATAAATTGTTTTTAAAATGGATTATTAGAGCATAAATCCACATTCAAAATGTTACTAGGGATATTTTAAAGGCGTATGCCAAAATTTCTTTGGAAAATTTTGATTTACTTCTTCAGCCATAAAGTAATTTCTTCTGACCGTAAAACTCCAGAAATAACACATATATTTTTAAAAAATGTATAAATTTCTAACTCATACATGACCTTATTCTACTGTTTTTAACACTTTCGAACACAATTGAAAAGTGTTAATAAATTCTGTCTGTTTGTCTGTCTGTCTGTAGTCTATCTGCCGTTTGTCCGTGCTCTAAGTCGCGTAAATATACTCGAGTTTTCATGAAATTGATGTATGTTATTGCGGTTTTAATGGCATTTTTGGTCTTGAAAACGTGTAGCATTAAAGAAGTGTGTAGCACATATGATTCGTATACAGGGACACTCGAAAGTATTTCGTTACATTACTGTCTATAATAACATAAAAATCGTTTGCGGCGTATTTTAATGATGTTTCACTATTTTAAACATATTCAATTTGATACATATCATCGAGTTACACTACAAGACGCTTTCAGTAGAATATGGTGTGCATAGATTGTATCGTTCATTTACAGGGACTATCAAAAGAATTTGGTTACAATACTGTCTATGAACAGTAATTGCTGGTAGCTCGTTTTCAGTTGTGGTACGCGTTTAGAAATGTAAATTTTTTGCATATTAATTGGTGTATATAAAATCTATAGATCTTATACAGGGTTTCTCAAAATATCTCATGTACATTTTTGTTTATGTTTGGAAATTGCTGAAGGAGAATTTTCGATTGTGATATGTAATTACTAACTGAAGTAAACATTAGCATACTGCGTAGTGTATATACATATCTATAGATAATATAAGGGCTGCACAAAATAATTTGGATGTTTTGTTCGATTATTGGTAGTAATTGCTGAAGAAGAATTTTCAATTGTGCTATGTAATTACTAACTGAAGTAAACATTAGCATACTGTGTAGTATACATACTTATCTATAGATCATATAAGGGCTGCACAAAATAATGTGGATATTTTGTTAGACTACTGGTAGTAATTGATGAAATTGGGTTTTTGAAATGTGTCATTCGGTTTCTAAATTGTTTACTTAGTAAAATGGGCAGTTCTGTTGTAGTATTCTGAATGTGTTGAAAAGTGTTTCATAATCTATGCTTGACGCATGATTGTTCGTTCTTGTTTGTTTTAAAAGTTTTTTTTTTTATTTCACAGCAATATCACTTAGACAAACATCTATACACTTCTATATGCCACCAAATCAATTGAACAATATATAGAAAAATAAACCAAACAAGAGTGACATATAGAGACTTTAGAGAAAACAAATAATCAACTATAAACAGGGAATATAAAAATTAAGATGATGTTCTGAGGTCCTCATTAGTTCCCTGGTCTCCCAATATCTGCCAGATATACCGTTACTTGATAGTGCGGGGAACAGTAGTAAATGATGTGCATTCAAGATTACATCCTCTCCACAAATAGGGCAATTTGGACTTTCAAGAATACCAAATCTGAAAAGATAATCAGGCATACAATCGTGTCCTATGACAAGTCTAAATAAGGCAATTGTTCTTCTTCGTGCTGTAGGGACATGAGATATTGCATTTTTCCATTCTTTATTTTCGATTTCACCTAGCTTTCTCCTTTCATATTAAGATTCCATTTTTCTCTTTATAATTCTTGATATTGAATTGAAAAGTATTTCGTTGTGTGGTGTTTGTATTACTTAAGTTCCTTTTTTGGCTAGTTGGTCACCGTTTCATTCCCGGGTATTCCACAATGGGCCGAGATCAGGGAGATATAAATAGATATAAATAGGGATTCTATTACCATGGCCGAGATCCATAGTATTTCAGCTCCCTTTCCATTGTCTTTTATTTGTTTAAAATTTTTCCTACTGTTTTAAAAGTAAATTTAACAAAGAATCTAAATAGTCTCAATATAAAAATAAATTGAATACTACAAACTTTTATTTTTTAAATTCCTAACAAAGAATACAAATATCGAACTTCTTCATTATATTTTTAAACAAGTAAAATAAATATACTGGGTGTCCTATAAGTCCGTTTACATTTCAAAAATTTATAAAAGTTTAACAAATTAGCGCATTGGAGTGGAGTTTGCATCTTTATATTTCTTAAAGTGCCTGCTGTTTTGTGGCGAAAAAAAAAAAAATCAAATTTCTAGCAGTAGGCAGTGGCGGCTCCTCTGTTGGCGCACATGGGTAAGTGAACCGGCAAAGAAAAAAGAAGAAAGAAGTTAGCAAATTAAATAAAATAACATTAAATACATTTCCAGTTTTTTGTCAATTTCCAGATTGAGCGTAAGTACGCCCCCACCCCCTTACCTCATCTCTTTTAAATATTTATATGGCAAGACGTTACTCTAATAATCTAGATTTTGAAATTTATCAATAGAGAGCAACCAATCTTTACGGGATTGCACGTGCGGCCGATGTATTTCCCTTCAAAACCAGCTTATGCAGATGAAAGTGGTGAGGGTTGTGAGTAGCAAACGCACTGCCCCTATTATTTCATTCGCACAATCTTCAGTATGTGGGAGCTCTCATATTTTGATGTATTTTTCTTGATTGCTGCTTATCCAAAATCTGCCTTAGTGTCTTATAGTCAGTTAGTATATTTTTATTAGGTTATTTGTTTTATTTCTTAATCTTCTTTTATAGAAAGTAAAAAGTTGCATTTTTTTCCTACCTATAAGTGCTTGTTATTTCTTTTAGTTGCATCGTTTTCATTCAACTTTTGAAAACTCTAATGTATTTCAACCATGTGAGGATTGCGCATGCCTTTTCTTGCTCTAGTAGCGCCCCCTTCTGGAAAAAAAAGCGCGGCAGTAGAACGCAGAACGTCAGCGGCGAAGAACGTCGTTTGTGATATGAGATACCAGAATTGGTTATGAAAATGGCCGTAAATGTTACCGGGCATGAATCTTGAAAAATATGAATAATCTTTTATGTTGATTTATGTTCCTGTGCTTGTCATCTGTCCTCGTCATGTCAACTTTATGTTACCATATTAAACTTGTGTTCGTAATTAGAACGGCCTGTTTCCTTTAGAACGCTCACACATTCGGAAGAGACATCACACTGGTGTCAGAATTAATGGATGAAAAACAGGCTGTATTACTGGATTACGGAGTGAAATATTATAGTGAAATATTTTGGATAACCTTAATCAGAGGTAAGGTACATTTTTTTTATTGTTTAAGCATGGCTGATCAGTTAACTAAGCTTAAAAAAACTAGGGGGGTAATAAAAGCATCTATTACCTCTATTGTTAAACAGATCGAAGATGCATGGGTTTTAGAATCACCGAATTTTGACGAAATTGAAGAAAATTTAGCTCAGCTAGAACAAAAAGGTATTGACCTTAAACGGGAAGATACCCAAATTTTAGCGTTAATTAATGATGAGGATGAAATCGAAAAAGACGCAAAGGCCTCCATCGAATATTATGAAAAAATAACTTTATGGAGATTTAGAATTAATAAGAAATTGAAAAATAATAGCAAAAGCCAAATTTCCCCCGTATCTCACGTCGATAATAAGCACGCAGAAGTAGTTGCGCAATCTGTTAAACTCCCTACATTAAAGATTGAGAAATTTTACGGCGAAATAAGTAAATTTCAAAACTTTTGGAACTCATTCAAAATAGCAGTCCATGATAATGATTCACTGTCAAATATTGAAAAAATGAGCTATTTACAAAGTTATTTAGGTGATAGTGCATATAATTCTATTTCCGGGTTTGCGTTATCAGATAAAAATTATTTGGAAGCTATCCAAATTCTGAAACAACAATTTGGCCGAAAAGACCTCATTGTGACGGCACATATATATACTTTATTATCTTTGAAACCTGTATTGAAAGCAAATGATGTAACCGCTCTACGGAAATTATTTGATACGATTCAATCGCAAATAAGAAGTCTCAGGTCTTTAGACATTGAATCAAATGGATTTGATAACCTGTTGACACCTTTAATTCTTAAATCCCTGGCAAATAATCTTTCGTTAGAATATAATAAGCAATGTATAAAAAATTCTAGTGACTCGCAATCAAACATTGATGATTTGTTATTATTTATTCGTACCGAAATAGAGTCGAGAGAAAAACAAAATTATTTAACTGGTAATTTAGATAACCCAAGGTCAAAACAGTCGTATGATAATGATTCGCCTGCATTTCGTAGACAAATGTTCGCTAGTGATAGAATTAATTCTGAAGTATCTCATATTAAAGCCACCTCTGAAACGTTTTGTATATTTTGTTCTTGTAATAGTCATTCGACTGAGGAATGTAATAAATTATCCGTTGAGCAGAAAATGGCTAAATTAAGAGCTGAAGGGCGTTGTTTTTTATGCTTGAAGAGAGGTAAACACGTCGCTAAAGATTGTATCATAAAAGATAAAAAATGCACGAATTGCGGCAGATACCATAATGTTACAATATGTAGTTATTTATTTGGCAATGCCAATAAATTTGATAGGGAAGATAATTCGAATTCAAATGAAAAAGCACTCACTGCTAGAGTAAAATCGGATGAGTTATTTGATTTGAAAACACCGCAAAAAGAAACAAAATTAATTGAAACATTACCGACAGTAGATATCGAATGTGGTAATAAAATATTACATGGCGTAGTAGATAGTGGAACTCAAATTTCTATAATAAAGGCTAATTGTGTACCCGAATACTTTAAAAATCCTTGTGGTACCATAATATTGCAATCTGCATTCGGACACCAATTGAAAGCTCCTTTAATAAATATCCATTGAGTATTGCAGTTGATAAATTAAACCCCAAGATATATCCTAATATTATGATAACATGTGCTGTAGTTGATAATTTAATTAATGATTTATTACTTTCTCTTGATACATATAATGAATTGAATGATTTGAATATATATAATGAAACTGAAAAGGCATTAAATTGTAATGTTGACGCGATAATTGACAATACGAAAAAAACCAAGACTGTAGATCTGTCTGCTTCAGTTTTAGACCATGTGTCAGTTGAAAATGCGAATGGAAACGAGAACATTGACCAAACACCTGGCGACGACCCTGATACTTTTATAACCGATTCAGAAAAATTTAAATGGCAACAGAAAAACGACCCTTCGTTAAATCAGTGTTCGACAGCTAACAAAAATGAATTTAATAACTTTTCCGTTCATGAGAATTTCTTATATCACTTGGATAAATTATTCGATGAGACGAAAAATAACCCTCACCCGCGTACTAGTATTACACAATCGATCACGAAAGAAACTAATAATAATGAAAATGACACATGTACTGTTGCCGATTTAATCGTAATAGAGAGTGGAGATCAAATCAAAACGGAAATTCATTATAAGGAAAAAGATCCCCAAATTAGGCAAGCAGAAGAAATTTTACATAATTCAAACGATTTAAAAGTCCATAATTATTTACAGAGTGAACACAATATTATGAAAGATACTCCCATAGTTAACAATGTAATTTCAATTTTCGAACCCTCAAACTATGCAGTCACACCTGATGAAGAAACCGAATACGAAACCGCCATTTATGCTAAAAAGAATGCAAGTGCTTCGGATAAATATTTGATTGCATCAGAAGACATGAAGGAAGAAAATATAAGACGAAGCATAATTTCTGAAAATAAAGATTCAAAAGTTGATGTCAAGACAACAGAAGAATCTAACTCTGTTTTCAATAATACAATGCCAGAAACACTTGATGGAAATTCCGAATCCAACACGATTGAGTTCAGCGAGAAACAACCTCTTGTTTACGATGAAAATTCCGACTACATTATAGTCAATGGTTGTGTGAAATCGCATGAAATAGCAAACAAAGAACCCGATGTATTTCTTAAGTTAAATCATCCTGACAACATGATGTTAGAAAAATGCCAGAAGAAATCTGAGAAGCTTGATGAGTTTACAGAGACTAAGGAAGTGACGATCGACGAAAATAAAAATGAAACTGAACTTTCTAAAAATTATGATAAAGTGAAAATAAAGGAAACCGTGCGGAAGAAACAGTATACACGTGATGGCTTTCGCCGAATGAACAATACATTTAGTACAGAAAGACGACGAAAACGAGGAAAAATAAAATTTCTAGGTCATGTGGTAGGATCCGGTATACATGCACCCGATCCCGACAAAGTATCAGCGATACAAAACTTAGAAGTTCCCCAGTCAAAGAAAGATGTCAGAAGCATATTAGGTCTTTTATCTTACTACCGATCCTATGTTTCTTCATTCCCCGACATAGCTCGTCCATTGATTGAACTTACCAAAAAACGAGCCCCTAATGAAGTTACCTGGTCTGAGGATTGTGACAAAGCCTTTTTTGAGTTGAAACAGGCGATCAGTAAATCACCCATCTGTTATTCCCCGAACTTTCAGAAACCATTTATTATACATGCAGATGCTTCTTCGTATGCGATAGGCGCTTGTCTATCTCAAAAAGATGAAAATGAACAAGAGCACCTCATTGCTTTTACAAGTAAAAAGCTCTCCAAATGCCAAGAGGGTTATGCTGCCATCGAAAGGAAGCTTATGCTGTTATCTTCGCCCTGAAAAAGTTCGAACACTATATTTATGGTTCGCACGTAACTGTGGTGAGCGACCATAACCCTTTGAAATTTCTCACAGACTGTGCACCTCAAATTGCGCGCCTTCAAAGATGGGCTCTTGCACTGCAGCGTTTTCAAGCTCAAATAACGTACCGACGTGGGAAACTCCACGCGAATGCTGACTCTCTAAGTAGGCTACATGCCTCACATTGGACTTAAAAACTTTGAACATTCTCTTGTTTCTGTGTTACAAGTCTGAACTTTAACTTTAAAAACTTTAACTTTATCCTAGAACTTTAAAATATTAGTATTAGTGTATTAGTGTTATAGTGTATTCTATTTGTTTATTTTCTTTGATGTTATTTAAATGTTTGAATTTTAGTATTAATATGTTTTACTTGTTTATTTAGATATTTACCAAATATTGATTTGTCTCAAAAGACTAAATCAAATTCTCGAAAGGGGGAGGTGTGAGGATTGCGCATGCCTTTTCTTGCTCTAGTAGCGCCCCCTTCTGGAAAAAAAAAGCGCGGCAGTAGAACGCAGAACGTCGTTTGTGATATGAGAAACCAGAATTGGTTATGAAAATGGCCGTAAATGTTACCGGTCATGAATCTTGAAAAATATGAATAATCTTTTATGTTGATTTATGTTCCTGTGCTTGTCATCTGTCCTCAACATGTCAACTTTATGTTACCATATTAAACTTGTGTTCGTAATTAGAACGGCCTGTTTCCTTTAGAACGCTCACACATTCGGAAGAGACATTACAAACCAGTACATTAAAACGTACTTGTCGGTTTTATTTATGCAATTTATGTATAATGAACCCCCATTTAAAAAACGCACAAACCCCACTACCAATAGTTGGCACTGTTAAAGTCGACGTTGTTAAAGGACGTTAAAAATATTTTGCTAAATGCAACAAGTATAAATTTTCACTTGGAGGGTATACTGGCAAGTGCAAATTTTAAATATTTTTCTTTTTGTTGCAAAAAATTAAACGTTTTGACGAGTTTTATATAGTGCAAATACATTTTAATACAACAATTTTTTAATTATTTGTGATTTTTTTTAAATAATGAGTGGACTTACGGGACACCCATATAGGTCGCACTAGTCCTGTTTTTGAATACCACGTTTTCTAAACAATAATTTTCCTGGTACATTTCTAGCTCTTTTGTAATAGAAACCTATTACGAATGCTACTGGATGCAAATAATGGTATTCATAAGGGAAACCAGTGGGGCCCCTTCAAGCGGTATTTTCAATAAAATATATATTTCACTATCGTCATTTTAAATACTCAACGATAATTATGTGTGTTTACATTTAAATGCAATTAAACAATAGATCGAGATTTTAGTTTGCTAAAAAAACAATTTTGTAAAAGAAGATTATTTAAACTTTTCTAATGACTGCTGTGGGATAACCCTGAGTATTTGGTAGATTAAGAAAGTTAAGCAATTTAACGTTAAACCTTTCACAAAAGAACCGATCGATTATAATATTTCAGATTGAGTATTAAAATAAATGCATGTCCGGATTCAGGGATCTGTTTAGGAAAAAAATGGGTCTTTTAAAGGGCTCTTCACAAAATTTTTCATTTCAAAACAGAACCCTTCACAAAATTATTTTCTCTAAAACAGAACTCTTCACAAAATTCTTTGTCCTTAAAGATAGGTTTTTCACAAAATTTTTACATCTTTAAACTCAACATTTCACAAATTGAACATTTAAAAGTAAAATCTGACCTGTCACTTTTACATATATAAAGAAAAAATATGTATTTTACATCCATATATCTTCTTAAAAATGTATAAACAAGAACCTGAATATAACGATCATTTCAAATTCACAAAATTATAATTATATTTTTCACAAATCTAAAAAGCTGTTCACAATTTCACAAAAACAGGATCCCGAGAAAAAAGTCTGGACAGACCCCAGGGATTACTTCCTGTCAATAGTCCCCAGTCTAATATAAAATAATTGTTATTCGAACGTCAATTAATGTGATATTTTGCTGGGGACATACATACTACATTATCTGAACGTGCAATAAATCTGTTGCAAGGCAAATTACTTTATAGCGATCAGCAATTAATGTTTGCTCAAATTTTCAAAAGAAGATTGGTTCATTGAAGAATATAAACAAAAACTCAGTCAATTTACCAATATAGATGATATTATTAGCCATATTGATTTCTTAAGAACTAGATAACAATGAATGTTAGTGCAAACATGGAAGAATAAAATGTCAAATGTTCCGTTAAATTTAAAGTTATTGATTGACATTTCACTGAATAATATGCAACTGGATCTTTCATTATCAGAAGATTGTCAATAATTCGTTTCATGAATCAAGTAATGTACAGTAGCATAAATTCAATGGAATATCAGCATGTTTGTTTCTAATTTATTATCTCTCTAAGAATATAGTTATATAATGCAGTAATATGTTTTTAGAAATATATTAACACTACACGTTTTGAACTTAAAAAAATTAAAGTGAGATGTTTAAAAAGGCATATACAGTTTTACTTCGATTAGTGCGGTTAATTTATCCTGCGATATTAGCGCACTAATTGGAGCATACACTGTTAAAAATAAATCCGTTAATTCACGGGAAAAGTACTGGCAGCGAAGTTGCCGGACTTTTTCCGTTCCGTTAGTAGATTTTCCGTTTTGAAAGATTGAAGAAACGGTAACTTTCTGTTATGAATGACCTCAGTTTAAAAAAAAAAAAATTCTCGATCTGTTTGTGCTGCCATCTGTTGACTATAATAGGAGTACTTAATTTAATATTTTAATATTAAGTACTCACTGGTACAGATTTCCTGGCTGCCCTTGGGATTCGAACTAGGGATGACAGCGACATGAGCCGAGTGTTTTACCTCAAGACCAGCGGGCCCTTGCTAGAATAGGAGTTTGAAAGGATCATAGGGGATTTCTTCAAATCGCTGCTTGGAACTTAAACAATCTGGGGTTTAGAAACCTAGCAACTTTGAAATTAAGTGGGAGGATATTTTGTAATAAGATTATGATTGAAAAATTTAGTATTAATAGAGGATTGAAACATGAATTATATTAATTCCTAATTTGATTGTTAGATGCAAAATATGAATATTATATTTTGAATTAAATTCGATAAAGTATGTTTGCTTTTTTGAGAAAATCGATTTTTTTTTCAACTATTATATATTTTTTAAATGTGTTCTGTTAGAATATATTTTCATTGAGAGTGTCTTTTATAACTTTTAAAAGCAAATTACGAATAATAGCAAAGGAATGAGAAAGTTATTTGTTATTTTTTTTTTATTCGGAAGCATTATTTTTGTTTGTTGCTTTTTTGCGTAAAATCGATTTTTTTTTCACTTAATTTAACTATTATATATATATACTAAGCTATTTGTTTAGAATATATTTTAAGTGTGAATATTTTTTTGTAACTTTAAAAAATAAATTACTAATAATTTTAAAAGCATGGGAAAATTAATTGTTGCTTTTTAAATTCGAAAGAACTATTTTGTTCTTTTAAATAAACTCGAATTTTTAATTTATTGAATTTTTAGTTTTTCTGTGCTGCAACATGTCAGTTTTTTAAACACTGGAAATAAATATGCAGCAGATAACGGAATATCTCCGTTGGCCACTTCCTTCTCCTTCTGTTCCGTTGTTTTCAGGAAATATGAAGAATTTTTCTGTTTTTTAACGGAAAATGCCCTTCTGACGTGAAAAGGGACTTTTTCTGTGAAATTCAGGAAAAAAAACCCGTGAATTTCAGATTATTTTTAACAGTGTACATTTAATTGCAAAAAGTACAATAGATTCACAATAAACTTTCTTAAAATCCATTATATTTAAATAAACAATGTATTAATGTACTAAGATGTTGTTATTTTTTAAGTATTATTGTTAGAAAGTTCATGTTACAGTTTGATTTGAAACTTTTAAAATAAAATGTATGTAAGTTAAATGAACTTCTATTAAATATTAACGTACAGTGTTGCCAAATCTGGCTAATCAAAAATTACAAAATCTCACGAGAAATTTTAAATAGTTATTTTTATTTTATACAATAACTTGGAACGAGTTTATTAGTCAGAGTACTTGGAGCCATGGTCTGCGTATCTCTAGTAAGAGCAATGTGTATCTTAGATTTATGAAATCGAAAACAACAATTACACAAGAAAATATTAAATGCGCCCAAGAAGAGCAGAAAATAAAAACAAAAAACATAAAGACCACTTTCGGCCAGAAATAAAGTATAAATTATATTAAAATATTGATATAAAAATAAAAATTATAAAATAAGCTTACAAAACATTTGCAGTTAAAAATAAATCAATATTCCGTGAATAAAATAAAATTAATATTAAAAATTTCTGGTATGAATTCGGTATTTCTGAATAAAAAATCCGCCAGATTTGGTAACACTGTTAACGTGTGAGCTAATTTAATAAGAGATAATCATGGAACATTAAAAAGACATTAAGTTCAATTCTTCATAATAGCGACGTTTGTCCGTTTCTCGCGCCCTTGGTCACATCTCTTGCAGGATTTTTTGTTTATTTTCATATCCATTGGACGTTGTTTGGCGGTCAAAATATAATTACCTCCCTAACTGAAATAGCATAAAGAAAGGGAGACCAATAATTTGAATCTCCTAGTCAATTTTATTTTATTAAACATCAAGACACAATTTGGATGCATAATTTTTCTAATAGTTAAACACTAAAAACAACTCGTAATTAAAATGTACATATATATTTGACATATAAATCACCTTTCTCTATTAATTTTAAAGTATTAAAAATTTGCAAAATCTTAAACAGCATTTGGATGAGAATGAATTATTTATTGCAAACTGTTTTATTTTTCTGGGCATTCGTAACTCAAGTGTTACAATTTCTAATTATACAGCGTGTTTCTAAATGAATATCGTGGTTTTAACGCTTTGCAGTATCTATTATAAAAAACTTAAAATTATACTTAATACATAAAATGAAAGAGCAACTCAAACAGTTATACCTACAAGCTTACAAGTGTACAATGTGAACACCTTTCGTCACACGGCACAATGTGACTTCGATCGCTCAGTTCTTCCCAAACGCCACTCTACGCTCACCCGATCTGACGCCATATGATTTTTACTTGTTGGGATTCATAAAGGATGGAGTGTATGTGCCTCCACTATCAGCTGACCTAAGTCTTAAGCTGACCTACCCAACCTAAGAAACAGGATTGAGGCAGTTGTTGCAACAATTACCCTACAAACACTAATTAACGTTTGGGAAGAACTGAGCTATCGACTTCATCTTCATGTGTGCCGTGTGACGAAAGGTGTTCACATTGAACACATGTAAGCTTGTAGGTAAAACTGTTTGAGTTGCTCTTTCATTTTATGTATTAATTATAATTTTAAGTTTTTTATAATAGATACTGCAAAGCGTTAAAACCCCGATATTCATTTAGAAACACCCTGTATTTTGACGTAGTAGAATGTGTTAAAAAATCGATAGGATATTTATTAAATTAACGTCATTTAAATTGATCAACACCAATTATGCTTACATATTTTAATAAAGAATAATCAAAGATCTAAGCATATTAGAAAACCACAATTTCATAAGATAACTTTATTCTAACATTTCTAACAAATGATGATAAATACGTCTTAATATTTCATTGCTTAAAAGAGTTAACTACATTAACTTAAAACCCTTCACAAAAGCAGTGTCCATTTATAATTTTTGAGAATAATTGCTAGAATATTTTATAGAATATTCAATAATAGTTCCTGTCAATAATCGTTAGTCTAATGTAAAATGTAAAATTTATCAACAATGCATTAATATTGATTCATTATTAATTAGATGACAATGAAAATTGATGTGAATGAGGGAAATAAAACGCAAAATGTTTTGTTAAATCTAATATTACTGATTGAGAAAACTCGTTGAATAAGACGCAAGTGATATTGCTTATTAAAGGATTGCCACTTCATTGAACTTTCATTGAACTTCTTGAAAAATGCAATCTAGAGCAGTGTAAATTCTATGGAATTTTAAAAGGGCGTTGTGTACGTACAGATCTTTTATAATTTATCTCAATGGATATTTATGTATTGTGACTATTCTTAAAAATATATTATCAATGCATAAATATATGTTTAAAATTTCACACAGTCTTTTTTTTACCCTGTGTAACACTAAATATATATATATATTTATATATATTTATATATAATATGCATAACATATATACAGAGTGTCCGAAAAGTCTGGAAACGGTCGAATAACTCGTGAAATATACATCGAATTGACAAACGGAAAAATGCATGTTCAATACTTTTTAAAAATCTATTTAGGGTTATCAAAGTTGCCACCGAACCCTACTTTCCCTGGGGGAAAAGGGGGGCAACTTTATAATATGCATAATATATATACAGAGTGTCCAAGAAGTCTGGAAACGGTCGAATAACTCGTGAAATACACACAGAATTGACAAACGGGAAAATGCATGTTCAATACTTTTTAAAAATCTATTTAGGGTTATCAAAGTTGTAATAATGTAATGTGAAATACAAGAACAAAGAATTAAGGTGTCAAACCGGATGGCATACCTAATTTATTGGAAAATGCCACAGTGACCGTGGTTACGCTTTCGCATGGCGGTGCTGATCGTGTTCAGGTTCCACATGATCATTGTGCTGGAGGACACAATCCAGGTGGTACACGACGTCTCAACTGCGGGATGTAAAGCATCAGAAGTGATGTTTCGCGCATGTTGTGATATGCGGTAAAGTCATTGAGGTTTGTGACACCTCCACGGTACACAATATTACACATTACATTTCACACTCAAAAGCGCCATCTGTCGACGATTATTGCAACTATTTTTTTATTGTTCCATTCTTATCCCCCCACCCTTCTCGAATAGTAAGTGTACCGATTTTGGTTTCATTCCGGTTATTCCTTCAAGCTGCAGACAGCTCCAAATAGAGATACTATACTTATATTATAACCACCCGGTATATATAGTATATATATTTCTATACTAGTATATAACCCCCCCATCAAAAATGACGGATTGTTGATCTGCGTTCCATTTTCCTAAGACTTCATACAAAGAGCATGAAGATTTTACTATTTAAAGATTTGTATTTTAGAAAAGTACATTTTAAATCCGGTAGGTGGCGCCAAAACAATATTGTTCGCAACAGTGTTCGTTTGTTTATATCTGAGATTAAGAGGTTTAATCTGGATTTGTAATTAAGAACTTAAAACATTACAATAGGATATGATATACATGTTTTATAGGAAAAATATGCTGAACAGACAGGATTTCAAGTAGAATATATTATAATTAAGTTGTCGTATGTTACCATAGCTTTTTCATTAAGCCTAACATGGCGTTTAACTACGACCGATTCGCAGACCAGAGAGAACTAACATATACCGCCCGGAATAGTTACAGACACTTTCTTGCCTACGGATTTTATTATAAGTAGATGTTGAATTCTTTGTAATCTTTATTATGGTTTATGCTTCAAATTTATATTACTATATAAAGAAGTTGTCTTCAATAAAATTTACAAAAATTACATTTTACATCTTATGTATCAATATTTTGCCATGAGTAATTAACTATTTCATTCCTTACAAATGAGAAATGTGTCTATCCAATGTAATGTTATTTTAATGAGATGTAATTTAAAAATTGTTAGTTTGTAAAATCAGAAGCTGAAAACTTCTGAAAAGAATAACAACATCTATTCGCACTGTCTTTCTCTCACGTGATTGTAAATATTACGCCTCTCTAATTAAAGTTACACACACTACTCTACATTACTACATTTCTACTTGATTAAATTTTAACCAATCGAAATCGCTTAATTTGTTGATAAAAAAAAATCTAAAAAGGTTTATTGCTCTAAGTCTCCGCTTTAAATGTTGAACAACTAATTTATTTACATTTAAAAACAATCTAAAGAAACGATATTACTAAATTTTTGCATGTTAGAAAATCACAATTTCAGAAAAGAAATTTATTTAAACACTTCTAATGACTAACAATGGATATGCCAGAATATTTTATTGATGAACACAGTACTTTAAGGTAGAGCGTTTCACAAAAGAACCTATCATTTACAATTTTTAGATTAATTAACAGGACACTCTTAAATGAACACATGTCAATTATACTTTTTATCAATATTATTGAGCATAATAAAATATATTTATTATTATAATGTTAATTAATATTGAATTTTTTTTGTGACACCTTATATGTTAAAGCTAGAAGCAAAAGTCTTAATATTTCAGTGCAAATTCAAGCTTACTGCGCATACCTCAACGTTTTTGAACGGCGTGCAGGAAGGAAATAGAATTAAGAACAATCAAGAGGGCTGGAGAAAGAAAATTACGTTTATTGGCCTACACTCCTCACAACCCTACCCCTTGGAAATACTCCTTCTAAATTCTTCTTAATTCTATTTTTATTTCATCTTCCTTGAAAGAGTATCCATTATTTCACCTGCTTTGTTTGAGAGAGGTTGAATAAAAGGGAAAGGGAAGGAGGCGCTTTCCCTTTTTTGAAGGCAGGAATGGAAAGGGAAATGGCTTAAGCTAATTAAAGAATGGTTTCTAACTACCAGGAAGGGAGTTCTCCATTTTTATAGAATTGGAAAAATGGTCTTTTTCTGGAGAAGAGAACATATTTATTTTACAACTGGATAACAATATTTCTGGCGTAATTTTTATTCGGGCTGTTATATTTATAACCATTAAAAACTTCAACGTGTTTGGACAACCAAAGATTTTTAGGTGAGTTCGTAATTATATAAATACGTAGCCCCTATAGTCGTCGTCTGGTCCGTCCGTCCGCATATAACTACGCGAAAACTATCCAACTGAATGGTTTGAAATTTAATATATATTATCGTTTCAGAATTTTGTCAAGTCATTTCAAATTTTATGAAAATCGAATCGAAACTTAAAAAGACATTAATAAAAGTTTTCTTTATTCTATTAAATCCTATCGTACGTAATCTGTACAATAAAAGCGCAAGTCATGTGACTGAGGAAAACAAATACTTCTTTTTTCATACGCCAGGCGGCCATTTTTATTCAAAATTATTTTTTCGAATAAAATTGCATAAAAGTTACATTTTTAGAAAGATCGTTGAAAAAAATTGTTTGCTTGAGAGATGAGTTACATTAAAAAATGTATAGATTATGAGATAACTTCAGTGGAAATTACGTTAACAGCCGAATATCTCAATCCATTAGAGTAAATAAACACAGGAGATTCGTTCATTATGAGTCATAAAAATATTAAACCATGGACATAATCATTCGCAAAGCAAGATCTCCATGGTGAATTTTGCTGCACAGTATGGTGTAGAAAAAAATCGCATTTGTAAACGTGACGTAATAAGAAAAAAAAACAGGCATGCTCAATTTCGCTCATAGCAGACGATATAATTCATTTCACTGAAATAATGCGGATGATTTTTTTTACTTTGTGAAACTAGTTACAAAACGAACTCACCTCATATGTCACGTTTAACGTACAATTTCCAACTTATTTTTAATGTTTTCTTACGAGCACTTTTATCACTAATTATCAATATTTTTTATTTGGGGTTCATTTAAGGTTCTATCACGGTCCCGGGCAACGCCGGGCAGGTCAACTAGTACATGCTATTTTGTTTGAACATGCAATAATTCTGCGGAAAAATCACTTTTTAGAAATAAGCAATCAATTTTTGATCAAAGTTTCGCAAACAGATTTGGTTCCTTAGATAATCAAAACAACAAAAAAAAATAATCAATGTACCTCAATATACAGACAAAAGAATGTATATAATATTTATTCATTATGAACTAGATGACAATGAATGTTGATGCGAACGAGAGAAAATAAAACGTCAAATTTACCGTTAAATCTAAAGTTATTGAGTGACAACTCGCTGAATGAGATGCAAATGATATTGCAGTATCAAGAGATTGTCAATAATACGCTTTATGAAACAGGCACTCTAGTGTAGTGTAAATTCAATGGAATTTCAAAAGCGAGATATGTGCTTCTATTGTATAATCTTCTTATGGACAGTCATGTATTGTAATAAGCTGGTTTTAGAATATATTATAACTCTATAATTTGGACTTCAAAATATTAACAATACATGCTTTAAAAAGTACATATTTGAAATATTCTGGTACATTTTATTTTGTTGTAAGATGCGTCCCATAAAAATCGAGATTAAAATAATATAGAATAAAATAATTTAAGTTGATCGAAGTTCTTTTTATATTATTCAAAAATATCTTTCCTTGGGTCTTGTGCAATGATCCCATAGTTCAATCTGTTTTTCTAAGAAAGCGGTGAATCATGTTGTAAATCATTGTGCATAACTCGTTAAGCATTCACATGGCAACAACAACAGTATACTTTAAATTGCTACTAATCGCAGTCAGGAAATATTTATAGTCAGGAACTACTTTTTGTTTCAATAAAAAACATTCAAAATAAATCAAAAAGACTTGCCTAGAAGGATTCATTATTATAGTTGATTTTTCAGTCATATAAAAATGCCCACTTGCTCACTTTTAAACTTCAGTTAATTCCAAAATCACTTTTTTTTTTCTTCTATCTATACAATAAAAAAACATTGAATTGATGAAAATTTTCGACTTCCGGTTTTCGACGGATTTATAGTTTTTAGAAGATACTGAACACGATTTCAATGTTGTTAGAAAAAGCTTGTCCGTGAGGCTGTGTGTCTGTCTGTCTCTATGTGACACACTTTTTTTGGAGGGGGGGGGGGAGTGGAGCGCTCAATCTGACGAACTACTGCGTAAAATGGGATAAAATTTCTTATGAAGTTTTATCCTTATGTGAACTGCTGCTGATCAGTCTTAGGGCAAAATCCTCCAAGAAGGCGTGCTGCAAATTGATGAATTTTTCGATTTATGTGATTCGATGATTTTGAAATATGCGATGCTTATATATCTTCAGTTTAAATGCACGCAAATAGATTAGTTTTTTCTGCATTAGTCTTCATTGTCTACAATTCTATAACAATATTATGAATTTATATACCGGGTGAACCAAAAATTCGTTAAAACTTTAAAAAATCATAACAAAGGAAGAAATTATGATAAAGAAGTACGGTTTGCAAGAAAGGGCTTACAAGGTAGTTTGATTTTTTTTTAGCAGCAAAATTTTTTTTGTTAAAAAAGTCACCTGTAGAGGTCGCTAATATGCGAGAGATTCATCAGAATTATGCAAATTATGTTGCGGGGCTATTTGAAATCACTTGTGTACCGTTCAAAGATTCTATCTGCCGTGAGGTTTCTGCCATTCATTCCGACGTGTTGCATTTGGCTGTAACGGGCGTTGTGAGTCGCCATAGCTGTGTCGTACAATGTTCTGGAGGTTATGTTGAATAATTGTTATTGCAAGAATAAATGGATGGCGCGTACTACTGTTGTCCTGTTCATTGTGTTTCGGGTCGCCAGCACCCTCTACAGGTGACATTTTTAACTTTTTTTTTTTTTTTTTTTTTTTTTTTTTGCTTCACCCGGTATATAATATATATATATAGAATCTATTTGTTAAATCGATGTAAGTTTTTTTATTATTTAAATCCTTTAACTGTTTTGATTTATATAGAAGAAAGTTTTGTGATGGCCGTACCATACTAGTTTCAATTGCGTTTCGTATGCGAGAATGTAATTAATGAAATACTATATCACTTCAAAATCACATCAATTGGTTCACAAATATTATTATTACTATACCGATAGAGATTATTATGGATATTGATAAATATTGATAGAAATTTCGAAGCAATTTAACACACAACAGTATATTATTTATTTTTATTTATTTATTTTTTTTTTTCATTTACTCAAGCAATCAATTTTATTCGAACATTACTTACTAGCTTTTACACCTATTTTTCATTTCGTGTAACTGACAAAGAAACATGTTCCTTCATAATAAAGTTTTCTCATTACATTGCTATATATGTTGTATACACCCATTAAGCATTCACATGCCAATTACAATGGCACTTTAAATTGCTATGAATCGCAATGGAGAAATATTTTGAATAAAGAAAGCATTATTACTATCACAAAAGAAAAGGAGTCAACAAATCCTCTTGAAATACAAAAAGAAAAACACATTGTTTTACATTTAAGGAACTCTTCTCTTTATGCTCTTTTTTCTCTAAAAAGCGTGCAAAATGAATCAGAAGAGATTGCCTCGAGGGTTTGGCGTAACGTATTCATCATTATTATATTTGATTTTTCAGTCATGAAAACGCCCACTTGCTGACTGTTGAACTCCACTTTTCATTCAGTAGAAACTTTTTTCAGCCCAAAGTAATTCAATAGCAAAGTTAAACAGGATCAACAACTTTTTGCTTTGCGTTGGGGACCGTATATCAGACATGCTTATGGTATCAGCTTACTTGAAGCTGCTCTTCGGCTGTCAAATCATAAATTGTACATGCGTGGTTGATTGATAGAAAGGATTTGGCCCGTGACAGATTAGCATTCAAAGATTTTGACAAGGTTAAAAGAAAACTACTATCTTTACAAGAAGTTAATATGGGTATTTTGTGCAAAGTGCATGTTCGGTATATTTCAATAAGAAAATTGAGTAACGATTTTTGTTTCTGTATTTTGCTAAAGTTATTTATTATACCAATTCTGTCAGTACAGTCGTATAAGTTATATTACACACATACATAAAAAAAAAAAGAAAAGAAAGAAAAGAAGAGAAGAGAAAGGAGGTAAGGAAGATTGAAACAGAATTTAGATCTCTGAACGTAAACCAAAAATATAACAAAATAATAGATAAATCAGTATTTTCAGCGCAAAACTTGTAAATATATTTCCTGTCGTATCTCATTCTAATTTTTTTCAGTGGCGTTATAGTAAAACAGAGCTTTCAGACATTTACAATAGGGTGGAACGAAATTGTTTTTAAATTTCAAAATGCTATAGTTTTCAAAAGTTGCCTTTGATCAAAATAAAGACGGAAATTAAATGTTAGCGTAATTGGATTATGTTTTCAGGTGCCGCAAGAAGGGTAAACTTTAGGTTCTTATTAAAATTTTCCCAATTTTCGCAGTTATGTAAATAATAATAATAATACTAATTTCAATATGCTATAGTTTTCAAAAGTTGCTTTTGATCAAAATAAAGACAGAAATTAAATATCAGCGTAGTTGGATTATGTTTAGAGGTGCCGCAAGAAGGAAAAACTTTAGGTTTTTATTAAAATTTTGACAAATTTCGCAATTATGTTTAATTTATTTTCAATAGGCTATAGTTTTCATAAGTTCTCTTTTAAATCAGTTTTAATCAGTTTTAAATCTTTTTAATCAGAAAACATGGTAAACTTACTGCGTAATACACTTTAATTACAAAAATAATGAAACATAAATAGTATACAATGAGGTAGAAACAGAACAAAGTTCAGAAAAGAACACTATACTATCCCAATTTTTTTTTGCCTCTACGTCCAGTGCCTCTGAAACCTTAAGTGGCTACTTCACTCAGACGAAAACAACCGCTCGCTAATGTTAATCCTATGGAGGAAATTTTTGAAGATATCTAGTTCGCATTTCAATATTTTTAAATGATTGTTTTTGCATTCGATAGCTGAGGTCAATCTCTATGCACGCTCTTTTCTACTTTTTCGATTTCAATTACAAGTTTTTTTTATTAAGATACTTTCACTTTCGAAACCGGTTTTGAAAGTGAAAGTATCCTCAATAAAAAAAACTGCAACAAAAATCGAAAAAGTAGAAAGGAGCGTGCATAAAGATTGACCTCAGCTATCGAATACAAAAAAAAATCATTTAAAAATATTGAAATGCGAACTAGATATCTTCAAAAATTTCCTCCATAGGATTAACATTAGCGAGCGGGTGTTTTCGTCTGAGTGAAGTAGCCCCTTAAGTAATCACAATCACAGTTAAATGCGCATGAAATTACGATTTGTGGCTTCTACTTGCGATCGAACTTGAGAGTCAGACAAAATTGCTGCAACAATTCCAAGCGCCGCTCTGCAGGATATTGGTCTGATAAGTGGTGAAGAAAGAAGTATAACAGAAATGTATTGACAGAATGAAAATTAGATGAGAACTAATAAAGGACCGAAAAAGATATGTAGAAGAAACTGTAAAACCAGTTACAGAAAGTAATTGTTTTTTAATGGAAGAAAAGACAAGACTATTGTGCAAGAGAAGAAAGGAACTAAGTATTACAAAATAACTGTTATCGAAGAACGTATATCACTTGTTCCAGAACTTGGATCAAAATTTACGTAAAACCGATTTCTGGTACTGGAAAATGTATAAAAGACAGCATAATGACATTTTTAAATAGCAACAACCAATACTTAAACATTACTGCAATTGGATATGATGGAACTGCCTCGAACACTGGATTGAATAATGGTGCTATTGCTTTATTGGAAAAAGAATTATGAAAGTCACTGCAGTGCTTGATTTGTCTGTTTCATGCAAATGAACTACCCGTTCGTCATCTATTTTCTTTCCTAGATGCAAAACTAAAAATCCAAATGGATTTGGAGTGAAAATAAGGAAACAACTGGAAAAGTGTTATGAACTTCCAGTGACTGAGTTTTCACCTATTGAAAATAACATTCCATTGCTAAAATTTGAGGATAATTTAAGTATGAACCAAATATATTTCTTAGAAATGTGTAACATAATCTCCGTTAGAAGTTGCTCTTCCGATTTGTCTATGAAGAAACCAGAATTTTTTTTTTCATTCACCATGGTTTACCTTAGCAAACAGAATAATTCGCTTGTACGTGGGAACAGAATAGCCATCAAAAAATCTCCAAATACTGACTGAGCACATTTTGAAAGTGTATGCAACTGTTTGGTTTAACATAAAGTTGAAACCATCTTCTATCTATGGACGAAGCACTAGTGAAAACGTGTCAGCTATTTACGTTACCTCAATTACACTCCTAAAAATGTAATTGATCCAATCAGCCAAAGCAATGCATACTTTGCTGCACATAAAAATGTACTCCATTGTATGGTATCAGGGGACATAAGTCATTAAGGAGTTTGCATTACGCCGAATTGTAAAAACAGGGGCTGGAAATGAAGTTGGCATCAGAAACTTTTTAATTCCTTTATGTATAAACTTTGATGTCTCGGATTATATTGATATGATTCAATGGTATGGTGTAAAAGTAACATAATCCCCTATGACGATGTATATTGCTGACGACAAACTAAAGCAGTAAATAAAGCAAGCAGAAGAACCTGATCATGAGTGTCAACTTCAATTTTTCCCTATGTCACACACAAGCAGTTAAAAGGATTGTTAAATTAGTTACCGAGTCATCCTTGTCAGTTTGCAGAACTTCTGCAAGAGATGCATTGATAAAAAACAAAATAAATTTTCAAAAGATCATGCCAAGATTTGAAACAAAAAACAAAAACAATCCAATGTGTCAGTGTGATTAATATGGACAATGTATGATTACTATTGTCATTAGAGAAAAATTAATGTTTCTTAAAAATAACGTTTTGCCTTTAAAAACAATATAAAGTCAAACATCTTTTAACGGACAGCCTTATATATGGTCGCCCCTCTCTTACGGTCAAATTAAAATTTCTCAGCGAACATTAACCTCTCGTTATAACTAACAACCAATCTCCTGCAGTCACTTCATTTTTTCAGACTTTTTTTTAGTCAGGTGTCTGTTAATCATAGGTTTCACTCTTTTAAAGTTTTTCTAAATAAGTGTGATTTGTTTAACTAAGATACGATAATTAAAGATTGCATTTCTTTCATTTCAATGTAGTACTATAAAAATATGTTACTGTAAAATTAATAAAAATTAATAATGTGAAAATCGCTAAATTCTACAAAATAATTATTTCTGTAATGGCATCTAAAAATTCGTAATACATAGAATGTACAAGTTTTCTGCAAAAGTATCATATTTTGAGTATTCTGTTAATAATCAAGAAAATAACTTTTTTTTTAAAAAAAAGGCAACTTTTATCGTTTTTTCATAGAAAAGTCATTTTTGAAACTCTTTGCGGCACCTGAAAATATTTTAGTACAGCAACAAAATTTTATATTCTTCATTTTAATCCCAAAAGGCTACTTTTGCTGACTATAGCAAATTTCTAACTGAAAAAAAAAAAAATTAACCATTATTTTCGTTCCATCCTAATTTACAATGAACCTAATTTTTTTCATCCTGTCAGTAGTTTTTTTTTTTTTTTTTTTTTTTTACTTTATATGTCAGTTCATTTCACTTTAATTTATTGTTTAACCATATAATCCCCATGGTAGCGTATATGATACCAGCCCTGTTTCCAATTAAGTAGATTTCATATATTCCAATTCAGATATTCCATATTCACTTCAGAAATTTAAAATAGCATTATTTACTTCATTTAAAAACAAACATTTTGACATTAAATGAAGCTAAATTTATTATTGAAATTTTCTAGTATAACTTCAGACTTTCTTAATTACGGAATTTCTAAAACGTATTTTACCGTGTAAATTAAAATGTTAAAACCAAAGGATTTGTAAAATATCTGCAGAGAAAGAATTTCTTAAAACTTAACTTTTTTTCAAATAATCATAACAGCAAAATTGTCCAAGATAAGAACTAATGAAATGATTTAGGCTTTTCCTTAATCGAAATATTACAAAACTCTATATAAACCAGAAGCTAATCGACTATGTTTATAATATTTTATTTATGTGATCAGGGAGTCTTCGTTTGTCTTTGTAAGAGAAATCTGTTGTTTATGCTGTCATTATCGTTTTTAGTTCTAAATTTAAGTTAATTGTCTAGATTATAGTATCTTCTACTTGTCAAGTGATCGTTGATAGAAATTTTCAGCTTGTTGCCAAGATAACATACAAACTTCGATATCTGAGAAAGGAAAAACATTTCAGGATAAGGGAAATATCGACTGAGTGGAAAGAATGAGATCTTCTTTGCTTAGTTTGTTTGCATTTTTTTTTTCTCAGTCGTATTTAAACTTGGTTTGATCTTCTAAAATCTTCATGGAAATTTAATAATAGTTCACAGATGTAAATAAAAAATATATGTTCAATCAGTGACGTATGTAAAGGTGACGTATGTAAATGTGACGTATGTCAACGACGTATGTAATATAAAAAAAAATCTGTGGATTTTACAGGAAAAAAAAAAAAACTACTAGCCAAGACGTCAATACTTAAAATATAATTCTTAAACGTTTTGAAAAATATTTATATGGAATATTTCAAAATTTTCCGACTGCTAAATTTATTTTGTTAAATCATATTACAATTTTTTTCACAGGATAAAAGAAATTAAACAAACGGCCTGTTTCTGATTACACAATATAAAAATGTGCTGAAAATGACTGCCAGTAACAAGCTGTTTATTTTACGAAAGAAAATCTGTATTTATTACGAACCTTCTGCTAGTTTAACTGATTTTGTTTGTAAAATAAATAGTTTGCAGATTTCCACCGAAATAAAATCTGTATTTCTTACGAAAACTTTGTTATTTTAACAGATTTTGCGGTAAAATAAACGGTTTGCAGATTTATTTTATTTATTTATTTATTTATTTATTTATTTATTTATTTTTGCAAAATAAACAGTTTTTTACCCTTTTCCTGGATGAGAGTTTATTACTGTAAAATTATTGCTTTCTCTCTCTCTCTCTCTCTCTCTGTGTGTGTGTGTGTGTGTTACAGTGTGGAAAAGTATGGACATGATTCATGTTCATGCAAATCGTAGAAATGGCCACGGTTAGTGTTGCCAACAGTGGCGGCTAGTGCCTGTCTTTATTTTGGGCACTAAATGCATGGTTACAAAATTTATTACTTTCTTACCACTATTTTGTAAAATAAATATTTGTTTTATTTGTTGGTAGAAAATTCTGTTTTTAAAACAAGGAAAAGTTTTCATTAAAAAAAAACAATGGTAAGAGAAGAATAAAATTTTCAGCCCTGCATTTAGTGCCCCAAAAAGAGCGAATCACGAACCGCCACTGGTTGCCAATATCAGGCGGCTTCAGAACTTTCATATTTGAATACTACTATTTCCGAAATGTAATATGCACCTTATCTGTGTTCAGCTCAATATTTTCGTCATGCAACTGATCTATAAAAAGGCGTAGTGTGGCAAAAGTACTAAATAATTGTTGATATATTCTGTCTCATAAGATTAATAAATGTGTAAACCATCGCAATAAGTACTTCCTACTCATACGTTGTACAGTTATCATTTTAAGAAATGTTAAATAGATTTATAAAAATATTTCTTAACGCTCAAAGGATTATTAACAGAATGACCGTAATTAATTGAAACGATGATTTCTATTCGGGAATACCTTTATTAAAAATTCGCTAAATTTGCAACACTGGCCATGTATGTGGATAATCTGGATATTCGACGAAGTGCAGGAGATTTATTCATTTTAAGCAAAGATAAAATAGCAATTTTTACAGTGTATATTTAATTGGTACACTGTTGAAAATTTGCAGCAAACTGTCCAGTCATTTGACCGTTTTTATAAAAAAACGGTTACATAACCGTAACTTAACTCTATTCTGACCCTAATATGGGCAATAATACGGTCACAATACAGTTAAATTTCGTCTATTTAACCATTTTCTATAAAAACGGTCAAATGACTGGACAGTTTGCTGCAAATTTTTTAACAGTAACTGTACAACAGTATTTTTTAAACTGTCGAGTCATTTGACCGTTTTTGTAGAAAATGTTACATAACCGTAATTTAACTATATTCTGACCCTAAAATGAGTAATAATACGGTCAGAATATAGTTAAATTAAGATTATGTAACCATTTTCTACAAAAAATGTCAAATGACTGCACAGTTTGCCGCCAATTTTTTACAGTGTACAGATAATCTAATGCTCCATCTCTTCAAATCAATTCCGATATAGGTGAACAACGAAAAAATCAATATGTGTTCTTGTAGTGCATTTAAGAATAAAGAATTTATAATTAGTAATTGAAAGACTCTGTCAAACGTAGGTTGTAAAATTATTACTATAAAAAAATTAAATTAAGGAACTAAAAATCCATAAGTGAGTTGATCTTCATATAGATTCCATTGTGGAAAATAATAATTTTTTAAAGGAATATTTTACAAAAACATAAAATCTTCTGGACACCCCGGCCTTCAGCTATTGTTCCTGCGCCTTCCTTACATTACACTCTTTAATTAGTACATAAACAATGATAAATAATAAATATACAAAATAAATATGTTTTATTAAATTGCGCTTAAGCTATGAATCTTAAATCATTTAATTAATCGCTTAATCCATGCACATATAAATGATAAATGGATAACGAACCCATGTTTATCATAAGAGACGGTAGTCTCTTGAGTGACGCAGCGAAAAACCGAAAACCGTAAGCCCAAAACCGAAGATTCCGTCACTCTCATATATACAGCTAGCAGGACATCAAAGGAAAATCGAAACGCCGACATTTAATATCTCAGTAAATATGAGGCATACCGTTTCGATTTTTTCACATTAGTCTTATATCTATGGCCTAACTCTATCCTGAAATTTATAGATTTCTACATGCAGTAGATTTTGAGATCTGGAAACCAATTTTTAAGCGAAAATGGAAAATGTAATGGTGTAATGGGCACAGAGGTGTTATCTCGAAAATGGATCGAACGATTTTTTTTAAATTAATATATTATATTAATCGCTTTTAGATGAAGAGAGTAAGATTTTGAGCTAACGTAGGAAAACTCTTGTTTTTTATATAATCCAGCTTCAAAATCGGACTCTTTTCTTATGCTTTTTCTGGTAGACTAACATTAAAGATTTTCGGCCTTTTCACCCTTTTTTATTCCTGCGCGGTCAGGATATTCATGGGTATCACGGTTATAGTTAAAGGCGATTTCGCAATCATATCTGGCTGAAGAACTATTTAGATTTTTTTTTTTTAATACGAAAACAGTTTTTAATGCAATTTTTAATATGTAATATATATGTATTAAATTAAATTATTGTTTGTATATTTTTCTTTTTTGTTATAATAAAGAATTTCTTATATCAAAATCTTCATTAAGTCGAAAAATATTTAGATTCCTTGATTAAAATATTGAAATATTTTATAATTATACATATACAATTTAATTGTTATTTATATTTAATTTGTGATTTTTTAAAGGAAAAAAAAGATTAAGATTTTTTTTTATCAATTAATTTGCGTAACAAGGAATCATTCAAAATGAATCAATCATCAGTTTGTTTTCTTCGTGTGCGATGCGATTCGCTGCTATGAACATTTTTTGAAGTTTTGAAAATCAAATTTCACAAATACTTCTAACTTCTATTAACAAATACTTCATGAATATATTTTTAATTCCATGTTGTTTATGTACGATAAAAAACACGTTTGTAAGCTTCTGTTTCATAGTATAAGAATCCAAACATTCAGTGAAATGCGTATATTTGATCAGCTATATAAACAAATGAAGAATACAGTACCTTTTTTTTTTTCAATTTCATTTCTTAAATTTGCATTTTAAAAACAGATAATAAAGAAATATGTATTTATCTTCTAATATTTATTTTCCTAAGTCAGAGAAATGCAAAGTTCTACCATTGTTTTTTTTGTTGTTTTTTTTTTTCTAGTGAAAGTTTATTTTCAAATGTTAAATATAGATTTTACTTAATAAATCACGAAATCAGTCGTCAGTTCTCGGGGCAATGGTAGACGTGGCATTGGAAACCTAAAAATCATGAGAGAGGGTAATATCTTTAAACAAATCTTGTAGCAAAGTATTCAGTAGTATCTTGCACCAAATATAAGAAATTGAAAAAAAAAAAAAGGTACTGTATTCTTCATTTTTGTTTATGTATTGTCAAAGCTATGCATTCTACCGAATGTTTTTATTCTTGAAATAGACTATTTAAACAGAGATAGAAGTTTACCAAACTTTTGTTTCTTTCTTCATACATAAACAACATGGAATTAAAAATATATTTTTGAAATATTTGTTAATTAAGTTAGAAGTATTTGTGAAATTTGTTTTTGAACCCGTTAAAAAATCTTCACAGTGCATGGAAAAATAGAAACGCTATAGAAGGATTTTTTTTTTCTTCAGTTACCCTGAAATTAAAACAATATATATATATATATATATATTTTTTTTTTTTTGGGGGGGGGGGGGGGTTCAGGAGTGCAAAACGTTCATATTTACTGATTTATTAGTTGTTTGTTTTCTTTTTAAAATTAAAATAATGTTGTTAAATAGCAACATCATGGTGTAGAAAAAAAAAACATTAAAAAAATGTGATGCATCGTTATGTACGAGAGATCAGTTTCAACTGACATTACAAAAATTTATTCACAAACTAAGACAGATAATTAAGAAAAATAGGTTAAATCCTAGAACAAGCGAGACGCTTGGCGTCATCGAATTTAGCGAAGCGATAAATGAGTTTTCTTGTTACCGGTTTATTTCTTACGTTTTTTCCACGCCTTCTGTGCTTGGTTCTAGCATGAGCAGAATGCATGGTTCTGAAAATTGAGCTGGTTTTTGACGGAATTAGATTTGATTGGTTGGTTGACAGATTAGAATATTCTATAATAGAGTTCTATTGTCTGTGGGTTGTTTGTTGTGTGTCAGATTTGTTGAATTATGTTTATGAAATGTGTTTTATGTCATAAAGGATAAATCCTGTGAAATATTAAAAAAAAACGAAGGATGAGAAATAACGGTAAGTGCATTTTTGTTGATTTTATATGATAAGATGTATTTTAAGCACTTTAGAGATTGCTGTAAACCGATTTTTGTGCGAACATTACTGACCGCAGCTTGAATGGATTTCATGCATTCTAGGGAGTGCGGAATATAGCAATTTTTGTGCATCCAGGATTTTTTTTTTTCAGTTAATGTACGCGAAGCATACACATATATACATATATATATATATAAATTATTAACTGCTGTTTGAATGAATTTCATGCATTCTAGAGATTGCTGCACAGGGAGTTTCATGCATCCAGGATTTTTTTTTTCTGTTATGTACACAAAGTGTACATATATATGTTACTAACTGGTGCTTGAATGAGTTTCGTGCTTTTGAAAAATCAGAAATCTCTAGATTCTCCCCAATCGTAACCTGTGTTCTTTGTAGCAGAGAATTCACTACTTACACAGTTTCTATGAAAATTTTTTCACGAACTAAACATTGATTTTATTCCGTTTTGTGACAATTTACAAAGTTTTAGCAAGGAGGAAAAAATAGCTAAAAATTATTAAAAATAGAAAAATCTGGAGGAAAAAATTGCTAAATGTTTGTATGTAAAAATTGAAATATCCAGACGAAATATTGCTAAAAGTTTGTAAAAATAGAAAATCGTGAAGAAAAACTTGCTGAAACTTTGTAAATAATTGTAAAACGAAATAAAATTTATGTTAAAATTGTATAATAAAGCTTGCCGTAAGCAGTGTGTAAGTATCTGCTTGCTTAAGCTTAAAAAGCATTCGTTCTGATTGGGTAGAATTTGGAGGTTGCCGATTTTTTGGTTGACGTGCATAAAAAAAATAGCCAAATCGGATGTTTTGCTTGTTCTAGGATTTTGCCCAATATATTTGATTAATGAATTCATCGATTGATACTTTGGCTTAATTAGGTTTGAATTGGCTTAGTAATTTGAATCTTATCATGATGACGTTTTGATTTTGCATGTCCCTGTATAAAAAACTCCTCAATGATATTTGCAAGATAAATACACTGTCACAATTAGATTCAAATTGGTTCAGCATTTCAACAGTGATGGTAAGGATTAAAAAAAAATTCATATTTTTTGCTTTTGTGTGTACCTTTTAAACAAACTGTAAGAGCTAAATGCTTGATTAGCTAACTCATTGATGATGCGGCTAAGTTTAGGGATTCACCCTCAGTTAGCCATCTTGTTTTTAAATCAAAACATTTTAACTTTTATTATTAAATATAAATCAATCAGTCAGTAAAATTAAATAACATGCTTATAATAAGTAAATATGAATGAAAATTATTTTGGAAATGAGAAACAAAACAAATATGTTTTGAAGTATAGATAAAATGCTTCAGTGATTAATTTGTAATCACTTCAGCATTTTATCTATATTTTAATTATAATTAGTGATCTTCTGTGATTATGTAACATTTCAGCGATGCTGGATTGAATCCCTGAAGCATTTTATCTATTTCGAAAAACCGAAGTCAGAGAAATGCAAGTTTTGTGCATCCAGGATTTTTTTTTTTCAGTTAATGTACGCGAAGCGTACTCACACACATATATATATATATATATATATCAATTATTAACCGCTGTTTGGATGAATTTCATGCATTCTAGAGATTGCTGCACAGGGAGTTTCATGCATCCAGGATTTTTTTTTCTGTTAATGTACGCAAAGAGTACATATACATGTTACTAACTGGTGCTTAAATGAGTTTCGTGCATTTGAAAAATCAGAATTCTCTAGATTCTCCCCAATCATAACCTGTGTTCTTTGTAGCAGAGAATTCACTACTTACACAGTTTCTATGAAAAAATTTTCACGAAGTAAACATTGATTTTATTCCATTTTATGACAATTTACAAAGTTTTAGCAAGGAGGAAAAAATAGCTAAAAATTATTAAAAATAGAAAAATCTGGAGGAAAAAATTGCTAAATGCTTGTATGTAAAAATTGAAATATCCAGACAAAATATTGCTAAAAGTTTGTAAAAATAGAAAAATCGTGAAGAAAAACTTGCTGAAACTTTGTAAATAATTGTAAAATGAAATAAAATTTGTTTATTTTGTGAAAAAGCTTGCCGTAAGCAGTGTGTAAGTATCTGCTTGCTTAAGCTTAAAAAGCATGCGTTCTGATTGGGTAGAATTTGGAAGTTGCCGTTTTTTTGGTTGACGTGCGTAAAAAAAATAGCCAAATCGGATGTTTTGCTTGTTCTAGGATTTTGCCCAACATATTTGATTAATGAATTCATCGATTGATACTTTGGCATAATTAGGTTTGAATTGGCTTAGTAATTTGAATGTTATCATGATGATGTTTTGATTTTGCGTGTCCCTGTATAAAAAACTCCTCAATGATATTTGCAAGATAAATACACTGTCACAATTAGATTCTAATTGGTTCAGGATTTCAACAGTGATGGTAAGGATTAAAAAAAATTCATATTTTTTGCTTTTGTGTGCACCTTTTAAACAAACTGTAAGAGCTAAATGCTTGATTAGCTAACTCATTGATGATGCGGCTAAGTTTTGGGATTCACCCTCAGTTAGCCATCTTGTTTTTAAATCAAAACATTTTAACTTTTATTATTAAATATAAATCAATCAGTCAGTAAAATTAAAAATCACAAAATTCGTCAAATGATCTCGGGAGAAAAATAGTGAAATTTGTCTAACAATCGCGGAACAGAATTGCAAAATTCGTCGAATGGCAGTGGAAAAAAAGTGCACAATTTGTTCGTTTATGGAAAAAGTCATGAAATTCATTAATCGATAGTCGATAAATCACGAAATTCATCAATCGATAGCAGAAAAATCACAAAATTCATTGATAGTGGAAAAATCACAAAATTTATCAACTGGTTTCAGGGGAAAAAAATTTCGAATATCGTCGAATGGCTTCGAGAAGAAAAAAAATCACAATCCGTCAAATAATTTCTTTGAAAAAATCGTGAAATTCGCCAAATGGTTTTGAAATTTGTCGAGCGACAGTGGGGAAAAAATCTTTTTCCATTGAATCATCGCAATTGGAACTATTAAGTTTGACCAGTGGTGGCAGTAAAGTCAGTCGGCAAATTTTCAGTATTACTCGCCGATTGGCGAATGGCAATTTTGTCCTATATTTTTATGCACTTTATCGATGAAATTCATGATTTTTTACACGCCTGATCGATGAAATTCAAGATTTTTACGCACCCAATTGATGACTTTTTTGATTTTTATGCATCCGTTTGACGAAATTAATGATTTTTACATGCCTGATAAACAAAATTCATGATTTTTATGCATGTGTTCAACAAAATTTATGATTTCCCTTCTCCCGATCCACAAAATTCATGTTTTTACTGTGCCTGATTGACAAAATTCATGATTTTCAACTGATATGCTTTCCATCGGCCAATTAATGAAATTCACAATTTTTCTTCTCTAGACAATGGCGAAATTCGCAAATTATTATTATTTTTTTTTACCGTTCGTTGAAATTTACAATTTTTTCACAAACATTCGATGGAATTCTTGCTTTTTCCAAGCCCAGTTGTCGAAATTTGCGATTTTCCATGCCTATCGACAAAATTCATAATTTTGCAGAACCGATAGACAAAATTCATAATGTTTTCCTATGATCTATGGACAATTTGAAAATTTTTCCTGCAACTGTTCGATGAAATTCTCGATCTTTCCACGCCATTCGAGGAAATTCGCTGCTCGATCCATGAAATTCACAATTTTAAGTGCCTTATCGACAAAATTCGCAGGTTTTTTCAATTGATTTACAAAATTCAAGATTTTTTTTTTTTTTTGAGTGATTGACGAAATTTGCAACTCCGGAATTACTGATTTTGGCATCTCTGGTTTCTGTTGACCGATTATTGAAATTTGCGTTTTTTTTTCTAGCGACAAAATGGCGAAATTTGTGATTTTTCCATGCCCATTTGACAAAATTCGCATCCAGTCGATGCAATTCATGATTTTATGCGCCTGATCGATGAAATTCATATTTTCCTACGATTTATGGACAAAATTTGCAAATTTTTCTCACGAATTATTAAGGAAATTCGAAATTTTTGGATAGGTTGGCATGTATGGTCTCTGCGGGCCACCAGTTATCCATCACGGGCCACAGGTTGTGCATTCCTAATCATGATGCAGTTTGGCTCATTCGACTCGACATCGATAGAACTTACTGATTTTAGTTTCACCACCAGGGGCAGTTATGTTCATATAGAACAGAGAGCGCCCCTGGCAGTGGAAGGGGAAATTAATGGATTTTGGAGCTAACTCAAGTTCTATGGGTCCCATCACAACATGGTTTGATTCATTCAACTTGTTTCAAGTTTGACCACCAGGGGGCGCATTCCCATCTTAGGTTCTATGGCCCCGATCATGACAAGGTATGGCTCACTCAACTCGAAATCGACAGCCTCAAAAATTTCAGCTGTTTGTATAGAACAGAGTGCGCCCCCTGGTGGTGGAACATGGAACTAACAGATTTTGCAGCTAACTTGAGTTCTATGGGTCCCATCACAATGCAGTTTGATTCATTTGGCTCGACATCGATAGGATACATCGATTTTAGTTCCAAGTTTCACCACCAGGGGCGCTATCCTATCTCGTGTTCTATGGGCCCGATTACGGTGAGGTATGGCTCATTCGATTCGAAATCGACAGCCTGAAGGATTTCAGCTATGTTTGTATAGAACAGAGTGCGTCCCCTGGTGGTGGAAGATGGAACTAATGGATTTTGCAGCTAACTCGAGTTCTATGGGTCCCATCACAATGCAGTTTGATTTATTAAACTGGACATCGACAGGATATATAGATTTTAGTTACAAGTTTCACCACCAGGGGGCGCTTTCCTATCTCGGGTCATATGCGCCCCATCACGACGCGGTATGGCTCATTCGACTCGAAATCGACAGCCTCAAAGATTTCAGCCATGTTTGTATGGAACAGAGTGCGCTCCCTGGTGGTGGAATATGGAACTAACGGATTTTGCATCTAACTCGAGTTCTATGGGTCCCATCACAATGCAGTTTGATTCGTTCGACTCGACATCGGCAGGATATATCGATTTTAGTTACAAGTTTCACCACCAGAGTGTGCTTTCCTATCTTGTGTTCCATGTGCCCCATCACGACGAGGTATGGCTCATTCGACTCGAAATCGACAGCCTCAAAGATTTCAGCTATGTTTGTATGGAACAGAGTCCGCCCCCTGGTGGTGGAAGATGGAACTAACGGATTTTGCAGCTATCTCGAGTTCTATGGGTCCCATCACAATGCAGTGTGATTCATTCGACTCGACATCGACAGGATATATCGATTTTAGTTCCAAGTTTCACCACCAGGGGGCACTTTCCTATCGGGTTCTATGGGACCGATCACGACGACGTATGGCTCATTTGACTCGGAATCGACGGCCCGAAAATTTTCAGCTATGTTTGTATAGAAAAGGTTGCGTCCTTTGGCGGAGGAAGATGGAACAAACGGGTTTTGCCATGCATTTTCATCCTTCTAATTGTGTTACTCTCTCGCTGTATAATTTAAAAGTTGAGTCTTGTATTCCTCTCCCTGGGCCACCACCCTCATATTTTATTGGGGTCCAAGGGGTCTTTTTTAGCATTTCTTTAAAATTTTATTTTAATGATTAATTTATACCCTATGCTTAATTTCGACTAATTGACATTCTCATCAATAACCTTAAAAAAGTAATGATATCAGTACAAAAACCCTTAACGGGTTAAAAGTTGTGACGCAGCACTTTCTTTTGGCTTTATGAATTTTAAATATGTGTCTTAAAAGCAATGATATCAAATTTAAGTGACGCTATGTTAATAATTATTTTTTTAAATCATAATTTTCTTTTTAGTTTTATTTATATTCACAGGTGCAATTATTATCTTAATATGAAAAAATATATAAAATTTATTCGCTGATGCTTTTTCATTCACATCTCTCATGAATTCAAAATATGGGTTTTAAAAGAAATGATATCAAAATTTGAGTGACACCTTGACGTTAATTTAATAGGACTCTTTTAAAAATCAATTTAAATTATTTTTGGTTTGTCTTCTAAAGTATATTTACACATACAAACAATACTTTTAATTTTTCAATACACTTTTAAATATATTACTTTCACTGAGCCTATATTATGTATTGAAATGTATTTATTTCAATAAATTGATTTATCTTCTGTGCCACGCTATCCAAAATCATAAGTAAAATTTATGTAAATGATTATTTTGCGTCATAGTATCCAAACAAAGGGAAATGTATTCAAGTGGATAATATGACGCAAAATAATCATTTACATAAATTTTACTTATGATTTTGGATAGCGTGGCACAGAAGATAAATCAATTTATTGAAATAAATACATTTCAATACATAATATAGGCTCAGTGAAAGTAATATATTTAAAAGTGTATTGAAAAATTAAAAGTATTGTTTGTATGTGTAAATATACTTTAGAAGACAAACCAAAAATAATTTAAATTGAATTTTAAAAGAGTCCTATTAAATTAACGTCAAGGTGTCACTCAAATTTTGATATCATTTCTTTTAAAACCCATATTTTGAATTCATGAGAGATGTGAATGAAAAAGCATCAGCGAATAAATTTTATATATTTTTTCATATTAAGATAATAATTGCACCTGTGAATATAAATAAAACTAAAAAGAAAATTATGATTTAAAAAAATAATTATTAACATAGCGTCACTTAAATTTGATATCATTGCTTTTAAGACCCATATTTAAAATTCATAAAGCCAAAAGAAAGTGCTGCGTCACAACTTTTAACCCGTTAAGGGTTTTTGTACTGATATTAAATACGTCTGGATCTGCTAATTTCACAGTAATCATATACCGTAAAAGCTGTGTTGTAAGGCGAAACTTTAATATAAAAAAATTAATATTTAAGACTCCGTCAGATTCCAAGAATTTTCCAAGAAAGTCTTTTAAGATTTCAGAGAAAAATATTTGCTTAAATCTTTTCCTTTGATGTCAAAGTTTGTATCAAGTTGTTAACAAACTTTGTGTAAATGGACTACAATTTAAATAACTCTATTTCGATAAATAAAAAATCATTGAAATGATCTGTTAATTACTAATTAACTTATAAAGAAATTTTCTGTTTAAATTTCAATGAAAATTAAAAATTAAATCTTGTATAAATACCCCTTATGTATATCCAAATATTATAATAAAGTTATAAATTTCTTATTCTTATTTAACTTCAAAATAGAAAATACGTTATTTAACGAGTTTAAGCTAAAATTAATACCACAGCTTTATTATATATTTAATAAACACTCCTAAAATTTAATTTTTGTTTGATTAAAACAAGTATAATAATAATAATAATAATAATAATAATAATAATAATATAATAATAATAATTTGTAGAAATCTACATCAAGATGGCAAACCTATGGTATGAGTGCCATAAGTGACTTGTGGCAGATTAATATCGGCATGGCATGGATTCAGGTTCTATATAAAAATCTAGTGGAATTGCACAAAATGCATAAATTTAGACTAGCTGAGTTTGTCTGAATTGGATTGATATGATTGGTACCGTTGTCATACAGATTGAAGGAACTGAAATTATAACTTATGGATCCACTCTAGCTCAAAATTGGCTGAAAAGTTTTTGAGACTAAGAGAGGATTAGTATGTTATCGAATAATAAAGATCATATGCAAAAATTCCAATGCTAAAATTAGGAGAACATGGAATTCAATTACAGAAATCAAGAAGTGTTTGAAATAGCTGACGCTTGCCATATTGACAATTTTTTTTTTTTTGTGTGTATCATTACTTTCGGAAATGTATAATAGGAAAAATTTAAGGGCAATTCCAAGCCAATGTTACCATTTCTAGTATTTTATTTTTTACATCAAATAGGTAATATATATTTTTTCTGATAGTATTAAACCTATATTTTTTTTATATTTTCAATGTATTTTATAAAATTTTGAATAGTCAAAATCAATAAAATCCATTATAATCAGCATGGCTTATTTTTATGCGTTTATTTGTTTGTCTGTTACATGTTAAAGGTTGGTCTGTTACAAATAAGATTACATATTTTTCATAACTATCTTATGGCAACAGTCACATTTTGTAAAATATGTATTTTTCAGAACTCCCTCTGAATGAAAATACATTTTTATTATAATAAATTGTAAGTTATTTTATAAGTAATATCTATAAACAGCAAGGAATCCAAAAAGCATGGTAATTCCTGTTTGTCTGTTACATTACCATTTTTTTTAATCATAATTATTTACATTAAATAATTTATTCATAATTACTATATTAATTTATCTTCTAATATCATATGCTAGTTGTAGCCATCTTTGAATTACATAATTATTATTTTTTAAATGAGGTAAGGCGATTTTTTCCTCTATGACTGTTGGTCTGTTACAATGGAATTGCCCTTAAGTAGAAACCTCTTGTCATATGACTCCAATTCGGTTCGCATTCTTTTAAAAATAGCTAAGTACGAAGCTGATATCATTTATTTGTCATCTAGCAAGCAACAATAGAAATAGCATTTTTAAATTACTTTCTAACTTTTAATGCCAAATGTTACGCACATTGTTTTAATCCCCAAAACAATCAAAATTTTAAATAATTTTGATTCCTTATTTCATTATCTATTAAATATTTTGGTTATTGGCACTTCATAATCACGTTTCATTTTTTTTTCTTCCACTCGAATTTGAAAAGGTTTGCAGATATACAATTACATCTTACACGCTTACATCCATCTTATAAACTTGCGTACTTCATACATTAAAATAGAAAAAGAATTTGCATTATGACATACATACAGAAATTCTCTATACGCTCAAAGTTTTAAAAAACATTTTCCCCAAACCAAATGAAAATAATAGAGACTAATGAGAAATCGCTTATTATTCATATTGAACTCTAAATAAACAAAATTTTATTTTATTTGAACGAAAAGCGTACACAAATGAAACAGCAATATTTCTTCTACACAATATAACACCGTGCACTGTAAAAAAAAGGACAAATGTTTCTTAATCTAGGAAAATATAATATAATTATACGAACTAAAATATACAATAACCTTTTCATAGAGTCACCCACGATTGCGAAGAACGCTCTTTATCTTTAGAAATCTCAGAAACCAATATATTTTCAAGATTTAACAAAGCATTTTTTTAAAACAAAGTTTATTTTGCTGCCACTGATTTCTGGAAACATTTCCGAGTAATTTTTATAGCGTATTAATCACTGTTCTTAAACCCGGAATATAAGTTTCTTGGATATTGTCAATTCCCAAGTAAACATTTTCAGGTTCAACAAACATGTTTTACAGATAAACATGAAAATTTAACAACATTAACATAAACTTTAAAATTAATATTATTTTATCACTCTTGCATGCATAAATTCAGTTACGCAGCTGAAAATGTTTAATTGAGAATTGATAGCATTCTGAAAACAGATATTCAGGTTTGAAAAAAACTGATTAATGCTCTTTAAAACTACTCAGAAAAGTTTCCGAAAATCAGTGGTAGGAAAGGAAACTGTTTTTATAAATTCTTCTTAAATCTCGAAAATAAATTGTTTTCTGGGGTTTCTAAAAATAAAGAATGCTTTTCGCAATCGTAGTTTCTCGAAGAAGTTATTGTAATTTTTTTTGCTGTTGTTGTTGAATTATATTTTTGCAGGTTATTAAGCATTCCACCATCATTTTTTCCAGTGTGGTTTTTATGCCGTCATAAGGCTTTTTTTTTCTATCATAAATTATATGGAGTTTTTACTTCGATTGGATGTAATAAAGAACCCTGTAGTTTAAATAAAATAAAATCTCGATAACAAAAAAAAATCTAAATTTTAAAATTTATAGGGATTAAAAAAATTAAAATACAAAAATAATCAAATTTTCAGCAATAATCTGAGATATATAAATATTCGATTTCTGACCGTTGTTCACAACCTATGCATAATACAAAGAAAAAGTTATACTCTCACCCCTTTTCTTATTCATAATCATTGCATATAGATCTCTACTTGCAGTAGGTGGGAAGATATGTCTATTGTAGATACGTCGGAAAAGGAAAAAAACAAAGAAAGATACGGTAAATTAAAAAATAAACAGGTACCTATTAAGGCAAAGGTGAACAGTTCAGGGTCAAGTAATAAAGATAAAAAATGAATGTTCCACTGAGAACGGCGCCATGGAGAATATTACGTAAGGAGAAACATGCGAGGTTATCTCAGCAAAATGATTGACGACTGTACTGTTAACTTCTGTATATCTTTAAATTAAATTACGTGTAAATTTTCACTTTCGAAATTGTTTAATTGACTTTTATAATACAATATCTATAAATGAAATGTTGACAAAATTACCTCTGTGCCACGTCATTTAATGTAGAATTAACGCTTGACTGATGTATGTCTGGAAATGAATATGCGATTTTCATTTGTTCATTTTATCAAGAAACTTATCAGCATACAATTACTTTTTTATTCAAATATTATTATTAACTTCAATTAGGTAAAATATAGAATAGTTTGAATAGATTAGATCATTGTGAATCAATCATAAAAAATAACATATTAATGTATTTTTAACTTTTTATATTGCTTTGTGTTATCCTTATTATTCATTTACGATGTACGCAGATTAATGAATTTACTTAAATTAGGTATTCACCGGAAAAGGCCTTTGGGAAATTAAGTGTTTGAAAACTACATACAGATACGTCAAAAAAGATAAGAAACTACGAAAGATACAGTATATTAAAAAATAGATATATATCCATTAAGGCAAATACGAACAATTTTAGGATCAAGTAATAAAAATGAAAAAAAATATGTTTCACTGAGAACACCAACAATACTATTAGAGTTTAGTCGAGGTAACGTGGTAAATTTAACTAAAAACATTCTTACATTTAAAAAATAATAATAATAGTTGTTGTTTTTTCACTTAAAATAACATTTTTCTTATAAAGGTTACTTTAAAAAAAAAATGAGTGGCAACAATTCTAATTGTTAAACTTTCTCCAACTGTAACTAAAGATTTATTAATAACTGTATTACTTTTTCATTTTAAGCTGTTTAAAAAAAAAAAAAAAAACACGAAAGAATCTAGCTAAATATTCCAATAATCTACTAAAGAACTCATGAATTATTTATTTATTTATTTATTTGTGGAGTGGAATAAAATGTTCATCATCTTATAGGTTTAATAATTGCATATTGGTAGTATTTTATGTGCACTTTTGAAAAACTTTTAGTATTTTTTTTTTCTAAACTGGATGATGGTGGATTATTTTAAGCTTGCCATGGAGGTTATTTAAAAAATGAAAATAAGTAAAATATGAATGAAACAAAATGTTCGATTTGCAAATGCATGGGAGGTTAGAATAAAAATTAATTACTTCTACTTTTTTAAAAAATCTATTAGTTGTCAACTGTCTGTTTACTTAAACCTATCGTTTAGACATTGTTTTATGTGTTGCTTGCTCTTTTGTTATCTTTAATATTTATTTTCCGTCTAATTCTTTTTTATTAGAAATTCAGCTGATAGATTTAGTAGCTGCTAATTCTTCACTTAAATTTATATTTGTTTCTAGCATTACTTTAACAAATAAATAAAACTGATTGGTGACACTGCTAAATATATAAAATTAGTTTATTCCTTTTCATGTCAAACGAGATTTTTTTCGGTGATTTCAAAATCTTTATTTCAAGTTGCTTTTATTTTTGCATTTTCCACATCACAATCTCTTTCTATTCACAATAATTATTCTTCACAATCTCTGTATTTCTTGTAAAAGTTCCAACAAATGCAAAAAGGAATTCAGAATAAAATAGATGATGTTTTGACAGAAGAAATAGTAGCACAGCAAATGTTAACCGAATAACAAAAAAATGTATAAAAAAGAAAAGAAAAATATCACAAAATTTTGTGTACTGAAAACGAAATGAAAGAGAGAGAAAAAAAAAAAAAAAGTCAAAATTCTCTGTAGAAAATATCAACTCAGGTACATGGGCAGATATGCAAAATGTTGGAAGAAAATCTAAAGAGCGATGCGTTTGAAAAGGTCATATATAAAGTAGGTGACATGTACAACGAGAAATTTGTCACGAAGACATGTATTTCCTGACATTGATGATTTTGATGTATCTAAAGTTAGTCTGCGTCAGAGGAGCCAAATTTAGACTTGGTTTTAACGATTCTTGTAAATAAATTTAATCTTAATGGAAATATGATTTCATTTATTTTTACCTTAAAGTAATACAAATTATAGGTATAAGCACTTTACTCCACTCCGGTGGTAAGATATGTAGTCGAAGAATTTCTAGTTGGACACGAATTAAAGTACTGCTAGTTATGGAAATATTAGAAACAAAATCTATATTAAGCACTTCGAGAAGACTCAAATGTATGTGCACTAAAGCACCGATTATACGTCTTTCAGGAGACCTTTCTGAAACGACGTATAACTGACAAACAAAAATACATACAATTGAAATTGTAATATCCTTAGGTGTAAAATATTTGACTGTAGAAATATAATGCTGCAATCATACAAATTTAATTTTCTTACCATTTATGGTTGCTTCGGATGCACTATATATTGAGAAAAAAAAACTTAAACATATTTAAAAAATATTAAATAATTATTTCAGAAATTGAAAATTTAAAGTGAGAATTATCAAATCTTTTATCAGTTGCATACCTTTAATTAACTATTTTTTATTCCATTATTGAACGCACAAACAAATTTTAAATAAAATAATCTTTAATAATCGTCATCTGACGTGTTAAGTGTTCAAATTAGACCGAAAGAAAATATTGAAATCGCACTCAAACGTGGTCTAAAATGCAACGAAATCAGGAAATGAAACGGCATTTACTAATCTCGAACATGTCTCATCCACTGATTATTATTTTCGTCCCACCTCCTCTACAGGTTTCACGAACTTGAAATAACCCTGTAGCAGTTACACATGTTCTTTGTCCTTTATCTTTTCCCAAATATTACTATTAGAAAAGAAAAAATAAACGATGCTGGGGAAATAATCTGAGAACATTGGTTACGTCATGAAAGAAACGACGTATAACCGAAGTTATGCGTCGTTAAAATGAAACATTGCAACATTAAAATACACAGCGATGAATCGAGATCGTACTGAAACGACATATAAATGTAAAAAACGTATAAATAGGAAACGTATAACCAGTTTTTTACTGTATAATGAAAAATAACGGCACATTTGTCTGCTAATATTTTTTTTAATTTAGATGAAACCTAAAAATACTTCATTTTATGAGTATTTACCCCCCCCAACGACCCTACCTTTAAAAAAAAATGTTATTTCAGTGTTTATTGTTAACTTCTACATATTATAAAAATGTAACTGAAATGTTAAATTATGTGTAAGTTGTTCACTTTCTAAATTATCTACTTTTTCTTAGAATATATATGAATGGCAAATTGAAAATATTACGTTAATGCCATGGAAATTATGACGCACAATGTTTAACAACTGCATGTCTTTGAATCGGAAATTCTACGTGATATTTTTATTTGCTCATTCTGTCAAGAACCTTATTGTCTGTATACAACAGTTACGGAAAACGGAATCTTTTTTACCATAAACGAGTAATGGAAAACTGGGGGAAAAAATAGAACATTGTGAAACAATCACTAAACAAATATGTGATAATATGCATTTTATTGCTTCATGCAAAAAATTATGCTATTGTTGTTATACTAAAATCCTTGCGGATGTATACGCAATTTAGGGAATTTATTTACGTACCTACAGAAAAGGTGACGTTTTTAGTGATAATATCGATTCTATTAAAATGGTTTATTCTTTGTTTTCCGCCTTTGTTTTCATTTTTAGAATGTAAACTAAAAAGAAGAAAGATATTGTACTAAAAATGTTGCGCGATACGTAAAAATCGGTAACGTACCTGGTCTTAATTTATCTTGCGATAATCCTTCACTCTTTTCCAAAATATATTTTATTTTTCTGTTCACTTCCATGAAACTTTAGGGGAAGCACAGATTTATTATACAGGCTAGCCATAACTAAAGTACACGTGTTTGAGGTCTCTACAAGATAAACTATTAGGAATATTGTTAAAGCTTCGGTATTTATACTTTTTAGAGTATGCGGAAACGAGTTATGCAATAAAGATGTTTAGTTCGAAATTTTGCAAATAGATTGGCGCTTTCACGTTATGGATGTTTTGTTAGCAAATACTAACAAAAATAACTCATTTTAAATTAATATCTTTTGAGATGACGATATTCTTTCATAGCAGCGCTATAATTATTACCATTTAGATTAAAAAAAACAAATACTTTATTAACAGTGTGCGGCTGTTTTTTAGGCTAAACTTTTAGTGCTCGTTAGGCTCTTTATGGCTAAAACCTTAAGCTAGAATCATGTGAAATTTGTGATAAAAAGTTCTAAAAGGTAGCTGGTAGGAAATTCTCTTTTCCTTTTCTGTTTTCTTTTTCTTTGTAATGATATGCAGTGCCATCTACTGGAATTTGTTTTAATTATTATTTTTGTTTGTTTGTTTCCGCATGTTCTAAACAGTATAAATACCAAATCTTTTAAAAACATTCTAAACTTGATCACTATTGATTACCATACAGATATTTAAACAGATAGACTATTTAAACAATGTATTGATTTCAGTTTTTTTACAAGTTTATGATGTTTTGACTAAATATTCAATCAAGTTGAATGTGATAGCAGAAAATGTAAAGACTTTTAGTAATTAACCATTTAAAAAACAATTAAAAAATCTTCCTCGAGTATTTTTTTAAGTCAATTACTTTTTTTAAGTAATCGAAAAGAAAAGTAGGTTAAAAAAATATTACTTTAAAAATTGGCTGGTTCTAAATCTATTTCTAAAATAAAATATCGTCGATCCTTAGAGTGTTTTATTTTAGCAATTACAGTGAATTTCTTGCAATATATTCTTTCAACAGTTATTGAAAATCATAGTCAGAAGAAGTGATACGAATCCCTTGGAGAAATTAAATGATAATGATTGAAACTAATTAAATACATATCTAATTGATATACACTTGAGAAGGATTTATTTAATCATTCATTTTCTATGGAGAAAATTTTATTTTTATGGTTTTCTTTAAATTAAAATAAATATTATATGAAAAAAAACTGTGTATTACAATAAATATAAAAATATATAAATAAAAATAATGGCTACAAAAATAAAACTGCAATTTACGTAAGTTGGATAGAACTAAAAAAATTAAAATTGTAAAGCTATTGAAAGATCAAAAGTACTATAATAAATTTCTAACTGATTATTAATTTACTTTCTAATGATATTGATATATGCAACTTGTAAGTTAATTTCTTTAAACACTTGTGATATAATATAGAATTTTGTTTTTATAACTTTAAAAATTATGTAAACAGATTTAAACCAGATTTATAAAGAAACAGATATAACAAACTTGTAACGAAAATTATACTTTTAAATATGTATACACTGCCCCTTTTTCTAAAAACGGAGCTATATATGATATGGAAAGAAAAAAAAATTGTATTACAATAAATATATAAATAAATAAATAAAAATAATGGCTACGAAAATAAAACTGCAATATACGTAAGTTGGATCGAACTAAAAAAATTAAATTAAAATTGTAAAGCTATTGAAAGATCAAAAGTACTACAACAAATTTCTAACTGATTATTAATTTATTTTCCAATGATATTGATATATGCAACTTGCAAGTTAATTTCTTTAAACACTTGTGATATAATATAGAATTTTGTTTTTACAACTTTTAAAATTATGTAAACAGATTTAAACCAGATATATAAAGAAACAGATATAAAGAACTTGTAACGAAAATTACACTTTTAAATATGTATACACTGCCCCTTTTTCTAAAAACGGAGCCATAATATATGGTACTCTGCCTACAATTGAGTAGGTTGATGGCTATGCCTAAAAAAATACTCCGCTGATAGAATGGACGAGGTGTTTCCATTAGGCAGGAGGTGACTTCCAGGGGTCAATATGTGAAGAAGAGAGTGTGAACAGGGGTCAAGTGACCCCTCAGTTGTTTCGTGACTGTGTGGGTGAGGGCGACACGTTTCTTGAGTACAAAGTAACCTGGTTTTCACTGTTTTTTATGTTTGTATTCAGAACTTGTTAGCTTTCTTTCTTTAGTCTGTAGTACTTTGCAGGTAAAACAACATATGGTATACGGTCTTTTGGGTGGGAGACGCAGAAAAAGGGTGTAGGAAAGTTATTATTTTAAAGATGTATTTACAAGGTTTTTTTCTGTTCTTTTTATTTGTTTGCTTAGACCGGGATTCTGCACAAATTTAAGTTTATAGAAAAAAAAAAAAAAAAAAAAAAAAAAAAAAAAAAAAAAACACAAGCAATGTTTTAATGTTGGGCCGATGGAAAGGTGGGATTAAAAATATTTTTAATTCGAACTCGATTTTTTTCCCTTACAGTTTTTATTAGTGCTCACGAATATACGTTTATATACGTTTAAACGTATACGTAGTTAAACCTTTTTTCCATATTATACCTATTCAAAATAGTACCGGTTACAATACATTTTATACGTATTATATGTATATTCGAGATCACTATTTTTGTATTACATTATAACATTTAGAATATGAAGTGTAACTATGAAATGCATGTCCAAATTTAATGTTTTTACATAAGGGGAAAAAATAAATAAATAAATAAATAAATAAATATTTCTAGGGTACCTTTATATTTTTATTTATATTATTTCTAGCTATTCTCTCCTATATATATTTTTTTCTTCAATAACAAATGACCAATTTATGCATTACACGTATCTGCAGCTTAAAAAAACTAAACATAATTATTGTTTGGTTTAATAAACTGATAATTAAATGATCATAATGGTGCAAGAATGCAAAAATTAGTGTTGTTCCAGTTATTTAATTTTTCCCTTGCAACATTTCATTTAAGAAACTACAAGATTTTATTTTTTGTGCATGATTTTATGTATAAAAAATAAATACATTTATCTTTTATTATTTATTTTGTTAATTTATAAAATTTTATTCATAACACCTACTTTATTCAAGCCCTGCGCATTATCGAAAAAAAAAAAAAATAAGCAAAGATACAAGCAAGTTTGCAAAAAAAAACTTTTTCTTGTTTTTGTTGATCATAGTTGCGAATATATGTTGTTATAGTTATCGAAATAATTATTGATTTACGAAAGAATCAAACATTTCTTGTTTAAATATGACACGACAGCCCATATAACTTACAATTTTAAAAGTTTCCTGAAACGCCTTCTTGCTGTACTATGCAATGAGTAATTTACAAATATCTAGTAACATTCTCGTCTGTTATAGCAGCATATTGTTGCCATGGATCGCTAATAATGTAAATCGTGTAATCGTATTCATAAATTTTACACGTTTTAAGTATTGTTATCCCTATTACCTTCATAAAGCATCAATAATTCTAAATTTTAAAAAAAGTATATTGACTGAAATTTTCATTTCATTGATTATAGTTTCGAATATGTGTTGTTATAGTTATTTAAATAATTATTGGTTTATGAAAGAACCAAACATTTGTTTTGTTTTTTAATGGGACGCTACAGTCCACATACCGCTAATAATGTAAATCATGTATTCATAATCATGAATTCGTACGGGTTTTTATTGTTGTCCCTAATACCTTAAAAATGGCATCATGTAATTTTATATATTTTTGTAAATATATTGACTGACTAATATAATACAATCACTTGTTAACTTTAAATTAAAGTCTAATAATGCTTAAAGTGATAAAAACATAACACGGATATATTTAAAATATAACAATACAATACTATATAGGAATGACAAACAGAAAATTCAAAACAAGAATAAAAGAACATATGGCAGATATCAAACATGACAGAAGAACCACCGCTTTAGCCAGACAATATAGAAAGGAGCAGTTGCAGATTGATTTCAAGAATTGCAAAATAATTTTTCAATCAAGAGCTTATTTCCCATCCATTATCCGTGAATCTATAGAAATATATTTGCGAAAATATTGCATTTGCAACGAAACCGCTTCCTTTGAATTAGCTAAAATTTGGCACGCGATGATCGATAGATTGAAAAAGCTATAAAAAATAAAAACAAATAATAATTTTTCATGTTTCCCAGTTTTGGCCAATTTAAGCACCTGCTAGCCTTGGACATGCGATCTCGTGGTATATGTTTACTATTTTCAAAAATATGCGAGAATATTGTATTTATCATTAAGATCCGAAATAATTTCCATTTAAACAAAGAAATTTCATCAATCATTTAGTGCAAATAACAATCTGTTGATTATGTCACAATTTTGCTCTTATTCATTTTATCTTCATTATTTAAAAATCGTAAAATTTATTTCAAAGGGATAAATTTCCAAACGACCTGCATTTGACAGTGTCCGTACGATAAGGAACATTTTGTTGGAACTTAATTGTTCCAGGGACTGCGGGTAAGAGAAAGGCATTCATTGTATTTTTAATCGATTTTAATTATAATGTGAGATCAATTCATCCATATGGCCTGCATGAACTAAATGGTTTAACTTTTACTGAAGCTGACATTATATGAAAATAAAAGGTGAGTTCATGCATATTCTGTGATTTCGATTTTATCTGCAAAACTCTATCATTGAGTAATTAACATTTTTGAAAAGTCGATTCTGTTAATACGAATTTTATTTCAATGATATTTTATTGTTAAGTAAATAATAAAATTAATAATAATAATAATAATAATAATAATCTATATATTTAAAATAATAAGCGCTATCTGTCAAATCCACATGAAAATCGTCTCTTTGCGCATGCATCAACGGCTTTTTTTTTTAAGGCAGCTACCCTCAGAAATGGGAAACCTGATTGATTAACCCAACCCTCACCTGTTTAGCCTTGGGGCATTGTAAAATGTTGATTGAAAACGGATTTGTTGTGGGTTTTGGGGTTCTTTCTAAAACACAACTTACTTAAACTTAAAAAGCTCATTTATTACTCAATCTTCACTTGACAATTAAATATTTAGAAAAAAATAAGTATACCCTGATTAGCTCCACTGAAATCTGTTGCCATGGAAAAGGTAGCAAATTATATTAAACTAATCAAAATATCAAAACTTAAGAATCCGAATAGGTTAATACAACAATGATAATTTTGAACTCATCATTTTAAGACAATATTAAATGTAGTAAGGGGCAACAGATTTCTAAATCAAGTAGCATACTGAATTGCATAAAGAACACCCAACTCCACTCCAACCCGATCAAGCTCAAATCTCCATACACATTAAATTAACAAAAGTGTAATCATCATATAATTTGGAAAAATGCAGACAACCTGAAATTCCTCCAATATGAGGACCAAAAGGAGAAAGAGTTAAATCCGTTAATAGAATAGGGATATGATGATGTACTAAAATTTTAGAACAACAATGGAGATTCTGAACAAGATCAGATCGGTTAGCCAAGAATCGTATAGTGGTATAAAATAACTGAAAACCCTTTTTTTTTGTTAAAAAACAACCATTTTGTTGTTTGTTTTGAATAATACTTCAAAGAAAGGATAATTAAAAATTAAATTAATCAATTATAAAATTAGACTTAATTTTACTTTAGCAACAATTATCAGTATATTCAATACTGAGATAGGAACAATAATTACATCTAATAACCTTACGTAAATCCCAATTAATGTTCATTTAAACTATTGCTATGAATTTTAGATTTAAGAAATTTAAAAGTATTAATTTAGCAAAATTATAGCTTTCATATTTTTAATCACACTTACTGAGAGGTTAATTCCTTCTTAGAGGTTTGTTGTAATTATAAAAATATTAATTATTTAAAAATTATATATAAAGAAAAACATACCATATTTGAGAATAAACAAAAACTTTCTTTATTTGAATAATTAAAAATTATAAAAGTAAGGTAGTTCTCAAACAAAATATAATAATAACACAATAACAAAGTTGATCAAAAAAAAAAAAATACTGAAATTACTTATTATAACACTTTACATTAAGCAGCAAAGCCCCTAAAATTACCACAATACCATGATTTAAAGATGGATCAACTTTTCAAAATTTAGTTATTGATTAATTTTCAATTAAATATCATAAATCTTAAACTATTAACAAACCAACAATTCAAATGTCGTTCAATCATAAACAAAAAGGTTACATGTTAATCATCTTAAAATACCAATAATTATATTTTTTTGTTTCTCCAGGTATTTATAAATATTACAACAGTAGACAACATGTAATAAAGAAGAAATATGGGTTACTTACAATATACTTTGATATTTACTACCGTCAATGTGGGCACACTTCTTTGCATATATGTTAGTCTGCCATAATCTCTTTTTTTTTTATCAACCTATTCTTTTCAGCTGCCTCTACGAGTCAACACCGTTACTCCATACATCACTTGGAGATTTTGATTTATTCCCGATTCAAAACGTCGTCACATCACCGATACCTTGTAAAGCGGGCAAGTCTACTCAGCTAGTCACGCCAGCCTTCTTAGTCTAGGATTAATAATGCCCCATCTCCAGAAATGATGCTCGTCTAATCATTAATTCATTTTTCGTCAAGGCATCAATAACAACCGCCGCTTAAGAAGTCAACACAAGACAACACTTTTTCTAGGAACGCCGCATGATGGGTCAAACATATTTTCTTTTCATTCGCCCTCTATCAGATACATATCCTATTCTCGAAAATGCCCTTATAGCCTCTTTTCATCATAACATCATGATTTAGGATAATTAATGTAGGGCCATCAATGCCCCACTCTCAAAAGAAATCTTCCAGAAACCTGTCCGCCTTCAACAACTTCGCGATCCAGCCCACAGGCCAGTCTTCGAGCCCCGTAATAAGTCGAATCCTTACGAGCCAAACGACAGGTATATCGGCCAAGCAACAAGTGTCGTAAACATTCATTCTCCCGCGCTGCTTGAAAAACGGGACCGATCCACTCTGCCAGGGGTACGGGAATGGAAACAAAAGGAAAAATGGACTCAACGTGAAGACTACAGCTTGCCGCTCCACTCTGCCGGCCGCTTCATGGGGGAAGGAAACCATGCATCACCCCCATGGCGTGTGCTGAAGGGGGGTCCTGTTAGCCTCTGTTTACATGGGCGCCAGCTATCCGCCTGATAGCAGAGCCAATTGAAGCCTGACGTAAACTTACAAAGCCTAATTGCGTGTATAGTACACTCATAAGATAACGTAATTCTTATACAGGGCGGTCGGTCATTCTTATATCAAAGTCAGACTAGATGACTCCAAATTTTCCACCTGTGCAGTCTACTGACAAAACATCCCTCCCTTGCTGTCTGCTTTTCGTATTTGAAAAACAGGAAGCTACGCTAGACTATAAACGTTGAAATTGCTTTGCAAAAAGAAAAAGAAAGAAGAAAAAATAAAAACTGATTTTATTATAATTATTACAATTACTTTTATTTATTTAAATTTTTGTTAGAAACAGAAAAAAAGAGTGCTTTTAAATAAATGTTGAGAAAGTGATTTAAATAATTAATGTAGATTAAAAAAAAAAATTTGTTGAAACCAACCGTAACAAGATTGCTCCCCCCGGCTAATTAAAAAAAAAAATTTTTGAGAAAACAAATTATTTTTTTGAAAGGTAACTGGGTACCACATGGCACGCTGGGACCTCAACACTGAAAAAACTGACCCACAAACACAGATCATACATCGATCCGGGACGGGATCCAGAGAGTTCACCGCTGAAATACCACCCTGACAATATATTCCGGATATATACAACCAGAGCTCGCACATCCGTAGAAACCATTACCTAAAATATTACCTGAAACATGACCATAAAGAGTACTACCAGAGGAGGGACCACAAGGCTGATTTTACCACTAAAATGACCAAGATATTTTCTGCACCTGTAGAAGAACACATGTTCCACCTGACTGTGAAACCTCACTTCCCTACTACTGTCATTCCTACGCATAACTGCATCCTTCCTGAGACTTCTGGCAACAGAACTGTAAACAATACATAAATTGAATTTTGAGAAAAAAAAATTAGCCGAAAAAGAAGAGAAGTGCCTACTGATTAATTGTCATTATACTGCTTATATACATAACTTCAATAATTGGCATCACAGTATATTACAACACTATCTATTAATGTAAATAAGTACTAGTAATATCATAGTTACAACACTGTAAATGTCAATGAAATTTGTAAAACACATATTAATTCTATTATACAAAAATACACAAGAGCAACTGGTGACACACAAAAAAAAATATATACATATACATCTGTAAGACACATATTATGGTATCACAGACCATGTTAGAGAATTACGCACACAATTGAAACAATTTTATATGAGAACACATGTTTGTTTTCGAACACAGTCTAATGATTCGGGATATTATGTAGATTTTACAAATGCACGTACAAGTAATGTGCATGGGAAAGAGTATCTCTGCCTCTGTGCTACTTATAGCAAAAAGCAGTTACGGGCCTTTGGGCACAACAGGGAAAACATTCCACAAAAATAGGAAGTAGAATAAATAAAATAGTTAATTTTAGCACTTTTAGCCACACACAACAACATACAAGCATGTACATGAGACAGTATGTACTAGAAAAAGAAAAAGGGCCCACACTCCTTAAAGTTTAAGCTCAAATAAAACCACAAACTGTATAGTAAATAATAAATCTATCTAGTTAAAATGTAGAAATTAAAGTAAACACATACTTAAAAAGTTATATACAAAACACTGATGCATTAAAAAAAACTGAACTAAACAGATCTACCTCGGCAAAAGGGCATACAAAACACAACATCGTAAAAAAATTTTAAAGTAACAAAAATTACATTCGTTTCTTTTTTTTTTTTTTTTTTTTTTTGCAAAAATATACCCAAAATCTACGAAAACGGGGTGCGGACGGGTATATACCACGTAATCTACCATAAAACAGACAAAAACCTTAAGTATAGGCATAAAAAGGGTTAAAAATGCCTACATGAAAGTATCAACACACCACCAAAACAAAACTTTAATACGCTAGAAAAACTAAGTTCCGTTTTAAAATGCCCAAGAAAATAATTAAATATACATACACATTAACTAAACTATAAATAAATACAAATAAACAAGGTAAAATTGAATAAAAATGCTTGAATGACGAAAAAAGGTAATTAGTATTTATAAATCGGACGGTCTCGTCTATCCCGTAGCGAATAGTCGGTTCTAGAAATCGATATTGAACGACTACTTCTATTCGATTTAGCAGCTGGACGAATCGATGAATGAGACCTGCGCGAATCGCTGTGCTCAGCAGTTGAACTGCTTTCTGCCGTGGCTGAATTTTTACCTACGCGCATTTCGCTGCCTTCTGCCGTTGCTAAATTTTTATTTACGCACATCTCGTTATTCTCTGCCGCTGCAATCTCCGGAGAAATGGGAGGTGGGGGAGAGGGATTTATGATTTCAGTCGCGTCGCTGTCTGTTTCCTCCACTTCCGGCGCTACCGGAGTTTCGTTATTGTTGACGTTCACTACTGCTGGTGCGCGGTTACTATCATATGGTGCCCAGGGAATGAATCGGTTGCGTTTACACCTGCGTACAGGAGGAGAATCGCGCGGTTGGTGTGGTGAATCGATGGTCACGTTTTCAGTCGATCCCAGGCCAATTGTTTGTTTTGGTTCACTGGACCAGATGGAGAGTCTGTCTTTGAAGGAAGACAACCTGTCAACATGGACAACCTGGCAATTTTTGGGATTAGCAACTAGCGCTATTTTAAAATTAACCTCATTTAGCTTCTCAATTATAGTAAAAGGACCATTATTTTGCTTGCTTAATTTTTTTGTATTACCAGGGGCGACTGTGGGTGTAAATAACCACACAAGATCTCCTATTTTAAAATTTTTATCAACAGCTGTTTTTTCACGGTATTTTTCCTGCTGCTCAGAAACTTTAATTAAATTACTATGTACTTCAGTGTATACTTTTTGAAGAGCTGGGATTAAGAGTTCGCAAAAAGAGGGTGCATCATTATAATTAAAAGAAGGTGGTTGAGAAAAGAGATTATATGGTAGATTCATATTTCTGCCATACATAACTGCAGCTGGGCTAAGTTTAGTTGAAGAGTGGACAGCTGAACGCATAGGTAGTAGTGCAAATTTGAGTTTAGTGTCCCAGTCAGATTGATTTTGGTTGACTATGTGACAAAGTGCATTTTTAAGAGTACGATTCTGTCTCTCCACTTGCGAGTTGCCAGCCGGGTGATAAGATGAGGTCTTAATATGATTAATACCAAACATTTTATATACGTGCTCTATCGCATCTGAAATTAGATTCTTCGCATTGTCCGTCGTAACAAAACAGGGCGCTCCGTAGCGTGAGATGAAATCAGCTAAAGTGTCCGCAATGACATCTGAAGTGGTTGAACTAACCGCATATGCTTCTGGCCACTTAGTAAATGAATCTATATATGCGACAATATACTTATTTCCCGAAAAAGTTTGCGGTAAGGGTCCAATGAGATCCAAATGAACCTTGTTCATGGGAAACTGGGGTGTCGGCATACGTTGCAGAGGGGCGAGCTGGTTCGCTCTATAAGCTCTCTTCTGCTGGCAACTAATACATGACTCCACTAGATGCTTGACATCTGACGACATTCCTGGCCAATAGAAGTGCTCACGAATGCGATCAATGGTCTTTTGAAAGGCTTGATGACAAGCCGCTAGGGACTCATGTGTTAGTGCAAAAACTTGAGTAACCAATTCTTTTGGCACGACTAACTTTACAGGTTTATTCAAAATAGCTGACTCCCTTGTATCCTCACAAACTAAAATGTCATCTCTAAAAAAAAATTTCATGTATTTAGGAGCAATTTCTACACCTTGGTCTAGTTTTCTTGCAATCTCGCAGCATTTCTTGTCTGATTTTTGTAATTCACCAATTTTTTCAAGTAGATTGGAATGAGGCATAAAAGTAACTTCCTTTTCGACTTGTATACAAAAATTACAATTAACAGTATCATTGGAGTTATCATTGTTGACATACCTCGAAAGGAAATCTGCGACACTGTTACACTTACCTTTAACAAACTTGATTGTAAAATTAAAGTCTGAGAGAGTGCAGATCCATTTAGCCATGCGAGATGTAGGGTCGTGAATTTTTAACATAAATGTTAGAGGCGCATGGTCTGTATAGATGAAAAAATGGGTATTGGCAATGTAACATTTAAAGTGGGCAGTTGCCCAAACTAAAGCTAGTAATTCCCTTTCAGTGGTGGAGTAGCGGGTCTCAGCATCTTTCAATTTTCTGCTGGCAAAGGCAACAGGATGGAGCATGTTATTTTCATCTAATTGTGATAACACTGCCCCTAATGCTTCGCCACTGGCATCACTATATAAGTGGAATTCTTTCTCAAAATCAGGGAGTGCAAGACATGGTTTTGAAATAAGAGCCATTTTAAGGTCTTCAAATTCTTTCTGTGCATCTTCATTCCACGAAAATTTTCCTGTCTCTTTAGTTAGATTGATTAAATTTTTGGCCCTCTTAGTAAAATCTGGTATAAATCTCCTATAGAAAGATAGAGTTCCAATAAATGACCTAACAGCCTTTCGGATAGTTGGGGGTTTAAAATTTTCTATTACGGCAATATTTTTATTGATAGGTGATACTTGGCCACTACAAATCTCAAAACCTAGATATTGTATTTTATTCGAAAGGAAAGTGCATTTACTGGGCTTAAGTTTAAGTTTATGCAGTCTTAACCTTTCAAAGACCATGCTAAGCTTCTCAAAATGAGAATTAACATCACTGGAGGCAATTACAATGTCGTCGATATAAACAAGAATTCCAAGATTGCCTAAATCACCGAAAATAGCATTCATAAGTCTTTGGAAACTGTTACCTGAATTTGAGAGCCCAAAACAGTTACGGGTCCACTCAAAAAGTCCCTTGTGGGTGATTATTGCAGTTTTATGCCTATCCTCTGGGCGAATAACCTGTTGAAAAAAACCACTAGTTAGATCTAGCGTTGAAAAAAATTTAGCCCCACTTAAAGCATCAACAGAGTCGGTGATGTTAGGAATTGGATAAGCATCTTTAACAAGATTTTTATTTAGTCTTCTGTAGTCAACAGCAAGTCGATAGGAACCGTCTGATTTCCGAACCAGAATAACCGGAGAAGCAAATTCAGACATGGAAGGGGAAATTATGTCCGCCTGTAATAAAGTATTAAGTTGGTCTTCCATTTCTTGACGTAGTTTGTAGGGGACTCTATAAGCTTTGCCTTTAACTGGTTTATTTGAAGTTAAGTTAATTTCATGCGGGATTGTATCACAGCCGGGTAAATCTAAGACCGATGCTGCAAATACATCTTTGTTTTTGTCTAGAAAATTTTGCATTTTAAGTTTTAATGGGGGTTCTAAATGATCTAAATTAATTTCAGAGCTCCAAGTGAGATCAGCGTGATCAAAGTCACCAATTGGAGGGGCCAAATTTACATTACAAGTAAGGTTATTTTTAGTTACGGGTACATTTGACTTGTCTACACATTTTTGAATTTTGGCAACAAAGGTTCCTTTATTTAAATGAATACTATTGTCTGAAAAATTTGCAAAAGAAATAAACAGACCATGTTCTTTAGTGCAAATGGCTCTGGAGGTAAGGAGACCTTGATTTAAATTTTTCGCCAAAGGTTCTAACATAACAATATAATTTTCCTTAATAAAATTTTCCTTATAACTTTTAACCTGGGCTAACATTTTTGACTGCGGGGGAATTGAAATTTTGCTACATAACACAGCGAAACTTATATTTTTATTTTTATTGGTTTTATCACTACTGCTATCTTCATTGCTCTCCTCCTCGACTTCAGGTACCTTATCCTCTATACTTACCAAATCTTCACTTTCATCAATATTACAAATTTCAGTAGTCTCTTCAGCTAAATTACCCTGAGTTACCTGACTCGCTGCTGAAAGAATGTTGTCGACACTTTGAATACTTGAAAAATTTTCAGTATTATTACCCTCAGAGCTACCGCCTGATGTTGTTTGCATGCAAAAGTTCTGCGCAACACTTTCAACTTCCTTATCTGACTCAGTTTGAATGATTATCTCAACATCTTTTCCCATATTACTCAACTGCGGGTCCTGAACTACCATATTTTCACTACTATTATTCCCATTTTCAATATTAACTGAGTCATGAACATTAATACATGCAAAACTTTCAGAGGGGCTATTGGCATTACTACTTTTTGAATTCTCCCCTACTTTGTTGACACATTTTATATTTACAGAATTATTTTTAACAATATCATTATTCACACAATTATTATTAGAATTTACACTATATACAGAGTTAGAAATATTTACAGAATTAGTAGCAAGACAAGTATTACACCCTGAAGTATTACTTGGGGTTTCTACGCTTTGTTTACATTGGCCTGCAACTGGCACTTTAAGAGCGACAGCATTTGTATCACAATTTATACTTGCCCGGTACTCTTTCAAAAATGGCATTCCCAAAATCATATTAAATTCCTCTGCTAATTTACCTTCCACTACATAGAATTCAGCTTGACATTGAACATTATCAAAAACAAATTTTAAAAATACTTTCTTATTTAGGTGAACTTTCTCACCGGTGACAGTCATAATGGGGATATTGCAATTCTCCGTTTCAAAATTCTCTAAATAGTTACAATCAGTACCACTCAGGAGATTAATTGCCGAACCAGTGTCACATAATGCATTCAGGCAAACTTTATTTATGTAAATTCTTGTAGTTGGTAATGTATATGATTGGGGTTGAAACATACTATACACAGTTGGGGGGTCCAGGGGCCTGTTGGGGATCGACTTGACCACATTTGATCCGGCCACTAATAGTTTAAAGCCTCACTTTCACTGTTAGCTACTGGGGTGTTATTTACCGCCTGCACATCATTTCTGTTCGCAGCTGTGCTCCTATTGTTTTGGTAATAACCACCTCTTCTTCCCCTATATCCGCCTCGCTGATTGTGGTTCCCTCTAGGATTTTCACCTCTGTTTCTATAATTTTGCCCACGGCTTCTGAAATTTTGACCACCTCCCCTTCTAAAATTATAGTCGACAAAATTTAGTGGACAATCTCTGGCATAGTGGCCTTGTACGGAGCACCTATAGCAGGTTACGGGTCTTACCTCTTGGTTTTTCTCCTGTACATCCCTAGCCCTAAGATCAACTAAACTGTCTATCTTAGCTGCTAAAACATCAATTTGAGATTTTAGTTGGTCTATCTCCTTCTTTTGTGAGCTATCTTGCTGAAAAACTGCAGCACAGGGTAGGTTTTGGGTCAAATTAGGGTTGAGAATTTCCTCGCGGTGGTTGTAGAAAGGGTTAATGCTCCTATAAGCCTTTTCCTCAAGAAGCGCAATTTTGAGGACCTCTTCTGGGGATTGTGGATTTCTCGCAATTACCCCCTTTCGCACTTCTGGTGTAAGATTGCTCAACAGCATGGAGTGTAGTAGAGCCGTTCGGCTTTTATCGACTACTTCACCCTGGATACCTTCAATTACAAGGGCTCTTAATGACATATCATATGCCTTGTCATAAAACTCCTGAACACTCATATTGGGTGGCTGTTTAAAATTTAAAAAATGACTGAGGGCAACATCTGGTGTGGCCTGTGAAGTATAACTCTCTTTTAAGATTTTTAATAGCTCATCAGATGATTTTGCTTTGTGAATTTTTATTCGCCTAGAAGCAGCTCCTGATAATCTAGCTAACAAAACGAATTTTTTCTCCTCCTCATTCCAGTCGAATAATTTGGCAAAACTCTCAAATTTCTCAGAAAAATCTGAGAAGCAGACTGAGCTGGCCTCTCCATTGAATGGGGGAATGTTTGACAAATTGTCCACTAGTGCATTTTTCCGCTGAATAGTGGCAATTGCCTCCGAGTGCTTATCAGCCATAGTTAGAGTTAGAAAATGACAAACAAACCAAAAAAAAAAAATGAAAAAAGGGGGGGGGACAACTTAAAAATGAGAAAAAGAGAGGGGAAAGGAAAACCTTATAAATACATAAAACTTAAGTACAGGACTATGCTTTTTGTAAATAAGAAAAGGTTATGCTCACAAGGCATAATTTTGACTGGGAATTGTAGCTTACTAGCACAGAGAGAGAGCCTAGACCTCTTTTTACACTTGAGCATATAAATAAAATTTTAATTGCAAAAACACCCAGTTGCTCTTTGATACATAAATACATACAAGTAAAAAAAAATCAATAATCCAGAGACCGAATTGTTACGGCTCCATTTGTTGTGGGTTTTGGGGTTCTTTCTAAAACACAACTTACTTAAACTTAAAAAGCTCATTTATTACTCAATCTTCACTTGACAATTAAATATTTAGAAAAAAATAAGTATACCCTGATTAGCTCCACTGAAATCTGTTGCCATGGAAAAGGTAGCAAATTATATTAAACTAATCAAAATATCAAAACTTAAGAATCCGAATAGGTTAATACAACAATGATAATTTTGAACTCATCATTTTAAGACAATATTAAATGTAGTAAGGGGCAACAGATTTCTAAATCAAGTAGCATACTGAATTGCATAAAGAACACCCAACTCCACTCCAACCCGATCAAGCTCAAATCTCCATACACATTAAATTAACAAAAGTGTAATCATCATATAATTTGGAAAAATGCAGACAACCTGAAATTCCTCCAATATGAGGACCAAAAGGAGAAAGAGTTAAATCCGTTAATAGAATAGGGATATGATGATGTACTAAAATTTTAGAACAACAATGGAGATTCTGAACAAGATCAGATCGGTTAGCCAAGAATCGTATAGTGGTATAAAATAACTGAAAACCCTTTTTTTTTGTTAAAAAACAACCATTTTGTTGTTTGTTTTGAATAATACTTCAAAGAAAGGATAATTAAAAATTAAATTAATCAATTATAAAATTAGACTTAATTTTACTTTAGCAACAATTATCAGTATATTCAATACTGAGATAGGAACAATAATTACATCTAATAACCTTACGTAAACCCCAATTAATGTTCATTTAAACTATTGCTATGAATTTTAGATTTAAGAAATTTAAAAGTATTAATTTAGCAAAATTATAGCTTTCATATTTTTAATCACACTTACTGAGAGGTTAATTCCTTCTTATAGGTTTGTTGTAATTATAAAAATATTAATTATTTAAAAATTATATATAAAGAAAAACATACCATATTTGAGAATAAACAAAAACTTTCTTTATTTGAATAATTAAAAATTATAAAAGTAAGGTAGTTCTCAAACAAAATATAATAATAACACAATAACAAAGTTGATCAACAAAAAAAAAACACTGAAATTACTTATTATAACACTTTACATTAAGCAGCAAAGCCCCTAAAATTACCACAATACCATGATTTAAAGATGGATCAACTTTTCAAAATTTAGTTATTGATTAATTTTCAATTAAATATCATAAATCTTAAACTATTAACAAACCAACAATTCAAATGTCGTTCAATCATAAACAAAAAGGTTACATGTTAATCATCTTAAAATACCAATAATTATATTTTTTTGTTTCTCCAGGTATTTATAAATATTACAACAGTAGACAACATGTAATAAAGAAGAAATATGGGTTACTTACAATATACTTTGATATTTACTACCGTCAATGTGGGCACACTTCTTTGAATATATGTTAGTCTGCCATAATCTCTTTTTTTTTTATCAACCTATTCTTTTCAGCTGCCTCTACGAGTCAACACCGTTACTCCATACATCACTTGGAGATTTTGATTTATTCCCGATTCAAAACGTCGTCACATCACCGATACCTTGTAAAGCGGGCAAGTCTACTCAGCTAGTCACGCCAGCCTTCTTAGTCTAGGATTAATAATGCCCCATCTCCAGAAATGATGCTCGTCTAATCATTAATTCATTTTTCGTCAAGGCATCAATAACAACCGCCGCTTAAGAAGTCAACACAAGACAACACTTTTTCTAGGAACGCCGCATGATGGGTCAAACATATTTTCTTTTCATTCGCCCTCTATCAGATACATATCCTATTCTCGAAAATGCCCTTATAGCCTCTTTTCATCATAACATCATGATTTAGGATAATTAATGTAGGGCCATCAATGCCCCACTCTCAAAAGAAATCTTCCAGAAACCTGTCCGCCTTCAACAACTTCGCGATCCAGCCCACAGGCCAGTCTTCGAGCCCCGTAATAAGTCGAATCCTTACGAGCCAAACGACAGGTATATCGGCCAAGCAACAAGTGTCGTAAACATTCATTCTCCCGCGCTGCTTGAAAAACGGGACCGATCCACTCTGCCAGGGGTACGGGAATGGAAACAAAAGGAAAAATGGACTCAACGTGAAGACTACAGCTTGCCGCTCCACTCTGCCGGCCGCTTCATGGGGGAAGGAAACCATGCATCACCCCCATGGCGTGTGCTGAAGGGGGGTCCTGTTAGCCTCTGTTTACATGGGCGCCAGCTATCCGCCTGATAGCAGAGCCAATTGAAGCCTGACGTAAACTTACAAAGCCTAATTGCGTGTATAGTACACTCATAAGATAACGTAATTCTTATACAGGGCGGTCGGTCATTCTTATATCAAAGTCAGACTAGATGACTCCAAATTTTCCACCTGTGCAGTCTACTGACAAAACATCCCTCCCTTGCTGTCTGCTTTTCGTATTTGAAAAACAGGAAGCTACGCTAGACTATAAACGTTGAAATTACTTTGCAAAAAGAAAAAGAAAGAAGAAAAAATAAAAACTGATTTTATTATAATTATTACAATTACTTTTATTTATTTAAATTTTTGTTAGAAACAGAAAAAAAAGAGTGCTTTTAAATAAATGTTGAGAAAGTGATTTAAATAATTAATGTAGATTAAAAAAAAAATTTTGTTGAAACCAACCGTAACAGATGAAGCCGTACCATTGCATTGAAAGCATAGACCTTCTGCTATAATTTTGCTCTGAGGTTGAAAGCTAAAGCTTTTTTTTTTTTTTTAAAGAACTCATGTTTTCACTACTAAATATGCGTATATTTTTGCAAAATTTTAAAGCGAGTTTGGATACAGTTATATTTATAACCAATTGAAATGTCAGAGAGTTCGGAAGATGAGAACAATTTTTTTATTATGTTATTTTTTTATAATAAGGCAAAATATGGAAAGTCTTTTTAGAGTGTAAAAATATAAAAAATCGCAAAGCTTTATCGAAAATGACAAATTAACTAAATACTTAGCACTATTATTTGTCAAGGATATTCTAATATCTCCATATTCAGAACTTTCTCATATATTCAAAGAAATTATTTCATCGGAGAAAATAAAATCCGTAAAAAAACATTTAATTGTACTGGCAATGAGAGATTTTTTTTCTTATTTTATAGAAGATGCATTATTGTTTCGGAATGATTTAAATATTATTCGATGCAAATACTTATGTGTCGATTTTGTCATCAATTTTATCCTATTCATTTTATCTCCATTATTTAAAAATAGGAAAATTTATTCCAAAACTATAAATCTCTAATCGACCTGCATTTGACAGTGTCCGTTCGATAAGAAACATTTGGTTAGAACTTAATTGTTCAGGGACTAAGAGTTAGAGAAAGGCATGCATTATATTTTTAATCGATAGTAATTATTATGCGAGATCTATACATCCATAAGACCTACATAAATTATCTTGTTTAACGTTTACAGAAGCTAACATTATATGAGAATAAAATGTTAATTCATGTATATGCTGTGTTTTCGATTTTATCTGTTACTGAGATATTTTACGATATATTATTGGCGAAAAATTGCATTTGAATAGGTTATATCTTGTTATAAAGAATTCCGTCTATAAAAAAAAAAAAAAAAAAAAAAAAAAAAAAACTTTTTTTTTTAATATAAAAAATGATTTTAATTTATATGTTACTAAAATAGACGTAAATTAAAAAACAAATGTAAAAATGTCTTAAAAACTTTAAAACATAAGGTCTCAGTATTACATAACTCTCCTAGCGCTTTCGGCTTTAAACTAAGCCATTATCAAGGGCCTTTGACCAGCGGAGACCACAGCACAGATGTTGTTCAAGACAAGGAAAAAAAAACAGAGTTTTGGTTTTGAACAACATCTGTGCTGTGGTCTCCGATAGTCAAAGGTCCTTGATAATGGCTCAGTTTAAAGCCGAAAGCGCTAGGAGAGTTATGTACTACTGAGATTTTATGTTTTAAAGTTTTTAAGAAATTTATACATTTGTTTTTTATCTTGCATCTATTTTAGTAACATATAAATTAAAATCATTTTTCATTAAAAAAATTTAAAAAAAAAAAATGTCTTTCTTATAGTGAATAAACTAAGGCGAATCTTTCGTTTTGAATTTTCTTTTATTGTTAAAGTTATTTTGGAGAATTCCTACTACTTAATTTTTTTTTTAATTCAACCACAAATGTTACATTTTTATGTTTAATTACAAACTCTCACATATCTAGAAACTAAAATAATAAACTTTTGCATTGCGTCCTTTTTTGGAAATGTATGAAAATATTTTCCAAAACTCGATTTAGTAGATTCGAATTTTATTAGAATAAAATGTTATTCCGCGGAAAAGAGAATATGTAAGTTCAGAAATATACATCGAAGAAGATAAATTCTTTTTTTCCTTTCAGAATGGTTTAATTATAATCAAAATAACCATGTGTTGATTTTGTCACAATTTTTTGTTCCTTTCTATTTTATCTTCATTATCTAAAATCAGAAAGTTTATTTCAAAACGATAAATTTCATTACGACCCGCATTTGAAAGTGTCCGTTCGATAAGGAACCTTTGGATCGAACTTCATTTTTCCAGGAAATGCGAGTAAGAGAAGGGTATTCATTTTCTTTTTAATCGATATAATCGATATTATATACTTATAATGTGACATATAATCATCCATCTGGAATGTAGGAATGATCTGCCTTAATGTTTATTTACTCTGAGAATATATAAGATTAAAAAAATCCCCGCCGGCTCGGCCTATAGGCACAGTTAGATTTCGAAGTTAAGTGCTAATTTCACCAACAAAAACTAAATCAAGATTACAGATAAACCCAGTTTAACAATTTTATCTGGTGGCTTTTGACGAGGTTTTTTTTTTTTTCCCCATTATACTCCAATTATTTTGTAAATAATTATAAAAATTTTCCTGTGTCTATTCAATTATTTAGTCTTGTCAATTGCTAAAGGTATGATAATTTTAAAAAATAGAGCATAAACTAAATTTATCTTTAATCTACGGTTACGTTCGTTGATGGGATACCTTCTAAGTATCAATTCCACCGTCCCTAAGGCAGGCACAACTAAGAACCTGGAAATTCATGACATTGGATTTCACGTCTTAGCCGCAGAACATCTGCTTATTGGGAATAAGAAGGAACTTTTTCCATGATGCGGTAGTTGGGACCGCCCACTTCGAAATCTACCTGTGTCTGTAGGCGGATCCGTGAGGGATTTTTTTGTTTTTATTTATTTATTTATTTATTTATTTTTCTGTAAGGGTTGGTCCTATCAAAAACTTGTCAACATAAAAGTTATAGATTATATTAAGAAGAGTTATAATAAATGTAAGCGGATTTAATATCTTGTGAATTGACGAAGTTGTGTTTTTTTTTTCTTCTTAAACTCTTATTATTATTTTTTTACTTTTCTTGAAGCCAATTTTAATTATATCAAAAATCCGCCATACATAATTTTTTTGCCCTATTCCTAGAGGTAATAATAACTTTAAAATGATTCGATATGTATCATAATTAAGGAGTTAAGAGTCTTTTTCTGTTTTCTCAAAAACCCTCCCTATTTCTACCATTTGGTCCTGTTTTGCCAATTAACGAACTTGACCGATATTTTCTGCCCCTTAATTTTATGTATCAGTTTGGAAGAGATTTGTGAAGAATTACTGAAGTTATCATGTCCATAAAAAAGTGATAGATAGATAGATAGATAAAGTTTTGAACTGGCGGTGGTTTTAGGTTGTAGGGGACAAGATCTGCGTAGATCTGCAAAATTTTTCAGAAAATACAACATAGGGAGAATGTAATAAGTAGTATTTCTTACGAAATCTACCTAAAATTTGTTCGTGTCAATTCTGTTTTTTTTTTCGATTTTATTCGTTAAACTCGATTATTGGGATATTTTAGGTATATTAATAATACTAATAAAAAAAATGCGATTGAGTTAGTTTTATCTAGTAATAAAGATTTTTTTTTTCTACCATGCAATCTCCATAACAGACACTCCCGAATAGCAAACACCTCCGTTTAGCGAGCACTTTTTTTTTCAATCCCCAAGATTTATATATTTGTATGTTTTTACATCTGAATAGCGACTTCTGTCATAACGGGCAAATAACGCGGCATTATTTGGAAGTTTTATAGTATTTTAAAAATTAAAAAAAAAGAAGAAGAAATATATTTTTTTTGTCAATTTTTGTTAAATTAAAACATTGCCACTTATTTAAAAATCTTATTATTATTATTTGAGGTGGGAAGAGAGAAATGGGAATATGTACAAATATATTTGTTAAAACTCCATTCAGTATATTCGAATTTTATTTCAGTAACATTTTATTCTGAAAAAAAAAAAAAAATTAATTAATTAAATTAAATACAGAAAGAAGAAAATGCATTCTTTTTCGAATGATTTAAATATTATTCAGTACCAAATATTCATGTGTTGATTTTGTCATAAATTTTTCCCTATTTGATTTATTATCGTTATTTAAAAAACGGAAAAAGTATTTCAAAACCATAAATTCACATTCGGCCTGCTTTTGACAGTGTCCATTTAATGAGGAACATTTAGATGAAACCTAATTGTTCCGGGGACTGCGAGTAAGATAATAGCATTCATTATCTTTTAATCGATATAATCGATATTAATTATAATGTGAGACCCATTCATCTATTTTACCATTAGGAATAAATTGTCTTAATGTTTATTTACACTGAGATAATATACGAGTAAAAAATGCGTTCGCGTATTATGTTCTGTGTTTTCGATTTTATTAGTAAAACTGTTCAATGGCGATATTATCTATATTAATAATAGAAAGTTTCGCTCTGTAGGTGTGTTTGTCTGCGATGGCTAGCAAAATCTAGCCCGCCTAGAAGTCTGAAAATTTAGGTGTGAATAGTCCAAGGTCTGGCCATGTGCACCTGAGTCTCAGAATTTTAATATTTTGATAATTACCCAAGATATTAATTAGATTCTCATTAACCATCGCTTCTAAAATGACATCTTTTAAATCAAAATGGCTAAAGAAACGAACAGACGCATCGGATTTGCAAGAAGAAATGAACGAATTCGAAATTATTTTAGATAATTAATACTAATTAAGATATGGATTTGAAATAGTGTGGATGTGAAGGGGTGTCATCTGCCGGCTATTTTAACGTAGCGTCTTCGTTATGTTCTAATTGTGTAATTCTTTTTTTAATGATCCCGTTAATGTAGGTGATGGTGGTTTTCTTTAACAAATTAGTTATTATATTTGCGGGTATGGGGAGGGAGGGGGTTAACGCCTTTCTCTGAGATTGTAATTATCTCGGTCCCGGGCAACGCCGGGCGGGTTAGCTAGTATGATGTAAATTGCACCAAAATTTTGCTTTAATGTTTTTATTTAGTAATAAAGACTTTCTGCTTTTTTGAAAAGTAAAAAAGCATATTTAAAAAAAAAAATTAATGTTAAAATATAATGTTTCCATTTATCCAAGAATAAAAAAAAAAAAAATGAATTGTATTTTTAATTTTATTTATTAACTATCAGGCTTCGCCCGCTACGCTGGTCGGATTTTCCAAACAAACCTTAAATGAAACGAAATATATCTGTGAATTTGATCTTTTGTTTTAAAGCAATATGGACTTTTACCTGGAACATCTTTCCCCATTTCTAAAAACGATACGAATGCCATTGCGCTATTATATTTTCAAAAGTGTCATACAAAATTTCGGCTGCTAAGGATCAGCTCTTTTAGTTAATCATTTTCAGTATGATTTGGTAAAAAATGATATGTATTATATTAAAGACATCCCTAAAAAAATATCTAACTACCATTGAAAGTCTCATCGAAATCCATTCAGCAGAATCTTTTAAAAAGGTTTATCTTTCATAATAGGCTTCATCTAATTATAGACCTATCTCCCTTACTTCTATAACTAAGCAACGTAGAACGATAAGTAGTATACTAAAAACTTCCCTGAAAAATGATCTAATTAACAGCGTAGGTTCAATCAAAATCCATTCATCAAATCTCAAGTTCTAATTAACCGGAACGAAATTTTTAATTTGTATTATAAATATATATATACAGTGTCTCACATAAGTGATGGGACGCTTGTGCTTTACAAAAGGAAACTAATCAAATAAATTAAAAAAACATGTACACATTTTTTTGTGGGTGTGTTTCATACTTAAATTTAGTAAAGATTATTACATAACATACATTTTGTCAAAATATTAAAATATTAATTTAATAAAAATACAAATGTTTAGAACGGAGCAAAAAATAGCTCACATAAGTGATGGGACACCATTATATATGCAACAAAAATCGTCTGAAATAAGCAATAAAAATATTTTTTGGGGTTTTATTTTTACTTAAAAGCAATTGGCAATAATTTATAAAATCGCCTGCAGTATTTCTCTCCAGTTTGTTTTGGAATTTTTGTGTTTTTTAGCTCTGTGTAGCCATGAATGCTAAACGAAAAGAAACTTCGCCTGAAATTCGAAAATTAGTTATTAATTTGCATATTGAACGTGGAAAATCTATTAGAAAAACTGCTGAAACAGTTAACTTGAGTCGTTCAACAGTTTTCAATATCATTAAACGATATAAAAAGAATCATATGATTCAGGATAAAAGAAGACCTGGCCGACCATCAAAGCTATCCAATGGAATAAAGCGAATTATCGTTCGAAATATTAAAAAAAATCCAAGAATTAGTGCTTTAAAAGTTGCTGCTGATTTACAAGCATTATATGGAATAATTGTTAATCCTGAAACTATTAGAAGGGTAATTCGATCTGCTGGATATCACGGTAGAGTAGCCAGGAAAAAATTCTTCGTAAGTGAAAAGAATAGAAAACTCAGACTAGCTTTCGCAAAATCCACCATAAATAAGAATTCTGATTACTGGAATAAAGTTATATTTGCTGATGAGAGTAAATTTAATATATTTGGTTCTGACGGTAGAATCTTGGTGTGGAGAAAACCTACCGAAGAATTTCGCAAACAGAACTTGGTACCAACAGTAAAACATGGTGGAGGAGGAGTTATGGTATGGGGGTGTATGTCGTCCGCTGGAGTTGGTAATCTTGTTTTTATTGACAGTATAATGGATCAGTACAAGTATATTGATATTTTAAAGCAAAATTTGAAATCTTCAGCACGAAAATTGAACCTTCATAACTATTTTAAATTCTACCAGGACAATGACCCCAAGCACACTGCTCTGAACGTTAGACTCTGGCTGCTATATAACTGTCCTGAAATAATAAAAACACCACCACAATCTCCAGACTTAAATCCCATAGAGAATATTTGGCAAGAATTGGAATCAAGAATTCGCAAACACACCATTTCTTCAAAACAACAACTAAAATCGGTGCTTCAAGAAGAATGGGGTAAAATCACTCCAGAAATCACAAAAAAATTAGTCGAATCCATCCCAAAAAGATTAAATCATGTTTTAAAAGTAAAAGGAAATCCAACAAAATATTAAAACCTTTTAAAAAGTAAAATTTTTGGATAAATATTTGATGGAAAAGTAAGTGTCCCATCACTTATGTGAGCCATTTTTTGCTCCGTTCTGAACAATTGTATTTTTACTAAATTAATATTTTAATATTTTGACAAAATGTATGTTATGTAATAATTGTTACTAACTTTAAATATGAAACACACCCAAAAATTTTTTGCACATGTTTGTTTATTTATTTTATTGCAGTTTCTTTTTATAAAGCACAAGTGTCCCATCACTTTTGTGAGACACTGTATATATAAAACCATTAAATGAATGTTACAACTTATGATATCTTTTCATATTGTATTTCAACAATTCACTTTGAACTATTTTCTTATGCATTATGGTATCTTATATATATTTTTAAATATATAAATATAGTAGCTAAATGTTTTCAGCAATCTTTTATATATATACTAGCTGACCCGCCCTGCGTTACCCGAGCCCTTGTAATAAACTTAAATCTCTTAGAAAACGGAACTCTGGCCACGGTCTACGATGGCTTCGGAACCGTATACCCAGCATGCTCATACGCTCTAGAAAATCTTTTATTTCCCCCTACCACCGCCAGGGGTATTCTGTTCTAAACATTCCAGCATTCTGTTCTAAACAAACCTCTTTCCGAACGAATTTCTGAGACAAGTCCCCGCTGCCTACGTTACTGTATAGTAGGCGCACTACAAAATTGAGCTGGTTTCAAGAAGTTTGGAACATTGTTAGCCCAGTTATTGCAATAAGGCAAAGTTAGAGAAAATAACCTTGAGTGAGATGCCGAGGGGAGGGGATGTTCGAGTGTCCTTCAGAAAATGACTAATTAGGAGGACAACTATGCATGCATAAAAATTCGTTCGTTTTCTTAAGCTAGGAACTTAATTACAAAGTTGGCTTAAACTCTTTTTTGTAAATAGTTGTAACCACTACTCATAAATTTAATTTAATGTTATAAAGGGTGACTATTAAGTTAAATATAATGTTTGAAATCACTTGCGTTGAAATAGGAAAGATAGTTGCTGATATATAGAAACGGGGCATAGTTAGAGAAAAATCTTGAAGGAGGGGCCGGGGGGGGGGGGGAGGGTTGTTCAAGTACCCTTCAGCAAATGACTAATTAAGAGTAGCACTATGCATCTTTCGAAATTCGTTCGTTTGCTTAAGCTATGAAATTAATTACAAATTTGGCTTACCCAATTATTCGGAAATAGTGGTAACCGCTACTCATAAATTTAGTTTAATGTTATAAAGAGTGACTATTAAGTTAATTATAATGTTTGGAATCACTTGCGTTGAAATCGGAAAGATAGTTGCTGAGATATGGGAACGGAGCATAGTTAGAGAAAAATCCTTGTATTAACAAATGATTGTGTTTTGTAGATTGAAAAAATTACTAGATTATTTATTCGGTTTAAATAATCAATTAGAAAATTTTTGTAAAAAATATTTTGTGAAATAGTGAACATTTTATAACTCAAATTGCAACTGTTGGAAATATATGTTTTTAGTAGGCCCTAGACCGATTCATCACCTGAACACTGGCATTATTTGATACTTATCCTGTCTAGAGAATTTAATAAAATTACGATTTTTTATATTCTAAATGTAATCCAAAAGTTTTTCTATCCAAAGTTGTTCAAGTATAGTGTAAAGCAGGCATGTCCAACATTTTAGTAAGCAGTGCATCTTAGCTAGTGGCAAAGAAGGAAGGGCGCCGTTATTTACATCGATCAAGATTAAAATATACAAAAATATTATTCAGTTGTAGGATTAACATTGTAGGATACAAAATAACGAAACAATACACATACGACTTATAATACATACATCTAACAGCAGTAGCCACATTGGTCCTTCACAGGAATTCCATCTAAAAACATTTTGCTGAAAAAGCATAAATCATAGTAAATTTAGTATTGCGTTTTCTGAGAGGGGATCTATCTCAAACTTATTCGAAAGGAAATGAGGTAGAAATTGTAATGGCGCCTGTAATAAAAAGTCTTGAAAATATTATTGAGGTTACTGAAAATATCATTTAAAATAGATTTTTATTCTGCAGATAAAGAGTTAGACAGCCCTGCTTTCAAATTAGTGAAATCGTGATTATATATTTTAGTTTATAATAAATGTATTCTTTATAAATTTATAGTACATTTTAATTATTTTTGTAGGTTGTTGTGGTTTCCAAAAATTCGGAGTTACTGAACTAGTGCTCCATGTACCCGTGATTTAATATTGTCTTTTGTAAAAATCTATTTAGATTTCATAAGCATTTGATTTCAGAAATCTTTTCTAACAATGTCTGTATTAAATGTAGGAGCATAAGAGACTCAAGTTCAGAAAAAATGTTTCTTTTCTTTTTTTTCCAACTACACTTTAGAGATATGAGTGGTGGATTCTTCGCATTCGCACAATTAAACATAAGTTTTAATACTCTAAAAGCAATGTCCATTTCCTTATGAAAATTTTTAATCCTGTATAAAAATAACTATTGTTTATAGCTCCATTTGTACGAGTATATTTTGAAGTCTCTTTAAATTTGCGGGTTCTAGACCAGTGTTCCTTTTACTCAGGTATTAAATTTAGGCTGTTGACAAACTTTATTTACATTTCAGTAGCATTCAATGCCTACCATCGTTTCTAACTAGTTTTGTATTGAACTTTTGATTACAGGTCAGGAATGGCAACTATTTTTATATTCAATCGTACCATAATTTACAAAAAATATTCTTTCTGGTAGACATCTCTTGAAAATATCCTAAAAAGTGTGTGGCAGATATTATTTTTCAAAAAATGGTACATATATGTGCCAATCCGTAATCAAAGGGTGAAAGGAAAGGGACGGGGAGTGGATTCGAATATCAAGTATAGAAAAAAAAAAATCTTATCTGTAATCCACAGTCCTGTGTGATAAATCTTACCCTTTCATAAAATTAACAGTAATTCTATTGTATTGCTCTAAAAAAAATATTTCATTTCCTTGTAATAATTTCGCATCTGTTTAAAAAATTCTGTTTTTTTTTTTTTTTTTTTTTTTTTTTTTTTTTTTTTTTAAGTTCCTTTTGCACATTTTTGAGGCTTTCTAAATTCTGAACTCATAGGCCAGTGCACCATGTACCCATACTTTAAATTTTGATCTGTTAGAATTATTTTATTTACATTTTATGAGTATTTAATGTCTATACTTTTGACTAAGTCTAGTATATTAAAGAGGGAAAAATGGAGAATTGCAAGAATATATAAAAAAAGTTTGTTTTCCTGCTGTTTAGACAGTTGGTAGTAAATTTTGCGCTTTGACATAATTAAGAAGCGATTCTATCACCCTAAAAACAACTGTTTTTTTCCTTATTAGAAAACTGCATCTTTACTCTGCTTAAACAGCCGGAAGTTAGAGGATAATCCATGTTTCATCACAAGTCCTCAAATGAAGCAACTTAACGAATCGGAGTCATAACCTCAAGGCACTTAGAAGTGAAAGAAACAAGAGGAAAAATCCTAGAAACCAAAAAAATAAATAAGTACCAAAACGTCAAAACCATACACCTGGCGTCGTTCACTTTCATTAACTTGCTCCAGGGGTTCTCTTGATCTTCATTTTTTATCCTTTATAATGTATATCTTCAAAGCTTCTTTATTATTTTTTCCTCTTTAACTGCTTTCGTCGGAGGTCATGCAACGTTATGGGCGTGGTTAAAAAGCAACTAGTGTGGGAAAATTCATCTAGAAGTGCTTGGCACGTGCTGACCTCGTTTATCGCCAATAGATGGCAGCACAATGAGCTTTTTGAGATTTTCCCATCTTATTAAATTTACTCTGAAGAGCAAAGTGAGATTCAATTTGGCTTCGCAGTTTTGCTAATATTTTTGGCGTTAATAAATTTATTAACTTAGTAAATTTTTAGTGTTTCGGAGAAAAACTGAGTGCGTTCTTTGCACTGAACTCGGTCTTGCCATAAATTTATTTTGCGGAAAATGAATTTAATAAAAAGGGATTTTTTTGTTGTTGTTGCTGCAAAGAGCAGTTATTAAATTATTTTGGGGGGATTTTTATCTATGTTATCATTTTAAAAAGTCAAACACTATATTAATTATGTCATTATTTATTGTTGAAATAAAATACTCTACAATATATTATATTTGCAAGATCGCAAGTTTTTATTTGTTGGTGTCAATTGGGACCAATTTAAAAAAAATTAAATTTTTGACATTTTAAACCATTTTATGAAATTTAAATTATATGTACTATTACATATTAAATCTTTTCGTACCATTCAGTAACATTTATATGTGTGTACAGTTTTCTAAATATTATATAAAGCGAATAGCACTTGCGCTTACAGAGGCCTTAAACAGATTAGAAATTTTTTAAGGTCCTAAAAAAACTGAGTTCTCTTCTAAAATTCAGTTACTGATCAATTTTGTCCTATCCTTTCTAAAAGTGTAATAAAATTATTATGTAACAAGTACACAAATTATTCATATACTGTAATTATCCCAGAGAATACAGTTACAATTTTTGTTGCAGATTCCAGATAAAATCGAAAAATTTACATTTGAAAGGAAAGTATCAAAATAATAAAGTGAATTCCCATATCATTTCGTGAAAAATATCCCTTTAATTTTAATTTCTGAATAAATAAATAAATAAATAAATAAAAATAAACGGCTGTTATGTAATGTATACCTTTAAAAGGAATAGATCTTAAAAAGTAGCATCAAAATATAATTTAATTTGAACGTAAACAGAATATTTTGCACCTATTTAATTCTATAGACTAGAACAATTATTAGGGTTAAGATAAAAAAAAAAATAATTTGAATTCTTTATTTACCAGCTTACAGTAGTCACACGAAAACACTCGTAAGTTAATGTTAAATCTATGGGAGCTTTCTTTTAAAATTTCTCGTTTGCATTTTAACGTTATTTATTTATTTATTTGTTTTTGTATAGGATAGTTAAGGTTAATCTCTAAACGGAAACTTTTTACTTTTTCGATTTTAGTAGCAGATTTTTTTATGAGGCCACTATATATTTAAGAACAAGTTCTCAAAGTAAAAGTAATCTCGTAAAAGTAACTACAACCAAAATCATAAAAGTAAAAAAAAAAAATAATAATAAAAAAAAAAAAAGAGCCCGTTTAGAGATCAATTTCAGCTACTCTATGCAAAAAATAACATAAAATTAAATTAAATTAAACATAAAATTACTGAAATGCAAACGAGAAATTTCAACAGAACGCTCCGGTATGTTTAACATTAGCTGCTGAGTGTTTTCGCGTGACTAGTGCAGGATCTTAAACGAAGAACAGAGAATTAAATAGAAAATTATTTTTAAAAAATTTCTGATTTTAAAATATACTTTAAAAAATTTCTTTGTAGTAATCTGACATTTTTAAAACTTTGGTATTAACTTATAAGTGAATAAAGATTATGTTTAGAAAGTAACTCTAAAGAACTGAAATGCGCACAGTTGCACACTCTGAAAGTATATTGTTAAAAAATTTAATTATATGAAATATCTTTTATTTAGAATATGAATTTCAATTAATAACATTAAAAGTAAAATGATTTTAAGAGATTTTTGTTATTCAATGCTTTTATTTATATATATAAATAAGTTATAGTTTCCCTTTAAGTGTATCAGAAATTACATCGTATGAGACTTTATTTGAAACTTAACTAAGCATTTGAAATCTGTCATTGCGAAAACTAACGAATTTCAAATAATAATAATACAAAAAAATTCTTTCAGTTGTGGTATTTTATAATCTATTTTAGCATTAAGACTATTAAAACAAAAATTGTGTTTTGGAGTCTGTAAACTAAAGGTGAAATTTTCATAAATATATGATCTTATATATATATATATATAAAAAAAAATTGCGGAATGCTACGGACTATAGAAAAATAAGAAGTTTAGGTATGTTTATTGTTAATTTACGAAAAATAGGCAGCTAACAATATGACAAAATGACCAAAGGCAGTACGCATAGAAAAAAATAAAATTCAGTTAAACATACGTGACTCACCATAATGGCCTTAAATTGTCGATTACATAGTCTGCTTCAAGTTTATTTGTGTAATAGTTATAGTAAGTTGTTCAGAACGTTTTAATAAAATTGTGCCAATCGCGACGATAGGAAGATTTTAAAATTTTCAATTTATGCACATAATACCTATTTTATACCTTCAGATATATTAGAATCAAAATGCGTTACCATAAAGAGATACTGCTAGATATTTCTAGACTGCTCTTGAAATTGTAATGCAGACCTAAAAATATTGTTTTCTCACATTATATATATATACATTTCTATTTTTCAAATGCATTTACCAAATGTGTTATGTTTATTTATATCTTTCTTGGTGAAGAAAAAAAAATATCAACAGTAAACGGGAAAGACGCATATTTTCCATTAAAAAATCGTGAACGCTGTCAACACTTGTAAAGAGGATATGGAATAGAAGCTTTTTCTATCTTTCTTTTGTGCTCTTGCAATTTATCTCTCTAAATTTAATTTATCCCAGAAAAGAAGACTGGCGCCATATTTTTCTCTATTTTTAGAAACCTGCAACATCTGCATCCTGTTAAAACTGGGTAAGCAGATTAAAAACTCCTCTACATGGATTTCACGAAAGTTAATATTAACCCCTTCACGACGAGCGTCCCCGTACACAATTTTTCATCTCAAAATCGCATTTAATCGCAAAAATTTTGTGATTAAGGAAGGCGAAATAGGGATTTCTATAGGTTAAGGAAGGCGAAATTTCTATTTCTAAAAGGTTTTAACTAATGAGAAATACTGTTAGGAAAAATTAAAAATTTTAATCACATTTTACGTCACGTATACGCAATGCTCGTCAAGATAAGTGTTAAAGGTTGTAAAGTTTCAAAGGATGAACATGCATCATTAATTTCATACGATGTACAGAGTCTCCTAAAACTAAATGGCAAATTTTAAAATTCAATAACCAGAAAACAGTGAGAGCTATTGAAATTATTATTCCAAGAGACTAATGTGGGAAATCTGGAATGTCTTTAATACGCTTCCTTGTTTTAATTCCAAATATCACCGATAGATGGCTCAAATTGTTAGAATGCTCAAACAGACGTACAAATATGAGTCAAAGTTTACTTAGATTTTGCTGTTTAGATGTTGAGAGCCAAAAAAGGTATTTTTTTTTTTTTTTAACATAAGGTTATTTTGAGCATTATTAAAGTGTCTGGCAGTTCAGCGAAATATCCAATGAATAAGTAAACAATATATTATGGTCATATTTGGAACAAAAATAAAGAAGTTTAAAAAAGTAATTTATGACTTCACAATTTATTCTGTTGCAATAACAACGTCAATAGCAGTTACCATTTATTTTTATTCAAATTTAAAAACCGTAAATTCAAATTTTGGAAACCCTGTTTTTTCTTTACAAAATTCAGCATGCTTTATAAAACTATAGAAAATTTTAATAAACTCATTTAAAACTTTTCTGAAACATTTTATTTTAAATTATCGACAAACGTATTGATAGAAATCTTAGATCTTCATATGCAACATTTACTTACTTGTTCTTGCTTTTGTACAAACTTACACGCACAACATACCTAAACATACCTACCGTATCTAAGATTCCTCTGCCATTTTGTTTACATATTGAACAAAATAATGTTTGAAAATCCATTTATTCTGTTACCTAATGTATCTCCAGATCACAAATATTCTAAAGAATAGAAAATACAGTTTATAGAAATTCAAATAAAAAATTAAGCATCTGAAACTTTTTACTCTAGCAGAAAGAAATATGATTATTGGATTTGATGGAAATTCAAAATTCAAATGAGAACTATATATTTCCACTGAAGTGTTATATCTAATAATACGTCAGAGTGTTACATTGGCAAGAATTTGAAAGTCATGAGATAGGTAAATACATCATTAAGTTGCTCTGTATGCAAACGATTTTACAATATAATAAATATACATACATTTTTAAAACATGATGATAATTTTTCAGTAACGTAAGGAAATTAAATACATTAAAATTTTGCAATATACAACATTATCATTAAAGTTTTTTCATAGTTGCTATTTTTCAATCTATTTTATTAAGCATCAGAGTTGCTTATTACTATCAATTGCTGTTGAAACGTCAAATAATTTATGATAATGTAAGTATTTCTTGAGTTATGCATTAGTATCAATGGAAGATTCTTCAGTACTCAATATTAGTTTCATTTGTAGAAAAAAAATATTTATATATATATTCATGTATTGAAACCGGATCATGGAAAATGGCATCACTTATTTTTTTAATTTATATTAAAGACATTTTAAAGATTCTCCACAATTAATTAGATAATTTTCAAGAAAGGTTTTAATATGCTGAAGATCATTGTATAATGATTGGTTACAGATTTTAGCTGCTATTTGTGAGGCAATCTATAAAAAAATTATACAACTGGTAATGGTAGACATATTAAAACACAGCCTCAATTATAAAATCCTAAAATTTGGAGGTCAGGTAACGTGTATACTCACAAAAGATGTTCTTTTAACAATATTTAAAACAACGGTCAATAAAAAAATCATTATTTTATCTATTCTGGCTCATTAATGAAGTGCACAACAAAATCATACTTTTTTTTCGTTCTTGTTATTATTATTACAGCATCCCCTTGTTATAACGCGTCTCAATATATTGATCATTTGGATATATAACACTTTGTACAAGTCTCCCGAAAAATTTCTACTGTTACGTCACTATACTTTTAAAAGATTTTTTTTTTTTCCCCATCGGATAGCTGAGGCCAATCTCTATGCATGCTCCTTTGTACTTTTTCGATTTTTATTACAAGTTTTTTCTTATTAAGATACTTTCACTTTCGGAACCGGTTTTGAAAGTGAATGTATCCCCAATAAAAAAAAAAAAAAAAACTGCCACAAAAATCAAAAAAGTACAAAGGAGCGTGCATAGAGATGGACCTCAGCTATCGGATGAAAAAAAAAAAAAAAACATTTAAAAATATTGAAATGCGAACGAGATATCTTAAAATATTTCCTCCATAGGATTTACATTCGCGAGCGGGTATTTTCGTCTGAGTGAAGTAGCCTCTTAAGTAAAATATTTTAAATTGATTAGAATAAATGTTTTTTTTTTTAATTGTTAATTTTATGAAGGAATTGTATAGTGCGCATAAAGTGAAATTTTGAGAGAAATATAAAAAAATTACTTGCTGTTTATTATTTTGGGGGAGGGGGCTCAATGCCTTCGATGAGATTGCTCATTCGGATATATCGCAAAGCATGTGCTATTAAAACAAGTAAACTTTTGTATCCTTTTGAATAAATCTACAGTTTTAAAACTATCTCTCAAGTTATCACTAGGTTTAAATAAAGGTGAATATATTAAATCTCAACTTTTTACTTCTAAAAACCATTAGCAGGGAGCAGACAAAGAAAATATTTTCGAAATTCCTCAAATGCAATAGCATTAAACAAAGACAGACACGTGCAAAAGGGGGGATTTTTAAAAAGGATCGAGCTCGTACAAACATTATATAAGAATTTTTTTTTTTTTTCAAGAATTTTTGCCATAAAAATGAATGAGGGGGAACATTCTTCTTCTTTTTTTTTTTTTTTTTTTTTTTTCATTTTACCCTCAGAAGAGTCAAGGACAGAGGGGACCCTATCATCAAATATTCCCCTCCCGCAGATGATATGACTCCGCACGCGCCTGTCTGGGGCTTAGATTTCGTTAAACTGTCAGCAGCATATGAGGGCCCCCAAAAATATGGATACCATTATAACTGCAGATTCACATCAAGATCCACACTTTGATAAAAATAAAATTTGTAACGCCTATTGCTGTGTGATTTGGGTCTTTTCCGAGGGTTTTAAAAGCAGTGAATTGTAAGAAAAAGAATTTTTGCAATATATTCAAGGCGCTAATGTTTACATACTGATAGTAAAGCGTATTTATTTCCAGATTCAAATATGTTCTGAATATACAACCATATATCGAATCCATGGATTATTTTACATAAATTATAGAACTTACTTTCATTGAAAATATTTGATTCACGCATTCACAATTTCATATGCAAGAAATTTTAATGTTTCAATAATTAACTATTTTGGTTTTCTGCGATTTGAAATTGATAAAAAATTGGACTTCCATGTTATTGTACGGAGAAAAATATGTAATAATGTATGGAATTGCAGTGCACAGTTTTAATTTGCAAAAGACTCTTTAATATTAAAAAATATATATTTTAATATAAATCATATTAAAAACTTTCAACTAATCAAAACTTTCAGCAATTTCTGTTGACACTATTTTTATTTATCACAGCAGTATATTTATATCTTGCATAAGTCAGAACTGAAATTCTAACATTCGGTGAGATTTAAATTTATTTTAACTGTACATGCTTTTTCGAATTTTAATAGTATTATCTCGTTTGAAAACTTGCAAGTAAACAAGAAACACCCAATACTTTACTCTTCAATAAACGATGTATTAAGTTAACTAATACAACAAAAAGAAGACTCTAAGAAGCAAAAATGACACAAATCTAATTCATACGACATACTTCTCATAAGTTTTTCCATCAAGAATCCGAAAAAAAAAAATATTATGTTTTAGTATTCATCGTATTTGGATATGCAGTACACAAGAGCAGAATTTTTGTTTGGTTAAAAATTAGTAAATTTTCTATCCCATATAAAGGATAAAATATTTTACGAAAGTAAAAGCAGGAAGTAAGTATGCATTACTTTAAACTTTTCAATACGGAATACAGAACTAGATACTAAGTATCCTAACTCAATACAGAACTAGATAATAAATATCCTAATTCAATACAGAACTAGATAATAAGTATACTGAATTAAAAGAAAATAAATATTGTTAAATTAAATGTTTAAGTATAAGTCAACCAATCTGGAAGATATATTCATTATAAGCGGAGTTAACATATTTGAACTTGGAATGTTTTTAAGATCATAATAACGGCTACAAACATTTAATCTTATTTGTTGAAATGCAAATCGTTACCGAATGAAAATCGTTATTCTAAAGATGCAGCATCTTTAGATAAACGTCCGCTATAATGTTTAATTCAGCTAAAAATTATGTCCTACTTTTATTTTAGGAGCTTATATTTACTTTAAAAGTTTAAATTTTAAGTAATGAAAGTTAGTGGAAAAATAAATAAATAGAGATAAGCAAAATAAGTAAAAGTTCTTATATTATGCTCATTTATCTGATCTAGATATTAAAAAGATCGATAATTTTATGTTAATAATAAGTTATGTAAACATTAAATCACCTTTGTTATAATGGAAAATTCTTATCGACCACATATCCTTAAAATTTTGTTTTCAAAAACCAACAATGGTAATTGATTGGGATAACTATTAAAGCTAATCCATTATCCTTATCTGTTAATCTGCTAAAATATTATCAACCTACTCAAACGGAAACATCTTAAAAAGAGTCCAAACACGGCATTGGCAGTAAAAATTGCGCCATGATATATAATCCACCCAAAAGTAACGTCCGACTTTTACTTTAGACGTTTACAGCTACATGAAGCTCGAAGTGAACGAAAATTTTTAATATTGTGTTCAGTTAAGATGCCTGAACTAGATAATAACCAGATTGAGTATTTTAAGAGGATAACAGCTGCTGTATACATTAAATCATACGTTTGTTATAATGAACTACCGTTATCGACTACATATCCTTAAAATTTCGCTTGAAAAATCAACAGTGGTAATTAATGAGATGAACAGTAAATCTAATCCATTATCCTTAACTGATAATCTGCTAAAATATTCGCAGCCTATTCAAACGGAGGCATCCTTAAAAGAGTTGGAATACAACATCGGCAGTTATAAACGTCAGTCATAATATTTAATCCAACCAAAAGTGATGTCCGACATTTTGTGGAGGCAATTTATAAGATGGAGTATCCTCGAACAACTGCACCTGCCACTTCTTAGGACAAAAAACAAGCTCAAAATATCGCTTCGGGCTATATCTTCGAATTCGCGTGCGAATTTCTGATTCCATCTTTCAGTAGTGCGGAAAAACAAAACAAAATGACGGTTTCTAAGGTTAAAATAAATCTACAAAAGAAAAAACTAACTGCTATCTAAACGTTTTATCACGTATCTGGACGTTTTGCAACGCCTCCTTGGCGGATGTGACTTTTTTTTCTTTTTATAAGCACATTGGAACATCATAAGAAACGCAAGATCTCTCATTGATGGTTATACCAGTAATTTTTAGGTGGGGTGGAATTTGAAATTTTTGGCGACATGATAGATTGTTATTTTAGGATCATGTTTGGTGGTCAAATGCCTTCTACTCACTTGCTCCTTGACAACTGCAGGTTAAAACAATAGAATGTTTTTTTTTTTTTTTTTTCAGTATAAGCTATTGTTCTTGGAGAATATATTTTACAAGTATATTGTTATTTTTGCCTTTAACTGTGATGTTTGTGTAATATCTAGGCACAGATGAAAAATAATGTTCGCGATAAAAAAAAAAAAAAAAAGCAAATATATATTTCTTATAACAATGGAATCGCGCTATAAAATTTAATGGTAGAGAATATAGTATCGGAAAATGTATTTAAACGAAGAATCTATATATATATGTGTATGTTAATAATTATAATTTTAAGTGCGAATTCAAGAAGAGCAAATGCACTTTACTCACGAATAAGATTGAAGAAAGAAATCATGGAAATATTTAAAGGTACCATTTAAAATATGAAATATGCAAATTTGTAAAGGGAAAAAGTATTTGAACCTTTATACAAAAAGCTATAATTTGTTTGAAAAAATATATTTCTATTTAATGTTTTTGAAACAATCTACTGTTGTCTACAACGGATTATATACATTCTGCTTTTCACTGATCCTAGATTTTTTTTTTTACTAAATTTGAAATATATTTTTCCTTTTCTCATAACATTGTTTTAAAATTCGAATTTATCATAAAAAATTTCCAAATTCTTGATCCAACAATGACTATACATTCTCAATCAAACTAATGTCTGGTGACAGCAGAGGTATCAGAAGCATTCGAGAAAGTTTGTACAGTAATCTATTGGCATTGTAATTGCACTGTAAGTAAATAGTTTCTGTCTTCTTGGAAAAAGGATGTTCTGTCTCTGATTCTTAAATTCCACACACTTTCAAACATATTATCTCACATTATATCATTATTCTTTCCAGCATCAAGATCTCCACCAATTAATGCCATTTTGACAATTTCACTCCAAGTCACAGAGCTCCAAATCAAAATACTCTCACCATCATTTTTCATACTTTGAATCATATTTGAAGATTTAAAACAATATTTTATTTTCTCCAAATTGGATTTCGGTGATCGGAACAAAATAAAAAACGTTTACTTTCACAGGTAATTAGTATTTTATCATAATTTCAAAATTGTTATCAGTGAATTCTATTGCAAATTTCAATCTTTTTTTAACGTTTTGCTTCACTGATATATGGATTTTATTGTTACTTCTACTCTTATAGTCTAATTTATGTTAATATATTTTGCTTCTTCAGGGTGAATAGCCGACCATAAAACAAAACGCATTTATTAAGAGTTATGTAACAGTTCATTGCTAGTAAAATTATTTGTTTTTTAAACTGGTTTTTATATGTTTCTGCTATCTCACCTTAAAATGAATTTAGTTCGTTTAGTTCTGGTTTAATTTAAAATCCTTACTGTAAACTGAAATTTTCCATTCATATAAGATATCGTAGAAACATTTCATTTTAAAGGTTTCATAATTTGACTAATATATATATTTTTTCTGAAAGCAGCAAGTATTCCATGCATAGTTACTGACAATTTTTTCCGGACATAATAAATTTCAAATTATTGCGTGATAGCTCACAAAAAACAATTGTATGTCATTAAAACACAAATTAAACTCAAGAAAATCGTAGAAACATTTAATTTTGGAGAATTCACAATTTGGCTATTTTTTTTTAAAGCAGAAAATATTCCAAGCATAGTTACAGACATTTGTTTTCCAAATGTAGTAAATTTTGAATTATTATATGAAAACTCAAGAAAAAATATTGTATTTCATTTAACACACTAATGAAGCACAAAGTTTCAATGAGCATTCCTTTAATTTACCCATCATACGTAGTATAGGGTAAGTCTCGTAATCGTTTTGAAAATCGAAAAAAAAAAATTGACGGATTTACATGTTTCAGACACTGGAGATTCCGAAAAACATATTTTCCGAAAAAAAAAATTGATGTCCGTCTATCTGTGTGTCTGTGTGTCTGTGTGTCTGCGTGTCTGTAAACGCTCTATCTCCCGAACACAAATTGAGATACAGACTTGAAATTTGGTATGTACTTAGTATGTAATAATGGGAAGAAGTTTATTGAATTTCAGTAACCTCGATTATCCGGAACTATTTTTTCGGACTCTTGAAATATTCGTTCTGATAAATTTATATAAAAATTTTCGAAGTTGTTTTTTTAAGAAGTGAATATAAAAGACAATAAAAAAACATAAATTTTGCATTAAGAATGAAGTCGATAGGATAATGAGTTGCCGAGATATTTGTAATCACATTTTCCACACTCTTCGATTTTTCATTTCAATTTAAAGATTATTTTAATTAGTAAAGAGACGCTTAATCCGACGCAGTACACTGTTAGTTAATAATATTATCATTTTTAGAGTTTTAAGGATGTTTCTCTTATGCAATTCAGTAATAGAGCATTTAAAGTTTATGACGTCATCAATCCAGGATTTTATTCGAATTGCAATGCATTTTATAAATAGTTTACGTATGTTTTATTTTCATATTTTATATTATGCATATCCATGATGGGTAAAAATTATGGTGGCCCCAAACGACTAGTTTTCCTGCGCACCTCAGAGATAAAAAGAACTATGTAGCTGAAGGTCAAAGACTTTTTTTCCTTTACAAACTCGCAAATTCTATATTTTAGATGTTACCATTAAATATCAGAAGAACATGATGAATATAAAACAGAGAATAGAAAGAGCTCGCCAGTCACTTCTTTTCTCTGCATATCTTAGTGCAAACACTAAAAATTGTCTGTTTTCAGAAACAATCAACAAAGTCTTAGGAAAATTTTTAGATTTTTTTTTAAAGCCAGGGAATCCCATCAGAAAAAAAAAAAAATCATCATCCAAATAATTATTTATTTCATTGTCATTAAAAACACACTACCTATCTAGCTATGGCTATAAACGTTCTTATAATATTGATCTCTATAAGATTTTCAAAATTATGTATTTGTTAAAATGTTATAAGATAAGAGTAGTTTCAAAAGTTTGTTCTAAATGTGTTCATATTAGTAAACTTACTTGAGATTTAATGCATATAGTAAAGTAAAAAAAAAATAAAATCTCAACTTACGTAAATACAATTAACCTGTGAAACGGAACCTGTCTATATCAAAATCCTGCCTGAAACCGTAAATTTTCAGGGCCCTGATTGGAGTTAATAAGCATACAACTATACGATTTTTTTTTTTCGGTCACGAGCAATTCCGTTTCAAAGTTTCTATTGTATTTCAAACATAATATTCTGCCGAAATGGTCTCATTATTTCTTAATTAACTTGTTCTTATATCTTCGAACATTATATGTGTCAGGATTCTCTTCCTTAAATATATAGATTACTGTATTTTACTTACCCATCAAACGTAGTATAGGGTAAGTCTTGTAATCTTTTTTTTTCCGTCCGTCTGTGTGTCTGTAAACGCTCTATCTCCCGAACAAATTGAGATAGAGAATTCAAATTCAAATTTGGTAGGTACACTGTAAAAAATGACCGATGTTTCTTATTTTATGAAAATATGCTATAACCACAAACGAAAATATAATATAATCTTCTGAGTTATCCGAAATTTCAAATAGCATGTTACATTGTCTTTTGAATCCCCAGAAACGAATAGATCTTCAAAATTTAAAGAATAATTTATAAAAACAAATTATTTTTAGCTGCCCGAATTTTTCAGAAACGTTTCCGAAGGGTTTTTATAGTGTATTAATTAGTGTCCTCAGGCTGGAATACCTGTTTTTCGAATGCTATCCATTCTCAAGTATACGTTTTCAGCCGCATAAGTTAATTATACATGAAAGAGTAAATAGATAATCTTAATTTTAATGTTATTGTTAACGCTGTTAATTTTGCATGTTTGTCTGTTAAAAATTTTTTTGTTGAGCATGAAAATGTTTACTTCAGAATTGACAGCATTCGAAAAACAGGTATTCCAGTCTAAGGACACTAATTAATACACTATAAAAACCCCTCGGAAACGTTTCTGAAAAATTCGGGCAGCTAAAAATAATTTGTTTTTATAAATTATTCTTTAAATTTTGAAGATGTATTCGTTTCTGGGGATTCAAAAGACAATGTAACATGCTATTTGAAATTTCGGAAAACTCAGAAGATTATATTATATTTTCGTTCGTGATTATAGCATATTTTCATAAAATAAGAAACATCGGTCATTTTTTACAGTGTATTTTTAGAGTGTATAACTATTTTTTTCGGACTCTCGAAATATTCATTCTGATAAAAGGTATATAAAAATTTTCGAAATTGTTCATTTTAAAGAATAAATATAAAAGGCAATTAAGAATGAAGAATTAAGAATGAAGTCGATCGGATAATTAGTTGCCGAGATATTTGTAATTCTATTTTCCACACTCTTCGATTTTTCATGACCCTGTATTTCATTCGAATTTCAATTCAAAGATATATTTTAATTGGAAATGAGACGCTTAATTCGACGCAGTAAACCGTTAGGTAATATGATTATCAATTTTGGAGTTATAAGGATGTTTCTTTTACGCAATTCAGTAATAGAGCATTTAATGTTTATAACGTCATCAAGCCACGATTTTATTCGAATTGCAATGCATATTATAAATAGTTTACACTTAGTAGTTTTATTTTCATATTTTATATTATGCATATGCATGATGGGTAAGTATTACGGTGGCCCCCAATGACTAGTTTTTATATGTAAATGTCCTTTAAATAATAGAAAAGTCTTCCTCGAGAAAGGGGACCATCTCTAGATAAAATAATTATTTAATGTTATTTCAAGTACAAAATTTCAACTGTTGATTAAAATTTTACTCTGTTCTAAAAATTCTAAAAATTGAATAATATTACACATACATTTAAGTAGAATTTATGGAAAAGTTCAGTGGGAAAACACGAAATTTTCTTTTCACCAATTCACTATTTCACCTCTTAAATGCGAATATCTGTATTTTTAACAAGCCGATTATAATGATTCGTACTTTATATATATCCCAAGTTATAAGAACAAAATTCTAATACATATGTCGATGTGAACTTTAATAAAGCACAAATTCATAAAAATAATTGCAAAATTCGAAATTGTACCAATATACATTTAAGAAGAAACTATATAAAAGGAAATTCTGTAAACCGGGAGATTTTCATTTGCTCAGTCCAACTGTTTCTCTAATTACACGTGAAAAGAAAATAATAACTTCTATAAATGTGGCTATCCACAATTATATCAAATTTACTATAGCAACGCTCATTTTATCTCCTAAAATATAATTTCAACTTCCAATGCATCTGTTGATATGAATTTTAATATTCTTTAAATCAAGGGTGTCAAACTGTGGTCCACCTGATTGCATAATTTCCCTGTCCACCGCCGATAGACGATTGCGATTATCATGCTTTCTGATTAGTTGTTAAACCGAACACTTCTTAAGTCATTACTGGTTGAACTTGGTTTCTTATATAATATCTATTAATTTCTATATAATCTAATTAATTTATAACTGTAATATAATAAATATTATAGTAATATAATCTAATTAATTTCTATATAATCTAATCTCTATCTAATCTAATATTTCTATATAATCTAATAATATATATTAATTTCTTATATTATATCTTCTTATATCTTCATAATCCTCTAAAATACCGGAAATGACTTAAAAAGCGTTTGATTTTACAAATAATCAGAAAGCGTAAAAGTCCCAATCGTCGATCGGCAGTGGAGATGGAAATTATGCCCACCCCCCACCTGATACCACTGAAGGATCAATGTCCATAAGACGTGTTTTTGACCCATGAAACTCGATTTTGTTATACTGACTTAATTATTTCACTTTTTAATATTAGAAGGTTTATCCTGTGCGATTTCAACAGTAGTTTTTTCATTTTGTTCGGATTTATCTGACTTACACAAGGTCAAAGTTCGTATTATTCGTAGTTTTTGATGAAAAATACGCAATTTCTCCTAATTTTATCTCAATTATTCACTGTTAAAAATTTGCAGCAAACTGTCCAGTCATTTGACCGTTTTTATAGAAAATGGTTACATAACCGTAATTTAACTCTTTTCTGACCATAATATGGGCAATACTATGGTCCGAATATAATTAAATTATGGTTACGTAACCATTTATTATAAAAAACGGTCAAATGACTGGACAGTTTGCTGCAATTTTTTAACAGTGTTTATATGAGCGCAATCTTGCAACACTTTCTTCTTTACATATATTATAAAATACATCAAAATGTACAATATATTTAAAAATAAAAGTGTTGCAAAGCTGCGCTCATAGTAAAATATTAAAAAATATATATTAAAAATTGTGGTAAAATTAGGTGAAATTGCGTATTTTTCATCAAAAACTACGAATAATACGAACTTTGACCTTGTGTAAGTTATATAAATCCGAACAAAATGCAAAAAATATTGTTGAAATCGTGCAGCATAAATCTTCTAATATTAAAAAAGTGAAATAATTAAGTCAGTATAACAAAATCGAATTTTAGTCTTATTTCATGGGCCAAAAACACGTGCTTACGGACCCTGATCCTTTTAAAAGAAATAGTCGACTTTTTGAATCACAGAAATTCGATGATTAGATAAGGCAATGATTACTGTAAAATTTTAGTGGTATCAGGTGGGCCGCAATTTGACACTCCTGCTGTAAATAATAATAATTAAAAAAAAAATTGCAATCTTTTAAAAATGCATCGATATACATTTAAGGTTAATTTGTAAAATAAATAAGTTAGGAGGCGGGTTATATTTTTTAACCCTTCAAACATCTCCCCCCCCCCCCCTTTATAGGTGAAAAGAATAATAACCACAATTACAGCGAGATTTTTGCCTCTGAATAAAAATAATCTATCAAGTAATATGTGGTTACGGTTTTAAGGAAACGGAGAAAAAACTTGTACAACGTGGAAATAACAGGTGTAGATTCAATGATACACTTGTATCTTACTATAAGTAGATGTTATGCTGTATAATTTTCAGATCTGTTATTTTGTAATGATATTTTTTCGGCTGCTTTTTGAGAAATGCCCATATCCAAACTCAAGAATAGAAAAAGAAAACTTTTTTTTATAGAGAAAATAAATAAAATAACTTTGCGCGTAGAGCCTGAGGATAAATACGGCGGATTGAATGTCTAAGAACATTCATATGCTTTTTTCTTATTCTTTTATTATCTAAACAGGATGCTTCAATGCCTGCATCCCAGTAGGCCTCAGAAGGAAGTAACTCATGCGTTAAGTGGCGTTGTCTCAAATCTCTTAATAAAAATGTTTGTGCAATTGATTGTTTCTGGTAGGTACTTAAGTCGCCTAAGCATTGCGTGCATGAAAATAAGCCGTGCTATACTTGTCGTTAGTGGTTTATGATACTCCTTATAGTTATAACCGTCATGGGATATGGCTTAGTAATTCAAGATTGATTCAGATGTGTTTTGTTATGTTGTACTTAGGTTTTCGCTAAATAGCTTTTCATCATGCGCGTGTCTTACTCATCATGATTTAATGCTTCGTTGCTGGTGCTTGAAGTTGAAAATATTGCTTGTTCTCGCAGATAATGTTTACTTGTGTATTGAGTTAGTACTTCCCGTTTGGGGTATGTTTGCTATGTGTTGATAGATTTATCGAATGCCATCTTCGAAATCGTATTTCTAAGCAAAAGTAGGATTTTTCAATATTACTCCGACATATAAAAGTATTCTGTCTACTAATTTCTGCCCGTGAAAAGGCAAGTCATGATTTCATCGATAGTACACGTTGGTAACGTTTATGCATAATAAGAAGTATTATTTTTCTTTTTGTTTGAAAAATGGGAAGTCGGCGTGAATGTCTAATTCATAAGCAAAGTTTTGCAAAAATATTTTGGTGGAAACAGTAGTTGTTTTTGAATAGTGTGAATATGTTATTTTATATTTTAGATTATTTAACGCATTTTTAGTTTATAGTTTTTCTTCTGTAAACTTCTAATTTTCAAAGTATGAATGCCGCCAAATAAGAATTTTAAATGTCTGTACTTATTACACAAATGTTAGTTGCTTTCCCAGCTGGATTTAAGTATAGAGGTATGTGTATGCGAATGTAGTGTTTCCTCCCAACATCGGATGGCGATTTACAGTATTTTTAAATTGCTACATGGTAAGATAACTTACAATATTAGTTTGAATAAAGATTGAGTTTAGATTTCGCGGGGTTCAAGTTAGTAGATAAAATTAGTTAGCCTAATTTTAAAAACGATTTGAGCGGAGAAATAGAATTTTGCGACGTTGTTCAAAATTGAGTAAACTTGAGTGAACCGTGTTAGTAGAGTTAAATTTTATAGCTGTAGTCCGACAATTTGACAAATCCGTTTTAAATTAACTTTTTTTCTTTTTAATGACTGGAACGTCTGTCTCCCTTGGGCTTGAGGTATTAACAGTTGACATTTCTCATTTAAAATACTTCCCCCAAGCAGGACAATTTTATTATTATTGCAATCAGCTGTGTTTTTACGTTATTTCAAGTTTATTCATTTTATGATGTCGAACGATCATACTAAATTCCCAGACGGGACCTTAGATACTTAAGGAGATAAAACGAATGTCTGAAACATATCTTTTTCATAAGATTTTATTTAAATAAAAGATAATATATTTGAATTCTTTTATCAAGAAGTTATTGAGTACATACATTGAGCAAAAAAAGTATTTCGACACCAGGTGAATTTGTTGTATCACATATAAATAAACACAGAATGAATTACGAATGAAAAAAAAATATTTACGAAACAACTAAACATATTTAACATTTGACTTGATATTTAAATTAAAAAATATATAAATATGTAAAAAGTACCATTTGTGATTCCAAAAAAGTATTTGCACACTAGCAATGAGAACAAAATTACAGTAAATATTTAAAAGTTAAAAACAGTACTAGTACTTAGTATGATTGCCCCTTGCTTCAATTACAGAAAGTAATCGTCTGGGGATTGATTCGATAAATTTGCGACACGTTTCACTGCTGATTTTTAGTCATTCTTCCTTAAGAGCTTGCTTAAGATCAGTTTTGTAAGAATTTTTTTTTTCGTACTTGCATATCCAAAATATGCCACAATTGTTCAATAGGGGTGAGGCCTGGTGATTGTGGTGACGTTTGCAATCGGTCTTTTACATTATACAGCAACCGTAACCTCGTAATGTTCACCATGTGTTTGGAATCATTAACTTGTTGAAAATAATATGAATCACCAATTCCTAATTTCAGAGCACTATTAAATAAATGATCTCGCAATATACTAATATAGTGTTTGACATTTATATTGTCTTCAATAAAGTCCATTTAACCAGCTCCATTAAAAGACATGCATCCCCAAATCATGGTATGAACACCGCCATCTTTTACAGTCGGTTTCAAGTTATTTATTTGAAAGGATGTAAATAATATGAATCACCAATTCCTAATTTCAGAGCACTATTAAATAAATGATCTCGCAATATACTAAAATATTGTTTGGCATTTATATTGTCTTCAATAAAGTCCATTTCACCAACTCCATTAAAAGACATGCGACCTCAAATAATGATATGAACACCGCGATCTTTTACAGTTGGTTTGAAGTTTTTTATTTAAAAGGATGTATTTGGCTTTCGCCACACAGTTTTCTTTCTATTTGAGCTGAAAATATTAAACTTACTTTCATCGTAAAAATAACATTTTTCCAAAACTCTGGTGGTTTGCCGGCATCAGCTTTTTCAAAAACAAGTTTTTTTAGCCTTTTTGTTTTACTGATAAATGGTTTTTTTTTGGAAGATCTCTTCCTTATATATTTGCATTATGAAGTATATTTCTAATAGTTTGTGGTGTAATTATGGTTTCCGAAGTTGAAACGACATCAACATCTAATTCTCGAGCACTTAGAAAGGGAATTTTTGTAGATTCCTTTATGATGGCCCTCCTTTGTTTTGCATTTAGCTTTCTTGGACGCCCAGTTCATAGCTTATTTATTTTCGTACCAATCTCTTTTTCTTCTTTATTACATAATGAACACTAAAAAAGTTTAAATTTATATGTTTACCTGTTTTTCGGTAAATTAATCCAGATTCGTGAAGAGTTATAATCTTCTCACGGATAGCTACAGAAAGCTCACACATTTTCGGCTCCATGGCAACAGAAACGGTCATAATCCCCGTTCCAGTTATTATATTCTGTGACTTCAAAGTGCGGAACTAGTGTCATGAGAGACGGGTGTGCTAAAAATTTGCATACTGTTTATATTTAAATTTTAAATTGTCTATGTTTCGTGCGCAAATACTTCTTTGGTATGAAAAAATGCTGTTTTATTTTTTAAAATGAGTATTGTTATTTTTTAAGGTATTTGGTAATTTGTGTTTGTTTATTATTTAAATAAAGTAATAGTTGAAACATTTTCTTCACATTTGCTTTATAGGATTATTTATGCCAAAAACTGCGTGCAATACTTTTTTTGCTCAATCTATATGCAACTTCTTTCTGAAAAATAAAGAAAGTCACAGGATTTGTCTCAAATTTGTGAATAGAAATGTTTGTGCATTCGATTGTTTCTGGTTGTTATTTAAGCAGGCTAAGCATTGATTTTATTAAAATAAGCCGTGTTATACTTGTCTTTATTGGTTTATGATACTCGTTACACCCATCATAAGATTTCTTTTAGTTATTTATGATATAGAATCATATATATTTTATGTTTATTCTAAAATTTAGTTTTTGTATCTTAAATTTTCTGTTTGTATGTAAAGTTGCTGGCTGGAAAGTTTGAAGATATTTTAAAGGATTTTTATGACCGGAGTAAAGACTTTATTTATTAACATTGCGTTCATCGCTGTAACCAGAGGTTCCCATCCTCATAGGAAACAGTTCAGAGAAAAAACATCAGTTGAAACAAAGATGCATCATCACGTCAAACTTTTCATTATTCAGGACACATCGACACATCTGGAAAGGCGAGGTGGTCCTCTTACACATCTACATAAAAGAACCTTCTTGTTCAACAGTTAAAGAAGATCTGTTCAAAATTTTGCACTGAGAGTGCGCCAACATTTTTGACATGCAAAGCTTCAAAATGCTACGAATGTGCCAGAAACCAGATGTCACTTTTTTGTCTGTTATGAATAAATTTGTATTACGTTTTTGAACGACAATTCGCCAAGAGTCTACCAGAATGGCGATTTATCAATAACACCACATTAGAAAGATAACTTCGTAATTATTTTGGGAAAGTGGTGACTGAAGAAGATCAAATGAATTACTCAATTTAACACAAGTAAATTTCTCATTTACAGAATAAATGTTTTTATTCTCAGCGGACGCAACGTCCTACACATACCGAAGCAAAACACAACACTCACTCTCTCTGAACAGATCGAGAGGGAAAAAAAACAATCAAACACCGCGCATGCGTGCCCAGCGGCGCCGTTAGCAGCCGGCGAATACACTCCCCACCTTGAAACCCAAAGGTTTCAATTACAAAACGTACTATTACTACATTTTCACATTAAATATAATAGATGCAAAAGTACACACAGTAAACTAGCACAATATATACACTCTGAATATACTAATGAAATAAAAAATTCAATTATAATCATACAATAGCAAAATTTAACAAGTTTACATAACATTATCTGAAATTGGCAAGATACACACTCTTGAAATGCTACGTTTATAAGTGCCCCTAGGCGTTTTCACTAGAACTACTCTGATTTTTCCATCATTTCCCGGAATAACTTCTTCAATTCTACCAATTAACCAACTGCATACAGGTAAATTCTCTTCTTTTAACAATACAACCATGTTTGGTTTAATATCACCTTTAATACTATGCCACTTAGATCGTTGTTGTAACGTGCACAAATAATCTCTGGTCCATTTTTTCCAGACAGTTTTGACCACTTTAGTTGTCAATTGCCATTTAGAAAGTCTATTAGTTTCTACAGAGGAAATATCTATCTCAGGTAGAGAGTTAAGGGGCCTACCGATCAAAAAGTGACCAGGCGTTAAAACATTATAATCATTGGGATCGAATGAAAGTGGTGTCAGAGGTCGGCTGTTTAAAATAGCTTCAATTTGATTACTTACTGTCAAAAACTCTTCGAATGTGAGTTTATGCTCACCTACCACTCTTTTGAAATGGTGTTTGAAAGACTTTACACCCGCCTCCCACAGTCCCCCAAAATTAGGCGACTGTGGAGGGATAAAACTCCATGACATACCTTCAGAACACATGTAATCAATTACATACTCATTTTTAAATAAGGCAAATAACTCCTTTATTTCTGAAGCAGCACCTCGAAAATTTGTGCCATTATCAGAAAAAAGGTGAGATGCCAGACCTCTGCGTGCAAAAAAAACCTTTTTAAACATGCAATCATGGCTTCTGCCGATAAATCAGTGATAATTTCAAAATGAACTGCCTTAGTCATAAAACAGACAAACACACAAACGTAAATTTTGTGATAAACACTTTTTCTTTGGTTTTTGTATCTTATTAAGAAAGGCCCACAACGATCTAGGCCTGAATTGGAAAAAGGAGGATTAATAGTCACTCTTTCCTTAGGTAAAGGTGCCATAATTTGACTCATTTCTTTTAGGTTCGCCTTAAAACATGTCACACAATTATGGACAGTTTTTCTAGCAATAGCACGTCCCCCCCAAAGGCCAACATTCTTGCCTAACGGCATATAACAAAGTTTTGGGCCCAACATGAATATTTTTTAAATGACAATACAAAAAAATCATTGAAGTTAATTTGTGGCTCTTAGGAAGTAAAATAGGATGTTTAACTTCAATTTGCAAGTTAGAATTAACTAATCGGCCACCCACGCGAATTATACTATCATTATCAATAAAAGGAGATAAACTACTAACATTAAATTCCTTAATCCTCCTTTTCTCTCTCAAGGCCTTCATCTCCATAGGAAATACCTGCATTTGTACATATTTTATTAAACCCAATTTACCTTTCCTTAATTCAACTGGAGATAAAGGTCCTTTTTCCTTTACACAGCCCTTCAAATTAGAGATGAATCTGAAAATAAAACTAATAATTCTAATTAATTTTACATATGAATTAGTGATTTTAAATATATAGTCAATGTCCTTAACCTCATTTAAAAAGTTCATTTCATAGTTCGGCAATTTACAATTTTGCCTGAATTCCTTTTGGAACTCCTCTGTTTCAGTCACAGTTAGAAGTTCTTTATCACTGTTGTAACTTTCCTGATCACACAAAAAGTTAGGACCGTTCCACCACAGTTTAAGATCAAGAATTTTCGCTGGACTAACACCACGTGAAATTAGGTCTGCTGGATTTTCAGAAGTTTTTACATAGTTCCATGAGATGTCTTTAGTGTTATTTTGAATTTTAGTGACACGATTCGACACAAAAACCTTAAGTATTTGAGGTGGTGAAGCAATTCATGCCAGTACTACTGTCGAATCTGAGTATAAATATACTCCACGAAATTGAACGTCCAAGGGTGGCAGTACCTTAACAGTAAGTTTTGAGAGCAACTCTGCCGCACACAATTCCATACGTGGAATCGTAATTTTCTTGAGGGGTGCCACCCGCGATTTGCTACACAGGAGTGACACCTTGGCTTCACCTGACACGGAGACAGATCGAAGGTAAATGATGCAACCATACGCATCTTTAGAAGCATCCCCAAATCCGATCAAATCTATATGTTTCGAATTTGGCCATAAAACATGACGTTTTATCTGCAAATGTTTCAACTCTGTCAGTTCTTCGCGAAATTTATTCCAAGCCTTTCTTTCTTGTATTGGAATTTCATCGTCCCAGTCAAGCTGAAGGAGCCACAATTTCTGCATATAAATGTTTGCTGTGACTATCACCGGACCCAGGATACCGAGCGGATCGAATAACCTTGCAATATCTGATAAGACTGTTCTTTTAGTTATAGAATTCACAAATGGTTGAATTCTAAAACAAAATGTGTCCTTGTTAGGATTAAACAACAGTCCGAGCGTTTTGACAGTGTCTGAATCATGATTGTCAAAATAGTACTCTTTCTCCGTGGTTACAACATTTTGTAGTAATAATTTATTATTAGAGCTCCATTTATGAAGTTCTAGCCCACCCGCATTTAACATGGATATTAACTGAAGTTGGAGTTCAATAGCACTAGCGACGTCATTTGTACCGCTGAGGATGTCGTCCACATAAAAATCCTTGCCAGCAGCGGCACCTAGTGGATATTTCTCCTTCTCATCGAGGCATAGCTGCTGAAGCACTCGTGTTGCCAAATAAGGTAGACACTTGGTTCCGTAGGTAACAATGAGCAACTTAAAAACGCGTATAATTTCATTTTCATGACCCTTCCATAAAATACATTGTAAATCGCACTGATCGGGACTAATATAAATTTGTCGATACATCTTTTTTATGTCCGCGGTGAAAACTGCAGCATGTTTTCTAAATCGCAACAAAATTGAAAATAAATCATCCTGAACAACAAACCCAGAATACAACATATCATTAAGGGATTGTTCAGATGAAGTTGCTTGAGAAGCATTGAAAACAACGCGTAATTTAGTGGTACTATTATCCGGCCTATAAACTCCTCGATGAGGCATAATGTATTTTGGACTCTCGTTAGTTACCTGCATATGACCTAAATCTTCATACTCAGTTAAGAATTTCCTATATAATTTTAGATACTCAGGTTCTCTTCTCAAACGTCGCGAAAGAGAATCCAATCTTTTAACAGCAATGTATTTTGACTCACCTAAACACGGGGGGTCTTCTTTTAATGGCAATCTAACGACATAACGCCCATCGTCATTTCTGAAATGAGTTTTCATGAAATGATCTTCGCATATTAAACTCTCATCGGTTTGCACTCTTTCTGCCTCAACATTTTCCATCTCCCAAAATTTTCTCAAAGTTATGTCTAAATTTTCCATAATTAACCCACAATGAACAGAAGCTTCGTTCTCTATTGCAACACTCCCAGTAGCAATAAATCCAAATACTGAATTTTGCAAAATTATATCTGTCTCGGGGATCCTCATTTGATCGGATTTTAAAATTTCCTAGAATAGTTGTGCGCCCAACAATATGTCCACAGCAACTGGCCTATTGAAACTCTCATCTGCCAATGTTAAATTCTCTAAATCTAGCATATCAATGTTAAATTGCTTAGCGGGTGCGTAATCTGTTATATTCGAGGCTATCAAAAGCTCTACTCCTTTTTCGAAAGTTCTGCTCTGATTCGCAAATTTCGTTTTGACTACTGAATTTATCACTGACGATGATTTATTCAAACCAGAAACCACAACATTTATTTTTTCCTTCTTCAAATTAAATCTGTCAGCGCACCGTTTTGATATGAAGCATGACTGACTTCCATTGTCTAATAATGCACGCGCTTCATGGAATATTCCAAAGTTATCCGCAATCATTATTTTAGCTGTGCTCAGCAAAACCATACGAGATTTGTTAACATTAACATTTGTGGCTGTGAAAGATAACGATTCTTTATTCCCGGCTGATGAGTTACCACCACATGCTCCTTTCGGAATAAAAACATTTGATCTTGGATCTAAAACGGCACCCGACATTACAAATGACTTGTCATAATTAGTATCTTTTGCATTGCCCTGCGTACGCCCTTCATCTACTTTTTTATCAATATGTAAAATTGTATGATGCCGTTTCTTACAAATACAACAATTGAATTTGGAAGAACAATTAATAACCTTATGATGCTTAAGACAATTAAAACACAGTTGATTATTTTTAATTAACTCAATTCGTTCATTAACTAACATTTTTTTGAAAATGGGGCACATATCAAGATAATGATTCTCATTAGACTTGCAAAGAATACATTTTGAAACCCTAACTTCCGATACAAACACCTTAGAATTATTTTGTGGACTGTACACATTACGATATTTTTGCGAATTGTTTCCAAACTTCGGACGTGAAAACGAATTATTTTCTGTTTTACATTTATTCTTAGACGCTACGTAAATATCACAACATCTATATAATTCTTGCGGTAAATACCAAGATTCTCCTTGCTTTACACCTATATGAATTTGAAGTTCACGATCTAACGAGTTAAATATTTAGTCGGAAATCATTAATTCACACAATCCCTTAAAGTCATTCACCTTTCTTAACTGACAGTAATAATCAAATGTTGCAGTTAATCGCGACGCGAATTGAACATAACTTTCGTTTTGAAATTTTTGCGCCCTTCGAAAATTGTTTAACACTTCCTGCGGAGTGGATTGAAATTCTTTCAACACAACGTCATTAAGTTTATCATATTTACTTAGGTCATCCTCACTCAAATATACCATTAAATTAGTGGCCTTTTCGCCTAAGATATTTAAAAGAATTTCTGCTCTAAATTCCTCCGGAACATTCTTTGTTTTAAACGCTCTTTCCAGTGATTGAAAAAAAAGATTATACGATTCTGCACGCGACGATACTGGAATAGTTAAGATTTTAACACTTTTTAACAAATTTTCTAAACTACAATTCGATAGCTCAGAGTCACTTTTTACTACTGCATCACTGAAATGATGCGCTTATGAACTTATTATGAACTTATTATGAACTTATTCTTTCTGAATATTAGTAAGCTCTAATTGTTTTTCTAACTGCGCAAGTTTAATTTTTTCTAATTCCAGTGCCGAATCTCTTCCTAATCTATCCCGCTCAGCTTTCTTTTCGTTGTCTTTTTCCTTCTGAGTCACAGATTCAACAACCGTTTCTACAAGGTCATAATTATTCTTATAAACATCGCTCGTTTCAATTAATTCTTTTAGCGACACTATCGTCTGCCTTGTAGGTAAAGTAAGCTCAAGTTCTTCTGCAACCTCGATTAAATCATTCTTTTTTAATTTTAATAACAACATTTTGTTTGAAAAGAGAACCCAGTAATTGCAATAAATTAAATTCAAACTCAAAACATTTAAATTAAAAAACGAAACTAAACTCAACAAAGTTATAAAATTTACACTCGGAATCAATTCACACGTTAATTATCAATAAAATCCAGAAATGACAAAGTTAACTTAAATTTGAAACAAAACACAGCAACTTTTAAGATCTCTATTAAATTAACTAAAGCGTACTCACTATTACCATGGAACCGCTCGTCGTAATCATTCATTAGTCTTGTATTTTTCACTAAATTAATAAACACTTCGAATAATAATTTGAAGACGATGTACATTTTTTTTTCTCACTGCTTTTACACAATACACTGTAACATCGTAGAACACGATTTCACTTTCACTTTCGATTTCACTTTTTCATTTTTTATGAAGTACACAATAACTATAACATATCCATAGTCACCTCCGCACGACATGACCAAAATGAAGAAGATCAAATGAATTACTCAATTTAACACAAGTAAATTTCTCATTTACAGAATAAATGTTTTTATTCTCAGCGAACGCAACGTCCTACACACACCGAAGCAAAACACAACACTCACTCTCTCTGAACAGATCGAGATAAAAAAAAAAACAATCAAACACCGCGCATGCGTGCCCAGCGGCGCCGTTAGCAGCCGGCGAATACAGTGACTGTATTAATAAGAACAGAAACAAAACTAGTTGATTTTGCATTATGATGCAGCAGTAAATTTCAACTGAAAACGCGCTTGCTTTAACATAAGATACGAAAGAAAAGGAAAGGGCATATGTTAAGTCCAACTGGATAGTATATTAATATTCAGAATTGAAACCGCATAAAACTAACGTACAACTACATTTAATGTTACGATAAAAATAGCTAGGAGCATTTTGAGATAGAAAAAAGGATTACTTTTCTGGTTAAAGAATAAAAATGATTTTGAATAAGGTAGTTAATTAACACAGAGAAAATTTAAGATATGAAAACTAAATTTTAGAATAAAACATAATTATATATGATTCCATATCATAGTTATTCAAGAAGGATTCAGGCGTTTTTGTTATGTGATATTTAGATTTCCTTAAATAGCTTTTTCACACACTTCAGCGAAAAAAGGAAAGGAAGGAAGGAAGCATGTAAACAACATTAGCGCAAGAACATTGCTGTTGACTAAAATTCATTAAGATACAACTAAATGTAAATATATTGCTTGAAGGTGCGTAAAAACATACATAAAAACATTTAAAAGCACATTAAAGTCCTTTTAAAAATTCCAAAACGTTTTCAACCGAAACCAGGTCATCATCAGTGGAAAAAACTAAATTGGTGAGTTGAGTTGTTATCTCTTCGCGTTTTTTTTCCGCAAAACCGCGGTAGCTTTCCGGAATAAACAATTTCCGGGCAAGCAAGAAAACGCAAAGAGATAACAACTCAACTCAACCATTTAGTTTTTCCACTGATGATGACCGGGTTTCGGTTGAAAACGTTTTGGAATTTTTAAAAGGACTTTAATGTGTTTTTAAATGTTTTTATGTATATTTTTACGTACCTTCAAGCAATATATTTACATTTAGTTGTATCTTAATGAATTTTAGTTATTAAAAAAGGTGAATTTGCACTGAAATTTTAACTTTTATTGCTGTTGACGTTTCTCGTTCTTTATTTTCACTTTCCTCTGAAAAAAGGAGGTTACTACATAACGCCTTGAAACAGATTTCAATATATTATCAAATTGGGAGTTTAAAGTAGTTGACTGTATTTGCGTTTGATGTTACATCTGTTCTATTCTTCATATTTAGTTAAGAGGAAAAAAATAATTGCTCATTACCAAGAAAATAAAAACTCCCGGCAAAAATCCTGATTAAGTCAGTAAGATGTGTCTATTTGTTTAAGGTCGAAGAGCATATATTTAGGCAATAATTTAATTTATAGTAAAACAATTGTAGATTTAACATTTAATCTGCTTATAATTCAATTTAGAATATGTTGATTTGAAAGATTTTGTTTACAAACATTGTTAGAAGATCCCAACTTATCAATGTTACCTTCACAATAAATTATTATTTCCTTGATTATATGATATTTGCATCAATTTTGTAAATGGATTCTAATATAAAAATACTCGACATTATTAAAAATTGGCACCATTCTCAGTTCTTATTCAGTCAAGTTGATTGTCTGGTTTTTCACAACCTTCCATAATGCACATTTCAAGGAATTATAAAACGCACTCATCTTCTTTTATCAAAGCAGTCTTAGGCACAAATCAATCATAAAAATTATGCTCTCATCCTCCTACACTAAAGTATTTCATATTGCAGGTATAGTATAAAAATATACAAAAAAGCCATAAATCACCTTCAATTTTCCCTTATTTGAAAATGTTTTCAACACCCTTTCGAAATTGCTAAACTTTTTTGTATTCATAGGTGGTAGTACTATCTTTTGACCTTATAGGGCGTCGCCAGCTTGTGGTATCCATGAGCTGTATTGTAGACCTGACAACAGGTGATCAATAAGCGACCACCAAGCACTAGTTCAAAACATACGTTATTGTAAGATTTTGTGAAAGGATTAAAATTTTATTTATTTCATATGTTATACGCTGTGTTTTTATGTCCATTCAATGTTTGTAAGAAAATACACTTTCAAATGGCTGCTTATGTATATTTTATAAATATAAAATGCTAGATAATTTGTATGCATTTTATTATTTAAGTATTTATGGTATGAAAGTTTAATGAAGGTGATTGATTATAAATGATTATCATCGTTGCAGTATTGTATTGTAAGCACAGATATTACTAGAAATTTTTTCAAGGTGTGAAAATATACTCCATGACGTATTTTGGAGGTATAATTTTCATGTTATAAGAATTAGAAAGCACAAAAGTAATCACTGCCCCCCCCCACACACAAAACAACAACAACAAACAACAACAACAACAAACAAACCAACAACTGAAATTTCAATCAGGATAGAAACGCACAGTATTCTAAATTTTATTTTTTAACATATACATCCATAAAATGTGTTTATCGAATATAAATTATATAACAGGAAATGTCCCGGGCTTATGCTTTTTCCCTTACGCCAACGCCCCCCCCCCCCCCCCAATAACATAATTTTAGAGATACAGACAAACCAAACATATTCTCTTAGAGCTGAACCCCTTTTATAATAGACGGTATAATTATTTTTTTATGCGAATTTTAACCCTTTCAAAAACACCGGCGAACGCGGTCATTTCACAACTTACGAGAAGATTTTTTTTTTCCTTTACGCTAAAAGTTACTAAATGTTCGTATTCTGACACAATCTTTTTAGAACATCTCGGTAGACCAGACCATCACCTACATAACCTACAACAATTTCGAAGCGTTCGGACGAGAAAAAGTATATATAAAAAAATATATATATATGAGATATTTTTGGCGAAATCCCGTAACAACGGGATGTTTTTCGCGGTCACGCTCGGCTTCGGGTAACGTTTTCAGTATTTAAAATGCATATATTTTCACATAATTTTATAGAGGACTTGGAAACAGTTATATTTATAAACGACTAAAATTTCAGAGAGATCGGACGACGAATACTATTTTTTTTTATGTTAACGGTCCCGATGCGAAAAGAAAACATATTTATTTTACCAGATAACAGTATTTCTGACGTAGTTTTTACACTGGCTGTAAAACCGTTATACTTATGACCATTGAAAATTTCAAAGGGTTTAGACAACAAAAGCTATTTTTTAAACTATATAACGATCCTACTTGGAAAAAGAAGTAAATGTTTTTGTTTGTTTTTTTTTTCGATTTTGTCATTTAAGATATAAATTCATACAAAATCGGGTAAAACATATAAAATAATACAAATTTGGGGGTTTATTTAAGGTTTTATCACGGGCCCGGGCAGCGCTGGGCGGGTCAGCTAGTAACAAATATAATTTTTCATGGTCTAACCAACAGCCATGTTGAATGTACTATATTTAATACACTTTTTACTGAAATATAAGAAACTGAAGGTGCTTGTTTACGTATGAATCATAAAATAATGCCTGACTCATTCAAGTATAAAAAACCATAAGTATTTTTTTTTAATCACCTTTGTCAAAAAAAAAATATATATATAAATACAAATTCGTATTACTCCATTTTATACATTATAGATTTCAAAAGAAATTTTTTAATAAATATACAAATAAAATTTAAAAATAGTTTTTACTCATAGTTGGAAGGAGAAAAGTTGCGCATTTTAAACTTAATGGACTATACTTTAGAATATATGCATGGAATCGGTGCGTTATTATATGTGTCTTGTTATATGTATATTTCTTCTGACACAATGATTTAACAAAGGAATAAAAAATGTCTATGTATGGTTTTCAAAATTGAGATTTAAATACTTAGAACTATTATCAGCAGAGATAATACTCACAAAAAGAAATACGTTTGCTTATTTTTAAATACTCTATACTCTGGTGCATAACATGCATCTTAAATTTTAGATTTTAATTTTCTATTTTTGGATATAATTACTGTATTAGGCTTTTCCTTACAAAAAAAAAAAAAAAAATCTTCATGAGAAATGTAGAGTGAAAACACAATAACATTTTCCTTAACAGGTAAAATATCTAGTAAAAAACATTGTAAGGAAAAAAAAAAGAGCAATTGTAAATCGAGAACATGCAATAGAAATCGTGCTGTAGGAAGAACGTTTGCTGTTAGTAAAAGTTCAATTCTTATATTTAAGTAAAAAATCGTAGTTTATACGTTCATCATTTTTAATTTTCCATTTTTACATCCGATGTATTAAGCACATCTGTAAATTTTGATAAAATCAATTTACTTGTGTCACAAGTTCGCGCCATACGTTGAAATATACGATAATTATTTTTAACAATGTCCTAACAGACATTGTTATTTATCACTAATAGAAATCGTGTGACACTACATATCTTGTACATGGATAACAAGGATGACTTCTCTGAAGTTTCTTTGGGGGAAAACATATCTATAATCTACAGAAAAGAAATAATTCTAAGTTCTAAACTAGCCCGTAATAAAAAATATCAAAATACTTGCTAGCTCTTAAATGATTTAAAAAAATAAAATCTGGAAATTATATCAGACTTTATCTTTTATCTTCTCATTTTTTCTTATTTTCATCTCCTCCAAGAATATATTCCAGGCAATCTCGATAGAGTACCCTATTCCACTTCATTTTAAAAATTCCCCAAAGATTCACAGCACTTCAATCTGCGCAGTTACAAAGCTTCTTTAGGCACCCAAGAGATTTCACATGTCAAATCTAATTTCTAAATATCTTCACTAACGTTCATACGTTTTCGATGTTATGAGAGAATCTTTGTATATTTTTTCCTTTAAGAAATTGAAGAAAAAGATATTTGTCAAATATGTATAGTACAAAAAAACAGAAACATTTGCAGTAAATATATGCATTTCTTTCGAGTTCAAGATGTCACATATTATCTGATCATAAATTTTGATTTCCCGTGAGATTGCATAAGAAGCTCTAAGCGCTTTAAAATTTAATACTCTTCACAGGGTCAATGGATGAAATGCAATCTTCGTACAGATGAATCGCCCCTTTTATTTTGTTTTTAGTATTTATTTATTTTTTTTATTTGCTAAGAAGGATTGAAAAGCTTAAGAGAAAAATATTAAGTATTTTTGCTGTAAACACACGTAAAATGTAATTTAATACAGAAAGATATTGATATGAAAGAAAAAATACATTGAAGTATCTTTTCAATTTCTTCTAAGCAAATAATAAATGAACACGTTTAAAGTTGTTCGTAGAAATAAAAGTTACTATTGTTAATAAATAAGATAACAATAAAAAAATAGAATAATCTGCTTAAAAAATTGTAATTTATTTTTAAAAGGATGTATATCTCTGATAAGTTTTATAGTAAGCTATTCTTTAGATATCGCTTCTACGTCAACCTTATGTTGTAAGCAACTGCCATTCAACCGCTACTGAAATTAGAGTATAGTTTTATTTCTATAAGACTGCTGAAATTCTCCGCCGAAAAGTAATAGTCTAAAAAAATATTTAAATAATAATGTATAGCATATAAATTAGAAGCATTTGCAGTTAATATATGTGTTTTTTTTTTAGTTTAATATATCACATACAGAGTGGTTAAAAAAAAATCTTTGTTATGTCATGTACTCGGGAATGAGGTAAAGAACGACAATCGAGCTAATACAACCACGGTTACGGTAACAAAATTTCGAAAACTTTAATGGCAACAACTAATTTCATTCATCGAAAAGTGATTTTCTCGGTGTAACAAAAAAAAAAAAAAAATTAAATAGCATTAAAAACTAAGTTTAGCAGTGAAAATGGCGACATGAACATAAAAAAAGGAAGGAAATCAGCGAGAAAAACAAATGCGCCGGCGAAACAAGTGACAATAATAATAATAACAAGTTGGAAATTGTACGTCAAACGTTACAAACGAGGTGCGTTCGTACGCACGTTTTAGAAATAACTCTGACGAAATATCACTAAAATAAAACTTAGAAGAAATATCACACAAAAAATAACTTTGACAAATTTTCACATAAAATAAAACATAGAAGAAATATCACACAAAAAATAACTCTGACAAATTTTCACATAAAATAAAACTTAGAAGAAATTTCACACAAAAAATAACTCTGACAAATTTTCACATAAAATAAAACTTAGAAGAAATTTCACACAAAAAATAACTCTGACAAATTCTCACATAAAATAAAACATAGAAGAAATATCACACAAAAAATAACTCTGACAAATTCTCACATAAAATAAAACTTAGAAGAAATCTCACACAAAAAATATCTTTGACGAATTTTCACATAAAATAAAACTTAGAAGAAATTACACAAAAAAATAACTGATAAATTTTCACACAAAATAAAACTTAGAAGAAATCTCACACAAAAAATAACTCTGACGAAATATCACATAAAATAAAACTTAGAAGAAATCTCACACAAAAAATAACTCTGACGAAATATCACATAAAATAAAACTTAGAAGAAATCTCACACAAAAAATAACTTTGACAAATTTTCACATAGAATAAAACTTAGAAGAAATCTCACACAAAAAATAACTCTGACGAAATATCACATAAAATAAAACTTAGAAGAAATCTCACACAAAAAATAACTTTGACAAATTTTCACACAAAAAATAACTTTGACAAATTTTCACATAGAATAAAACTTAGAAGAAATCTCACATAAAAAATTACTTTGACGAATTTTCACTTAAAATAAAACTTAAAAGTCTCACACAAAAAATAACTCTGAAAAATTTTTACACGAAATAAAACTCAGAATTTTTCTCACTTTTTCAACTTTTAATTTATTTTCTCACTTAAACCCCATAACTTGGAATTCATTTAATTAAGCTATAAAAATCATCCTCACAAAATATTTTCTTAAAAATCAATTTTTTTTTTCGAGTACGGCAATTGTCATTTCACCGGGACTCGGGGACACTATGCCGCACTCACCGTCGATCCGTTACTTCACCGGAACATTTTAATCTTCGATAATTACTTAATTATTCATCCAATATTAACAAATTTTGGTCCTCTTTCCATTCACACATAATACAATCATTTTCTCCACTCAAACTAATTTTAACATTATTCTTTTTCTTTACGGTTTTTTGCAATCATTAACACTTTTACATTTATCCAAAATTTCATTTTCCGCTCACACGATCCCCTCGCAAACCGGTTTTCAGATTCTCTTTGCTTTTTGCACTACACACACAAATTTTTTAAAATTCTATTACGTTTATTTTCAGTTATTTATCACTTTTCACATTCAATGTTTGCACATTTTATCGAGTCACAGTAATGCCAAAACACAGTTAATTCAACATAATTTATACTTTTTCCTATCTTTCTATATGTTTTCTTCATTATAGCAGAAGGATTTTCTCTTTGCACAATTTTTAATTTCTTTAAAACTGCATAATTTTGTCTAAGTCTTTCATGTGCCCGTTTTTAGCCTATGTCCAACCCCTCTTTAATTTTTGCAAGTTTCTCAGAACACGGGAACACCAAACTTAGAAGAAATCTTACACAAAAAATAACTCAGACAAATTTTCACATAAAATAAAACTTAGAAGAAATCTCACACAAAAAATATCTTTGACGAATTTTCACATAAAATAAAACTTAGAAGAAATTTCACACAAAAAATAACTCTGACAAATTTTCACATAAAATAAAACTTAGAAGAAATTTCACACAAAAAATAACTCTGACAAATTCTCACATAAAATAAAACATAGAAGAAATATCACACAAAAAATAACTCTGACAAATTCTCACATAAAATAAAACTTAGAAGAAATCTCACACAAAAAATATCTTTGACGAATTTTCACATAAAATAAAACTTAGAAGAAATTACACAAAAAAAATAACTCTGATAAATTTTCACATAAAATAAAACTTAGAAGAAATTTCACACAAAAAATAACTCTGACAAATTTTCACATAAAATAAAACTTAGACAAATTTTCACATAAAATAAAACTTAGAAGAAATTTCACACACACACACACACACACACACACAAAAAAAAAAAAAAAAAAAAAAAAAAAAAAAAAACTTTGACAAATTTTCACATAAAATAAAACTTAGAAGAACTTCACACAAAATAACTTTGACGGGTTGTCACATAGGATGGGGCTCTGTTATTTTCACACACAAATAACGTAGACTATTAGTCGTAATTTAACTATGTAACATCTAAGAAATAATCACAACTCTGTAATATTTTCAACATCTCAGTGGCCCCTTTCAGCCAATTTTTCACCTTCTTCCCCTTTGCAATGCATGGCAACACCCCATTCATCTTCACTTCATAGTGTTTCTAGAACATGCTGCTGGCAGGGTGAGATCCTGTGCACGGTCGTCGTCGGATGTGGCCTGGGTCCAAAGGTATGCGAATTTATTATCTTTTTTCAACTAATATCGCTTTTTCTACTCACAAGTATTAGCCATGGACTCATCTGATAGTGAATTAGACATTGACGACATCTTCGGTCAGACCGAGGAGTCAGCAAAGGCCGAATCTGTCTCGCAGTCCCAGAACTACACCCCAGCTCCACCTTCCAGCACAACTATAGTAAACACCTCTTGGAGGGCGGCCAAAATTTCACGCACCACAGAGACGATTTTAGCACTTGTCCGAGCCTTACGGGACGATTTAGATAGGAATAACCATTACTCACGCTATATCAGCCAGCTTTTAGATATTGACATTCACCTTAAATCTATCATTACCACAAACACAGAAACACACAAGATTCTAGAAGCAGCGCGTGTTAAAGTACAAACACTTCACACACAGGTCCAATGCCTGGAAGCAGAACTCCACCAATCTAAACAGAGCTTTTCCATCCTCACCAAGACAATCCCACGTGCAGAAGATATTGCGGCAGCACTAAAGGCACAATCATCATCCCAGCAAGCCTTGGAATCCATTGTACCTTCCCGTTGCACATCCCCAATAGGCCATGAGGACACCAACGCAGCACCCAGATACAGTAATATCCTGACACATTCCACACCAAAGCCAACAGTCCCCAACACAGTCAAGAACACCCTCATCATCAAAGGCACTAGCAAGAAAACCAGCAAAGAAATAGACAACCTGATACACCAAACATCCTACTATGCACCCATTCAACCCAGCCACGTCCTCCACAAGCAAAATCATATCGAGGTTACATGCAAAACACAAGCAGACCTACAGACGCTCCAAGACGACATTAAACAACACAGCAACCTCAGCAACAACCTAATAATCACACCTAAACAACCACCACTCCAGAAGATGATACTCCTTAATGTAGACGACCAACACAAAGACAAGATACATGACTCCATCGCAGCCATGTATGATCTCCCCAGCACTGAAGTTACCATCCTCAAAGTACTTAAAAGCAAAAGGAATACAACAACAAAAGATATCGTCCTCCTGATGCCGAAACAGTTGGCACATGCCATCATTGCAGACGGAGGACTTACGATTGGCCTCCGCACATCACCTCTTAGACCCCACACCACCATCACCAGATGCAGAAAGTGCCAGGCCCTCAACCACACAGAGAAAAACTGCAAACGGCCCCCTCACTGTGTTAACTGCGGAGGGGAGCACCAAGACATTGACTCCACATGCAAAAGACGCCCATGCTGCACCAACTGCATACAGTACAACAAAAGATGGAGCACTCGCTTTGACACATGTCACCAGGCGTCGGACCCCTCATGCACCACATACAGAAAACTATACACACACACCCGAAACGCCCTAGACATAGTTTTTAGCCTCAAATCACAACCAGCGAAGTTATCAAATTATAGTCATCATTTGCCTCACACACATCAACCACAACATGCACAAAACAACCATTCATTACACAAACGTAACTTAAGCTTCTCAGACACACACGCACACACATTGCAGGATGATTTGGCCTCCTCCAACACCAGTCAAGCAAGCTGGGGAAACTCATGGTTCCCCTACTTCAACCCGAGCCGGTACCATCCTTTCAATCTCAACAATTCGTTACAGCATTCCTGGCCTCATGCTCAGTACTCCATGTCCAGCTACTAGCAACTACCCATTCCCGCCTACAGTCACCTCCTCACCAACAGTCTCTCACCTTCGAGCTCCTCACCTCTCACGCCATCATCACCTCACAGCCTCACACTCAATGCTCCAGTCCCTCTTCCACAGCTGCATCATGAACTGTTCAACTTGGCATAGTCGCTTCAGTCTATCGCTGCCTGGCGCGAGGTGACACTGGTCACAGCGACGGACATACTTCATGTCACTCCCCTTCATTCTTTTACTGCTCCAAGTTCCTGCCCTCTGTCGCGTGGGGCTGTGGCCCGGCAGGACCGGCCTCCTGGCCTTAATATGTACCACCATCAGTTATTATCATTAAGATAGTATCACCTAACATATCTATTTCCACCCCGCCGCTTGTCGCGTTTTCTGGCGGGTTCAGCTCCAGCTGAAATATGTTTTTTTTTTTTTTTTTTTTTTTTTTTTTTTTTTTTTTTTTTTTTTTTAAAGACCTTAATAAAGGGACCGGGAGGGACATCTATGCTCTACAGATCTGGTTCCCAGTCTGAGCAGTCCCTCTTAGGCATTCAAAATTAAATTCATGATATCCCGTGCGTAGAACGGGTTAAACAGCTAGTTAAGTATATATTTTATGACACTGTTCATACAAATATCTTAACTAGTTATATAAATATTCAGATATATATGTATCAGCTAGTTATATAAATATTCAGATCTTGATGATTTTTAATTCTGTGAAATGAATTATATCGTCTGCAGATTAATTTCTGTCATAAAATAAGTATCTCGGTCGCTTGACGATTAAACTTCGGAAGCTCCTATAACAAAAAAGCACCGATTTAAAAAAAAAAATCAAATTTCTTAATAAATATTTTTATTAATATCTCCTAAAGTTTTGATTCGATTTTAATAAAATTTGAAATGTCTCGACAAAATTCTGCAAAGATAATATATTTTAAATTGCAAAGCATTTGGTTGGGTAGTTTTTGCGTTGTTATATGCGGACAGACAGACGGACGGACGGACAGACAGACGGACAGACAGACAGACAGACGGACGGACAGACAGACGGACGGACCAAACGACGACTATAGGTGCTACGTATTTATATAATTACGAACGCAACTAATAATAATAATAATAATAATAATAATAATAATAATACTCGAATTACAGAAATTTTAAGTGTTTGCATTCACCTTCCATGACACATCGCATGCAAGCTTCTAGGGGCAGTAATAAATTGCGGCATGAAGACAATGGAAAATCTTACGTTTGATGGCGTTTCTCATGTCAAACAGTCAGACTCACTTAGCGGATTTGACGTTTATACCTAGAATTTTAAATACCTCAAGGACAAAATCCGATCGAGGTGTATTGGGGTGACCCTGCTGACCACGGAAAAGAAATAGCTATAGATGACAATGTCACCAATTTGTTGTTGAAGCACACGTGGAGCAAGAAACGACCTTCTTTGCGTTTGTTTTATATCGTCATTTTTACAGCTCAACTTATTTTTATTTATATATTTATTATTATTTTTTTAACCGTAAAAAATATTTTGCGATGAAAACATTTGGGTATTCAACTATTTGAATGTTTCTCAATTTTGTCACTGTAACCATAAATGTGAGACATTTATTGTTGTTCTTTACCACATTCTCTATGCCAGACAATAACCACATTCCAAATGGCATCCGTTTCCTAAACACAGCACAGTTGCTAAAAGCTCGTTTGCCGACAAAAGTTTTTATTTTTTATTTTTTTTTAAATGGCCATCTTGTATTATTTGATGAAAAATGTAATATCCTATGAGAAGATCTCCCATAAGAAATTTTAAGCGCTTTAAAATAATTTAACCACTCTTCAAAGTGACAATGGATGAAATGGAATTAATTTCTCGGCACATGCATTACCACTTTTATGTTGTTTATTTTTAAGAAGGATTGCGTTTTTTGTTTTTTTACTGTGTTTACACATATTACGTGTGTTTACACGTGAAATACAATTCAATCCCGTAAGATAATGATATGAAAGAAATAATAAATAAAATATATTTTATATTTCTTCTAAATAAATAAATGATTAAAATGTTTCATACAAATCAAAATAAATAAGGTTAATATAAAACAATAATAATACAATTTCTTAATTTAAAAAAACATAGTCTTGTATGCATAAGCACAACTTTCATAATTACTATAACAGACTGTGTTGCGGTAGCAGACTTCATACATAACGCTGTGATACATAGACTCAATATTTACCGATATACATAATATTCTCACACTGAGTACATTAAAGCAATACGCATCTAACAAAATATTACTTCATACGTAACTTTTAATATGAATAGTAATTTTCATAAAATATAAAATTCTGAAATTAAAAATTTTAAAATGATCGCATAATAATCCAGCTTCTGTTTCCTCGTTTCTTTTTTCTTTATCTTTGTTTTATATTTTTACCAATTTATTCAGTATAATTCCAAGAGTGAATAGTTTTATCAAATCTAATGCTGTAAAGTAATAGTTAAATAAAATTATTATTTCTGTTATCTTCTTTGTTAACGACATATATTTTAATAAAACTTCTTTCAATCTCAAAAAGAAAAAAAAATCAGCAGCGTTACTGACAAAACACTAAACGCTGGATATAACGCAAAAAAAACTTCGCTTTTTATGAGGATTAAACATAAAAAATGGGAATGTTCCCAATTCGCCGAAACATCATATCTCGTTACCCATTCATTTACTTAAATTTCCCTAAAATCGAGAATAAAAATCCCTTCACCAAACCCATATTGTTCAGGATCTTGATATTTCACCGTGGTATAAAAGATAATTGACTTTGCACGTGTTGGAGAAACAACGATTTAGGAGAGTGGGTGCTGATGATATCTGACGTGGGGATACTCGGGAGAACATTGCGTGAATACTATGTAGGATGGATGTGATCAAAAAGGGAAGATACACGCGATATAAGCAGCGTTGATAGGGGATCTTAAGGGGGAAAAAAGATTTAACGCATGGTAAACGACAAAGCGATCTGCCACGTAATAGAGGCTCAGTTTGATGAAAGACAGATGTGATATGATGTTGGCGAAATTGGTATTCTATAACGGGTTTAACTTTAAATGTGTATTTAGATATCATAAGTTACATCATTCTTTTCAAAAAGGGGGGGGGGAACTAAAAGCATTTTTTTTTTCCACGGAAGCTTATCTAATTCAATTTTGTTTCTCCGTTAATGATTATTCAGTTTTTTTTTATGCGCAAGATACATCGGAGTGATCTGTTTCCCATGGAGTAAGCGGGAGATTTAAAAGTTAAAATATTTTTTCCAACCTCTTTTAATCATGCGTTTATTCAGGGGGGAAAGATAAAGTATAATTTGCTTTTAACATAAGAGTACAAATGGATTCTCTGCAAACGGTGCAAATTGGATGAACGTTTCATTAGTTGACTATTTTGAGAGCCAGCTTTTAAATATTTAAAATAGAGCTGGCATTGGCTTCTAATATTATAAGGCAGTTAATACATAGATAACAGAACAGCTGATTCCCTATTCCACAGCATGATTTTTAGCGATTAGCGCATATGAATACAGATATAATTGTTTATGCGCTGAATGCGAGCTAAAATTGACTGTTTTACGTTTTTCTTTATATCTTGTAATTGACCATATTTCATTTTTTTATTTATATTGTTATCAATTAATGATTGATCATAGTGGCAACTTTAAACTGATATCAAACGTTACATCATTCTTTTCAAAAGGGGAGAACTAAAAGCATTTTTTACACGAAAGCTTATCTAATTCAATTTAGTTTCTCCGTTAATGAATATTCAGTCTTTTTATACATAGAAGATATTAGAGCTTTCAGTTTCCCATGGAACGAGCATGAGATTTTAGTGCGAATATATTTTTCTTCGAACGCTTTTAATGATTCTTTTAGAAAAAGAAAAAAGATTAAAAAAAATCTTTAATTTGTTTTAATAATAAAAATGCAAATGAATTTTTTACAAGCTGTGCAGATTCGATGAACATGTAATTAGTTAGCTAGTTTGAGTCAGGATTTAAAAAGTTAAAATACATCTCCCATGACTTTTAATATTATCATAACTGCCAACCTTTAAGCTTCTTTTCGAGTCAATTTTGAACCTTATTTAAAAAGGTTAATCTTGTATCTATGCGGTAGTTACTTGAATTCATTAATCAAGCCTTTGATGACGATCCCAGGGCCGGTGATTATTTTTAAATTCAATCGTACCAATATATATATATATATATATATATATATATATTTCTGGTAGATTTCTCATGATAATATTCTCGTATATGCGTATGACAGAAATTATTTTTTTCAAAAAGTGTTACGAATGGAATAAAAAATAGTCCACTGTGCTGATATATGTCCCAACCCGTATTCAAAGGGTAAAGCAAGATTTCTGGCCCTAACTATATTTATCTGACTTGATTAAACGTAAAAGTTGGCAGATATGTATTATAATTCAGTTAACATGGAGCTTCATAGACAGCAGGAAAACTGATTCTCTATTCAATATTATGATTTGAATTCCTTTGTTAAGGATAATTTCTGGTCCGAAATATGCATATTTGATTGGAAAAAAGCGCACATGTTGGCAACTAAGCATAGTAATGCAGTTAACATTGTGCGTTATAGACAACAGGAGAAGTGATTATTTATTCTAGAACATGATCAGCGCAATTAAATATAGGGATGATTCTTTTGTACTGAAAGATAACTAAAATTAGCAGTTTTTCACCTTGTTTTTGATAAGCTGTGCCTATATATATATATATATATATATATATATATATATATATATATATATATGTGTGTGTGTGTGTGTGTGTGTGTGTGTGTGTGTGTATTTTTTTATGGAGTTATTAATAGGTGATTAATCCTAGTGGGAAACTACTAATTTTTTAGCATGGAGTAATATGGTTGTCCCTTTCTTTTTGATTATATGTATAATGAACTTTTTCTGACTTCCGAATCATATCTCCTATTTAGTGTAAGATCTATGTGATTGAATATTAATTTCTAATATTTAAGATTTTCGAGACTATAGAGAAATTTATAGTATGTATAACTATATGAAAAATCGTGTTAGAGGCCGACATTTTTTCAACATACATTTAGTCATATATGAAGGTGGCATGTTACTTTGCGCGCGTCCAGGCAAATTCAAAACATGAAAAATGAACATCTGATGAACTTCTCATAAATGAAGGAAGCACAAAAACTATATGACTTTTAGAAAGAAAAAAAAAAGAAAGTGTAAAGGTAACAAAAATGCGAACTTGATATTTTCAAGACATTAATGGCTGTTTATCACCATAAAGATAATGTAAATTTTCTATATATACGTATGTATAAATAAGTATACAACTTTTTAACGTGCGAAAAATTAAATTTGCATCTAAAAAAAAAACAACCAACCAAAAAAAAAAAAAAAAGCAGTGGGAATGAAATATGAAAAAGAGAGGTACACAGCGGAAGACATAAAACAAATATAAATTGCAGGGAAAGAAAGATGATAGTCACAGTCGCCTTTTTCTTCTACGAATAGTCGCCTTTTTTTTCTACGAATAGTCTCCCTTTTCTTTTACGAACGTTTACTTTCATTGTTCTTCTCCCTGTTATGCAAATCATCAACTGCGTTTTTCCGAACAACTTTCAACGTTTTCCCCGTTTGATTGCTACATTCAACTGTGATTTTCAAGAGGTTACCTTCACTTTATCTTCGATCTATGGCTGCTAAACGATAGTCCGCGTCTCCAAGTTACATATGGCACTACCTTATCAAATTTCACGAAATTGGACTATCATCGTTTTTCCCCATGAGCTTTCATATAAATAAATATTTTAGAGAAGCTAACTCAAAAATGCAATGAAACTGATACACACTGGATTAAGAATTAAATGAAAACAATACACACTGGATTTAAACTGCAATGAAACTAATACTCACTAAATGAAAAATGCAATGAAACTAATACACACTGGATTAAAAATGCACTGAATAAATTTTTTTCATCCATCTCTTATCTGAAAAACAGTCCAAAAACAAAGCAATATTAATGAACATTTTCGAAAATCATTTAATATTTTTAAGCATATAATGAAATATATCAATCACATTAGAAAGTCTAAAAAGCTACTTAATATTTTATCTCTTTTAAAATTACAATACATTTCTAACTCTGGAAAAAAAAAATTTGCTGAGTACAATTTTTTTTTCATGTTAAGAAAACAAATTTTGAATACCTTGTTATAAAAACAAGTTATGTAATAAATGTTTTCATGTAACGCAAAATATATTTTTTTCATATAATTTTCCGAATAAATGTATAATAAATTCCGCTTTATTATTTCCAATTTATATAACATAAAAAATCCTATAACCTATTCAGGTGATTAATAAAATTAATAAAATAACACTAATAAAATCGTCCAAAAGGTTTTATGATGGGAATTAAAAACATTATAAATGATAAACATGTTTAATTCTCCATATTATACAAAAATCATAAGTTTAAAATAACTAATTGCAACTAATCTTATCGAAGATTAAGAGTCTTATTCATTATATGGCCTTAATCATCTTCAAATAAGATATAGTAAAAATTAATGTAGATTTTTTTTTCTAAGACCAAAATATATCTTCTTAATTTAAAAAAAAAAAAATTGAACTGCTATAGAGAAAAAAAAGTGTCATATCGATACTATAAAAATTCATTAAAATGTGGAAAAAATAAATGGAAAAATATTTGTTTTTTGTTATCATTACATGTAATAAAGTATTATGGAGATGAAATATTTTTACATATTTTTATGGCTTAACCCTTCCGTGGCACACCTCATTTTACAATCATCCGGGTCAATTTGACTTGACCTAATATTCATCAAGCTATATCTCTGCTAGTTTATATCAAATGTTTAGATTTTATTAAAGATTTTTATAAAGTTTGAATTGCACTTTAAGATCGTTTCATCAATTCCAACCGAAGAGTTAAATTTAATGCAGAACCAAGAACGAAAAACATAGCATTCATAATAATGATTATAACATACATCATAACATTCATGCACGACTAATGCATGATTATAAAACATTTTACAACACTAACAAAATATTATTCAGAGATTTCGCTTTTTCACAACGGGCATGCTCTTTCCCGCCAGTAATTCAAGTAAGTTTTTCTAATAGATTTTCTTGGAATTTTTACGATTAAATAACGCGATGAAAATGATACGGAAAAAACTGGTGGAAAAGAGCATGGCCAGACTGGGTTGCAAGATCCGCCACTGATATAAAAATGTTACTGTAAAAGCCGAAGTCCGTTAATTTTTAGGTTTTAATGGTAAATCCTAGCATTTATCAAATGGAGTTAGTAAAAGCCCGAAATATGTTTCGTAATGCTACCATTTAGGGCTATCAAGCCATTTCAGTAAATCCTGGGATTTCACGACTCTTTTAGGTAAAAGTCCGAAATGAAAGATGAGCCTGACAATTTATCTGCTAGAGCAACTTTGTTTTGTGACTCTTATATGTGTTCGGGCCAGTTGCAGCCTAACTTCTGACAAGTTTAGAGAGGTGTGAGCAGCTGTGATCTAGAATCAGTTTGTTATTTACTGTCTTATAATAAGAAAGTATTGGGATCGTGGAAATTTTAGACTCCCATTTTTTGATAAATTTACACATTTTATTATATCCTGAAAACGATTTGATAATTTTTGGAAAATGTCCGTATGCCTTTCTATTTGTGTGTGACACAAGTTTTGTGACCGCTCTATCTAGAAAATTAATGAACGAAATATAGTCAAACTTCAGATTCTGTTAAACCTTGATATAAATTGGTTCTGATTATGCTTGGGTGTATTTCGCGCGGCTATGTTGTATTTTTCACGACTTGTGTGATAGCTGTATCTCGGCATCTACGGATTATAATTTCGTCAAACTTGATATTCAGTTATACCTTGACATAAGTAAGTATTGATTAGGTTTCGGTTTATATAGCCCAGCAGGTGTCGCTAATGTTCTGTGGTTTTCACTATTTCCATTATAGTTATATCTATGCATCTATGAGGTCGAGTTTCATCAAACTTGGTATTCAGTTAGACCTTGACATAAGTTGGCACGGATTAGGTTTGGGTGCATCTCTCTCGATAGCCCAACAACGTCTAAAAAGATCCAAAAACCTATTCTGGGACTAAATTTTAGAAAAAAGTACCCAGTATTGACACAGCTAAAATGGATCCAAAGTCAGTATCAGCTGATACCACCGTTTTTAAATACGATGCATTCTATGTACTTGATACCAAGTCGGGTTAACTAAAAGCGTCGTACACAAGGAAATAGATTATATTTTGCAGAAAAAAACATTAAACATTTAGGAAGTAGATAGAGAGGAAATAAATGTACGTGAAGTGGTAAATAAGCTTTCATTAGTTACTGGACAAGGACTCAGAAAATGCAACTGTTCAATGAAGTGCACCCTAAAGCTATGTTTTTACAAATCAGTCAATCTATTTTATATTTTAAAATGCCACAATACTCAATCTTGCTTTCACAGAAGGGTTAAATTATGATTTGACAATGTTGGAAAAAAAATCTGAAGATTAAAATTCATAAATTTCATGAACGTTTTTTTTAAAGCTATATAAATACAATAAAATATAAAAAATTAAGTTTAATGTTACATAATTTTAAATTTATTGCTAATAGGTGTTTAAATTGAATATGATAAAACAATTGTAAAATCAGTAAAGAAAATATAATCTGAAATAAACTTGTTTTAATTTACATTCATATGGTGAAAAAAAGTCCATCTTCGTTTGAGTATACAACATATCTGTGTAAGGTTTAATGCAACATATTAACCATGCATTTAAGGAGCCTTATGCCACGTTTATCAAACATTTAGTACTTTTAGAAACAGTAGTTGGTGAATCCTAGCATTTACTGAAATGGTTCGTAAAAGCCCGAAATGGAAACGTTTAGAAGCAATTTAGGGTTTTTATCAACTCACATTGGTAAATGATAGATGTACCAAACTTCGGGCTTTTACAGTAACACACACACACACACATACACACACACACAATATATATATATATATATATATATATATATATATATATATATATATATATATATATATATATATATATATATATACATTTCTGAGAATAATATGAAACTATTGTTGTGACAACTGCGATACAGAATTCTGGGATAACCTAAAAAAACGGCCTCAATCAGCGCTCAAGTGAAAAACTTCTCAATGGAACTTTAAGAAGAAGTGACGCTATTAAATATTTTTGACACTGACACATGTATGTGTGTATTTATGACAAATATGATAAAATTATTAAATATTATATGCTGCTTATTGTTAATTTTTTTGAATTTTTTTTTTCTTTTAACTGATAGATTTTTGATTTTCCTAAAAGTGCATACTCCTTCGGAAGAAACCTTACGCGATACAGCAAGTTTTGGAAATTTCTATACCCAGCGTATTGAAAAATATTAGAAACGCATAAAACGTTGCAGAAAATTAAAAACTAAAAAACATCATTTCATAGATCTGTGTAATTATTTGTTTGAGAGATTTGATAAAATGTGATTATTTTTAAACATACTATAGATCTTCTTATATCGTTTTTTTTATTTTATATATATAATGTTAAAACCGAGGTCATAAACTCATTAACGGCGGAAATATTTTTCTCTTTAAAATGCAAAAATTACATTTCATACCAATTTTTCAGATTAGCAACTTTTGTCTCCTTTTATCACGGAGTTTTTGTCATCAAATAAAAAGAATATTTCTCTTAAAAATACTGGTATTCAACCAAGAAAATGGTTGAAAGCTATTCCAGGACCTTATGGCGCCTAGGTCTTAATGGGTTAAATTAAGTAAAGAAGGTGACTTTTCAATTAAATGTTTGAGACTTGTCTATAAAATATTAATTTATAAGCATATTGCAATTTTCACAATAAATTAACAATACAAAATTATATTTAATTATTGCTATTTACCTATACATTTATTAAAAAAGTACAGTTAGTGTAAAGATTTGTATTAGTTTTCTTTACGACGAGAGACACGGGAATAGAGAGATATATCCAAATGAGTGATATAACGAGACGATATTTAACGATGGGTTGCAATACCGTATTTATTTACGATATAAATAGGGTTCATTCCTTTTGGTAACAAAGCAAAACACTGAGAAGTAAAAATATATTGTTTTCATTTTTCTTGTGTATTGGTAATTCACTTAAAAAGTATTTAAGTTGTAGTTTTAATATCCTTTTTCACGGGAATAGAGAGATATATCCAAATGAGTGATATAACGAGATGATATTTAACGATGGGTTGCAATATCGTATTTATGTACGATATAAATACGGTTCATTCCTTTTGGTAACAAAGCAAAACAATGAGAAATAACAAAACATGGTTTTTTTTTTCTTGTGCATTGGTAATTCACCTAAAAAGCATTTAAATTGTAGTTTTAATATCCTTTTTTCACTGGAATAGAGAGATATATCCAAATGAGTGATATAACGAGATGATATTTAACGATGGGTTGCAATATTGTACTTCTTTACGATAAAAATACGTTCCATTCCGTTGGTAACAAAAAAAAAAAAAAAAACACAGAGAAGTGAAAAAATATTGTTTTCATTTTTCTTGTGTATTGGTAATTCACTTAAAAAGGATTTAAGTTGTAGTTTCAATAGCCTTTTTATGAAAGATAAAACCCACTCTAAGCAAAAGCGACAGCTATTCATTCATATTCCAGAAGATTAAAACATACACACACACACAAAAATACCCCTATTCATTGATAAAAAAAAAACTTTAAAAGAATTTAAGCAAGTCTTTTGAGTTGCTGAAAAATGAAATGAATTAAATGTACCCCCTTTTATTTTAAGTTTTGCTATTTAATTTCCTCCTTTTAGATTTTTAATATTATATTTTCTTTGCAAAGAGTAATTCTCTCCAGTAAAAAAATAAGAGAAAGACTAAATATTAAAGTGCATACGAGAATGTGACATTCTACTGCCTGATTCCCAAATAATATAATTCTTTTACAGTCAAAAGATTGTTACGACTGGTTTTGGATTGCTTTTCAACAAAGATGAGATGAACCATTTGTGCAAGTAATTGAAAAATAAAGAAAGTTGAATTTTTTTATATATATATAAAGTTTTAAATTTAAAAATATGCATTTTGAAATGTGTGATTCGTAAAAGAACTTTTTTTTTTTTAGTTTCTTAAAGTGGTTTTCACTTTCTAAAGTGCTTTTTGATCTTCAGATAAAAATATTATTTTTCTTTGGATATATTTGTTAATGACAGCTCTGTTTGAGGAATGTATTTTAATTTGAAATATTACCGAAATTTAGTGAGGGCATAATTGACTTTTTCAATTAATAAATATTTTTGTTTCTTATCTACACTTATTTTTCGAAAACGTACACATTTTTTGGAGTTTTAGTTTAAAAATTTTGATAAAACGATATTTTTAAACATACTACATTTACATGATAAAAACTTTTTCATTCTTTTACAAAAGTACAAAGCTACGAAATATGAAAAAATACGATTTAATTCTTCTTTTGTGATTATTATTCTATTTAAAAGTTTTAATTGTAGATCCATGTTTTTTTGTGAAATCCAACTAAAACAAAGTGGACAGCTATTCATTAATATTCCACAAGATTAAAACACACACACACAGGAAAATAAAATATCCTTATTCATTGATACAATGCAGTTTAAAAAGTTAAAGCAAGCATTTAAAATTTGAGATAATGAAATGAATTTAGAGTCCTGCCTTTTATTTAAAATTTCTGTTTAATTTTCCCCATTCGGATTTTTAACATTACATTTACTTTTTTAAGTATATTTCTTCGCAGAAAAAAAAATAAGTATTTAATATTATAAGAAAACGTGTCATTAGATCTCCGCTTAATGAATTCCTACACGAAAACAATATTCTTATGTCTGAGCAATTCGGCTTCAGTACAAAGCACTCAACACAACACCACCTTCTACGCTTTGTGTAATTCTTCAGTGAAAACTTCAACGCAAAAAAACGTAGTGCTGCCGTATTTTCTCCAAATCCTTTGACAAAGTCTGGCACGAGAGCCTCATTTACAAACTCATTCGGCTGAATATCTCATCCGGACTAAAGCATCTCATACACTCTTACCTCGGTGATCGTAATTTTTTCGTCTGCATTAACAATACATTGTCATCATTACACCCCATTACCTGTGGCATAATTCAGGGCTCTGTTTTGAGTCCTACGCTATTTAATCTATATTTTAACAATATTTCTCGTATTCTATTCTCTCTACATGCCCTTTATGTGGACGATCCACTGTTTACGCCACTGAACATTATTTTTTTCTCTATAAAAATCCTAAGCATTATCTTGACATATTCATTGAGTGGTGCTATCTGTGGCACATCCGAATAAAAGAAAATAAAACTGCTGCTGTCTACTTCTCTCAAACCGTTTCCTACCCCAATAGACTCACTATTAACAATGTTACTATTACTTGGTCTGATAATGCTAAGTACCTGGGGGTTATCATTAACAAACACTTTACTTTTTGAAAATAAATCCTTAGTATGCGTAGAAAAGTTACCGGGGCTTCTAAATACCTATCACCCTTTATTCGTAGCCCTTCGATCTCTATGCGCAATAAAATACTTATTTATAATAACTAAGAATAATTGAATAATTCGTAATGGTGCTAGATACCTCAGTAATTCTTATCAGGAATGATCTTAAAACATTCTCTATGGCTAACCGTATTAAATTCCTTTAAGTTTTTTTTTTTTTTTTTTTTTTTTTTTTTTTTTTTTTTTTTTACAATATCTTATAATATTTCTAATGATATTATATATGAATTTCCAGATTATGATGTTTAAAGTCCCGCTAATCACAAAAGCCCCATATACGTTACTATTTTAGAAGATTTGTCCGCTTTGTGCTGAACCTTATTTGCATTTTTCTTTTTCCTTTATTTATCTTGTAATAATAATAATAATAATAAAAGAAACATGTATATATATTCCATTATTATCCTTCTTCTCACTTTAATTTATTGCACTTAAAGGCTATTTTTATATATTCTGATGTTATTCAATGTATGGCAATGAAAATTGTTTTTAGTTTTTAAGGGCTAGATTGCACTTAACATCTTTGCGTCCTATTTTGAGTCCTACCTTGCTATTTTGGCGATATTTCTACAGTTTTTAAACTATTTAAACATTTATTTTTTATTATAGCCTTCTATTACATCTATTTAATTTACTATTCTCTTTTAATCTGCAGAAAACTGTCCAGTCATTCAACTGTTTTTATAGATTACACTTACGTATCCATATTATTCAGTGTTCTCATTCGTCAGACTAGAGATAAATTACGGTTATGTAACCGGTTTCTAAAAAAACGGTTGAATGATTTGACAACTTGCTGCAGACATTTATTTGCACGTATCTTTTTTAAACGGAATTTGACGAGTTTCTTAGAAATTTTTAATAAAACTCATTCTTAAATATACTGTATTTATTTGTATAAATACATGCTTCATTCTTTTTATAAACTGCAAAACTATTGAAAAATAAGAAAATACGATTTAATTTTTCTTGTGTGATGATATAGGGTTCCTACATTTCAGGGAATTTTCCAGTTAAAGATACCAATATTTTCTTATAGTAAAATTTGCCTAAATAAATCGCGCGAAACTTCGCCGCAATTAAATAGAAATTTTCTGTAAGAAAATACTGGTTCCAAACAATTATGTGGTCTGGAAATTCCCTGACCTCTAAGAGCCCTATTAATTCGCACGCAAGAAATAAATTGTAATTGCATTTTTTTTATGAAATCCGCTGTAAACAAACTTGAAAGCTCTTAACATTTCAAAAGATTAAAATGCACACACAAATCACATAATTATTCATTGAAAAAATTCAACTGAAAAAATTGCAGCTTTTTTGAGCTTGAGAACTTTGAGTTTGAGATAAATGAAATGAAATGAATTAAACTTTTCTCGTTATTTCAATTTTGGCTCTTTAATTTCCTCTTTTGATATTTAAAATGTTACATTTTCTTTTCAAAGAGTAGTTCTTGAAAGTAAAAATAAGAGAAGTAAGTAATATCAAAGCTCATATCGAAATGTGACAATCTACTTCCTGATATCAAACTAATATAATAATTTTTGCAATCAGGTGGATCATTCCAAAAAGCTTCTTTTTTTTTTTTTTTTTAACAAAGTTGATATGACTCACTTGTGCTGAAAACAAAGGAAATTTCTTTTTAGAGGGCTCAAAAAAAAAAAAAAAATAAATAAATATGTGCTTTATTTTGATTTTGATTAGAAATTATTTCGTTTAAATTTTCTAAATAGTTTTATCTTTCTATAGTGCGATCTAAAGCTAAAAATATTCTGTTTTTTCTTTTAGCACATTTTTACTGATACATACACTTAATGTATGTATTTTAAATTTCAATAAATATATATTTTTTAGATTTGACTTCATTTGACTTAAATAAATGTAAAAATAGCAAAGTTATGTATACATTTTTAAAGATGAATATATACATATATACATATATATATATATATATATATATATATATATATATATATATATATATATATATATATATATATATATACACACACACACACATATATATATATATATATATATGAAAATTAAACGGCTAAAATGGAAATGGGCTGTGAACATTGAAAGAAGGCAAGACAATAGATGTAGCACAAACACCCTACAGTGGTACACCAGAGATGTAAAACGACCAAGAAGGCGACCTCAAGTAAGATAGAGTGACGAAATCAGAAAAGTGACCGATGTTAATTGGATTACTAATGCACTAGACAGGAAACAATGGAAAAATCTGAAGAAGACCTACATCCAGCAGTGGATTTAAAACGGTTGTTGATGATGATGATATATATATATATATATTCCATGCTTAGAACTTTCTCTTAAACTACATTTACACAAAACATTACTAAAACATTATTTATTAAAAAAATATTTAAAAAATACTAGTTTATTTTTTTTATTGAAATTTTTAATAATACAAGTAAAACATAATACGAGTCTGTTTAACATTCTCAATTAATAAAATATTTTGGGGTTTCTTTTTCATACATATTTTTTTTAAAGTGTACGTATCTTTTATAAACAGATTTTGATGATTAGAGATCTTTGCTTTATATTTATTTTTCTTCAGATAAAAAAAAAATCTTTCTACGATTAATTGCAAGAATTCCAATATTTTCCTGTGATTACATAAGGCGAAAAATTCTATCTGAAAATTGTGGTAACACTGCAGTCACCTTGATACTGGATTTTCTTATGAGGAAAACGTGCTTCATTCTTTCAATAAATTACAAAATTAAGAAAAATTAAGAAATACGTTTTAAATTTATTTTGCCATTATAATTCACTTACAAAATTTAAATTTTATAGTTTCATTTTTATTTTAATAAAAAACAAAATCCACTCTAAACAAATTTGACAGCTATTCATTCATATTCCACAATTTCAAAACACACACACGTGAAAAACTAAGTACTTTTATACATTCCCACAATACATTTGAAAAAAAAGCGAAGCCAGCCTTTTGAGCTTGGTAAAAGTGAATTGAATTAAAATTCCTCCCTTTAATTTAATTTTCCCTTTTTTTTAATATTATACTTTCTTTTCAAAGAGTAGTTCTCTAGCGTAAAAAGTAAAAGAAAGATTAAATATTAAAGATCATACGAAAAGGTGACAATTTACTTCTTGATACCAAAATAATATAATTCTCTTACAGCCAATAGATTATTCTACATGGTTTTGGATAGCTTCTCAACAAAGATGAGAAGAATCACTTCTTTAAGTAATTGAAAAATAAAGAAATTTTTTTTTTAATGATGTTAAGATTCAAAAATATGCATTTTGAAATGTATGATGCGTTTCAAGTTTTTGTTAGAAATTATTTAATTTAATTTTTCAAAGTGGTCTTCGCTTTCTAAAAGAATTTTTGATCTCTAGCTGAAAAATATACTAGTGTCAACAAATATGTATATCTTCTAAATTGAATGTATCATTTATTGACAAAAATTTTTAAGAAATGTATTTTAAGTTTCAGTAAGCATTTCTTATATTTTGAAAACTTTATTGCATTTGCAACTTTATTGCAACTTTATTGAATTTAAAAATAACAAAAATTAAAAATGAATATTTAAGATATACAAATGATAATAATTTTTTATCGATCAGATTCTTGGCTTAGAAATAAAATAATTCAGTGATTGAAAATATATTGCGCTTTTTAGAATCTGTTATAATTAGAAATCTGACGGTGTGTTTGTATTTCACAATTATTACTACTAGAATATGGATCGATGAAAGTAATATTAAATAATCTCATGTATCCGAGGGTGTCATAATAACTCTTGAAATTTTAAATTTTCAAATGATTTTCGAGATTTTTATAATTGTGGCGGCAAAATTACTGCATCATTGAAATAAAAGAAAGAAAGAAAGATTAAAGAAAGAATATGATTATTATATAATTGTGTTGCCATTTTCGCATTAAAATAGAAACGAAAAATAACGTTTGCAGTTTAAATAAATGGTATGTTACGATTATCTTTTGCTATACGAAATGGTGAGTTAATTTTGTTTCATATATACATAAATAGATATTATGACTTTTTGTTCATCTTGTGACTTTTTTAAATTTACTTAATTATTAACAAAAAGCTGAAAGATTGATTGTTATTTTACTGATCCGTATGAAATATAATTTTCCGAATTTCAGGAAAATGAGGACGAAAAGCCTCTAATTAGACAAATGAGCTAATATAAATTATTTAGGTTTGAGTGCTTGTACTATATCGTCTAGAAGAGATATGCCTACTTTCATCATCGCGTACCCTGACAATGGAAGTTTCTCGGGAGGGTATCTCATCTCTGGAGAACACTATCATAAAAATTTAAAAGAAATATTTGTTAAGTAAACGGCATCAAAGGATGGGCAGACACGAACGTAACGTTCAATACATACAATCACACCTAAGTTGTTTCCAGCCAACTCATTGCTTTCCTATAGACACTATACAGATACTGGTGATGCAAACAAATAAAAACATACGTATAAAATATTAGTTGCCCGATTGTTAGGCCCAGTGTCTTTAATGATGATGTCACTTTGCGCTGTGTTTGTGCACCAATTCTGCTATGAGATGTCGTATACGTACTACCTATATATATTTTAAAGAGTACTCGCCATGATTTTAATAGTAGAATGATGAGAAAATGGCATCATATTTAATATGAAACATGTATTTTAACTTTTAAAATTGAAATATTTTTGTATGCATAAAACTTATGTCCATTTCATACCTTCAGTTTCGACAGTTTTTCAGAGGACGAAATGTGTTGCCAAATGGTGTCATCTTCAAGAATAACTTCATGGAAACTGAACACTGAACAACGTTTTACTATAAGTTAGAGTGCTATTATGAGATGCACACACTTACATTATAAGATCTAATGACATGCTCCCCAAGTTTTTATTAAAAACTCCCTCGTCCAATAAAATTTTTGTTTTTAATTTATCTGTATGTCTCTCTTCTTTTATCAATACACTCTTCTATAATTGCACCGTAATTACGTGATTTGAAAAAGCAATTTTCGTAATTCTCAGTTAAACTACATTTTAAATAAAATTTCTTACTTATAATAAGAAATTTAATAAAACTATTATTATAATTTTTTTTAATGTAGAATAAAATTCAATTTATTTTTTCTCAAAAAAATCGAAAGATGATGCTACAATGCAAATACGACACACAGGCAGTTAATTTTGAAAAAGTCAAGGGATGTTTTTTTTTAAATTTAATACTAAAAATTAAGAAATAAAAACATCACTTTTTATACTTTTGCGATGTTTAATGAAGTCACTGTAAATAATCGAAAAGAAATAATAGGACAAAACACGCTTTATAAAAAGTTCTAAAATTCACTGTAAAACCATTGCTTTTCTGAAGAGACAATTTTACTGTTTCTAATAAAAACATGTTCTTTCAACTTTTCTTTTGCCTTAGTCATTGAATAAGGAATGGATATTCTTCGTTTGAAAACTAATGTTCTTTTACTTACCATAATTTTGTATTTAAGAAGTTTGTAATATGAAATCAAATGAGATTTTCCTTCGCTACAACTTAATAAGTTATCTTTGAAGCTAGGAATACGCTTTTATACGCTGTAGCAACGATATAATATTCTTCATTACATTTTAATAACGATTGTTTCGAAACGAAGCTCTAGTTTATTAAAACTTCTTAAATAAATTAAAAAAACAATGCATTTTTTAAAAATTACTGTTGGTAAAAAAATTTATCAAATTAAAAACATGATAAACAATGTTTATGTCCAATTAATTTTTATTTCATTTATAATGGATTTAAGAGAAAAAAGTTCGCATCGAAATAACAGTCTTGTGTTGAATAAATTCATTAAAAGCATATTGCTTTTAAAAAATTAGATATGAAAATTTTTTATATACTTAAATTAATTTGTAAAACTATAACTGTTATTGAAAAAATATTATTAACAGTAAATACTTTGCAAAATGAATTATCAGATGTAATTTATAACAAATTAATTATATATATTAATTATATATACATAATATATATATACATAATAATTATATATATATATAATTAATTATATATATTAATTATAATATTATATATATATATTTAAAACTATAACTAAGGTTTATGATGTGTTTAATAATATATATATATAGTATATATATATATATATATATATATATTTGAAGAGATAGTCTTTATTTAAAAGCATTCATTACTTAGCGGAATTTTTAAAAATCTTTAACAGTGGCATTTTTTGTTTTGAAAAATACATAAATTAATTTATAAAACTATAACTTTGTTTCAAAATATTACCGATTTTGAAATAAAATTTCAAACTGAATACAAAAAAAAAAAAAAAAAAAAAAAAAAAAAAAAAAACATGCTGTATGTCTCATTAAGTTTAATATAATTTAAAACAGTATAAAAAATGAATATTCTTCAAATTGAAAGGAAAATTTTGAATTAAATAATTAATATTTCTTTTAAATCTCTTATAATGGCCATTTTTATAATGTGAGAAACAGAATGTTTAATCAATGTTAATATCTCACAAAAATTTCCAAAAATAAAAGAATTTTTTTCCAACCAGTCTTAAATTTTACTAATTAAACAATTTACTTTATACAATAAATAAAAAAAATATATATATATATAAGTTGCGTGAATAATCTGGTATGCAATATAAATCTATGAAACGTAAACTATGCATTCAACTTAATCTAATAATTGTAATTGTTATTAAAATTAATTTATAACTAAAGAATGGGATTCACAATCATATTTTTATACTGAGACGTTTTAAGTTTTACTAATTGAACAATTTATCTTTAAAAAATGAAAAACAATAAAAGTAAATCGCACGAATAACCATTTATGCAACATTAACCTATTGAATGTAAACTATATATTCAACATAATCTAATAATTGTCATTATTAATAAAATTAATTTATAACTGAAGAATGAGATTCACAAACTAACTTCAGAGTGCAAGTATCTTTCTCCTCCGTTTAGTAGAAAATAATGTGACATTTCGGTGATTAAGATCCAATACATACAATATGTAAATTAATCCTTTTGTTAACTAATGATAATCTGGAATAATGAGTAATCTTTCGTATTACTTGTCCACAACTCAATACTTGTTACAACAATGCACTGAGAAAAATGACACTTTCAAATAGAGTAAATCGTTGTTTTCATTTTGTTATGAAACTTTTTGATTCAAATATGATGACACAATGCTTTCAATTCAAAATACCAGAAATACTCAGAATATAGAAACATGGATATACTCAAAACTGAGCACATACAGCTTAGTTCATACTCATTTTTGAAACATCCACATACTCAAAAATGATTAGAATCAGTTCAAACTCATTTTTGAAACATGGAAATACTCAAAAATGAGCACATAGAAGACAGTTCATACTCATTTTTGAAACATGGTCATACTCAAATATGAGCACATAATGTTTTATTTTTGAATGTGTGCATGTTTTAAGAAATGAATATATACATGTTCCAAACTTAAGTAATTTTGATTCGGAGCCATTTTGACTATGCGGCATACTCAGATTTCAGATTTGAGTATTTTTTACTCAGTTTTGAAAATGTCATTTTTAGAGTGATGTAAACTAATTCTTTAACTAATAAGTAATCTTTAATATTATTAGTCCATAACGCAATATTTGCTACAAAAATGGTGTATTTCCATGATCGATGTGTTTTTATGATAAATTATAGTGTAATTCCCTGGCGAATAAGAAGCAATAAACAGCTCTGACTTAAAAAAAAAAAAAAAAAAAAAAAAAAAAAAACTTTTTCGTGTCTTTTTTATTGTAATTTCTTTTATGAAGGGCTTAAAGAAAAACAAAATGTTTCACATAAAAAGACAGTTTGTATTAAAAGAAAACTCCATTTATTCACTGAATTCTCCTAATTCGTTAAATATGACATATTTGTCAAATGTAAAAAAAAACGTCTTTTTAATTGATGATAATACCGATGAAACATCCCCAAAACACAAAAACATTTCTTTTTATTGACCTTTTAAATTTTACTAATTCAGCAATTTATCTTTAAAAAATGAAAAACAATATGAGTAAATCGCTTGAATAATCATTTATGCAACATTAGCCTATGAAACGTAAGGCATATATTCAACATAATCTAATAATTCTCGCTATTATCAAAACTAATTTATAACAGAAGTATGGAAGTTACTTAAATTATCAAATATGATAATTTAAAAGTCAAATAATTTGTTTCTGTAAGCCACTTAATTCTAATTTGAAATTTAAATGAAAATATATCCCCAAAACAGAGTTTAAAAAAGAGAGCGGAGAATTTTTAAAATATTTTTTTTTCATTCCTTTAATCATTGGACGGAAAAAGAATGAATGGTATTAAACAGTAATTAAGATTTATTTTACGTTTATAAAACGGTATGAATAATATTCTAATTAAGAAGCTGAATTCCCACAGGGAAGTTAATTGCCGAAAATGATTCTGGGTTGCTTAATGGATTATTTTTCGCATTGGAAAAGAGTGCGTGACTTTTTCTAAAATATATTTTAAAAATCATTTCAATTATAAAGTCGAAGTGGCCGATTTATAAAAACATTCCAATTAATACCGATAAAAATATACAAGCTTTATAAAATAAAAGGAAACTTACAGAAATCTTAGCAGATTTCTTTTGATTTGAATGTTTTTATGAGTACATATAATATAATATTAAGTAATTAAAAACTGTGTAATGAAATCAAAAAATGATTAGTGAATTTCTCAAACTTAATAGAAAACATATCCTAGTGCTATGATTAAAAGTGTCTTTTGATTTGTAAAGTTCTAAAAACGTTATAATTAAAAAAAAAATAGTAACGTGTTAAATAGTATTAATGCTTTTTCGATAAATATCACGCAAAATACACTGTAAAAAAGATAGAAATGTTTCTTAGTCTACGAATATATAATGTACCAACGAACGAAATGATACAATAACATCTTGCTATTTACCGACGATTCCGAAAAGTTTTATTTATCTTTACAATCTCAAAAAAAAAAAAGATATTTTAAGATTTAAATAAGTATTTATAAAACAAAGTTTCTTTTGCTGCACTGATTTTCGGAAACGTTTCCAAATAGTTTTTACAGTATATTAATCAGTTTTATCTAACCGAAATATCGGATGTTAGGACGCTATCAATTCCCAATTAAACATTTTCAGCAGGGTAATTGCATTTATACATGCAAGATTAACAAAATAATATTCATTTTAATGTTAATAATAAGGCTGTTAATTTCTCATGTTTGTCGGAAAAAACATGTCTGTTGAACATGAAAATGCTTACTTGAAAATTGATAGCTTTCGAAAAACCAATTTCCGGATTGAGAAGACGGAATACTACACTATAAACACCAATTGGAAACTTTTCCGAAAATCAGTGACAGCAAAAGAAACTTTGTTTTTATAAATGCATTTTTAAATCTCGAAAATATATTGGATTCTCAGATTTTTAATGATAAAGAACACTTTTCGGAACAGTCGGTAAATCGGACCTGTGCGAAAATAAACAGTAGCTATTGTTTATTTTCCTTCGTGGTTATATTATATTTTCCTAGATTAAGAAACGTTTGTCTTTTCTACAGGATTCTTTACTCCTCCCTCGAGTTTTTGAAAGAAAGCATTGCATTAAGACACATATTTTCTTATTTTGTTCAGAAAATGATATTCCACAAAAACACCCCACCCCGATCATGGATAAAACTACTGTTACTGTGACTGCTGAATTCTGAATTGGGATTATGAAATATTAAATTCACAAATTACAGAAGGTTGAATTCATTAGTCAATATTACTTTCAGTTGTTGAGAAAAGCTTGTTATATTTATTGTATGTATATAACATTGTTCTGTGTAAACAGAGACTTATGCGATAAGATGTATGTAGGTTTGTAAGTTTTATATATGTAATCATGTAAGTAAAAAAAGAATGTATTCTTGGTTGCATGGTTTATTTTTCAGTTCGTTCACAAGGACACACAAAATAAAAAAGAAAAACATTTAAAATGTGACATAACGGTAACGTTCAAAAAATTGAAACAATTGAATCTTAATTGAGTTAGTCTGTTGATATTGCGAGTCTCATCGATGAGTTTGTTAATCAAATATATGATTCTTTAATATTTCGCTTACAAAGATATAAAAAAGCAAAAAAAAAAAAAAATAAATATATATATTATGTTACCTCCGAAATATTGAACCAATTTTATCCTAATTGGTACAGTGTATTGATCTTGAAAGCATCTTAGTTGAGTTCGGTAATCAATCATGTAGCTCTTATAGTTAATTTACAGGGACACACAAGAGCAAAAAGCATACCAAAAATCTAATAATTATAACGTCCGAAATATGAAAGCAATTGGAATTTAATTGGGACTGTTTATTTATCTTGCCAATTTGTAATAAAAAACTAAAAAAATCGACCGATTCTTCCGACTGCGGAGAAAGGGGACTTGTTTCTGATTAAATATAAAATAATTCTATGTTTATTATTATTTATAAATATTTAATTATTTAATTATTAATTATAAATATATAAATATTTTTTTATTATTTATAAATATATAAAATTATTATTACAGAAGTTTTTGAAGTGAAAACAGTGAAAATTATGTAAAGAAAAATTTTCACCAAAAATATAAAGTATTAGTTTTAACACAGCCACAATAACATCTCCAACTGATGTATTATATTTATGAATTTATATTTTGTTCTTAGTTCTTTATGTTCAGAAATAAAATGCACTTGGAAATATGCTGACAATATGTAATCATACACAGTTAAAAATTTGCAGCAAACTGTCCAGTCATTTGACCGTTTTTATATTCAACGATTGCATAACCGTAATTTATCTCTAGTCTGACCATAATATCGGCAATAATGTGGTAAGAATAGAGTTAAATTGCTTTTATTAACTCAGTATTAACTCTGTATTAAATTGTTATAGATATTAATATACTGATATTATATTAAATGTCAGTATTACCTCTGCGTCAATCTGTATTAAATTATTTAACAGTGAACATTTAGCTGTGAATTGTAAAATATATTTAATTATATACTGATATTGTGATATTTCACTATACTTGTTTCTTATAAATAAATAAAAAAATGACAGGGTTTCAAAAAAGAATAACTCGGTCTAACTTTCTCTCAAATGAAAATTTTTATTTTATATAATCCCTCCCACTCTTTGAAAAAGGAGTTGTTTATTAAAACAATAACGAAAATAATTGTTTTTCGTGGAAAACAATATCATTTCTTAGGGATTACATTTAAAAGATATATTTTACTTCTTTTCTGCAGAACAAAATGTTTAGGAGTAAGGTTTATAAAGAAAATTTATAAATTTAAATGAGAGTAAAGAATTTTCAACACTTACTCTCATTTACACTTGTATATTCGTAACATAAAACATTATACTAGGAATATACGCGTGATCCTAAAATATCTGACCAAAAGAAAGACCATATCAACCGCTGATTAAATATATATATATATTATATAACTGCAATCCTGAAAATAAAACGATCCCCTCCCCCCCCCCCACTTACAAACTGTGCCACGCATCTTCGCATAAAAATGTAACTGGTACCAACCGATTACTAATAACATCTACTAATTAATGCTATACGTAAATTATACTTCAGGGATCGTCTAATATTGAAATTACAATTGCCAAATTTAGAAATTTTAATTGTAAAATTTTCAATACTAACACCTAATTTTTACAACATGTTTGGATTTTTCATTAAAGTTTATCTTCGGCTATCAATTTGGTTTATCAAAAGATGCTTAATTTTATTTCTCAATTGCGTTAAAAAATAATCGTTAACTAATTATATATGCAATATTTGGGAGAATTCGGCATGTAGTAATCGATGAAATAACACAATTATATTCCTTTACCATGTTACCGTGGTACAAGATTCTAACCAAATAATTAAACGTATTCTGTAACACAAGGGTAGAATTCCAGGTTCTTAATATTTAGAATTATAAGAGTCACCAGCTCTCTAGTATTTCCGTTTATTCAAATCATTTTTTTTAAAAATAAGAAACAAATATCATGCACATTGTATCTACTAAATACAATGCAATTTGATGTAATGCATTGCTATTATTCTCCAGTTCGATACAAACGTGTACAAGTTTTATTAAATTAAAGTATTACCTGTTTATATGAAAATACATTTTTTTCGAATCTCTCTCTATATATATGTGTTATTGTTTTTTATAACTAATTTAAGAGAATATAGATAAAAAATGCAAAAGATGGCCATAAGATCCAAAATGGCAATTTCTTAGTTGTCTGTATACATTTTCTTCATGATTATTATAACCCCAATCAACAAATGGTATTGCCAATCTATTTTTTAAAATAGTTACATTTAGAAAATGTAATGGATTTAGCGATAAAACGTCATTGAATAATAGAGTGCTTTTATATGAGAGTAGCAACATAATGGAGGTTCAGACGGTTTGGAGAAAAATATGATAATTTAAATGCAGAAATATCAAATTAAACCGTAAAAAACACATGCTTTTCGATATAGTGTATTTATGAATAAAATATAAATATTTTATTTCACACATTTAATAATATGCATATGAAAAAATGAGCAGTAAGAAATGACGATTTGATATATACATTTCAGCAATTTTACAAAAAAAGTTACCGATCATTGAAAAGTTAAAAAAATACACGAAATTCGTCAATGATGGGATTACTATATTGCATATATGAGCGCTTCTCGCACTTGAAATAATAAGAGCAACATCACTGAATGCAGCAACATCGCTGTATTGAAATCCACAAAAATACACGAAATTCGTTAATTCCGTGATAGCTTACAGAATTACAGCATTACCGCATATATGAGCATTTCGAGTACATGAAAACAAAAGAAAAACATATCTGGAGGCAGCAACCTCGTTGTATTGGAACCCTAAGAAATACACGAAATTAGTTAATGACAGATGAGTATAAAACATGTATGAGCGCTTCGTGCACACGAAAGCAAAACAAAATAATGTTTCATGAAGCAACCTCGCTAAATTTAAATTTCTAAAAAAATCACGAAATTTGTTAATGCAGCGATCACTGTTCCGCATATATCAGAGCTTCGCGCACATGAAAGCAAAAGAAAAAACCACCGGATGCAGCAACCACCCTATTTTGGAATTCTAAATAGTACACGAAATTTGTTAATAACAGATCAGTATACCACATGTATGAGCGCTTCGCGCTCATGAAAACAAAAAAAAAAGCAACACTGGATGCAGCAACATCAGTGTAGTGGAATACCAAAAAATACACGAAATTCGTTAATGCGTACACTTCACGCCGCGAACAATATACCGCATGCGTGAGCATTTCATGCACATGAAGACAAAAAAAATCACTGAATGCAGTTACATAATTTTATTGGAATAATAATAAAAAAAATACAAGAAATTCGGAAAAGTGACGATCACTAATGAGTCAACTATCAGTAATTTTCATCAATAACATTTCAATATTTTAATAAAAACAGAAAAAAAAATAATACATTGTATATATACATTATTTTTCTTAATTATCCTTATCGGATGGTGGATAAACGTTTGTGACATAAGTTCAAACTGATCTATTGCATGTAACTATGCATCGCACTATTTTTTTTTCAATGTTTTTACTCTTTTTTAATAAAATAACGTTATAGTTTAATAACATATTTCTCATTTTAATTAACAAAAAAGTAATACATCATTAAACATAATTACAAATACAAATAAAAGTTGAATTAAGAATCACATATTGACGTAATAAACACGTAAACACGTCATGACAAAATATATATATATATCGTTTCTTAGCGTATCTAATAAATAAAAGAGCTATATCTAGCTTACTGGCGACGAGGCAAGAATTTGCCAAATGGTTGAATAAAATACGATGCAACCTAAAAGAAGAATTCACATTACAAATGTTTTAAAATTATGAAAATCTGATATTATCTTCAAACATCTATTAAAGAAACATATTTCTCAAAATTCAATGTTTCTGTAAGAAAAGAAAGTAAAATTATGAAAAGAAAAACCTTACAAAAATGAGAAAGAGAAACAACACGATTATCATATTTCGTTTAAAATATTTTTGTCAGAAATACACGTAATATTTCTAAATAATTTAAGTATTTCTTAAAAATTTATAAATTTTTTAACTAATTTTTTTCACAATAGTATAAAGTACAACATTTTTAGTTTTTATTTTCAACTTTATTTCATTTTTGATTAAGGAAAGTTATAAAAGCAATTTAACATTTTCTTTGCAAATCTTCACAGGTGTTTCCGATGACAATACATCATTTTAATAGTTTTAGAACTTAATTATAAATTAAAATAATACTTTAAAGGCAATTTTTTGTTATCCCACCACAAGTAATAAATTGCTAAATATTCTTTATTGTTTCAACTGTATATAAGTTACAACATTGGATTTAACCGCGCTCTCCAATATATACCATGGCTGTGAAACAGCCACATCGACATATTTTAAGCAAAAAAAGTTGAAAATATAAATTAAAAATAAATAATGTAATATATTTTTTAAATTCACTTTAATCAATAAGTCGTTTTACGTTAAATAAATTATAATTATACCTTGGAAATTAATTCAGAAATCTTAAAAAGTTAGTTTAAATAATGATTGTTTTGCTTTCCTGTTAGCCATATCTTAAAAAAAAAGCATAGCAAATATTATAATTTTTAAAAATAAATTCACTAGCTAGCGCTTTCTATCATGCGTAAAAAAACAAGGAATTTTTCATAATCGTGTTCGGTACCCCCGTCAAATCAGCATATTATAACAGAAATTGTGAATTTCCGTCATGAAGTTAGGCGTGATTTCCAAGATAAACATTGAAAATATATAAAAGAGTGCTTAAAAAATATTTTTTTTAACCTTTATATTTATTTGAAATATAAATTTATCTACAATTTGTTAGTAACAAAATACTTCTAAGATTCTGTACTAAAATTTGAGTTTTTTCAATATAATTTCCAATATAAATATCTTTTAATTAGTCTTTAAAATAAACACTTAATTAAACAAACAAAATTATGTAAAGAAATTTGTCTTTAGAAAACATTTACATATTATAGTAAATAAATCTAGAATAAATTCATCTTTTTCCAGAAAAAAATTAATATATTTTTAGGGAAGTGTAAAAGAAAAATTGACTGACGAATTGTTTTTAATTCACAAACAGCATTTTTGTTTTATTTATCAATGCAGTTTTCCATTATTCATTGAAATATTTTTAAATATAAATAATTTATCTTGTGCAACATATAACAGACTACTGTTTTTCTTTTCATCCATGTCATAAACAAAAGGGATTTCATAAGAAATGCAATTATAATGCAAACATTAAATTACTTACGACTAATTCTTAAGAAAATATAATTTATTTTTTAATAATAGTGCAACATTTTAATTAAAAAAACATATATAATGTATGATTGTCATTTTTTAATGAAAACTTGTATTAATTTACTAAACAATAACGAGCTTTATTTCCATTAAATTCAAGCAATTCAATTCTTTTACCTATTCTTATTGTGTTGTTTTATTAATTGTAAGTTTTTATATATGAGTATAATAATAACAATAACAACAAGTTGGAAATTGTACGTTAAACGTGAGAAATGAGGTGTGTTTGTTTTATAACTAGTTTCACAATGTAAAATAATCATCCTTATTATTTCCGTGAAATGAACTGCTATGAGCGAAATGACCATGCCTTTTTCTCTTATTACGTATGCCACGTTTACAAATGCGAATTTTTTTTTCTACACCAGACAGCACTGCAACATTCTCCATGGAGATCATGCTTTGCGAATGATTACCTCCATGGTTTAATGTTTTCACCTAGAAAAAAGAATTAATTAAAACTACAAAACATGTTTTGTTGAGTACAGTTTGGTTGTTTTAGCAAAATTCAAGTAAAATTGAACCATTTTACTTGAATTAACAAAACATTTTTTGCTGACGATGCAAAATTTTTTTTTGGAATTGCAAAAAAAAAAAAAAAATTTTTTTTTGTTGATTCAAACAAAATTTCCATTGACCTATATTTGAACAAAAAGTTTTGTTGGGTCAGCCAAATTTTTGTTGATTCAACAAAACTTTTTTCTGGGGGGTGTTTATGACTTATAATGAACAAATTTCCTGTGTTTAATACTCTAATGGATTGAGATATTCGGCTGTTAACCTAATTTCCTCTGACGTTATCTCAGAATCTATACTATTGAATGTTACCCATCTCTCAAGCAAACAATTTTTTTGAACTATCTTTTTAAAAATGAAACTTTTATGCAATTTTATTCGAAAAAAATAATTTTTAATAAAAATGACCGCCTGGTATATGAAAAAAGATGTGTTAGGCCCGTATTTGTTTCCTCAGTCACATGACTTGCGCTTTTATTATATAGATTACATACGATAGGATTTAATAGAATAAAGAAAACTTTTATTAATATCTTTTTAAGTTTTGATTAGATTTTCAAAAAAATTTAAATGACTCGACAAAATTCTGAGCCATAATATATATTAAATTTCAAACCATTCGGTTGGGTAGATTTTGCGCGGTTATATGCGGACGCACGGACAGACAGACAGACGGACAGATGGACGGACCAGACGACGACTATAGGTACTACGTATTTATATAATTACGGACGCACCTAATAAAAACAGGACAGATGCGATTAGGACTTGTACTCCGAGAATTCCGTCATTTTACGTCATATTACCGTTAAAACCAAATAACTAATTTCTTGACAAATATTCAAAAAATATGAACTACCTACTTAAGCCTCAAGGATTTTAGTAATTGTTGTATGGTAAAGCTGTAATTTATTTAATTACACTCTTTTATTTAACTTAACTTGGTTTTATTGTATATATAGATGAAATATTGTAATCGATTTTTCACTCACTATCAGATAGGCTAGAACTATAAAAAGTCCTTCCGGCCTGTACCGGGAGGAAAATGTAGATTCCGTATTCCTTTTTTTAAAGAATTCAACTAATTTTACTCAAACATGCATGGAACCAAATTACAGAAAATTTTCAATTTTCATCAATATTATATTTGAATGGGAATTTCGTAAAATTAGTCAGCTATCCCAAGTTTCCTTTATTTAGGGCAACCCATTTTTATCGCCAAATTTGGTGAAACCTTGCTATGTATCACTCATTTTGGCAAGAACTCAACGTTGGCGATAATGACTATGTAGCTCCCTGCGTATTAGAGTTGAAACAATGGTTACAACAATGAAAATTTGCTAGAAACCACGTTAAATGAATCCGTAAATGGAGGAATGTAGCGTTAGTTACGATTATAGAAATTCACGAGTTTGTCACGTAATAAATCGACATATAATTATAAATTAATAATTTTCGAATTTTTTCTTTTACATGTGCTATAAAACATTCCTCTGTGTCAAATTTCAAGAATATAGGTCAACGGGAAGTATCCTAAAAGTTTTACTGTCAAAAGCTATAGGACATTGAAATTTGACACGAAGGAAAGTCTTATAGCACATGTAAAGGAAAAAAAACGAAAATCATTAATTTATAATTCTATATCAATTTAATATGGGAATTTTCCATAATAAGGATTTCCAAAGCGAGATGATAAAGGTTCCGTTTTTTCCTTTTCCGTTACGGAATTCTAAATATAATCTGAAATTTCGTTTTTTTACTCGAAATATTTTTGAATATTTCGGGCAAATGTTGTATTTGAATTATTTTTGAATTGTTGCAACTTTTTATTGCATTAAATTAGAAACTCGAAATTTTTATACAACAATGTGACCATAGATCTTATTATGTGATATTAATTTCAATTTGATACCATATGCCGTTGCTGAGAAAAATGGTCTTCAAAGACAGACAAATAACAAAGCGATTCTATAAGGGTTAAGTTTTTCCTTTTGAAGTACGCAACCATACAAAATTTATATTATTGAAAACAAAACATCTAGTGCATATGTATATATTCAGCAGATATATGTAGGTAGATAGAAATGTTTTTGGACCAACATATTTAAAAAAGGAGCAGTGAAAATTTCACCAGTTCATAATCTCCTTGAATTTCAATACACTTTTCATACCGTTTAATGAGCAGATCTATGTCCCTGAAAAAGTAATCTGAAAGTTTGTCCCCAAAAAGGTCTGTTCCTTTTTTTTTCTCATCATCATCATTAAACTTCTTACCACGAAAGTCAGATCTCAGTTTGCAGATCAAATAAAATTCACCTGGAGCTAAACTCTGGGCTTTAAGGGGGTTGGTACAGCTATTTAAACCCACATTTTTTACAGCTACTTTAACAACAATGCACAGAAGCATTATCATGGAGAAGATGAAGTCTGTTACTCAGCATTCCAAGCATTTTCTCTTTAATTTCAGTGCGTGGTTTATGTAATAATATTCAGCATTTATTGTTGCACTCCTTTCGCGGGTGTCTGTTAGCAGCATTCTTTCTCAGCATGAGGCTAAAATATCTTCATTATTATTGTTGATTCTATGAACGAAAATCAAGTTTTAGCTTTTAGTGAGATGCTCTCACTAAATAGGGCTGAAGAAGCAAATTTGAACCCCTTTTTCTTTTGTACACAGATTATTTATCAAGATGTGTGTTATGTGTCTTAAATTTCGATCATTCCTGTTAACCCGTCGCATTGTTGTTCGCTTTATGATTACTTTTCTCATACTAAGTTTAAAAAGCGTGTATCTATTTTAGAAAACATTCAATTTGCTTTCAATTCAAATTCCCTGGTTTTTATTTAAATACAGATTATTTTGTACATCATCTTAAGAAACAATTCGTAATTATTTTCTTTACGTGCACTTCTTATACAATGGAGACGCTCACACGCGACCAATGGCGTCTATGAAAAAGATACGACCATCGACGTGTTGAATGTTGTATAATCAAAGTGTAGAGTCTTGCAAGATTCGGGTTATACCCAATCAGAACACGAAAACACATTTTCAGGTCGACCTGAATCAACTCGAACATGAAATACTTAAAACCAAACCGAATCCGAAATGGAAGAAAATGAATCCATATTTTAATACAATTATAGAAACAAAGCCTACAATTACATGTCTAATAAAAATGTTATCTTTGATGTTTAAAAATGAGCATACTATATACTCATTAATGTTGAAATAAATAACTAAAAAGTGTATAAAAATCTTTAAAAAAATAATAAATAAATAATAATAATAATTAAAAAAATCCGGACTTTTTTTCGAAAAATCGAATGAAAAGGGAATCTGACCCGAAAGAGCGAAATCACAACCAAAAAACTGACCCAAACCCGATGTATTTAATTCAATCTGACCTGAGCCCGACCCACAACAACAAAAAAAACAAGCGTGAACTCGACAACGACTCGAGCAGTGGATCGGGTCGGGTTAGTGAAAAATTTGGTTACCACACCCGGTGCGGGTCTCCAAAAGGTTTTCCTGTAATGAAATGACCTTTTTATTTTATAATGGTTTCAGACTCGTTTTGTAAACTGCTTCATATTTTTTGTAACGTAAACTGGGTGTTCTAAAATATACTGACGATTTCTAAAATAACAAGCAAATGATGACATCTATTCAAGTTTTTCCAACATTAAATTATTGTATGAAGTCGAAAATTTCTTTACTAAACGCTTATTTGTATTATTTCAACATATCATCGATAGTTGGCGCTGTGCTTTCTCAAACTCTTAGTAACGCCCAAACTAAAATATGTAAGTTCATCAAAGTTCACTTTTCTGTACGTTTTATTCTATGTATCATCAGTTTCTTAAATATCAAAGCAACTGTTTGCGGATTGAAATTACAAGATTATTTTGAGAATTATTTCTTAGAGAAGCGCCATGTGTCTGTTTAATCTAAAACTAAAACAAAGTAGAGTATTAAAGAAATTCCTTACTTTACATATACTTTGATTCAAAATTAATTAATATGTATCACTATTTATTTGTTACGGTATTTAAAAAAACTCTCAGTCTTTTATATGTCACTCTATACATATTTTCAGAATTTTTTTTCTGTCTAGAGACAAATTGGAATCAAGATTAATTACATTTTCCTTTTACTTTGATAAAAAAAAAGGGGGGGGGGTACTGCAAAAGGACAGGTATGACTGTAAAATCCGCAATTTCATTCATTAGAACAGTATCAGCGGAACACAAACCCGTCAATTTGCTGGTATGTAACCTTTGTATTCAAATGCTGATTTCAACATTCGAAGACACTTTTTAGGAGCGTTCGTAATTATATCAATACGTAGCACCTATTGTCGTTGTTTGGTTCGCCCGTCTGTCCATCTGTCTGCATATAACAGCGCAGAAACTACCCAATCGAATGGTTTGAAATTTAACATATATAATTGTTGCAGAATTTTGTCGAGTCATTTTAAATTTTTTGAAAATCGAATCAAAACTTAAAAAGATATTAATAAAAGTTTTCTTCATTCTATTAAATCCAACAAAACTTTTCTCTGGGTGTAATATTCTCGCTTGTGCATTATAATAAATAATCAAGAATATTATTAAATAATCAAGAATCAAAATATTTCATATTTTGTGCTATCCAAGTCTCTAATGCATATTTTAGGGTTCTATCATTTTTCAGGGTCTAAGAAACTGGCATGATCTATTTGAAAGGATATTCTTTACAACAAATAGTGGTTTGGAAAGTTTTATGCATATGCGTAATGTTTAAATTAAATATAAATAATTAAACCTTAGCTTGAAATTGTACAGTGAAATTGTACAGTTTATGTGAGTATGTACGTATGAAGTCCCGGGACTTTTGAAATGTGAATAATTACATATATTTTCACACTACACTCCCATTAACAGACATTAACAACAAATTTCACACATAGAAAGCCAACGTAAATGTTATTTACAAAGATATACGTTATTTTCCTCTAAACAGGAAAAGATTAAAGAACATGAAAGAGATATAAGATTAAGTAAAGAAACCACAGCAAATAAAAAATCCCTAATACAGATAAATTTTAAAGAAGTACAGAAACTTGTAAATTACAACAACTTAAATTATGCTTTAATGGGTGAAGCCATTGAAATAGATACAGATAAAACAGAGACAAGCAATGATCTTTGGCATGCGACAGTATGCAATAGATGGCGCTATCTGTTACATTTTGAAAAAACCCGGAAAAGTTAGAATGACATCAAAAGGCGAGGATGAAGATCAGAAAAAATGAGGATGCCCAAGACGATGGGCGAAAATATTTTTTTAGCACATATAAATGTTTTTAAAAGCACTGACTTCTTATGTTTGGAGGAAAATAACGTATAGCTTTGTAAATAACATCTACTTTGGCTTTTTATAAGTGAAATTTGTGGTTAATGTCTGTGAATGGTAGTGCAGTCTGAAAATATATGTATATAGTTGACATTATGTAAATAACTTTAAAAATGTGTTAATAAATAGTAAACTATGTACAACAAAAATATGTGGTTTTCACAGATTTCGGAATTTTGTTTATAATGTAAAAAAACAGGTTATAAGAGTTTCAATTTTGACCAATAGTTGACCAATTGGTTAGTAAACTATGTGCAACAAAAGCATGCGGTTTTCACTGAAAGGCTTAGAAGCATGTCGGATTTTTTTTTATAATGTAATATATATATATATATATATATATATATATATATATATATATATATATATATATATATATATATATATATATATATATATATATATATATATATGTTTGTGTGTGTGTGTGTGTATGTGTGTGTGAGTTTGTGTGTACATATATAATAGTTGCATTTTTCTCCAACAGGTGGCGCTGGAGTACAATGCTATTATTTTGATTATCTAAACCATGCGTTACATAAGCAGATGAGTTCATTGCGTAATATCTTTCCCAAGATATTGCTCAGATTTTGATTTAAAGGTCGTTTCTTTTCAAACATTTTATAAAAGATTAAAGAAATTGCATTTTAAAAGAACTTCGATGCAATTTGTCCTGTAACGTTTATGCAGAATTGAGAGCCTGTTTCTATCACGTTAATACTGAGGTTTACATTTGAAAATGTCCGTGTCTTGAGTCGCCCTCTTCTGCACCAATGCCCTTCAAGTTCTTCAGATCTTACACCTTGTGACTTTTGATTATGGGACTACTTAAACTCATATGTGTGCAGAGATAACCCAATGTCATTGGCCTAGTTGGATGATACTATTTATGTTTCAGGGATACCCTTTGTAATGCTCTTCAATTCTGTGTGGGCTGTTTTTAATCGTGTGACGGACGTACTTATAAGTGATGGGCGTCACATTGGAGAGTTCTAACATTTAGAACCTGATTAATACTTCTGCATAAACTGTACTTTGCTATAGATAAACTATATCCTGAACTGAAGCGCCACATATTGGTCAACATTAAATCTCTTATATATCAATATAATAAATTATAACACCTTGTAATAATATATTTCTTTTAAATGCTAAAAGGTGTAAATTAACAACATAATACGCAGTAAAATAACTTATTAGATTAATTTCTATTTAACTTATAATAAAAATTAAAATAAAAATAAAATAAAAAATAAAAGATAATATAAAAATAAAAGATAACGTCCGTAATTTTTAAAAAGTACATGAAAATCAAATGATAGCATTTTAAATAATAACTTCAAAGACCGTGTAATTATGGAATATTCTCATTTGTTTTTTAAAATGACTCAGAGTGAGCCGAAACATGTCAAACAACCTAATAAAAGTTTATTTAGTGTGAATTATGTTGTTAATTTACACCTTTTAGAATTTAAAAGAAATATACTTATATATATATATATATATATATATATATATATATATATATATATATATATATATATATATATATGTTTACTGTCCAAAAATGATTTAAAATTATATGAGTTATGACACTTTAAAATTGTGACTATATTTCTTATACAACCTGTATAAGAAATATAGTTGTTATAGTTGTTATAATATGGTTGTTATAATATGTTAAAGTTTTTTTCTCAGTTAGTGAAAAACTGAAATGAAAATGGATAGATGTGTTATTTTCTATTGTGAAAACCGGTAGTAAAAGAACAGGCATGATAGTAAAATTCATCGACTCATTTCATAATAACAATTTTAATAAAACTCAAAATTCGTCTACTATTCCGTATCTAACAATCATATGCAAATATTTATTATATGAACATTCTATGACACATTTTACATATATAGGTATTCAAATAACATAAATTCCCCATTCATATACGAATATGTAAGATGTTTCATATGTACATGTTTGATAAACGTTCCAAATACTATAAATATATAAGCACGAAAACATATACAGCTCCCTTTCACTATGAAAATATCACATTTTAATGCAAGCGAAACCATAGTTTTGCTTGCAGAATATTAACACAAAGTTCTTTGCATTTCAAAATTTTACTTTGTATGCCATTTAGCGCAAAGTATTTCAGAAATCTTATTTTTTCCCTATTTTCTTTAAAGTATGTGTCTGGGTCGGATAGAGAAAATGAATTAAATTTTTCTCAGTTCCAGAAATGAATACACAATTCATGAATTAATATTCCCGGTCGTGCATTTTAATAAACAATCAAGAACGCTCGTGTGAGTATTTCATAGTTTCTATGTTTTCTGCTATTCATGCCTGTTACGTTAGGGTTTTATCATTTTGAGGTAATAAGGGAAGCTAATAAGTTATGTTTAAAAATATATACTTTACAACAAACAGTAGTTTGAAAATTTCATATAAAAGCGTTATGTTAAAATTAAATGTAAATTTTTAAACCTAAATTTTAAATTGTACGAATGTTTATCTAACTATGCGCAGTGATACTCAAATTTGTGGATACTTTTTGAAATTTGAATGTTTTTCATATTTGAATACTTATAAAAACAGTTATACTTCAGGAAGTGCACCTCATACCGACGATATTGTTTGGCTGGTAATAGTTGTTACTAAAATCGGCTTCTAGAATCTCACGCATCTGTGCTTCTTTATCTGACTTAAAGTAGCATAACATCCCTTGTAATGAAAATATTGTCACAATTCATGCATCAAATTAAAGGTACTTTAATGGTAAATGATTCACAGTAAACAGATGTCGAATATTTTGATTACAGACAGACAGACAGCGCCCACCCTTGGGACCAGCTTTTGGCTAATGGTCAGGATGAACCCCTAAGCCTAGGGCGGGAAACATATTACTATCCGGCGCTAGCTACAATAATTACAAGTTAAACTACAATTTTACAAATTATAAACGTTACCCAATTTTGCCACAAGGCTGGGCGAACGTTAAAATTATTACAATAATTGATATTTTACATAAACTTTAATTTTAGTTATTTATATATCATTTTGAGATTAACATTATAATGACAATTATTTACAGTCGTACATTTTGAATGCATTAATACGTATACAATAACCTTTAGAGGTATAATATATTTTTAAAATGATCACAATATATAATTACAATATACAATTCAAACAACTTTATTTACACACAATAAGATTTTGAAATACACTATATACAGTAACCCCTCACCCACACGCGACACACGGCAAACAAACCTCGTCACCAGAAACTTTTATAAAAGTAACACCCATACTCAAATGCAAAAATAAAAACTTTTTCTTTCCCTTTACATACATTTTTTTTTCTCTTTACTGTTTAAGACAGTGGTACGAAAAAGCAACCACCGAACATCGCGCATAAGTGAGAGGTCACTGTATTTACAATTTGGTACTGGTACAATACATAAAACAAACATTTTTTTTTTTTTTTTTTTTTTTTTAAGAGAGATAACTGACTATAAGAGGAATTTGTATTTAATAAATGAATATTTTTGATTTAAGATATTATAATTTTCGTAAAGTTGAAATAGTTGCTTTTTATCAGATAGTATATCTAGAATATTGTCAAGAGTTGTTTTAGTTTCGTTATATGTGAATTTATAGTTCATAAATTTACATTTTCCAAATAAATAATGTAGTGGGTCACCTCTCTGACCACACTGACACAAGTCATCATCTTTTTTGCCAATTCTATGTAAGAATGTAGGAAAACTTCCACATCCACTGAGGAAGTAGAGTGAGACTTTATCTTTACATATAAGTGAGCATTGAACCTTTGGAATAATACTGTGAGTAAACCTGCCGCACCCTGAGGAGTCCCAGTTGTGCTGCCACTTGTCCAGCAATTGCAATTTAATAAGCTTATTAAGTAAAGAGCATGGAAGTTTAACTTCCTTGCTTACTGGCAAGTTGCAGTACTGTGCGGCCTGGTATGCCAGCTTGTCGGCCAGTTCGTTGCCCACAATGCCCACGTGTCCTTTTACCCACGTGATATAGAAAATTTTATTTTTATTTTCCTTTAGTAATTTGTGAAGGTCAAATATTTGTTTATATTTAGGTAACAAATTGTTTAATTCTAATACTGTTGATTTGCTGTCTGAAAAAATTTGAGTTATTTTTTGATTTGTTTAGATAGCCCATTTTACTGAGTTAATAACTGCTGTAAGTTCAGCTTGAAAGACTGTGTTGTTATTTTGAATTTTGCAAGATTGCTCTTTAATTTGATTACAAGGGATGTTATGCTACTTTAAGTCAGACAAAGAAGCACAGATGCGTGTGATTCAAGATGCCGATTTTAGTAACAACTATTACCAGCCAAACAAACTCGTTGTTATGACGTTATGAGAACCAATGATCAGCTATCGTTATTGAGCAGGTGCAAGGTCATGTTCAAAGGAGGGAAAGGTCACTTTGACTGTTTCAGTAGTGCCGAATAAAGTTTGCTATTGAAATGCAATTAAGGTTGGATTTTTAGGTGTATTGTTTAGTGCTATTGATGATATAAAAAATAAATAAAACTGTGTCGTCCAGACAAAGTTGTGACAGATCACTGAGGAAGAGAACCAGGATTGCTGTATTAAGTGAAAATGGTATTTCCTATGCAGCAATTGCGAGAGATGAAAGTTTAGTTTACGCTGTCAGGGAACACAATCTATACAAAACGAAGAAATGAAATTCCGGAAAAAGGGGAAAACAGCCGATGATGATAGGCAAATAAAACAATTTTGAATCAAGGATAGATGGATATGATCTATTGCCATTTAAAGTGAACTTAGTGCAAAAGCTGTTCTTGTTAGTACAGTAAAGGTACGAAGAAAACTAACGGAGGATGACGAAAAAGGTAGGACGGTTGGTACGAAAATTTGCCATTTAAGTGATACATGAACACCAGTATCCTAGTAAAAAAAAATTCATATTATCTAATGTGAAACTATCAGAGATTCAATCAGTTACAATAACAGTATGGGAAAGCTGGTTTCAACTGGTATCAAAGTATTAAAGGAAGTTTAAAATAAGTCGTCGTTAATGGGTTAATAAAAAGCAACAAAAGAAACGAAAACATTGAGCAAAAGAGCACATTCGTGGACAAAAGGTCAGTGGAAACAAGTGATATAGAGTGGCGAAACAAAGATATCGATATTTGATAGTGATGTGAGAAAATAATTGAGACGTCGCATCAGGGAAGTCGTATATCCCGATTGCATTCAAATGACAACAAAGAATCCCAAAAGTGTTATAATGTGAGCATAAATGTCATCAGATGCTTTAAACCATCTTCATGTCATAGGTGGCACACTGAACAGCGGAAAAAACATTGAAACCATCCTACAACCAAAACTTCTACCTTCTATTAGAGATCTGTTTTCGGATAATGCCCCATTTGTTACTACAGGATTCAGCTCCCCGCCACTTTGCATGGATTTACAAACAGTAGTTGAGAGAGAGTGGCATACAAATGCTGAGATAGCGAGGAAACAACCCAGATCTTAACCCCATAAAACATTTGTAATTCCGTTTAAAAAAACTGGCACATCTTAGGTTTCCGTCAAATAAAAGATAATTAATTGAAACTATACTTGTTTCATGGTACCAAATAATAAAGAAGGAAAATCTCCAAACATTGGTTCACTCAATGCAACGTTGCTGTTCTGCAGTCTTAAACATTAAATGATGCCTTAAGAAATATTGATAGGACAGTGCCATAGAAAGTAGACAGGGATTTTAACCTTAAGTGTTGTTTTCACTGTATAATTTCCTTCCCAATGCAAATATTTGATTTATGTTTATTATTTGGAATTCAGCATTCAATTTCCTTTCATTTGATATATGAATCATTTCCCTACATGAAGTGTAAGTTTTTATAAAGATTCAAAGTTGAAAAACATTCAAATTTTAAAAAAATGTCCGCAATTTTGGCCACCACTGTAGGTATGTACGTTGATATATATATATATATATATATATATATATATATATATATATATTCACGCACACATACACACACACATATATATATAGCGGTTGAAACATCGATGATCATACATAATCATACATATTTACGTATATGAGGTTGCGTTAGATCTATGTATCTTAGTTTTTTCTTAATATCTTGGTTTACTACCCAAAAATTGCTTCACATCACGTGAATTATGACCCTTTAAAATTGTGACCATCTGTCATATACACCCTGCATAGATATAAAGTAAAGGGTTTTGTCCACTGAAAAACTTTTATGAAAATGGATAGTCGTTTTCTTTTCTTTTCTAAAAACCAGCCATTTGAAAGAGCAGGAATGAGAGAAAAATCAGTGATTCATTTTACAATAACAATTTTAATAGGACACAAAACCCGTCTGCTAGTTCGTAACGTAACAATCATATGCAAATGTTACTTGTTTCAATATTCTAAGACACATTTTACGTATATCATTCAAATAACATAAGTTTCAGATGCATGTACGAATATCTAAAAGGCATATGTAAGATGCATATGTAATGTATGTAAGATAAACATTCCAAACACTATAAATACATAAGAACGAAAACATACACTTCCTTTCACTATCAAAATATCGCATTCTAATGCCGAATAAACAGTTTTAGTAAATGAGTTTTACAAAAATTATGCAAATTTAACGTTCTTAAAGTAAATTCAAAAATAAAGAAACAATATTTTTGCTTGCAGAGTATTTACATAAAGTTCTTTTCATTGCGAAGTTTTACTTCATATACCATTTTGTGAAAAATATTTCAGAAATCTTATACCTTTCTATTTACCTTAAAGTATTCGTCTGGGTCGGATAGAAAATAAGGGATAGAATTTACGCATTTCTGGAAATGAATACGAAATACATGAATTAATATTCCCGCTCGTGCAGTATAATAAATAATCAAGAAATCTCGGGTGAATATTTCATATTTTCCGCGTTCTCTGCTTTTCACGTATCTTATGCATATTCTAGGGTTCTATTATTTTTGAGAGCCTATGAAGCTAGCAAGTTCTATTTGAAAGGATCTACTTTACAACAAACAGTAGTTTGATAAGTTTATGCTTATGTGAAATGTCAAAATTAAATGTGAATGCATAATCTTAACTTTAAATTCTACACATGTTTATGTAAGTATCAGGAATGATGTGCTTGCGTTAGATACGTAGTTGAAGATATAGATATAGCGGTTGACAGAATAATATTTTTAATTATTTATACTTGTTCACATGTGTGGTTACATTACATCTGTAATCTGTGTCTATTCTGGTGTTTATTAAGATTTTTCTTTTCAAACAGGTAAAAAAAAATGTATACAGGCTGTATAAGGAAATTGGTCACAATTTTTAAACGATAATAATTCACGTCAAGTCAAACAATATTTGTATAGTACACCAGAATTTTATCTTAATAAATATCAGAAAAAACTAAGATGCATAGATGTAATGCAAGCAATTATATGCACGAATATGTACAAGAATAATTATCGATTTTTCAGCATCTATATCTATCTATATATCTACAACTACACATATGTATATACCAACGTACATACTTACATATATATGTAAACATGTTTAGAATTTAAAGTTAATATTTAAATATTTACATTTAATTTTAACATTACAGATATATGCATTAAATGTTCAAACGACTGTTGTTGTAAAGGGTATATTTTCGAATTGAACTTATTTAGATTCTTAGGCTCTGAAAAATTATGAATCAGTAGAATATCCGTAAGAGACGTAAATAGCAGAAAAAACGGAAAATATGGTATTTTGACGCGGGAATCTATATATTTAAAAGCAAAGGCCTTTTTTGTCAAATCCACATAAAATCGTGCCCAATACGCATGCGTAAACTTAAATCTAGAACCTAACCAGTTTTAGAGCTCACTCAAATGCGAAAATGGTGGTCGAGTTGTATAAGGCGCGTTTCTTCTCTGTTGCGATTATCGTGTGGGATCGATCCCTGCTGTGGGCAGAATGATTTTTCTTATTTTATTCGAATCATTCTTCCTAAATATCAAACTTTTTAAAGCAGCTATGAATTTTATTTTTATGGTACTATCAAGTTGTTTGCCATCCAGTTTTGACGGGTTGCATCTAGTACATGTTTATCTGTTATACTGCACAAGGCGGAATATAAAAACTGATGAGTTTCGTGATGTCATTCTGAGTACCTTTCCTGATACTCTGTGTATATAAAATTTTTAGAGATTTGTCTTTCGGGTTTGAGACAAACTTGCATTCAATGTCCTTTCTGGAACTCTTACACATATTCTATGGTTCAATCATTTTTCAAGGAATAAAAACGAGCACATTCTATTTGAAATTATCTATTTTACAACAAACGTTAATTTGTAAAGTTCATGTTTTTGGGAAATGCTAAAATAAAATGCAAAGACTTAAAACATAAGTTTAAATTATGCATATACCTCCGTTAATATTTAAGCAAGTGCATGCATCTGTCTATTTAGGTATATAGTTGTATATCTATCTATCTATCTATATATATATATATATATTTATATATATATATTTATATATTTATATATATATATATATATATATATATATATATATATACTAACTTTTAGTATATAAAGTATTTACGTGTAAGTTATCATTTTTTTCTAAATATTTAATATCCTTGTTTATTTCATGTTTTCGGATACCTCCCGCTTTCGGATATATAGCGCTTTGTTTCTTGTTTTCCACATATACGATAGAAGGAATGACTACTGTACTTTCTTTCATTGTAACATTCAGTAAAAACATACACCTGCCTTTATTCGCAGCATGTTTATAAAATCCCACCATACATGTCATTAGACTCGAAATGTGGTTTTCGTTGAGAATTTTTTTCCTTCAGAATTATTTTTCTTTTCAAGTCACTGTAAAAAGTTTTCACATTCTCCAATATGTAATGAAATATAGCAGATTTAAAATTCAAGATTTAAAAATTTATAAATATATATATATATATATATATACTAAGTTTTGGCGTATAAAGAATTTACGTGTAAGTTATCATTTTTCTAAATATTTACTATCCTTGTTTATTTCACGTTTTCGGATACCTCCCGGATTCTCATATATCGCGCTTTGTTTCTAATTTTCCGAATATGCGATAGAACGAATGAGTACTGTACTTTCTTTCATTGTAACATTCAGTAAAAACATACACCTGCCTTTATTCACAGAATGTTTATAAAATCACACCAAAGATGTCATTAGACTCATGTGGTTTTCGTTGAGAATTTTTTTCTTTCAGAATTATTTTTCATTTCAAGTCACTTAAAAAAGTTTTCACCTCCTCCAATATGTAATGAAATATAGCAGATATAAAATTAAAGATTTAAAAATTTAAACCTGTTGATTGATTTGCTTTTGAGCTCAAAACCAAAATGAATGTATGTTAATTATATGAGGCGTTCAAAATGAAATTGGATAAAGCCATGGCTCTTATTATTAAAGCTCTTACTGCTAAAGTTATTAGGCTCTTGCTCATTTCATTCAGATTCATAGAAAACAGGATATAAACTTCATGTGTTTTTCCTACTTTTAAAAGAAAATTTGGTTAATTACAACGCCAATGAAATTATTAGCTACACTGTAAAAAAAATTGCAGTAAAATTACGGGCAGAGGCCAGCAGCAGAGATTCCAGTCATACCTAATTAAAAAAAAAAAATCCATGCCCATCATTTTGTGCAGCCCGTAATTTTACGGGGCAAAGTAATATATCATTATAATGCACAGGATATAATGCACTTTAAAACACAATAACACTTTGCTTACTCTTCCGTAGCACGTAGCACGTCAGATAATCATCACAGAATCGCTGTTTTGGCGGGTTAAAATTTTCGAAACACGAGTAAAATGAAGGGTTACACCCTAGCGGAGGACAATGTATGAGGCCGTACGTATTTTTGCTAACATATGGGCTAGAACTGTAAGAATGTGTGGATTGCTCTTAATTTTCTAAGTATCTAAGGGATAAGGCCGCTTATTTAGTGGATCAGATCGTTTTTTATCAAATAAGGCTGTTGCCCGTGAAAATTAAAGGGCAAACGCTCATAAATTTACTTTTTTCTGAGAGTGTATCTATAGAGCAATAATTCATCTAAAATTCAGTTGAACTTAAACATCTCGATGCACTTTGATATTTAAATATAGGGTGGTCTTAAAGTCTTTCTCTGATTACAAAAAAATATTACGAAATAACCGTTGAATATAATACTGTAAAAAAATTTATTATGGAATAGTCATGTTCTTAAGTTTTTTTAGTCCAGTTTCTACCGTCGTTTGTGAGTTCCTTCATGCAAATTTCCCGGAAAATGCATCGGACGGGATGGACCAACTCCTCTAGATTTTTTTCTTTTGGGGGTACATAAAGGACAGAGTGTTTGCAATATCAGTAAAATATATTGAAACACTCAAGGTTAGGATCACAGATGCTGTGTCTAGTGTGACAGCCCTAATGTTGGGCAATACGTGGCGAGAAATGGTATACCGTCTTGATATTCTTCGAGTTACCAAAGATGCTCACATCGAAATTTACTGACGTTAGTACTTGTATTAAAAACTTCGTAAATGTCTTTACAATATATTGAAACAAGCATATGCCTAATTATATTTTTCTGCAATAAATTATTGTAATCAGGGAAATACTTTATGGCCACTCTATACATGTAAGACATATACATATAACACATGGGCTGATAAGTTCCCGGTCTGGCACACAGATGGCGTTGCAATCTTCTAACCGATGTTTTTTTTAGTAAATACTAACCTTTAAAAGGTAGTAGAAAAAATGCCATGACGATTCGCCGTGTGGATAAAACGTTAGAGTGGTTTTAGTTGAACGACTTTGTTGATAAACAAAAAAATGCATAACTAGAATTTCAAGAATTGTTATTTGAGGGGGAAAAATACCGTTCAAAAAAAAGCTTGGCTAGATAAGCGTAATCCGGACACTGCACTAGGTAAATCAACCATTATTGACTGGTTTGCTGAATTTAAACGTGGCCGTACGGACACCAGTGATGCACCACGCAAAAGAGGTGTTTCCTTCGGAAAACATAAAAAAAGTCCACAAAATCGTTTTGGGGAACCGTAAAGTGAAGTTGCAGGAGATAACTGAGACTCTGAAGATATCCAAGGAACGTGTAGGTTTTATTTTGAATGAACATTTTTCTATGAAAATGCTGTTGTCAAAGTGGCTGCCGCGCGTGTTGACTTTTGACCAAAAACAACAACGAGTTCTGAGCACTGTTTGGAGCTTTTTCGTTATAAAATTATGTTATTTATTATTAAATTATTATTAATAATCATTTATTAAATTATTATTATTAAATTATTATTATTAAATTATTTTTAAAATTATTATTATAAAATTATTATTATAAAATTATTATTATAAAATTATTATTTTTAAATTATTATTATTATTATTAAATTATTATTATTTATTATTAAAGTAATGTTATTTATTAAAGTTATAAAGTTATAAAGTCATAAAGTTATAAAGCTTTGTTAAAAAGTTGTGTTTTCTTTATTAGACCGGGAACTTATCAGCCCATGTGTTACAAGATCAAAAAACGTTTTTAAAGTTACCCAAAAAAAATTTTTTTTATAGAAATTATTGCCATTCTCGTCTCAAATAACTATTTTCGGGACAAACATATTTCCTTTTTAATGTTACATAAATTAATTTATATATAAATATACTTGAATATGTTTAATAACAAGCTTTTTGGAAGGAAAATTACGTTATGCAGTAAATTTATATTACAGGTTAATGTATTACATGCTACATATATTAATTTAAAAATAAACATACTTGAATAAGCTTAATAATATGTTTTACAGAACGAAAATTAGTTCATATAGTAAATGTATACAGAGGTAAAACTTTGGAAGTTCAAAAGCACTATATGAATGAAAATTGCAGTAGAAATAAAAAAGAAATTCGTTAGATTTTATAAAAGGCAAACAAAGGACATGCATTATTAAATACAAATTCTTATACCAAACTGCTGAGTGCTATTTCAAGAATTTATTTTATGCTGCTATTATTTGAATTCCCCCTAATTTTACTAAATGAAAGCGGCTAATAAACAGCTTCTCTGTGGAAACACAATAGGACTATAGGAAGAAAATTTTTATTTCCAGAATTTGTAATAATTCCATTTATTATTCTGAAATAAAAATTCTTCACGCACCATTAGGTGTTATATAACATATTTCGTGTATTAAATCTAAATGTAAATAGTTTTAATTACGTTGGAAAGTTTATTAACTTAATAAGCCCATGAATAACTTGACATGATTAAAATCAACTTTACGAATAAATTACTTACATAACTTAAGGAAATATAAAGAGTAAAATAGCAATAACATTGCCAACAAAATTATTTCATTTGCATGTATGAAGGTACTAATTGAATAAAATACTGAAAAAGTTATTTGTATTTCGCAAAATAATATTTCTGATAACTATTGATTTTCGTGATGGTTAGAGCATAATTTGGATTATAACAAAATGATTTACAGAAAATATGACATATAAAACAGTTGAAAAATCTATTCTTTTTAGGTGCGTTCGTAATTATATAAATACGTAGCACCTATATAGTCGTCGTCTGGTCCGCCCGTCTGTCCGCATATAACAGCGCAAAAACTACCCAAACGAATGGTTTGAAATTTAATATATTTTTTCAATGCAGAATTTTGTCGAGTCATTTCCAATTTTATAAAAATCGAATGAAAACTTAAAAAGATATTAATAAAAGTTTTCTTCATTCTATTATATCCTATCATACGTAATCAATTCAGTGATATCCCATGATAAGCAATGATTCTATAGGTTGCCATGGTGATTACGTCATATTTAAGATCGAGTCATATTACTTACGTATTACTTAATTTATAAACCAAATTTGTATACTAAAATTGTCTAATTATAGCAATCGCATAATCTACCGACAGTTTTTTGGATAGATGTTTCCGGAGAAGTAGATATTAAATGAAAAAAAAAATCTAAATATGGATTTCAAGTTCTGAAATTTTCAAAGCTAGGCTTAAGTTTACCATTGTAATATTCAGTAAATGTCAACAAAAGATAAAATGTTGCCAACTTAAAATGTACTTATTTTATTACGCAAATTAATCATATCCTAATAACAGACGATATAATTTATTTTTTCAGTGAAATAATAACGATAATTTTGTTACATTGTCTTCTACTAAATATTTGCGAATAGTATAATTTTAATGTAACAGAATTGAATTAATTGTTTGTAATTAATTGTATTGAAACTCAATTTCAATAATTAATATAAATATCTATAATATGAAAATCTACAAAGAAAATAAATTTTGTACTCAAGCATTGCACCTAGTCTGAATATTTATAAAACTAGTAAGATTATGAAAGTACCTCATTTGTCACAATTTTCAACAATTTTTTTTTTGGCCAAGAAGTAGATTTTTTGAAAATATGAAAATATTCATAAATAATGTAAAATATTTATTTGCATAACTTAAAAAAAAAAAAAAAAAAAAAAAAAAAAAAAAAAAATGATTCCATTTGTATAATGAGGGTGCGTACAGTTTAAGCACAATTTTTAAATAGAATATTTGCATTTCTATTATTAATTGAGCAAAAATAATGTAAATGCTGCAACTAAAAAAGGCGGCTACAAATGCTGCGATTTAAATATTAAATAGAAATTTTCTAAACAGATATAATGATGTGAGACTCCGGGGAAGTTTAAAGCAGTGTATACATCTTGGCTAAATAGACCTTTTTACACTCAAAAGCACAAAATGAACATTATTTAATTTCATTTAAATTTGTAAAATTTATTTACATATCTTAAAGAAACAAATATAAATAAAAAAATTACACATCTTGGCTAAATAGACTTTTAATACCTCCCCCCTCTCCAACCTCACCCCCCGCCCCCTCAAAAATACAAAAAAAAAAAACAATATTTTAAAATGTATATGCTATTTAGAACCTCGAGAAAATCGAAAATGATATTATTTTCTAGAGTTGAAAAATATGTAGAACTAGATTTTCTTTAATCGTCGTATAGAGAAAATAGGACATCTAGTTTAAAATTATGATAAACGGAAAGAGGACTTTATGATAATTAGAAGATCCTCGCTTTTTCCTCATGGATAGAATCATTCTTAAGTTTTATTATGTCAAAATTATACGAAAATGGCTCACTCTGAACAATATCTATGAAATGAAGATTTTTTCTGTTGCTTTATATATATATATATATATATATATATATATATATATATATATATATATATATATGGAATCTATGGTAATCTGGGATTAATTGGTTCTGCCATGGTTCCACAATTATTTCAAATTATTTCATCTATTTCAAAATTTTTCCTTTTTCTTTATTTGTTAATTTATGGATACGTTTCACAACAGTTTTCAGTTCCATTTTTCAGGGTTTTCTTTTTCTTTTCATTTTTCCATTTAATCTTTTATATATCCTTTTTATTTTAAATTATCTTTATATATATATATATTTCTCTACATAATTCTGGATATTATTCAAATAGGTACGTGTTCATTTTTCATATTTAATATTTTCCCCCAATTGTTGTACGATAATTCTGTGATGTTATTTAATGGTTATAGTATATATTATATATATATATATATATTGTAAAAACACACACACACACATATATATATATATATATATATATATATATATATATATATTGTAAAAACACACACACACATACATACATATATATATATATATATATTGTAAAAACTCGAATCATCCCTCAAGAAAAAAAAAATTCCCAATCTGACATAAAAATTACCCGAAATCTTTCACTCTAAATCTGCATTTTCGTCAAATCGCATTGGTGTTCTGGCAACTGTGCTGTCTGTTATTGTTTCATATTAGCAACAGATTTTTTAGTATGTCCTTTTTACCTTGAAACACGAAAAATTCGTGAACCGGAGCTCGAAATTTCATCAAATTCTTCAGTAGAAAAACGGAAAAATCTTCAAAAAACATGAAAATATATTTCAATTACAACGGTGTTCCAGCAACTTGCTATCTGTACATTTTACATTTATTGACGAAAATGTTTTGAAGAGGGCTTTACTAATAGATTATTTAAGGCTAAATAAAACTTTTTAATTTTTATTTTTAGACCTATGTTGTCTTTATTCTGTTGTATCAGTAAAATTGGCACAAAATCGCAAATTTAAGAAAGAAGGATGTTTTTTATGTTTTCAAATTGACAATATGTTTGTATTTTATCTGGCATTTTTTTCATTATTAGGTTTACTTTCCGTCCTATGAAGTTGGATAGAAAATATTTAAAATATTTAAAAATCTGTCATTGCGAAAAAACTATGATACTGCTTAAAGAAAATTCATATTTTATTAAAAAGTTTAATTCAATTCGATTAGTTTCTATTTAAACAAAATTTTTGTTATAATAAATTAATAAATAAGAATTAAAGAATCGTTCATAATTTGAGCATTATGGAATTTTATTAAAAAATACAGCATCAGAATAATTTCAGAGCAAATTATCAGACATTATAAGCAAAACATATCGCTATTTTACCATTTACCAAAAGGACCCGTGCGAAGTTTTCTCACTGCAATCTTTGAGATTATTTCCTGGTATGTTTTAGCACTAATTTTTAATGAACTGATTTTTTCTAAAATCAAACAACGCGTTTTAAAGAAATGTGGGCGTACTATCTCAGAAATTTATGAAAAAATTTTTCGAATGATACCACATGCATTGTTGTATGTTTTGTATGTGCATAGAAAAAAGGATGTTGACAACAGAAATAATATATATGATGATTACTTGTGTATAAGAAAATGGGAATAGATTGCGAGAAAATTGTTTGACAAATTTTCTTCTGTCGCCAAGATGTAATAATGTATATCTATTTAATGTCCTTTTAAAAGTAATAACACGTATATTAATAATTTTCTTATTCCAAATCTTAATCTAAACCTTTATGTTCATTCGTAGCTTTCTAAGTTGCCAAGACCCCTATAATGAAAAAAAAAAACGACTTATATAAAAAAAAATTAGTAATACTGCATCAGAAGTTTAGGGAATTCATATGAAAGCATTTCCTCAGAATTTGATAAACTGTTCCAGAAATGTCTTAAATACATAAATCAATATTTGGTACACCACTTTTTTGCAAGCCTATGGGAACTTAAACATGGAATGTTCAAACTTTGTGGTCCAGCAGCCATTTAAAAGACGTCAGACTTCGCTGGTGTATCAATAGCTTAATGAAATATTAAAAAATAAATACTTACAATTTTTGTGAGTCCTAATGAGCTGTATATCTAAATGGAAGATAATCCTTAAATTACATAACTACTGGTACTCCGATACAGTACACATATACACAAACATGATTAAACAAAGGAAACAAATAAACAATAGGTGACGCACACGTAAATTTTAAATAAAAACCCGATTAAAAGCTCGATATTTTTTCAAAAAGTACGAACAAGAAATAAATTAGCAATAGTGTTTTAACTGCATTATAGGATGACGTCATCTGATAATGCGGTATATTATTTTTGTGGCAGCACTGATTTGAGAAAACCTTTCATTTCATTTAATGAAACAATGTTGATTTAATTTTTAATTAATTGTAATTTTTAAATCAAAAAAATATGTTTAAAAAAAAATGTAAGTGTACTATTTCAGCAGTCCGTTCAAAATCCTTTAATGTGGCATCTCATTCATCGTTCTGCGTTTTGTATTTTCTTAGAAAAAGGGATGTTGACAACAGAAATAATATATACGATAAGAAAGACATTTTTGAAAAAGGCGAAATTTTATAGTAATAAATAATCATTTAAGTATTTAAAGTTTAACATTTTAAACACTCAAAGAAATTAAACATCCATTCGGATTTTGCATTAATTCGTAGCAAAAGTCATTCATTGTAAGTCTTACATAATGTTTCATGTTGTGGCTGTTGTAATGAGAATTTAGTCCTATAAATATGGAACTTACACCTTAATTAAAATATTGGAAAATTTCGATAGTCGTTTGAAGACGTTGTTTAATTAAGTTACTTCATTATTCTTGGAAGACTTATGGGATTACGCTAATTATGATATGGATGGTAAGAATGGTATTTAATATGAATATGCATTCTACTTTGAATAATGACAAATTATTTTAGGGAAGTATGATGAATAATTCCAAGTGATTCCAGAACATTCAAAATTTCCAACTGTCTTGTAAATTTTGTTAAGGTATCTGATGTATCCATAATCTAAAATACATAAAATGTCTACAGCTTCAGTTAAAATCAAAGAAATGAAACAACAAATCATATATATTATTTCTGTTGTCAACATCCCTTTCTCTATGCATTTACAAAACGCAATACAATGAATGAGGTATCATTCGAAAGGTTTTTGAACCGGCTTTTCACATAGAATGTTTTTGATGAAAAATTTCAGTTAACTAAAAATTAAATCAGCGTTGTTTTCATAAATGAAATGAAAGATTTTTCTCAAATCAATGTTGCCACAAAACTAAATTACTGCATTATACTCAACAATATAATCACCAACATAAACTATGAAATTATGATTTAGTATGTAATAATTAATTTACAACGATAGTGTTCCCCAACACTCTGAATATAGATATCAAATACATATTTAAAAAAACAAGAAATTAAATTAAAAATTGAATGAATGAAATTTGTGGAATTTAGACAGAATTACCAAGTTCCAAATGCCTAAATACCACAAATAAAATCAGTGGTTTCATCATCATATTAGCCATAACATTGCTAAAGAATATGATTTTGAGACTACCACTCATAAACAAAGAATAAAACCTGTGAAAAAATCTTAAAGTTCAAAAAATAAATACAATATTAAAAAGGAAAGAAACCTTACCCAAAATTAAGAGATAAAAACTTGAAATTTAATCGTAAAGTGCAAAAAACAATTGGATTAAGGGTGTTTTCAAATCCAAACTGCTTATTTTGAGACACATTTGTAAATTCATTTTTGCTCTAAAATGCATCCAATTGGCAGGTTCTCTTATTCAGAAACTTTATAATGTCCGTATTGTCTCGATTTTTTGATAAAGGCAGAATATATTTTAAAAAATGCTGTCAAAGTGGACATTTTTAACGGAATTTCCCGAAGCAATAGCGCTGGAAACAAAAAAAAAAATGATCGTATTGTGAAAGTAACTGTCTGTAAATCAATTTCTAATTAATTGAACGAAAAATAAAAACATGGGGCCCTTATAAATGTCTTTATAAATCACGCCGCCAAGTTTCCTGTTGTTACTTTTAAAAATGAGTTTGAGAATATGTCTCAAAATTTTGAGTTGTTGAGCGTGGAAAAATATTTTTTTTGAATACCGCCTTAAAAAGGATGTTGGTGCACATCATTAACCAGATATATGAGCATAACTAAACAAAAGCAATGAATTGCAAAAAATCTTTACATGTTGTCAAAATAAGTTTTAGAAGGTGATTAACCATGTTGCCAAAATAAGTTTTAGAAAATGAATTATCATGGGACATTATTGTAAAGCAACACAAACCATGGTGCTGCCATCTATGAGAGAAAGGTAAATATGCGATGAATTAAAAAAAAGCAGTGGAAGAAACTTAATATTTAAAATTTAAACCATATACTATCTAAAGAATGATAATAATTAGTTAAATAATAAATAAATGAAATTAAATAATAAATAATATATCCAATTACATTAAAGTAAAAATGGATGTATTAATGAATAATTCTATGTTAAAAAATAAGATATAAAAGGGTAAAATTAATAATTAATGATTAATGCTACATAAAAATACATGTACCAAGAAATAACATAGCCACTATTAAATAGCTTTGCCAAAAATGCAACATCACAAAAATTAAATTAAATTAAAATTAAAATACTAAATTATTTGAATTAAGATGCTAAGGATTTAAAATTAATATTAATTAAATATTGAAATTAATTAGTTACATATTATGTTTTTGCATAAAAAGTTAAAAAATAAATACACATGATATAAGTGGTTAGGGTAGAACATTTATTAAAATTAAAACATGTATTATATTAGCATTTAAGAAAGTATACATTATATTAGAAGTTAATATGATATTGTCCACCGTGAGCATTAATGTAAATACAATTAATCAAAAACATTCTTAATAGTAATGAATATAAATTCATTTAAATTAATTAAGGAATATGTAAATATAACTACATTAATTTGCATATAAAAGTATCATATCATAGTCCATTATAAAATGTGTATTAGCAAACATATGTGTAAATCAAAGTGCCCCATTTTTTTAATATAAATTAACCATGCGTTTTTCCCATACAACTCCGCCACACACCTCCTCAATCCAACATCTACCCACCCATATATATATATATATATATATATATATAGTACAAAACTGATACAGTATAATTTCTCCGAATGGGTTTATATTATATTTATGATTAGAAAGCAAAATTAAAATTGGAATGTTTAGAAGAAAAAGACACCACCGATCGATCTAAGCAGTGGTATTTCACGTGTAGCCTAAAAGGTATGCTTTGTTATATTAGATTAACTTGTATTTTATATGTATTCAACTATTTTTCTTTGTCTCATATTTTTCCCAAAGCGGATGACGTCATCTTCTAATGTAGTTAAAATACAACTATATATTTTTTTTCTCGCCAGATACTTATGGGATTACGCTAATTATGATATAGATGGTAAGAATGGTATTCAATTTGAATATGCATTCTACTTTGAATAATGCCATAATTTATTTTATGGAAGTATGATAAATGATTCCAAGTGATTCCCGAGGATTCAGGATTTCCAACTCTCTTGAAAAAATTTTTTAAGGTATCTGATGTATCACATATCTCAGTCCTTTTGTTATCTTCGATCAGTTTTTACTGTAACATTGATGGAATAAATAATATAATATTCTGGCTTGACTAATGTTTTTTGCAGATATTTTCTTCCTTTTTCTTTCTTTATAAGTTTAAAACTGCATCTAAAAACATTAGTTAATGCTAAAAAATATCAGACTGCAGTGAGATATCCTTTCACGGGTCCACTGGTAGGATTATTTATTGCCTCTTATCAAAAGTCACACTTTGGAAAGACCTAATGTTTTATATAGTGTTTGTTGTAAATGTAAACAAAATTTAGTCTTATAAGTAAAAAACTCAAATCGAAATTAAAATATTGGAAATTTTCTACATCAGTCTGACGACACTGTTTAATGAGGTTGATTGATTTATTTATGGAATGTTTATTGCATTATGTTAATTAGGATATAACTTCTAATCCAATGAATATGTATGAAAAATAGATGAAATCGAGCGTCAAGTTTTGAGTCATGATATAAATTAATTCTGTCGAGTACAAAGTGTTTTCAAATAAATTACAAACACACAACTCGTTTAAAAAAAATTTTCGGAATCCAGAACATCAGTAATTTCAGAGTTTATTCTAATCCAAACTGCTTATTTTGAGACACATTTTTAAATTCATTTTTGCTCTAAAATGCATCCAATTGGCAGGTTATTTTATTCAGAAATTTTATTGTCTCGATTTTTTGATAAAGGCTGAATATATTTCAAAAAATGCTGTCAAAGTGGACATTTTGAACCAAATTTCCCGAAGCGATAGAGCTGGAAAAAAAAAAATATCGTACTGTGAAAATAATTGTTTGTAAATCAATTTCTAATTAATTGAACGAAAAATAAAAACATGGGGCCTTTATAAATCTCTTCATAAATCACGCCGCCAAGTTTCATGTTTTTATTTTTTTTTAAATGAGTCTGATTCATAAAATCTCTGAATTTTCTCAAAACAGGTCGAAATTGGGTAGACTTTACTCTTGTGGTGTCGTGTCGTGGTCGCATATATATAATTAAACGCATCATATCGTAAGAAACGGAAATATTTTATTCCAAAACAACAATTGTAGAAAGATGACATGATGTTGAAATTTTAGATAAATATTTACAAGACATGTTTGTACAATCTCAGGAACAACATGAGACGAGGTCCAACTCACTCGAACTCAAAAACCAAACTGACCCTTTAATGGTGAAGATACACCCCAACTAACACAGAAATTGCGGGCCACTGATGGCTACGTTAGCCTTGGCCCAAACTAGTAGATGAGGGGCCGCAATCGTTTGCCGTAACGGCAACTTAAAAAAACTGTCACGCCGGCCACAATGTGGCCGCAACAGAATTGGCCATAACTACATTAAGATGCCCATAATTGTGCCACAAGTGGTTAATCATAATTGACGGATAGCCTAAAACTGGCCACAGTTATACTTTAAGTGGCAATTATTAATGAAAACTAGCCACAGTTTGGCCATTAACGATCATCGTGAATAAAATCTAGCCAGAAGATCGCCACAGCCATGCCACCTGCGTTTGTTCAGAATAAAAGCTACCCCAAAGCTGGCCATAAATGTTAATTTATTGGTCATCATAAATGTAAACTAGCCTTAAGCCAGCCATCCACATACCATCAATGCTATTCATTAATGAATGCATGCCGAAAGCTAGCCACTTTGTTGCCATGAATGGGCATCATTAATGTATGCAAGCCGAAAGCTAGCCACTTCGTTGCCATCATTAATGAATGCAAGCCGAAAGCTAGCCACTTTGTTGCCATCAATGGTAATCATTAATGAATGCATGCCGAAAGCTAGCCACTTTGTTGCCATGAATGGGCATCATTAATGTATGCAAGCCGAAAGCTAGCCATTTCGTTGCCATCATTAATGAATGCAAGCCGAAAGCTAGCCACTTTGTTGCCATCAATGGTAATCATTAATGAATGCATGCCGAAAGCTAGCCACTTTGTTGCCATGAATGGGCATCATTAATGTATGCAAGCCGAAAGCTAGCCACTTCGTTGCCATCATTAATGAATGCAAGCCGAAATCTAGCCACTTTGTTGCCATCAATGGTAATCATTAATGAATGCATGCCGAAAGCTAGCCACTTTGTCGCCATCAATGGGCATCATTAATGAATGATAGCCCAAAGCTAGCCATATTCATGCCACTATTAGATATCATGAATGGAAGCTGGCCAGAATTATACTTTTTATGGTCCTCAAAAAAGTAAAGTTGAGCAAATCTCCATTTTTACTCCTTTGGCAGGGACAATTTTTTTTATTTTTTTAAGTTATTTTAAACTTTAGAATCTAAATTTACTGGTCCATAATTTTTGTCTGAAAACTCTAAATATTTTATTCAAAATTTGAAAAAAAAAAAAAAAATAATAATAATCTATTGGAATATTTTTCTTAACAAGAGCTCATAACACCAACCTGACTTTTATGCAAACATGTTTCACTTTATTATAATATTTTTCAGTTAAAAACTGCAATGGTGTTATAAGCACCCCATATTAAAAAGGTCAAAATACAATAAAATCGAAAGTGCTTCATATCTTGTATAGAATACTTTCAATCTGGAAGCAATAATAATAATTTTTTTTAAAAAAAGTGTCCCAATGGAGGCAAAAATTGGCCGTATCCACTCATGTCATTAGATCGGAATAAAAGGCCATATGGTTATGATTTATTTTTTAATGTTATTCTGAAAAAGTTGCAAAAGCCATAATTGTAATTAATAAAAAAAAAGTTGTAAAATAAGGTGTAACACAAGGTGTAAAATATATATTGAGCGTTAAATTACCAATGATGGTGAGAATACGAAAAAAAACTAATTTTCTTCAATTTTTAATTAAATTATAGGTTTAAACATTCTATTCAAAGGAGTAAATTTTTAAGTAGTTTCAATTTATGTTTCTTCAAGCTAATTCACCAGGTGGATTGTCCAGCCAGAATTTCCATTGAAAATTGTTATCTAATGATTATATTCAACATCCCTTTTTCGAAGCAAATAAAAAATGTATAATGTTAAATGAGATACCATATGAAAGGATTTTCAAGCGACTTCTGACATAGTACACTCACATTTCTTTAAAACATGTATTTTGGTTAAAATTGCAAGTAATAAATTAAATAGGCATTGTTTTCAGAAATAAAATGAAAGTTTTTCCTCAAATTACTGTTGCCACAAAAATTAAATTCCACAACAATGATTATAAAAAAAATGTTCAATAAAGATAAAGTGGACATGGTTGCTGCATGGGTTTATTTTATATTTATGATAAAAAAGCAAAATTTAAATTCAAACGCTCAATTTTTTTTTTTCAAAACATTATGTCACTCTCTAATGTAGTTAAAATACAATTTATATATATATATATATATATATATATATATATAGCTCTTGATATTTTCAGTCAGTTTTTACTGTAAAGTATGAAAGAATAAATTGGATTATATTCTGGCTTTATTTTTTTTTAGAAGTTTAAACATGCATCTAAAAAATATTAGATATTGCTAAAAAATATTAGGCTGCAGTGTGAAATCTTCACACAGGCCCACTAGTATATATTATTTCTGTTATCAACATCCCCTTTTCTCAGAAAATATGAAATGCACAACAATGAACGAGATGCCATAAGAAAGGATTTTGAACCAGCTTCTGACATAGTGCACTCACATCTCGATAAAACATATTTTTTGATTAAAAATTGCTGTAAATTAAAAATTAAATCTGCATTGTCTTCATAAAAGAAATGAAAGGCTTTCCTCAAATTAGTGTAGCCACAAAAATAAAATACCACATTATATAATGCTTAAAATGATTATAAAAAATAAATACTACAAAAAAGATAAAGTGGGACATAGTTGCTGCACGGGTTTATTTTATATTTATGACTAAAAAGCAAAATTGAAATGCTCAATTTATTTTTCTTTGTCCCATGTTTTTTTCCGAAACAGATGATGTCATCTCTAAAGCAGTTAATTAACTATAGATATATATATTTTTTTGTCTTTGCTATGCTCGATCAGTTTTTACTGTAACTGTGATGGAATAAACAAGATGATATTCTGGCTCGACTAATGTTGTTTGAAGATAGTTTCAGTCCTTAATTTTCCTTTACAAGTTTAAACCTGCATCTAAAGAGTATTAGATATTGCTAAAAAGTATTAGACTGCAGTGTGAAATCTTCGCACGGGTCCACTGGTGCTTTTATAATACAATTTCTTACCTGGATGTTTCTTCCAATTATCCAGCTTGAAAATAAAACAAAAACGCAGGAACTCTATTTTATAAAATTGGTAAAATGTTGACATTACTGATCATTGAAATTTAAGAATTTTTTTTAATGATGTAACTATATATATATGTAAATTAGGTCCGTTCAAAAAATGTCATTTCACTATCTTCATCTCTTTGGCATATAATATCAGAAAAATGTAGCAGTATTCCTATAAAGTAATGTTTTAGTCTGTTAAGGACTCTTCCCTCCTTTATACACATCATAGAACAAAATTTCAATGTATATATATTTACAAAATATTACTAATTGACAGAAAGCCAATTGTCACTATTTTCCTTCTTATGTAATCTTAAAATTTCTCTTATTAAATAAGTTTAATATTTTTTCAAAATAGTAGTGGCAGTTGATCTTCTAGAACACAGCAAGTTCACCATTCATACACTAAATCTTTTTTTTTTTTTTTTTTTTTTAAATGGACTAAACATTACTCATAAATAATAATATATCATTGTTTTTACTTTTTAAAAATTAGCAAGTAATGAGTACTGAATATATATATATATTTTGTTTAATATATTACCAATAAAGAAATCTTTAAAATATTTTTCCTTCCAGCAGGAGGTATGTGACTTTTTGACTAACAAAATTTCAAACTGATTCATACAATATTATGTACATTAAAATTTTAATCTCAACTTCTAATGAGATTATGATGAAATTTTTATTAAAATTTTCAAAAGTTTTTATACAGCAAATTATTTTTAATACCTGATCTCCAAGCAATGCTAATTTATAATCAACCAACAAAAACAGTTTATCAGTTTTTAAAATATAGCCTACATAAAACACTTTTATTCAATTATATCTTAACCTGTAAAAAGAAGGGGGAATGTTCTCAGAATGAGAAAGAAGGGGAAAATATATAGTACATCTTTTTTAACAACATCACTTGCATAAATAAATATATATATTTAAAAACACTAGAACTGAATGCTTTTTTTTTCATATAAATTTTATTTTTCACAACAAATGTAAAACAAACCAACCAAAAAACATTTATTTATGTATTTACAAGATGCTCAAAATTTATCAGAAATATTTTACAAGAAAATTTAATCCTGTTACAATTAAATTTCTGATGTTTCTTAATTTAAGTTTATAAACAAGAGCTGAAAATCTACAGTCATCTTCACAGAGAACTTTTTTCTTTCCAGATTTTTATTCTTCTTCTGAAAAACAAAAAATAAATTTTACAAAACAAAATTAAAATGCCTTACTTTAAAAACACCACTTATTAATTAGCCATTTATAAATATAATCGGAACAGAAATTATACAGTAGATTTCCGTTACAACGAACGCCACGGGACCACTAAAATATTTCGTTGTAACGATTTTTTCGTTGTAACGGAATTACTCCTATTTATCTAATGAATTACATGTACACGTAAATAAATTATGTAAGATGTATGTTAGAAAGTAATTATGTAAGAAAATGTACCTTTCATTATAGAGGATTTTAATGGAAGACTAGTTAAATTAACATAGAAAATGTTAGTAAATTAAAATTCAATATTAAAATTACAAAATTACGGACTAACCTTTATTTAGTAATACATTATTGCAGAAAATCTGTAATTTTAATTTGTACAAAGGAATGTGTTAGTTTATTATAACAAAAACGTGTGCAACGAATGAATGTGAGAAAATACCTCCTCTAGAACATTCTTTTGATGAGAAACAAAAGCACGTATTTTCTCCAAGCATGAGAAAGCTTCCGAAGAGGTAACTTTTGAATCGTCGGTGACACCAATATCGTCATCACTATTTTCGTCATTTTGTTGGTCTAATGTAGTTTTAATGGTTAAAATGATATTTTCATCAGTCACTTCAGAGCATGTTTGAATATTGTCATCCACAGATAAGAAATCCTCCCAATCCACCTGATCAGAGATTGATGTTAATTTTCTGGTAGCCTTCCAAATTGTGTTTAACTCAGAAGTTTAACTCTGTGTTTAACTCATATCCAAATCTAAAACTTCTGATTAATTTTCTTCGGTGTCAGTTAATCGGGCATGTTTCCAACAGTTAGAAATTGTTTTCTGGCTAATTTCTTGCCACGAACCAGAGATCAATTCAATAGCTTCTTTGAGATTTATTTTTGGTCTTTTGCCATTCTCTAAGCCGCAAAGAATTTCTTTTAGCAAAAGAGCTCAGTTGCGAGATTTTACAGCACGGATGATGCCATGGTCTAGACGTCTAGAGGCTGAAGAATAGAAGTGCAATTTGGCGGGAAGTACTCAAATTGGATGCAGTCTAATTTGGAGGAATTATCATGAGGCATGCAGTTATCAATCAGGAGAAGAATTTTCCGTTTTTTAGCTTTCATTTCTCTGTCAAATCGCACTAGCCAATCACTAAAGATATCTTGTGTCATACATGCCTTCTTATTGAATTTATAATCACAAGGCGAATGACAGTTCTTAAAGCAACGGGGCTTGCCAGAGTGACCAACAATTAATATTTTTCTGTTCTCGGTTCCAGATTTGTTACAAAAAAAAGTGCTGTAATTCGTTTCTTTGAAGTTTTCCCTCCAATGCATTTGTCGTCATTAAATGTTAATGTTTTTTTCGGTTCAAGTTGATAAAATATTCCAGCGTCGTCAGCATTAAAAATATCATCGGAGCTGTATGTCTTTATAAGGGCAGTTGCTTTTCCAGCTCTCCATTCATTTACAGCCTTTGTAGGTACATCACTTGCGTCGCCTCAAATTGATTTTATTACAATTCCATGGTGAGTACGAAAGCGATTGGGCCATCCAACACTGACTTGGAAATTTTCGATATCAAGCATTATTCCGAACTCTTGAGCTTTTTGCCTTATCAGAGGATCACATTGCGTGAACGAACATCGGCACAATCACTTGAACACGGCTTTATCGACATCTTGAAATTGGGACTGTCGCATTCGTTTTCTATGGGAACAAATGCTTGCAATTTGGAATTGTCTGTCAATATTTTCCTTATCTTTGAGAAATGTCGATAAACTCGATGGTGTTATTCCATATTTTTTGGCCACATCAGCTTTCCGCAATCCTTTATCAATCTCAGAAATTATAGCTTTCTTTTCTTCCAACGAAAATTGTTTTCGTTTCACACAAGCCATATTTTATCAATGAACGAAGCAAGAAACACACTGCAACAGGTATTGGCGTCAAAGATATCCCAGAACAAGCACAAACACTTCTTTCACAGTGAAGTGCACCTGCTGTTTGTCACGTGATCATTTTGAAGCGTATGGGCTAATGAAAAAAAAAGGAATTCGGAAACAGAAGTAAACAAACGAAAAAATAGCAAAGGAGAGAAAAATATGAAATAGCACCTGTCCCCAAAACAACGTTATTTTTTAACTTCGACGTGCTATTCGAAGTATATTTCATTTCTGTTAAGCAATTGAGAAAAAAGAAAAAAAAGCTCGATGATTTTTCGTTGTAACGGAATTGCTAGTAAAATGCACTTCGTTAAATCGGAATTCTTAATACATTGGGGTTAATGAAATTTGAAAAGGGGATTTGTCAAATTTCGTAGTAACGGGATTTTTCGTTGAAATGGAATTCGTTGTAACGGGAATCTACTGTAATTTAAAAAAACTATTTACAAAAAGCTTTGTAGTTCAAGTTATTTGTACAAAATGAAACTATTTTATTGCAGTATACCTATATTTGCTTTTAACAAAAACTCATGAAAGGGCAGCGTTGTCAAATGACACCTAATTCCTTTTTTTTTTCTAGGTGCGAAACTGCATTTCATGGTGGCAATTTTATGTTATATCATATTCTCTCATTTCTTTTTGCAACCATGTTAACAATAATATTGTTTCTATTTTTGTGTGTTAAGAGCAGGGGGGGAGGGGGGGGGCTGTATATATTAAATACTTTATCTCTGTGTTAATCACTAAAACAAAATAAAAACAGGCTTTCTATAAATTCTTTTGAATAACTTCAAATATATAAATTCATATTCTTTACATATGATGTATGGGTGCTCTTTCTGTTCATTTCATAAAAGTCGAATTGCTCACTTTGTAAATGTTTCTAGAATGTGTATTGCTAGAAACCAGCAGTTCTTTATTTTCTTCACTTTATTTTTTCACGTAACATTTCCTTCAAAATGGCTTTGTAAAGTAGGAAAATACATTGTGTACCTTATTTTTTCACATAACATTTCCTTTAAAATGGCTTTGTAAAGTAGGACAATACATTGTGTACCTCCAAGCTATAAATCTGATATTATCACTCATAAAACGATAGCATTTCAATTCTCACCGTAATTTAGTTCAAAATAAGGAAAAGCAATTTTTCAACTTTTCCCCGTCAAAGTTAAAAAAGTAAAATTTAAATTAGGTGGGATATAATATATCCCACCACGCCTCAAAGGGTTAAAAGACAATAAAGAAAAAATGAAGTTACTTTGACACAGGGTTGGGTTTCTTCTGGAAGAAACTGGAAAAAATGGAAAAAACTGGAAGAAACCAACAGAAAACAAAACAGATGCTCAAAATTAAAATATATTAACTATATAAAAGAATTAAATTCAAAACCTAATTATATGAAATTTAAATTGGAAACTAATTAATATTAAAAATATTATTTATGGAAAAATAAGTTATTTTTTAATAACAAACTTCAGGTTCAGCAGGTATTTACAGGTTATGTTTTTTACAACTTTAGAGGTAGGGGATATTTTTTTATTGTTTATATAATTTCTGTAAAAAAAAAAAAAACCTACCAATTCCTTATTTATCATATAAAAATGCAATATTTTAAAAACTATTGTGCAAAACTTAAAACAAACAAATTTGTAATTATGTATACTAGCATGCTGATTTAAAAGATAAATGTTCTGAAAATAAACTCTACAGGGATAAGAATTTTTTTCATCTTTTGCATTCATCCATTCTAAGTTGAGAAATTGATTGCAGCATCTTAAAGCTAAATTACTTCTGTTTTGTTATACAATGTTGCACTGTAGTAAGGAAAATGGAGATTTTAATGAAATCCTTCAATACAGTAATTACTGTATATTAGTTTCCTTAATAAAATGGGCGTAAATTCAAAGCACTGTCTTTTATTTAAAAGAGTTTCATTCTACAATAGGTAAATGATCCACATACTATTTACTACTGGTTACAGAAGTTTAAATTATATATATTAAAAAAAATGTGCCTCTTTTGAATTGAATTACCTTTAATTGATTTTGTGTATTTTGGATAAATTTATTTGGTACATTTCCATTATACCAACACCATTGTCGTCACCAAGTGCAATAATTGGCACAAAATGAAATTCATGTGAAAGGATTCAATTGGAAAAAAAAAAAATGTTGGCACAAAATTGAGCATTTAAAAATATAACATTTGAAAATTACAGACTTTCACGAACTATTTTATTAAATCGACACGAATATAGACTTAAAATAAAAGAACAAATAAATATTATATGATAAATTAATAAAATTAACTCAATTTAAACTACAGGCATAGCATTGTAAATGTCTCTTAGCATTGCAGTAAGCATTTCACTTTTTGAATGAAGACGTTCATACTTTTTTTTTGTATCCAAAGTCCTGAAACAATTTTATTGCAGCGTCCTCATCATCTGGTAAATGCCTAATGGTAAAATCCACATTAGTGTCAACAATAAATATAAGTTACTACTTAATATTAAATATATTCTATTTGAAAAATAGCAAATTAAGATGTTTTGCGAGGTTACAGAGTAAATTAAGTAATAATAATAATTAAAAAGTGTCATGTTCAATAAATAGCAAATCACAATGTTTGGCACGGTTTGCAATAAAAATATTTACACGTTCAGGGTTTAAATAAATAGCACATTAGCATACATTTTGGCATGGTGTTAGAAAAGTCCCATTTATTTTATTCAGGTACACAATGATTGGAAAGCTTTAGACAGGTGTGTGATCTTGGCTAAAAAACTGGTGTAATTATCAATTTATCATACATAATTAAATTTTTATAAGTCTAATTAAATTGATGTAAGGTTATCTATTAGAAAATACATTTATTTTTATTGTATTTTACAAAGTTGTAACTTATATGGTAAATTCTTAAAGAAAAACAGTTTCTTCCATTTTTTCCACTTGGAAGAAACCTATTTCTTCAGGCCGGTTTTTTCCACTTTGGAAGAAACTTGCCAACCCTGCTTTGACACATCATAGACAATCTCTGACAAACAGATTTTTCCATTTTAATTTTGTTTTTTTAACAGTTAAAACTGTTTTGGCCAATAATTCAAAAATTTTTAGTAGCATTTGGGGACTCCTGAAAATCGGGGACCCTGGGCCCGTGCCCCGAATGCCCTGCCCATGACAGATATATAAATTTCTCTATTTTTAGCCGCAATCGATTGACAAATTTAGCAATTTTTCTCATGCGATCTTGGAAGAATTTCGCTATTTTTTCCCATGACTGACTGAATAGTTTCGTGATTTTTCCCGCAGCTGACTGATGAATTTCAGAATATTTTCCTGCTACCAATTGCCGAATTGTGCAGGGAGGGAGGTTTTGCGACAAATAAGCAAATTTCCCAATTTTTTTCCTACAACAAACTGCCGAATTTTGAGATTTTTGAATTTTGTAATTTTTCTTGCGACCAAGTGACAAATTTTGTGATATTTTACTGTGACCAATAGACAAATCTTGCGATATTTTCTCATGACCGATAGATGATTTTTGTGATATTTTCCCGCTAAATTTTGGTGAAATTCGCGAAAGCAAATTCTTGCGAATCCACAATAATCAGGGCACATTTCCAGCTATATAAAAACGGGCAGGGCGCATTTACAACTATAAACAAGAACGAAAAATCATGCGTCGAGCATAGATTATGTAACACTTTCCAACGCTTCCAAAATAAATTTACAAATCATTACCGTTTAATAAGCTGAAAGATATCATCTAAGTAAACAATTTGAAAAACGCAAAACATATTTAACAAGAACGAAAAATCATGCGTCAAGCATAGATTATGTAACACTTTCCAACGCTTCCAAAATAATTTTACGAATCATACTCTTTAATAAGCTAAAAGATAACATCTAAGTAATCCGAATACTTTTATTCAGCCCTGTATAGGATCTATAGATTTGTATATATACTACATAGGATGCTAAATTTTAGTTCACTTAGGAAACACGTAGCACAGTTTAAAATTCTCCGTCTGGAGTTAAATAATACGGAAATGTGTTCCCGAACTTTTGTGCTTCCCTGTATAGGATCTACAGAATTTATACACACCACGTAATATACAAAAAGCGATTTAAAATTAAAATCGCGTTCAGTAACTTAAAACGCACTTCCAGGAATTATTGTTAACATACAGTAGAGAATTCTTTTGTGTGTCCCTGTAAATGAACGATGACTGCTATACACACAATATTCTGTAGTAAGTCTCTTGTAATGAACCTTATATAAATTTCAATGCGTTTAAAATAGGGAAACATTATTTAAAAATACCGCAGACGATTTTTCTCCATAGACGTAATGTAACGGAATTCTTTTGACTGTCCCTGTAAAGTAAGTATAAGTGCTATGCACAGCCTATTCCATATTAAGCTTCTTCTAATGCACCTTAGTGATATATATAAATTTCAGTGCGTTTAAAATAGTGAAACATTATTTAAATAAACCGCAAATGATTTTTCCCCATAGACCGCAATGTAACGGAATTCTTTTGAGTGTCCCTGTAAAAAAACTATAAGTGCTACACACTTCCATTGAAATAGGGAACATGCTATAGATAATGATTATAACATATAAAAATTGCAGGGCAATCCGAGCATATTTACGGGAGTTAGAGCACGGACAGACGGCAGACGGCAGACGGCCAGACAAACCGAAGTCATAAACACTTTTCAACTAGGTTGGAAAGTGTTAAAAAATGGGCAGGGTGCTGCGCCCTCTCGAAAACGTCTAGGGGAAACACTAATTACTCCAATACAAATATTGCCACAGTTATTTTATTCTAAAAACTTGATATTTGAGTAATTTTAATTTATTTTCAGCAGTGAAATTAACTCGAAATTATTGAATAACAAACATGTGAATTTTTACATTGCTAACTAAGCGTAACCAAGCTTCCAGGCTCGAACATATTTCACACTGTCAGTTTTACGCTTAGTTAGCAATGAAAAAAAAATCACCATTTTTATTACTTGATATTTGATTTAAAGGAAAATTTAAAAACATGGATTTGAACCTTCAGCTCCTCTCCAGAATCTTACATTTGCAAAATATTTTGGGCAAAACATAAGAATGTTTTAAAAATACCTTGAATTTAAATATCATTTTTTAAAGTTTCTTAAGAAAAAAGGGTCAAAGAAAGTATTAAAGAAGGTCCCTTTCTCCAAAGAATCTGCTTTATTTTTAATTTGTTAAAAATTATACATTACATATAATCAAAATCCAAATTAATTTATATGACAACATATTAAAAAAAAATCCTTAATTTAGAGGTCAGAAGATTAAATAATTTTATCACCACCTCCCTTCCTCTTCTACATACATAGCATAAATTAAAAAAAATTATTTAGCATAAATCTGTGTAATCTTAAGTATTGTCAAAGTTCATGAAAGTCAAAAACCCTGTTAACAAAAATTATTTGACACATTTCTGCAAAACTTTAAAAAATACTCAATCTTTTTCTATTAAATTTTACATTTCAAAAATTTAAATTAATTTAATTTTTATTAAATGTAAGTCCAGATTAGATGCACTATATTTCCAGAGGTGTCACAATAATCACAAAACTGAATCATCACTCTTGAAACAAATATTAAAACATTTAAAGCAAACATTTTCTAAGCACATGAGCTGAAGCATCAAAATTTTGAGTAATTTGAAGGACCCATTGTACAAGATGTTTACATTTCATGAAGCTCTGCTAAACTGTTTTAACAAACTGTAAAATAACAATTTTGAATAAAATAATTTTAATAAAAATGAACAATTCCTATGCAATATGTAATAGACGAAGATTTTTTTATGATAACTTTTTGAATACAGTTTTGGTAAAATATTACAATTTAACTAAATTTTAATATGAAAAAGTTTACAAAATGATTTTTTGGCCATTTAAAAGATATCGCCAAATTTATCAGCCAATCGTGGTAAAAAATCTTAAAATTAGTCAATGGATTGTTGGGGAAAAAAAAAATTTCGGTTAATGTACGCGAAACGTACATACACAAGTTACTGACCGCGGCTGGAATGAATTTCGTGCATTCTACAGATTGCTGTACAGCGAGTTTCATGCGTCCAGTGATGTTTTTTTTCGGTTAATGTACGCGAAACGTACATATACAAGTTACTGACCGCGGCTTGAATGAATTTCGTGCATTCTACAGATTGCTGTACAGCGAGTTTCATGCGTCCAGTGATGTTTTTTTTTCAGTTAATGTACGCGAAGCGTACATACACAAGTTACTGACCGCGGCATGAATGAATTTCGTGCATTCTACAGATTGCTGTACAGCGAGTTTCATGCGTCCAGTGATGTTTTTTTTTTCGGTTAATGTACGGCAAGCGTACATACACAAGTTACTGACCGCGGCTTGAATGAATTTCGTGCATTCTAGAGAATGCTGTACAGTGAGTTTCATGCGTCCAGTGATGTTTTTTTTCGGTTAATGTATGCCAAGCGTATATACACAAGTTACTGACCGTGGCTTGAATGAATTTCGTGCATTCTACAGATTGCTGTACGGCGAGTTTCATGCGTCCAGTGATGTTTTTTTTTCGGTTAATGTATGCGAAGCGTACATACACAAGTTACTGACCGCGGCTGGAATGAATTTCGTGCATTCTACAGATTGCTGTACAGCGAGTTTCATGCGTCCAGTGATGTTTTTTTTTCGGTTAATGTACGCGAAACGTACATATACAAGTTACTGACCGCGGCTTGAATGAATTTCGTGCATTCTACAGATTGCTGTACAGCGAGTTTCATGCGTCCAGTGATGTTTTTTTTTCAGTTAATGTACGCGAAGCGTACATACACAAGTTACTGACCGCGGCAGGAATGAATTTCGTGCATTCTACAGATTGCTGTACAGCGAGTTTCATGCGTCCAGTGATGTTTTTTTTTTCGGTTAATGTACGGCAAGCGTACATACACAAGTTACTGACCGCGGCTTGAATGAATTTCGTGCATTCTAGAGAATGCTGTACAGTGAGTTTCATGCGTCCAGTGATGTTTTTTTTCGGTTAATGTATGCCAAGCGTATATACACAAGTTACTGACCGTGGCTTGAATGAATTTCGTGCATTCTACAGATTGCTGTACGGCGAGTTTCATGCGTCCAGTGATGTTTTTTTTCGGTTAATGTATGCGAAGCGTACATACACAAGTTACTGACCGCGGCTTGAATGAATTTCGTGCATTCTAGAGATTGCTGTACGGCGAGTTTCATGCGTTCAGTGATGGTTTTTTTTGGTTAATGTACGCGAAGCGTACATACACAAGTTACTGACCTCGGCTTAAATGAATTTCGTGCATTCTAGAGAATGCTGTACAGCGAGTTTCATGCGTCCAGTGATGTTTTTTTTCAGTTAATGTACGCGAAGCATAGTCAACCGCGTCTTGCATGTATTAGAAAAATGAAGAATATCGAAATTTTCCTCAATTATAACGTGTGTGGTGTGATGCAGAGAATTGACTATTTATAGAGTTTTTATGAGAATTTCTTTCATGAAGTAAACGTTGATTTTATTCCGTTTTGTGACAATTTTCAATTTTAAGCCTTATTTTACTAGAAATTTTTTAATTGTTAAAGGTAATAAATTATTAAACTTGATAAATATTTCAAAAAAATTCATAGAAAAAAAAAGATAATTTGTAAAAATGGATACAGATGGAAGAAAAAAGCTATAAATATGTAAAAATAGAAAAAATTTGATAAAAGTATGTAAAAATGGAAATATCCGGAGGAAAAAAATAGCCGAAAATTTGTAAAAATGAAGTATCCGGAGGAAAAAATAGCTAAAAATTTGTAAATTGAAAAAGCTAGAGGGAATAGATAACTAAAAATTTTTTTAAATGGAGAAATCTGGAGGAAAAATAGTTAAAAATTCATTAAAAAAAAAAGGAAAAATCCTGGGGAAAAAATAGTTTAAAATGGAAAAATTGGAGGAAAACATAGCAAAAAAATTGGAAATTCGGAAAATATGGTGGCAAAAATAGCTAAAAATGTGGGAAAATATGGTGGCAAAAATAGCTAAAAATGTGTGAAAATTGTAAAATCTGGAGGAAAAGTAGCTAACAATTTGTAAAAATGGAAATATGATGAGGAAAGAATAGTTAAAAATTTATACAAATGAAAAATACAAAAGAAAGAAAATTAAAAATATGGAAAAATCTGGAGGAAAAAAATGGCTAAAAATTTGTAAAAATGGTAAAATCCGGAAGAAAAAATAGCTAAAAATTTGTAAAAATAAAAAATCCAAATGAAAAAAATAGATATTTTTTTAAAAAAAATTGAGAAATTTGGAGAAAAAATTGCTAAAAATTTTTTTTAATTGAAAAATCCGGAGGAAAAAGTAGCTAATTTTTTTTTTTAATTGAAAAATCCGGAGGAAAAAGTAGCTAAAAATTGTTTAAATTGAAAAATTCGGAGGAAAAAGTAGCTAAAAATTTTTAAAAATTGAAAAATTCGGTAGAAAAAGTAGCTAAAAATTTTTTTAAAGCGGAAAAATCCAGAGGAAAAAGTAGCTAAAAATTTTTAAAAACGGAAAAATCCGGAGGAAAAAATAGCTAAAAATTTCAAAAAATGCAAAAAAAACAAAGGAAAAACATAGCTAAAAATTTATAAAAATGAAAAAAAAAAGTAAAAACATAGCTAAATATTTATAAAAATGAAAAAAAAAAGTAAAAACATAGCTAAATATTTATAAAAATGAAAACAAAAGAAATAAAATGAAAACGTAGCTAAAATTTGTAAAAATGTAGAGGAAAAAATAGCTAAAAATTTGTAAAAATGAAAAATAGATGAAAAATAGCTAAAAACTTGTAAAAACGAAAAATCCAAATGAAAAAAGTAGGTTAAAATTGAAAAATCCGGAGGAAAAAATAGGGTAGAACTTTTTTTTATGGAAAAATCCGGAGGAAAAAATTTGTAAGAATAAAAATATCCGGAGGAATAAATAGTTCAAAATTTGGATAGAAAAATAGCTAAAAATTTGTAAAAATGGAAAAAATCGGAACGAAAAAATCGATAAAAGTTTATAAAAATTGAAATATCTGAAGGAAAATATCGGTAAAAGTTTGTAAAATTTGAAATATCTGAAGGAAAATATTGGTAAAAGTATGTAAAAATCGAAAAATGTGGCGGTAAAATTTACTAAAACTTTGTAAATATTCTTAAAACGAAATAAAATCAATGCTACGTTCACGGTGTACTTTGTGAAAGAATTTGCTTGACGATGTGTGTAAGTAATAAGTCGTCTGCCGAAAAGCTCGTGTTCTGATTGGGTAGAATTCGGAGGTTGCCGATTTCTCGGTTGGCGCGCGTCGTTCCTTGGCGTGCGTCAAAAAAATCGCCAAATCGGGGACCCTCGCTTATTCGAGGATTCTGCCGAAAAATATTTTAATAGCTTTTTTTTTTCTATAACTTTTAAGAGTAAAAAATAAGTACATTCTAGCTGTAAAAAAAGGTTAAAAAGTGTAAATTTTACACTTAAAGTGCAAAGGTTGGAAAGCTTTGTAAAGAGCTTTAACGTTTACCAACTGTATGCAGCTAAAATACAAGAGTGCACTTCTATTTTATGAATGTGTGAAATTAAATTTACTAATGTAAATTGATCAATACAGACAAAATTTGGAGCCTATTTAGGGGACCATCCCAAAATTCTTCCTAGTAAAGCAGGTCCCTTCACAATATACCTTTTAATAAACAGGATCTCTTCCCATTTTTTTTTTAAATAACACAGGCAACTTAAAAAAAAATTGAGTTTTAAAAAGGAAGAAGTCTTTAAAGACAAATTTGTTTTTGCATGTGGGGTAGCAATACTTTTAAAATCTGGAATTTTCTGAATTGACTATTTTATAAACAATCCATAAAAACATACTCTTCATTGTTAATTTTTATTTTATGTTTCAAAATGTGTAATTTGCAAACAAATTGAAAGGAAAACTTTAACAGAAGGACTTAAAGAAGTTATCAATAAACGTTTGGTTCAAATTTGAGTAACTAAATTTCATATTCATTACAAAATGTTATCTTTCACAAAAAAAAAAAGAATAAATTTCACACAAATAACTTTTACTTTTTTCAAAATGGGCCCTAAGATAAAAGCCCTGCGTTACAAACTGAGTAAATTGACAACTTACCTTTGCTTGAATACCAAACGAGTTTATGCTGCACAGTCATCTCTGCTGCCATCTCTGAACTGCGCCACCACAGTTTCCTGAAAAATATGAAAATAAATTGTAATAGGTTGCAATATTAAGCATTTATCATATTCAACTAGAAAATTAAAAAGAAAAAGTACAACTGATTAATGTATATAACTGATGTCAGTGAATCATTTTCTTCTTCTTTTAAATCAAAACTTATTTCAACATGCACACACACATAATTTGCATTAAATAAAATGGCATATTATCTAAATATTGCTATGGGGAGGAAAAGAAAAAAAAAATTACTGAATCAGCCACACCAGCAGAAGTGCTGTGCACTTAGACTGTTTTAAATTTTTACACGCATATGCACTATAGCGCTTTTTACTGAAATTATGGTACTGAAAAAGAAAAACACTGCACTGTATAATATAAAAGATGGAGATAAATTATAGTTCCAGGAAAGTAATTAAGGAAGATAATTGATACAATGTTTGGTACTTTTCGGTTAGCTGGACACCAGTAATATATATACATGTATGTACTTGTACACATCATTGGCACCTGGCTAACCGAAAAGTACCCAATGTTTTATTTAACATAAAATTAAAAGTGTAATATCAGACAGGCTCTCTCCTCTTAATATTTTGGATGGGTGTAAAAAAAAAAAAAAAAAAAAAAAAATGTAACAGTATAGTATAACAGTGTGCAACTATTTTGGATTCCAAGAAAGAAATTGCATGCTTTGAGAGTATGTTGTCACAAACACAGAAAGAAAATTTCAGACTCGGGGGAGATGAGGTTAAAAAAAGGCTTAAAACAAGTTTTAAAAAGGAAGACGTCCTTAAAGACAAATTTGTTTTTGCATGAGGGGTAAGGGACGATGCAATACTTTGAAACAAAAAAAGGTACATTTCGGTTAGCCGGGCGCCAGTGATATATATCAACATATATAAATACATAATGTATATACCTATATATGTATATACATACATATATGTATATAAATATATGTATGTATATATATGTATATGCAGACATATGTGTATATACATAGATATGTGTATATATAATACACGTATATATATCACTGGCGCCCGGCTAACCGAAATGTACCCAAACAAATTATGTGCTTTCATTAGGAAAAAAAAAACCCATTAAAAATTAATCTGGTTTGTTATTAAAAAAATATTTACAACATGAAAATATATTAAAAGCAACTGTTTATAAAAAGTTTGGGTCCTTTTCTGCTATACCAACACCATTGTCGCTAAGCATAATAATCGGCACAAAAGGAAATTCACATGAAACGAATCATTTGAAAACAAAAATAACATTGTTGGCACGAATTTAAGCACTTAAAAATAAAACGTTTGAAAATTGCAATACAAAATATGCACTTAAAATAAAAGAACAAATAAATATTACATAAGGTAATAAAATAAAACTCTATTTAAACTACAGGCTTGAAATTGTAAACGTCTCTTAGGATTGCTGTAAACATTTCATTTTTTGAATGAAGATGTTTATGAGTTTTTTTGATAAAAACTTTTTTTTTTATGTATCTAAAGTCCTAAAACAATTTTATTGCCGCTTCTACATCATCAAGTAACAGCTTAATGGTAAAATTCATTTCAGTGTCAATAATAAATGCAAGTTATAATTTAATAAATATTTTCTATTTGAAAAGTAGCAAGTTAAGATGTTTTATGAGGTTACGATTAAATAATAATAATAAAAGATTCACGTTCAATAAATAGTCCAATCAGAATGTTTGGTACAGTTTGCAATAAAAAATTCTTTACACGGTTAGGGTAGAAATAAATGGCAGATTAGCGTATATTTTGGCATGTGTTGGTATAACAGAAAAGTACCAAGTTGTGTTCCTATTACACGACTCTGATAAGTGGAATTTAAAAATTAAATCAGATTACTTAGCTTTTCGGCTAAACCAAAACATTTTGGGCACTATTGCCATGACTAATTAAAAATCACATTAATGAATTAAAAAGAAATTACCTACTTTATTAAAATCTTAAAAATAAAGTGAAATTTTGCAAATGGTCATTAATTAGTACATAAAATTCGAAGTTTTCTATTACTATCAAAATAAAAATATGCCAGTATCATCAGAAAATACAGAATATATATATATTAGTTAATTAAAACCAGATCTTAGCATATGAAGTATAATTTCACTGAAAGACACTGGAGCTGTAAAATATTACTTTCCGCTTCCTGACTGGTTTAAGATTGTCAGCAATAAAGCAAATTATAAAACAGGCAACGGAGAATTATGAAAAAAATAAAAGCTGAATTTTTATTGGTTAATTTTTTTATAAACCAAAAACTTCCGAGATTGTTCATTACGGACACATTTTACTCTGATATATATATATAATTACAATCAACTTATTAATAGCATATTCAGGACAGATGTAAGATCAGTAAAGAACTTTTTTTTTTATTCACTTCTGTAGAATTAAGTCGCATAATAAGCAAAGCAATGCAGTTAATTTTACACAATTGCTGATGCTTTTTCTCAGCTTTCTTTATCTTGAACTTAAATCTGTCCCTGAGAATGATGAAAACTAATTTTTAACTAACTCTTGGAATAATATAGAAAAATAATCTTACCTAATTAGTAAATCTAAATATCCAAAAACCAGTGAATGACGAGACTTAGACATAGACGACGCCACGATGCAGGAAAGGGAAATGTAAACAACGCTGCGATGTGCGATGACGCTGCCAAAAAGACAAAAATCCCTACGAGACCGCAGAAAAAAAGCTATATTTCAATAGATTTATTTTTTCAAGTTTTTTTTTTTTATCTTCAAAATTTCTCATACAACATTAAATAATTTTAAAAGTGGAAATTTTTCAATGCTGATTATTACAAAGCGGAAAACATTTAAAAATATATTTACAAAAATCCCCACTGGGAAAAAAAATGTGTTGGAAAAGGGAAATCTTGTTTCATCTTTCCCTGCATTACTCCCGGCTTGCCGTGTGAAAGGAGTGGGAGGGGGGGATCGGTATTTGGTATTATTGCTTATTTAAGCTAGTTAAGATTTTTTTTTCTTTTAAATCTAAATTTTGGAGTGTTTCAAAAAATGAAAATAACTTATTTTTTGGAACTGATTTATAGATAATATACAGATAATATAAAATCACCGCCCCCCCCCCTCCAAGAAAAAAAAGAATTTTTTTTTTTTTTTTTTTTTTTTTTTTTTTTTTCGTTTAACAGTAACTGCTTTTTGGTAAAGTGGCATTTATTTCTTTTGACAAATATTTTTTCATTGAAATTGAAATTTAAATTCCCATTTATCATTAATTTTTTTAATATGTTTATATAATATGTATGTCTAAAGATTGCAATATTCATTTTCATTCTAGGTGCTCACAAAAAATATTCATTTAAAGATATTAATGCATACTTTAAAAGCAAAAACATTAACAGTTTTTATGATTTTTTTTTTCTATAAAAACTCTTTAAATTAAAGAAGGGTACTTTTTGTGTATTTTTTATTGCATAAAATATTTAAATGCAGCATATTTTATCGTTTCACATAAATCCAGGTTTAAAATAACGAAAATCATCTTATAAAATGTGAAGTAAAGATACTTTTTATTTCTTATAATAAAAATGTCGAGAAGATTATACTGGACCACTGACTTTTAAACAATGATAGATTTGTATATCTTGGCCGCAAACGTACTTTCATTCGCTATTGGGCACTGAAATTGCATTAAGTTTCCCCACCATTTGCCCGTTAACGATTTGGCGATAGACATCCGGTGTGCGGGCGCTTCAGTTAAAATACATTAATGGCTGGATACAAATTGCCGCAAACTTTTTTGGCCACAACGTTTACAACAGGTGGCCAAAAATCTCGTGTTTGCTGGGACTCCACTCTCCACTGCATAATTCCTTGATCTTCTTTGATTGACGCTCCATTCTATTCTCCCACTTTCACTTTCATAGTACAATGAAATTCCTTTCTTTGGACTTGCTATCCATACAAAATAACTTCCTGACACATTTTAAACTCCTTCAGATGATCTTGTTATAGATAAAATTCACACACATTTGACATGACTATTCAAGGAATGAAAGCTTTTCATTTTTACTTGAAATGAAATAAAAATTTTCTTTCTTCAGGTTAATCCTCTTTCAATAAGTGTCAATCAAGAAACTATTCACATCATTCTGGAATTATGTTAATCCCATCAGAAAGAATCAAGTTGATGGCCAAGAAAAGCCATCAGACTCTAAATAATTAAAAGCAGAGATAATTTGAAACTTTTATTGTGATTTTAACCCATTTACATCATAAGCGTGCATTTCAGGAATTAATTTTTTTTAATGTGTCTCTGAATGTGTCTCCACATTCAGAGTAAAAAATGAATGAAAAATGAGTGAATGAAAATGTGTCTCCACATTTTGAGTTGTTGAGCTTGGAATTTTTTTTTTTTTTTTTTTTTTTTTTTTTTTTTTTTTTTTTTTTTACTACCGCCTTAACAAAAAATAATTTGTAGAATGTTTCCTAACCCATTTGCGTCATTAACGCATACATGCATCCATGTTAGGAATTTGGTTTTTATTAAGAAATTCCAAATCCATAACAGAAATTCTGAAAAATAATTTTTGCTTTATTTAATGACAGACGATTCGTGATTACATAAAGTAAAAATTCTTCTTTCAAAATTTCTAGTATGGATTCGGAATTTCTGAATAAAAAAATTAATTCCTGAAATGCACGCTTATGATGTAAATGGGTTAAAATCACAATAAAAGTTTCAAATTATCTCTGCTTTTAATTATTTAGAGTCTGATGGCTTTTCTTGGCCATCAACTTGATTCTTTCTGATGGGATTAACATAATTCCAGAATGATGTGAATAGTTTCTTGATTGACAATTATTGAAAAAGGATTAACCTGAAGAAAGAAAATTTTTATTTCATTTCAAGTAAAAACTAGTCGTTGGGGGCCACCGTAATACTTACCCATCATGGATATGCATAATGTAAAATATTAAAATAAAAATGTGTAAACTACTTATAAAATGCATTGCAATTCAAATAAAATCGTGGCTTGATGACGTCACAAACTTTAAAGGCTCGATTACTGAATTGCTTGAAAGAGGTTTTTCCTTATAACTCCAAAAATAATAATCCTATTAACTAGCGGTGTATTGCATCTGATTAAGCATCAAATTTCCAATTAAAATATCTCTTTGAAGTGAAATTTGGATGAAATACAGGGTCATGAAAAATCGAAGAGTGTGGAAATAGGATTCCAAATATCTCGGCAACTAATTATCCGATCGACTTCATGCTTTATGTAAAATTTATGTTTTTTTATTGTCTTTTATATTCATTTCTTAAAATAAACAATTTCGAAAATTTTTATATACCTTTTATCAGAACGAATATTTCGAGGGTCCGAATAAAATAGTTCCAGTTAATCGAGGTTAATGAAATGAAATAGGCTTCTTCCCATTATTACATACTAAGTACATACCAAATTGCAAGTCTCTATCTCAATTTTTTCGGGAGATAGAGCGTTTACAGACACACACACACACAGACACACAGACACACAGACGGACGGCAAATTTTTTTTTCTAAAAATATGTTTTTCGGAATCTCCAGTGTCTGAAACGTGTAAATCCGTCAAAATTTTTTTTTCGATTTTCAAAACGATTACAAGACTTACCCTATACTACGTATGATGGGTAAGTAATGAAAAGCTTTCATTACTTGAATAGTCATGTCAAATGTGTGTGAATTTTATCTATAACAAGATCATCTGAAGGAGTTTAAAATGTGTCAGGAAGTTATTTTGTATGGATAGCAAGACCAAAGAAAGGAATTTCATTGTACTATGAAAGTGAAAGTGGGAGAATAGAATGGAGCGTCAATCAAAGAAGATCAAGGAATTATGCAGTGGAGAGTGGAGTGTATCTTCACCATTAAAGGGTCAGTTTGGTTTTTGAGTTCGAGTGAGTTGGACCTCGTCTCATGTTGTTCCTGAGATTGTACAAACATGTCTTGTAAATATTTATCTAAAATTTCGACATCATGTCATCTTTCTACAATTGTTGTTTTGGAATAAAATATTTCCGTTTCTTACGATATGATACGTTTAATTATATATATATGCGACCACGACACGACACCACAAGAGTAAAGTCTACCCAATTTCATCCTGTTTTGAGAAAATTCAGAGATTTTATGAATGCGGTGAGTTTGCTTTAGCACCAAGCATTCATTTTTGCTTCGTATATTTAATCATCTATAAACAATCGAAAAAAATGAAACAGCAATTCAACCTGCGGATTTCTACATTGCAAAAGCCTTAATATTTTATATTGTTTTTGTACGTAAAATTTAATATTACGAATAGAGAACTCATACCATAATTAAAATATTGAAAATTTTCGGTATCTTTATAATTACGCTGATTAATAAGGTTGGTTCATTATTCTTGGAATATTAATATTACGTTGTGTTAATTATAATATAGACTGTAAGAAAGATAGCAAATATATATACATGCTTTGAATTTTGACTAATGAAAAAAATTAATTCTGAGAAGCATAATAGTATGTCTCAAATTATACTAAAAATCTACGTCTTTATTTTACATTTTTAAGGGATCTGGTGAATCCAAAATTAAACGTGGATAAATTTATGGAGATTTTTCCAAAGACACTTTGAACGTGCGAAAAGAGGTCTACTCTTTTAATTAATGTTTTGAATTATTTAAAATTTCACCCAATTTTCAAGAAATTCAAGAATTATTATTTTTTTTTATCTTGTGCTGTAAACTGAATGTAACCCTACAAGTTACATAACTCAGTTCGTAATTAAAATATCTGAAATTTTCCATGTCTGCATGCAGACGCTGTTTAATTAAGTTGATTAATTATTCTTGGAATATTTGTCACATAATGTTAAAGATGCTACGGATTGTAAGGAAAATAATAAATATCTACAGGCATTGAATTTTGAGGGATGGAATAAATTAATTTTGTATAATATAATGAATGATTTCTAATGATTGATTACAATAACAGTTTTTTTAATATTTTTATGAATGATCGTTATACAATGAGCTAACATGAATAAACAGAAAATTTCAGAACAGAATGTGTCATCATTTGCAGATGTATATATACCTGATTTTCAAATAAATAATATTTTTTTGGCAATATATTCATATACGCCATTAAAATTAAACTTTTTAAACACTCGCAGAAATAAAAATGGAACTTGGCTTATGTACTATATCGTAGCAAAAGTCACTTATAAAGAAATAAGCTTAATATTTCATGTAGTAGTGTTTATTGTATGAGAAAATTAGTACTAGAAATTAAGAACGAATAATTACAATATTGGAAAAATTTTGTATCAGTTTGAAGAAGCTGCTTAATTACATTGTTCGCGATTCTTGGGATATTTATTACATTATGCTAATTAAGATATGGATTGTAAGAAAGATAATAAATATCTAAATGAGTTTATTTATGAGGGAGGAAATAAATTAATACTGGGGAGAGAATCGAATGAGAATTGAATTTAAAATTTCTACACTCCTTCACATTTTATAGGAATACAGATAATCTAAAATTTAACAATAAAAAGGGATGGGATAGTTTCCACAGGGGAAATTTAAAATAGCATTTGCAGTTTTTAGTGTGAATGCTAAACAATTTCATCCAGTTTTGAGATAATTCACTGATTTTAACTATTTAGCGAAATTTTATAGCTTTACTTATGCTTCTAAAATGTAATCACCTATAAACAATCTAACGTTAAAGCACTCCAACTTATGAATTACTTCGTTGAAAAAGTAATTTGTGAAAATCCTTAAAATTTTATACAGTGTTGTAACTTTCAGGAATAAACGCAACACCCCCTACTAACTCTGCCACAAATCATTTTATTAAAATGTGCGTGATACCAATATATCAGAAATAACATCTATACTTAAATTTTCTTCAGGAGTTGATCTAGATAGTATATAAGTTGTAATAAATGTAACAATTTCGATGTTAACACATATTTCCGACATCATATTTGGATTTTTCGGAAATTTTATCTTCGAATACCAAACATGAAATCATTCAGCCAAGTAGTTCATGAATTATGTAGGTTTAAAGTTTGAAACTTGTATTAATTTTTAATCGTTTCAAAGCAGATTGCAATGTTGATATCCTTTTTAAGCAAAAAAAATTGTAAAAATCCTTAATTACTAACTCTGCCGCAAATCATCATATGAGGGGGTTAGAATGACAGTGGAGTAAGTCAAAAATTTGAAAAATTGAGATAACCATATTTTCACTGAAAATGTATTAAATTCTGTTCAGTGTGACCACCAAATAAGTCTTAGTTCACTTAGGGAGTCTCTAGAAGCCAAAACAGTTTGGACCACTGAATGCAATAGCAACACAACAAGTTTCTCAAAACCCTTTATTTCTCAAATTAATAAATATTTACTTACTCCCCTGTCATTCTAACCCCTTCATATAAAAATGTTCCTGATACCAATATGTCAGTAATAACATATACTAATTGCATTTCTATACTTAAATTTTGCTGAGGTGTTGATCTACATATAGAAGTTGTAATAAATTGAACAGTTTCGATGTTAAAGTTTGATTCTGACATCATATTTCGATTTTTCGGTAAATTTCCTCTTCGAATACCAAACGGGAAATCATTCAGTCAAGTAGTTTAGAAATTATGTAGGTTTAAAGTTTGGAACCTGCAGTCATTTTTAATTGTTTCAAAGCAGATTGCAATGTTGATAGTTTTTTAAGCATTAAAAAAAATTAAAAAAAACTTAACCTTTCCTATAGTGTTAAAAACGCACGACTCTTACTAAATCTGCCGCAAATCATCATATGATGGGGTTAGAATAACAGTGGAGTAAGTCAAAAATTTGAAAAATCGAGATAACCATATTTTCACTGAACGTGTATTAACTTCTGTTCAGTGTGACAGTCAAATAAGTCATAGTTTACTTAGGGAGTCGCTAGAGGCGAAAACAAGTTGAACCACTTAATGCAACGTCAATACGACAAGTTTCTCAAATCTTTCATTTCTCGAATTACTAAATATTGACTTACTCCACTGTCATTCTAACCCCCTCATATAAAAATGTTCCTGCTATACCAATATGTCAGTAATAACATATTCTAATTGCATTTCTATACTTACATTTTGCTGAGGTGTTGATCTACATATAGAAGTTGTAATAAATTGAACAGTTTCGATGTTAACACTTAATTCTAACATCATATTTTGATTTTTCTTCGGATACCAAACTGGAAATCATTCAGTCAAGTTGTTTAGGAATTATGTAGGTTTAAAGTTTGAAACTTCAAGTCATTTTTAATCGTTTCAAAGCAGATTGCAATGTTGATAGTTTTTTAAGCATAAAAAAAATTGTAAAAAACCTTAACGTTTCATATAGTGTTAAAAATGCACGACTCCCCACTAACTCTGCCGCTAATCATCGCATAATAATCGGTCAAGTACGAGTTTTACTCGAGCACAAAAGGGTCCATGCAATAAATTTATTAATTACTAAATGCAATATTACAAAAAAATCGTTGATAAAACAATATTTAAACTTTGTAAAAAACTTGGAACTATTCTATGGAATATTTTTCAATAATTGCCTTCAATAATCGGATTCAATTTGAATGAAAAACGTTGACTATTTATCGCTATGATTTGCCTTACCTAAAACAAAAGTTTTGTACAAACTTTAAACTTGGTATTGTGCCAATCGCGCTTCGAAAGGAGGTCACAAAGTTACAATGCAGCTTTGGTCCGTGGCGCGTTTTTCTAGATAGGTTTTTAAGTATTATCTAAGCTAATTACCGACAAAGTTTTTCAAAAAGAATTATTATTAATCCTTAGATGATTTCCCGTCGATAGGTTCCTCGAGCGCCTGTCAACTCCCAGCTTCCGCAAAATAAAGTTTGAGTGTAATAGAAAAATGCGATTATATAAAAAACTATGTGACCTAGGATAATTGCTATATTTCTCCTGCAAGGTTTAAGCAAACTTCTACCAATCCTAATTTTTTTCATAATTTTAGTTTCAGTAGATTCGAAAATAGGAAAAAAAAACATATTTGTTCAATACATTTTCGACGATATCTCTTAAAATATAAAACCTAAAATTAAAATAAATGCATTTTTGGGTTCAGTATTACGAGATCTTTCGAACGATACTCCAAACGATAGACAATATTTTTTTTTTCAAGTAACTTAATTGCTTCCCCAAATTTTTCGTAAAAATATTTTTGATTGGCTAATGCAATCTATAAATATGTGTATCCACAGCCTTTGTAACTCTGCCGAGTTTGAACTTTCCAAGCAGGACCGTGCGAAGTCCCCCCCCCCCTCCCCAGTTATTTCTCTTTGTGACAGGCGTCAAAGAAATTGACAAAATGCAGAAACAGAAATAAATTCTATTAATGAAATATTTCCGGTTTTTTTGGAAATTTAAAAGATTTAATTTTAATTCAGAAATTCCAAACACCTAAATAATATAAGACAATTGCACTTATTTCCTAGAGAAATCATGATGTTTTGCGACAGAAAATAAGAGAATTACGAAGAGAGAAACTGAAAATCCCCGGAAAATGATCAACGGTCAAAAAATGAAAAAGAAAAAAAAAACTGTGGTTGGTTGTATAAATTTGGCGACTCCTCTCAATTTCCGCGCCCGGGGCGAAGGCCCACTTAGCCCCCCTCTTCGCACGGCCCTGTTTCCAAGTTCCATAGTTTTCGAGAAAAAACGGCTGTGACAGATGGAAAAACAGATACACGAGTAATCTTATAATGGTTCCCTTTTTACATTTTAAGTACGGAACCTTTAATATGTGCTTTTTACAAATCTATTAGAGACAACGTCTACTAATTATTCCTGCACTTAAATTTTGTTTAGAGACGTTCACATATAGAAATAAATTGTAAAAATCTTTAGAGTTTTCATTGCTGACACATAATTTTTACACGTCATTTGGATTCTTCGGTAATTTTTACCTTCAGATGTTAAGCGGGAAGGTATTTCTTCAAGTAGTTTAAGAATGATGCGGGATTAGTTTGGAATTCCTAATGTTAAATTATTTTTAATCGTTGCAAATCAGATTAAAATGCGTGTTGTTTTTTAAGCATAACTCACAAAAACTACTTGGTGGAATGGGCTACAATTTTGGATTCTTATATTTAAAGCTTCTAGAAATAGGTTTATGTTTTTAAAAAATCGTAAGTTACATTTTATATTTTTTCGGAAATTCATTTCAATGTATAGTGTTTTCGAAAAAGTAATTTAGAAAAAAAATAAGAATTATTACATATGATTTTTTTTATATTTTTTATAGAAATCAATTTCTAGTAGCTTCAAATGTGCGAATGCAAAACAATTATCCACTATGTAGTTTTTGTGTTACGTTTAAAAAACTACCCGCATTGTAATCTGTCTTGCAACATTAAAAACTGAAATTATCATTAGGAGTTCCAAAGTTTAGACCTGCATAATTCTTTAACTACTTGACCAACTGATTTCCTGTTTGGTATACGAATGTGCACGTTCCCGAAAAATCAATATCTGATGACAAAAATACCGGGTGCATCATAAGTTCGTTAAAACTTTAAAAATTCATTAAAAAGGAACAAATTATGCTAAAAAAATGCGGTTTGCAGGAATGGAATTGGAGATTGGAAATTTTTAAAAACAAAAATGGTCGAAGTTCAAAAAATTACCGATAGATGTCCCTGGCATGCATAATATGAAGCAGAAGCATGCAAATTAGGATTATAGCAAAAGACCCATTTATGCGAAGCCTCTGACAAGCTTCAGTATCCCTGCATATGAAACAAGTCCTTTTATCGTCTTCAGTAATTTTGCCTTGTGGAATTTTCGCAATGCGCCAGTTGCTGATTCCCTGTTCATGAAAAAGAGTTTAACCAACAGCATTTGCTCTGGTAACGATAGCATATTGCTCGTACCGAGTGAAGAATCTGTGTGCATTGAGGGGTTTTATTCACTGGCTGATTTGCATAACTCTGCTTCATATAAATTCATGCAACGCCATCTGTCGGCAATTTTTGATCCTTTTTTTAAATTAAAAAAAAAATATAATCTCCCTCTAATCTCATTCCTACAAACGGCAAAAGTTAAGCATCATTTGTTTCTTTTTAATGAATTTTTAAATTTTTAATGAACTTATGACGTACCCGGTATGTGGTAGTAATGAAATTTTTAAAGTGTGTTATAATTTCTATATGTAGACGACCCTTAAGGAAAATTTAGGTATAACATTAATTAATAAACGCTATTACTAATCGGTTGGTGTAAGTCGTATTCATGTAGGTTGATTTGCGGCAGAGGTGCGGTGCATTTTTTCCCCCCAGGAGTGAACATAAAATTTAGCTCTATTGATTAAGAATCTTTACCATAATTAAAATGTCGGAATCTTTCCATATCTGTAAGAAGATGCTATTTAATTAAGTTGATTCATTATTCTTGGAATATTAAATTTTTAGTGTTAATTATACTATGGACTGCAAGAAAGATACTAAATATCTACATGACGTTAAATTTGAGACTTGAAATAAATTAATTTCGTGAACTGTCATGAATTATTTCATATAAAATATTAAAATTTAATTCTTTATTTAATCTGGTACATACCGAATCTAACATGCATAACTTGCTAGAGTTTTTGATATATTCGAAAAAATGACAGTTCTCAGGCTTATGTCTTCGTAGGGACAGTGATTCATGATGATTGTTAATATTTCAAATAATGTAAGCAGAAAATATTGTTTCATAAAAACAGTTCTTATGTCAATTAAATATAGAAAATATATATATTCGTAAGAAAACGCCATTTTATTATTTTAAAAATATTTATAAAGTTACTTTCCTCATGATAGAGCGATGGAATAAATTAATTCTGTGAAATGTTCGAAAGAATTCACTAAAATTCTTTTTTTACTTTTACATTTATAAGTGGACTGGTATATCCAGAATTCAATATTTATAAATTCATATACTTTCTTCTGAAATAAATGTGAAAGGGAAAAATGTTGTCTGACTTTCATTTACGTAATGGAAATTCTAACAAACTGTATCCAGTTTTGAAGAAGTTTAATTATTTTCATAATTTGGGAAATTTCTATAGCAATAAAGAATAGTTTGTGTTTCTGAAATCTTTAAATTCTCGAAAAAATATAAACTTGGATCATGGTTTATTTTTTAGCAAAAGTCAACTATGAAGGGTCATGATATTTGATACATCGTTTATTCGTAAGTGGAATACAGTCCTTAAAAAAAAAAAAAAAAAAAAAACTCATATCGTAATTAAATAGAAAAATTCCATATCAGTATGAAACTGCTTTTTAATTAAGGTGATTCTTTATTATTGGAATATTTATTGTATTATGTTAATTATAAAATGAATTGTAAGGAAGTTAATATCATCTGTTGAATTTTGATTGATGAAATAATATATTGATTGTTTAAAATTACCTTCTTCTTTTTACATTTTTAGAAGAATCTGGTTGATCCAGAATTTGACAAGCATGAATGCGTAGAGTTGTTCTTAAAATCACAGAAATGAAGCAGCAACCGATCTTGTAAAATATTGTAACAAAAGTCACTTTTGTAAAGAATCTTGATGTTTCATATATTGTTTTATGTTAACAGAATTTAGATCTAGAAACAAAAAATTCACATAATAATTAAAAAACTAGAAAATTTCCATATCTGTATGAAGACACTGGTTAATTAAGTCGATTCATTATTCATGGAAGTTTTGTTAATTATAATATGGATTATAAGACAGATATTGATTATATACATACATAGAATTTTGAGCGATGACTTAAAATAATTCTGCGAAGTTCAATGAATGATTCAAAATGTTTAATCAAAGTTATCTTCTACCTTTTATATTTTTCAAGGAATTTGGTGCATCCAAAAATTAACATACATATATTTGTTTTCTTAAAATCACTCTAAAATACGTATTATCTGCGTTTATTTATTTTACTGTGAACTAGGCAAAGTCTCATCCAGTTTTCAAACAATTCCGTAATTTTCATAATTAAACATGGAAACTTTTCTAGCAATAGGTATTAATTTGATTTTCTAAAATTTAATCATCTTTAAATACTCAAAAATACAAAATCTTGATCATGGTCTACTTATTATCAAAACTTAAAAGTATCTTAATGTTTAATATAGTATTGTTGTAAGCAGATTTTGTCCTAAAATAAAGAACTCATATCGTAACTAAAGCAGCGAAAAAATTCCATATTTGTATGAAGACGCTGTTTAATAAAGATGATTTATTAGTCTTGAAATATTTATTTCATTATGTTGATTATGATATGGATTTTAAAATATATATATTCAATATCTACATTCCATAAACTTTTACGGATAAAATTAATTAATATTCAGTATCAAAAATAATTCCAATTGATTATTTAAATGTGCCTTCATTTAAATATACCTTAAATATTTAAATATGCCTTTTTTAAAATGAATCTGGTACATCCAAGAATTTAACTTGCATAAATGTGTGGAATATTTCTTTATTGTGTCAAAAATCAATATAATAAGATTATAATGTGATAACAATATGATAATAAATATTATCATGCATTGCACTTTTAATGATGGGCTATCTTTATCTTGAAATGTATAAAGAAGAATTGCAAAAGCTTGATTAAAATTAACTTTCGTCCCTTTATCTTTTTAAATGTTCTGCTGTATCCAGAATTAAACGTGCATAAATTTGAAAAGTTCATCTTAAAATCAGTGTAAAAGTTAAAACAAGAACGAAAAATCATGCGTCAAGCATAGATTATGTAACACTTTCCAACGCTTCCAAAATAATTTTACGAATCATACTCTTCAATAAGCTAAAAGATAACATCTAAGTAATCCAAATACTTTTATTCAGCCCTGTATAGGATCTATAGATTTGTATATATACTACATAGGATGCTAAATTTTAGTTCAGTTAGGAAACACGTAGCACAGTTTAAAATTCTCCGTCTGGAGTTAAATAATACGGAAATGTTTTCCCGAACTTTTGTGCTTCCCTGTATAGGATCTACAGAATTTATACACACCACGTAATAGACAAAAAGCGATTTAAAATTAAAATCGCGTTTAGTAACTTAAAACGCACTTCCAGGAATTATTGTTAACATACAGTAGAGAATTCTTTTGTGTGTCCCTGTAAATGAACGATGACTGCTATACACACAATATTCTGTAGTAAGTCTCTTGTAATGAACCTTATATAAATTTCAATGCGTTTAAAATAGGGAAACATTGTTTAAATAAAGCGCAGACGATTTTTCTCCATAGACGTAATGTAACGGAATTCTTTTGACTGTCCCTGTAAAGTAAGTATAAGTGCTATGCACACCCTATTCCATATTAAGCTTCTTCTAATGCACCTTAGTGATATATATAAATTTCAATGCGTTTAAAATAGTGAAACATTATTTAAATAAACCGCAAATGATTTTTCCCCATAGACCGCAATGTAACGGAATTCTTTTGAGTGTCCCTGTAAAAAAACTATAAGTGCTACATACTTCCGTTGAAATAGGGAACATGCTATAGATAATGATTATAACATATAAAAATTGCAGGGCAATCCGAGCATATTTACGGGAGTTAAGGCACGGACAGACGGCAGACGGCAGACGGCCAGACGGCAGACGGCCAGACGGCAGACGGCCAGACGGCCAGACAAACCGAAGTCATAAACACTTTTCAACTAGGTTGGAAAGTGTTAAAAAAATAATTTAGTCGTTACTTTGTATCTATTCTGAGCAATATTATTCAGTTTTGTGAAATTCGTTGATTTTCATTTAAGAGACAGCTATAAACTTTTTTTTCATTAAAAGTTGCGAAATTAAAATTTTATTAGTAGTAAAAAAGTGATTTATGTAAATCTGTGTGCAAAATTTCACATTTATAATATATTTTTAATAAATTAAACTTCCTTAATTCTTTTATATTTTTAAAGAGAGCTTGTGCATTTAAAAATTAGCAGACAACATTTGTGATTTTTGTTTATTCACCCAAAGAAATTTAAAATGTTGTCTGGGTTTTGTAAATTCAGTTTTTTTTTTTATACAGTAATAGTATATATAAACTTTTTTTTAACACACAATGGTCAAATAATGTAATAAAATCACTTGTTAATTTTAAATTAAAGTTTAATTACTGCTTAAAGTGATAAAAACATAACACAAAAGACTTAAAAATACATTTTAATATATAGATGACATATGTTTCATGCGCCTAACGGCGACTTTTTCAAGATCAAAATGATAAATAAACTGTTTTCGAAAATTTTTTGAAAATGACAAACACAAATCAATAAAAGCAATTGCTTACATTAGATCATGTGATCTCGTGATTTGTTTTTATCATTTTCAAAAACTTCGCGAGAATAGTTTATTAATCATTCTGATCTTGAAGAAGTCGCCGTTAGAGTGCATGAAACATATGCCATCGATATATTAAAAGGTATTTTTAAACCTTTTATGTTATGTTTTTATCATTTTAAGCAGGAATTACACTTTAATTAAAAAAAATATCAATTAATAAAATTATTTTATTCTGTGTTTTATACAAAAAATTGATTTTACAAGTATTCATAAAAGTGTGTCCCAAATTAAGATTCAGAGTATATTTTTAATAAATATTAAATGATCATTTCCGAATTTCCCTTCTAAATAAGTTTTGTTGCTTATGGCACTCTTAAACCGAATTTTTTCAAAATACTGTTTTTATAGCCTTTATCTGATTTCAAAGTACAATGATTTTGAGAAATATTAACTCGCCATTACAACGCTGTTTAAATTATTATAAATGTTAGGTTACAGTTTATGATACATTGAAAATAATTTTCTAATTCCGGTTTCTTAATATATAGATATTTCTTTATAATTTTAAATGAATTTTTTTGATAATCATGTTTTGTATTTTATCAGATTTCAGTGTTTTAAGATTCTGAGAAATATTCAATTATATCAAACTTGTTAAACTTAAGATTTTTTCTCGCATATATTCTTCGGTTTTAATTTTTAACAAATTGTTTTACCCGTCATAACAAACTTTAAAATGAAAACATTTATATAATATGGGAATTTTTTTAAAAAAGCGAAAAATAACTATAATAATAAAACATTGTCCTCTTAGGACATTAACATATATAATAAAAACTATTAAGAAAATTTGAATTTTAAATAAAGTTGAAAATTAGAAGCGATTTATTTTTTTAAATGCATGTAAAACATATTAAAGACCTATAAGAACTACTATAAGATTGAATGTTAAGTCGAATATACTATTTTTATAATTAATGAAAATATATAAATGCTATATAATATTTTTTTTAAAAATGTATTGTTCTTGTAAAGTCTGTAATAAAATTTTCCTCTTTATTTAGGTATTAGGTACGTTTTTACCCTTAAAAAAATTCGAATTTCTCTAGTTCAACTTTTGTGCTAAGTTTCACACTTTGTTGTATTACATATGTATGATGGAATATTATTTAGGTTCTTATACATTATTTACCATGGAGCTTCAAAAGCATAAGTTTTAACTTCAAAGTTATGCAATATCATTTCTTTCAATGGCTTAAAAAAAGAAAGTTATTTCCATCTTTTGAAAAATATCGACAAGGGCACTATGCCAGTGATATATGGTGTTAGTATAAGATAAATAGCTCCGGGGAGAGATATACCACACAAAAATTTCTGGGCACGTTCAGCTCTTCTCACGTATTGGAAACAATCCCCCTCATGGGCGTCTTCATGTCATTTCAGCTACTATAGCTCGGCTATTTCAAAGAGAATACGTGAATGATCGGATAGAGTGGTACTGCAATGGGAAATAATATATGTTAAGATAAAGGTTGTAGGATTGTTTATAAATAAAATATGAAAAATCAATAAAAGTTGTGACCGATTTTCGTTAGGTGGAGAAAATACTGTACAGTGAAAATATTGTACAGTTTTTCCCCAGCTTAATGCAAATTTCAGTTAGTGCGGTCAGGGCTTCATTATCCAAAAGGCACATGAATCACATGCTTCCCCTCTAAAATATAAAAAGGGCCCCAAAATGACTGTGAAGAGGGCCATCTAATTCCAATTTTCATTTTTTACATTATATTTTTTATTTTTATATTTATTTATTTTTTAATTTATTATTTATTTATTTATTTATTTTTGAAAAGAAAGTCCTTAATCAAAATGGAAATCCACGCACTACGTCATGAAATTTTTTAAAAGGAAAATATGAATGTCATCAATAGGATGTTAATTAATCATATAAAATCCTGATGTGCCTGTTAGAAACCACCCGGGAAATTGAGCATACAGCTACGTATCTGAATATTTCTGAACTATATACAGGGAACATAAAAGAGCTGTTTAATGAAATATATGTGACCTTGGCTAAGATGCTTCCGGGAATAATATTAGCATTATTGGTGAGATTTCATGAATGAAGAATTAAGAAAACTTTTGCCAAATGAAAGGAGGGCCCCAAAATGATACCGTGCTTCCCTAGAAGTAGATTCAGGGGTTAATGGGGCCCTGAGTGTGGTATTTTTTTTTAGATGTTCACTCGATTAATGCGGGGAGAATTTCAATTAGTGCGTACAGCACAAAATGGTTGATCATTTTCTTCCCGGCAAGAAGATATCGAATTTTCGAATATTAAATATTTATTTAAATTTGAATAAGATGCTGAAATAAAGAATTTTAAGAAGTTTTTCAAAAACTAGAATTCCTTAGGCAGTATTTCATAGATACAGACCAAAAAAACAGTACAAGTATGCAAGCGTACCGAAGTTTTGAAAATAAAAGTTTGTCTTGCCACAAGATGTATTCCAAAATGAAGAAAAAATTGTGCAATTGGTAAATAATAAGTTTTTGCTAAAATAAGTTAAAATGTAGGTAAATTTGAAGTAATCAAATTGTATTTGCAATAAGTTTTAAATAAAATTATATAATTTTTTAACAATTAACCTAATGGTACGTAAGCTAAGATTTTAAAAACAAAAACCTAAAGAATTGTAGTAATGCAGAACTACAATTGACCTTTTAATCTTTCTTGATTATTACTTATTAAATTATCGCACACGTTTATTTTAATGGGCGTTCCTGAAAATTATATCATTTTTTTTTAAATTTTTCAAATTAAGCTTCAATATGTAATTTTTAAACAATTATACCATTAGAAACAATATTGTATATATTGTCTGTACCATTGTCTGTTAATGTGTATTGGGTTTTTAGGGATGTTGGCTGTGGATCTATAACAATTTTTAAAATTCAAAGTACATTTCGATTAGTGCGGTAACACCGTGGGATTATTTAAGAGAACTAATCGAGGGAAAGCTGTATTTCTTCCAGTGGTTAGACCTGGAGCATAGGCCGAATCTTACAATATATAACATGCCAATTTACATGAAGAAATATACTTGATTTAGTGCAAGAAATACTTAAGGCATAATGTAAAAAAATAGATGCTCAATTCAATGAATGCCACATAAAAAAAATAATTAAAAAGAAACTACGAAAATTGTCTAATTTATCAATTTATCTTACAGCAATCTTTAGTGAAATTACTGAGAGTTCTTCCAGGGATAATGTTTAATATTTAGAATATAATTTATATGGAAAGTACAATGACGATAATACACGAAATAATTAAAAGATAATGAAAAAGTGAACTACTCAAAACTGTAATAGATGACACATAAATATTTCGAAAGTGCAAAATTCTGCACTTTCGCAGAGTAAGATATTCTCTTTGGCGATATTACTTATCTTTTACAAGAATTGTTGCAATTTGATGTGATATATTTTTTCGGTGGCCAATGGTGATGTAGATGACTTTCTCTTATCATTGCTTAACCCTCTCGATCACCTAGATTTTATACGATGATCATAATTTAAATCATGATAACAGTGATATGAAAACGTCTTTCGACTAATTTTTACTTTAAGTTACATGTCTGAAATATTTAGATTTCACGCGTGGCTTCAAATATTGTGTTTACTCTTTTTTATAACAAACAACAGTACAAGATTTAAAAGTTAATAGTCTATGTATTCATTGAAGAAATGAATACAAAACAAAACTTTTTGTTTTTCCCAATAATATATTTTTAAATGACGTGATTAGATTTTTTTCTCATTTTAAGACATATTCGCATAGCAATGTACTATTAAAAATATGCGTTATAAAATGTTGTAAAACAAGGTGGTACATATGATTTAGAGCACTTGTGGTTGCAACAAGAAGTCTAATTAAAATTTTAAAAATAATTTTTATTAAATTTTCAAAAAAATTACTTTTATTTTACGATTTTCAATATATAATATAAGCATATAAACGTGCAGTGATATTATTGCTGCTTTAAGTTTGGTACGCTCCAACCACTATTTCAAAGTAATAATCTTTGACTTGTTTAATGGCAGAAATTTTGCGATCATATTAGGCAAATATTATTTTTCGGAAATAGTGGTAGGTATGTATGAAATTTGGAACATATATCACATAACTGCACTTGAACTACACTGAAAACGATAAATGAAAAGAAACAGGAATCAGCTAAATATTCTTCATCACCACAAACAGACAAAACGTAACAGTGACAGGATGGTAGAATAAATCTACTGTTCACGTGACCTTAACATTTCTTGGAACAATTCCTGTTCAATTTGTAAATTGTTGGAGAGAAGTGTCTTCAGCATTCCGTGACCTGCAACAACAGATACACAACAAATAGTGTTGTAATGTATTTAATATTTTATTACGCTGCTTCATAGATGCCATCATTTCCGTATTCTTCTTGCGTCTGACCCAAACTAAACATAGTTTGAACCAGAAAATGTAATTAAGGAAATGTGTCTTGGAGGTACCATGTGGTACTTATTAGATTGTATTTTCTAAATGTAATTTTTGGTTTAAAATATGTTTGAATTAATTAGAATACGTAAGAAAATCGAAATGTTGGACATAAGCTAAAGTACAAAAGATGATATATATATAAATTTTATTTTTTCACCGTACCCTTAATGTTTCTTTCGTTATTTGTTCGGTATTATAAAAATGGAGTGCGAACATTCAATTTGTGGATTTAATACATTTTAAATCATCCATTGCGGCTACAATTATTTATCAAAGTAATTCCAACTTGAGAAAAGATGGTAGTGAGTGAATTCAGACAAAAATGAAGGTGAATGCATTGCTAAAATCCAATTATCAAGTTAGCATGGGAAAACTAGATATAAAGGTTGATGATTCAAAGAAGCACTACCTGGTGACTAACCTCAAGCTTTTTATTCAAGATAGCTATATTTTTAAGCATTTTTTATTGATATTTGATATAATTGATTGATTTTACATTTGAATGACTTTATAAGTTTTCTCCATCTGGTAACAACAATGTCCAAAATATTATTTAAAATAATTTAAAATATTAAAATAAATATAAAGTTTATCATGGAAAATCTCTGTCGATTTGTTTTTAATTTATTTAAATGTACACACAATTGCAACTCTTAAGTCAAACAAACCTCATTTGAAGATCGTAGAATTTCACTTAATAAGATCATGCTGAACAAATAATTCTTATTACACACACTCTAGAACATCACTTTATGTACATCAATACACATAAGTATTTTTTCTTTTATTTCTTCCCAATTAGTGAGTGAGAAGTTTATTATTTTATACGGGAATGTATTTAAATGTATTTTGTATTTAAATGTACATACATTTGCAACCCTTAAGTCAAACAAACCTCATTTGAAGATCATAGAATTTCACTTAATAGGATCATGCTGAACAAATAATTTTTATTACACACACTCTAGATAATCACTTTAAGTACATCAATACACATAATTATTTTTTTCTTTTATTTTTTCCCAATTAGTGAGTGAGAGGTTTATTATTTTTGTACGGGATTCCGTTCGCATTTGAGCAGTTAGTTTTTGCTTTATATGCTAAATATTTCATGTAATTTTGTTCTATTATTTCGTGCAAATTGACTTTTTTATGTTCCAGAATTTTTCTTTATAAATGTTATGAATGATTTTACATATTAGTTCTGGAAAAAATAACGGAATAAACAAAAAAAGTTGCTAGACAAACATTTTACGTATTTTAAACTGCCTAACTTTTTAAATGAGCCTATATCTATAAAATCGAGAAATACACGGGCCATTATCCTTACAGGGAATAGTTACACAGAATTAAATATTTGCTTGATCATTTATTTTTCCAGAATACAAATTTAAAAAAAAAATAATGTAAAACGATTCTGCGAAAAACGTAGATTCATTAGCTTTGTATTACCCTTTTTTCCAATGTATAAGGAAGGACATGTTATTTGTCTAGATGTCTAGAATTTCGAGTTAGACTTCCTTCTATTATTTCACTATTTAATTCTAATTTTATTATTTCTAATTTTCTTCAGGTTACGTTTTATTTTTAATTAATTATTTTTTTTAGCAGCAATAATATAAGTTGTATCAATCGTATCAATCAGAAACTATTAAAGTAGATATTACTTACAATAAAATAACTTTGAAAACCATGACGCCATTATATTTTAAAGAATTTTCCAGTTACGTTAAACTCAACTATACAAATTCACACAAACGTAAAATTTTCCTTTGTTAAAAAAAATACCCATTATCCTCAGGTATGTTTCGAACATAATACATAGCACTCTAATAAGTAGTCTATTTAATTTTATTTGATGATATTAGCCAGATATTATGTAATAATATTGCGATGTTTTTAATGATTTTAATTGTTAACATTCTTCAATTAAGACAATTTTATTTTTCAAATCGATTATTCAAAAGATTTCACAGCTTATTTTCTTTAGAACAACACACAATTCTAAAATATTAATTTTTCAAAACAAAATAAGAAATAATTACTACAGTATTTCCACTTATTTTCCACTTTCTGCAATTTTAAATATAATTTACACCTTTTCAAAACTTATACGAACTTTAACCTATATATTTGCTTTCTTTTACAAGTGCAATTTATTGCTTATTTTATTTCTTTGCGAAATTCGTCATATTAATCAATTTAATTATTTAATGATACGAGTTTTTAATGCTTTTAATTACTAGCGTATCTTCTATCTGAGACATTTTTTTTTAAATCACGAGATTGAAAAGTAAAACTTCTAGATCGCACAAAACTAAATTATCAATTAAAAATGGGATAGGAAAAAAAAAAAAACAAGCTTTTTCTTTTTTCCTTTCTGTTTTTATATTCGTCTAACTATTTCATTTTAAAATAATTTACACCCTTTATAAACTTTAGAATCTGCAAACCTTTCTACATATTTGAGTCGCTTAAATTTAATTCTTTTTTTTTATTATTCGCTATATCAATCGTATCAATCAGCAACTACTAAAGTAGCTATTACTCGCATTCACTCAGCATAGAAAAGAATGAAACTATTTATTTTTCAATGAATTCACCGGTTACGTTAAGCTCAACTATACAATTTGACACTCACGAAAAATTTTCCTTTGTTAAATATATATATATATATATATATCCATTATTTTCAGGTATGTTTTAACGATACATCGCACCCTAATAAATCTTCCAGTACCACAAAAGAAACGGATGTAAATAACGTTATCACGATTTTTGCTTACGGTAGTTATTTTATGATGTGAAAATTGCTCAGCATAGGAGATATCGTGACGGCTTCATAAACAGCCTAATTTTATGAGACCAGCGGGATAAATGTAAAAGAGTTATAAATTATTCTTTTGAATAAGCTTGTGATAAATAGTTTCTGTGGTATTTGGATCATTGTCAGTATAATTTATGACCATTTTATGGAAATTCGAAATTCCTCAAATTTAAGAAGTAATCATAATTTAAGGAAATATATGTTCTTGTTTATCATTTGGTTTCAGCTTGTTTTGAAAGATAAATGCACGATATCTATGTGTTGAGAAAGTAGGAAAAATATTGTCAAATACAATGTATTCAGTTTTATGAATTCGCGTGAAAAATAAAGTTTTTTAAAATGAGTTTTGCTGAGTTATCAAAACTATATATTTAAAGGCTGCAATCAGCGAAATAATTAAAAAATATATATTGTAACTAACGTTTTACTCGCCACTCACCAAAACAAATCATTGGCTATATAATTTATGACTATTTTATGGAAATTCAAAATTCTTTAAATTTTAAAAGTAATGATGTCTTGGGGTGAAAATATTTCCCGGTTTGTCATATTTTATCAACTTGTTTTGAAAGATAAAACATGATTTTGTGTGTTGAGCAAGCAGAAGAAAAAGTGTAAAATCGGATGTAATCAACTTTAAAAAAAATAAGAAGTATATTTAAAATGAATGATAATGTGTGCTGAATAATCAAATTTGTATTTATAGCCATAGTCAGCCAAATAATAAAAGTAACTGAATTTGCTTTGTTGCTAATGTTTGCATTATTATTCGCCAAAGCAATTCCGGCAATGTCTCCGTGATGTATGTTCAAATTTATCAGGAATATTTAGATTTTTCTACAAGATATTGATATCTATTTGCTGAGAAAATTGGATAAAAAGAATGAAATGCAACATATTCAGCCGTATAAATGTATGTTAAAATAAGGAAAATATTTAGTCAGAATGATTAAGTTTTGCTGATGAATCTTAACAGCGTTTAAAAGCTGCAATCAGCCAAAAAAAGCTCATGTTTACAGTATTATTCACCAAAGCAATTCCCACAAAGTCTTATATGTGTTAAATGTGATATATATTCAAATTTATCACGAAGTTTCAGGTTGTTTTGCAAGTTAAATCTATGATATATATTTGTTCAGAAAGTAGGGGGAAATAGAGTGAAATACAACGTACTCAGAATGCATGTTAAAAAAAAGATATTTAGATACAGTGACTAAGTTTTGATAATTAATTTAAACTGCATTTAAAAGCTGCAATCAGCCAAATAATGAAAGTAACTAAAATCACTTTGTAGCTGTATGTTTACATTAATAATAATGTTATAATAATGTTTACATTATTATTCACCAAAGCAATTCCGACAACGACTTTGTGATATATACTCAACTTTATCATGCAGTTTGTGCTTGCATGGTATTTATTTGTTGCGAAAGTAGGAGAAAAAACGTAAAATTCAGCACATTTAGATTTATAAATGCATGTTAACAAATGAAAGAAATTTAGAATCAATGATTAAGTTTTGCTGATTAGTCTAAACTATGTTTAAAGCTACTATCAGCCGAAAACTAAAATTATCGTATTTTTCGTTTTGTAGGACGCTCTTTTTTGCTCAGAGATGCACTTCAAAAATGGAGTGCGTCTTTTACAATGAAGGTCCAGATTTTATTAAACGGAAGAAATTGAAGATTTATCACAGAGTTCATGAACAGGTGAAGAAGGGGGCTGTGAAATTGCTTACAGTTTTACAACTGTGCGAGTGGATTAAGACACCTTTTCTTACCCTTTCAGAGCCAAAGTAATTCTGTTGCTAAAATGTTGAATCGATTGAGAGCAACCATAATTTATGGGTGATTTTATTTGGAAATAAATAAAGGTTTTTTCTTCATGTCCTATATAAAAACAAAAATTTTCAAAAAAGTTCTGGTGCAACATTGGCTGTTGGGGATTTATTTTAAGTGGTCTCCCCTTGAAACCACCACACTTGAAAATGTTAAATTGAAAGCATAGACTATCATTAAATTTAGAATAAACTAGAATAAACCAGAATAAATTAAGAATAAACTATCATTTTCTTAAGAGTGGCATCTGTAATGCTTTGATGGAAATGAGGGTATCTTTTTTTTGTATGAAGACGACAATGATGATAATGAAGAAGAAGGGGGAATAAAGACAAAGACAATGAAGAAAACATCAGTGGGAACAAAATTCATATGACAGTTACATGGAAATTGCAGGTTTCTAAAATATCAGTGTACTGTACAAAAAAAAAAAAAAAAAAAAAAAAAAAAAAAAAACTACTGTAGTATTTTAGGATAAAATACTACTTATTTTTATTTTTAAACTAGGTATTGTCATTGTTTAATTTTCATGTTTTTTCTTAAAATAGAACCTGTTAAATTTTGGGTTTCGACTTATACAAAAAAAACGATAATTCAATTTAGTTTATAGTTAACATTTATCATAACTTACTACTCACTAAAGCAATTCCAAGCAAAATATACGCGATCTATGTTCGGACATACAATTTCGTTTCAACTTGTTCAGCAAGATAAAAGTATGATATCTATGAGTTGAGAAAGTAGGAAAAAACGTGCAAAGTGCAGAACATTCAGTTTTAAAATTTTTAGTTAAACGTAATCTTGGGAAACAATTAAAATGAATGATAAAAATTTTGGAATAATCTAAACTAAGTTAAAGAGCTGCAAGAAGCCAAACAATAAAAATCACTCAATTTATTAAGAAGATAAAGATTATTACAATTTGCCTCCTTCCCTTTCCCCCACCCTCAGAAAAAAAAAAAAAAAAAAAAAAAAAAAAAACTACCGAACAAATGTTTGCAATAACATCACAAGAATTTCTTCCTTTCCGGTTGAAAAAAAATAATAATATACAGAATAGCTGAAAAACAAAAATAAAGTATTTATTTTAAAATATTTAACATTTAATAAATTAAATGCATATTTCATCTACTTACAATTAAACGACAGAATTGTTTTTTCTTTTAATTACCGAATAAATGTGGTGTCATGTATGAAAAGAGCACCTCTATCATGGAAAAATATAATTTGTATAGCGATTGTTGTGTTATGGAGAAAAATATCTTACTGATTTAAGATTGTGTGTACTACCATCAGAAATGAAATACTCAAAAGTACCGCTTATTGCATCAACTTATTTGATTTAAAAGGTTTTAGTTGAATCAGAATTATGAGAGATTTCTAAATACTGCCTAATACTTGTTGAAAAAAAGAGTTGCTATATTTATTGTACGTATTGAAAACAGTTGTACACTGTTAAAAATTTGCAGCAAACTGTCCAGTCATTTGACCGTTTTTGTAGAAAACGGTTACACAACCATAATCTAACTATATTATGACCATAAAAGGAGCAATAATACGGTTAATATATAGTTAAATTACGATTATATACCCGTTTTCTACAAAAACGGTCAAATGACCGGACAGTTTGATGTAAATTTTTAACAGTGTATGTAAGTAAGTATGTATGCATGTAATAAAATGTATGTAAGTACGTAATACGTATCTAAGTATGTAAGATTTATGTAAACATGTAACATGTATGTATGTATGCAAGCATATAAATAAAGGAAGAATGCATGTGAGTAGGGAGATAATGCATTTAAAATTCAACATGAAAATAACTTTAAATATATATTTATTTATTTATATATAAAATATTTTTGAAGCTAATAGGTGAAATCACGGAGTTCCAGTAGGGAAATTATTTTTATTTCTATATCATTAATAAGCAAAAAATAACAAACATTCCAGGGGGAGGGGGCTGCGTGATGGTGAATGTCTAACACGGGCAAAATCACTAATTATGATATTTATAGCATTTTTAAATATGCAATTTTTGTTTTGTAATACTGGAATGTTATCTAATTTTTTATGATACTTTTTTAAAAATTTAAATTACCTAAAATTTGAAGATAAAAAATATATAATGCAAATGAAATAATTTAAAATATTTTTTTCAGTGATAATATTCTTTTATTTCTAATATATACATACAGCAAGCGAAATTTGTATTTCTATCCATATTCATAAGCTAGAAACTGCATAACAAATTGATAAATATGCGTTTGCTAAACATGTTGCGTTCAATATTAATGCCTCTCCAAGTACCAGAAAATGAAAAGTTTCTCATTTACGCTCAGAGTTTGTCCTCTTGTGGTAACATAGTTCGCAAGTAATTAGAGCTAATTAAGTAAATTTTGTATGATGTACTAATTTTACTTAACTAATGCTTAATGAAGACAATGAGAGAAGTCGTAATTTGTACTTGGTAATCAATAGAAGAGTTTTAGCGAGAAGTTATTCGCAAAAACAGGAATTAATGTTTTATGATGACAAAAATGAAACCAAATGAAAAGGGAATCAAGAACGAACATTGTTATATTTAAAATATAAGTATTTCAGTTTAATATAAAATAAATTTAATCATTTTTGATTAGTATATGTTTATTTATTTTGTTTATTTCAATAGTATTAACTGGGAAATGCTCAAAACTTTAAATATAAAAAAATCAAAAACACAATTACATCTGGATAATAATAAACATCTGGATAATAATCTGGATAATAATAAACTATTAAATAAAATAAATAAACACAGACATTTAATTATAAAAGACACTAAAACATTAAAATACATATTAATATAAACGTTTCGAGTACTTTTCGTACACCTTATTAGTATACATACACTATTACAAAACACAAGAGAACCAAAACAATAAAAACAGTTGAAACTACAATTTAATTAGGACGTCATACTTAGCCGGGACCTGGGTGCTTCATTAATTGGAGATTCATCTAGAACAGACATACAACCCTCTAGGAAAACACGGATATTGCTTAAGCAACAGTTAGACTTAGCAACTTGCGCATTATCAAAGTCAGGGACATGGTCGTGTTCAAGTGCACGTGCAACCAGTCTTGAGTTCAAAGTACCTTTATTAAAAGATTTTTAATGTTTTTAGTGTATTTTATCATTAAATGTGTGTAGTTATATATTTTATTTAATAGTTAAAAAAATAAGTTCAACAAGAAGTTTAATCAATATTTCAGTTTGTGTTTTCCATGTACATAAAACAAGAAGAAACTGCTACATAACTGCGCGGTGTCCATAAATTATTGTAGGGATTTAATTAGCTACTAATGTTTGATGTAAGAACATGCTCGTAAATATTATTACATATTCGTATAAGTACGGCTTGAAAAGTTTTTTTTTTTTTTTTTTTTTTTTTTTTTTTTTTTTTTTTTAAATAAGACAAACAATGATGCATATATGTAAAGTTGCAAATCAAAACGATGTTAATCAAATAAAATAACTAATATCAATATTTTATCTATTTTATCAAAAAAGTTATTAATGAATTATGTATACATATATATATACAGTGTAACCTCTGAATAACGGTTACCCGTGGGACCGGTGAAAAGTGACCGCTTTTCAGAGGTGGGTGTTATTCAGAGGTTTCATTAAAAAAAATCAGAATACATAAAATTAAATAGAAATACACAGTCATTTTAATTAATCCTTATTGTTTTAATACATTAAAAAAATCAGTGATTTGCAGTTGCTTTGTTTTTTTGCTGCAAATATCTTTCTCCAAAGAAATAACAATATGAGTTATTTTGCTATACAACTCATCATCATTATTAATTAATGAAAAGATTTGGAATTTCACGAAGGTTCGTCAAAACTTCGGCGTATGTGTTAATAGTACTAGAAATTTTGGAATTTTCGTTTAGAATTCATCGTAATTTTCCACTCGTAATCAAATAATGAATTTTAATACGATAGTTGGTAACAACCTCAAAGGTAAGATCGTATTATTAGAAGGTCTATGGTAACAACGCACGAAGAATCACGAACAAGTAAGAAGTGTACTCTCAAGTTATACGAAGGAGCCCCAATAAGACAGACGGCAGAAAAGTTGAACAAAAGAATGATCAATCTTTGACATTTTTGTTCGGAAGTTTCCAGAAAACTGAAATTTCTAAAGACGCTCAATGTTTACAAAAATCATCTATCCGTTTTTCCCAAACGGAAATGCTTTTTCATTCCCCAATGAAACTTTCATGACAATTTCTATGGACAAAATGAGAATTTCAAGACCCCACATCAAAGAAAAAAAGTATTAAAAAAAACTGGGTGGTCACATTGTTCGTTTAACAGATAATTTGTTGTTGGTCCTTCTGTCCTCGCTCTCTCTTGAGTCTTGGAAATTTATGACATCTTGAGGCAGAAGTGATTATCAAAAAGATTAAGAGATTAGTTTTTGGAAAAGGATTAAATTTTTAAGAGATTAAGTGACTTTTTGTTGACATATCAAGTAACTTTTGTTTGATCTGCTTCACATTTCGATTTGCAAATAAATATGAAATTGTACCAGGAGCTGATATTTTTTTCTCGTGACTTTTGAGCGGCCGTTGTTCAGAATTCCTTATTTAGAGGTTCGTACTAATGTTAAAGCTATGGAACCTGTTTGGTTCCATCAATATGTGGCCGGTATTCGGAGGTTGTCGTTGTTTAGAGGTGACCGTTCAAGGAGGTTTCACTGTATATATAAATCCCACTTTATGCTCATAATAAATCAATAACTTTTTAATAAATATGATAAAATTTTAACATTAATAGTTATTTGATTATTAACGTTTTGGGTTGCAACTTTACAGATATTTAACATCTTTTAAGTTCTTAAAAAACTTTTTGAGTGGTTCGTTACGAATATGCAATAATATTTTTCATCATGTATTTAAATCAAAAGTTTTGAGGTAAGGAATCCTTACAATAAATTGTGGATACACACTCTGTAGTCTTTGAATTAAATGGAAGCTTGAAATAAGCTTCAAATAATTAAAAAGATTCAAAAAATAATTTTTATAGCTTTGTAGTATGTTCTGAAATGTATTAATTCCCTTTATGCTAGTTTTTGTAATTTTCTATCGTTAATATTTTGAAATTTACTTCGATTTTATTAAACATCTTTTGCCAATGTATATTATAAAGCAAACACTTGTCTGTATGTAACACTGACGCCATGATGACAAAGACCTGAATAATAAATTTCGATTTTTTGCAAATTTATTAACTTCTAAACATCATAAAATTTAATTATTTACCGTCGAATAGGGAAAGTGCAATTTGTTTGAAAACTGTATTTCAATTTACTAACATTTTGTTGGTTATAAAGTATTTTCAAGTATATATATATTTTAAATCTATCTCTATCACGGGATGCCCTCATACAGAAGATTGACTCGTTTGATATATAAAAAAAAATATGAATAGTTATTTGTTTCGGGCATTACATAACACATTAAATTTCATCAATAAGTAAATAATAGAATAACACGAATAAACCACAAACTTAACAGCTATGCAATCGAACTATGAGCTTAAACACTGAAATAATCGGAATCAAAAAGCTTTCTTTAAATAATGAAATATTTGGCGATTGTTTTGGCTATTATCTGCTGGCATGCGACTAATACGAAAGTAAAATACAAAAGTTTTAATAAATTTCAAAACTTTGTTTAAATACATAATTTTTATTTTTATCGGAAACTTTTTTAAATTTGATATTTAAAAAATTATTTATGAAAACAAGGTTTCTTTAGCTGCCAATGATTTTCGAAAACGTTTCCGAGGTGTTTTTATAATGTATTAATCAGTTTTCTCAAACCGGAATATCGATTTTTAGGATGTTATCAATTCGCAAATAAACATTCTCAGTTATGTAAATGAATTTATACATGCAAAAGTAAAATAAAAATTATAATCATATAAATGTTAATGTCGATGTCAATGTAGCATTTAACATGTTCGTGTGTAAAACATGTTTGTTGAACATGAGAATGTTTACTTCAGAATTGATAGCATCCAAAAATCCTATATTCGAGTTGCGAAAACTGATTAATACACTATAAAGCTGAATTAAAATAAACAACTCTGTTTTAATAATAAATAAATAAAATAAATATTTTATTACAATTTATTTTATTTATTTCCCCTGAAATAAAATATTAATTTCAAAAATTTTTGTAACTATATTTCTTTTTTGTTTTAACTTAAGATACAAAAGGCATTTAAGAAAATAAAAATAGTAAAGGTACAGAATTACGGAAAAATGTTCAACATTTTTACAGATAAAAATACTACATAAAAGATTTTTAAATTAAAATATGTTTGTAGAAATATGATTATTTAGTTACATTTTCTATTAAAGTACATATAATTTCAGTGTAACATTTATTATAGTTTGGAACGAGTGTAAATTGTCAAAATTAGCACAGATTTGTCATGGTATTTGACTGAAATGAATTAATTGTTCGTCATAGAATGTGGAATGATAATGTTTACGTCAATTAGTAAAATGCATTGCTCCTTTTACAACACTGAAGAATACATTTAATTAGATACTAATGAATGAAGGTTTGGGCGTATTCTGATTCTTGTTATTCTGTGTACTTTAATTTAGAATATGCACAATGTAGAATATGCCTTTTGTGTAATAAGGTGGATAGTTTGTTAATGAGTTCTCTTTTTGAAAGTTTATTTAACCCTTTATGCACCGATGGTACTTTCCACTAAAAGAAACTTGTTCTAAAATTCATTTAACACATCTATCAGTAGTAATGCAAGTTAGCATGAGTTCTAGATACTTCAATTTATCATGTTCCAAAAGCATTATCAGCTGCACAAATAAAAAATACTTTTAAATTAATATTTTTTTTTCCAGTGCTCAGCTTTTCTGATGTTGAAAGACATTCAGTGGGAAGTTTCAGTTTTGAAATTTTTCTAAGTTGATATATCCATGCCCATTACATTTGTACATTTTATAATTCTGAAAATGCTAAAACAAGATAACATTCAGATAAAGTTGTAAATAGTCTGCAAATTCCCTGGGAGTACTGATTTAGTTAATTAAATTTTAATAAATGAAAACTTTCTATAATTTATTTATGGTATTTATGGAAAGCATTCAAAAATTGAATCGATGGATCATTGACTTTCAGAATTAACATAAAGACAGGACTTCATCTGTGTTAATAAGTTTTAATGTGTTTTAGTGCGCATTTTCAAAAGACACATGTTCTAAATGTATGCTAAAACACTTTAAAAGGTATTTATACATTTAATATATGAGCTAATAAAAATGCCTGTAGCAAAAATTTTTGTATCATCCTGGGAAAACAAAATAGTATACTAAATCAGCTAATTTTAAAAAAATAAGCCTAGAAAAATCAACATCGATAAGTATTGAGAATAACGTCTAGAATTAATTTATATTTTTAACTCTTTCTTGGGAAATTATCACCTTATTAAAAATAATCCAAATAATTCGATTTTTTTTTTTTAAGGCACACAATTTGGCACGAAATTTGGCACGAAAAAATAAATAAAAATTAGTGGAACTGAATAAAATAAATAAGGATAAAAAAAAAAAATTCGTAAAAAATATTTGTTTTTTATCTATCTTTATACTTTATCTTATAATTATATTTATCCTTAGTTTTAATTTATCAAAAAAAAAAAAAAAAAAAAAAAAAAAAAAGTAAAAATCCAGACATAATGAAATTTTTTATTACTTTATAGATAATCTACAAATTTTATTTAAATTAAAAATCATAGAAGGAATATGATTATTTATTTAAATTTTTACACTAAAAACCCATATTATAATTTCACAGAGACATTTAATACATTTTCATTCAATTCAAGATAAGACTGTCAAAATTAACATAAATTTGTCGTATACATTCAGCTTAACGAATCTAGCATAAAATAAATTAATTGTTTGTCACGGAATGTGGAAGGATTAATATTTATGTGAATTCTTAAAATTCGCTGTCCCTCTTATTACATTGAAGAATACAATTAATTAGATACTAATGAATGAAGGTTTGTGCGTATTCTGATACAAGTTACTCTGTGTACTTTAATTTAAAATATGTGAAAAGTGACGTATGAATAATAAACTGAATATTTTGTCACTGGGTATTCGATTTTAGTGTTTGTTTAAATTCCACACGTTGTTTTATTTTATGTAACCTAACAAAGTCCTTTATTTAGACTATTGGAACACATTTATGAAAAACAAATTACATTTTGAATAAATAATTTACATGATTGATGTAAAGTTAGTATTTTATAAATATACATGAGCTTGCATTAATACGCATGACATGCGTATCAATACAAGACATTCAGAGTTCTGAAAGAAAAAGTAGTATACCCTCCCAACTAATTGTGTGCCGAAAAAAAAATACAATTACCTATTAGACACAATGTTATAAAACCCATGTTATAATTTCACAGAGACATTTAATACATTTTCATTCAATTCAAGATAAGACTGTCAAAATTAACATAAATTTGTCGTATACATTCAGCTTAACGAATCTAGCATAAAATAAATTAATTGTTTGTCACGGAATGTGGAAGGATTAATATTTATGTGAATTCTTAAAATTCGCTGTCCCTCTTATTACATTGAAGAATACAATTAATTAGATACTAATGAATGAAGGTTTGTGCGTATTCTGATACAAGTTACTCTGTGTACTTTAATTTAAAATATGTGAAAAGTGACGTATGAATAATAAACTGAATATTTTGTCACTGGGTATTCGATTTTAGTGTTTGTTTAAATTCCACACGTTGTTTTATTTTATGTAACCTAACAAAGTCCTTTATTTAGACTATTGGAACACATTTATGAAAAAAAAATTACATTTTGTATAAATAATTTACATGATTGATGTAAAGTTAGTATTTTATAAATATACATGAGCTTGCATTAATACGCATGACATGCGTATCAATACAAGACATTCAGAGTTCTGAAAGAAAAAGTAGTATACCCTCCCAACTAATTGTGTGCCGAAAAAAAAAATACAATTACCTATTAGACACAATGTCTATAATCAATTTCAACTTAGAAGGATATATCCATATAAAATTGAACCAGATGAACAATCTGGTTCATCTGGTTCTTTGAACCACACTGGAAACATTTTAAATATCAATTCAAAACTTTTACACGATAAAATAATATTTTTATTTTGTTTTAGAAAAAATAAATGAAATAAATATTTATTTGATTTATTTTCAATATAATAAAATTATTTATTTAACTATGTTTTATTTTTTACACTGTTAAAAAAATCGCATATATACGGGTAATTTATGTGAATTTTCTGTTTTTTAACTGGAACTTTCTATTTCGAGTGTAAATCTTAAACTTTTGCGGAATAAACGGTGAATTTCATGTTTATCCTTAATCGTTAAATGTTAAAAAGGGAAATGAACCTTCCAAGACAGACAAACGTAAATATTCCCAACTGAGCAAAAACGGAAATATTGCAGTTAAAGTTGGTATTTTGGCTAAACATGCATTTTTCTAATTGCGAGTTTCGAGGTTCGAATTTGGAGGAAGACATGGCGATAAAAATCGGATGTGATAATATTCGGTACAAATAACTGTTTCATGAAAATAGTCAACAGTATATACAATTATTACTTAGATTTTTTTTTTTCTTTATTGCTCACATTCGGTTCTAAAAAGGTAAATTTCCCGTTTTGAATCGAGGAAAATTTCCATTTTGGAAACGGGAGAACACCAAAACGGAAGTTTTGTGCAAAAGACGAAGAAATGACGACAACTTTGCTGTCAGTGCCTTTTCCGTTTTTTTTAATTATTATTTTTACAATGTATTATGCTTACTGTATGATTATCATTTGTCCAAAAATTTATTTCATTTATTTGGATTAAATATGCATTTATATTAACTTTCACAAACATTAATTTTAATTTCAAAGACCAGATGATACTTTTTTTCAAAATGTTTCTTTTGGAATATAATTTGAAAATTAAAAACATTTGTAGCAAAGTTACTTTTTTTTTTTTACAAAATTATAAAATAGACTGCAATTTAGTTGTCAGAAAAATTTCCTTTTTTACACGGAATTTTGCTTTACTGTGTAACACATAATTATATATATGTTTAGCTCTAAATTAATTAATCTGACATTTAAGAAAAAATAGAAAATTGGCAAAGTTGCAAAATTTCAACATTTAAAGAAACAAAAATCAAGATTTTAATATATAGTGAATAAATGCAACATTTTTTTTTAAATCTAAAATATATTGGAATGTATATGATTGTTTGCTTATATTTTTCTATCAAAAAACACATTTTATAATTTCTCATAAACACTTAACATATTATTATACGAAAGTCAAAATTGTCACATTTAGTATAAATTTCCCGTTTTCATTCAACTTGACTAATATTACATAAAATAAATTAATTCTTCGCCATGTAATGTGAGATGGTGGAATTTATGCGAGTCCTTAAAAATAATTTCTCCTGTTATAATAAGGCTGAAGAACATGTTCAATTAGATACTAATAAATGAAGATTTGAGTGTATAGTGATTCTGGTTACTTGTGCATTCATTTAGAATATACTTATGCGAAGTTTGAGTAATAAGCTGAATAGCCTGCCACCGAGAATTCTATTTCTGTGTTTATTTAAATGTCATAGATAGTTTGATTATGTAACAAAATTATGCCCGTTGAATTTAATCCATTGAGACATACTTACGAAACCTTTGCACGTTTTGAATTAAAAAATGAGTGTTTTATACAATGCCTATCTTGAATTTAAGAAATATATACGTTCCGGGTGCGCTAAAAGTTCCTTAAAACTTTTAAATTTATTAAAAAAGAAACAATTGATGCTAAAAAAATTCCGGTTTTCAAGAATGGGATTAGAGGGAGATCGAATTTTTTTTTTTATAACAAAAAATTGTGGTTAAAAAACTACTGATAGATGGCGCCAGATGTATGGAAATTAGACTTATAGTAAAAGACCCATTTCAGCGAATCGTCTGACAAGCTTCAGTATCCCAGCACATGAGCCCTTTTCTCGTCTGCAGTCATTCTGCCGTGTGAATTTTCGCAATGCGCCAATTGCTGATTGCCCGTTCTTGTAAAAGTGTTTAACTAACAGTGCTTGACCTGGTAACAATAGCATACTGCTGGCATCCAATGAAGAATCTGTACGCATTGAGGAGTTTTATAGACGCTTTCAGTCGTGACGTCAATCATGACGTTTTGCTTGGTTACTGACTCCAAACAAATGGTTGCTATGTGGTATTTTCTATTTTGTTTGTATATTATAGATATATCTTATAGCTATATCTCACAGTTAAGTGTTTCAATACTTTATATGCAGTGGTAACATTTTCTGCGATTTATATTTAATAAGAAATCAAACATAGCAACCGTTTGTTTGGAGTCAGTAACCAAGCAAAACGGCATGACTGACGTCACGCTGAAAGCGTCTATTGACAGCCTGACTAGCAAAAAATCTGCTTTATATTATGCATGCTGCGCCATCTATCGGTAAACTTTGAACCACATTTTTTTTTTTTTTTAATATATGAAATAAAACCAATCTCCATCTAATACCATTACTGTAAACCGTAATTTTTAAGCATCATTTGTTTCTTTTTACTGAAATTTTAAATTTGTAACAAACTTCTGGTGCATCCGTTATTTGTATCAATGCATTTGGCAATTTTTATGTACAATATTTGGAAAAGACAAGAAATATTTCCCACTACTAATTGTATCATAATAAGCCTCAGAAAAATAATAACGATAACAATATATTTGGATTGTTTTTTACTGTTATATGTTTAAATCTTGCTTAGAAGAGAATTTTTATATTAAAATGAACTCGAAAAGTAATGTTTTCAACAGCAACTTATGTATTTGACACGATATAATAATAATATTACTAAATGTTAGAGAATATAAATAATGATAAAATAAATATTACGTATATATATATATATATATATATATGTAGGATTTCAGTTTAAACACTTCATTTTCTTTATGACACTGACGCTCTAGTACTACTATTATCCATGATTTAAATGCACGAGTTATAAAAAGTTTAGATCGCGAGACCAGAATATCTTCAAAATTGAAAAAGAGCCAATCTTCTAATTTTTGTTGTGAAGCAAGCATCCAAGTGAATAATAGCCAGTAAAGGCGCTGTTAGGCCTAGTTGGTTGTTGGTAAATAAGTATATTGTATATATTTGACGAGAAGTGTATTAGTTGAAAAGAAATTGCTAGTAAAGTATTGTAGAATTATATTCCTTGGACTGTATTAAAGTTCATATTTATATATTCAACGTAGTTGTTCATATAACTCCAACTGTTTACATATCATTCATTACCTTACAAATATATATATATATATATATATATATATATATATTTGACTAACACAAGTTCATTCCATTAACTATGTTTGGCATTTTAGCTTCTGTGTTTATTTTCCGGTCTTAAACAGGGCCCGACTTACACTACCTAGGGCCGCAGGGCAAGCATCATTCTGGGGGCCTCCTTCTATCTGTCCATAGAAATTGTTTGGGAATTACGTTGAAATGACTAGTATTAAACTTCTTATTGTATGTATACATAAATCTCGAACCAAGTACTATTTACATCTGTATACAGGCTATCACAAAAAAGATGATCACAACTGTAACAGATGACAGAACACTATTTTTTTTTTTTTTTTTGTATAGGAATGTAACGACTCATATGAGCTTTTGAAGTGTAAATACAGGTATTTCAGTCACTCTTGGTTATTTGTTATAATATTAAATTTTCTACCACATTATAAAATTTAATATTTCTATTGCATCAGCATGCATTTGGGTGATTCCATAATATGGAAAAACAAGTGCAGATATGCACTTATACTAATAGCAACAAACTTCAACACTTGTTATGTTATTACTTCATTCTTCAAGCTCTTTAAAATACTTTTGTATAAAATTTTATAACAATAGTTTTATGATGATGCAGATTGTTCCTCTTTGGGAGGAAGGGACATGAGGCACGGGAAGCAGAAGGTGAAAGTGGAGGACAGCAGTCCCTTCCTAAATCTTTGGAAATGTAAGAATTTTGGTCACTTTTGGCCAATTTGAACCATTTTGCACCTTTTTAACAGAAATCATGATTAAGCACAGAGGGGGGAGGGGCGGGGTAGCTGCCCCGCATGCCCCTGCATAAGTCGGGCCCTGGTCATAAACATAAGAAACGCGATATATAACGCGATGCAAACTCGGTAACATAAGAAATGCGTTAGTTGAGAATAAATAGATAAATTAGTAAAAATTTAGAATTAAAAAATTCTCAAGATATTACAGATATTCAATGATACAAAAAAATTTTACAATTAAAGTATCTTAAAAAGAAAATTATTATTATTTAAATTTTTTTATTTAAAATATATCTAAGCATTTCACAAACAAGTTTAATTTAATACAGGAAAAAAAATGTCAAAATAAGCATAGACTTTTCGTATTCTAATCTACCATAAAATTGATTTATTGTTTGTCATGCTAAACTAAGGGATGATAGTATATGCGAACTCTTAAAGCTTTGTACCTCTTATCACACTGAGGAGCACATTTAATTAAAAAATAATGAATGAAAATTTGGGAGTATTCCGATTCTGGTTACTCTCAGTACTTTTATTTAGAAAATGCGGAAACTAAAGTTTGAGTAATAAGCTGAATTTAATGTCATATTTAGTTTTGTGTGTTAATTTAAATGACACGTGAATTTTGATTATGCAAACAAAAATAATCCGTTAAATTTTATTATGACATAGTGACGAAGATCTTTCACGTTTTGAATGAATTAATCCATGATTGAACTTCAAAGTTAATATAAAGGTAGAAATTTTCTAAATGTACGCATTCTTGTATCGGCGCTCGTGTTAAGTACTTATGTACAGTATGGGGGAAAATTGTATGTAATTCCAGCTAAATATGTCGCAAATAAATCTACATAAATAATTACAGTAACAATCTAACGGACATATTTTTTTTCCTTTACTAGGGGCTCTGCCCCCAACGATCTACGCTCGGAACTCTAGTATAGACACCGGCTGCTCTAAAAACACGCTAACGTGCTTAGTTTTTAAAATATTGCAACGATTATGGAAGATTAAGTTATATTACTACAATCCTTATATATTATTTCTCCTGTCAACATCCCTTTTACTCAGAAAATATGAAACGCAGAACAACGAATGAGATACTATATGAAAGGTTTTAGAACCGGCTTCTGACATAGCCCACTTAACAATTCGTTAAAACATGTTTTTGATTAAAATTTGCTGAAAAATAAAAATTAAATCGGCATTGCTTTCATAAAAGAAATGAAAGATTTTCCTGAAATTATTGTTGCCAAAAAAATAAAAGACCACATTATATGATGCTCATAGAAATTATTATAAAAAAACACCGCACGGGTTTATTTTATACTTATGATTAAAAAGCGAAATTGAAATTGAAATGTTTAGATTTATATTTCTAAGTCCCATGGTTTTCCCGAAGCGGATGACGTTATCCTCTAATACAGTCAAAATACGATTGTTAATTTTTGTTCGCGCGCGTGCCTTTAGCAATCTTGGATCAGTTTTTAGTCTAACTTTGATGGAATAAATGAGATGATATTCTGGCTTGACTAACAACTAAATGTTGTTTGCAGATATTTTTATCCTTGCTTTTTCTTTAGAAGTTTAAACCTGCATCTAATAAATATTGCATATTGATAAAAAATGATACTTTTCTATTATTCCGTCGACCACTTTTCATAACAAAAAACTATCGCCAAATAAACGGGAGAACGTTGCCATTGGAATATCAAAAAATAAATAAATAAATAAAATATAAGAATTTAAGGATACAATTGTAATTTTAATTAATAAAATAACTACTAAATCAGTAAAACATAATTAAAAATACACGCAAATGTAAAACGTCTAGATGACGTAACAAACACGCATAATGATTCTGATATCAAGTAAATGGGACTGAATTTTTGGCGTTTAATCTTACAGTTTGACGATAGTTTTTTGTTATGAAAAGTGGTCGACGGGATAATAGAGAAGTACCTAAAAAATATTAGATTTCAGTGCGAAATCTTCGCACGGGCCCTCTGGTTTTCTATAATCTGATTTCCATTCATTTCCATTTGACTGTGGGATTTGCCGGTGTACAAGGCCGCATCCGCCGTTGACATGGTAGCTGACAACTGTTTTCGTGATTGATTAAGAAAGATCAATTATACATTTGAAAATCAGCTTGTACAAAATGATTAAGTAAAAAATGTAGCCACCCCCCGGGCATTTATAACGACGCTACACTGTTAAAAATCTTCAGCTTTTGCTGCAGACACATACCGTCTCTTTTAGAGCAAAGGGTTACTTTACTATATTATGGAGCATTGCCATTGGTCAAAATAGAGATATTCTATAAAAGCGGGGGAGTGACTATGCAGCAAAAGCTGAAGTTTTTGCACAGTATATGGAAAATATTTTCATTTATGATTCCGAAAATTCATCTGCTTGGGAATAACATTCAGAACCTCATTATTGAGCAGAATTATGTTTAGAAGATTTACACTTTTATGTTATCTTTATATTGAGTTTTAGATATTTTCAGAAACAGGTATAGGTTATAAATGAATTATTTTCTATATTTTAATTCAGTGTCATGCATATTTTTTAAGTTATATCTCTAAATATTGAAATGATTTTTTGTCTTTTAGACTCTATAGAGCTATGCACATCATGTGACTTTTACCGTAGCAACGCTGAAAATCTTATATAGCTGTATGACATATAAATACAAAATAAGTGGGTAAGTGTGATCGAAGATCGCACAAAGGGTTTCATTGAATGTTCTTTTCAAAACACTTTACCTTTTCTTTAATAAATCCAAATAAATTTCATTCCAAAAAAAAAAAAAAAAAATTGCCAATAGTTCCATAATCGGGTTTTAATCATGATTCAATACGTTCCTCAAACTAATGTGACGTTATAATCACTTGCTGACATCATATCTACTTTCTTTCTCTATTACTCATATGAATACTCTCTTCGTATTATTCTCAAACATTTGAAAAAGTCCGTTAAATTTCCAATATGACATCAGATTAATTTTCTTTTTAATTCTGTAATGACGTCATATTGACGTCATATGACGTCATATTTCGGTACTTACACATACTCATACTCGTAGTGTTATTCAGAAATATTTGAAGATTTCCGTTTTATTACCAATATAACGTCATATTAAACTTTTTTTTTTTCAATTGGTGGAACTTTTTATTTCATTTTCATTTTTCGCGTGGAAATCTTTTAATAGAAAATTAATTATTGTAGAAATAATTTTATTGTGGATTTTTAATTGTTGACAGCTGCTATAACGAAAAATGTTTAAATTTAATAGGAAAAGGCTGTTAGATTTTTTGAATTTTACCTGTCTATATTAAAATAATACATTTTTTTTTTCAAAATTTTATGATTTTCAGCGTGACTTTATGTATTCAGCTGTAAGTACACAAAATTCGCAAGCCTGTAAGTTATATAGTTCCTGCGAACCGGCTCTGTGATAGACAGACAACGTAGCGGGACGAATAGGGTTTCCTGAGATGAACGAAACCATAAATAAAAAACAATGTTTTGATAAAAAACAATGTTTTGGTATGAAAATGTCCCGGTAGCTCTGATACAACAGCAGAAAATAACTGTTCGTGACTACACTTCTCTATAACACAATGAAGTTTTAAATGAATTGCTTTAAATATAAGGAACTTTTCTCCATTTAACGCTTCTTGCATGAAAAATTTTAATAATTTTAAAGTTTTAATTCTCTTTTAATATTCACGTGTGAATATATTTTTTAATTGTAGAATTTTTGAAAATATTATTATTTGCGCTTCCTTAAAATTGGACACAATACAACATTAGGTAAAAAAAATAATGACTTTTTTGAAATATGAAATAAATTGTCATTGAAAAAAGGAATTTTTGAACAAATAAAATTTTGAAATTAGAAAAGAACACTCAAAAGTTAGACAAACTTAAAAAATTATTACACACGGCACACCTCAACATAGTCAAGTTTGTGCCTGCGAAAGATGGTTAAATTGGTATGCATAGTTTTCGATCCTATGAAACATTTTTAACTGAACTATTTTGTGCGACTATTTTGAACATTAAATAGCTTTTAATATAATACTTCGATTTAAAAACTCTTTTCTTCAGCGTGTTTATCATACAATGTGTACATAAGATTTTGTAGGTAATCATCAATGAATACTACAGAAAATATACCTTAAAATTTCATAATAATTTAATAATTTTAAAGTCTTCATACTCTTTTAATATTCACGTGTAAATATATTTTTCAATTGCAGAATTTTTGGAAATATTATTATTCGCGCTTCCTTAAAATTGCACAACAATACAACATTATGTAAAAAAATGACTTTTTTGAAATATGGAATAAATCGTCATTGAAAAAAATGAATTTTTGAACAAATAAAATTCTGAAATTAGAAAAAAAAACACTCAAAAGTTAGACAAACTTAAAAAATGATTACATCCGGCACACCACAACATAGTCAAGTTTGTGCCTGCGAAAGATGGTTAAATTACTATGCATAGTTTTCGATCCTATGAAACTTTTATAACTGAGCGTAACTTTTTTGTGCGACTATTGTTAACATTAAGTAGCTTTTAAAATAATTGAGGGTGTCGGGGCAAGTAAGTTCCAAACCACATTTTTGTTGAAATAAATCTAACACTGTAATCTGTTGCTTAACATTGTAAATTATAATATGAAACATATAATTTGCTTCTAATGTCACTTGGTGGCAGCATATGTGACAGTTTTCGTTTTTGCCCCAGATGTTTATGCCCCCAATGAAGATAGCTAATTTAAATAAAAAGTAATAGTAATATCATTAAAGTAATGTCATATTGTTAGTCAGAATATCTCAAATGTTACTAAGACATTGGCGAGTAAACTTTACGTTATATATCTTGATTTGAGTATTTGATCAAATTTTTAAATTGAAATATCTCAGAAGTTCAAAAATGTGGCTTGCCACTCTTTTGCCCCGACCCCCTCAATTCTTCTATTTAAAAACTGTCTGCTTTAGCGTGTATATCATACTTTTCTCTGCAAAACAACCAATTTCTATGTATTTATACGCAATAGTTTTTTACTATTAGATGAGAAAGACACACACACACACACAATAAATAAATAAATAAATAAATAAAATTAGGGGCCGACATTAACAACAGCATTGTTTACTTTTTTAGAATAGAAATAAACTCTTAATTTGGATGCTATCTCCTTATTGAAATTAACCCAAAGAGTAAAACTTTCAACAGCAGCACACAAATTTGACACGGTATATTAATTATATATTTTCGTCTTAATGATAACTAATAAATTAAATTCGGATAAAAATTATTTTTTCACTAAAATTAACTTAATTGTATTGTTCTGTTTCATATGTCTGCCATCTGCCTATATCGTACTTATTATTTCCAACTTTTAAAAATACTCAGTATTTCCAAAAAATTTAAAATTATTAAAAATATGGCATTAAGGGAAAAAGCTTTTATAGATAATAATCAATCAATGCTACAGAAATTATCCCTTATTTCATAGAAACATTCATTATTTTCATACAATGCAAAATAAAATTAATTGTCAAAAGTACCAAAATTTCATCTTATTCAAGGAGTTTTGACTAATCTACCGTAAAATAAATTATTTGTTCTTAATAGAATGTGGAATGATAATATTTACGTGAATTCTTAAAGTGTGCTTCCCCTCTTGCGACATTGAAGAATACATTTAATTAGATACTAATGAATGAAGGTTTGGGCGTATTCTGATTCTGATTTCTGTGTGTACTTTAATTTTGAATATGCGAAAACTGAAGTTTGAGTAATAAGCGAAATATTCTGTCAGTGACTGTCTATTCTACTTCTGTGTTTATTTAAATGTCACAGGTAATTTGATTATGCAACTAAATAAAATCCATTAAATTTTGTCCATTGTGACATATTTATGAAAACTTTGCACGCTTTTAATGAATGAATGGGTGAATGACTTTCAAAATTAATATGAAGGCAAAATGTTATAGAGTAAATTCAGATAAAATGCCCTATCGGGCTAGTTGCCCTGGTTACTGTATTTCAGCTATTGGATGTGTGGCAGAGCTAGTGACGTTCTGCTACTCTCAAGTGTTAAAACAAAAAAGGTAGTAGACGAAGTTACAGTGATTTAGTTCTTCAAATAAAAGTTATATTCATCTAAGAACGTAAGTTTGGCTTTTGTTTTACACTGGTGTGCAAAACTTAAGAGCCTACATCAGTCACGCGAAAAAATGCTCCAGCTTAATGTTAAGTCTATGGGGAGGTTATCGCGCGATTTCTCGCTCGCATTTTAATATTTTTAAATGAATCTTTTTGGATAGGATAGCTGAGGTCGATCTCTAACGTTGTTAGTTTTTACTTTTTCGATTTTGGTTCCAGTTTTTTTTATATAAGGGTAATTTCACTTTCACAACCGGTTCCAACCGGTTCCAAAATTGAAAATGTCCGCTTATAAAAAAATCGTAACCAAAATCGAAAAAGTAAAAACTAACAACGTTAGAGATCTACCTCAGCTATCCAATGCAAAAAAAAATCATTTAAAAATATAAAATGCGAGCGAGAAATCGCGCGATAACCTTCCCATAGACTTAACATTAGCTGGAGCGTTTCTTCGCGTGACTAGCGTAGGCTCTTAAGCAACAAACACAAATTACTAATTTATGAACACGTGAGTACTCAAAAGGAAATTCTACAAAGAGCAAGTGTAGAAAAGAGGTACTACCCTAACAGCACGGCCAGTCGATGGCGAAGTTCCCTTGACGTCACACATGGTTAGAAGTGTCACAATCGCTACGGGGAATCAAAATATGGGATATTTCACTGTCTCATTATTACTCTCAAATGATTGTTAACACTGAAAAGTCACTGTGACTGTCGCTTTGTGATGGGTCACCAGGTGGCATTACAATGAAGTCACCTTGTGATTCTCAAGTCACTGCCAGTTGAAGACTGAACTTTGAAGTCATTGTGAGCATTGCATTATAATGAGTCGCCAAATAATGTCACAATGAAGTCGCATGGTGACTTTCCGATGATCCACACTCTATTGTGAAGTCATCATTGCACTCCTTTGTGAAAAGTCACCAGATGATTTCATTTTCTGTCACTTGGGAACTCGTCACTGAACAGCTATCATGATGACTTTACAATGGAGTATCAAAATGACAGTCACATGAGAGTCACAAGATGACTTCAATCACATTTCTGTTCATTGTAGTGACTGTGACAATTGTGACCATTTATGATGTCAAGAAGACTTCACATCGACTGTCTGTGCTGTTAGGGTAGTTACTATTTTCTACACATGCTGTGTATAGAATTTCCTTTTGAGTACTCACGTGTTCAGAAATTAGCATTTTGTGTTTGTTGCTTATGTTTTGCACACTAGTGTATATTCTTGTAAGATAGAGACAAGTAGAAGATGAAGTATAATGTACTTACTGGAGATTTTTCACGAAATATTTAGTGAATGTTGTTGAAACAGATATAGAGTAATGTATTAGTTATAGGTTGAAGCCATATATGTTCCTACTTTCAGAGCTACTCGCTGGGGCATCTATCCCGGATTAAAAGGATACCTGCCCACCTGCATCAGGGATATATGCCTAACTTTTGATACGGAATAAGATGGCCCATTTATAAATATCAAATAACTTTGTTGTGTGAGAATATTTTTTAAATCCTCAGGATTGTGAAAAAAAATACGTTACTTCCTTTTGTTCATCATGACACATCTGACTATGGATCATTACCTAACAAGTCAGGGGGCGGTGTTAGTAGTGATAAAGTCTCCATTTATGCAATGATTAAAAGACATTTTATCATTGAATAAATGATTGAATCGTTGAATATATATATATCGTTGAAATAAAACATTTGTTTTATTTCAGAACGTTGGTTCAAAAGATTGCAATTCTCTCATACTTTAAGTGAAAAATATTTAAGTGTATGGTATTAATAGCTCTAATCAAAATATTTTAAGTCACACATTGCGAAATTTCCCTCTCTTTCTATCAGAATATATTCAAAAGCACTAAATGCAAAACAGAAATCTAAAATCCCTTAAGTAAATAATTCTTACAGGAAATTCAGATAGACTATACCGGGGTACCCTATTAGAGGTATAATCTGTCTTTATGCTTATTTTTTTATTTAAATTAATATTCCTTTTATTGTTGGCAATTTTTCTCTCCCTCCCCTTTAATTTAAGTTAAACAAGTTTAACCTTCCGTAGTATATATAAAATATTTTGAACTTATTCATTATGAAACATAAAAATCTAACGCATTTAATTTGAGAATTTTAAATTTGCTTCCCGAATTAATTTTTAGATTTTGTACACCGAATATAAGTAGTTGGGGGGGGGGGGGTGTAATCGCTGTTAGCTTAGATTAAACAAGTTTAGCCTTCGTTAGAATTATCCGATTACCTTCAAATTTTGTATACCCATTTAATCGATGAATTGAAAATAACAAAATATCCTATGATGTGGGAGTGTAATGCAAGATTATTATACAGAGTATGTAAACTCAATCTTAAAAAAAAAAAATCGTAAATTTTAATGTAAATAGGAAGTTAAGTCAAATGCAAATCCAAATTTTAAATTATAAATGTTAATTACCTATGTCTCCTATTCTTTTTTGTATGGAGCATCTATCCCGATGAAGTGGAGTATCTAGCACTGAGGTCCGGGATAGATGCTCAAAATCATTGATTAAGTTTTTTTTTTTTTTAATATAAAAACACTATTTTATATGGTATTTATATTAAAGTAATATTTTTTATGATGGTCTACACATAAAATTTGGAGTAGATAAGTTATATGTGCACTACAAAAATCATTGCTATAAAAAAGAAAAATGAAGGGATGTTTAGGTAGGGCAACTATCCCGGACTTATCCTAAATGTATATGTGTTTATATCAAGTGTCATGGCAGTCTCCGTAAATAAGTGTTCTGGTGATGTTTTAAGCATGACATAATAAAAGCACTTTGAAAAGCTAAAATTTTATATATGCATAAATTAAATATCTAAGAAATATGTAGGCATATTTCAGTAGAAAATAATAAAATATTACAAATAATATAATTCATATTTTTTTAAATATTAGTTTCATATCTCATATTATATGCTATTATATATATATATTGCTTAAAGAGCACTCATATGGAAAATCAGAGGAATAAAATGATAATTTTAAGAAAGTAGAAATTAATATTTGCAAAAGTATTATAAAATCACCGGAAGCGAGGAAAATTAGTATTCAAAATTTTAATATTTAGTATTTTTGAATATTCAAAAATTTCATATAATTTGAAACTGTGTCTAGGCGTGAATTTAGATGTGAAACAAAAAATATACTTTTGAAATCGACTTCTAATATCAAAAATTTAAATTTTAGTGCCAAATTTAATATGAAAGTGTTTACTTCAATTCACTAAAACACACATTTCAATTCAGAAAAATTCACTATGCCATAATTAATGGCGAACATTTAACAGTAAGCGATCTTCTCCCCCATAACCGATTTCAGTGTCAAACCCACCCGATATGAATAATATATTTTTTTTCTTTGCTATCTTATTTGGATTTAAAAGGGATTTTTTTTTTTTTTGCTTGTACATGCGTATTTTTATTTATCAATCGATCTAACAATCTATCTGCATCATCAATATATAGCTTATAAAAATAAATATTTGAAATTTTGAAATTATTTAAGTTTAGCCTGCTTTGTACGATAAAGAACAACCTTTTTTTTTCTCTTTTAAACAGCTATTCTATCATATCTTGTCCTATGAAACAATACACAGAAAAAAATTATATACGGTGATCACATTCGTATACGGTTGTTATCATAAACACTGAAAACTAAGTCATAGTGGATGGCCATGATCGCCACACAAATACCACACTGAATAAACCAAAGTTCTGAAAAATGCCCCATTTTAAACATAGAAATATAGATTATATTGGGGCCGTTTCGCTGGAACTCCCAATCGCGAAATCCCATGTTGCTTGCTCTATGGGAAAAATTAAAAGCGCGATTACTCATTGTCTAATATAAACATTAAGATACGGTTTTTGCCATCAAAAAAGTAGGCGTTAGATGTCGATGATGTAAGTTTTTAAAATTTGTCTCCGAAAATTTTAAGTATTTTTAAGAAAATAAAAAATTTCATCCAGTGAAAATTTCAAAATTGATAGGAATTTTTTAAATACTTAAAATTTAAGGAGGCATTTTTTTAAAACATACATCGTTGGCATATGACGTCTATTCCCTCATGGTAAAATCCATATTTTAGGTAATGAGTTAATCGCTCTTTTACGTTTTCCTATAGGCAGGGATTGACAAATGCGGTCCCCAGTGGCCACCTGGCGACCAGTATTTTTTAATCTTGCTACAAATTATTTAATCTGACGGTTTTTGATTTATCTATTTCGTTTTTCTTTTTGTTTTTGTACAAAATTTCATCCAAGAAATTAGCACAAAAGGCATTTTCTCTCCCTTACTCGTGCGTGGAAAAAAGTTATCTTCCTCTTCTCTCGTACTTTTGATGAAGCCAAGTTTAAAAGACACTTTCCACCTCATGCAGAGAAAACGCCATTCATTTCCGCTCTAGCCAGTTAGCAAGTCATGTGATTAGAATGTGGGGGGAGAGGGGGAGGTTTCAATAAACAAGTAAGAAATTATGTCAATCTAGCCTCTGTGGCGTCTATACTTGAATACAATGCTAAAAAATGGTGCTGACTTTGACAGGAAAATAGGCAACAAATTGCAATCATTGCTTCATTTGCCTGCTTCACTATTTTATCAATGGCCCCCTCATCAGATATAGATTTTGTAGCACTCAACTATCCGGATATTTGAAAGTTCCCGCAATCTGTATTTCTAGAACATGCCCCTTAATTCAGAATTTAGAGAGGGGTGGAGGAGGGAAATATTTTTTTACTGGCGACTAGAATTTTTAGCGGGCTACCAGATTTTATCAAATTTGTAAAGCCCTGCTTATAGGTTAAAATGGGATTTCACGATCGGGGAGTTTCAGTAAAGCGGCCTCTTAAGAAAATAATTCTTCATTAAAAGACATGACTCCACTCGAGAAAAAATATAAAACCACACCCTTCTGAATACGGGGACGTTCGCAGTAGACGAAGAATGCATCATTTCACTTTGTAAACATATTTTGTTTTTCTAGGACCATTAGAATGTTCGATAATATTATCATCTATGAGTTATTGCTGTTCGTATAAATTGCATAGTAGAGAAAAATCTCTTTTGTCTAGCCTTACGACACACTGTTATGTCACTCTTTAATCACTCTTATGTCATATATCATAATAAAAAGTTACTCAACTGCCCTGCCTATTTTAAGTTGCAATTCCGGTTATTACAGGATTAAGTATAACACTGCAAATTCCCAGCAGACATTGGGAACACATTCGGAACACTTTTATTTATAAAAAGTGTTCCAGTTACCTTAATGTGTACTGCAATGTGTTCCGAATATGCTCCGCTATAATAGAAAATGTTCTGAAAGTGCACCGAAAGTGTTCTGCTCGGGATATTTGTTAAATAAAGACTTTGGAACACAGATTGCAAACACTTTTGGGCACACATGTGAAATCATCGCTTTCAAAAAGTGCGCTAGAAAGTGTGCTGAACAAAACAGTGTTCTCAGAAGTGTTCTAAAGACTGTTCCAAATAGTGCGCTTCAATGTGTACTAAAAAAGGTGACAAAATAAGTGTTCTAAAAAGTGTTCTGAAAAGTGTATAAAAATTTGCAGTGAAATATTCGAAGCTATTTTTATTCTTTATTGAAAACATAACTGTAAATATGCTACTATGCATTCATTTTATGTTTGCATTTAAAAAAATAAATATATTTTTTTCCTATTTAGATGCGTAGATATTTGCGCTGAGCATTTTCGAGTGCAATAATATTATATTTTGAGTATATTCATCAGTATCTTGTTAATAAGACGGAAGAATTGAAATTAAAATAAAGTTATCATTAAATTTCCGCTAGTTTCGTTTATATGATATCGTACCCAATTGAATTATACCCCAGATGTGTTATCGAATATACACGAGGAACGAAATACATTTATTTTAATTTAACAGCGAAAATAAAATGCATTTAAATTCATGAGCACTCGATAGCTAATTACCAATGAAAGGAAATTGGTTAGCTTCTATGATTTCCTATTATTCGCGTGTGTGTGTGGGGGGGGGGATGATTATAATGGGCAGTAAGGGAGGCTATTAGAAAAATGATTTATAGTTCCGGAAGTCAGTATTATTATGCAACGAAGTTTCATACATACACAATTTTAGAACGGATATAAGTTTCTTAAGATTAATAGGCGCAATTCAAATATTCAAGAATTAAGAATTGAATAGTAATGCTGACTTTATTATAGTGGTCTCGTTATGAAGTGCTGTAAAATCAAGAAAAAAGCAATATTTAATCGATATTTGTTCGACGAGTTAACAATTTTCATGTAGCTGATGAAAAAAGTAATAAATATAGGTTGGTGACATAACTAAGTAAATTTGTGAATTTTAAAAGTGACAAATAGTGAGCTATTTTAGACAACAATAACCATTTGTAGACCTTGAGCCATAAAACCTATATCAACAAACCAACCTAGTATATTGATAGAAAATAATATATATATATATTTAAATGTGTGGAAAATAAAAATGATTTATATTAAAACATATTTATGTAGGAAATTAAATTTTGTACCTCTTAGAAAAAAATTATGAAATGCATTTCCTATGTTAATGGTGTCACATTTCACAAAAAACCCAAACTCAAGGATTGAAAAACTCATTTATCAAATTCATCTACTAATATATCAGTGGAATATTTCAATATGGATGAGATATTAAAAAAAAAAAACAATTTTACATAAACAGTCTGAAAAATTTTATATTAAAACTCACTTTACCAATTCATCATTTTTTGCTATAGTTAATTTTATATCAGGAATATTTCCAAATTTTTAAAATACAGGGTTCTTCATTAAGTAAATAAAGACAAACTTTCAGATGTGGCTTGGAGTGAAAAGCCTGTATTTTTAACTAAATAAACTGGTTTGCAACTCTGGTTTCCCATATAAGTTATTTTGTTGTATTATGTACTGCCACCTGTTATATTTTGACCCAACCATTTCTAAACTATTTGAATGTAATATTTAATTTTTTAAATGTATCAAAATTAACTGATATATATACATGAAAACATATTTAGGAGCAAAATTAAGTCCTTTACTTCTTATATTCACAATCACGAAAACATATTATCTATTTGAATACTAACGTGTTACGGTTGGTTTCAACCAATTTTTTTTTAATCTACATTAATTATTTAAATCACTTTCTCTACATTTATTTAAAAGCACTCTTTTTTCTTCTGTTTCTAATAAAAATTTAAATAAATAAAAGTAATTGTAATAATAATAATAAAATCAGTTTTTATTTTTTCTTCTTTCTTTTTCTTTTTGCAAAGTAAATTCAACGTTTATAGTCTAGCTTTGCTTCCTGTTTTCAAATACGAAAGATAAATAGCAGGGAGGGAGGTTTCTCAGTAAAAGACCACACATAGTGTATTGGGCAGTCGTGTACGTTTTCTCCCATACCCTTGAATCATGTGTTGTAGTCACCTAGTCTAGTTTTGGTTAAAAGAAAGACCGTCCGCCCTGTATAGGAATTACGTTATCTTATGAGTGTACTATATACGCAATTAGGCTTTGTAAGCTTACGACAGGCTTCAATGGGCTCTGCTATCAGGCGGATAGCTGGCGCCCAGGTCAACAGAGGCTCACAGGACCCCCTTCAGCACACGCCATGGGGGTGAAACATGGCTGCCTTCCCCCATGAAGCGGCTGGCAGGGTGGAACGACAGGCTGGTGCCTTCAAGGAGAGTCCATTTTCCCTTTTGTTTCCATTCCCGTACCCCTGGCGGAGTGGATCGGTCCCGTTTTTTCAAGCAGCGCGGGAGAATGAATGTTTACAGTAGTTTTTTGCTTGGCCGTGATACTTGTCGTTTGGCTCGTAAAAAAAAAAAAAAAAATTACGAATTATCACTTGGCTCGTAAACTGACTTGTTACTCGTTGCTTTTGATCGGAGTGTTGTGGTTGTGGATCTTGAACGGCTTGTGTACGAGTACCAGTGTTTTATGACGGTACTTAGAATGAAGCAGATTACTTATTGCTATGACTACCAATTTTTAGTAAATGAATACTCGAGTAACGTATTACTTGGAGTGAGACCCTCTACTTACTGTCTTGACTTCTAAACTATGGAGTTGTTGATATTTCTAATGGGTTGTTAATTTCAATACGGTCAGTGCAGCAACGAAAGAAGAGTGGGGTTTCGCCTGCGAGGAACGCGCGATGTTTTTAAAACCCCAGTCGGCGGGTTATACCCTTTCTATCGAAATCGTTGGAGAATAGCAATCTTCAAAACAGACAAATAGGTTTGTGAAGCAAGTCGCAAATCCTTTTTTTTATATACTGCTAAGATTAAAGATGAGGTATTGAAGTAAAATTCGACTGAATATATATTGTCTCATGAATTGATATCCTCAAAGATGTGCCTGCCATTAGTATCATACTCATATTAAAAACTCATTACTGTAGACAGTGAGCCGTTTTGGAGTGTTTCAAAAGAAAAAAAAAGATTAGTGAATCTCCGTCGGATTGTCGACGTAATTGGCCACGGGTTGACAGACTATGTTGATGAGTTAAACAAATCAAATTGGGACTCCTCTAAGATGTGCCTGCTATGAATATCAGATTCCTAATATATATTTGTAAGTAATACAACTTCCTGAGTTGATTTCATTTTTTTTTTTTTATTATTGATGTTTTATATATATGTATATATATATATCCAAAGAGTATACTTTAAGTGTGTTATTTCCATAAACTCAATAGGTTGCTTATTTGTGTTATTAAGCTTGGAAGAAATGTTTTGATAAAGTTTAGAATCACATTATTTTATTGAAAATAATTAATACCTAATTTTTATAGAGTTGATCATCCTTCTAATTCTGATATTATTCTAGTTTTGAGAACCTTAATATTTGACTTAAAGATGCTTAATAATCAACATTGATCAACTTATATTGTTTGTCACCATAGTTATATTTCTTTTTGAGAATTACACTGTTTTTATAAATTTTAATTATTCAAATAAAGACTGTTTTCTCTTATTCTCAAATATAGTATGTTTTTTTTATATGATCTTTATTTAGTATTCTTATATCTACAGCAATCCTATAAGTGAGGCTTGACCACTCAATTACTGTGAGTAAGATTATGAAAGCTATGATCTTACTAAATTAATATTTTTTTTTAATTTCTTAAATTTTAAATTCATAGTAATAATTTATTTGAAAATTAATTGAGGCTTACGTTAGGTTATTAGATGTAATTATTGTTCCTATCTCAGTAATGGATATACTGATAATTGATGCTAAAATAAAATTAAGTCTAATTTCTTAATTGATTAATCTAAATTTTATTTATCCTTTCTTTGAAGTATTATTCAAAACAAACAACAAAATGGTTGTTTTTTAACAAAAAAAAAAAAAAAAAAAAGTTTTTCAGTTATTATATAGCCACTATACGATTCCTGGTTAACCGATCTGATCTTGTTCGCAATCTCCATAGTTGTTCTAAAATTTTGTACATCATCATATCCCTATTCTATTAACGGATTTAACTCCTTCTCCTTTTGGTCCTCATATTGGAGGAATTTCAGGTTATCTGCATTTTTCCAAATTATATGATGATTACACTTTTGTTAATTTAATGTGTATGGAGATTTGAGCTTGATCGGGTTGGAGTGGAGTTGGGTGTTCTTTATGCAATCCAGTATGCTACTTGATTTAGAAATCTGTTGCCCCTTACTACACTTAATACTGTCTTAAAATAATGAGTTCAAAATTATCATTGTTATATTAACCTATGCGGATTTTTAAGTTTTGATATTTTGTTTAGTTTAATATAATTTGCTCCCTTTTCCATGGCAACAGATTTCAGTGGAGCTAATCAGGGTATACTTATTTTTTTTTTAAATATTTAATTGTCAAGTGAAGATTGAGTAATAAATGTGCTTTTTTAAGTTTAAGTAAGTTGTGTTTTAGAAAGAACCCCAAAACCCACAACAAATGGAGCCGTAACAATTCGGTCTCTGGGTTATTGATTTTTTTTTACTTGTATGTATTTATGTATCAAAGAGCAACTGGGTGTTTTTGCAATTAAAATTTTATTTATATGTTCAAGTGTAAAAAGAGGTCTAGGCTCTCTCTCTGTGCTAGTAAGCGACAATTCCCAGTCAAAATTATGTCTTGTGAGCATAACCTTTTCTTATTTACAAAAAGCATAGTCCTGTACTTAAGTTTTATGTATTTATAAGGTTTTCCTTTCCCCTCTCTTTTTCTCATTTTTAAGTTGTTCCCCCCCCTTTTTTCATTTTTGTTTGGTTTGTTTGTCATTTTCTAACTCTAACTATGGCTGATAAGCACTCGGAAGCAATTGCCACTATTCAGCGAAAAAATGCTTTAGTGGATAATTTGTCTAATATTCCCCCATTCAATGGAGAGGCCAGCTCAGTCTGCTTCTCAGATTTTTCTGAGAAATTTGAGAGTTTTTCAAAATTATTCGACTGGACTGAGGAGGAAAAGAAGTTTGTTTTACTTGCTAGACTTTCAGGAGCTGCTTCTAGGCGAATAAAAATTCACAAAGCAAAAACATCTGATGAGCTATTAAAAATCTTAAAAGAGAGTTATACTTCACAGACCACACCAGATGTTGCACTCAGTCACTTTCTAAATTTTAAACAGCCACCCAATATGAGTGTTCAGGAGTTTTATGACAAGGCATATGATATGTCATTAAGAGCCCTTGTAATTGAAGGTATCCAGGGTGAAGTAGTCGATAAAAGCCGAACGGCTCTACTACACTCCATGCTGTTGAGCAATCTTACACCAGAAGTGCGAAAGGGGGTAATTGCGAGAAATCCACAATCCCCAGAAGAAGTTCTCAAAATTGCACTTCTGGAAGAAAAAGCTTATAGAAGCATTAACCCTTTTTACAACCACCGCGAGGAAATTCTCAACCCAAATTTAACCCAAAACCTACCCTGTGCTGCAGTTTTTCAGCAAGATAGCTCACAAAAGAAGGAGATAGACCAGCTGAAATCACAAATTGATGTTTTAGCAGCAAAGATAGACAGTTTAGTTGATCTTAGGGCTAGGGATATGCAGAAAAAAAACCAAGAGGTAAGACCCGTAACCTGCTATAAGTGTTCCGTACAAGGCCACTATGCCAGAGATTGTCCACTAAATTTTGTCGACTATAATTTTAGAAGGGGAGGTGGTCAAAATTTCAGGAGCCGTGGGCAAAATTATAGAAACAGAGGTGAAAATCCTAGAGGGAACCACAATCAGCGAGGCGGATATAGGGGAAGAAGAGGTGGTTATTACCAAAACAATAGGAGTACAGCTGCGAACAGAAATGAGGAGCAGGCGGTAAATAACACCCCAGTAGCTAACAATGAAAGTGAGGCTTTAAACTATTAGTGGCCGGATCAAATGTGGTCAAGTCGATCCCCAACAGGCCCCTGGACCCCCCAACTGTGTATAGTATGTTTCAGCCCTAATCGTATACATTACCAACTGCAAGAATTTACATAAATAAAGTTTGCCTGAATGCATTATGTGACACTGGTTCTGCAATTAATCTCCTGAGTGGTACGGATTGTAACTATTTAGAGAATTTTGAAACGGAGAATTGCAATATCCCCATTATGACTGTCACCGGTGAGAAAGTTCACCTAAATAAGAAAGTATTTTTAAAATTTGTTTTTGATAATGTTCAATGTCAAGCTGAATTCTATGTAGTGGAAGGTAAATTAGCAGAGGAATTTAATATGATTTTGGGAATGCCATTTCTGAAAGAGTACCGGGCAAGTATAAATTGTGATACAAATGCTGTCGCTCTTAAAGTGCCAGCTGCAGGCCAATGTAAACAAAGCGTAGAAACCCCAAGTAATACTTCAGGGTCTAATACTTGTCTTGCTACTAATTCTGTAAATATTTCTAACTCTGTATATAGTGTAAATTCAAATAATAATTGTATAAATAATGATTGTGTTGAAAATAATTCTATAAATATAAAATGTGTCAACAAAGTAAGAGAGAATTCAAAAAGTAGTAATGCCAATAGCCCTCCTGGAAATTGTGCATGTGAGAAAGTTCATGACTCAGTTAATATTGAAAATGGGAGTAATAGTAGTGAAAATATGGTAGTTCAGGACCCGCAGTTGACTAATATGGGAAAAGATGTTGAGATAATCATTCAAACTGAGTCAGATAAGGAAGTTAAAAGTGTTGCGCAGAACTTTTGCATGCAAACAACATCAGGCGGTAGCTCTGAGGGTAATAATACTGAAAATTTTTCAAGTATTCAAAGTGTCGGCAACATTCTTTCAGCAGCGAGTCAGGTAACTCAGGGTAATTTAGCTGAAGAGACTACTGAAATTTGTAATAGTGATGAAAGTGAAGATTTGGTAAGTATAGAGGATAAGGTACCTGAAGTCGAGGAGGAGAGCAATGAAGATAGCAGTAGTGATAAAACCAATAAAAATAAAAATATAAGTTTCGCTGTGTTATGTAGCAAAATTTCAATTCCCCCGCAGTCAAAAATGTTAGCTCAGGTTAAAAGCTATAAGGAAAATTTTATTAAGGAGAATGATATTGTTATGTTAGAACCTTTGGCGAAAAATTTAAATCAAGGTCTCCTTACCTCCAGAGCCATTTGCACTAAAGAACATGGCCTATATATCTCATTTGCAAATTTTTCAGACAATAGTATTCATTTAAATAAAGGAACCTTTGTTGCCAAAATTCAAAAATGTGTAGACCAGTCAAATATACCCGTAACTGATAATAAATTAACCTATAATATAAATTTGGCCCCTCCAATTGGTGACTTTGATCACGCTGATCTCACTTGGAGCTCTGAAATTAATTTAGATCATTTAGAACCCCCATTAAAACTTAAAATGCAAAATTTTCTAGACAAAAACAAAGATGTATTTGCAGCATCGGTCTTAGATTTACCCGGCTGTGATACAATCCCGCATGAAATTAACTTAACTTCAAATAAACCAGTTAAAGGCAAAGCTTATAGAGTCCCCTACAAATTACGTCAAGAAATGGAAGACCAACTTAATACTTTGTTACAGGCGGACATAATTTCCCCTTCCATGTCTGAATTTGCTTCTCCGGTTATTCTGGTTCGGAAATCAGACGGTTCCTATCGACTTGCTGTTGACTACAGAAGACTAAATAAAAATCTTGTTAAAGATGCTTATCCAATACCTAACATCACCGACTCGGTTGATGCTTTAAGCGGGGCTAAATTTTTTTCAACGCTAGATTTAACTAGTGGTTTTTTTCAACAGGTTATTCGCCCAGAGGATAGGCATAAAACTGCAATAATCACCCACAAGGGACTTTTTGAGTGGACCCGTAACTGTTTTGGGCTCTCAAATTCAGGTAACAGTTTCCAAAGACTTATGAATGCTATTTTCGGTGATTTAGGCAATCTTGGAATTCTTGTTTATATCGACGACATTGTAATTGCCTCCTGTGATGTTAATTCTCATTTTGAGAAGCTTAACATGGTCTTTGATAGGTTAAGACTGCATAAACTTAAACTTAAGCCCAGTAAATGCACTTTCCTTTCGAATAAAATACAATATCTAGGTTTTGAGATTTGTAGTGGCCAAGTATCACCTATCAATAAAAATATTGCCGTAATAGAAAATTTTAAACCTCCAACTACCCGAAAGGCTGTTAGGTCATTCATTGGAACTCTATCCTTTTATAGGAGATTTATACCAGATTTTACTAAGAGAGCTAAAAATCTAATCAACTTAACGAAAGAGACAGGAAAATTTTCGTGGAATGAAGATGCACAGAAAGAATTTGAAGACCTTAAAATGGCTCTTATTTCAAAACCATGTCTTGCACTCCCTGATTTTGAGAAAGAATTCCACTTATATAGTGATGCCAGTGGCGAAGCATTAGGGGCAGTGTTATCACAATTAGATGAAAATAACATGCTCCATCCTGTTGCCTTTGCCAGCAGAAAATTGAAAGATGCTGAGACCCGCTACTCCACCACTGAAAGGGAATTACTAGCTTTAGTTTGGGCTACTGCCCACTTTAAATGTTACATTGCTAATACCCATTTTTTCATCTATACAGACCATGCACCTCTAACATTTATGTTAAAAATTCACGACCCTACATCTCGCATGGCTAAATGGATCTGCACTCTCTCAGACTTTAATTTTACAATCAAGTTTGTTAAAGGTAAGTGTAACAGTGTCGCAGACTTCCTTTCGAGGTATGTCAACAATGATAACTCCAATGATACTGTTAATTGTAATTTTTGTATACAAGTCGAAAAGGAAGTTACTTTTATGCCTCATTCCAATCTACTTGAAAAAATTGGTGAATTACAAAAATCAGACAAGAAATGCTGCGAGATTGCAAGAAAACTAGACCAAGGTGTAGAAATTGCTCCTAAATACATGAAATTTTTTTTAGAGATGACATTTTAGTTTGTGAGGATACGAGGGAGTCAGCTATTTTGAATAAACCTGTAAAGTTAGTCGTGCCAAAAGAATTGGTTACTCAAGTTTTTGCACTAACACATGAGTCCCTAGCGGCTTGTCATCAAGCCTTTCAAAAGACCATTGATCGCATTCGTGAGCACTTCTATTGGCCAGGAATGTCGTCAGATGTCAAGCATCTAGTGGAGTCATGTATTAGTTGCCAGCAGAAGAGAGCTTATAGAGCGAACCAGCTCGCCCCTCTGCAACGTATGCCGACCCCCCAGTTTCCCATGAACAAGGTTCATTTGGATCTCATTGGACCCTTACCACAAACTTTTTCGGGAAATAAGTATATTGTCGCATATATAGATTCATTTACTAAGTGGCCAGAAGCATATGCGGTTAGTTCAACCACTTCAGATGTCATTGCGGACACTTTAGCTGACTTCATCTCACGCTACGGAGCACCCTGTTTTATTACGACGGACAATGCGAAGAATCTAATTTCAGATGCGATAGAGCACGTATATAAAATGTTTGGTATTAAACATATTAAGACCTCATCTTATCACCCGGCTGGCAACTCGCAAGTGGAGAGACAGAATCGTACTCTTAAAAATGCACTTTGTCACATAGTCAACCAAAATCAATCTGACTGGGACACTAAACTAAAATTTGCGCTACTAGCTATGCGTTCAGCTGTCCACTCATCAACTAAACTTAGCCCAGCTGCAGTTATGTATGGCAGAAATATGAATCTACCATATAATCTCTTTTCTCAACCACCTTCTTTTAATTATAATGATGCACCCTCTTTTTGTGAACTCTTAATCCCAGCTCTTCAAAAAGTATACACTGAAGTACATAGTAATTTAATTAAAGTTTCTGAGCAGCAGGAAAAATACCGTGAAAAGACAGCTGTTGATAAAAATTTTAAAATAGGAGATCTTGTGTGGTTATTTACACCCACAGTCGCCCCTGGTAATACAAAAAAATTAAGCAAGCAAAATAATGGTCCTTTTACTATAATTGAGAAGCTAAATGAAGTTAATTTTAAAATAGCGCTAGTTGCTAATCCCAAAAATTGTCAGGTTGTCCATGTTGACAGGTTGTCTTCCTTCAAAGACAGACTCCCCATCTGGTCCAGTGAACCAAAACAAACAATTGGCCTGGGATCGACTGAAAACGTGACCATCGATTCACCACACCAACCGCGCGATTCTCCTCCTGTACGCAGATGCAAGCGTAACCGATTCATTCCCTGGGCACCATATGATAGTAACCGCGCACCAGCAGTAGTGAACGTCAACAATAGCGAAACTCCGGTAGCGCCAGAAGTGGAGGAAACAGACAGCGACGCGACTGAAATCATAAATCCCTCTCCCCCACCTCCCATTTCTCCGGAGGTTGCAGCGGCAGAGAATAACGAGATGTGCGTAAATAAAAATTTAGCAACGGCAGAAGGCAGCGAGATGCGCGTAGGTAAAAATTCAGCCACGGCAGAAAGCAGTTCAGCTGCTGCGCACAGCGATTCGCGCAGGTCTCGTTCATCGATTCGTCCAGCTGCTAAATCGAATAGAAGTAGTCGTTCAATATCGATTTCTAGAACCGACTATTCGCTACGGGATAGAAGAGACCGTCCGAGTTATAAATACTAACTATTTTTTTTCGTTATTCAGGCATTTTTATCAATTTTACCTTGTTTATTTGTATTTATTTATAGTTTAGTTAATGTGTATGTATATTTAATTATTTTCTTGGGCATTTTAAAACGGAACTTAGTTTTTCTAGCGTATTAAAGGTTTGTTTTGGTTGTGTTTTGATACTTTCATGTAGGCATTTTTAACCCTTTTTATGCTTATACTTAAGGTTTTTGTCTGTTTTATGGTAGATTATGTGGTATATACCCGTCCACACCCAGTTTTCGTAGATTTTGGGTGTATTTTTGCAAAAAAAAAAAAAAAAAAAAAACGAATGTAATTTTTGTTACTTTAAATTTTTTTTAGGAGGGTATGTTTGGTTACCCTTTTGCCAAAATTGTTCTGCGTTTTCCTTTTTTAAATGCATCTGTGTTTTGTATATAATCTTTTAAGTGTGGGTTTACTTTAATTAATGCACTTTAATCAGATGGATTTATTATTTACTATGCAATTTGTGGGTTTATTTGAACTTTTAACTTTAAGGAGTGTGGACCCTTTTTCTTTTTCTTGTACATACTGTCTCATGTACATGCCTATATGTTGTTGTGTGTGGCTAAAAGTGCTAAAATTAACTATTTTCTTTATTCTACTTCCTATTTTTGTGGAATGTGTGTTTTCCTTCCTGGTGACATACGTCACCACCCTTCTTTTTAAGTTTTGGTGGAATGTTTTCCCTGTAGTGCCCAAGGGGCCCGAAACTGCTTGTGCTATAAGTAGCACAGAGGCAGAGATACTCTTTCCCATGCACATTACTTGTAAGTGCATTTGTAAAATCTACACAGTGAACCGAATCATTGGACTTTTCTCAAAAACAACATGGCTTCTTGTAGAAAAATGTTATAAATGTGTGCGTAACTCCCTACCATGGTCTGTGATACCATAATATGTGTCTTACAGATGTATATGTATATATTTTTTTTTGTGTGTCACCAGTTGCTCTTGTGTATTTTTGTATAATAGAATTAATATGTGTTTTACAAATTTCATTGACATTTACAGTGTTGTAACTATGATATTACTAGTACTTATTTACATTAATAGATAGTGTTGTAATATACTGTGATGCCAATTATTGAAGTTATGTATATAAGCAGTATAATGACAATTAATCAGTGGGCACTTCTCTTCTTTTTCGGCTAATTTTTTTTTTCTCAAAATTCAATTTATGTATTATTTACAGTTCTGTTACCAGAAATTTCAGGTAGGATGCAGTTATGCGTAGGAATGACAGTAGTAGGGAAATGAGGTTTCACAGTCAGGTGGAACATGTGTTCTTTTACAGGTGCAGAGAATATCTTGGTCATTTTAGTGGTAAAATCAGCCTTGTGGTCCCTCCTCTGGTAGTACTCTTTTATGGTCATGTTTCAGGTAATATTTTAGGTAATGGTTTCTACGGATGTGCGAGCTCTGGTTGTATATATCCGGAATATATTGTCAGGGTGGTATTTCAGCGGTGAACTCTCTGGATCCCGTCCCGGATCGATGTATGATCTGTGTTTGTGGGTCAGTTTTTTCAGTGTTGAGGTCCCAGCATGCCATGTGGTACCCAGTTACCTTTCAAAAAAAAATAATTTGTTTTCTCAAAAAATTTTTTTTTAATTAGCCGGGGGGAGCAATCTTGTTACGGTTGGTTTCAACCAATTTTTTTTTAATCTACATTAATTATTTAAATCACTTTCTCTACATTTATTTAAAAGCACTCTTTTTTCTTCTGTTTCTAATAAAAATTTAAATAAATAAAAGTAATTGTAATAATAATAATAAAATCAGTTTTTATTTTTTCTTCTTTCTTTTTCTTTTTGCAAAGTAAATTCAACGTTTATAGTCTAGCTTTGCTTCCTGTTTTCAAATACGAAAGATAAATAGCAGGGAGGGAGGTTTCTCAGTAAAAGACCACACATAGTGTATTGGGCAGTCGTGTACGTTTTCTCCCATACCCTTGAATCATGTGTTGTAGTCACCTAGTCTAGTTTTGGTTAAAAGAAAGACCGTCCGCCCTGTATAGGAATTACGTTATCTTATGAGTGTACTATATACGCAATTAGGCTTTGTAAGCTTACGACAGGCTTCAATGGGCTCTGCTATCAGGCGGATAGCTGGCGCCCAGGTCAACAGAGGCTCACAGGACCCCCTTCAGCACACGCCATGGGGGTGAAACATGGCTGCCTTCCCCCATGAAGCGGCTGGCAGGGTGGAACGACAGGCTGGTGCCTTCAAGGAGAGTCCATTTTCCCTTTTGTTTCCATTCCCGTACCCCTGGCGGAGTGGATCGGTCCCGTTTTTCAAGCAGCGCGGGAGAATGAATGTTTACAGTAGTTTTTTGCTTGGCCGTGATACTTGTCGTTTGGCTCGTAAAAAAAAAAAAAAAATTACGAATTATCACTTGGCTCGTAAACTGACTTGTTACTCGTTGCTTTTGATCGGAGTGTTGTGGTTGTGGATCTTGAACGGCTTGTGTACGAGTACCAGTGTTTTATGACGGTACTTAGAATGAAGCAGATTACTTATTGCTATGACTACCAATTTTTAGTAAATGAATACTCGAGTAACGTATTACTTGGAGTGAGACCCTCTACTTACTGTCTTGACTTCTAAACTATGGAGTTGTTGATATTTCTAATGGGTTGTTAATTTCAATACGGTCAGTGCAGCAACGAAAGAAGAGTGGGGTTTCGCCTGCGAGGAACGCGCGATGTTTTTAAAACCCCAGTCGGCGGGTTATACCCTTTCTATCGAAATCGTTGGAGAATAGCAATCTTCAAAACAGACAAATAGGTTTGTGAAGCAAGTCGCAAATCCTTTTTTTTTATATACTGCTAAGATTAAAGATGAGGTATTGAAGTAAAATTCGACTGAATATATATTGTCTCATGAATTGATATCCTCAAAGATGTGCCTGCCATTAGTATCATACTCATATTAAAAACTCATTACTGTAGACAGTGAGCCGTTTTGGAGTGTTTCAAAAGAAAAAAAAAGATTAGTGAATCTTCGTCGGATTGTCGACGTAATTGGCCACGGGTTGACAGACTATGTTGATGAGTTAAACAAATCAAATTCGGACTCCTCTAAGATGTGCCTGCTATGAATATCAGATTCCTAATATATATTTGTAAGTAATACAACTTCCTGAGTTGATTTCATTTTTTTTTTTTATTATTGATGTTTTATATATATGTATATATATATATCCAAAGAGTATACTTTAAGTGTGTTATTTCCATAAACTCAATAGGTTGCTTATTTGTGTTATTAAGCTTGGAAGAAATGTTTTGATAAAGTTTAGAATCACATTATTTTATTGAAAATAATTAATACCTAATTTTTATAGAGTTGATCATCCTTCTAATTCTGATATTATTCTAGTTTTGAGAACCTTAATATTTGACTTAAAGATACTTAATAATCAACATTGATCAACTTATATTGTTTGTCACCATAGTTATATTTCTTTTTGAGAATTACACTGTTTTTATAAATTTTAATTATTCAAATAAAGACTGTTTTCTCTTATTCTCAAATATAGTATGTTTTTTTTATATGATCTTTATTTAGTATTCTTATATCTACAGCAATCCTATAAGTGAGGCTTGACCACTCAATTACTGTGAGTAAGATTATGAAAGCTATGATCTTACTAAATTAATATTTTTTTTTAATTTCTTAAATTTTAAATTCATAGTAATAATTTATTTGAAAATTAATTGAGGCTTACGTTAGGTTATTAGATGTAATTATTGTTCCTATCTCAGTAATGGATATACTGATAATTGATGCTAAAATAAAATTAAGTCTAATTTCTTAATTGATTAATCTAAATTTTATTTATCCTTTCTTTGAAGTATTATTCAAAACAAACAACAAAATGGTTGTTTTTTAACAAAAAAAAAAAAAAAAAAAAAAAGTTTTTCAGTTATTATATAGCCACTATACGATTCCTGGTTAACCGATCTGATCTTGTTCGCAATCTCCATAGTTGTTCTAAAATTTTGTACATCATCATATCCCTATTCTATTAACGGATTTAACTCCTTCTCCTTTTGGTCCTCATATTGGAGGAATTTCAGGTTATCTGCATTTTTCCAAATTATATGATGATTACACTTTTGTTAATTTAATGTGTATGGAGATTTGAGCTTGATCGGGTTGGAGTGGAGTTGGGTGTTCTTTATGCAATCCAGTATGCTACTTGATTTAGAAATCTGTTGCCCCTTACTACACTTAATACTGTCTTAAAATAATGAGTTCAAAATTATCATTGTTATATTAACCTATGCGGATTTTTAAGTTTTGATATTTTGTTTAGTTTAATATAATTTGCTCCCTTTTCCATGGCAACAGATTTCAGTGGAGCTAATCAGGGTATACTTATTTTTTTTTTAAATATTTAATTGTCAAGTGAAGATTGAGTAATAAATGTGCTTTTTTAAGTTTAAGTAAGTTGTGTTTTAGAAAGAACCCCAAAACCCACAACAAACGTATAACAACGTACGACTTAACAAGGCACATGGAACAATTTATGAAAATTTACTCATAGCACAAATCTGCAACATTGACACCGTTAAAACAAACGAGTGTCGGGGTGGGTTTCCAGTTTTAATTTTTACAAAATCAATTTCTAAAAATATTCATGTTTAAAATATTTTTATAAATATAAAAAACAATATTAGCAAATATTTCATATATTATTTACAATCTATATATTTAAAACGAAACTCGCATTCTTTCAAATTTTCCACACGAATATCGCCTCTGTGCGCATGCGTCAACTTTTTTTGAAGGTTTCTCCCCTCAGAAACGGGAAACCTGATTGATTAGCCTTTTTAGCCTAGGGGGATTGAAAAGGGTCGATTGAAAACGGATGGAGGTGTACTATTGCAGTGAAAGCATAGACCTTCTAATATACTTTTGCTCTGAGGTTGAAAAATAAAGTTTTTTTTTTAAGAACTCATGTTTTCACTACTAAATATGCATATTTTTACGCAAAATTTTAAAGAGAGCATGGATAAAGTTATATTTATAAACGATTGAAATGTCAGAGAGTTCGGAAGATAAGAACTATTTTTTTATTGCTATGCTAAAGGAGCCGACGCGAAAACAAACAAACAAAAAAGCGAGAAGAAAACATTTCTTTTACAACTGGGTTACACAAAATTCTTACACAAAATTTTTACACGGACTGTAAAACCGTTTCATTTATCACAAATAAAGATTTTAAAGAGTTTGGAGAAAAAGAACTTTTTATTTTAAAACTATGAAACGATCGTACGTAAAAAAACAAGAAAATGAACGCTTTTATCACTTAATATCAATATTTTTTCGGGAATTTTTCATTTTAACTATAATTTGATACAAAATTTTAAAGAGAGCTTGGATACAGTTATATTTATAACCGATTGAAATGTCAGATAGTTCGGAAGATGAGACCTATATTTTTATTGCTATGTTATAGGAGCCGACGCGAAAACAAACAAACAAACAAAACAGCGAGATAAAGCATTTCTTTTACAACTGGATAACAAAATTTTTTCACAAAAATTTTTACACGGGCTGTAAAACCATTTTATTTATCACCAATCAAGATTTTAAAGAGTTCGGGGAAAAATAACTTTTTATTTTAAAAGTATGAAAAGATCCTACGTAAAAAAAAAAAAAAAAAAAAAAAAACATTTAAATAAATAAGAAAAAAAAAAAGAAAATATGTGCTCTTATTACTAAATATCAATAATTTTTCGTGAATTTTTCATCTTAAAATATAATTTCATACAAAATCGGGTTAAAGATATAAAATAATAAAAACTGGCAACGCCGGGCGGGGGTCAGCTAGTTAATATAATAACAGTAACCTCCCCAAGACGAGATCAAATATTGCTTGACCATTGTAGTAAAAAATATTTTATTCTTACAAAAAAGTATATCAAAAATAAAATTAATTTAAAATATTAAAACATATTTACAAACACAATTATTTTTTTTTATTTCTTACTTACAAAATAATCTAAACACATTTCATATCGTAATAGCAGTCCAACTTAAACAAAGCCAGGGAACCATATATCAAAATTACTCATTTTTCATAACTTTAAATCCCGCCGTTTCATTTATACGGAAACTAGAAAATAGTCGCTATATTTTAACGGAATGTTCACCTCCAACTTAAAAAATGTCAAATTAAATATATCGTGCTAAATATTCACTGACAGTAATTTAATTATTTCGAAAAAATGTCTCCCGGTGGGGAAGGAGAGAGAAACTTATTTCATTAGTACATTCCCTTGGTGGTGAGAATCAAGCCTTATGAATGACGTTATCATTTTCAAAAAATGTTTACGAGGAAAATTAAATATTTTACTACTTATGTACAATATCATGGAAAACATTATACCTGTCTTAATTACAAAACATTATACTGTTACTTTAACCCGATTGGTGAGAATTAAGCCTTATGAATGACGTTATCATTTTCAAAAAATTATTACGATGAAAATTAAATATTTTACTACTTATGTACAATATCATGGAAAACATTATACCTGTCTTAATAACAAAATATTATACTGTTACTTTAACCCGATTGGTGAGAATTAAGCCTTATGAATGACGTTATCATTTTCAAAAAATGTTTACGAGGAAAATTAAATATTTTACTACTTATGTACAATATCATGGGAAACATTATACCTGTCTTAATAAAAAAAATATTATACTGTTACTTTAACCCGATTGGTGAAAATTAAGCCTTATGAATGACGTTATCATTTTCAAAAAATGTTTACGAGGAAAATTAAATATTTTACTACTTATGTACAATATCATGGAAAACATTATACCTGTCTTAATTACAAAACATTATACTGTTACTTTAACCCGATTGGTGAGAATTAAGCCTTATGAATGACGTTATCATTTTCAAAAAATGTTTACGAGGAAAATTAAATATTTTACTACTTATGTACAATATCATGGAAAACATTATACCTGTCTTAATAACAAAATATTATACTGTTACTTTAACCCGATTGGTGAGAATTAAGCCTTATGAATGACGTTATCATTTTCAAAAAATGTTTACGAGGAAAATTAAATATTTTACTACTTATGTACAATATCATGGGAAACATTATACCTGTCTTAATAAAAAAAATATTATACTGTTACTTTAACCCGATTGGTGAAAATTAAGCCTTATGAATGACGTTATCATTTTCAAAAAATGTTTACGATGAAAATTAAATATTTTACTACTTATGTACAATATCATGGAAAACATTATACCTGTCTTAATAACAAAATATTATACTGTTACTTTAACCCGATTGGTGAGAATTAAGCCTTATGAATGACGTTATCATTTTCAAAAAATGTTTACGATGAAAATTAAATATTTTACTACTTATGTACAATATCATGGAAAACATTATACCTGTCTTAATAACAAAATATTATACTGTTACTTTAACCCGATTGGTGAAAATTAAGCCTTATGAATGACGTTATCATTTTCAAAAAATGTTTACGAGGAAAATTAAATATTTTACTACTTATGTACAATATCATGGAAAACATTATACCTGTCTTAATTACAAAACATTATACTGTTACTTTAACCCGATTGGTGAGAATTAAGCCTTATGAATGACGTTATCATTTTCAAAAAAATATTACGATGAAAATTAAATATTTTACTACTTATGTACAATATCATGGAAAACATTATACCTGTCTTAATAACAAAATATTATACTGTTACTTTAACCCGATTGGTGAGAATTAAGCCTTATGAATGACGTTATCATTTTCAAAAAATGTTTACGAAGAAAATTAAATATTTTACTACTTATGTACAATATCATGGGAAACATTATACCTGTCTTAATAAAAAAAATATTATACTGTTACTTTAAACGGATTGGTGAGAATTAAGCCTTATGAATGACGTTATCATTTTCAAAAAATGTTTACGAGGAAAATTAAATATTTTACTACTTACGTACAATATTACGGAAAACATTATACATGTCTTAATAACAAAATATTATACTGTTACTTTAACCCGATTGGTGAGAATTAAGCCTTATGAATGACGTTATCATTTTCAAAAAATGTTTACGAGGAAAATTAAATAGTTTACTTACTTATGTACAATATCATGGAAAACATTATACCTGTCTTAATAAAAAAATATTATACTGTTACTTTAACCCGATTGGTGAAAATTAAGCCTTATGAATGACGTTATCATTTTCAAAAAATGTTTACGAGGAAAATTAAATGTTTTACTACTTACGTACAATATTACGGAAAACATTATACATGTCTTAATAACAAAATATTATACTGTTATTTTAACCCGATTGGTGAGAATTAAGCCTTATGAATGACGTTATCATTTTCGAAAAACGTTTACGAGGAAAATTAAATATTTTACTACTTACGTACAACATCACGGTAAACATTATACCTGTCTTAATAACAAAATATTATACTGTTAATTTAACCCGATTGGTGAGAATTAAGCCTTATAAATGACGTTATCATTTTCAGAAAATGTTTACGAGGAAAATTAAATATTTTACTACTTACGTACAATATCACGGAAAACATTATACCTGTCTTAATATCAAAACATTATACTGTTACTTTAACCCGATTAGTAGTGGTGATTTGTTACGGCCGATTTTCTGCGTTTGGGGTTTAGGCCTGCGGAAGAGTGCCCTCCGTGGGGATCTTTCTAAGGAGTCCTATCTCGTATTTAAGTCAAAGTTCGAAGAAAACCACATAAAACTATAAACGGTTAGGTCGATGAATGCGACAGGAGCTTGAACCCTGCACCTTCTGTCTACCAGCATTAAGAACAGAACCTCTCAGCCACTGGTGGCGCACTGGTGTAATGAAAGAGAAGGGTGAGAAACAGGGCCGCAGCAACTCTTATTTGCGCTGGTGCAAAACAAATTAATTCATTTTTTACTAGTCGCCTACGTATGCGTAGTAATGACTGATACAGAAGATGAAGCCCATATATGGCTTAATGCCTCCTGCGTAAACATCGCCAACACCATCCTAGCTGGGGCTCTTTTGAGAGATATTTATAAATAAAAATTGTATCTAAAAACTCGAAAACATGTAATAAACATACATATATTTTATTTTTCCATCTAATTATACAAGAAAAAAACTGCGCATTCCAAAATCCTGCATCAGTTTGCCATTTATTGCATATTTTCTTATCCTCTAGAAATGTATCAAAAATAAAACTGATGTGTATTAAAACAACATATTTATGAGCGAAATTAAATCTTTTACCTCTTACATTCAAAATCATGGCAACACATTATTTTACAATCCAACTTAAACAAAGCCCGGGGAAACATTTATCAAAATTGCCCCATTTTTCATAACTTTAAATCCCGCCGTTTCCTTTTTACAGAAACCAGAAAACGAGTCGCTCTATTTTAACGGAATTTTTAACTCCAGCTTATGAATGTCATATTCAACGTATCGTGCTAAATTTTCACTGACAGTGATTTAATTATTTCGAAAAGCTGTCTCTCGACGGGGGAGAGCGAGAGATTTATTCCATTAGTATAGTCCCCTGGTCGTCGGAATTAAGTCGAATAAATGACGTCATCATTTTCGATTTTTCTTTCCGCCATCTCCTCCTCTTGATCTTTCTTCCCGAATCATTTCTTTTTGTAGTAGGTGGTGTCATCTAGTGACAGCGACATGAGGCCGTGTGGATTATGATTTGTTGACAATGCAACTTGATGAAAAAGCGGTGCACATGAATGAATGTATGCGGTGAAGGGAGGAAATGCTTAGGGAATAACACGGGAGTTATATTTTTAACGGTTATTCCATGGTGTTTAAGGAGATGTATTTTAATTCTGGAGAGAAGAGGGGAATTATTAAAATACTCTAAATACGCTCAAAACATGTGACAATTTTAATTTATTTCTCCTTTTCTTTTCTTTTCTTTTCTATTTTTTTTTTTTTTTTCATTATTTATTTGAATGTTATAACGACAAGATTGGAAAGAAATTCAGATTTCTAGGTAATTTTTCCTCCATACGCGTGAAAATATCTTGATTTGACACATGGAAATTTTAATTTATTTCTCCTTTTCTTTTCTTTTCTATTTTTTTCATTCTTTATTTGAATGTTATAACAACAAGAAATTCAATACAACAAGATAATTCAATACAACAAGAAATTCAGATTTGTAGGTAATTTTTTCTCCATGCGAGTGAATTATTTTGATTTGACGTATGAAAAGTTTAATTTATTTCTTCGTTTCTTTTCTATTTTTTTATTCTTTATTTGAATGTTATAACAAAAGCTTGTCAAAAAATTCAGATTTGTATGTAATTTTTCCTCCATGCGTGTAAAAATATTTTGCTTTGTCATATGAAAATTTTAATTTATTTCTCCTTTTTTTTTTTTTTTTTCTATTTTTTCATTCTTTATTTTAATGTTATAACAACAAGCTTGTAAAGAAATTCAGATTTCTAGGTAATTTTTCCTCCATGCGTATGAAAATATTTTAATTTGAAATATGAAAATTTTTATTTATTACTCCTGTTCTTTTTTTTTTCTCTTTTTCCATTATTTATTTAAATGTTATAACGACATAAGCCTGAAAACAAATTCAGATTTCTAGGTAATTTTTCATCCATACGCGTGAAAATAATTTTATTTAACATATGAAAATTTTTATTTATTTCTCTTTTTTCTTTTCTTTTCTTTTCTATTTTTTTCACTCTTTATATGAATGTTATAACGACAAGCTTGTCAAAAAATTCAGATTTATAGGTAATTTTTCCTCCATGCACGTGAAAATATTTTGCTTTGACATATGAGAATTTTAATATATTTCCTTTTTTTTTCTTTTCTTTTTTTTTTTTTTAAATTCTTTATTTGAATGTTATAACAACAAGCTTGTAAAAAAAATCGGATTTCTAGGTAATTTTTCCTCCATGCGCGTGAAAATATTTTGATTTAACATATGAAAATTTTAATTTATTTCTCGTTTTTTTTTTTTTCTTATCTTTTCTTTTATATTTTTTCATTCACTATTTGAATGTTATAACAAACTTGTAAAGAAAATCTTGTCAAATTCCGATTTCTGGGTAATTTTTCTCCATGCGTGTGAAAATATTTTGATTTTATGTATTTTCACGTATTTGACTATCAAGTACATCACCCCCCCCCCTCCTAAAAAATGATAAATAAATAAAAAAGTAAATAAATAATAATAATAATAAATAAATAAATAAATAAATAAATAAATAAAACAAATAAATATATAAATAAAAATATATAAATAATTAGTCAAACAAAATTATGTTAATGTTAAATTTATACATCCGGGGCGGGCATGACCATGTGGATTTAGTTCCATGATTCATCTGACAATGAAATTTGAGGAAAAAGTCGTTTGGGTAATTGAATAAGCCCGGTGAAGAGGCAAAATTTGTCTAGGTAGCATATTAAACAATTCCACGGTGGTCGAGGAATATCTGTTTTTATTTTGAGACAGAACTACGGCTTAAAGTCATTAAAGTATTTTAAATAAGTTGGAAACACACGAATAGTTAAATAAATTGTTATGGCATTCTTTATTTAAATTACATTCTGAAAGCAACTAAAGGAAATAGGACTTGTGCGTAATTTTTCATATATAGTTGGGGATCTTTTGATGCGATTAGCAGTGTAATTAAAATATTTAAAAATTGCATAAATCATGAACAGAAAGAAAAATAGGTTTAAATTATTTTTTTTAATTCAAAATAAAAATAATTATTTGTAGCAAAGTATGATTATATTACGTTGTGTAAAATAGTAACAGATAGGCTTAAGATAGTAAACTAGTAATTAGTAGTTTCAAGATTTCTCTGGCAATGGAACTTGATGAAAAAGTGTTTTGGATGAATGGAATAAAGCAGAGAAGGGAAGAAATGCATAGGGAATACGTGAGTTACTTTTAAAACGGATATTCTACATTAGTGGAAGAAGCGTGAATTTTTATTTTCGAATAAAAAAGAGGAAAGAGGGAATTAAAGTGATTAAAATATTTTAAACAAGGTTTGAAGCATATTAAAAGTTAAACAATATTTTTTTGTTGCCTTTTTTATTTGAGTGCATAATGTCAAGCTTCTTAGAAAATTATGTAGGGGATATTTCGTATGCGTGTGGGAATATATTGATGGTGTTTGTTCAGAAATAATAAGCAAATTGTAATAATATTACAAATAATAGTAATAATAATAATAATAATATAAATTATTTACTGAAAGAAAAAAGAATAGATTTTTGCGAAAATTATATTTTAAGGATAAGGGTTGTTTGGATTCAGTTCCATGAATTTTGTGACAATGAAATTTGATGAAAAAGTAGTTTAGATGATTGAAATAAAGCAGTGAAGTGAAGAAATGCATAGGGAATATGTGAGTTACATTTGAAACAGTTAACTTTACAGGGTTTTTACGCTTTTACCACAAATATTTAATAGAATTTTTCACCTTATTTAAATGCAAAAAAGTATTACAAATCCTGAAATTAAACGCGGTGTTTATAATTTCTACTATTTAAATATTAAATATATATTTTCTATTAAAATTTTGTGGTAAAAACGTACGAACCCTGTCTAAAGTAGTCGAAGAAGCGTGAATTTTAGTTAAGGATAAAAAAGAGGAAACTGGGAATTAAAGTAATTAAAATATTTTAAACAAGGTGAATGCATAGAAAAAATTAAATAATATATATTTTTGTGTTCTTTATTTGAGTGGCATGATATCAAGCTTCTGAAGACATTCTGTAGGTGATTTTTTACATGCGTGTGGGAATATTTTGATGCGGTTACCGCAGAAATAAAAAACAAATAATAATAATAATAATAATAATAATAATAATAATAATAATAATAATAATAATATCAATTATTTATATGAAAGAAAAAAGGAAAAATAGATTATTTTGAAAATTATATTTCAGGGACAAGGTCCTCAGGCCGTGTGGATTAAGTTCCAGGATATCTCTGACAATAGAACTTGATGAAAAAGTGGTTTAGATGAATGAAATAAAGAAGAGAAGTGAATAAATACATAGGAAATACTGGAGTTACATTTCAAACAGTTAATCTAAGGAGGTCGAAGATGCATGAATTTTAGTTCGGGATGAAAAAGAGGAAAGTGGGAATTAAAGTGATTAAAATATTTTAAACAAGGTGAAAACATATGAAATTCCACTATTTTTTGTTGCCTTTCATATTTGAGGGACATAATAACAAGTTTCTAAAGAAATCCTGAAGGTGATTTGTCACATGCATATGGAGATATTTTGATACGAATAGCGCAGATATAAAAAACAAATAATAACAATAGTAATAATAATATGAATTGTTTATTGAAAGAAAAAGAAAAATATATAATCAGAAAACTATATTTCAGGAACAAGAACATGTAGCAGTATGGATTCAATTGCATGATTTTTCTGACAATGGAACTTTATGAAAAACCAGTTCAGATAAATGAATACACATGTGGGGAAGGGGAAATTTTTAGAGAGTAATACGTGAGTTACGTATTAAGGGGCTACTTCACTCACGCGAAAGCATCCGCTCGCTAATGTTAATTCTATGGGACAGACAGACAGCGCCCACCCTAAGGACCAGCTTATGGCTAATGGCCAGGACGAACCCCTAAGCCTAGGGAGGGGAAAATATTACTATCCGACGCTAGCTACAATAATTACAAGTTAAACTACAATTTTACAAAGTATAAACGTTATCCAATTTTGCCAGTTCTTTAAAAATATCTTCTTTGCATTTCAATATTTGTACACGATTTTTTTTTTTTGTATTGGATAGCTGAGTCAATTTCTATGATCGCCAAATTTTGCTTTTTCGATTTTATTTGCTGTTTTCTTTTATGCGGATACTTTCACTCTCGGAACCGGTTTCAAAAGTGAAAGTTTTTTTTATTCTACTTTGATCAGGTTTAAGAAAACATGCAGGTTAATTTTCGAGACAAATAAAAAAAAAAAAAAAAAAAATTGGCATTAAAGAAAAAAAATAAATAAATAAGCAGAAAACATATGAAAAATTAAATAGTATATTTTATTCTATTCTTTATTTGAATGACATAATGACGAACGTGTAAAGAAATTTAGATTTTGAGCTAATTTTTCACACGCTTATGGCTATATTTTGATGCGATTATCGCAGTTATGAAACGAGAAAAAATACCTATTTTGTTTTCTGAAAGGAGAATTGTTTAATGTGAAAGTTATATTTCAGTGACATATTCATGAGGCCGTATAAATTTAGTTTCATGATTTATAGGACAATGGAACTTGATGAAAAAGCTATTCAGATGAACAAATGAAAGCGGTGAGGCAGAAGGGAATGGTGTTGATGATTTGGTATTGATAATGTCTGTACTGTAGTTTCTGCATCTCATTGAATGGTGTAATGTCTATTTGATTAAAAACCAGGTTCATTAAAACCTTTATGAAATCTTGAACAATTAAAGACTTTAAATGTAAAATCAATTTGACTTTATTTTCAAAGACAGACTCTATGAGGATATACACTTTATATCCACCTAAATCCTTGAACATTACCAGAGACGAACTTAAACCAAGTATCATATTAATTGGACGTCAGTGCCAGAGAAAATCATAAAAATTACTCGTCACAAGTTCTTCGTTCTTATTGGTGTACCCTATTTGATGAGTGCGTTAGAATCACAATTCGTCCGTTATATATTAACCTATGGAGACGTTTGAATTTGTTGGGATAAATTGTTAAATTTAAGAGACTGAAATGACGCCAATAGTACATTATTAAATAATTCATAATGTAAGAAGCACACATACACTGTTAAAAAATTGCAACAAACGGTTAGTTAACAGCAATTTAACTCCATTCTGATCATAATATATGCAATAATATTGCCAGAATAGACTTAAATTGCGGTTATGTAACCGTTTTCTATAAAAACGGTCAAATGACTAGACAGTTTGCTGTAAATGTTTAACAGTGTAGTCGAAATAACGGAGGAGCGGCAATCATATAGTAACTACGACATAGACAGAGAGATACATAGTTTACAATTCATAACAAGCTCTAAAAGTCACAAATGTACCAGTAGCCGGAATATTTCTTTTATTATTTTTTGAGGAAAATGTAATTGATGACGCGTGGTGATGACTAAAGATTGCGTTTAATGATAGGCGTTTAACGGCAAAAGCTTCATTTTTTCATTTATTTAGTTAGAATGGAAAAACATAGTGTTTAACATAAAATTTAACTTAAATGAATCAAAGAATAAGAAAAGGTTATTTAATAAAGAGAAAAGGAAAATTGAAAACCGTATGCGCTTTCACATAACAGGGATACGAAAAACAAACAAAATATTAATTGTTATGCTAATGAATTATTATTAACTCTTAATTTAAGCCCTCTATCTACAATTAAAGATAATATTTAATTAATTAATTAATGAAACATGTAAAAACATATATTATATGTATACTATAGAGGGCGGGAGAGACTAGTAAAAAATTCGTGAGTTACGTTTTAAAATAGTTATTCCACGGTGGTTACAGAAAAAAAATGAATTTGAATTTTCAAGACAATGGAGAAAAGAGGAAATTAAAGGGATTAAAATAATATAAATGCGCTGAAAACACTTGAGAAATTGTATCATATTTTTTACTACTTTCTTTATTTAAATAATATAATTACAAACTCTTAAAGATATTCAAATTCGTAGGTAAATTGTTACATGCACATGGGAAGACTATGTTACCAGATTATTCTTGTTTCCTTCTGTACACTTAATTTGCCCTTTAATTTTTCCAAATATTGTAGAATTACCATCGTGAGTATGCATGAAAACATAAAGAAGAAACGAGATGTTAAAGTAAAATTTAAATAAAATGAGAAGCAAAGTATATGTTTATAAGTCCGTTTTAAATCAACGTTTTGAACACCAAAGCATACACGAAATATTTTTTAACAATTTCGGTAGCAATTCAGCTTACCGTCATCAGTCCAAAAAACAAGTTGGAAATTGTACGTCAAATGTGACAAATGAGTTGCGTTCGTAGTATAGCTCGTTATATAAATATTCAGATCTTGATGATTTTTTATTCTGTGAAATGAATTATATCGTCTGCATATTAATTTCTGTAATAAAATAAGTACATCGGTCGCTTGACGATTAAACCTAGGAAGCTCCTATAACAAGAAAGCACCGTTTTTTTAAAATTCAAATTTCTTAATAAATATTTTTATTAATATTTTCTAAAGTTTTGATCCGATTTTCGTAAAATTTGAAATGTCTCGACAAAATTCTAAAAAGATAATATATCTTAAATTTCAAACCATTCGGTTGGGTAGTTTTTGCGTTGTTATATGCGGACGGACGGACCAGACGACGACAATAGGTGCTACGTATTTATATAATTACGAACGCACCTAAAAGATGGAATTTTGCTCTCGCGTGTAGTATACAAGCAGATTTGAAGGCATAGTTTTACTGACAAAAAATAAATATTTGTTCTTGTAGAATTCAGCCGATTCTCAAAATAATATTTTCCCTGCTCAACAACGCGAAACTTTCTGACACGTTTACGGATTCTTTTTTAAACGTAAAAGCATAACACTTGCAGACCTAATTATTGAAGTGATTTGTAAGAGAACAGTTTGTCCATATTTTTCGGCAACTGATTTACATCTTGAGTTACAAGCGATTGCTGTTTCATGACGGCAGATTTTTCCCCAGATGTCGATAACAGCACCGGCCTATTTCGTGAGTTTGCCAGCGAAAATGAATTTAGGAATGTGACAGAAAGCAGCCAGTTTGGATTTGAGCCTTAAATAAAGCAGCCAATAGTTGCGAAACTTAATGATAGGAATAGCCAATAGGAATATACATAAAGAAAAGGAACTGGCGGTAGGAATATAATAGTAAAAAAAAAAAAAAAAAAAAAAAGAAAAAAAAAGAAGTTATGTAAAATTTTTAATAATCTGACAAAGAAGGAACATCAAAGTCAAAAGTAAAACAGCTAATAGTAAAGATGCAGATAAAAGAAATAGGTTTATTGATCAATAAAATTGCAAGAGATTGAAAGGAACAACTAACAGATATATTTATAGAGAGTGGCGATAGGAAATCGGTAGGTGAAAATTGTGGAAAGTAGGGTTTTATCTAATACTTCTTACAATCTAATAAAGGAGGTACAATAACAGGGTTCATGCGCCTCAGGGGATTCAGGAGGTTTGAGGGATTTGAATACTAGCAATTTCACAAAGTAATGGTTGCCCTATCTAAACACAAATTTTTTTTAATTAAACGACAAATATTAGCTTACTAAAATTCTAATTTTCTTCTTCTGAGGCGTACAAACACTGAATAAAGTTACAATTAATAATATTTGTAAAAATACTGATATGCGTACTTATAGAATGTCAACTGTGGACAATATTAGAAGATTCTACAGATAATTTGTAAAAATTGAAATCAAAAGTGTGATTTATTTCCCAGTAATGGTCAATTTATTATTCTCTTGCTTACAAATGCACGCCATGGTCTCTTTTAACAGAAATTTCAAACTCTGTTTACCTTGACTAATATAAAGAAGAATACGCTGACAAGTATTGTTATAGATACACAAGGAATCAGAAATGTCCATGAATTGTGCCTTGTAAAACCTTTTGTCTGATAACACATCTCTCTAAAACAGAATGGAATCCTCAAATAAGGCATGAAACTACTAATTTCTACCCCCAGACCTCTTCGTACTTGTAGGCTTTTATAATTCTGTTTCAAAGCAAAGAGTAGCTTTTAATATTTCAGAAGCGTTTTATGTTGTACAAAGTTTCTGTTATTGAGAGTTTCTGCCACATACATGGGAAGAAGCATCCAAGGAGGAAGGGGCTAAGTAGTTGAGGTAGTTTTGTTCAATTTAACATGTTTTACATGTATATGCTTGCATCCATCTTTTAATTACACACATACATATATACGTTAATCCTACATATGTAAGTATACATTATATACTTACTATTCTTTTCATAAGTATACATTATATACTTACTATACTTTTCATAAGTATACATTATATATATTTACTATACTTTTCATAAGTATACTTTATATACTTATAAATAGAAAAATAAATTTCATTTCACTTTTGGATTTTTATACAATATACATACATTATTATACACAAAAAGCTTCAAGGCATATCATAGATATAACAACAGGTTTTCAACAACTGAAATAGAGACTAATGAAGAATCTTCCATAATTCTAATCCACAACACAGCAATCGCTACAACAATGTTTTTTGGTGATCAGGATGCTTTTATCATAAAATATAAAACTTTTTTGGTAATTGAAAGAAGTAATAAATAGAAAAACAAATTAAATTTCATTTCCCTTCTGGATTTTTAATTTTTATTCGAAATTTTTCATAAATCGTATTGAAAAAAAAAAATGCATTTGTACAGCATCATTAATGAAAATGTGTTGCGTACATACTGTCCCTTTTTGGATTTTAAAATATTGAACAGAATAGTGATAAATACAAACTTTTACATACAAAATATAAGTTGCGTCGCAAAAAAAAAAAAAAAAAAAAAAAAAGAAAAGAAAAGAAAAGAAAAAAAAAAGAAAGAAAGAAAAAAAAAAGAAAAGAAAAAAAGAAAGAAAGAAAAAAGGTTTAAAATATCCCGTATGATATTCCCAGTATAATAACACATCTCCCTAAAACTGAATTGAATCTTCAAATACGGTATGAAGCAATTCATTTCTACCCTCAGATCTCTCCGTGCCTGTAGGCTTTTATAATTCAGCTTCAAGAAAACAAGGAGCAGCTTTTAATATTTCAGAAGCGTTGAAATTTTGTACAAAGCTTCTCAGGTCTTTGAGAGTTCCCGCCATACACATGGGATGAAACATCCAAGGAGGGTGCTTCTAAGTAGATGAGGTAGTTCTGTTGAATTTATCATGATATATATATATATATATATTGCTTTTGAAAAGGAGGAAGATAAAAATAGGTTTGATGTTACACCAATTTAGAAGCAATTCCTCTCACCCCATTCCTTTACCTTTATTTTTTTACCATCTACTTCCCTAAAATATATTGGTTGTGACTTTTTCTTTTATACGTATATAGGGTTTGGTAGAAAAAAAATGAAAAGAATTTAAGGCAGAAAAATAAGCTTTTAATTGTAATATAAAAATATAAATGTTTTTCTACGCAGTTATTTTAATTTGTTTTTAAAAGAAGACTGAGTCGTTTATTGCGTTCAGCTGCCGAAAGAAACACAGTTGTGGAAAGAATACATTTTTATATTGTGGATTAGGAATATTGGAGATTCCTTACTATCCATTATTGTTTTCATTTGTTAAAAATGAAAGGTAATTATGTCTACTGTATATATATTTATAAGTATTAAGTAAAAGACTGAGTCATTTAATGCATTTAGTTGAAAAAAAAAACATAGTTGTGGAAACAAACCATTGTCTTAATGATTTTTATGTTGTGGATTAGGAATATGGAAGATTCCTCACTATCCATTATTGTTTTCATTTATTAAAAATTAAAGGTAATTATGTCTACTGTATATGCATTTATAGGTATTGAGTAAAAGAGGGCTGAGTCTTTCAATGCATTTAGCTGCCAAAAATAACCATAGTTGTGGAAATAAACCATTGTCTTAATGACTTTTATGTTGTGGATTAGGAATATGGAAGATTCCTCACTATCCATTATTGTTTTCATTTGTTAAAAATAAAAGGTAATTATGTCTACTGTATATTTATTTATAAGTATTGAGATGATGTAAAATAGTAATTTATTAATTAAATTGCATAGAACATACTTTGCAGGTACTACTTCCAAGGTTAGATGATTTTTCGGGAAAAAATTTAATATATTACGAACATTTACACGGTGCTTGGTTACAGAACTATGGGGATATTTGTGAAGCGATATTTCCGAGAAGTCTTACAAATGATAAGATTAGCAACTGATTATGAAAAAATATATTTACTCATAAACTCAAACACCGTTCTTAAAATAATGAAATTTGGAGGAGAGGCCGCAGGAATGTGACAGTTTCCATAAAATAATTTTTTACTCAACATATAATTTTTTACTCAACATATAATTTTTTACTCAACATGTTCTTATCAATTTTTGATGTGATTGTGAAATGATGTAATCTTTAGTATGAAACTAAAAATTCTGAGGTAAATCCAAATATTTGAAAGTTTTAATTTCTATGAATATTTAAAAATAGTGATACATTTTTCTTACTCTTCCCTCACCGGAGAGAGGAATGAGGTATACATATAAAGGTAGAAAACAAGTAGAATTAATTTGCAATTTAACAAGTAAGATGCGTGAAAATCTAATCCAAGTTAAATGGGAAGCATGATCTGACTTTAATTGTAGGGTGGTACAAAATTTGCAGGTGCAAGATAAAAAAACATTTGCATTTAAAAAACCTCCTTTTTCACAAATCGAAAGTAAGTAGTAAACTTTATTTTAAAATTGGTTTTGAAATTTATTGCAAAATAAATAATATACAAATTGTTTAATATTACAAATAAAAGTTAAATTCTAAAACTAAATATTTGTAGCTGTTTAGAAACACTGCAGAAAGAAATGGAACATGAGCCATACATCCCTTCAAGTAATATACTCGGTATATGGTTTATCAATTTATCCGTGCTGCTTTTAATGTTAGCTTAATTAGAGATTTGTAAACTTGGAATATATAGAATTTTGGTAACAAATCATTACTTTTGTTACACAAGTTCCATAAGTGTCGAAATCATTTTTAAAAATATAACTTAATAATTATTTTTAATCTTTTCAAATATAGATACTATTAGATATAAAAGTTAAATTGTAAAACTAAATATTTGTATAGGTGTTTAGGAACATTGCAGAAAGAAATGGAACATGAGCCGTACATCCCTTTAGGTAATATGCTCGGTACATGGCTTATCAGTTTAACCATCCTGCTTTTAAGGTTTGCTTAACTAGTGATTTGTAAACTTAGGATTTATAGAATTTCAGTAACAAATCATTACATTTGTTATACAAGTTACATAAATTTCGAAATCATTTTAAAAAATATAACTAAATGTTTATTTTTGATCTGTAAAAATACGACATTTTTTAAATAAACAGACTATTAGAAATAAGAATAAAATTATAAAACTAAATATTTGTAGCTGTTTAGGAACACAGAAGGAAGAAATGGAACAAGTCTCATACCCACCTTCAGGTAATATGCTCAGTATATGACTTATCAGTTTAAACATGGTGCTTTTAGAATTAAATTAATTAGTGATTTGTAAACATAGGATGTACTCTGGAACTCTGGATGGAACTCTGGTAACAAATCATTACTTTTCTGTATAAATAACACAAGTGTCGAATTATTTTATAAAAAATGAACTAATATGAATATTCGATTTGTAAAAATAAGACTTTTAAAATACAGATGCTATTAAAAACCAAAGTTAAATTGCTAAATATTTGTAGCTGTTTAAAATCACTGTAGAAAGAAATGGAATATATCCCGAACTTCCCTTCAGGTAGTATGCTAGTATGCTCAGTATATGACTTATCAGTTTAAACATGCTACTTTTAGACTGAATTTAATTAGTGATTTGTAAATATAGGATGTATAGAATTATGGTAATAAATAATTAATTTTGTTATAATAAGTGCCGAAATCATAAAAAAATATAGAACTAATATTTATTTTTGCTTTATAAAATTAAGACTTCTCTAATACAGATGCTATTAGAAATGAAACTTAAATTATAAAATTGATTATTTGTAGGTGTTTAAGAACACTGTAGAAAAAATTAAATATATCCCGAACTTTCCTTCAGGTAGTATGCTAGTATGCTCAGTATGTGACTTATCAGTTTAACCATGCTATTTTTAGGCTGAACTTAATTAGGGATTTATAAATATAGTATATATGGAATTATGGTAATAAATCATTAATATTATTATAATAAATGTCGAATTCATAAAAAAAAATTGAACTTAAATTAGATTTTTTATCTGTAAAATTTAGACTTTTTAAAAATAAATGTTTTTGTTTTGGGGACTGTAAAATTTGTAGCACACAACTCTTTAAAGCTGCTTCATCTAGTGTATCAACGGAAAAAATAAGTGTTCTTAGTTTAACTAAAATTAGATTTGTCCCATTCTCTTATTCCTGCCATCCCTTTCTTATCTTTTGTAACGTATTTTGAGAAAAAGGAATGGATTTTGAGATAATTTAAAATTGGAAAAATATTTATTAATCTAAACGAATCTGGCGCGTAAATAAAACCATCTAATAGAACATATTTTACGCTCTTTTGTTTAACTCAACTTGATATAGCACTACAAAGGATGTGAATTTTCTTTTCACTTTGCTTAACAGCGTACAACTAACTTGAGTGAAAAATGTGTCCAGACCAAGGATCGAACCCAGATACCTTGGTATAGAGCACCAATTGCTTTACCAATTAAGCCATCCGGACGACATCCAGTCTGGTACTTCCTTCACAAATATACGTTTGCAAGGCTGCAACTCCGATGCTGGGAATTTATTCGTCTCATGTACTCCACTGAGAATGTGCTCATGTTGATATTCCATCTTGCGCTGGGGAGTTGCGGCCTTGCCAACGTATATTAGTGAAGCAAATGCCTGACTGGATGTCATCCGGATGGCTTAATTGGTAAAGCACTTGGTGCGCTATACCAAGGTTCGATCCCCGGTCTGGACACATTTTTCACTCACGTTGGTTGTACGCTGTTAAAAAAAGTAAAAAGAAAATTCAAATCCTTTGTAGTGTTATTTAAAGATTTAAGGCGTGGTTTCAGTCCTACCGAAAATTTTATTAGAAATTTAAATTTCAACTTGATATTTTTATGTAAAAATGTAATTTTGTAATCAAGTCTTAACTCACTTCCTGATATGATAGAATTATAAAAATTATGTACAAAGGTGTGCTTTCAATGACATTACAATATTTTAATATTTTTAGAATTTATTTATACAGTAATAACTTAATTTAATCAATTTTTCAGTTAGCTCGACACAGGTGATTAATAGACAAATGTTGTTTATGGGTACAGTTGTATACGAGTTACAAGAACAATGGATTTAATTATGCGCAAAGTCACGTTCGCTAAATAAGGCTAACTGGCTGTGAAGCTGCAACAACAACATATTTTAAACACTATAAAGTAGAAAATACTTGAAAAAAAAAATAGTTAAATATATCTTCTTAACAAATACGTTTAAATCAATTAATTGTTTTATATTAATTAAATTATTATATTGCGTTGAGAAATCAATTTAGAACTCCTAAAAAGATAGTTTAAATAATATTTTTTTTTCTTTCATGTTTTCATATTTTAAAAAAAGAAGCAGAACAAAAATATAATTTTAAAAATAAATTTATTAGTTGGCGCTTTCTAACATACGTTAAATAAATAGGTGAATTTCCATAATCGGATTCGGGGGCCACTCAAAATTAATGTACTGTAATGGAGATTTTTTGGAAAAATCTTAAGTTACAGTCATGTAATTAAGCGTAACTTTCAATATAACATTGAATGCTTATAAAAGAGTGTATTATTATTTTTTTTTTTTTAACTTTTATACATGTTTAATTTCTTATTACTTTTTTAATTGAGTGCTTTTGATTAAAATTGCATTTCATTGTCGGTAAAAGGTAATAAAAAAGAAACATAATTTTAATTTATATAAAAAGTAAGATCAACAGTTTTTTTTTAAACTTTCAAATCTATATAAGTTCAAAAAAAATATTTAATCTCGAAAAAGTTCAATTCATTCTTATAGATTTCAAGAGACACTCTAAATTAAATTAAACAAATACTATTATGAATATACATGAGAGAGATGAAAGGAAATATGCTTCAATAGCAATTTATAAAAGTGATCAAATTTAATTACGTCTGATCATTCTGCATTTTAATTATAAAAGCGTAGAAGATAGGTTCTAATTAGAAATTTCCTCGTTTTATTAACACATGATACTTATATTTGAAAATACAAAATTTGTTAAGGTAATAGGATGACATGAAAGACAAAATTTATTCAACAGTTATGAGGTTAGGATTTCTCAAATGGAGAAAATCACAAGGGAAAAAAATATAAAGGAAAAATAAATTAATTAATAAATTGATCTGAAAAGACAGTGTGTTATAATTTAATTAATAGTTAAAGCAACGTCTTTCTGGTTATAGTGTCTGGCATTGCTGAAAATTCATAAAAAAAAAAAAAAAAATCACAATTCTGTAAGTTTTAATCGTAAATTTTTTTAAATGTCCTTCTTATATACAAAATTTATAAATGGATAAGAAAAGACAGTGTTTTGTAATTTAATTAATAATTAAAGACACGTCTTTCTGGTTATAGTGCCTGACATCGATGGAAATTAATCAAATTAAATAAATCACAATTCTGTAAGTTTGAATTGAATTTTTTTTTAAACGTCTTTCTTATATAAAAAATTAATAAATGGATAAGAAAAGACAGTGTTTTGGAATTTAATGAATAGTTAAAGAAACGTCTTTCTGGTTATAGTGCCTGACATCGCTGGAAATTCATAAAATTCAAAAAATCACAATTCTGTAAATTTTAATCGTAAATTTTTCTAAATTTCCTTCTTATATGCAAAATTAATAAATGGGTAAGAAAAACAGTGTTTTGGAATTTAATTAATAGTTAAAGGTTCTTTCTGGTTATAGTGCCTGACATCGCTGAAAATTCATTAAAATAAATAAATAAATAAATAAATAAATAAAAAGAAAAAAAATCACAATTCCGCCAGTTTTAACCGTGAAATTTTCTAAATGTCCTTCTTATATGCAAAATTAATAAATTGATAAGAAAAGACAGTGTTTTGGAATTTAATTAATAGTTAAAGAAACGTCTTTCTAGTTATAGTGTCTGACATCGCTGGAAATTCATAAAAAAAAAAAAAAAAAAAATCACAATTCTGTAAGTTTTAATCGTGAATTTTCTAAATGTTCTTAATGTGCAAAATTAATAAATGGATAAGAAAATACAGTGTTTTAGAATTTAATTAATAATTTAAAATGCGTGTTTCTGTTTATAGTGCCTGTAATCACTAAAAATTCATAAAATTCAAAGAATCATAATTCTGTAAGTTTTGATAGTAAAAGAATGTGTTTAAAAAATGACCTTCATATACGTAAATTTAATAAATGGATGAGAAAAGACAGTGTTTTATGATTAAATAATTAATTAAAAACGTGTCTTTCAGTATATGTTGCCTGAAGTTACTGAAAATTCAGAAAATTCAAATAATTATAATTTGGAGAATTTTAGTCGCTTGTTATTTGCTAAATGTCCTACTTATACGTAAAGAAACATTTTTGTAGAAAAAGGGAGCTGTAAATTAGAAAATATATTTCATATTTGAATATACACAACGGGATCTGACCCAGGCATTCCTGGCTGCAGAACATAGTTAAAAACCATTTTTAATTGAAAACTGTGATAGATTTGTCATTAAAATTTATTTTTTAGATTATCCACTAACAACACCAAAACGCACTTTTATATAAAAAAATATCAATAATGTATTTAATCAAAGTTTTGAAATTTAAAAATAGCCATACTTTCGCATTAGATGCATGCAAGAAATTAATAGCGCAAGAAATCCTCAAAGATATCACTATTTACAGCAGCCTTTCTGATTCTGATTATTTCATTGCTTAAGCATGTAAATTTATTATACATCTGTTAAATATGGGTTTTATTTATATTATATTATATTTATCTATTGATGAAGTGCTGGTTCCGTTATGGAATATTAGTTAGAAACAAACACTAAATTGTTTTAAGTGCAAACGGGTTAATCTTGCGTAATCAAACTGAACGTGATACAGATATAATTAAAAAAAAAATCATGCGTGAAAATTATTTTAAAAGCCATAAAAAATAAGTAGATTGAGATACAGCTTTTCAAACAAATTTAATTTGAAATAAAAAAAAAATTCCCAGTTTGATGGTGAAAAAATTAAAATTATTCGATGTTTCGAAGTTGTTAAAATTGCAAAAAAAATCGAAATAGAAAGGTAAGGTTGTTTCAGAGTTGATATGATGTCAACATTACTCACGGACATATGTTTGCTTTATTAATACAGCTTCTTGGAAAACAAATACCATATCTAAAGATTTTTATCTCCACTGTAAAAAAATACAAAAGCTTCTAATTCTATGACAATATAGTATAACCGCGAACGAAAATGTACAACAACCTCTTCAGAGTTACCCGCTATTCCAAAAATTGTTCTTTATCTTTAGAAACCTCAGAAAACAATATGTTTTGGAGAATTAAAGAAGCATTTATAAAAACAGTATTTCCTTTGGAGCCAAAAAATTTCGGAAACGTTTCCAAGAAGATTTGACAATGTATTAATACGTTTTTTCAACTCGGAATACATGTTTTTCGGATGCTATCAATTCTCAAATAGACATTTTCATGTGTAACATATATGTTTTACCGATAAACTTGATAAATTAATAGTAATAACATTAACATTGAAATAATTATTATTTTGTGACATGCATAAATTCAATTACACAGCATAAAATGATTAATTGAAAATTGAAAGCATACGAAAAACCGATTTACCGGTTTGAGAAAACTGAATAATATACTATAAAAACTTCTCAGAAATCTTTCCAAAAATCAGTGGCAGCAAAAGAAACTTTATTTTTATAAGTGATTCTTTAAATCTGGAAAATCTATTGGTTTTTGCAGTTTTTAAAGATCAAGAACGCTTTTCGGAATCGTGGGTAACTTGGATGAGGTTATTGTATATTTTAGATCTTGGTTACATTATAGTTTTGTAAATTAAGAATCAATTGTATTTTTTTACAGTATCATCTGGTATATTTTTTTAATGGAAGTATATTTCTGTCATCAATGATTTAAGGGAAAATCGCCATCACATATATTTTGAATCAATCCTCCGGTTGAATATCACTACATTTTCTTTGTTTTATCACGTGAACATTTAGTTGTTATCAACAGTTAACTGACAATTTACTTTATATTCTAGTATAAAACGTACACGTTTCAAGAAATCCTCTTATTGGGAGGACAAGGATTATGTTACATTTTCAAGCTGCCTATTCATAAATAAACGCAATCTTTGCTCTTTTGGAAACAAGATAATCCCTGTAATGTTTTTATGTACGGAAAAGAAATATCTAGTAGTATTCTAACATGTTTTTTGAACAGTTGTGAAATATTAAACAATCGTTTGTTGGAAAATTAATTTATTTTTATTCGTTAAATTATCTGCATAACTTGATGCTGGCTAAAACTTACATATCTATCAAAAGAATTAATGTATAAAATAAAAAGTAAAGGCATCGATTTCTAGAACCCTGCAGTTCAGTTTAAACTTGAATAAAGTCTTGTTTTATTTAACATTTAAATTTAATAATGATTATTAAATTTGCTTATTAATCACACATAATGGTAACCGTGACTTTAAATGCATTTATATTTTGTGAACCTACACAAAAGTAACACAATTTTATTTCTTTTTGTAACTGAGCGACGGCAGATAACGTATCGGCTGGTGGTATTATAGCATGTTTGTTGTATCAAGAGAGAAAAATAAAAGTGGTGTTTGCAGAATATTATTCATTCGTATCTATATTAATTCATATTTATTTCTATGTGTTTAACAATCTGCATAATTTGACACTTGGAAAATAATTAAATGTCCGTGGAAACATATTGTTTATGAAACAAAAAATAAAATCTTGGTTGATAGTGTTCTGTTTATTACTTAATAAAATTTTCATGGTGAACGAATTCAATACGAAAACAATCCGTTAAGATATTTCATAATGTGGATATCTTGTAAAAAATGTTATAGTATTGAATGTATTTTTATGATATTTATAGTAACAAATGTAATTTTAAATATAGTGTACCGCGCGAAAAGATGTGTCGGTGGGTTATCGTACACGTAACTCACTGAAAAAAAGAATTTATTAACATGGAAATGTGATAAAAGTTATATTTTCTTTCGTTGAATGCCAAACATTCAGTTTAATCTACATGAATGACACATTATTTTTTCCTTAAGAAAAAAACTTATACCTTTCACAAAAATCTTTTATTCATATGAAACAAGATTGTATTGCACTCTTTCACACTGCCTGTCTCAAAAATATTCACAGCCTCTGCTCTTTTAGAAGCAACACGATATATTCTCTTTTAGTATTCATATTCATGTTCGTTATAAAGACGGTTGGTGGTATAACATGTTTGTTCAATATCAAGAGAGAAAAAAAAATGTGGTATTTGCAGAAGGTTATACAGTCGTATCTATGATAATTCATATTTATTTCTATGTTTTAACTATTTGCATAGTTTGATAATGGAAAATAATTACATGTTCGTCAAAAATTATTGTTTATGAAACAAAAATAAAATCATTGTTTATTTTGGACTTAGTGTTGTGTTTATTATTTAATAAAATTTTCATAGTGATAGAATTTAATACGAAAACAATCGGTTAAGATATTACATATGGAAATTCAAATGCGGATATCTTGTAAAAAATGCATTTTTATAATATTTATAGTAACAAATGCAATTTTAACTATAGTGTACCGTACAAAAAGATGTGTCGGGGGGACATCATACACGTAACTTACTGAAAAAAAAATAATTTAGTAACATGGAAATGCGATAAAAGTTACCTTTTCTTTCTTTAAATGCCAGACATTCAGTTTAATCTACATGAATGACACATACATTTATAGTTAAGATGAAAACGTATACCTTTCACAAAAACATTTTATTCATATGAAACAAGATTGTATTGCACTCTCTCACACTGCCTGTCTCAAAATATACAGTCTCTGCTCTTTAGGAAGCAACACGATCTTTTCTCTTTAGTATTCATGTTCGGTATAAAGTTGGCTGGTGGTATTATAACATAACATGTTTGTTGAATGTCAAGAGAGAAAAAAAAATGTGATATTTGCAGAAGATTATACAGTCGTCTGTAGGTTAATTCAGTTTTTCTTTATGCGTTTAACATTTTGAATAATTTGGTGCTGCTATAAATTTATATATCCGTCAAAGCATATTACTTGTGGAAACAAAAGCAAAAGAAGCTTTCCTTCGATAATTCAAGTTCTGTTTATTACGGAAAAAAAACTTTCAAGGTGTTATAAAATAATAAGAAAAAAAAATGGTTAAACAATTAAATATGTTTATTCTAGTGGACTACCTTGTAAACTATGTAATAGTTTTGAATGCATTTTAATTAGCTATATCGTAAGAAAAGCAATTTGAGATATAGTTTACTTTCATATACGAAATAGCAATGGGTCACTGTAAATTTATAAAATTCAGAGAAAATTTTTAAAACATGTGCAAAATTATTTTCGAAAATTGTATACTAATATTTTGAAAATTATGTCAATAAATATGTCACTGCATGTTTATCAGAAAAACATTATCTCTTCATTTTCTTATTGGTTCGAATTTAGTTGGAAAACATGAATGACACATTACGTTAGCCTAATCATTAATTTTTTTTAAATCTTCTCATTGAGAAGAAAACAGTCCTTCCGACCTGTACCGGGAGTAAAAAATAGCTTTCATAGTCCATGTTTTTAAAAATTCAACTCAATTTAATCAAACACCCGAAGCTAAATTGCTTGGAACCCGATTATAGAAGCTTCAATCCCGGTTTTCGTTAATACTGAATTTGAACGCGAATTTCAGCATGAGAGTTACAGCATAACAAATATCAGATTGTTTCAAAATGTCAGCCACCCTTGAATTTCAAACTGCCCTAGCTCTGCCATTTTTTAAGATAAAGCCAAAAGAAAAAAAATTCCGGAATCCTTGTATCACATTCTAATAATTAACACAAACATTTTTTTTTTTTCAATTTATATATTTTTTGTACAACTTTTCGAATTTTTAAAAATTTTAAATTCTTTAACTAGCCGCCATTTTGACACAAGATGGCGTATGAAGCTGGCCTACGAACTCAGTCGAGACCTTGGTATTTACTGTACATGTGATCAGTCACATTAATATCGGTTCAAAAATACGAGAGTTACAGCATAACAAATATCAGATTGTTTCAAAATCTCAGCCAACCTAGAATTTCAAACTGCCATATCTCAGCCATTTTTTCAGATATAGCAAAAACAAAAAAATGTTCCAAAGTCCTTGTATCACGTTGTTCTAATACTTAACAGAAATACATTTTTCAATTTATAATTTTTTTGTACAATTTTTTGAATTTAAAAAAAAAAAAAATTTTAACTAGCCGCCATTTTGAAACAAGATGGCGGATGAAACTAGCCAACGAAATCGGTCGAGACCTTGGTATGTCCTATACATATACTATATATATATATATATATCAACATTTGAACGGAGGGTGGTTTGGTGGTCTGGGTGTCATGATCGGTGAAAATATACCAAAATTTTTCGGAATTGGTTTCCTCCGAACGGCTGCAATAGGTACCTTTTTGTATTGAAAGCTACCTAATATTATATTGTACACTACCTCACAGCCTTTCTGAAACTAAACGCATCCCTGTTTTTTTTGGAAGCAAAATGATCTTTGCTATTTAGTATTCATGTTTGGTATAGAACCGGCTAGGGTATTCTAACATGTTTGTTGAATGTCGAGAGAAAATAATTGGTATTTGTTTAAACTTATACAGTTGTCGAAAGATTTATTATGATTCATTTTTGTGCATTTAACCTTCTTAATACATTGATGCAGCTGTAGATATATATATCATCCAAAACATATTATTTGTTTAAACAAGAGAAATAGCATCGTTGCTTCAAGCTATCAATCTCCGTTTATTACGGGATAAAATTTTCAAGGTCTTATACATTAATAATAATAAAAATCGGTTAAACAATTAAATATCTTTATTCAAAGGGACTATTTTGTAAAGTATGTTATACTTTTCAATGCATTTTAATCAATTATATTGTAAAAAATGCAATTTTAGATATGGATTATTTATATATACGAAATGACTTTGGGTCATCTTAAAGATATAAAATTAAGAGAAAATTATTAAAACGTCATCAAATATATTTTCGCCAGACAATCATTTGGAAATTTATGTCAGTAAACATGTCACTGCATGTTTACCAGAATACCATATCTCTTCATTGTCGTATTGGTTCGAATTTAATTGGACATACATACATGACACATTACATTGTCCTAATCCTTAACTTTTTCAAAATCTTCTTCTTAATGGGAAGAAAATATATTATACCAGTGGGACCCGTGCGAGGATTTCGCACTGTAATCCAAATTTTTTTAGCATTGTAGTATTTTTTTCATATAGACTTAAACTTCTAAAGAAACATTAAGAATAAAAATGCCTTTAAACTACATTGGTACAGATGTCGCAAACACACCGTTTTTTTTTTTTTTTTTTTGCAACAAAATGGCGATTTTTTTGCTTGGAAGGGTAACCTGGTGACTTTTGCTTTGTATGGCAACTTGGAATAAAATGAAATGTGTATGTAAATAAATTAAAAATAAAATATTAAAAATAATTAATAACTAAAATTAAAATATGTGTAATAAAAATAATGTGTGTGTTAAATAAAACTGTGTGTAATAATAAAATGAAATGTGTGTGTTTTAAAGTAAAATTATAATACAATTTTATTATAAAATAAAACTAACATGTTTTCGCAAGCTAGGCCTAACAGATATTCGAAAATGGGGATCTCTCGACAAAAAAGCACCACAAAAAAATTGCGCCAACCCCTGCGATATCTGTTCCCTAACATTAATTAGTCAAGGCAGAATATCAGCGCATTTATTCTATCAAACTTACAAAAGGCACGCACGAGAAAAAAATAATAATAACAATCGTATTTTAATTGCATAAAAAAAAAAAAAAAAAAAAAAAAAAAAACATAGTACAACCGATGGTTTTTTTTTTCTGCTAAACAATGCAATTTCAATTTTGCAATTTTGCTTTTTAATCATAAATATTAAATAAACACGTGCGGAGATGTCACACTTTATCTTTTTGTGCTATTTATTTTTATTGATATAATCTGGGATTTTATTTTTGTGGCAACACTAATTTGAAGAAAACCTTTCATTTCATTTATGAAAAGAATACCGATTTATTTTTTAATTATCAGTAAATTTTAATGAAAAAAAAATGTTTTAGAAAAACGTAAGTGTACTATGTCAGAAGCCTGTTCAAAATCCTTTCATATGGTATCTCATTCATCTTTCTGCGTTTCGTATTTTCTTAGAAAAAGGGATGTTGACAGGAAAAATAATATATACTACTGCACAGTCACCCACAGCCTTTCTGAAACTAAACGCATTCTTGCTGTTTTAGAAGCAAAATGATCTTTGCTATATAATATTCATGTTTGGTATAGAGCCGGCTTGTAGTATTCGAGAATGTTTGTTGAATTTCAAGAGAAAATAAGTGGTATTTGTGGAAACTTATGCAGTTGTCCATAGATTCATTCAGATTTTTTTTTTTTTTTTTTTTTTTTGAAAATAACCTTCTTAATAAGATGATGCAGCTGTAGATTTATACATACGTCAAAACATATTACTTGTGGAAACAAGGGTAAATGCACCGTTGCTTGAATATATCAAGTTCTGTGTATTACGGGATAAAAGTTTAAAGGTGTTGTAAAATAATAAAGAAAAATAGGTTAAGCAATTCAATATTCAATCGAAATTCAAATAAACTATTATGTAAAGTATGTTATACTTTTCAATGCATTTTTTGTAAAGTATGTTATACTTTTCAGTGCATTTTAATTAATTATATCGTAAAAAATGCAATTTTAGATATGGATTATTTATGTGTACGAAATGTCTTTGGGTCATCGTAAAGATATAAAATTAAGAGAAAATTATTAAAACATGATCAAAATTATTTTCGCAAGATTTTTACAAATATTTGGAAATTTATGTCAATAGACATGTCGCTGCATGTTTACCAGAATACCATTATCTCTTCATTGTCTTATTGGCTCTAATTTAGTTGGACCTACATAAATGACACATTACATTATCTTTATCCGTGACAAGAAGACGTATACCTTTTTCAAAATCTTCGTATTGGGAAGAGAAAAAATTATTTATTGCACACCCTACAACTGTTTTTCTTTAACTAAACGCATCTTTGCTCATTTGGAAGTAACATGATCTTTAGCTTTTTAGTATTCATGTTTGGTATAGAGTCGGCTAGTTGTATTCTAACATGTTTGTTGAATGACAAGAGGAAAGAATTGGTATTTGTGGAAAATTATACAGCTGTCCATGGGTTAATTCAGATTTATTTTTGTGCATTTAACCCCCTGAATAAAATGATGCAGCTATAGATTTATATATCCGTCAAAACATTTTACTTCTGGAAACACGAGTAAAAGCATTGTTGCTTCAAGATATTATGTTCTGTTTATTACGAGATAAAATTTTCAAGGAGTTATAAAATAATAATAATAATAAAAGGTTAAACAACTAAATACGTTTGTTCAAATGGACTATCTTGTAAACTATGCTATACTTTTCAATGCCTTTTAATATATTATATCGTAAGAAATTCAATTATAGATGTGCTACTCTTATATACTTGAAATGGCATTGGGTCATCGTAAAAAATTAAAATTAAGAGAAAAAGATTAAAAAATTATTAAAATTATTTACGGAACGTTTCTAAAAATATTTCGAAATTTATATCAATAAACATGTCACTGCACGTACATATCAGAATACCTTTATCTCTTCATTGTCAAATTTGCGAACTTTTAGTTAAACCAACTTGAATGACACATTATATGCATTGTAAAAAAAGACAAATGTTTCTTAATTTAAGGAAATATAATATAACCGCGAACGAAAATATACAATTCTTTAATCCAAGTTACCCTTAATATTAAAAAGCATTCTTTAACGTTAGAAACCTCAGAAACTACTCTATTTTCGGGATTTAAAGAATCATATATAAAAACAAAGATTCTTTTTCTACCAATGATTTTCATAAAAGTTTCCGAGTAGTTTTTATAGAGTATTAATCAGGTTTTCAAACCGGAATATCGGTTTTTACGATGGTATTAATTCTCAAACATTTTCAGCTGCGTAATTGAATTTATAAATACACGTATAATAAAATTAATACTTTAATGTTGATGTTACTGCTGTCAATTTATCATGTTTATCTGTAAAACGTGATTATTGAACATACAAATGTTTACTTGAGAATAGATAGCATCCGAAAAACTTATATTCTGGATTGAGAAAACTGATTAAAGCACTATAAAAACTACTAGGAAATGTTTCCGAAAATCAATGGCAGAAACATACACTTTGTTTTTATAAATCATATATTATAATACGAGCAAATCTTGTGTGTCTGTATGTCTGTGTGTATGCAAATTTCATCTTATAAACGGCTTTAACGATTTTGAGTGAAATTTTGTATCTTACCGTTTTCGGTCACGCGAAGACCATTGGGTGAGGTCACATGTCCCAGAAAATTTGATTAGTGAGTCATTTTTGTCTCACTACAGGTAAAGCTAATCTTATCTAAAAAACGGCTCTGATGACTTTAACTAAATTTTGTATCCTAATGTTTCGGGGTACGAGAAGACCATTTGACTGGGTCACATAATCGAGAAAAATTTATTAGTGGGTCATTTTGGGTCACTACGGTTCAATTTAATTTTATCTAAAAATGGCTCCAACGATTTTGACTAAATTTTGTATCCTACAGATTTGGGGTATGAGAAGACCATTGGGTTTTGTCACGTGTTCGAGAAAATTCGATTAGTGGGTCAGTTTTGGGTCATTATGGGCCAATGCATTTAAGTGTGAATGAAAGTGGAAAAAGTTATTGAGTTGTTGAACATTTGGCAGTAAACAAAGTCTTGAAATTGGCAACATTTCGCTAAATACCGCCAAATATGGCGAGATTTAGCGATAAATTTGACCTTCAAGATTATCAATGCCAAAATACATGTTTGGCACCAAACGACAGATTATCGCCAAGTTTGCGACTTTTCACCAAATTTTGGCGACATTTTGTGGAAAAATTGGTTTTCAGAATCTGAAGGAATGTTCTAGAAATTCCCAATAAGAGCCGATATACATCATTCAACCAATCAGCGTCCATAAAACGTTCTCGAAAACAGAATTCAACCAATCAGGTTACAGTGATCTGATTTTTATATATCGTGCGGTGAATATTAAGTTGAACACAAAGCTATTGTTATACTGAGTTGAACACAAAGCTAATTTTAACCGAGCATAGCTCGGTCTTTCCCGCTGGTGCAAGAAATATTTCGGTTTCTGCGGTTTCTGAAGATAAAGCACACTTTTTACTCGGAATAACTCGAAAAAGCTTATTGTATAATCGTTCCTAGATACATTAATTTTCCTAAATCAAGAAACTTTTTTTTATGCTGTTATATTTAAAATGAAAATGTTACGTTGCATGATTAAAGGAAATGATTATTTTGCACTCGCTCTCATTGCGTCTGAAACTAAAGGCAATCCTTACTCTTTTGGAAGCAACGTGATCTTTTCTCTTTATTATTCATGTTTGGTATACAATCGGCTAGTGGTATTCTAACATATTTGTTAAATGTCAAGATAAAAGAAGTGGTATTTGTGGAAAATTATACAGTTTTTTTTTTGGTTAATACAGATTTCTTTTTATACGTTTAACATTCTGCATAATTCGATGCTGGATCTATATGGCCGTAAAAACAGAGTAGTTATGAAAGCAAAAATAAAAGCACCATTATTTCGGGACTTACAGCTCTGTTTATTATTGAACAAACTTTGTTAGATGTTACAGTTTAATAAAATAAAATTTCTTAGGGTGTTACACATGTTAATTCTGTCTTGTAAATAATGTTATAAATTTGAAAGCATTTTAATGAATCTTATAGCAACAAGCTCAATTAAAAATATAGTTTACATGTACATACAAAAAGCGATGGGTTATTGTAAACATAAAAAATAGAAAAACTATTCAGTGACTAAAATTAAATGCTTTCTACAACTATTATGGAACTTACATCAATTAACATGTGAGTGGAAGTACTTAAGAAAACCATTATCTCTTCATTGTTTAAATCACAAGCATTTAGTTTAATCTATAAGACTGACATATTATTTCATCTTTAAAGCTGTTCTCATATCCAAAAGTGGTACTTTCTGACACAATTTTTAATTCATTTTTATTTTAAAACGGATGAAAGAGGCAGGTATTCTTATTACTATGGGATCCAAATGAGCTTTCCAATTTTTGATGAAGGCAGAAAATCTTTCAGAAAATACTGTCAAAGTCGGCGTTTTGAAACGAATTCTCGAGGCAGCAGAGCGAGAAAGGGAAAAAAATCGTGTCCTCACGTGAAACGAATCAGTTATAACTCGACAAGTAACTTATTTATAAAAAAATAGAAAATTCATTTCGATTCCAAATTGCTTCAATAGTCAGTCCTGCCAATTTTATGCCTTCACGCTTACAAATGAGTCAGAAAATTTGTCAAAAAGTTTCGCATTGTTTAGCAGGTTATTTGATACCTTTCACGGTATCCTCTGTTATAAAGAAATAAACACAGTCCTTGTTCTTTTGAGTGCCAACAGGTTTGTAAAATGTCAAGAGAAAGGAAGTGGTATATGTTGAATATTACACAGTTGTCTGAATTCTAATTCAGATGTCGTTTTATGCACTAAACCTTCTGTATAATTTTCTGCTGGCAAAGATTTATATGTCTAATATTAAATATGGCTAAATTAATATGCCTTGTGAAGAAAAAAATTGTTATTTCGGAAGTCACAGTTCTGATTATTCTTGAATAAAATCTTCAAGGTGTGACAATTGAATAAGAAAATAATCGATTCGTGTATTACAATACATGTCAATTGAAATGAGTGATCCTGTAACATTTGGTATAGTGGATACTTTTTAATCATTTATATCGTAACAACTCCAGTTTAAAGTAAAAAGTACTTATAAATATGAATAGATCTTCTAAAATATGTAAAATAAATCAATTAAAAAAAACAATGATTTATTAACTAAAATGTCACCAATATTGCATAGCAAAATTGAATATTTCTATAAGTGTCACGAAAGTCATTTAATAAAATATATCATTAGACGTAAATAATTAATAGCATCTTCTTCTTCTTCTTCTTCTTCTTCTTTTACAGTATGACTATTTAATTGCAATGATTATTTGGCTGATGCTTTTACTTTATACACAAATTTAAAGCAAACATCTTTCACGATAAATTGTTACTAAGTGGAAAACTATTATATTGCATTCATATTTTCAAAAAAAGCAATTGCACAAATACATTGCGTAAACATTAAGCATACCTACGAAAATAATATTTTACTCTCTCACCCTTCACATGCATTCAAAAAACAAACATAATGTTTTAAATTTTGGAAACAACATGCTCCTTTGTTTTTAACATTCATGTTTAGTACTAAGTCTGCTAGTTTCATAACATGTTTTCTAAGTGTCAAATGATAGTGAATGGTTTTTGTAGGCGATCAGCAGGTGTTTTTGTGTGAATTCACACTTGTTCTTAATCTTTTAATCGGCATAATTTGATGTTGTAAAATATTTATGTGTCTTTCAATGTATCTTAAAATCGGAAACAACTGTTAAATCAATTTCTTTTCCGGAAATACTTTAGACAATTACATATTCTGCTTCAAAAGTATTAATTGTATTTTTTTTCAGATTTGGATAATTTTTAGTAATTAAAGATGTAATTGCTTATATACGAAAAATCATGCCAAATACGTAAAATTAAATAAAAAAATATGATGATGAAACAATGATTTAGTTCGCGAACTATAACCACAATTATTTACCAAAATTCTCTACAGGCATTAGGAATTCCATATTAATGTATCAAAAAATTATTAACTTTTAATATATTAAAAGTTTATTTAATATTACATACATTTTCGAAAATTAGAAAAATACAATAAGAAAACAAATATTTATTAAAAAAAATTGGTGCAGTATTCTATCATTTCTTGCATTTTAAGTTTTCTTTATATTACATCACATAATTTTTATACGAAATATATTAAAGGATGTAAATAAAACAAACGCGGAATTAAAACAGTAAATTCTTCCATTTTGCTAATTTATGAATATTATAAAAAGCATTTCATACTTCAGTTTTTCGTACGTTTTTCAGTAGGTTATAAGTTGTTTAAAATTATTATTAATTACATGCATATCACAAAATTATTATTATTTGAAAATAGCATAATCTATGCTAAAACCCGAAAAATTTCTTTTTTTGCAGATTTTTTTTCCATTTTAATCTGCTTGCATAAGTAATATATAAAATTATGTTACTGTACTATTTGATAATGCTGTCATTTAAAAGTCTACTCGGGATTGTAATGTAAACAACAATCCTATCTTGATATGTAATAGATGGTAAGATCTCTCCGTCTCTCTGAAATGTTCTATCGCCTATGGCGATAAACGCAGATGTTATTTATCTGCGTAACATTAGAATTTCACACTTTTCAACGAAATCTACTTTTCTAACGGGAAAAGCTAAATATGCCACGATATTAGATTACACTTCTTGGAAAACTTTATGTTTGCACATTGTGATGCTATGTGATCTCTTTTCTACCCTTATCGCTATTAATAAAGTTTTATCGAGACAGTTTGCTCGGGTGTCACTTTGATTTTAAGAGGGTGTAAATTAAGAAAGAAGCGGGTATGTTGATGGAGTAAACACTTTGAAATAACGTTACGTATAATAAAAATTAACTGTTTTCCTTTTTAGAAATGAAATTATGGCGAAAGCTTGAAAATTTAGTAAATTTTATCACTGATTATTGAATGGTTGGCGCGAAATCAGATACAATATTGTTATTTTTACGTATCGTTTGACTTGAGATAAATTCTAGAACATAATTTTATTAGCATGTAAATAATAAATACCAGGTGAACCAAAACTTCGTTAAAGCTTTAAAAATTCACAAAAAAGGAAAAAAATTATGATAAAGTGCGGTTTGTAAGAAAGGGCTCGCAAGGTACTTGGATTATTTTCAGCAGCAAAAAAATATTTAGTTAAAAATGTCACAGGTAGAGGACGCTGACGACTCGAAACACAATGAATAGGACAACAGTACTCTCCATCCATTTATTCTGGCAATAAAAATTTTTCAACATGACTTCCAGAACATTGTATGACACAACTAAGGTGACTCACAACGCCCGTTACAGCTGAATGCAACATATCAGAACAAATTGCAGAAACTCTCCGTTCAAATAGAACAACATCACCAACAACGTTCGATCAGGTAATGATAACATTCTGAAAGTGAATGAGAAAGCCTCGTGTATCCTGGTCTCTTATTGCAGGATAAATTCACATAATTCTGGTGAATCTCTCGCATGTTAGCGCCTTCTACAGGTGACTCTTTTAACTAAAAAGTTTTTTGCTGCTAAAAAATATTCGCCTACCTTGTGAGCCCTTTCTTTTAAACCGCACATCTTTATCTTAATTTCTTCCTTTTTATGAATTTTTAAAGTTTTAATGAACTTTTGGTTCACCCGGTATTTAATATGTACAACAGGTAGAGGTAATTTCAAAAGGATAAATAGACATCAGTGCGTACATGTATGGAAAAACTATAGAAACGGCAATGCAATTATATCTTGCCATACGTAAGTGAATACGTTTGTGGCATTTTAGATGCGAGGAATTCAGACTGTTTTCCATTTCATCATTACTATACAGGGTCATCAAAAAAGTTGTAACTGATTTAAAAAATAAATTGCAGGATAAATATGCAATCAACTAGTACAAAACAAAAGTGAAATTGTAGAACATCTGAAGGAGTTGTGGTTGTGGTGATTGCGTTGAACATGACGTAACTGCGCGCATGCGTCAACGCCACTTCGGGACTGGATGCCATTTGATTCATCAGTCAGTTCACAGAAATTATGGTCAAACCATCTCCAAAACACTGTTTATGCTGAAAAAATACGGGATATGCAGCAATTAAGGGAGAGAATTTACCTAGCAATAACGACTGTAACCCCTGAAATGATTAAGTGCTTCTGAAAGGAGATCGACTACTGCTTAGATGTTTGCCGAACAATAAGTGGAGCTCATATTAAAGTTTTCTAAGTAATGAAAAAAAAATCATAGATTTTTCCAATCTAACAGTGCAAAAATAAAGGGTTTATCTTTATTAAGGCCTTAGTTATTGTAATTAGAAATCAGGGACCCTGTTTTTTTTAATTTAATTTTACAGTAAAAGTAAATAAAACAATTTCCTACTCTTATTATTTTCTGTATAAATCTGTATTGCGCTTATATAAAATTTTTCATAAAAATATTGATTATAGATTACAGTGTTATTAATTCAATAAGAGAAAAATTCTACATTTAAACAAACTAAGTGCCTAAAAATATTTGTATTCTGAAAGGATTAAAAAAGTTTCTAGATCTGAAAGATTAGAAAACCGAAAAATTACAGAACAGCGAGCGTAAAACATTCATTATTCCCAAAAAGTGTACCTTTCCAAAATTATATTTATTATTTGGTGAATTAGTGAAGTGTCACCAGAGTTAATGCAATCTTTAAAAGTGTTTATATCTATCAAAGCATTTTAAGCTTCGGAGTATTTCTTCGGAACACCACTCTAGAAGAAACAAATTCAATCAAGATTAGGGGCAATTGAGAAGCTGAGCTGGTTTTGTTTTATAATCGGTGAGAGTACAGAAGGTACAATGGATAATGGTGTTCTTTTATTACCATTTATTTGCTTCATAAATCCATATTACAATCTGATTGAAATATCTGATAATATTAATATTTACCGGACAGCAGTGTTGCCAGCAAAATAACAGAACTTTATTAAATTTAAATTTTAACTAAGTACCTAAAGATATTCGTACTTTCAAAGGATTAAAAAAGTTTATAGAGCTGACCCGTTACGAAACCGTAAGATTAAAACATGCCTCATTCTCAAAGAGTGTACCGTTCCAAAATAATATTTATTTGATGTGGAACTAATAAAGTGTCACCAGAGTTAACGCAATTTTTGAAAGTGTTTATCTCTATCAAAGTATTTTAAGTGTCGGGATATTTTTCCGGAGCACCACTCTAGAAAAAAGAAATTCAATCAAGCATTAGAAGCAATTAACAAGCTGAGAAGCTTTGTTTTCTAATCGATGAGAGTACAGAAGGTGCAATGGAAAATGAAGTTTTTTTATTTACACGTATTTGCTATGCAAATCCATATTGCAATCTGATTTAAATATCCGATAAGAATAATATTTATCGGACAGCAGCGTTGCCAGCAAAATAACAGAACATTGTTAAATTCAAACATAAACTAAGTAATTAAAAATATTCGTATTTTTAAAGGAGTAAAGAAGTTTTTATAGCTGAACTGTTATGAAATCGTAAGCTTAAAGCATGCCTCATTCTCAAAAAGTGTTCCGTTCCAAAATAATATTTATTGGATGTTGAACTAGTGCAGTGTTACCAGAGTTAACGCTATTTTTGAAAGTCTTTATCTCTATCAAAGTATTTTAAGAGTCGGGATATTTCTCCAGAATACCACTCTAGAAGAAAGAAATTCAGTCAAGCATTAGAAGCAATTAACAAGCTGAGAAGCTTTGTTTTATAATCGATGAGAGCACAAAAAGTACAATGAAAAATGAAGTTCTTTTATTTTTACATCTAAATCCATACACATTCTAAATCCATATTACAATCTGATTCAAATATCCGATAAAATTAATATTTATTGGACAGCAGCGTTGCCAGCAAAATAACAGAACATTGTTAAATTCAAACTTAAACTAAGTTACAAAAAATATTCGTATTTTCAAAGAATTAAAAAAGTTTTTAGAGCTGAACTGTTTCTAAATCGTAAGCTTAAAGCCTGTCTCATTCTCAAAAAGTGTAACGTCCAAAATAATTAACATTCAGAGATATAACAATAAGATACAACTAAATGTAAATATATTGCTTGAAGGTGCGTAAAAACATACATAAAAAAACATTTAAAAGCACATTACAGTCCTTTTAAAAAATTCCAAAACGTTTTCAACCGAAACCCGGTCATCATCAGTGGAAAAAACTAATTCTGTTGAGTTGAGTTGTTACCTCTTTGCGTTTTCTTGCTTGCCCGGAATAAACTATTTCACTTCAAGGGTTTGGAAAAAAAGGTGGGATGGGAAAGGTGATCAATGATGCATTAATTCATTCCAGACTGCGTGGATATCATATGATAACACATCGTTACAGACTATTTCTTTTTTAGACATTATTTCTAGAGACTCTCTTATAATTGCTTCCAGGTGATTATTTGTGCGGAATATAATTTTGGATCTATTGAAATCAACTTTTATAGGTTCAGTTTGCGCTAATCTTGCTAAGGCAGTGTGGGGTCTATTTAATCTCAGATCTGCTTCATGCTCTTTTATTCTGTCTCGGAATTTCCTCATTGTCATACCTATGTACATAAAATCTTTATTATCTTTCTTGAATGGTATAATATATACTCCTGATCTATTGATAGCCTGGATTGGGTCTATTTTTCTGTTTAACAAAACCCGCAACTTTGGGGGAGGGACTACGATTAATGTAATGCCAAACCTAAAGAGTGAATGTCTCATACTTTCAAAAAACCGTGGGATGTAGTTAACTTTACAAAACTTCAAACTTTTAAATGTACCTGTATTCCGACTTTCTTCATCTTTCACTTTAAATTTATTTATGATTTTTTCAATGAAACGGGATGGAACTGAATTCTCGGCTGCTATTTTTCTAATTACATCTAATTCTTCATTAAGGAAAAGGCATGAACAAACTTCAAACGCTCTTTTTACATAAAAATTGAAAGGTGCTAACTTGTAACTAATAACTAATGGGTGAACTGCAATTAAACGGGATGGTGGAGTTAGACCTGTTAATTTTCCTAAACACTGTGCAATCAAGATTCTGTTTATCCATATTTCTGATTAGTTGTACATCCAAAAAAGCAAGCTTTTGATTTTTTCTATTTCTAGTGTGAATTTTATTTTATTGTCTAGGTTATTGATTTTATCTAGAAAGGAGTATAACTAATCTTTTCCGTGATTCCAAATAATGTAAATATCATCTACATATCTTAACCAGCAATCCGGACCCGATTTTATGGTCTCCATGATTATATTTTCAAGAGGACGTAGTTTAAACTCTGCAAGCAAACCTGAAATGGGGGAACCCATTGGGGCCCCATTGACTTGTCTGTAAACTTGATTGTTGAAAACAAAAACGTTGTTGTTGATAATTAAATTTAAACCCGACTTGACTGTATTTTTAATATTTTCTGTAAACGTAGGGTCAGAATCGACCAGACTCTCTATGGTGTTAGTAACTTCTTTTATATCGATAGACTGGTATAAAGATACCACGTCTAAACTAGCCATAAAACTGGAATTTTGAAGCTTTTTATATTTAATTTTCTCAATAAAATTCGAAGTTGATTCAATAACAAAATCAGATGGCTGTAAATATCGCTTCAACAGATGCGTGTAGGTTTTTTCCATAAAATATGTTGGAGAGGAGCATTTTGTAACAATTGGGCGGATTGGTAAGTCCGTTTTATGATCCTTTAGTCTACCTATGAGGGAAGGAGTGGTTGCAGTCTTGTTAAGTCTTAGTTTACTTTTCATAAATCCTGGCCAAACTCCTTTTCCGATAAGTTCTTTAACTTTATTTTTCTATTTTTGCAGGCTGCTGATCCAATGCAGAAAGAGGTGGTTAGAAGTGTTTTACATAGTATGATGAGATCATTTGTTTACAGACCAAACCCTCAACACGAGAAGTTTAAGAAAATAGCAGGAAAATTGAGGAAGGATAAGGACATTGTTATTATCCAGACTGATAAACCTAACCGTATTGCTATTTTAAACAGACAGGATTATCTCCTAAAGATGAAAGTTTGCATTGATAATATGGACTGTGTGCCGTTAAATAAAGACCCCAATTTGAAAATAGAAAATAAAGTTAAAGAACTTATCGGAAAAGGAGTTTGGCCAGGATTTATGAAAAGTACACTAAGACTTAACAAGACTGCAACCACTCCTTCCCTCATAGGTAGACTAAAGGATCATAAAACGGACTTACCAATCCGCCCAATTGTTACAAAATGCTCCTCTCCTAAATATTTTATGGAAAAAACCTACACGCATCTGTTGAAGCGATATTTACAGCCATCTGATTTTGTTATTGAATCAACTTCGAATTTTATTGAGAAAATTAAATATAAAAAGCTTGAAAATTCCAGATTTATGGATAGTTTAGACGTGGTATCTTTATACCTGTCTATCGATATAAAAGAAGTTACTAACACCATAGAGAGTCTGGTCGATTCTGATCCTACGTTTACAGAAAATATTAAAAATACAGTCAAGTCGGGTTTAAATTTAATTATCAACAACAACGTTTTTGTTTTCAACAATCAAGTTTACAGACAAGTCAATGGGGCCACAATGGGTTCCCCCATTTCAGGTTTGCTTGCAGAGTTTAAACTACGTCCTCTTGAAAATATAATCATGGAGACCATAAAACCGGGTCCGGATTGCTGGTTAAGATATGTAGATGATATTTACATTATTTGGAATCACGGAAAAGATCAGTTATACTCCTTTCTAGATAAAATCAATAACCTAGACAATAAAATAAAATTCACACTAGAAATAGAAAAAAATCAAAAGCTTGCTTTTTTGGATGTACAACTAATCAGAAATATGGATAAACAGAATCTTGATTGCACAGTGTTTAGGAAAATTAACAGATCTAACTCCACCATCCCGTTTAATTGCAGTTCACCCATTAGTTATTAGTTACAAGTTAGCACCTTTCAATTTTTATGTAAAAGGAGCGTTTGAAGTTTGTTCATGCCTTTTCCTTAATGAAGAATTAGATGTAATTAGAAAAATAGCAGCCGAGAATTCAGTTCCATCCCGTTTCATTGAAAAAATCATAAATAAATTTAAAGTGAAAGATGAAGAAAATCGGAATACAGGTACAATTAAAAGTTTGAAGTTTTGTAAAGTTAACTACATCCCACGGTTTTTTGAAAGTATGAGACATTCACTCTTTAGGTTTGGCATTACATTAATCGCAGTCCCTCCCCCAAAGTTGCGGGTTTTGTTAAACAGAAAAATAGACCCAATCCAGGCTATCAATAGATCAGGAGTATATATTATACCATTCAAGAAAGATAATAAAGATTTTATGTACATAGGTATGCTAATGAGGAAATTCCGAGTCAGAATAAAAGAGCATGAAGCAGATCTGAGATTAAATAGACCCCACACTGCCTTAGCAAGATTAGCGCAAACTGAACCTATAAAAGTTGATTTCAATAGATCCAAAATTATATTCCGCACAAATAATCACCTGGAAGCAATTATAAGAGAGTCTCTAGAAATAATGTCTAAAAAAGAAATAGTCTGTAACGATGTGTTATCATATGATATACACGCAGTCTGGAATGAATTAATGCATCATTGATCACCTTTTCCATCCCACCTTTTTTTCCAAACCCTTGAAGTGAAATAGTTTATTCCGGGCAAGCAAGAAAACGCAAAGAGGTAACAACTCAACTCAACACAATTAGTTTTTTCCACTGATGATGACCGGGTTTCGGTTGAAAACGTTTTGGAATTTTTTAAAAGGACTGTAATGTGCTTTTAAATGTTTTTTATGTATGTTTTTACGCACCTTCAAGCAATATATTTACATTTAGTTGTATCTTAATGAATGTTAGTTATTAAACAAGGTGAATTTGCACTGAAATTTTAACTTTTATTGTCCAAAATAATATTTACTGGTTGTTGAACTAGTGTAGTGTCACGAGAATTAAGGCAATTTTTAAAAGTGTTTATCTCTATCAAAGCATTTTAAGCGTCGAAGTATTTCTCCGGAACACCATTTTAGAAGAAACAAATTCAATCAAGCATTAGAAACAATTGACAAGCTGAGGGGGTTTTGTTTCATAATCGGTGAGAGTACAGAAGGTACAATGGAAAATAAAGTTCTTTTATTTCCACATATTTGCTTCATAAAACTATATTACAATCTGATTCAAATATCTGATAAAATTAATATTTATCGGACAGCAGTGTACTCAGCAAAATAACAGAACATCGTTAAATTTAAACTTAAACTAAGTATCTAAAAATATTCGTATTTTCAAAGGATTAAAAAAGTTTTTAGAAGTGAATTGTTTCTAAATCGTAAGTTTAAAGCATGCCTCATTCTCAAAATGTGTACCATTCCAAAATAATATTTACTCGTTGTTGAACTAGTGAAGTGTCACGAATTTTCAAAATGTGTACCATTTCAAAATAATATTTACTTGTTATTGAACTAGTGAAGTGTCACGAGAGTTAAGGCAATTTTTAAAAGTGTTTATCTCTATCAAAGCATTTTAAGCGTCGACGTATTTCTCCGGAACCCCACTTTAGAAGAAACTAACTCAATCAAGCATTATGGGACAATTGACAAATGGTGATACTTTTATTTTATAAGTAGTGAATGTAGAAAAAAAGGAATTTATGAGGGTGTGAGTTTTCCAAAATAAAATAATTTCTGAGTCATATATGGCAAGTTATACGACCCAAATCTTTAGAGTATGGCAAAAGTAATAAATAAATTCCAGTAGTTTAGATTATCTGTACATATCAACATAACCGTGTAAATTTCTAATTTAAAACTACGGTAAAAATAAACAATATCTTTCGTTCTTGCATACTTTTTATGTAAAAAAATGATTTTATATAAACCCTTTGATACCAATTTTTGAAAAACACAACACTTACAAGAAGCAGAGTTATTTGTAAAATAACAGAAATTTTCCAAATTTAAAATTAAATAAGTACCTAAAATTGTTCGTATTTCCATAGAATTTTAACAGTTTTTATAGAATGGTTCAGAAACTTAAATATTTTGCTAAAATGTGAACTTAAAACATGTCTCAGTCTATATATATATCTTACTCTTACTATTCGTTGTATAAATAAATCTTGCGCCCTAATATAAATTCTTGATTTAAAAAAAAAAAAAAAAAAAAAAAAAAAACTTTTCAACAGCAGTTTTACTTGAAACATGACATTTTTTTTAATTTTAAACTTAAATTAAAAACTTAAATAATTTAAGACAGTTTTTAAAACTGAAAATTTTTTAAATGAAAAAATTTGCAGGAGTGTGAACTTAAAGCGTGTCTCACCACCAGAACGTATATTGTTCCAAACTAATATTTATTGTATGTTGAACGAGTGAAGTGTCACGGGAGTTAATGCAATTTTTAAAACTGTTTATCTCTATCAAATCATTCTAACCGTAGAAGTATTTCCCCGGAAAACCACTTTAGAAGAAACAAATTGAATCAAGCATTAGAGGACACTTGACAAATGGCGATAGTATATTTTAGAAGCGAAGAGAGTACGAAAGAAAGTTTTTTGCAGTGTATGTGTCCTATAAAACAAAATAAATTGTCGATCATTTTTCTCACTGAAATTACGTAAAAAATCTGTCTGGGATTACTAAAGTAATTAAAAAATATTTGAATCAGTGATCTAAAAATCCACATAAGTCCCAGATTTATTTGTGTTAAGAATAATTAATAACTGTGGTACACACAAATTCTAGATATTTTATGAACATTTATGTGTTCACTGTGTTTTTTAAAATATTTAAATATATACGTCACTTATCAGTTATTTATTTTATAGTAGTTAAAAATTTTAGAAACTTTAAAAAACTTAAATTATCTTTAAAACTTATATTTCTCAAAAATTTTTCATATATCCATTTATAATTCATAATCATAGCCTTAATTTGAAATCCCCCCCCCCCAAAAAAAAATAAATAAATAAATAAATAAATAAATAAATAAAACAACGAAAGAATGATTATTATTTTTGTTTGTTGAAAAAGCGTTGTTACAAAAAATTATTGGATACACATATTGGGTTAATTCCTCAATTTAAATGTGCACAGTGACACCTCGATTTCGCGAATCCCGTATAGTACCATCCCTCTCCCCGTTTCTTGCCTCATTTTTTTTTTCGATCAAAATAAAAGTCTGATATCAATAATAAATCCCGATATCATTAAAAAATCCTGTTTTTTTTTTTTTATGGTAAAACTCCCCGTTGCAATTCCTGCAAGGTACTTCGTTTTAATATCAATACGAATAATAATTTTCTTAAAATTTGCGACTTGTATCTCGATTTGATGTCTTCTAATGATAGTGGTGATGAAGTTCACGAGGAACTTACAGTTAATGTGCCAAAATCAACCAAGCAAAATAGCGATCTTGTAAACTGTACAACAACGACGAAAACAATAACAACAGTAGCAGCAGCAGGAACAACAAAAATAACAACAAATATTTGTAGAAAAGAGCAAGAAATTAATTTTTCTACTGCAGAAATTGCTATATATTTGAAATAGTTCATCATAACAAAAGACAAGCACAAATTACAGATAACTTTAATAAAATATGTTTTCCTTAGCTGTAAAAAGTGTGTATTTACATTTCTTTATATTGTAACTTTTTTTGCGTTTTTCTTTCTTTTTCCGGATTTTAGTTTTTACCGTGACGTTCATTTGCTACCGTTCAGACGAAAACGTAAAATCAAGGTTTCCATGTACTGATTAGGTATTAGTACAAATATATGGCGTAGCAATGACTTAAACTTTTGAGAAAAATCTGTTTTTAATTTGAGATACAAAACAAAATTGTAATGTGCAAGAAGTTTTCTTTTTCTTTTTCTTTCTTTTTTTTTCTTTCTTTTTTTTTTTTTTTTTTTTTTTTGAAAAACTTTATAAAGATTTTTAAAATTTTTAACTTAAAATAAATATTCTATATTCTATTTAACAGCATGGGATGGAAACCAGAAATGGGAAACTTATTCAAAGTAAATCAAAAAATATAGTAACAAAATTACAAATAGATCACTCATCATCTGGAGATTATTTTTATGCAAAATAAATGTTTTAAAATGAAAACGAAATAGTTTTCATTAACATTATAATCACTGATCATCTGGAGATTCTTATTAATGCGAAATAAATGTTTAAAAAAATGAAATAGTTTTCATTAACCTTAGACCATTTGGAAGATAAATATAATTTGTATATAGTTGCATTTTCGCTGTTTTACCCTTTCCTTTATTTGCTTCCAGTTTTTCAATTGCAGAGATATTATAGATATATTTTTAAAATATACACTGAATTTGTGAAAATGGAAACATTTTCCATAAATTGAAAGATATAAAACACATATAAAATTTACATATCATATTATAGTTAGCATACATTAATTTAGCATAACCAAAATTTTGTGTTACATTCCGACTTTCAACTGGTTTTGATACAGTTAATAGCATTATTTAAAAGGCATATTAATTTTACATCTTTGACATTAATATAATAAATGACTCAAAAATATAGCTATTAATAATGTATTGAACAAAATATTGAAAATAAAACGATAATAAATAATTTTTGAAAATCCATATAGCATAGAGAAATTAATCAATTTAAAGTAAATAAAGTTATTGGATTTTAAAAAGTCATCTTTAAACCCGTTGAAACAATATAAAAATTTAAATCTCAATGTAACTCAATCAAATGATTTTTTTTTTTTTTTACTGATTAAATGTCCAACAAGTGATATGTAACTACACTCTCATTTCGTGTAAAGCTTTATCTCTGAAGAATGATCTGCTGCATCTAAATGAGCTTAAAGTGTGTAGATAAAAACAACTTAAGAAGACTGATATAAATCCTTTTCGTTTTAGACATTAGATTTTCCTTGAAGGTATGGGTTTCACAGACTTATCCGAGAAGATATATGGTCTTATTTCTTAATGCACTGTATGGATGTGTTACACGTAATTTTTTTTAAATGAAAGGGTGTATATTAGCCCGTCGTTGGTCGTTTTTATGAGTATTTCTCTCCCACTAGGCTTAAAAAGCATGTAATGAATTTAATCAGAAAGAACAAACAAGCGTCAAGCATAGATTATGAAACACTTTCCAGCAAATTCTGATTACTGTAACAAAATTTTAGTTTTTAACATGGTGAAAGTTGATATAAACAATTTGGAAAATGCAAAGTAATAATTATCGGTTTTAATCAAAAATCCAGTTTTATCAAAATAAAATATATTCTTCAAGCTGCGTGTATAAAATTTTAAAATCAGTTTTCGAAGTAGGAATTAAGAACACAAAATGCTACGAAACAAACGCTCAATAAATTTTACTTGCGTATTCATTCATAAATTTAAGATTATATACCAATTGTATTAACTACCGTTTTCTGCAATAAAAAGAGTGTACTTCTTCAAATAGTACGAATCGAAAAAATAAGAATTAAATAACAGTTTTCGAATATATAATTAAGAACGAAAAAGGCATACTAAATTTTATTTGCGTACACATTAAAAATTTTGAAATAGGCAATGATAAACAACTTATGACAGTTATCATTTTGTGCAAAAAAGTGTATTTTACAAATGGTGTGAGTATCAAGGATCAAAATTCTAACAACACTTTTCAATGGTTACACTAAGAATAAAATTTCATAAAATTGGAGATAAATATGCTAGGGTGATGACATTTTAGAATGGTTTTATAATGGGTCGTTTTAAAGTTTTCATAACTTTAAAATTTATAACGTTTTAAGCTTTATATATAATTTTCTATGTCCTACAAAGTTATAATTTTGATAAAATGTAATAAATATTTTAAATCAAAAACTACCAAAATTGCGGGAATTTCGAGGATGCTTGGACGGATTGTGATAAATTCCTTTTTGTCAAAAAAAATATATTCATCAACGGTGTTAGTAGAAAGCTTCAGAATCTAGTAATAGTTTTCAAAGTTAGAATTAAGTACAAACGCATACTAAATTTTACTTGTTTGTTCGTGCATAAATTTGGGATAAATAAAAGGAAATATATAATTATTATTTTGTGCAATGTAAAATATACTCTTCAGAGGTGTGAGTAGAAAACATCAGAATGTAAAAATAGTTTTCAAGTACGACAGCGTAGGCTTCCAAATTGCTAGGAATACGCATTACGATGTTGATATTTAACTTAGAATTTATCAATAATTATAACTTCGTCATCGATCTATGTTATATGAATTTTCTGTCTTAAAAATTGCATTTACCCATTGGTCTCATCCAAATTGATTTTGTTATCTATTGTATTGCTTAATTAAAAAAAATAATAATAATTGAAGTTTGTTTAAAAATGAAAATCTAAAACAAATATTTGCTAATAAAGAATCATATATGGAGTATATAATTTGTAAAAATTTGAAATTTGCTTAATCTTAAGTTTCGTTTAATTGAAAAGGTATGATCATTGAGATCATAAAATGAGATATATTTGAATAATACTTGATAGCTAAGTATTTAATACATCATTTAAAGAAGGCAGATTGCACAATGAAGATGATTTCTCTATTTATGCACTTTTATTAATACTTTTCCGTCTGAGTAAGTCAACTATGCAGAAGCACTTAAGTACTTAAACTTGTGTGTTTCTCAACAAATAATTCTCGCAATATATTATGTTTCAAATGCAATATATTTCGTTTCTTTTCAAAATCCCTACATACATTTTCCCTCCTATTGCCGTATTCAAATGTGTTTATAGCCGTTATACTCATATCTCAAAAGCTTGAAGAAAAATTTTATTAGAGTGAAGATTTCCATTTTATTGTGAACGGAAATAAATTTTCAAAATAAACATGGAAAATATCTTATGCTACTTTCCTCTTTACATATTAGTTGTATAAGGAGACACCATTAAAAGATTTACATTTTCGTAATAAAAAGTATTTCCACAACACGCAGATCCTGTGATTTTACATAAAGCAGACCATTTTGTTTAAAAGAATACTTTTCACGACTTGATGTAAAAAGCAATCGAGAAACAATATATCATAAAATGTGTTATAATAATCCGGTGCATTGAGAAATTTTATAGATGTTTTTAAAATATAAATGCAAAAACGGTTTGAGTTTGAAAAAGTTCTTTTTTAATGCATATTTTTATGCATTTTATATGCATGTGAAATCTTATACTCAGTCTTATTGTAATACTTTTTAATAAATAACGCAGGAAACATGCATTTTACCGTGCGTTTTGCCATGCAAACAGCGCATTTTACGGTAACTGTAAAATAAAATAAAATCTACTATTTTGCAAAATAGAACTTAAAGCACGTTAATGTTTCGGTTACATTGGTCAAAACATTAAAAACATTATTTGAAATACTACGATGTGTTTTATCACAACAGCTCAAATAATTTCTTCATTGTTTATAACGGTTTAAAATATTTTTTTTGCCATCCTCTCTTTTTAGTATGAGAAAAACCACATGTAAAATGGAACAGCTTTTTAAGAGTAATACATAATTCTCAACGTCAGTGGTTACAATTTACACCTTCTTCAGCTGGAAATAATTGGAATTAGTTTAATGTGCATTGTTGAAATCAAATCAGGGAATCAAAATATTTGTGGAATCTATGCAATCTTTCTCACATTATCTGTAAACTGTATTCAGAACTAACATCCACGTCATTGTTTAATTGATAATTGACATCATGTAATTAATATGCATAGCGTTTTCATTTTAACCATTCTAGTATCAAGTTTAAAAACTTTGAAGAGCTTTAATGATTTTGCATGATTTGAGCTAGAAATTTACTTTGCTTCTTCCTAGAGAGTATCTGCTTTATTTTATTTACTATATTTAAAATTAATATTTTTTTCTGTTTTGGAACCTGAAAAACTGCGAAACAAAAAAAAACAAAAACAAATCGGATAAAAAAAATACAAATGGCACTAAGAATGTTAATAATATTATCTGAGTTTTATAGACAATCTTTACCTTTCTGTCCGCAGCGATGGTGCTTATTATTATTATTATTATTATTATTATTAAGTATTGTTGGTTTATGCAGACAATGTTTGTGTCTGCCCTGTCTTTTGGTTATTTAGAAGCCAGACCAGTACCAGTCTAATACATTCATTATTGCATTAGTTTAGAATTGCGATTTTATGCTTACTTAATGATTTTTAAAAGGCGTCATATTCTGCTTACGTAATATCTATCGACATTTAAAAGTTTGTTATAACATTTTTTTTTCTTTTACGTGATGGAAAATATAATTCAATGCCTGATTGGTTAAGACTGGATTTTCCTTGATCTATAAAATCTAAATACGCAAATTCCCTGACAGTCGGTGTACAAAAAAGAAAAAAAGAAAAAAAGGATCGATCACATATATTTAAATCAATAAATTGTCGCAGAGTTAAACGAAAATACTCATTCGGTTGCAAATTATTTCTTTTTCAATGCATGTTAAATAAATAAGCTTAAGGGGTGGCTATTTTCATACTGCTATTGCCACAAACTTAGAAATGTTCAATGGGAACACCCAATTTTTATATTATGATATTTCTGTAAATTCAACCCTCGGATATCAAACGGTAAATCATTCAGTGAACTCGTTTAGGAAATATATATAAAGTTTTGAACTCCTAATGTTTAATTCCACTTTTCTTAGCGGCAAAACAGTTTGCAATGCGGTGAGATTTATTGCTATAAGAAATTATACAAGATGTTAATCAAAAAGAATAACTATAAAACTACTTGGCGTAATGAGCTGTAATTTTGGATTTACATATTAAAAGCTTTTTAGATATCAATTTGTGTTAAAATTGTATAGTTTACAATACGTATTTTTTTTCGAATATTAATTTCAAAATATATAAATTATTAAATTAATACGGGAGAAAATGTAATTTAACCTTTTAAATTTTAAGCATAAATCACTTTATAGGATCTTTAAGTGTGCGATTTCGAAACTATATCCCATTCTAGCGAGTAGTTTGAATTTTGCATGAACTATTACCGGAATCGCAGTTTGTTTTGCAGCTACTAGAAAGAGATGAGACATTAGGAGTTCTAAATTTTACATCTCGATATTTTTTAACGACTTCACCAAACGGTTCCTTTTTGATATTCGAGGGGAAAATGTACTGCAGAATCCAAATATTATGTCAAATTTAAGTGTTGATATGGATTTTTTTTTCTTTTTGTTATTTCAATATGGACACGATCACCTAAGGTTTGTTTTATAACATAATTTTCAATCGAATGTTTCTCAACATCGCTGTTTCTACGGAAAATTTCAAATTTTTTGTTTTTTCAATATGGACACGATCGCCTAAGGTTTGTTTTCTAATATAATTTCCTATCAAACGTTTCTCTATTCGACAATTTGGCGATTAAAATATATTGATACTATTTTTATTTTTTGATACCGACTGTACTTTCAGTAAATAAGTTACGTTTTATTTAAGGCAGTAAGTATTTATTTTTTAGTGCAGAAAGAAATGAAAATGCTAGTGCATATTACAGTGGAACTCCAGTTATACGTTTTGCCCGGGACCGGACAACAAAACGTATAACTCAGTAAAACGTACAACTCAATTAATGGTCTACGGGTACCTTTTTTAAAATTATATCTTAAAAACTTTGTTCCGCTGAAGGATGTCAGTAATCTTTTATATCAAAAACGGAAATTCCTAAGTATTTCTGCACCCATGACATAAATTTTCGGAACAGAGTAAAAAAAAAGGTACACCAGAAAAGTACTCTTAAAGTTATTTTATCATGAAAGCTTTATTAAAAATATTTTTAATTCACATAGAGTACGTAAAATAAATCATTGGAATCGCTTTGACATGTAAATCATTTATCAAAAGACATTTCAGTTATTTACTGAATCTTGTTGAAATAATCTCTAATATTCGATTGTTTCTTTTCGACTGAGCCGACATTGAACAGCAAACTTTACATTTCTGTTAGCAATGCAGCCGCCTTATAGTTATTGTTTTTACTACTGTCAAACCACTTTACTACGTCAAAAGCCCTCAATGCAGCACCAAAACGTTTGAGTGGGATCTTTCAAATCAGACTCATCCGACGCGTCGTCAGTTTTTCGGTTACAAAATGTATAAATGAGACAAAATTTTGTCCGGAGATACAAAAACGTAACGTATAACTAAGGGAATTGTATAACTCAAAACGTATAACTCAGATAATTTTCAATGGCAAGTGGCCGGGACCGATGAGTTGAAACGTATAATTGAGGGAAACGTACAACTCAGGTAACGTATATCTAGAGTTCCACTGTATATACCATCTTTGCGATACGGTACATAACATTACAAATGATGCTAATATTCTAAACAGAAATCAAGTAAAGTTTTCATGCTAAATCTTGTAAATTTTACAATTGTAGAACATGTAAAATCTTATACATTTCTGAAGCACACGTAAATACAAAACAATTTTCAGTGTAAAGAATTCTTGTAAATTCTGCATTGTTTGTAAATGTCACTTTCTTTCTCATGAGTCTTTATGCCCATGTAATCCATTCTTCTTTTGTATTTTGTATATGCTCGCTAGTTCCATTCTTCCTGTTACATGAACTTTCTACTCGTGTTCAAAATTCACCATTGTTTGTAAATGTAACGTATCCGTTAGATATTTTGTTGCGATATTACGCGCATTGTCGTAAATATACAGGGAGCATCTTTAACATGATACTTTGCTTTATCTTTTAAGTTTCGTATTTCAGTTAAAAAAGAAAAGAAGCTTTGTTAAATGATTTTTATGTAAAAATAGGACATCAATGTATTCTTTTAGTTTCCAAAAGAAAACCGTGAAAATGTAAATCAGAGAATATCACTGCATGTAAAAATGCAAATATGATAATCAATGAAAAATAAAGTATAACTGGAATAAGATTTTTGAGCGAGGGTCGTATTTCACTTACATTATTTAAATATATATATTTTTTAAATAGCACTAATATTTTACATTATTGCATTTTCTATAAGCGACACTCAGAATGTAACTATTGAGTAATAAAAGTGTTGATGTGTTTAAAATTTGTAGATGTATAGTAAGCATTTTCGAAATCGAAGACACCCTTTGGTCGTTTACTTTTTTTTTAAACTCTCCAAATTCTCAAGATCGGTTCGATAACTTCTAAATTTCAGCAATAAGGGCGCTGAAATCGGTAGAATTAGGTCGGACTAGTAAGTTTACCATATCCATATCGCTCTTGCATACCAATAGCTTCAAGTTTTTTCAGGATAAAAGGCATTTCTTATTCACCTACTGTAGATTGACTTTACTTTAATGTATTTTAAGAAACGAACAATATTAATGAATGTTAATACGTTTTTATTCTTGGCTAATTAAAAAAAAAAAGTCTAAAGAGCGATTTTATCAGTAGCAGAATATATATTTTAATATTTAGCAAAATATTTTACGTACAGAAAAATAGAAAATATATCAGGATTTGTTAACATTTTGTTGGTATTTAAACTATAATGCACCTAAAAATATTTGCTTTAATACTAATATCACAATAGAAAAAAATACACGAGGCTTTATGGTTTCAGAAGAAAAGTAAAACTAACATAGTACATTTCTACATGCTTTGCATGGGATCACGCATACAGATTTATATAGAAAAATAGTGAGATAAACATTAATAAAACAAACGCAACATATATCCAGCAACGTGAAAAAAAGAGGGTGTATACATGACTGTCTTCCATACAGTGTTTTTATTTGTAAAATGTATCTTTAAAAATAATATAGTCATTTTAAAATTTAAAGGCATCCAAGCAGATTTTTAAATATGTATAAATGTGGGATTTTCATTCCATTGTTTTGAATATTTATAAAATTGTAGAATCTGAAGATAGAAGCTTTAAATGAATAAAAAAAATTCTCAAAATGTTTCATATAAAAATAGTGAAGTAAATAATATATATTGATAATAAAACATACTGATTGCATATAAATTCTCCCAAATAGAAGAACAAAGTAAAAGACTGTCTGTGATACAATAAAGTGAAATGCCATATGAAAGGTATATATATTTTGATAATGCAATCATTTTATGCATTTAAAGTGTCCAAGTGAGATTTTTCAAACTTATATATTTATTACTAGGATTTACAATCCATTATCTCTGTTAAAAATTTACAAAAATGTTGCCTCTTTGGATAAAGAGCTGAAAGATCTTTTTTAAAAAAAAGAAATGCTACATTTACATATATCCTACAATAACGCCTACTTTCCTACATTTTTATCAGATGAAATCTCATAATTGGCTACCTTCTAAAATGCTTTATATTTATAAAACGTAAAGTATAGTGTAATAGTTACAGTAAAAACTATTACTGTAACTATTTTCCTAATACATGGTAAAATCCACATAAAAAAAATTATGTAATATAAAAAGTAGATACAGTAAACTATAAGTAAGATACAAAAAGAGACATTAGAATTTTAAGAAACATGAGGCTTTATTTAAAAAGAAATATTATACTAGCATATTATATTCAGGTCTCTATTATAGGTGATGACGCATCTAGGTTCATGTAGAAATATAGTAAGATTACATTAATAAAATCTACTCTTCATATATAAATTCGTACGAATAAATTAAAAAGTGTAAAAGACTCTTTGAAAAAACAAAGTTTTAATATTTGAAATATATTTTTGCTTTAATAATATAATAATTTATATAATAAATAAAAGCTTAAGCAGTTTTTCATTCTTATTGAGTATAAGTACATCTATATTGAGTATTTAAAATCCATTACACGTCTTTTGGAAATTCATAAAACTGTTGAATCTAGGGATCAGGGTCTAAAACGCTCTTGAAAATGGATTTCTGAGACTTTTCATATATCTCTAAATTTTACAATTTACAATTTTTGATTTAGCATTATACTTATTAAGCGGAAACATTCATTTTATCTTTTTTAAATTTGTATGTGTTAAATTAAACTCTTGCATCATTTTATCGAGAATTTTATTGTATTTCTATAGATTAAAGGAGTTCAATAAAATATACATTAAAACATGATTAAAAGGTGACAAAAGATGTTAAAAACGTTAAAATACAATCATTTACATCCCGAGACTTTCGATCACTAACGCGATCATCTTCAGTGGGGAACTTTTGACTGAGCTGAGTGTACGAATGTCGCTTTCACTGAGCTCAGTCAAAAGTTCCCCACTGAAGATGATCGCGTTAGTGATCGAAAGTCTCGGGATGTAAACGATTGTATTTTAACGTTTTTAACACCTTTTTTCACATTTAAGCATGTTTTAATGTATATTTTATTGATTTTAAATACAAGGTGAATATTTCATTCCACTTCAATTTCGTTTTTATTTCGAATTTTTTTGTTAAAGGAGTTCAGTGATGATTTAGTATTCTGTTTTAAAACTGGGTCTGCAAAATGTTTAAAATTGTTGCTTCAGCTTATAATTAACAGTATGTTGTAAGTAAAATAACAGTGCAAAAAATGAAATAAAATAATAATGGAGTAAAAAAATAAATGGAAGAATAGAATACAGCAAAAGAAGTTTAACACTTTTTTCAATCATGGGTGAGGTTGCATTATTTTTTAATCGAATGCCGAAATTTTGTATCGGCCTCTTTGTATTCCTTATGATTAAGCTTTTGAAATAATAAGAAATATAGGCCATTATATAAGTTAAATTCTTCTTTCATAATATGATTATGGGATTTCTTAAGGCTAAAATAAAGTTATACGATTTTTAAGCTTAATTATACCCTATAAACTCTGCCGCAATTAATCATATAAAAACACGAGTGGTAGCAATCTATAATGACGTCTACTACTTGATGATATACTTGAATTTTGCTTAGGGGATCATATACATATAAAAATTACACCTAACTCGAAACTTTCCAATACTATCACACAATTTCGAAATTATATTTGAATTCTTCTGCAAATTTTACATCAGGATAACAAATGGCAAGTCTTTCGGTCAAGTTGTTTAAGAATTATTATGCTTAAATTTCGGAACTTCGAATATTAAATTTATTTTTAAACGATGTAAAATTGTTTACAATGCGGATAGTGTTTTAAGCATAACTTAACAACCACTTCTACGTGTTATCTAGAATGAACTGTGATTTTGAATTCGGATATTTGAAGTTTCTAGAAATCGTTTTCTTTTAAAAAATGTATAGGTATTCTGATTTTTTTTTAATTTATTTCAAAATTTATTTAATTACAAAATTAAGTTAAAAAATAAGAAATTTTACATTTGTAAATTGGTGATGTTGTCGGTTATTTATTTTATAAATTGAAACAAAAAATGAAAAACTTTTACACGTATAATCTGTTTTCTATAAATGGGATTTAGTACCCTAAGAAGATACAAATAAAGATATTAATCTTATTTATAACAGGTGTTTTTCTCAAAAAATTCTTAAATAATTAATGTCTGCATCTTAAGGATTAACTGTAAGTGGCGTATGTGGTATTATCAATTTTGAATATCACTATTTACTAATAAAAATGTTTGTCTTCGCAAAATTATGCGATTAAATAAAGAAGACATTACGATTCGAAAATTTTGGTATTCTAAATCCGTAGTCATCGACATCAAGTCATTAAAGCACATATGCATTATAAGACATTCATCATAATGTTCGATCGCATTTTCTTCTTTTCTGTTGTTGGCCATTGTAATACAGTATTGTCGTTGATTAATGTTTTTGCAATTAACGACAATCATTCTGTGCCTTTTCAATGGCAACAGATAAATAAAAAAGATGTAATTTTTGTCTACACATGCCTTCATACCTTGAAGGCACATTTGCAACAAAAAAAATGCATTTTCAAAAAACTGGATTAATGTGTTTTTCAAATGACCGTTTTCAACAACTACATTGTCAACAACTGCATTCAACTACATTAGTCAACCAATGGTACACCAGAGAAGATTTTAAGCTAGATTTGGTTTTGAGGTACTTTTGCATTTTCGTCTTTCTTCACCCTTTCGCAAAAAATCGCAAATAGCCACGAAATTTGAATGTGTTATTATTAAAGAATACAGTTTAAATTTAGTAATTGCATCTTGCAAAGTTTTTTCTTTTTACAGAGACGTGTCAAAAATTGTATTACATGGTCATCTACAATGTAAAAAGATGTGATGCATGAGCAATGTTGTGGAAAATGTGGTTTAAGATGAATGTAGATAAAAATACAGAGTTCATACAAAAACATTCTGCCGTAACGGGCAACATCCATTAAAATATGTCAAATGGCATGCAGAAAGTAAATAAATAGGAAAAGGGGTAACCATTTGAAGTAAATTTTATTTATTTTCTTCCCATAAAAATTACTTGTTTCTAATCGAATGCCAAAATTTTAGATTGTCTGCTTTTGAAAATTTGGAAGCGTAGAACACAATGAAATAAGTTTAACTCTTCTTGGATAATATGATTAGTGCTTCTTAAGACCTTAATCGATTTTTTCAGTTGAATGTGAAAATTTTAGATTGCCTTCTTACCAATAAGCTTTTCATAAGAAACATAAAAGCTTGTATAAAATATATCTAACGGTTTTTTGATTGTAATTGCTGTGCTTCTTCAGCTTACAGTCAAACAAATCGAATTTTTTCAATCGAATGTTTAAATTTTATATTAGAGGCTTTCGTTTACGAGTTAATTACAGTTTTGGGATTGTGTGAAACAAAACAATGCAAAATATATAATTAATCATCATAAAAATGTGTGAAGTAAAAATGATTTGTAAAAAAAAATAGCTGATAGAAGTTATTGAAAGAATGTTTTAGAAATAAATTGAAACGTAGGGCATAGTGAATTTAGTTGAATTTTGTTTAATTTATAAATGCAAGGTTATGTTCAATATAAATAAAATTTTCTTACGGAAAGCAATCAAATAATTCTAGAATCTATTTATTTTAATTATTTTTTACACCATAATAATAAACTACAAGACTTTAATAAATATACAAGATGTCAGTAATCTCTCCTTTAAAATACTTTTTTTTCAAATACATACCTCTGAATGTTTAAAATATGAAATCAGAAGTTGTTTTGCATGGCTATTTTCGAATAGGTAATAAACCGAATTTTTTTATGGATTAGCATTTGCACTGAGTGAAGATATATCTATATTGAGTTGGAATAGTTACAATGCTTATGTTTAATGTCATGGCATAAGTGCTATGGCTGAATAAATGTCAACGGTTTCTTTTATTACTAAACAGCGTGATGGAAAGTGTCAGTTGTGAAGGAATAAAAATAATGCGCAATAAATATACAATTTAAATGTTAATAACTATTTATTTTATGCAGTTGACGGATTTTCTTTTATATGTAACAATTTAGTATATTAAAATAATGCCTGGAGGAATAAAATTAATGCGCAATAAATATACAATTTGAACGTTAATAACGATTTATTTTATGAATTTGACGGATTTTCTTTTATACGTAACAATTTAATATATTAAAATAATACCTGGATAAATCATTTAAAGTACTTTATAAATTGCCACTCTTAGAGTATAATTATCATGAACAGCAATTTCAATATTCAGATTAGACTTTATATCTGTTGAAATTGCATTAAAGTAGTACGATGTTCCTTTAAATAATTGCATAAAATTGAACCAAATATCTATAAGATTACAAAAATTACTATAATGTTAGTATCATGAAAAAAAATAACCAATTGACAAACAACTAATTCCCTAAATATGATAAATATTAGCATAGCCTCTTTTGTTTTCTCCTTTGAACGCCAAATAAAATTTTGACTGACGAGTTTTTCTTTTGCTGTGGCATTCTCCTTGTGTGATATTCCAGCTGCATTTTGTTCGGAATGACATTTCAAAGATTAAAAAAAATCTCGTTTTTGTTCATGGAAACACCAAAAACCTCCAAGTGCTATTTCACTTGGGTCATAAAGAATTTAAATGGAAAACTACAGCCCGCACTTTTGTAGGCAGTGCACTAATACCAGGCTGAGTAGTTCACCTGAATTAAATTGAGGTGAAACTTTCAATAATGGCAATTTTAAAGGAATATTGATATTGTTGAAGGAACGCTGAAAGAAAAACAGAGAAGAAAAACTAGGTAATATATCTTCATAGTAACAGCCAATTTTCCTCAACAAGATTGTAACATACTAAACAAATCTAGTCTCAATAAAGTTCGTATATTTTAATAGATAATCTAAGATTTCCTAATACCATTGTGTGTCAGTTAAGAGCAATTTTGGAATCAGATTATCTCGGTCTATCCTTTTATTTAATATAAAAATATGTACTCTGGAAAATAGACATTCATTGTACAATGTTAAAAATTGCAGCAAACTTCCCAATCACACAAGCATTTTATAGATACCGTTTACTTGACAATACTATTAAGTATTCTCATTGCTCAGGATAGAGATAAATATTTTTTACAATGTAACTGTACCAGTAATGGACCAGTTTAAGAACAATCTCGCCTATTTCCAGCATACTGTCCTTAGTTTTAGTGACTGAGACAACAGATCGTGTACTCGATATCTCAATTAACTCTTTCTGCACATGACTGTGCTGCAAAGGTTGTTTCTGTAAATACTTTTCCACGCATTTTTTTTTGTGAGAGAGTTTAAAATGCGCTAGTAGTGGACAAGCAAAATTCCGTTGTGGACGCTTGTATATTCCAGTAAAGTACACGTTTGAATTCATGCAGAAAACATCAAATGAAAGACGAAACGGCTGTAAATAAATAAATAAATATATATTAAAGATGTTTGTTGTTACATTAATGAGTCAATACAAAGAGAAAAATTACAAACTTATTACAAAATGTGAAAAAAGATTGTATGAAATGTTTAAAGAATTAAGCTTTTTGCATATCTCATTTCAGTAATAGCGCTTTAATCACAGCATTTTATGCCAATTGAGTCATCATAGATAAATAGAATTTTAATCAAAGCATTGTGTAGTAACCTTAAAAAGCCCTAGCCTAGTCACAACCTCCTGAATAAAAAGCCTGTGCTCTTACTCGATAAATGGTAACTTTCGTACGCGAATATTTTTCAGCATTCTAACGGTCATTGACTGCAATTATTTTAGAATAGTAATATTCACCTTATTTTTCGTGCGATTAAATAAAGTGAAGTCTTTCCTAAATAGTAAACTTAAGTAAATGATTTTGAACCCTTTAAAAGAGAGAAATTTACTGACTACAGGATTTAGAAAAATTACTAATTCCGTTTGCGTTATATACTTACATAAAATCTTTAAGTATCGAGTTTAGGCACTTTTGTTACGATAGTTGTGGATTTTCTAAAACCATTTCAAAATTTTTTCCTCATTGACATCAATTTATGTTGTTGCTGTTAAACTCTGTGCTACTTGAGACAAATTTATTATATTCTTTCACAATAATGCAATTAATCATATGTGCTCTAATCGGTTATCCACAAAATAGGTTCTCCTGATCCAATTCTTTTCTCAGTTGTCCATCACTGTTAGTAACGACATTCTTTGTCACCATGATTCCAGTTTTCGTTTAGTGCTGCCCACTACTGGCTATAGTGATATGTCTGAATACCAGTAGTAGTCCCTCCTAAAAATGAAGTCTCGAAGCTGGTAGACGGGAGGTGCTGGTTTCAAACTCCTGCCGCTCTCGTTGACCTAACCGTTCGGAGTTTTTCGTGGTTTTCTTCGAACCTTGCCGTAAATATGGTTTAGGATGATTTAGAAAAACTCCCACGGAGGAAACTCCCCCCTAGGGACTATATCCCTCGAGTAGATAATCGGCCGTCATAAATCAACCAACCAACCACCTAAAAATGAAGTAAGTGGATGCGAAATTTAAAATTAAACATAATAAATTAATTCTATGCACCAATTTTACTCAAGTGAAAAGTTTGAAAATATTGCTTAACCTTAGGTAAAAGTAAAAACAAACAAAGAAATTGCTTTATATTGCACTAAGCTATAAGAAATCACCATAAGAAGACTGCTTAGCCGCATTATGGGAATTAATGTCAAATGAGTGCTTAAACTATCTGTAATTAGAGGCCGTAACACTATTGGGTAGTATCAGCAACACGACGAAGGGCGCAAACATCTGCGCAACTTCCAAAGCTTGTTTTTTCTGTTGAAATTTAAAACGTCATTTACTGGTACCTGTGTGTCCAGCACTCCTACCATTTCAATAAAACTCGCATCTCAAATTTCAAAATAATTCTAAAATGTGTTGATCTCACTGTGCTTTTATTTCCTGAAATTAACAAAATATGATGATTTTGAAAGTAGAAAGATAAGCCATTTCCCTTAAGTAAATAAATAAATAAATATTTTATATTCTCCACACTCTTTTATTCTACAGTTTTTAGCAAATGTCTCAAAGGTTACATACAATAAAAAAAAAAAATATGCGTAGATTATTATTCTTTTTCACTTACTGTTATAGCTAATGGTGGGATTTACCAATTCACTGGAATAAAAATCATAAATGCCCCATTGCATCTATTTTCTAAAGTGTGGGTGTGTGAAGGGGAAGGGAGATTGTAAAAGAATACACAAAATGCATTATTCTTCACGGCCGATATAAATTTTATAAAGCTGATATGCACAGTTTTCCATTAAAAGATTTGGATGTATATTACTGTAAGATTGCATAAATAAACGATTTTCTATAATAAAAAGTAGTCGTAAGTAAATTTTCTTATTTTTCAAAAGAGGAGTAAAAAATATTACCAAGTACAGAAATATTTCACCGGAGTTTCGAAACAATGTAAAAAATTGAGAATAGTATTTCAAAATTTTAAAAACAGGACTGTTTAATAATGCTATTCAACGCACACGGCTTATACAAATAGTAAAATATCTTTAATAGCTGAATATCAATTAAAATAAGATACATGTTTATCTTTATCAGAGAAAAGAAGCTTAAAAAATTGTATTAAAAAATCGCCATAGATTTTAATTTAATTTTTATTTTTTTTTTAGGAAATACTTTACCGAAACGACGAGAGAACAAAAGTCACGCTAAATATATAACAATCAGCCGAAAAAAGATTGTTGTTTTTACAAAAATAAATAAATAAATAAATAAAAAGACTAAGTTTATCAGAATATTACAGTAAACTATTAATCGATAAAAGAGTATATATATATATATATATATGAAACAAATTAAAACTTTTCGCCGTTGGCCTCATCAAAACTATAATTCTGTGTAAATCTCATTATTCTAAATTATTTTCTCGTTCCAGTATTTCGATTGTCAAAATTCCACCGTGCTAAAATACTTTATTCTAAATTCATTCTCTTAAAAAATGGCTCTCATCGTGATGTTCTATTAAAATTACGCACTTTTGTTTCATTAAATAAATGCATCCTAGAATTTAATTCTTTTAAAAAACACCAATCTCCCATCTAAAAATAATTTTAACTCTCTTGAAATAACAACTTATATATTTTTATTTTCTTATTTTTATTTCCCTATGTTTTCTGACAAAACAATATTCTTTCTCAAAAATTATGAAAGCTACTTCAGTCTCAATGTAAAATATCTTGGCATCTTGCCCAGGCTCGATAAAACCTGCATATTTTTTTTCTTTCTTCTCTTCTTATTTATTCGAAGGAATTAGATTTTGCGGGAATGTTCTGGAAATATTGTAATCCCGCGTTTTTTTTTTTTTTTTTTCAGATTACGGTCATCTACCTTCGAAATTTTTCTCTTCTGCGAGAAAATGTTAATGAAGATACATTCAATCACAAAGGATAAATTCTTAAAGGGATTATATCTTTATTAGAACCATTAACATTACATATTCTTAATTCAAGCTTTATATTCCAACATTTTAATATTTTTCACAAGCCAGAAATATTATGCATCAAGTTTCAGAAAGATTTTTTTTCTATTTACTAAATAAATATTTTAATGTTTTAAAATATAGTACTCATTACAATAGCTGCATTTGAATTTTTTACAATTCCAACATCTGAATTCTGTAAATAAAAGCGTAAAAAAATGCATCGTTAACTATTTACGAGGTTTCCTAGCGGCTATGTTTTAATTTAATTTTAAAGCATGACATTTTTTTCTACATGTACAAATATCCATTAACTCTCTTTGTAAAAATTTAAATTAACGTACCCACGAACTATGACACAGTTTTTTTCTCTTTAGCTGTATTTTTTTAATGTTTTAATTTGGAATATATATATTTTTTCTCCTCTCTCTTTCATTACAAACTTACTAATATATTCATTATGTGCATTGTTATTACCAGCATTGCTATTATTCAGCTACAGAATTATCATCCTGGTGTCTCATTTTAAAAGAATTTATGTCTTGATGTAGTCTGCGAAAATTTTGCAGAAATATAATTTTCAGCTAACACAAGACTAAAAAATACTTTTCCCGTATACAACTTGATTTAAACAGAATTATTTACGCAGAAATAGAAGAACTAAAATTGCATGTGATTTATATAAATTTTATAAAAATCACGCTACTTTTATGTTTGCCTGGCGCCAGTAATATATATATATATATATATATATATATATATAAATGTATACATACACATACACATACCTATATATGATATGTATATATATATATGTGTGTGTATATGCATATATATATATCTATGTATATATATATATATACAAGGTGTCCGAAAAGTCTGGAAACGGTCGAATAACTCGAAAAATATACATCGGATTGAAAAACGGAAAAATGCATGTTCAATAGTTTTGAAAAATCTATTTATGAATATCAGAGTTGCCCCCTCCCCAACTCTGCGCCCTGTTGGGCAAGGGGGGGGGGCAACTTTGAAATCTTAAATGATAACCCCCAATTTTTATTGCAGATGCGGATTCTACGGAAAAAAATACGTAACTTTTGCACTGAACATTTTCTTCAGAAAGTCGTAGATGGCGCTGTAATTGAGTAAAATGCAGTGCGAATCGTTTCTATTGAAAAGTCTGGAAACGATCAAATAACTCGAGAAGTATACATTGGATTGAAAAAACGCAAAATGCATGTTGAATAGTTTTGAAAAATCTATTTAGGGATATCAAAGTTGCCCCCCAAACTCTGCCCTCCTGGGGGGAAAGTGGAGCAACTTTGAAATCTTAAATGATAATCCCCCTTTTTTTTATTGCAGATTCGGATTCTAATGGGAAAAAATACGTAACGAAAATGAACTTCCGGTAATTAAACAGAAACAAAAGTTGTGCATCATGAATGGTTTATGAAACACTTTGCAACACTAATAGGATATAGGTAACATATTTCATTTTTTCATACAATGAAAAGCAATATATAAAAGAATATAAGCAATTTAAAAATCACATAAGACAGTAAAAGTCCATTTCAAGAAATTGCCAGCAATTGGCTGTTAATGTGTGCAATCTTCCGTGCAGCCTTGTGCCTTCTACATGATGTATTGAAATTTTACTCCCTACTTAATACACTAAAATTTAGTTAAGTTTAAATACGCAGACTACATCTCAAAAACTCACTTCTTGCTATTATCGCTCATATTGTTTTTTTTTTTTTTTTTTTTCTGAAATCAATTATTTTAAAGTATGTATATTTTGAAATTAATACAATTCGAGCAATGTGAATTATGACCTATGATTTTTTTTTTCACAGAACTCGATTTCTAGTAGCTTTAAGTATGCGAATCCAAAATTATAACTTATACCGCTAATTAGTTTTCGGGTATGTTTTAAAAATCACCCGCATTGCACTTTCTTTTGCAACAATTCACGAGGACGTTATCATGACGTTCCAAAGTTAAATCCTTCATAATTCCTACAATATAGGACCGAATGACTTCGCGTTTTGCATCCCAAGGTAACATTTATCAGAAATAATAATAATAATAATAATGCTGTCAAAATTGAGTGGGTACATTAAAAAGTTGATTGTGGTACAATTTTAGTATGAAGACGACTCCTAACCTTATTTTTTTACATAAATTGAATGGAGACATAATTTTCAATAAAATGGGTACTTCAGATTTTCTTTTTTTTCTTTCGCGGAGGATTTGATGATTAAAATGCATGTAAAGTTCTCTATCTTTTTTTTTCTTTTTGCCCGACAGTACTTCTAGCAATTATCGCTAATAATGTACCCTGTAATCAAATTATTTTGTATGTGTCTGCAAATGAACGTTAAATGCTCTGCACTACAGAATCTATAGAAAATATATTGTGAACTTTAGTGATTAAAATATACTACAAAACTCGTTCCTAAATTATAATGTAATGGATTTATTTAGAGTGTCCCTGTAAAGGAACTATAAATGCTATTTACTTTACCTACTGTCCCGCAGTGGCGGAGACGATTAAGCTCCGTTCCCGTCAAGATCACCGAAAGTGAAGCTGCGTTGACCATAGTCAGTGTTTGGGAGGGTGACAACCTCTCTCGACTGCGGCTTCTGTTGGACCGTGTACGTTAATGGGAGCTGGTGCACGTAAAATCTGTTCATGGCTCCACTGTCCTCCAAGTTTGAAAACGATACTTCTGGGGGTGCCAATTCAGGTGCAGGTCTCTCATCTGGAATTGGTTCAAAAATTAGGAGACTAGCTCTAGAAGTCCAACCTCTCTTGAGAATCTGGCACCCCCTTCTTTCAGAGAAGTGCTATGGCACTTTCTCCGACATGACAACAATAACTTTACCTACTATAGGAAGCATGTTCTAGTCCACCTCACTGATGCTATCAGTTTCATTATAGAAATATCTTTATTAAAATGCACCGCTACTGATTTTTGCTATAGACAATAATGTAACGGAATTCTTTTGTATGTCCCCGTAAACAAACTGTTAATGCTAAACACTGAATTTTCAATAGCGAACATGATATAGTAAGCATCAATATATCAATTATATGACAGTTCAAATTTATTTTTAAGCAACCAATAAATAACAAAACGCATTTCAAATTCAATTTTAAAAACTCCAATTTTTTCTTAAAAGAGTCTATTTGTGGTCTTTTGGCTCCTTCATTAGAGTGTGTACATGCAATATTTTAAGCGGTTTGTCATCCCGCCCCAGTAGATTATTGATAGACAGACAAACTCTTCCTTTAATTACTATATTTTAAAATGCAATCTAAAAAAATTGAATGTACAGAGTGTCCATAAAATCTCTTTCCAACTTCAAGAATTCACTTTATTTTATGAGATGAGAAATTGAAATTTGTTATAGATACTCATGTTACTATTAAAGTTTTTATGAACCTTTGTTTTGTGTATTTTAGATAACATTTTGAAGAACTAAGACCCAAGATATCAAAATGACTACGCCTCAAGAAAAAGTGATGAGGCAACGTTTCATGCTTCAGGGAAAATCAATACACATAGTGCGAGAGCCTGGGGCTCAGAAAACCCACATATGAGTAGGAAACTCGAGAGAGATAGTCCGAAAGTGAATATTTGGTGTGGCCTGACATGCAGCGGAGTCATTGGACTATTTTTCTTCGTAGAGAAACCAATAACTGCAGGTGTGTACCTAGACCTTTTAACTGAATTTTTGGCACCACAGTTGAATAATCTTCAACCAAACGTCTTTTTCCAGCAAGATGGTTCATCGCCACTTTGTTGCAGAGAACACGGCTGGAAATCGAGTATCGACTTGATGTGCTTCGCGAAACTAATGATGCGCATATAGAGGTTCATTGATTGCTTTAAAAAACTTTAATAATTACATCTTAAAATAAAATAATTTTCAAGTTTGTATCTGTTCAGTATTTTCTTTAATGAACACCTGTCTTTGGAAAGAGACTTTATGGACACCCTGTATATATATATATATATATATATATATATATATATATATATATATATATATATATATATATATATATATATAATTATAATATCTCTGAATTTCAAAAAACATATCAAGTTCTTGTATCATTCTACTTAAATCTCCAAAGAGATAATTAATGATAATGTGTAGACAGAATACCACATAGCTAATAGATTAACAAGTGCAATCATAATATTACCATAGCTTGTGCTTCAATGGTAATTGGCCAAAAATACTGAAAACATGAAGAAAATTTAAAAAGAGAGAGAGAAAAAAAAATAATAATTTGGAGTTGCTATCAAGTGAATACAAATGGATTAAGAAATGAAATATGAACCATACACAATGGAAAATTGGACAACAAGAGAATTAAATCAGAATTGGATATGAAAAAACACATGTAGATATAATCATCAGCCTGGATGTACCCACATATGTTTTAAAAAATACTTCAGTATTTCATAATTCTACTGGCATATATGCTAAGATCAGTAGAATCACCCAGGTATACTGAATTATTACCAGAAAACAATTGGAAATATTAAAATTTGAAATAATAAAATTTGAAGTAAAAAACCCGTAAAGAATAGACAAAATATTTCACTCACATCAATTATCCTAAAATCTGTATACAACACCTCACTGAATTACTACCTGATATCAGTTTGAAATAATAAAATTGGAAGTAAAAACCCGTAAAGAGTAGATAAAATATTTTACTCACAATAATTATCGAGAATCCTTAAACATCACAAGTTCTTAATGATACCACACGTCCACATGGCACACATCATGAAGTATTTTATACTTGTTGACATAGTCGATTTGAGAGAAATTATTTGAAAGTCAAGTTGAGAGCACATCTTTTGAAATATTACCCTAACTATGACACCCCAACACAAATTGATTCAAAAACACACAAATTTATTCCTGTCATAATACACTAATAACAAAATTATATCCATGAATATACAATTACTCCATTCAATTTTAATCCCTAAAAGTAAAATTAATATACAAGCGATAGCGCCCTCTATAGGTAATATATATATGTGTGTGTGTGTGTGAATGGGATGCGGTTAGTAGTTCCCTTAACATGCCCGACCACAGGAAAATTGGCAAGGTCAGCAAAAACGCCACACAATGAACTTCATGACTAAATAGTTTCGCCTCTCTGGCCTGAGAGCGGAACATTAAAATCCTCGTCAGATTTCCTTTTCGGGTTGGCGTAGGCAGACGGCCCCGCCAAGGTCTGATATCGAAATACGCGTTAACAGCCGACAACTGCGGTAGAATCACCCCCTTTTTCCCTTAAGACCTGTATCTAACTTGTATGTATCCTGTAAATAGAACTGTGTCTTACCCCAGAAATTAAACAGTATTGTTTCTACAAAAGCTAGTCTTCAATTATCCACAATAATTACCTCAAAGTAATTATTATATATTTATGTATATGTTTCGGTATGTATATTATATAAAAAAAATATGTGTTTTGAAAGACTATTTTTTTTTTTAAACAAATTTTAGAATTCATATATTATTTAAACATTACGATTTATATTTGCATGTAAACATACGAGTATCTGATTAGAATTACAAATAATTACAATCTATTTTCTTAGTGAAATCCCCGTATTCTCAAGTATAATATAATATTGATCTTACTGTTACATCGTATTTTTTGTAAAATAGAAATAAAACAGTATAACCTAATAAGAATTCGTAAATTATGATAAATTTCATAAGAAACTCCTCGATCAAAATATCGAAGAAAATAGTCACATGTTAAAGATGAAGGTATTCCAAATAGTTAAGAATATCTGAAAAATTGCGAGGGAAAAACAAATGACATGATAGTTTTCCGGATTACGTAACCTTGTGAAATGTATGTAAACTGCGAATTTATCTTTGGAAATAAAAATAAATGCATAACAAAGACATTGTGAAAACTAATGCATTTACTAAAGTTTCACTAATACATTAACTGTAATTAGTTAGCAATAAAATGAATCAAAATTTTCCTAAGTACGTCAGCAATTAATAAATCCCAAATGACTTGAAATGACAGTCGTGACTAGTGACCCCAGTCGTGACTAGTGATGACGTATATATATATTGTAGTACCGATTAAAATAGATTTAGTAATGCCATACATATACGTACTGTAACTTTCTGTAGTATTGCTCTGTTTTGTTTTGTTTTTTAGACTTGGTAATATATATATATATATATATATATATATAATCATTAATTATCTCTTTGGAGATTTAAGTAGAATGATACAAGAACTTGATATGTTTTTTGAAATTCATAGATATTATAATTAATTATATAATATATATATATATATATATATATATATATATATAATCAATATATATATATATATATATATATATTTATTTATTTATTTATATATATATATATGTATATATATATTTATTTATTTATAAATATATTTTCAGTATTTTTGGCCAATTACCATTGAAGCACAAGCTATGGTAATATTATGATTGCGCACGTGTTAATCTATTAGCTATGTGGTATTCTGTCTACACATTATCATTAATTATCTCTTTGGAGATTTAAGTAGAATGATACAAGAACTTGATATGTTATATATATATATATATATATACCAAACACACACACATATATACATATATATATTATAAGTATATATACATATAAGTATTACATATATATACGAGGGCTATCCAGAAAGTAGATTACGTTTTGGAATAAAAAATAAACAAAGTATTGGAAACAAATTTTATTATATACAGATGAAAGCCACACTCAAATACTACTTTTCTACATAGTCACCATACAAATTAAGGCATTTATCGTAGCTATGTACGAGCTTGGAAATGCCTTCGTCGAAAAATTCGGCCGCCTGCGCCTTCAACCAACAGTTCACGTGTTTCACCCATGTTTCGTCACCAGTAACGATGCGATCGAGTAAAGAGGCACCATCCTTATGGTAAGCGTCCAAAAAGTTCAACGCTGCAGCCATTCGCTGATTTTTGTGGTCCTCTGTCAAGATTTTTGGAATCCATCTTGCACAAAACTTGTGGTAACCAAGCTTTTCGCTGATGATTTCGTGCAACAAACTTCGCGAAATTTGTGGAAAACTCAAAGAAAGTTCCGTTATTGTGAACTTATTACTGCACGCACCTCGCAGCTCGCGGGATTTTCAATTAACGCAGACATTTCAAACCGTCACAGTATCTGAACGGAGCACAGCACGAACCTCTCACTAGCACGGCTAGATGCCGACTGAGCTGCGCAACGCTCTGACCCCAAGATGGCCGCGCTAGCCCCGCCCCTAGCCGACACAGACGAAAACGTAATCTACTTTCTGGATAGCCCTCGTATATATACCAAACACACACACATATATACTTATATATATTATAAGTATATATATATATATATTCTTTAGAGCCTATCGCAGATGACAGAAGTAACCAGTCAAAGGGTTTAATAAATGACTAAATTAGAAAGGAATAAAAAAAATGTTAAAAAAATAAATGTATAAATACATTTACATTTTGTTTTTAAATATCGATAAAAAACAAACCTTTCATGCAAAACATGCAAGTGCATATCCTCAAATACTATTTCATAAAATAGTATATTTTTTGAAAATAATATTTACATAGTTTTCTACGTTTACGCACTTTATTTATCAATATTTCAAGAAAATAACTGTCATCACTGCAGAAATGTCTATCCTTAAAGGAAATAAATCCGTAACTAGACTGAAATGCTTACGGAACGTTCTCCCTTTCAACAATGTACTGATTTGAATGACAACACATTGTATTGAAAACTAAACCAAATAATGAATAAAAATTAACTTTCTGACTAGCACTGACAAAAATGTAAGTCAGAAATTAAACAAAAAACCTAAAATGACTAGCAAATAAACTTATACATGTCATTTGTGATTTAATAAATATTATTGTTGTTTATGGATATCAACAATAATTAAATCTGAATTTAAAACAATCGTTCATATACTTTCTTAGCATTATTTTTTTTTACAGTATAATTTTTTTTGTACATTTTTCATGTCTTGCAAAATTATGTATAGGTCTCTAAAAATTCCTTTGATACAATCGCAAATAACTCATGCCACTAGTAAAAAAATTAAATAATTTATTAAATGAAAAGATGAGTAAAAAATTATCATTTAAAAAATTAGTGCATTCTTAAATTAAAAAAAAAAAGAAAGAAAAAAATCGAGAAAAAGTAAAGCTAACATGCAATTAAATGATTTCAAAAACTATTTTATATAATAGTACTACACCATTTTATAAATATTTATTAAGCGTTCTATTTTTAAGTCATTTATTTATCAATATTCCAACAAAATCAATTTCATCAATTTAAAAATATTTTTACTTAAAGGGAATGGATTACATGACCTCACTGAAGTGTCTATAGAAGCTTCTGAACGATCTACCAATTTCAGAAGCACACAGTGTACTAAAAATCCAAAACCTTCTTTACTTCAGCTTTATATGATTTATTTATCCTGAAGTATTCATGAATGGGGAAGCGGGATTTAAAATGTCTCTCAAATCTTTTAATGCAGTTAATTTTAAGCTTAGAGAATTCGGAAAGTATGGACATCATACTGTGGCCTTTACTTCTTCAATGTATAAGGGATTAAATATTCAAAGTTGAGGGTGAGTTAAGTGGATTGATCTGTGGTAGATTCGCTTGACGTGATAAAGTTTGTTTTTTGAAAGGAAATGCAAAGAGGGGGAATCTGTCAAGGTATTTATTCATAGAATGTTAAAGAAATTGTTGAATGTTAGGGAAATATTGGAAATTGTACCGAAGTTTCTAAATGAAACATAATTTTCCGTTTTGTAAGAAACTTTTGTAAAACACTTTTGTAATGCACGGTTAATTCAATACAACTATTTATTGCATAGAGATCTATCCAATAAAATCAAATCTACAACAAAACATTGCTGTGAAGGAACTTTCACCTTGATTTATATAATTATTTAAAATACCTATATATTAAAATACCTATTATAAAAATACCTATTATTAAAATACCTATAAGTAACACTAACGTGCAAGCACATGATTTCAAATACAGTTTTATATAATAGTACTGCCCCATTTTACAAATGTTTATTAAGCATTCTATTTTTAAGTTCTTTGTATTCCAAATCAATTTCATCAATTCAGAAATGTCTTTACTTAAAGGGAATTGATTACATAACCTCACTGAAGTGTCTACAGAAGCTTCTCAACGATCTACCAATTTCAGAAGCACACAGTGTACTAAAAACCAAAAACCTTCTTTACTTTAGCTTTATATGATTTATTTATTCTGAAGTATTCCTGAACAGGGAAGCGGGATTTAATATTTCTCTAAAATCTTTTAATGCAGTAAATTTTAAGCTTAGAGAATTTGGGAAGCATGGACATCCTACTGTGGCCTTTACTTCTTCAGTGTGTAAGGGATTAAATATTCAAAGTTGAGGGTGAGTTAAGTGGATTGATCTGTGGTAGATCCACTTGAAGTGATAAAGTTTGTTTTTTGAAAGGAAATGCAAAGGGGGGAATCTGTCAAGGCATTTATTCATAGATTGTTAAAGAAACTGTTGAATGTTAGGGAAATGTTGGAAATTGTACCGAATTTTGTAAATGAAACATATAATTTTCCTGAGTACTTTTTATATAAGATACAGTTTTGTAAGAAACTTTTGTAATGCACGGTTACTTCAATACAAGTATTTATTTCATATAAATCTATCGAATAAAATCAAAACATTACAAAAAAATGTTGTGAAGGAGCTTTCACCTTGATTTATATAATAATTTAAAAAATATATTTTTATTTACTTAAAAGGCGATAAAATATTAAAAATATATGTAGAGACGTGAGATTTACATAATATACTCCAAAACGCACATATGCTCATTTTCGAGGGGAAGAAGTTTAAGACTGGAAGAGAAAATATACGCAGAAAAACAAAAACAAATCAAAATAATGTTACGCATGTGTAAACGAAGCCAGCCTTTTTCTCTAAAGGAGGGGGTGGAGAATTTTAAATTTAAATTTTCAGGTTTTGATCTTCTTGAAATACCTAGAATATTGAACCAAATCTCGGGAATATTATAAGAAATGACGTTTTTGCATACACTACTTCTTCCCCATGGTAATGAGCGCTTGTGCGGCTCGAAAGGTCTCGGGGCATATTATGTAAACATATCTTTACATATGCTTTATTACTTTATCGCTTTTTAATTAAATAAATATATGTTTTTAATTATTATAGAAATCTATTTTAAGAAATTTACATAAAATGTTTTGTATATCAATCTTTAGCTGTGCATTGGTGTACATTTGAATATTACTAATACAATGACATCGTTGCATACATTACTTCTTCCCCTTGGAAATGAGCGCCTTAACCCTTAACTGCTGTTATCGGTCTCAAAGACCACTGCATTTTCCACTTTTCAGAGTTTAACTCTTAACTTTCAGTTTAACTACAGATACTAGTGAAAATTTGCTTCGTTTAGGTCCCTAGTACTATCGCTAGAAACTTCTGAAGGGGTGAATTTTGATTAGAAACAGCCTGTACATAAAGTTTAGTACAGAAACAGTATCTAATGCGTTAATCGAGCCTTTTATTCATCTTTCGATCTATCAGTCTCAGAGACCGATGTAGTTATGCAACAATTTTGTCACAGTAGTTAAGGGTTAAAAGAAGAAGCAATTAATAATGCCTTTTAAGTAAATAAATATATGTTTTTAATTATTATAGAAATCTATTTTAAGAAATTTACATTGAATGTTTTATAAATCAATCTATATCCTTGTATCGATGTACATTTGAATATTACTAATACGAATTTGAATCTCATTTTCAACATATTCACATAGTTTTTTAAATGTATATAATAACAAAGCCGTATTTATATTTTAAATTATTAAGTCTAAAGTGTCTCTCCATCCCCACTCTCTCTCTTTCTGTGTGTCTCTCTCACTCTCTCTCTATATTCAATATAAATATATTTTTAATTAAAAAAAAATAGTAGAGTAAGGGAAAATTTTTCAAAAAAAATTTTTTTTTTCAAATCAAAGCTATTTTATAAAATAGTAAATTTTTTTTGCAAATATTTACGTATATTTCTATGATAACGCATTTTATTTATTAATATTCCCGCAAAATCAATTTCTTCAATACAGAAAAGTTTATTCTTAAAAGAAATTTATTTCATAACAACACTAAAATGTTTACGAAACCTTCTCATTTTCAACTATCTACCAATTTCAGAAATCAAACACAGTATTGAAAACTTAAACAAATAATCAAACAAAATTAACCTTTCGATTAGCACTGACATATATGTATGTCAGAAATTATTCAACTCAAAAGAAACATATGCACATCAGCAATGATAAAAGTCATACTCACTCTTATAGACGTTTATATATGTTTAACTATAATTATACCTGAATTTAGTAAAGACATACACATGCATTCCTAACTTTAACTTCCTGTATTATGATATTTTAAAACTATGTTTATGTTACATCAAATTCTGTGTACGTCTCTAAATATTCTTTAGGCACCTTGCTAATGACGCAAGCCACTAGTCAAAAGGTTAAATTATTTACTAACTGAAAATATGAATGAAAAAAGATCATTCAAAATGTAAGTGCACGGTTTAATTTTAAGTTAAAAAAAAACAGAGAAAGTAAAGCTTTTATGTAAAATAGGAATGTGCATATTTTCAATTACCATTTCATAAAATAGTACATCTTTCTGAAAATGCTTTTTTGCTAAGCTTTCTATTTTTAATTTATTTATCAATATTCTAACTAAATCAGTTTGATCAATGAAAAAATTTCTACACTTAAAGGAAACGGATTTCATAACCACACTGAAGTGTCTACGGAAGCTTCTTTCATTCAACGATCTACCGATTTCAGAAAGCAGGCACTATATTGAAAACTAGAAACCTTCTTCACTTTAGCTTTGTGTGATTTATTTATCGTGAAGTATTCATGATTGGGGGACAGGGATTTCAAATATCCCCCAAACCTGTGACTGCAGTTAATTTTAAGCTTAGGGAATTTGGGAAGTATTAACTTCTTACTATGATTCTTATCTCTAGAATGTATAAAGTGATAAAATATTCAGAGTTGAGGGCGAGTTAAGTGGATTATTAATTGGTAGATTATATTGTCATGCTAAAGTTTGAATTTGAAACAAAAAACACAATAGCGGAGAACAAGCCAAGGTCCATATAATGTTAAAAAACTTAAATGTTAGGGAATTATTGAAAGATGTAGTGAATTTTGTAAATCAAATACATCATTTCATTTTAGTACAGTTTTGAAAGATACTTTTGTAAAGTACAGTTGCTGAAATACTAGTATTTATTGCATATAAATCCCTTTTAATATTACATAGAAAGAATATTTTATATATCAATACATTGCAGTGTGTTGATACTTTTTTAAAACGTTCTACCACAAAATTGGATCTCATATAAAAAAAAAAGATTTACAAAGATTTTTAAAAATTAATAACAATAAAGACATAGTAATATTTAAAATCTTTCTATATACGTCTAAAATGTTTCTATATATGTCTAAAATGTTTCTATATATTTCTGTCTATCTATCTATCTATCTAAATATAATATATCTATCTAAATTAAAAATACAGTCAGTGAAGGAAAAAATGTAAATGCCTCATCCAAGTTGATACCTTCAAAACTATTTTATAAAAAGGTACATTTTCGTAAATATTTACTTAGCTTTCTATGTTTAGGCATTTTATTTATTAATATTCTTACAAAATGAATTTCACCAATGCAGAAATGTCTATACTTAAAGTAAATGGATTCCATAACCCCACTGAAGTGTCTACAGAAGTTTCTCTCTTTCAACTATCTACCGATTTCAGAAAGCACACACTGTATTGAAAACCAAAAACCTTCTTCACTTTAGCTTTGTATGATTTATTTATCCTGAAGTATTCATGAATAGGAAACCGGGATTTGAAATATCCCTCAAACACTTGACGGCAGTTAATTTTAAGCTTAGAGAATTTGCGAAATATGGACATCTTTCGGTGGCCCTTACTTCTTGAATGTATAACGGATTAAATATTCAGAGTTGAGGGTAAGTTAAGTGAATTGATCCGTTGTAGGTCCGTTTGTCGTGATAAAGATTGCTTTTGAAAAGGAAACGGGAAAGGGAAAAAAAAGTAAAGGTATTTATTCATAGAATGTTAAAGAAACTGTTGAATGTTAGGGAAATATTGGAAGATGTAGGGAATTTCGTAAATGGAATAGGTCATTTTGTTGAGTACTTTTTATGTATACTTTTGTAAGATACTGTTACAAAAGTACACATATAAAGAGAAATACTAGCTTTTGTTGCATAGATAGATCTACACAGAAAATATTTATCTATTCTACATAGAAATACCAGTATCCTTTTCATAGATATGTATTTTAGGAAATTTAATGGGAAAAATAGTGTGTATCATAATGCGAACTTTGTATTGATACATTTTAAAAAATCATTACCACATCATGTTTCAAAATTATTTATAAAATGTAATAAACGTAAATAACAATAAAAACATATTTATATGTGCAATATTAAGCTTAAATAATTCTAAAAATAAATATATATCTACCTATATATATATATATATATATATATGCAAGGTGCTCCTAAAGTCTTTCGCTGATTACAATAATTTATTTAAGAAAAACTAATATAATTAAGTATATGCTTATTTCAATATATTGTAAAGATATTTATGAAGTTTTAATAGAAGTACTTACGTCAGTAAATTTCGATGTGAGCACCGTTGGTAGCTCAAAGAATGTCAAGTCGGTATTCCATTTCTCGCCATGTATTGCCCAACATTTGGGCTGTCACACTAGATATAGTATCTGTGATCCGGACTTTGAGTGTTTCAATATCTGTTACTCATGTTGCAAACACTCTGTCCTTTACATACCCCCAAAAGAAAAAAAAAATATCTAGAGGAGTTGGTCCATCCCATCCGATCCATCTCACAGAAAATTTGTCATCAATGAACTCAGGTATGACGGTAGAGACTGTACTAAACAAAACTTAAGACCATGACTTTTCCATAATAAAAATCTTACGGTATTACATTCAATGGTTATTTAGTATTTTTTTTTTTTTTAATCAGGGAAAGACTTTATGACCACTTTCTCTCTATATATACAGTATGCCCACTAAAGTCCCTTTCCACCCTCTTAACTTCGGAACGGTTGCTGCTATATTCATAAAAGTAGTGTCTAGGTATAGTAAAATAGCCATGCGCTACTGAATGAAACCGCCTAAGGCGCCACCTGTTGGAATGTTGCGGAGGTGGCATGCCTATCTCGAAAACGGAAAGAGATAGAGAAAAAAACTGATTTACAAAGTTGTAGAGCATCATCGATTTAGTACGAAAAGACACATTGTGGACATTGATGCGAAGAATAGAACGCTTAAAACACGTATTTGTCTTTTCGTGATTTCCTACACTGTGACGTGACAAAACGATCTTAGAAAGAAAGAAAGCAACTAGTTATAACAGTATACCTTTATTTTAGATTTTCAAACTTCTCACCGTCAGCTGCAATGCATATTTGGATGTTTGTTTGAATTTCACGTTGCACACGTTGGAGCATAGATGGTGGCACGTTGGCACAAGCGTCCGTAGTAGCGTCGTTAAATGTCCTGCAATGCTTGTGGAGGGGTCGCACAGGCCTTCTGTTTCATAACTGATTGTTTCTTTCTTTCTAAAATCGTTTTGTGACACCACAGTGTAGGAAATCACAAAAAACAAATGCGCGTTTTAACCATTCTATTCTTCGCATTAATGTCCACAAGGTGTCTTTTCGTACTAAATCGATGATACTCTACAACTTTGTAAATCACTTTTTTCTCTATCTCTTTCCGATTTCGAGATAAGAATGCTAACTCCGCAGCATTCCACCAGGTGGCGCTGTAGGTGATTTCATTGAGTAGCGCATGGCTACTTTACTATACCTAGACACTACTTTTATGAATACAGCAGCAGACGTTTCGAAGTTAAGAGGGTGGCAAGGGACTTTAGTGGGCATACTGCATATACACATATGACATTCTTTCCTTTTTGATATAAGGTTGATAAAGGAATAGAAAACAAAATGTATCTAATAACCCTTAACTGCTACGACAGAAAATTGTCCCACAGCTAATGTGAGCTGTCTCTGAGACCGCTTGATCGAAACATGTATAAAAGGCTCGATTAACTCATTGGATACTGTTTTTATAATAAACTTTATGCATAGGACTGTTATAATAAGCCGTTTAATGATAACATGATTCTGGAACATTTAGTTAGTTTACTGAAGCTGGAGTCAGGTATCATCCCTCTTATGTGCGTGTGATTGGAAGGTTAAAATGAACCTATTCAGAAGTATCTAGCGATAGCAGTAGGGATGCAGACGAAAAAAAAAATAGTAATAGTAGTTAAACTGAAATTTACAAATTAAACGGTGAAAAAAAAAGCAAAAAAAAAAAAAAGCAGAATTCCGTGAGACCGATAACAGCGATTAAACGTTAAACTGTTATAATTTAAAATTACAATTAATTAGGTAAATGATCTATAGTTACCTGTTGCCCTAATACTTTTGCTTACGACTACAGAATAGACGAATTTTAATAATAATAGTCATGTACATAAAGTTTAGTAAAGAAACAATATCCTATTTGTTAGTCAAACCTTTTATCATCTTTCGATCAAGCTTTCTCAGAGACCACTCGCAACAGTTATGCGACAAAATTTCTTTTACAGCAGTTAAAGATTCAATAGGGACAAATCTAATTTATTTTTTTAAATACAGCCACTTTCACAAATTTTTAAATTTTGAAAAAATCCTTACCGACGCCATAGCCAAAACACTAAAGCATTACGATTTGTTTTAAATTTTGATGTTTCAGGAATGTTCGGTGCAACGGCCAGCTGATACTACATTTTCAGGATATCATTATTTACATCAAAACTATGGATGGATTATCGATTTTTTGAATAAACAAATTACAAAATTCTTTCGAAACATAACTTAATAGTACCTGGGAGACCAAACATCGCACGGTACCTTTTGAACATTCATACTGTATTTGAGTAAAAACAAAAATATTATTATTTATTTCTACATTATTCATACTATGATTGAGTAAAGACAAAATTTTATTATTTATTTCTACATACAGATAACATTTATAGTTTCTAAACGGGGAGTAAACCATAAATTTTGAATTCCGAAGCGTTCATTCGAGTACGTAAAAATATATTTTAAAGTCAAAAAAAAATATTTTGTATATAGCACGAAATTAGGATTGTCATTTATAAAAATAAACTTATTTTATATGAATGCGATTCTATCAGTCTTAACTGAGTTTGCATAAGTACTATTCTCCATGTTTTATAAGAATTCAAATGATTCGTCTTTGACATTCATTGCCTACGTGAATAGTTGATGGCAATTATGAGCTATTTCGGCAACAATGTGGTAAGTTTGTCAGAAAAATTGTCTTGCTTTTAAAATTTCTGCTAATTTTGCTCCAGGGTGTATGGCCATGGCATCAAACTATACCGCTGTTTGTAACAATAGGGTAGTGTCTTTAAACATAATAAAAGTATAAGCGCAATTTTCTATCAAGAAATGTTAGCATATATGCAGAATGCTTATGAAAATATTTAAATTCACCAAATCAACATTTGATAAAATATATTACTTTTATTTGTTTTATCCTGTTAATACGATTTTTTGCCGTATTCTAGACCTCGATAGGCTGTTATCTCGTGCTCGATTTAGTATAGAAGGCAAACCGTTAGCCCGCCTTCGAGATCATCCTTTATCGTGTTGATGATCAATGACCAATAGTATTGCCGAGAATTCCCATGACGGAAGATTAAATATAATGAGAATTGCTTAAACCTATCAAAACAAATTTTTCCGAAGTAGAGACGAGTAGTTATTTGGACGGTTTTCAACAAGGTTTATTTCATAAAAGTCGTCGGAATTTATTTCGATTAACACCATCACTTTGAGCAATGAGCTTGCTTTAACCATATAAAACAAATTTCCCCTAATTAGAGACTTATCTAGATAGTGTTTTCCAGTCGGAATTAGTATAGGGGTTAAGTTTTGTGAAAGTCATTCGATCTGTTTTCGATATACAGCAGCATTTTCAGTGCTGAGTTTCTTTTAACCTGTCAAAACGAACTTTTCCGAATTAGGGATTTTCCTAGTTGTTTTTCTCGTTTTCGAATTAGGATAGGAGGCAAGTTTCGTGTAAATCGTATGATCATTTTTCGATTTATAGCAAGCAGAATTTTCAGTGCTCAGTTTGTTTTGACCTGTCAAAACAAAATTGCTTGAATTCAAGACCCAGCTAGATCTTTTCCAGGTGCTAAATTCAGTATAGAAGGCAAGTTTCGTGAAAATCGATCCAGCCGTTTACGATATAATCCGTAATCAGGAAAATTGCTAACTCGTTTAATATATATGATATTGCAAAAACTCCCAACAGTTTACGTTGTTACTGAGACACACAAAAAATTCCTAAAGTATGACTTTTATTTCGACGTTCAAACTGGTCTCACTCCATAGGCGGATTCGTTCATGGCTGATCGGTTTGACATGAAAATGATCGCTTTTTAAAACATAAACCTAAAGGAGGAGAAAATACTTAGGCGTTTATTCATGTAATTTAAGAAAACTGTTGAATGTTAGGAGAATATTATAGGGGAATAAATTAGTAGAAGTAGGGAATTTTGTAAAAGGCACAAGTAGTTTTTTTAGTATGTTTTATGTATCCTTTTGTAAGACAAATTACTCATATAACAGTATTTGCGCATAGAAATGTATTTTAAGAAATGTTTCATAGCTTAATGTATTGCTGTGTATTGATACATTTTTTAAAATTATTACCATATCTTATTTCAAAATTATATATACAGTTTTGTTTCTTCACATTCAGATATAATAAACAGATTTATTGTTGATATAAAATATGTAGATATGTATTGGTTTTACTTCTTTTTCAACAAACGGTTAATATAGAAGCATGAAAAAATATATAATTTAAATTATAATAATTTTAAATTTGAAAATTAACTGGTTAGATAAAAAATCATTTTTTACTCTCCAAGTATATTTCAATAAACAGACTTTTTGCTTTATCAACCAATATTTTAATTCACAGAACATTCTCTAAAACACTACTTATGTCATTCAGCGAAGTTTTGTTCATATGCACACTTATATTTCTTAACTTAACATATTTTCTTTACTATTTTCCTTGCCGATATAATGAAAAGTGGTGCATCTTTATATCAAATGCATCGTCGCAAATCAAATGTTAAAATTGGAAGTTTTGCTTTTGATAATATACTTTATGTTACATACTTACCATCAAATTTATGATCGTGAAAATAAATTATTGGTTATTAAGAATTATTAGTTAAATAGAAAATAAAGTATTAAATATTTTAAATCGAATTAAAAAAATTTCAAAAGGTTAAGTATTGCAATAAGCGGAATCTCAAATTATCATCGATTAGATTGTGCCGATAAATCTTGCATTACAAATGATTACAATGCACGTAATATTACATTTACTACAGCATTTCGATTACTTTGTCATTTAGTTAAATCATGCCGATAGATTATGTGATATATCTCAACATTTTTCATCATTTCTTCATGTGAAATAAATTGTATAATTTATGCAATTTTTATTTATTTTTTAAAAACATATAATATGATTCAAAACTAAGGTTTATAATAATATTCAACCTTACATAAATTTTATTCATAAAATAAGTAGAACAAATTTAGAATTCTAAGTACCTGTTGTGCTTAACTAAACACCTTAACAATTTGCGAGTAACCTGTAGTAAAAAGTTAGAAAATATAATTTCATGTAACTTAAGGAATGGTATAATGTGATAATGGGAATTTTATCTAGTAGAAAAGTATTTTAGGTTCATTTACCAGTCGCATGTTTACAAAACGTGTTCAATATGCTGCCCAGCATTGTCGGCAACCCTCGAGAAACGTAAAATCGCATGTTCAACGGTTGATAGCAGGGTATGTCGTGTGCTGTTCTGCAAATGACGTGTTATACTGTAATTAAGGTCGTATAAAGATGTGAATGGATCATGGTATATTAAAACGTTGACGTAGCCTAAAGGGATGGCAAATATGTTTACACGAAGGGAGATGTTTGGAAAAGGCCCCTCATTTTGCACAAAAACTGTTCTTGGAAAACATCTCTGTATCTGCAAACCCAAAATCATGGATTGATTCAATAATGGTGCGTATCTTTGGCCAGTGAGAAAGCACGTTACAAGACTTGCGGGTCAGAGTTTGGCAAAAACAATATTAGCCCATAATGAATGTAACAGTAAAATTGCACCATGCCATTACGTGCGAAGAACGTGACAGAATTTGTAAACACTCATGTAGGTTTTCCACATACCAAATACGGAAATTGTGAGCGTTAACAGCAACACCCAAGTGAAATTTTACCTCATCCGTCCACAAAATAGCCCAAGACAATTCCATTTGGAGTTGATATCGCGCATGAAACTGCAATTCAAATGTTTGTCGTCTCTATGATGCGCATGTAAGAGCTTCTAAACAAGCGGTATTTTATGCAGATAATAGCGTAACACCATTTGAAAACTCCTGTGAACAGCGGCACGAGGTTGCTCAACAGTTTTTATAATACGCTGAACACTAGTGATGAACATCAAACGTGACACCTGTCTTTCTCCACATTTGTCTGGATATCTTCCGCCATCTGTACTATAACACACTTTCGTCCTCTTCCTGGCTGAAAGTCCAATGATCCTGTTGCTACAAATTTTATAATCATGTTTTTTAGTCCTTAGCTAACTAATAGACATTTTCGAAACCACTTTACAGACAAAAACTTCTGTAAAACTTCGATAATAGAATCATCTTTTTCGTAAAATCATTTCAACAATATTGCACGTTCTTTCATATACAATTCCACCTTCCTTAAATTGGGAACTGTATGACTTCGGTTCGCCTATTGTAACTTTATATCACGTGTCAACACGTGGTTACTATGGTTACCATTTTGTATATCTCGGTATTTACTCTTTCGCTGCTCCATGTAATGGTAGTATTTGGAATTAACTTTTTTGTGTTATATAAAAATTTCGTCGTCTCCTTCTAACATTACCCAATTTTCATGAAATTCTGTTCTATAGTTTTTGCCCTGAGGCTGTTCACAAAAGTCAAGTTTAATTTGGGGCACTGAGTATGTTATACCTCTCAATGCATTTAAAGAACATAATTTAGCACAAAATTAGAACATAGATTTAGTTTAGATTGGGAAATTTTCTTCAATCAACTTTTTAAATCACATAAATAATTAATCGTTAACCCTTTAACAAGCATTTATCCAAACGAACATTTAACTTTTCAACCTACATTATAACATAAAGAAATTCTTCGAAATACTTAAAAATAATAATTACGTAATTGAACAAAGATTCGTCTAACATGTACACTTATCTTTCTGAACCTAACACGTTTTATTTACTTTTTTTCTTCATCAATACAAAGAAAAGAGGATTAATCTTTCCAATGAAATTCATCTACTCCAATCACCGAAAGTGATATGGAAAGATTTTTAAGTTATGTTTCTATTTAATGGACAAAAATTAGCTTAAATATAATTGTAACTCACAGAAAAAATAGTTTTTTTGCTTTTTAAGTAGGATATGTTTTCAAAATGACCCTTTGTAATTTGAAGCGATTATTTTAACATATTGCACAATCTCTGAAGCACTATGAAATAATACTTATGTCACACAACAAAGTTTTGGTGACATGTACACTTATATTTCTTGACCTAACACATTTTACTTACTATATTCTCTGTCGATATAATAAAAAATGAATGAAACTTTCACATCAAATGCATCTGCTGCAATGACCGCAAGTCATTTTGAAAGACTTATTAGGTTTATTTTTCTTTTTTATTGTCTGTTTTACCTTAGAAAAGAGACAACGGATTTTAAGATTGCAGAAGGAAATAACTTATATATATTTTCATTCACATGGAAAGCATCTAAAGTTTATTAATTTAATTTAGTCGTAGATTTAATATTTTGCCGGGATGTGTGTTTGTTTTTTACCACATACTTTTGTTTTTACAGAGAAGTAAATAATCGAAATCTTGCTTACGTAACTCACATTAGTCGTATTCAACAAACTTTGGCATGGACTAGTGTACTGTATCAAGTCCAGTAACATGATCTAACCCGAGCCCTACCCTATACCCGGGGTTGGTTTGGAGCTAATTTTTGTTTCGTTGTGGGCTGGGTTCGGGTCACGTAGAATCTAATATTTTTGTGTCCGGTTAGGTTCCGAGTTGAGTTTTAAAACTTGCGGATTGGGTCCGGATTAACAAGACTTTTCAAATGAAAGCACAGAACATTGTTTCAGATGAAAAAAAAAAATATATATATGAATATAAATGACTCTGTATATATATAAGTTTTTCTTTATAAAAGATACAATTTAGATTAGAGATATGAGTGTAGCCTGTTTTTTCATAACTCTAATAAAATATGAATAATTTTTTTTTAATTTCGAGTTTCAGGTTAACGAAACATAAATTGTTGGCTTCGGGTCGGATTTCGGGTCAATGAAAGTTTTTTGTCTGGTTCGGGTCGTGCTCAGATTGACGTTAAGTAAAATTTTCGGGATCAGGTATGGTTTAACCTGACATACGAAGGTTTCTAACATGAACTCCAATTATTGATATTTCGCCCCAAAATTCAATTTAAAAAAAATATATAACTTTGAATTTTATAAATAAATTTTATAGAAACTGTGAATTTTTACAAATTTACATTATAAGTATGTGATATTTTAAAATCTTTTCAGTAAATACAACATGAAAAAATTACTGATATAACCTAAATGGTACAATTGTGCTGTATGCAGGTCAGCTGAGGTTTATAAAATTTTCAGACGTTCATTTTTCATTTTTGCTCTATTAATAAAATGGTTTTTAGTTAGAAAAGTGTCATCTGTAATCAACTCAAGTCAATATTAAGAATTTTATTTCAAATTTTCAATTTAGATATGTTTTATTATTTTATGTGACACAATCTTTTCGTTTTATAAATTAAATAATTGTGTGAAAGAATTAGGGAATTCGCATCAAAATTAATCACTACAAAAGTTCTATGACAAAAGTTCTATGTTGTTGATCAGCAAAATCAAGTATTGCTGAGTAATTACATGTACACAAAATAGATGTACGCAGTTACTCGCAGTTTTATTTATCAATGTCCTATATGTAGGGTAGTTTGTAAAAAGGTTACTAATCAAGTTTCGTAATTCTTTAAATTTTATATTTATATGTGAGGTCTTATTTTAGCAATTGTGTTCTAAAAATATTATTTTTTAATATCTGGAAAAATAAGGTTTAATTTAATTTTTTTTTCACCAGTCGTAGATGGTAGTGTTTTTCCTAATTTTAAAATTAAAGGTTACTCCAGCATTTTTGTTTATAGAATAGGAAGTATTTTAATATAAGAACAAAAATAAAGACTTGCGCTTATTAAAAAAAAAAAAAAAAAAAAAAAAAAAAAAGCATCTATATATATTATATACAGAGAATTTTTTTTTTTTCAAGAACTGGAAACTTTATTTTCGAAGCCCTCTGATTGGCGGAATTCAAGCTGATAGCTACTGTAGGAGCTACAAATAGCGATAAGTTCGCCATTGTCTAATTTACGACAGATAAACTATCATGCTTTGCGTTTTCAACCGTTTTATTCCTTAAAACGCTTCTATTGGAAAATATCTGATATTTAGTTTAATTTAATGCCTGAGGAAGACCACTCGGCTGAGGGCGAACCCAGCCGTTGAGCGTTTAATGTCTTCCCCGGCTAGCTCCCCGACACGCACGGATTAAACGGTGGCAGTACAAACTTCGCCAAATGGCTGGTCCTGCCGGGCAAGAATTACTTCAAAAAGTATTATTGGGGAATTATTACATTCCAAACACATAGTACAATGAAAGTAGTGTACCATGATAAAAATTGACTGTAAAATTTTCGTATATTTTTTTAAGTTTATTTTAATAATACTTAAAATTTGTAAACAAAAATTACTTCAAAAAGTATTATTGTGGAATAGTTACTTTCCAAACACATAGTATAATGAAAGTAGTGTACCAGGATAAAAATCGACTGTAAAATTTTTGTATCTTTAAGTTTTGAGATTCCCTGAGAACGTTTCTACTATTTTTACAATAATTCTATGTATGTGTATATTTTGCTATTTACGCACTTTTTTGGTTTACCACGACTCATTTTTAGTGTTTTTGCGATAGATAATATATAGATAATGTATGTTTCATACGTGTGTCAGTAAAAACGTTAGTGTCCAAAAGGTGTCTATGACAGCAAGGTTTTTCAACGGGAGATGAACGACACCTTTGACTTTAATTCTGCTAAACGTTTCTGCAAATCCACTTCTATATTTGACTTTGTCTTTCTCGAAGCATTCTAATTTCATAAAATCGTAAAATGTTGTTATTGTAACTTTTAATTGACGGATTGTTGGATTTCTTATATAAAGTCTACTTCTCTTAACTCTTACTAACTTTTTTCGGCTTAGAAATTATAAAAGGTTTAAAGTTTGGAACACTTAAGTTTATATATTTATTTATTTACTTATTTATTGGTGATAAGGTGTCGTATACCTAAGTATGTGGTTATGCATGTTAATTAATGAGTAAGTAATTATGCATTTTTATTAGATAAGCATTCTAATTTAAGTATTACGTCAGGTTTCATATTCGTTAGAAATCTCATTAACTCTATAACTCTTCGCAATATTAATATGTTATTAATTCATTTATCGATACTGGATTATTTTCGTTACTATTCATCATTCATGTAAACATGATGTTATAAATTTAATCTAAAAATTCTGAGATTAAAAAAAAAAATTATTATAAAATCATACTACTATCTTAGAAGAATTCATCTCACAGTTTATTCAATATTTATTGATTTTGACTTGATTAGTAATAAAGAAGAGTTTAGAAATAAATTGGACTATACAACAGGACGAAGAAAATTAATTTTATTTCCGCTCGAATTTTTTTTGTAATTTAATTAAAAACAATTATTTTTTCAAAGGAAGTCATCAGAATGAGGAAACTGATGAATTTAATTTTTCTTTTAAAGAAAAATTTCTATCATTTTTTCTTCATTATCATCTTTCGTCGAAAAGAGAGAAATTAATTTATTTTAAGTACTGACTATTCAAGTGTACTTCCTCCATTATTTTACTTGAGCCATCTACAAAAATTTTAATAAATGTTTGAATATTTTTTTAATGTTATTTCATGTATAGTAAATGAATAAAAGTATTTGAAATAATTTTATTTTTTAAACGTATTTTAAGAAAAGAAATTTATTAAGCAATTTTTTATTGTTATGTTAAATTTATAACTTCTTTTACAACATTTTTTATAAATTTTCTACAATGATAGAGAAGAAAGATAATAGTTTATGTGATTTTTGTTTCTGATTCGTATATCTGTAAGTTTATTATTTTTCATTAAGAATTTTAACATTAAATTATATACAAGTTATAGACATACTCGTATTCTTTTCAGTTTTAATAAAATGCATTTTATAAATAATTTTATCCCAAAATGTTTATAATGTCAGTTTTATTGCCTGTAAATTGGCCTTCTTTAACAAAATTATGCTTGTGTCTCTCTTTTTTGACAATGTCTTTTAATTCCACACATTTTCAACTATATATATATATTTAATAATGATTGATATGTTTTTTATAGAGGAAGGCGCATAAAATATAATATAATACATTCAAAATAGCTTTTACACAAGCAATCTAACATATGTTAGGAGTGAAACATCCATTGAACTGCGCATTGTTACCGACATTAAGTAGGTGATTCAAAATAGAGATAATGACAATTATTCCTGAAACTGGTGATGATAGAAACATACTTCTAATTACTAAAAGTATACACTATACAAATCCCATATAGTTTCCAGAATTACAATGTTATTACAAAGGGCTGTAGAGCATACATATTAAAATACGAAATTTAAATTTTTTTACAGTTCCCTTTTGTTGTAATTTATATCGTTCACCCGCAAGAAAAGTGACCAATCTCAAAAATACATACATTTGACAGGAGAGGTAAAAGACGATTGGCATTTTTTAAAAATGGGGGTAAACCAGTCGGAAAAGTCAGAGAGGACTTTTTGGTGGGGCTAATTCACAACTTGTTACTTTCCCTCTACTTTAATGTTATATAAATATAGGCGGAAGTCAAGGGCAAGCTCCAACAGCCATAAAACTTTTGATTACAAAGTTAAAAAAAAATTAAGTGTAATACAGATTATATCTGTTTTGAAATATTATGAAGTCAGAAGAGGCTAAAAACGTTACTAAGTAAGTGGACGGGTCAGCCCACCCGACCGCCGTCTGATTACGCCCTTGTTTTTTACTGTAATGTAAAACTATAGCACTTAATATAGCATGTAGCTATAAAAGCGTATATAAAAGAGTAAAGCATCAACCTAAATATCACAGATTGTTGGCACATCGTTGACACGTATTGAAACCATTGGGAAATGTTAGAGTTGGGGGTGGTAGTTTGGAAAATATTAGTGAAATCTTAGGTACAGAAACCCCCTCCAATTTGTAGCGTATTTGAGCAAGAATATAAAACTATAGCACTTAGCTTTGCATGTAGCTATAAAAGCGTACATAAAAAAGTAAAGCATCAACCCAAGTATCACAGATTGTTTGTCCATCGTTGACACTTTGTGAAACCATTGGAAAATGTTAGAGTTGGGTATGTTAGGTTGGGAAATATTTGGGAAGTCTTAGGTACAGAAACCCGTCCAATTTGAAGCGTATTTGAGCAAGATTCTGTGCAACTAACGGTTGGAGACTCTTTGGCTTTTGTTGACAAATGGTTTGTTGTCCTATGGTACGACAAGGCGGAAGTTTCTTAATTTGGGCCAACGTGGTAGAACAATTACCTAACAATCACTCAACGTTGGCCCAACAATTTTCTGTTACTTAGAAAGAAATAGTGCACAAGAAATAGTGGGGTTTAAGTAAATTTTTCCCACCCCCACACTTTGTTTCCTTCTGTGGTGGCGAAGGGACAAATAACGTAATAAAACGGTCTTCAGTTTAACTACACTTATAATACATTTCCTGTGAGCAAGACGTACTAAGTATCACCTATTAGTGGAATAATAAGCAAATCGAATTATCGTTGCATTGTGTCACTTTTTGGGGGATGAGAGATATTCAGAAATTCGTTTCCATGCGGCTAAGATATACATTAAAAAAGTCCCCTGATTTTACGACCAAAACTTACTGAGGTATTGTACTTCAAATTTTATGCATTTTCAGTCTTTTCTACCATTAAAATATGTGTCTTTCTATTTTTAGTGTATAAAACATGAATAAATTATTTTTTATAATATTAATTTTGTTTTCATTGCAAACACATACATTTTTATCCTTATATCGTCGTTATTATTATTAAATTTGATAGAAGAAAATCTAATCTCAGGAAAACATGCATTTATCAGATGCTTATCCAAACGTTAATTGTTGTCGTTTTGTCATACATCTTTAGATTACACGATTAAAAAAAAAAACCATCATTATATGTACATTCAGCACTTCAGCATTTCTTCCTTACATCGTTTGTGTTCACATACGAAGAAAAAGGGTAAAAATACATACGCTGTAGCATAGAATAAATCATATTTATTACTATAAATTCCAGGCTGACGGCATCTTTCCTTCATTTTTCTTTTTTACCCAGAATTCCGCCATGCTGTAAGCCAACATCAATTCATATTCCTTGCGAGTTGTTATGGCTGTTCTGACAATAATGCGCTAAAATCGGATTATGTGGGGGAGGGGGGGCGGGAGGGGATATCTAGCTTTTAACTTTCAAGTGGCACTCAACTTAAGCAGCCTAAAGTGGATATTTCTCCGTAAAGAAATGAGACTTCTGCTACTGTAAATTTATACGCGTTTCTGGCAGCAACAAACTCTTGTAACGAAATTGAATTTTCTGTGCGGCAAGATGTTATTCATGTTTCTATTTATAAATATGTGATAACGCGCAGAAATTCAAGAAAGGGATTTTTAAACTTCTAACAAACAATTTAACATCTGAAAAGGAATTGTTTGCACGAATGATGAAATGAAAAGTAGGAAAATATCATTTACAAAAAATAAAAAATAAAAAAGGGGGAAAAAGTTTTACAATCATATCTGATTTTGTGTTTTTCCAATGTCTAGTTTATTTTTAAAACTGTAGTAGCACCACACGTAACAATAATCCTATTGGATATATTTTAACGTGTTTCAGGCATATATTGACTCGAATTGCCCGTTTTTACTATATTATCATGTTTCATTATACAAAATTAAAAAAAAAAAAGTCCTTAGTATATATTACCTCAGAACTGTGAAACTGAACATTGCAATAACTCATAAGAAATCGAATTATTACCTGAATTGTCACGTTTCAATTATGTAGTTGCATTCTTTTGTCTTTATAAAAAATGGAATGTAGGAATAGTTTTGGATCTCTTGTTAGAAAAATTTTATTACCTAAACTCATAATGTTCGATTTCTATTAAAATTAGAGTTAATGACATAAGTTTATCAATATTGGATTAAAATTCCAAACGGCATTCTCTGTTATAAAAGGATTTTGTGTTCTTTAACTGTATACATATAAATTGCTGTGGATGTTCTGACAATATTGTTCTAAAATTCCATAATGCGGGAGGAGAATATACATTTAACTTTCAAGTAGTACTCATCTTCTGATGATTAAAGTACATATTTCTCCATACAGACTTCCGCTGTTGTAATATTATATGCATTTCTACCAGCAACAAACCCTTGTAATGAATTTGAATATTTTTTACGGCAAGCTGTTGCAAGCAATTTGTTTCTATTTAAATATGTGATAACCCGCATAATTTCTAGAATGGGATTTTCAAACTTCTAACATATAATTTAAAAACTGTATGTCTATTCTTTGCGAATAAACAGTCTAGAAAAATAATTCACAGACATAACATAATGGTATTCCAAATTTAGATCTCAAGTTTTTTTTTTTCAATGAACTTTTTATTAGTGATATTATAGTAACACTACTGATGATGCTCTATTCTGCACAAATCTCAACGTATTGTCATGCATATAACACCTCGAAATTTGGGCTCCTTCCTAGATTATTTTGTCTTTCTAAACAAAATTTAAAGTTCTTTATCAGCATATAGTATATTCTCATGAGAATAAAACTGAGCATTATATAAACTAAGTAAGGAAAGTTACTGCTAGAGTAGTTGCCAAATTTTAATAATGACATTGTATTACTTTTGGATTTTATAAAAGTGGAATGTTCGGCACAGTATTGCAACTTCGGTGAAGTAATAATTGTATTACCTAAGTCACTTGATGTTAGAATTTATTTAAATTGGCATTAACGACATACATTTATAAATATTTGACTAAAAATTCAAATGACATTATAATGTTTTGTGAATAAGATAGTTTGTATTTTTAATTATATATAATTATTTAAGGCTGTTATAATAACTAGGGTATCCAACCCGAGCTTCCCGGAATCTATTTTTTTTTTTTTTAAATAAAAAACTCGAATAGAACTTATACATTTAATATATTTTTTAGACTGCACCCTAATAACACCACAGAGCATTTTTATATGAAATATGTCAATTATATATTCATATAAAATTTTGAAATTTATTAAAAGTGGCAATTTTGTATTGGCCTCTTGCGAGAAGTTAATAGCCGAAGAAATCGCCAAAAATTTCGTTATCTACAGAATTTTTTATTATTATTATTATTCTGACAATTTCAGCGGTTTTAAGCGTTTCTTTCAATTACATGTGTGTTAAATTTGGGTTTCATTTATACTATTTTATTTATTGCTTAAATTTCGTTATTTAATGTTAGCTGGAAACAAAAGCTGAACTTTTTATATTGTTTAAAATGCAAACAGATTAATATTTTGTAATCGTCTGCAAACGATAAAGATAGATTAAAAAAATAAATAAAAAGTTATTGAAATTTAATTTAAATTCCATAATAAATGAGTAAATTGCGATACAGTTTTCGAACAGATTGTATTTGAAAGTAGATTTTTTTTCCTTTTATAACGGTGAAAAATTTTAAATATGCGATGTTCAGAAATTAAAAAAATTGCAGTAGCAAAAATCTCAAAACCGAAATTTTATCGTCAAGCAGTGTTGCCATTCGCAAAATGACGTCAGCGTTACGCACGGACACGTTTGTCCTTTATATATATAGATAATTCGCTAAAACTGTATTATGGGAGAAAGGGTGGGGGATATCTTCTATTTAACTTTCAAATGTCACTTAACACGTTCGCTACGGTGGTCGCATACGTAGCGTCGCTTGGTCACGGATTTAATATTCCATTTTTAATCCAAAAGTACGAATTCGTACCGGAAATTTCGAAAGAAGAATTTTTAGTTTATGTAATCACGAAATGTCTGTCATTAAATAAAATAAATATTGCTATTAGTATTTTCTGGTATGAATTCGAAATTTCTGAGTAAAATAAAATTCCTGTAATTTTAACCCAGTAGTGAACGTGTTAACTTAAGATCCCTAAAGTGGATATTTTTCCCTAAAGAAATAAGTCTTCTGCTGCTGTAATTATGTTGCAATGCACATTTTATTAGTAAAAAGGTGTTACGCTCTTTACCACGTTAAACCACTCTACGCAGTAATTTCGAGTAGTAACCTTTGGATTACTTAATCTTAGAATAGTCTGCGAATATAATATATTAGCCCCTTAAACCCCATGGCGTACATGCGTGCATCATGAACTCGTCTATTTGTAATACCAGGGCGTACGTGCGTACGTCCGTATGATATTATGATAGTTATCGATCGATAGATATCGATAGATATCGATCTGATTATGATAGTTTGTGTTCTTCAAGTGTATACATCAAAACTGTTATGGCTGTTAAGACAATAATTTATTAAATTCTGATTATTGAACAGGCGGTATCACCTGTAACTTTATTTTCCATATTTTCTCTTTAATTTTCGCAAGGTATTTTCTTGTAACACTATAAATCCAATCAAACAAATACATATTTTTAAACATATCGAAATATTTTCACTAAAAACGAAAATACTAATATTATCAACAAAAACTGTCAAAAATCCTTAGCCTCCAATTATTTTGTTATAACTAATTCAGGTTAAATTTTGCTTCAGACACTCACTATTTTTGACTAAATGAATAAATTATGACCCTATGTTCATATGAAATTATTATTTTTTTCCATATTTTTTCTTCGATTTTTGCCCGATATTGTATTATAACTCTGTATATCCAATAAAACAAATACATACTTTTAAGATATCGAAATATTTTCACTATCTTTTTAATAAAATGAAATACGAAAAAGCGAATATAAACAGGAAAAACTGTCAAAAATCGTTAGCTTCCAATTATTTTATTATAACTAATTCAGGTTAAATTTTGACTCAGACACTCACTATTTTTGACTAAATGAATAAATTGTGACCCTATGTTCATATGAAATTATTATTTTTTTCCATATTTTCTCTTCGATTTTTGCCCGATATTGTATTATAACTCTGTATATCCAATAAAACAAATACATACTTTTAAGATATCGAAATATTTTCACTATCTTTTTAATAAAATGAAATACGAAAAAGCTAATATAAGCAGGAAAAACTGTCAGAAATCCTTAGCTTCCAATTATTTTATTATAACTAATTCAGGTTAAATTTTGACTCAGGCACTCTGTATTTTTGACTAAATGAATAAATTGTGACCCTATGTTCATATGAAATTATTATTTTTTTCCATATTTTCTCTTCGATTTTTGCCAGATATTGTATTATAACTCTGTATATCCAATAAAACAAATACATACTTTTAAGATATCGAAATATTTTCACTATCTGTTTAATAAAATGAAATACGAAAAAGCGAATATAAGCAGGAAAAACGGTCAAAAATCCTTAGTTTCCAATTATTTTATTATAACTAATTCAGGTTAAATTTTGACTCAGGCACTCTGTATTTTTGAATAAATGAGTAAATTGCGACCCTATGATTATCTGCAATTATTTTTTTTCTGTTTGATTTCCCCCAGACATTTTATTTATAACTCTCTATATCCAATAAAACAAATACATACTTTTAAGATATCGAAATATTTTCACAATCTTTGCAATAAAATGAAATGCGAAAAAGCGAATATCATCAGCAAAAACTGGCAAAAATCCTCATCCTCCATGTCTTTAATAACCAGACTAAAAAAAAAGTGAAAAAGAGAGAAATATAGAAACGTAAACGTAAAAAAACTAAAAAATCTGTCTTTCATCACCCACCATAAAAGAACAACTTCCAGCTTTTATAAGTGAAAAAATAAGAAAGTTGATCTAAGGCGTGTGTAAAAAAACATCTGCGCCTCTTTTTTTTTCGTTCCATATTGGGTCCATCCATAGGGCAGCATCAACGTAACGCCCCATGCATCCCAACAAAGAACATAGATTTCTTCACAAGTTTTCTATTGTGCATTTTCTCTTTTCTGTGTACCACATGACCCTTTTTTTCTGGCGCATGCCTCTGTACTTTTATACATAGTTCTTTACAAAGAGTATCTATCTATTCATAGAACTTTCATTCAGCTACTTAGCACCTGCTGTGTTTGTTATTGCTGTATCACTAGGTAACAAGCTAAGAAGGATGATAAGATATCCATGGGAGATCAGAAGAAAAAGAACAGAAAGGGTATGGTATCAAATATGTAGAATTTTTTATAACTTTACAATTTCAAAAGAGAAGTTTGGGAATAGTTTTAGATTTTTTTTCATTAGCGGATGAAGAGAAAAATAACTGTACTTTTAACTTCACGGTAGTATTTTTATCTACGTACACATATCGTTAATTTAGTTATTGATTAAACAGCAAAAATGAAAATGATTGAATGAATTGAATTTTCCTCTATAAGAGCAAAAAATACATACGTGGGATATAAAGGAGGGACGACTCAATTTTAAAATTCAATAAATAATTAACTATAACAAATATAAAGATTAAATAACTGACATATTTATAAGGTAGTTCAAAAATTTTGCACACAGTATTTAAAAAAAATAATTCATATTTTTTGTCAATAGATGGCGTTGCGCTCTCTCAAACTGCAAGAGTGCTAAAACTAACGTGTAAAACTGCATTGAGAATCAGATATTTTTAAATATTTACCTATTAAAATATTGGTTTTTTTTTTTTTTTTTTTTTTTTTTTTGGTAATTCTGAAGTAAATTTGAGCATTCTCAAAGTTTGAAAGGACGCAGCGCCACATATTGACGTATGTTATATGTTAAAAGTGGGATTTGTAGAATGCTGACGGTAATGTAATTTTAATATTTTGCTACAGTCACATACAGTATGTTTTTTTTTCCTGAAGAGGGTGTAGATAGATATTTTACAGGGCCGCACAAAATAATATGAATATATGAAACGAATATATGTTAAATGTGGGATTTGTAGAACGCTAACGGTAATGTAATTTCTTTATGTTTTACATTCACCGATAGTGTATTTTTCTTGAAGAGTGTGTGTATAGCATTTATAGTTAATTTACAGTGCCGCACAAGAGATTACGAATGTACGTATGTTAAATAATGGGGTTTGCATAACGCTGATGATAATATAATTTTCGTATGTTTTTACAGTCATTACAGCATGTTTGATCTTGAAGAGGGCGTATGCAGTATTTATATTTATTTTACAGGGCAAGAAAAAAATATGAATATGTGTAACGATTTTGAGAAACAAGCATGTAAAACGCGGTGTTTGGAGAATACGGATGGTAATGTAATTTTAGTATGTTGTTATACTTACAGCATGTTTCTTCTTGAAGACGGTATATATAACATTTATTGTTATTGTACAGGGCCGCACAAAATAATTCGATTACACTTTGTCTATGGGCAGTAATTACTCAAAATGTATGACATTATGTTATTTGAAACTCTACGAAATTTGTATGAGGTATTAAGACTTACTTCGATATGTTCTCCATTGCAAATATGGGATGCAACATTTATAGCTCTTTTACAGGGTAACACAAAATAATACAGTCTTTATCGCCAATTGTTGCTGGATATTTTCTATGATGTTTAATTAACACATGATGTTTCATTTACCTCTATGTGTATAACTGTGCCTTCGACTATCTTATTTGACATTTTAAGCTCACTTGCCTCGAACGAATTTTGCACAAATCTTCAGAAAAAGTTTCTGTCATTGTCAACACGCTGGTAGGGTGTCGCGTAGAAATTGTATAACTAAAATTTTAAAATATTTTTTTTGTTTTGTTTTCCCATATAGCAACCATACTGAAAATGTAAATTAAATGAGGTAATTTAAACTCAACTTTCTTTTACACCGGTAGCGCCTCCTAGCGAGAAATATATTAACGAAATTTAAATAAAAGTGGTTTTTTTATGCTTTACTTTATGATGGCTGTATTCAAGATAAAAATAGGTAGTACTGATTCAACACACTTTGCTCTTGCGTCTATAGCGCGCCCTGAGAAGAAACAGTGGTCAAAAAGTTAAGTGAAATTGATATTTTTATGTTTCACTGAATAAGAAAAACTTTAATATGCATTTGCTCATGTTTTCTCATATGACAATCACACTCCAAATTAAATTACGAAATTTAGATTCAACTTTTTTTTTCTCTTCTATAGCGCCCCTTTGAGGAAATGGGAAAAACAAATATAAATAAAATTGCTTTTTTAGTGTTTTTGTTTTTTAAATAAAACTTCATGATATACATTGCACAACTAAAACATTTAAATGATTTTTTTTTAGCTTATCTCATATGGAAACCATAGTCCAAGTTAAAAGTAGGTAATACAGATTCAACTCAATTTACTTTTGTGTTTATACTATCTGCTGTTTGGAAATAGGATAACTAAATTTATTAAAATTGATCTTTTAGTTTTATTTTTGACATAAATCTTCATAATAAACTGCTGTCAAATCAATTTTATGTTTTAATAAAAAAATTTGCATGATGGGAGTTTTTACGCTTGTAGCATCCCTTGTTGGAAATTGCATAACTAAATGTCTAAAATGATTTTTTTATATATTTTCATATGACAACCACACTCCACAATAAAATTAGATATGGTAATTTAACCTCAACTTTCTTTAATGTCTCCTAGTGAGAAATATATTAACTACATTTAAATTAATGTGGGTTGTTTTTTGTTACACTGTATGATGGCCGTAATCAAAATAAAAGTAGATAGCACTGATTGAACACAATTTTCTTTTGAGTTTGTGGCGACGACTGGCAGGCAATAGGCTACCTACATTTAAATGAAGTTGATTTTTTTATGTTTACTGTATGAAGACATTTACGGTGATTAATTTGAATTTAAACTCCTTTTATAATGCAAACAAAATTTTTAATTATGAATATGGAAATGGATAGAAATTAGCTGCCGACTAAGTTGTTACATACAGCACACAAATTCAAGGTATATGCAATTTATCTGTCTGCCAGCCTTTCTATCCACACATAATTTATAATTTCTTCAGATGTTACTAATCCAAGAAATTTTATTTGGTTATTATGGTGGATTACAATGTGTTTCCAAGAATGGAAGAATTAGAGCAAATTTGGAAACCACAGAGCTGATGACAGTGAGGGAATTGGCGCACGGAGGGCGCACGGGTAAGAGCCTCCCAGTACACTATAAAATTTAAAATTATATGCTCGTTTTCTTTTTCAGATGCAGGAAACGTGGTATCACTTCGGAGAAAGATACGAAATGGAAGAACATCTTTCTGAGCATTAAGATGAAGGTCTTTCGAAAAGTGTTGTATTTCTTTAATCTTTTTTATGTATTTAAGAAGTCCTATGTTTGTTTTCAGTTATTAAATTGATTATTGATTAAAGAGCCAAAATGAAATTATATTCTTGTATGAACTGAATTTGCATTCACAAAATGCATATATTGTGTATACGATACGTTCACATGTGTCAATGAAACTGTTAACAGTTATTCCGTTTCCGGTATAAACTTACCAAAAATGAAGTTTCGTCAAAAAGCATTCAAAAGCTTAGTAATATTTTGCAAACTTCATACACTAAATTGTCCAGTACAACTTTTCAACAGATGCGTGCGCGGAAAATTTACAACAAACGTGTATTTCTTATTTTTTTCTCAAATATATCACCGAATCTATATGAAGGTTATTGATATTTCTGTATTCCTTAATTAACTTCTTAATAAAATTAGTTCATTAAGTTTCCAATGCAGTCTTGTTCGTCTTCCAGAAACGTGTAATTGTACGCCTAACTTTTAACTGCATTACTAGATATATGAATTGCTTCATGTTTCAAAGATTTATTTCTATAATAATGTAATTGATATTTGTTACGCAAAATTAAATTTTTGTGTTACCTAGCCAAAAAGAAACATTATTTAGTAGAATTGTTTCCATTATATGATTCAAAAACTAAAAAAAAGGGTACGAATTCAATGTATATCTGGAGACGATCCAAAAAAAATGAATTAAAAATAGAAATTATTATATTTGTAAAGATAAAACCACAAACTGGCGTAAAAGAGAATAATCCAAGAAGTGAAAAATGAAAAAGCTGTATGTTCATCGTGAAAGTCTGTTCTAGCATAAACATAATTGCGAAAAACTTCAAAGATGAAACTCAACCAATATTAGAAAATAGCAGATTTTTTTTTTAATACCATAGATTTTCTAATCTTCGTCTTCTTGGAGATGACCAAGAAGACGTCATATCAAGCATGATTGAAAATCATTCTTGATATTCTTTTTATGAAATAATCTTATTGACTCATTATAAATATTTGTTACTGATCTCGTTTAAACGTATATTTCTGGATATTTTATTCTGCATCTAAATATTATTAAAATTCAACTTTTTCTATTTTTATATGTATACTTTCTTATCTAGGTTATATAGCTTATTTATTTTATTAGTATTATGAAATATTTTGCATTTCTAACAGTGTAAAAAAAAAGTAACACTTTTGTCGCTAAACTATGGCGCGAACATGAAAAAATTTCTGGTGCGCTCGCCGAATGTCTAAAGTAGAATCTGAATCACTATGAGGCTCAAAGCGATAACTATGATTCAAAGCAGTCGCCTGTTCATTAGAAGTTGTTTTTAGCACCACTATGTAAACAAATGGGCCTAAATTAGCCTAAAATGATGGAATTGCACATGAAAAATACGCTTTAAAATATTCGAAAGTTTGAAATCAATATTACACTATATTAGCTAAATTGTTTTTGAATATTGAGCCACGTTCATGCAACATTTTCCTAGATAATGTGGGGTTTACAGTTTGGAAAAATTCGAGTGATATTATTTAGCAAAACTTATGCATTATGTTCCTAAATTGCTTGGGTGTATTTGGAAGTACTTTCGCAAATTTGACATTGAATGAAAATATCTCCACAATATTTTTGCGACATGCATTTCGTTTGGCAGTTCTGAATTGTACCCCTAACGAGAATAGAACCTGGTTATATAGTTCACAGTTGTTGACTGCACTGTGAACTATATAACCACTATTACACACTGTGAACTATTACACACACTCCCTCTCACCCTAATTTACCATAGCTTAATAGAGTGCGCAAATATACACAGTAAAAAAAAAAAGACGATTGTTCTTTAATCTACGAAAATATAATACGACCAAGAACGAGAAAATACAATAACCTCTTGGAAGTTACCCATGATTACGAAAAGAGTTCTTTATCTTTAAAAATCTCATAAACCAATATATTTTCGATATTTAAAGAATCGTAATTGAACGTAATTGATCGTAAAGAATTGTAAAGACAAGGTTTCTCTTTCTGCTACGGATTTTCGGAAACGTTTTCGAGTAGTTTTTATATATTAAACAGTTTTTCTTTCTTTTAACTGGAATGTCAATTTTTAGGATGAGTCACAGTAGCATTTCTCACGTAAACATTTTCAGCTGCGCAATTGCATTTATAGATACAAGAGTAACAAAATAATATTAATTTTAATGTTAATATTAGTGCTGTTAATTTATCATGTTTGTCTACAAAACATGCTTGTTGAACATGAAAACGTTTACTTGTAAACAGATAGCATTCGAAAAACCAATATTCCAGTTTGAAAAAACTAATTAATACGCTATAAAAACGACTCGGAAAAGTTTTCGAATATCAGTGGCAGCAGAAGAAACTGTTCTTTTATAAATTTTTCTTTAAATCACGAAAATATATTGGTTTCTGAGGTTCATAAAGATAAAGAGCACTCTTCGGAATCGTGCATAACTCGCTTGAGGTTATTGCATATTTTCGCTCCTAGTTATAACATATTGACCTAATGTAGGGAGTTGCTACGCTTGATGATGAATCTTAAATGAGAAATCTTATTTAGAATTAAATAGCCTAATACACATGGTTTTATATATCCGCATACGAATTTTAGAAATTTTCAATGTTTCTTAATTGTTAATTCCTCACTTCTTGATTTATGCTAAGGGGTTATCTAACCTACGTATGTATCTAAAGAGAAATCGTAGTAGGCTGTAGCTATGTCGTCGACTTTTTTAATTAAATTAAGAGGAGAGATAGTGCTTGTTTGTAGGCTTGTTGATTTTAGAAGAGTTCCTCATGCTTTACTATTTTAAGTACTTTACTAGCACTGTTTATGAATAATAATTTTTGGGTTATTTAATCGTAGAAATGATTAAATAATACATACTGTAACGTCGCATTTTGGAGAAAATACAAAATTTTTCATTATTTTGTAAAGTAAACTGAAAAAAAACCCTAATTAGATATTTATTAAAATGGTTTTACTTATTAAAGATAATAAAAAGAAAGAAAATATTTCATTAATTTTTTTAAAGAAGAAAAGTCTAATAAATAAACTCTTTCACTTCAATTCACCGTCAGTTCACCACGCAAGAAATTAATTAATAGTTAATTTAATTAATTAATTAATTTAATTAATAGTTAATTTAATATGAAAGACAATTCCGATTCATCAAACCTCAATGAATATACATTTAAACTGAGGAATTACACATAAGGCAGTTATGCTATTCTTTTTCATAACAATGCTTTTTGAACAAATGAAAATAAAAGCTACCCGGTAGATCTGCTTTACAGTGTAAATACGAATTTTGCATCAATGCTGCAAAATCTTTTGGAAACATAATATAAAGCAGTTCATTAATAAATGATTGTGACTTTAGAGAAAGAAAGCGTACATAATCAGATATTTCAGATTTACCTTTAAAAAAAAAAAAAAAAAAAAAAAAAGAATTTTCTTTTATGAGAATATATATAAAAAAATAATAATAATACACTTCTGGACGACCCATATATGCTTATTATACACCTACAGCGTAGAAAATAGAGAGAGGATATTCGCGAAATAAAATGATAGGTAACATTACATTACGTTTGGCAGTGCTCTATTGTAATCCTAACAAGAATAGAGCCGGGTGGCATAATTCATAGTTGTTGACTGCACATGCCCCCTAATTTACTATAGCTGAATAGGGTGCTGACATTATGGGACATGACGCAGAACTTCATCATAAAAAGTAACCGTGAGAAGCTGCTACTTTACCATGGTGCGCATACTAAAAGAAAATGAGGAAACGAGAATGCATTATTCATGAGGTGAAGAATGAAAGAAAAGTGTACTTTTTCCATCAAATTTTATAAAAAAAAAAAGACTGCAGTCTTTTAATTTGCATTTTAATTTTAAATGTTAATTTAAAAGACACTTCATTAACCTGAAAAAAAATTATTCAAAACATGAATTTACATTTGAAAGTGAAACACAAATTAAAAAGAATGGATGACTTTTTATTAAAACTTTTTTTTTTTTTTAAATGATAAAGAAATTTCCTTGTCGCGGAAACAACAATATCCAAAAAGAAGGAAAATTCCCAAAAAATATTCAAATTTACATGAAAATTTTCGATATTCAGAATGTGCAGCTATTTTTTATTCTTGGTAAAAAGTATTTTAACACTATTTTTTTACTCGATGACTGCCAATCCTAATAAAACTATCACTAACATACAAAATAAATAGTAACATAGTAAAAAAAAAAAAAATGCGAATTGCTTTTCAGAATTTTTAAAGGAATATAGTCCAAATCACAACAATTTAGATTTTGTCAAAGTGACATTTCTCAGTTTATATTGCAGAAACACACTAGGAAAATAATTTTTTAAAGAACACAGTTTGGCAATATTACTGGTATTGCATATTCATTCATTGAATATATATACATATATTCCTTTCTAAAGAAATAAAAAGGAAATGAACTAAGGAAAGCTGGACAATAACTTATCAACACCCTGTATGTTTGAACATCGTACATGTAAGACTTCGTTTATTTATTACGATGGTACTTAAAAAATATATTATGACAATTAATTTTGTACTAATGCTATAACTATATTGTATTTAAAACTGAAAGATATTTTTTTTTTAATTACTTTATCGTGAACGAATGTTTTAGTATTCAAATATATTTTTAGAAATAGCCTAATACACATGGTTTTATATATCTGCATACGAATTTTATAAATTTTCAATGTTTCTTAATTGTTAATTCTTCACTTCTTGATTTATGCTAAGGGGTGATCTAACCTACGGATGTATCTAAGGAGAAATCGTAATAGGATGTATCTATGTAGTCGACTTTTTTAACTAAATTAAGAGGAGAGATAGTGCTTGTTGATTTCCTCATGTCTTACTATTTTAAGTATTTTACTAGCACTATTTATGAAGAATAATTTTTGGGTTATTTAATCGTAGAAACGATTAAATAATACATGCTGTAACGTCACATTTTGAAGAAAATGTCGCGCATAATAATAATAAACGCATAATTTTTCATTATTTTGTAAAGAAAACTGAAAAAAAAAAACTAATTAGATATTTATTAAAATTATTTTAATTATTAAAGATAATAAAATGAAAGAAAATATTTTATTATTTTTTTAAATATGAAAAGTCTAATGAATAAACTCTTTCACTTCAATTCACCGTCAGTTCACCACGCAAGAAATCTTTACATAAATTTACAGTTAATTTAATAGAAAAGGCAATCGAAATCCGACACGTGAAGGATTATTCATTATTATGATGCATTTTTGGACTTCATTGAGGTAATCCCAACATTTTTCATTTCTTTTATGGTTTGAATAATGATTGTATGTTACCGGAATGAAGATTTTGTCATAAAAATTGAAATTAAGACACATTGTTTTTTACGTGAATATTATTAATTGCGATATAAATAAATTATACTGATGATAGTTTGAAAAAGTTATTTTTTTATATAGTTTGATTGTGCATTGCATCTAACAAAACTCACTTTTAAAAGTTAGCTTCTTAATATAATTCTTTTATTATTGTTATATTGTTATATTCATAAGTTAAACATAATTTACAATCAGTATTATAACAGTAAAAATTTACAGTTGATAAATTTACAGTTTACTTTGTTACAATAAATATGTTTGCAACAGTCAAATTATTTAAAGTGAAGTTTTTAAGACAATTGAAATAAATTTTGCAATGGCATAAAAAAAAAACAAAAAAAAACTATCTTTCTGTTTATGCATCTGTTAATGAAAAAATATATTATTTGATCCAAAAACAAAAAAGCCTGCATGATAAAATTTTTATTTATTGTTGCTGAAAATTTACTGTTGCCAAAAATGTTGTTAAATGGAAACAAAAAGATAAAAAATTTTAAATGAATGTAAAAATTGAAGTAAAAGTAATTCATGTTTGACTAGAATTATATTCATATAAAAAAAGATATTAACAAAGAAATAAAGTTATATTTACTATCACTTATCGTAAGACACTATTACAATTGGTAATAAATACATATCATGTTGCATTTGATATGCCTTGAGACTTAAGAAAAAGGTAGAATGCTCATAAATAGCATGTTAAACGTTACGAGATGCATCCAAATTTTGATTTTCGTATACATCAAAGATAACTCAACGTTTCATATTTTTATTCTCTTTGTCCTGTTTTGTCATATAACTGCGACATAAACACATAAAAAAATATTTATTGCCTATTGTAATTCAAATTCTACTTGTCATTCTGTGATAACACTACGGCCCATTACGTTGTTTACCCAATGTCATAGGTTTCAGGACATAAATGCATTGAGGAATATGTCGTTTGAAGCCCCCCTTTTTCGGAGAAGCGATACGACAATAAAAGCATTCAACGGCAAGCAATAACAGAGAAATGCTATTATTGCTTTACGTGTTCTTATTTACAGTTTAGATGTAAAAGGAGAGCAACCGAGCATATCACGGAAAAGTATTTCAAAAAATGATGTTTAAAGGTAGATGTGTAAGTTTAGATAAAATGGTTCATAGGTTTTTTTGAAAGTGTTATGCTTTTTTAAGCATAAATATATAGCAGTTATCTTGAGCCCATGTTTAGGTATACAAAAAATGTAGAGATAACAAAAATGAGCAGAGGTTTTTTGAAATGGAGTTTTCTTTTTGCCATTCTGCGTTTTATTTAAAATCTTACCACATTATTTGATAAATGCAGAATTTTATTAAATATTATTTAGAAAAAGAATATTTAGTGATTTTTCAGCCTATGCTTCTTTATCTCGTGTAGGACAAATCATATCTTACATTTTTTTACTCGGAGAAGGAAAGATATACCTTTAGGACTTCCTACATATCAAAATGAATTTCTATATTATATTGTTAATATGCAATCATAATTAAGAAAGTTGATAAAAATATTGTACGTTGTAAACTGAAAATAACCTGACTTATGCGAAAAATAGGAGTTAATTGATAAAGCAAATTACTTCATTCAATCATAACTCTAATAATTGTTCTTTGATTAGAAATAAAATTTTTGACTTAAGAGTAACAAGCGGTAGTTAACTCTATTAGCCAAATATTGTGCCAATATTGTACTCTTTGGCTTTAAGTTTCAATTATTTAGGATGATTCAATATCAGTTGATTGATTACCTATGCTTTGTTTCTTTAAAAGCACAAATGAACTAATAAATAATGAACTACTACGAATGAAATAATGAACTACTTTATATATTGTTTCCAAAATGTTTTATGACCCTGATGTGAAAATCGTTTTTGCACTGTAAGTTGGACTTAATAGCATTAAAGATTTTATTTTCGTTTGTTGAAAAAACATTGCTATAAAAAATATAGCATACTCGCCTTATTGCAAATTTCTCATTTTAAAGGTGTACTAATCGAATATTTGTTGAATCCTGATTCCTCATTAGTGACAGATTAGCTGTTACTTTCATTTATTATAATGGATCTGTAATATATATTATACGAGGGTGGATTAGATTTCTTTAATAGAATTTTAAAAAAATATATTATTTACCAAAATTTTACAAACGTTACTTTTCAAAATAGCTTTCTTTAACATATGCATATTTCTTCAACATATTAGAATTTCTTTTTAATTTTTGAATAATAAAAAGAAGTATTTGTACATTCAGGTTTAAAGCTAGTTAAAAAAAAATGATTTAGCTTCTTTATCTGATCAAAATCATTCCCTTGCTAATACTTTTGTAAAAGAAGGATTCCACCTCGGTCCTTTTTTTTAAAACACTATTTTTTACGAAGAAAAATATTTCATTTAGATTTCTCTTGTGATTTTTGTAGAACTATACCCCGAAGGTTATTTTTGTTGCAAAAGTCGTTAAAACATACCACGAAAAAGTTTCTTAAAAAATGATGGTATTCAAAAAACGGGCTATTGAGAACCCTGTACAATGATCAAAACAAATGCTAATCCAAAAATTCTAAGTTTCGACTATAAAGAGGATGACCAAGTATTGTTCAGTGAAATTTTCATTTCGTTACACCAATAAAAAACATTCCCTTGCTAATACTTTTTTAAGAGGGCTCTTACTCGGTCCCTTTTTTTAACACCATTTTTTACAATGAAAAGTATTACATTTGTGATTTATTTTGTGAATTTTGTTGAACTCTATCTACCCTGAAGGTTATTTTTGTTGCAAACATCATTAAAACCTACCACGAAAAAGTTTCTTCCGAAATGATGGTTTTCAAAAAACGGGCCAGTGAGAACCCTGTAAAATGCTCACAACAAATGATAATCCAAAAATGATAAGTTTCGACTATATGAAGGATGACCAAGTGTTCTTCAGTGAAATTTTCACTTGGTTACACAAATAAAAATCATTCTTTGCTAATACTTTTTTAAGAGGGCTCTTACTCGGTCTTTTTTTTTACACCATTTTTTACAAAGAAAAATATTAAATATACTTGGGAATTTTGTAGAACTCTACCCCGAAGGTTATGTTTGATGCAAACGTCGTTAAAACCTACCGCGAAAAAATTTCTTCAGAAATGATGGTATTCAAAAAACGGGCCAGTGGTAGCCCTGTAAAAGGATAAAACAAATCCTAATCCGAAGATGATAAGTTTCGACTATAAGGCGTAGCGTTGTTCAGTGAAATTTTCCTTTCGTTACACCTGCTATGTGCAGTCTTGCATTATCCCAGGGAAGAAGAACATTCAGAGTGGAATGGAACGTTTTTAGGACTGATGTGTTTCATTAATATTTCTACAAAATCAGCATTACTATATTGAATTATATGTACTTAATTCAATAAGAAAGTTCATATATGCAACACCTCGTAAATCTCAAAAGTTGTTAGTGAGAACTTTGTCAGTTTTTGCTTCAGTGGAGAAGTTTCATTGTTTGCAAACCATTCTACAGTTGAAAGCCTAGTCTCACCGTCTACACGACCATTTTTAAACAACTTGTGCCATTTAACCCTTTGACGGGAGGCGTCCATAAAAAAGGACACCTAATTTTAATTCCAAAACTGACAAACGGCCCCAAGAATATTTAATTAAAATTTTCGTTTATTAAGTACCGGAAAATAAGCAAGTTTTTATTTTCTAATAAATTCGTTTGTAAATTCTGGTGTCAGTCCATTATTTCATCATTTTACAAACAGACTTACTCCGCGCCGGAAAGGGTTAAATACTTGATGCTTCGATAGAGTGTCATTTCCAAATCGTATGTTTTTTTTGTACCAAATTTCATTAAGTTTGACAGCTTCATTTGTTTAAAGTTTAAGAATTATACTTTGTAATAATTATACTCTGCAATCACAATAGGTTATTTGCGTTTACTCATAAGGGTAGCAGCTAAATAAATGTTTCTATGAAGAATAAAACTATGAAAAAAGAATTTTTAGACCGTAAACAACTTATTATGATTGCCGTGACAGCAAGTATATTTTTTTATTGATATTAAATAGTCTCCTTTATATTTGATTCACCCTTGTATGTAATATGTGTATCGTTTGTATGCTACATGTAGTAAGTTGTATGTAAGTAAGTTGTATGTAAGTAAGTTGTATGTAGCAGTGTTGTATGTAAATATATAAATATCTTGTATGTACTGTAATAGAGTGATAAGATGTAAAGTATATACATGTAAAACAGATATATGTAAGTTATAGAAGATGCATGTATGTATGGAAGTATGAAAGTAATTTACAAAGTATAAAGTATCAAATTTCAAGAGAAAATGTATTTAAGTACTCAGGTAATTTATAAATAAAAAAATATATATTTATCTTAGGCAATCGTAAAAATAAACATAATTTGTCAGTAACGTCTGTTTATAGTTGATGTTGTTTTCTTTTGTTTCAGAATTGTTTAATTTCAGCGTCAAAAATGAAAACATAAGAATTTATTTGTGTGATGGAATATGTGTTTTTATAAAGTTCCAATTACTAATTACTTTTAACATATTTTCAAAACATTTTAAGACATTGGGAAATTAGTATTCGGACACTATGTCAGGCTTTGTTTTGGTGGTGTTGTTATTGTTATTTGTTCATTTTTTCGCTATTTAATGTTAAACGTTCTGTTAAATTTCTAGTAATATAGCATTTTCTATAACATATTGACTTTTTAATTTCTAGACTAAATATTTTCTAGACACATCTAAAATATTTTTTAAATAATTTCATTCTGTAGTAATTTTTGTTTTTTAACTGCTCTGTCGTAAATCTTGAATTAGGTTCCCGAATATGGCAGATATAATGCAATTCTTTTTCTCGTGTCAAGTTACATAAAATTGGAAAAGTATTTTTCATTCTACAATTTCTCATAACTTTAGTTAGAAGATATTATAAAAAAACATATAATTTTTTCAAAAAATAAGTTAGAAACATTATTACTATTGTTCAACTCAAATAACACTCACATAAATTTAGAGAAATATTTTTTCGGACGACAAGGAACATAAATATAAATGTACTGAGCTAAAATGGAGCATCTGTTATTTAATAAAACAAGAACAGAATTAAATAAACCGTACTTATCCTTATTTTTCCCGTAAATGTTCCTTTGTGTGAAGATTTCAGCCTTTATTTATCTAAGTTCCTTCTATTAACTGTCTAGAATTGGGTAAAACTTTTGCGTATACATTTGCAGTAAGAATTATCAGAGAATGAACTGGGTACAAACCCTGCACCAATCAATGTTTCCTCAAGAAACATATAATAAATATGGATCCTCAATCAAGAAACTAAACTTTCTATAACAAGAAGTGAGTGTTGGAAAAAGGGCTAAATATTTACTCTAATCGAGCTATGTTTTACTAAGTACAAAGTGAGTGCCTTATAGTATTTATAAGCGAAACGGAATTCCTCTGAAAGAAGTGGTAAACATTAGAAATCCTACTCTGTTTCTATTGAAGAATCGATTTCGTATATGTTTTCACCAAGTTTCATACTTTTCAGAGGGATGATTTTCTTCTTTGTGCTTTTTGTGTGTTCTTATTTTCCTGATGATGAACACCAGTCATATTTGTGTTAATTTTAGTTGTGGCTGTTTTATTAATTTTTGAAATGTCTGTTATTTTCAACTAATTTTTTTCTTGAAATATGGAGAAGTCTTTGCTATACTTAACTAAAACTACTATTGCCCAAATAAATACAAGATAATAATGAAAATTCACTAGAGATACATAGAAAACTGAATTGTTACGTGAAGTAATTCATTCCACTTAAAGTTTAACTGCAAATATAACGAAGAACTTTTTCAGCAAAATTTTTAAATTGCACATTCTTAATATTTTGTTGTTGTTGTTGTTGAGTTAAATTAATATGTATTATATCTTCTTTAAATAAATACCAATTTTAAATAAATGCTTTATTTTCCTTTTTAAAAAAATAAACGATGACGAAAAAAGATGAAGAAAAAAGATGAAGATGTAGGCGTTATTTTTGTTTGATGACAGGTAAAATTACTCTGCTTTTAAGTATCGAGGAATTCTATACTTAAAATCCATATATATATTTCCACTTTATTGCTGACTGTAACTTTTGTAAGGTTATTGTTGAAAATCTCTAATTTTTGCAAACATTTGTGTTACAAGCACTAATATTAATATTCAGCTAAAAGAGTACGCATTTAAATTTAGAAAAATATTTTTAGGAAAAGTGTAAAAAACACTATTAAATGTAGTCAGAAGAAAAGGGACATCCGTTATTTAATAAAATACCAACGAAGTTAAATATATGTTCATCATTATTTTTTTTTCAGTAAGAATTATTTTCCTGAACAAACTTGGTTTCCCCAAGAAAATATAATATGGGAACATGGGACATAGTGAAATACTTAAAAATAATTACAATTTTCAAAATGAAAAAACTGAAAATTTATTTGAAATTTTGCACTACATAATTTATAATACCCTTGCCTTATAAAATATTTTTTTTTTTTTTCAAATTTTTATTCTTTAATTTCTGTGGTGTATTAAAGATGTAATACAAAAGTAGAAAATTATCCCTTTGCCCCATACCTGCAAAGTGATATTGTCAATGGGTTATGATAATGTCAATGATAATGTCAAGTTAAATATAAACAAGTTCACTTCTTTAAATGATTTTTTGCAGACCTGTGATAATTATGCTAATCCACATAAGAAACGAATTTGTCCATGTCTGAGTTCTTTCACTTTACACAATTTTCCCAGTATTTCTGTATAATATACAAGACTTGTATCATCAGTTATAGACCACAGATAAACATCTTTTTTTGTCTATATTGCCGCATGAACTTAACTGAAAGAAAATGTGGTCCATCTCGCGAGGGAAACGAAATCACTTTACCAACAAACTGCTTCTTAATACCTGGACCTTTATCTGAGTGCAACTCAATCAAGAGAAAATCCCCATTATTTATTTCACTAAATTTCAAATTTCACTTTTTCTGTAACAAGCTGAACTTCACCCTTGTCTTTAGTGGAGACATCTTCCAGGGCTTCAAGTTCCTCTTCTGTCTCACTGTTATCATCACAAATATCAGAATATGTAAACGAGAGGATTTAACACTTTTAAAATTATAAATATATTGTAGGGGCAAAGTGAAATAAAATATTTCAGTTTCCTCCATCACTAAAAGTTTTTTTCACTTTGCCTGTTTCACTTTGCCCCGCATATACATAACAAATGTTTATAAAAAAATAAAACCAAAAGTAATCTTAATATAAATAAAAAAATACTTCACTAGGCAGCAGAAGAATCTAATTTGTATTTACAATATTAATAATGAGAACGTTACCATTATATAATTTTAAAAAGTGTTATTTACTTGCCTAATAATATTACAATATATTCATCCAATTAAAAAAATGGTCACTAACATCATATATATTCATCTCTTGAGGTGATTGTTGCCTGACAGTAAGCAAGTAGATGTAAAATAACATAATTAAAATATCGGTTGGTAGGTGGCACTGCATACAGACCAAATATTTAACCATGTTACTTTGTCCCTCTATTTCATTTTGCCCCAAGTTCCCCTACGTATGAATTCTCAATCAAGAAACTAATATGTCTGTAACAAGATGTGAGTATGGGAAATGCTTTAATTGAGCTATAAGTACAAAATGGCATTGTAGTATTTACAAGCGAAACAGAATTCCTCTGAAATATGTAAGAAACATTGGAAACTGACTCTAATTCTATTGTAGAATCGATTTCGTATATGTTTCACTAAGTTTAATAATTTTCAGATGGATGATTTTCTTAATTGTACTTTTTGTGTTTATATCTTTCTAATTTTAAAAAAAAGTCATATTTACAGTATTTTTAGTGATGGGTGAGTCTTTGTTACTTTCATAATTATTTGGTTTATTAAGCATGGAGAATGTTTTACCCCAGAGAAATAAAATAATTTACGATTTAAATATAAGTTAATCAGAAAAATTATTGGAAAGCATTTCATTATTCAGACTTAAAAAATAAATAAATAACCTATTGAATTTAGAACAATAAAATTTAAACAGGGTACAAAAATGGATAATTGTACTCAAATGAAAAAAGACATTTGTTATTTAATAAAACAGCAACCTAATAAAATCTAGAGTATTTATTATTTTTTCTATAAATGCTCCACCATTATGTGGAGATTTTAGTTTTATTTCTCGAAGTTCTTTCGACTGTCTCACTAGAACTGAATAAAACTTTTCCGTATGCTTTTGCAGTAATAGTTATACCCTGAGCAAAATTGGTAAAAAACTGATACCATTCAATGTTTCCTGAAGAAAAATCTATTAAGGGAGAGTAGCCGTATTAGGACCGCCACTTTAAAAGAACCGCTGCATTTCTGCCTTTAATTACAGAAAGAGATGCCATCTACCGCTAAAATCCTACTCATCAGAATGACGTCAGTTATGATTAGAAGTACCCGCCTTCCACGTGCTGTTTTCAGAAAATTTTTAAAAACGTAAAATTAGCTGTTTTGTTCTAATTTTTTCCTACTAAACGTAACAGAATACTTTAAAACTAAGATAAGTTATTATGGGTTCAGATACATATCTAAATTCGTGTGTTATTGCACATATTTTTCACGTGCATCATTTGTTTGCTTTCTTTTTTTTTCTTTTTTTTTTTTAAGTCTTGAGATTATCTGTTTTAAAAAATGGCGCAGTTTCCTTAATTGGACCAATTTGAGTTGCTTAAATTGGACCAGATATACGATCATAAATTTGAAAAGTGAATAATGAATTTCAAGGGCTGTACGCATTGTACACTATTTTTCGCAGTCAGTGTCAGTAATTATTAAACCTACTAAAACGAAGAGAGTAAAAAAAAAAAAAAAAAAAAAAAAATATATATATATATATATATATATATGAAAGTGACACAGACAAACACTCCGGAAGAAAAACATCAGTGACAGAAAAAGTTGTTAAAGACACGGGAAACGAGAAGGAAATATTAAGTTGTGAAGAGATTGACCTGCAAGAAGGCTGCAGCTACAAAACACCCCAAAAAGCCAAAGAATCATCAGAAATGTTATCTCCCTTGCCAAAATCACTTAAGTCAGAGTACAGAGGGAGACAAAAAAAAGCTGTATTAACATCTTAGCCATATAAAGTAAACTGTGAAATGAAAAAAACGTAAAACAAAACGACAGAACTGAAAATCTCCAAACACAAAAGCAATTGGAACATCAAGTTTTAAAAAATAGGCGTAATTCAATTGGGAAGAAAATGATGGAAGGGAAGAACTACAGACATAAGGTACAAAAAATTTCTGTTACAAAATAAATCTAATGGTTCTGAATCTAAAAAGAGAAATCAAGACAGTGATGATTGGTCTTGCCTAATTTGTAAGAAAAAAAATAGCAGAAATGATTCAGTGTTCAGATAGCCAAATATGGTTCCATGTTGTGTGCGCTGCAATTAATATGAACAAAAGAAATTCATGTGTTCAATCATGTGTGTGATACTGCATCATTTCTTACATAATATTCAAGTAATTGGCAATTAGTTCCCTAATATCTATTCTTATTTACTTATAACTTTGATTTATATTTTGAATACATTTTGATTTCAAACAATTACTCGTACATTCAAACATTTGATTTCGTTATATTTCATCGCTGTTGTTTTGTTTGATTGTTTCATTAATCGCAAACTTTGCTTTTAATAAAATTAGTTATATTCCCTACTCATTAAAACACCCTAATATTGTTTGGTCCAATTTAGGAGACTGGGAGTCCAACTAAGGCGACCAGTCGCTGAAATTGGACCACTTTTGACAATTTTTTCAAATTAAAATAAAACTTAAGATTTTCAAAAAGAAATAGTTCTAAATATTTATTTAGTTAGTAGATCAATAGATTGACCCCGTGCTGTGATATTTTGCAGATATTCTAAAAATGAAGAGAGTTACATCTGAAAATAAGTGAAGTGGTCCAAATTCGGCTACTTTCCCTTAAATATGGATCCTCAATCAAGAAACTAAATCTTCCTTCAATGAAATTCGGGTGTTAGAAAAAGATTAAATATTTGCTCTAATCGAGCTATGTTTTACTGAGTACAAAGTGAGTGCCTTACAGTATCTGAAAGCAAAATTGAATTCCTCTAAAAGCATTGGAAAGCGTTGGAAATCCGATTCTGTTTCTATTGAAGAACCAATTCCTGGATGTTTTGCTTATAAGTCAAGTTTCATACTGTTCAGATGGATGGTTTTCTTCTTTGCCCTTTTCATTTTTTTATATTTTCAATAATAAGATACTACTCATGTTTGTAATATTTTGAATGGTGACGAATATTTTTCTGGTTCTGCGTCAGTTCTTCATGACGTCAAACCATCGCAGTAACAATGTTTTTGAAAGCGATGACGATAAAAACAAATTTAGTAAAATTATTTAAAGATAATTTATTTAATTTTTTTTTCAGAAATAGAGAATTTTCACTAACGTTTTAAAGGCCGATTTTAGATGCAGATTAAAATATTCATATATAATATTTCTCCTTTAATTGCTTTAGACTAAAAATATCAATCATTAAAAGAGATAGTATAGAGAGTTTTTTTTATGTGTATTTTTTAGGAAGTTCCCAATAATGAAATACGTGTTTAATGCAATAGTCCCCACTAGTAAGTTATTCAAGTGAAGCATTGCACTAGTAAGTGATTTATTATTTGAATTACAGATGTAGTAGATATTGCTGTTCATCATCGGAAAAATGGAGGGAGATTTAAGATTAAAGTACTAAGATCATGAAAGAAAATTCAAAGAATAATGCTAGAAAAATTCTAAAAATATATAAATTATCATGGGCCTGCATCTAAAGGGAAGGTGGCAAGTGAGCTCCCCCTAACCTATGGAAAATTAAGAATAAAAGCTTAATTATATCAAGTTCTTGTTACAACGAGGCTGAGGGAGAGGGGAGACAGAATTTTTCCACAAACCAGTGGGAAAGATATATTTATACACGTTTAAAATAAATGCATTGTAGTTGAAAACTTATAAGGCACTCCTTCCCACTTCGTCAAAAAAAAAAGAAAAAGAAGTCCTGACTACGGACTTGAATGCTTTTATTGTTAATGTTATTATCTCAAAAACTGAAAACATTCACTGATCAAGTGTAAGCAGATTTGGTGGACAAACAGTATCAAGATATAATAAAATTACGATTTATTTTCTAAGAAAATAAATAAAAAAAAGTTTTTAAAAGAAAAATTTCAAACAATGAAATTGCATTCAAAGCGATGATCAGTTCAATCACAATCACAAAAATATTTTTATGTTTGAATCTCTCAATACTTTTTAACTCGTAACTATTTTCAAATATAACGAGGTGCATTCCTGTATGTGCATATGTCAATTGATACTTTTTTTGTTATCTTTCTAATCTTTTTATGCATGTTTTTTCATGATCGGGATTTTGTTATGCTAAATCTTCCGCCATTTTTTCCGGTGATTTAAAGCAATATCTATTATATCATCTAATTTAAATAAGAAATATCTCGAGTTAATTCATTAAATTTTTATGTTCTCAGTTGGGAAATTAACAAAAATCACACATATAAAAAAAATTTCTCTCCAATTTAATTCTTGATATTTATGGCCAATAGCAATAAGAGAAGAAATATATATATGTTACGGTCAATATGATTAATCCGGACATTATTAATTACAACCGGTTATTATTAATAATGACCGGATTAATCATATTGACCGTAACATATATACATATATATATTTATTTAAAAATATTACCTACATCTAAAATGGGCTTGTACAATGTTAGTTATAATTCCCTATATCTGAAAAAATAAATTATTATTAAATAATTTTACTAAATTAACTTTACTTTTATCATCATTGGCTTCAAAAACATTTTTGGTGCGATGAATTGACATTCGCGACAAATTGACGCTGCGACGAATTGACGCTTTGACGAATTCATGCCGAGACGAATTGGCGCAGCAACGAATTGGCGCAGCGACGAATTGACACTGCGATGAATCGTGCACGATGAATGGTTCTGTGATGAATTGTACGTGCCAAATTGACGCGATACCATATTTTCTTCTAATTGAAAAATGAAACATAATAAAAAGAATATTTTTGAAGTACTTTAAAAATAGATATATGAAGATCAATTTACAAGTTCAAAGAAAATTTTAAAACAAAACTAACATCATCACGATACTTTATAAAATGGGCCATCTTCCACCAAAAAGGGATATAAGATACATTTCATAAAATACGTTTTCTTTCAAATTTACAATAGTTCTAAGCGCACGGAATAAAATAACGTACAATAACTTTGAAGAAATATGATTCGGTATGCCGTTTCTTAAATATTTATAAGAAACCCTAAGCTTTTCGGAAAAAAATACTGCGTCATAAAAACCCAGGGTCCACTGACATAGTGAAGAAAAAAGCAATGTGGCCTTTTCCCAGAACAGAGAAACTTAACTTTCCGACATAGAAGAGGAATCCAATACTGGACAGTCACATTATTTGCTCGGTAAAAGTTATCTGTCTTTCGGGTGCAGGCCAAAAGCTCTACACAATGTACACACATGAATTCGATGCCGTCTAAAGTAATAGTCAAACAAACGAGATTTGTGGAACGTATGGACACTTAACGGAGGAAAATGAGCCGAAAGAGAATAATAAATTCCAACGAAATGAAGTGATTATTTTGTGAGCGTGGTTGCACAGAGGTTTTATATGCTGAGATTTAACAGCAGTGGGTGAGTTGAAATTCTCTTTGTCGTGCCAGTTTGCTGAAAAAAAATTTTGTGTTTCGAAGATATAAAATATTGTGTTATGCAAGTAATAATAACTATTAAAATAATGTTAGAAATTTTTTGGCAGATTTTAAACTTCTCAAAACATTTAAAGGGCATAACATTTTTTGATACAAATTGGGGATGTCGAAATATTTTTTGATTAATAATGTAAGATTCATGGATGTTATTAATAATATATAAACAAATTAACTGAAGAAGAAGTAATAACTATTTTTTTCACTGTAATTATTGATAAACAAAAGTTTCCCAATTCGTAAATATACAAACTAACAAAAACATGATATTTCTTGAATAAAAATGAGTTTGAATAAGGGGTTCGACATTGACCGTAATCAGTATGGTGCACCTCTAAATCATGGAATAATTGAGGTTATAAAGAAGAAACTGAGATAATTTCATTCTCGTCCACAACTGTAGAGGCAAATCTTTCCAGCTTCTGTATTGTTTCTGATGTAGATGAGCAACTTTCAACACTTGTCACTTAAATGTAAAATATATATTTGCTTAGTTTCATATCTAAGTGAATCCACTTGAAGGGTACCTTTGTAGAAAAGAAAATATTCTACTATTTGAAAATGATATGGCCTTGCGTTATCGCTCATTTAAAGTGTTTTACAACTATTGCTCTAGCTTAAGTAACAGATTATTTAAAAAGTAATAACTATACAAAAGATATTAGCAATACGCATGGACACTTAACGGAGGAAATTTAGTCGTTCAAGAAGAATAAATTCCAACGAACTGAAATGATTATTTTGTGAGTGTGTTTGTTCAGTTTAACAAAAACAACAATTTTTATTTTATGTATTATGAAATCATGAAGTACTATTTTTAAAGTAATAAACAATATATAATTATCGTTATGTTATGCTAACAATTATTATATTATTATTGTAGCAACAGAAGTGCTTATTAGGCTATGTTATTCACTTACCTGAGTTACTAATTAAAAAAAAATATTTTATTGTAAGCCATTAATCCTGTCTCCATCTCATATTTTATTGCGCCAATAATATTTTTAGATAAAGCAGATTTCTCAGCAGATATTTTCAATTGACAGATTTGTTTTCTGGTATATATCTTTAAACTATTTTTTACGCTGAGCAGAGAGGCTTTAAATGTTGAATTTCAATAACTAAAAGGGGGTTTTGTTTGTTGTTGAAATTTTCTTGGTCGAGCCCGTTTATCTGAAGCCATCTATTTTAATATTACGATAGCATAAAGTACTATTTTCAAAATATTTTAAGATATATAATTATTCTTATTCTATACGAAAAATAATTACCATTGTAATTATAGCATAAAAAATTGTTTTATCAGCCGATTTTATTAACTTGCCAAAATTTCTAACATAAATAAATACTTTTTTCATTTATTTTAAAATATAAATTTCGTTTCATACCCCTGTTTTGGTGTGTCAAAAATTATTGCAGATAGTACAGATTAATATTTTCAATTAGGAATTCTCTTGTAACTTTCGTGGTACTTTTCTTAGGGCTTTTTATTATGCAGAGGAAGAGGTATTACATGTCAAGATTTAACATCTGCGAATTTTCGTTGAAACTCTCTTTGTTGTGCTAGTATATGGAAATAATAATTTATATTTAAATATTAAGATAACATAAAGCACTATTTAAAAATATTTTAAAACTACTATCATTATTTTCATTTTGTGCAAACAATAGTAATAAGTATTAATATAACAAACCTCATAGTACTTTTTATTAGTTTGATAGGGTTTCTAAGATAAATAAAGGCTTTTGACTTTTATTTTGAAAGATAAGTTTTGCTCCCCCCCCCCCCACCACCACTTCTTTTTTTGGCGAGTCAATAAAATTTGCAAATGACGCAGATTTCCAATATTCTTTGTTGATATCTAATAAATAAAATGCAATACAATTAATTTTATTAATTTAATTTATCTAATATATCTTAATTGATTTTTCTTTATAAATTTTTATGACAAGAAACTGTTCCTTAACCTACACTATTAAAATCCGTGCGCGAATCTATGTAACCTCAAAAACTCGGAAACCACATGGCGCAGTGCTACGAAATTTGGCACACAGGTTGCTGGTAGGGGGCCCCATGAACGATTGGGGGAAAATTTTTTACATTTTTAAATAAATTTTTGATAGATTAAATATTATTTAAAATCCACAAAGAGATCTATCTCATCAAAAATACGCTTTTTTATCTTCAGTTGATTGGTTGTATAAAATTTTCGCAGAAGTCTTTAAATCAATCAAGGTAGGGATCATTGCAATTGCGAGTCGAGTGTTTAAAATTGAGGGATCAGAGATTATATGACATGTAGACAAACAACATAAATATTAACCTTTACTAAATGCTAAAAACTTATTTTTAAAGGATTTTATCGACATAATGGGCGGTTCAGAGAACGAAACACGTGTTACTCGTATAATTGGGGAATGACGTCATCTGATTTCTCAGGGTAAAGTTGGGTTACAACGGCTGTGAACGCTTTTAGGTAAAGTTATGGGCATGTTTACTATCAAATACTTCTATCAACCAATTTACCATTACATTTTGATCGTAGGAACACTGCAGAAACCATCCTAACGACGTTGACCAATTATATCATAGCCCTGTTAAAGGTAGACCAATCAAATAGTCAGGATTCAAGTGTACAGTAGGAGTCATAAAGAACGACAGTTAACAGTTGCAGTCAGCTATAAAGCAAACAAACAAATCCGGTTTCCCAGCCACTTGATCACTTTACCCAACAAAATTCTTCAGGTAATGTGGGTTACACGAAGTCTGGGTAATTTCCGGCTCTGAACGCTACGGGTAACCCGCAAAAAGTCACGTGATATTGGTTTCTGAACGCTTCGGGTTATTCATGGGTTACCCCATGTAACTCGGGGTTCGGTCCATGAACGCGCCCATTGAATGATAATTAGCTGGGTTTAAGGGGTTTTTTACATGACATATATTAGTATGATAGAGATTATTAATACATAAAACTTTATTTAACAGATTTTATTTAAATTTACGCGGATGGGCAGGGTTGGGAATAAACGACATTTTATTAAATATCACATATATTTTACTTGACCACGCGCCAACTGGCGGCGGCTTTTTCATTAATTGACCCTCCTTATTAATAAATCCAAATCTACTGCTCTGCTTTCAACCGAACTAATTATATATAACAATTTTAACTTCAACCGTAACGTTTAATCGCTGTTTTATATAGATAATACCGCTATTTTAGAATAACAGTTTTTGTAAAAACTAAATTTATGTTCCTAATAAAAGTACAGAGCCCGTATTCAGTTGATGCATACCAACAGTAAAAGTTAGTGATTTGTTGTTGAGCACTTGATCGCGTGCCTCCTCCTGGCCTCTCCCTCAAGGTTTTTTCTCTAACTGTGCTTTATTTCCAGAACTCAGATAATTATGTTCGGAACTTCTCCAAATCAGTTCCATTTTGCTAAATTATCATAAAAATCAGCATTCATAGCTTCAGGGTGTATTTCTATAAAACAGTTACCAGTATTTCCGAATGATAGTCTAAACCAAATTTCAAATTAAGTTCCTAGCTTAACGAAATGGATAAATCTTTAAAAATGCATGTAATAGTTCTCCTAATTTATCATTTGCTGAAAAGGCACTTGAACATCCACTCCTCCCCCGGACCCACACTTTTTGTCTAACTTTACCCTGTTTCCATATCTCAGCAGCTGATTTTCCGATTTCAGCGCAACTGATTCCAAATATCATATTTAGCTAAATAATATAATCAACGTCTATATCATTAAAATAAATTTATGGGTAGCGGGTACCACTATTTCCGAATAACAGTCTAAGACAAATTTCTAATTAAGTTCCTAGCTTAACCAAACGAACGAATTTTTAAAGATTCATAGTGGTAATCCTAATTAGTTATTTACTCAGCAAGTATTTTTCCGATTTCAACGCAACTGATTACAAACATTATAATTAATTAATAGTCACCCTCTATAACATTAAAGTCAATTTATGAGTAGCGGTTACAACTATTTCCGAATAATAGTTTAAGCCAAATTTGTAATTAAGTTCCTAGCTTAACCAAACGAACGAATTTTTAAAGATGCATAGTGATCCTCTTAATTAGTCATTTTCTAAAGGATACTTGAACATCCCCTTCCCTTGGCACCCCCTCAATGTTATTTTCTCTAACTGTGCCTTATTTCAGCAACTCGGCTATTAATGTTCCTATCTTCTCCAAACCAGCTCACTTTTGTAGCACGCCTACTATACGGTGTCGTAGGCAGTGGGAACCTTTGTCAGATGTTCGTTCGGAAAGACTTTTGTTTAGGAAAGAATGCTCCCCTGGCAGTGGAAGGCGGAAATAAAAAAAATTCTGGAGCGTACGAACATGCCCGGAATACGGTGCCGAAGCCATCGGAGACGCGGGCTAGAGTTTTGTTTTTTAAGAGATTTAAGCTTATTACACGGACTTGGGCAACACCTGGCGGGTCAGCTAGCTAAAAAACTGCATCATAACTAATATTAATTATTTTTATGGTCAGTAAAAACTGCGTCATAACTGATTTTTTGTGTACATATTTGTTTCATATTGGTTGTGTAAATACTGATTTTTAATAGACATAACAAATGTGTTTAGTTGTACTGATTTTTATTTTTAATTTTGGTTTTAGAATTAAATTTATGAACTCCCGTGCATAGAACGGGTTAAACAGCTAGTGTTATATAACGGATGAAATATGCAATGTTTCCTGTTGGTACGTTACATATAATACAGCGTTCAGAATGTACATCTGAACATGATAATTTGGCCAATGGATAACACAAACTATTGATGAATTTATTCGTTAATTAATGTGACAATTGCATTTATCATAAACTAGTATTTAATTAAATCATGTCAAGGTGCGTAGATGAACTCTTTTGTGTACCACTAATTCCAAATAGGAATCTTTGCTGTATGAAAGATTATTATTGGCAAAGATTAATTTTGTACACAAAAATAAGCACTTTTATGCACTCTGGATGCCTTTCAAAAGCATTTTTATGTAGTAGCAACTTATACCCATAACATCGTGAACGGACAAATTAGCGTGGGCGAACTACAACTTCCTAGGTAACGCAAACTGAGGTAGTTGATCTAGAAATTTGCGTTACGCATTAATTTTATATATTTAAATTTCATATTATGTAAAATCTCCCCGAAACATTTATTTAATATCCTCAATGAAGAAGTACAGTTCACTGAAGTAAAAAAGAAAAGATGAATCTATATTATAAAGCAAAAACAGTAACGATGATGTCATATATATATATATATTTAATTTCTTAACATCGCCCAATTTCAGTTTTTACACCGTCAAAAAAGAAAGGGAAAAAGTGTTCTTTCAATAGAGATTTGTTCGAAAACTGTATTGCAATTTACTGATTTTTTATTCTTTTTAATGTAATTTTCAAACATTATTAATTTTAAATCTATCTCTGTTGTGTGCTGTTCATTTACGAAAGATTAACCCATTTGTACTTAAAACATTATGTACAGTTCTGTATTTGTTTCCGGCTAATATTACATAACGAAATTAAATCTTTAGCTATTAACAAATAAAATGATAAAATAGCATAAATAGAACACATTTAACAGACATGTTGTCGAACTGTGCGCTTAAACTACTGAACTTAGCAGAATCAAAAATAATGCTGTAAGTAGCGCAATCTTTGTCAACTTTTTGGTTATTAATCTCTGGCTCATGTGGCTAATGCGTATATCGCTTTTAATAACTTTCTAAATTTTATTTGAATACGTAATTGATATTTTTCATATAAAAATGCTTTTTGGGTTGTTAGTTGGCATAATAAAAAATAAAATATATATCTATTACGTATTTCAGTATAAAAAAGGTATTTTCACCTGCCAAGGTTGGATTCCTTAATATAAATAAATTGGTATCGATAATATTTAAGAGATATTTATTAAAGTTATACTGCACTATTTGCTTCTTTTCACATTTAACAATTAAATGTTAGATAAAAACAACTACAGAAAAATTCAGCTTTAGCACTTTGTTCTGATATCTACAGCTTCATAGAAAATCAATTCAGAAAAATGTTATTTCGAAATTCTACTTTTTATTGATTAAAATATAATTCTACTGGCAGAATTTTATATATGCTCACACCAATTTCAATCATTACAAGAAATATGACCTGCAAATAAACTTTAAAATGAATTTTCTGAATGAATACTCTAACTTAATGAACTTTTATCTTCATTTTCTCAAGAACTTTTAAATCAACTTCATAACTTTTGAATTAACTTTTGCGGTGAAAAGTGCCGGTAATCTGATTTTCAAAGGAAAAGCAAAACGAAAATTTTCTCAAGTCAGGAAATCAACAACTTTGAAGAATGTAAAATGAAACACAGTTCAAGCACAATATTTACCTAAAATAACATCTTTTATTCGCTGAACGTAAAAGGATTTCTCAAGAAAGTTCCATGCTCTTTAAAATGGTACTGAAACAAATGAAAAATCTTATTATGTGCATTTAATAACAGTGCCTAATAATGTTAATATAAAGTACATTTCCTAACAACAATAAAAATGTATCTTATTGGCAGATTTCCATTACTGTTATGAAATATTGGATGTACCATTTGAATTCAAATTACAAAAAGTTTTTAAAAAAGGAACTAATTATCGTATCAAAGTACGATTTGCAATATAAGACTTGACAAAAAGTACGATGTCTTGCTGCAAAGGATAAAAAAAAATCAAAATTTCACCGATAGATGACGCTGTTAAGATTTATTTAATAAAAAACAAAATATTCGATCGAGTGCGAGTACAACTCGCGCTCAAATGGTTCCATACATTAAATTTATTAATCTACTTATTAATTAATAAACTTACTAATCCTACTTTTTTCATAATTTTAGTTTCTATTGATTCGGAAATAGGAGGGTCGGAGGACATATTTTCCCAGTAAACTTTTGATGTTATCTCTGAAAATATAACATCTAAAATTAAAACAAATAAATTTTTGAGTACGATGTTACCAGATCTTTCGAACGATACCCTATACGATATATATAAAAAAAAATTATTTCAAGTAACTTAATTAATATCTCGGCTAATTACCAAAATGTTTTTTTCTAAAATCATTATAAAATATGCTTCGGTGATTCTGCGTTTTATACCGATTATATACCGATTCTCCGATATATACCTCGAGCGCCTGTTAACTCCCACACTGAAAAGTAAAGTTTGTATGTAACGAGAAAATGCTTTCCTGCAATGTTTAAATAAACACCTACAACCCCTATTTTTTTCATAATTTTAGTTCCAGTAGATTCGAAAACAGAGGGGGGGGGGGGTGTTGAACATATTTTTGCAGTGCATTTTCTACGATATCTCTGAAAATATAATACCTAAAATTAAAACAAATACGTTTTTGAGTTTGGTATTACGAGATCTTTTACCCGCTATACAAATGGAAAACTTGTTTTTTAAGTAACTTAATTAGCCCCTTAATGTTTTCATAAACATATTTGTGAATGGTTATTATAATCTGAAAATATGTGAGTAAAAAGGCTTTATAACTTTCAAAACTTGGAACTTTCCATGTCCCATAATTTACGAGAAAAAGGGTTCTGACATACGGAAAGACACACGCAGGAGTGATATTATAATGGTTTCGTTTTTACTTTTTAAGTACGGAACACTAAAAATATCAGATTAATGCAATAGGATATTTATTTGCACTTGAGAACATACGCTATGAAAAAAGGTAAATGTTCCTTAACCCTTTGTATCGCAATATCTCCAATTGGAAAAATATATTTTCTAAGATGTGACAATACGTCTTTTGAAACATGCAAAAAAAATAATTTAAAAACAAATAGATATATATATTAAATAGAAAGGTGCTTGTTTCACATCTGCAATAAACAACAACAACGGAAAAATACATATTTTTCATAAATATTGTACATTTTCTAATGGAAATTTGTAAAGTATATATGAACTTAATCGTGTGAAAAACCTATTTCTGGACGCCTCTAGGCGAATTAATTTCATTAAATTCACGAAGTTTATTTTAGCAATAACCGCTTAAAACTGCGCAAGGTATTAATTAAATTTTGTTTTGAAAATTTTACTCAGTATTTCCGTCTGTTTGGGGATTCTACACATAATTTCCATTAGCTGCAGAGTTGGAAGATATTAGAAATCTACAAACTTTTATACCTCGCTTTGGAAATATTAACTACTTTTGGATATGTAGCAGATATGCAACCCCCGGTGATACAAACTGTATTAATCTACCAAAAGGTAAGATAATCACGTATAAAACTTTTCAATAACCACTTCTAAGTCGCTCATGATTACAAAATGCTGTTTTTATCTTTAGAAACTTCAGAAGCAACATTATTTTTTATATTTAAAGAAGCAGTTATATATATATATATATATATATATATATATATCAAATTAATTTTACCTTGCTGCATTATAACTTTTTGTAATGTTGCTATTGAAATAACATATTAATATGGCCGTTTGCATTGTTTTTGTTTGTGTCCTACTGATATGGTCATCTTGCATTTTGAATAATTTGTATAGGTTACTATGTTTTATAATGTGTAATTTGACATAGCTATTTGGGATAATAATTTCATTGCATTTGGTCAGTTATTTCTGTTTCAATGGTTAATTTTTGCAATAAGTTTTTATATATTGAACTTCCATAATGACCTGCTGCATTTGCGCAATCATTTGTGGATAGTTTTACTTATTTACTTTTTTTTTTTTTTTTTTTACTATTAATTTTTATATTCGTAAGAATATCGATCACTTGCAGCCCAATTAGATATTCATCTAATTACAGCCCAAATTTTGGCAAAATATATATATTTTCATAATTATTAAATACATTATTTTAATGCTGCTTATGCGCAAAATTTGATGTATTTCTTGTAGTTCAAATTAATTTTACCTTGCTGCATTATAACTTTTTGTAATGTTGCTATTGAAATAACATATTAATATGGCCGTTTGCATTGTTTTTGTTTGTGTCCTACTGATATGGTCATCTTGCATTTTGAATAATTTGTATAGGTTACTATGTTTTATAATGTGTAATTTGACATAGCTATTTGGGATAATAATTTCATTGCATTTGGTCAGTTATTTCTGTTTCAATGGTTAATTTTTGCAATAAGTTTATATATATATATATATATATATATATATATATATATATATATATATATATATATATAGTTATAGTTATTTTTGCTACCACGGATTTTCGGAAACGTTTCGAGTATTTTTATAATGTAATAATCAGTTATATATATAAAAAAAATAGTTATTTTTGCTACCACGGATTTTCGGAAACGTTTCGAGTATTTTTATAATGTAATAATCAGTTTCCTCAATACGAAATATCGCTTTTTAGGTTACTATCAATTCTCAATTAAACAATTTTAGCTCCATAACTGAATTTATACATGCACGAATAACAAAATAATATAAATCTTAATGTTAATGCTATTTCTGTTAATTTATCATGTTTGTTTGTAATATATGTTTGTGCATGAAATGTTTACATTTGAATTAATATCATCCTAAAACCCTATATTCCAGGTTGAAAAAAACTCTTTATTACGCAATAAAAACTACTTGGAAACGTTTCTGAAAATCAGTGTCAGTAGAAGAAACATTAAAAAAAAACACATATAACTGCTTCATTCGAACAAAACACATAGGGCGCATAACACATGCAATTTTCACCTTTCTCTATTCATAAAATTAAAATTATCTCGTTTAAATTGTAAACAAAATATTGTAATAGACTTCAATCAAGCAGAAAAAAAATCATTTATCCATTTTTTAATTACTATACATCCGTTATCAGAGAATCTATAGATATTTTTTTGTAAAGGAGATCAGTTTTGCAACGATACAGTATCATACAATATATCCAATATATGGTTTATGGTTTAATGTTCTAAATATTAGAAGATGAAACTTCCCCCCCCCTCTTATTTCGCATAGTTCACAAAGTCGCATTCAGGGTATCCACAGAAACCAACTCAAATTACACCCAAGAAACAATGAACTTTTCCACTTCAAGACGAAGCTGGAGTTCAGATGCGCAAGACCGCAGTCATTAAGAATTTTCACTTCCTGATGATGGCAGCGGTAGCCAGGCTAGGACAATAAAAAAAAAAAAAAAAAAAAAAAAAAAACTTTTGACATATTTTTGTAAACAACCTTTTAACATCTTTGTGTCTTTTAAATTGTCTTGTCACCTGTTAAATAAACAGTGGGATCTGTCGTGTCTCATATTGGAATTTTATGGTTCATTAAATCTTAAAAATACATTAGTGTAATTTTCGTTTGTTGTTATATGTTCCTAGATTTAGAAGTTGTTGTCTGTTTTACAGTGCAGTATATTATCATATATTTTATCATTGCTATAGTACGTAGTAAATATATACCTGTTTTATAATTTTAATTTTGTTGGTCTTTTAATAAAATTGTCCTTCAGGTGATCCTCAAAAAATATTTTTCACCTCTCGACAACGCTAAACTTTTCACGTACTCATTTTTAAATGCAAAAGCATGGCACTTTCAGGTCCGGCTATTGAACCGATTTTGAATCGTATGGTATTTTCCATTTATTGATAAACGAATTACTTATCGAGTTATCACGATTTTCTCATGTGTCGACAGGTACTGAGACAAGAGTTCAGAAATATGGTTCAAACTGCAAACTTTGACAAGATTTTCTGACAGGTGTTCTGCTGGTACCAGGAAAGGAAAAACACCATTCGATTACATTCTTTTTGAATAAGAACACCTGCCAATTGCGTGCGATTCCGAACAAAAATGAATTTAGAAACGTTACGGAAAGTAGTTCCTTTGGATTTGAGAACAACTTTAATTTTTTTTCTTTGCCACAAAATATCACACTTCTTGATGTCTTATGGTGCAAATCAAAATCCCATACGGTAATTGTTTATTATTTTATGAACTTTTAAAATATGAACAGACTTACTGGGCGTCAATGGCGTCAAAGATGTGCTATTCGGGAAACAATTTGACTTTAAAGTGAATGTAGATAACTCCAAAAAAAGGTTGTCCCCCAAAAATATTTTTTTGTGTCAAACTCTCTCTAAAACAACAGCTGGCATGCAATTTTTGTTAAGAGAATATTCTAAAGAGAACATGTCCACAATTTTTTACTTAAATATTTTTGAAAAATTCTAAGCAAGATCTGGGTTAAAAGTAATAATTTGAAGTCTTTTTTTTTTAATTACTTGTTCTATATTCATTCAAAGTAGAAGATGTAATCACGTCTTACATCGTTATAGACATTCTTCAATGAAAATATTATGCTGCAAAAGAAAATCTAATTAGAATACTACAGCAAACCGTTGAATTTTGAAACCAATTGGACGTAATATATTCAAACGTTCCAAAGATAATCTCATTTCAAATATCAACAAGGCCGAATCTTTTAGAAAGTAACGGAGAAAAAAGTATCAATAATGATGTGAAGTCACTAACTGTGAATCAATAATGATGTGAAGTCATGTGTAACTTTTCAATAGGCTTGCAATTTGCATACATGGCATAGCGATCGTGTTTGTATGGATGTGAGGTCTTTTAAACTTTAAAGCAACGTGTTTCGGAATGAATCTGATAACATTACTAATTAGCACGCTGCATTTTTTATCGAGAAAAGTATACATTCTTTGTACTTATTTTTGTGTTTTTCTCTGTGCTGAACACTACATAAATGCCTTTAGAAATATTTTTAAGAATAAAAAAAAAAAAGAAAAAAAAGAATAGTGATTGAAGGGTTACAATGGAATTACCGGTTTGTGCTACCATTTTTTCAAAAAGAGATTTTTAAAATATCGTTAGTGGTGAATAACTAGAAAAAAATATATCGATAGCAATAAATCATATTAACCTTTTACTGCTTAATTTGTTGCATTTAAAAGAGAAAGAAAGAAAGGTTTTTGGGATTTTTACAATAAGAGCCTTTTTCCAGCAATCAGAAAACGTACGAAGATTTAGCATGTAACTAATAAGTATAGTCAAACAGAAAATGAAGTTACGTTGCAAATGTAACACATATTAGTAGAAATGTGATCGAGGCCAGAAGACTTGTTCTTTTTAAGATTTCCGATATAAGAAAGAACTTTAGAAGTAAAATAAAAATTGCACACAAAAACATGTGATTCCGTTACCTAAAAGATGATTAAAACTTTAATTAGATTTTAAATTTTAAAACATTAAAATCGAGCACTTTCGGCTGCGAACCCTGCCTTCATCAGGATTTATAAAAAACAGGTGTTAAAACGCAAACGTCTAGATCACATTTATATAACAGTATGTCTCTGTACTGCTAGCCAGCGGAAGAGTTACTGTTATATAAATGTGATCAAGACGTTTGTGTTTTAACACCTGTTTTTTATAAATCTTGATGAAGGCTGGGTTCACAGCCGAAAGTGCTCGATTTTAATGTTTTAATGTTTTAAAATTAAAAATCTAATTAAAGTTTTAATCATCTTTTAGTAACGGAATCACATGTTTTTGTGTGCAATTTTTATTTTTATTTGACAAAGATGAATTTAAACATTCCGAACTTGTTTAATAACTTTAGAATTGGTTGAAGGATTAAAAGTGCTATTATGGTTAGTGTTGAAAAACTGTTCAACCTCTGTGTTTAAAATGTCGACTAACTTAGGATTGACGGCATCTTGATTACTTGTGTAAAATGAGTTAGTATTTAAAATATGTCCACAAGTAGTTTTGAAATGTATGTTTCGATTTTGATAATTCCTTTTTGTTGGAATAGACCCGTTTGTATGATTCTTCCAAAGAAAACTAAAGCAACAATAAAAAAATGAAAATAACAAAAATAAAAATGGAAAATAGCAGTTTGTAGAAAATGTTTTATCATTCAACTATTTTTAGAAATTAACTGAAATTCAGCACACTATATCGCACATAACTTTCTAAATTTCCTGGATATTTAACTGGCATTCCTGCTCGCCTTACATAGTTGACTACTAAGTTATACAAAAGATTTTTTGCTCTCGTTAGCGCATTCGAAATTAAAAATTATTTCATACAAATACTCTTATTTCATAAGATATTTAAAATATTTATATTTCATTTAGAGTATCTTGTTTCTACTGTACTTTCTAAAGTTTCCTGAAAGTGGTGTTAAATTTGTTTGAAAACTCTGCATACTAAAAAACATGCGGGCATTTTTTGAACTTTTTACAACAGAAAGATATATATCTACGTGCTATTCTTAGACAACTGAACACAAATGAAAAATAGCTGATGTACTGAAGCTACAGATCATTTTGAGCATTTTATTTTGAAGGGTGTTCGAATTATTTTTATTTTTTTTTAATTTAATTTACTGTTGGTCCCTTAATTGTCCTTGTGATCAAACTTTCAACGAAAAATATGATGTTGAACATTTTCTTTATATCTCTGAAGTTCCAGAAGGATTTCTAAATTATGTGTGTAGATAATCAGCAAAAATTTGTAAATCGGAAGTGTCCGGTCACCATATACACTGTAAAAAAAATTGCAGTAAAATTACGGGCAGAGGTCAGCAGCAGAGATTCCAGTCATACCCCGTAAAAAAAACAATCCATGCCAATCATTTTGTGCAGCCCGTAATTTTACAGGACAAATACAGCATTATAATGCACAGGATATAATGCACTTTAAAACACAATAACACTTTGCTTACTGCTCTGTAGCACGTAGCAAGTTAGATAATCATCACAGAATAGCTTTTTTGACGGGTTAAAATTTTCGAAACACGAATAAAATGAAGGGTTACACACTAGCGGAGGACAATGTATGGGTTCGTACCGTATTTTTGCTAACATATGGGCTAGAACTGTAAGAATATGTGGATTGCCCTTAATTTTCTAAGTATCTAAGGGATAAGACCGTTTATTTAGTGGGTCAGACCGTTATTCATCAAATAAGGCTGTTGCCCGTGAAAATTGAAGGGCAACCGCTCATAAATTTACAGTTTTTTCTGAGAGAGTACTCAACATGATAACATATTTTGTTTTAATTAAATTCATACATATTACAAGAAAATTTATTTAATAAAAGTATTTATTAATGTGACTTGTTTCTCTGTGGTACCCTATTTCATTTAGTTTCATAAGAAAATTTACTGATTCACAGTGTGTTTATTTGAATTTTAAAAAAAAATTAGCTTTATATAAAAGAAAATCGCATAAAAGTTTTACGGTTGCATGGTAAGATTATCTTCTCTATGAATACAAATGATAACAGGTCCCATAGGCCTTAGAAAAAAATAATACATTTTCAAAACTAATCAAAGGAATGAGCTGTAAATTTACGTAACAAGTTTTTTACGAAGCAGAATCTTTTTATGTAAAAAATAATTTAGATCATCTTTTATATATATATATATATATATATATATATATATATTTAATATTAAATTATTAAAAATGTTCCATAACTTAAAAAAGGTTTTTTAAACCAAAGCAAATGAAGAGATTGCATTTAGGTACATTCATTGCAATTCATTAAGAAAACATTTCAATCTGATTTTTTTGTTTTTTGAAGATATAAAAAGAATTTTTTCAGTAGGTATTAACATTATCATCCCCATATGTTAAATCATTCTAGCTCTATGAGACCTTAAAACAAAATGCATAAGCTATATAATTTACCAGGCTGATTTGATCCAAGGAAGTAAAATAAAATGTCAAAAGTGGGTGTTATCATTTGAGAAAAAAAAGTTGATAGAGTTTTTTAATTTGTAGACATTAAACAAATTAAGTTTCCTTGGCTATATCAAAAGGTTTAATAAGAATTATTTCAATATTTGACAGCAGCTTTTGGTTTTGAAACTATAAGCCAAAATTTGTCAGAAGGTTACGTTAGTATCCTCTAATGTTAAATCCTTAAAACTCTATGAAACTGTAAGACAAAATGAATAAGCTTTATAATTTCTCCGGCTAATTTCATCCAAGGAAATCAAATAAAGTGTCAAAAGTGGCTGTTACCATTCGAAAAAAACTTTGATAGAGGTTTTTAATTTATAGACAGTAAACAAATTAAGTTTCTTGGCTATATCAAAATGTTTAATAGAAAAGCCTATTGTTATTGCTTATTTTTACAGCTTTGAGGCTTTTGAATTGTACAAATATATAATTTTAAATTATATATTTAACACTCTACAACAATTTAAAAGTCTGATTTTGCAAGCATTTATGATAGATACTTTATTTTTTATAAAAAATTAAAAGCAATTGTTTCATTCTATTGTTTTAAATAATCGTTTAAAATTTTACACAGAAGAGATAGGTGAAACATGATTTGCAATGCTTGAACAAACAGTCTAGAGAATTTAAGAAACCTAAAAATTTAATATATATATATATATATATATATATATATTAGCATTATGTAATTCTACGATAATTAAAATTTATTTAAGACTTGATTAATCTCTCCAAGTCAATTTTTTTCATTTTTTAAGTAGTAATAAAATAATCAGTTCCTTTATTTATTAAATATAACCCTGTTTATCAGAAACTTATTTGCTTAATTTAGCTTTTTCTAAAGGATTGATTAAAAACATCATTTCATTATTAAAAAAATACATTTATTCTTCTCTAATAAATGATAATTTACCACATAAATAGAAACAAATTCAAAATAACTCATTATTAATGTATTCATCGATTAGAAGTCTATATGCTTTCAATTAACAGAAAATTAAATGTTAATTATTTTTCATAAGCCGCAATTAAAACAAAAGTAATTTCTTCGGAAGTTTTTCTGCTTATTAATATATTTTTTTCATAACAGTCTGCTTCATCACGAGTAATTATTTTTTCCTGTGATTTTCCTTAATTGCAATTATACTCGAAGGCATGTAATACTTCAAAACAAGTTTTTATCAATAAAATTAAGCCAAAGCTAAATGTCTAATAGAAGTTTTTTAGACAAACCCATCATTAGTATTGTTATATTTTTATTTATTTATTTATTTTTATGCTTTTTTACTAAAATCACAATTTACTAAAAGGCTTTTGTATACAGGCAAAGTATGTAGTTGAAATTAAGCAGATGGAAATATGTTTGCTAATAATTTCGCCAGAGTTGATTATTTCTTAGTCAGAATATCTTTTTGTTTTTTCCTTGTTGGATATCATAATGAGATATTTAAATATATATACAGTACAAAATCTCGTGCTTCCATGTTAAAACAAAAGTGAAAATTAGAGACTTATGTAGCAGAAAATAATTATCCAGGGAAAAAAATAATGTGGGAAAAACTATGAATATTTTTACAATTTTAGTGAAAGAGAAATAACAAAAAATTAGAAACGTAGTAGCTATTCAAATACAAAGTATACATATCTGTAACATTAAAAGCATATTTTGGAGTAATAATACCGACATTATATGTTCAGTTAAAATGCGGTATAGTAAAATTATTGAAAAAAACGATTACGGTCCAGATTATCTTTTCGAAATTAATTTTTATAATGTTTGTTAATACCGGGTGGTTATAAGTATCTCTATTTGGAGCTGTCTGTGGCTTGAAAAAATAACCCTAATGAAACCAAAAGCTGTACACTTACTATTCGAGAAGAGGGAAGAAGAACGGAACAATTATAATAATAAAAAGATTACAATAATTGCCGACAGATGGCACTTTTTATTGTGAAATGTAATATATAATACAAGAACAAAAAGTGAAGGCGTAAAACCGGATGTCATAGCTAATTTATTGTCACAGTGAATGTGGTTACGTTTTCCCATGACGGTGCCGATCAAGTTCAGGTTCCACATGGCCATTGTGCTGGAATACACAATCCCCGTTGTGCACGACGTGCTCAACTTCGGAATGTAACGCATCAGGAGTGATGTTTCGTACATGTTGTGATATGGGATCTTTTAAGACATTGAGGTTTGCGACACCTCAACTGTATAAAACGGCGTTTGCACCACATGCCTCGTAGTGCCATCTGTTAGCGGTTATTCCAACTATTTTTTTTTTTACTGTTCCATTCTTTTTCCCGGTTTTACGCCTTTCTCGGATTGATCGACCACGAGGAACCGAACCGGTGGCTCGTCAGTAAAATGGCGGCGTTCGAACCTGAAATGAAGCGATGGGCCGAAAACCAAGCCAGCTCGTCTATGTGCACAGCCAGGACTTTCTACGTCTGGCGGGCGGATGAGTAGGAGTCTTCTCCTTACTTTCAACCCAATACTAATCTCGATCGGGTCCGCCTCTTTGGCGCGTTTGGAAGGAATTTCCACGTCTTCCAGAGACCGATAGTGGTGCCTACCGTAACTTTCCGTTGTTTTAACACTTTTTTGTGATATGTTGTTGTTTGGTGCTTGTGTTTGTGTTTGTGATATATATGTGGATGATCCTGACAAATGGAGTCGACCTGGGACCTTCCTGCATTTCGCTGTAGGAGCTCACCGGAGGGAAAGCCATTTGGAAGGGGACAACCTAGCCGTAACACGTCTATGTGTAGGGGCCGAGTTTCCTCGTGGTTCCGGGACGGCAAGAGGCTCCTCCGACACACGTAGAGTCAACCCACGGTAGAAGAACAAGTCGTTCGCCCTTCCATGCGCTCGATGATCGGACGCCGTGGGAAAGCAAGGGCCGTCGGGAAGTCAGGCACTTGACCTAGAGACCGAGTCTCTTTACGGGGTTTCCGCGACGAAGTCGCTGGGTTGTCTCGACGGCTCATTGAATGTCTTTGTGGAGGTTTCCTCTGAGATGTGTGATCCACCGCGCACCGCAACGACCTATGTCGTCGCAGACTCGAGTAATGAGTTGGAGGGTCCTCAGGTGGCGGTCCTCCTGTCCGGCCGAAGCGAACCTGGAGAGACAAATCCAGTGTGCGCGTTAAAAGTCCTCGAGGACTTGAGTTCGATGGTCGTAGATGCGCCGGGAGTCGCTCAGGCGCCTGGCGGTGCAACCTAGTTTTCCCGGTTTCACGCCTTAACTTTTTGTTCTTGTATTATAAATTACATTTCACAATCAAAAGTGCCATCTGTTGGCGATTATTGTAAATTTTTTTATTATTATAATTGTTCCGTTTTTCTCCCCTCTTCTCGAATAGTAAGTGTACCGATTTTGATTTCATTCGGGTTATTCCTTCAAGCTACAGACAGCTCCAAATACAGATACTTATATTATAACCACCCGGTATACTCTTTTTCTTACCTGAGACGTTAAGATTCCGGTATAGAAATACATCGGACTCACGTTAATGCATCTCCGCTTAGTGAGGATACTTTCGTTTTCTCCATCATTTTCTATTTGAAATTAATATTAAGGACATCGCTTTGGGAGTAATATTCAGCAAATAATGTGGATACATTTTCACAGATTAGCAAAGCGAAATCTAAATGAGCTTTGTACATTATTGATTCAAAACAATTTTGATTATTGATAGGTAAAGAAATTGACAGGGACAGTGATGAAAATAGAAAGTAAGTGGACAAGTGTTTCCAGAAAGAAAAATAATTCCTTCGATATTTGGTTTGGCATTTGGATTTATCAGCAAGAGACAGTGTCAAAAAAAAAACGGAACGTCATATGATGCATTGCTAAACGCTGCAGCTGAGTTGCCGATATTCGCAAATTGTTGCACAGAACATATTTTGTAAAAATGAAGCAAGTTTGAATCGCATGACTATAAGAAGGACACATTTCTTTTTCCGAAGTAACGTTAAAAAGAGCATCAGTTTTGCTAGAAATTACGAATTGTTTGTATCGCGCTACTTCCTACATTACATTTTTCAAAATGTAGTGCGCTACACTACAAACTCCCGAAAACATAGCGACTACTTTAGTTTCGATACTTGTAGTATCACACTACTTTCGACCATTGGGCAAGAGCCGCTGCAACACAAAACTGTGTTCAACACAGTACCAAATTTTAACCCCTTAAGCACCATAGTCAATTTAGTGGTAGTATGCTGAATACCAGATACATTAAATTTTGTCAAAAATAGTATATATCATTATTTTTATCTATCAGAGATACAAAAAACACAAAATCGATTGCGAAACAATAATTTACGAAATACAAATAAACAGAATGACCAACACATAAACAAATGAATAACGAAGAAAGAAACAAAGCAGCTGGAAAATTAATGAGTTTTTCTATACCGAATGCCATCTATTGGGTGCGAAAACAATCATTGCTATAAAGCCCGTACAAAACCAATCACAATAGAAATAAGCGACGCAAAAAAAAGATGCTTAGAACATTGCAATCTGGACTTAAGACGAGGACGTACGCACGTACGTCCTGGTATTACAAATAGAAGAATTCATGACGTACGCGTGTACGTCATGGTGCTTAAGGGGTTACCAGCGTGCAAGTGCGTATCTTATAAATTTTTCAAAAGGTAGAACTGATTGTCGAAGTAAAGTCATCATTAGTGTTGTTTCTTTTTTATTTTTAGCAAAATCACAATTTACTAAAAAGCTTTTATGTACAGGGAAATACACTGGAGGATTTAAGCAGATAAAAACGTGTTTGCTAAAAATTTTTCATAGTTGATTATTTCTGTGTCACTTTTTAATTTTTCTTTTCCTGGTTTAATAATGAGTTACGTTAATATACCTTACGAAAACTCGTGCTTTACTTTTTATTGTTAGAACAAAAGAGCAGAGTTAATTATTATATAAAATAGAAAACCTTTATTGAATGTAGAATAGTACAGTAAATATATGAATATTTTTTTTTAGTTTAATAAAGGAAAACAAATAATTAGAAACATGGTAATTTTTCAAATAAAGAAGATAATACATTTTTTTTATAATAATGGTGTCATTAGAGTTTTTTAGCCAGAATGCCCTACAGAAATTTTATTTGAAATAAAATACATTTTCCTTCTAGATAAAAATTGGAAAATGTATATATAAAAAGTATTTCTGATAATGTTTATAATTACACTCTAATAATTATCTTTGTTGTTATTTAAGATATAAAATTCGGTTTACAGTTAAATTCGGTTAATACGAGAATCTAGGTTTGTTTAAAATTTCTCATATAACCGTTACTCGTAAAACTAAAAAACACAATATGAAAAACATGCACAAAATGTAAGTGATTACTAGGACTAAATTTACACTTATCAATAGAATGCTTAAAGAGATTAAAATTGAATTTACTGGGGAAATGTTTTTTTTTTTTGCATTTAGAGAAATCACTATTTAAAGAAATCCTAAAAAATATAGAAGATATGTTGGCACTCAGGTTGCAAGGAAAATTTCTGTGTTTTCAGAAAAAGTTATTTTGCGAATGTGTTAGAAAGTAAAGGGAACGAATTTCTCCAAAGCCTTGAATAACAAAATTAGTTAATATCTAAACATTTTTACTTCATTTTACGCTTCTTTAAAAAAAATATTTAAATGTAAAATTACTGTACTAAATTTTAAATTGTTGTGTTTAAATTTTAAATCTTTGTATTACACTGCAATCCAGAAATTTTACTTTTTGTTTTATGATTATCCAAAATAATTAGAATGACAGTAAAATTAAATTGAATTAAACAAGCCTTCAATCACTTTATAGTAACCTTCAATAGTTATAATTGCTTAAAAGATTTTCTGTATATGAGTTTCCCCGCCCCCCCCCCTTCCTTCTTTAGTTTTATCAATTTAAACCTAATTAGGACAGTATGTTGATCTTGCCAGTATCGTGAATTCTTTTTAATTAAAATTTTAAATTAAATTCAATTGTATTGAAACTTTTTTAATTTACATTCCATTAAATTACATTTTATTTAAATTACATTCAATTGTATTAATACATTAAATTGTATTGAATTTTAAATTACTGCATTGAATTTTAAGTTGTTATGTTTAAATTTTAAATCTTTGTATTACACTGCAATATAATAATTTTAGTTTTTGTTTTATGATTATCCAAAATAATTGGAATGACAATAAAATTAAACTGAATTAACCAAGCCTTCAATCACTTTATAGTAACCTTCAATAGTTATAATTGATTAAAAGTTTTTCTGTATATGAAATATCCCCCCCCCCCTCATCCTTCTTTAGGTTTATCAATTCCAACCTAATTAGGACAGTATATTGATCTTGCCAGTATCTTGAATTATTTTGTTTATCATGTATGTAGCTCTTAAGAGGAAAACACAGAATTAAAAAAAAAAAATCACGCAAAAATTGTCATCATGATGACACCTGAAACACAGAACCAATTTGAACCTAATTAAGAAAGCGTATTGATCCTTTTTTCATTAATTATGTTTATTATTATTATTATTAAACCGCAGACCAGGCCTCTACCTGCCGGGCATTATGCCCAGCTTAACGAGTTTGTATACCTTGTCGCGGGACGAAATTCGCCTATTCTCCTCATAGCGGAGATCCAGCTGATTAGTTCCTTGGGTGTCGTGCGTTTCCAGCATATCTGCACAGATTTGCACTTGTGGAAACGCCAGAATGTGAGTGCGGATTGATGGGAACTTCCAAACACTACCTCATAGCCTGTCCACTCACACAAGCCCTCCATCTGGTAAGCATAACACCAAACAACGAGCAACACTGGCACAAACAGTCAGCTCAAAACAAACATGTACAAGCAAAAGTCAAAACAGTGATCAGAAGATTAATTGATAACATAGACTTAATTTCACACTAACGTGAAGCAAAACTGAACAAGCCCTTCCCACCATCCACACAATATTAATTCCTCAGCAGCAACAGTAATCTAGCGTAGCGCATAGCGAAATAATAAAAATCAATTAATAGAATCTTCTATTTTTGCACAAAAATGGCATTAAAAGAACTTTACTTTTACTGCACCAAAAAAATATAAATATATATATACTAAAAGCACAATGTGCACACACAAAAAAAATGAATAAACGGAGCCACGTGCGCTAGTAGCGCCTGGTGCATGTAAAATCCATCGTGGGTGCAATGTCCTCTAAGTTCCCTTTGAATTATATCTCTGAAGGTGCCTAGTCAGGTGAAGGTCTCGTCACCTGATCAAGGTTCTAAATTACGAGACCAATTCCTTTCTCTGTTCTTAATTTTTTTTTTTTAAATCTGCCATTTCAGCGAGGTTGGGCGGATGCCGTGAGGCGTCAAGCAGAGAAACTGTAGCAAATCACTAGAGAACACTACAGGCAAGATGTAATACATAGCGGAAACACAAATATTTAAACTGGATTATACTAACTGGTCTATATTAGCAACCATAGTCAGTGTGAATATGGCCAGAAAGCAAGCCCCTCTCCTTATTCGACAACATACCCAGAAACCCATAATTAATAATAAACTAGAACCGGCCAACACAGTAACTAAGTAACTCTCACGAAATAGCGTTGCATTAATTATGTTTAATTTGCTTACAAGGACACACAAAAGCAAAACTTATTAAGCAATTATTGTCATCATGATAACGTCCGAAATACTGAACCAGTTCAAACATAATTTAGACAGTGTATTTGATCATAAAGTATGTTCAGTGAGTTTGTTGAACAAGTATGTAGCTATTATAGTCCTTTTACAGAGACACACAAAAGCAAAACATGCAAAAATTGTTATCACGATAGCATCCGAAGTATTATATCAATCATAACAAAATTTGGACAGCGGTTTCATACTCCAAGGATCTTCATTGAGATCGTTCATCAAATATGTAGCTCTTATAGTTTGTTGACAGGGTCCACAGAAGTAAAACATGTTTAAATTGTCATCATGATATCGACCCAAATACTGGACAATTAGAATTAAATTGGGGCAGTGAATTAATTAACTTGGATGAACTCGTTAATTAATAATGGCACTCTTATAGTTCGTTTACAAGGACACTCATAAATCTTTGATGGCATTCCTTGAATAACTTCGTTCGAATCTTGTTTGAGCGTCGGAAATATATTACAGCCTATGGGCGAATTTAAACTATGATATTTAGAAAAATGTAAGATTTATTTTATATTTAAATTCATATACATCCAACTACATTTGAGAAAAAACAATTTTTAAATTTTCTGCAAATTACCTTTTTTGCCAAAATTGGGAATTTAGAAGGAGTGAGACCAATTTGTTTAACTTTTATTATATCTGCGTCTGTACTTAAAAAACAAAAAATAAAATAAAATAACAAAAGAAGAAAGAAAGAAATCAACGTATTCTTCTTACTGAGTCGGAATGATTCCTTTTCTTTTATTTAAATACAAAGACTTCCTCTGTATAACTGCTTAAATCACCAGTAAGTAAAAACATTTCCTCGAGCTCCGGTAGTAAACTGTGAAGCAATTCACATTTACTGATAGTTACGAAACTCATTTAATCATTTAAAAATAGATTTCAATATTCAATATATAGTTAGTAATTTCTCTTTTTATCAAATAATTTTCTGTTTTTTCTTTTTTAAACTAAATTCTAAATCTTTAGTTGTATAGTTTTCCTGTAGTTTCATATATTTCCTATTATCTAAAACTCTTTCGTAAACCCCCACGTAGTAGCTTACTAATCCCAATTAAGAATGAACTAATAACGTAACTGACTATTAACTTAATATTTTTTCTTCGTTTAGATTCTTCCAAAACTAGGTTACATTTAAAACCTTTGTATGTAAACTGCAATATAGGCTGCCAGGCTATATTTTTCATTTAATGATTATAAAAAAGTAAGTAACAATCAAAGAAATCTAAATTTTCTGGCTATTAAATCTCTTTAAAGTATGCTTCAATATTCACATGCGCCGAAAAGTTTTTCATTTTATGTGATATGTCTCACTATTTTTTTGTCTTATCTAAATGCAAATACACTCATTTTATAGCTATTTATTTCTCCAGTAACTAAAAAGTATGTCCTAAAACGCCAGATAATAATCCCTGAAGTAATTCGTATCGACAGATAATTTAGAAAGTCACTAAGTTGCAGCATTGCACATGTGATTCAGGATCTCTGTGTTCTATAATATTTTTAAAACTAAATTCTAAACTTTTTTATCACAGTTATATATTCACGATGCATACAGTTTTACTACTAGTAAGATTTTTTGCCTTACATAACAGCAGAAAAATATTATTAATTCTATGACTATTAACTTAAACTTTGACTTAACCCTGACTACTAACTCCTAGGAAATTCCAAGGAGTCAACGCTCCTTGTATATTTCTCCTATAATCCAACAATATTTCATCACACCATAGGTAGTAGCCATGATCTAACAAAAAGTCCATGAGCTGAAAACGTACACATACAACCTTCTCTCTTTTAATTAGAATCACTAAAAAGTTACTTAATGCTACAATTTTTAACAAAACAATCTAAAGATTTATACTTTGTTTCATGAATACATATAAGTAATCAGCGTAACACTCATGTAAAAAGTAAATTAGCTGAGTATTTAATCATGTTAAAACAAGCTTCAATATGTGGACAAGTTTAAAGATTTTTCTTTATATGCGATATATCTCTACTTTTTCTTCATCGAGATGCAAATAATTTCTTTGTATAGCAATTTATTTTTCCGATGAGTAAAAAGTATTTTCTCAAAGTATGTGTAGTAACCCATGTAGCAGTTCGTGCCGACAGATAGTTCAGAAATTCATCTCATCACTAAGTTTCAATATTACATATGTGGTTTGTGATCTCGCTGTTCTGCAATTTTTTATCAGGTTTTAAAACAAAATTCTAAACTTTTTTGATTAAAATAATATATTTATCCGATACTCGAATAATATTCCATCATACCATACGTAGTAGTCGAATTCTAACAGTCCATTTAACAAATAACATACACGTACCACCACCTCTCTTTAATTTAAAACAATTAATGTATCTATAAATATTTCCTATACTAAGTATATATATGTAATTAAAAAGTTCGCTAATGCTGAAATTTTTATATTGTAAAACAATCTAACTATTTATACATTTTTTCATGCATACATAAAGTTATCAGCGTAACACTAATAGAAAAAAATAAATTAGCTTAGCATTTAATCATTTTAAAGCAAGCTTCCAATATATACACGAGTTTAAGTTTTTTCTTTATATGTGATATATCTCTACTTTTTTTTATCTAAATGCAAAGACTTTCTTTGTATAGCTATTTATTTCCCCGATAAGTAAAAAGTATTTCCTCAAACTCCGGGTAGTAACCCGTGAAGCAATTCGTATCGACTGATATCCATCGATAAAATGCCAGGTGGGGGCATAATAGCCGAAAATGCAGATTTTAGCCGGGATTTACTTTGCAAGTGAGATTTTATTTGCATTTTTAAATAAGAAGACTAGGAGACTGGAATATCTAGTGACTCATTCTTTACACGAGTTGAAGAATCGATGATGCAAAAGAATTTTTATTGGAAGTAACTGGGCTAGGCGAGAATTGAAAAAAAAAAAAATCTTAGTAGCTTAAAGAAAATATTTTTTAAAGAAGAAATTGTTTTACAAGTTTTGTTTAATTTTCGGCAACAGACTTTACTATTGAATGTGACACTTTAAAATTTTTAACGGCATTATCAGTATTATTTACTTTTATTTTGAGATCGTGTATTTTTTTCTTCTTACTAGCAATATTTCGTAAAGCAATAATGCTTTTTATCTTTATAAAATAATTTTTAAAACTAAAAGTGATTACAGATTTTGTCCAGGTTCGTTAATTTATAGTTTTTTAATGTGACAAATTTAAATATTCAATAGTATTTAGATAATTATATATTTCTATCTAAACGATTCTTAGTTCTTAAGATTTTTTCTGTCATTTACTTATGGTTTTAGTAAATAAATTACTAATTGCTGTTTTCTGTCACTCAATGAATACAGCTAAACATTATTCCACTTTCCTATACTAAGTATATTTTATATACATATATTTAAAAAAAAGAAAGAAACAAAACCCATCATGGACTCTTTATTGTATGCAAGTTTTACTTCAGTTCGAATTATATATATATATATATATATATATACACTTATTGTAAAAATTAACCATTGAAACAGAAGCAACTGACCATATACAATGAAATTACTATACCATATAGCACTTATATATATATAATTATAATATCTTTGAATTTCAAAAAACATTAGTCAAGTTCTCGCAACATTCTAACCAAATCTCCAAAGAGATAATTAGTAATAGAGTGTAGACAGAATACCATGATTTTCATATGATACCATAATTTAGCCTATTTGGCTCATAAATCACTTTGATTAGCTTATATATATTTATATATATATATATTATATATAGTAAAATAAGGGGCGAGGTGGCCTTGAAGAATTGGAAAATATGCTAAAAGATTTGGCAGAAGCTAGCATTAATGTGGGATTAAAAATAAATTTCTAAAAGACTAAGGTGATGTTCAATTCATTTGCATCAAAAAAAGAAAATCATCTACAACACTGAGATTTTAAGAAGTGCAAAGTTATGTGTACCTTGGACAAGAAATATCATCGGAAAACAGTATCATGAATGAAATTAATAGAAGAATAAGGAATGGAGGGGGTGCTTTTGGGAAGAACAATATCATTCTGAAGAGTAACATGCCTCTTTGTTTGAAAAGAAAGGTGTTTAACCAATGTGTTTTGCCTGCACTTACTTATGGAGCAGAAACATGGACGCTAACATAACGGATGGTTCAAAGATTACAAAAAACACAAAGAAGTATGGAAAGATGTATGCTATGCATAACCAGAAGAGACAGAAAGAGAATAACTTGGATAAGAAGTCAGACGACAGTTGACACCATTGTGGGAATTAAATGGCTAAAATGGAAATGGGCTGGGCACATTACAAGAAGACAAGACAATAGATGGAGCACAAACATCCTACAGCGGTATTCCAGATATGTAAAACGACCAAGAAGACAACCTCAAGTAAGATGGAGTGACGAAATTAGAAAAGTGGACGGTGTTAATTTTATGACTAAAGTACTAGACAGGCAACAATGGAAAAATCTGGGTGGGTGGGGGGGACCTACATCTAGCAGTGGATTGAAAACGGTTGATGATGATATATATATATATATATAACTACAGGGTGATCGTAAACTATCTGGTAAAATTTAAAGGGTGTTAGAGGGGTTAAAAATAAGCATTGTTTGTCATTGATTGTCTAAATCTAGTCTAAGTCATAGTCTAAATCTCACATATAAAATCTCTTATTAATGTAGATCTTGGACTTAATATATCGAATCGGTCACTGGAAAATATTTCTTGCATTAAATAAATGTAGCACACTGCAACATTCAGAATTAGCAAAACATTGCAACATCTCTCGAGACTCTCTCCGTTCTTCAACGAAAAGGGCCACATTTCTGGGCATGGACACGACGACAACATGATTTCTAATTTCTTATTGTATCTATAAATGGTGCTTTTCTATTGTCAAATGACTGGTATAGCACTCAGTAGAATTCAGAAAGCAATATAAATATCAACAATTTATATAATTTTACAAAAAAAAAGTATTAAAAGTTTTAACACATTTTAAATTTATGTTATTTCCATACATATCTCTATAAAATAATATATGTATTTTCAGTGCAAGCAAGACAATAATATTATATTTTAAACTTGCAGAATGATTGTTAATGTCATCTGAAAATGTTTGGATTTTCTAAAAGGGACTTGTTTTCCATTACCGTCAAACATTAAAAGTTGTCACAATTAACTGTTTCTTGGTCCTGTGGTAACTTTAGGCTATTGTTTATGCTATTATAATAACCAGTGATAACAATTCACTAAATCATGCAAAACAACTTGATAATTTAAAAAAAAAATTGCTTAAATTTTCGAAAAAAAAAAAAAAGAAAAAAAAAGATATATGTTCTTATATATACTCCAGTTTGGTTATACTTCTCTTATTGTCAATTCTTTTAGCAGCGAGACGACGAAAGAAGATGAATTCATTTTTGTTTTGTATTTTAACTCATTGAAAGAAGGTTATAAACTTTGGCTCAGTTTTTATTTGCGGAGAAAACAGAAGCTCATCAGAGAAAACGACACGAAGATCAATTTATCAAAATTGCTATCGCATGTGTGCATACGTGAGTATGGTTGAATTTGCACCTGCACAGTTTTATGGGTGGTTATCGCTGATATTATATCTTTTCGTAATAAAGATAATTACAAAATCTCAGCATCATTTGAGATGCCGAGTCTATATAACATACACAAGTACCATGAAGTTGCTTGCAAGGCCGGTTTCTTAAATTTTATATTTTGGTAATTGCTTCTCACTAAGATATATTCATCAATTATAAGTTGTGTTTGAGATTACGTCCCGCTTTTTTTCAAAATGATATTCATTTTTATTCAGTTTAAAAGACTTACTACTCATTTCTTTCATCTACACATTTAATTTTTAATAATACACAGTAAAGTTTTTGGTATAAAGAAACAGCATTTGAACATTAAGATGTTTTTTTGAACTCCTATATGTAAATATTTAAGATTATTTTTTATGCAATGAATATGATTGTAACAATCAAGTGAAACAAATGATTAAAAAATATTGATCTAATTGAATCACATACGAAATATATTTTCATTTGCTATGAAAAAGTTCTAATAAACCGATTTAAAAAAAAAAAAAAATTGCGCCAACCTGTGTTTTAATGAAGAGTATATTTTATGTAGGTATTACAACCCCCGATGGGTGCAGTAGAAGAAAACGTTTTAAAATTAAGATTTATTTGATATTGTTGGGGTTAAATCTTGAAATTCGGCGGGGGAGTTAATTTAAGAATGTAAATGCTCGCTAAGTATAGATGAAATGAACCAAAAACCCATCTAAATTAATATTTAAGGCGGTATTCAAAAAAAAATATTTTTCCACGCTCAACAACTTAAAATTTTGAGACACATTCTCATACTCATTTTTAAAAGTAACAACAGGAAACTTGGCGGCGTGATTTATAAAGACATTTATAAGGGCCCCATGTTTTTATTTTTCGTTCAATTAATTAGAAATTGATTTACAGACAATTATTTTCACAGTACGATCATTTTTTTTTTTTTTTTTGTTTCCAGTGCTATCGCTTTGGGAAATTCGTTTCAAAATGTCAACTTTGACAGCATTTTTTGAAATATATTCTGCCTTTATCAAAAAATCGAGACAATACGGACATTATAAAGTTTCTGAATAAGAGAACCTGCCAATTGGATGCATTTTAGAGCAAAAATGAATTTACAAATGTGTCTCAAAATAAGCAGTTTGGATTTGAATACACACTTAATTCAAAGAACTGGGATTATAAACTTGAAATTTGACATGGCAATTACTTTGCATTTGTAAATGCTTGCTCGGAACAGTTTTTAAAAAATCAAAATTTAAAATCAGAGCAGAAAATATTCTAAAATCCTCATTATTTTAGAACTACAGAATAGATAAAAAAAATTCTTTGCGAATATAATAATGGTGACAGTATCTGCTTAAAAATAGGCTATATTTCATCTCTGTGTAACTGACTTCGATGGAATGCAAAAGCGACAATTGTTCTAAAATTACATTTACAAAAAAAAAATCTCTTGAGGTTAGTGGCATGGAATTTGACGTAGTGGTTACCTTTAAGATATAAATTCTCGCTAAGTGCGGTTCTGATAAATTAGAAATTTAAAAGAGTGAATTGAATGGAAAAAGTTCTAAATTACGATTCCTTTGAAATTGTTACATCAGCTAAAAACGTAGAATTAGACATTATAGTTACTTTTAAAATATCAATGTTCACTCAGAGCAATTTCTAAGATATTCGAAATTTAAAAGCGTGAAATGAGTGGAACACGTTCTGAACAAACGATTACTTTGAAACTACCGAACCGATTTCATAAATTCTCTCAACATAAGTAATTGATAATTTCTATTTAAAACGGAATTACATTTTACCTTTGTGTAACTGTCCTCAATGGGGTGCAAGAGCGAAAAACATTCTGAAATTCCGATTTCATTGAATATGTTGAGGCTATAAACGCGAAACTTAATATGGTGGTTATTTTTGAGACGTAACTGGTCGGTTAGAACTTTTGTTAAAATATTCGAGATTTAAAAAGATGAAATGATCGGAAAACGTTGTAATGTCATGATTACTCTGAATCTATCGGAGCTAGAAACGTTAAATTTTATATGAAGGTTACTTTTAGGATGCGATAATCCCAAATAATGTATTTTTTTAAATATTCGAATTTCAAATTGCAGGAAAACTTTCGACAGTTATATTTCTACTAAGACTTATTTAAACTGTCCAACTAGAAATTTTAATTTGGCATAGAGATAGCTTATAAGACGCAGATGCGCACGAAGAATGTTTCTTTTAATTTAAATTGTTAAAAACTGAAAAAAAAAATACAGATTTTAAAAATTCCTCCACAGTACGATAGCTGAAGAACGGAGTTCACCACATTTTATATTTTTTTGAAAGGGGAGGCTGCAGATGTATTGGAATAAACATTTTCGCATTAATTCCAGATTTAGTAAAATATTTTTATTTCTCACGTTTTAATAATGCGATACAGGAATGAAGTTTTCTCAAAATGGGACTTAATTAGTATAATATTTAAATTATTCGTAGCAGTATTATTTACCTCATCATGTTAGTTCAACAATCACGCACGGAAATACGCGGATTTTGATAGTATCGATAAACATCATAACACTGAAACATTCAATTGATCCATCTGGAGCAGTGGTACTCATTACGCGGCAATTGGACAGCAGGGATACCACTTACTTTTAAAAAGCAATTTTCACCATATTTAATCGCCGAATTTCTGTCATTAAATAAGTCGAATATTACATTTTGAAAATAGCGGTGTGAATACACTTTTCGCAATAAGTACCGAGTACCACTGACCTAGAGACATTTTTGTCAGATTAACGGTAAATCTCCTTCAACATAAAAATTATAGTCAAATATCAATGTCTGCTAGCTTAAATCGAGTTAAACTGTTTATAACAAAATTTCGATAAAAATATTTTTTTTAGGATGTACGATTAAAAAACAATCTAGAAAATTTTAGAATATGATAACAAATAAAATTATATAATATTTTTGTTCATAACATATGTACGTAAACCTTTTTAACTGTACCTAAAATTATGTTCGAGTACAAAAGCAATATTAAAATTAAAGTACATGAAATTTTTAAACATCTATACAAGGATAAAGTACCATACGATATCTCATAACCACAGTCAATATTTTGCAAAGAAATGATTATTCTGTATCTCTGGATAATCAATCTTCTGTTATAACATCTTCATCCGGTGGGTATCTGTCATTCCTTTCTTACTGAAACATAAATAATACGGACATAAGCATCATAATAACATCATCCAAAGGATCTAACTAGAGTCATACTTGTCAGATTAAATGTAAATCTCCTTTAATATAGGTTAAGTAATTTTAGTTCAAATAGCAAGATCTGATAACTGAAAGTTGAATAAAGAGAATGTCAAATTACAGAATGTCGATCTCTAGATTTTGTTTCTTTGGAAGGGAAAAATAAAAAAAAATGGTTCAAGGAAACTCTAGAATACGGTATAATCTAAAAAGACTGATGAAACCTATTATTTAGCTGAAAATTAAATTATATTGGAATATAGCAAGAATAATAAAGTTCAAAATACCTGGAAATTGTTACACATTTACATAAGAATAATGAAACTTATATATTACTAGCTGACCCACCGTTGTCCGGTCTCATGTAATAACCTCAAATCTCTTGAAAAACGAAACTCTGTCAGGGATCCCCGCTGCCTTCGCACCGTATATCGGGCGTGCTGCGTGGAAAATTTCTTAATTCCACCTTCCACCGCCATTGGCGCCTTACGTTGTAAACAAACCTCTTTCCGAACGAACCTCCACACTGTTAAAAATTTGCAGCAAACTGTCCAGTCACATGACCGTTTTTAGAGAAAATGGAATAACCGTAATTTAACTCTGTCCTGACCATATTATTGCCCATATTATTGTCAGAATAGTGTTAAATTACGTTTATGTAATTGTTTTCTATAAAAACGGTCAAATGACTGGACAGTTTGCTGTAATTTTTTAACAGTGCAGCATGGGTTCCCGCTGCCTACATATAGAAATAATTATGGACAAAGATCATTAAATTTTTTGGGTTTTAAAAAAACCCGAGAATACGAAAATAAAACCGGAAAGCTGTAGGATAAATTGTAGAAAAATTGGATTTTATTCGTAAATTGTGGTGATACAACTTATCTGTAAGCGACCAAAGGTTCTGGAATGGTATGGAAATATTATAACGGAGTTTTGTACCAATTCTTAGAAAAATCCGAGAATTATTACTGTGAAAATATATGAAACTGAAATTAAAAGCTCTCTCCAAGTGGTGAAAGAGTAATACTAAAATTAAAAGATGATTGGTGAAAAACCTTTTAAAAAATTCCCATGCAACGAAAAATGAATTACAGAAATCGTACCATTAGAGAAGAAGAAATCGCAAAAAAAGCCTCAAAAATGCATTATTCGGAAATAGAGGTTTAGAGTTACTAAGTGATGAACATAAATAAATATTCAGACTTTTCAATGACTCCAGAACACGAAAATAAAACCAGGAAGCTCTAACACCAACTGTAAGAAAATTGTTATTTTTTTTTTTGGAAATGCTGGTGTTACAAGTATCTGCAGACGACCTAAAATACAGGAATGTAATTGGATTATTGCATTCCAGCAATTATTTACAACATCCTATATATTATTAGGGAGCTATGTACCAATTCTTAGAAAAATATGATAATTTTTACTGTGAAAAAATAAAGACAGGAATGTCGTAAAACAAGATTATTATTCGAAAAAGGTAGTAGCTGAGGGCTAAGTAAATTTTTTGCGCTGCATATAGAAGCTACTGTAGCTAAGAAGTTGCTAGAAAATACACGATATTTAATTAAAAACCGTTTACCTCCCCCCTCCCCCCATCCCGCAAATGTAACAAATAATCTGTAAAATAAAGTTTTCTTTATTACTTACGATGCATTATCAGTCTTATATCGTATACTTTAAAATATTATAAAAAGAAACTGTTAGGGAAACCTTCGGTAGCATTATTAATTTTCTATCTTAATAAATTGTTATATCAGTCTTCATATTTTAATATACATTTTCATCTTTCGATAATGGAAAAGAATATTGTTTCGGCTTACCTGAGATTTTCCTTTAGCGCACAGAATATCCACAGTGTATCCAAATATTTATTCCTTTGAGTGATCGTCGTATCACTGTATTTGAATAGTAAGAAACATTATTATTAGAAAATAACATTGTGTGAAATAAGAAGTAGATCCATTTTCCTTTGAATATAATATTATAATTCTTGGCTAGATATGTACATTTTTATCGCGTTTTGGAGACTGCATATAGGTGCTCCAATTTTACATTATATTTGAGATATATTTACATCATATATATACAAGAGCGTCTTAACTGCTCGGATACATTTTGGAAACTGAGGGAGAATTGTTATTAAGTTCAGTGCACGCGCGCGGGATATCAGCTGTAGGTTGAAGTAGGGAGGTCTGCAGAATTTCACAGTTAATTGGTTTCGACAGTCTCTGGTTTTATTCACTATGTTTTGCATCTGCGGTTATCACTTAAAGTACTTATAGTTAATTGGGGTCTGGTTTTTAACATGTTCTTTCGATCGTTCACTGCACGTGGAGATTATTAACTGCATAAAAAAGGTTTCTCCGTCACTCCCCCGTAATCTCCTGTGTGGGGAATGGTTGAAGGTTCAGTTTCTTACGGTGTTTTTCGTACACAAGTTTGGGAGTGGGTTTGGTGAGAGTATTGGCTGTCATTTCTTCACTGGGGCAGTATTGTAAATCAATTTTTCCTTCTTCTTTCATCAGTTTGATGTTGTGGAAACGTATGTCGATGTGTTTGGATCGCTTAGTATCTTTATCATTTTCAGTCATTTTTATACAGGACATATTATCCTCAAATATCGTGATTGGTAGTTTTTCTGGAATGTTGAGATCGCTAAGCAAGTTTGTTATCCAACTTAGTTCTTGTGCTGCGTTGCTAGCTGAAACGTATTCAGCTTCGGCTGACGAAAGTGCAATACAATTTTGCCTTTTTGTGATCCAGTAAATCGGCGATTTTCCTAGCATGAATAGATTTCCTGACGTTGATTTACGTGTTTTCAAGTCACGAGCCCAGTCTGCATGGGCGTATGCTGTTAGGATGGGCTTGCTGTTTGCGCTAAGAGTTAAATTCAAATTTTCTGTAGTTTTAAGGTATGAAATGATTCTTTTCACTGCTGTCCAGTCCTTTTGGCGTGGTGTTTCGTTTCTACGACATAGTATGTTGACTGCGGCAGATATGTCAGGACGCGTGATTGTTGATATGTAAAGTAATGTGCCTGTGGCTTGTCGATATTTCGTGTTATCAGGTAAAAGATTATCATCGTCCTCAAGTCTGTTGAAAACAGCAATCATGGGTGTGTAATGAGGTTTCATGTCGTTTAAATTCAGTTTTTCACTAGTTCGTGTACTTTATTATTTTGATTTAGGTAATATGTATCGTTGATTTTATTAATGTTTATGCCTAGGTAATTATTCACTTCTCCTAAGTTTTTCAGTTCATATTCTTTCTTAAGTTGGTTGTTTCTTCGATATCACTGTCCTTTCCTGCTATCAGGATATCGTCTACATAGATGATGATGTATATCGGATTTTCTTGATTTGATTTAAAGTACAGACATGGATCATTTTTGCTCTGTTTGAAATTATTGTTTTTGAGTGTTTCCGATATTTTGGTGTACCAGGCCTTTGCGGCTTGCTTAAGACCGTAGATAGCCTTTTGAAGTTTACAAACTTTTCTCTCATCGCCGTGTTTAATATACCCGTCTGGTTGACTCTTATAAACAGTTTCAGTTAATTCAGCATGCAAGAATGCTGTGGTTATGTCAACATGTTTCACGTTCAAATTTTTATGCAATGCGGAGATGAGAAATGCACGTATTGTAGCGTGCGAAACTACTGGTGCGAAGGTTTGATCATAGTCAATCCCGAATCTTTGACTATATCCTTGTGCTACTAAACGCGCTTTATAGCTTTGAATATTTCCTAAATTGTCCTTTTTTAGTTTAAAAATCCATTTGGAATCGATAATTTTTGTTCCGGGTGGTGGATCTGTTAAAGTCCAACTGTTATTTTTTCTTAGGCATTGTATTTCATTTTGTGTTGCTTTTATCCAATTTTGTTTGTCATTAATATTTTTCATTTTTTCGATATCTTCCCAATTTTCGGGAATGTTTTCAGATGAACTATTTATGAGACAAACATATCTGTCAGGAGGAACGCCTCTATTTGTCCTATTAGACCTTCTTGGGTCAATTGGTTGCTGTTTGGGCATGGATGGTGTCTCCTCACTGTCAAGTTTTATTTCTAAGTGATTTTCATATCTATCCGGTAATTGTGTATTGTCATCGGATGTTTTTGTGGTGTTTTGTATCTCCTCAATGTTATCTGAGTGTACATTTCCATTTTCAAGAAATTTCACCGTTCTCACTATTATAATTTGTTTTCCTTGTGTGTGAATTCTATAACCAGTCGATCGTGTGTCATAGCCTACGAACGTTCCGGTTTGAGCCCTGTTATCAAGTTTTCCTCTATTTACTTTATCGACGTAAAATAGCGCTTTACAACCGAATGTTCTTAAGTGTTTTAAATTCGGTTTAACTCCTTTCCATAATTCGTAAGGTGTTCTGTTGTTATTTGCTTTGGTTGGGAGTCGGTTTTGTAAGTATGTTGCGGTGTTTATGGCTTCACCCCAAAAATGTTTGCTTAATTTTGCTTGTGATAGCATACTTCTAGTCATATCTAATAAACTTTTATTTTTTCTCTCCGCAACTCCATTCTGGCTCGGATTATGCGGGACAGTCAATTGATGTAAAATTCCGTTCTGTTTTAAGTATTCATCTATCTCGTGATTTACATATTCACGACCGTTATCCGATCTAATTTCCTTAGGTTTTTTACCGAACAGATTGTATATCATCGTTATATACTCTTTTATCTTTTCAGCAACTTCGCTCTTCTTAGATAATAAATATATCGTAGTATATCGGGAATAATCATCAACAAGTTGGAAATTGTACGTCACACGTTACAAACGAGGTGCGTTCGTACGCACGTTTTAGAATTAAATTCATGATATCCCGTGCCTAGAACGGGTTAAACAGCTAGTTAAGTATATATTTTATGACACTGTTCATACAAATATCTTAACTAGTTATATAAATATTCAGATATATATGTATCAGCTAGTTATATAAATATTCAGATCTTGATGATTTTTAATTCTGTGAAATGAATTATATCGTCTGCAGAATAATTTCTGTCATAAAATAAGTATCTCGGTCGCTTGACGATTAAACTTGGGAAGCTCCTATAACAAAAAAGCACCGATTTAAAAAAAAAAAATCAAATTTCTTAATAAATATTTTTATTAATATCTCCTAAAGTTTTGATTCGATTTTAATAAAATTTGAAATGTCTCGACAAAATTCTGCAAAGATAATATATTTTAAATTGCAAACCATTTGGTTGGGTAGTTTTTGCGTTGTTATATGCGGACAGACAGACAGACGGACGGACAGACAGACGGACAGACAGACGGACGGACAGACGGACGGACCAAACGACGACTATAGGTGCTACGTATTTATATAATTACGAACGCACCTAATAAGAGTCATAAAATAAATTTTTCCGCCTAAAGTCGGTGTATCTAAAGGACCACATACGTCACTGTGAATCAAATCCACAATATTAGTAGCTCGGTTTGTTGCTGATTTAGGATACGGCATGTTAGTTAATTTAGTTTCGAAACAAGTGTTATTAAGTTCGGAAACACCGAAAAACTAGATTATTCTTATTTATACATTTTACCAATTTTTTTTCAGACATTATTTACAAAGAAGCATGGTTAAAATTTCATTAAAAACGTCCTTCATTTAAAAAAATTAAAAACAGTCTCTAATAAAAACTTCCACCACCTAACAAAAGCGCTTTCACCCCCCGCCAGGGCATCATCAGTTGGGATCTCTAACCAACTTCCTCTCCATTATATACATGACTGGTGGCTGAAGAACTCCCCCTATCGGGGTATTAAAAAAAGTTAGAAATGACTGAAAGGGAACTGAAGAGATCCTACCTGAAGTATGACAGAGTGATAAGACATAACATCTTCTTGAAGAAATGTAAGAACTATAAAATAACACCAAATTTCATGAAAATCAAGAAGATCCTATGGACTGAATTTAAAAGTGAGGTACTAGTTTTCGAGCGAAAAATCATAAGAAAAGTAATAAAACGGAAATACGCCGAAATAAATAAAATAGGTATGCAAATCGAAGAACAAAAAGAAAGATTAGGGAGACTTGAACCAGGAATAAAAGACCAAGTCATTGCAAAAATAAATACCATCCGTGAATATAAAAAATATAAACATGAAAAGAAACATAACAAAAAACTAGAATTTTGGAAAGCCAAAAAAATGAACAAGGAAAAATTCGAATAGGAAAGGACTGAAATACCATATATAAATCTATCATCATACATACCGAGTAAAGAAGAAGATATCTTAAGAAAGGACCTAAGTACACTATGAGAAAGAAAATAAACCTAAAAGAAACCATTCCATAGATAGAAAGAGTTCTGAAATTAATACCAGAAGAAGAGGCAATCAGGATAAAAAATATTACACAAGATGAAATCAATAAACAATTAAAAACTCGTAAGAAAAGAGGGTGCGATAACCTGCATACATTAAAGAAATTGAAAGATAATCAAGAGTTAACCTTCTTGCAAACAGATAAAACTGGGAAATTAGCTATAATGAATAAAACTGATTACATAAATATGATGGAAAAGACAATTAAAGAAATGGATACAGAAATAATAAAGAAAGATCCATTGAATAAATTAATCAAAGCATCTAATGATCTAATAAAATCCGTAAACTGGCCACCTGAAGAAAAACCAATTAAACGTAATTTTACACCGAACATCCCTATGATTTTTGGTAAACTAAAAGATCACAAGACTCCATATAAACTAAGACCTATTGTAAATAAAACTATCAGCCCAACATATTACATTGAAAAATATATGAAAAAATTATCTCCCCCCCCCCCTCAGAAATTTCGATCAATTCAACAAAAAGCTTCATACAAAAATTAAAAGAATATAAGCCACAGCCTGATGACTACATGTTAAGCCTGGATGTCCAAAACCTCTATCCGTCTATTAACTTGAAAGAAATGACAGATCTAATCAATAATAAAATAAAAAAGGATTATACAGAATCTAACTTAAGTACTCTATTACAAAGCGCAACATACTTGATCCTAAACGAAAGTTAATTTAAGTTCAATTGCAAAATATATAAACAAATTAAAGGAGTACCAATGGGATCCCCAATTTCTAATATAGTCGTAGAATGGAAATTAAGAAATCTAGAAACAATAATCATAAATGAACACAAAACTGAAATCAGACTATGGCTTAGATATGTAGACGACGTATTTATTATCACAAATAAACGAATTAATCTAGATAACCTCCTTGACAAAGTAAATTCGTATGACAAGAATATCTAGTTTACAATAGAAAAAGAAATAAAGCATTCGATTAACTACTTAGATGTAAAAATAATTCATGATATAACTAAAATAAATACTACAGTATATAGAAAACCCACAGCAAGCTTAAATATAATCTCCTATAAAGTCGATACTCCAATGCCATACAGATTAGCAGCCATGAATACATATATAAATAGAGCTCTACATGTTCGTTCAACAGAAAAATCACTAAAGGAAGAGTTAAAAATCATTGAAAACATAGGTTAAAGGCAGGACATCCGAGGAAAACTATACTTAAACTAATTGAAAGAGTAAGAGAAAGAATTGACCATATACAACCAGCACAGAAGAATCTAAAATACACTCCCCCTATTCCATATATAAAAAGTGTATCTTTGAAAATAAAACGAGAATTAGAAAAATTAGGAAAAATAGTCCCACTAACCCCCAATCCATCCCTCTTCAAATCAATAAGAAATGAAATAGAAAAATATGAAGAAATACAAACAGCAGGAATATACAAAGTAAATTGTCTAAACAGCAGAAATGAAAAAGTTACTTACATAGGAATGACGAAGAGGAAAATAGAAGAAAGAAAGAAAGAGCCGAGATATAAAACTAAATAAACATTCAACAGCTCTTGCAAGATTAAACGTTAAAACCCCAATAAAACTTGATACCCTACAAATAAAGAAAATAGCTAACTACGAAAACTTACATAACGCGTTATTACGAGAATCAATAGAAATAAATGCATCCAAAGTTGCGTGCAATGACATGGTACACTCATTACTCGATTGCCGCTGGAGAAAAATGTTGGAGGAGAGGGAGAGAGAGAAAAAAAAATATTGAAATCCGATAGGGGGAGCTCTTCAGCCACCAGTCATGTATATAATGGAGATGAAGTTGGTTAGAGATCACAACTGATGATGCCCTGGCGGGGGGTGAAAGCGCTTTTGTTAGGTGGTGGAAATTTTTATTAGAGACTGTTTTTAATTTTTTTTAAATGAAGGACGTTTTTAATGAAATTTTAACCATGCTTCTTTGTAAATAATGTCTGAAAAAAATGGGTAAAATGTATAAATAAGTATATGTACAGACATTAACACGTGAACACCTATTTTTAACTAGCTTATTATTCGAGAAAGGTGGTAGCTGAGGGATAAGTAATTTTTTTGCACTGCATATAGTAGCCAGATTTGCTGAGAAGTTGTTAGAAAAGATGCGATATTTATTAAAAACTGTTTAACTCCCCCTCCCCATCCTCGCAAATATAACAAATAATCTGTAAAGTTAAGTTTTCTTTATTAATTACGATGCATTGTCAGTCTTATATCGTATAATTTAAAAAATTATAAAATGAAACCCCGAAAAACAAGATTATTATTCGAGAGAGGTGGTAGCTGAGGGTTAAATAAATTTTTTGTGCTGCGTATAGTAGCCAGATTACCTAAGAAGTTGTTAGAAAATAAAAAACCTAGTAAATCAGGCCCAAAAAGGAATAAAAGGGGGAAAGTTATTAACATAAACGCGATATTTAATTTAATTAAAAAAATGTTTAATCCTCCCTCCCCCCGTACCACAAAATATAACAAATAATCTGTAAAATTAAGTTTTTATCGTATAATTTTCTACCATTATTTTCGGAAAGTAAATGGAGGAATGGGATGAAATGTCCGAAGCAGGAGTAAATTCAATACGATCCCCTCTTCTGTTAGGTGAATTTTATTCGTCGTTGGGTCAGTTTTTTGCAAAAATTACTAAACGTTACCGTCCCATTTTCACAAATTTTGCATTTTTAAAATCAGAAAAATAAAATACGTATATCCTGTTAGTTTTGAATCGATATCTCATATAATTTTATTAATATTCAAGAATAGTAAAACTGACAAAATATCACCGTCTGCGATTACCAAACCATTTATTTATTTTGTGGTTTTGATATTTCTTCAGCATCATTTTCAGATAAAAAGATAGAATTTTCGCGATGTCTAGTGAGTTTTTAATTAATATCTCGACTAATTATCAAATATTAAAAACATGAGAATCAAGTGCATCATGTCATGAATTAGACTCTCCTCAACGAAATGTTCAGACTTGTAGGTGCGCTAGATTTCGCTAGCCATCGTACATACACAGAGCGAAACTGTCATTTATTAGTATACACAACTGTTGGAAAATCCGATATTTTGGATAAAACAATTCACATCAAATAAATTCTCCTTCTGTATCTCCGGACGATCAACCTTCTCTCACAACATTACCACCCTGTGGTCATATGTTATTCCCTTTCTTACTTTTGCAACAACATAAATAACGTGGGTATAAGCAAATTCCTAACAACATAATCTAAACTTAACTTTCCTTGAAGGCATCATACTAACATACATTTATCGTACTTTAAAAACTTTTAGTTTAAATAGCAAGATGTGATAATTAAAATTGCATAAAATTGTTGATGACGGAATATCAATAAATAGATTTAATTGCTTTAAAATGTTAAAAGTTAAATCTATGAAATTCTGGAATGTAATTAATGGTCTGTAAATTGTACAAAAAAAATTATTTTATAGTTAAAGTGTACTTAAATTATTCAGCTGAACATCAAATTTTGTTGGAGTATTCCCAATAATAAAGTTTATATTATCAGGAAATTGTTAAACATTTTAAAAGAACAATCCATCTTAAACACCACCGCTAATGCAAATACAATATTTGGAATACAAATTAATGATTGTTCTATATCTCCTCCGGATGATCAATCGTCTCTCAATGTATCACCAATCCACGGGCACCTTCTATTCCCTCTCTTAGAACATCATAACGTATATAATCATCCTAATACGGATATAAACAACCTAAAAACATCATCCGAACTATCTGTCTAGAGACATTCTTCTCAGATTAAAAGTAAATTTTCTGTAGCTTGTTTTAAATTTTCATGCAAATAGCAAGATCTGATAACTGAAATTTGCGTCTACCTGTTGATTATTGAGTGTAGATAAATAGATTTTTATTGTCTTCAAATGTTAAGATATAAGTCTAGAACATTCTAGAATAAATTCTAGAATTCTAGAAAATCTAGAAAATTCTAGATAATCTAAGAAATTGATGAGAAATTTCCTTCATCATAACTAAAACAAATTAAACCCATTATTTTGCTGAATATATTATATTAATATGCAGCCACAAAATTGAAGCTCAAAATATCGGAAAAAGGTTTAATATTTATTTAACTCTAATCCACCTTAAATGTCGTAACTCATACCAAATCCAATATTTTGGAAAATAAATGATACTTCTACATCTCTGGATGATCACCCCTCTCTCATAGCATCAGTATTCCGTGAGCATCTATTATTTCTTCTTTTCTAACAAAATAAATAATATGGATATAAGCATTCTAACATCATCATCCAAGTAATCCATCTACAGACGGTCTTGTTAGAGTCAACGTAAATCTCCTTTAACACACTTTAATTATTATTACTAAACAATATTGTTTAATAACTATCTGTTTAATAATAATAATTTTAGTTCAAACAGCAAGTTGTGATAATTTAACGTAGCGTAAATGTGTTGAGGACAGAATGTTGAGAACTAGATTTTTAATGTCTTAAAGTATTAAAAAATTAGTCTAGAAAGTTCTAGACTATGACAAATTAAAAAAAAAAAAACTTATGAGAAATTTTATTTTATTATTAAAACCGCTTAAGCTTATTATTCATCATATATTTGTGTACAACTTAAAATTAAAACATAATCTAAAAAACTGATGAGAAATTTCCTTTTCTTAATTAAAACAAGTTAAACCCATTATTACGTTGGACATCAGATTATATTGGAATATAGTCTCAAAATTAAAGCAATATATCGGGAAATTGTTTAACAATTACACAATTATAATCCACCTTAAATGTCATAACTCATGCCACAACCAATACTTTGTAAATAAAGAATCGTCCACATCTCCGAATGATCAACGCTCCATCAGAGCATCACCAACCAGGGAACATCTGTTGTTCTAAGTCTTACAACAACGTAAATAATATAGATATACGCATTCTAACACCATCACCCAAACGATCCATCTAGAGACGGTCTTGTTAGATTCAACGTAAATCTCTTTTAAGACACATTAAATAATTTTAGTACAAAAAACAAGATTTGGCAACTTAGCGTAACGTAAAAATGTTTATGACAGAATGTTGAGAACTAGATTTTTATTGTCTTAAAGTACTAAAAAAAGTCTAGAAAATTCTAGAATATGATAATGTAAAAAAACTTACGAATTTTTTTATTTTTATACTTAAAACCGCTTAAAGTTATTATTCATCATATATTTGAGTAGAATTAAAAAATGAAACTTGAAATACAAAAATGTCTAACATTTATTCAACGGTAATCCACCTTAAATAATATAACTCATGCCAAATCCAATATGTTGGAAAATAAATAATACTTCTATATCTCTGGATGATCACTCTCTCATAGCATAATTATTCCGTGAAATATGTTATTTCCTCTCTTAGAACAACATAAATAATATAGATATAAGCAACCTAGCACCATCATCCAAGCGATCCATCTAGAGACGGTCTTGTTAGATTTAACGTAAATCTCCTTTTACACATTTAAAAAAAAAAAAAAAAAAAGTTCAAACAGCAAGATGTAATAACTTAGCGTTGCGTAAAAGTGTGGATAACAGAATGTCGAGGACTAGATTTTTATTATCTTAAAGTATTAAAAAATAAGTGCCGAAAATTCCGGAGTATGATAAAAAAAAAAAAAAATAAATAAATAAATAAGGAGAAATTTTATTTTACAATTGAAATCGCTTACAGTTATTATTCATCATATATTTAGGTACAACTAAAAATTGAAGCTTGAAATATGAAGAAAATATCTAACATTTATTCAATGCTAATCCAAATTAAATATCGTAATTCTTGCCAAAATCAGTACTTTGTAAATAATGAGTTGTCTCCGAATGATTAACGCTCTCTCACAGCATCACCAACCAGTCAGCATCTGTTATTTCCTCTCTTAAAACAACATAAATAATATTGAAATAAACATCCTAACACCATCATCCAAATGATCCATCTAGATACATTCTTGTTAGAATAAATATATAAACACTTTACACGCTTTAAATAATTGTAGTTCAAATAGCAAAATCTGCTATTGAAAAATCATTAAAAACTTTTTGGCATAATGCCAATATCTAAAAATATTTTTATAGTCTGAAAATAACAATCTAAAATTTTAAAGTCTTAAATTATCAAAAAAATTCTTTAGAATATTCTAGCATATATTAAACTAAAAAACTGATTAGAAACTTCCTTTTTATAGCAAAACAAATCAAAGCTCTTATTTAGCTAAACATAAAATCATATTGGAATACAGGCCTAAACTTAAAGATCAAATTATGAGGAAAATAACTTTGATATAACTCTAATTCCACCTCAAATATCATAACTCATACAAAATCCAATATTTTGCGAATAAACGATTATCTTGCATCTCCTTACGATCAACCCTCTCTCATAGCATCACCACCCCGTGGGCATCTGTTATTCCCTCTCTTACAACAACATAAATAATACGGATATAAGCATCCTAACAACATCATCCAAATGATCCATCTAGAGACATTCTTGTCAGATTAAACGTAAATCTCCGTTCTACTTCCGCCCAATAATTTATAACCGACCCCCTGGAGCTAACCCCCGTCGGAACCTAAGAACACCTGCTCCAAGCCCTCATTTAACGATGGGGGCGTGATTGAGAGCAACCTCCGCAAACTTGTCGCAAATTTCCCCGGAGGATGGGGAGAAAAGGAAAACGTTTTTCACATCCCGCCGGGAAACTCCCTTGGAAGTTTTTCAGGACCAGCACCATGCATAATCAGGAATTCAAACCCTCAACTCTTCTCTTTGTAAAAAGCTAAAAGGAAAAATTGTGCTATTGAGGAAAAGCTGGCTTGCCCTGCTTGAATATTCATAGGGCGGTCGCTACCTCAATTTTCGCCTCTTCTTCATTTTAGCTGTAATAAATTTTTACGGGAATAACTCGGGCGTGAGTAATTAATGTTATTATTAAGTTATGAACCCAGCGGGATGTTATTTTCCAGAAGTTCGTCATGTATTGTTAGTTTTTTTTCCGACCTCCTCGTGAATGTGCTTGAGGAATATAATAGAAAGGAGATATATATATATATTTTTTATCTCACTTTTTTATTTAACTGTTCCTAGAGAAATAATGATTCAGTAGGTTTTCAGGTGTTTGTAAAAATATAGCTCTGAGAGATAAACGTGAATAGCACCTTTTTAAAGTTAAAAGCCAAATTGATTCAAAATAAAATAATTTTTTTACTGCCCTATTTACCCTCCGAGAAGTGGAATAAATTTAGTTAGAATTTGAAAAATCATAAAAAAATTTAATTAAATTTGTATTTAATTACTTTTGCCTAAGGACTAAATAAGAGCATTAGATTAAAAGAGCGGTAGCACGTAGTATAACGGGTATTTAATTACGGAATTGAAACGAGTTGAGAGAAGTTGAAAAATATGTTGAAAAATGCGATTTTAAAGCGGATTTTTTAAATAGCTTTTTAATGGCAGCTTTATAATGTTTTTACTCTAAAATATTATTTTTTAAATGTACATCTATGTTTTAAAATACTGGCTATTCTTGCTGCCTCAATTTTCAACCATATTTTTCATTTTGGCCGAAACAAATTTTTACGAGAATAACTCGACTGAGTAAGTAATATTATCATTAAGTTATGAAGCCAGCGGAATATTATTTTTCAGTATTTCATAATGCATTGTTGTCTTTTTTTCATCTTCCTCATGAATGTGTTTATGTTTAATATAATAGAAAGGAGGTACATTTTTTTTTTTTTTTTTTTTTTTTCTTTACCTCACTTAAAAGAAAAAAGAAATCTTACGAAAGAAATTAGGATTCAATAGATATTTGAAATCGAGTAAATCAGGGTTTTTGGCAAAATAAATACCCCTGCGTTTGTTTCTTTAAAAAGTTCGAATACAACCAGTTTAAAGTTATTTTTCAACTTCCTCATGAATGAGGTTATGTTTAATATAATAGAAAGAAGATACATTTATTTTTTTACATCACTTAAAAAAAAATAAAAAATCCTACGAAAGAAATTAAGATTTAATAGATTTTTGCAATCGAGTAAATCAGGTTTTTGGCGAAATAAATACCTCTGCGTTTGTTTCTTTAAAAAGCTCGAATGCAACCAGTTTAAAGTTAGAAACCAATCTTCTTCAAATTAAAATTATATTATCGCTCAATGTACCAATCAAACTCTGGAAGTACGGATAACATTTCATGGAATTTTTTGTGAATTTAATAACTATAACACCATTACAATACCTTTGTTAAAATACCATCAAGTTCAGGTTTTTGCAGCGTGTGCTCTCATTGAAAAGTTTTTTTTTTTTTTTTTTTTTTTTTTTTTTTGATCGACACTGGAAATCGATACTGTATACTTGCTTATAAATTGCGAACTGCTACAAGTAAAAGTGCAGTTACTTCACATATTTTGCCTACTATTTATGTATTCATATAATTTAATGGCTTAGTAAATGCAAGTGGAGTTTCAGAGAGCTGTCGAAAACATTCTATATATACTGCACACTAGAATCCTACATTGTAATCGGTTCGGTTTACCCGAAGTTACCAAACCCGACCTGACCCACTGTTCGGGTCGACTCAGTTTGGTACTTTTCTTTTATTTATTTCTTTTAATTTAATTTAATTTTTTTTTTTTTCGTGCGGAACGGTTTGATTTTAACTGTTTCGGCTTCGTTGGTTTTTGGTTGCGTTTGATTCTTTTGAATCGGGTTGGGGTTGATCCGACTTTTCAAAAGAAAGTCCTGAATATTTATTTATTGAAAACACTATATGTTTGTAGAAGAAAGAAAGAAAAGAAAATGAAAAGAAAAGTACCGAACTGAGTCGACCCGAACCGAAGTTACCAAACCCGACCTGTACCACGGTTCCCGAAACTTAGTTCACTCAGTTTGGTGCTTTTCTTTTCTTTTTCTTTCTTTCTTTCTTTTTTTCTTTTTTTTTGTGCGGGACGGTTTGATTTTAAATGTTTCGGCCTCGTCGGTTTTCGGTTGCGTCTAATTCTTTTGGGTCGGGTTGGGGTTGATAAAGAAATATATATGAAATATAAAAAAAAATATATATATATATATAAGAGATATAATTGTAAACTACTTTTCCATAAATGTATTATAATATGGGTTATTTTTATTTCAATTCGGCTTTTGTTCTTATTTGAAAACTTCGGGTTCGATTCCTTTTCTGATTGAAGTGTGTCGGTATCCAGTGGGTTTCGGGTCGACGAATTTATTTTTATTTTTATTTTATTTATTTTTTCTGATTGTAGAGTTCGGGTTGACTCTATTTCAAATCCCATTGTTCAGGGCTAAAATTTTCGAAAAATAAGGTGTATTACACACCAGTAAATAGGGTATTGAGGAATTGTTGTTTCTAGCACCCTAATCTGAATTTCTTATGACTGTTAAAAACTACGCCACATAGAAATTAGGATTATTATTATTCTTTTTTTTTGCAAACAGATTAATTGAGCCATCATTAGAATAGTATATGAATTAAGTGGTTATATTTAGCATCAAAGTTCGCTTTACAACCAAATCAAATGCTTATAAAATGCAATATTGCGATGTTATTTTTTCGTATTACAAATGTATATTATTAAATTGGGCAGCAGAATTATTACTAAGTACATAATTAACTTACAATAGGCTAATATAATGCATAAATTTCCTACATTTAAAAAGATGAATTTTAGTCCTTAATTAAAATTTCTTATGGTACCCCTGCATGTTAAATATTTTATTAATTTAAAAAAAATGAAAAGATTAAAATACTTTGTCAGCTAGATTCTGCGAATCTTTTTAACGTTCTCCAATGGCCCATGTTTTAAAATGACAATTGAGACCCCCCCCCCCATACCACCCCACCTAGTGGGGTGGGATGTTTTCACTTCTCAAGCAACTTAGTAGCTATTCTAATTTTTGATGCCCCTAAAAATGTTGTACATGGTTTATCACCACCCTGGGGTCCTTACGCTAATCCACAGCTTTGCCCCCAAGAAAGAATCTTTAAAATTACCAATTGATATTGTTTTTCAAATAGTAAAGCAATCTTATAAATAAATCATTAAAAATATTTTTAGTTTCTTACATCTGAATTAAAATTTCGGATACTTTCATGTAAAAATTATTTTTTAATCGCAGTTGAAGGTAACATGAATTTATTTAAAAATAAGTAAATAAACTAACGGTGGCAATTTTACTTAAAAACAGATTTTCCTGGCGCATTTCAAATTTGCAATTTTCTACTTACAAGAATTTATGCTGAAACTTTTTTTTTTTTTTTTTTTTTTTTTTTTTAATATTGCGGTAAGCTATAAATATTTAATAATTCCCTAGAAAGCGTGGTAAAGATATCACATGAAAACAAGGTATTTTCAAAGAAAAAGTGGAATATAATATGTAATATGAACGTGAGGCATTAATTTGTCTAAAAAAAGAGCTAAAATATTTCCTGATTCGAATTCTAATTTTCTTTTCCACGAAAACAAATGAAAGCATAATTTAACTCTAAAAACAGAAAGTGAAATTTTTTTTTCCGTTTGTTTTTTGCGTAATTTCGTGTTAATTTATCAAGATGAAACGTGACATGATTTAATTTTCTTTCCAATTGTAGAAAGGATTCATTTGTAAGACAGTGACGCCATCTGTTGAGGAGTTTAAATTCAACTCCAAATATTATCATTGTGAGAGCAGGGTTATTGAGGAGTTTTCACGGAGATTGGCAGAAAGGGGTACATGTCGCAAGTGTGAAATTCAAGCCCAACAGTACAAAAACCTTATTTAAAAGGCCCAGCCTGTTATAAAAGTTAAAAGTCATGTACCTGATCGTTCCCGGCACGTGAAAAATCAATGTATCAGGCCTAACACAGCCGGATTAAATTTCTACAAAAAAGGTGTTGTGTCTTACCAACAGTATCGTACAATTTAAATTATCTTAAAAGAAATTTTCGCACAAATTTATGTAAAAAAAATTAAATTACCGCCTTTTTGACATGGTATGTTCGCAATTCATGAAATAATGAATAAAAATATTGATTATCACTTAAACAATAGCATAACTAAAAATGTAGTGTAGTATAGAATGTATATTGAAAGAAAATCGTAATTTTAAAGGTCTTTCAAGGAAAAATTTATTTTTTAACAACATTTTTCTGTAAGCCAAATTAAATTTCTCTACATTTCACTAAAGAAATTTGCAATATTACTATTATTTTTACAGAAATAAATAAATAACTAAATAAATAATAGACCGAGACGGGTTCGGCTAATTTCCTTTCATTTGAGAAAAGCCAGAAAGAAATAAGTCAGCCCCGCTTAAGCCGGAAAACATAATGTCCGTGCCCTGTTTGGATAAGTCACAAAAAAAAAAGAAAAAAAAAGTACCTGATACGGTCCAGAAGAAAGAAGTACAAGCCTGACACGGCCCGAATCTAATGAAAAAAGTCTTAGCCCGAGCTCGACCTGTTCCCAACTCTAGACGAGGATACTACGTTAACCAGTGATTGATTTCCAACTAGGCACAGTAGATGTAGGTCTACTGCCTTCCAGTATTTAGGGCCTAACAGATTTTGAATGGCATGTTAAATTTTATCCCATAAGGTATAAGTTGGGAATCAATTTAACATTTTAATAGATTATCATAAAAGTATATCATATTTTTCCTTTTATTTGAATGCTGACTTTTTCTCATTTAATAATTGTTTATGTTTATTTATATAATAATTTGTGTATATATACAGAGGGTGTTCGCACATTTTTTAGACGATTTCAGCGTTGTTTTTTTTAACGTTTAAAATATGAATATTGCTTTCTGAAATAATCTATATGATGATTCTAATTCTGCATAATGCTTTCGATGGTAGAAGGTTTTTTGTAAAATTTACAGGGTTATTGCTTCCCATGCCTCTTTAAAAACTTTCCAGATTCGATCAATCGTGGTGGTTTTGCGCTTTGAAAGAGCTCTTTTCAGCAGACCAAATGCACAATAAACCATAAGAGAAACGTCGGGTGACTTCTTAGGAATATGTTGAAAGGTATAAATGCAATACCTGTGTGAGTTTTTAATGTTTTCAACGAATACAGCGGTAGTTTTTGAAGTATGGGCGATAGCTTTGCTTTGATGCCGTTTCAATCTTTAAAAGTCGTTGAAATAAAGAAAATAGCATTTTTTCTGTAAATATCGGTTGTAACACATTCTCTTAATAATATAATGAATTGATTGTAACATTTTTGTCCAGTATTCTTATTTTTATTTTCCCATTGTAAGATAAATTTGCGACAGTCATAAATCCTTACCTGAAACTTCGTTTTCAGCCTTGAAATGGGCTCTTTTTTTAATATATATATATATATATATATATATATATATATATATTTTTTTTTTTTCATTTAGAGTCTTTTTACTAAGAATAAGTACTGATTTTCGGGATAGCTCTTTCCCATTAATACTGATGTTTATTTTGCACTTAGAAATTTTTATACTATGCTCATTACAGTCATTGTAAATTTCCGAATAAGAATATTTCTTTTCGGAAAACAAAAAAAAAGTATCCTCTGATTCACGGCTTGTTTGAATGCGCCATCTTGAGAGAAGAATAAATTTGAAAGCATCAGACAATAAATATGAATTACAAATAATAAGTTGTTGAAAGAAAGTTTTCCTGTAAAATAATTCCATTTTTTAAAATCATTTATCAAATTTGTCTAAAAAATGTGCTAGCAGCCTCTGTATTTATACATATTGTTTTGGTTATATATTTATACATATTTTTTGAAGGCGTTTACATTAATCATTAAACGTATTGCGTAGGACGTATTGTGTATAGGGACTGGGTCTTCAACACTTTTTTAAGGACCCTAAGTTTTCTAATCTTTCTCTAACGTTAACAGTTTAACAGGGATATAAAGATGCAAAATTAACTCTTAAAATAGGTTTCGTTACTATACAAAAAGTATTTGAAAGTACGAAATTTACAAATGAGGTTTTTTAAAAAAAATTCTTTAGTAAATTTCTTTCCACAGAATTTTTTAGTAACCGGTATTATAAACCGGAATCGTCGCTAGCTTTTTTCTAATAATTCTTACAGATTTTCTTGTAACTGAGTAAGAATACAAAAAAATTTTTAGTAATTCCAAGGATCAATAAGTAAAACTAAAAGTTTTTTAGTAGATCGACACATTTTTTTTATAGGGTATAGTGTACAAAAATGTCATAATTTTGTAACTATCATAACAAATCATGTGTCAAGGTGTCTATTATAATCTTATAAGTTTTTTAAAAAAAAATTATATTCTGCAAAAGCGCATGTTACAGTTTTCTATACAGTTTTTAAAATATTCACTAAGTATTTTTATTTTTATTTTTTTAAGGCACGTAATATATTTTTGTCATCAAAATAATTAAAACGTCTTAAATTGAGTTATTACACTTAAAATAACATTGAAAGAAAAAAAAATACTAATTAAAAGGAAATATTAAATGACAGTTTAACTCCCTCGTCGCACAATTACTTCAAATCGTATACTTTCTACGCGAAACGTACAAATGCATAATTGAAGATAAAATGGAGACAAAAAACTTTTTCTAAACAATGGTGAAAAAAATTCCCGATTTTAAAACTCCCAAAAGCTTTTTGTTGATGCAATTATTTCTACCTTAAATTTCAATTTTTGTTTTGGCAATGCTATATATTCATATTTAAGAAAAATTCAATTACTCTGTTTCCCAGAAGAATTTTCAAAATGACAAATTTTACGTGCATTATAAACAAACAAACAAACAAACAAAAAAAACTTTTAACTTTGCGAAAGTATATTTTATTAAATGTTCTTTTAAATTGTCTTTTGTTTATTTAAAAATTATATATAATTAAAAAATAAATAAAAGACTATCATATTTATGATAACTTGAAACATAAATCGAAATATTTTGAAAATATGATCGAGATTTTTTGTTTGTCTTTTCTTTTAAATTACATATTTCCAAAGGGTCTGCTATTTTCTTTGTTTATTTAATATCTACATTTAATTTTAAAACTGAATGTATACATTTTAGTAAAAATTATTTCTGAATATATATATGTCTGGAAAACCACTGGCATTTTATGGCAACAAAAATTATAACTATTAAATAATGTATGCAGTGTTTAGATATTACTTTTAATATGTTTCAATATTGAAGATCGAGTATTAATTACAAGATTTTGATACAATTAAAATAAAATATAGCCGTTTTCTCAATGAAAATACAAGATTTCAATGAGCTTATTATCAACAGTTACCTTTTTTTTTTTTTTTTTTTTTTTTTCCAAACGAATTTTGTATTTTGCAGATTTTGCTTATAACAGCTGGTGAAATAATAATGACGCCATTTTGACTGATTCATACAAAAAATATTTCAAACCTTAGAATTGAAATACATACCTACACACACACACACACACACATATATATATAGATATATATATATTACGATAAATTGCAGGTAATAAGGACTGTCATTAGTGAATACCGGTTTTCTTATTATGGGGGAGCCACCATGAAATTTTCGCAGTCGTCACATCATTAAGTCTGGCCATTGATTCTTCAAACCAGGTACTGAAGGAACTCCACGGAATAATTGACACCCATAGCCGAGTAGCAGTCAACAACAAGACTCGTTGTAGGCGATCAAATGTATTTATTCGTAGCAATGTCATCCGTTTACATAATGCAGAGTAATAATTTGTCAGCACTGGAGTACGATGTTCACATTCAATAGATAACAGACACTGAAGACACTACCATACCTTAGCTACACTCTATATACAAGATGGAACACAATGTTCTTAGATGACCCACTATGTACAAGGTGAAAAAACAATGTTGAATTGGAGAATGGGGGTCACTGGAGCCGCATATTATTTTAAGAACCAAAATAGAGCAAAATTCTGGCGATCCGCGCCCGGGCGGTATGTTTTACACTAAAAAAATCGGTGTAAGAACACTAACGCGCGAAAATTACCAACCAATAGAGTAAAAAAAGGGGTGTGGCCAATAAGAGAGCGCCGAAAAACTTAAACATCAATGGCTAAGAAATTAGGTTAAGGGCGGCCGAACCTAACGTACAAGTAAGAACTCATTACAAGAATCGGATGAATTTGGGAGGAAAAAATAAGCGCGCGAACGCTGGGGATGATGGGACAAATCGAACGATATCTGAAAATAATAAAATAAAAAGAATGTAAAGAAAAAATATTCTGAAAGAATGAATTTCACTGTCTCAATAAAAGGAATTTAATCAAAGGCTTTTTTGGAAGTTTTTGTAATTTATAATTATTTTTAGAATAGGGATTTAAAGGATATTTTGACTAAGATATAGAATTAAATCAAACAGGGGATTTAAGATATAAATAAAAGACAGAGAAATATTAAAAATAATAAAATAGATAACATTTAGTAATTTAATAAAATGGTGATAATTTGGAATAAGAACTAAGAAAATGGCGAAAAGAAGGGACATTTTTTTTCATTATTACATATATATATAGATTAATCGATGTCATTCTCACCCACTCAAGCAGTCGCAAGAAAAAAGTTTTTTCAAAATCATTCGAAGCCATTTTTTTTTTTTTTTTCAAATTAACAATGATTTTTATTTTTATTTTAATAAGAAAATGACATCAATAAATACATAATGGTTTTCACTATTTCCTGTTTTCTTTTTTTTTTTTCAAACGAATTTCATACTTTGCAGATTTTGCTTAGAATATCTGGTGAAATAATAATGACATCATTTTGACTCAATTATACAAAATATATTTCAATCCTTAGAATTAAAATGCATATATATTTTTTTGGTACTTTTCGGTTAGCCGGGCGCCAGTGAAATTTATATATCTATGTATACATATATATACATATATCTATACATACACACATTTATATATGCATGTATGTATATATACATATATATATACACATACATATGTGTGTATGTATACATAGATATGTATATATAGATATATACATTTCACTGGCGCCCGGCTAACCGAAAAGTACCATTTTTTTTTTCTTAACGATGTCATTCTCACCCACTGAAGCAATCGCAAAAAAAAAAAAAAAAAAAAAAAAAAAAAATCATTCGATGCATTTTTTTAAAAAATTAACAATGATTTTTAGTTTTTTATTTTAATAAGAAAAGGGCATCAATAAATACATAATAGTTTTCACTATATCCCATTTTTTTAAGTAAATATTTAAGTAAATATTTTAATTTCGACAGCTATTATGACATCCTTGAAACGAACAATTAGTGTACGTTTCATGTAGTAGGTCGTCATATTCTCGTATCACTAGATGCAAAACACATACATCCAGTCAGGTTTTACTTACCATTCATCCGTAGTATAGGGAAGTCTTGTAATCAATTTCAAAATCGATTTTTTTTTTTTTTTTTTTTTTTTTTTGACAGATTTACACGTTTCAGACACTGGAGATTCAGAAAAACATATTTTTAGAAAAAAAAATTGCCGTCCGTGCGTCTGTGTCTGTGTCTGTGTGTCTGTAAACGATGTGTCTCTCGAACAAAATGAGATAGAGACTTGAAATTTGGTATGTACTCAGTATGTAATAATGAGAGGAAGGCTATTGAATTTCAGTAACCTCGATTATCCGGAACTATTTTTTTCGAGCTCTCGAAATATTCGTTCTGATAAAAGGTACATAAACATTTTCAAAATTGTTTATTTTAAGGAGTGAATATATATATATAAAATGCATAAAGCATGAAGTCGACTGGATAATGAATTGCCGAGATATTTGTAATCACATTGCCGCACTCTTCGATTTTTCATGACCCTGTATTTCACTCAAATTTCAATTCAAAGATATATTTTAATTGCAAATGAGACGCTTAATCCGACGCAGTAAAACGTTAGTTAATATGATTACCATTTTTGGAGTTATAAGTATGTTTCTTTTACGCATTTCAGTAATAGAGCATTTAAAGTTTATGACGTCATCAAGCCACGATTTTATTCGAATTGCAATGCATTTTATAAATAGTTTACCCGTGTTTTATTTTCATATTTTATATTATGCATATGCATGATGGGTAAATATTATGGTGGCTCCCAACGACTAGTCTACACTATTAAAAACCGTTCGCGTATCTATGTAACCTCAAAAACTCGAAAACCGCAGGGCGCAGGGCTAGGAAATTTTGCACACGGGTAGCTGGTAGGGGGCCCATGAACGATCGGGGCAAAAAATTCGAAAATTTTAAATAGATTTTTGATAGATTAAATATTAATTAAAATCTATTCACAAAGAGATCTCATCAAAAATACGCTTTTTCATAGAGTAATCTTCGGTTGGTTGGTTGTATAAAATCTCCGCAGAAATCATAAAAAAATCAAGGTAGAGATGATTGCAATTCCCAGTCGAGCGTTTAAAATCGATGGATCAGAGATTATATGAGATGTAGACAATCAACTTAATTATTGACCGTTGCCAAATACTAAAAACTTAATTTTAAAAGATTTTATCGATTTAATGAATGATAATTAGCTGGGTTTAAGGGTTTTTGTTACATAACACATATTAGTATGATAGACATTATTAATACAGAAAACTTTATTTAATAGATTATTTGTTAAATTTGCGGGGATGGGGAGGGGTGGGGTAAACGAATTTTTATTAAATATCATATATATTTTACTTGACCGCGCGCCACCTGGCGGTGTTTTTTTCATTAATTGACCCTCAGTATTAATAAATCCAAATCTACTGCTCTGATTTCAACAGAACTAATTACATTTAAGAAATTTAACATTTTTTCCTTCACCCTTAACGTTTAAACGCTGTTTTATATAGATGATACCGCTATTTTAGAATAACAGTTTTCGTAAAAATTAAATTTATGTTCCTAATAAAAGTACAGAGCCCGTATTCAGTTGATGCATACCAACAGTCAAAGTTAGTGATTTGTTGTTGAGCACTTGACCGCGCTCCTCCTCGCGGCTCCTCCCTCAAGGTTTTTTTTTCTCTAACTGTGCTTTATTTCCAAAACTCAGAGAATTATGTTCCGAACTTCTCCAAATCAGTTCCATTTTGCTAAATCATCATAAAAATCAGCATTGCTTCAGGGTGTGCTTCTAGAAAACAGTTACCAGTATTTCTGAATAATGGTCTAAGCCAAATATCAAATTAAGTTTCTAGCTTAACCAAATGAATCAATCTTTAAAGGTGCATACAGTGGCTCTTTTAATTTATCATTTGCTGAAAGGCACTTGAACATCCGCTCCCCCCCCAGCCCCTCCCTCAAGGCTTTTTGTCTAATTGTACCCTGTTTCCATATCTCAGCAACAAATTTTCCGATTTCAGCGCAACTGATTCCAAACATCATATTTAACTTAATAATCAACGTCTGTATCATTAAAATAAATTTGTGAGTAGCGGGTACCACTATTTCCAAATAACAGTGTAAGACAAATTTCTAATTAAGTTCCTAGCTTAACCAAACGAACCAATGTTTAAAGATGCATACTGGTCCTCCTAATTAGTAATTTACTGAAATGAACTTGAACATCCGCTCCTCCCCAGCACCTCCTTCAAGGCTTTTTCTCTAACTATGCCCCGTTTCCATAACTCAACAACTATCTTTCTGATTTCAACGCAACTGATTACAAACATTATAATTAACTTAATAGTCACCCTCTATAACATTAAAGTAAATTTATGAGTAGTAGTTACCACTATTTACGAATTATAGTTTAAGCCAAATTTGTAATTAAGTTCATAGCTTAATCAAACGAACACATTTTTAAAGATGCATAGTGGTCCTCCTAATTAGTCATTTTCTGAAGAACACTTGAATATCCCCTCCTTCCGGCGCCCCCCTCAAGGTTATTTTCTCTAACTGGGCCTAATTTCAATAACTCGGCTAATAATGTTCCCATCTTCTCCAAACCGCTTTTGTAGCCCGTCTACTATTACGATGCCTTAAGCAACGGGAACCTGTGTCAGATATTCATTCGTAAAGAGGTTTGTTTAGAACAGAATGCTCCCCTGGTGGTGGAAGGTGGAAATAAAAGATTTTCCGGAGCGTACGACCATGCCCGGTCGACGGTGCCAAAGCCATCGAAGATTCGGGACAGAGTTTCGTTTTTTAAGAGATTTAAGTTTATTTAACGGGTCCGGGCAACGCCGGGCGGGTCAGCTAGAATAATATACCCTATTAAAATCCGTGCGCGTATCTATCTATGTTAGCTCAAAAACTTTTAAACCGCAGGGTGGGGGGGGGCTACTAAATTTGGCAAACGTGTTGCTGGTTGGGAGCCCATGAACGATTGGGGCAAAAAAATCAAAAATTTTAAATAGTTTTTTATGTTTTTGACGAAGTTTTGCCTTTTTTATGTCAACCCGTAATCATGTGAGTTCTAAACAGTTCTAAATGTTTACTGCAATGTGAGATATACATATTACGGACGCCACGCTGCAATAGTAAGAAGCTGTAGCGAGTATTACGATAATTCTTTTACCTCGCATGCAAATAATTAGAGATTATTTAATTGCGCTTTATTATTTTATTTTTTTTTAAATAAAGAAAAACATTTTATTACAAACATCAACAAAATTTTTATTCTATTTATTCCCTTATTCCAAATATATCGTTTTATCGTCTGCTGCCATAGCGACATAAATTAAGTTTCATTAAAAAAATGCCCAGTAGTATTTTTTTTTTCTAAATTGTATAGTTATTGAACAATTCAACACTTTACCAGGGGAATTAAATTCATTTTATTCACTTTTTAGAATCAAATTCATGAACTACCGTGCGTAGAAACAGCTAGTTTATAGATAAATTACGACGAGTGCTAATTTACACAACGATTGCCTAAAAACTGTATGTGTACACGTAAATAATGAAAAAAATTGGACCACATGCAAAACCACTCTCGTAACATTAAATGCTAAACTTTGCAATAATCAGATAAAATATTAATGTGCAAATGTAGTTTGAAAAAAAAAAAAAAAAAAAAAACGTTTTCCCATCTTCATATAACTTCAGAAATAAAATTGAAAAGAATTTTTAAAAAATCTTCAAATATCTACAATTTTTTTTTTTTAAATGTTTCTCCTCAAGAATTTTATTTAATTCTACTACAGAAAAAGTTACTTTCTAATATAATATTACATTTTAAGATATATACAGTGTGTTCATAAATTATTGTCTGAGGTTTCCTTACCTCATAACTTTTGATTTATTAAAGTCACGAAAAATATTATTATATTTTCATAAAGTACAACTCAAAAAGTTTTTAGTTACATATGCATAAAGTTACAACTCAAAATATTCATCAAATACAATTATAGTATAAAAATAGTTAATTTTTACAACTGTATCAAATTTATCAACAAATTATTAATGAATTATGAGTACAAAGTTAGATCGATATTACATAATTCCTTAACAACTTTTTGATAAATTTCATAAATTTTTTTAATATTAATTTGTATCCAAATAATATTATAAATGTGACTGTGTGTGGGAATTTTTGGCTGAAGTAAACGTCAAAACGGAGGATTTAATGTCCCTGTATCTTTGCATATGGATGGATTACAACCCAGAAATGAACATAAGTTATATTTTGTTTATTTTATTCAAATATTTTTTCTTAAAATTTATCTTTCTATTTGTCTTTCAAATCCAGAAATATGTTTTTTTATTTACTATTTGACGTACTGAATTTAATAAATTCATTTTATTTTTATATATGAAAAAGGATCTAATTTTTCAATATTTCTTATTCATTATTAGAAGTAATATTTTTACATTGAAATTATGCGTAATACACACCGAAATACTAACAGTTTATGATGTAATACTCGTTTTTTATCTCGCGATTAACACCAATAACTATAGAGTATCATAATACTCCTTGATTATCGTGGCACAAAGACAGATCCATAAATTTATGATTTGTGCAGATCTGAAGTATGAACTTGTGTATATTGGCTGACTACCTTAGACACTATATTTTGATCATGCTCTCTTCAAACTATTACATCTGTTTTTGGCCAAATTTTGTTCATTTTGTTCATTTTTAACATTTTAACCCCCTATTCCATATTTCCCGACTATCTCACAATACCCTCAAAATACGTTTATTATTATTATTATTTGTTTGCAAGTGATACATTTTCGTAATATAAGTTTTGTCTATAGAAACTATTTGCAGATAGTTGAAGTTTGTAATTGTATTTTTTTTTTCGAGTTTTAAACAATATCGGGATGTTGTATTACCCCAAATGTAAATAGTATTTCATTATTACTCAAAGTTTCTCTATTCCAATTAATGGACAAAGTGAAATTACATTAAAAACAGAATATATAATAACGTCAGAAAAATCCAACTTCTTACTTGCAAGTGATATTTTGCACCTTACAACAATCCCTTAATAAAAAAAAATATTCTTAAGATTTTGATCTGTTCATATTTTCCGAATATCGAACTACAAAAAAAAAAAAAAAAAAAAGAAAAAAAGAAAAGAAAATCACGCTCTTTAGAACTGAATAAATGGTATGCGAAAGATTTTATAGTAAAATATTCTTTTTATTCTGTCACTGTATCATTTATGATGGGTTAATTTGATACATTTTTTGAAAGATCATTATTCAACTGCTTCTTAGAAGCTTAAAGAAATTATCAAATACTTTCGGTGTATTATAAAGAAGTCATTTTTTACACGCCTTGAGAATAATTAGCGAAGAGGGATTTGTCACCTTTTTACTGTGAAATGCATTTTGATAGGACTAGATTTATCTGACTCAATTTGAAATAAAATTCATGTTTTATATGCCAAAAAGATCAAGCGTGTGATTGAAAATTGTCATAATGTGACAGAAACGATTCAGTTTCTGGAAGTTTGTAGGTAATTAAATACGTTCGTATAAATTCATATTAAAAAAAATAATTGTTTATTGCAGGCATGCATATTCTAGATAATATACAGTTTGTCTCATTTAAAACTAGTTCTTCTACACTACACGAATGCGAATATACAGAAAGATGCATTTATATAAATAGTGTTGATATATCTGCATATAAATAATTAATAGAAATAACCAAATATAAAGATGTAATATATACTAATGTAAAGATGTATATATACTGAAAAGAGCTCGTTATATAGTCAGACAAAATAAAAGAGAATATGCTACACATTTTAATCTCCAAATTTTCATAGAAATAGAATGAAAACAGTCATTCGACTGAAAATTATGTCTTCTTTCAACTTATGTAAAAAAAAAAAAAAAAAAAAAAGCTTAGGTGTTCATTTTTCTAATGAAATTGTAAATCTGCAAATAATTGTAAAAAGCGAAAATGACATCAGTGTGACCCAGTCAGAAACCTTCCTTCTCCAATAATAACTGATTTTGTCATCTCAACTTCCAAGGCTTCTATTGGCTAGAAGAACCTCCATTGTTCCAGACAATAATCAAGAGACATATTAGAAAGAAAAGTAGTAGAAAGTTAGTTAATGATCGAGATAGGTTGCAGGCAAAGTTGAACCTAAGGAGACGGAGTCATAACTCCGGGTGGAATATTTTCGGGTGATTGCTAGAAATTCCCGGGTGGAGAAGGCTGTTCTCTGACATATATTTTTGATGTTGTTAAAAGACTGCCTTGTGTACTAAATGTTGACAGTTTCCAGATTAGTTAGGACGCCGAAGATACTTATACCCGTCCCCTTTTCGAAAGATTATCGATCTTTGACTCTTTTTAGGAAGGTACCTGTTAGCGAGAATTCACTTCTCCCACGCACATTTTAAAGTGGACTTTGCATCTGTTTTGCATTGTGAACAACGGAGTTACTGGACTATTCTGAAATTTATTCATGATTATAGGCTACAAGAACCCTCATATTACTTTATTGTTGTGCAATCGCATTAATCCAGAAATATGTTTTTTTTTTCTACTGTTTGACGTGCTGAATTTAATAAATTCATTTATACATATATACATATATGAGAGCGGTTCATTTTAAAGGCCAATGCTACCACTTCATATTTAACATCTGAACACATCACAAAGGTTTAAAGTTTGGAATGATTAATGTTAAATTAATTTGTAATAGTTTAAAAGCAGATTGAAACGAGAGTAGTTTTTTAAGCATACTTATTGTAATAAGCAATAATTTTTTATTGGGATTTTAAAGATTCAAATCAACAACAAAATCAATTTCTGAAAAAAAATATATATATATACCTATATATAATTATAATATCTATGAATTTCAAAATACATATCAAGCTCTAATATCATTCTACTTTAATCTACAAAGAGATAAATAATGATATTGTGTAAAAAGAATACCACATATCTAATAATTAACATGTGCAATCATAATTTTACCATAGCATGTGCTTCAATGGTAATTGGCCAAATTTACTCATACCTGAATAATATTTAAAAAAGAAAGAGAGAGAAAGGAAAAAAAAAAGTTTATAGATTGGAGTTGCTATTAAGTAAACACAAATGGATTAATAAATCAAATATGAACATTATACAATGGAAAACTGGACCACAAGAGAACAAACAAGAATTGGATATGAAAAAACACATGTAGATGTACTCGTCAGCTTGGTTGCACCCACATGTGTTTTAAAAATAATTCAGTATTTCATAATTCTACTGGCATGATGCTAAGAACAGTAGAATCAACCAAGTATACTGAATTATTACCAGATAACAATTGGAAAAAATAAGATTGGAAATATTTAAATTGGAAATAAAAAACCATTAAGAATATATAATATAATTCACTTACATCGATTATCCAAAAATATTATAAATCACCTCACTAAATTACTACTAGATATCATTTTTGAAATAATATTGGAAATTAGAACCTTTAAATTGTAGATAAAATATTTTTACTCACATTAATTATCCTGAATGCACAAAATATAGAAACTACTGTATAATATCCACGTCCACATGGCACGCACATAATTTTGACTATATATATAACCTATATATATATATATATATATATATATATATATATAGGTTACATTTTATATATTTTCAAACTTTTATTATAAAAATTGAATATTTTTTAAAAAGAAAATATGAATTTTAACAATTGAATTTTTAATATAAACCAATTTCACGAAGCTTCAAATAGGCAAATCTGAAGTATCCCCTCAATTCGCCAAGTAGATTTTGAATGCTAAAAAAAACTACATGCATTGCAATTACTTTTGCAACTATTAATAATCAATTTAACATTAAGAGTTCGAAACTTTAAATGCGCATAATTCGTAAACTTTTTCATTGAGTGACTTTCTTTAGGTATCCTACGGTAAAGTTTACTGTAAAATCCGCATATGATGTCAAAATTAGGTATTGGTACTGAAAATTTCAGACTTTGGTACTATTTCAGCATGAAGATGGCCACCTAAGCATATTTTTCTTAACATAAAAGGTTAGACACTTTTCAATCATCAAAAGTTAGCGAAAGACATAAAGCTTGCCATCTTCAAAGATATCTGACCAATTTATATAAAACAATAAGCAATTTTAATCTTTCAAGTTTTGCTTTATAAGAAGTTAAATACTTCAAATTTTATTTATTTTAAATAATAAATAGTCGTTTATTTATTGAATAACTTATACACTTGTGCAATGATAACTCACATAAATTATGCCATTCACAAATGGCTTTTTTTAAACATTTGAAGAAATATTGTCTTATTAAAATCACTTTCTGTCAAAATAAAACTTGCTTAATGGTACACAAGAAATACATCTATATGATATTACATAAAAACATTAAAATAACAATAGAATCTACATTTCATGTCACATCTGCGATAATCTTCAGGATAAGTGAGGTGACGATAGTTTAAATGTCTAAAAGCGAAACTTGATCTCTTAAAAGCATTATCATTCATACCAATTATGCTCTAAATAAAGCAGTCTATATTAATACCAACTTGTGAATTTCTATGTATTTTTTTCTTTGAACACTATTACGTGTCTGTGTGTATTTGGTAAATTGTTTGTAAGGTTAAAAAATTATTAAAGTTCGTTTTAACTTTGATCAACACCAAGAATCGCCAAGAATTTCGTCAAGAATATTTTACTATTTGAAATGTACACCTTTATTCATCTTTTATTTTTCCACTTTTTTTTGAGGGAGACGCTCGTTTTACAGAATTTATTAGATTTTAAGCCTGACAACTTTGATTTGCTTTAAATGAAAATATTTATTGTGTTACATAATCAAACTAAAATATACACTTTATGAATGATACTTGACTAAATTCTGGGAAACAAAAACCCTGTTAAATTCATCTTGTTTACTGATTTATTTTTTATTGTAGTATTTTTTATTGTATATATTTCAAATATTTTGATAGTTACAACGTTGAACAAAATTTAAATCTATCCTAATTAAAGAATGTTTCACTCTGTGTGTGTGTGTGTATGTTTGTTTGTTTGTTTGTCTGCGATGGTTAGCAAAATCTAGCCCACCCAAAAGTCTGAAAATTTAGGTGTGGATAGTCCAAGGTTTCGCCTGGTACACATGAGTCTCAGAATTTTAATACTTTGAAAATTAACAAAAATATTAATTAAAAATTGATCAATAACTCATCTCTTTTCTTGCGAGCCGGCTTTCAGAACTCGCGCATGCCCAGAATCCGATTTACCGCAGCGCACGAGAATGAAGAACCAATTAGGGTTGGTTGGGATAAGTGAGCCACTGGGGTAAGAAGCCCTGGGGAAGGTCAGCCCTCTCAAAATAAAATATGTACAGGATATTTCACACTTATTTGCATTGATCATGTCACATTTCGTCACACTGATGGGTTTTGTTTATATTTGAGCGTTGTTTCATTTATTTTTCGTGTTATATAACTAATGTAAAATAGATTTCCAGAATAGTTTGTTTAAAGAGTTCAAGCTACATTTTTCCAAGAGGTGTTTCCAGGTTACTCTTCATTATATTTTAATGTTTATTAAACTGTTGTACAAAGTTTAATCTAAAATACATACTGTAATTTGAATTAAAAAAACACAGTTATTTTAAGAAGTTTTTAAGAGGAGGGGTCCCACTTACCACGTAATTTTAGCCTACTAGGGGTAAGTGGGACTCCTCATTATGGGGTAAGAGGGACTAGGGTGTTCCACCCCACTAAGTAAATTTAAATAAATTTCTGCATTATAGCTTAAACAAGTTGCCTTAAATTTCTGTAGTACTTATAGTTATGTTTAGTTTTGCAAATTGAATATAGAGGGTGTGTCACCTTTACGTGTACGTCCCCACGTGCAAACACAATTCCATCAAAGAGATAATCATCTTCAGGTGTTCAAATCATAAAGAATGAAAAATACATGCAACAATTAAGAGAAAAAAGTGATGGAAATATAACAAGTAAAGAGAAAACTCAAAGTAAAAATAAATAAAACTGTATATGTAGAAAAATGTAGAAGAAATGTAGAATACAGTGACGATTTTGAAGTGAAAAGCAACTCTGATAAAGATATTTCTCTGGATGAATTAAAAGACAATTAGGACGACATAGAAGGAATTAATAGTTTAGCTATAGAAAACTTCTAAAGCTGGTGACTATGTGTTTGTGAAACTTACATTAAAAAAAAATATTATGTAGCTCTAATTTTAGAAGTTGATGATACAAATGAAAAAACTACTGCTAAAGTTGCAAGTAAGAACAGAAATAGTGAGGTTTTTTATTGGCCGGAAGCAGATGATGATGGAATTATTACTGAGGATAAAGTAATAACGATTCTCAATCAGCCAACTTTAAGTAGACATTTAGTGTTTTCAAATTCTTTTCCAAATTACAGTGTTTGCTAATGTGCCAAAATTATTCTTAATGAATCTTATTATGTTTCTTAAGCACTGTTTTATACGTTAAAGTAAAACATATGCCTTTAGGATTTCAAAAAAATGTCATAAATGTACTTGTTTTGTCTTTCATTCCATAATTACCTGTCATACTGATCTTAATGTAAGTAGATATCTCGTATATGGATACATTTACAGTAAAATATTTCATATAGGAAATTTCTATACTTTATCAAGTAACACATACTTACCTCTTCTTTAGTTGTGCTTGCTTTAAATTTAAATAAACAGCGGTGGGCGCACTTACCCCTTATTATGGGGTAAGTGGGACACCCACCTGATTTTTTAAAAGAAAAGCAGTTAAAAATATTTAAAGCATTATTTTAGAAACTAATGATAAACTTTTGTTCATTAATGTAGTCTTAAATAAAATAATTTGATAAGTTTAAATTAAACTGTTTCAAAGTTTTTGCATAAGGCTTCAAAAGTATTCCAAAAAAGGGTTCCACTTACATCAACCAACACTACATGAAGAATGCGTTTATTTCGCAATTCTGTTTTAAATTCTAACGACTAAACAGTTTGGTTTATTTAAAAACGAAAAGCATCTTCTGAAAGATCACACGCTTACGTCTCCAATGCCGTAATCAATTTAAAAAAAAATATATTAATCCTTTGAAAAATTTTTTTGAAAAAGGGTCTTTTTCCCGGCCTTATGTTTTGTCCTTTACGCCAACGCCCCTCAATAGCACACTTTTAGAGATACAGACAAACCAAACATATGTTCTTCGAGCTAACGACTTCACATATTCGTTCCAATTATTACGGGACACAAATAACATTCTTCTTTTTTTCTTTCAACCATGAATTATAATTAGTGACGGAAGATGATTTTCAACTTGCTAGTTATGAAAGAAATATTCAAAGATTTACGTTAATTTATTAATAAGTATAAAAAAAGATAATTTTAACTGACATTAATAAACTTATTTACATTATACGGTACCCGAGATTAAGTTATTAAATTTGAGCCGAAACAGCTAAGAGGTATATATATATTTATAGCTTTAAAAATGTCATTTTATGAAGAGAATTTTTAAAGAATTCGCTGATTTTATTGAATTATTATCCATGCGTTAAAATTTAGTATTTTGAATTTTTAATTATAGCTAAAGAAACCTTCTTCTAATAGACTGTATACTTATTTTTTATACGGATTTTAACCATTTCTAAAACACCGGCGAACGCAGGTCATTTCGGGCCTCACGAAAAGATTTTTTTTCTTACGCTAAAAGTTACTAAACGTTCGTATTTCGACACAATCTTTTTAGAACCTCTCGGTAGACTCGAACAAGAACAAGTATTTAAAAAAAAATCTGAGATATTTTCGGCGAAAACCCATAATAACGAGATGTTTTCCGCGGTCACGCTCGGCTTTGGGTAAAGTTTTCACTATTTAAAACGCATATATTTTCACATAATTTTATAGGATTTGGAAACAGTTATATTTATAAACAACTAAAATTTCAGAGAGATCGGATGACGAATACTATTATTTTTATGTTAATGGACCCGACGACGCGAAAAGAAAACATATTTATTTTACGACCAGATAATAATATTTCTGACGTAATTTTTACACGGGCTGTAAAACCTTTATATTTATGACCATTGAATATTTCAAAGGGTTTAGACAACAAAATCTATTTTTTTAAACTATATAACGATCTTACTTGAAAAAATAAGTAAATGTTTTATTTAACGATTTTGCGATTTTGTCATTAAAGATGCAAATTCGTACAAAATCGGGTAAAAGGTATAAAATAATACACATTTGGGATTTATTTAAAGTTTTATCACGGGCCCGGGCAACGCTGGTATAAAAATAGCTATGTATAAAAATAGAGACTCTCATTGTGTACGATATCAGTTTCTTTTTCTTTCTTCCTTTTTCTTTCTTTTTCTTTTTCTTTTTATTTTTTGTAATGCTAAAAATTATAACGATATGATTACCAATTAAAAATAAACAAAAAATGAAGAAAATGCAGATTCAGAAGAAAAGGTAATAAAACATTTTTTAATTCTTCCTTAAATCATATATGACTGTTTAATTTAAGTTTTGAAAACAGTTCGTGCTTTTGACACGCATTAAGTACTTAACGATTTCACATATTCGTTCCATTTATTACAGGAAACAAATAACATTCTTCTTTTTTTCTTTCAACTCTGAATTATAATTAGTGACGGAAGATGATTTTCATCTTGCTAGTTATGAAAGAAATATTCAAAGATTTACGTTAATTTATTAATAAGTACAAGAGGGGATAATTTTAACTGTCGTTAATAAACTTATTTACATTATACGGTAACCGAGATTAAGTTATTAAATTTGAGCCGAAACAGCTAAGAGATATATATATATATATTTATAGCTTTAAAAATGTCATTTTATGAAGAGAATTTTTAAAGAATTCGCTGATTTTATTGAATTATTATCTATGTGTTAAAATTTAGTATTTTGAATTTTTAATTATAGCTAAAGGACAAATTATCTTTTATACATTAAGGGAGAAATGTAAATATAAACAAACATATTGTATTTGTGATAACTTGAAATAGTGAACGTTTTAAGAATTACTGTAAAAAAGTATTTTTAAAAGAGTAAAGTGATAAACATCTGCTCTTATCTATACTAATAAAATAAAGTTTCGCTCTGTGTGTGTGTGTGTGTGTGTGTGTGTGTGTGTGTGTGTGTGTGTGTGTGTGTGTGTGTGTGTGTGTGTGTGTGTGTGTGTGTATTGGCGATGGCTAGGAAAATCCAGCCCACCTAGAAGTCTGAAAATTTAGATTTAGGTAGTCCAAAACCTGTCCTGGTGCACCAGAGAATCATAATTTTAATACTTTGATAATTGGCCTAGATATTAATTAGAATCTCATTAAACATCGCATCGAAAACGCCATCTTTTTTATCAACATGTCAAAAGAAAAGCACTCCTGTTCTCGATTTACAAGCGGAAATGACGGCTATACGGTGCCGGAGGCAGCGGGGTCACGTGTCGGAGTTTCATTTGAAAGGTGCTTTGTTTAGAACAGAGTGCGCCTCCTGGCGGCGGAATGTGGAACTAAAAGATTTTGCAGCGTTGCGCTGCACGCCTACTATACGGTGCTGCAGGCAGCGGGAACACATGTCGTATGTTCGTTTATATCAGAATGCACCCCTATCGGCTGAAAGTGGAAATAAATGATTTTCCTTGCTTGAGCAGCACTTTTAAATAAATAATTTCATAGTAAATCGGGTTAAAGATATACAATTATACAAACTTTAGGTCTGTTCAATTTTATCACGGGCATGGGCAACGCCGGGTGGGTCAGCTAGTATTAAATAAAATAAAATATTATTTACGACATTAACTACTACTTTATAATTTTAATCACAGTTTCAAAGAAGAAATTTACAAGTAATTAATGAAATTATGGAATTAATCTTTTATGTAAGATAATTCCAAGAAATTTATATCTTTATACTTTTTTAATCTTAAATTATTGCTATTATGTAATAGTTTCTTTTCTTTTTCACTTTTCCATTGTTCAATTACTGCAATTTATGCTTGATTGCTATTATCACTCACAGATGCATGGGAGAATATATTCATATTTATAATAAATTTATAATTAAATTTATAATAAAAATGAATGTTTTCAAAAATATTTCTGGAAACACAAATTCCCCCATTGACGTCTAAAAAATGAATTATTTGACATTTTGTATTTCTGCTACTAAGATTTAGATGAAAAAAAAATGCATCGTTTTAATTAAAACATTTAATAATGATGTCCAATTATTTACATTTCGCATTTTTCGTTAGTTGCAGTGTTGCAACGAAAATAAAATATTGTATAAAATAAAAGCGTTCATAGCTTGCGATATATGTTATTCTTTACTCTAAAGAAAAATGCTAATGTTATAACGATATGATTAAACAGAACATTTAAAAAATCAACAAAATGGAAATTCAGTAGTACAGCTAATCAAACATTTTTAAATTCTTCATTAAATCATACATGACAGTTTAATTTAAGTTTTGAAAGACGTTCGTTCCTTTAACACACGTTAAATACTCGACAATTTCTCATATTCTTTTAATTTATTATGGCAAATAAATAACATTCTTCCTTTTTTCTTTTAACCATGGATTATAATTGGTAACGGGAGGGAATTTCCAACTTTGTAGTTATGAAAGAAATGTTGAAAGATTTACGATAATTTATTAATTAAAAGAAAAACTAAATTAAATGCATTTTAGTTATAAGTTTTATTTTTATTATTATTTGTAAATATTATTTCATGACATTAAAATATTTGGCCTCTACTTTGTGAAAACAATTACGCATTTTGTTTAGTTTAATTCATCTACACATTGTACAAGTTATCGGTTTCAGACTAGAAAAAATTTACTTATTTTAATTGTTAAAAGGCGTCATATCAACAGTCTAATACAACTTATTTAACTGTTTATAAAGTTTTTATTTTATGTCTCTTAGCAATTAAAATAAGTATATTATTACAAGGTTTTATAGTTTGTTATATTTTTAGAAAGAATTGTAAAATTTCTGTTAGCCATTGTATATATTTTATTAGTGCATTATTAGTTACATTTTATGCAATATTTTATTTTTGTTGCAACACTGCAACTAACAAAAAATGTGAAATGTAAAAAAATATATATCATTATTAAATGTTTTCATTAAAAATGCAAATTTTAATTTTTCTTTCTAAATCTTAGTACCAGAAATACAAAATGCCAAACAATTCATTCTTTAGACGTAAATAGAATAATGTGTGTTTCCATAAATATATTATCGTTTTCAGTCAAGAAAAAAATTTACTTCTTTTAATTTTTGGTCTCTACTTTGTGAAATCATTACGCATTTTGTTTAGTACTAACTCAACAGTCTAAATAACTTATTTTCCTGTTTATAAAGTTTTTATTTTACGCCTTTTAGCAATTAAAATAAGTATATTATTACAAGGTGTTATAATTTGTTACATTTTTACAAAAAATTGTAAAATTTATGTTAGCCATTGCATCTATTTTATTAGTGCATTATTAGTTACATTTTATGCAATATTTTATTTTTGTTGCAACACTGCAACTAACAAAAAATGTGAAATGTAAATAAATAGATATCATTATTAAATGTTTTCATTAAAAATACACATTTTAATTTTTCTTTCTAAATCTTAGTACCAGAAATACAAAACGTCAAATAATTCAATCTTTAGACGTAAATAGAATAATGTGTGTTTCCATAAACATCTTATCGATTTCAGCCTAGAAAAATTTACTTCTTTTATTTGCCAAAAGGCGTCATGTCAACAGTCTAATAAAATTTACGAGGGAAAGTCATTAAGTAAGCCAGAACAGATAATTAAATAATAACTTACAATAATATTCACTTACACAATTTTCAATAACATATTCTCCACCAATATTTATGCACTTATATCACCGTTTTATCAGTGCCCTAACTCTAGCTGCATAACATTCTTTGGGTTGCTGTCTCAGCTACATTAGGACTTCAAATTGAACCTTTTCATCATCTGTGAACATCATCTTGCTTCCAAGATGTTTTTTAGTGGACTAAACAGATGAAAATCGCTTGGGGCGAAGTCGAAGCTGTACGGTGGATGTTGAAGAAGTTGCAAGATTATGTTCACAGATGATGAAAAGGTTCAACTTGAAGTCACATTATTTAACACACTAATTTCTGAACACGACAGCGTTGGAAAAGAAAAGAAAACTGCTGTCCTTAGAAACCAACAGTTTATAACTCAAGATTTATTTAATTCATCGTAAAATGAAAACAACTCCGTGATTACAAATCACTTCAATAATCATGACTCTAAGTACCATTTTTTCATGTTTAAAAAATGAGTAAGAAAATGTCAAAATGAAAAGAAAGTGTCAAAATGTTTCGCGCTAGAAAAATATTCCACTCTTGAAAACAATTTTAAATCATTGCCATTATATAATAGTTTCTTTTATTTTTCGGTTCTTCAATGACTCCATTTCATATATGATTGTTTTTCTCAATCACAGATGTACGAAAAAATTTCTATATGTATAATAAATTTATAATTAAACTTAAAATAATAATTAATGATTTCAGATATATTTGTGGAAAAACAAAGTATTCTATTTACGTCTAAAGAATGAATTATTTGACATTTTTTATTTCTGGTACTAAGATTTAGAAAAAATAAAATAAAATGTGTATTTTTAATGAAAACATTTAATAATGATATCTATTTATTTACATTTAACATATTTTTGTTAGTTGCAGTGTTGCCACAAAAATAAAATATTGCATAAAACAGAGGCGTTCATAGCTTACGCTATCAGTTATTCCTTACTCTAAAAAATGCTAATTTTATAACGATATTATTAAGCCGAACATTTAAAAAATCAACAAAATACAAATTCGGAAGAAGAGCTAATCAAACTTTTTAAAATTCTTTCTTAAATCGTACATGACGGTTTAATTTAAGTTTTGAAAATCGTTCGTCCTTTTGACACGCATTAAATACTCAGCAATTTCTCATATTCTTTTAATTTATTATGGCAAACAAATAACATTCTTCTTTTTTTTTCTTTGAACCACAGGATTATAATCAGTGACGGAAGGGGATTTTAAACTTTGTAGTTATGAAAGTAATATTGAAAGATTTCGGTTACTTTATTAATTATAAGGAACGGTAAATTAAACTGTCATTAGTGAAGTTATTTACAATATCGCAACATAGGATTAAGTTATTAATTTGGGTGTGAATTTGCTAAGAGGTATTTTTACTGTTTTTTAAAAGACATCAGTCATTTCATGAGAGGAAATTTTTACCCCATTCACTGATTTCACTGATCGAATGTTGTCGCAGTACTAAACATTTTTATTTTGGATTTATAGCTAGTACAGATAAAATGCAAATTATCACGTATATCTTGAAAGAGACCATCAGTTTAAATACAAATATTGTGCTTTAATTAAAATTTGATATATCAGTTATTTCAAAATATGTTTAACATATTTTTGATATGAACAATGCAATAAACATTTCCTCATGTTTTTGATTAAAATAAAATATTATGTGCGATATCAACTACAGTTCTATAATTTCACTCGTAATTTTCAAAAAATAATTTTTCAAGTAGTTTATAGAATTTTATTAACTAATTTTTAAAACAGGATAATTTTTAGAAAAAAAAATGTTATAGTTATTTTGAATCATAAATGTACAGTAAATCATATATAACAGTTCATTATTTTTCGCATTTTGAATTACTGCATTTTATGATTGGTTTAGGATTTGCATCAATCCCAGATGAATTGGAGAAATGTATATTTCAAATGACAAGAGGACAATGTGGCATAATATTAGATTTAATTAGATAATATTACATAAATATCGAAAATATTTTAATATTAAAGTGCTTTTATGTATCAAAGTGTTAATTATTTTTAATTTCTTTCAAGACTTTTTATATATTCAAAATAACCCATGTTAAATAATTTTTTTAGTTGTAAGTTTTATAAGTATTATTTATAAATAGTATTTCATGTCATTTAAATATTTGGTCTTTACTTCATGAACTTAATAACGCATTTTGTTTAGTTTAATTCCTCTATACAACGTATCCCTTTCAGACTAGAAGGAATTGTAATATTAAAGATGTTAGTCATTGAAGTTACTTTATTAGTCACCTATCTAACGACATAATTTCTAGATACGACAGCGTTGGAAAAGAAAACAACTGCCGTCCTGTGAAAACAATCGCTTATAACTCAAGATGTAATTCATTTATCGTAACATGAAAAAAAACTGCTCGATTACAAACCACTTCAATAATCATGACTCCTAATATCATGTTTTCACTTTTCAAAATGAGTGAGAAATTGTGTCAGAAAGTTTCGCGCTGTGGAGCGGTAAATATATATACTTGCACATTGTTTTACGATCTAATTTATATTTATGTTGAATAATAGTTTGTTTATTTATTTATTTTGTTATTCGAACTTTTGTAGGTTTTTTAATTATTTTGTTTCATATATATGTTATTAGGGGCTTAATATTGGTGATTTTAGGCATAATGCTGACAATATTTGATGAAAAAACATATCTTTACTATGAATATTCTTATGAAGCTCCTCTGAAGATTCCATAAGATATTCATAGTTTTCCGATTTTAGCTTTTTCGTTTTATTAAGTTTAATTCCTGCAGCAGTATCCTTTCCATTACTTTTTATAATATCTCATTCTTTGTTTTTCACACACGCACACACTGTATATATTACCATTAAATGAACGTTACAACCACCAACAAAAACTGTGAAATTATGAATAAAATTAAAATAACTAATCGACAACTAAACAGGTCCCCCAACAAACTGAACATAGACACTAAAAACATAGTATTAAAAAAAAAAAAAAAAAAAAAAAAAAAAAGCAGAAATTGAATAATGGAAATTTGTGGAATTTAGACAGAATCTTCAGGTCCCAAATGCCTAAATTACCACAAATAATATGTGTGGTTTCATCTTCATATTAGCCATAAAATAGCTAAAGAATATGAATTTGGGACAACCACACCCAGAATGTAGAGAAATACACAATGAAACAACAATTAAGTTAATATATATAAGCTATGTGGTATTCTGTATACACAATATCATTATCTCTGTGGAGATTTAAGTAGAATGATAATAGAACTTGATATGTTTTTTGAAATTCATAGATATTATAACTATAACTATATATATATATATATATAGTAAGTGCGTTAAATTCTTGATGTTATATAACAGTTTCTTTTATGTTTCAGACTTTCAATTACTCCATTTTATGTGATTGTTTTTATCAATCACAAAAGCATGAAAAAATATTTATATTTATAATTAATCTTATAATAAAATTGTATTATAGTTACATTTTTCGAAACACAAAGTTTTCTACTATTCGAGTCTAAAATGTGAATTATATGACATTTTGTGTTTCTGGTATTAAGATTTGAAAAAAAAATGCATCTTTTTAATGAAAACATTTAATAATGCTAGAGATAATAGCTCAATTATCTCCACTACACATTTATTTACATTTAACATTTTTCGTTAGTTGCAGTGTTAGCTGAAAAATAAAATATTGAATAAAAATGGAAGTGTTCATAGCTTACGATATCAGTTATTCATTACTTTAAAAAATGGTAATTTTAGAACGACATGACTAAGCAGAACGCTTAAAAAAAAAAAAAAAAAAAAAATGAGAACTCAGAAGAGAAGCTAAACGAACATTTTTAAATTCTACATGACGGTTTAATTTAAATTTTGAAAATCGTTCGTCTTTTTGACAAGCATTAAATGCTTAACAATTTCTCAATTTGTTTAATTTATTATAGCAAACAAATAACACTCTTCTTTTTTTCTTTCAACCGTGGATTATAATTAGTGACGGGAAGGGATTTTCAACTTTATAGTTATGAAAGAAATATTGAAATATTTACGTTAATTTGTTAATTTTAAATTAAACTCTCAGTAATGCACTTATTTACAAAATCGAAATATTGGGTTAAGTTATTATATTTGTCGCGAATTTGCTATATGTTTATATTATAGTTTGCATTATAGTTTTTTAGAAAAATCAGTCAATTTATGAGAGAAAGTTCTTTCACTGCACTGTTAAAAATTTGCAACAAACTGTCCAGTCATTCGACCGTTTTTATAGAAAACGGTTACATAACCGCAATTTAACTCTATTCTGACAATACCATTGGCCATATTATAGTCAGAATAGCGCTAAATAGTGGTTATGTAACTGTTTTCTATAAAAACGGTCGAATGAAAGGACAGTTTGCTACAAACTTTTAAGTGTGATTTCACTGAGCGAATGTTATCCGAGAATTATTTTTTTTTTTTTTAAAGCACACAAATAACATACTTCTTTTTGTTTCTTTCAATCATGGATTATAATTAGTGACGGGAGAGGATTTTCAACTTTATAGTTATGAAAGAAATATTGGAATATTTCCGTTAATTTGTTAATTTTAAATTGAACTGTCAGTAATGAACACAAACAATGAAACAAAAAAATAGTTGAATTTATTGCTATTACAGCAAAAGGCAAATTCTCAAGTATACCTTATGAATGAACATCAGTTTAAAGAAAAAAATTGTGTTTTAATGATAATTGGATGTATCCGTTCTTTTATATAATGATAATATTTGATATATCGCTTCTAAAAACGGTAGGTCAAGTACAATGCAATAACTCATAGTGAAATTAAATTAGAACAATGAAACAAAACAAATAGTTGGATTTATTCTATTACAGCAAAAGGCAAATTCTCAAGTATACCTTATAAATGAACATCAGTTTAAAGAAAAAAATTGTGTTTTAATGATAATTGGATGTATCCGTTCTTTTATATAATGATAATATTTGATATATCGCTTCTAAAAAAGGTAGTTTAAGTGCAATGCAATAACTCATAGTAAAATTATATTAGAACAATGAAACAAAAAAATAGTATATTTTGTCAAAAATTTAATCAATTACATAATTTCTTTAAAAAAAAACATGCATTTTTAGTGAAATCATATCAATTTAAAGTAAAATGTAACTTTTCAACCAAGCGTTAAGTGAGAAATCAATATTTCGAAAAATTCATACTATTATAATAATTTTTTTTCATTCAATATTTCATTAGAAAAGTATATAGATGATTAAAGGGATCCGGGGTTAAAATTCACCATAAAATGCATTTTTTTATTTTTACTAATCAAACACCACAAAGTTAAATAAACTAAATAAAGCAGATGGCGTATTTTTACGATAATTACTTCAACAGATATAACAATTTTTGTATTGTACTGCCAGTCCTGTCCCACCCGTACTAAAACTTCAAGTCCATTTAACTCAGAATGGATTTTTTCATAATTTTACATGTAAAAAGATATATCCAAACTTACTTGCAAGATATGGGCATGCAATTTTGCACAGAAATTCTATGCTATGTTTTCAATAAATTGTCTCCAGGATTTTTAATTCCATGGGAAAATTTTGAAAATATAGCCTTCGAAATAAAAATCATTCTCAAAAATTCTCTTTTTTTTTCACTTTTAAATTTATTATAAATTTTGTAATTAAATCTTTAAGATAACTTAAAAAGGAACCTTCTCTGCACACGAAGGGAAAAAAGTAATGAAATAGGGCAAGTAGTTCTTGAGTTATATCAAGAATTAAATAAGTTAAAAAATTTAAATTTAAATTTAAAAAAAAATCAAAGTTTTCAAAAACTTTATTATTTAACTTTTTTATTTGAAAAATTATTTTTTATAAAAATACACATTTTAAGAGAAAAAAGTCATTAACTAATGCTTATAAATACAGAAAATAAAATTTATACACCGGGACACCCCCCCCCCCTAATTTTTAAAACTATTAAGTTGGTTCAATGCTAATTGATGGAGATAAGTGTCCATTGTTTTAAAAGATGTTCTGAAAATAAAAGGCTTAAACTTTTCGTTACTATTTTCTTGTAGTGGTGCACATTGCTTCTATAACTCCAAAATTGAGGGGGTGTAATATGTTGCTTAATATTGTAAATTATAATATCCAACATATAATTTGTTTCTAATGTCCCTTGGTGGCAGCATAAGTGACAGGTTTCGTTTTTGCATCAGATGTTTATGCCCCGAATGAAGATAGCTAATTTACCAAAAACGTAATAGTAATAGCATTAAAGTAATGCCACATTGTTACTCAGAATATCTCAAATGTTACTAAGAAATTGGCAAAAAAACTTTAATTTATATATCTTGGTTTGAGTATTTGATCAAATTTTCAAATTGAAATGCCTCAGAAGATAAAAAAATGTGGCTTGGCACTCTTCTGTCCCGATCCCCTCAATTGTCCTTATACTTTCAATTTGGATTTCTCACTAATTAAACATGATTTTCCCGTATATACAGAATAAAGAATACTTTAAGCGACAAAAAGAAAAGAAAATCAAAATTTAAAACCAGTCACAGAGGTATTACTTCTAGAAATCAACTTTTTTCTATGTTTGCATTGTCTTCCATTTACTTTGGTTTTGGATATCATTTACAAACACTAAAATAACATTTCTTACATACTCATGTAAATAATTCTGTTCCTATAAGATGATAGAAAAGAAAAATTACTTAATAACTGTTATTCTACACATATTTAAGAGCACTCTTTTCCCCCAAAACGTAGCGATTTTGAAGTAATTTAAAACTGCAGCGCAGAAGTGTTAATTAGAAAGCGAAAATTCTTGTAAGTTTTATCTCCTTGTTCCTGTGAGGAAAGAAGAGAAAGAGCCTCTAATATTTGTTTAATAAGAGACACGTGATAAATGTAATTAATTTTGAGGTCAATTTTATTAATATTGATTATAGAAGGAACGTAGAATGTTGTTCAATGTAAGTGAAAGGAGAGTTGCAGTGATTTTGTTTTGTTGAAAATTGGAAAGAAATAACGGAAAATACATTTTGAAACTACTTCAATACACTTCTCTTTCAAAGCAATCTTAATCTAAGATTAAGTATTTATGTTCTTTCCAAATTTGTAGTGCAAAATCAACTACTTTAATGCACTTATCTTTCAAAGCAAACTTAATGTAATATTAAGTATTTACGTTCTTTCTAAATTTGTAGTGCAAAATCTACTTACATATTGTAAATTGTACGTATAATAAGTTTTTTTAAACAATATTATATAGCATGGAACAGTAAGTATATCATATTTGGAGCTGATATCATAACAAGTACTTGAAGACTAGGAAATGTTTTTTCTTTCCCCACGATAATGTTTGCTCTGGTATTTACTGTAGGCAAGCTACTTTGTGCGAATAATATGACAGAAAACAGAGAGAACAAATATTCTTTCTGTGGCTGGAAAATGATCAGCAATTCGCTGGAGGATACATTTTTTAGTGACAGATAAGTTAGGGTTTTTAATCACTGGAAAAGTAGCTGCTATAGATAGAACGGATACTGCTATAGATTTGTATATATAGACCATATTATGCTAAAATTTACTTCAATTAGGAAACGCTTAACACAGTTGAAATTTCCCTTTCAGCAATTTTCATCAAAAAGCGGAAATGTTTACGATTCATTTTGTACAGCTCTGTACCTGATCTATATAAAAATAATATATACCAAGTGATATAGACAAAAATGGTTGTATGTGGAAACGCATACCACAACTGAAAAAGAACTTCCAATAATTATGGTTCATAGACAGTATTTTAACCAAACATTTTTTGTGCGGCCCTGTATATGAATGATAAACGCTGTGCGCACCATATTCAACAGTAATCATCTTGTTGTTTAACCCAGTGATATATATGAATTTCAATATGTTTGAATACATTGCATATGATTTTTCCCCATAGTTCATAATGTGTCGGAAAACTTTTGAGTGTCCCTGTAAACGAACCATGAATGGTGCGGATTTTATTTTCACTACCGAACACACCATAGTAAATCTCAATAAAATATATCAGCTACAAACCAATCTGAGTATATTTATGAGTAGTATATATATTATCTAAGTATATATATCTGAATATATATATCTGAGTATATATGTTACAGGCAGACAGACGGACTGACAAACCGAATTCCTGAACTCTTTTCAACTATGTTGGAAAATCTTAAAAGGTAGCCCAACAGGCAACACTTTTCTGCATTCTACCTGCAGAAATTAAAAGAAATTCCGTAAGCCGTACTATAAAACGTTTTACAGATGTCCGTGGGAATGCAAAGCAACTGAAATGTAAAGAGGATATGTTTTATGTCCACTCACAGAGTATTTTTCCCATGAACATCTGAACCGGACATATCACTTTAAAATCTCATAGCCAAAAAGTCTACTCCCTTCATTTCTGTAAAATATAGCGTCGCCATACAGTCGCCGTGAAATTCCAGGCAATTATTATTTAATATACATCCAGTAAATTGTTATTCATTTTTTTTTAAATAGATAGAAGAAGGTTGCTCAATGACATCGGTACGGTGCGCAGCGTTACGTGCAGGAATTTTTAAGAATCACGAACGACTTTTCAAGGTAAGCGTATTTTCATATGTGACATGTATTCGCATGCATCTGTTTAAGTACTAATATTTCTTAAATTATTCTTTAACACAAAAACTTAATTCTAAATAATAATAATAATAATAATAACATATGCATTTGTAACTTGCATTTCAAAGTTTCCGATGTTTTCGAACAACTTTTCGGGAGAAGCCCGTGATCATCTATCAGACAACACCAGCACATAGAAAATGGGGAAATAATTGTTAGGGCGAATCATAACTGATAGCACCGGGTGTGGGGGACATAAGCATAAAAACAAGCGGAATTAAAAATAATTAGGAGCTCATAGAAATAGGAACACTATAAAAGTAGAAAGGTTAAGGACAACATTGCAATAGCAAGATATATTTTTATATTTTATAATATTTAAAAAAAAAAATATTTTGTCTATATTTTTAATTTTTTAGGAAGATGACACAAAGGAGGAAAAAAAAGTAAAAGAAAAATGTGAAAGTCTGATTTAAATTACTGTGCCACCAGAAAAATGCGGCTTAGAACATTGATTAAAAAAAATAATAATCCACTAAAATAAATTAAATACAAAATAAAACTTTTTTTAGTTTATATTTTTCGATATCTCGCCACTGATTTTAGAAAAAGTTGACTGAATTTGCCGTGATAATCAGATAAAATTGTAGAATTGATCAACGGAGACATCATTTTTACAAAACAAAAATGTTCTTCTTATCTTTGGAATTTGAGGATGTATATATTTAATATTTTTGCAGGGTCGAGGTGGCGACGTCGGGATGTAAATGGTTTTGTAATTGTGAAAAGAAGAATATCGAATACACAGTAGCGACTCGTGGTTGTCTGTTTTGGGGATGCTTCATGTAATTCTCACGATTTTTTTTCCAAAATTAATCTTCATTTCATGTTATCGAAGAATATTCTCGAATTAAATAAATCGAAGTTTAGTGGTCGAATATACGGTAAGGATAACATGCATTATCCCCAAAAAGGCAGTCATGAATTGCTACTGCAAATGCCATGTTTTCGAAGGAATTAAAATTAAATATTTGAGAATAATTAATTTTGTATGTCTTTTTCTTTCTTTTTCTTTTATTTTTTTTTTTATAAATGATTTATGTCCTTATCATTCCCTTTTAAAATGTTCTAACAGCTAAACTTACTGTTATTTTAAGTTTTTGTTTTTTTAAGTTTAGAAAAAATGAGACCTTATTTTATTATATCTGATAACTTTTTAGCATTACGTGTATAAAATAAGATATAACTTTTTTAAAGTCAATTTCGTTTCAGCTAGGTTTTTATATGAATTATAAACTCTTATTTATATGATTTATCTGAAAATTTATATAAATAAAACATATCTTTTCTATATTCCAAAATTTCTCCAAGTAAGAGCTAACTTTGCCATTTTCTCAAAATAACATATGTGAAATTTCCTTCCAAACGAATATCAAGTCATATATTACATTTCTCGTAATAAAGCTGCTTTTCACCAGGACTGCCCCCTCTAATTTAACTGGACTAGTTATTTTTACAACACATATCAAAGGGATGTCTTACAGGCAGCTGTTTCTTTTTCATAGACTGTAATAATAAACGAACTGTGAAAAAAAAAAAAAAAAAAAAAAAAAGAAGGAAAGAGAAAGCTTGCTAATAGCAGAACAAAGGTTTCTCTTAAGAAGACTTTGTCATGAAGAAAAGAAGCACCTGTTGGTTGACACTTCTTATTTTAGATTTTCATAAATTCCCTGCAGCAGCTGTAAGTGATGTCATATAATTATTTTCAAAGAATGTTTAAATCTATAAAATAAAAATTGCATGTCTTTAAAAGTTGTGAATGAAAGTTTCGAAATCTATTAACAGCGATTACAGATTAAAGAAATTATATTAATTGTCGATATCGATAGCAATACTCTTGAAAACAACAGCAATAACAAAAATATTAATGAAAATAGAAAATGCTGCCTTATGAGGAAATCTTACTTTTATGTTACTTTTATATTTTAATTAAAAAAAGTATTTATATAATTACGAACGCACCTAAAAATAGAGTGTAGAATGAAGTTTATGAGAAATGTCCTTTGAATGATTTTTTGTAGATTTTTCCTTTTATGGTTTAATCTTAAATTTCTATCTCAGAGATAGAAATAGTGTAGAAATGTATTTTGATTTTAAGAAATTATACAATTTACCAGTTTTTCTTTACAGAGCTTCAACATTAGGATTTTTATTTTTTACATTATTCTACATTCATAAGAATAATTTATTTTATTCGTGAAAATTTTCTTTTTCAATTTTCTAATATATTTTATGTTTGGAGAATGATTTGACTTTTTTCGATTGATGTTTGGTCAGTCTGTAAAAATTACACACGGAAAATTAATCCGGAAGTGCACCAGAGAAAAACTAGTTGGAAATTGTACGTCCAACGTGACAAATGAGATGCGTTCGTACTATAACTACTTTCAGTGAAATGAATTATATCGTCTGTTATTATGATATGATTAATTTCCGTAATAAAAAAAACTACATTTTAAGTTGCCAACATTTTATCATTTGTTGACATTTACCGAAAATCCAATGGGAAATTTAAGCCTAGCATTGAAAATTACAGAACTTGAAATCCATATTTAGACTCTTTTATTCCATTAATATCTATTTCTCCGGAAACATCTATCCAAAAACTGTCGGTAGATTATATGATTGCTATAAAAAAAATAGTATACAGATTCGGTTTTTAAATTCAGTAATACGGAAATAATATGACTCCATTATAAATAGGACGTAATCACCATGGCAACCTAGTATCATTACCTATCATATGATATCATTGAATTAATTACGTATGAAAGGATTTAATAAAATGATACATCTCAGTCGCTTGACGATTAATCCTCGGAAGTTCCTATAACAAAGAAGTACCCATTTAAAAAAAAAATTCAAATTGCTTAATAAATATTTTTATTAATATCTTATTAATGTTTTGATTTTATTAATGTTTTGATTCGATTTTCATAAAATTTGAAATAACTCGACAAAATTCTGCAAATATTATATATATTAAATTTCAAATCATTTGGTTGGGTAGTTTTTGCGCTGCTATATGCGGACAGACGAACGGACGGACAGACAGACGGACGGACCAGACGACGACAATAGGTGCTACGTGTTTATATAATTACGAACGCACCTAAAAAGAGCCGAAAAAAGGACACTGACTGCAATTCAAATAATTTTCACTTTCTTTTATATTATTTAATAAAACTGATACCGATAAAATATGTATTGGTAAGCAAAACTTACTACTGCTAGTATACAGAAGGGAGACAAAATAATACGAACACCAGTAAAAAAAAAAATATTGCCAGATTTTACACTTGTAGTATAGGAGCGCCACCTGGAGTAGAAGTTTGCCATCTTGTGATCGTGAAAGGGAAGGTCGTTTCTCAACAACTGTCATTAGATGCTACATGCATACATAGTTTAATAATTTATAATTTATATAATTTGTATAATTAAAATTTATATAATACAATAATATATAATTTATATAATTTATATAATTGTAATTTATATAATATAATAATATATAATTTATGTAATATAATAATATATAATTTATATAATATAATAATATATAATTTATGTAATATAATAATATATAATTTATATAATATAATAATATATAATTTATGTAATATAATAATATATAATTTATATAATTTAGTTAATATAATATTTTTTATCTTAGAGACGCTGCAATATCAGACCCGAAAAACTTCGAAAGTGGCATGGCGTATTTTGCTGAAGCCCCAGTGAGGGAAACATCAAAACATTTGGACGATGCTAGGAGCAGAGTATCAGACATTATAACAGCATTACGCAAAAGACGGTATAATGGTAATCTCAAAGCATAAAAGTGGACGAAAGACAATGATGACGAATAAGGATAGATGATGTTAAAGCTCATGGTGGCCCCAAAACACAAGCAATTGACAGTTTTGGTTGAAACAGGGCCCTTCCGATGGCGTTTAATTTCCGATATCATCTGGAAAAGAGATTGCATTGAATTCTTGAGAGCATTTATTAAAAACATGAATTAATGCGATTCTCAAAAACATATTTTTAATCGCCCAGTAACGCAAAAATTTCTGACCCATTTTTAAACATAAAACCATGATACATTCAGGCATGATTATTGAATTGATTTGTAATTGAACTGTTTTTTTTTTCCTATAAAGAAAGTACAACTTGAGTTAAAGCAATTGCTGTTTCAATTAGGCAGTCTTTTTCATTTCCTGCGCTGTTGCGTACGGAAATTTGGTTCAAAATGCCAACTTTGACAGCATTTGCTGAAAAATCTTTTGTCTTTACTGAGATACGAAAAAACAGTTTTATAAAGCGAAAAAACATAGTTTGCTAATAATTTTAATGGTATCCATCGGCTAATTTGATAGATTCGCAAACAAAAATGAATTAAAAAGTACGTCAGAAAGTAGCCAGCTTGGATTTGCGCTATTAGGATAGATAACAAATCATAACACCCAGAAATAGTATACTTCATTAATTGCTAAAAAGGTGTTAAATAAAAATTTGAAAAAACAGTAAGAAAAGGTTTTAATAAAATGTTTACGTATTTCAGCTCTATAGAAGCCATCATCAAAACAAAATAGAATATTCTATAGTTGCACGGTTTTTAATGTAATAATTTGAAATGCATTCCTTCAATTTTCATATATAAATAAAATGCATGATCTGAGAAAGTACGTGAAAAATTGATTGATGGAGTTTTAAATCACATTATTAATCGTGCAACTATAGAATATTCTTATTTGTTTTGATAATGGCTTCGGTTGAGCTGAAACATGAAAACAGTTTATTAAAATCTTTTTTACTGTTTTTATAGTTATTATTTAACACCTTTTAGCAATCAATACAGCCTTAAGGATGTTTTGTTTTCTTAGGCTTCGAATTTTGCGTAAGCTAAAGAATTTCTACTAGTGCTTATCCCAACTTATCTATGTGAAAATGCATTTTCTTCTCTTCGTAGTATGATAAAAAAATGAGGAATACATTAAATATTGAATCAGACGTGGCTAAAAATAGATATCGGTTCATAAAGCTCTGAACAAATTTATAAACTCAGAAAAATTTCAATTTGTTTAAATCATAATAGAAGTAAGATTAACTTTACATTAATACAATAAAGATTGACATTTATAAAAAGACATCTAAAATTCATATAACTCATAAATAAAATGGAGCAAATAATCTAAATAAGAAAATACGTAACTTAAAAAACGTAACATTATATAAGACCTGGACAAAATTATAAACTCAAAGTTATGTATGTCTGTATTCTGGTATTTTTGATCTGAATAAATGCAATTTATGATAAAAAACTAATAAATGAAGTCATTAGGGATCATTGCATCTCAATACATCAATGCATTTTTTCCCTCAAAAATATACGTAATTTTAATATGGCACGTGACTAAACCAAAACCACTAAATTACTAAGTTTAAGAAATGGACATAATTTGAATCCTGGTGTAAATATTAATTAATTGGTGTAAGGGTAAATTAAGTATTAATGCACACATTCAAATATGAGTTGGACCGCCATTTTCCTGAATTACTTCGAATATACGACTCGGCATAGATTGAACAATTTTTTCCAACTGCTCCATTGATAACTGGTTCCATGCTGAAAGTATAGCCATTTTGAAATCATTTGTGTTTTGATATTGACGTCCATCATGATAGAATATTCGAACCATTGCACACCAAGAATTTTCATTGGGATTTATATCAGGGCTGCGGGATGAAAATGTCATGAAATCCCACTTCCGTCAATATCAAAACACAAATAATTTAAAAATGGCTATACTTTCAGCATGGAACCAGTTGTCAATGGAGCAGTTGGAAAAACTTGTTCAATCTATGCGGAGCCGCATATACGAAGTAATTCAGAAAATTGGCGGTACAACTCCTTTTTGAATGTGTGCATTAATACTTAGCACCAGGATTCAAATTATATTAATTTCTTAAACTCAGTAATTTACTGTTTTCGGTTTAGTCATGTGCTATATTAAAATAACACATCTTTTTTGAGAAAAATTAAATGTATGCATTGATATATATTGATTCCTAATGACTCCATTCATTAGTTTCTTATCATAAAATGCATTTATTCAGATAAAAAATGCCAGAATATAGAAATTCATAACATTGAGTTTATAATTTTGTCCCGGTCTCACATAATATTATTTTATTTTAAGTTATGAATTTTCTTATTTAAAATATTTGTTCCATTTTATTTATGAGTTATATTAAATTTATATGTCTTTTTATAAATATGCATCTTTATTTTATTAATGTAAAGCTAATCTTATTTATATTATGATTTAAACAAATTGAAAATTTTCTGAGTTTATAATTTTGTCCAGAGCTGTATATTGTCGATTTTGATATATATATATATATACTGTATATATATATATACATACAGTAAAACCTCAGAATAACGGACACCTCGGGAGCGCGGAATTTGTCTGCTATTCGGAGGAGTCCGCTATTTGGATGTAAAAATTTATAAATAAGAAGGAGTTGGGGATCGAAAAAGTGTCCGACAAATAGAGGTGTCCGTTATCTGGGAGTGTCTATTATGGAGATTCTATTGTATATATATATATTTTTTTTTTTTTAAACCGAACTAAAGCTCGTTTAAGCAGGCCCATTCTTCACATAAACGATATAAATTAAGTTATTGTCATGCAATATTCTAAGACAGTGAATAATACATATAAACTTATAGTTGTTGTAGTACTCCCTCCAAATTCTTTTATCATAATTTGCATGGCTGTGATGATACTCCATGTATGACCGTCAATAAAATATGATAATTTTAGTATCAATTTATAATATTTATATAACCACTTATTTCATAACCACACATTTTTTTAACCACTTACAATCATACGATTTTAAGTATTAGCATTCAGGGACCGATTTCTAAACTTTGAATACCTGAGCATACACGTTTTTGAGGCCACTAAAACACTGTACTTATACAGATTGGCCAAGATAAAAGAGGCCCGGTATACAGAAGTACAAATACTTACTAATTTTTATTTAAAATTAGTAAATATAGAATATTATGAATAACAACATACTGAACATTCAATAGCTCACAGAGGTGTTGTTATTCATGTAATATTCTGTATTTACTAATTTTAAATAAAAATTAGTAAGTATTTGTATTTCTGTATCCGGGCCTCTTTTATCTTAGCCACTCTGTTTTATATATATTTTTTTTATTATGTCTATTTTAGAGTTCTTGAGACCCAGACAAGTGACCTGATCTAATCCATTTCCTACTAGCATAAACTTTGTTACCTAGAGTTATGGCAAAAGTATTAACTTCGATTGAGAGATACTGAAAGTTAGGAGTACTAAGAGTTAGAGTTACTGGTAGTTCTAAAGTTTAGATACCTTTGCTCTAGATCGGTGGTTCTCAATGTGGAACGTATGCCCCCACCGGGGGACAATATTACTTTTTAGAGGGGGGTGGGGCGATTTCCCAAATTTGTTACTCACACATTCCTTGTCAATTTTTTAGACTAAAAATAAAAGTGATACATGCAAAATTTGAAAATAAATTGGAATATTTTGTGGAATTTTAAAATATTCCCAATCAAAAGTTTAAAATAGAATGAATCCAGAGTAATATAAGAAGATTCTTTAAAAATATTTTGACATCCCCCCCCCTCCCCCTTTTTTTTCACCTATAAAAATTTCTATAATTTTTCTGTTTATAGATGTATTTAACGATTTTTTCCGAATTTTTTGATTTAAGTAGTGTATATTTGGCAGTTCCACATCACCTGAGTCGAGCAGGCGCAGGCGAAAGGCGCAGGCGGAGCAGGCGGAAGGCGCAGGTGGAGCAGGCGGAAGGCGCAGGTGGAGCAGGCGGAAGGCGCAGGTGGAGCAGGCGGAAGGCGGCGATAAGAGCATGAGCACTGATAAGAACGGAGGGTTCGATGGGAGGGGGGTGCGATAAGGATTTCTACTATAAGATAAGGGGATTATTTTAATGAATTTTAATTGGGGGACTTGAAAATTTTCGATTTTTTTTTTCGGTTTATAGCAAAAATATGAATTAAAAATGGTCATTAATTAATTTTAATTGAGGAACTTAGAAATTTTTCAACGCATTTTTTTTTTCGCGAGAATTGGTGTACGAAGTGAATGTCAACGGATTTATTATAGCGAATTAGAAATTTAATTAATTTTAATTTTAATTAATTTTAATTGGGGAACTTAGAAATTTTTCGTAGCAATTTTTTTTTTCAACGAGAGTATGCAGTTTGAATAGGAGTATATGCAGTAGAAGTGAATGATTAATTAATTAAAAATATTAATTAAACATAGTAATTAATTAATTTTAATTGCAGAACTTAAGAATTTTCGCGAGATTTTTTTTTCTCCCTCAACGAGAGTACGCAGTTTGCATGTGCAGTAGAATGGTAGATGCTAGTAATTAAAAAGGGTCATTAATTAATTTTAATTGGCGGGACTTCAACATTTTTGGGGCAAACAGGCGCGTTTTAATGAATTCGATATAGGTTGTGGTAAAAAATACAGGGTCCCGTATGAATTATACTGTATTCAATTTAATAGCTCCCCCCTCCCCCTTCCCCTCGCCACTTTTTTTACCCAGAGGGCCCCTTCGATAGACTAACAATACGCACTTCAAAAAATACATAGTGGTAAAAAAGAAGAATTTTAACGTATATATAAAAGTGTAAATAAACAAATATGAAAAATCATGCGTAGCGCCATAATTCATGAATCACTTTCCAACATTGTCGAAGTGTTATATGAACAAAACATAATTTTACCATCGAGTGCATAGCGAACCGATCCCCTTTTTAATAAAAAGGCGCCCTTCACAAAAATCCAATTATGCATTAGAACCCTTCCTAAAATCAGATAATTTACACCTTACCTTTTTTTTTTTTCAATTCAAGTTAGGCTAAAAGTACAGCTTACGCATCGATAGGTTCAAAATACAGGGACCCTTCGAAGTGTGAACTCGCATTAGACTATAGGGCCCCTTCATAAAATAAATGAGATACATGCCCTATTCGAATAAAAAAAGCCCTTCACAAAAACTGTAGGGGTTCCCTTTTGGAATAAAAAGACGCCCTTCACAAAAATCCAATTATGCATAAGGACCCTTCATAAAATCAGATAATTTACACTTTACCCTGTTTTTTTAAATTCAAGTTAGGGTAAAAGTATAACTTACACATCGATAGGTTCCAAATATTGAAATCCTTCAAAAGAAACTAGAAAAAGTTAAAGATTTAAGCCCTGCTCATAAAATAATGCGACTACCCAGCGCCCTTCACAAATAATAAAACCTTATTTGAATCCCTTCGCCCTTCACAAAATAAATCCAATAGATTCACGTTATTTTACAGCGACATAAATATTAGGGATATTGACCTTTCATAAAAATGCATGGTCCGCTGTTTGAATGAAAAGGGCCCCTTCACGTACCCTGTAAAAATACTATGATTGTCCAGTTATTTTAAGAAATAGAGTGCTATTCTCAAATGAGTACGTATTCATACAATATAAAAATAAGTTTTACACGAATGTATTTTTAGTTTAAAGTTCAAAATATATTTTAGAAATGAAATTAAGAAAAACAGACGGCTATCCAGTATCCCCTCGACATACATATCGCTGAATCAAAATGAGTCATATTAGCAGATAAGCGAACATCTTGCTTTGTCACGATGAATCACTCGCGATAAGAAATGCGGCTATTGGGCTTTTTCTCAAATTTAAACAGTTCTGACACATTTTGGGTAGGTAAATGTATGAAATGAGCTATTTAAACCCGTCAATGTATGCGAATTATTTCGTGTAGTCCTATATAGGTTCTACTCTTCATATATACATATGGTGATATATATATATATATTTATACTAAAATCTATTAAGTTTTAAAAAGCTTCATTGAAAAAATAAGAAATAGTCATACCCTTAAGAATTCTGAGGATAAGAGACGGGTTTTTAATGAATTTGATACAGGTTAGGGTAAAAAAATTACAGGGTCCCCTATAAGATATATGAATTAAACATAAAATTAAAATTAAATTGAATTCGTTTATGCTTTTTGTATTGCAAAGTATAGAAAAAATATACTAAATTGAGTTTTTAGTATTCTAACTTAAAAATTTCTTTTGAGGAATGAATAGAATAACTAATCTTTGTTTTTATAAAATATATATTGTACTATTTAGATAAGGCATTATTTAAAAAATGTTTTGTCTTTAATATTGAATATATATATATATATACATAAAGTTATCTTACCTAAATATTTAAACCATAAAGTACTGGACTTCATCCAAACTTGACTGCATGCATGTCTTAAAAGAACTAAACGGTATAACATGTTCGCTTATCTCTTAAAATTACGGGATATCGTGACGTCATGGATAAAGCATAGGGTAGAATACAGAATGAATAGGTATTATAAAGCAGAATCATAAATGTTGCATACTTTACACTTGTAGTATGTGAAATGATTGCTACTATTGCCTATATGAGAAAATGAATCATCAACGAATCTTATTTAAATAGGTTAATGAACCTAATTCGATACAAGTCTTACTAAAATAGAAATTACACTAAAAATACAGAGTCCCCTACAATATATGAATTATACTCCACTAAATTTAATAGCACCCTCCCCTATTTTCATAGAAATGGCTTCAATATAATTTAGGCTAACAATATACGCTTCAAAAAATACATAGTGACCACAAGAAGGACAGGAATTCGATATGTACTACTACTTATGCAAAATATAATTTCTCTTATCGCATAAAATATATTAACAAGTCCTGTAAAAATATAATGACATGAACTATTAATACATGATTTAAATACATATTGGTTATACAAAACATATATATATATATAAATATATAAAAATTTATCGTTACCTAAGAATTTCAAGCATGATTTACTAGACTTAACCCAAATTCAACTAGATTCTTCACGTGGTTCAATGACATCACTGATCGCGATAATATTTTAGATAAGATTTACTGATAAGACCACATATCAAGTCATTTCTTCTAAAGCACGTATAGGAGTTGGTTCTGAGGTCTAGGTATGTAGTAGGTTAGTAGTAATATATTTTTAAAGTACTTTTTATTATGTGTTAAAAGAAATGGTTATTTTTTTCTTTACGTAGGGCAGTAAAAATTAAAACATAAAATATTAAATTTAATCCTTAGTAATATAAAGACTTACACCTACAGAAACGCAAACATCCTTTTAGTTATATTCATGCAGACTTTAAGATATATCGCATATGTTCTTTATTTTACCATGGCATATAGGGATTTTTTTTTAATGTATGTCACGTGACTATCTAAAGCGAGATTGATACTTAAAACCATTAATATATATGAATTCTTTCGTATAGCCCCGTATAGATGCTACTCACCATATATACATCTATATATATGTATATATATATACTAAATCTGGTAAGTTTTAAAATGCATCATTGAATTTCAATGAAAAATAACAACTAACAAATATTAATTAAGAGATATGCTAATGTTCGGACTAATAAAATTTTTGGGTGAACAGATCAGTTTTAATTAAATATGATAATGAATCTAATTCGATACAAGTCTTGTTAAAATAGAGATTATAGTGAAAATAGAGGATCCCCTATAATACACACTAATTATACTGCATTAATGCACTACCCCACTTATATTATCACAAAAATACCTTCGATAAAATTTAGACTATCAATACATACAAAATATATACAAAGTGCCCAGAAAAAGGGTAGGAATGACTGAAGAATTTTAACATAAATTAAAAAAATAGAATCTACAGTAAGTAACTATAAATAAATATGAAGGAAAAATCATGCGTCATGGTATACTTTATGAAACACTTTCCAAATGGGACTATCGTTATTACTTTAAAAAACTATTGAAATATGTGAATTAGATTAAATAATCCATACTGGAAATGTATTTTTAAAAAATTACAGACTTCGTTTCTTTTTTTTTTTTTTTTTTTTTTTTCACTTTGATATAATTATAAGGCTTCTTTTACAATAAAGACCTGATTCTTGTGGAGAGATTGAAAACTAGTATTTTATTGAATCGGCCTATATATGTTGGGTTTGCTATACTAGAGGTCTCTAAACTTTGCATGTATGATTTCCATTATAACTTTATAAAGAATACTTAACTTACCATATTCAAACACACAATATTTATAAGGATATAGAACAATATCGTGATTTCTTTAACTTCTCTAAGTATTCAAAACCACATCGTCTATACCACACAAGTTTCGAACCCACAAACATATAATCAGACTTGTCATTTTATACCCAGGACGCTAACTATTGGGCTTAGTGAGCCCCTGCTTATTTTATAGTCAACATGCTAACTATTGGGCTTAGTGAGCCCCAGGCTAACTTATACCCACCACGCTAACTTTTGGGCTTAGTGAACCCCCGCTTATTTTATAGCCACCATACTAACCACAGGGCTAAGTGAGCCCCCGCTTATTTTATACCCACCACGCTAAGTATTAGGCTGAGTGAGGCCCAGGCTATTTTATAGTCAACATGCTAACTATTGGGCTTAGTGAGCCCCAGGCTAACTTATACCCACCACGCTAACTTTGGGGCCTAGTGAACCCCCGCTTATTTTATAGCCACCATACTAACCACAGGGCTAAGTGAGCCCCCGCTTATTTCATAGTCACCATGCTAAGTATTAGGCTGAGTGAGCCCCAGGCTATTTTATACCCACTATGCTAACTAATGGGTTGAGTGAGCCCCAGGCTATTTTCTACCCTCCACGTTTACTGGGCTTAGTGTGCCCACGCTTATTTTATAGCTACCACGATAACCACAGGGCTGAGTGAGCCCCCGCTTATTTTATAACCACCACGTTAACCACAAGGCTAAGTGAGCCCCCGCTTATTTTATAGTCACCTTGCTAACTATTTAGCTTAGTGAGCCCCATTTCGAGTTTTCGAGGCTAATTTATACACACCACACTAACTATTGGGCTTAGTGAGCCCCCACTTATTTTATAGCCACCACGCTAACCACAGAGCTAAGTGAGGCCCCGCTTATTTTATAGTCACCAAGCTAACTACTGGGCTGAGTGACCCCCAGGCTGTTTTATACCTACCATGATAACTACTGGGCTGATTAAGCCCCAGGTATTTTATAGCCATTACGCTAACTACTGGACTGAGTGAGCCCCAGGTTATTTAGTCACATGAATATGATTTCCAAGGTATATGTCCTGACTTGATTTAGACCATTGCCTATGGTAAGATAAAGCTCGGAAGTAAATTGGTAAACTCTATATATTTCCCTCGAAAACTCACTTGTATTTTATTAAATATCTGTAGAAATCAGCATAGTCTATTAAAATTATATATATTCTTATTAGTTTATGAATCTACTAACTTATAATATCTATATGGTAACTTGGATTATTAGTATTCACACTTAAACATTTCTTTTGTAGATTTAATATGATAAACACTAACATCAGACTGACTAAACTTTTACCATTTTCATTTAAACTTAGTTTTAGGAAATTTATCTACATAGCTTTAAATTTTACTGTTTAGTAAGTCTATTATTTCAAAGTATTATTTTTTAGTTATAATATTCAAAACATATTCATAGCGTTTTACATAGTAGGTATCAAATTAATTTAAAGTCATATTAAAAAAATATATATACAAATACTATTCTTACTTAACACGCCAGCTAGCTAAGCACCCAATCGTCTCACACCAAGACTCTGAGAAAAGTGAATGCTTGTTCAGGGCCTTATCAGCTAATATAATCAGTGATAAGATTTAAACAAGTGACGTCACTGTTTAAGTGGTATCACGTGACCATGTGGTATCATTCAATATGTCACCAGTGACGTCAGAGATCACGTGACTAGGTCATAAAAGAACCAATTACTAATTGCAATTAACAATTTACCTCTAATTGATTTATATAGATAAATTAATACATGATTTATCTATGTATTATTTCGTAATACATAGCACATGTACTATGTTTTACGAAATAATAGAAAAATCATGTATTAATTTATCTATATAAATCAATTAGAGGTAAATTGTTAATTGCAATTAGTACGTCACTTGTTTAAATCTTATCACTGATTATATTAGCTGATAAGGCCCTGAACAAGCATTCACTTTTCTCAGAGTCTTGGTGTGAGACGATTGGGTGCTTAGCTAGCTGGCGTGTTAAGTAAGAATAGTATTTGTATATATATTTTTTTAATATGACTTTAAATTAATTTGATACCTACTATGTAAAACGCTATGAATATGTTTTGAATATTATAACTAAAAAATAATACTTTGAAATAATAGACTTACTAAACAGTAAAATTTAAAGCTATGTAGATAAATTTCCTAAAACTAAGTTTAAATGAAAATGGTAAAAGTTTAGTCAGTCTGATGTTAGTGTTTATCATATTAAATCTACAAAAGAAATGTTTAAGTGTGAATACTAATAATCCAAGTTACCATATAGATATTATAAGTTAGTAGATTCATAAACTAATAAGAATATATATAATTTTAATAGACTATGCTGATTTCTACAGATATTTAATAAAATACAAGTGAGTTTTCGAGGGAAATATATAGAGTTTACCAATTTACTTCCGAGCTTTATCTTACCATAGGCAATGGTCTAAATCAAGTCAGGACATATACCTTGGAAATCATATTCATGTGACTAAATAACCTGGGGCTCACTCAGTCCAGTAGTTAGCGTAATGGCTATAAAATACCTGGGGCTTAATCAGCCCAGTAGTTATCATGGTAGGTATAAAACAGCCTGGGGGTCACTCAGCCCAGTAGTTAGCTTGGTGACTATAAAATAAGCGGGGCCTCACTTAGCTCTGTGGTTAGCGTGGTGGCTATAAAATAAGTGGGGGCTCACTAAGCCCAATAGTTAGTGTGGTGTGTATAAATTAGCCTCGAAAACTCGAAATGGGGCTCACTAAGCTAAATAGTTAGCAAGGTGACTATAAAATAAGCGGGGGCTCACTTAGCCCTGTGGTTAACGTGGTGGTTATAAAATAAGCGGGGGCTCACTCAGCCCTGTGGTTATCGTGGTAGCTATAAAATAAGCGTGGGCACACTAAGCCCAGTAAACGTGGTGGGTAGAAAATAGCCTGGGGCTCACTCAACCCATTAGTTAGCATAGTGGGTATAAAATAGCCTGGGGCTCACTCAGCCTAATACTTAGCATGGTGACTATGAAATAAGCGGGGGCTCACTTAGCCCTGTGGTTAGTATGGTGGCTATAAAATAAGCGGGGGTTCACTAGGCCCCAAAGTTAGCGTGGTGGGTATAAGTTAGCCTGGGGCTCACTAAGCCCAATAGTTAGCATGTTGACTATAAAATAGCCTGGGCCTCACTCAGCCTAATACTTAGCGTGGTGGGTATAAAATAAGCGGGGGCTCACTTAGCCCTGTGGTTAGTATGGTGGCTATAAAATAAGCGGGGGTTCACTAAGCCCAAAAGTTAGCGTGGTGGGTATAAGTTAGCCTGGGGCTCACTAAGCCCAATAGTTAGCATGTTGACTATAAAATAAGCAGGGGCTCACTAAGCCCAATAGTTAGCGTCCTGGGTATAAAATGACAAGTCTGATTATATGTTTGTGGGTTCGAAACTTGTGTGGTATAGACGATGTGGTTTTGAATACTTAGAGAAGTTAAAGAAATCACGATATTGTTCTATATCCTTATAAATATTGTGTGTTTGAATATGGTAAGTTAAGTATTCTTTATAAAGTTATAATGGAAATCATACATGCAAAGTTTAGAGACCTCTAGTATAGCAAACCCAACATATATAGGCCGATTCAATAAAATACTAGTTTTCAATCTCTCCACAAGAATCAGGTCTTTATTGTAAAAGAAGCCTTATAATTATATCAAAGTGAAAAAAAAAAAAAAAAAAAAAAAAAGAAACGAAGTCTGTAATTTTTTAAAAATACATTTCCAGTATGGATTATTTAATCTAATTCACATATTTCAATAGTTTTTTAAAGTAATAACGATAGTCCCATTTGGAAAGTGTTTCATAAAGTATACCATGACGCATGATTTTTCCTTCATATTTATTTATAGTTACTTACTGTAGATTCTATTTTTTTAATTTATGTTAAAATTCTTCAGTCATTCCTACCCTTTTTCTGGGCACTTTGTATATATTTTGTATGTATTGATAGTCTAAATTTTATCGAAGGTATTTTTGTGATAATATAAGTGGGGTAGTGCATTAATGCAGTATAATTAGTGTGTATTATAGGGGATCCTCTATTTTCACTATAATCTCTATTTTAACAAGACTTGTATCGAATTAGATTCATTATCATATTTAATTAAAACTGATCTGTTCACCCAAAAATTTTATTAGTCCGAACATTAGCATATCTCTTAATTAATATTTGTTAGTTGTTATTTTTCATTGAAATTCAATGATGCATTTTAAAACTTACCAGATTTAGTATATATATATACATATATATAGATGTATATATGGTGAGTAGCATCTATACGGGGCTATACGAAAGAATTCATATATATTAATGGTTTTAAGTATCAATCTCGCTTTAGATAGTCACGTGACATACATTAAAAAAAAATCCCTATATGCCATGGTAAAATAAAGAACATATGCGATATATCTTAAAGTCTGCATGAATATAACTAAAAGGATGTTTGCGTTTCTGTAGGTGTAAGTCTTTATATTACTAAGGATTAAATTTAATATTTTATGTTTTAATTTTTACTGCCCTACGTAAAGAAAAAAATAACCATTTCTTTTAACACATAATAAAAAGTACTTTAAAAATATATTACTACTAACCTACTACATATCTAGACCTCAGAACCAACTCCTATACGTGCTTTAGAAGAAATGACTTGATATGTGGTCTTATCAGTAAATCTTATCTAAAATATTATCGCGATCAGTGATGTCATTGAACCACGTGAAGAATCTAGTTGAATTTGGGTTAAGTCTAGTAAATCATGCTTGAAATTCTTAGGTAACGATAAATTTTTATATATTTATATATATATATATGTTTTGTATAACCAATATGTATTTAAATCATGTATTAATAGTTCATGTCATTATATTTTTACAGGACTTGTTAATATATTTTATGCGATAAGAGAAATTATATTTTGCATAAGTAGTAGTACATATCGAATTCCTGTCCTTCTTGTGGTCACTATGTATTTTTTGAAGCGTATATTGTTAGCCTAAATTATATTGAAGCCATTTCTATGAAAATAGGGGAGGGTGCTATTAAATTTAGTGGAGTATAATTCATATATTGTAGGGGACTCTGTATTTTTAGTGTAATTTCTATTTTAGTAAGACTTGTATCGAATTAGGTTCATTAACCTATTTAAATAAGATTCGTTGATGATTCATTTTCTCATATAGGCAATAGTAGCAATCATTTCACATACTACAAGTGTAAAGTATGCAACATTTATGATTCTGCTTTATAATACCTATTCATTCTGTATTCTACCCTATGCTTTATCCATGACGTCACGATATCCCGTAATTTTAAGAGATAAGCGAACATGTTATACCGTTTAGTTCTTTTAAGACATGCATGCAGTCAAGTTTGGATGAAGTCCAGTACTTTATGGTTTAAATATTTAGGTAAGATAACTTTATGTATATATATATATATATTCAATATTAAAGACAAAACATTTTTAGGTGCGTTCGTAATTATATAAATACGTAGCACCTATAGTCGTCGTTTGGTCCGTCCGTCTGTCCGTCCGTCTGTCTGTCTGTCCGTCCGTCTGTCTGTCCGTCCGCATATAACAACGCAAAAACTACCCAACCAAATGGTTTGCAATTTAAAATATATTATCTTTGCAGAATTTTGTCGAGACATTTCAAATTTTATTAAAATCGAATCAAAACTTTAGGAGATATTAATAAAAATATTTATTAAGAAATTTGATTTTTTTTTTAAATCGGTGCTTTTTAGGTGCGTTCGTAATTATATAAATACGTAGCACCTATAGTCGTCGTTTGGTCCGTCCGTCTGTCCGTCCGTCTGTCTGTCTGTCCGTCCGTCTGTCTGTCCGTCCGCATATAACAACGCAAAAACTACCCAACCAAATGGTTTGCAATTTAAAATATATTATCTTTGCAGAATTTTGTCGAGACATTTCAAATTTTATTAAAATCGAATCAAAACTTTAGGAGATATTAATAAAAATATTTATTAAGAAATTTGATTTTTTTTTTTAAATCGGTGCTTTTTTGTTAGAGGAGCTTCCGATGGATGTTAAATCGTCAAGCGACCGAGATACTTATTTTATTACAGAAATTAATCTGCAGACGATATAATTCATTTCACAGAATTAAAAATCATCAAGATCTGAATATTTATATAACTAGCTGATACATATATATCTGAATATTTATATAACTAGTTAAGATATTTGTATGAACAGTGTCATAAAATATATACTTAACTAGCTGTTTAGCCCGTTCTACGCACGGGATATCATGAATTTAATTCTAAAACGTGCGTACGAACGCACCTCGTTTGTAACGTTTGACGTACAATTTCCAACTTGTTTGTTATATGAGCTTCCGATGGATATTAAATCGTCAAGCGACCGAGATACTTATTTTATGACAGAAATTAATCTGCAGACGATATAATTCATTTCACAGAATTAAAAATCATGAAGATCTGAATATTTATATAACTAGCTGATACATATATATCTGAATATTTATATAACTAGTTAAGATATTTGTATGAACAGTGTCATAAAATATATACTTAACTAGCTGTTTAACCCGTTCTACGCACGGGATATCATGAATTTAATTCTAAAACGTGCGTACGAACGCACCTCGTTTGTAACGTTTGACGTACAATTTCCAACTTGTTTAAATAATGCCTTATCTAAATAGTACAATATATATTTTATAAAAACAAAGATTAGTTATTCTATTCATTCCTCAAAAGAAATTTTTAAGTTAGAATACTAAAAACTCAATTTAGTATATTTTTTCTATACTTTGCAATACAAAAAGCATAAACGAATTCAATTTAATTTTAATTTTATGTTTAATTCATATATCTTATAGGGGACCCTGTAATTTTTTTACCCTAACCTGTATCAAATTCATTAAAAACCCGTCTCTTATCCTCAGAATTCTTAAGGGTATGACTATTTCTTATTTTTTCAATGAAGCTTTTTAAAACTTAATAGATTTTAGTATAAATATATATATATATATCACCATATGTATATATGAAGAGTAGAACCTATATAGGACTACACGAAATAATTCGCATACATTGACGGGTTTAAATAGCTCATTTCATACATTTACCTACCCAAAATGTGTCAGAACTGTTTAAATTTGAGAAAAAGCCCAATAGCCGCATTTCTTATCGCGAGTGATTCATCGTGACAAAGCAAGATGTTCGCTTATCTGCTAATATGACTCATTTTGATTCAGCGATATGTATGTCGAGGGGATACTGGATAGCCGTCTGTTTTTCTTAATTTCATTTCTAAAATATATTTTGAACTTTAAACTAAAAATACATTCGTGTAAAACTTATTTTTATATTGTATGAATACGTACTCATTTGAGAATAGCACTCTATTTCTTAAAATAACTGGACAATCATAGTATTTTTACAGGGTACGTGAAGGGGCCCTTTTCATTCAAACAGCGGACCATGCATTTTTATGAAAGGTCAATATCCCTAATATTTATGTCGCTGTAAAATAACGTGAATCTATTGGATTTATTTTGTGAAGGGCGAAGGGATTCGAATAAGGTTTTATTATTTGTGAAGGGCGCTGGGTAGTCGCATTATTTTATGAGCAGGGCTTAAATCTTTAACTTTTTCTAGTTTCTTTTGAAGGATTTCAATATTTGGAACCTATCGATGTGTAAGTTATACTTTTACCCTAACTTGAATTTAAAAAAACAGGGTAAAGTGTAAATTATCTGATTTTATGAAGGGTCCTTATGCATAATTGGATTTTTGTGAAGGGCGTCTTTTTATTCCAAAAGGGAACCCCTACAGTTTTTGTGAAGGGCTTTTTTTATTCGAATAGGGCATGTATCTCATTTATTTTATGAAGGGGCCCTATAGTCTAATGCGAGTTCACACTTCGAAGGGTCCCTGTATTTTGAACCTATCGATGCGTAAGCTGTACTTTTAGCCTAACTTGAATTGAAAAAAAAAAAAGGTAAGGTGTAAATTATCTGATTTTAGGAAGGGTTCTAATGCATAATTGGATTTTTGTGAAGGGCGCCTTTTTATTAAAAAGGGGATCGGTTCGCTATGCACTCGATGGTAAAATTATGTTTTGTTCATATAACACTTCGACAATGTTGGAAAGTGATTCATGAATTATGGCGCTACGCATGATTTTTCATATTTGTTTATTTACACTTTTATATATACGTTAAAATTCTTCTTTTTTACCACTATGTATTTTTTGAAGTGCGTATTGTTAGTCTATCGAAGGGGCCCTCTGGGTAAAAAAAGTGGCGAGGGGAAGGGGGAGGGGGGAGCTATTAAATTGAATACAGTATAATTCATACGGGACCCTGTATTTTTTACCACAACCTATATCGAATTCATTAAAACGCGCCTGTTTGCCCCAAAAATGTTGAAGTCCCGCCAATTAAAATTAATTAATGACCCTTTTTAATTACTAGCATCTACCATTCTACTGCACATGCAAACTGCGTACTCTCGTTGAGGGAGAAAAAAAAATCTCGCGAAAATTCTTAAGTTCTGCAATTAAAATTAATTAATTACTATGTTTAATTAATATTTTTAATTAATTAATCATTCACTTCTACTGCATATACTCCTATTCAAACTGCATACTCTCGTTGAAAAAAAAAATTGCTACGAAAAATTTCTAAGTTCCCCAATTAAAATTAATTAAAATTAAAATTAATTAAATTTCTAATTCGCTATAATAAATCCGTTGACATTCACTTCGTACACCAATTCTCGCGAAAAAAAAAATGCGTTGAAAAATTTCTAAGTTCCTCAATTAAAATTAATTAATGACCATTTTTAATTCATATTTTTGCTATAAACCGAAAAAAAAAATCGAAAATTTTCAAGTCCCCCAATTAAAATTCATTAAAATAATCCCCTTATCTTATAGTAGAAATCCTTATCGCACCCCCCTCCCATCGAACCCTCCGTTCTTATCAGTGCTCATGCTCTTATCGCCGCCTTCCGCCTGCTCCACCTGCGCCTTCCGCCTGCTCCGCCTGTGCTCCACCTGCGCCTTCCGCCTGCACCGCCTGCGCCTTCCGCCTGCGCCTGCTCGACTCAGGTGATGTGGAACTGCCAAATATACACTACTGATTTATTTATTAAACTAGTTTTTTTTTTTTTTTTTTTCAATTTGCGCTGCTATATCTATACTTCGAAAAGAGTAGCTTGATTTTCTCATAATTAACACCGTGCCTCAACTGTTTGTCCTAGAACAATGAAATTTGGAAGACATGTTCTTTACACAATGTAGGCACCCACTAAGAAAGGATTTTTGAAAATTCACACCCTAAGGGGGTTAAATGGAGGGTCGAAAGTTTTGGATAATTTTGTCTTTTCGGCATATCTCCGTAGGAGTTTTAAGTAGGAGCGTGAAATTCGGGATAACAATTCTACAAAAAAATAGTTCAACATGTATTTCAGGCGATTTTAGAAATTCAACCACTGAGTGGGTTAAATGGGGGGGGGGTCAAATTTTCGGTTATTTTACATTTTTACCATATCTCATCAGCAGTTTTAGGTAAGAGCGTGAAATTCAGGATAACAAATCTACTAAAAAAATAATTAAACGCGTATTTCAAAGATTTTAGAAATTCAACCACTAAGGGGTTAAATGGGGGTCTAATGTTTTAGGTCATTTTGCCTTTTCAAAATTATCTCAACAACAGTTTTAGTTAAAAGCGCGAAATTCAGGATAACAAATGTACTAAAAGTTAGTTAAACGCATATTTCAGCGATTTTAAAAATTCAATCACTAAAGGGGTTAAATGGGAGGTCGAAAGTTTTTAGTCATTTCACGTTTTCGCCATATTTCAGCAGCAGTTTTAGGTAGGAACGTGAAAATCAGGATAACAAATCTACTAAAAGAATAATTAAACACATATTTCAGAGAATTTAGAAATTCATCCATTAAGGGGGATAAATGGGGTGTCGAAAGTTTTAGGTCATTTTGCCTGTCCGCCATATCTCAGCAGAATTTTTAGTTAGAAGCTCGAAATTCGGGATAAAAAATCTACAAAAAATATAGTTAAACATGTATTTCAGCAATTTTAGAAATTCAACAACTAAGGGGAGTTAAATAGGAGGTCAAATATTTTGGGTCATTTTGCCATATCTCAGTAGAAATTATACGTAGAATCAAGAAACTCAGGATAACAAATCTACTAACAAATAGTTAAACACGTATTTCAACGATTTTAAAAGTTCAGACACTAAGGGGGGTAAAATGGGGGTCGAATGTTTTACGCCCTTTTGCCATATCTCAGCAGAAGTTATAGTTAGGAGCGTGAAATTCGGGATAACAAATGTACTAAAGAATAGTTAAACATGCATTTCAGGGGATTTTAGAAATCAACTACAAAGGGGGTTAATTGAAGGCTTGAAAATTTTTGGTGATTTCACCTTTTCACCATATTTCAACAGCAGTATTAGAAAAAAGCGTGAAATTCGGGATAACAAATCTCCTTAAAGAAATAGTTAAACAAGTATTTCAGCGATTTTAGAAATTTGGCCACTAAGGGTGTTTAAATAGTGGGTCCAATATTTTATGTCATTTTGCCATTTCTCAATAGAAGTTATAGGTAGGAGCGTGAATTTCGGGATAACAAATCTACTAAAGAATAGTTAAACATGTATTTTAGGCGATTTTAGAAATTCAACTACTAAGGGGGTAAACGGGGGGGTCGATAATTTTCGATGATTTCACCTTTTCACCATATCTTATCAGTAGTTTTGGATAACAGCGTGAAATTTAGGATAACAAATCTGCTCTAAAAATAGTTAAACATATATATTAACGATTTTAGAAATTCACCCATTAAGGGGGATAAATGGGGGTCGAAAATTTTAGGTCATTTCGAACGTTCGCCATATCTCAGCAGCATTTTAAGTTAGAAACTTGAAATCACAGATTCAGGATAACAAATCTACTAAAAAATAGTTAAGCATGTGTTTCCTCGATTTTAGAAATTCAGTCCCTAATAAATTAAGGTCAATAAATGAAGGTCCCCTAATAAATGGGGGTGGGGGGTAAATGAAGGTCAAATGTTTTATATCATTTTGCCACATCTCAGTAATAGGTGAGTAATAGAGCGTGAAATTTAGGATTACATTTGTACTAAAAAATAGTTAAATATGTATTTCAGCAATTTTAGATATTATTCCATCAAGGAGGTCACACTGTGTGCTGAAAGTTTTAGCTAATTGTGGCATATCTCAGCAGCAGTTTTAAGTAAGAATGTGAAACTCCGTTTTACAAATCTACAAAAAAAAAAAAAGTAGTTAATCATGTATTTCTTCAATTTTAGAGCTAGCAAGTTTAAGGGCAACATCGGCTGTGAACCCGATTGCGGAAGATTAGACGAAAAAGAGAACTAATGCTGATTTTTTATTATATATTTTGGGCGTATTTTTTTCCAAGGAATATATTTTTTTAATTCCCATTTTATAACTTATTTTTCGATTTTCGTCTTTTAGCGATCGGATTTCAAATTTTAAACAAAATATTACACTTCCACCTTTTTTCCAAATACATTTTTTAAAAGTACAAAATTGCGATTTAGATACTGATTGCCATATTTATGAGCTAGGGTATGCTCAAGGATGCCATATGGTGAATACCATATAGTCAGATTACAAACATGCAACCGAATGGGTCCTCGTTAAAATTGTTTCATTTTAATGATTTACTAGCTGTTTAACCCGTTCTATGCACGGGCGTGAACGGGAATGAAATTAATTGAATTTATTGAATCATGAAATTAATTCTAAAATAAAAATTTAAAATAAAAATGACAACAAACAACTTTAAAATATCTAAATAAGAAATAAGAATTACCCTGTTAAAGTGTTCAGTTATTCAACTATTCGATTTAGGAAAATATTTTTCTACTACTGTGCATTTTTTTAATGAAATTTAATTTATCATGTTGCTATGGCAGCAGACGATAAAACGATACATTGGAATAAGGGAATAAATAGAATAAAAAGTTTTGTTAATGTTTGTGGTAAAATGTTTTTCTTTATTTAAAAAATAATAATAAAAAGATAATAAGTAAGCGCAATTAAATAATCTCTATTTATTTGCATGCGTGGTAAAATAATTATCGTAATACCCGCTACATCGTCTTACTATTGCAGCGTGGCGTACGTAACATGCATATCTCACATTGCAGTAAACATTTAGAACTGGTTAGAACTCGCGCTATTACTGGTTGAACATAAAGGCAAAAATTCGTCAAAAACATTAAAAAAATCTATTTAAATTTTTTGAACTTTTTGCCTCAATAGTTCAGGGGCCCCCTTTCAGCAACCCGTGTGTGAAATTTCGTATCTGTGCGCCCTTTTGTTTCCGAGTTTTTAAGTTTACATTGATAGATATGCGCACGGATTTTAATAGGGTAGGTACGCGCACGGATCACAAGTGCTCAAAAACAAATAACTAACTTTGACTGTTGGTATGCATCAACTGAATATGGGCTCTGTACTTTTATTACGAACATAAATTTAATTTTTACGAAAACTGTTATTCTAAAGTAGCGGTATTATCTATAAACAGCTAAACAGCTAGCTGTTTAACCCGTTCTACGCACGGGAGTTCATGACTTTAATTCTAAAACCAAAATAAAAAATAAAAATCAGTACAACCAAACTAAAGTTTATGAGTATAAAAATTTGTTATGAAACATAAACTGATCATAATTTGTTGTTTGAACATGAATTTAATTTTTACGAAAACTGTTATTCTAAAATAGCGGTATTATCTATATAAAACAGCGATTAAAAGTTACTGGTGAAGCTAAAAATGTTAAATTTGTTAAATGTAATTAGTTCTGTTGAAATAACAGCAGTTGATTTGGATTTATTAATAAGGAGGGTCAATTAATGAAAAAGTCGCCGCCAGGTGGCGCACGGTCAAGTAAAATAAATGTGATATTTAATAAAAAGTCGTTTACCATTCCCACAAACTTAACGAATAATCTGTTAAATAAAGCTTTCTGTATTAAAAATCTCTATCATACTAATATATGTCATGTAAATAACCTTAAACTCAGCTAATTATCATTCATTAAGTCGATAAAATCCTTTAAAATTATGTTTTTAGCATTTGGCAAAGGTTAATAATTAAGTTGATTGTCTACATGTCATATAATCTCTGATCCATCGAATATAAACATTCGACTCGGCCAATTGCAATGATCCCTATACCTTGATTTATTTAATGACTTTTGTGAAGATTTTATACAACCAACCGAAGATAAAAAAGCGTATTTTTGATGATATCTCTTTGCGGATGGATTTTAATTGATATTTAATCTACCAAAAATCTAATTAAAATTTTCGAATTTTTTGCCCCAATCGTTAACGAGCCCCCATACCAGCAACCCGTGTGCCAAATTTCGTAGCCCTGCGCCCTGGTGTTTCCGAGTTTTTGAGGTTACATTGATAAGCGCACGGATTTTAATTGTATAGATGCACGCTAAATAACTGAACCTCGTTATAGTGATTGCTTTATTAACGATGTATGGCTGAGAAATACGCACTGCCCCGTTATTTTGATCACCTCATTAATACACTGGTTTACACGGTTTATATACTTTCGCCGAAATGTGTATTTTTTGATAGATTCTAGTGCACGGGAAAATTAATGTAAAAAATCTGTCACGTCTAGTTTAAAAAATATTTATTAAATACTTAAAAAAATAATAACATGAAATACAAAAATAAAAAATTAGAAATGATTGATTTTACTCTTCTTTTTATAATTTTCTTGATCTGTTTCTCTTAAAATAGACCAGTCCTTATCTAAAAGTCCTTATCTTGCATCAGTTCACGTATCTGTGGACCGATAAAAATCCCCTCTTTTAATTTTGCGTCTGAAATACTTCGAAAAATTTTGCATAAATATTTAAAAGCAGCACTGTTTTTATCCATGGCTTTGACAAAATTTTTTACTAAGCCCAATTTAATATGTAATGGTGGCAAAATTATATTTTGCGGATCCACTAAAGATGTACACATTAATTTTTCCTAGAGTAGAATTCATTTCGGACAGACCAATATGTTTTGATGTAATGGTGTTCTTTAGCTCGAATATCCCACAGACACAAAAGACATGAATATTTGGTATACTCGGCCTGTAAGCCCAGTAACATATTACCTACTTTTAAATCGCCACATATTTTCCAGTTATGCTGTTCATATTGTATCATTTTCATTAAAATATACATTGTTTTATAGGTTTCTTTACTGTTTACGGCATGACCAATTAGTAAAGATGGTTTTATATTACCGTTCTGAAGTAATACAGCTTTCAAGCTATATTTAGATGAATCGATAAATAAACGTCATTCATTTGGATCAAAACTTTGATTCATCACATTAAAAACTCCGGGAATATCATGGCAAGAAAAAAAAAATCATCCTTTTTGGTGAAATAACTGCTGAAAATTTGATTTCGATTTCGGTAATAAGTTACTTTGATATTTGGTGTCAATAAGTTCCACTGTTGTAGACGAGAGGCAAGAATCTCTGCCTTAGATCTAGATAGTTGTAAGTCTCGCACAAGGTCGTTCACTCATTTTGGTTTATTAAATATGGCGTTTTATCATCTTCAATTACGAACTCGTCATCATTTTCATTCTCATAAACAGATCGTCACTATCTTGACAATTCGCACTTGACATACCTAGACATACGGGATGTGGCAGAGTTTCCGAATGTGATATAGGTTTTGAGACTGATGGAATGTCAGGATATTGAATTTTATGTTTATTTTTTGAATTAAAGCCTCAAATTTTAGTCAAACAAAAATAACAGTCATTTTCGTGATTTAAAGGTTATCTCCACAGCATTGGTGATCTAAATTGAAGATACTTTTTTTCTCCCGAAGCCCAGCATAGAACAGTAAGCCTACAGCTTTCACAAAAAGCATGTGGGACCCACTTTTTATCTTGATTACTCACTGAGAATCGAAAATAATGTAAATATGCTGTATTAAGACATTCCAATATCGGTCTTCCTTTTTTTGCGAATATAAATTGTCCACAAACGTAACAAAAACGATTAGAATTAAATTTACACAATCTATTAGACATTTTATCAAAAACAAAACCTCTTTAGTTCACAAAAATACAAGAAAACAGAATATAGAATGTAAGTTGACAATGCGTGTAGGTTGAATGTGACGTGATAGATATATTATGGAATTAAAAATGTGAATATTGACAAATGTAAAAATTTTAAAAATGTGACGTGATAGATATATTATGAAATTAAAAATGTGAATATTGACAAATGTAAAAATTTTAGTAAATGTGACGGGATAGATTTTATTCAAATACCGCCTTTCATTAGTAAGAGGTAGTATAATAAGAAAATATGTGTTTCATCAAAAGTATATAAAAAATGTTTAAATTTGTAAACCAGTATAATTTATGGGCCTGACAGTACCCATATACAATGATCGCCATTTATCTTAGGCAATCCCATTTTTATTTATTTCATCTGAAAGCTCTCCGCTCATCTTAGATAAATACATACAGGACCAGTAGTATTTTGTCAGAGGGATTATGGAAAAAATATTATTAATGTCACGAAATATTTATTTACATGCTTTTATTACATATATTATTTAGTCATTTTCGTATAGCTTTAAATAAAGTATTTTATTTAAATTTCTCTGTTTGCATGTAAAATGCAATTTCTGGGCCCCAAGGGAAGTGAGGACTGTACGCTGCAGAGTGTATTTTGGCCCCACTCAGAAGCGACCGGCTAGTATCACATAAAAAAAAATTACGTAACACAACTTAAGAGTATACCTAAACCTGATTGTCTTAAATATATTTAATCTAAAAATTAGTTAAAACATCTAAATGAGATATTATCAACATTATAAAACTTATAAATCTTAATTAGTATTGCAAAAGAAAATAGTTATATAGTAAATATCCATAGCTTTAGTGCAGGTCTGCTACGCAGTTAATATATGACGTAATGGCAGTAATTATATGAGATATACATTTTAAAGTTCACAATCAGATAACACATGGCACTCAATTAGCGGTAATGAGAAAGGTAAAAAAGAGAAATGTTATTTGATGGAGGATAATCGCTACTTAAAATTGATAAGGATGAGAATCGTGAATTGCTTTCTGAGCGTTATCCATAGAAAATTTTTTACAATCCAAAGCTATAATAAATCTGTCACTGTTATCATTTTTAATGCTAAATGTGAGAGTCTCATACATTGTTTAAAGATAAAAAAGTCCTTCCGGCCTGTACCGGGAGAAAAGAGTAGCTTTCATAGTCCATATTTTTAAAAATGCAACTCATTTTACTCAAACACCCGAAGCTAAATTGCTTGGAACCCGATTATAGAAGATTCATTCCCGGTTTTCGTTAATACTGAATTTGAATTGCGAATTTCAGCATGAGAGTTACAGCATAACAAATATCAGATTGTTTCAAAATGTCAGCCACCCTTAAATTTCAAACTGCCATATCTCTGCTATTTTTTAAGATACAGCACAAACAAAAAATGTTCCAAAATACTTATATCACGTTCTAACACTTAACAGAAATAATGTTTTTAATTTTGAATTTTTTGGACACCTTTCTGAATTTTTAAATAATTAAAAAATTTTAACTGGCCGCCAATTTGTAACAAAATGGCAGATGGAGCTGACCAACCAACTCGTTCGAGACCATGGTATGTCCTATACACATATTTAGTCACATCCAAATCGGTCGGTTCATAAATAAGAGAGTTACAGCATGACATATGTCAGATATATATATATATATATATATATATATATATATATATATATATATATATATATGTGTGTGTGTGTGTGTAAACTTTTTACGAAGATGATTTAATATTCCACGAGAAAATGGCAGTTTGTTAAAGATGGTGAATTATTGCAGTCGTAATCAAGAATCAGGAGGTTAAATAATGAAATACCATAATAATTTCTTCAATAATAGCAGCCAATTTCCAGATAAATTGTTTATTAACGACCAGGAACGATGGCAGTAACAGTTCCCACAGTATCAGGTATAAACTTATAGCCCTCAGGCTTGACGATAACTCACTACATCATTTAATAGATCTTAAGAGGCTGTTGTGAAATTCTATGCCGCAGAACACCAGATAACGATTTGGTCAGCACTTCCAAACACGACAAAAATCTGCTCTCCAAATGCTTGCAAGCGAATTTTGTTAACGGCGCGTAGAGTTTTTGAAACGAAGTAACGTATGCACGAGCCAATGAGTAGTGACAGACGAAATTAAGCTAAGCGAATGAGGTGCGATGGAGAAGATTTAACACGAAAGAATCCCTATCGTAGCTGCGCATTGATTTTGACATGAAAAATACCCAGCGCGCGAAGCGAAGCATGGAATAAAGATTAAAAAAATGGCTTTTAAAAACATTCGAAATGACAAAAAGCGTCCTCAGAAAATTATAGATTGGGGAGTTGATAAAAGTTACAAATGAACTTAAAGTTTTAGATTAAGATTTGGAATAAGATAATTATTAATATACGTGTTACTACATTTAAAAAGACATTAAATAGGAATAAATATTATTAAGATTTAAGGAAGTAATGACTATGTCAGAAGTTAGATTAATTTAAAAGAGTAATGCGAAATAAAATTTATATATATATATATATATATATATATATATATATATCAACATTTTAACTGAGTGTGGTTTGGGGATCTGTGGGTCATGATCGTTGAAAATATCCCAAAATGTTTTGGAATTGCTTTCCTCCTAACGGCTGCAATAGGTAGTAGCTCTTTGTATTGAAAGCTACCGAATACAGACCATATAGCACTATTGTTCAACACTTAAGTAAGTTGGAAAGGAACAACAAAACTCTTTTCCATATAAAGGCAAAGATGCATAGCCTCATTTATAGGAATTATGTTTAACAAAATGTGACAGAAAATTCACCTATTTGTACCGGGAGGAAAAAGTAGCTTTCCTATACCTTCGATTTAAAATTTTAGCCAATGTTACTGGAAAGCACCAAGCTAAAATGCAAATAACCTGATTACAAAATATTCGTTAATACTGAATTTGAATAAGAAATTCGCCAAATTAGTGAGCTGCAGCCAAGTTAGCTTCATTTATGGAGACTTATTTTTGGTCGCCAAATTTGACGCTATTTCGCCAAGTGTCGCCAAGTTTGGCAAAAATTTGACACTAACGGATATGAATATAGTTTTATGCGTAGGATTGGGAAATAGATTGCAAGAATGAAAGATAATAATTTGCAAGATATCCCATTCACTATAACTTATAAATTAATCCAGATTTGTTTTAATCTGCTGTCTTGTTTCAAAATATCAGCTACCCTAGAATTTCAAACTGTTCTATCTCAGCCAATTTTTAACATAGAGGAAAAACAAAAAATGCTCCGGAATCCTTGTATCAAAGTCTAACACTTAATTAAAAAATAAATTTGAATTTTTAACAAAAAAAAATCAAATTTCGAATCTTTTTGTGTATATTTTTTTAGTTTTAAATCTTTTAGTGGTCGCCATTTTGAAACAAGATTGCGGACCAAACTGGCCAACGAACTCGGTCGAGATATTAGTGAGCCTAATACACACGCTGAGTTTTATCCAAATCGGTTTATAAATACGATTAATATCGTATGACAAAGATCCGCTATATATATATATATATATCAACAGAACGGACGGTGGTTTTGGGACTGGGGGTTATGATCTGTGAAAATATACCAAATTTTTCTGGGATTTCTCTCCTCTGCACGGCTTCAATAGGTAGCTTTTTACATTTTATAATGAAATCTACATAATAAATGGGAAATGAATAGTTATTGTGAAGGCTCTATTACGCTTCCTCCATAGGAATAAAGTAAACTTTTTAAATAGTAAAAGATATATGTTATATTAAGTGTGTGGTGTAGGGGGCAGGATATCGTCATTTTACAGATGCTTCGGGGGGGCATGGTCAATAAAAGTTTGGGAATCACTGCTCTAGATGAAACATCTTGACCCCCCAAAAATGTCCATTTTGAGAGATGTTAGAAAATATCAAAGTTTGGTCACATTAAAAGAAAGAGTAAATTTCAAATTTAACATTCTTTTCACATTCAGAAAATAAAAAAAAGAAACAATCTTAACTGCCTTCAATGTCTTTTTAATAATATCTTTGTATTCTTTTCGTGGCTAACTTTTTAACTCAAGACAATTTCTTTCTGAACTCCTAGAGAATAAGTTATTTCAAGTAGCTTAATTTCTAAAGTATAAAAGGAAATTTAAAGAAGTAGGAGAGTTAACTGTTTTTTATTACAATTTTAACTACCAGAAACATTAATTCTTCTCGATAAAAAAAATTAAACAAATCATTTAAATAAATTAACCCTTTCAAGGGTGGTGGTTCTTTTTTGAACCACCTAATTTTAACCCCTTAAAGTCACATTGGCACCAGAATTTTGAAATGACAATTTTCCTTTTATTAAGAAAGTGAAGAAGATCTTGTACTTATTTTCAAATAAATTTATTTCCATAATCTGGTGCTAGTCAATCATTTTAGCATTTTACGAATAGAAGTACTTTGTCCATGAAAGGGTTAACATGTAAACAGGTTTTTTTTTATAACAAATGACATTTTTTATTAAAATTTCAAAATGAACCACTTTGCAAATTGTTTTTATTAAATACAAAGTATGTGAATTATCAATTTACCTAATTAATACTTTAATTAATACTTTAATTAATATACTAAGCCTCAGCCAAGATTGGCATCAAACATAAAAGACTCTGGTAGCAATGTCTTCAAGTGTATGAAAGTTACAATAGTAGTTAAAAAATATTAACTTGGGGACAGATCACCTTTAAAATGGTCAAAAATTCAATTTCAAGGTTTTGATGTCAGTAAATACTGCATTTTATTCTGAGTAGAAAGGTACCAATGTTTTTCAGAGGCGATAATTATTGACGAAGATATAAAGTAAAATGAAAAGTAAAAAGAACCTCATTTTTTTTTCAAACTTATTAATGTTGTAACAATGAACAAAATGAACTAGAATCTTTTAATTTGGTCAATAAATTAAAAAATAATTAACTGTAATTCATCGAAAAGCGCATTCAAAATGCGTTTTTAATTTAATTACAGTTAATTATTTTTTAATTTATTGATCAAATGAAAAGATTCTAGTTCATTTTGTTCATTGTTGCAACATTAATAAGTTTGAAAATTTTTGAGGATCTATCTAAATTATTTTTGGAGAAATCGTGTGCACAATTTGAAAATCATTATTGTGAATTAAATGGATTTAAAGTTTTTACTCCCCATTCAAAAACAAAGAATGACTATTCGGTTTACTTTATATCTTCGTCAAAATAATCGCCTCTGAAAAACATTGATACCTTTGTACTCAGAATAAAATGCACTCTTTACTGACATCAAAACCTTGAAATTTAATTTTTGACCATTTTAAAGGTGATCTGTCCCCTTAATTTTCCGCCAAGTCATGCTCTCTAAAATTCAGGAAATGCCTGTGTAAACGATTAAGAAAAATCCTCATAATGTTTACACATCTAAACAAAAAAGCTCCAACAGAATCAATATTTTTATTTCCTGTAATTGTAGAGCCATAATATTTCCTTTTCCTGGAGGAGTTCTTCTTAAACTACCTCACGTCTTTAATGTATCGCTTTCGTTTTCTTCTAGAAGTACGATAATCTTTAAAATAATAACACTAATCTTTTGTCTTTCAAGAAAAAAAAAATATTTCTTATAGAATGCTCCAGATCAAACATCTTAACCTAAAGAAATGACTCTTTTGAGAGATGGTACAAAATATAAAATTTAGGTCACATTAAACGAAAGAGTAAATCTGAAATTTAATATTCTTTTCACATAACATAAAATAAAATAAATACAATATTAACTTGCCTTCAATGTCTTTTTAATAATATCTTTGTATTCTTTTCGTGGCTATCGGTTTTAACTCAAGCCAGTTTCTTTTTTTAACTGTTAAAGGGAGAGTATTTTAAGTAGTTTAATTTCTAAAATAAAAAAAGAAACTTTAAAGTACTAAGGAGCTGAAAAAAAAATTCAGGTTCCATTAAGTTCCACAAAAATTCCTTCATTCAACATAAAGTTGATACTAATCGCAAAAATTAATTAACACGCATACAGAATCATCTGATAAATGACATTTTTTATTTCAAACTGTAACAAGAACGAAAAATCATGCACTGCGGCTTAGATTATGAAACCCTTTCCTTACAATCAGGATATTGTTAAGAAATTTCAGTTTTGTTCATAGAATGAAATGAGGTATTTAAATAAACACACACACAAAATAAAAAAAGAACGCAGTAAAAACTCTTTTTCTGGAATTGCTGACCATAATAATGGTAATGTGGTAATGTGCTGGCAATGTGCAATGTAAATGGTAATGTGCAATGTAAATGGTAATGTGCAATGTAAATCGTAATGTGCTGGTAATGTGTGCGAATTCTTTCATGCAGCTCTCTATATGACCTACACAGCTCACAGTACCCTAAAATTGAGTTAAGTTTTAACAATCATATCACAGCTGAAAACGCACATCCAGAAATTATGGCTCATAGTCAGTCTTGTAACAGAATTCTTTTGAGTGTCTCTGGAAGTAAATGATAAGTTATACATACTCAATAGTTTATAGAAAACCTGTTATAGTGCACCTCAGAAATGTATATCAATTTCATTACTTTTGAAATACTGCAACATCATTAAAATACACTGTAATTAATATTTACCCATAGATCCTAATGTAATGGAACTATTTTGTGCGTCCTTATAAACGATCTATATTTAATATTTACTCTGTACTCAACAGAAAGCATATTGACATCTATTTCACTGATAGATATCAATTTCATTATGTTTGAAACAAAGTAACATTATGAAAATACAATAAGAACGATTTTCCCCATTGACCGTTATGCAACAGAATTTTTTGAGTGTTCCTGTAAACAAACTATAACTGCTACATATTCTATACTCTATAGAAAACGTATCGCCCACGTTAGTGATGTATAGAATTATTACTATATTTGTAAAGCTTTAAGATTATTCAAAGGTTGTGAAACCATTTTTCACCTTTGACCTTAAAGTAACGGAATGCTTTTACGTGTCCCTGTAAACTAAACATAAATGATACACACATCATTACATGCCATGGAAAACTTCAATAACATATATTACATATATGGCAATCCGAGTATATTCACGCGAGTTAGTGCACGTAGAGACGGCAAGAGAGACATACAGACAGACGGAGAGACTAATCGAATTCATAGACAATTTTCAACTATGTTGAAAAGCGTTAAAAGTGAAACATCTTGCTTAATAACTTTAGATAATGTTTTAAAATCAGGGTCCACGGTTGGCATCAAACAAAATCGATGCAAGTAATAATTTGGTTTATCTCCTTTCTAAAATAAGTTACTAATGCTGCCACTTTTTATTTAATCGTGTCTTTTTCACCTTTTTTATACCGCTAACCAGGCCCCTACCTGCCCGGCATGAATGCCTAGCTTGACGGATTAGTACCTGGGAGCGGGGCTGAAATCGCCTGATCACAACATAGCTGAATATAGATTTGTTGACATCGCTGCAGTGCTTGCTCTCTTGTGGTTTGCAACAGTTATCTTTGTTTGCCGGTTCAAGGTTTCTGTTTATCTTTGTTGAATTGGCAGATTTAAAAGGTCTCGTAATTTAGAACCTTGATCAGGTGACGAGATCCTCACCTGACTAGGCACCCCCAGAGGTATAATTCACAGGTAACTTGGAGGGCTTTGCACTCACGACGGATTTTACATGCTCCAGGCGCCTTTAGCGTACATAGATTTTCATATTTGTCGTCTCTGTTGACTTGTCACGCTCATGGTGGATTTTCGCTATAGTGTTTATTCGCTTTTTTAGGGGGCTGATTTCACTTTTCGTTTTTATTTGTCTCTGACAGGGTTTTTTGCTGTTTTTATGGGCCCACTCTGTTGTGGGTTGTTTCTGTCTGTTATCATTCGTTGGGTTTTGTCTCTTTCTTGATATATTGTTACCTCTAACTTGTGCTAGAGCTGGTTGTCACATTTTGAAACTTGGTCTTCTTTCTAGAGTTTCACTGGTTATTATGTCACTATCTTGGTCTTCTTACGAACGCACCTAAAATAGGAGACCTTAAGACGCAGCTTGATATATGCAAAGAACTTTTACGTTCAAATTGGAAAAATTCTCCTAATTTTAACTTTTATTTATTTCCTACTAAGCTTTTGCAGTAAAATTTAAACCTGGCCAAATTGTTGGAATAGAATTAGAAATTTTTAAAATTCCAGAGTGAACATTAAATTTATAACCTTCATCTGTAAAAATAGCGAATGGCATTTTAGGATAATTTACAGAAATAGCCACCTAAATGAAGGATCAGTGAATCTTTATGCATTTTAAGCATTCTTGTAAGCTTTCTAAATATGTATAAGACTACAAATAAATAATCCCCACAGAAATTAACTCAAGAATTGCATAAATTGTAAATAAAAAGTACATTGCCTACTAGCAAGAGTATTAGCCTATAAGAGTATTAGCCTACTAGCTGATCCGCCCGGCGTTGCCCGGGCCCGTGATAATAAATTAAAAGAAAATCAAGTTTTTATTATTTTATATCTTTAACCCGATTTTGTATGAAATTATATTTTAAAATGAAAAAATATTGATATTTTGTGATAAAAGCGCTCATTTTCTCGTTCTTTTTGTCCGAACTCTTTGAAATTTTTATTGGTTACAAATAAAACTGTTTTACAGCCCGTGTAAATACTTCGTGAAAAAATGTCGTTATCTAGTTGTAAAATAAATGTTTTATTCTCACTTTAAGGTTTGTTTGTTTGTTTTCGCGTCGGTTCCTTTAACATAACAATAAAAAAATAGTTCTCATCTTCCGAACTGTTTGAAATTTCAATCGTTTATAAATATAACTGTATCCAAACTCGCTTTAAAATTTTACGATTTTACGAAAAATATGCATATTTAATGGTAAAGACATAAGTTCTTAAAAAAAAAAAAAAAAAAAAAAAAAAAAGCTTTTAACTCAATGGCCATATTTCGCTATCCGTATTCGATCGACCCTTTTCAATCCCCGTAATCTAAACAGCTCTGGCCTAAACACGTTTACCGTTTCTGAGGGTAGAAGCATGCGCAAAGAGCCAATTTTCGTGTCAAAAAGAGAGTGTAAATTTGACAGAATGTGCTTTTCGCTTTAAATATTAGGTACTGCAAAAAATACTGCATATAAAGCCATGAAAACTTGTAGTTTTAGAAAGAAATATATGATAAGCATGTTGAAGTAGAATATTTTTAACTCTAATAACTATTAAGCTCAATTCCATGTTGAGATCGGCCAAGACAGTTCAGTTTAATATGGGTTATTGGATCAAAAACTGTGCAATTTAACCATTGTTTAAATTCGTATACTTGAATATATTGTGGTGTGCAGTGTCCATTCATATTTTAAATTAGACTCGTTTTGGGATTTTTTTTTTTCGATTTTTTTATTTCATTATTTGAATACAGTATTAATTAATATATTTTTAAAAACCGTTTTTTATTTATCGTTGCCAAAAAAAAAAAAAAAAAAAAAAACGAATAATAGTATTTTTAAACAATATATTTTCAATTGTATATATTTACACGTGCAAATTGAAAATAAAAGAAATTTTCTTATATATAAATTATTACGTGCTAAAAACATTTATTAGAAAAAATAATGTCATAATTAAAGTGAATTGTGAATTTTAATTTCTTGAAATATTTTTAACTGATACAGGTACCTCAATTTTATAATAGTACATGGATAACAGTGCATAAAAGAAAGTTTTTATCATCATGATTAACGCCAGACATTATCAAAAATCTAATTCTAATTTTTAAGATTATTTAAATCATTTATTCCACTTTTAACACAATTGATTTTTTTGTTGCCATATTTTAAAAAAATAGTTTTTACATATTTTGCAAGATAAAAATTATGAGCAAGATTAAAAACATATTATTAAATACATAAGCATTTAATGTATGATTTATATATGGGAAAGTAACACAATATTCCTGAGATCATGTGCATTTATTATTTATAAATCATGAACTTTAAAGCTTTCGCTGATGAAAATGTCATCATATTTAAAATGAAATGTCGATTTTCTTTCAGAAAACTTAATATTTTATTACGCTTACAAAAAGTGGTGTAATTTACACAAACATAAACGTTTACGTTATTATAATTCCTTTTCCTTAGAGTTTTCTTTATTATTTTGGAGCAATGGAAACGAACAGTGATATTTTATTAAATTAAAAATGCTTTTAATACTTATTTTGTCTAACTCAATCAAATATGGCTATTAGATTTCGACATTTGCAACCATTTATTTTCAGATTTTTTATGAAAGAACAAATTTCTGTGTTTTTAGAGACCGCGGATGTCTCAACGGAGGTTGGACAGCTTAGTAGAAGGGTGCAAAACCTCCTAGTCATGTATATGTGAGTTACAACAGTGATTATAAGAAATAATTTTTTTTTTCAGTCAGTGATTCGAAGCCTAGCCCGGACGTTTTCGCCCAGTTGGAAAAAATTACAACTTATATGATTTCGCTACCGATTTGAATAATTGTGTCAAAATTAATCTTGTGTAGTCTAGTGTAGTGTCAAAATTAATCTAGTAGTATTCAACGTTTACTGGAGTTCCCTTACCTGAGATTTATTCTGTTGAGCTGATTCAGATATGAGACCAGATGCTATAATCAATAAGGTTAACTGGATTTATTAGATCCACAATATTTTTCCGGGATTGCTCCGTTGGAAGAACATTGGCAACTTCGGCCAAGAGATCCCTGGTTCGAACCCTGGCCCAGACTTTTTCGCCTAGTTGGGAAAAATTACAATTAATAATCTTCATGAAAATTTTTTGTAGAACTGATTACGAGAAAATCAAAATTTTTAAACATCTAAACCAAAATTTTGAAAGTAATCAAAATTTTTATTTGTTTTAATTGTAAAGCTATATTATTGCGTTTCCCTTAAGGAAGTATTATTGTGTTTCCTATTATTCTGTTTCCTAAACTAGCTCACGTCTTTAATGGATCTCTTTCATTTTCTTCAAGAAGTACGATAATCTTTAAAATAATAACACAAATCTTTCCTCTTTGCAAGAAAATAAACAAACAAAAATGTTTCTTATTAAGTACTCTAGATCAACATCTTAAACTTAAGAAGTGACACTTTTCAGAGGTAGCACAAAATATAAAATTTAAGTCACAATAAGCGAAATAATAAATCTCAAATTTAATATTCTTTCCACATCTACAGAATAAAAAAAAGCAATCCTAACTATCTTTAATGTCTTTTTAATAATATCTTTGTATTCTTTTGGTGGGTGGCTTTTCAACTGAAGCCAATTTATTTTTGAACTGCTAAAAGAAAAGTATTTCAAGTTGCTTAGTTTCTAAAATAAAATAGGAACTTTAATGAAACAGATGAGTCAAAAGTTTTAAAAACATTGTTAAATATCACAAAACTAATTAACACCTTTGTTAATGTAACATTTTATTTTAAAGTAACTTGTCTATAAGAATGTTTAAAAAATATATTCCTTGAAAGTAATTGTTTTCCCTTAAAAATATACAAAATGTCCCAAAAGTTCTTGAGACATTTTAAAATACTAAAAGATCAAGCAAATGGCGTGCGAGAGTGCGGTTTGGACAAAAATGATTCTTATGATCTGGAATTTTGTTAAAGCAAATAAAAAAATTAGTTCTAAAAATTTCTCATAGAAGGCGCTGCTTTTGGAAAGTTATTGAATAGGTAGAATGCCTTTATAGATAACAATGGCAAAAGACGCACATTGCGTATGCACAGTTTTTGTCCAAACTATGGCAACCCACATTCCAGAAGTTATCAAAATTCGACTATCCATCCTCACTCGTCTAATCGAACTCAGAATAGGGGTCGGATCATGTCCGAGCACCCACAAGAGATCCTGAACAGCACCCCTAGGAATACGAAGGCCACCCTGAGATTCCCTGTAAAGGCGTTGCTTTTCCGCTAAAATTATTCATGAAACACTATTAACAAAATCGCTGAAATTGAAAAAACAAATTGCAAATTCATAATTCCCAAAAAAATTTCAATTTTGACTTTTGTTTTTTGAAATTTTTTCCAAAAAGATGATACGGTTGTTCTCACAACGGATTGTTTTACGCGGTGTTCGTAAGCTTACATATGAAATATACTTAATAGGATAATCAGTAAATGTGATGCAGAATTTCAAGCAATAATTCGATAGTAAAAGCAACTTTATTTATTTGTGTCGGTATTTTCTAACGCAACAGTATAGTGGTTTTCGTCTTCAATTTTTCATTACTGTACACTAAGTTACGCATAAAACAGCATTAAAAAAATATATATCAATATTTGCAGCTTTTATAATTCTGAATATTTTTGTAATTTTATCTCTTCTCTGCACTCCTTTTCTGATGAGATAATACGAATTCTTCCAAATTCTTTTTTGTCTTGACTGTACATAAAGTTGCAAACTAAAACAAAAACAGATAAAAATGATCATGATTTTTAAGCTAACATTTTATGGATATTTCATAAAGAAATAAACTGTCACATTCTTTCAATGTACTTTTTATTTACAATTTATGCAATTCTTGAGTTAATTTCTGTGGGTATTATTTATTTGTAGTCTTATACATATTTAGAAAGCTTACAAGAATGCTTAAAATGCATAAAGATTCACTGATTCTTCATTTAGGTGGCTATTTCTGTAAATTATTCTAAAATGCCATTCGCTATTTTTACAGATGAAGGTTATAAATTTAATTTTCACTCTGGAATTTTGAAATTTTCTAATTCTATTCCAACAATTTGGCCAGGTTTAAATTTTACTGCAAAAGCTTAGTAGGAAATAAATAAAAGTTAAAATTAGGCTAATTTTCCAATTTGAACGTAAAAGTTCTTTGCATATATCAAGCTGCATCTTAAGGTTTCCTATTTTAGGTGCGTTCGTATAATTATATAAATACGTAGCACCTATAGTCGTCGTCTGGTTTGTCGTCCGTTCGTCAGTTCGCATATAACGGCGCAAAAATTACCCAACCGAATAATTGGAAATTTAATATATATATATAATCGTTTCAGAATTTTGTCATTTCAAAATTTAGGAAAATCAAATGAAAACTTCCTTTATTCTATTAAATCCTATCATACATAATCTATATAATAAAAGCGCAAGTCATGTGACTGAGGAAAACAAATACGGTCTAACCACTTCTTTTTGCATATGCAAAGTAGCAATTTTTGTAAAAACTTATTTTTTTTAGTACAATTGCATAAAAGTTACATTTTTAGAAAGATCGTTCAAAAAAAGTGTTTGTTTGAGAGATGTGTTACAATAAAAAATGTATAGCTTGTGAGATAACTTCAGTTGAAATTATCTTAACAGCCCAATATTTATCCCAATATTCATTAAAGTAAATAAACATAAAAGATTCGTTCATCGTGAGTCATAAATATTAAACCATGGAGGTAATCATTTATAAAGCAAGATCTCCATGGTGAATTTTTCAGCGCTGTTTGGGGTCGAAAAATAAAATTCCTATCTGCAAACGTGGCATACGTAAAAAGAGAAAATAAAGGCATAGACATTTCGCTCCTAACAGACGATATAATTTATTTCACTGAAATAATAACGATAATTTTTTGTACTTTGTAAAACCAGTTGTAGTAAGAACGCAATTCATTTGTCACGTTTAACCTTCTCACCACCGTGAACTGATATAGCCGTTCACTATGCTGTAGTTTTTACTGCAATGGAAGCATAGTTTAAATTAATATAATTCTACAAATATAATGCAGTTTTAAAACATCGAGTAATGATTAATACTCTCAAGGATTGTACTCAGTTACCTCATTAAGTTTTTTATATCAAGTTTGAAAATTCATCTTATTTTAGCATTTTTAAAAAATTACAGAGAAAATATCATTACAAATTTGCCCTTTTGCTCGGTGGTTAGGGGGTTAACGCACAATTTACAACTTGTTTTTCATCAGTATTTTCCACTGTCTTAATTCCCGTAAAAATGATTATTTTATCTGTCTGTGCCATATTTTCCTAGTAAGGCAGAAATGCACCTTTTATTTATTTATTTTTTCATAACCGTACGCAGAATCATTCATTAAACAAAATAAAGAAACATTATTAAAAATGATCAATGAATTTTCAGTTAACATTTTATTGATTTTTCGTGAAAAAAAAAATCGACTTTCATATCCCTTGAACATATATTCTTAATTACATTTTGTTATACTCTTGAGCAACTTTCAGCACCAGGTGAAAAATATTTTGCTTCCTGTCGTGACACACATTTCTATAGCTTACTTAAATGCTTAAAATGCGTAATGAGGAATGAACTCGATCATATTTTACAAGGTATGACTATATCACGATCATTTTGTAAAACAAATTAGAACACCACGTTAATTGAGTTACTCCATCAGGCCATCATTAAGTTTTCTGAGAAATTTATACTTATTTTAGCTCACGTTTGAAAGTGCAATATATCTTTCTGAAGCCTTTATTTAAACACTGTCGTAGATGATTAATTTGATTTTATTCTGCACTTATTAGTTGCGTTTAATTTTTTTTTTCTCAAATGAATTTGTTTTTTAAAGTATGATATGCGAAATTAAATTGCGATTAAATATGCGATCTGAAAACTATTTAGTATGACTAAGAATAACAACGGATTGTTGTAATAATTTATAATATGTTTATGAAAAAAATAGGTTTTTAAATATTTAAAAACTTTTAATTATATATTTGGATTGCCTGAAATTTCGGTGAATTTAGTGTTAAAGGCATCTCTTTTCAACTTTATATTTTCTTTCCTCACTCTATCTATCAATCTTTCTATTCATATATCTATATCGGTCTCTTTTTCTATGCAGTTTTATTTCAATAGCAATTGAAGTTTCACATTTGCTATAAAATCTAGCAACAAATGTGTGTGTGTGTGTTATATAAAAATTTTACTTCGCGATATTCCTTTAAATTATTCTAAATTCCGACATATTCATTATTTCCCTATTTCTTAATAATATATATTTCTATTAAATTTCCTTTTAAATTCATAACTCGTATATTAATAATTATCTTATTCAAAATCTTAATCTAAAATTTTAAATCAATTCATAAACTTTTATTAACTATCCAATCTATAATATTCGGATAGAAGCCAGTTTCTTCCTTTCGAATGTTTTTAAAAGCCATTTTGTTATTTTCATTGCACGAATCTGTTTTCGCGCGTTTAGACTGTTTACTTCAAAAAGCCTCCGTTGCTTTGTCAAGAATTCTTTCTCTTTAGATAACTCCCTCTAGCGTTCATAAGCTTAGCCGCTCAGCTCTCGAGCGATCCTCTCACCGATTGGTTCTTGTCCGTATTACGTCGAGATATGTCGTACTCCTCGCGTCTAACAAAACGCAAAAGCAGGTCTTCGGAACGCAGAACTTTGTCTAGTTTTCAAGTGCTAATCAAATGGTTATCTGGTGTTTTATAATTCGTAGATTTCTAATTCAGCTGTTTAAGATCAATTAAAATGATGTAATGATTTATAGTCAAGCCCGAGGGCTTTAGGAACATCTCGGCATGTACATGGGAGTTGTTTTAAGATGTGGGAATTGTGTCTTCATTTTTTTCTGTGCTTAAATAAACGCCTTATTTGTAAAACTGGCTTGTTCTTTATGGAGAAATACTAAATGGGTACATTTATTGCCTACTACTTCTCGCCTTGATTATCGATCTATCGACTGAAATTCATCACCACCGTTAACAAGCTGCCAGTTTCTCATGAATGTTTAATTCATCCATATAAAACGTTTCATATATATATTATTTATTTTATTAATCGTTTTAGAAAAAGATAGAGAAAATATAGCTCGATCTTTAGCTTCTTTTCAGTTCTTAGACGGTCAATGGTAAACAAACATACCAACAGGAAATGAAAATAGTGTAAACAATATAAATCGAAAAGAGTTATAGAAAATGGAAAATAGTATAATTATAAATGATATAAGAAAAAGGGAAATTAGATGGAATTTTGGAATTAACCATTCCAAAACTACAAACTATATGTTTACAGTTTTATAGAAAAAGCTATAAACAACATTAAATAGAAAAAGATTATAGCACGTAAACGCTACATATCACTGATAATTACCGCAGAACGAAAGAAACAATTTAATGCTAATTTTTTGACATTTTTCTATTTATTATCTTATGATAAGTGTTAATCGCGAAAAAAATATTTATTCTCTGAAAATTTGTTGTTATTTGGAAACATTTACAAGCATGGTACAATTAGCAATAAATATTTACTTCCCTAATTTGTGCGTATTTCTAATTCAATTGGTGAAGAATTGAAGAGATTACGTGAATGATACAAAGCAAACAATCAGAATAATTTTGTATAGGTAGATTAAATTTATTATCTTTTCCGATCTCAATGAAATTTATAAATTTTTGTTTGTTTTTAATATAACAGACAGATGAAAACGTGTTGAAATATCTGTGGATTAGGCTACTATGAAAGATAACTGTCACGGTCAATGGTAAACATGCATACCAACCGATAACGAAAATGGTGTAAACAATATAAATAGAAAAGAGTTATAGAAAATGGAAAATAATATAAGTGTAAATGATATAAGAAAAATGGAAATTAGATGGAATTTTGGAATGGTTTTATAGAAAAAATATATAAACAACATTAAATATAAAAAGATTACAGCCCGTAAAAGCTACATATCACTGATAATTTCCGCAGAACGAAATAAACAATCTAATGCTAGTTTTTTGACATTTTTCTATTTATTATCTTATGATGAGTGTTAATCTCGAAAAAATATTTTTCTCTGAAAATATTGATATTATTTGGAAGCATTTACAAGCGTGTAAAATTAGTATTAAATATTTATTTACTTCCCAAATTTGTACGGATTTCTAATGCAATTGGTGAAGAATTGAAGAGATTACGTGAATGATACAAAGCAAACATTCAGAATAATTTTGTATAGGTAGATTAAATTTCTTATCTTTTCCGATCTGAATAAAATTTATAAAATTTCGTTTGTTTTTAATATAACAGACAAATAAAAACGCGTTGAAATATCTGTGCTTTAGGCTACGATGAAAGATAACTTTCACTCCTAGATTTTTAAGACAAAGATAATTTAATTGAAGATTTTTTTTTGTTAATAAATATACGAATCAGTACGTTTAAGCACTCATGCTCTTAAAACATTCCAGAAAATTCTCCTGTGACAGAACAGACATATATGACAGTTCAATCTAACATAGAAGTTTCCTACCATACGTGATATCTTTACCAAATGTTACGTAGCCATTTGGGGAAGAATTAATTATAAACCGCAGAATACAATAGATTTTCGACTTTTACAAAAAATTCTCAAACAAAATTACTCGTTTGGTGCCCAGATTTTTTGGAAAGTTAATGTTTATTTCTTTATTGGTTTTTGAGTTTCTAATTATTTTTCCCTTAAAGCTATCTGAAGATAAGGGAAATGTTTTCAGAAATTTTTCTTCTATATTAGGAATCGTTTCTATACTATTTATCCTTTCTCAATAATCATGTGTTTTGAGCTAGTGTTTCTCTTATTATAGAGATGATTATCGAAATAAAACGAATAGATAAAGATACGTTATAAAAGAGAGATAGTTTGTTAAGCAATAAATGAATGATTAACGAAATATATTCTGTAAAGATTATTAAAACATAGGTTATTAAAAACTGTTAGGTATAAGCTATTGAAGAATGATTATTAAAAAAGACAGCTTTTTGAAGTGATCAAAAAGATAAAATATTGGATATAGGATCAACTTTCGATTATTATTATGACTTTTATTGAATTTACTCGCATATGATGCACACTTATCTTTCCAATCGCTATTTGAGATCACACATGCTTTCATGTAATGTTCGTATTCATCAACTATCTCAACTGTCGGTTAAGAACAAAAACCTTGGTCGAACGCTCAAACAGTTCGGCCGCGATTAGGCCCAATCAAGTTAATCATACATTGCATTGAGCGTTCGACCGCGGCATCGAGGTTAACCGGAAGTTGACTTAAATTATGAGAACGAGCGTAAGTCACTGAATATAACGCGTAGATATTACAATAAAATTGTGATAAATGCAAAAATTGTTCGTAATTAGTAATTTCAATGCTTAAAGTGATTATTTATTGATAAAGTTTCTATTTTAGTCAAATCTGACAATAGTCCAGGCATTTGGTAGAAAATAAAGGAAAGTTTTGGTCTAGTTTTTTTTGTGGGGTCCCTTTATGTTTTTCGGGTCGCTGAATACGAATCCGAAGTTTTCCAACAAAATTTTTTTCGGGAAATAGGTTTTTTTTTAGAAAAAAACGTGTAAAAAAACGGACTTTTTTCCGTTTTTTCAAAATAATTCCAAAATTATACATTTTACGTGAAAGTCGGCAATATATGAATTAAAGAAAATAAAATTTCTTACATTTTATGCATTGAAAGTTTTTTTTCTGATCAATAGTTTAGCCGTGAGAGTGCCTCAAAAATGGGTGGAAAAAACAAAAAACTGTAAAAAAAAACGGGAATTACGGTACTGTATGTCAATGTAACATAGAAACTAATCCTTTTACGCAAATGTTAACTATTAATGTTACTAAAGATTATATGTTTGACTATATTTTATGCATTTGAGGTAGAGGAAAAGTGCGGATCCGACACCAGGGGAAGGTGGGAGCAGTGGGGCAGATCCAGCTACTCTCATGAGTCAAAGTTGCTACTTCTCCGGAGAGCTCGTATTCTAAGAGGCGGTAACATTGTAGTCCAGTAGAAATAGCATTTTACCTTACGAAAATTCGGGTAGTTCTGATTTTTGGGTATGTTGTAAAGGTTGACCCTCTAATAAAAAACCAAGTTTTCGACCTTCTAGACCTTGTGCGTTTTTCACAATATTGGAAAAACCAATATTTTTCGGCACTTTTTTCGATTTTTCTTAAATAACTCAATTTTAGTGCTTTTACAGACAAAAGCAGAGTCACCATTTTGTAGAGCATAAAATTCTCTACAACATGCAGTATTCAGGTTTGTAAATTGTCCAAATACGGGGTAAGATACGGAGCCAGGAAAATAGGGTAAAATTTGGAAAAAATGTAAAAATTCACAAATGACGTTAGTTTTTGCTTAATAACCTACTTTTAGTGCGTTTTAGAGACAAAAGCACTTATACCATTTTGTAGAACAGAAAATTTTCTACAACATGCAGTATTCAGGTTTGTAAATTGTCCAAATAGGGGGTAAGATATGGAGCCGAGAAATAGGGTTAAATTTGGAAAAAAATATAAAAATCCACAAATGACGTTAGTTTTTGCTTAAAACTTACTTTTAGTACGTTTTAGAGACAAAAGCACTTTCAACATTTTATAAAGCAGAAAATTCTCTACAACATGCAGTATTCATATTTGTAAATTGTCCAAATAGGGGGTAAGATATGGAGCCGGGAAAATAGGGTTACATTTGGAAAAAAATGTAAAAATTCACAAATGACGTTAGTTTTTGCTTAATAACCTACTTTTAGTGCGTTTTAGAGACAAAAACACTTTTACCATTTTGTAGAACAGAAAATTCTCTACAACATGTATTCATGTTTGTAAATTGTGCAAATAGGGGGTAAGTTATAGCAAAAACTAACGTCATTTGTGGATATTTACATTTTTTTCCAAATTTAGCCCTATTTCTCGGCTCCGTATCTTACCACCTATTTGGACAATTTACAAACATGAATACTGCATGTTGTAGAGAATTTTATGCTCTACAAAATGGTGAAAATGTTTTTGTCTCTAAAACATACTAAAAGTAGATTATTAAGCAAAAACTTTCGTCATTTGTGGATTTTTACATTTTTTCCAAATTTAACACTATTTTCCTGGCTCCGTAGCTTACCCCCTATTTGGACAATTTACAAACATGAATACTGCATGTTGTAGAGAATTTTATGCTCTACAAAATGGTGAAAGTGCTTTTGTCTGTAAAATGCATTAAAAGTAGGTTATTAAGCAAAAACTAATGTCTTTAGTGGATTTTTGCAAATTTTACCCTATTTTCCCGGCTCCGTATCTTACCCCCTATTTGGACAATATGCAAACCTGAATACTGCATGTTGTAGAGAATTTTATGCTCTACAAAATGGTAAAGTGCTTTTTTCCGTAAAATGCACTAAACTTGAGTTTTTTAAGAAAAATCGAAAAAAGTGCCGAAAAATATTGTTTTTTTTTTTCAATATTGTGAATACATGTTACATCGACATACAGAGTCGTAATTCCCGTTTTTTACAGTTTTTTGTCTCTTACACCTCCCAATTTTACAGTATGAGCACTCCGGCGGAGGAGCACCTTCGACTCATGAGAGAAGGTAGAACTGCTCCACTGCTCCCACCTTCCCCTGGCGCAGGATCCGCACTTTTCCTCTACCTCAAATGTATAAAATACAGTCAAACATATAATATTTAGTATCATTAATGGTTACCGTTTGTGTAAAATGGTTAGTTTTATGTTACATCGACATACACTACCGTAATTTCCGTTTTTTTACAGTTTTTTGTTTTTAACACCCTTTTTTGCGGCACTCTCACGGCTAAACCATTGATCAGAGAAAAAAACTTTCATTACATAAAATATAGGAAATTTTATTTTCTTTAATTCATATATTGCCGACTTTCACGTAAAATGCACAATTTTAAAATTATTTTGAAAAAACGGAAAAAAGTCCGTTTTTGTACACGTTTTTTGTAAAAAAAAACATATTTCCCGAAAAAATTTTTGTTGGAAAACCTCGGATTCGTGTTCAGCGACCCAAAAAACATAAAGGGACCCCAAAAAAAAACTACACCAAAACTTTCCTTTATTTGCTCTTTTTTATCCCCTAATGCCTGGACTACAAGTTATTTTGCATTTTGTGAAATTTCTGAAGTGTTGTTTTGTAATCTGACATATGGTGACTGATACATTCTAAAATATCAAACTCCTTGAAAGAGTCAATTGCATCTCCCCCGTTCTTTGCCTCCCCAAAAGGTGTTCCTGCATACCTCTCATCATTTTCATAAATAGGGAATATAAATTATTAATATAATAATAAAAAAATCACAAATTATTTTATTCTACCTCAGCTTAAAACTCTTTTAAAGAGTGAGTCTATTTTCTGTTACGACAACGAAAGAAATTTTCAGATTATATATAAAATATTTACCAATTACTTCAAAACATGTACTAATTAAACATGCGTATTCTGTTTAAATTTATAAATGACACTTATCTGTAAATTCGTGTACACAAATTTATCTGTTAAATATAATCTCGTATTGAGCAGTGTCATGTGTCAATATTTAACGCGACATAAAGTAACTAAGGTTCTCGTTTCTCTCGTTTTATGTCAGTGAGTATAATTGCTATTATCGGAAGTTAAGACATAATTAGAAATAATTATTTAATAGCATTCGTAATTGAAAGATATACATGGTTCACTGCATTTGGTATTGTTTGAGCCGTTGGTTTTAAATTTAAAAATTTAATCTGTATATAGGAGAATAGAACCCCCTTTTTTGGCATACTTATATATATATCATAGTTTAGTTATTAAAGATGGTTAAAATATTATTATTTATGACACTTTGCATAATTCATCAGATAATTAGATAATTAAACTCAAGATTGAGATTTAAATGCATAATATTTTGATTTTTTTTTTCTGAATTTTAATTTTATACTTAAATGCTTTATTTTGCCTTAAACACATAAATTTTGAATTTTTCACTTATTCAATAATAAGATTTTAAGAAAGTTAAATAATGTTGTTTTATCGTTTTTTTTTTTTTTTTTTTTTTTTTTTAATATTCAAACTTATGAAAATGATGGTATATTGAAAGAATAAAATACATACACCACGCATTAGTATTAATGCAACTTAACACATTCTAATTGTAAGATATAATACAAAAATTAAGTCTTCCATAATTCAATAATTAAAATCAAGACTGATATTTAAATGCATGATATTTAAATTTTTTCTGAATTTTAAGTTTATATTTAGATGTTTTATTCTGCTTGAATGTCTTAAACGTTCTATTTTTGACTTATCCAATAATAAAACTTTTAAGAAACTTAAGTTATGTTGCTTTATTGCAAGTTTTCTGAAGTATTTAAATATGAAAATGAAGATATTTAAAAAGAATAAAAAATATATAATATCCAGTAATTATTATCCAACTTAACACATTCCAATGTTATGATTTAATACAAAAATTAAGTTTTTTGTAATTTGATATTTAAAATTAAAATTGAGATTGAAATGCATCATATCTTATTTGTTTCTGAATTTTAAATATTTTTAGATGTTTTATTCTGTTTTAAGCTCTTAAATTTTCCCATTGTTATTTATTCAACAATAAAAATGTTAAGAAACTAAAAAACATGCTACTTTATCACAAGTTTTCTGAAATATTTAAACTGGTGAAAATGAGGATGTAAGAATATGTACTACAAAATACATTATCTATGTACCACTAGAACAGCCTAGATTATTTTACAATACATTCATTATGACGACTAAACAAAGTTTTTTTTGTATGCTACTAACACTCACCAAAATCTTCGTGATAGAACCTAAGACATCGGGCTTGAAGGTTCATTACTCTTCTTCTATGCTAAGGAACTACATCATACATATTAAAACTTTTTAACACTTTAAAACACATTTTTTTTGCGATTTAAATTTGTATTCACACACCTGCTTTTGTAGTGGTTAGGGCTGCTTGTTTAAGGTACAGTGCCTGGAAGTACTACTTCTAGGCACTGTATATAAGGGCTGCTTGCTAGTAATTACTGGCTGCTAGATAAAAAGTGACAGGTTCAATTCCCGACTAAGAAATGGATGTTTGCTGCGGGTTACTTTAAACGGAGGTTCTTGCGACAGGAGGATAACGCTCCTGTGCAAAAAAAAAGAAAAAAAAAAAAAAGGATCGCAGCGCCCGCAAATCAGGTAACCAACCAATTAGATTTCTTTTAATAAAAATGCAAAATTATTATTTCTTCATCAAAGAATTCTTATCTTAAAACATGTATCGAAAAATAATTTCTTTACGTACACATCCAGTTAAATTATTACTTTTCTGTGAAAAGAAGAAAAAAATAACTCAAGGATAATAAAAAAAAAAGTAAATTAGAAGTGAAATTATAAATATTATTTTTACTTAATATTATTAATAATTGTATTATTACGAATTACACAAAAAATATGTAAATAATAATAATAATATTCTTTATAAATAGCTTACATTTCTCCTTTTTTTAAGTAAAATTCGTCTAACTTCTATGAATTAAAATAAATATGGAAGTTGACTAAAATCTTTTTATTACCTTTATTATGAAATTAGATATTATCATTTCTTGATATGTATTCAAAACTTTATTTTTAATTTTAATTTTCAAGTAAAAACTTCAGCTACACAATTGATCTCACGATTTGTTTTTCAGTTTAAAGATATAATGCTGAAATAAATTCTCTTAAACATTTTCTTTTAATATATATATATATAAATGATTAAATAATATATTGTCTTAGCATGATTTAAAATATTATGCTAAAGTTTGAAAACACACCAAATACAAATTACACTGCAAACATAATGAACTCCTTTTCGGATTAACTCAATTAGCTAAACGTTTCTTGTTGGTTTTAAAAGATAGCGTGATGTTGTAGTACCATGTAAATTATGGCCAAGATAACAACATTTTTTTGTTTTTTTGTTTTTTAGAAAATGGCTTTTAAAAGGTGGATTTGCAAGTCACGACAGGATGTGAAATATTTATCATCCAATAAACAAATTTGCATAAAAACACAAAGAAATTAATTCTTCTGAAAGGAACGTGACTTTTGTTATGTTCTGCATGCGAAAAATAAAGATTACTCTTTAAACAAATATTTATTGTTATTGCTGAATTGCGAAAAATGAATGAAATGCATTTTTATAAAAGGTTTTGAGATTTTCAGGTGTACTGTGATGCTAATTGAGATGTAAAAATTTATTTTTTAATGCTTAGTGCTGATGTTTGTTTAGTTTAATACATTTGCGTGATATTTTAAATAACTAACGATAACTCTTTCTATAAATAATATATTTCTGCAAATATTAATATTTTGCAGATGATTTAGAACGAATGAAGCAATTGATATATGAGAGTAAACACATTCTTATAACTTTTTTTATTATTACAAATGGACAATGAGAGGAATAAATATTTTTCTGTTGTTAAACATGAAGCATGTTTCATATTGTAAGGAATTTTATGCATGAATTTAATAAATAATCGTTATGAATGTATAAAAGTATCATACATATAATTTATATGTAAGTTGTACAACAGGGTTTCCCCCTTTTTTTATTAATTATGAAATTCCAAATTTGTATTAGAAATTCTGAAAGAACAATTTTTATTTTATGTAATCACAAAATGTCTAACATTATATAAAGCAAAAAATACTGTTCGAAATATCTGGTATGAATTCAAAATTTCCGAATAAACTGGTTACCCTTTCTATCCAACTGCATTTAGAACACAATTTTCAGGCAAAAAATGGATTTTCTTTATGTCATTTTTATGTGTGATTTGAACCAAGAATTCAAAATACTTGCAACGGAATAAAATTAAATAAGACTGAGAGCGGCTAAGAGAGGAATATTTTTTTCTGTTGTTAAACATGAAGAATGTTTCATGTAGTACGGAAGTTTATGCATGAAATAAATCCATAATCGTTATGAATGTATAAAAGTATCATACATAGAATTTATGTAAGTTATCCAACAGGATTTCCACTTTGTTTTTCATTAATGCAGAAATTCTAAATTTATATTAGAAATTTTGAAAGAACAATTTTTATTCTATGTAATCGCAAAATGTCTAACATTATATAACGCAAAAATTACTATTCGAAATTCATTGTATGAATTCAGAATTTCTGAATAAATTGGCCACCCTTCTATCCAACTGACATTAGAAAGCAATTTTTAGTTAACAAATGGGTTTTCTTTCTACCTTTTTTATGTGTGTTTTGAACCAGGAATACAAAATACTTAAAACGGTATACAATTAAATATCAGCTTTATACATAAACTAAAACCTTTAACAACGTTTTAAAGCACAAATACGTACAAACATGGCACAAAAAATCACATACGGACGTTTCGAGTATTCTTGGATTACCTTCCTCAGTGCGGGGGAAAGAAAAAAAAAAAGGTTAAAATTAGCCCTGAATACTGGCTAATGGATTGATTGGAAAGGCCAAAGTATAGGGGTTCTTTGAACCCATTTTAATCTCTTTTTCTTTTTTTCTTTTTTTTTCCCGCACTGAGGAACGGGATCCAAGAATTCTCGAAACGGCCATATGTGATTTTTTGTGGCATGTTTGTACGTATTTGTGCGTTAAAACGTTGTTATTTGATATTAAATTTTATATGATATCGGAAGTTCTAGCCTATTCCATTTTATAATGTATGTAACAAGTGTTTTTTTTTTTTTAATATTAAAAGAAACGCCCACCAAAGATTGTCGGATACCTTAACTGGTTCCAAATGTTTAAAGAGTGTTCGAGAATGTCAGCGATTTTACCTGAAATCAGAAACTTAAGCTATGTCAGTTTCTTTGAAATATGCTTAATACTCCATTTCGCCCAGTGTTTTATGTGAAAAATATATAAAATGCTGTTTCACTATTAGAAATGAAGAAACACAGATAATAATTCATAAAAATAATTTAAAAAAGTTATATGTTAACTTTCACATAAGACTTAATTCGCATCAATGTGTCAACCTGATACATTATTAAAATAAAAATAATTATAATTTATTATAATTTATTTTTATAACAGCTATTTTTATAACTTTACTAAAAAGCAGTCCACTTTCAGTGTTTCGGTGTATACATATAATTTCACATAAAAATTCGTTGTAAGAGTAGGTAGATAATTTAGTTGGGGTATATGTATTTTAAAATTAGTTACAAGTTTTAAGAAATTTAAAAATTCGTAGATTTTTTTAATGTCAATATTAGTTTGAGAGAAACATTTTTCATCACACATGAAAAAACATTTTTTACCTGCTTCTGAAGCACAGAGATAATTGCAAACTAGACGAATCGGGTTTGATTTCAAAATTTTTGCCTGAAGGTAAGCTGTCCTCAAATTTTGTTTGCATTATAGAATATTTTAGACTGATTCAGCTGCACATAGGTAAGCGGTACATAATGTTAAACGAATATAAATAAGAAAATAAAATACGAAGAAGGCAAACAATGCAAAACTATTAGAAGGTGCGCAGAATATGGATTTTTTAAATTTTGATTATTATCGTTCTAGTCTTAGCACAGATATGCATGGCTTTTCTATATTTTATGCCACGTCTTATATTAGCAAGATATTTTGTGTTTTATATCTAATGAATAGTGTATGTATTTTAATTTTTAATTATCTTTTTCTGTATGTATATATTTTTGAAACATTACGAAAAAACATTAGACGTTTCATAGAATTAAATAAATGAAAAAAGCATGGAGATCTTTGCAAACAAAAGCGCTTTAATGTAAAATTATACTCCACAAAAAAATCCCGATTTAATTCATTTTGACCTCAATCATGAGTTTAAATATTTAATTAACTGATTCATTATGAAAAGAATTATCACCCATTATTATTTTTTTTATAATCTATAATAATAAAAAGATACACATAAGTATTGATAAAAATATTGCACATAATTTATTTTGCAAAATGCCACCTATATTCTAATTAAAGATATATCCAACGGCTCAATGCCGATCATTTAATGCTGAGAAGGAGATATATTTTCTTACAGTGAATGTTGTGAAATAATTTCCATTATTACTAATTACAAGATTTAACTTCTAAAAATTACAATTACACTCACTATAAAAACTAGAGTTAAAAGTAGACAAAGCAGAACGTAAGCCGTATTGCAAGTTTTGCTCTTTTTTTATTTTTAAATTCAGATATATTGATTGTTACGTCTTTTCTGAAATAGTAATATTCGCCCTATTTAATGACAGATTAAGAATACTATTTCGAAAATAAAATTGATTGCAAAAAATAAATTCGAATTAAAGAAAAAAAAAAGTGCAACTGGTAACATTGAATGCGTCAGTCAAATATTGACATATTACATTGAATACCAGACTAGCAAATAATTTGTGTGCAGGAATCCACAGATAAACATTCGATTTAAACTTAATGAGGGGTAAATTGTTTAATTATAAAATGTTTTGAAGTACTTTAAAAAAATTATATATAATAGAAACTTTTTAAAAAGTTGCAATATGAATAAAACTTAAAATAAGCCAAAATAAAATAAGCCAAAATTAGAGTAATTAGAGTAAATTTCTTTGCGAATTTTTTATTGCTGTACAAATAATTAATGTTCTTTAGTTATAGATATGAATATAGGCATACATAGAATTGGAATCTGCAACTTTCAAGAATGGATATACTTTGTGAATTCACAGATTACAAATCCCGTAAAAAATTAAGTAGTGTTAGAGTGTTTGATTACTGAATAATTTGAAAAAAAAAATCGTATTTAACAGAAAACTATTTCCGTAGTTCATGCTTTAAAAATTTTGAACTATTGTGTTGATAGTTTATAAATATGTATATTGACAAATATCTTTTAATTGAATCAACCATGTTAGATTATTTATCTACTTTAATCAAAAGTGATGATTCATTTGCTGAGAGCAGGGCAATCTTTATTAATGCTAAAGCTTTAAACCAAATATAAAGGCAAATATAAAAAAATGTACAGATTCTGTTTCTTCTTTAATAATTCATAATTAAAAGCACATAATTCAATGAACGTGTTATAAACATGATTTGTTTTTATTATTTAAAATATTATTATGTATATACGTAATTTATATTTGGAGATCGTAAAGCCTTGTGAATAACACCAATATATCATTTTAAAAAATATATTGTGGAATTTTAAATTAATACCATAATTAAAAGATTGGTGCACTTTTAAATGTGTGATAAATGTGCATAATGTTTTTTTTTTCATTTTTAATAAATGAATTATACATCATTAATACATACAAATATTTAAAAATTATTCTATATAGTTTAGTTTGCAATACACTTCTCACATGCAAATTAAATTTAAAGTGAATCCCCCAAATAATAATTAATGCTGTGAATCTGGTATAATGTCTACTATAAATGCCATCAAATAATTCTTTAAAATTATAAGGTTTAATCTCTGATAATTGCAATCATACTCCATGAAAAGACGAAAAGAACAGAAACGTGACACATTATATAAGTCATTTTAAATATTGCCGCATGATATTAAATTCGAAATTAAATTTAACGGACAACTTGTACAGAAGAATCCACAGATAAACATTTTGTAGAAGTTTTAAGAGAGTTAGTGTGTTTATTATTAAATGTTTGAAATATTTTTGAAGAATTTCGTATATAAACTAAAACTTTTCTTCTATCTACAGCAAGAAACATTCGTTTTTAAAATAACTGGAGCTGGTTCACACTGCATAGATTTGTGAAAAATTTTATTTTTTCATTCATTATTGATATTCGAGAAATCTGAATGTATATTAATAGAATTTTCAATGTTCAATAATACATATCCTTTCTGTGCATGAATATAAAGATAAGCATTTGGTATGTAAATTTAATAAGAACTATCTTGTTTAAATTCGCAATATTTAAAATAATTTTGAAAAATTCGATGCACGAAAGAGAACGCTTTCCATATTTGTAACATGTTATAAACAGCTTTAAAAGAGTTTTATGCAGAATTAGACTACATTGCCTTAGAAGTTTTTAATTTTTGCATTCGTGATTTATGTTCTACAATTATGAATATGAATACTGTTACATGTATATTTGTTATCAGGAATGTTCGATAGACAATATTATTATAGATGTGATTTGTGTACATGAATCCACAGACACCAGTTTGAAATAAATTAAAAGATAATCAGATTGTTTAACAATAACATTGTTTTTGATTACGAGCAAGGACTAGCAACTATTTTTAAATTTATTCGTAGCACAATTTTCAAAAAAAAAAAAAAAATCTTTGTGATAGATTTCTTTTGACAATATCCTAGTATAAGTGTAAGACAGATTAAAAAAAACGACACGTATTTTAAGATTAATTATTAAATGTTTGAAAATTTGTATAAAATTTTGTTTATCCTCTTGAGACCTGAAGTTAAAATAACGCTACAAGTACACATTCTTTCTTTTTGCACAAATAAAATGACGTTGTAGATGACAGAAAGAGAACTTTTTTCTGAAATTAATACTTTAGGGTACTAATTTTACTGCTAATTACTGCTAATTTAGATTCACAAATATATGGATCTAAAATAACCAGTCTCTTTAAAATATCAATTTAATTATTAATAACCTAACTTCCCGCAATAAAAAACTTATAGCCTTAACACAATTCAATGATATTGAAATTCTTAATTATTTTTTTTTTATTATTCTAAAGGGTTTAAGTTAAATAATTATGAAAATTCTCACTTTCGTAGCCATACTGTCTTGAAAGCATTTTGTGAAATCAGATGAAAATAATATTCATTTCATGAAAAAATAAGCATCAGTGCAGCCATTTATTGGTTTTGTTCCTAAGTGAAAAATATTCAGTTATACAGAAGCAAAATTAAAATGTAAAAAAAATCAAACAGTTTAGTTTTTATGGGGTAAAGAATAGAGGTCTACATTTGTGTACCTCAGGACTGAAGAGGTGACAATCCAAAACTCATTCCGTAGCTGTAGTATGAAACAGACGTTTATGACAGAATTTTAAGTTCTATTAGAATAAATTGCTTTGTATATTGTTCACTCTTGCATTAATAATTTATATTCTTTATGAAAGTCGTATCAATTTTATATGTACTTTTAGTCGTGAAGTCTTTGCTGAAAAACGAAAGAAATGAACCGCTCTTTAATATAATCAAAGAAAATGTTACACTGCGTCTAAATCAATAAAACCATTAGCAATATAATGTATAGCTATAAGATACAGCTGTAGTATTATACAACTGAAGTAGGAATAAAACATAGCAGACGATTACTTAAACTCGGTTTGAAATCAAAACCTTTAATAGAATTTGACGTCATATCTAGTTTTTTTTTTTTTACCTTTTTACTAAATTGTTTTCCTGAAATTGAAACGTCTGTATTAAAGTAGATATGTTAACTACAAATAAATTTAAATTAAGGTACTACATAAATTTTAACACGTTTAAAATTATCGTTTTCTATTTATATAGAAAAAAAATGCGCATTTTCTTTCTTCTTAGAATCACTTCAATTTCGGAAATTAAAAAATATAGAGAGTGATTCTGAATTTTTATTGGCTTACAAAAAGTAAATAAACGTGTTATCATTTGTTTTTAAATTATTGTGCCGTTTTTAGCACTTTCCAACCTAGTTGAAAAGTGCTTATGACTTCGGTTTGTCTGGCCGTATGGCCGTCTGGCCGTCTGGCCGTCTGTCCGTGCTCTAACTCCCGTAAATATGCTCGGATTGCTCTGCAATTTTTATATGTTATTGTCGTTATCTATGGCACGTTCCCTATTTCAACTGAAGTGTGTAGCACTTATAGTTTTCTTACAGGGACACTCAAAAGAATTCCGTTACATTGCGGTCTATGGGGAAAAATCATTTGCGGTTTATTTTAAAAATGTTTCACTATTGTAAACGCATTGAAATTTATATAGATCACTAAGATGCATTAGAAGAAGCTTAATATGGAATAGTAGGTGTATAGCACTTAAAGTTACTTTACAGGGACAGTCAAAATAATTCCGTTACATTACGTCTATGGAGAAAAATCGTCTGCGGCTTATTTAAATAATGTTCCACTATTTTAAACGCATTGAAGTTTATATATATTACTAAGGTGCATTGCAAGAGGCTTACTACAGAATAGTGTGTGTATAGCAGTCATCGTTCATTTACAGGGACACACAAAAGAATTCTCTACTGTCTGTTAACAATAATTCCTGGAAGTGCGTTTTAAGTTACTAAACGCGATTTTAATCTTAACTAGCTTTTTGTCTATTACGTGGTGTGTATAAATTCTGTAGATCCTATACAGGGCAGCACAAAAGTTCGCGAACACATTTCCGTTTATTGACAGAAACTCCAGAAGGAGAATTTAAACGGTGCTACGCGTTTCCTAACTAAACTAAAATTTAGCATCCTATGTATATATACAAATCTATAGATCATATACAGGGCTACATAAAAGTATTCGGATATTTTTCCGAATATTGTATATATTGAAAATTCCTGAAATTACGTTTTTAAATATGTTATGCGTTTTCCAAATTGTTTACTTAGATGTCATCTTTCAGCTTATTAAACGGTAATGATTTGTAAAATTATTTTAGAAGCGTTGGAAAGTGCTACATAATCTATGCTTGACGCATGATTTTTCGTTCTTGTTTTTAGTATGGCAAGAGGAAAGAATTACTGCATTACAAATTGAAAAAAAATAGATTTCTGTAATGATAAAATATAGGAGATGATTTAAAAAAAGGAGTAAAGAATGGTCTGAGAAAATTCTAAAGTTGACAATAATTTTATTCGTGTTCTAAAACATATGTACATCAAGGTTAGTTCAAATAGGACAAAAAATGTAGATTTGTATAAGGAACATACATACATACCAAGAATGGCTTTTATAGATATAGATTTATCCATATGACTAGCTGTTACTCCTGACTTCGTTTACGCAACATTAAAAGAAAAATAAATACATTAATTAAGCAAAATATTTCACTCCCGATAATTAAAAACGTTAATAATTAGCTAACTATTTATCACATTTCATATAAGACAATATGGTATTTTTTGTTATAGGGACATTGACATAACTCAGTCTTAAAAAAGTGAAATTTCGTGCCAAATAATCGCGAAAATAAAATTGCAACCAATGCAAAAAGGAGGGCCAAATGAAATCGTGGAAATAGACGAATTGGGTAAAAACAAAAGTCAATTTTATCTGATAAACAATTTTACTTTTAACGCCTTTGTGAAACGTTTTAACAGCCATCCTTCAAAAAAACATTAATTGGAAAGAGTATATGCTTTTTCTTGAAATTCAATTCTGCCTCCTTGGTTTAATGCATAGCTAAAACAAATCTTGTTTTTTTAAATTACAGTATGTTGACAGGCAATTTTTGTTTTCCAGAATAAATTGATTCATAAAGTTTGAATATGTGAAAATATGTTTTTATTTTTCGGATAATTGACTGAAATCAAGATTTTGTTTTCACGATCTATTCAAAGTGAAAATAAATTCTGTTTTTCAGTTTTAATGAGAAAATAGTGCAAAAAATATACTGATCTATTTTATTTCTCCTTTTTTATACACAAATATGGAGTAATTTTCTTTCCGTTTTTAGAGAAACTTCGTTAAAATTTACAAAAATAAATAAATAAATATAAAATAAAAAAATCTTGGCATCTTATTTAATTTTTTTAATTCTCGGAGTTTGTGTGACATCCTCGGATCAATGATGACCGGTATTAAGTGAATCGCGTTGCGTTCGATAGTCTAGGAGTAGTTGCGAAATACAAACGCACGGTCAGATTTTAATATGATAGATTCGGGTTCATTTTCCTTTTCTTAAAATTATGATGTGATTTTCAGCAGAAAACTCTTATCTGTATATAACGGATACTCATGCTTAATAATCAGTATAGATAAAAACATTTAAAGTTTTCGTTATAAATAGGGCGTGAAACTCATTTACTTTCTATACTTACTGATCCTTGTTTTATTAATGTAAGGAATTGATTCACACACATTTTAAAACAAATTGGAAAATTCCCGTTTTATTTCAAATATGACGTCTCTTTTCCCCCAGAGAAATCCCTTTTTAATGACATAATTCTTGTTAATTTTCTTTTTCAGGCAATTCATTTCAATACTGGCATAGGGGAAATTATGTTACTTTTACGAAATAATATTAAATCTTTAGGTTTTATCAACAAAAATGGAACTATTAACATTCGTCATTTTTTTTAGGTAATCGAGTTATTTCTTTTAATTTTAAGATTGAAAATAACTATTTCTCGCTATCCATGACATCAGTTTCGACATGGATAATTTTGCGGAGCATATTATTGACATTTGCTAACCATATTCTTTTGAAACTCCTTTTTATTTTCTTAAAATTTAAATAAAAAATACGGTATAGTTACATTAGCCGTGCGCAGACGGTAAAACGCCAAGTATTTTTACCATACAAAAGAAGAAAAAAAAAGAAAAAAAAGTGAAAAAAAAAATCCAAGACCATTTTATTTTACCAATCAAAGCATATCCGCTTTATTTTCGATGTTTGACGTCATATTCGCCTGTTTCCTATGGTTACGCATATTGAAATCTTGTATTATTATCAAAAACTAAAAAATGTACGTTTTACTTCTAATAATATTATTTCATCTTCTTTTTAATTCTTTAATTTTTTTATTTCATTTTAATTTTTCACGTGAAAATTTTTCTATTGAAACTAAATTGTTGAGTAAAAATTATTATTCCGGTTTTTGAATTAGTTTTGGCAACGATAAAGTATTAGCAACGGTAAAGTAAATTTAACCATTTTAAAATATTATACGAAAAAATGTCCATTTATTCTCTATGAAAATAACGAAATTTCGAATTATTAAGAAAAATATTTGAATAAAATAAACAAAAACGAGCCTATGTTCATTCGAGGGCTATAATCAATCTATATGCAAAGATATAGGATTATTAAATGCTCCATTTTGACGCTGGCTTCAGCCTAACATTTGCACACAATCAGATTTATAATATTATTAGGATTAGGATTAGGATTTTCTTGCAGATGTGTTTTACTGGAATCAACCGTGTTTAATATATCTTTTATTTCAACGTGGGTCTGAATAATTAACGAGAGTTATGTTACCGAATTTATTCGTTAAGGTAAGAAAATGTTTATTAATAATGTGGTTTGAACCAAGTATAAATGTAAATATGTATACTAAACTGCAGTTCTTTTCTATAAGAAAATGTTTCGTATTTAAAAGTGTTTCGAGTATAATCGAAATTATAAAAAAAAATGATAATAAACCGAATTTTCTTATATAATAACACATACAGGGTCCACTAAAATTCGTTCGACAAATTAAGAGGGATAATAGAAGGCATCAAACGGATCACAACTCACCATAGACCATGGGGTCGCAAACCACGTTTAGTGGGAGGAAATCGCAAAAATAGTTATGAAGGGTGTGACGTCGACTGGAACAAAAATAAATAGAAAAAAAAACATTTATTTGGCGTAAAGCATGATTACAATGCATTACAGTTCAATGCCAAAAACGAGACTTTTTATAGGAATTAGTTTTAACGCGTCCGACAATCCTTCGTGCGTCGGTGTCGGCTATGCAATGACCTTCGTTGCCGCAACTTCCAACAATTTCTATAAAAATGTGTTATTGGCCAATTTCTGACGTTGAACTGCAATGCACTGTAATCATGCTTGACGTCATATAATTTTTTCCTACTTATTATTGGCCCTTTTTGTTCTACTCGATATCACACCCTTCATAACTATTTTTGCGTTTTTCTCCCACTAAACGTGGTTTGCGACCCCATGTTCGATAGTAAGTTTTCATCTTCTTGATGCCTTCGATCATCCTTCTTAATTTGTCGGTCGAATTTTGGAACACCCTGGATATTTATTTATGCTATTTATATTTTCAAATCTTTAAAATTTGCTGAATACAGAGTGATAAGTGATTTTAAAATAAAATATCCCACAAATTCAACTAAATAGTAGAATAATCGAAATAATGATTGATATTGAATATTATTATATATAATAATTTTTTTCGTCCTTTTTAATAAATAAAAAACATTATGCATTGGTATTTAAACATTTTTGCAGATAATTTATTTATAAAAGCACTTATATTCAAATTAAATTTAAATGCGACGTTCTCAAATAAGAATGAATGCGGTGAATCAGGTATACATTTTTACAATTAATGCTATAAAATAATTCTAATTATAAGGTTTAGCGTCTGATAATTGCAATGACACTCACTGAATCAAAAACCAGAGAAACTAGAACGTGAGTAATTGTAAATCATTTTAAATATTGACACATGACACTAAATACGAGATTATGTTTAACAGATAATTTGTATACACGAATTCACAGATAAGCATATAGCTTTATTGAAGCATTGCATTTAAATTTAAAGAGATTCATCATCTATAATTATTAAATGTTTTGAAGTATTTATAAAGAATTTTATATGTAGCTGAAAATTTCTTCTGTACTTGTAATAATGAATAAACTTTTAAAAATAATTTTAAGATGAATTAGAGCATATTGGTCTTCGTGAATTTTTAATTCTTGTCTTAATAAGTTACGTTCCATAATTGTGAAAATGAAATCTAGCAAATATATTTTAATGGAATCTAGAATTTTTGAATTACTATTTTGCATACATCCTAAATGATTGGAAATTTCTATATCATCGATGTTTTGATTGAGATAAAGAACGTGTTTAATAATATGATATTTTTGATACATATCAGAAATATTTTTGTCAGACTTGAAAGCATCCAATCTGTAAACAATGAAAATATACGCATTGTTTACTTGATTGAGAACTTATATGTTTGTATATATTAGTCATATTTTCAGGCTTTATGATTTTATTTAGTTTAAAACTATGAATGATTTTAAAGTAAAATATCGTGTATTTAAAACTAAATATTATAACTGAAAATTGATAATACCTTCAATGTCCCTTTTGTTTTATGTTTACCAAAATCTGACTTTAACAGCCTACACTAGTCAGGCAGAAAAACGCACAAGCTAATGTTAAGTCTAATGGGAAGGTTATTTTCAAATTTTTCGTCGCATTTTAACAGTTTAAAATGATTTTTTTGTATTGAAGGCTGAGGTCGATCTCTAACGTTGTTAGTTTTTACTTTTTTGATTTTGGTTCCAGCTTTTTTTTTTATATAACGGTACTTTCACTTTCAGAACCGGTTCCAACCGGTTCCAAAATTGAAAATGTCCGTTTATATAAAAAAAAAAAAAAAATTGGAACCACCAAAATCGAAAAGTAAAAACTGACAACTATAGAAATAGACCTCAGCTATTCTAAAAAAAGAAAATCAATTAAAAATATTAAAATGCGAGCGAAAATTTTTAAAATAACTTTCCTATTAGACTTAACATTAGCTTGTTTTTTAGCGCGTTTTTTCGTATGACTAGCGTAGGCTCTTAACTATCATTAGTTTTGGAATTAACCTTGGATTGAGAATTGCGCTTAATCCAGTTAAAGAACATAATTTTTTAAATTCATTCAGCACTAAAAATATTTAAATTGGCTGTTAAATGCAATCCGAAAAGTTACTGTAAAAAGAAAATAGAACAATATTTTAAATGTGGCTGGTTTTCTAAATAATGGATGTTTAAAATGTGTAGTATGTATAACAATTTTTTAAATTTCCTTAATTTCTATAAAAATTTCAAAAGTTCTTTGACATACTAAAAACGCATTTAATGGACATGTGATTTAAAACATTAAGAACGGATTTTTTTTTTCTTTAAAATGCAAAAATATCATTTCATAGTATTATTTCAGACTATTTTTGTCTTATTTTCTCGTGAGGTTTCTGTCATATAGCAAAGGTACTGTTCCTTTTCAAAAATACACGTATTCAAAAAGCAAAAAGATTTGCAGCTATGCTGTGAACATAATGTAACGCTAGTCCTTAATGAGTTAAAGACATTTATTAATAACTAGCTAACCCACCCGGCATTGCCCGGGCCCGAGATAATTACAATCTCAGAGAAAGGCGTTAACCCCCTCCCTCCCCATACTCGCAAATATCATGAATAATTTGTTCAAGAGAACCACCTTCACCTACATTAACGCGATCATTAAAAAAAGAATTACATTTTTCTGATAATTAGAACATAACGAAGACGTTACGCTAAAATAGCCGGCAGATGACATCCCTTCCCGACCTCAATTTCAAATCTATATCTTAATTAGTTACCTAAATTTTTGTTCATTAGTAAAAATTGGCAATTGTTTTCTTTCATTTTCGCAAACTGAATGGAGGGATCGGACAGAGAAACAGATCTCTTTAGTTCTGTTTAGTCTCTTCAGTTTTAGATCTTCTGTAGTTCAGTTTTGAATAAAAGCAGATCCCTGTCTGAAACTTTCTTGGATTGTTTTCATTGGCGCCGGCAGATTTTTGGCCGTTTTTTGCATAAATTAAGAAAAATTACCGACCAAATTTTTCAAAAATCACATAGTCAGATGCAGATTTTTTTTTTTTTTTTTTTTTTTTTTTTTTTACATATGCTCAGAAATTTTCAAATTGATATTTCAATTAGTTTTCTTAAAATTCGCTAATTAGTAAAATAATTTCGAATTCATTCATTTCCGCTTGCAAATCCAATGCGCCTGTTCGTTTCTTTCGCCATTTTGATTTAAAAGATGTCATTTTAGAAGCGATGGTTAATGAGAATCCAATTAATATCTTAGGTAATTATCAAAATATTAAAATTCTGAGACTCAGGTGCACATTGACGGACCTTGGACTATCCACACGTAAATTTTCAGACTTCTAGGTGGGCTAGATTTTGCTAGCCATCGCAGACAGACAAACACACACACAGAGCGAAACTTTCGTTTATTAATATAGATGTGTTAATTATTTAAGACAAATTTAAAACTACATGCTGATTATCACATTGTGATACATTTGGACATGCATTCGTCTTAAAAACAACATTGTGAATAAAGATAATATATATATATATATATATATACATATATTTATTTTTACTTAGCGAGAAGTTTTAAGAAAATGTAACAAACTCTTCCAATTTACCAACAATTCTGAAAACTGTTTACTTATCTTCATAAATCTCAGAAATCAATGTATTTCCGAGATTTAGTAAAGCGATTTTTAATAAAAAGTTTCTTTCGCTGCAAGTAATTTTTGGAAACGTTCTAGAGTAGTTTTTTGCTGTGTATTAATCAATTTTCTCAACGCTATATCAGCACAAAGTATAGGTCTATTAGATACTATCAATTCTCAAGTAAACATTTTTAGCTGTGTGAGAGAATTTACATATGCAAAAGTAACAAAATAATATTAATTTTAATGTCAATGTTAATGCCTTTAATTAAAAAAATATATATCAATGGAATATATATTTTCTTTTATTTATAAACAAAGACAAAAGCACTATCATAACCTATTAAAACGTAACATTTTAGTATAAACTGGACTTTAAACATAACAAATTCTTATATATATAAACTAGGGGACCCAACACGGGCTTCCTGGGCTGCAGAACATTGGTGGAAACCATTTTTGTTTAAACTCTGATACATTTTTTACATTTAATATACTTATTAAGGTTTCATTCATCTCACGAAACCCTATTACTCCCGCTCCGTTGTCCGTCTGTCACAGAGCTATTCTCAGAAACTATGTAACTTACAGAGTTGAAACTTTGTGTATATAGCTGAATACCAGCTATGAAGAGCTCAAAATATTAAAATTTGAAAAATTCGTATTATTTTAATAAATAGAGATAAAAAACCGAAATTCTAACAGCCTTTACCTATTAAATTTAAACATTTTTCGTTATAGCAGATGCCAAAAATTAAAAATCAATGATGAAATTCTTTCAACAATAATTAATTTTTTATCAGACGATTTCCACGTGAAAAATGAAAATGAAATAAAAAGTTTCACCAATTGAAAAAAAAGATTAATATGAGATAAAAATGATTGACGTCATAGTGGTAATGAAACGGAAATTTTCAAAGATTTCTCAATAATACAAGGAGTATGAGTATATGTATGTACACAAAGCAGATTAATATCACTTCATTAGAGAATTAAAAAGAAAATCTGACGTCATATTGGAAGTTTAACGAATTTTTCAGATGTTTGAGAATAATAGAAAGCGAGTATGAATATGAGTAATAGAGAATAGTAAATATATGAGTTTGAGAAACATACTGAATCATGATAAAAATCCGATTATGGAAATATTCGCATATTTTAACATTTTGAAGGTGTACAACATGTTTAATTTTGAAATTATTTTTACTTTCTTCTATCTTTACAAGAAGAAAGTATTGGATTCATGAAAAATTTCGATTTCCAGTTTTCGATGGATTTATAAGTTTCAGAAGGTCATGAACACGATTTGACTGTGTTAAGAAATCTGTGAGCCTGTCTGAAAAAAAAAAAAATGTGGACGCTGTATCTCAAGAACTAATACTCGGAATTTAATAAAACTTTATATTCAGTTAGTCTCTGATATAAATTGGTGATTATTAGTTTTTGGTAAAAATCGCCCAGCAGGTGGCGCTGCTATGCAACATTTTGCAGGATTTACACGATTTTAGCGATAGTCATATCTCAAGAAATAATTCACGGAATTTAAAAAAAAGTTGAGTTTCAATTACACCTTGATATAAATTGGTGGATCTTCGATCACACTTACCCACTTGTTTAGATTGTCTACTAACAACACCAAAAAACATTTTTATATGAAAAATATCAATAATGTATTGAAATAAAGTTTCGAAATTCATTAAAAGCGATACTTTCGTATTAGCCACATGCCTGTGATTAATAGCCGAAGAAATCGTCAAAGATTTCGCTACTTACAGCAGCATTTTTTATCCTGATAATTTCAGTGGTTTAATCATGTAGTTCAATTACATATATGTCAAATTTGAGTTTAATTTAATTAATTTATTATTAATAAAGTTTTGTTTCGTTATGGGATATATTACCCAGAAACGTACTATTATCGCTTTAATTGCAAACAGGTTAATCTTTTGGAAATGGGCTGCACGCGATAAAGGTATTTTAAAAATATGCTTGAAAATTATTTTAAACACCATAAAAATCAGTAAACTGAGATACAGTATTCAAGCAAATTGCTTTTGAAAGAACAGTGTTTTTCTTATTCGACTTTGTAAAAATTGAAACTCTGCGATGTTTAAAATTTTACAAAAATTGCAGTAACGACGAAATTTATTGGTCAGGTGTTGCCACTGTCGGTATGACGTCAGCGTTACACACGGACATGTTTTGGCTTTATAATATAGAATATAATAAAGTGCTTGAGCAATATATTTTTAGCGTATCTGCTTTACAAGAACAAATGCAGAGATAGGTGTATTAATAAATTTTGCCCCTTGAAGTGTAGGTTGTGTGAAATGTCTGTAAGATCTGTGTTTAATAAATTTAAATTTTGTAAAAAAAATTCTAAAAAGTTTCTATCTATTTTACACTGTGTAAAAACTATTTTAAATATTTCGCCTATATTTCTTACTCTGTTCCTTCAAAAACAATATTTTTTTTTTTTTCAGAAAGCATTAATTTTATCTCAAGATAAATTTCCTGCGTAATCTTAGAAAGAATATACAACTACTGATATAAAACAAAATAAAATTTTACTTTGTTACACCAAATCTCATCTCAAAGAAAATTACTTATTAGTTTAATTATATGCGCAAAATAAATAAATTAACATATAAATTAAAATTAATGATTTATTACTTCGTTAAATGTTAACGGCGAGGCTAACGAAAAAGACAGGCTACCGCGGTGCATTCCACTTATTTTTTTTTACAGACCGCTATACTGACGTGATGCTCTTTTCGTACACCTGCATTGGTGGATTCGAGCATCACGTGACTCTCGCAGTTTGTAAAAAAAGATACGCGTAAAGCACCGCGGTAGCCTTTCTTTTTCGTTAGTCTCGTGTTAACGGAATGTGACGGAATACCTCCGCGACACCTCTAAGAGCATTTCACGGCACATAGGTTGAAAACCACTGTTTTTAACGCCTTCGCGACGAGCACCCTTTACAGAATTTTAATTCTTTTACCACCGGTTTCTCAAAACAGAAATTTTCGCCTAATTGAATCGCTGAAATGCTAGAATTAAAGAAGGCAAAGCTTACAATAAAAAATAACTGGTGGGAACAATCGAGGTTTCTAAGCATCTTATGCGTCACGTATACGTGTCGCTCGTCCCCAAGGGGTTAAGCATTGTAACTGGAAATAAATATTATTTTACCTAACTATGTTCATCGAATAGTTCTGATATTGTTGGAAATGTTATATTTCAGAACTGTTAATTGTTCAATTCATTCCACTACACCTAACAAAGTTGTCATTTGAGGAACATGATGACGAAGTCCTATATTTCACTTGGTTTTCACTGTCTACTGACATCAGTGTCTTTGTGCCACTGTGCTTGGAGAATATAATTATGAGCCAATAACCTCAAGCAAAATATATAACGAATATCTCACAATGTCTTTATACAGAATAGCATAATAATTGTTTATTAAGTTAACTCCATGTTGTTAGTTTAGAATTTTTGTGGTTTATGTGTCAATGAATCAATAACTTTAAAAACAATATAAGCAAAGACCTATGTTTGTGGATTTTATGTCCTGGAGTGTGCAGAAGAGATGTGTCTTTATATGTAGGTCATTGTTACAAATAATGAAAGTAATGTTCTAATTGTTTTTATTAATTATGCTTGAGATATTCAAAAGTTTCAATTTACTCAGCCAAAATAAATATGAGTTTACAAAATGACAATTTGTAATACGGAATATGAGCAAAGTATTTACCAGGTTAGATTTTATTAATAACTATTTGATATTGTTATTTACGACTACATTTTGTGTTTTAAGGAGTAACACAACATTAGCGCCCTGGAATTTAAGATTTTTTTGGGAGATATTTTTAAGAAATTCTAAGTGTGTATAAAGGTCCATTTATAATAATATATTACACATAAAATGAAAAACATATGTAATATTAATTTCAAAATATTAAAATTATGAAATTAACTTTTGAAATATCTATTGAAACACATAAATTGTTTAGCAGGAATCTATTTCTAGAAACTTCAGATACGCAGAACTTCAGTACTTCAGAATCCAAAATCTCATTTATTTCCGGCAAGTATGTTTTGAGATATTCTTAGCTTGTTTCAGCTTCATTGCAGTTTTTTTTTTAACTAATAAAACTGAATTTGACATTAGGAGTTTTAAAGTTTCCATCGCTATTGTTCCTACAGTTCGTCACCGAATGACATCCCATTAGATATCTGAAGGTAAAATTTACCAAAAAATCTAAATATATCTATAAAAGTCTATCTATATATCTATCTATAAAAGTAAGCATTATAAGAATGCAACTGTAACAAGATATTAAAAATTTGTTGTCGTTTGCATTAAAAATATCTTATGTGTAAAAATTAGTATGTAAAAGATATGTAAAAATATCTAAAATGTTATCATAATTGATGCATACACTCATTGACTATAATGTATGCTTTTGTGCGATATTCTAAAACTTACTATAAATTTTACATATCCAATCTTCAAAAGAAAACATGCTATAAGTGACTAATATAAAATATATAAATCTCGAATCCAATTGCGTTTTAAAAGCCCAATATAAAGTTCTATAAAAATTGGTTAATGTTGTCCCTTTTACTTTTATGAGATAGAAAAAATTTTGTAATTAAAAAAATCCCTGACGGCTCGGCCTACAGGCACAGGTAGATTTCGAAGACGCATACCGTGGGGCGCCTGTTTGTCGGGAATTGCAAAGAAATGACCTTTTTGCGATGATGCTGCAGTTGGAACCGCCTACTTCGAAACCAAACTTGTTTGCAGGCGGAGCCAGCAAAGATTTTTTGCTGTAAGAGTTGGTCCTATAAAAAACATGTCAATATAAAAGTTTTAGATAATATTAAGAGGATTTATAATAAATTTAAGCGGATTTGAAATCTTGAGAATTGATGAAGTTATGAATTTTTTTCTTCTAAAACCACCCTTCCACCCCCCTTTAAGGCAATTTTTAATTATATCAAAAATCTGTCATACATAAATTTTCGGCCCTTCTCCTAGAAGTAATAATAATTTCAAACGGATTCGATACGTATCATAATTAAGAAATTATGGGTTTTTTCTGTTTTCACAAAAAGTCCACCCCCCCCCCCACCTTGGTTCGATTTTGCCCATTAACGAACTTGACCGAGATTTTATGCCCCTTGATTTTATGTATCAGTTTCGAAAAGATGCGGGAGTTGGAATCGCCTACTTCGAAAAATAACTTGTTTGCAGGCGGAGCCGGCAGGGATTTTTTTGTTTTTATTTTATTTTTTGCTATAACGGTTGGTCCTATAAAAAACATGTCAATATAAAAGTTTTAGATAATACTAAGAGGATTTATAATAAATTTAAGCAGATTTGAAATCTTGGAAATTGACGAAGTTATGAATTTTTTTCTTCTAAAAACCCCTTCCCTCCCCCCTTAAAGCAATTTTTAATTATATCAAAAATCTGTCATACATAAGTTTTTGGCCCTGTTCCTAGAAGTAATAATAACTTTACACGGATTCAATACGTATCATAATTAAGAAATTATAGCTTTTTTTCTGTTTTCACAAAAAGCCCCCCCCCCATCCCCCCACCTTGGTTCGAGTTTGCCCATTACCGAACTTGACCGAGATTTTATGCCCCTTGATATCATGTATCAGTTTCGAAAAGATGCGGGAGTTGGAACCGCCTACTTCGAAAAATAACTTGTTTGCAGGCGGAGCCGGCAGGGATTTTTTTGTTTTTAATTTTTTTTGCTATAACGGTTGGTCCTATGAAAAACTTGTCAATATAAAAGTTTTAGATAATACTAAGAGGATTAATAATAAATTTACGCGGATTTGATATCTTGTGAATTGACGAAGCTATGATTTTGTTTCTTCCAAAACTCCCCCTTTCCCCCCCCCCTTGGGGCCATTTTTAATTATATCAAAAATCTGTCATACATAAATTTTCGGCCCTTTTCCTAGAAGTAATAATAACTTTAAACGGATTCGATACGTATAATAATAAAGAAATTATGAGGGTTTTTCTGTTTTCACAAAAAGCCCCCCCATTCCCCCCCCCCTTGGTTCGATTTTGAACCATTAACGAACTTGACCGAGATTTTATGACCCTTGATTTTATGTATCAGTTTGGAAGAGATTTATGCAGAATTTTTCCAGTTATCGTGGTCAGAAAAAAGTGACATAGATAGATAGATAGATAGATAGATAGATAGATAAACTTTTGAACTGGGGGTGGTTTTGGGTTCTGGGAGTCATGATCGGCGTAGATCTGCAAAAATTTTTCAAAATTTCCAACTTAGGTGAGAATGTAATAGGTAGTATTTTTTACGTCCTCCGCCTGCAAACAAGTTTGGTTTCGAAGTAGGCGGTTCCAACTGCAGCATCATCGCAAAAAGGTCATTTCTTCGCAATTCCCGACAAACAGGCGCCCCACGGTATGCGTCTTCGAAATCTACCTGTGCCTGTAGGCCGAGCCGTCAGGGATTTTTTTAATTACAAAATTTTTTCTATCTCATAAAAGTAAAAGGGACAACATTAAGCAATTTTTATAGAACTTTATATTGGGCTTTTAAAACACAATTGGATTCGAGATTTATATATTTTATATTAGTCACTCATAGCATGTTTTCTTTTGAAGATTGGATATGTAAAATTTATAGTAAATTTTAGAATATCGCACAAAAGCATACATTATAGTCAATGAGTGTATGCATCAATTATGATAACATTTTAGATATTTTTACATATCTTTTACATACTAATTTTTACATATAAGATATTTTTAATGCAAACGACAACAAATTTTTAATATCTTGTTACAGTTGCATTCTTATAATGCTTACTTTTATAGATAGATATATAGATAGACTTTTATAGATATATTTAGATTTTTTGGTAAATTTTACCTTCAGATATCTAATGGGATGTCATTCGGTGACGAACTGTAGGAACAATAGCGATGGAAAATTTAAAACTCCTAATGTCAAATTCAGTTTTATTAGTTAAAAAAAAAAACTGCAATGAAGCTGAAACAAGCTAAGAATATCTCAAAACATACTTGCCTTAAATAAATGAGATTTTGGATTCTGAAGTACTGAAGTTCTGCGTATGTGAAGTTTCTAGAAATAGATTTCTGCTAAACAATTTATGGGTTTCAATAGATATTTCAAAAGTTGATTTCATAATTTTAATATTTTGAAATTAATATTACATATGTTTTTCATTTTATGTGTAATATATTATTATAAGTGGATCTTTATACACACTTAGAATTTCTTAAAAATATCTCCCAAAAAAATCTTTAATTCCAGGGCGCTAATGTTGTGTTACTCCTTAAAACACAAAATGTAGTCGTAAATAACAATATCAAATAGTTATTAATAAAATCTAACCTGGTAAATACTTTGCTCATATTCCGTATTACAAATTGTCATTTTGTAAACTCATATTTATTTTGGCTGAGTAAATTGAAACTTTTGAATATCTCAAGCATAATTTATAAAAACAATTAGAACATTACTTTCATTATTTGTAACAATGACCTTCATATAAAGACACATCTCTTCTGCACACTCCAGGACATAAAATCCACAAACATAGATCTTTGCTTATATTGTTTTTAAATTCATTGATTCATTGACACATAAACCACAAAAATTCTAAACTAACAACATGGAGTTAATTTAATCAACAATTTTTTTCTGACCACGATAACTGGAAAAATTCTGTATAAATCTCTTCCAAACTGATACATAAAATCAAGGGTCATAAAATCTCGGTCAAGTTCGTTAATGGGCAAAATCTAACCAAGGGGGGCGAAATGGGGGGGCTTTTTGTGAAAACAGAAAAATCCTCATAATTTCTTTATTATTATACGTATCGAATCCGTTTAAAGTTATTATTACTTCTAGGAAAAGGGCCAAAAATGTATATTTATGACAGATTTTTGATATAATTAAAAATGGTCCCAAAGAGGGGAAAAGGGGGGGGGGGTTAGAAGAAAAAAAATCATAGCTTCGTCAATTCACAAGATATCAAATTCGCGTAAATTTATTATTAATCCTCTTAGTATTATCTAAAACTTTTATATTGACAAGTTTTTTATAGGACCAACCGTTATAGCAAAAAAAATTAAAAACAAAAAAAATCCCTGCCGGCTCCGCCTGCAAACAAGTTATTTTTCGAAGTAGGCGGTTCCAACTCCCGCATCTTTTCGAAACTGATACATAAAATCAAGGGGCGTAAAATCTCGGTAAAGTTTGTTAATGGGCAAAATCGAACCAGGGGGGGGGGAGATGGGGGGACTGTTTGTGAAAACAGAAAAAAAACCATAATTTCTTAATTATGATACGTATCGAATCCGTTTGAAGTTATTATTACTTCTAGGAGAAGGGCCGAATATTTATGTATGACAGATTTTTGATATAATTAAAAATTGCCTTAAGAGGGGGGAAGGGGGGTTTTAGAAGAAAAAAAATCATAACTTCATCAATTTCCAAGATTTCAAATCCGCTTAAATTTATTATAAATCCTCTTAATATTATCTAAAACTTTTATATTGACATGTTTTTTATAGGACCAACTCTTATAGCAAAAAAAAAAAATCCTTGCTGGCTCCGCCTGCAAACAAGTTTGGTTTCGAAGTAGGCGGTTCCAACTGCAGCATCATCGCAAAAAGGTCATTTATTCCACAATTCCCGACAAACAGGCACCCCACGTTCTGCGTCTTCGAAATCTACCTGTGCCTGTAGGCCGAACCGTCAGGGATTTTTATTTATTTTTTTTCTGTTCTTTTTTTTTCTATTGCAAGAAATATATTAGTTTTCAAGAAGTAACTGATTATAGTGAATTGAATATTTGTAACACTGAATATTTAACTTACAAGCTAAATCTAACACTAAAATTAAAGTAATAGTAGTTGGTGCTCCGGAAAGTTCGTGCCGATTGAAAAAATCAATTGTACCGGAAAATTCTATCATTTAATTATTATACATTGATTCCGACATCTAATGTCTAGTAATTAACTGGTAGAATTTTCCGGTACGAATTGATTTTACCAACCAGCACGAACATTCCGGAAAACCCAATAGAATTCAATGCACATTTGTTTTTAACTTGCAAGAAAATTGCAGATTTGCTTTAACTTCTATATAAAGTGGAAGATTAAATTCTTACGCAGTTTTTTCTACTTAAAATTTACTAAAGATTTTTGTGGAATTAGTTGACGTATTCGGTGTTTTCTTATATATAAGTATACCACAAGCAGAATTTATATGAATTTCCTTGTTAAATTATTTAAAATTTTTAAAGAAATTTTTTATAATATTTTTGTTTTAACTGAATATAATAATTGTATTACGAAAATGTAACATGTAAATATATTTTTTGTAACTTTCGGTGCCATTAAAAAAACACGTGCTCAAATGTCTTTTAAACTGCGTTATGTATACGCGTGCCCATATGTATAATGTCGGAATATGCAACTGCCATAGGATTAAAAAAATAACCTCTTTTTTAACTGTGACAAGAAATTTGAATTTTAGTGTCAGAAGTTTTTAAAAACTTTTTTGTTCACAAGAAAAGTTAATAAATTATATAGAAATTTAATTAAAAATTTGATTGATATTTTTTACGGTTTACTAATATTTTTTATTCTTCATCACCACTATTATTTATGAAAGTAAATGCAGATGAAACCTTTGAAATTATTTTTTTAAACAAAAACATACTAGTCATAATATACTCAGTCTTATACTTCTGTTAAAAACCACAAAATCAAGAAATCAACATTAATTCGTTGTTATCATAAATTATTACAGCCAAGTACTCGAATGTCATATGCAGGTAAAGTGAAATTACAATTTCAAAGTATTTTTTAAAAGATGAAAATAAATACATCATTACTAAAAGATAACTTTTAAGTCCATTACGAAAGTTTATTTTAAAATCAGCTATATCATTACTAAGCCATTTGTCTCATAAGGAAAGAATCTAAACAATAATGTAGCAGGTGGTCGTGATATCTAAGAATTTCACAAAGGACTCTATCTGTATGATTTCAAGAAATGCACTTTAATGATAAAATTCAATTTTGAGAAAGATTTAAGGTATTTTAAGAAGCAGGTCCAGAAAATTATTTTTAAAATAAAAAAATGTTCGGTGTTATTTATATACTTTTTAAAACGCTATTTTCGTGCATTGTAGAGACATGTAATACATAAATAAATAAATATTATAGAAGCACATACTTTTACAGAGGGTGATTTTTAGACGATTTTCATGGTACTTACAAAACTATTTTGTATAAAATATTTGTGTTTTAAATGCTTAGTTCGGAAACCTTTATTCTGAGCTACCTAACTGCACCGTAATATGCATCACAATAATGGCTCTTGTAGTTTTGGATGATGTATTTTGGCCCATTCATCTCGAACAGCTATACAAAGTCCATGAAGGGTCGGCGTTTGTATAAGGCGCTTTTTAAAAGTCTTAAAGCGCAAAAATTCATGGGTGATGAAACTTATCAGGAGATTTAGCAGGTATATCAGTGAAGGATATAGCCCTGATAACCGTCTCTCGTTCTATTTTTTTTTCAAGAAATTAACAGCGAATTATAGAAGCATACGCTTTTACAGAAGGTGCTTTTTAGACGATTTTCATAGTATTTATAAAACTATTTTGTATAAAATATTTGTGTTTTAAATGTTTAGTTTGGCAACTTTTATTCTGAGCTACCTAACTGCATCGTAATATCACAATAAGGGCTCTTGTAGTTTCGGAAGATGTATTTTGGCCCATTCATCTCGAACAGCTATACAAAGTCCATGAAGGGTCGACGTTTGTATAAGGCGCTTTTTAAAAGTCTTAAAGCGCAAAAATTCATGAATGATGAAACTTATCAGGAGATTTAGCAGGTATATCAGTGAAGGATATAGCCCTGATAACCGTCTCTCGTTCTATTTTTTTTTCAAGAAATTAACAGTGAATTATAGAAGCATACGCTTTTACTGAAGGTGCTTTTTAGACGATTTTCATAGTATTTATAAAACTATTTTGTATAAAATATTTGTGTTTTAAATGTTTAGTTTGGCAACCTTTATTCTGAGCTACCTAACTGCATCGTAATATCACAATAAGGGCTCTTGTAGTTTCAAGATGTATTTTGGCCCATTCATCTCGAACAACTATACAAAGTCCATGAAGGGTCGACGTTTGTATAAGGCGCTTTTTAAAAGTCTTAAAGCGCAAAAATTCATGAATGATGAAACTTATCAGGAGATTTAGCAGGTATATCAGTGAAGGATATAGCCCTGATACCCGTCTCTCGTTCTATTTTTTTTTAAAGAAATTAACAGTGAATTATAGAAGCATACGCTTTTACAGAAGGTGCTTTTTAGACATTTTCATAGTATTTATAAAACTATTTTGTATAAAATATTTGTGTTTTAAATGTTTAGTTTGGCAACCTTTATTCTGAGCAACCTAACTACAACGTAATGTGCAGGACAATAACGCCTCTTGTAGTTTTGTCCCATTCCTCTGAAACAGCAATCCAAAGTCAAGAAGGGTCGAAGTTTGTATAGTGCGCTTTTTAAAAGTCTTAAAGAGCAAAAAATCGTGGGTGATGAAACTCTTATCAGGAGATTTAGCAGGTATATCAGTGAAGTACATAGCCCTGATAACCGTCTGTCCTTCTATTTATTTTTCCAGGAAATTAACAGTGAATTGTGATGTGTGGCTACTTGCTTTATCTTGATGCTGTTCAACAAATTGATAATACGGGTGGTAAAGAGATGGTATCTCATTTCTTTCAAAGATTGGGTGTAAACTATGTTTCTGATAGTATATGATCTTACAATTTGTCTCCACTCTATTTATGCTTAATTTGCCGTTATAATGCAAAGCCAAGCAATCATAAATCCTTTGCTAAAACATTCTTTAGGTAACATTCAACCATGTTTTAAGATTTTTATCTCCTCTTTGGTGATAACACATGGATGTATTTTTATTACATTCATATAAATATACGGAAACGTCATCTATTTAACAACATTCTTAGGGTTTCGTTCATCTCACGAAACCCTATTGCTACCGCTCCGTTGTCTGTCTGTCACAGAGCCATTCTCAAAAACTGTGTAACTCATAGAGTTGAAACTTTGTGTGTAAATCAGAATATCAGCTGTGAAGAGCTGAAAATATCAAAATTTGAAAAATTCGTATTATTTTAATAAATAGAGATAAAAAACCAAACTTCTAACAGCCTTTTCCTATTAAAAAAATTTTCGTTATAGCCGATGCCAAAAATTAAAAATCCACGAGGAAATTCTTTCTACAATAATTAATTTTCTATCAGACGATTTCCACGTGAAAAATGAAATAAAAAGTTTCACCAAATGAAAAAAAAAAGATTAATATGAAATAAAATTGATTAACGTCATAGTCGTAATAAAACGGAAAATGTCTAAGATTTCTCAATAATACAAGGAGTATGTGTAAGTACACAAAGCAGATTAATATCACGTCATTAGAGAATTATAACGAAAATCTGACGTCATATGGGAAGTTTAACTAATTTTTCAAATGTTTGAGAATAATACAAAGCGAGTATTAATATAAATAATAGAGAATAGTAAATATATGAGTTTGAGGTTTGAGAAACATATTGAATCGTGATAAAAATCCGATTATGAAAATATTCGCATATTTTAACATTTTGAAAGTGTACAATGTGTTTAATTTTGAAATTATTTTTTTAAATATTGCATTTAGTCCGTATTACGGATATTAGTATGACAGAATATAATAGCGGGCCAAGCCCGCTATTTGGCTGGTTCAGATATTCGAAAAAACGAAAAAATAGACCGGTAAATTTTTACTTTATAAAAAACATGACTTTTTTTTTTTTTTTTTTGCTAAATGAAATTTGTTTGAATGTATTAAAGAAAGGATAAAGTGTTTTTAAAGGAATATTAAACGAAACCCTTTGAGCGATCTTCGATCACACTTACCCACTTGTTCTGTTTTTCTCCGAATAAATGCTTCCCATTAAGAATTCTGCATCGTGTTATTGCCGAACGTAGGTTGTGCAATATGTCGTGGAGAAAGACGATAAACATTTGTTTTTTTATAACCTTTCTAACACTTTCCAACAAAGTTGAAAAGTGTTTATGAATTCGGTTTGCCTGTCTGTTTGCCGTATCCGAGCTCTAACTCGCGTAAATATACTCGGATTTCCATGCAATTGATATATGTCGTTTAGGTTAACTATGCTTTGTTCGGTACTCAAAATGAAGTATGTAGAAGTTATAGTTCATTTACAGGCCACTCAAAATAATTCTTTTGCATTACGGATTATGGGGAAAAATCGTTTGTGGTGTATTTTAATGATGTTAATATATTTTAAACATATTGAAATTGATCTATGTCACTGAATTGCATTACAAAATGCATACTATAGATTATGGAGTGCTTAGGGTTCATCGTTCATTTACAGGGACATTTAAAAGAGTTCCGTTATATTACGATCTATGAGGAAAAATCGTTTTCGGTGTATTTTAGTAATGTTAATATATCTCAAACATGTTTAAATTGTTATATAACACTGAGGTTTATTAGAAAATGCTTAGCATAGATTATAGAGAGCATAGCATTCATCTTTCATTTTCAAGGACACACAAAATAATTCGGTACAGTATTGTCTGTGAACAATAATTTCTGGAAGCGAGTTTTCTGTTGCGGCACGCGTTTTTATATTTAACTAAGGTTTTACATATTATTTGGTGTGCATAAATTCTATAGATCATATACAGGGCTGCACAAAAGATGTCGAGTACATTATATTTCATTGACCGAAATTGAAGAATGGGAATTTTGAACTTTGCTTTGCGTTTCCTAACTGAGTTCAATTTCAGCATATTATGTAGCATATATACAAATCTATCAATACAAGATCATATACAAGACTGCACAAATACATTTACATAATTTTTAGATTATTATTGGTAGTTACAGAAACTTGGTTTTCGAATATGTTATACGAGAATTGTTTACTTAGATATCACATTTCCCCTTATTAATCTATGAAGTTCTGTTACAGTATTCTGATTGAGTTGGAAAGTGTTTCATAATCTATGCTTAACGCATCGTTCTTGTTAAAATTCAAATCAGTATTAAGGATATTGTTAACAGTTATTTTTAACAGTTGGCACTGATCTTTTTAACGATTTAGTTACCGTTTTTTCACTTGGAGGATTTTCTTTTTCCATAAAATATCTTACCTTTGCTATATTCGAATAATTCCCATTTGTTCTTGGGTACATATTTGGAACAATTTTTTTTTTCACTTGAAGCAAGACATTTTCTTGTTTTCCCTGTCTTAGTGACAATATTCCTTACTGCGGACTTAGATGTGCAAAATAACATGCCTTTTACAGCTTTTTTTAATAACTGAATACGAATAATTCTCTTCGGAAAGTAGAAAAATATAGTCTTCCGTCCTCATTGCTACCCTTTTCCTGTATTTTCATATGTATGGTTGTAAATCCCAGAATATTTATATTTTTAATCACAGTTTGATTCTATAATATCATTTATATCCTCGCATTCTACGAGGGAAAGTTATTAAGTAAATCACAAAAGATAATTACATAATAACTTACAATGATATTCCCTTCAAAACTAGTTTTATTTCTCAACATATTCTCCACTTTATATCACTGTTTTATCAGTGCCCCAACACCATCTGTATAACATTCTCTGGGTTGCTGTCTCAGCCACATTAGGACTTCAAGTTGAATCTTTTCATCATCTGTGAACATCATCTTGCAACTTCTTCAACATCCACCATACAACTTCGACTTAGCCCCAAGCGATTTTTATCTGTTTAGTCCACTAAAAAGCCATCTTGGAAGCAAGATGATGTTCACAAATGATGAAAAGGTTCAACTTGAAGTCCTAATGTGGCTGAGACAGCAACCCAAAATATGTTATGCAGCTAGTGTTGGGGCACTGATAAAACGGTGATATAAGTGCATAAATATTGGTGGAGAATATGTTGAGAAATGAAAATAGTTTTGAAGTGAATATCATTGTAAGTTATTATTTAATTATCTTTTGTGACTTACTTAATGACTTTATCTCGTATATAAAGTTTTAAAAATATTTTTGTCTACAACCATTTTAACACGACTTCTAGAAACGGAGAAACACCGACCTAAAGCTTAAAGGGTTAAACGCGCCATTTTGCATATAAACAAATATTTCAGTTATTAGACGAGAATTTATACTTTCAAAACATATTAGCTGTGAAGAAGAATTTCTCCATGCAGAAGATATTTATTATACCAAAACGAACTCATCTTAAAAATGTGCAAACTGACTCTGCATTTTTTAAGATATTCTGTACGTACTAAAGCAAATACTCAAATATGCATGTATCTGTCAATTTTAATGCAACTTGTGATTACGTAAAACTAAATAATTTTACTGGAAAGGAAACGTTTGGCTAAATTAAATTACTTGTAAATGCTAGACTACTTAATAATTTAGGATTTAAAATATTTCTGGTAATAGTTAAAGTTAAGGTAATAATTATTCAAAGGTTAATTAAACATTCGTATTTTCAGAGCATCAACTTGTTTCAACTTTAATCAGATAAAAACTTCAAATTCTAAGTAAAATGAACAAAGAATTGTTTGTTTAATGTCGTTGTAAGAATAAAAGTTATTAATACAACTGTGTCATATCTTATTAATGTTCTGGGTATAAAAATTGCACATATTGAATACGACGTACCGAAAGAGTTTAACTAATACTATAATTCATAATTCACTCATGTCGAGTCATGCCGAAGTAAATTATTTTTATAGCTTTTATTTTGTAGTGGTAAAAGAATAAACGATATATGGCTGCTATTGTCAGTTCAATTAATAAAATATATTTTAATTTCGCTAATTACATAAACATAAATACGCAATAAACTTTTTAAAATGAAACAAGAATCTGAAAATTTTATATTTGGTCTTATTAGTGAGCTGCATTGATTTCTTATAAGCCAAGAGAAAACAAGATTGAATTTTTAATTAACTGCAATTTTTAATCAAACATTTTTAATCAATTTTTAATGTTTTAACTAAATGCGAGTGTACTATGTCCAAAGCCGGTCCGAAAACCTTTCGAATGATACCTCATCCATTGTTGTGCGTTTCGTAAATCCTTAGAAAAAAGGATGTTGACAACTCAAATAATATATATGATATTTAATTACAACTTTATTTTCATTGACAGAAATGAAATAAATTTCACTGATATCCAATCAAATAAAAATCATTAAAAGCATTCATTTTGCACGTCTGCATCTGTAAATACTTCTAAAGTAATTTTCCCCTTATATATAGATATCTTCACTTTGAAGTCTGAAAATATTTGACGAATAAACATGCAAAGTCGATTTAAATCTAAGTTGAATGCTTTTCAGTGGACTGACGAACACAAATTTTCTGTTAAACTTAATCTCGTATTCAGTGTTACGAGTCAATATTTGAAGTGACTTAAAGTTACACAAGTTCTAATTTCTCCTATTTCATTTCAATAAATATGATAGAGAACACTTGAAGAAATGCCATATAATTAGATTTAATGTATTTTGCATTAATCCCTGAAATAGACCCAAGTTTTGCGAATTTATTAGGGAAATTAATTTCACAATATGATATAAATAAAAAAATATAATTCATACATGTTTAACATGCATACATACACAGGGTGTCTCAAAACCAACATTACAAACTTTTAGGGGCAATTGGACGCAGAGACTGTTACGAGTCAATATTTGAAGTGACTTATAGTTACACAAGTTCTAATTTATCCTATTTCATTTCAATGAATATGATACACAACACTTGAAGAAATGCCATATAATTTGATTTAATGTATTTTGCATTAATCCCTGAAATAGACCCAACTTTTACGAATTTATTAGTGAAATTAATTTCACAGTAAGATGTACATAAATAATTATGGTTTATACATGTTTAACATGCATACATATACTCACACAGAGAGTGTCTGAAAACCAACAGTACAAAATTTTAGGTGTAATTGAAATTAGACAGTGTATAGATAGTCAATATTTGAAGGGAATTAAAGTTACACAAGTTCTAATTTCTCCTTTTTCAGTTCAATGAATATAATGCAGAACACGTGAAGAAATGCCATATAATTAGATTTAATGCATTTTGCATTAATCCCTGAAATAGACCCAAATTTTACGAATTTATTAGTGAAATTAATTTCACAATAAGAAGTAAATAAAAAAATTTAGTTTATACATGTTTAACATGCATACATACACTCAGACACGGGCGGTGTCTCTAAACCAACATTTCATACTTTTAGGGGCAATTGAACGTAGAGACTGTAACAAGTCAACATTTGAAGTGACTTAAAGTCACAAAAGCTCTAATTTCTCTTGTTTCAGTTCAATGAATATGATACAGAAAACGTGAAGAAATGCCATATAATTAGATTAAATGTATTTTGCAGTATGTCCTGAAATAGATCCAACTTTCATGAATTTATTAATGCAATTAATTTCTCAGTAGGATGTAAATAAATAATTGTGGTTTATACATGCTTAACATGCATACATATACTCATACACAGGATGTCTGAAAACCAACAATGGAAACTTTTAGGTGCAAGGGAAAGTAGATAGTCTGATGAGTCAATATTTGAAGTGAATTAAAGCTACACAAGTTCTACTTTCTCCTGTTTCAGTTCAATGAATATGATAGAGAACACTTTAAGAAATTCCATATAAGTAAATTAAACGTACTTTTTCTATATTCCCTGGAATCGACCCAACTTTTACGAATTTATTAGTGAAATGAAATTCACAATAAGATGTAAATAAAAAAAATATAGTTTATACACGTTTAACATGCATACATATACTCATACACGCAGTGTCTCAAAACCAAAAGTACAAAATTTCAGTGGCAATTGAACGTAGATAGTATTACGAGTCAATGTTTGAAGTGACTTTGGTCTAACTTAAAGTTACACAAATTCTAATTTCTACTGCTTCAGTTTAATGAATATGATACAGAACACTTGAAGAAATGCCATATAATTAGATTAAACGTACTTTGTTTTATTCCCTGAAAGAAACTCACCTTTTCCGAATTTATAAAAGTGAAATTATTTTCACAATAAGATGTGAATAAAGAACTAGTCGGATCTGTCAGTGCCAAAACTTTCTTCTGTCTAATATATGTTAATACTTAAAAAGAGTATTTTTTTAAATTATGCATTTTATAATAAAAAAATGCAGAATAGGAGTGCCACCTGTTACATGAATTACACAAAAACCTAACCAGTACCAAATTAAGTCAAGGTGAAACAGAATATGAAGTTTGATGAAATCCCGTGCATTAGCTCTTGAGATATGACTATAGCCCAAATCATGTAAATTCTGAAAAAAAAATAGAACAGTAGCATCACATGGGAGGTAATTGACAAAAAAAACCTAATCAGCAACAACTTATATCAACGTCTAACAGAAAATGAAGTTTTATGAAAATCCGCGCATTAGTTTATGAGATATAGCTACTTCGGAAATCCTGAAAAATGCAGCATAGAAGCGCAACCTGTTGAGAGATTTACACGAAAAACTTAGCGCCAATTTATATCAAGGTCTAACTGAATCTAAAGTTTTATTAAATTCCTTGCATTAGTTCTTGAAATAGAGCATCCACAAATTTTTTTCAGACAGGCTCACAGATTTCTAAACACAGTTAAATCGTGTTCATGACCTTCTGAAACTTATAAATCCATCGAAAACTGGAAGTCGAAATTTTTCCCGAATCCAATACTTTCTTCTCTTAAAGATAAAAGAAATTAATTAATATAGTTTATATACCAGGCAGTTATAATATAAGTATCTCTATTTGGAGCTGTCTGTAGCTTGAAGGAATGACCCGAATGGAACAAAAATCGGTACACTTACTATTTGAGAAAGGGGAAGAAGAATGGAACAATTAAAAAAAATAATTGCAATAATCACCGACAGATGGCGCTTTTGAGTGTGAAATGTAATGTGTAATCGAAGAACAAAGAATTAAGGCGTAAAACTGGATAGCAAACCTAATTTATTGGAAAATGACACAGTGAATGTGGTTATGCTTTCGCATGGCGGTGCAGATCAAGTTCAAGTTTCACATGGCCATTGGGCTGGAGGACACAATCCAGGTGGTGCACGACGTGTACAACTGCGGAATGTAACGCATCAGGAGTGATGTTTCCCACATGTTGTGATATGTGATCTTTTAAGTCATTCATGTTTGCGACAACTCTACGGTACACAACGGTGTTTGCACCAACAGGCTCCGTAGCGCCATCTGTTGGCAATTATTGCAAATATTTTTTATTATTATTCCATTTTCTTCCCCCTTCTCGAATAGTAAGTGTACCGATTTTGGTTTCATTAATGTTATTCCTTCAAGCTACAGGCAGCTCCAAATAGAGATACTTATATTATAACCACCTTGTATGTTTAACATGTAGCCATACACTCAAACACAGAGTGTATCAAAACCCACAATACAAACTTTTAGGGGCAGTTGAAGGTAGACAGACAATTAATTACAAATCGCTATTGAATGCGGGACTAAGCCTCAAGCAGTAAAACGCAAAAGGTCACTTTCTGATTGTAGAGACAGACTTGTTTTCTATACAACGAAATAAGTAATTGTTAAATTTGTGTATAAAACAAGTTCGGAATGCTTAAATTCATCTTTGTCAAATTAAAATAAAAGTACACACATATAAACATGTGATTCCATTACCTAAAATATGACTAAAACTTTAATTAGATTTTAAAACATTAAAATAAATCATGTTTAATCATCAATCAATTTTAATGATTTAAATTCTAATTAAACTTTTATACATCTTTTAGGTAATAGAATCACATGTTTTTTTGTTTGTACTTTTATTTTAATTTTTATGTTAATTTTTTTTATGCATAATATTTGCATTAATCGGAAAACTAATATGGATGACAAATAACCGATAAAATAAAGAAATTGAAAATTAAGCTCTCTATTTCACGATTAACAGTGCTCAAGTGGACAGTGGGGGATTTTATATAAGTCTTCGAGCGAATGTATCCTATTGTTTGAAAAGGAATTGCCACTCAGAAATTCAAGTAGTACTGTCTTTTGCACAAATAAAAGCTGTATACATTAATAAATGTGTGTAAAATTCCTTAAAGAATAACAGTTTTAAACACCTTCATTAGAGTTCAAATCTTTCAATTCTTTTGACTAACTCAAAAATAAATGCTAAGTAGTACATGCTCAGGCATTAATAATAAATGAAAACGCAGAGCGTATTTAAAAACTGCAAATAATATCAGGAAATAATTATAGTAACGAATGGGTTAAAACCAAATTTATTAATTCATGGTTCCTTTGTGATTTTTCAAAGGAGTTTTCATACATAGGGGAAAGAATAAAACCGTATAGTCGGGAGAAACCGGATACTTCTGCTTTTCTCAACTGGAAGAGCCATGGAGCCATTAATTATTGAATTGCTTATCTCTAGGCTAGAAGAAGAAGAAGCCTTTATGGTATCGCCATACTAGCATTTGTGTAGTTGGCTGTTGTTGTGTTAGCAGCTTTTTTAATTCTCAGAATTTTGGTGGTTTAAGCGAGTGGTTCGATTACATATCTGTTAAATATGTTTTTATTTATATTATTTTATTAATATTTTGATGAAAATTTAATTTTGTTATGGAATTTTAGCCGAAAACAAATGCTAAAATTTTTATATTATTTTAAGTTTAAACGGGTTAATATTTTGTAATCGCGCTGCACGCAATAGAGATAGCGTTTGAAAAAAAATCATGCTTAAATTTATTTTTAAAACCATAAGAAATCAGTAAATTGATATACAGTTTTCAAACAAATTGCATTTCAAAAAAAAAAAAAAAAACTCCTATTTAACGGTGCAAAAATTGAAATTCTGAAATGTTTATAAGTTAAACAAAATTGCAGTAAAAGCGAAATTTCTTGATCAGTTGTTACCACTGTAAATATGACGTCAGCTTTACTTACGGACATGTTTTTGCTTTATAATATATATTGCTCAGCTCACCTTAAATTTCCACATATCGTTGAAAGTTTGCTTGCCTGCAATAAATTGAAATCAATAATCTGCAAGTATATAAATGTGAAAATTGAGAAAATAAGTTACAGATTTATTTGTTGCGTATTTCATTCAAATTTGAAAAAAAAATAAGAAATACTAAAATTTAGATTTTTTAATTAAATCTTGACTTATATAAAATGACATTACAGAAAATTGTAATACTCTTTGAAAATTGTGTGCCTAGGGCATAGAATACATACACCTATGCAATAATCGGACCCTTTTTATATTTTAATTAAAAAAAAAAATACGCGAAGAATGTTATATATTTATTTCTGCATATAAAAGTTAACATATTTTGGTAGCAGGAGAAAACTGTTGTGCTTTATACAAAGATAGTATGGTTGAGAATTTTCTAGGGTTATAAAGTCTAGTGGCTATATGAAGGGTGTAGATGCGAAATTCCCACTCTCCACATAACCTAGTTTTTAGAAAAATGCAAAAAAATGATTATTATTAATAAACATGGTATATTGGCACAATTTCATTTTGTGTGATATATTTGTTGCCATAAGAACTAGTTGCACATAGTCCTAAACCTGTAATAATTGTGGTCAAGCTAGAATTTAAAATTAAATTTGGAAAATGTGAGTTTTGCAGCAAACTTTTATGTGTAATGTTAGTTATAAACCAAAATAGTTTTGAATTTAAAACAACAGGAACCGAAAAGGAAAAAAAAAATCTGAACTTTAGTTTTTATTATGTTATTTGGGAGGGTACTTAAAAACAAACAAAAAAAAACATTTATTAAAAATAATTTGTGCAAAAATATTACTATTAGACATGGCTCAACGTGCAACATTTTACACCACTTCTTACTTCTGTACCTCCCTGATTGGTTGAATTGGAGAGTGTGAGTTTTGCAGCAAAACAGCTGTTGGGTAATGTGAGTTATGCATCAAAACGAGATTTTCAGCATTTTTTTTTTAACGTAAATATGTTTTTTATAATCCAAATCACTATTATAGTCCGATTCGCCTTTAAAAGACGAGCACGGTGATATGAATAACTCAATACCTTAAAAAAGTGGATAATGTGACATTTGCATCTGCACCATTCATATAAAATATATATCAGAATATGTGAAGTATATAACAACGCACTCACTCAAGTCCTTGCATTAATTTTCATAACTATCGGCACCAACAATATTTCTTGGTAACTTTTGATCATTGTAATTTATTTATTATATTCTATTTACATCAATTAAGAGATCTATTATGAGATACATATCGTGTCTAATAATATTGTATTGACATTAAATTTTCAGTTAAATTAGTTAAATTTTGCCATTTTAAGTCGCTTTTTACATCTATTTTAGTATTGAAAGAAAAGAACAGGGCGACGGTAGGAGAGAAATCCGAATAAAATTCTTATCACGTCCACTCTTTTTGTTATTTTATTCGAGATCGTAAACATTTCAAATTCTAAAAGTGCAATACAACATGTTTTATTAAAATATTGAAACGCTTAAGTGAAGAAATGGTACATTTCTATATCAGAGAGACAGAGATAAAATAGGAGTTTTTTTTTTTACATATATAACACAGAAAAACATATGAATTAAAAAAAAATTGTTTCTATTTTTTGTTAATTAAAATAACATTTAGTATCTAGATGTAAATAGAAACATTTTATATAAATCTAAGCTATGGCATTAAAAACAGAATAGAGATAACATTTTAAAGATGAATTCATGTATCTAAAATTAGACACGAAATATAAGCAATTTTCCTAATATTTTGTAATCTGAAAGAAACATTATTCATTGAAAATATTTCTTCAAAATGGTGCGAATATACATTTATTGATGAGGCAGTTCATTCAATGTATTTCCTCTATTAGAATGATCATATCATATAAAACGTTATGCAAATTGTCTGTGTTCATATTACAACATCTACCTGAAACATAAATCCTCGTGATAAGTTAGAAAACGTATGTAAAGGATACTGAGGATACAAAGTTGCAATTTTGGCGATTCATTACAGATCTGTTGGAAAAAGTTTGATATTTTAATGTTTTATATCAAGCCGTCTAGCAGTTCAGAATGAGTATATTTAAAGCTAAGAACACGCAAAATATATTCCAATGAAATGTTGATACTCAGTGACGTATTGTTGGATATTTGTTATAAAGTACTTTTAAACTGTCATTAAGGACCTTTACTTATCATTCGAAGAAGATATGCAAATATTTTACATGCCGAAATTCCATCAACACAATACACAATTTTATGTAACTACACTGTAAAAAAATCCTGAGGTTACTAAATTTTTTTTAGTATATTTGTATTCCATAAATTTTTTTAGTAACCGGTACTAAAAATCGGAATCGTTGCTAGCTGTTTTCTAGTAATGTTGCTAGATGTTTTCTAGTAATTCTTACAGATTTTCTTGTAACTGAGTAAGAATACAAAACAATTTTTAGTAATTGCAAAAATCAATGAGAAAAACTAAAAATTTTTTTAGTAGATCGACCCATTTTTTTACAGTGTACTCCTAATATTCTTGCTCGTGTGTTCAAATATTTTAAAAGTGTTTCTATAGAAAAGAAAAATTAAAACTCGTAATATTATTTTGTTTAATAATTATTGTTAATATTAGTATAGAGTACGCATTGTTCGAGATATTTTCCCCAGAAGACACTTTCCAAGACAATTTTTGGACAGTTTCCATTACAAAATATAAGAAGTTACATATTGTAGTCGACTGGAGGAAATTAATTCCGAAAAATGTCGTTATATTTTTACCAATCATTACCCACAGACCCATAAACCACACTCTATTCAAATGTTGATTTATGTATAAATGTATATATTTTATGTTTTGCCATTATGTTGCACACGTATTTATGAACCGATTTGGGTGTGACTGAGCATGTGTACATTATATACCAATGTCCCAACCAAGTTCGTTGTCCTGCTTCATTCGCCATTTTGTTTCAAAATGGCGAACAGTTAAAGATTTCTAATTCAAAAAAAGATCTACAAATGAATTAGAAACGCAAAAGGTTTTTTTTATATATGCTTTTCATTTCAATGCAAGGATTCTGAGCCTTTTTACTTACCCATCATACGTATACCCAGCATAGATATAGGGTAAGTCTTTCAATCGTTTTAAAAATCGAAAAAAAATGTATTGACGGATTTACACGTTTCAGACACTGGAGATTCCGAAAAACATATTTTTAGAAAAAAATTTGCCGTCCGTCTGTCCGTGTGTCTGTGTGTCTGCAAACAACGCTCTACCTCCCGAACAAATTGAGATAGAGACTTGAAATTCATTATGTACTTAGTATGTAATAATGGAAAGAAGCTTACTGAACTTCAGTAACCTCGATTATCTAGAACCATTTTTTTCGGACTCTCGAAATATTCTTTCTGATGAAAGGTACATAAAATTTTTCGAAATTGTTTATTTTAAGGAGTGAATATAAAAGACAATAAAAAACATAAATTTTGCATAAAGAATGAAGTCAATCGAATAATGAGGTGCCAAGATATTTGGAATCCTATTTTCTGCACTCTTCGATTTTTCGTGACCCGGTATTTCATTCAAATTACAATTCAAAGATATATTTGTATTGGAAATGAGACGCTTAATCCGACGCAGTAAACTGTTAGATAATAAGATTATAATTTTTGGAGTTATAAGGATGTTTCTTTTACGCAATTCAGTAATACAGCTTTTAAAGTTTATAACGTCATGAAGCCATGATTTTATTCGAATTGAAATACATTTTATAAATAGTTTACACATGTTTTATTTTCATATTTTATATTATGCATATCCATGATGCGTAAGTATTACGGTGGCCCCCAACGTCTAGTTTGTTTCGCATTTATCTTAAAAAATCTGCTGAGATAAAGCAAATTGAAATTCTAGGGTTGCAGAAAATTTAAAATAAGACAACAATTTTTAAAAAAATAAAAGATTCCTCCATAAATGGATTTAATTTATGAGCTTTTTTGAACGCGGTTTCTCGATTTTTTTTCATGTTATAACCATTGTTACAACTCTCTTACGCTTAAACATGCATATTAATATCCGCTAGATTAAAGTTCTCCCCAAGGTGGCAATATTTGTGGTAGTACTGCCAAATTCGCCGACCAAAAAAATGCCATTAATGAAGCCAATTTGGCTATAGCTGAATAATTTTGCGAAACTCTCATTCAAATTCAGTATTAATAAATTCAGTTTTAATCTCGTTCATCACATTTTAGCTTTGTTTTTAGAGTAAAATTTACTAAAATTATAAAATGAAGATATAGACTAGCTACTTCCTTTCCGGTACAGACCGGAAGAAATTTTTTTTTTTTTTCAAATATCATCCAAGAAAGTCAAAAGTTTGGACACCCTTGATCAAAGATGCAATTTTTCAATCCTGAGTTAAATTTGAGAAGCTAATTCCTAGCAAATGCTAGATGCAACTAATTAATCCTATAAAAGCAGTATAATGATTCAAAGTAAGTATGACTTTTTATGGAACACAAAGATTATTTTCGACTGACTTACATGGTGACTTCGTAAACTTGACAATTTGAAACATTTAGGTGAAAAAAAATATTTTGTTTCTCTTTACTGGCACTTGTAATTTGGCTAGATAAAGGTAATTATTCAAATACGTAAAATTTAAGAAGAAATAAAAATACTAAATTCTATAGAGACATAAGATAAAGCTAAACAACGTTAAAACGCACAAATTTAAACTACCCCAACATTAAAACTACATACGGCCGTTTCAAGGATAACTCAGATCCCCTTCATCAGTGTAAAACAATTAAACAAAAAGATTAAAAGCGTTCAAAGAACCCCGCTCGGCTATAGCCCCGAGTACTGGCTTGTGAACTGACCAAATCTAGGCAAAGACAACAGTTTATATACCAGAAAAAGCAGAAGTGACTTACCTGACAAGAAAACACCGCAATAACAGTCATCATTGCGCAGAATCTCTCCACACAAGAGAGAGAAAAGGGTGCTAGCCATGTCATTAACCAAGGAATATGTATTTTTATGGATATGTTTTCTCGATGCTCTTTAACAAATGTAAATTGGAAGCAACTGCAATAAAATCAGGAATCACCAACAATTAATTAAAAACCATAGAAGATTAAGAAATTTAAAACTTTTGAGTCGGAGAAAACATATAACAGTAAAAAAAAAAAAAAAAAAAAAAAAAAAAAAAAAAAAAAAAAAAAAACTTATTTTGTGCAGGTACAGTGACTTAAGTCATTTTTGATTGACATAAATAACAAGTAACTAGTTAAGTTTTAGTTACTTGCAGTTTATATCAGTCAAAAAGGATCGAAAAAACTTTATTTAATTATCGTCTATCACTTTTAAAAGAACTGATTCAAGATACTCGCTCTCGTTTAGCCAGTATTAAAAAGGAATTATATAGGTCACATCTTTCTGTGGGTACGTCTCATCGGAATTATCAAATTTTGATAACATGTATTGGAATAGAGCAAGTTCGTCTGCTCATTACCATAAAATTGGTTTGGAAAAGAAATTTAATAAATTAGTGTGTCGTTTCGCTTCTACGGTCCCTGAGAAGTTATCTATAGTAAACAGTCAGTTTGTTTTTAATTTGTCGGATTTTGAACTTGATGTTAATAATATTAATGCTCTAAAACTAAACAACCTTTTTTCAATTAGTAAAAATCCTGATGTTCCAAAATTAATTGCTCCTATTAAAAGGTCCTTTAAGTTTAGTGCTTTATCCACTTTGCAAAAGGATTCCATTTGAGATCTCATTAAGAATAAAGTTGACTTTAATGGAGAGCTAAACCACAGTAATTTGAAAAATTTAGTTAAAAACTCTTTCAAAGCTCTTAAATCTAACCCTTTTATTATTAAAACAAAAGCAGATAAAGGAAGTCAAATTGTGGTATTTAATAAAGCTGATTATGTACCAAATGTTTTGAAATTAATTAATGTGGGTCCTTACATTAACATAAAAAAGATCCGTCTAGCTCTGAACTGAATAATATAAAATCTGCGGTTAATTCATCTCTTATTATATGCGATTCCTTTAAACATTCTCTCATTCCTTCTATTGTTAACTGTGCTCGTTTTTATGCCTTGTCTAAGGTACATAAATCCGATGTTCCTTTTCGCCCATTGTTTCGAGTATTGGTGCTGCTTCTTAAAAGTTAGCTAAACATTTAGTTTCCATGTTCCCCCCCCCCTCACGATTAACAATATTTACATTTCGAAAAACTCACTTCAATTTGGCAATAAAATACGTAACTTTAATCCAGCCGGATATACTATGGTTTCGTTTCATGTTATATCACTTTTTACAAATGTACCAGTACAAGGTACTTTGGAGTGTTTAAAGAAAAAGACTGAATGAATTTCATTTTTTTCAGCTCGAGTTTGATAATCTGATTTCTTTAACTAGAATTTGTTTGTGTCAAACTACTTTTGTTTTCCAGGAGAAGTTTTACAAAACGTCTCATGGTTTAGCTATATGGGTAATCCTTTGAGCCCCATCTTAAGTGATATATATATGCACTACTTTGAAGTTAATTTATTTAAATTACGACAGTTTTCATTTTATACTCGTTATGTAGACGATTCTTTTGCCTTGATTGATTTGTCTCAACAGAATATTGACGCTGTACTTAATTTATTGATTTCAATTCATCCACGCACCCAGTTTACCTTTGAAATTGAAAGGCAGAAATGCTTTGCATTCCTTGACGTCCTGGTAATTTGCGATGATTCTGAGTTTTTTACGACAGTTTTTCGTAAAACTTTTTCTGTTTGTTTGCCCTTCATTTTAGATCCAACCATCCCCCAACACATAAATTTGCTTCTTTCAATATTTTTATTTCCGTGCCCGTAACATCTGTTCGAATTCAGAATTATTTAATAGTGAAATTAATTATATCAAAGCTATTACTATCGATCGTGATTTTCCATGGATGTCATTGACCGTATTTTATTTAAATCATCTAAAGTCACTGGTTATGTATCTGCAAAAAAGGGTTTTAAAAATGTTATTGTATTACCTTTTTTTCCAAAAATGAGTGCTCAAATTTCACGTATTCTCAATAAGTTTACTTTCAAAGTTGTTTTTTCTCCCGTACATAAAGTTTCTTTCTCCAGTCTCAAGGATTCGATACACAGGTATAATAGTTGGGGTATTTATAGAATTAATAAGGACTTTACATTGCAAATATAAATACAAACATCAAACACTTGCTTTCAACATATATTTCGTTTAATTTAAATATGGGCTATTTTAAAAAAGGACATAAATAAACTACTCTGGACGTTTCGGCTATTCCTCATAGCCATATCTGCAGGATAAAATTCTCATGGACTTTAATTTGGTTAAACATGATTTCCAATAAGGTAGCTGGTTCATAGATGGTGCCACCAGGCCTATTTTTGAATATGTTTTTGTAAATTTCCATTAATTTTGTTGTCTTTTCAGTTGAACATTTTTCTCAATTATGTAACACGTATTTAATTTTTAGCTATTTGTTTTTATGAGAATTTTCTCCTGAAGATGGCTATGAAGAATAGCAGAAACGTCGAGAGTTGTTTATTCATGTAGTTTTTTAAAATAGCTCATATTTAAATTAAACGAAATATACGTTGAAAGCAAGTGTTTGATGTTTGTATTTATAGAATTTCTTGCGAATGTGGACTTCCTTCTATTGGGCAGACAAAACGAGCTCTTTGATTTAGATTAAAAGGTCATGAAAATTATGTTAAAAAACAGGAATTGGATAAATCTACAATAGCAAAGCATTGATTGATGGAATTCGAACAATCATTTTATCTTTTCCGGAGGTAAATTATTCAAAAGTATAATTCGTTATTTGATCTTTACTTTACGGGGCTTATCATATCCATAAAAATACAGATTCTTTGTTTAATGACATGACTAAGCACTTTTTTTCTCTCTCTTGTGTGGAGAGATTCTGCGCAGTGAAGCCTGTTTTTTCGGTGTTTTCTGTCAGGAACATCACTTTTGATTTTTCTGGTATATAAAATCTTACCTTTGACATTTTTGGTCAGTTCAGAAGCCTGTACTCGGGGCTATAGCCAAGCAGGGTTCTTTGAACCCTTTTAATCATTTTGTTTTCCTGTTTTACACTGATGAAGGGGGCCTGAATTATCTTTTAAACGGCCGTAAGGGGTGTTAATGTTGGGGTAGTTTGAATTTGTGTGTTTCAACGTTATTTAGCTTCATCTTATGTATTTGTACACACCCAATGTGAACATTTTCTGGCTACTAAATTTTAGAATTTGTAAAAATCATAAATTATTGAAAATATTGTTTTAAGATGACGTGATTGTAAATTTATTGCTGAAGGGATGCGTTGAATGCATGTCCCGTATTTCAGTGATCAAATAAAACGTTAAATCCTAAGTGTTCGAATGAGCTCGCCTACTGGAAACACAATTCCGCTCGATAATGTGGAAAATATATGTAAAAGATGGTGAGAACTAGATGGTGAGAGTGTTTAATTCTGAGGAATAAGTGTAGCTCGAACAAGTAACGTTTGTGATTCCAAAGTTTTAGATAAAGCCACCCAGCTGTTCAGAAGACGTTCAATGCATTTCCTTTATTACAAGGATCATATAACACGTTATCGAAATGATGTGTGTTATTATTAGAAGTCCACCTAAAACCGTGTGATAAGTTAGAAAAGGCATGTAAAGGATGCTGAGGATAATAAAGTTGTAATTTTGTTGAATCAGTGTAGATCTAATGAGAAAGGCTTGTGATTGTAACGTTTTAAATTAAGCCGTTACGATGTTCAGAATGAGAATATTTGAAGTTTCTTACTGAGAACTTACAAACTATTTCCTAATAAAGTACTAAAATTGAGTGACGCATGCAGAGATATTTGTTACAATGTATTTTGAACATTTATTAAGGAATTTTTCTATCATACTTTGCATGATTAAATTCAATCAACACAATAGGCAGACCTGCCAAGTCTCCGGTTTTTTGGATACCAGTAATTTAGTAAAGAAAATGTTGTTTTATTTAATCAGAGCATCTTGCGATTTAAGAGAACAACATTTTCTCTAAAAAATTACTGGTGTTACAAAATCCGGAGACTTGGCAACTCTGAATAGGCAATATTAAGTGTGCTGTAAAAAAAGCACAAATGTATGTTAATGTGGTAAATATATTATAATCCGAATGAAAATATTCAAAAACCACTTCCGAGTTCCCCAAGATTGCAAAAAGCGTTCTTTATATTTTGAAACATCAGGAAATAATATGTTTTCGAAATTTAAAGAAGCATTTATAAAATCAAAGTTTCTTTTGCTGCCACTGATTTTTGGAAACGTTTTCGACGTGTTTTTATAGTGTATTAAACAGATTTATCAACCCGGAATACAAATTTTTTTAATGCTATCAATTCTCAAATAATCACGTATATTCATGTTCAACAAACATGATTTACAGACAAAAATGTTAAATTATCAGCAATAATAATGACATTAAAATTAATATTCTTTAGTCTCTCTTAGATGTATAAATCCAATTGTGTAGCTGAAAATGTTTAATTGCGAATTGATATCAACCTAACAACCGATATTCCAGTTTGATAAAAAATGATAAATACACTATAAAATCTTCTCAAAAATCCGTAAAGGCAAAATAATTTTTATTTTTTATTTTTTATTATTTTTTTAATAAATGCTTCTTTAAATCTCGAAAATATATTTGTTTTTGTGGTTTTTAAACATAAAGAACCGTTTTCGGAATTAAGGATAACTCAGAAGTGGTTATTGTACACATTCGTTCGTGGTTGTATTATATATTCATAGATTAAGATGCGTTTTTTTTCTTTTCTTTTTTTTTTTTGCTCTGTTTTTTTACAGTATAAGTTTTCAAGCCTAGGTGAGATTTTGAGAAATGCATCAATATCAAAAGCTAGGCATTGTAATCAGTTATTTAATCCTATAAAGGACCATAACGATTCAAAATAAAAATGAATATTTCCGAAACAGAAAGTTTAGTCTAGACTGATTTAAGTAGTAACTTTGTAACTTAAACAATAACATTGTAACTTTAAAGAGTAACTTTGTAAACGCGAGAATTTGTGATATCTGTATGACAAAAACAAAATATTTTGTTTACTGTCTTTTATAATTTGGCTAGATATTTTCAAAACACGTATATAAAATCCATCAATTATTTCTATCACTATACATTGATTCCTCTTTTGATTACTGATTATATAATATCTAATAATCATTTACTGAAATCCAAAATGGCGATATAATAAAATTATGACAGTCTACGGATTTTATTACTTTGATATACACTGCTCAAAACAATTAAAGGATATTGCAGTTTTAGATGGATTTTGTATCTGGGAAACTTTTTAGCTGATTGATACATGGTCGACAGACATAGTAGGTTATATGAGAATAAATTACACATGTTTGGCAGAAAAAAATGCATTTTATTGCGCATTTGTGTACAAAAGGAAAAAAACACAATTTGTGCATATGAGAAAAAAAGAATAAGAAAAGGTGTTTTCTTCAAAGAAAATCATTTTCAGTAGGGGGTATGGTTTCCACGGGCGGCCAGCAACGTTGAACACCTTTGAGGCATGGACTCAATGAGGCTATTAATGACGAGTTGGGGTATTCTGCCCCACTCTTCCAGAAGAGCTCTTTCCAGTTCTTGGAGAGTTTGTGGGGGTTGTTCGGCGGCCAGAAACTCGTCTTCCTAGAGCGTCCCAAACGTGCTCGATTGGATTCATGTCTGGAGAACACGCTGGCCATTCCATTCGAACGATTCCTTCCTCGAAAAGTAAATCCTCCACCAGGTTTGCACGATGTGGCCTGCAGTTATCGTCCATTAAAATGAAGTTATCTCCGATTGCTGCAGCGTGAGGGACTACAATAGGTCTGAGGATCTCATCCCTATATCGGCGACCAGTCAGAGCTCCATCTCGAATGATGTAGAGGTCAGTGCGCCCGTCAATGGAGATGCCACCATACACCAACACTCCTCCACCGCCAAATTGACATTTTCGTGCACGAACGCAGGATTATTCCTACTGCCACGGTCCCTCCAGATGAAAATACGCCTATTATCCGGATGCACAGAAAAACGGGACTCGTCAGAAAACAGAATATTGCTCCATTCATTTCTCCTCCAGTTGACATGCTCGGTTGCCCACTCCCTGCGGTCGCGACGATGCCTTGATGTTAATTTAACACATACCATCGGTCGGCGAGCATACAGACCTACAGCATGGAGCCGGTTTCGGACAGTCTGTGTTGAAATCGTGGTGCCTGTAGCCGAGCGAAGGTGTTGTTGGAGAAGAGTAGCGTTCATGTTTCGGTGTCTGCGAGCTGTTAACGCTAAATACCGATCTTCATTGGGCGTTGTTGCCCGTCTACGACCTTGCCCTGGTCTTCGGCCTGCACATCCACTCTCCAAAAAACGGTTCCAGATCCTGGAAATGACACTTTGTGACACTCCAATGGCTTGCGCTACTTCGGCTTGAGTTTGGCCCCCTTCTAACCTACCAACAATTCTTCAAGCTTCTGAATCTGTCAAATCACTTCGCTGAGACATCATACTCATCGAAACAAAGCAATCACTGAATGCCGATCATCCTTGTCTTCATTCTCTTTTATCCAGTTGAAAGTCAAATTTCATTCGCTGCCGCTGAAGCGACGTTTTTGACGTCGAACTCAAAATTTGCATACTCCACAGTTTGAAAACCAGAAAAATTTGCATTTGTGATTCTCTTCTTCTATTTTCGGCAAAAAAAATTTCGTTTATATCTTTATTTTATATAAAACTTCAAATATCCTTTAATTGTTTTGAGCAGTGTATATTGCATCATTTATCGTATAGATTATTTTATATTATATTAATTTCAATTTAGAACGGATTTTGAGAGCAAATTTTATGTTTTAGAATTTATTTGTTAAACTAAGACGAACACCATGAAAATATTAATGCTTTATTCGCTGTATAAAATATTTTCTATCATTTAAGAAACGAAAAATATTTCGTTACAAAAGTTTCATTTTTACCTTTTTTATTTACCCATTTTTTTTTAATTTTATTTCTCAAAAGAGAACTCAAAAATCAATACATTAAAAAAACAAAAATCTAATCCCTTTTTTTATGAATTTGTTATGAATTTACCTGAACTTCTTTTGAAATCAGGAAAATTGAATTCATTAATAAAACAATTTTCTTCAAAAGAGACTCAATTCTATAGGAAATTTCCAAGAAATCATAACCACATGTTATTTCATTGTTTAAATTCTTTTCTTATTCAACAAATGGTTTATTAATGATAAGCGAGATTTAAAGTATGAACATTGAATGTACGTTACATTTATCTTTTAGAACAACTAAATATTCTTTTTACAAGTTTTATGATTACATCTTGCTAGCTCATCTGCAGATGACATAAATGTACTATTTCTTGTATATTTCATTCCGAATAGATTTTTTATTTTACGATTAAAACTAAAATTAGAAGAACAATGAAATTTTCCATTACTTAAATATCAAATGTTGAATTTTGTTTAGGGCTGTAGATCATTTTTTAATCCTTTTTGATCTTTTCAAAAGCATTTCTAACGAATTATCAAATACGTATAACTCGAACTAATCGAAGATAGCGAAAAAATATTAAATTTCTTGGTGGAAAGAAAGACTATATAAACATTTCCAATATCTTGAATCTTTCATAATTCACCCCCTTTTTCTGAAATCAAAAGATAATTGTGGAATATCTAAAGGTGATGATCAAAAGATTGAAAAGAAATAAAACAAACATCTTAATAAATGTATTTATTTTGTACTAAACGGCAACAGATGTTCAAGTTGTCCTCCTCCAATTTTTAAACATGTTTGAGCATGCTAGCCTAATCATGGTCATGAAGACTCGTTTCAGCATGTCAGGTTATTTTGCGATCATTACAAAATAACGGAGTATTCGGTTAATTGTTCAATTGGATCCCGCATAATGTTCATCATATTTCTCACAAAACAGCCTTTTCACTTCTTTGAACGTTTTCTTGTTGGGAAAATAAACATTGATGATGTAACAAATGCTCTTCCGGGAAAAAACACTATTTTGACTGAGCAGTCGTCGACATCATTTTGAACTCCCTTTTCTACGCCAATTTAGCCGCTTACGTAAATAATTCAATTGTTACATCTGGGGATCTTCAAACGTTTCTCGAGCTTTTCTTTTTATCTTATGTGTTATATTTAATTTCCCACAAGTGCGTTTTTGTGACACGCTATTTTGTGGCACGCCTGATTTCATCTTTCAGTTAAATTTTCGATGGATAACGGTACATTGTACCATCTTTTATGGAGATTTTAAGATAATTTCCATATAAATATCATTGGATGATATCAGCTCTGATTTATATTCTCGAAAACATCCAAGTGAGATGTCAAACTTCATCGTCACATTTCTCAAACTCCCCGACTTGTCATGTCTAATGTACTATGAATTGGAGTTAACAGTCCTCAAATGTACCATATGACGTAGTAAACCATTTATTCGAACATCGGAAATGTTCTTAGAACAATTTTGACAAAGCATTTCCATGTTAGGCTGTGTGCAGACCGACGTCAACGGGCTTCGTGTTATTTGTCTGGCGGTTTGATGCAATTGCTCCGACGTCACTCACGACTAGTCAACTGCGTCGCATATTTTAGAAGAAATGCGTAACTCATTAAAAAAAATTAAAATTATATGTTATATATATTTTTTACAATTAATTAATTATTTTTATTTTACCATCACAATTATTTGATTATCTAATTCTTTCATATTCAATTACTTTTACTTAAACACATTTTATTTTTAATTAATACACAGTTTATGATACTGTATTATGTAAAGTAACGGACCAATTGGAACAAGTTGATCTTTTAAATTGAAATTTTATTATCATCAGTTGCTTTAAATTTACTTTATCTGCCTTGATCTTTTATGAATGTCTAACTTGAAACTATACATTGTAGTTTAAACAAGCAATTGTGCCTCCGTTTTGTATTAGACGGCCGCACTAATTAGTAGCCACAGTGCGCACAGATTCTGTATATGTAAAAATTGTTTGTTTTTGTGTATATAAAAATTGCTATTTCTTGTAATATTCGATAACATTTGTTATTGTTACTTGGTCAGACTGTAAGAGATATTTTCTTTACGTTAATATTGGAAAAATCTACATAATGTCGCATTGGTATTAGAATAAAACATGTTCTCCACAAAGGAAAAGGAAATGTGGAAAGAAAGAAAAACAGCTTCAAAAACTATTCGTACTTCTCAGATACACGGTTACTTTGTATATTTGATATTTTATCTGTACGCTCCAATCTTCTTAAGGTTTGCTAGACGGAAAAAAAAATTACATAGCGAAAGATGATAAAATGATTAGTGTAAGCTTACAAATATGAATCTTGGACTATATGACTTCACGAGGACTTGCAAAAGGTCCTCTATGCTAGTACCCCTTTAATAATTTAGGGTCATATACTTGTTGCTGCAAGATCCAAAAAAAATGAACAATAAAGCTGCAAAATGCATAAAAATCTGTGAAATACTGTTAAATGTTTTGAGAATTTTTACTGTGGATACTGTGATTTTGTTGAAGACCAGAAGCTACTGGGTACTTGCTGTATTTCTTATTGAAGAGCGAATGAATTTAACGGAGCTAAGGAATTTTACAACTTAGGATTGTGACATTCTTGATATATATATTTCACGGACATGTTAGTATATAGAATGCTTTTAGTATAATAATAGTTTACGATAAAACACTTAATCAGTTAAGACGGCTATAACATAAAAGACCTCCTTAAATTCTAATTAATTTTTAAACCTTAGTTACTTACTCTCATTTAATATTTAATAAAATTTAATGTACTTTTAATGTCAAGTTCATAATTTTTAAATCGAAATATAAAAAAAATAAAACAAAACTGTGATATTCTGGATGGAATACTTCTAAAAAAGATATTACTGATTATTTAAGGGAATATAATTGCTGGCAATCTAAAATAAATCATATTTTTAAAGTACTTTATGCGTTTTTCTGTAGGCGCAGTAAAACAATAGCTATTAATTTTTTTTAAATATATTTATGTTCGAAAAATATGCATCGACAAATCCTTTCCCCTCAGGTTTAAAAAAATAATTTACATAAATCGTATCGTCTATTTCTTCATTCAAATTTAAATAGATTATCTTATTTGAAAAATAAATAATTAATTGCTGTTCCTATGAAGTACTAAATACCGAAATGAGAACGTGCACCTCATCTTTAAAATTGCAAACATTCTGTTTATTTATTTATTTATTTATTTATTTTCATTTTTTATTTATTTATTTATTTTCATTTTTATTGCTGAACATTTTGTTTGTGAATTATATGTTTTTGAAATGATAGAAATTGCATTCATAAACTGTAAGTGTTTATGGCTGCATTAGCTTTTGCTAATAAAGATTATTCAGATTTTACACTTGCTAAAAATCTCATAGTTATAAATATGTGTCTTAATGCGGAATGTCTGGTTAATTAATTCCTATATCTACCCTATATATATCTACCCTATATATATAAAATCCTAATGAAACGAATTTGTGAAACGATTTTATGAAACGAATTTATGAAACGATTTTATGAAACGACTGATTAAACGACTGATTATGTTTCAGGGCTATTTTTAATAAAATATTAAACGCTTGATGGTGAAATTAATACCAATTGTCCATAAAAATCCGCGGATGTCAAAACTGGTAATAGAATTTTGAAATTGGAATTAGCTTTCGAGATATTAATTTTTTTCTAATTTTAATGACATTTCTGTAACGATGGCAACTAATTACTCAGTTTTTTTGTGACAAAAAAGGGGAAAAAATTGAAAAGGATCCCGATAGGGATTATTGGTTTATTTTTATTCGTCATTTTCAAATTGAAATTGAAATTATCTTTTATTTCAATCGATAATGAAGACAAGATTGTGATTAAATTATGTTTTTCAGTAAAATTTGAAAAAAAAAAAATCACATTTCTATCGTCAGGATTCAATCGTCTGTCAGCATTTAATTTAATTTATAAACTGAAAATATTTTGAATAAATTCGTCCAAATGACGTCATTTATGTAGACGCAAAAGAAAGGGGGAGAAAGGAATTAATAGTAATTATTATTTATTGATATCCTTTTTTTTTTTTTTTTTTTTTTTTTTTTTTTTTGTAAAATGTAATTAAACGAATTTATAAAATCACTAATTCGGATATTTGAAACGAATGTATAAAATAATAATTGCCGAACTGAACGGAAGGAGAATAAAATATCCTGCTTGCTTTTCTTTCCAATTTTAATGAGAATATGACATCAATTATGGTAAAATGACATTTACTCCTTTTTCTCATTTATTGGCAGCAAGGAAAAAAATGCTCCCTATATATTAAAGAAATGCTATTAAAGTTCAAAAGTATTCCAGTAAAAGTTAAAACTTTTCCAGTATATGGGGCCTTGACGAAACAGAGAAAATACCTTTGGCGGAAAAGGAAATTTGGCAACATACTTTCTGTCAACCTATTCACTTTGTCATTTCTTATACAGAAGCATTTTTTCAATATTTATACAATTTGTTTAGCGTAAAATGTCATTTATTTTATATATAATCAGAAGTAATTTGTATAGAAAAAACAATAATAATATACGTATAATTAAAATACGCATATAAACATAAAAATCGTCGAATTTGTTTTCATGGCTGTTTATGTCATTTGGCACCAAATCTCACTTTCTGATGCCCCGAATTGCGCCAAGCTTTTTAAAAAAGGCCCAAGACCCATATAATAGAAAAGCACCAAAAGTTCATTGGATTTGTTTTCATAATTTTTGGCAACAAATCTATGTATATTAACAAACTATCCCTTTTCGAAGCTCGAATTACGCCAAACCTAAAAACAAAGGATCCTATACTGGAAAAGTACCCGATTTTCTTATGGACAATATTCAAGTGACATAACATGGTGTAAAATTATCGCGGATAGCGAATTTGTTTAAATATCTCATCAATTGATGCCGAATAAATGGGCATGCATGCAAAATATATTTAATTAATTTTGTATGATAAATAATTATCAGAAAATTCGTATATACATATTAATTAAAATAAATAGTTTACATATTTAAAATAACATGAAAATATGCATGATGGTGTACTAAAATAGAGAGAAAATTAAAACCTGTTACTGAAAATGTCTATAACATAGTACTTTTCAATACCGTGGTTCTTAATGTTATTCACAAGCAGATGGAATTTTTCTCATCCTTAAACGCAAAGGAAGAATAGAATACAGATCGTTGTTATAAAAGTCCGAGAGGTAGCCACAATTTAAACCTAATCATTTTATACAAGCTGGTTTTCAAGTTATAATTGATTTTACTTATCAATCCCGAAAACAGTCGTCAGTTGTCGCAACAGCTGTGTATGAGGCCATGATAATCAAAAAATGCCCCATTAAAACGTTAAAAGCATGGCAACCCAATTACAGGTTTACCAATATTTTTAAAACAAAGCACGCTGTCATGTTTTTAGAGGCCTCGAAGTCTGAGCGGGGGTTGGCGTGCGTAGCTCGCAGGGGGTAGGCCCCCTAGTATATATATATCTTTAAACAATTTTTCATGTATACTGCGATTATTTCTGATTAAGGCTCCCGTTGATTCACGCGAAATCACACGCTAATGTTAATCCTACGGGACAGTTATTTCTGAACCTGTTTCGAAATTGAAAGTATCCTCATTAAAATCCTGTAAACAAAATCGAAAAAACCGGTGATTGTACAGCTTGATATCAGCTATCCAATGAAAAAAAATCCTTTTAAAAAATTGAAATGCAAACGAAATATTATAAGATAACTGTCTCATAGGATTAACACCAGGTGGGAAGACCGATCTACTCTCTGTTAAAATCAGCTTTGTGTTCAGATCGATATAACAATAAATTCTCGCTGTATTTTTGCTATAAAGCATTTTGTTTGTTTGTTATAACAGTTTTATTTACAATACATATTTCAAAATTTATATTACTTACATCATACAACAAAAGGGCATCCTTTCAACTACATTTTTAGTTCGTTGCACACTTTCTGTGGGTATCAAGACTTTTAGGCCTGCACGACTTTTTATACGCCAGAAATCAAAGTACAGCATTCCGTGCACAAAGGACTATGGACTCTGATTGGTTGAATCATGTATATCGGCTCCTATTGGGAATTTCTAGAAATTTCATTCAGATTCTGAAAGCCAATTTTTTTGCCTAAAGTCGTCAACATTTGGCGAAAAGTCGCAAACTTGGCGACATTCGTTCATTTAGCGAAAGATATGTGTTTTGGCATTGGTAATCTTGAAAGTTGATTTTCCCGCCATATGTCGCCAATGTCGCCAATGTTTCGCCAAAAGTGGCAATATTTGACGAAATGTTGTCAACTTTGCGACTTCGTTTACTGCCAACAGTTCTAAAACTTAATAACTATTTCAACGTTTTTTCACATGGAAATGCATTGACCCGTAGTGACCCCAAAATGACCCACTAATCGAATTTCTTGAACATGTGATCTAGCACAAAAGTCTTCTTTAATCCTAACCTGTAGGATACAAAATTTAGTCAAAATCGTTAGAGCCTTTTAGGTAGATTTCGTAAGAAATACTACCTATTACATTCTCACCTAAGTTGGAAATTTTGAAAAATTTTTGCAGATCTACGCCGATCATGACTCCCAGAACCCAAAACCACCCCCAGTTCAAAAGTTTATATATCTATCTATCTATCTATCTATCTATCTATCTATCTATCTATCTATCTATCTATCTATCTATCTATGTCACTTTTTTCTGACCACGATAACTGGAAAAATTATGCATAAATCTCTTCCAAACTGATACATAAAATCAAGGGTCATAAAATCTCGGTCAAGTTCGTTAATGGGCAAAATCGAACCAAGGGGGGGGGGGGGAATGGGGCGCTTTTTGTGAAAACAGATAAATCCTCATAATTTCTTTATTATTATACGTATCGAATCCGTTTAAAGTTATTATTACTTCTAGGAAAAGGACCGAAAATGTATGTATGACAGATTTTTGATATAATTAAAAATGGCCCCAAGGGGGGGGGAAAGGGGGGTTTTAGGAAAAAAAAATCATAGCTTCGTCAATTCAAAAGATATCAAATCCGAGTAAAATTATTATTAATCCTCTTAGTATTATCTAAAACTTTTATATTGACATGTTTTTTATAGGACAAACCGTTATAGCAAAAAAAAATTAAAACCAAAACAAACCCCTGCCGGCTCCGCCTGCAAACAAGTTATTTTTCGAAGTAGGCGGTTCCAACTCCCGCATCTTTTCGAAACTGATACATAAAATCAAGGGTCATAAAATCTCGGTCAAGTTCGTTAATGGGCAAAATCGAACCAAGGGGGGGGGGGAAATGGGGGGGCTTTTTGTGAAAACAGAAAAATCCTCATAATTTCTTTATTATTATACGTATCGAATCCGTTTGAAGTTATTATTACTTCTAGGAACAGTGCCAAGAACTTATGTATGACAGATTTTTGATATAATTAAAAATTGCCTTAAGGGGGGGGGGGGAGGGAAGGGGGGTTTTAGAAGAAAAAAATTCATAACTTCGTCAATTCCCAATATTTCAAATCCGCTTAAATATATTATAAATCCTCTTAATATTATCTAAAACTTTTATATTGACATGTTTTTTATAGGATCAACCCTTATAGCAAAAAAAAAAAAAAAAAAAAAAAAAAAAACCTTACTGGCTCCGCCTGCAAACAAGTTTCGTTTCGAAGTAGGCGGTTCCAACTACAGCATCATCGCAAAAAGGTCATTTCTTCCGCAATTCCCGACAAACAGGCTCCCCACGTTCTGCGTCTTCGAAATCTACCTGTGCCTGTAGGCCGAGCCGTCAGGGATTTTTTATAGATGTAATTACTTGTCCCGGAACTGTAGCGACCCAAAATGACCCACTAATAGAATTTTCCCGAACATGTGACTTAACCCAAAGGTCCCCCCGTTATCCAAAATGGTAGGATACAAAGTTTAGTCAAAATCGTTCGAGCCGTTTTATAGATACAATTAGCTTTACCCTGACTCGTAGTGACTCAAATTGACGCACTAATAAAATTTTCTCGAACATGTGACCCAGCTCAATGGTTTTCTATTACCTCAAAATGGTAGAATACTGCCAATAGTCGTTTAGTCAATATCGTTAGAACGGTCTTTTAGAAAAAATGAGCTTGACCTTAATCGTAGTGACACAAAATGACCCACTTATCGAACTTTCTCGAACAAGTGAACCAGCCCAATGGTCTTCTTCTACCCCAAAACGGTAGGACACAAAATTTAGTCCAGATCGTTAGAGCCGTTTTATAGACTAATAAAATTTTCTCGAGCATGTGACTTAGCCCAATTGTCTTTTCTTAATCCAAAATGGTAGGATACAACATTTAGTCAAAATCGTCAAAATAGGTTATTAGATAAAATTAGCTTGACCCTACCCATAGAGTCCCAAAATGTTCCACTAATCAAATTTTCTCGAATATGTGACTTATCCCAATGGTCTTTTCGTAATCCAAAGTATTAGGATACGCAATTTAGTCAAAACAGTTTTAGCCGTTTTTTAAATAAAAAAAGTTAGACCCTGACCCGTACTGACCTAAAATGACCCACTACTGGAATTTTCTCGAACATGTGACACAGCCCAACGGTCTTCTCGACGTTTTTTCGATAAAATTTGCTTGACCCTGACTCGTGGTGATCCAAAATGACCCGACCCACTAATAAAATTTTCTCGAACATGTGACGTAGCCCAATGGTCTTTTTGTGCCCGAAAATTGTAGGATACAAAATTTAGTCAAAATCGTTAGAGCCGTTTTTAAGATAAAATTTGCATAATCACACACATACACACAGACAGACACACAAAATTTGCCCGTATTATAATATATGATTACCGAGCGGGGCTGATTCTTAAGTCTCTAAATCAGAGAATAGAAAAACTGATATCTTAGTCTAATCCGCTTGGTTAACTTTATCCATCAAACTTGTGAATCTGCAAAACAGAAGAAAGTTATCCTATTTAGTTTAAATGATAACACAGTATTCGTTAAGACTCATTTTCTTACCATAACAAGAAAGAAAAATCGTGCGTCAAGCATTGATTATGAAACACTTTCCAACAAATTCAGAATACTGTAACAAAACTTCCTTGTTTAATAAAGTGAAATATGATATTTAAGCAAATGAAATGAAATAAAATCACCCTCTAGTTAAGAGTCAGCCGTTAAGCATAGGAATTTTTCTCCGTGAGAAAAAATGTTTACTGAAAATTCATATTTTAGAATAGAGATGTTGAATATTATCTAAGAGATTAAAGTAAAATTCGTACAAATTTAGATTTTAAAATACAAATTCAGTATCAGAATATTTCCTAACATAAAAAAAAGAAGAGGCATTTTTTCTCTTCGTGGAGAAAAGAGACATATTTGCACCCCTGGAAGCTTGCAAGCCAATTACTTAAAACAAGACTATGCGTCATATCAGACTGTGATAAACATTTAAAATTTTTGAGTTATAAGAAAATTATAAAGAAAGCAATTAAAAAATTTATGAAAAAAGTATAATAATCATAACGCATCTAATAATTTTGCATGTGAAAAAAGCATAACACATCTGAAAACCCGATTTCTGCAATTAATATGTATAGTCGAAAGAGTATTCAAATTCTTTTGTAAAGCCCTGTATATGATCTGTAGATTTGCATATACTATACTACATAGTATGATGAAATGAAGTTCAATTAGCAAACATCTTACAAAGTTGAAAATTCCCCGTGTACAATTTCAGTCAATAAAAAGAAAGGAATCTTTTTAAAAATTCCTGTGTCTATAGAAATTATACACAACAAATAATAGGCCAAAATTTATTACATTTAAAAATGTATGCCGCAATTGCAATGCACTTCCAGCAATAACCGCTAAAAATGAGTATTATAACAGATTTATTTCGTGTCACAATAAATACTGTTCAAGCACACCATATTCTACAGAATGCATTCTTGTGGTACTCCTAAGTGATATACAGGGTGTTTATAAAGTCGCGGACCCATTTTGATGTTTAATAACTCACAAAATAATGAAGATATAAACAAACTTATGGCATTTATTGATGGAATAACTCATATATTTTCTTTTTCAGGTTTGAATATCTTTACTTTTGTAAATATCGTCTGCGCGTGTGATTAATTTCAGATAATTTCATTTCCAGTCTAAATGTCTGTACTTTTCTAAATATCGTCTGCTTAATTATTGCATTTTTCTCTCTTTTGTTTTTGGCAATAATGTCGTCATTTAATCGCCATAATGTGCGCATATGGGGATCTGAAAACCCCCATGAATACCATGAGGCAGAAAGGGATTCCCCAAAGATTAATGTGTGGTGTGGACTAATGCACGACCGAGTCATTGGGCCTTACTTTTTTACAGAAAAGACGGTCTCATCAATCGTATACTTAGACATGTTGGAAAGCTTCGTATTTCCACAACTAGAAGAGCTTCAGCCACATGTCTTTTTGCAACAAGATGGTGCACCACCTCATTGGGGTTCCATCGTTTGTACTTCTTTGAATGACCATTTTCCAGGAAGATGAATTGGGTGAGGAGGTCCAATTCCTTGGTCACCCAGATCACCTGATATAACGCCGCTGGACTTTTTCCTTTTGGGGATTTGTAAAGGACAATGTTTACAGGAGGAGAGTGTCGAACATTGATGACTTAAAAGCCAGAATTACAACCGCAATAGCCAATGTGGATGTCGACATGCTTGCCGCTACTTGGCGTGAAATTGACTATCGACTTGATATTCTCCGTGCGACGAAGGGGGCACACGTGGAAGTTCATTGACAAGTGTCATGAAACTTTTTGAGTCTATCCTACTATTTATGTTATTAATTTTAATCTATCTTTATTATTTTATGAGTTATTAAACATCAAAATGGGTCCGTGACTTTATAAACACCCTGTATATTAATTTAAATATGTTTGAAATAGTGTAATATTATTAAAATACATTGAAAACTGTTTTTCCTCATAGACCATAATGCAAAACAGTACTTTTGAGTGTCCCTGTAAACAAACTATACATGTTACACACTTCGCTTTGAATACCGATTTTGTTGTAGTAATCTCCAATAACATATATCAATTACATCCGGGTATATTTAAGCGAGTTAGAGCACGGCCACACAGCCAGACAAACCGAATTCATAAACACTTTTCAACTATATTGGAAAGTGTTAAAAAATCAGTAATTTTTCTGCATATATATTTTCTTTATTTATTTCTAGATTATTAATAGTAAATATATAATGTAAGTTGAAAAATAAGTTTAAAAAAAAAGTTGAGAGTAAGTGAAAACTAAGTAGTATCTCCTAATTTTTTTTTCTCCAAGATTCAAGATGAGACATTTGAATTACTCAATGCACATGAAATTCCTATCACGTTTTATGTATCCTCAGATGCTATTTACGTATAAAAGTACACATTCTAGAGAAAGAGAACTTGATGTTTTATTAAAATATAGAAAAGTTTTTATATGCAAAAACCGGTTGCATTCAAGAGTCTTCCTCATAAAAAATGTTTTAATATCAAGTAATTTCTAAGGAATATATTGCTGATAGAATCCAATTAGAAGATACAAACTACAAATTATTTCTATGAATGTATGATTTTGAGGGATGGATTTCAATGTATTCTATCATTATATCTAAATTTTACCAAACATTTAGAGTAAATAAGCTTAAAGGTTTTGGAAAAAGAAAATATTTTTTTATAAAATCAATTTAAGGATATTATCAGAACCACCCGGTTTTGACCGTATTTACCAAAGGGGGAGGGGGGCTTCCGGGTAAAAAAAAAAAAAAAAAGCGATAAAACGTCGAACACGATAGTGGGCTCTGTCAATTCGTGCCCATAAATCATTAAAAAGACAATCAGGAAAAATGACTTTACTTTGAAGAAATTATAATAAAATCCCTTAGCTTTATAATTGAGAATGCGCGATTTCATTGGCGTATGTAACAGTAAAATATACGATTTCCCTGAAAATAAATGGGGAAATGCAAATAATTTAACCGAAAGGCGTAGCATTTAGTGAAATTCTATTTTATATGGTATTATTTTTAATTAGAAACTTACATTTTCATTCATAAAATTAAATCTACAATGATTACATGAAAATTACGTTATTTTCTAGACTAAAAATTTATTGCTATGTTTCATTTTCCTACTTAATCTATACTAATAAAAAAGTTTCCATCTGAGTGTCTCTCTGTGTGTGTCTGTTGGCGATGGCTAAGAAAATTTAGCGCACAAAGTCTAAAAATTTATGTGAGGATAGTCCAAAACCTGTCCTGGTGCACATGAGAATCAGAATTTTAATATTTTAATTATTTACTGAAATAATAATTAAAATCCACAAAGAACTCCCATCAAAAATGCGTTTTTTTCCATCGGTTGGTTGATTGTATAGAGTCTACACAGAAGTAATTAAATAAACCAGAGTAGCGATGCACAGATAAGGACTTCTAACAAAATAGTATTAATATAGATTGCAGTTACCGGCTTAAAGCCATGCTAATTTAGTGCCACCTGCACACGACAAATTACACAGACTGTTGAAACTTTTTTCAAGGCTCGTTTTTCTAATTACCTGTGTTTAAGGATTCTTTTTTTTTACATGACATATGTTATTATGATAGAGATTATTAATACATAAAACTCTATTTAACCGATTATTTGTTATATTTGCAGGGATGGAGAGGGGTAAGGATAAACAACTTTTTATTAAATATCGCATTTATTTTACTTTACCGTGTGCCACATGGCGGTGGCTTTTTCCTTAATTGGCCCTTTTATTAATACATCCAAGTCTACTGCTCTGTTTCAACAGAACTAATTACATTTAAAAATGTTAACATTTTTAGCTTCACCCGTAGCGTTTATTTGCTGTTTTATTCAGAGAATGACGCTATTTTAAATCTCAGCTAATAATGTTCCGAACTTCTCCAAACCAGTTCCATTTTTACTAAATTATCGTAAAATTCAGCACTCATAGCTCCAAGTTGTATTTCTAGAAAGAAGTTACCAATCTTTCCGAATAATACTCTAAGCCAAATTTCAAATTAAGTTCCTAGCTTAACCAAATGAATCAATCTTTAAAGATGTATAATGGTCCTCCTTATTAGTAATTTGCAAAAGGGCACTTGAACATCGGCTTCTCCCCGGCCCCTCCTTCAAGGTTTTTCTGTGCCCGGTTTCCAAATCTCATCAACTATCTTTCCGATTTCAAAGCAACTGATTCCAAACATTATAATGAGCTTAATAGTCACCCTCTATAACATTAAACTTAATTTCTGAGTAGCGGTTACCACTATTTCTGAATAATAGTTTAAGCAAAATTTGTAATTAAGTTCCTAGCGTAACCAAAAGAAAGAATTGTTAACGATGCATAGTGGTCCTCCTAATTAGTCATTTGTGAAAGACACTTGAAAATCTCCCCCTTCAAGGTTTTTTTTTCTAACTATGCCCCGTTTCCATATCTCAGCAATTATCATTCCGATTTCAATGCAAGTGGTTCCAAAAATTATAATTATCATAAGTTAATAGTCAACCTCTACACATCAAACTAAATTTATGAGTAGCGGTTACCACTATTTTAGAATAATAGTTTAATCCAAATTTGTAATTAAGTTCCTTGCTTAAGCAAATGAACGAATTTTGAAACATGCAAAGTGCTCCTCCTAATTAGTCATTTGCTGAAGGACACTTGAACATCTCCTCCTTCCCCGGTCCCTCCTTCAAGGTTTTTTCTCTAACTATGTCCCATTTCCATATCTGAGCAAATATCTTTCCTATTTCGACGCAAGTAATTCCAAATATTATAATTAACTTAATAGTCACCCTCTATAATATTAAACTAAATTTATAAGCAGCGGTTACCACTCTTTCTGCATAATAGTTTAAGCCAAATTTGTAATTAGGTTCCTAGCTTAACCAAACGAACGAATTGTTAAAGATGCATAGTGGTCCTCCTAATTAGTCATTTGCTGAAAGACACTTGAAAATCGCCTCCTTCAAGGTTTTTTCTCTATCTATGCACCATTTCCATATCTCAGCAACTATCTTTCCGATTTCAAGCCAAGTGATTCCAAACATTATAATTATCATAAGTTATTAGTCAACCTCTATACATTAAACTAAATTTATCAGCAGCGGTTAGTACTATTTCTGAATAATAGTTTAAGCCGAATTGGTATTTAAATTCCTAGCTTAAGCCAACGTACGAATTTTTTAATATGCATAGTGGTCCTCCTAATTAGTCATTTGCTGAAGGGCGCTTGAACATCCCCCCAGGCCACTCCTTCAAGGTGTTTTCTTTAACTATTCCCCGTTTCCATATTACCGTAACTATCTTTCCGATTTCAACGCAAGTGATTCCAAACTTTATAATTAACTTAATAGTCACCTTCTATAACATTAAACTAAATTTATGAGTAGCGGTTACCACTATTTCCGAATAATTGTTTAAGCCAAATTTGTAATTAATTTCCTAGATTAACCAAACAAATTCATTTTTAAAGATGCGTCATGGTCCTTTTGATTAGTAATTTTCAGAAGGACACTTGAACACCTGGCACCTCCCTCAAGATTATTTTCTCTGACTGTGCCTCGTTAATTCGGCTAATAATGTACCCACCTTCACCAAACCAACTCAGTTTTGCAGAACGCCTACTATACTTTGGCGTAGGCAGCGGGGACCTGTCTCAGAGGTTCGTTTGGAAAGAGGTTTGTTTAGAACAGAATGTTCCCCTGGCGGTGGAAGGGGGAAATAAAATATATTTCGTTGCCAGAATTCCATTTTTTAAGTTTATTACATGGGTTAGGGAAACGCCGGGCGGGTCAGATATTAATTTATATAAATCGTATAAAATGTTACCACTGCACCTAAAGTATTCAAACAATTGTCTCTAATGATAGCTGAAAGATATAGTAGTAATATACAAATGAAATAGGGAATAAAACACGGCAACAGTTTATTTAGAATCAGTTTGACCGGAAACTGGAAGCGCCTCATGTAAAGTAACGTCGTATTTAGAAAGTTATTTATTATATATCTTTTTACGTAAATTGAAAAGTCTATATTATATTAGAGGTTTTAACTCAGAATATATTCAAATGAAGATAATACAACGTCATTTTGTCGCATTTATTATAAAACCTTTCAATTGTATATAGAAAAAATGCGCATTGGCTGCTCAGAATGACGTCAATTTCGGATTCTAAATTATAGCAAGTGAGTCTGTATTTTTATTGCCACATAAATACAAAGTACAAGTGAATTTATTTTTCATTCCTTCTTTACCGTCTTTTAGAGTGTGATAACAGCAAAAAAAATATTTCATTAGAAAACTTAAAAAAATAGATTTGTAAAATGACAAACTTTCTGACTTATATTAAATTAAAGTGACTTACATTTAAAGACTAATTTAAATATATCTCGCAAGAGTTTGAAATAAAGAAGTTCTATTAATACATAGAAGTTTAAACGGAACTATTTGATGTTGATGTTAAATGTACAATTCAAGTATCTATTTTACTATTGCATTCTAGGAAACGAAATGTTGAAATTCAATTTAACAATTGTTAGAACTTTTAAATTTTTCGTAAACGTGCATGTTTTAAAAATATTTCTGTAATTATATATTAGAAAAATATTCATGCCGAATATCCTGTATAGACTATGTCGGGAAAGTTATAATTAAAAAATATTTTTGACTCATTTATCGTTTAAGCATATTTTTCTGGATCAGGATCTCAGACAGTTGTATTGAATACAATATTCACTACTGTCTTGAATTTTTACCCCATACATTAATTTTAAAACAGCTGAAAAATGCCGAATACAACTTTTTAAATAATTATTAAAATTGTATTAGTTTAAATTCCGTATTTTATCTAATTAGCCTGGTTTATTGTGTTGAATATAATTTTTTTTTTCCTGTAGTGTCTGGATGTTCATTTTGCACTAAATGTTTAGCATATGATGCATAAATTCAGGAAATATTTTCAAACATTTTCTTTTGATTTCCAAGAAGAAATCACTGTAGAAATAACAAGAATGAAAAATCATGCGCCAAGCATAGATTATGTAACACTTTCAAACACTTCCAAAATAGTTTTGAAAATCTTTACCATAAGGTGTAAGATGATATCTAACTAAACAATTTTGAAAAACGCATAACATATTTCAATATCCAATTTCAGGAATTACCAACAATATTCGAAAAAATATCCGAATACTTTTATTCAGCCCTGTATATGATTTATAGATTTGTATATATACTACATAAGACGCTAAATTTTAGTTTAGTTCGGAAACGCGTAGCACAATTCTCCTTCTCGAGTTTCTGTCAATAAACGGAAATGTGTTCGCGAACTTTTGTGGTGCCCTGTATATGATCTACAGAATTTATACACACCAAGTAATAGACAAAAAGTGAGTTAAATTTAAAATCGCGTTCAGCAACTTAAAACGCACTTCCAGGAATAATTGTTAACAGACAGTAGATAATTCTTTTGTGTGTCCCTGTAAATTAACGATGACTGCTATGCACACAATATTCTGTAGTAAGCCTCTTGTAATGCACCTTAGTGATATATATAAATTTCAATGTGTTTAAAATAGTGAAAAATTATTTAATTAAACCGCAAACGATTTTTCTCCATAGACGTAATGTAACGGAATTCTTTTGACTGTCCCTGTAAAGTAACTATAAGTGCTACGCCCACCATATTCTACATTAAGCTTCTTGTAATGTACCTCAGTGATATATATCAATTACAATGTATTTGTAATTGTGTAACATCATTAAAATAAACCGCAAATGATTTTCCCTCATAGACCGTAATGTAACGGAATTCTTTTGAGTGTACCTGTAAAAAAACTATAAGTGCTACACACTTCAGTTGAAATAGAGCACATGCTATAGATAACGACAATAACATATAACAATTGCAGGGAAATCCGAGCATATTCACGGGAGTTAGAGCAGACGGCCATACGGCAGACGCCCAGACAAACCGAAGTCATTAACACCTTTCAACTAGGTTGAAAAGTGTTAAAAAGGAAGTTGAAATCCATGCCATATCGTTTCATGTCACATTCTTGAATGCTATTTACGCATACCCACAAGCCACTTTTAATTGCAAAGAAGCAAAAATGCATGTTTTATTGAAGTTTTCAAAGGGGTTTTGCTTGAAAATAGAGTGTATTTTCAATACGCCTTTCTTCAAAGAAGTTGTTTCAAACAAGCATTAAGATTAAAAGAGCATATGACAAATATAAAATATTACAGAAGAAATACAGCACTGGTAAGACTACATAGAACCGGGACTTCAAAAATAGATTTTAAAAATTATAAAATATTTTATCCATCAAAGCTTTGTTTCCCATCTATTATCCGTGAATCAATAGAAATCTATATGCGTAACGTAAACATTTCCAATGAATCCACCTCATTAGAATTACCTAAAATTTAGCGCGAATTACTTTTCAGTTTTAAAAAGCAATAAGGAAATGTTAATTTTCATGTTTACAGTTGACTATTTCAAGCACCTGCTTTTATACATATATGATCTCGTGATTTATGTTTTCAAGTTTATTTTCAAAAATTTGTGAGAATACTTTTGTTTATCGTTATATATCTTGAAAATGGCGCCGTATATTAGCGCTGAAACATATGTCGATCATTAAAAGTTTTTATAAGCCTTTTGTATTTCCTCTTTGTATCACTTAAGTCTCATATCTATATTTTAATTATAATTAGTGATTTTATTATGTGATTATGTAATACACAAAATTTTGAAAAGAAGAAAAAAAACAGGACTTATTAACGAATATATTTATTTATCTTATGTTATAACACTTCTAAAAGAATTAAAAATCAGGAATGAAAATATATATTCAGCAATCTAAGCCAAAAGTAAAGCTACAGCTTTTTTTTTTATAAGAAACTAACAATTTAATCAAATTCTGTTTTATTATTTTGCATATAAATTGATCTTCATGGTTTCTCGATATTTATAGTCTAGTACACCATCCAGCAAAATATAAATATATTCTTTAAAAATATCTTCTTTTGAAATATAAGTTGATAACATAGTAGTTCATAGCAATGTAACATAAATGAAATTCGCTTCATGTTCTATCTATGTATGTTATTTATGCATTCATGTACACTCGAGAAACAGAACTCGATATTTTAGTAAAATATTCGAAAGCTTTCACGTTCAAATAGTAGTTGCATTACTATTTCTTCATAAAAAAATTAATACCAAGCAATTTTCAAGAAATATATTGCTGATATAATTAAATTAAAAAAAAAGAACTTGCAAATAGTCTCACATGTATGATTTTGTGGGATTCATTGTGTTGTGTTCTAGCATATTATATAAATTATACCAAATGTTTATTAAGAATAAGTTTAGAGTTTCTGACTTATATTAAATTAAAGTGACTTACATTTAAAGACTAATTTAAATATATCTCGAAAGAGTTTGAAATAAAGATGTTCTATTAATGTAGAGAGTATTAGAAGGATCTATTTAACATTAATTTCAAAAGGTTAAATTTAATTTTGTGCTTTACGATTGTAGTCTAGGAAATGAAAGGTCTAAATTTAATTTAACAACATTAAATGTTTCCTAACCGTATTTCAAGATGTTTCTTTAATTAATATTTTGGAAAATGTTGATGTTTAATATTGGTTTTTAAACTATAAATATATTAAATGCTATAATTTAAAAATATTTTTAATTCAATTATGCTTTAGGAATATTTATCCCCATGCTGATATCAAATAGATACTTCAAATAAAATTTTTATTCTTAGTGTTTTTTTTTCTTCATTAAAATATAGAAAATGTTGAAATTTAACGAAAATCCTTTTTTTTAATTATTAAAATTATTTTTGTTTACATTATTTCTTTATACCAACACTCTGGTTCTATTGAATTATGTTTGTATATAACCTTTTTTACTGGTTTCTTGATATTAATTTTGTCGTAAACATTTAGAAAAGGATAAATATATTCTTTAAAACTTCTTAACCTTTTCTTTTGAAATCTAAATCGGGAACCTAGTAGCTCATAGCAACTCAACGTAGATGGAATTCGCATCATGTTTTATCACTATCTGCAGATGTTATTTATGTATGCATGTACCAATTCTCGAAAAGCAGAACTTGAATAAAATATTGAAAAGCTTTTACATGCAAATAGTTGTCGTATTCAATAGACTTTGTTCATAAAAATGTTTTCATATCGAGTGATTTTCATGGAAAAGATTACTGATAAATTTCCATAATAAGACAAAAAAATCAGCAAATATCACTGAGTGATAGAATCAGATTTTGATAGAATCAGTGTCGTATTTTCTAGTATTATATGTAAATTTTACCAAATTTCTATTAAATATGAGCTTAAAGTTTCTGAAAAGATTTAAATTAAAGTGACTCAAATTTATAGTTTAATTCAAAGATATTTCGTAGAAGTTTGAAATACAGAAAATAATATAAAGAGTTTTAATATGAAATATTTCATATTAATTTTAATTGCAAAATTAAAATTTTATGCTGCGTAATTTTTTTAATGCTCTCTCGATCTCTATTTTGTAGTAAATGAATATATATTCAAAGCTTCTAAGCAATTTATTTGAAATTCAACCCCAGATGATTCATACTAGCTGAAAATATAGAAGTATATAGTTCATATGTGTTCCAATGAAAATCAATTGTACCCACCAGTGATTAGTATGTTCCAATCAACAAAATTCCACAATAGCTGACAATTACCAAACATGTTATTTTTAATTATCAAAATTTTATTAGCTTATATTCATTATTTTACCAAAACATTTGGTTATGTTTTATTATATTTCATGTTATTTTATATTATATATTTTATATTATATATTTTATATTATATTTTTTTTAATATTCATTTTCTAGGAAACATTTAGCACAAGATGAATATAGTCATTAAAACCTCCTAACAATTTCTTTTAAAATCCACGTCCAGATGGAAATGGCTCATAGTAAAATTCTTGTAAATGTCCTACGTGAAATTCTTGTCACGTTTTAAATTTATATTTGGATGTTATTTAGATATGCATGTACAAATTCTCTAAAAGCAGAAATGTATGTTACATTAAAATATAAAACAGCTTTTACATGAAGTAGCGGTTGTTTTCAATATTTCTATTTTCAGAGTATTAATGCCTGGCAATTTAAGAAAATCCATTATTAATATATATCATGTAAAGGATAAAAAAAAATATAGCAATGCAGAATTTCTGAGATTTAATATTTTATTATTTTTAGACCTTAAGGAAATACATGGCTAAGTTAAGGAAATACATTCCGTTCAAAGAAGTAAAAATGCCTATAAGGTGATTTAGAAAGGAAAAGACAAATTTTAAAAGGCATAGTGTACACCAAAACAAATAAATTTTTATAAGAAACAAGGGTAGCAATCTATTTTTTCACTGAAAAATACAAGCTGTTTCACTCCAAACATAATTATCGTTCATAACCTTTACTAAAGTAAATATATTTGAATTCTATTTTCAATAAACTAAACTGTAAAGCTTACTAGTAAATGAAACCTTACAGACTGTGAATAACATTTGAAAATATGTAGAGTCTATTTCGGCGCTATTTGGGTAAGGGTGGAAGACACTTTTAAAATTTATCACGATGTCCTTAAAATTCACACAGATAGAAATCAAAGGTGTTTTTCAAATTTTGTTAAAATATCTTCATTATTGTTAAAGATATGAGAAAAATCAGAATTTAGATTCGAGTTAGACACCTTGCATTTTGACTGAATAAACGGAATCTGGTTAAAATTTTCTATACAAAAATTGTTTATTTAAATATCCACTACCACACCTGAAAGTTTGACCAATATCTGTTAAATCGTCCTATATAGTAATGTAGAATTTCTAAGATTTCAATATACGAGGATGGATCATGTATAAAGGAGGCTTTTTAAATATCTATAGACATTTTTAATACTTGTTGTCATGACTATTATTATAAATTATATACGGTCTAAAAATTTGTTTTGCAACGTTTAATTCTTTATACCTACATTTATGTAGTCGCTAGCATTATGTACCATATTGCGGTTGTACAAAAAATATATATTAGACGAGCAAGCAACTTACCTGATTACAGATGATATCAAAAACAGTTCAAACGATTTACATGAAACGTGTCTTTTTTACTAATTCGAGCACGACAAAACTATCTAGCTAGGTCACGAATGCCGACAAAATTGTTTTCATAGATTAAAAAAATTACCGAAAATAATCGCCAGTAATCGGAATTCTCGCTATTACTGTTGGTCATTGATCAGCAGCACGATTATGGATGGTATCGAAGAGGGCGTAACAATTTTCAAAAATTTTGTATTTTATACTAAACTGAGCACAAGAAAATTATCTAGCTAGGCTTCGAGTTCGGAAAAAATCATTTGGGTTTAAACAATTTTCGAAATTAATCTTCAGTAATTGGAATTCTCTGCGATTCTATTGGTCATTGGTCAGCAGCACGATTACAGACGATATAGAAGACGGTGTAACGATTTCCACTAAATTTTTCTTCTATATTAAATCGAGTGCAAGAAAATTATCTAGTTAGGTCCTTAATTCGGGAACATTCCTTTTGATAGTTTAGATAAAACTCAGCATTAAACATGTTCATGTAAAAATTTTAAATCCAAAACGGTTAGGGCAATTTTCATGACCGAATTCAGCTGGTGTCACTTTTATTTGCCTTAAAAACTAATTTAAGTATTGTAAATCCATGTAGCTAAGACTTGACTTCAAAAACATGCACTTTGAAAGATTTTTTCTACAGTTTTCTACAGATTTTTTCTAGAATTTTTTCTACAGTTAATTTTCCATAATCGAAATTTTCTCCAAAACCATTTGTCATTGACTAACACCACAATCATGAAAGATTTCTACTCAATAGATGTAATAAGTCGATCTTCGGGTCGGTCTGCCATAGTCTAGGACAGATAGTATTCTGGTAGACCACCTGTTTAATTTCTCCATAGAATAGCGTTGTCTTTCGAAAAATGTATGGATTTTGATAATGATCGAAGAAATGGGTTATTCTGAGTTCGCCTTCCCGTCTAATACAATTTACATTAAAAAAAATATTTATTTTCTGACCGGAAGACAACAAAATAATTAACTAAAAAAAGCAAAGCTCATTTTCATAGGTTAAAAATCTTAATACTAATAATTTCCAGACATACTGTTATTCACAATCTAGTTAGAAACTTTTCAGCTTAAATTTTGCTGATAAAGCGTTTGTATATGACAAAGAAATGTGGTGGAATAATATTATGTTTCGCGCGCAAAAAAATAAATAAATAAATAAATAATAATAAAAAAAAATCTCGAAACATGATTATCAAAACCGTTCTTTCACAATGTCAATAATAAAAAAATTTAATAGCAAACGTTTGTTAAATGGAACAACCCCGTTTTCTACGCAATTAAAAAAATATATAATCTGCCAATCTTTCGTAATTGGGGTCCTTGACTATTGGTGTAATACAACATGTACTGTTTGGCTCATAATTATTAGCAGCTTTGAAAATATTCCTGACAAACCACAAAGCTTATACACTACATTGCCAAAGGTGACCGGTCACTTGCGATTTTAGACGTTTTGTTAACTATCTAGAAAAATACATAAGGAATTAACCTGAAACTGCAGGTGTGTAAACAGTATAGTATAGGCTATATATTTCTGTAAAGATTTTTTCACGAAACCCTATAGGGGACTGTCAACAAATTGAAAAAGAACGAACATATTTTGGGTAACCCTGTAAAAACTAATGTAGCAAATACGTTTAAACTCGAGATTATTAATAAGTGGCTTATTGTAATATACTGTGTTCATTTTTATGAGGATAGTATGTATACTTGTAGAGAAATTAAGGTTTTTATAAAAACAGTCCCAAATTTCGCCTAGTTTTTTCCTTATAATTTGCAGAGTTCTTAATATAAAATAAGTTCTTTTCAGAAAATATAACAAACAACATTGTACGTAATACACTGCAATCAGAATTAAAAAATAATAAAAATTGGATGAAAAATGAGCAGGTTTACTAAAAATTGTTTCACTGCGCATGCGCGAATACAATCAAAGTATAATATGCAAATGTATTAGCTAAGTATATAGAGCAACTTTTGTGAAAGTCTCAAAATCATAGCTTGAAAATTCTTAAAATTATCGTCAATAGAATGAGCTAGAAATTCGTTGTTCCCAAAAGGAAGCAAAAAGATGAGGGGTTGTACGCTATCTTGGCACTAATCAACAGATATTTGATACAACCCCTCATCTTTTTGCTTCTTTTTGGGAACAACGGATTTCGAGCCTTTTTTTAATTTTGAGACTTTCGCAAAAGTTGCTCAATATACTTAGCTAATACATTATGCATATTATATTTTGATTGCATTCGCGCATGCGCAGTGAAAATATTTTTAGTAAACCTGCTCATTTTTCATCCAATTATTATTATTTTTTAATTCTGATTGCAGAGTTTTATGTAAAATCTTGTTTGTCATATTTTCCGAAAATAACTTTTTTTTTATATTAAGAACTGTGCAAATTATAAGCAAAAAACTAGGCGAAATTTGGGACTGTTTTTATAAAAACCTTAATTTCTCTACGAGTATACATGCTATCCTCATAAAAATGAACACGGTATATTACAATAAGCCACTTATTAATAATCTCGAGTTTGAACGCTTTTGCTACATTAGTTTTTACAGAGTTATCCAAAAGTTATTCGTTCTTTTTCAATTTGTTGACAGTCCCCTATAGGGTTTCGTGAAAAAATTTCGCGGAAATATATAACCTATACCAGGGGTGTCCAGCTGTGGCCCGCTGGATACCACTAAAATTTTACAGTAAATTTTGCCTTATTTAATCATCGAATTTCTGTGATTCAAGAAGTTGATTATTTCTTTTAAAATTTAGTGGTATCAGGCGGTTTGGACACCCCTGACCTATACTATACTGTTTACACACTTGCAGTTTCAGGTTAATTCCTCATGTATTTTTCTAGATATTTAACAAAACGTCTAAAATCGCAAGTGACCGGTCACCTTTGGCAATATAGTGTATTTTTTTAAATATAAATTGAAATAAGTCATAATTTCAGGTCGAATGGCTATTTCCGTTAAAATTCCGAAAAAAAAACCGGAATAAAATGTATGGTGTGTTCTCTCTTTCTTTTTGGCGGATTGTACTTTTGGGTAAAACAGTGAATATGTGAAAGGTTCTACACGTTTATCAGTATCACACAAATTGACGTTTATTTATTTATTTATTTGTTTTAATTTGCGACGCAGATTCAACATTATTCGTTATCTAGGATGATTAGATTAGCAATGGTTGTAACAACAAAAAATAATTCGTAGGTCTTAGGAACAAAACGTTATCTATATTCAAAATATTTTTGTATTGAAAAGAACAGTTTACAAGGATTTATTCCTTTGGCAATTGAACATTGGGAATTAAACTTTAAAACATTGAATTATCAAACCTCCAAAGATAATTCATACAGGAAAATAAATAAAATATTTAGCTGAGAAAAAAGAACTTTACTAAAAATGAAAATGTTTTTTTCTTGGCTAAAATATTTTTTTAATACACACACAAAAAAAAAAATTATTTAGAATAATAATTTATAGTCTGTCATCACCGACATTACTTGAATTTCATCATCTTAATATATATGCAGTTTATTTACCCTTTAATAAATCGCACTAAAAATACTTAATTCAGATCTTAAAGCAATACGCAAATAGAATCTGCCAGACACACTTATATTCATCGTTCTAGTTAATTTAACGAAATCATTGTCGTTTACAAAAGGAAGACAAGAGCTGGATACATATACAGTATGTTCATTAAGTCCCTTGCCGCCTTCTTACCTTCGGAACGGCTGCTACTATATTCATAAAAGTGGTGCCTAAGTATAGTAAAGTAGCCATGAGCTACTGAATGAAACCGCCTACGGCGCCACCTGGGGAAAAACTGCGGAGTTAGCATTCCTATCTCGAAAACGGATAGAGATAGGGAAAACAAATAATTTACAAAGTTGTAGAGCATCATCGATTTAGTAAACACCTTGTGGACATAAATGCAAAGCATAGATCGGTTAAAACACGCATTTGTTTTTTCGTGATTTCCGTGACATTTTGACGTGATTTTTCGTGACAAAACGATCTTAGAAAGAAAGAAACAACCAGTTATGATACAGAAGGTGTATGCGACCCCTCCACAAACATTGAAGGACCTTAAACGACGCATTACTGACGCTTGTGCCAACGTGTCACCATTTATGCTCCAACGTGTGCAACGTGAAATTCAAACAAGGTTCCAAATATGCATTGCAACTGACGCTGAGAAGTTTGAATGTATGAAATAAAGGCATATTATTATAACTAGATGTTTTTTTCTTCCTAAGATCGTTTTGTCCCGTCACAGTGTAGGAAATCACGACAAAACAAATGCGCGTTTTAACCGTTCAATTCTTTGCATTAATGTCCACAAGGTGTCTTTAAGTACTAAATCGATGATGCTCCACAACTTTGTAATCTCTTTTTTCTCTATCTCTTTCCGTTTTTAAGATGCTAACTCCACAGCACGTAGGTGGTTTCATTGAGTAGCGCATGGCTACTTTACTATACCTAGACGCTACTTTTATGAATATAGCAGCAGCCGTTCCGAAGTTAAAGGGTGGCAAAGGAGTTTAGTGGGCATACTGTATAAACTGTACCAATGGGGATGTACAAATCTCAAAACTTTCTTCTATATCATACAGGTTTCACATACACCAAAAACGAATCGGCACCAATTTAATTCAATGTCTAACTGAATCTAAAGTTTTATTAAATTCCGTTCATTAGATCTTGAGATATGACTATCCATAAAATCGTGTAAACGCTGAAAATTGCGGCGTAGCAGTGCTACCAAAGGGGATATACACCAAAATCTAATCAACAATAAGTTAAATTCTAACTGAATCTGAAGTTTGATGAAAATCTGTTCATTAGTTCTTGAGATATAGCTATCATGAAAATCATAAAAAAGTAGCATAGCAGCGCCTTTTGTTGGGATATTTACACCCAAACATAATCAGCATATATTTATGTCAATGTTTAACAGAATCTGAGGTTTGATGAAATTCTGTCCATTAGTTCTTGAGATACAGCTATCTTGAAATTCATGAAAAAAGTAGCATAGCAGCGTTACCTGTTTGGTTATGCACACCAAAATAGAATAACCTTTTTTTTTGTCAAGGTCTAACAAAGTCTGAAGTTTGACAAAATTATGTGCATTCTTTCTTGAGATATAGCTATCGTGAAAATTGTGAAAAATGTAACATATGAGCTCCACCTGTTTCGTGATTTACACCAGAAACTTATTGGCAGCAATTTATATCAGGAACTAACTGAATCTAAAGTTTTATTAAATTCCGGCATTAGTTCATGAGATACAGCGCCTACAAAATTTTGTCACATACAGACAGACAGACTCACAGACAGAGATTTTCTAAAAACGATCAAATAGTGTTGAGGACCTGCTAAAACGTATAAATCCGTCAAATACCGGAAGTTGACAACTTTCATGAATCCAGTTCTTTCTTGAAAAGATAGAAGAAAGTAAAAACAATATTTATTTCCTTTTCTGAACACTGATTTACATAGATCAAAACTTATATGAAAAACACTTCTCTAAATCACAAGTCATCTTCAGGCTTGGGTAAGGAAGGCAATAGTACCTCCTTCAGTGCTTCACTCAATCTTGTCAAAACAAGCAGTGAGTCAACAGAAAAATCGGGAAATCGGCTACTCTCTGCAGTGGATGTTGCCACTGGGAGAAAAAGTAAGTATTACACGGATAATATTTTTTCTGGCTCGTCCTATCCTTTTCACAGTGTTCACCTCTAGTGCTCGTAGTAGAACCGGAATTCAGATGTTCTTGCCCTATTGGGAAGTTTTAGTCAGCTGATGACCTTTTTATCCGCAAATTACAACTACAGTTTGACCTCCTACCGCGCCCGCAATCTTCTCAGTTACCAATCACAACTACCCTCCGACGGTTGTTTGTCCTCCAGTGGCCAATTTGTGACGTCATTTGAAACTATTCTATTGCTTCTCTTAACATTGGTGGTCGACTGCTAATGCTCGACGTCCACCAGAAAGGTTTCTTGATGATCATTTTGAGGATAAAGCTTTGGAGTGAACAGGCTATCCACCTCAATCTCCGGATTTAATCTCATGGAGTATTTTCGAATTTATCTTGTCAGACAGGTGGCTGCCTTTAGAATTATACAATGTAATTTACTCCAATGACGGTAAATTAGCTGGAACATGGGTCGTTACACGTATGTTCTCTCTCCACTCTTCCAAATGTATGACAAGTTAATTGTCAATTCGTTTTCCATTACAACGGATTTTTGTAAGAAATGTAATTATTTAATTTTAAATCAAGTGTGATATGTAAAAAAATTTTAATGTTCAATAAATAACTGTTTAATGAAGTATTCTTTAAATTCCATACGTTTATGATTATTTATTTTTTAATTAAATACAGAAAAAAAAAACGAAAAAAAAAACTTTAATTTGTTTATTTTTGGAGGCCATATTTATGAGAAATAAAATCAACTAATATTTTATTTTGAGACCTAAAAAGGGATTATAGTAGGAATGTTTGGAGTAGATTAAACCGCTGTCGCATTTTATATCTATTCTCGTATGCTATTTATTCAAGTACCTGCTCTGGAGAAGCAGCAATTGCATATTTTATTAAAATATTGAAAGGTTTTACATACAAATAGCGATTGTTTTCAATATTTCTTTTTTTCATGGAAGGATTTCAATTCCAGGAGCTTTAAAAGGAGACATATTGCTTATATATTCTTCAAAGATAACTTAAGGAATATTATAACAAAGCAGAACAACTAAGATTCGGATGGTTCATTTCTCAGTAAATATTTTATTATGTAAATTTTACTGATAATACATCAGAAGAATGCTTTAGATTTTCCGAAATATTTAAGATTAAAGGAATTTACAGTAAAATAAAATTTAAAGATAGTTTACAAAATTTTGAAATGACATAATAATATTATTATATATACTCTAAATGCAGATACTGCACATAAACTTTAAATGGAATAATTAAATTTGCAATTTTATAGCAACATCTTTAGAAAATCAATTGGTTTTACTGCAAAGCAATCAATTACATATTTTATAAATGTCTCCATATGTCCTGAAATTATTTATGTGAAAAAGCTGTCTGTATAATGTTCGATATTTAGAATCCAAAAGCGCCATAATTTGGTTAAAAATTAAAAAAAAAATCATTAAAAATGAACAAATGATGCTAAAAATTTGCGTTTTTCACGAATGGAATTTGACGGAGATTGGTTTTTTGTAATAAAAAAAAATGTATTTCAAAAAATACCGATAGATGTCGCTGGCCTGCAAAATATAAAACGGATTTATGCAAATCATGTTGCCAATAAAACACCTCGATGAGGATAGTTTCTTTATTCGATGCCAGCAATATGCTATCGTTACCAGGTCAAGCTTTGTTGGTTAAGCTCTTTTATAAGAACGGGGGATCAGCATTCGGCGCATTGCGAAAGTTCTATACGGCTAAAGGACTTAAGACTAGAAAATAACCCGTTTTATGTGATGGGATAATAAAGCTTGTCAGGCGCTTCGAAGAAACGGTTCTTTTACTATAAGCCTAATTTGCATACATTCACTTGCGTGCTTCATATTATGCATGTCAGCGCTATCTATCGGTAATTTTTTGAACCCTACCTTTTTTTTATATTTTAAAAATCCGATCTTTCTCTAATCCTATTCGTGTAAACCGCAGTTTTTTAACATAATTTATTTCTTTTTAATAATTTTTTACAGTTTTAACGAAAATAATATAAGTATAAAATTACATAATCTCAGACTGTTTGCAATTTAGGATCTTACTAAGCAAAGAATTTTTAATACACATCTCAATCAGATATCCTTTGCATAATTATCGATTCTATTAAAGCATTTATATTTCCTTATTTTATAAGCATTTTATATTATATTTGGATTAATTTACCGATAAAAAAAATTCATGCATTTTGTTATTATCAGTGTACGAAAATTTAAAATTATACACTCATGTTTTGAAACTTGCAACACCATGAAGGAATTATGCAGACGGAACCAAACTTGCAGGAAATGTAAAGTGAGGTCAGACATGCAAATGATTAGAATTACAAAGCGATTTCTCATCCTTGGGACGAGAACCTGGCAGTGGGCACGCAAAAGCACGACGGCACGGGACGACAGACATCTCATCTGCATGGTTGTGACGGACTGTACAGCGTCCTATCGTGTGTTAGCACAACGTTCGAGCACAGCTACAGGTGTTTTGTTGTCTAGCCCTTTGAGCGTTTTAAAAAAGGGCTGTGTAAATTGTAATGTTGTTTTCTCTGCATTTTGTTTCAAATGCTAAAAAAATATGATGTTTTTAGCATTATAAATAATACTTAATTACAAATATGAATGTAACCCTTGAGGGTATTAATCATTCTTCAATGTTTTGAAAATTCATTAAATCTATAGAATTATATTATCTTAAACATTGCATATATTGCAGTGAAACCTGGAGCTTAGTGAACGGAATATTACGTTCCACACGCTTAGAGGGCTAGTTTCACAGTTCGTCGCCGTCTGCTGCAGCATGAACTGCGTGCAAGGGTTCCTCTACACAGGATTCCCATCTCGCTGAATCACAGACGGCTGCGACTTCAATGGGTTCAGCAACACAGCGCGTGGCGTGTCCAGTGGCAACAAGTTGCTTTTTCCGATAAATCTCGCTACAATCTGGAGTACAATGATGGAAGAGTACGAATCAGACGTTAGAGAGGGGAACATCTATTCCCATAGTATGTTATCCAGCGTCAAACCGCACAAACGCCTGATATCATGGTGTGGGTAGCTTTTGGGTATAATTGTCGATCCCATCTTGTGCGCATTGCGGGCAACCTTGAACAGTGATCGCTACATAACGGTAATTGTGGAGCTAGAGGTCTTTCCCATTCTTTGACGTATTCCGGGTGCTGTATTTCAGCAGGATAATTCCTGTGCACATGTTTCTCAGACTGCACAAGCCTTCTTCAGTGTACATCAGGTTTCATTTCTTCCATAGCCTGCTTTTTTCCGGTTTTGCTTCCCATCGAGCATGTCTAGGATTTAATTGGTCGGCGTCTCGCTCGTACAACTGGTAGGAGACACAGTAAGACTGAACTTTGGCTTCATGTCGATGCCATCTGGAACGCTATTCCTCAGGATTACATCCAGAACCTGTATGATTCAATACCACCATGACGTATACAGGCTCTCATCGCTCAGCGTGGCGGACACACAAATTACTAATTTCCGACGTTCTCTTTGTTTTTCTTGTAAATTTGATCGTTATTTGTACCACTATCAGTAATATGTGGAATAAATTTATTTAATTTATGACAATTCCATCATGGTGTTGCTATTTTCACATACATGAGTGTAAAACTTCCATAGATGCGTTTTCATATGCATAATTTCTACGCCAATAATAACCATTTTAATCTCTTTCGCAATTGATATATTTTTATAATGTAGCTCAAAACGTTCAAAGGCTTGTTCAAAATGCGGATATTTCTGAACTATTTAATATATTGCCATTAAATTCAATTTAATATTTACTGCAATAAAACGTAAATCTTTTCAATTTCCAAATTTACTTCAATAAAATAATTAAGTTAAATTTTCCGTTTAAAATTTACATGATTTTTTTTCTAATAAAATTATCCACATTAATATTGTTACTGCATTTGAAATTTTCGGGCAATATCTTCAAATCAGATTATGCTTTTTATTCATTTCATTATATTTGTTTTGGAAAATTCGAGAGCATTTTCTCATTTTCTAATCAATGAAATTGTCATTTGCGAATAAAGTACCGAAAACGATACCCTCACCCTTCGAGAAATGAAATAATCTGAAATCTTAAAAGATATCTTTTATTTTAAGTATTGGTTTTGGACAAGAATATTTCAGCAATATATTTTCTTAAACTCTCCTGATATTAAAATCTTGTAAAAAAGATACATAGAAAAATTCGTTATTTTCATGTAAAAGTTTTTAATATTTGAATAAAATATGCTATCCACATTTGGAGAATTGGTACAGGCATACACAAATAACATCTAAAGCCAAAATTGAATGTGTTACGAATTTCATCCACTTTAAATAATTCTACTATGATCTCTATTCCGAACTAGAAAGAAAAATTATAGAATAAGGTAAAGCCAGGAGAGATGGCGCAGTCGGGGAGATTGCGCACATAGAGGTTCGGGAGGAAGGAGTAGAGTGAGAGCGCAGCGACTCCAGGTAGTTGTACAACAACAGTAGTGGAGTGTCAACTTGAAAGTGTACGTTGATTGCTTTGAGCGTTTAAGATAAAGTATTGCTATTTTGTTTTGTTTTCCCAAAGTAAGTGCTTGAATTTTCATAGCTATTCATCAGAATTTCTATACAATGTCAATAGTACAAAATATTTTAAACTTAAACGATTTCTCATAAGCTACTAATCTAGACTAACAATGTGAACATCAACGGTTCGTTTTAGTAGCGGCCATGTTTAAATAAAAGGCCGCGCAATCTCGCTTACCGAAATTGGAGAGTTCCCGCATCTGCTACTTAGGAGAGATGGCGCAATGTTCTCATTAGTTTCCATGGTAGGAGAAATTTCGCAGCTTATTGGTAAATTTGCATAAAAAAAAATGAAAATGGACTAATTTTAAGTTAAACGTGTTATTAAGTTACATAATTTTATTTTGTAATCTTATCTGGACTTGCTTTTTCCGATTCTTTATTTTTTTTCCTTTAATTAAAATTTTTTAATCGTTTTTAAAATTATTTCCTTTTTCTGATTCTTTAAGCATTAGATTGAAATATTCACTCCCAATACAATAAAATTTGTTCACAAAAACCTTACAGCAATATCATTTAAGTGTAATTATTATTGTTAACAATTTAATTGTAGTTATTATTAGTAACAATCTCTCCTACCCATGTGCGCAATCATACCAACCCTGTGAGGAGAGATTGCGCAAAATAACTTTCTTGGTTTTATTACAACTGTTCTATTAAATTGCAACATAACAACAAAATAGCAATTGAAATGCATAAAAAACAAATGAAGTAAAAATTATCCATGGATAGTTTTGCAAAAAATTAATAGTTAGACTAGCTGGTTTCGCCCGCCAGCGGGCCCCTAATTTACATCGGTGCCTCGAATTGTAGAAAATCTCGAATCTTGTAAAACCTCAAACCGGACGAACCGCCGACCCGGGTCCCCGCTGCCTTCGGCACCGTATACCGGTCGTGCTACGCACGCACCGGGTAATTCCTTAATTAGCACATTGAATTGTACAAACCTCTAACCGAACGAACCTCCGACCCTGGTCCCCGCTGCCTTCGGCACCGGATAATCCCTTAAATTGCACATAGAATAGTATAAACCTCTAACTGAACGAACGTCCGGCTCGGGTCCCCGCTGCCTGCGGCACCGTATAGCAGTCGTTCCGACCCTGGTCCCCGCTGCCTTCGGCACCGTATGACGGTCGTGCTACGCATGCACCGGATAATCCCTTAAATTGCACATGGAATAGTATAAACCTCTAACTGAACGAACCTGCGGCTCGGGTCCCCGCTGCCTGCGGCACCGTATAGCAGTCGTGCTGCGCACGCGCTGCAGTATACGTTAGTTCCACCTTCCGCCACCAGGTGGCGCAATCTGTTTATATGATCATAACTGAAATCGTTAAGACTTTCGATGTCGAGTCGAATGAGCCATACCTCGTCGTTTTCATGCCCGTAGAACCGAAGATAGGAAAGCGCCCCCTAGTGGTGAAAAAACGAAATAAAATCGGTAAGCTCTATCGATGTCGAGTCGAATTGATTTAGACTACCTGAGTTCTAGTTCAAAGACAGGGACCTGTAGAAAAACTTAAAACTTAAAAAAAAAATCGATAACGGGCGAAGCCCGCTTTTCCCTATCATAATATCTGGATAGGGGGTCCTTATTACTTTAATTATGATGTTTGGAATCAGTTTGGTGGACATCCGTAACATAGTTTCTTAGTTATAGAAACGGACCACAGTTAAAAGAAAAAAGCGGGGGGGGGGTTGGCGATGACACTGCTTTTCCTCAAACAACTTATGTAGACTACCTGTGTTCTAGTTCAAAGACAGTGAGCTGTAGAAAAACTTAAAACTAAAAAAAAAAAAAATCGATAACGGGCGAGGCCCGCTTTTCCCTATCGTAGTATCTGGTTGCCACTCTAAAACAAAAACTTAAAATACTAAAACTTAAAATAATAATGCAGTTTTTAGACTCGGCCTACTTCTTAAAATCCTAATATCTAGCCGGCACTGTCATAAAAAGCGGGGGCAGGGAGGGGGGGGGGGGTTGGCGATGACACTGCTTTTCCTCAAACAACTTATGTAGACTACCTGAGTTCTAGTTCAAAGACAGTGAGCTGTAGAAAAACTTAAAACTAAAAAAAAAAAAAAAAAAATCGATAACGGGCGAAGCCCGCTTTTTCCTATCATAATATCTGGTTGCCACTCTAAAACAAAAACTGAAAATACTCGTAATGCAGTTTTTAGACGCGGCCTACTTCTTGAAATCGTAATATCTAGCCGGCACTGTAATGGAAATCTTTCTTTTGCTTTAATTATACAAATAACGATGATTAATTATACAATAAAATAATATATCGGCTCGTAATGAAGATATGGCAATAATTTTTAGATATTCTGAAAGCAGAATCTATTTAGCGTCGCCCTGTCAAAGTTTGGAATTTCTGCGCCTCTTAGAATCAGAGATGCCCCCCCCCCTCTGTAAAACCCCAGTTGAACGTCATGTGACCTGACCTCCGTCAAAGAAAATGCCGATCCAGACAATCGTCTGGCCGTGCGTCTCCGACCTGGGAATCGCAGCTCGGAAAGAAAAGAAAAATAATTTTTTATCGATCGATTTTTAAAGGATTTTTCCGGTTCTAATCGTCGCACGGAAACGATTTTTCGAATTTATGAGACCTGACGATGTCCCGGTTGCGTACGTGCGACTTACGAATTTCTGGCCCCCCGACTTCCGGAGATAGGGGTCGGACCTGCGCTGCGGTTTGGGGCTTAAATCGCTCCCTGGGAACCCCCTGCCTTTCCCTTCCCGGACCGGACGTGTACCGGCAACCCTCGGCGGAGGCGAACTTTTCGCTGTTTTGACTTCTCTTCCAACTTCGGTTTCGGTCGGTAATTAAAACACTTTCGCTCATTAATAACTCCCCGGGTCCGGGTCGGAATCCCGACCCGATCGAAACTTGAGCGTTGCGCCTTTTTTGCGAATTTTTCGGTCCGCGTCCGCCGTCCGTGCGTCGCCTGGTCCCGGAGCCTTTGCGGGTACAAAGGTGGAGTGCACAGACAGACAGACACACACACACACACAGACGTTTACCGCGCTTAATAATAGGGACTAGCTGTCTTCGCCCGCCAGCGGGCCCCTAATTTACATCGGTGCCTCGAAACTTTTGTATTCTCCGGCTCGCATCCCCCTCGAACCGAACGAACATCCGACCCGGGTCCCCGCTGCCTTCGGCACCGTACACCGGTCGTGCTACGCACGCACCGGATAATCCCTTAATTTGCACATCGAATAGTATAAACCTCTAACTGAACTAATCTCCGACCCTGTTCCCTGCTGCCTTCGGCACCGTATACCGGTCGTGCTACGCACGCACCGGATAATCCCTTAAATTGCACATAGAATAGTATAAACCTGTCATGGATAATTTTACGTAAAATGTCTATTTTAAGTCCGTGTCGAGATCTTATGCATAAAGTGTAATTAAAGAGAAAATGTTTTAAAGAAAATTCATTGCTTCATTGACGTAGTTGTGTTCTAAAGGCCGATATTAGTCATAAAGATTTTTCAAATCAATAACTGCTGTAGCATATTGAAATAATAGAGGTTTTTGACAAATTCAACGTGTTTAGAGCTTATGAAGTGGTTTTAAACCATTCGTTTCGTATGAAACAGTATTAAAACAACAACAAAAAAGACATGTTTTTCATCCAGTTATAAAATGAGATATTTCCTAATAAAATTCTCTATAATACTTGACCATCTTTATTTTAAATTCTTGAGAAAACTCACAACATTAGACATCAAATATTTTTCACTTGAATTGAAAAATTTTTAGGCTCGCTACAAATAAATATTTGTTTAATTTCATATATAAGATCGAAAGGGATTAAATTAAATTCCCCAAAACTATAGAATTCTAAACATTTCCGGGAATTATTTTAGTTATTTTAACTATATAAGTAGTATATTTCGTGAAAATTGCCTGGTATTAATATATTTCTATGAAGAAAGACTATTGAATGCAACCGCTATTACTAGATAAATCCTTTTCAATATTTTAATAAAACATACAGTTCTGCTTCTCTAGAATTGTTAGATGCATACATAAATAACATCTGGTGATAGAGATAAAATATTATATAAAGTTTAGCTATGCTGTGTAATTTTTAAATTTCTGTATGGATATCGAAATTGTGCTAGGGGAATAAATAAGATTAAGTTTAAGTTATGGTGTGCGTTTAAAATAAAATGTCCGCACATCTTTCTAAACTGGTGTAATATCCGATACCATTGATTTAAACTTTTTAAATAGAACTTTTTAAAGAAAAGACGCTTCCTTTCTATAAATTTTATTACCTACCCATCATACGTAGTATACGGTATGTCTTGTAATCGATTTAAAAATCGAAAAAAACAATTAGACAGATTTACACGTTTCAGACACTAGAGATTCCGTAAAACATATTTTTAGAAAAAAAAAAATGCCGTCTGTGTGTGTGTCTGTAAACGCTCTATCTTCCGAGCAAATTGAGATAGAGACTTGAAATTTGGTGTGTACTTAGTATGTAATAATGGGAAGAAGCTAATTGAATTTCAGTAATTTCGATTATCCAGAACTATATTTTTCGGACTCTCAAAATATTCGTTCTGATAAAAGGTATATAAAAATTTTCGAAATTGCTTACTTTAAGGAATGAATATAAAGACAATAAAAACATAAATTTTGCATAAAAAATGAAGTCGATCGGACAATTAGTTGCCGAGATATTTGTAATCCTGCTTTCCACACTCTTCGATTTTTCATGTCCCTGTATTTAATTCAAATTTTAATTCAAAGATATATTTTAATTGGAAATGAGACGCTTAACCCGACGCAGTAAACCGTTAGTTAATGTGATTATTAATTTTGGAGTTATAGGGATGTTTCTTTTACGCAATTCAGTAACAGAGCATTTAAAGTTTATGAAGTCATCAAGCCACGATTTTATTAGAATTGCAATGCCTTTTATAAATAGTTTACACATGTTTTATTTTCACATTTTATATTATGCATATCCATGATGGGTAAGTATAACGGTGGCCCCCAACGACTAATTCTTCTTTTTTAGCTGTGGTATATTCAAAGTAGAATATTTTCTATTAAGTATTTCTACATTAATACAACTTCTTTATCTTAAATTCAAAAGATTAATCTTAATCTAAGATTTTAAATATGTCAATTTAATTTAAATATTTTCAGAAACTTTAGTCTCAGTTCTAACAAATATTTCGTAAAAATTACATACGAATTAATATAATTAATAACGAATCCCTCGAAATTACATTTTATGAAATATTTCACAGCATTTATTTTCGTTGCTAATTGAATTATATCAGTAATACATTCTTTTAAGGTCGCATACTATTTAAACAGTTTGATGAAGAAACACATATAGAAATCAACCGTTATTTGCATGTAAATGCTTTTCAATATTTTAATAAAACTGGCATTTCTGATTCTCTCGATTTGGTGCTTGCATATATAAGTAACCTTTAATTTTAGAAATAAAACGTGATGTGATGTTTCCTACATTAAATAGTTCAAAGATATCTTCTTGGATCTAAAAAAATGCAAGAATGTATTAAGGAATATATTCAACTCAAGTTACATGTTTAATATAAAATTCATTCAAAGCTTTTAAAACTTATACAAATATAACATTCAAAGGAACTTCTTCAATATACCATAAGAAGTGCGATGAAAACAAAAATAGTTTCGAAAGAATTTTTCTTCCTTCTACAAGTGCAAAATGCACATGCTAACATTTTATATATTTGAAAATGTTAATATCTTAATAACCACTGGGAATGGAATTTTTTTAATTCAACTACTCTTTTCTGCCACTTGGTTAAAATTATTTAGTTTCAAATTTTTAGCAACTTCTTTCTACTTTTTTGATATTTTATTCAATTTCATTAATTTAGCTTCTTATTGCAGTACTTCTCTCACTTTCGTTTCGTTTATATGTCTTAGTTTTACGTGTAACTTTTATTTATATATTTGTTCACATTTTCTATTTTGCTTCTGGCTTTTTAGAATGTTTAAATATTTTTCTTACTGGCCTTGTTATATGAGGTCTTTTCTTATGTCCTCGATTTTTTTACTGTTTTCCTATGATCTATTTTGTGCTTTTCACTTTTCCTCTTTTTACCTTCTTTTTAACACTTTCCAACCTAGTTGAAAAGTGTTTATGACTTCGGTTTGTCTGGCCGTCTGCCGTTTGCCGTTTGCCGTCTAGCCATCTGGCCGTCTGGCCGTCTGTCCCTGCTCTAACTCCCCTAAATATGCTCGGATTGCCCTGCAATTTTTATATGTTATTGTCGTTATATATAGCATGTACCCTATTTCAACTGAAGTGTGTAGCACTTATAGTTTTTTTACAGGGACACTCAAAAGAATTCCGTTACATTACGGTATATGTGGAAAAATCATTTGCGGTTTATTTTAACGATGTTACACAATTTCAAATACATTGTATTTGATATATATCACTAAGGTGCATTACAAGAAGCTTAATATGGTATATGGTGTGCATAGCACTTATAGTTACTTCACAGGGACAGTCAAAAGAATTCCGTTACATTACGTCTATGGAGAAAAATCGTTTGCGGTTTAATTAAATAATGTTTCACTATTTTAAACGCATTGAAATTTAGATATATCAATAAGTTGCATTACAAGAGGCTTACAACAGAATATTGTGTGTATAGCAGTCATCGTTCATTTACAGGGACACGCAAAAGAATTCTCTACTGTCTGTTAATAAAAATTTTTAGAAGTGCGTTTTAAGTTGCTGAACGCTATTTTAAATTTAACTCACTTTATGTCTATTACTTGGCATGTATAAATTCTTTATTTCATATACACAGCACAAAAGTTCGCTAACACATTTCCGTTTATTGAAAGAAACTCCAGAAGGAGAATTTTAAACTGTGCTAAGCGTTTCCTAACTAAACTGAAATTTAGCATCCTATGTAGTATATATACAAATCTATAGATCATATACAGGTCTGAATAAAAGTATTCGGATATTTTTCCGAACATTGTATATGTTGGAAATATATGTTGGAAATTCCTGAAATTACGTTTTTAAATATGTTATGCGTTTTCCAAATTGTTTACTTAGATGTTATCTTTCAGCTTATTTAACGGTAATGATTTGTAAAATTATTTTGGAAGCGTTGGAAAGTGTTACATAATCTATGCTTGATGCATTATTTTTCGTTCTTGTTCTTTTTAATATTGTTTCTACTCTCGAAGCGGTAGCACGTATTTTTTGTACTTAAAGAAAAAAGATGAATTCTCCTGAAGCCCAATAAGTGTCCTTCATTTTTCTAAGGAATTTTCCCGAAATTTCGATTGTATTATAAAATGCACATCTACTGAATTGCTTTGATATTCAGGCATTGTTTCAGATACGATAAAGCTTCATTCCGTGAAAAAATGCTAGAAGAAAATAACAGTATTAAACCTGCAATGCAAAAATAAAATAATAATAATAATAGTGTGTAATATAAATACACATGATTAAAGCATTTTATTAATTTAAAAATGTTAAATAATCCTAATAGCTTTTTCTACGTTGAATATTTTTATGATCTGTTTTTGAATCTTGTAAAATTCTAAGACTGTCTAAAATAATGTATTTAACTTATGATAGAAGCTTACTTAAAAAATTCCTGTCAAAATATCTGGAAAGAAAATTTACATATAGTGTTATGACATTCACATAAAAAACTGAGTATTAATACAAAAAAATAAAGTAATTTTAGTTAATTGCCAGATTCAGGATTACTGGCATATCTCACTCTTATTTGTTGGACAATTAGCGCTGCAGTTCACAGCCTTGTCCAACAAATAAGAGTGAGATATGCCAGTCCAGGATATCGTCGGGATAGGTCAGTAGGGAGAGCGTTGGTACGGCAAACCAAAGTACCCAGGTTCGAGTTCTGATCCCGGCATATTTTCGCTCTGTTGCAAAAATTCTCAACTATGATACTCCAACCATTGGATATAATTTGCCTAGTTGAATATACTTTCCTCTATTCATTATGACCTAATTACATGGTATACAGGAGTTTCCGTGCTATTTCAAGATTCATCATGTTAATGCTATAGTTATAGCTCGGATGAATGAAATTAGCGCTGCAGTTCACAGCCTTGTCCAACAAATAAGAGTGAGATATGCCAGTCCAGGATATCGTCGGGATAGGTCAGTAGGGAGAGCGTTGGTACGGCAAACCAAAGTACCCAGGTTCGAGTTCTGATCCCGGCATATTTTCGCTCTGTTGCAAAAATTCTCAACTATGATACTCCAACCATTGGATATAATTTGCCTAGTTGAATATACTTTCCTCTATTCATTATGACCTAATTACATGGTATACAGGAGTTTCCGTGCTATTTCAAGATTCATCATGTTAATGCTATAGTTATAGCTCGGATGAATGAAATTAGCGCTGCAGTTCACAGCCTTGTCCAACAAATAAGAGTGAGATATGCCAGTCCAGGATATCGTCGGGATAGGTCAGTAGGGAGAGCGTTGGTACGGCAAACCAAAGTACCCAGGTTCGAGTTCTGATCCCGGCATATTTTCGCTCTGTTGCAAAAATTCTCAACTATGATACTCCAACCATTGGATATAATTTGCCTAGTTGAATATACTTTCCTCTATTCATTATGACCTAATTACATGGTATACAGGAGTTTCCGTGCTATTTCAAGATTCATCATGTTAATGCTATAGTTATAGCTCGGATGAATGAAATTAGCGCTGCAGTTCACAGCCTTGTCCAACAAATAAGAGTGAGATATGCCAGTCCAGGATGTCGTCGGGATAGCTCAGTAGGGAGAACGTTGGTACGGCAAACCAAAGTACCCATGTTCGAGTCCTGATCCCGGCATATTTTCGCTCTGTTGGAAAAATTCTCAACTGTGATACTCCAACCATTGGATATTCCTTTTTTTTTCTTGCGTTAAATCGTTGCCTAGCAACTGTATTTCAAAATATATTAAAAATAGAAAATTGAAGTAAATCGCATTTTTTTACGCAGTACTTTATTAAGGGCGTAGCTCATTTTTGGGTGATTTTAATTTATTATATTTTTAATTAACAATAGTAAATGTATTCAGACATATACTCGGATAATGAAATACCACAATTACTATAAATGGAGAACATAAAATTAAAGTGACAACGGGGGGTTCAGGGCATGCATCCCTTCTGAAGGAATGTATTCTTATTCTTAAAAAAAACAAGAATATGTAGTTTATCATATCAATGCATAAAATCGTGTTTAATATGATATTTTAAACTTTCCGGAAGCTTCAATAAACCGTATATGCTTATGAATTTACATATAGCTTAAAAAAATTGGATTGTAAGATTTTAAATATTATTCATATTATATTATAAAATAGTGATAATAATAAACAGTGATTTGTTGAGTCGACGTTGAGGCCTCTGATCTGTAGATCTACTAGTATAATTTTAACTGAAAATACAACTTCATAAGTTTCATTGCTTTCGAAAAAGGGAGAGTAGTAGTTGTTGTTGTTGTTGATTTGGCCCGTGGGCCCGGTGAGCAGCTTTTTATTCCTATACAGCTGTCTTACTCCGCAAAAACCAGACTCCTACCAGAGGTAAAACAACCCGAAATCACAAAAAACCTGCATCCAGCGGACGCCAAGAAACTCAAAAACAAGGCCTGATACTCTCCTACCCAGCACCGTCAATCCAACTCGGACAATGTACATAGATCTCATCCAACAACTGAGAAAGCAAAATAATATGTTCTCCACCTTTACGCCCAGTCGCCCCAAAAATATCCTCGTACGAATTGTTCTTCGATACCTGCAACTTTCGAAACACTATGTCTCGCAACCCCGAAAATCTGTTGCATCTCAACATCAAATGCTCCTCAGTTTGGTCTTCCAATCCACATAGGTTACACGTCGATACCCCACGACCAAGAAATCTCTTACGCCGGGCCTGAGTTAGAATTGTTTTCGTTAAAAATCTGGCAAATATAACACCACTTTTTCTTTGTAATAACTGATGCGGATGTCCGATGCTACCGTAATCCCAACCACGACCAGTACAGTTTTTCCTATATTGCTCCCACTCCCATTCAGCTTCTTTCTGTTTATTATTCCAGACATTCGTCACCCAATTTTCAGCAGAAAGCCACGGAATGCGTACATTGCTGAAAGGTCCATTCTTAGCCAAATTGTCCGCACACTCATTTATCTCAATACCTTTATGCCCAGGAACCCAAATGAAAGTCATGTTATACTGTTCATTACATTTCCTATTAATCTCTTCTCTCAACTGAGTGATAATAGCCACTGATTTTCGGTTAACCTTTTGTAGAGCTAGTAGGACGCTTTTAGCATCCGTGAAAAACATATAATCCCCCCTGTCCACCGTATAAAATTTAATTGCAACCAATAGAACCATAGCTTCAGCCGTGAAAATTGTATTGATATGCGGAATCTGAAAGGCCAACTGACTACCAGTCTTCTGATTCATCATCCCAATTGTAGTCCTATGAGTATCTTTAGAAGCATCAGTTGCAATGAACGTGACCATATTTTTGTACGTCTGAGCAAAGTTAAGGAATTCTTGATCACCTCGTCCGGAAAGTCTTTATTTTGAAATGCCCATGTATTGATAATTATCCGACAATGATCACTGATTCTCGTCCCCCACTTATAATTCACCAACTCTTTAATATCCGTGCCATAGCTTCTGAGAGCATGTAGTTCCCGGTAGAGGAAGTCATTTGATAGCATATCCGTATGATCCTGGTATGTCACTTCCGAGATAGACCTTTTAGTAGCCAGATACTCAATCCTCTGTCCACACCTCCACACCCCACTTTCCTGTAATAAGACCGGGATAGGGCACCACTTAGGTAAGCCGCTAGCCCACCGTAAAGCCATATTGTGGATAACCTGAAGTTGCCGGCCTTCCGTTTTATTAGCATGCGTTAGAATCCGAGGATTTCCATCTAACAGAGCTCCCATCATACTCCTAGTTATACGCAGTAAATATTTGGTATCTGTACCCCAACTCATCCCTGCAATTACTTTTATCAAATTCAGACGTTTGCAAGATTTTGCACTTAGCATGGCAATATGATCCTTTAAACTCCCCTGGCTATTGAAATAAACCCCTAAAACCCTAAGAGAATCGGAAAAACCCATCTCCTGACCTCTCACCTGTAAATGATCTTCCACTACCTCCCTCCACCTACCAATCTTAATGATTTGACATTTATTGGGATTCACCTCCAAATTCCAGGCCTGTAGCCATTGAATAACCCTGGCAATATTTTCCTGTAAGACTCCCCTTTAACCAACACACGTCATCATGAAAACCATAAAGAAAGATGTCATCAGCATAAACTACACAATGTATACATGAATCGAAGATTTCGAAAATATCCGCTAGATAACGTGCAAACAGTAAAGGGGAGAGAGGACTTCCCTCTAAAAGACCCCTGTGATACTGGAAGGGAGCAGACAGCGAACCCCTCCATTTCACCCGAATCCTTAGCTCTTGAACCAGATTCCGAATTAAAACACAAAGATCACCACCAAGCCCCAGCTTTTTTAATTTGAAAAGCAACCCATCCCACCAGACATTGTCGTAGGCCCCTTTGATGTCTAATGCCACCAAATAACCTTTCCGCTTTGAATGCCTTGCCCTACTGATTTCTCTATAAATTTTGTATGCAGCAGCCTCACAGTCCCTAAATGGGATAAATCCATAATGATTCCTATGGAAAATCTTCTTTTCCATGCACCAATTCAGTAAAATGTCCAGGATCATTTTTTCAAAAATCTTTTTGCTAGTGACTGTTAACGCTATGGGTCTATAACCCCGAACATCATCCCTACTTTTGCCAGGTTTCTTGATAGGGAGCATAATCACCTCTTTCCAAACCTCTGGGATATTCTTTTTCTCCAAAATTGCATTGTACATCTCTAGGAGTGTTGTCAGCATCCTAATTTTCAGTTTTTTAAAAAAGCTCATCTTTATGCCATCAATACCAGGAGTAGTGGATTTGCCCTTACTGATTGTATTTTGTAACTGCTCCATTGTGAATTTAAGTTCCATTCCATCATTCCCCGAAAAGTCGATTGGAATACCTTGTACCACCGGACTGTTTTGAAAAATTATTGATAGGGCATTCGCTTGGAAAGTTGCGTCAGGCGGACAATTCGGGAAGCAGAAATCCATGTTCACCTCCCCTTCATTTTATTTCTTGATGCCACGAATGATTTTGAAAATTGTTGGCCCTCTACCAGCCTCCCTGGCCACTGTATCCCAAATTTTTTTATTGTCCTTTTTAATTTCTTTTCTAAGTTTAGCATTGTACAGCTTGTATTTAACCCATAAGTCTAGCTGGCACTCCCGAACCGCTTTCCGATAATAGTATCATTTCAACGCCAACAGCCGACGAGTCACCACTCCCCACCACGGCGGAAGATTCCCACTACTAATCGGAACCCGCTCCTTACAATTTTCTATAGTCTGGGTAATAGTTTTTGTCCACTTATCCAAATCATCCTCATATTCATGTTCACCAACTCCAGCCACCGCCGAACCTACACGATCCCAATTAACCAGAGTCAAAAAATCTCTCCTGACCTCATAACCACTATTCGATACCAGAATCTCAATGGGATAGTGATCAGAGCCCATCGGATCCGGATGAACTACCACATTGCACTCACCAGCTAACCTACTCGACACCATACTCAAATCTAGAAGAGATCCACTACCACCGCCAGAAAATCCCGTTACCTGATCCGTATTCAGGAGCACTACATCATTCCGATTAATCCAGTTAACAAGATTAACCATTTTTTGACCTTTCGGATTAGTTTGCCAGTTCAGAAAATTAATATTAAAATCACCGATAATTAAATAATTATCACCAATCATATCTTTTATGTTATCCAACCAATTCGTAGCCCCGAAGCCTTTAAGAGCGTAAATATTTATAATGGCTATCCACCACTTTTTAAACTAAATTTTAATCCCTTGCGCCTCATGATCCCGGTCAATAGTAGGCAGGTTAATGATTGTAACAGGAATTTTCTTGTGGACTGCTAAAAATAAACCTCCACCCCCTCTCCCTAAATTTCCTGTCCGATCAGCACAAAAAATGTTCCTATCCCTAAAAAGAACTTGATGCTTATTCTTGAGCAGAGACTCTTGAAACGTCCAGACCACACTCTTGCGAAATAACCCAGTATGAAGCCAGGGTAAGTTGGCCCGTATACCTCTAATATTCCATTGTATCAAAACAGTATCCATACAACACAACTCGACAAAAACAAGTACAACAACTAACCACAAAAAAAAACACAAGAAATGAAACAGCAAACACTTACCCCAAAAATGTCTTTACACAACAACCACCAGTAAAACAAACAGTCCATAAACACATGATTACCATACAACACAAAACACCATCACCTCTGTTCCAACATCGTTATGTCTCTCCCGAATCCGTCATCATGTCTTCACTATCCACAGTTATAGGAATTGGAGACTGACCTCTTTGCTGACTTTGCTCACCCATTTTTAATTTTTTTATTTCTCAAGCAGTTATATAGCTCCGTCATGACATCTCTATTTACAACTTTATTTTTTCCAGTTACTTCTTTCGTATTTTCCTCCGGTACGTTTTCTTTTTTAGCTTCAAATTTCTGCTGCATATTATCCAATACTTCCCAAAAGTGCATTATAAAGTCCATAATCTGTTGAAATTTATCTTCTATTTCAAGAGCCAATTTATGGAGATTACCTTCCATATTTTCTTTTTCCACATGTTGTTTTGTTTTTGCCGCGTAGCTGTTAGTTAGCATTGAGTTGGATTGTCTACGTGCTTCTACTAGCGTTATGTGCTTTTCGCATTTAATTTTTAAAATTTCTGCTTCTTTTTTTCTGACTTCGCATTCGATATTTTCTGCCTCGTGTTGTTTTCCACAATTTGCACATCTTATTTCTATTTCATTGCAGTTTATTTCTGGGTGAGATTTTCCGCATCGTTTATATATTTTTTCATTTGGACATTTGTTACTACCATGCGTATAACTTTGGCACACATTACAGCCTCTCGGACGGTCAATAAACAGCCTGATTTTTTGTCTGACATAAAACATTTTTACATATTCCGGTAGGTTATGGCCGTAAATAGTAATAAGCACCGTTCCCGTGGGAACCATTCGTCCCTCTTGTCTTGTTAGGAATCTCTTGACATTTTGGACAACAATATCATTTTCCTCCTCTAGTTCTACCTGGATATCTTTAAGCATTATGTCTACATCCGTTCGAAATATTAAAAATCTTGTAGTGATGTTTTCGTTCATTAGGCTATGTTTGACCTGTCTTTCAACTAATTTTTTTTTCTTTATTATTTCCCGCGCACATTCATAACTTTTCGTCGTTATCAGGATTTTATTATTTCGAGTGTATCGAAAAGTGTCTATCTCGCTATGTCTCTCAAAAGTCTTCTTAATTTCTTGTTTCACTTGAATGGGGTTTAATTTTTGAAAACCTCCTTGTTGGCATTCTGTGATAATTACATACTCTTGGAGTTCAGGGATAATTTCAATTTGTTCTTCAGCTTCTCTACCGTCACTCCAATTGTACTTATTGTAGTCTTCTTTGTCCAAAACAGGACTAGCTTTAAATTTGATCTCGGACCCCGCCATCGCTGTCGAAGGTATCCGGAGACCTTCTCGCAATAGAGAACTCTATGTCAAAAGAAAGAAAAAAATTCACCAAAACTGATAAATATGACCTAACCCTTTTTTGAAATATCACAAAAACCACACCTTAACGCACCACCACTAATCAACAAACACAAGTCACGTATTTTGAATAACCGTCAGAGCTAGGAAACCCTACTCGCTCACCGAGCTCCAACCTCAGTCCCAACAGTTCAAAGGGAGAGTAAAATAGTAACACAATATTGCAATGCAATAAATAAAATGCCAAAATTAAAATAGAAAAATATTTAAAATTATTTTTACTCACAAGGAGACCGCCAAACATGATGCGCACAGATTTTGATGATTTTAAAGTATGTTGTAGGGGTCATACCCTAACTATTCAGGTCAAAGGTTTCCTTCAAATGGTCTTTAGTTTTCGAGAAATTTCGGGTTAAAGTTCAGCATACAATTCAAATACCCATTAGTTCTCATCTTGAACAAGGTCTTCGTGGCTCTGTGCTAGCGCGCGCGACTAGAGAGCCGGAGATGGGGGTTCTGTCCTGTGACTTTTACCTTTTTTAAATCAATTTTATATGTTTTTCGCGTTATAAGTTTTATGCAGATTTATGAATTCTGCATCTTTGAACTTTTTGATATTTTCCTAAAAATTCCATTTACATTTTCGAATTTTTCGTGAAAATTTATAGTTTTTGCGCAATTTTTATTCTGATATTTCTGTCGATGAAAATCCAAACTATTTTAAGTCTTGATATCTCGTCTTTTTAAAATGATTCTTGTTTACATTTATGTATATGTAATTATTTATTTATTGTATTTATGAAATAATGCATTTTTTTAGCTGCATTTTCTATTTAAAAAAATTTAAATGATTAAAAAAATTAACAAAATAATGTATCCTTTTAATATTTGATTTGTTCTAAATATATTGAAATATGTTAACTGATGAAATACTAAAATATTTATCATTACCGACATCGACATTTTTAGTTTATTAAATATGGAACTAATTGTATGATACATATCGCAAAAATATTGTAAACAAATTCCGCATTAAAAATCGCCTTTAAATATATTCTTTACGTAAATTGTTTTAACAATATTGGAAGAATGTATAAATTAGCCTATTTTATATTCTTTAAATACTTAAATTGTGATAAATTTATTTAAAAATGCATTAAATGTGGAAAAGAAATTATTTCAAACGTGGTAATTTTCTTTAAAAATATTTAATTGTGATAAATATTAAACAATGCATTAAATTTGGAAAAGAAATTATTTCAAAACGTGGTAATTGTCTGCAAAGGATTAAACGAAATGGACAAAAAGAAAATTTTATTTATTCTGATATTGCCGTAAAAGTCATTGCAGACGATTTTTTTTCAGGTATTTTTTATATCTATTGTAATTTATAAACGATTTTTCATTTCTAGTTGAATTTTTCTGTATGGCATCGACTTGTTAGAATTAAAAAAAAAATAATTGTAATGTATTATTTTTTATTTGTGCAAATCAAAAATGATGTTGAGTTTGAACTTTACAGTTAAATGTATTTAAATAACAATATATATATACATAACTGGCTAAAACTTGGATATAAGCGTTATTGCTTTAATATTTTATTACTCCTTTCAAGATATGTTGTTGAAATTACCTAATCATACATACAATTAATATTTCACGAAATTCCAAACTAATTTATGTCTAGATTTTGTTTATTTTTTTATTATTATTTACCCTTTATATTTTAATAACGGTTCTAAAATAATACTTTTTTTTTAACTTTATGAAATTTTAAATAAATTTTTAGAAGATTTGAAATAAAAATATTTTGTATAAAGTATAAAAGAATATAAAATTTTATTTAAAATTTCATAAAGTTACAAAAAAGTATTATTTTAGAACCGTTATTAAAATATAAAGGGTAAATAATAATAAAAAAAATAAACAAAATCTAGACATGAATTAGTTTGGAATTTCGTGAAATATTAATTTCAAAACTGCACAAAAAAGAAAAAAAAATGTAAAATATCACGAAAATTTCGAAAATGTAAATGAAATTTATTAGGAAAATATCAAAAAGTTCAAAGATGCAGAATTCATAAATCTGCATAAAACTTATAACGCGAAAAACATATAAAATTGATTAAAAAAAGGTAAAAGTCACAGGAGAGGACAGAGCCCCCAATCTCCGGATCTCAAGTCACGCGCGCTAGCACAGAGCCACGAAGACCTCGTTCAAGATCGTGAACTAATGGGTATTTGAAATGCATGCTAAACTTTAACCAGAAATTTCTCGAAAACTAAAGCCCATTGGAAGGAAACCTTTCACCTGAATAGTTAGGGGTATGACCCCTACAACATACTTTAAAATCATCAAAATCTGTGCGCATCATGTTTGGCGGTCTCCTTGTCAGTACTCATATACTGCCCGTTTTATGCAATTTATTTTTACCTTGCTTTTCCTTCTTGAAAAGTATTCCATTATAACTGATAAATTTTCAAAACAACTATTTTTATATAAGATTTTATAAGAAATAAGGGCTGTTACCTGTATGTTTACCTTCACTAAAAAAATTATGAGCTATACAAAATTAAAAACTTAAGAAAAAACAAAATTAATGAATTAGAAAATTTGTTGCTATGTATTTTGAATTAAAAAATGTAAGAAGTCAGAAATTTTAAGATTTCAAAATGTATAATTTCGAAGGATCTATTTTCTTGCATCCTAACTGTAAAAGAAAATTTTATCAATTCTATATTGGAATTTTGAAATAATCAAATTAAATTGACTCAAAATTAATTTATAATTTGTAAATAGTTCGAAGTATTTTAAAATAAAAAACTAATAGCCGTATACAATGATTTTACTGGAAAATGTTCTCTCATAAGATTAAATGGAAAATTTAATTTTCATTAGATTACTGCATAATCAGTATCGAACAAGATTTAATTTAGCTATTTTAGGTATATTAAATTCGCAATAAATGTTTATATTTTTAATATGTTTCTGAAAATTTATTAATCCGAAAAATCTTTATGAACATAATAAATATTTAGAGCATATTTATTTTAAGCAAAATATATTTTTTGTTATAGAATACTTGTAATTCAGAATTTGTTCAAATCACTATTATCTTAATGCAGATTTGAAACAATCGTTGTAAATTAATATTCGAATAAATATTTGAAAATTAGATTAGTAATGCGTCATCGGAACAACAATTTTGTATTTACATTAAAATCGTATCAATTATTATTTTCTATTGCTATTACATGTTCGACATAAGTGGCTGAGCGTTCTATTATTGTTTTGATAATTGGCGTATAAATTTTCCCTTTAACAGTGAAACTTCCATTTAACGAAGTGTCATCGTTACACTTAAAATCTTCGTTATGAAGAAAATTCGTTAAATAGAAATCAAATTAAATTCATGAATTTTTTCCTTCCGATATGTCAAACAGGTATTGGATTTGAAGCATTTGATTCAGTTTCAATTAAGAAGCCGCTTTTATAAACAGTTGTGTGCGGTCGACGAAATTAAGTCACATTCCCAAGCTTAAGCTCAAGATTTCATCAGCTCTGATACACATGTTCTCAAACTAATGTTTTCACTACATTGTCTTTTTTCTGTCTTTTTGACAATGTACTTCAGGATTTTTTATTATTCTTTAGACTAATGGATGAAGTTTAGAAGTTGTATTCGTAGGAACAAAAATAACTTTGATGTTCTTCGATTTGTATTATGAAGCATATTCTTGTGGATGTACAAAGCAATTGTCTATCAGTAATGGCAGGTCAGAATGGTAACTGTCTGATTCTAATTGATATTATTTGCTTCAATGCAACTGACGTCACTGCTTTTGCTGCCATTGCGTTACTGTTTCTTCTATATCATTGAATGTAAAAAAGGAATTTTGATTTCACCCAACTGTCGGCGCTAGAGAGCGTGGAAGAGTAATAACAACAAGTGTTTTTCTTAGTGTGAAAAAAAATTATTTAGCACCAAGCAGAATGAAAATTATTTAAATGTTCTCATATTCATTCAATCTACTGAAATAAATTCGCATATCCATCGCAACAGCAACCTCTTAGTTTGAATTCTGTACACGTACAAAAGCGGAATAAACTTCGTTATACAGAATATATTTTTCGTAATATGGAGATTAATTTACATGCTGATGGTGTTCACAGTCAAAGTTCTTTAGAAATTTTCGTTAGGTAGAAAACTTCGTTAAATAGGGATTTCGTTAAAAGGAAGTTCACCGTATTTCTTTTTTGATAAGAATTTCATATTAATCATCTAACATACGGATAAATATATTCTTTAAGATCTTCGAATATTTTCACCAGAAAATCAAACAGAATTCATTGTAGAAGTGCTCAACGTAGATGAAATCCATATCACTCTTTATTGCTGTTTTCGAATGCTATTTACGTATGCAAGTATCAATTCTGGAGAAACAGAAAGGCATGATTTATTAAAAAATGAAAGGTTTTACATGCAAACAGCATTTTCTTTTCAATATCTCGTTTTGTAAAGAACATTTTTAATATGAAGTAAATGTATAGCGGATGTTCATTGAAATGTATAGCGGATATATTTCAAATCGAGAATAATAATAAAAGTAATAAAATTTAGCAATACAGAATGTCTAAGATTTCAAAATATATAATTTAAAAGAGTTCATTTTAATTTTCTCTATCTGAAAAAGAAAATAATTACCAAGTACCTTTTTTAATAAATAGTTCTGAAGTTTTTAAATATAACTAAATTAAAGTAACAAGTAATTAACATCTAAATATATAAATTTTTTAAAAGAGATTAAAGTAAAAAGTAATATTCCTATATAAGGAGTTAAGTGGAGCTTTGGCATAAAATTAACGTGAATATTATGATTTAGTTTGATTAGAATGAAAAGAAAAAATACCTTCGGATTTCTTGAATTATATGTATTGATATTTCACTTATATATATATATATATATATATATATATATATATATATTGTAAAATAAAAGAGAAGAAGCTTCAGCAAAAACGATTACCTTTAAAAAAAAAAGAAAAAAGACGTAAATCGTTCGAATAACTATTCGAACGATTTACGTCTTTTTTTTTTTTCTCGAGAAAAATGGTCGCCCAGTTTGAAACATATGGTTTCGATTCGAGACGGTTTCGACATTATTTTGATTTTTTTTACCTGGTTTTAACATGGTTTCGAGACACAAAAAACTTCGACCATTGATCTGCGCGTAGAAAGTAGTTTTGTGGCTGCTGCGGTGTTACGTTCAACGAGCAGAAAATTATTTCACTGTATTCTATCATAAACTCTCAATAAAGATCGCTTTATAGATTTCCACTCGTAACTCTGCAAATGTCACTAATACACAATGTCAATGGACTTCAAAACTATTTCATTGAAGTACGTAGATTTAAATTGTTACCAAAACGCAAATTCCCCAGATAACACGACGCGTCAATATGCTATGGAAAGTGGCTGAAATGCAAATTCCAAGTCACAAAGCGAAGAAAATCCAATCTAGGTGTCCCTGAAAGGCAGGATTTTACCAAATACGAACGATCCATTTCTCACCACCGTATTTTTACTCATCTTCTGGCCACAGTTATCTAATTAGTATACAACCACACAAAAAATAACCTTGACGATCAGATTCAACTAAATACAATCATACTTGAGAAAGTGAGAGAAACGAGAGATAGGTGGCACTTTCAGGCGACATTGTGTTAAGTCGAACAAAACGTTCACAACACAAATCAGACTACACACATAAGAGAGTAGCTAGGTACTCACATAAATTTTCCTTATAGATTTCGTTCTATATTTTCTACTAGACATCTAGCGTAGGATGAATATTATTTTTTAAAACATCCTAATACTTACTTTGAAGAATTAACAGAAATCTAATTATAGCCCACCAGAGATAACTTGGAAGATGATTAACGGATTTTTTTATGAAGATGTTCGTTAATTAAGGCGACAATCAGAGATAGCAATTTAGAAAATCAAGTTTTTAATTAAATAATGCATTTCATACCCATTTGTGACTGCTAACAATTGACTTTCCCGGTAGCATCACGAACTTTTCAACTTCATCTGCCAGTTTATTGACAATGGTCTATAGAGGTATCGAACGTTAATCAAAATCATGCCACATTTTTTATGTGTGGTATAATGTTATGTACGCATGCAAGTACCAATTGTGAAGAAAGAGAAATGAATGATTTATTAAAATATTTAAAAGGCTCTTATATGCAACGTGAGATTGCTTTCAGTGCTTCTATTTTCAAACAAGGTTCTAATACTAATCGATTTCATGGGAATATACAGCAGTTATATTTTAATTCGACAATAATAATAATGATAACTAGTAATGCATAATCAATGTTATATAATGCTTTTATGCATGCAGGTACCAATTGTGAAGAATCGGAACTGCATGTTTTTATTAGGCGTTTAAATGCAATCTACCCTATTAAATCCGTGCGCGTATCAATCTATGTAACCTCAAAAACTAAGAAACCACAGGGCGCAGGACTACATAATTTGGCACACGGGTTGCAGTAGGGGGCCCATGAACTATTGAGGCAAAGGATTCGAAAATTTTAAATAGATTTTGTGTGTTTGTGTATTTTTGACGTATTTTTGCCTTTTTAATGCTCAACCCCTAATTGCGCGAGTTTTAACCAGTTCTAAATGTTTACTGCAATGTGAGATATACATATTACGTACGCCACGCTGCAATACTAAGAAGCTGTAGTGGGTAGTATGATAATTCTTTTATCTCGTATGCAAATAATTAGAGATTATTTAAGTGCGCTTAGTTATTACTTAAAAAAAAACTATTTATCACAAACATCAACAAAACTTTTTATTCTATATATTCCCTTATTCCAAACATATCGTTTTATCGTCTGCTGCCATAGAGATATGATAAATTAAATTTCATTAAAAAATGCACAGCAGTAGAAAAATTACTACATAGATACATTTGATTGCACTGATTTTTATTTTTAATTTTGGTTTTAGAATTAAATTCAGAAACTCCCGTGCGTAGGACGGGTTAAACAGCTAGTATGAAATTATTTTGAATAATGCAAGTCTCAAAGAAAGATTTTAAAATCAAGCGATTTCACAAAACGATATAGGAGACATTTTTCAATTCGGGAATAATAATAAAAAAAATAATAATAACGAACAATATAGAACTAATGTTATTTAATGTTATTTACGCGTGCAAGTACCAATTATGAAGTATCAGAAATGCATGTTTTATTATTACAATATTAAAAAGATTTTATATAAAAAAAAAACGATTTTTTTCAAAGAGACTATTTGTCAGAGAAGGGTTTCAATACCAAGTATTTTATGAAAGTACTAGAGAACCCTTTAATTTCAGTTAGTCATAACGGTCACATTTCCCTACCAAATTCTAACATAGATGATTAACTAAAAGAGTTGCTTCTTAATAGCCCAAATTTTGTCTAACTCATAAGATAATATAATAGCGCAATGGAGTTCGCATCGTTCAGTAATGCAGAAGGACATTTCAGATAAAGGTCTATATCACTTTAAAATACAAGGTCGAATTCACCATTTCGTTTGATTTAAGGTTTATAAGGGAAATGTACCAGCGCAACGGGTTTTTCTTCTTAGTTTATAAATATTATCAATAAGGGTCTACACGAGTTTGCACTTTAAGTGTTGAAACAACATTATCATTAACTATTAAGCACTTATATTTAATTAATGAGGATAGACGTATGATGATGATTATTGTTTGGCTGAAATATTTTAATGCATAACGCATGAATTGAGATAGTTTTTGGGCCGTTTCTTTCGTACAGTTTGCGTTGTAACAAATACCCAATAGTTCGTATCCATAGGAAGGCAAAAACGGGAATATCCAATGAAGATGAAAACATATCAGCTGAAGTTATTTATTGATATATAGCAAGCATAAGATGTAAGAACGGGGTGGTCTCGGGTATTAGAGGCTTAGAACAGTTGTTGACAGACCAAGAGCCAGGAGTGATCTGCCCTTTTTGGGCAGTACATTGTATCGCCAAGATTCGATAATACATTGAGCCAACAAACCGCAGACGCGTAGAAGAATTTTTGTACGTTAAGGATAATTAATATAGATGTTTTGGGAGGATGTAATGAAAAGGCTACTACATTTGGCGAAACCGTAACTTTTGTGAATTTTAGAGCGAATTTTAGGCGGGCAACCGGGTGGGAAAGGAATTTTAGTCAAAGGAAAGAGTTACTTTGTATCTGGGAAATTACATTACTTGCACAATTTGTTTATGAACAGAAAAAGGTTGGGCGCCCAAGCAGCTGTCAATGAATGTCCAGAACACATAACATTACATCTGCTATAACCGCATTGGAATTAAAATAGATTTATAACGTACATGCTGCATTTAGTAAAGATAGTCTTTCATATGAGAAAAGGAAGTAACATTTGAGGTTTTAGAATAAGAGATATTTTAGCGAAGAGAATATTAATTAATATATTAAAAATTAAGTTAGGAAGATAATAATTTAGAATAAAGATATGTATAAATGATTCTATATCATAAGACGTAATTCAATACAGTTACTAGCTTTGATCAATAACGATAGATATGGCTTCTAGCAATTTGTATTAAATTTTATTTATTTATTTATAATCTACATGTTTTTTCAATTAAATGATTCCTATTAATTTATTAAGTTGTCTTGAAGTATTCTTTATAAAGTTTATTAAAATAGCGGCTTTTGGGAAAAACTTTATCAGGAAGAAGTTCATTTTTTAACACTTTCCAACCTAGTTGAAAAGTGTTTATGACTTCGGTTTGTGTGACCGTCTGCCGTCTGGCCCTGCTCTAACTCCCGTAAATATGCTCGGATTGCGCTACAATTTTTATATGTTATTATCGTTATCTATAGCATGCTCCCTATTTCAACTGAAGTGTGTAGCACTTATAGTTTTTCTACACGGACACTCAAAAGAATTCCGTTACATTACGGTCTATGGGACATTTGCGGGTTTTTTTAATGAGGTTACACAATTTCAAATACATTGTAATTGATATATATCACTAAGGTGCATTACAAGAAGCTTCATATGGAATAGGGTATGCATAGCACTTATAGTTACTTTACAATGACAGTCGAAAGAATTCCGTTACATTACGTCTATGGAGAAAAATAGTTTGCGGTTTAATTAAATAATGTTTCACTATTTTAAACGCATTGAAATTTATATATATCACTAAGGTGCATAACAAGATGCTTACTACAGAATATTGTGTGTATAGCAGTCATCGTTCATTAACAGGGACACACAAAAGAATTAATTCTCTACTGTCAGTTAACAATAATTCCTGGAAGTGCGTTTTAAGTTACTGAACGCGATTTTAAATTTAACCCACTTTTTGTCTATTACTTGGTGTGTATAAATTCTGTATTTCATATACAGGGCAGCACAAAAGTTCATGAACACATTTCCGTTTATTGACAGAAACTCTAGAAGGAGAATTTTAAACTGTGCTACGCGTTTCCTAACTAAACTAAAATTTAGCATTCTATGTAGTATATATACAAATCTATAGATCATATACAGAGCTGAATAAAAGTATTTGGATATTTTTCCGAATATTGTATATGTTGGAAATTCCTGAAATTACATTTTTAAATATGTTATGCGTTTTCCAAATTGTTTACTTAGATGTTGTCTTTCAGCTTATTAAACGGTAATGATTTGTAAAATTATTTTGGAAGCGTTGGAAAGTGTTATATAATCTATGCTTCTCGCATGATATTTCGTTTTTGTTTTTTAAGAGAAGGGATTTTTAAAAAAAGTTTCTTCGAAGACGTAATGCTGCGTACTACATTTAATTAGAGCATACTTGATCACCTGAATGGAATAGAGATCAGGTGACACAGCTAAAGAAAAACGAAAGGTCAGTTACTGTCAACCACTTTTTAAACTCTTTTGGTATGCTGTAAAATAAAGTGAAAAAGTAAAAAAAAATATCGATATATTTTTCAAATAATATTTTGAACTTTGCTCGGCAGAGGCGAGCAAGTAGTGCCGGGCGCCTGCGTGCAGAATTTCAGTTAACGCCCGCTATCCATTCCAAAAGACAAAAAAATCAGTATAAAACTTAGTAGTGAATTATATGTAAATTGATAACATTAAACCTATATGCTCGCGTAATTTTTGAAAACTTCTGTGGATGAATTTATGTCTCTGAAGTAAGAGCCATGTAATATTTCAAGTTTCTGTCCCTAACAATTTCAGATAAATAATGGTTTAGAATGTTTTTAGAATAAAAAAATCACAATCACAAAAATCGTAGTCTTTGAACGTTTTTCGCTTCTGCAACCCCTGAGGCTAGTAGCACCGATATAAAATATAGCCTATGTTGGAACAGGGATTGTCACCATCAATTTGTCACCAAAACTTTTGAAATTGATTAGGTAGTTCCAGAAATAACCCACTACAAACAAACAAACGTTATTTCTTTATAATATTATAATAGATTTTGCGATAAATGCTTAATAGCAGATAAGAGTAAACAAGCTTGGAAAGCACACCATTTAGGATTCTAGAACGTATAATTTGTAGGATTCATTTTTATGAATTTTAATGGCAATTTGAAATTTACCAATTATATATTACAATTCCGAATTAATTAATTTAAATTGGATGAAAATAAAGTATAACTTGAAGATATTTCGAAAATGTTTATAATTCTGATGCAATATTGATTTTTAAATTTTGATGATTTTGATGAAATATATTTCATATTACATTAAAATGAAAATTTAATTTCATATTCTATTTCCAGATCATGAGAAACGAAAAAAGGTTTAATTTAACTAATTTTAGAATATTAAAAGTTGGATAAGTATTATTTTTCTAATATATTGATTCGATTCTAAAATTATTAATATTAAAATCCTGATGCAAGATATCTGTCTTTGGAGCACATTTCCGTAAAACAAAAGATAGTTTGGTGCTTTTTGTTAGCCGGGTGCAAGAGATAAACCGCCAAATATTTCCCCCATCGCCATCATTCGTATTGCGTTTTTTTTTCATTTAAATGAGACCATTTCACTCATTTCCCTTAAAATATATAACTAATTTAAAATACATATATTACAAATACATTTAAAATACACGACTTTCACACCCTTTATTTGAAATACACATATTATTATTATTATTATTTTATTAATAACAATAATAATAATAAGACCATAAACCAAAACATTTTATTTCAACATCAAGGCATTGTTTTTTTTTTACACATGCGAAAAGTAAAAACTTGAAAGTACATGAAAGTACAGATAATTTTTATTTTACAATATTTGCAATGCATCAAAAATACGCATTAAACATTAAACAAACGTTGATACCAAAATGAATCTAGAATAGATTAGTGAAAAGTTATTTGAAAAAATTGCTGCATTTGCATTTAAATCGAATTAGCTAGTATATACTATATAAATTATATATCAAAGCTAGTTGCTTCATTAATTGCTTTACTACGCGCCTTGTAAATTTTCATTACTTTTGTGTGTTTTGTACTAAACTTCTGAACAACAGATAAATTTATTCTTTGAAATATTCTAGGTTTTATTTATTCCGAGACTATGCAGAGATCTTGTTATTAGATGTTGGTCTAGAAGTAGTCTAGAAATAGTCTAGAATACTTGGTCTAGATGTATTAGAAAAAATCCGTGTTGTTTTTTTATCACTATTTTCGTATACTTTTTACGTATGTGAGTATCATTTCTAGAGAAGAATTGCATGTTTTATTTATATTTTGAAAGATTTTTAAATTCAATTGAGATTGTTTTCAACGTCTTTTCCCTTAAGAGGATTTTAATAAAACTTTTTTAATAAAATCCATTGTAGATTCTTTCAGACATTTATACAAAAATACGACAAAAGAGTTTTAACATTTCATAACAGATATTTTTTGAGATATTCATTTTCATGTGTTTTAATATATAATGAAAATTTTACTGATAATACATTAGGATTCAAATTTAATTAAATAATGTATTTCAATATTGAAGTCTAATTTTATCATATTTCAGAATTGTACTAATATTCAGATAAAAGATTTTTAAAATACTCCATATTAAAATGAATTGGAAAATTAATTTTTCTATCTTATAACTGAATGATGAGAAGGGGAAAAGAGTTAATTTAATTGGTTTTGGCATTCTAATTTTTTCAGGAATGTCTATATTTTGAATAGACATATGGAATTATTAATCTGAAAAAATCCTTAAGTAACAGATTGGTATTTAGATCACAATAACGTTAGAGAGAACTTTTATTTGAATGTTTCTAACGCAGCGATGCTTTAAGCAAGCTTCTTTTCAATCCAAATCTGAAATAAACATTCTACATGGAATTAAAGCTGCTAATAAAATTAATTTTTCGTATTAGTTCAAGGATGTGTTATCCAAACAAAACTGTTTTGTAATTGTAGGAAAAAAGTATTCATTTGCATTCTTCTTTATTGAATCTATATAAAGGAAGCTGTTTCTATTATTGTTTTATTAGTGGCATCGAAATTTGATTACTGTTTCTTGGTAACATAGGAGTCGCCGTATTTTGTATTACGCGTTTCCGCGGGAACACTTGCACAGACACTCTTTTGTTACGCCGTGAAGTCTTTATAAATTTGCATATATATATATATATTGCGTTCATAGAAAAATATAGTAAACAAAAGTGTAATGAATTAAAGTAAGGTTCTCAATCTATATTGATTGTTCCTTAAACTGAATCTGCTGCTAAAAATATTCAAAGGTTCACTTGTTCGAAATTGTTTTGTCATTTATATTTTTGATATACTCTAATCACGATAAGTTGATTACGATAAGAGTTCGCTACAGGTACCTGAAATGTTTAAAGTACCTGAAATGATATAGGTAGAGATGAGAACGCTTTATTTAATGGAAAAAGATTAGTTTCCTCTTCTGGTTTTTACAAAAGTCAATGAATATCCTAATCTAAATTTGCGCATTTCAGAAGCCAATTTACCATGGTCGAAAAGTAGTTGCAACGAATTTTTGTGACCTATTGAACATAGAAAACTTTTGCAAATGTACACCGATTTGTATCAAATAACTATTATAAACAGTTATTGTGTTACTTTTACATGTGTACTCTTACAGAAACATACATAAATGTATATTTGTAAAAGGTGTGTCTTTATAAATTTGCATACAAAAATATATATTTTGCTTTCATAGAAATGTATAGTAAACAAAGTGTAATGAATTAAAGTAACAGTACTCAATCTTATTGATTGTTCTTTAAACTGAAATCTGCTACTAAAAATTTTTAAAGGTTCATTTGTTCGACATTTCTTCATCATTTATATCTTTGATATACTTTAATAACGATAAATTAAATTCTGATTTAAAGAGAGTGAGCAACAGGGAAAGAAAGTACCTAAACTGATATAGGTAGATATGAGAACACTTTATTTAATGGAAAAATATTAGTTTCCTGTTCTGGTTTTTACAAAACTCAATGAATATTTTAATCTAAATTTGCGTATCTCAATAACCAATTTACCATGGTCGAACAGTCGTTGCAACGAATCTTAATGACCTAGTGCACACAGAAAACTTTTGTAAATGCACATCGATTTCTATCAAATATCTATTATACACAATTATCGTGTATACTTATACATGTGTACTATTACAGAAACATACCTTACATAATCGAGTGCTAATTGGAGAAGTTGAAATGCATGCTTTATTAATATACCAGCTGATTCGTCCGGCGTCGCCCGCAAATCGGTAAATTTTTTTTTGCTGTTTAGATAAAAATAGTCATTTTTGGCACGCTTTCTGTTCTAAGCAAACCTCTTTCGAACGAAACTCCGGCACTCGTCCTATATACTCGCCCTGCCTACGGCATTGTATAGAAGGAGTGATACACACGCGCTGCAATATCGTTTAGTTTCATTTTCCATCGCTAGGGGGAGCGAAATCATCTTACTTAGTTATCTATATTTTAATTAGTTCATATTAAGTTGAATTAAAGAATTCCTTTTGAAGAAGATTCCAAACATTTTTTAGAACACTTTGGTCGAAATATGGAAATGCCCTAGATCGACCACTTTCAACCACCTTATCTCCCACCCACTTACAACTACCGACATGCAACGACCAAAGTGCACGATGGGAGACTCCAGGCCACTATCACATACAAACGCCAGTGGTCTGCGCTTGGTTAGTTGTAGCTGCAAAGTGAAATATAGGGACACATACATCTATTTATGTTTATGTTACGGTCAATATGATGAATCCGGTCATTAATAATAATAATCGGTTGTTATTAATAATGACCGAGGTTATTATTAATAATAACCGTCCATTATGTTCTGTCATTATTAATAATAACCGGTTATTATTAATAATGACCGGATTCATCATATTGACCATAACATATCTATCTTACTTATAATAAAATTCAAAGGCAAGAAAGTGTCTGGAACGGTTCCGGGTACGACCACTCTGGTTTGCGAATCGACCATAGTTAAACGCCATGTTAGGCTTAATGAAAAACCTGTGTAACATATCACAGCTAAACGATACTATCCTTTACTTGAAATCATGTCTGTGTAGCATATTTTTCTATAAAACATGTATATCATATACTATTATAATGTTTTAAGTTCTTAATTAAAAATCCAGATTAAAAATCGGAATCCCAACTATAAACAAACGAACATTGTTGCCATTCAGCATCACAAATTCAAATGATTCACAAATGAACGACTCTTTGAAAGCTTCAAATCCGATTCTGCTGTTAAAATATTTGTAAAAGCTTATTAAATCTTTTAAATCTTTTAATTTTTTTTTAAAACCTTCAAAAACTGTTTCATATAAAACATGAATATCAACGTTTCTGTAAACACATTTTTCAGAAATAGCGGTGATTTCTTTCGTAGCGAGGATTTGAGGTGATTTATTCAGTATAGTGGTGCCATCTGCCGGTGGATTTTGAAAATTTTAATAAAATTTTAAATAACTCCACAAACTTCTGTAACTATTATATACTATATTAAATTTCAAACCATTCAATTGGGTAGTTTTTGCGCTGTTATATGTGAACAGATGGACGAACCAGACGACGACTATAGGTGCTACATATTTATATAATTATGAACGCACCTAATAAACCCGTGTAAAGACGTCCACTTTATCTTTTTTGTTGTAATTCTTTTGTTTTCTTTAATAATTGTTGAGCGCGATATACTTCTGTATTTTATTTTTGTGCCAACATTGATTTGAGTAAAACCTTTCATTTCATTTTTGAAAACAATGCAGATTTAATTTTTAATTAACTGCAATTTATAATCAAAAAAGATATTTTAACGAAATGTAAGTATACTTTGTCAGAAGTCAGTTCAAAAAACTTTGGAATGGTACATCATTTATTGTTGTGCGTTTTGTAAAAGTATAGAAAAAAAGATGTTGACAACAGAAATTATATATAGCAGTAGACACTTGCGAGAATTTCACACTGCACTCTTAATATTTTTTAGCAATAACTAATATTTTTTTTTATGTAGGTTTAAACTTCCAAAGAAAATTTAAGGATACAAATATCTGCAAACAACATCAGTCAAGCCAAAATATCGTCTCATTTATTCCATGAAAGTTACAGTATAAACTAATCAAAGAAATATTAAAGCTTTTAAATATTTTAATTTAGTTTAAAACCTTCAAAAGCTATTTCATATAAAACATGTATAACAACATTTCTGTAAACTTTTTTTTTTTTTTTCAGAAAGAGCGGTAATTTCTGACGTAGTGAGGCTTTGAAGTGATCAATCCAGTATATTGACGCCATCTTTCGGCGGATTTTAAAATTTGGCTTCCATCGTAAATAAAATGATTATTTATATACGTAATTAAAATATAAGGAATACATAGTACCGCGTAATTTGCATTTAATTTTGCTTATGTAATCGAACAATGAGTTATGTGGTGAATCAAGCTGTTAGAAACTCATTGATAACACTTTTTTACAAAAACTTTCGCACAACGTTATTTATTAATATTTAATTTGAACGTTTTGTCCAATCGTTGAACTATTTCAGAAATTTAATACTAAGTAATATATATATATATATATATATATATATATATATATATATATATATATATATATATCCTCATCATTTTTATTTGTAGAAATCATTTGTCATTTTTAAAATGTACTTTTCTACAATACAAATCTTTCAATAATAAAACCTTCCTCCTGTTTGTTTGTATGAAGTAATTATGAAAATGAAACGCAGATCAATAATCCGTCATTTTTGACGGGGTTATATACTAGTATATACATAGAGAGAAAGATTGAAATATTTTTATCTGCAAATAACAATTCTTTTTAAACGTCTTTTTTCGCAAAAGGGTTTTAACACAGAGGTATATTATGGAAATACATAGCGGAAACGTTTCAAAAAGAAATAAAATTTATGAAACAGAAATTTGAAAATTTGAAAACAAAGACTTTTTAGTGATTCATTTTCATTTACTTTAATACTGAAATAAATTTTACCGATTACCCATCGTAATCCAAAAATAATTAAATTAGAGTGATACAAAACTAAAATTTAATTTGATTATATCTCAAAATAGTTTAAAATAAAGGATTAATATTCATATAGAGGGTAACATGGAAAAATATTCAATATTAATAAATGGAAAATTGAATTTCCTATTTTGTTACTCCGTCATACGCAAAAGTAAAAATTTAATTAAGAAGATAAAGCATATTAAAATTTTCAAATGTCTATATTTTCAATATGTTTCTGAAATTATGAATTTCAAAACTCCTTCCGCCAAATGTTGTTCTTCTGAATACAAAATCTGTGTTTATGAATTTGCGTTTGAAAAGTGTTTATGAATTTGCGTCTGTCTGTCGATGTGTCCATATTCTAACTCTCGTAAATATACTCGGATTGCCCTATAGCTTTTATATGTTATTTATGTTTTCTATAGAATTTATAGTTCGTTTACAGGTACAATCAAAATTATTTCGTTAATCTATGGCTACGGAAAAAACCGTTTCCTATGCATTTTAAGGAAGTTACAATATTTCAAACATAATCAAATGGATAAAAATCACTGAGGTGGAAACTTTTATATTTTATTTATGTTTACTATAGAATTTATAGTTCGTTTACAGTTACAAACAAAATAATCTCGTTACTCTAAGGTAACGGAAAAAACCGTTTCCTATGCATTTTAAGGAAGTTATAATATTTCAAACATAATGAAATGGATAAAAATCACTGAGGTGGAATAATTTTTTTAGGTGCAATACATTTGTATTTGTACTTTAATCGTATTAGTTGTATTCGCATTTCAGTCTGAATCGGATATCAAAAGTTTTATTATGGATTTACTATACATTAAAAAAAATCCTTACTGTTTTGTCAGTGTGTATTTTGTGTTACACATTAAATATTCCATTAATATGTTCTTTAAAATCTCCAAATGTTTTCTTTTTGATTTCGATAAAGAGATCATTATACAGAACGTAAATGAAATCCATGTCACATTTTACCTCTATTCTTTGATGATATTTGTATGCAAATAGAAATTCAAGAGAAGCAGAAATGCATGTATTATCTGCTATATCTTGAATTCATGTACACACTTTCTCAGAAGTATAGAAATGTAGCAATTATAGATCGTTTACAGGCAGGGGCTCGCAAGATTATTCAAATACATTAAGATCTATAGGGAAAAACAGTTTGCGTGTAACTTTAACATAAAGAAAATAACTACAAACATAAAGAATTTTAAAAGGATCACTGAGGTGCACTACAGTATGTTAATCTATAGATCATAGAGTGCGTAGTATTAATCGTTCTTTACAGTGACGCACAAATAATTCCGTTACAGAACGGACTATGATCGATTTCATTGTATGATAAAATAAAATTTCTTAATACTATCTTGTCAGTGTTGGACAGCATTTCCTAGTCCATGCCTGAAGCATGTTATTTCACTTTTCAAGTTTTATTTTTATTTTCAAGTTTTATTTTTATTTTAGAATATTTGCAAGGCAGCATTGTTTTAAAATGCAATAATCGTAATACATGCATGAAGCGGAAAATCTACAAGATAAATTAACATCGATAGCAAAACATTTCTATATTAGATTACTGTTAAGTTATCAAAACATTATTTTGTATTTGTACTGTAATCGTATTAGTTGCATTGCAGTCTGTATCGAATCTCAAAAGTTGTATTATTGATTTACTATACTGTTTAAAAAATTTTCTTACTGTTTTGTCACTGTGTATTTTGTATTACACATTAAACATTCGATGAATATGTTCTTTAAAATCTCCAAATGTTTTCTTTTTGAGTTCGTAAAATAGATCATTACATAGAACGCATATGAAATCCATGTCACATTTTATCTCTACCCTTGGATGATATTTCTGTATGCAAATAAAAATTCAAGAGAAACAGAAATGCATGTTTTTATAAAAATATTGAAAGAGCTTTTACATGAAAATAGATATTGTTTTCAATGCGTCTTCTTTTGCTGAAGTATTTTAAATCTATTCACTTTTATGGAAATATGTTGTGGATATAGTGTTTCAAATCTAGAATTTAGTAATTATTAAAAAGCGATATATAAAGAACTTCTAATATTGTAAAATATAGAGGAACTTCGGGTATTATGGAATACTATTTACGTTTGTGGCAATACAACATCCCGATATTGTTTAAAAATTAAAACTGAATACAATTAGAAACTTAATCTATCTGTGAATAGTTTTTATAGACAGAAAAATATTTTACGAAATTTTATCACTTGCAAATAAATAATAATAATAATAATAACAAACGTATTTTGAAGGTATTGTGAGAAAGTCGGGAAATATGGAATAGGGGATTAAAAATGAAGAAAACGAACAAAATTTGGCAAAAACCAGATTTAATGGTATGAAATGAGAATGATCAAAATATAGTGTCTAGGCAGTCAGCCAATATACCTCAGTTCATATTTTTGATTTACACAAATCACAAATATACGGTCTGTCTTTGCGCCACCATAATTATGAGGTACACTGCTCAAAAAAAGTAGGGGAGCAAACAAATAAGAGAAGAGAACCGTGCAAGACAACCATGCATGGCTATAAATTTGAGAGTACACGTATATCAATTCGCAATACAGAAAAATAAGACGCAAAAGAAATTGTAAGTGAGATTTAATTTTTTGAAAGGATGGAATCAACATGTAAAGATGGTTTAGGGCAACAATTTGGTTACATGTAAATGACAAAAATAAGTATTGTTTAGAAATGATGCAAGTTGTTTAATACGGCGTGTGGTCCCGTCGAACAGCTAAGACACACCTGTTTTCCATGGATGCGATGAAGTTATCGATAAGACTTTGAAGAATACTGTTCCACTCTTCAAGAATTGCAATCTCCTTGCAACCGACAGTAAAAGAAAGCCTTCGTCTCGCTGCAATGCACTGTCCGAGTATGTCCCAAACATGCTCGGTTGGATTCAGGTCAGGAAAGCATGCTAGCCATTCCATACGCTGTATTGTTTCATTTCACCATGTTCTCCAACAGACGACTTGTATCCGGTCTGGCATTATCATGCATGAAAATAAAGGAATCACCATAGGTGAAGCGTATGGTACGACATGAGGTTTCAATATTTCGTCTGCATACCTTTGGGCCGTCAAAGCGTCATTTCAAATGATATGCAGGTCCTTACATCCATATATGCTGATTCCAGTTCATACCATCAAATCATCTTATCTGTAATGTGATCTTTCACGAACAAATGTGGGGTTATTGGGTTATTTTGAGTGCCCCTTTCCCTCCATATAAAACCGCGTCGAATGTCACACTCCAGACTGAATAGGGACTCGTCTGTAAACAGCATTTGACTCCAATCCGTTGTCTTCAATCTTGATGTTCAGCAGTCCAACTTCTTCCGGCCGCACGGTGGATTGATGTCAACGGAATACAGACCATTGGCCTACGTGCATAGAGACCACCCACACTGTTTGGACTTTGGACTGCCACACTTTGTTCGCACTGTTTGGCTGGACACCCTTCGTCGTGTTGCCAAGAACTACTATCTTTGCAGCTGAGTATCATCCCCTTTTCTGCCTTGACGATCTGTTAACAGGATATATCGGTCATCAGTTGCTGTGTAGTGTTAAAAAATTTCATTTATTGACAGGTTGTCTTCCGTGAATTTTGACCAGAAAGTTTCCGTTTTGTTAGAAAAATGGAATCTTTCCCGTATATCTGTTGCTACCCAGCTAGAAAAACTTTGCAAAAAAAAGTGCACAAAATCCGAGCGTATTTTGCACCTCTACTTATGCATAAAAACTGCAAACTGAATTGTGCACAAAAAGTACATAAACTGTATCCCTAAATGTACACTTTTTAGACTTTTAAGATTACAGAGTTTCAAATACGGAATTATTAATGTAAAAATCTATCATCCAATGGGATTGCCGTATTTTTGATCGCCACACATGTGCTTAAACTCCTTCGCGTCTGTATCGCTCCATTTCTGGACTACAAAGACGGAACATTCCTCAAAAAAAGGAAACATTAAGACAACTCTGCTGCCAGTCCTTTTACCGTAAATTGACGGAATTTTTTTTTTTACAGTATACTGTTAAAAATAATCTGAAATTCACGGATATTTTTTCCTGAATTTCACAGAAAAAGTCCCTTTTCATGACAAAAGAGCATTTTCAGTTAAAAGCAGAAAATTTCCTCTGCTTTCCTTTCCTCATATAAGAAAGCAGCCAACGGAGATATTCCGTTATCTGCTGCATGTTTATTTTCAATGTTTCAAAAACTGACATGTTGCTGCACAGAAAAACTAAAAATTCCATAAATTAAAATTTAAAGTTTATTTAAAACAACAACAAGAAAATAGTGCTTTCGAATTTAAAAAAGCAAAAATTAATTATTTCCATTTTAATATTATTTGCAATTCATTTTTTAAAGTTATAAAAAAGTATTCGCAATTAAAATATATTCTAAACAAACAGATTAATATATATATAAAATAGCTAAATTAAGTGAAAAAAAATCGATTCTATTTAAAAAAGCAACAAACAAAAACAATGCTTTCGAATTAAACTCATTCCTTTAAAATTATTCGCAATTTATTTTTTAAAGTTATAAAAAACACTCGTACTGGAAAATATACTCTAAACGAACACATTTAAAAAATACATAATAGTTGATTAAAAATCGATTTTCACAAAAAAACAAAAAAAAATTATCGAATTTAATTCAAAATATATTATTTATATTTTACATCTAACAATCAAATTAAGAATGTATATAATTCATGTTTTTATCCTCTATTAATACTATAGTTTTCAACCATTATCTCGTTACGAAATATCCTCGCAATTAACTTCAAAATTACCAGTTTTCTAAACCCCAAATTGTTTAAGTCCCAAGCTGTGATTTGAAGAAATCCCCTATCGTCGTTTCCTACTCTTACTCTAGCAAGGACCCGCTGGTCTTACGGTAAAGCACTCGGCTCAAACCACTAATGTCCCCAGTTCGATCCTCAGGACGGGCAGAAAATATTCTTGCATTATATCAAATATTAAATTAAATACTTCCGTAATAATCAACATATGGCAGCACAAATACAGATGAATTTTTTTTAAACCGAGTTTATTTATAACGGAAACTTACCGATTCTTCAAACGGAGTTTTCCCTTCCTTTATCTTTCAAAACGGAAAATGTACTAACGGAACGGAAAAAGGTCCAGCAACTTTGCTGCCGGTAGTTTTACCGTGAATTGACGGATTTATTTTTAACAGTGTGGTGCACATGGTCGACCTTACCCTGGTCGACATCTAACATTTCCTGTTTCATGGAATCGAGTCCACAGCCTTGCGAAAACATCTCTTGAAACTCCAACAGCGTCCGCTATACTTGGTTATGTTTGCCCGGATTCTAGTCTCTCTTTAATACGCCAAACCAAGGACTCCGGTAAATCTCGTTGTTGTGACATTTTCAAATCATCCCTTCTCAAAACAAAAACCGAGCAATTGAATTTCGCAACTGAGACAGTGAAACAGACATTTCTGCGAAATCCCGATTTCTGCACCTATCTCCTTTTTTTGTTTTTTGCAGTCATGAAATTTGATTTGCATATGACATTTTATATTTCTGATTTCTGCTATGCTTTAAATTATGGATGTTTTAATTTAAGTTACTTATTGGTGTAAGTATTTGTGTAATTTCGTTAAAACCATGTGCTTCCCTAAATGTTTTGAGCAGTGTATTATGAGATATTGGTATTTCATATAACCCGACACGGTCGATTTGGGAAAAAATTACTCAATGTTTATTGGTGTAAATCGCGAGCTAAAAAACGAGTTTCAGATCCTATTTCGGTGCACATTATGCTTAATTTTAATGTAAAAATATTACTTCTAGTAATGAAAATAAATATTGAAAAATTATCGCCTAAAACTTTCCAAAGACGAAAAACAAATATTTAATCATACAACGCGCCTTGACGCCGACCGACGAACTGTACGTTCTGATGGGGCGGGGGAATTCTAGAAAGGTTTTTAATTATTTTATGATACTGTCGCTTGTTGGCAGAACTTTACCAAACAGATTCCTTGGTATTCTATATTACCGGACTATTCCATAATAGTTGAATTTCTTCTATAATTTAGGAATGCCAATTTTAATAGATTCTATCGGTAAATGGATACAACATTTCGACTATTTTTACATTTAAAATGTATAGTTATAATGAAATTAAATTTGCTTCAAATGCCTAAGTTGATAATCTAATTTGAAGATTTTCTAAAGAGATTAAAATAAAGATACAATGATAGTAGAAAATATTTCATACTAAATATAAGGGGAATTTTTTTTTACTTCTTATATTACATCACAGTTAAAATTAAGGTTTCTACTTGATTTAAATATTCTCAGTGTGTTAAATTTTTGGTAAATATTTTAAAATGCAATCTGTTCTTGAAGATATTACTTTGAAAAATGTTTATTAAAGAGTCTGTAGATGATAAATATACTAAAATAAAAATGCTTTTCTTTAGTGTATTAGCATTTGGAGATTTTTAACACAATTACATTAATACATATTTAAGGCATTGTGATATTTTCATATTAAGCAGGATGTTATGTTAACTGATATTCTATGCAAATAACGCACATAATTATTTTTCAGGGTTCTACTACAAACTCCAAGTGAGTTGTTGTAACTATAAAAATTACAGATGACTGATCTAAATAAAAGTAGAAAAATCATTCTGTTAATTTAATATGTATGTCACTTACATAGGAATTTTATTTCGCATTTGAAAATAATATTTTCTTTTTATTACTATTTCGGCTTTATTTAAAATATCATATTTCAGAATAATTTATGCATGAAAACCTTTAATTTTATTTCTTCATTAAAGTTAAATAAATTTTTACCAACAAATTATTGTTGTTTCAAAACATACTGTCTGCACAAGATAAATGATTTCTTTAAATAACTTTATTTCTTTAAGAATATTTTTTGAATACGTATTTAATGGCCCATCAAATAGTTGCAAAATTTTCTTCAAAATGAATAAGTTTATCCTCAGTATATTTCCATTAATATTTATATTTCATTACTGATATTAAATTATAATAATCATTCTTGAGAATTTAATGGCCTTCTTCATTAAACTTTTCTAAACACTTTTCTTTGAAATCAATGAAGCGTCAATGCAGAACTTTTATCAAAGAATTCTCTTTAATATGCATATTTGCATATAGTTTTGGAGATTCTAAAATTTGACCATTAAATAGATGCACAATGCATTATTATTTCGTTTCACAAAATTAGGAGAAACGAATCTTTACTACTTTTCTTATACTTTATTGAAAAGTATATTTAAATTCAATTTTAATTCATTATTGCGTTTTAAATGTAATATATATAGAGAAAAATTTAAAAACGAATTCTGAAAAACGTCTTAGTTAGCAAAATTTTACAGACTAACTCAAGTAAAATTTGAAATGTAATATTAATCATTTATTGAATTTTAAATATAAGCTATAAAAATGAAAAATCAAGAGGCTGTAAAACGTGTAATTTAACAAAGTTTTACTGATACACAAACGTAAATTTGTCAACATAATAATTATAATTTTTCGCTATAAATATTACTTGTAAAGAGAAAAAAGGATAAATAGAATGGTCAAAATATTCATCGTCTTTTACTAAAGTACTCAAATATTACATAATGTTTCTAATTTACACTTCATGTAAATAATGAATTAGCTGTTGGATTTACTTAATATTATAGAAAATAAAACAAAAATATCTGAGTCTGAAGTTTTCAAATAATAAAAGTCGAATATCAATTTTTCCTTACTACATAATCACAAAACATTATGTAATCCAACATTAATTGTCAGTCGATGTATATTAAAAGTTAACTTTTTGATACGCTGAGTATGCTAGAAAATTACGTTTGCACTTTACCTAAAACGTCTAACAATAAGGAGAGAGCCGAGTTTGGTAATCACAGATTTTGATTATTTTTATATATGTTGTAGGTGTTGTAGGATAGAATCCCCTTAGTCTCAGATTTAACGGATTTTATACAACGAATCTTAGTTCTTGAGAAATAAGAGGTCTAATATTGCAACACAACTTAAGTACTTACTTTGTAAAGTAATTACTGTGTTTGTCGTAGCCCAGTTGTTATGGCATCTGCTCGTTAATCCGTAACATTATAATTAATGTACGATATTAAAATTTTTAATTGTGAGATCATTAAATTATAATTACAACGATATTTATAAAACAAAAATTGAGACAAACGAACGTAGCGGTCTCGAACCCGGGCCGACGGATCAAGGAGCAGACGCTATAAGAATTGAACTACGACCAACGCAGTAATTTCATTACAAAGTAACTATTTAAGTTGTGTTATAATATTAGACCCCCTATTTCTCGAGACCTAAGGGGCGTTGTGTAAAATCTCTTGAACCTCAGACTAAGGGGCTTCTACCCTATAATATATATAAAAATAATCAAAATATGCTATATAGCTTACCATTTCCAAAAATTTAAGCAGGAAGATGGCGGCCTTGCATTTCCTTGCGTACGCCTATGAGTGCAAGTTATTTTTTGAGATTTTTATATTTTTCTGAAAAGTAATTGCTTTCTTACTTAATACACCAAAAATTAAATAGTTCCATGATTTGGTGTGCAATTTTGACACTCGTTCTATGGTCTAATCAAGTTATGGTCCAATCAAAATTTAGAGAATGGAATTGTATTTTAAACACCTTTCATCTTTTCTAAAACATTCTCTGATGATTCTGGTATATATTGTGGCACGATTGTATAACAGTCATTGCACATATTATACAAAGCATCACATTCCGACACTTAAGTGTCTGAATTTCTAAATGTCTTAATTTCAGATATATCATCATTATTCGTTAATATTCTTTAAATTATTTAATATAATTATTGTAAATTTTTATTATAATTACAATTTGCGATTTTTTGTATTTCTGTAAGATAAGCAAAATGTTTTAACTAAATGTTTCTTGTTTTTTCCATTTCCCAAAAATGTTAAGGAAATGTTCGATGTTTCACTTATACTTTTTTAATTCTCCTCTGTACACACAAAATGGCAATCTGAAGTACATGTTACATTTTAAAACTAATAAAGAACACTATATGAGCTAATGAAGTACACCATAATCAGGAGTATTTTAAATTACTCAATGTACTTTTCATATATTCAGAATAACCTTTTTTTCAGGAAATGCGTTTTTTAAGTATTTTGTTAAGAAGAAGAAAATAAATGTTACCATTGAAAAGTTACTATAAACTATGCGCATTATTAAATCATTAAAATGTAAAAAAAGAAACATAAAAAACGTATAAACTAATAAACAAACAGCCTTTTATTCATCTACAACAAATGTAAGCAAACATAGTTGTTTAATATATTAGATTTTTATGTTTAAATAATTGTTTTCCATATAAAAAGTAGTCTAACCATCTCTTTCGAAAACTTTGAAAAATGCATTGTATTAGGACCTAATTTTCTAGTTTAGAGACTGATTAGAAGCAAAACGTTTACAAATTTTGCTTTCCTGTATGTTTGTCCGTCCTGTCGTCCAGCCGTATGGTCATCTGTACGTCTGTCCGTGCCCGAACTCTGGTAAATATACTCGTATTACTCTGTGTCCTTTCTATACTATTGACATTTATTAGAGAATGTTCACTGTTGAAAATAAAGTGTCTAAAATTTAGAGCTCGTTTATAGGGACACACAAAAGATTTCTGTTGCATTATGGTTTATGTGGAAAACGCGTTTGCGGTGCATTTTAATGATGTCATGATACTTCAAACATGAAATTAAAAAGGATAACTCAAGTACACTAAAACATGTTTTCTATAGATTATGGAATGCATAGCATTTATCGTTCCTTTACAGAGACTCACTGGAGTATTCGGTTACAAGGCTGACTCTGATATGTGATTGATAATCGTTGAAAGTTCATTTTCCGCTGCGGTATACATTTTCAAAGTTATCTAATTTTTAATTCATTACGTGATATCTATAAATTCTATAGATCATATACAGGGCTGTACGAAATATTGCTTACAAATTACAGGATATGGACAACAATTGCACAGAATGAATTTTTATGAATTATGTGTTTTTTTAAATTGCTTACTTAGATATATCATTTCATTGTATACGAATAATTTTCTTAAAATTTTCTGTTTGTGTTGGAAAGTGTTTCATAATCTATCAATGCTGCATGATTTTTTACTCTTGTTTTATTTTGATAATGGTCAAATCAGCTCGCATTTCAATCTATCATTGTAGAAGTGAAGTCTACTGCATTTTGTTTTAAATCGATTTCAAAATATGTTTATCAGACGAAATTATTGTTTAATGTGTTTTGAGGTCAGAAAAATGGCAAGTATTAAAGGAATTACAATACATGGATGAACGTATTCTGGGGATTGTCTTATTGTAACAGTAACACAAATACAAAATATATCCCATTAACATAATTCACACACATGAACTTCATTATGAAAGGAAACACACGAACCAAAGAATAGCACGTCTACGAAATTAGCAGTCTTACGTTTTTGAATGTCTTTTATTGTTCTGCTTATAAACGCATCTCTTTACAAATTTATTTTTATGACTTGATGACCATCCCCATGGGTGTAACGGAATATTTAAGGTCGAATGAACGGTCAACATGATACATCAGGTTATTCGGGAACAATAGTAATGTGGCTTATACCACAACATTTGTCATGGAATTTGACACGGTGAACATATCGTTGCATACTAAGTTTATCTTAAGGAATTAAAGGTGATAAACATTACCGAAAGGGCATTTAAATCTTCAAAACACACTTTAGATAAAAGTATATTGGTATGGCTTTCTTTCTCTCACGGATGTTAAAGGTCACTGATTTGAGTGGAACGTTGAACGCATAATGTCATTTAACAAGGTGCTGACTTAAATGTAAAAGTTTAAGCAGTTAGCTGTACATCTATGCAGTTTTTATTCAAATAGGGAACAATAAAGAGTGGCGAACTTCTCTTTGTACTATAACCTTATCCATTGTATACAAAATAAAAGAAATATCACTTTAAGCAGAAAATTGTATTACTATCTATAACCGTCTTTATATAGATACATACAAGTAATCTGTATAAATGCAAGATATGCATAAGTAAGCAATGCAAACAAAAATATTGATTGCAGATTTATTACAAAGCAATTTATACAATATTTGGATATAAAATTAATATAATTTTGACAATTAATCGTTTAATAAAACCTTACAAAATTTCATGTAGAACCAAGTTTATTCAAACTATAACGTACAATGAGATTTTACTTAAAAATAATAAAGTTCAAATTCGATATCATTGAACATTTTAAAGTGAAATTAACCCTGCATTGCATACATTTTTCTTATGAATTTTTTTTTTTAATACTCATATTTAGTGTTACACACTACAAATTTTAAAGGGTAAAACTTCGCCTCTTTTAATAGTAGACTTCTGTGAATTATACGGTGAATGTATTTATATATATATATTTCAAATATAGTGGTCGCATGGAACTAAATGTATTTATCAAAGCTTAAATTTTAATTGATTCACCGATGCATCCTATGCCTACGCATCACTGTACAGTGTAAGGCTAAGTTTTAAATACCGTAATTATTTTAATTATAGATTGATCATGCTTGAACTAAATAATTAAAGGCAAACATGGAAAAAATGAAAATTAAAAAAAGTTCAACAGTTAAATAAAAATAGGATAATAGTAAAATATTTAGATAAGAAATGAACGCATTATATTTTTTGCCAATAATTCAATTTAAAAAATACGTAGCCTCATTTGTATACCTTAATTACAGTTTAGTATAATGAAAACATTATTATTTTAAAATAAATTTACACTCAAAAATTTAAAAAATATATGTTATTATTTCATTTTCTGACATTTTTGCATAATGTCAACAACTATATGTTCAAGAACTATATTTTATTTAAGTTTATATTCACGTAACCATTTAAATCAAACCAAAGTACTAAATATTTATAATCTTAAGTAAATAAAATCATAAAATATCATAAATATTTGGAAAAGATGCTCCTGAAGAATTTTGAATGTCTTTTTAAGATAATAATTTCTCAACTGGCGATTAATCATTTAGTCCAAAGATCGATATCTTTTCATGTAACCGCAAGACAGTGTTTGCTTTTAATGGTCTCATTATAGCACAAATCCCAGGAAAGCCGAAGGAATAAACAGTGGGTATAAAGGCTAATATTAGAGGTAGTGTTATAAGATTATTTAAAGTAGGATTTGTGTATTAAAATGTGAATTAAAATTTCTCGGTACTATGAATTGTTTTATGCGTAGTTTTAAACACTTTCAACTGCGGCTGGAAGATATCAGAAATTTAATATCGCAATATATCAATAAGTTAATACTGATATTGCTGATATATCACGATACTAAATTAAAGGGGAGGGGGGGGGAGAAAGAGCATTTGCTATTTTAAGATAAATGATCTGGGTTTGATTTCGTTTATTCTGTACACGAAATGGGTCCGGGCCAAACCACCGATACATCACGATCCTTTCGTCATATATCCTTCGTTTAATCTTGGCATAAAGAAATCACTCCATCCTGAAAAACTTCATTTTATCAATCATTACCGTTTCTTATTTTTAATTTAGAAAACAATGTCCTTGGATGACTAAAAATATGAATTTAAGAAATTTCAAAAATATCTCGTATTTTGATAAACTTACGATTTACTACAAATTTAATCATGGTAACTATGTATTTTTTTCATTTTTTTGCGATTATTATCTAACATTGTTTAAATTATTTAATGTATATATCATTGAAAAAGAAAAGTCTTCTTTGCGAATAACTGATTATCCGTTCAGAAATTTAATTTTCTAATAAAATCCACTAGAATAAGCAATAAGTTAAATTTCGATAATCTAGTGAAATACAGTGTAAAATGTTTCAATATATTTAACGTACCTTTTTTTATGAACGGGGCATCCAAACAAGATCGAATCTACCCAATTCGATGCACTCATTTTAAGTTCAGATATAAATTCCTTCCAAATCCAAGAAACCGCACTCTATAAAGCAATATCAATACTGCGCAACAATTAACGCTCATCTTTTTGACATGACATATCAAAAGCCGAGAGCTATTGCAATATACACTGATGGCCAAAAGTGTGGACATTTTTTGAAAGTTTCATGTTTTTCAACTTTGTGTGCTTGTAGAATATATTAATTTTCACTTAAATAACAACATTTATATATCACATTGAAGGTAATTTAATGTAGAATTTAATAATAAAAACAGTATTAAAATATCTGTATTACAAAAAAAGTTATGCAACTAATAGTAAGATCTATCTTAGATGTGCATTTTTTTAAAGTGATACTTACACAATCAATACTTAGTAGGATAACTTTTATTTTTTAAGACAGCTTCGCAGCGTCTTTTCATGGAGTGAACGAGTGTTTGAAGTTCATCTTTCGTAATCATATGGTGCTAAGAATCAATTATAGCTTCAATAAGTTGTCTTTTATTGGATGGACGTTTTTTTTCGTACAAGAATTTTCAAACGTCGCCACAAATTTTCAATTGGATTGAGATCAGGGCTGTTTCCTGGCCATGGTAATATATCTATGCTTTGATTTTGAAACCATGCTTTGCATACTTTTGCTGTGTGGCATGGAGCTGAATCCTGCTTAAAAATAAATGGTGCGTTTTTGGGGAAGAGATCCCTGATGTAAGGTATCAATTTTGGTACCAGGGCAGTTTCGATGTATTATTTTGCATTCAGGATGCCATCAATCAGGATGCCATCAATTGAATTCGGCCTACACCATCTGCAGACATACATGCCCAAATTCATGACATTTGTTGGGTTTTTTGTAGTTGCTTCAATGCAATCAGGATGAAGTGCTTATCCTACTCTACGTCTCACGTATTTTCTACCATCACTACCAAAAAGCGATATTTTACTCTCATCGCTCCAGATTACTTGCTTCCATTGATTTTTTGACCATTTAATGTGTTCTTTTGCCCACTTAATTCGTTTTTCACGTTCCTTTTGATTTAAATATGGTTTTTTCCTTGGAATTCTAGCTTGTAGTCCAAATCCTGATAACCTTCTTCTTATTGTTCTTTTGCTTACTGCAATACCCGCTGCATTCATTTCACATCTAATGGCATCTGATGAAATTTTTCTATCTTGAAGGCATAGCCGTTTAATTTGTCTATCGGCAGTAGCACTTGTGCATTTTTTTTCTGCCTGATTTGGCCTTATTTTCCACTGATTTCATTTTTTTATAACGTAAACAGAACTTTCGTACACCAGAGCAAGTCACTGACCAACCAACTTGTCTTGCAATTTTAGCATAAGAGAGGCCATTTTCTCTCCATATGACAATTCGGCTTCTTTTTGTAGATGTCCAATTAGTTCTTCTTGTTGATGACATTGTTTAAAATTAGTTTAATTTCTAAAAAAGGACTTTAAATATTCAAAAACAGCAATACTCTATTTAAATGTAGTAGTATGCATCATTCCGCAAAATATTTCCACAACAATAACTCTTTTACCATCCAAATAACCTAAACTATAATTACAGACAATTGATTGGTCCTCAGAACAGTGTTTGTGATTGGCTAGTACGCTTTTATTACAAAACACTTCCTTATTCAAAACGATTTGGGTTTGTTTATTTTACTAAAATGAGCATAACTTTTTTCGTAATACAGATATTGTAATAATGTTGTTATTATTAAATTCTACATTAAATTAACTTCAATTTGATATTTAAACGTTTGTATTTAAGTGAAAATTAATATATTCTACAAGCTCACGAAGTTGAAAAACATGAAACTTTCAAAAAATGTTCAAACTTTTGGCCACCACTGTATCTGGACCAGTCACAGCAGCTAAACAAGCAACGCGCGATTATTGTTATTCAGTAGCGAAAGTGTTATTCAGTATTTATATGTAAAGAACAGTAGAATTTGTGTTTTTCAAAGATTGAATGTATTGGGATATATTGGAATATTCCTTTGAGATATGATAGAGAGATAATCAGCGGAGGTAGTTTTCCGTTTTGGATGACGCAGAGCAGGGAATAAATAAATGGATCGGATGAAGAAAGTATTTGAGGACATATTGGTACGGGATATTTGTCGCTGTTTTACGGGGCTCGGAATCGCGGTGATAGTAAAACAAAACAATATTATTGTTATTGGGATATATCGACGAAGTCAGAGTTTAGATATCGTTAAAAATATCAATATTTGACCGATATATTGATAAGTAATCTAGCCCTACTTTCAACACAGTGCTACGAAATTTCTTAAAATTACGAATGCAAGTATTTATAAAAAAAATAATATCTTGTTAGTTTTTGTTTAATTATTTGTATATTCTTTTGTTTACTTTGTTTAATTCTGCAGATATATTACCTACATTCTTTTAAAATATACATAATTTTGTAGTTTTTAGCGTTTTATGTACATATGTTTTTTTGAAAATTGCCATTCAACAAATTGTTGTCCTCAAACTTACCGAAGAAAAATTTTTGAGGAAAAGATTATTAGTTTGTCATGTGTAGTGACGTTGATTATTGCTTTTCTGTAAATTAATTACATATGGAATATTGATAATGATATTAGTATTAAAACTGACTAATTACAAACTTCCATTTTATGAACTACACTACAACTGATTAACCATATTTTATTTAAGCTTATATTCACATCCATATATTTAAAGCATAATATTTTAATTCAATCCAAGATACATAATTTTTTTCTCCATAGGTAAATAAAATAATACAATTTCATCAATATTTGTTAAAGATGATCCTGAAGTATTTTGAATGTATTTATAAGCTATTGATTTCTCTACTGGCGGTTAATTATTTAGTCCAAGGATCGATATTTTTCATGTAACCACAAGAAATGGTTGGCGTTTAATGGTCTTATTATATTACAAATTCCAAGAAGGCAGAAGGGATAAACAGTGGGTGTAAAGGCTGATATTAAAGGCAGTGTTATAAGATTATTTGCAGTAGGATTTGTCTATTAAAATCTTAATTAAAATTTCTCGTTACAAAGAATTAAATTATGCGCATTTGAAAATACCTTCAACACACAGATACTAATTTGCTTAAACATATGAATGCAAGTATTTATGAAAAAAAAATAATATCTTGTTAGCTTTTGTTTAATTATCTTTAAATGCATTTGTTTAATTTTATTTAAATCTGCTGATATTCTATGTACTTTCTTTTAAAATGTTATGTTTTTTAACAATGTATGCACATATGAATTTTGACAATCAGAATGCAACAAATTGATCTCTTCAAACTTATTGAAGAGGTAGGGGAAAAGTGTACTAGTTTGTCATGTGTAATGTTTTTGATTATTGCTTTTCTGAGGATAAATTACATGTGTAATATTGATAATAGTGTTAGTATTAATACGAACTTATCAGAAACTTCAATTTTATTGGTTATAACTGATTAAGACTATTTTATTTAAGCTTATAGTCACCGAATCATTTAATGCAATCTAATATACTGTTTTTTTTCTTATCGTAAGTAAATAAACAATAAATTTCATCAATATTTGGAAAAGAGGCTCCTGAAGATTTTGAATGGCTTTATAAAATAATGTATTCTATACTGACGATTAACTATTAAATACAAAGATTGATATCGTTCACGTAACCACAAAGCAGTGATTGCTTTTAATGGTCTCATTATATCACAAATTCCAGGAAGACCGAAGGAATAAACAGTGGGTGTAAAGGCTGATATTAAAGGCAGTGTTATAAGATTATTCCCAGTAGGATTTGTCTATTAAAATGTTAGTTAAAATTTCTCGGTACTATGAATTAAATTATGCGCATTTGTAAATACCTTCAGCACACTGATAAAAATTTCCTTAAACTTATGATTGCAAGTATTTAGGAAAAAATAATATCTTGCTAGCCTTTTAAAAATATCTTTAAACTCATTTGATTAATTTTATTTAAATCTACAGATATTCTATGTATTTTCTTGTAAATAAACTAAATTTTGTGTGTTTTAGCGATGTATGCAGATATGGTTTTTGACGATCAAGGTTAAACAAATTTCTGTCTACAAACTTATTGAAGAAAAGGGGGAGGGGGGGGATAAGCTTAATAGTTTGTCATGTGTAATGTCTTTGATTCTTGCTTTTCTGAGGATAAATTACACGTATAATATTGATAATAATGTTAGTATTAATACTTACTAATCACAAACTCTAATTTTATTGGGTATAACTGATAAGGAATATTTTATTTAAGATTATAATCACTGAAACATTTAATGCAATCAAAAATGGTGGGGTTTTTTGTCATCGTGAGTAAATAAAGTAATAAAATTTCATCGATATTTGGAAAAGATGCTCCTAAAGAATTTAAATGTATTTATAAGATCATGTTTGCTCTACCGGTGATTAACTATTTAATCCAAAGATCGATATATTTCACGTAACCACAAAGCAGTGTTTGCGTTTAATGGTCTCATTATATGACAAATTCCAGGAAAGCCGAAGGAATAAACAGTGGGTGTAAAAGCTGATATTAAGGACAGTGTTATAAGATTATTCGCAGTAGGATTTGTCTATTAAAATGTTAATTAAAATTTCTCGGTACTATGAATTAAATTATGCGCATTTGTAAATACATTCAACACACTGATACAAATTTCCTTAAACTTATGATTGCAAGTATTTATGAAAAAATAATATATTGCTAGCCTTTTAAAAATATCTTTTAATTCATTTGTTTAATTTATTTAAATCTACAGATATTCTATGTACTTTCTTTTAAAATAAGCTAAATTCTGTGTGTTTTATCAATGTATGCACGTATGATTTTGACAATCAAGGTTCAACAAATTGTTGTCTACAAACTTATTGAAGAAAAGGAGTGGGGGGGGGGGAGATAAGCTTGCTAGTTTGTCATGTGTAAGGGCTTTGATTATTGATTTTCAGAGGATAAATTACATTTATAATATTGATAATAATGCCAGTATCAATACTGACTAATCACAAACTCCAATTTTATTGGCTATAACTGATTAAGATTATTTTATTTACACTTATAGTCACTGAATCATTCAGTGCAATCCAAAATACAGTTTTTTTTCTCATCGAAAGTAAATAAAACAATAAAATTTTATCAATATTTGGAAAAGATGCTCCTGAAGACTTTTTTATGTCTTTATGAAGTAATGTATTTTCTACAGGCGATTAACTATGTAGTCCAAGGATCGATATCTTTCACGTAACCACCAGACAGTGTTTGATTTAAATGGTCTCATTATATCACAAATTCCAAGAAGGCCGACGGAATAAACAGTGGGTGTAAAGACTGACATTAGAGGAAGTGTTATAAGATTATTTGCAGTAGTATTTGTATATTAAAATGTTAATTAAAATTTCTCAGTAATATAAATCAGTTTATCCGTATTTGTAAATATTTTCAACATGCTGCTACTAATATGCTTAAACTTATGAATGCAAGTATTTATGAAAAAAATATCTTGTTAGCTTTTGTTTAATTATCTTTAAATGCAATTATTTAATTTTAGTAACATCTACAGATATCCTACGGACTTTCTTTTAAAATATTCATAATTTTGTGTTTTTCAATTCCTACTATTAGCCCACAGTCTCTATATATTTATATATCTTGTTCAAATTTTCAATCGTTAATAAAATATTTTCTATTCATCCACTCAAGTTCAAATACATTTTTTTTAACTTGTAGTGGATGACACTGGATGTTAATACAGTTTTTTTAAATATTAATTTATTATTTAAATTTAATTAATTAATTTTAGTTTTATATGGGAGAAAAAAAAATCTCCCATTGTTTCAGAAATGAAATGAAAAATTTTCCTCAAGTTAGTGATGCCACATAAATAAAATATCGCAACGGTGATTATAAAAAAATGTTCAATAAAGTAACGTGGGACATTCATGCTGCATGGGTTTATTTTATATATTTATGATTAAAAAGTAGGAATTGACTTATTTTTTTTTTTATATTACTTGTTTATTGATATAAGCAAACGTTTTGTTGACGATCATAGTTCAACAAATTGCTCTCTACAAACTTATTGAAGAAAAGGGGAGGGGGATAATCTAATTAGATTGTCATGTGTAATGACGTTGATTATTTCTTTTCTGTAAATTAACCTTTTGATTACGAGCTAGGATTGGCGATTACCTTTCAAAGTATCTAATATAAGTGTATGGCAACGATTTTTTTTTCAAAAAGTGGTGCGAATGGAATAAAGAAATTATAGCTGGGATGATATATGCCCCAAACCCGTAATCAAAGAGTTAATTACATGTATCATATTGATAATAATATTAATATGAATATTTACTAATCACGAACGCCATTTTTAACTTACTACAACTGATTAAGGATGCTTTATTTAAGCTTATATTCATTGAACTTTTTATAGCATTCAGAAATACAAAAATTTTTTCTCCTTGGGTAAATAAAATCATAAAATTGGATAATAATTTGGAAAAGATGCTCCTGAAGATTTTGTAGTCTTCATAAGCTAAAGATTTCGCTAGTAGCGTTTAAAGATTTAGACCAAAGATCAAATTTTTCATGTAATCCCAAGACGGTGTTTGCTTTTAAAGAGCTCATTATACCACAAATTCAAGAAGCTCAACTATTGCAAAGACACCATATATATTCGTTTCAAAATTAAAGAAATCTATATTTTAAGTATTTTATTAAATATATGTTCCCTTTTCTGCATTATCGTAATTCATATACATCCCCGGCTGTTAAAACGCGCACCCTTTTGAATTTTTTTTGCAAAGAAAACTTTTAGTCAAAATCATACATATTGTTTTTAAATTATCATTAACGTACTTCAATCGGTCTCCCACATATCAATGTAAATGAAATTATACAAGGCATAAAATGTTTCCTTTCTTCATGGTCAGTTTTGACTCCATAAAGCATCCAGATGCTTATTCCGTCTTGCTGGTGCATTTACAACATTCTTCGAAAATATCTTTCTTAGCATTTTCCCAAAACAATAAAGCGGCAAAATTCTAAATCACTCTCTTTTAGCTAAAGTGCACTCTTCGCCCAAAAAAGATTTCCTTACAACTGACGTCTGTTATGAAGTTGATATGATGTATATGTAACGGTTACAGCATCCCACGCAAAAGTGCGATTCTCTTGGCTCAAAATGTAAATCGCTTGGCGTGTTTTTCTAGCGCACGCTTTCATATCTGGAGACAGACTTCGCCTCTGACCACCAGTAGTTAAACACCCAAAAAGTTGCTCTCGCCCCCTGTGTCGCCTTAGGAGAAATTAAAATTCTTCGTCCACGCCTGCAAATTCAAACTTTTTTTTCAGCATTTTCCTAAATTTTTCAAGAAGGATGTCACCCTGTGCCATTTCTCAAATGTGAAGCATCATATGTATGTGTGATATGATGATTGTGGATAAATTGTCACGTTTGTGACATCATTTTCATTAAATAAACTTTGCTAAACTCTTTTTGCTTTCCATTACCTACAAAACATCGAGTTTCGACCCCAGGAGTACGACGCCACTCAGTTACTGCCAACACAACGAAAAATGTCCTACTTGTTCATCTGCGAACTTGCATATTTTGTCTGCAATCAGTAATTACAATAGAACTTTTCTTCGACATAATGCATGGAATTCCTAACCAAGCCTTATTTTCTTGTTGATATCAACAGTTATTAACTCAGCGATCGCAATGCCTGATATTAAAGTTAGTATTAAAATATTATTTGCACTAGAAAACACCTTTTAAATTGCTAATTGAATTTTTCAGAAGTATAAATTAATTTATATTTATTTGTAAATATTTCCAACATGATTGTACTAATTTGATTGAAATTATTATGGGACGTATTTGTGAAAATTGAATCATGGTAGCGTTTGTTTAATTAGCTGTAAAATATGCTACATTATTTTGGGAATAAGTATGATTTTTTTTACAATATAATGCATTTTTTAAAATAAATGTTATTCTGCAGATTTCAGTTATGTACAAATGCATGCATTTTAACAATCACAATTCAACAAATTGATTTCTAAAAACGTATAAGGCATTAAGTTATTATAAGGTGATGTTTTTAAAATGTTTATTGTTTGATGTAATATGGTCTAACGACTTAACCAAAAAATCATTTTCTGAAGCGATCTTTTGTTAGAACAGTAATATGCTTCAAACAATTTTGAATGGGATTTTTCGTTTTGTTTTCATTTCGAAGAAGAAATAATGTAATTATTCACAATGTATGTAAACAATTTCATCGCGAAAATATATGCAGTTATAATGAACAACCGAAACAACCGAAACAACCTCATAATTATATATATTGGCTTATATGCATGAGAAATAGCTGTTTATACTTTTACGTATGCATCTTAATCGAAGAAGAATAACTGATTACATTAGATAGATCCGTACGACACTTGGACCAAAAGTCATTGGAGAGCCACACTCTTCACAGCCAAATCTAGATTTATTTTGAAGTATATATATCAGATCGTGCTCTGATCTTCAGAAAACAAAGTACAAAATTTTACCTATGTAAATCAGACGAAAGAAAAGAATCTATTTTCATGATCCCACTGAATGAAATGCTTGCTTTCCATGGAGAAATTTCTCACTGATAGATACGACATTCTTGATCTATATGTTGTTATTCGTGTATGACTAACAGATAATATAAATAGATAATAAAGAAAATACTAATAAAACATAATATCAAGCTTCACTGGACTAAGCTTATTGCGATATATTTTATTAATACGCGTATGGAACGACGGAGCTGCCGAATACAATTTCCCAACTTTATTCACTTTATTTATATAAAGTGATTATTTTTTTTATGATGATTATTATTTTTATAAACTCTATTGTGATGCTTTAAAAAGCATGTAAGCATCTCGTCAATGTATTTACCATGGACTGGAATGACGGTTCCTCCATGCATGTTCTTTGTTTACAATTCATGTATTCGACAAATGGATTGCCATTAAAAAATACTATGCTAAGAATGTAATGTAGTTTGAGAAAATAGGTATTCATTATTAAAAATTTAAATTGTTATTAAAAATATCATTAATCAGGGCTTCTACTAGTCCTTTCTTTAATATAAATATTTCCAAGATGCATTTTCGTGGTAGTTTTTACAACTTTTGCAACACATGTAACGTCCGGAGCAGATAGCTACAAAAATTTGAGGATAAATCTTTAAAAGAAGATTCTTTGCAAAAATTGATAGTAAAAAGGTGGACCAAGTGAAAACCTTGACTAATTATTTTTTTAGAAGAATGCATTTTGATATTGTGATAATATGACTTATAGTGAACAATTTGTGCATTGTACAAATTAATGTAAAACACAGTGCACGCAGTTGTCTTTATTAATATATCAAATATATAAGTAGCATGATTTTAGGAGATGATAGCTGAATTTTCAACAATAAAGTAGCTAGAGTTATCATTTTATAAATGAGTTCAAGTATAAAGAACAAATGATATTGACGTACCTTTGTCGATAGAAAATTGTTTGTATGAATTGATACAATATGCTGTCACTGAATCAGGATCACACATATAGAATATTCAAAGGAGCTAGAAATTTGATTGTATAGATAATTTGATCAAAAAATGTGTGCCAGCTATGAAAAATATAATAATCCAATATAATTAGATACTCTTTATATTTTTAACTTTCATTGATGCGATTTATCTCGTATTAATATGGTGATTTATCCTCTTTGCATTATTTCTTTTGCAATACATATAACGATAATCTAATCCGGTTCAGAAATTCGATTTATCATTGAACATGTTCATGAATTCAATAAACCACGATTTTAGGCCTGTCACTAAGGTTCTATTAATTGATGTAAAAATAATCATTTAAGGCTTCTCATGTATATAACCCAGTGTCGAGTAATTTTTGTACGATATCGCACTGTCTCACAGAACTATGATTACCTGTGTGAATAATAAGGGCAAAACTGAAACATGCTGTTGGTAAAATTGATAAGGGTCCTATTTCTTTTTCTTTTGCATATGACATGCCTTTTGGTCTCCAAAAAATACCTTTAGACTTACAGAAGTTATTCTGCTAACGTATATTCCTGATTGTTAAACAATATTGAATATGTTATAGAGCAAACATTTAAAAACAGATCCCTTATTTTTAAAAATAAATGGCTAAGATGCTTTACACTCACGCAGAAAAAAAAATAATAATCGGTTAAAAAAAGGAAAAAAAGTTGCCAAATTTAGGGGATTTTTTCCTTTAATGGCAACATAGCCATTGTATTAAATTTATCGTTTGGCGCAGTCTTGAAAATCGCGCCAACCAAAAAGTCGCCAAACTTTTGTTTACATGTTTGCGTGAGTGTAAAGCATCAGTTCCAAATAAATAAATTTAACTTTTGAAATATCAGTTAGGTTCCTAATCTGAATATCTACCCTATGTATATAAAATCCTAATGAAAATAATTTATGAAATGACTTTACGAAACGACTTCTATTATACGACTGATTAAACGACTGATTAAATGCATCATCTGCCCTAAGCTTTTTACTGAACCAATTTTGATTATTATTTTTTTTTTATATAAAAGTTGTTCATTGGCAGATGTTTACGCACTTGCTATTTTTTTAAATATTCCCATTTTTATATTTTAATTTAATTTTTAAATGTTTTTTTATGAAATTTCTTCAAAATTGTGGCAATGGGATAACTTCCATTGTTGCAAGGAAATAAGAATCAATAGAGTTTATTTATATTTATTCATGCCATTTTCTCATTATAATAAAAATAAAACTGTTTTACATTTGAGTAGATGGTGCTTAAGACGTCAAGAAGCTTCATGAACATAAAATTGATATAACGCCATTTTGTAATTTATAAATTTATTCACCTATATTAATTCATAAAACAGTAATGTTTTTCTTTAATTGCGTGCAAATGACATCATTTAAAGAATTTTTTCATTCCATGAGCTCTGGAATAATATATTCAAAGTAAATCTATAGAGTGAAACATCAAATGAGCTAATAATTTCACATGTGAAATTGACGTCATATGTAAAGAAGTATCTGATTGGAAACTTCTATAAATAGTTTTAATATGAGAAACGCGGAATGTTTCTGTCAAGGAAAATGACGATGGCATATATATGTAGTTCAAAGGTATGACAAATATATATATATATATATATATATATATACTCTTCCAGATTCTTAAACACGTGGAAACGCTTTCGGGAATGAATATTAACTTATTTAATTATTTATGCAGGATAAATTAGCAATAAAAAGTAGATTTTAAAATGGAAATTAAAATAATTGATGTTTTTTCATTGATAGATTTCAGTTTAGCGCCATTTTGTTATTAGTCTTCCGAAATCGGGTTCATACCAAATGGTTTTATCATTTTAAGGAAATAATATTTTGCGCAAAATTGTTGGTTAAAATTTTTAGTGGTATACACACTTATTTTAAAGAACATTGTAGGCTGGATGACAACGCTTGGATGTAAATCAAGTTACAGAAAATAAATGTATTTTTTAGAAACACCTTAAAGGAAAAGGTAAAAAAAGAAGACAAAGAAAAATATGAAAAATAATGAAAATGCGGCGAATGGTTTCAAAGATAGTCTCTGATTATTGCTTTTTTATTCAGAAACATATTTTGTAACAGATGTTGCTGACGCACCGGCGTTGGCGTGAATTTTGTTTTTGCAGCATTTTGGCGAGAAAACCCAGTTTTCGAATACATGTTAGACCTAGCCTGTGAAAACAGCATCTTAGTTTTAATTATTATGACACAACAAGATGCACCCGTCGAAATTCCACTAAGAGGCTATTACAGAGAAAAAACTGTGACAGTAAAAGCTTTCATAAAAAATAAAAGCATAGTTATAAAAAATATTGCAAACAGCTGTCGCAAATGCATCGGGGTTGGCGCGATTTTCTTTTTACGTCATTTTGGCCAGAAAACTTCGTCGAAGACCTGTTAGGCCTAGCCTGCAAATACATCATGTTCATTTTATTTTAATATTAATCAGTTTATTTTATTTTAAAACACACACAATCTACTATATAAATGAAATGCATAAATGCGAATTTCGTTCCGGCTGCGCATAACTTGAGTTCTGTTGAAAGGATTTTGCTGGGACGTGCACTGTTAGTCAGATAATTTTCCTGAAAAGATTTTAGTATATTGCATATCATTTTAAGCTGATTAGTTATAGAATTATCAGGAAAATTCTGTAATCAGGCGAACCCGATTATGAAAGATTAACCTTTTTAAAAAGTTCTACTGGACGGATTTTGATGAGACTTGCATTGTTAGTTAGGTAATGTTGGCATAGGTTTATTATAATGTATGTCGTTCTACGTTTCTTAGTTATAGATGTTCCGGACAGTTTTATAATCATGTGAACTGTATTTTGAAAGATCAGTCTTTTTAAAAGTTCTACTGGGCGGATTTTGATGAGACTTGCATTGTTAGATATTTTTTCTAGGAAATTTGATCGTTTCATTATTTCATTGTTCTATCCTTATATACCAAATCCGACTAGAAATAATCAAGCAAAAGAATGGGTCCTTAATGGCCCAACTTTTGTCTGACATATTGGAAAATACAATAGCGCACTGGCGTTCGTAACGTTTTCAGCAATGCGGAAGAATATTCCAGATGAAAGCCCATATTGCTTTAAAACACATATAGTTAAATTCAGCGATACATTTCGTTCGATTCAAAGTTCGTTCGTAGAATCATGTCAACATGTAGAATGACGAGCGTAGCATACGAAGCCTGGTAGTATTTCTATATTTAAAAATAAATCAAGCGCATTTTTGCATTTCAATTTTGCCTCAAAATGGTATGTGAAAACATTTAGAAAAACAATCTGTTTTTACATACCTAACTGTTCAGAAACTAAATTATTTAAATTATCTTATATTTAATTATTTACATGCGTTAACTTTATGTGCGTAAATGTGTTTTACCAAACTGAATTCAATGATTTCTTTTAATTCAAAATTTTGCCATTGTAGCTTTAAAAAGAATAAAAAAATTATATAAAAAGTGGTTGACTCAATATATACATTCAACAGATGTCTAAAGTTTGCTGTTTGTTTTAGAAAACAAACATCTGTTTTATATGTATATGCGTTAAAATATCAGATACAAATTCAATTGATAGAAATTTTAAAAGCCTATGTCAAAAATTATCTTATTTTAAAGAAGGAATTTTATGCTTTTATTGAACAGTTGTTTCACAGTAAAAAATAATGTCATTCTTTATTTATGAAACAATTAAAATTTATTTTAGAATTTCAATTAGAACAATGTTCAACAAATAATTTACTATGCAAGTACTTCTTCATAATTATAATAAAACTTTTCATTTTCACTAAATCACAGTAAAAATTTTAGATAAACTTGCAGTACGATGTAACAAAGCCCAATTTTCCCTGCAAGTAATAGATGCTTCGTGCTAATGATGTTAATTTTAATTAATCACCAGATATTTACACATGCCGTGAACTTCTCTCAATAACACGTCTCGATTCAATATGAGTCTCAGAGAGGTCAGATAAGAAGATTTTGAAAGTTTGAAAGGATTCTTTGAAAAATGTTCTTTAGATACTCTTTCTTAAAATCTCTTCTGAGAAACATATTAATTAGAATAATGTCGAGCAATTATTAGGAGTCACACAAAAGGAGTTTTGGTTCTTCAAAAAAAGATGATGCAATTTTTTAATCTAAGAGAACATTTGAAACAAAAAATTTTCTTTCCAAAATTATTTATCATAAAATAATTTTGTAACAGGTCATTAAATTTTTACGGATCTACAATTTACATCTATTTAATTCATACTAGGTAATATTAATTTGCTTGTTTTAATAATGAAAATTATTTGACATGAACAGATGTATAATACAATAAAGTCCAGATTATTGCACAGTTCAGATAACTGGACAAATAAAAGCACGCTGAACACTGCACACTAACTGTAACTTTACAAAAAACGGATTACAACACGATTGCGAAAGATTTGTGTTGCAACAGGAGTTTGACCTTTCATACTGTCAATATTCCATTGGTTGTAAACAGCTCAAAATATAAGAAATATATTTTTTTTATCATAGGAAATGTGTTTTTTTTAATGAGATCATTGTTATTGCATCGGTATTTCCAGTGCCCTTTTTTTCAGCATTACCATTGGACCTAATGTCCACGAAGCTATTTATAAGCTCCCGGTAACCATTGATCAAGTGAACTAAGTGATTTTTCAACAGTTTCTGCCTGTAAAAATGTCTAATTATATTCACCAGTTTTTAAATTACAAGAAAGGACAGATTAACATTAGTGTAAAATTTCATCTGTTTATAGACAATTCAGGAACACATCTTTGTTTAATAGATAAGGTTCTTGCTTTTTAAATTAAGATTAACTCGTTTTCATAAAACCATTGTGAAATTGCATTGCCGTAATCATACATTTCTCAAAACGTATTTTAGATTAACAATTTAATGCATTGACAACGATGTAAACACAGCAATCTATTTTTTCATATAACTTCAGTTTTTTTTTAAATTATAGGTTATACTTCCACTTTTTGGTAAATAAAGAAAATTTATATATTTTAAAGACTTAAAATTAATATTAAAACAGCGAGACAGAGAGAGGAGTATAAAGGTTCAGATAATTGGACATTTAGATAATTGGAAATCGAATAATGTGCGCTGTACTGTGATTATGATATATTCAGGATTTTTAAAATTAAAATAGGTTACATTGTGACAAAAAATATTACATTGTAATTGTTAGTATATCGTATCGTAATTGTAATCGTAGCATTACATCTTAAATTTTATTGGATGATACTTTTGTGTAAGCTTTCTTGCACGTCCGGGAAACATGACTGCAGAATCCCAGACAAATTTATAAATATAAGTGATGTTCAATTTTCAGCCAGTTACTATGTTTTTGTCATTGTGTAATGTTTTTTCGTAACTCAATATATATATTCGATCCAAGGCCTCGCCTGTTTATTTGCTTTGTTATTTCATCAGCAGAGCGTGGTTTAATTTGCAGACAGAGTGACGATAGTCTCTTTTCATATTTATTGCTGTGGTTTTGAGAGAGAAAATTTATTTTTCTTTTGTTTCTGTTTTTTTACCCAGCGATGGAAAGTGAAAAAGAATTATACGGAGTTGCTCTTTTTGACGGGGACGGTACAAATTTTTCTGTTTGGAAAAGGCGTGTTAAAGCCATATTTCCCGCGAAAGATTTGGATAAGTTTTTAGACAATGAAGCAACAACTGAAACTGCCGAAGTTGTAAAATCGAAAAAGGCTTATGCTTTATTATTATCGCTTTTAAGCGATGGGGTTCTTGCGTCATTGCAAGAAGAAAATACTGCGCATAAGATATGGAATAAATTAGAACGAACGTATGATACCAAGCGTGCAATTAATCAAATTTTAATTAGAAAGAGGTTAGCAACTATTAAAAAGGATCGTGTTGTATCTATGAGAAGTCACATTGATGAAATAAATAAATTAATTTCGGAACTTAAAATTTCCGGTGCTGAAGTAAGTGAAACCGATACTATTGTTTATATTCTAATGTCGTTGCCTCAAGAATTTGAAAATGTTAAGACGGCGTTAAAAAATCAACCGAATACTGTTTTGACTCTAGATTTTGTCACATAACGGCTGTTAGATGCTGAAGCACTTCTGCTCGACTCAAAGAAAGAAAAAGTACAGTCCAAAACTGCTCATGATAATACCGCGTTTGTATCAACTCGCAAAGAATTTGTGTGCAAAAACTGTAATTCAAAGGGGCACATAGCTAAATATTGTAGAAAGAAACTTACTTGTTTCAAGTGTGGACTTCCTGGCCATTTTAAACGAAACTGTAAAACTGTTAAAAATTCAAATGAGGAAAAATTTGCTTCTTCAGCAGTATCTTTTGTTGCGGGGAACGTTAAAAAGAATGAATTTATAGTGGATTCTGGAGCGACTTCCCATATGGGCTGTAATGAGAAATTTTTCCTTGTCTTTACAACCATCTTCAGGAACTATTAAGTGTGCGTCGAAAACAACGAATCTTGGAATTAAAGGTGTTGGAAATATTATTGGAAAATTATCAAACGGAATGGAAATTACCCTAAATAATGTTCTTTACGTACCAGATTTAAGTGGACAGTTGATTTCCGTCAGAAAAATCGAAAACGCAAATTATGCAGTTATTTTCAAGAATGAAAAGGTGTTCATAGAAAAAGGAAGAAATCGTTTTTGTTTTGGTGAACGTGATTCAAATGGACAATATGTTAGTTATTTTGTCCCAAATTATGAAACTGTTCTCACATCAAAAGAAAGTAATTCTGAAATTTGGCATCGCAGAATGGGCCATCCAAGCGCCAAAGTGTTGAAGGAAATGAAACTTCCAATACCACTTTCTTTTTGTGATGTTTGTGTTCGAGCAAAACAGAGTGCAACACCAATGGGAAGAGGACCTAGGAAAACAGAAAGTAGCCCAATGACTGCTATTCATTCTGACATATGTGGCCCTATTGTTCCGAAAACTTTTTCTGGTGAATGCTATTTTATGACTATCATAGATGATTTTTCACGATTTACTGAAGTTCGATTATTGAAGCATAAAAGTGAAGCTTCAGGGGAATTGAAAGTTTTCTTAAAAACTAATCCTACAGTAAAGGAAATCAGATGCGATAACGGAAAAGAATATTTAAGCAATGATTTGGTGAATTTCACTCGAGATCTTGGTATAGTGATTGATCCCGCTCCTCCATACACTCCAGCTTTGAATGGAGTTTCTGAAAGATGCAATAGATCGCTCCTAGATATAGGAAGGGCTTTAATTGCTGAATCACATTTACCTAAGACTTTTTGGGGTCAAGCTATTCTTACAGCATTAAAAATAAATGTGCAACGTTAAATTAGCACAAATTAAAATAATTTCTAATGGCAAACAGCTGTTTCAGAGCCCTTAAGCTCCATCTTCAGTGCCAACTCAAAAGGTAAAAAAGAATTAAAAACTCCTAGGCCATGACCGCTTGCCTGCCATCTCTCGCCCCGCGGCCAGATGAAACGGCGTTGAATTTTTCAAAACAACAGCGGAGACGAGGAAACACACGTGACAGAGAGACCAATAGGAACACTCCGCCGACCGGGAAAGTTTAAGTGTGGAGGCGAATAAAGGAGGGGGGACGAAGAGAATGAACTAAGCGAAACGCAGCCAGACGTTTGAAACGCTTTGTACGGCAGAGAAAAAACCAGAAGGGGGGGGGGCAATGAGGATGAATTAAATGAAAGGTAGCCAGACATTTGAAATATTTGGTGTACTGGACAAATCATTAACCAAGCTGCTCGAATTTTTCCATATGTAATAAGCTTCCCAGAAATTTAGGTCGTAAATTAATGAGCATTTCTGAATTATCGCACCTTCCGAAAAATTAAAACTGTGACTTTCAGACCAACAATGGTTAGCTATTGCAGATCGTTTAATATCACAATTTTTAACATAGTTTTTATGCTCCCCCAAACGGACTCTAAGCGGTCTCTTAGTTTGACCTATGTACATTTTATCACATTCGCAAGATATTTTATAAATTCCCCCAATGTGAAAATCTGTCTATTGGATGTTTGAGGTCTGTAAATTTGATTTTGTTAAACGGTGCATAAACTATTTTAAAGTCGAAACTTTTCAAAATTCTAGATATTTGATGGCTTATTCTCGGAAAATATGGAAGTATAATTAAATTTTCATTGCGAACATTGTTAACATTGGAATGCTTACGTTTAACTTGTTTATTATGAATTGAATCAACTATTTCAACAGGATAACCCCGGTCAAAGACTATTGATTTGATGTAGTCTAACTCCGCTTTCAGTAAACTCTCAGATGAACAAATTTTTAGGGCGCGATGAACATATGTATTAAAAGCAGCCAATTTTTGATTCGGGGGGTGAGATGAAAGACGGTGTGGCGGTAATGAAACTGCGAATGGTTTACGATAAACTGTAGTTTGAAATGAGTCATTACCATGAGTGTAAACCATGACATCAAGGAAAGGTAGTTGGTTGTTATTTCAAGTTCAGATGTAAACTGTATATGTTCATCTACAGAGTTCATAACAGAAAGGATATGAGGAATATCTATATCACTAGGATCAACTAAAGCGAAACAGTCATCGACGTAGCGGGTGTAAAATGGAAAATTTAACTTATTGAAAAGGTTTGACTCGTAATAATGCATATAGAAATCACTGAGAATTGGGCTCAGGGGCGAGCCCATAGACAACCCATCGGTCATGCGATAAAAATCACCATTAAAAATGAGCGTGTTTTGTGATAGACAACTGTCCGTAAGGCGCAATAATTCATCTATTTCAAACTGTGAGAAGTGCAATTCCTGAAGGCGTAATTTGAGACAGTTTAAGGCACCTTGAACCGGTACATTTGTAAAGAGGGACTTGACATCAAATGAAACCATACGGCTTTGAGTAAAGGGGAAGTTACGTAATTTATTTACGAAATCATAAGAATTTTTGCAGGTATGAATATTGTTGGAGAGTAACGGGGAGAAAATAGTAACGAGATATTTCGCTAATCTATAGGAGGAGGTACCAATATTTGAAACGATCAGTCTGAATGGAATACCGAGTTTGTGAACCTTTGGAAGAGTATAAAATCTTGCGCAATGTGACACAGAAGGAATGAGGGAAGATTTAGTGCTATTGGAAATGAGGGGGGAATGTTGGATAGCGGATTTTATTGTTTTTAGTTCATTTTGTGAAGGGTCAGACTTTAACTTTTTATAAGGACCATTATTAAGTAAATCGTAAGAGACAAAATGGGGGTTGGTAGACTTAATGGGGTCTTTTCTACATATTATTGCCCCCATTGAAAGAGCTTTCAAATTTAGTGCTTTAAACCCTTCACAAAAGGATTCAATACGTCACTTAATTGCGAACAATGTAAATTTCAACAATAAACTTCCAATGTCAAATATTAGTAAGGGTGCTTCCAGTTGCATGAAGAAACTAAAATCCAATCCAAATATAGTTATTAGCAAAGCAGATAAAGGTGGCCAGATTGTGGTTATGGATAAGTCGGATTACATGACAAAAACACAAGATTTACTTAATAATGGTCCTTATAAAAAGTTAAAGTCTGACCCTTCACAAAATGAACTAAAAACAATAAAATCCGCTATAAAAATAAATAATAAAATCCGCAATAAATCATTTTTAATGGTGATTTTTATCGCATGACCGATGGGTTGTCTATGGGCTCGCCCCTGAGCCGAATTCTCAGTGATTTCTATATGCATTATTACGAGTCAAACCTTTTCAATAAGTTAAATTTTCCATTTTACACCCGCTACGTCGATGACTGTTTCGTTTTAGTTGATCCTAGTGATATAGATATTCCTCATATCCTTTCTGTTATGAACTCTGTAGATGAACATATACAGTTTACATCTGAACTTGAAAATAACAACCAACTACCTTTCCTTGATGTCATGGTTTACCGCGAAAATGACTCATTTCAAACTACAGTTTATCGTAAACCATTCGCAGTTTCATTACCGCCACACCGTCTTTCATCTCACCCCCCGAATCAGAAATTGGCTGCTTTTAATATATATGTTCATCGCGCCCTAAAAATTTGTTCATCTGAGAGTTTACTCAAAGCGGAGTTAGACTACATCAAATCAATAGCCTTTGACCGGGGTTATCCTGTTGAAATAGTTGATTCAATTCATAATAAACAAATTAAACGTACGCATTCCAATGTTAACAATGTTCGCAATGAAAATTTAATTATACTTCCATATTTTCCGAGAATAAGCCATCAAATATCTAGAATTTTGAAAAGTTTCGACTTTAAAATAGTTTATGCACCGTTTAACAAAATCAAATTTACAGACCTCAAACATCCAATAGACAGATTTTCACATTGGAGAATTTATAAAATATCTTGCGAATGTGATAAAATGTACATAGGTCAAACTAAAAGACCGCTTAGAGTCCGTTTGGTGGAGCATAAAAACTGTGTTAAAAATTGTGATATTAAACGATCTGCAATAGCTAACCATTGTTGGTCTGAAAGTCACAGTTTTAATTTTTCGGAAGGTGCGATAATTCAGAAATGCTCATCAATTTACGACCTAAATTTCTGGGAAGCTTATTACATATGGAAAAATTCGAGCAGCTTGGTTAATGATTTGTCCAGTACACCAAATTTTTCAAATGTCTGGCTACCTTTCATTTAATTCATCCTCATTGCCCACCCCCTTTCTGGTTTTTTCTCTGCCGTACAAAGTGTTTCAAACGTCTGGCTGCGTTTCGCTTAGTTCATTCTCTTCGTCCCCCCTCCTTTATTCGCCTCCACACTTAAACTTTCCCGGTCGACGGAGTGTTCCTATTGATCTCTCTGTCACGTGTGTTTCCTCGTCTCCGCTGTTGTTTTGAAAAATTCAATGCCATTTCATCTGGCCGCGGGGCGAGAGATGGCAGGCAAGCGGTCATGGCCTAGGAGTTTTTAATTCGTTTTTACCTTTTGAGTTGGCACTGAAGATGGAGATTAAGGGCTCTGAAACAGCTGTTTGCCATTAGAAATGATTTTAATTTGTGCTAATTTAACGTTGCACATTTATTTTTAATATAACGGCACAAAGTTTTAATCCACCTTTTAGATATTCTTACAACAGCTTACTTGAAAAATTGAATGCCAAGCAGCTCCATTGAGAACTTAACGCCGTATTTCTTAAAATTTGGAGAAGATCCCGATTTGAAGCACATACGTGTTTTTGGATGCAGTGCCTACATGTTAGTTCCTTCCGTTCATCGTAAGAAGCTTGATGATAGGTCTAAACATATGATCTTCATAGGTTATTCTTCAATGGGATATCGATTGCTAGATCCTGAGACGAAACGCATAACTATTTCAAGAAATGTCAAATTTAATGAATAGAAAAAAGCATACCATAAACTCAAAACAACACATAGTGGAAAATTCATAATTGACTGATTGTGAAATTAAGCCAGATTCTCAAGAAAGAACTAGTGAAGAATCAGAGGATTCTGAAGAGAAAGAAGATAAAATGAGAAAATCCGAGAGATCAAGAAAACAACCTATTCGGTATCCAGCTCCTGAGGTGTATCACGCATTACTTTGCCAACAAGAAACTTTATCTTTTGATGAGATCAAATTTCTCCCTGTTGATGAACAACGTTTATGGAAGGAAGCTATGGATGCAGAGATAGAAAGCATGAAAATCAACGACGTCTGGGATCTCGAAAAATTACCACCTGACAAACGAGCTATTTCCTGCAAATGGGTTTATACCATCAAAAGAGATGGACGTTATAAGACTCGCCTTGTAGCCCGTGGATTTATGCAAAAAGAAGGACTAGACTATAGTGAAACTTTCGCCCCTGTAATAAGTATGCCTGCTTTACGTTTAGTGCTTTTTGTGATTTTAAATGATGACTTGCATGCATTTGTTTTGGATGTAAAAACAGCTTTCCTGAATGGTAAGTTAAATGAACTTGTTTTAATGGATCATCCGCAAGGCTATGATGACGAAAGTGGGTTAAAATGTAATTTCAAACGGAGTTTATATGGCCTGAAACAGGCCCCACGACAATGGTTTGAAAGGTCTCTTGAATTTGTTTCAAAATTAAAATTAAAATCTCTTGATAATGAACCTTGTATTTTTATTCGTTATAGCAATGGTCATAATATAATTATTGCTCTGTATGTTGATGATATGCTTATAGCAGGTTCAGATTTAAATGAAACTAATGTAGTTATTTCTTTACTCTCTGAAGAGTTTCATATGTCAAAATCAGAATGTGTTTCAGAATTTCTTTGTATTCAAATGAAATTTAAATCTGATAGTTTAATAATGGATCAAGAGTCTTATATAATTAAATTGTTAAGTAAATTTAATATGCTAGAATGTAAACCTAGTGATATTCCTATTTCTCCTAAATCCACTCCATCTGATTTCAAAAATGGAACACCATTCAATGGTCCATACCGTGAACTTGTAGGTTGTTTATTGTACTTAGCATATATTTCACGACCTGATATTTCATATAGTGTTAATTGTTTGAGTCAAATGCAGGAAAATCCTACTGAAGTTGCATGGATTGCACTAAAGAAAATCTTAAGATATTTGAAAGGAACTTTGTCCTTAAAACTTGTGTATAAAAAGCAAAAATCTGATCCTAAATTATCTATGTATGTTGATTCTAATTGGGGGGCTAATACAAATGATAGAAAATCAGTATCAGGTTACATTTTAATGTTTTGTAACATGCCTGTTCTCGGGTGTTGTAATAAACAAAAATCAGTTGCATTATCTTCAACTGAAGCTGAAGTCATTGCCTTAACTAAAAGTTTGCAAGACCTGTTGTGGTTCAAAAATATTGCTTGTGAAATTGTAAGTATTAAGGATTTAGTTATTTTAGAGGATAATCAGTCTTGCATAATATGTATCAGTAATGAAAGTAGTTATGGTAGAATGAAACATATAGATATAAAACTAAAATTTGTTCGTAATGTTGTAAAAGAAAATAATATCAAAATTGAATATATTCCTACAAATATGCAAATTGCTGATATGTTTACAAAGGCATTGCCTAAAGTTAAATTTTATGAATTGTTGGTTCTTTGCTGTTTGTATAAGTAATGTTTTAACTCTGACATACTTTTAAAGTTTGTTTATTCTAATTTTTCATTCTGTGTTTTTCTAATGTAATGCTAGATTATGGGCGGGTGTTAGTATATCGTATCGTAATTGTAATCGTAGCATTACATCTTAAATTTTATTGGATGATACTTTTGTGTAAGCTTTCTTGCACGTCCGGGAAACATGACTGCAGAATCCCAGACGAATTTATAAATATAAGTGATGTTCAATTTTCAGTCAGTTACTATGTTTTTGTCATTGTGTAATGTTCTTTCGTAACTCAATATATATATTCGATCCAAGGCCTCGCCTGTTTATTTGCTTTGTTATTTCATCAGTAATATTTATCTTAGATGAGTGTGAATCAAATTCATATTTTGAAGTGTGTACATTTTGTGTCATTTGCTAAGTTCAAAAAGTTACTCAAGACTTAACACTAATATTAAAACAGCGGGACAGAGAGAGGTGGATAAACGTTCAGTTAGTTGGACGTTTGGATCATTGGAAATCGAATAATATGCGCTGTACTGTGATTATTACATGTTCAGGATTTTTTTAATTGAAATAGGCCCATTGTGACAAAAAAAATTACACTGTAATATGTATCTAAGATGAGTGTGAATCAAATTCATAGTTTGAAGTGTGTACATTATGTGTCACTTGCTAAGATCAAAAAGTTACTCAAGACTTAAAATTAATATTAAAACAGAGAGACAGAGAGAGGTGGATCAAGGTTCAGATAATTGGACGTTTGGATCATTGGAAATCGAATAATGTGCGCTGTACTGTGATTATTATATGTTAAGGATTTTTTTAATTGAAATAGGCCCATTGTGACAAAAAATATCACATTGTAATATTTATCTAAGATGAGTGTGAATCAAATTTATAGTTTGAAGTGTGTACGTTTTGTGCCACTTGTTAGGTGATGTGCACAAAACCTAATCAGCGTATATTCATGCCACGATCTAAAAGAATACGCAGTTTTCTGAAATTTCGTGCATTAATTCTTGACATATAGCTATCACGGAAATCGTAAAAAAATCGTGAATACTTTAAATTTTGAAAAGCCAAAAGGGGCTACTTTATAACGTACTTTTATAGTTATCCTTACAAAAGGGTACAACACATTCATACACCATTTTAAAAACTCATTATCATATGTAAAATGTTGCGCAATGAATTTACAAAGCCAGTGTATAGCAGCGGGAATGTATGTACACATTAAAGAGTTGGCCAATCCAAAACTACGTCATACAATTTAGCGTTGCTAGTCCTATGGCATTATTTATAGGATGATCTAGGACGGAGTCATAGTTATACACCTAATAAAGTAGTAGAACGTATTTGTGCAACGATGAGTACCGAGATTTAACACGCTCTTACATATTAATTCCAATCAAGGAAAATATTTTATTTCTAACCAATGTAAAGGATTCTGCCAACTACACTAGAAAGACGTTCCAAAAAATGTTGTTATATCCACGATTTGACAACAGACGGCGTAGTTGACAAGTTTGAAGTAATTCCCCACAGGACCTAGTCAGCTTACATCCTCCATTCCGGATTGATACGGAATGTTTCCCTCCTCTTTCCCTGAATGCGCTCAATTTTAAACGTTGATATTAGGTACCTGTATATAAGACATAAGAGTAGCGATACATGCAGAGGGCGCACACTCTGCCTGTGCTTATACAGACGTTTCTAACTAAAATATGGCAAACCCACACACACTTGGACGAGCTCAATTAGTCAAGTTAACAAGCATTAGCTTGACGACATTAGCAGTCTCGCCAAGATGCTTAGCGATTCGTATTTGTCAGAAATCGTATCAACCAATCAAATTTTATATCCCATATGTCGCCACATTTAGATAGAGGCACCTTAGATCAGGGATGACGAACGTATAGTACGCGTGCCCGAACTAGAACTTAAGATATAATTTCTGGCACGCGAAGTATATGTATTTATGAATTTATTAGGTAAGTTAAAATTTTTATAAGAAAAAAAAAATATTAATATGTACAATTTGCAAAAAAAAACAAAAAAAAAAAACAAAAAAAAAAACAATGAATTTACGAGTTAAAATTTTTCCTTTGAGCACTTTATAACATAATTTCCTCGACACACCATTGAACAAATCATGTTACTATGAATATAATAGACTTAGTTTTCCAATTTTAAAAGATAAATTAAGTATTAACAAAAATGTAACTATTTCTGTAGACTTTACAACTAAAATTACGAATTTAAAAAAATCAAATTTTGCACAGAACTTTTATAACAGAGAAATTTATCATTTATAGATGATTAATGAGATTTTTCTCACGACATCGGTTTTTCAGTTTTTGCATCACAGTAAGTTTGGCCTCGAATTTTCATCGTCAAAACTATTTGAAATACAGGGTGATTTTTTTTAAAGTTGTGAAAGTAAAACACTATAACAAAAGAACCACTGATCCAAATGACCTAAAATTTCACCAGTATGCTCCCAAAGCAATGGGAATTTTTTTAGTATGGTTAAAAAAAACTTAAAATCGCACCGACAGATGGCGCTGTAAGGTAGCAGAAACAAAGAATATCGTCTGTGGGAGGAAGACAATGGACGGTACTTTGAGGAACCATCTTCCGTAGACCCTCTGTCGTCATTGGACCTTTTCTTAAATTCTTAAGTGTTCTAAATCTCCTAAGAGCAGTTGATGCGCTGTCATTATTCTGATAATACAGTTTCACTAATAACGCAAAAAAGGGTGATTTTACAGTAATCACAAACCAGATGTAAATTTGACCATATATTTCTTGAATAAATTAAATACTTTATTAAATAAACGAGGTTGTGGCCTCCTGGGATACTTTTATGTGGTTTTCATAGGCATGAGGCGCACATACATGCGTTTTAGTGATCGTGGAATTACCGAATTCTAAGAATTTAAATATTATTCGCTTAATTTATATTACAATTTAAAATTAAATAAAATATATCAAAAATGTAACATAAAAATTCCACAAAAATTAAAATTGAACAGTGTACTAAAACTAAAGAGAATTAAACCTGTAGTTTAATTTAAATCTCAAAAAATCTACACAATTTTCACACAAATTAACAGCATATTTTTATTTAAACACTACATCATTACAAAGATTAAAACACTTTCTAAATTAAGCAGATAAAGTTACTGGATAAAATTTAAATTTGATAAAATGATGGCTAAGGAGAGAAATATATTTGTAGCTTGTTAGCAAGTAACAGAAGAATAAGTAACGCTTATTCTTGTTATTGAATCATTATACGTACCGTGAATTTTCCTGAAGGGCTTTCATTCTCTTCTTGTTTTCAACGAAGACACATTTAGAAAGGGAAGTTCGAAACTTTAAGGATTCTTTGAAAATATTTCAATGAACGTGTGTTTTTGAAGAGGCATTTTAGACAGTATTTATTAGTGGCCTCTTATGAGATTATGTAAATGAATACAAGCTTAGTGAAATAAAATGATAAAGGTATTTCAATGAGCAAAATATGTTACTGTTGTAGAAACCGGTATAAATGAACTTGCGAGTCATTATTTTACGGTGAATGCTTAATTTTTTAATGCTGAAATGCTTGTATATCTATACATATTCTTTTTATTAATACTATATTAAAATGTTACAAAATTGTACAGATATCGCAAGTTTTATATATGTTTGTAACAACGTCGTAAAAATTCATATATAGAGAAATTTTTCTTTGTGGTAAAATTGTGTGTTTGTTTTCTTAATGCAGGATCAATAGCATGAAACCGAATTTATTTACACTACACTCTTAAAAATTTGCAATAAACTGTCCAGCCATTTGACCGTTTTTATTGAAAATGGTTACATAACCATAATTTAACTCTATTCTGACCATATTATTGCCTTTATTATGGGCAGAAAAGAGTTAAATTATGGTTATGTAATTGTATTCCATAAAAACAGTCGAATGATTGGACATTCTGCTGCAAAATTTTAACAGTGTAAACAAGTATATTTTCGTCTCTTTTGTCAAGTTTTTGTGGAAAAGGAGGTCCTTTTCAGAGGCAAAAATTTTGAAGAATGCAATTCAGTATTTGAACTTGACTTTTACAAGGTATATCATATCCATAAATATACAGATTCCTTGATTAATGACATGACTAGCACTCCTTTTCTCTCTCTCTAGTGTGGAGAGATACTGCGCAGAAATTCCTGTTTTTTCGGTGTTTACCTGTCACTTCTGTTTTTTCTGGTATATAAACTCTTGGTTTTGCCATTTTTGGTCAATTCAAGAGCCAAAGCGCAGAACTATAGCCGGGCGTGGTTCTTTCAACCCTTTTAATCTCTCTCTCCCTTTTTCTGTATTACACTGATGAAGTGGATCTGAGTTATCCTTAAAACGGCAGTATGTGGTTTTAATATTGGGATACTTTGAATTTGTGTGTTTTAACGTTGTTAAGCTTTATCTCATGTCTCTAAGTTTTGATTATTATTATTTTTTTAATTTTATGATTTGTACATTATTTTTACGCTTTAGCATTTTAACGATTCGGCTTCAATGTTTATACAAAATGTAGTACATTTTCTTGACTTTAAAAATAACTTTTTTGGAAAAAGAAATTTACTTGTAAACTACTGATCGCGATGTTAACATTTTACAGGCACAAAGTGCACAAGGCTCTGTTATATTCAAAGCAACCTTTACAGTTATTTTCGTTTTAATGGTTTATAGGAGCGAACTTCACATGGCACTGTTATACTGATTGTCGCTTTACCGATTTATGGGGCACGAATCACACAGGACGCCGATATAGTGGTCACCGTGTAGTGGATTAACAACTGTCTCATAAAGGTATTCTGATGACGTGATATCACAAGCTAACAGGATCAAGGTCCATAAACCCTGTTTTTGGACCATGAAATAAGCCTAAACTCGATTTTGTTGTACTGACTCAATTATTTCACTTTTTACTATTAGAAGGTTTATTTTGTACGATTTCAACAATATTTTTTGCATTTGTTCGGATTTATATGACTTACACAAGCTCAAAGTTCGTATCATTCGTAGCTTTTGATGAAACATACGCATTTTCTCCTAATTTTACCTCAATTATTTATATGAGCGCAATCGTGCAACACTTTCTTATTCACATATATTATAAAATACACCAAAATGTACAATACATGTAAAAATAAAATTGTTGCAAAGCTGCGCTCATAGTAAAATAAAAAATATATATATATTAAAAATTGAGGTACAATTGGGCGAAATCGCGTATTTTTCAACAAAAACTTCGAATAATATGAACTTTGAGCTCGTGTAAGTTATGTAAATCCGGACAAAATACAAGAAAATATTGTTGAAATCGTACACGATAAACCTCCTAATATTAAAAAGTGAAATAATTAGGTCAGTATAATAAAATAGAATTCTAGTCTTATTTCATGGGAAAAAAACACGGCTTGTGGACCCTGATCCTTTGTGTGCGCACCAGAGACATCTATATTTTATTTTACTCTAATTTTTGATGAATGCATGCAGCCTTCAGAATTTGTGGTTTTTCTGCATTTCCTAGCGTATTTAGGCAAATTTTGGCTTCTCTGGTTAGTCTGAAATCGTTTATAAGCAGATGTGAATGCGTGTTTCTTCGGATTTGGTCGGATATAGCCTCATCGGATGTTTAGACCTGCTTTAGCCAAAAAGCCAGTGCTAATATTTAGAGGTAGAGGTTGAGTAAAGTAAAGATAGCTCTCGCCACATTGATGGCAAGATAGTTTAAATATGTTAGTTTCAATAATGTTATTCAGCAGCCACGAGTTGCTACCATTTTTTGGAAGTTCAGCTTGTATTTTACCGAGTTTGCTAGTGATTCTATACTTCAGCGAAGGGCATCCAGCGTGTATTGGATTTCATATTGGAGTATCTCGTCAATAATCTCTGCACAAGTGAATATTTGATTAATTAAACTCTTCTCAAGTAATTTTGATAGTTATTCAAAGTTAAGTGCATTTTTGTATAGTTGATCTCTTTGGGATACACTGTTCAGTTTAGACCAAATATCTACAGAGACTCTGCCACTAACCCAGTCCGTTTCTTTTAAATACACATTTTTTAAACTTTACATCTGTGTATTGACTGAGCTAGACCGGTACGGGATGAACCTGCATGCTACAACCGAATAAAAGATTTAAGGGAGTGATGTGCATATATCCCCGTTATTGAGATTGACGTATTTTTTGGATGTTTCATTTTTGCATATTTTACCCGGAAAACCTACAAAGTTAGCCCGAGAAACGTCGGTAGGTTCTCCTAGTTTAAGAATAGTTGTGATGATACCATTAAATTGTAAGGCATCGTAAAATGAATCCAATATTTTACGATACAATTTTCGCATTTTTTTGGAAATTTTTCAGAAAAATACAAATACGAACTTGAGAATATTCTTAACACGTTTGTGTTATTTTCCCATTAAATTGCCTGTTACTCTAACGCTTCAGGATCTATTATCATTTATAAACTTTACACTAAAAAATATTCCGCGCAAATATTGAAATTGTACTGGCAAAATACGGAATATTTTTAAAGTACATTTCAATGTTAAAATACTATATTATAAATAATATTTATTATAGTGTCTAAATCGTTTTGTAACAGTTTCATACATAATCGTATTAAGAAGAATTACACTGGTAAAAAAGGTGAAGTTAAAGGCTGGTTTTCAGAAACAAAATAGTTACAATTATTGCCATTATTGTTTGTCACGTTCTGACACCATTACTTTTAGATCCATATACTTTGACTCAGGAATTTTATAATTAAAGATTTATTATAATATTCGAAATGTGCTAACTATATTATGGTCCACAAATCCGTAAAATGTTACAAATTATATTATATTTTATCTCTGATATAATTAGCCACTGTGACATATATTGTAACTTAGGAATATTACTGTTATTGATTTACTACAATATTACAAATGTTATTGATTCTACTACAAATCACAAGTACTATATATACCAGTATACGTCAAAGTTTGTTTTTTTCGATCTCGCCGCACTTAAATCCATGATAAAACTGAAGCAACGCATCAATAAAATTATGATTATGAAGAAATATATGAAAGAAATGTATATTATAATTTTTATTGATTAATTAATAGCACAAGCAAAATGAGCTATCGGAACCAAATAAAGGCTCAATTTTCATATAGAAAATGTTAAAACGGAAGATTGTTTGAAGATTGTTATTGAAAATGTTAGAATTCAGAGAAAACCAAACATTTTAATACATATTTTTGGATATTGTTATTACATGCGTTTCTTATTTCTGACTTTTTTCACACTTCCTTTTCTGTAATATGTAAAAGTTCTGATGTACATGCACACGCACTTAATACGAGTTCATTTTTCTCTCTATTTAGACATGATGTTTCAAGCATTGCAATGCGGATGCGATCTTCAAAATTTGTGTAAAATTAATTCTAAAATTTATTTAATTTTCTTTTTTTAGAATTTTACCTAGATTACACCATGTAATTACTTCATACACTTGTATTATATTTGTTGTCTTTGTTTGTACATTTGTACTATATTTTTTCTATATGTTTGTTATTTATGATTTCTGTTAACTCCTCCTTTTCTGTGATACAAAATGTTTCTGATGTACATGCACACGCACTTAATACGAAGTCATTTCTCTCCTTATATAGAGATGATGTCTCAAGCGTTGGAGTGCGGATGCGATCTTCAAAATTTATGTAAAATTAATTCTAATTTTTATTTATTTTTTTTTTTTTAGAATTTTTTCTAGGTTACACCATGTAATTACTTCATACACTTGTATTATATTTGTTGGTGTTTTTGTACATTTGAATTATATATTTTTCTAAATGTTTGTTATTTATGATTTCTTTTAACCCCTCCTTTTCTGTGATATAAAATGTTTTTGATGTATATGCACACGCACTTAATACGAAGGCATTTATTTAGAGAAAGTGTATCAAATGTTGGAGAGCGGATGCAATATTGAAAATGTATGTAACCTAAATCTAAAGTTTAAAATTTTATAATAAGATTTTTATCTAGATTACACCATGTAACTAATTTCATACTGCTAACATTTTTTATCTCCAGGAATATTTTTTTTCTTGAACGTATTAAATGTAATGAAAACGTGAGAATATTTTCATGATTTCTCCACGTACACTTATAAAAGTTATAAAGACAGTGAAATAAACTTTCTATTAAATACATCTTTATGACATTTAACCTCATTAGAAAGTAAATTGAGAGATGTGACAGAAAAAGTTCCTGGCACACCCGAGATCCCCTCACGGCAGACTTGTCTGCCGAAACACATCGGTTGAGAATTACAGTATTATACTATTGCAAGTTTTATGATTACGATTATAAGTATGTCAATAATGCACTAGAAGAATTTAGGGAAAAAATAAATGTTACATTTTGTATTACAAAATTATAAATTAGCAATGAAAGCATGTATTAAACCAGAGAATATTGAAAACTATCCCTATAAAATATAAATTCATAGCCCAAATTAAAACCACACTTTTATTTAAGTACTCGATTGTTATAATACTTAAAATACATTCTAGATTTACAAGAATAAATTATTATACAAAATCAAAGTCTGGTTGAAAGATGAATTCATTTTGCGACAGTAAAGCGATAAATCCCTATTAAACATGCTAAACACAATGACATAAAAAGCTTCAATATATTTAAGAAATTTCAAAACAAGGAAACATTAAAATAAAAATGATAAAATACACTTCCGACACAGCAAGTGCACAAATGCCAGTGCTGCGATACCGTACTGTCCGTTTTTTTTCTTGCCTAGAGGTAATTATTTCCACTACTTACAGCTAGAAGGCTGCTCAAATTCAATCACAACTGATATATCAGCTTTACCCGACTATAAGGTTTTACCCTAACATCCCCTATTTAATATATTTTTGTATTTATGTATTTATATGGGTATGGGTATATATTTACGTATTAAGTTATTCCCATGTAATGGGTAATTCAAAACAACTGTAAAAGTAAAATTTCAACTATTGTAAAAATATGCAAAGTAGCACCATTTGTAGCAAAGTTGCACAGAAATGCCTAAAAAAGCATGGAATTATTTAATAAGGAAAATGCTTATTGCCTGAGAGTTGCACGTATTCTTGAAATGTAATAATCTATGTGTTATTTGACGCTTTTTAAACCATTATGTGTCAGAAATATCCTGTGACATAAAGTTTCCTCAAAGTATTGCAGAGTGTCATACCATATTTTTGGAAGTTCTTATTTATGACAGTCATGAGACTGAACATTTTCCCATACTAATCGTTACAACTCCTTTATACATACTATACATACTAGTGACTCAAATGAAGCGCCATTTGTTGCTGACAAAAGTAATTGATAGTGGCATTACAATTTATGTTACAAAAACAAATTTAATGTCCTTTTATGTACTTTTGGAAAACCGTAACAAGTTACTCTCTATACTGAGAAAATGACACTTTCGAATCTGAGTAAATCGATGTTTCCATTTTGTTATGGAACTTTTTGTTTCAAATATGACGACCCAATGCTCTCAATTCTGAAATACCAGAAATACTCAGAAGATTGAAACATGGACATACTCAAAACTGAGCACGTAGATGTCAATTCATACTCATTTTGCAAACACGGACATACTCAAAAATGATTAGAAACAGTTCAAACGCGATTTTGAAACATGGAAATATTAAAAAATGAGCACATAGAAGTCAGTTCAGACACATTTTTTAAACATAGGAATGCTCAAAGTATCATCATAATTGTCAGTACACTGGAAAAAATGACACTCTCAAATCTGAGTGAATCGACGTTTTCATTTTGTTCTGAAAATTTTTGTTTCAAATAGGAATACACAATGCTTTGAATTCTGAAATACCAGAAATACTCAGAATATTGAAACATGAACATACTCAAAACTGAGCACATAGAGGTCAGTTCATACTCATTTTTGAAACATGGACATACTCAAAAATGATTAGAATCTGTTCAAACTCATTTTTGAAACATAGGAATGCTTAAAAATGACGACATAGAAGTCAGTTCATACTTATTTTTGAAACATAGGAATGCTCAAAAATCAGCACATAGAAGTCAGTTCATACTCATTTTTGAAACATGGACATACTCAAATATGAGCACATGATGTTTTATTCTTGAGTGTGTGCATGTTTTCCGAAATGAGTATATACATGTTTCAAACTTGAGTAATTTTGATTCGGAGTAATTTTGACTATGCGACATACTCAGATTTGAGTATTTTTTGCTAAGTTTTGAAAATGTCGTTCTTAGAGTGTATGCTTTTCTAATTACGCTCCAGTATTCCAACTAGCCGGGATCTGGAGCAGTTCGGATACGCAAAAATTCAAAATTCAGATAACTGAACAAATGAAATTTCACTTGACATTAATTGTAATTTTAAAGAAAACGTTATTGCATCCCTGCTGAGAAACATTCATGTAGAGATAAAAATTTGAAGTGTTCATTCTGTCAACTAGGTTATGAACATCTCATAAAATAAAAAAAAGTTTGCTCTTCTATCATAAAAAAGCGCTATGTTTAGTTGTTTAGTTAGTCTTCATTGTTACTGGAGTTATCTGTCCAGTACCTTCATTCTTTTGCTCTTATGTAATTAACGTCAAATATTAATTTCTGGTGAATACTGACAAACTATAAAAAGAGCCTTTTTTAATGTTTTATCCCTGTGGAAATGACTTGACTGAGGATGAATATTTTTTGTAGTACCCTTGGGAATTTGTGCAATCCATTATCAACTGGGATTTCTCAAAATTTATTTTGGATTGACCGTTTAAAAATATTAATAGTTTTAATAAGAAAATCTCTGTTTTCACACACACACACACACACACACACACACACACACACACACACACACACACACACACACACACACACACATATATATATATATATATTCGGCTTTATCATCACATTTTATCTGTATTAAAATAAAATAATCTGTTTTTAACTCATACGTTTTAAAAAAATAGATAGAGGTTTGGATAACTGTAGTTCAGAGAGTACGCACTCTTCGGTATTAAATTTTAATTTTTCTGTTGCTTTAATATTTAATTATTTATTTTTTTAATTATGTTGCTTTATCTTCAAAAAGTTCTTCCGGCCTGTACCGGGATGAAAATTCAGCTTTTATAGTCCATGTTTTGAAAAGTTCAACTCATTTTACTCAAACACCAGAAGCTAAAATGCTTGGAACCCGATTATAGAAGATTCAATCCCGGTTTTCATTAATACGGAATTTGAATGCAAATTTCAACATGAGAGTCAACATGAGAGCATAACAAAAATCAGGTTGTATCAAAAAGTCAGCCACCCTACAATTTCAAACTGCCATATCTCAGACATTTTAAAGATAAAGCCAAAACAAAAAATGTTCTGAAATTCTTGTATCACGATCTAACACTTAACGGAAACAACTTTCCAGTTAATTTTTATGCATTTTTTTAAAATAAAAAAGAATTAACTGGCCACCATTTTGAAACAAGCCGGCGCTTGAAAGTGGACATCGAGCTCAGTCGAGACCTTGGTATGTTCTGTACACATTATCAGTCACATTTATGGTATAAGAACCATATATTTTTATTCAGTCGCAGATAACCTACATTTAATTTAACGTATAGCATATACTTTCCCCTTTCTTTCACTTTTAAAATCTCATTCGCATCGATGTGGTTGAAATTAAATGTATTTCTCTTACATTCGCATTACGTCAAGGCTGAATCATTCGCATGAAAAGTTTTTACAGAACAGATGCGCGCTAAAAAAAAAAAAAAAAGAAAATTAAATTCATCTCTCATCATTCAGATAGTATGATGCTCAAATCGAAAGTCAAAATATGCATTGTGTTCGTGAAATACATATCGGTTAGTTGTACATTTTATTCCAGCGGCGCCGCATATAAAATAGGCCGAAAATTAAAATGATCTTGTTATCGCATTCAAATGCTAATTTTCTGCTTAATGCATTCGATTCCCAGGCCGTAATATAAACGACGTTATAAAATGTTCTTTCTATTAAGACAAAACATAACTTTCGATCTCTGATTCAGTTCCCACAAAAATGTAAGGCGATAAATCGCCATGTCTTTGATCTATCCTTTTTCGCCAAAATTCAAACACTCCATTACAATTATATTAAAGGTTGTTTTTCTTTTACAAACTTTTGAGTCTTGCCAAGCGATAATCAGAAAATGTTTTGGCATCATTGAAAAACTGAAATGTGGTCACTCCTTACCTGTTCGTGCTGCTATCAAGATGTGTTATGGGGACCACCCTTTCGACTTGTATTCCTTTTACAATGTCCATATGCTAAGAATAAAATCTTGTGTTTTGTTAAAGTGATTCTTCTTGTTCCCTGCTTCTGCAACTTCACCCAGGAGATAGATTCTGAAGTTATTACTGCAAAATACACAACGCATTGGTCTTCTTACCACTATGTTTGTGAAATATATAACTCGGCTTACCCAAAAATACCATAACATTCATATCGGTTCATAAATACGAGAGTTACAGCATAACAAATATCAGATAGTTTCGAAATCTCAGCCACCCCAGAATTCAAACTGCCATATCTCAGCCATTTTTTAAGATAAAGCCAAAACAAAAAATGCTCTGGAATACATGTATCACGATCTAACACATAACTATAACAACTTTTTCAATTTATAAATTTTTGTAAATTTATAACACAACGCATTGGTCTTCTTACCACTATGTTTGTGAAATATATAACTCGGCTTACTCAACAATACCATAGAACTTATGGTGCCGTGACCAGGATGAGAGAGGACACGGTAATATAATTCTAATGAGAGTTTTTCAAGTGTATGGTGTAATGATGGTTCATTACAGTCAACATAGAGACTTAAAATTGGAGATGTACGAAATGCACCAGAGCAGACACAAAGTGCACTGTGGTGCACAGTGTCAAGTTTTTTAAGAACAGATTTACTGGCAGAACCATAGACCTGGCAGGCATAGTCGATTTTTGAACGGATCACAGCTCTATAGGTTTTAAGGAGAGCAGTACGGTCAGCTCCCCAAGAAGTATTTGAAAGTACTTTAATTAGGTTTAGGGATTTTTCGCATTTTGTCCTTAATAGTAAAACATGTGGTAAAAAAGTAAGTTTACTGTCAAAATGCAGGCCAAGATAACGAACATTGTCCACAACAGGAATCTGGGATGAAGCGATAAAAATTTCAGGATCTGGATGCAGACCCCTTCGTCTACAAAAATGCACACAAGATGTTTTGTCATGGGAAATTAAGAAACCGTTTTTGTTAGTCCAGTTAAGAATACTTTTGATTGCAATTTGCAGTTGTCTTTCAATAAAACGAATATCCTGTCCCATACACATAATGCGGAAGTCGTCAACATAGAGATCCCCTTCACAGAAGGAGGAAGTTGTTTAATGATGTCATTTATTTTGATAGCAAAGAGGGTGACACTCAAGACACTGCCCTGAGGTACACCCTCTTCTTGTACATAAAAACTGGATAAAATTCCCCCAATTCTAACTTGAAATCGTCGAATGGCAAGAAAGTTTTTAATAAAAATTGGAAGGTTCCCACGAAAGTCTAGGTTAAAAAGATCGCGAAGAATCCCGTCATGTGTAAAGTGTCTTCTAGCCAAACATCATAGAATTCCAAACGCACCACTTCAACCAACTTATACACCTAAACAGCCAGGAAATACCATTTCAATTGATCTTGTAGGCCCCTTTCGAAATGGACAAACTATTTTAACTGTCACTGACCATTTTTCTCGACACATTGAATTATATCCTCTTTACAACACGTCTGCACCTAAAATTGTAAAATGTTTATTCTCTTATATGACTACCTTTGGCCGACCTTCATCCATATTGTCAGATCTTGGCCCCCAATTTAGATCATATGTTTATGATATTTTCAATAACATGTTAGGTATAAAGATAAATCATTCGTCCATATCACACCCAGCCTCCAATGCCATTTCTGAACGGATTAACACATCAATTAAGTATTCAGTTAACACTTTAATGCGGGAAGGACATACCTTTGAAAATGCCATTGCCATTCACAAAAATTTATATAACGGTTCAAGACATTCATCTACTTCTTTTTCTCCAAATCTCTTGAATTTTGGTCGTGAACTATCTTTAATTTTTGACACTTATGATTTTAATGCTAACCAACTTTTTTTAGACCAAAATGTTGATATATACAAACTTCTATATGATCTAAATGGTATTTACAAAAAAGCTTATGACAACATAAAATTTACACAACTTAAAAGGAACCAATTTCATCAACAAAAAGCTAAGTTAAGACCAATTACTGAGAAAGATATTGTTTACTTAAAGTCGGTAGACAAATTCAAACCAAAGTATACAGGTCCATATGTTGTTGTAAAAAAACATTCACCTGTCTCTTTTTTAACTAAGCAATTCAATACACACCTTAATAATTCTATTTTGAGAGTTCACATTGACAGATTACTTCTCGCGCCACCTCGAAATAATCATTTATTTGACTTTAGTTATCAAAATAATCAAAACCATTCCATCAACAACAGGAATATTTTTAATAATTCTCATCCTTATAATTTACGCCCTCGAAAATAAAATTGTATCTTATGTCAATTCATCGATGCCCCATTTTCCCGGGAACTGGTGTGTCTATATATATCTTGTATGTAGTATTTCAGCATATTGTTTTGTTTCTGTGTACATGGCTGGACCATTGTTTATGTTTCATATACAGAAATGCTTCAGACAGGATAGTTGCCATCTGTTTTTGTCAAATATTTTGGTTTACATTTATTAAATAATAATAAAAAAAATATCTTGAATTTAAATTTTTCTATTAAATATTATCAATCACTTAAGGTCAATTTTTTAAAATTTTGATAATTTTATTCTATTTAGTTATGAATCGAAGTAGGCTATTTCTAAAGTTTAACAATAATAATAATTATAATATTTTTTTAAATTTTAAAGTTAAATTCTTTGGAATTATTTTGTTCGTGAATTGCTATGAAAAAGAAAATCTCAACTATGACTTCTTGCTCTCTCCACTCTAGATTGTGTCTTCAAAAGTTAGTTCATTTTTATATTAAAAAAAAAAAAACTTTGATTTATTTTTCATTTTTTTTATTTTTTTCATTATCCCCTTGAGAAATAAGACCCGTTCCAAATTTTATACCCGTGTGGAGTCCTTATTTCATTGTGTTGAGAGCATACAACTTTGAGATTGGTATATCCAATTTTATTTTGAAAATAATCTTTGTTTGACGTCGAGGTTGCTCCAAACCTATGAGGACATTCCAAGTATGTGCGGAGCAGGGGGGGATTTACTGAAATAAATTCCCCTTCCCTTTCACGCCCTGTCCCGCTTGGACCAAAGTCATAAACTGAGGTCATATGTCTTGTATATTCTACAAGTTTAAGGGGAGAAATTTTTCAGGATGCCTATTTTGCATCATTTTTCTTCTCTCCTGTGTCTTTACACGAAACAAACACATTTTTACTTTTATATACCTTAATAAAATAATTATTGTAGTAGTGTTGTGTTCTATATAATTGTATTTAACTGTTTTCTAGTATAAATATGCCTTATGTTTTAATAAAAAAAAGTTCTATTCAACAAAGTGCCATGAACTAAAAAAAACTATTCTGCACTATATAAATTTTTGAGCTCATTATATATGTCAAGAAAAAGAACAATCTAACAAACAAAAATGCTCCTGCACTATCAAAGTGTGCAATTGCTGATCAGCATTCGTAGTAAAGGAAATGTCAATATGACATGAAAATGACTTATTGAAGGAGCTCATGTTGCAACAAAATAAATAAATAAACATTTGAAAATAAAAAAAAGGACATTTAGTGAATGTTCACGTATTGATGAACATCATATTGTTGGCCATACTAAAATTTGACGTCAGTATTTCTTTCAATTTCTTTTATTATTAGTATATATTTTATATTTGTATGCATACTGTAATATGTGTTTAGTGTTTATATGTTTTATATTTTCACGGTAAGACTAAAAAAAAAAATATATATATATATATATATTTAAAACTATTTTCGGGGTGATAAATATATGGTATAAGAACCATATATTTTTATTCAGTCGCAGATAACCTACATTTAATTTAACGTATAGCATATACTTTCCCCTTTCTTTCACTTTTAAAATCTCATTCTCATCGATGTGGTTGAAATTAAATGTATTTCTCTTACATTCGCATTACGTCAAGGCTAAATCATTCGCATGAAAAGTTTTTACAGAACAGATGCGCGCTAAAACAAACAAAAACAAAACAAATGAAAATTAAATTCATCTCTCATCATTCAGATAGTATGATGCTCAAATCGAAAGTCAAAATATGCATTGTGTTCGTGAAATACATATATGTTAGTTGTACATTTTATTCCAGCGGCGCCGCATATAAAATAGGCCGAAAATTAAAATGATCTTGTTATCGCATTCAAATGCTAATTTTCTGCTTAATGCATTCGATTCCCAGGCCGTAATATAAACGACGTTATAAAATGTTCTTTCTATTAAGACAAAACATAACTTTCGATCTCTGATTCAGTTCCCACAAAAATGTAAGGCGATAAATCGCCATGTCTTTGATCTATCCTTTTTCGCCAAAATTCAAACACTCCATTACAATTATATTAAAGGTTGTTTTTCTTTTACAAACTTTTGAGTCTTGCCAAGCGATAATCAGAAAATGTTTTGGCATCATTGAAAAACTGAAATGTGGTCACTTCTTTCCTGTTCGTGCTGCTATCAAGATGTGTTATGGGGACCACCCTTTCGACTTGTATTCCTTTTACGATGTCCATATGCTAAGAATAAAATCTTGTGTTTTGTTAAAGTGATTCTTCTTGTTCCCTGCTTCTGCAACTTCACCCAGGAGATAGATTCTGAAGTTATTACTGCAAAATACACAACGCATTGGTCTTCTTACCACTATGTTTGTGAAATATATAACTCGGCTTACCCAACAATACCATAACATTCATATCGGTTCATAAATACGAGAGTTACAGCATAACAAATATCAGATAGTTTCGAAATCTCAGCCACCCCAGAATTCAAACTGCCATATCTCAGCCATTTTTTAAGATAAAGCCAAAACAAAAAATGCTCTGGAATACATGTATCACGATCTAACACATAACTATAACAACTTTTTCAATTTATAAATTTTTGTAAATTTTTTTGAAATTTTGAAATTTTTAAAAAAATTTAACTGGCCGCAATTTTGGAAGAAAATGGTGGATGAAGAAGGCCAACGAACTCGGTTCATAAATAAGAGAGTTAGAGCATGACTATGCCAGATATATATATATATATATATATATATATATAAACTTATTGCAAAAATTATGTATATATATATATATATATAAATCAACATTTGAACGGAGGGTGGTTTGGGTGTGTGGGGGTCATGGTCGGTGAAAATATACCAAAATGTTTTGGAATTGTTTTCCTCCAAACGGCTGCAATAGGTAGCTTTTTGTAATGAAAGCTACCTAAAAGGCAATCTCAGTCAAATTATGATGGAACTTGCCAAAGTTATATATATTTTTGTTCTTGTCGCATTTAACTAACAAATATGTATGTTATTTTTTTTTTATCACAATTCAAGATAAAATAAATATATATGTTTTCTTATAATAACTAGGGCATCCAACCCGAGGTTTCCGGGCTACAGAACATAGGTAAAAATCTTTTTTTTTTATTGTAAACTGGAATAGATTTTTTATATTTAATATATATTTTTTAGATTGTCCATTAACAACACCAATAAGCATTTTTACGAAAAAAAAAATACCAGCAGTACATTCAAATAAAGTTTTGAAATTTAATAAAAGCGTTACTTTCGTATCAGCCGCGTGTCAGCAGTTAGTAGCCGAAGAAATTGCCAAAGGTTATGCTACATACAGCAATCTTTTTCGTACCGATAATTTCAGTGGTTGAATCGTGTAGTTCGATTACATGTCTGCTAAATATGTGCTTTATTTATATTATTTTTATTTATTTATTTATGAAGTTTTAAATTCACTATAGACTAATAACCGAAAATGAATGCTGAACTATTTAAATTGTGTTAAGTGTAAACGGAGTTAATCTTTTGTAATCTAGCTGCGATTCAGGTAAATAATAATAATAATAAAAAACTCATGCTTAAAAGTTATTTTAAAATCATAAAAAATAAATAAATTGCAATATAGTTTTCAAACAAATTGAATTTGAAAGAACTTGTTTTTCTTATTCGAGGGTGTAAAAGGGAAATTATGTGATGTTTAGAAGTTAAAAATAACTGCAGTAAAAGCGAAATTTTCTGGTCAGCTGTTTCTACCGTCATTAAGACATCAGCGTTACTCACCGACTTGTTTTTCCTTTATAATATAGATTATTCGAAACTCCATGTATACTGAATTAATTATTTAGAAATTAATATAAGAAATCAAATATATATTTCGTAATGTTTTTTCTTATTGCAAACAACTGAAGCACTAATTATATGAAGGAAGAGATATATCGTTATAATTTATTTTAACGTACATGTAATCTGCAAATTATTTTTAAATATTAAAATTTTATAAAAATAAATAAGAAAGATTGTGTTTAATTTGAATAGATTTAAATTAACCCTGTAATGAATATCTATTAAAAAAAATTGGATTTTAACTCAAATTAACACATATGTTTATTTAAACACTCTATCATAACACTTAAAACACCTTTTAGATGAAGAAGATCAAATGTTTGGATGAATGAAAATAAGGAATAAATGAAAGTAAGATAAAACAATAACTAATTTTTCAGACAGCAACACATTTGTAGCTTATTAATAGAGTTTATTCTTATTACTATTAATACGTTCATTGGCATTTTCCTAATGGAGCGTCTTTAATCCCTTTTTGAAAAATATTCAATGATCGTGCGTTCTTGAAGATATATCTTAAATATTAATTAACTATTTCCTAATCAAATAGGAAAGGTATTATAAGTTCGGAGATTTTTAATTGATTAAAATATTTCATGGCAATAAAGATATGCTGGTTACGTAAAGGTCAATTAAAATTGTGTGTTTATTTTAATTTTTGTAAAATTAAAAAAACTGATTCAGAATTAGAAAAAAGATATTCATAAATATAAAAGATAATTCGGAAAAATTAAAATTTACATAGCAATTTGCTGGAAAAACCTAAACTTTACACTAATGATTCTGAGAAGTCCAATATTGAAGTAATTATTTAGAAATTAATATAAGAAATCCGATATATTTCATAATATATTCTCTTAATTACAAAAAAACTAAAACACTAATATTACATTTAGGTAGAAGTATATCGTTATAATTTATTTACGTATATATACTGCTTGACCAGTCTTAAAAGACGACCTTTGGCATGCTGCCAAAAAATAGACAATTCCGAAGATAGGGAAGCATTACATTTGGAGGAGGCGAAGTTCAGGTTTCACTTAACCCATCTGACCACATGTCATTTCTTCACTGGCTGTTCTTGTACTAGTAAATATCAAACTAATGGAATTCTTCTCGTCATCCCCACAAAAGCAAAATTAGGGGAGAACATCCCTTCCATAACCTACTTTCCTATTATCAAGAATACACTCGTCTTACCCAGACCTGTTACTCACATGACCAGTATTTAAAGAACAGCAGTAATCAGGTATTTTTTTATATTAAAATTTTATAAAAATAAATAAGAAAGATTGTGATTAATTTGAATAGATTTAAATTAATATTTTAATGGGTATCTAATTAAAAAAATTGGATTTTAACTCAAATTAATAACATAAGTTTATTTAAACACTCTATCATAACACTTAAAATACATTTTAGATGAAGAAGATCAAATGTTTGGATGAATTAAAAGAAGTAATAAATGAAAGTTGGATAAAATGATTACTAATTTTTCAGACAGCAACACACTTGTAGTTTATTAATGGTGTTTATTCTTATTACTCTATCTTAGTACGTGTATTAACATTTTCCTAATGGAGCGTCTTAAACCCTTTTTTGAAAAATATTCACTGATCGTGCGTTCTTGAAGATATATCCTAAATATTAATTAACTACTTCCTAATGAAATAGGAATCTGTTTATAAGTTAGGAAATTGCTAATTGATTAAAATTTTTCGTGGCAATAACGATATGCTGTTGACGTAAACGTCAATTAAAATTGTGTGATTATTTTATTTTTTGTCAAATTAAAAATATGGTACAGAATTAGAAAAAAATATTCATAAATACAAATGATAATTAGAAAAAATTACAATTAACATAGTAATTTGCTGGAAAAACCTAAACTTTACACTAATGATTCTGAGACGTCCAATACTGATGTAATTATTTAGAAATTAATATAAGAAATCCGATGTATATCATAATGGGTTCTTTGAATTACAAAAAAACTGAAACACTAATATTACATTTATGAAGAAGTATATCGTTATAATTTATTTTAACGTACATATACTGCTTGACCAGTCTTAAAAGATGACACTTGGCATACTGCCAAAACAAAAAGACAATTCCGAAGATAGGGATGCATTGCATTTGGAGGCGGCAAAGTTCAGGTTTCGCTTAACCTATCTGACCACATGTCATTTCTTCACTGGCTGTTCTTGTACTAGTAAATATCAAACTAATGGAATTCTTCTCGTCATCCCCACAAAAGCAAAATTAGGGGAGACTTCGCTTTCATAACCTACTTCCCTATTATCAAGAATACCGTCGTCTTACACAGACCTGTTACTCACATGACCAGTATTTAAAGCTCAGCAGTATATATAATCAGGTAATTTTTTTTTAATATTAAAATTTTATAAAAATAAATAAGAAAGATTCTGATTAATTTGAATAAATTTAAATTAATCTTGTAATGAGTATCTAATTAAAAAATTGGATTCTAACTCAAATTAATACTATATGTTTATTTAAACACTCTATCATAACACTTAAAATACCTTTTAGATGAAGAAGATCAAATGTTTGGATGAATGAAAAAAAATAATAAATGAAAGTTGGATAAAACAATCACTAATTTTTCAGACGGCAACCCGCTTGTAGCTTATTAATGGTGTTTATTCTTATTACTGTATCTTAGTACGTGTATTGACATTTTCCTAATGGAGGGTCTTAAAACCTTTTTTGAAAAATATTCAATGATCGTGCTTTCTTGAAAATATATCTTAAGTATTAATTAAGTACTTCCTAATGAAATACGAAAGGGATTATAAGTTCGGAGATTTCTAATTGATTAAAATTTTTCGTGGCAATAAATATATGTTGTTGACATAAGGATCAATTAAAATTGTGTGATTATTCTAATTTTTGCCAAAATAGAAAAATGATTTAGAATTAGAAAAAAAAAATATTCATAAATGCAATTGATAATTAGAAAAAAAAATCAAATTACCTTAGCAGTTTGCTGGAAAAATCTAAACTTTACACTAATGATTCTGAGAAGTCAAATATTGACAAAGCAAATAGTGTTATTAATACGTTATTCCCAGAAATCCGTTGATTTAATTGTATTATGAAAATTATATATTTTGACGTTATTGATGCAATTTTGCAGAATGAATCTTTTTTAAATGTCTTTGAATCACTGGAAACGAATTCTGTAGATTTAAATGACATTTTACAAATTATGTGAGACTAATGTTGCGAACATAAGATGATCCTTTATTAGGTGCGTTCCTAATTATATAAATACGTAATACCTATAGCCTTCTTCCTATGGCCCGTCCGTCAGTCTGCATATAAAAGCGCAAATACTACCCAACCGAATGATTTGAAATTTTATATATATATAATCGTTGCAAAATTTTGTCGAAACATTTTAAATTATTTGAAAATCGAATCAAAACTTAAAAAGAAATTAATAAATGTTTTCTCCATTCTATGAAATCCTATCACATGTAATTAATTCAATGATATCCCATGATAAACAATGAATGTAGGTCGCCATGGTAATTACATCACATTTAAGATGGATTCATATTATTTCCATATTAATGAATTTAAAAACCGAATTTGTATACTAAAATTGTTTAATTATAGCAATAATATAATCTACCAACAGTTTTTTGGATTGATGTTTCCGGAGAAATAGTTATTAAATGGAAATAAGTGTCTAAATACGGATTTCAAGTTCTGAAATTTTCAAAGCTAGGCTTAAGTTTCCCATTCGAATTTTCAGTAAATGTCAACAAAAAATAAAATGTCGCCAATTTAAAATGTACTTATTTTATTACGGAAATTAATCATATCATAATAACAGACGATTTAATTTATTTCACGGAAATAATAACGATGATTCTTTTACACTGTAAAACTAGTTATAGTACGAATGCACTGCATTTGTCATGTTCAATAGGGTGGTCCTTATATGATCGATTTTAACTTTTTTGTAATTTTCTTCTGTCTCACCCTCAAAATGTGTTCCAATACAGTAAAAAACAAAGTAGGAAAAGTTTGAATATAAAAGAAATATATTTAGAGGTAGCTCAAGATTGCTGAAGTTTGTCGATTACACTTATAAACATTGTGTTATTGACAAGACAAAACTAAGTCAAAATGATAATTTTTATTACGATAGTAAATTATTTTCATATTTTATATAACATAAAAGCACAATATTAAGCATATAAAAAGTTTAATGAATGAAAGTATTAGTAATTAGATTAATTTTTTAAATCTATTTTTCTGCTTTCCAGTCTTCCTCCACAACATTCATCAATAGCTGAAACTGAGGTTCATTTCGTGCAAGGATTCTAGTGTATTCTTTGGTCAAAGCAATATCTCTCTCAGCATGATCTTTTACCACTTTAACAGATTGCACCATTTCTAATGCAATCCTATAATCAGAATTGGTGTTCCAATGTCCAGAATCTACTTGAAAGAATCCTTAGGGTAAATTCATTTTTTTGAACAACTTGAAAGATTCTTTGGTAAAAAAATCTTCAAACTTTATTCATGAAAATTTTTAAGGGAAACAGTTATCTTCTTCTCAGGATTCTAATACAAACACTTGGCTATCAAAAAGGGGCAATCCAGAAAGATCTAACAAATATTACAGATTCTTTGAAAATTTTTCATATGCAGCATTTTTCAATTTCTTCATGTATTCTTGAATACTCTAATAAAATATTCATTAATTGAAAGTCGTTGTTTGGTGAAGTTTCTGTTATTGAAGCAGTAATCCAAACTTTAACATACACTCACTATAAAAACACAAACATCACGAAGACCTCTTTCTTCCTTTTTGGTAAGCATGAATTGGGACTTAAAGATTAATATCTTCAAAGAATATATCATCTTAGACATCCAAGGAGCACGATGCATTGTCCTGGGAAGCATGAAACGAATTCTCCTGACAGGCATTCCTCCAAGGAAAATAATAACAAGTTCTGCAAATTCTTGATAATCATCTCTTGGTCCAGGTGTTGAAGTTGTTGATCATGATTCTTTTCTAGTGGTAAACTCCAAAATTTCATCTTTTACATTTTGTACAAGAACTCTAATATCTTTCAAACCTGTTTTAAATTTATCTCTATCTAGAAACCCCCAGTACTCTTGGAAACGTTTGAATAAAGGTACTTCTGGACTTGGTGACAATGTCCACAAAGAATTATGAAATACTTTTCTAATAATTTCCATTATATGATGACGGCAGGCAAAAAAAAGTTTCTTCCCAAGCTTTTCTTCTAAAAGGACACAAGCAGCTTTCTCATTTCCAGTATTTGCTTATGTAGTATCAATGCTCATTCCAATCACTTTATCTGCAATATCCCATTCATTCATAACTTTATAAATTGCAAGTCTTGTGCTTTGACTGTTGCAGAAAGTAGTTTTGCAACTGAGAACATCAGAGAAACTCCTTTTCTGGAAATTATAATTAGTAGTTTATCTAGTTTCTCTTTACCAGTTAATTCTGGTAAAAGTTTCCCATTTATATGGACAATGAGAGGAACATTTCTTTGTAGCCGTTCTTTTAAATTTTTTGATTGTTTAATTCTATGAACAATTATTTTTCAATGAGACTGACTTTTTTAATACATATCTCAAACTGTGCAGTTTCGGCAACTACAAATACTGCCTGATACTTTATTCTGTCTAAGCTGTTGCTAAATATGGAGTTATAATATCCATTCGCCTTCCCCTATCTCAGCTTTTGAGGGTCCAGGATCTCATGCTGCATCCTCTAACAGTTTTATTTCCTAATCGCGATGTTCATTCATTTCTATCTTCTTCATTTGAGCTATCTGTAGAAGATTCAAGTACTGCAACTGCTGTTTTTGTTTCTTTCTTCTGTGAACATTTCATTTTTTCTAATCTTTCCTTCAGAAGATTCTTCTTTTTATAAGCAATCAGTTCCTTCTGCAAGAGATTTATTTATGTCAGTACCAATCATTGATGCTCGTCTGCCATCTTCTCTCTGTGCTAGCAAGAAATTTCTATCTTCAGCTATTTTGATTATGTTTAATGCATCGGCATGAGCAGCATGGAATAAGTTATCTAATTTTGAAGAAAATGCATGCTTTTTAGTTCCCTTTCTTTTTCTTTAATCAGTCTTCATTCTTCAAATAATTACAGACATTCATTATCTTTATATCAATGAATTATTTTTGGATAATTAACTTAATAATTACATTTACAAATGCTTTTATGGATTTGATAGTGTACATAAGTTACTTTTTCATCTGTTAAAATAATTTTATTACTCCTGGGATTAGATATATTTTTTCAAGTAAAAGGCAAAGAAAACAACAAAATGACCCCAAATTATGAAACTTATGCTTGCTTGAGCTACCTATAAATATTACTTTTTAGTGATTATATTTTACAAGAATTATTTTTAGATATAATGGAACAAATTTAGAGGGTGAGAGCAATGAATTTTAAAACTTCAAAAATAAGGACCATCCTAATGTTCAACCTACAATTTCCAACTTGTTTATTTATTGCTGAGCAGCGCATTTAGACATTTTGTGTTATATTTTAAAATTTGAATGTAATTTAAATTGAAGTGAAGGAATGTATGTTTGAATACAAATCAATTGAAGTAATTTAATTAAAGGAGATTTTTTAATTTAAGATGACTTAAGTTAATTTATATTTGTACGATAAATTAATTCACAGTAACTCAGTATTTTTATAAAATTCTAAATACTTGATAATATCTTTAATGACAAAGGGAATTTAAATTATTATATATCTCATGAGTTCTTCGATGTATTTTCAGGTTAATATGCATAATAATGTACAATTCTTTTGAATATTCAATTATGGAATAACTTTTAATCTTTTTTAAATTAATGTAGACAGAAGACAATAATAGCTTTTTTTTCTCCTAGGAGATATAGTTTAGTCTGGAAATGTTATGATTAATTGGGAATTTTAATTTTATTGTGAATTATTTCAACATGTTAATTATTAATTTATTTTTTTACTTTTGATTTTTAAAAGTATATTGATTATGTATTTCTCTGAATTAAAATATGCAATACATTTAAATTAATTTTTTTAATTTAATTTTTACTAAACTGAAGAATCATTCATTGTTTAAAGAATTATGATTGCTCTTCAAAAATTAGTCTGCGATTGATTATCTTGTTTTTATCTATTTGTTTTTTGCAATAGAAATGATTATGATTTTGAATTAAAAAAAAATAGTAACACAAAGGAAAACTAATCTTTTCTATAGACGACATTTTCATATTTTCAAAAGGTGTTAATTTTTCGATTTGGGAGCAAATAATTGATATCTGGGCAAAAAAATATTACTGAAAAAAAAATCGCGAATTTCGGATTTATTACTGAGCTATGTGTTATTTAAATTGCTTATTTAGATATCTCATTTCATTGTAAGAAAAAATTTATTTCATTATAAATATTATGTTACTGTTGGAAGTCGTTTCATAATCTATGTCTGATGCAGGATTTTTCATTCTTGTTTTATCTAAACGAGAAATTTGCCCTCATAAGGGTCTTCAAAAATCGTTTCAATGCCATGGAAAAGTTTTGTTTTCTAATATCCGTGATGACACGGCTCGTGGCGCACTACTGAAATATTGTTGGCGGGACACGGGTTGAAAAATCCTTATATATAAACAGATTTTTTTTTAAGATTTGTAATATTAACTGAAATATGAAAATTTCTATAAAAGATAAAGTTACATAGTTTTTACACTAGTTATCAGTTATTGATTCTTTAAACATAACATAGTTAAATACACTTGGAAACAAAAGACATCCATCTTGAAAGATGGATGTCTTTTGTTTCTAAGTGTATTTAATTTAACATCTTATTCTGAAGATGGTCATAGAAGTTGACCGAAATGTCAATTTGATGTATTTTTAAAGTTTTATTTTAGATAAATATTTATACACCATGCAGTAAAAAGTGTGGTTTAGCTTACAGAAAATTTTATATACGACAAAGAATTACTCACTCAGAACGAAAACAGTCACAATTCGAAATAAATATGTTGACATACCAAAATGTTTATTGGGAACAGAGTTCAAACTAACCAAACAATGTAAGTATAAATCATATCCATTGAACTACATCATCAAATGAATGTTCCGATGAATTAATGAGCTGATACAGCTTATTCCACATGAAAATGTAAGCTAATAGTGCAGTATTTATAATATAGAATGACACTGTAGAACTATATAAAAGAAGTATTCACTCAGAACGAAAATAATCACTAGTAAACGTAAATATTATAACATACAAAAACTTTTATTGGAGACAGAATTCAAACAAACCAAATAATGCAAGTATAAATCATATCTATTGATTTACATCATCTCATTCATATGCTGATGAATTAATGAGTTGATATAGCTCAAAGGAGTGAAGAAATGGGTATAGTAAACACTAATCTAACTGGCAACCAGCAACAGTCTCCCCTACTCAAAAATGAGAAACGTATGCAAATGTTATTCTTCTAAAAATATATAAACATTTTTATACGTAAATAAAATTTAAATTTTCTAAGTATGAGAAATATCTATTTAAAGAATTTAGATTTCAGAAAGAATGCTACTTTGCTAGGCCATGGTAGACGGCTTGAATCCGCTTTGAATCTTTGAAATTTTTTTTTGCTTGGCGAGTTGCTTTTGATATTTTTTTTTGTTGAATTTTCATTTATTTCTTGGTTATTTTAATTTATTTCAATCATCCTGCATTTTAGATATGTTAGAAGGAGCTTAATGCCATTTTTAGGATTTATGCCGAAAATTCCCGATGAGATAACATGTTTTCACTATGACTTGTGAATACGAGGCTCTTCTGATGATTCCATATCACATTCATAGTTTTTTATTTTTGTATTTTCACTCTCTCGTTCAATGCTTTTTTATACTTTATTTTTATATTATATCATCACATGTGATTTCATTTTAGTAATATATATACATTTCAGAAAAAAGTGAATAAAACATAACAATAAACAAAATTATAAAATTTTGTGACCTGGACCACATTAATATTCAGAAGGTTTTATATATGCATTATATATTTGTATTATGGGTGCAAATAAAGAATAAAATTATCAACTTATGCTTAGAAAATACATATAATGTGAATATTTATTAAACTTTAGAGAAGAAAATAAATACGCATCTTTATTACTTGGAACTTCATAATTAACAAGGTTTTGCCTGGGGTCTCCCAAGAATTTAGCTTTCATTTCTCCCACTTAAGTATCTAATTTGATGAAGTCAGGTATAAGTGATGACAGCTTCAGTTAACTGAATTGACCTTTAGTTAAAATCAATTAAATCATTGGGAACCAGTTTCTAAATGTGACTACAATTATAAAGTTAATTATCAAGTTTCACGACCATGAAAGAGCGCTAATACCGTGTCTATATATTAATTTCATATTGATTTGGCATAATTGTTGAGCGAAGACAGATAAGATTCATTGCGTTTATTTACGAGTAAATGAAACAGCAGCAAGTATGCAGTATTCTACGAGTAGCCAGTCATTTACATTTTTTAAAAAATATTAGCCATCGTTGCAAAAACACTAATGAATAAATACACGTGTCTAAGATAATATTTTCAATGCCGTGACATATTTTATGAATTAATAGTTACTTTTGCTTTTACTTTTAATATTTTGGCAGGGCTCGCAGAATTCCTAAATTTTTACACCTTTTATATCTCTAATTTAAAACAATAATCATCGTGGTAGATTCCTTTAACAACCACAATAGAAAGCCACAACAAATATTTTTGATTTAAAATAGCAAATATAGCGTATTTTAGGAATGCCGCGAGCCATGTATTTGGAGCACGTGATTTATGCTTGAAAATATCTTGAATTTTCATTACATTGCAGATGTTAAAACGATAAAATGAAACATTACATGTCTTATTGCTTTATCTTTGAAAATAAAATAGTTTAACAATGTATATCATTTTAATGTAAATTTTTTTTTATTATTATTATTAATTTAACATTATGTAGTTATTTCTCTATAAGCTCACATTTCATTAAAAAAAAAAAGAAAAAAATACCAGTAATGATACTTTAGAATGTCAGTAATTGGAGGAACATTACACACAGAAAAAAGTTTTGTTGAATCAACAAGAATTTGGTTGACACAACAAAACTTTTTGTTTAAATATAGGTCAATGGAAATTTTGTTTGAATCAACAAAAAAAATTTTTTTTTGCAATTCCAAAAAAAAAAAAAAAAAAAAAAAAAAAAAAATTGTATCGTCCGCAAAAAATGTTTTGTTAATTCAAGTAATATGGTTCAATTTTACTTGAATTTTGCTAAAACAACCAAAATGTACTCAACAAAACATGTTTTGTAGCTTTAATCAATTCCTTTTTCTGGGTGTAAATATGTTAGGTTTACACTGTCAGCAATTTACCTGTTTATTATTTACAATATCTATCATTATTAATGATAACAGACTACTATGTTTAATTATATTTATCACAGTATCGAAGACGAGGATATTTTTTATCCAATTTTATGAACAACAAATGGAAATTAGAAAGAAATAATGATGTTTACACTCAGATGCATTTAGACGTATCTTTTAAACCTGGTACGGGGTATGAATAACCAATTCGTATAACCTACAGAGCATCTTAGGGGGTAACGATGCACTGCTTTTTAGAATCAAGAAAACTCAGTTGGATGCCAACATGAGCTTCGATGCTTACAGAGTAAAATATTTAGATCACGCAGTCGGATAGTATTACGAGCAAATAAATGATCTGACTATTTGTTGTGGAATGTGAATGAATTATTTTTAACTCTCTCTTTTTTTTTCGTTTATTCATTGTTTATTAACTCTTGTCTGAAAACTTATTAAACAGTTGGAATAGCAGTCATAAAATAGTAGTGTAAAGTTATTGCTTTGTATGGAAAAAGAAATACAATGTGTTTGTTATGTCAAATCTTGCACAAGTCTCGCTAATGGCAGTAAAAATCTCCAAAAAGAAAAAAAAAAGAATTATTTCTTAAATAGTCAAAATTCTATTATTCTAACTTAATTTTTGAAGTTTTATTTACTGCTATAGATAGTTTTTTTTTTCAATTATCTGGCCACGATAAGTTGGACGTTGATATTCAAAGACGTCGCGATGCTACGAAGAATATAATACTAGCAAACACAAACGCTAAATAAATAAATTAATTAATTAATAACTAGATTCTGTTAATTGCTAATTTTGACTCTGAATCAAAGAATAGTTTTTGCTAAATTTACGTTAGTTCTTGCCAAGCTTATTTTATAACTACATAGAGATTATATGCATATTTTTGGGGTACATATGGAATTGCTCTATATCACTATTATTATTATTATTATTATTTTAATGTGTTGGTTATTTTAGGTTCTAACTACCAACTGAACGGGAGTCTTTGACACCTATAAACTAGTTTATGTGAGGGGGTTAGAATGACAGCGGAGTAAGCCAATATTTAGTAAATTGAGAAATAAAGGGTTTTGTGAAACTTGTCATATTGCCGTTGCATTAAGTGGTCCAACTTGTATTGCCCTCTAGCGACGCCCTAAGGGAACTATGACTTATTTGAAGGGAACTATGACTTATATTACCGCTTTGAGCAGAAATTAATATACTTTCAGTAAAAATATGGTTACCTAGATTTTTAAAATTTTTGACTTACTCCATTGTCATTCTAACCCCCTCATGTATATGATGAATAAGAATCATCTATAAAACGGACGTTATGCCACCAAGGTGTGTATACGCCTTAGAATTTCAAATAACTCTGACACCGCTATTTAAATTAAGAAAATTTTTATTCAATATTTAAGATGAAAACTTCGCAATTGCCTCGTTCATTTACAAAAATTGTGATATTTTTCTGCGTTTAAATAAGACGAAGAATCCTATTAAAAACTTGTTGTAAAAATGTACCCATAATACATGCCACTGTTACCACCAAATTTCATAAAAATGTATTTTACATATGCCAAGTTCCCATCTATTGCACTAGCTAACCCGCCCGGCGTTGCCCGAGCCCGTGTAATAAACTCATATCTTTTAAAAAACGAAACTCTAGCCAAGGTCTCCCATGGATTCGACACCGTATACCGGGCACGCTCGCCCGCTCCGGAAAATCTTTTATTTCTACCTTCCACCGCCAGGAGAGCAACCTCTTTCGGAAAGAATCTCTGAGACAGGTCAATGTTGCCTACGGTACTGTATAGTAGGCGTGCGACAAAATCGAGCTGGTTTCGAGAAGATGGAACATTATAAGCCGAGTTATTGAAATAAGGCACAGTTAGAGAAAATAATCATTAGTGAGGTGCTAAGTGAAGGGGATGTTCAAGTGTCCTTCAGAAAATGACTAATTAGGAGAACTACGATGCATCTTTAAAAATTCGTTCATTTGCTTCAATACACACTTAATTACACATTTGCCATAAACTATTATTCGGAAATAGTGGTAAACGCTTCTCATAAATTTACTTTAATGTTATAGAAGGTGACTATTAAGTTAATTATAATGTTTGGAATCAATTGCGTTGAAATCGGAAAGATAGTTGTTGAGATACTGTAACAGGGCATAGTTAGGTAAAAAACCTTGAAGAGGGGTCGGGGGGAGGGGATGTTCAAGTTCCGTTCAGCAAATGACTAATTAGGACAACTACTATGCATCTTTAAAAATTCGTTCGTTTGGTTAAGCTAAGAACTTAATTAGAAATTTGGCTGAAACTATTATTCAAAAATAGTGGTAACCGCTACTCATAAATTTAGTTTAATGTTATAAAGGGTGACTATTAAGTTATTTATAATGTTTGGAATCACTTGCGTTGAAATCGGAAAGATAGTTGCTGAGATATGGAAACGGGGAATAGTTAGAGAAAACTTTGAAGGAGGATTCCGGAGGGGGGGGGGGGTGGCGGATGTTCAAGTGACCTTCAACAAATAACTAATTAGGAGGATCACTATACATCTTTAAAGATTGATTTATTTGGTTAAGCTAGGAACTTAATTTGAAATTTGGCTTAGGCTTTTATTCGAAAATACTGGTAATTGCTTTTTAAAAATACACCTTCAATGAATGCTGATTTTTAAGATAATTTAGTAAAAATGAAACTAAATGGACAAGTTCGGAACATTATTACTGAGATATTACTGCGAAACTGATATTTAAATTATCGGTATTCTGTATATAAAACAACAATTAAATGCTACGGGTGAAGCTAAAAAATTTTTTTAAATTGTTAAATGTAATTAGACCCTTACCCCTCGACATTCCCGCAAATATATAACAAATACGTAATCTGTTAAATAAAGTTTTCTGTATTAATAGTCTCTATCATAATAATATATGCGCCTGTTTTTAAAAAAAACCTTAATCCCAGATAATTATAATGAAGAAAAAGTGCCAGGAAATGTCTTAAACAGGTGGCATTTGTGTAATTTGCCGTGAGTAGATGGCGCTACATTACCTTGGCTATATGCAGGCAACTGCAATCCATGTTGGCACTATTTCGTTATAAGTCCTTATCTATGCATCGTTACTCTGATTTATTTAATGTGTTCTGAAAAGATATTCTACACAACCAACCAACCGAAGAAAAAACGTATTTTTAATGAGAGTTCTTCATGCATTTTAATTAATATTTCAGAAAGTAATTAAAATATTAAAATTCTAACGTTCAGGTATACCAGGAGAGGGTTTGGACTACCTAAATCTAAATTTCTAGCCTTCTAAGTGGGCTAGATTTTCCTAGCCATCGCCAACAGACACACACACACACAGAGCAAAACTTTCCGTTATTTGTATAGATTAACCATAGTCGTCATGCATACATATCTTACAGAAAGCTACGCCATTTGTAAGTCTCGCAAACTATAATGTAACAATCTGGCTTATTGTTATCTATGAAATCACATTTATCTACAACGAGCAGGGAAGACCGAGCTATGCTCGGTCAAAATTAGCTTTGAGTTCAAAAATCATGACCTATGACCAAAATGAACTAATAATCAAAATTTCTTGAATATATGGCCAAGCCCAATTGTCTTCTCGTGCCCGAAACCCGTAGGATATGAAATTTAATCAAAATAGTCTGAGCCGTTTTTTAGATAAAATTAGCTTGACCCACAGTGACCCAAAAATGACCTACTAATCTGATTTTCTCGAGCATGTGACCTGACACAATGATTTTCTCGTGCCCAAAAACCGTAGGATACAAAACTTAGTTCAAGTCGTGTGAGCCGTTTTTACGATAAAAATAACTTGACCCATAATGACCCATGACCAAAATGACCCACTATTCGAAATTTCTGGAACATGTGACCAATAGTCTTCTTGTTCCTTAAAATTGTAGGACACTAAATTTAGTTCAAATCCTCTGAGCCGTTTTATTATAAAAATAGCTTGACCCATAATGACCCATGACCAAAATGACCCACTAATCGAATTTTCTCGAACTTCTGACCTACCCCAACAGCTTCTCGTGATTGAAAACCATAGGATACAAAATTTAGTCTAAATAGTCTGAGCCTTTTTTAGATAAAATTAGCTTGACCCACAGTGACCCAAAATGACCTAGTAATCGAATTTTCTCGGACCTGTGACCTAGTCCAATGATTTTTTCGTGCCCGAAACTCGTAGGATACAAAATTTAACCAAAATCGTTAAAGCCGTTTTTTAGATAAAATTAACTTGACCCGTGTTAACCCAAAAATGACCCAATAATCGAAAGTTCTCGAACATGTGACCCGGCTCAATAGTCTTCTCGTGACCGAAAATGGTAGGATACAAAATTTAGTCAAAATCGTTTGAACCTGTTTTTAGATACAATTAGCTTGACCCTGACCATTGTGACCCAAAATGATCCACTAATCGAATTTTCTCGAACATGTGACCTAGCCCAATGGTTTTCTGGTGCCCCAAAATGGTTGGATACAAAATTTCGTCAAAATCGTTAGAGCCATTTTTAAGATAAAATTTGCACATATATATATATATATATATATATATATATATATAACCACACACACACACACACACACAAGATTTGCTCGTATTAGAATATATGATAATGTATCTACTATCGCATTTTAACATATGAATATCTAATGACATTTAATGGTGTTTAATAACATTTTTCTTAAATTAAAAAAATATAAAATTTCCAAATTTGTGTTACTTACCATAATCCTTAGAATTGGCAGGATATTTAATACATTAAAAAATTTAAAGCATACGTTACGTTTATATCTACTAAAATTTATATTTTCCTTTCCTGAAAACTATGCTAAAGTTTTAAAATGAATTACTCAAAAAATAAATTATACATAAGAAATTTCATTAAAGTAGTTCGGATTCCATTTGGATTAATCTTATGTCAAGACTGATTTACTAGACTATTGTCTTTAAACGAGATTTAAGACAATCCTGTTTTTTTTTTTTTTTTTTTTTTACTTTACTAATAAAATTCATTATCTTTATGAAACTGACTAGGAGCAATGACTTCAGATGAAATTTCATTTCACAACCAAAACACTGACAATCAGGGTCACGCTTATCTATCACGAACTTTCCACGATTTAGATAATGGAGCTTAAACCAATTCACTTTATCGATGGCATTTCCGTAACATAATAAATAACACACGCATAATAATAGTAGTAAAAGAAATATGTGAGTAACAACTTTTCCAAATACAATCAGCAATTTCAATGAGGTACTTCTTGAACTCCTGCTAAGTGAGAACTGTGGGTGGTAAGTAAGGTATTTTTAACCTACCGAAATAAAACTGTGGGATTAAGACCCCCAAGAACTTCATATTGACCTCAGCTACCGATAATATATTTTTGCTTTTTGCTGATATGTAATTTTCTTGACGCTGAAAACCTGTTACAATAGACTATTGAGGGAATTGAAGTAAACATGTAAAGTTGAGTACTCTGATATGAAATTATTAGTCTTACTGTTTTCGTTACATCTGGGGGTGCCAATCCAGATGCAGGTCTTTCATCTGGAATTGGTTCAAACTTAGGAGACCTGTTTCCATGTCAGCTGTATATAGAAGCCAAAAAGGCTAAATAAAAAGCTGCAAAATAAACAAACAAACTTATTGTTTTGTTTTGTTTTATGTTATTTCCTTTCATTCCTTTCGATTGCTAATCGAGGCATTCAGAATTCAACTCGACTAATTCCATCAAATAAAAATGCTCAATATAAACAGTTAAAGTTATGTATCTAAAAAAATATATATATATATATATATATATATTATTTTTTTCAGTATATTTTGATTATACTTCTTAATTTTCTTAAAAGCAAGGGTAATTTTTCAACACTGTATAAATGTATAGAAAATTTTCAACCTAATCATTTTATTACCTGAACTTCTAAAAAATTGGAGTTAGTCGGACTGACTTCTGAACGTCTCAATTATAAGCAAGCATTTGAAATTACTGGTGACGATAAATATAGTTGTTACTAGAATATTGTCATTAAATCGAATGAGTAAGTTGCAATCTAATTATAAAATAAGCCATTTTGACGGACATCTTTAAATAACTCAACAAATTTAGTTAGAATTTTAAGTTTGATTTTCATAGATCGAATGTCCGTAATATATGAGGGGGTTAGAATGACAGTGCAGTAAGTCAAAAATTTGAAAAAAATCTAGATAACCATATTTTCACTGAACGTATATTAATTTCTATTCAGTGCGACAATCAAATAAGTCAAAATTCACTTAGGGAATCGCTTGAGGGCAAAACAAGTTGGACTACTTAATGCAACTGCAAATCGATAAGTTTCACAAAACCCTTCATTACTAAATATTGACTTTCCCCACTGTCATTCTGACACCCTCATATGATTAATAAACATAATATTGTGAATAAAAGGAATATATTCTCAAATAAATTCCACTATTGCCACGAAATAATTCTTGCTCCCACTAAAAAATAACTATGGGTGGTAAACAAATATATTTCTGCGCATCGAAACATCTATGGGATTAAGGCTCCAACAGGTCTGTGTTGATCTGGACTACTGACAATATAGAGCATATAGGAAAGCCCCATTTTCCTGGCAAAACTCTTGAATGGATAAAGCTAGAATTGTGAAAGAATTGTGTACCTATATTACAACGATTATGCGCTATTATATGAGAAAAAAAAATCATATTTACGCAATGCGTCCACTATCTGCAGCCATATATGTGTATGCATGCTAGTGCATGTGTATTTCTGCTTCTGCTGCTAACATTGTACATACTTAACTTGATTTTCTCATTAAAATAAAATATAATCGTAATTACATGTGTCAGTTTGATTACTACATATGCACCTACCCCAAAATGCCATAATTCTACAAACGATTAGTGACGCATTGCACCCGGTGATTAGTGATCGATAAATTAACATTTTAGGGTTTATAATAAAGTTATTTTTACATGTAAGACATCATTTCGTACCAAAATGAAGACGTTCTACACTTTTGTATTTAACTTTCCTTCTATCTCTGAGATTTTTCAAGATAGGGTAAAATAAAAAAAATCCAAATTTTGCCATTCGGCAATGTCATTGTGCTACAGCTAGACACTTGCTACACTATTCTAGCTTTATTTATTCAAGAAATGTAATGATAAAGGGACTTTCCTAGGCACACTGTATACATATGCTACTATCTCTTTTCCCTTATGTTGAAAAGCCCCAATAGTGGTTGAGAGGTTCTGCTCTTAACTTGCGTTTATTTCGAAGTCTAAGAAATTCTGCCTGAGAGAGCAATAAATAATACGACATTCCAGTCTTGTGCATGGGGTCTGTGGTTATCAACAAAAGAAAGGGGAGTCTCAACAAACGGTAGAGGCGGTGTCTTACCTGTTAACCGCATCCGCTGCTGACCTCTGACTTTTAGACATGCTAAGAAAGCAATAAAGCGTCAGAGTCCGAAATACCACAACAGTCGTTGCGATGGTAAATCTGTTAGACGGGATGTGCTGGATTCGAATCCATGTCGCGTTCATTAGCCTATTCATTCCAGGTTTACTGCGGTTTTCTTATAAATATGCAGTAAGCACGGATTAGATTCCTTTACAAAGATCACCATGGACGACAAATCGCCCCACGGCCTGTTTCACTAGCGTAGATAATCGGCAGTAACAAACACAAACATCACCGCCAGCAGTACCGTATGTTGAAAACTAGTCTTAACAGAATGTACAGAAATTTCATGTAAACACATAAAATTAAGTAGTTTGATTTATTTGTTTTGTTTTTTATTTATTTTCTTTAATAGTGCAGGATTTTGCGATATAAACCAGCCTTTAAAAACACTAAATTTATGAGAGCTGCATGTCTTTATTATAAATTTATCATTAAATCCAGAGTCATTAGACAAGAAAGTCAGTAAGTTGTGATCTGAAAATAAAACTGGCTCCTTTCCAAAAAAGAAAAATTGAGTATCTTATTAAATTTAGCCGAAAATTTAAACTAGACCAGTCACTTCCACATTGGTAATTTCAATGTTCTCACTCATTGAAATTCTTTTAATTGTGTGGTACTGTTTAAAAAGAAAAATCGTTATGAATCTATGAATTACATAGATTGCCTACAATTTGTTTGCAGATTTAAACCTCTATGACATAAGGCGAAACTAATAAATATTTTTATTTTATAAGAAAATTAATGAATTTTGAACCTGATAATATAGTTTTGTACTTTTATAATGATTGAAATTATTCTATTTTGAATTTCATAAAAATATGTATTTTTTCATTAAAAATTATATAATTTTATATCTTATGCATATTTCGAGTTATGTAATTTTATTATCCGTTTCGATTACGCATTCAGGTAAACGATTTAATAACATTTATCTGTATTGTGCCGTCAATACATTTGGATACATCTATCAGCTTTAAAAAAAAAAAAATCCGTATTAAACGCTGATAATGCTTTACAATGACTTTGCTAAATTAACACTTGTACTGATAATAATGCGATTCAAACTCGACTGTTATTACTACGCATGTTCATTAATTATTATCTGCATAAAACCTGAAACCACGGAAAAGGAAATAAATGTTCATCCACTAAATCTGCAATCGAACAAAAAAGAGAAAGACTCAACAAATTCTCGAACAATTGCTCTGAATTCAAGTTAGTATATATTTTTCTTTTTTCCCTCGATAAATTTAAAAGTGATATGTTTTATTGTTCATAGTAGTACTATTTTGTTTTTCGTTTTCCCTTTCTCTTTCCATTTTACGATTTCAATTCATTGTGACAATACACATTATCATTTATAAAATAAAATACTTTCAATTCATTTTAAATTAAACAGACATTTTTATGTTATTTCTCTGCATATTAGGTACTATATAAAAATTCCGTTCAACGTTGAAGCATCGGATGGAACAAAAAATGAAGTACCAAAATATGGTTTGCTAGATTTTTTAAAACTTCAAATTATGTTAAAATAACAACAATTGTTCAAATTTTCACTATCCTGTGGCAATATATAATAGACAATAGAAACAAATAGCTCATTTTGTACTCATTTGCTTTATACAGCTATAATATCTGTATATTAGTCTTGTTGTTAAGAATACAAGGTTCAAGTCACGATGTGTTAAGTTTGAATCCTGGTACAAGTTTGGATATCCGTAATGTGTCGAATTCTGTTTTTAAAGGGAGTTCTTCCTCTGATTAGTTCTTGTTTGCAAAGGACTACATATTATACCATTTGTGAGTGTAACATTTTATCACTATATTGTTTAACTTACATAATTTTATGGTTCAACCAGAGTACCAAATGTAGGAACAAGGTCGAAATTACCATCTTACAGTGGTAACTTCTTCGGCATCATGGTTTGATGAAATGTTGAATATAGTCTTTAACGGTGTAAGTTACATTTCAAGTTTTAAATACAATTTGAATTAATGTCTTAATGCCTACAATCTTTTGATACGAAGTTAAGCATTGGGGCATTGATTATATACATCAAGCGCAAATAGTAGTCTGCAAAGACTTTAACGTCTAGAGAAAATTTCAATTTTCGTAGATTATTTTTAGGTAGCATGTTTTCTTAAATTTCGCATTCTGGTCTTATATTCATTCAAATTTTTAGAAAAAAAATAGGTCATTATCAAACGGGATTATAGTACAGTAAAAAATGCATGTGATGTATTTTGCGACAAAAAAAATATATTTTGCGACAAAAAAAAATGTATTTTGCGAAAAATATTATACAATTGAATCGGTGATTGTTGAAATGAATTAAGTATGAACTTTTTTTGACATTTCTCATTTTAAGGGGCTTGGTCAGTCAGACTCAAATCCCGCTGACTAATGTTAAATCTATGGGAATGGAATGCATTTTTATTTTTTAAATATCTACCCAGGAAATTAATATTTTTGATTTCTTTATTCTGTGAATTCTTAAATATGTCATTTTTCAACCTAATTGAAAAGTGTTTGACTTTGGTTTGTCTGTCCGTCTGCCGTCTGCCCGTCTGCCCGGACTCTAACTCGTGTAAATATACTGAGATTGCCCTAAAATTTTTGAATGTTATTATAGTTTACTATAGCATGATCGTTTCAGTTGTAAACAATGAAACTTACAGATAAGTTGTAGGTGAAAAATTATTTTTTTATATCATTCTGTACAACTTTTAATAAGGAATTCAAGTTAATATGATTGAACTTATGTTTTCTCATGAAGGAAGCATAAATTTATTTTTGAAAATTTTCAAGATCGCACTGATATCAGTGGCGATCATGATCTTTTTAACAAATACATTTATGTATTAATCAAGCTTTTTGGTTATTAAGTATGGCTAAACATGAAATAAAACTTTGTTATTTTAAGATTTTGATGTGAATTATTAGTGTATATTTATAAGGAGAGTATATATATATACGAGAGTATATATATAGAGTATATATATATATTTATATACACTGCTCAAAACAATTAAAGGATATTGCAGTTTTAGGTGGATTTTGTATCTGGGAAACTTTTTAGCTGACTGATACATGGTCGACAGACATAGTAGGTTATATGAGAATAAATTACACATGTTTGGCGGAAAAAAATGCATTTTACTGCGCATTTGTGTACAAAAGGAAAAAAACACAATTTGTGCATATGAGAAAAAAAGAATAAGAAAAGGTGATTTCTTCAAAGAAAATCATTTTCAGTAGGGGGTATGGTTTCCACGGGCGGCCAGCAACGTTGAACACCTTTGAGGCATGGACTCAATGAGGCTATTAATGACGAGTTGGGGTATTCTGCCCCACTCTTCCAGAAGAGCTCTTTCCAGTTCTTGGAGAGTTTGTGGGGGTTGTTGGCGGCCAGAAACTCGTCTTCCTAGAGCGTCCCAAACGTGCTCGATTGGATTCATGTCTGGAGAACACGCTGGCCATTCCATTCGAACGATTCCTTCCTCGAAAAGGAAATCCTCCACCAGGTTTGCACGATGTGGCCTAAAGTTATCGTCCATTAAAATGAAGTTATCTCCGATTGCTGCAGCGTAAGGGACTACAATAGGTCTCATCCCTATATCGGCGACCAGTCAGAGCTCCATCTCGAATGATGTAGAGATCAGTGCGCCCGTCAATGGAGATGCCACCATACACCAACACTTCTCCACCGCCAAATCTGACACTTTCGTGCACGAACGCAGGGTTATTCCTACTGCCACGGTCCATGCAGATGAAAAAACGCCTATTATCCGGATGCACAGAAAAACGGGACTCGTCAGAAAACAGAATATTGCTCCATTCATTTCTCCTCCAGTTGACATGCTCGGTTGCCCACTCCCTGCGGTCGCGACGATGCTTTGATTTTAATCTAACACATACCATCGGTCGGCGAGCATACAGACCTACAGCATGGAGCCGGTTTCGGACAGTCTGAGTTGAAATCGTGGTGCCTGTAGCCGAGCGAAGGTGTTGTTGGAGAAGAGTAGCGTTCATGTTTCGGTGTCTCCGAGCTGTTAACGCTAAATACCGATCTTCATTGGGCGTTGTCTACGACCTTGCCCTGGTCTTCGGCCTGCACATCCACTCTCCAAAAAACGGTTCCAGATCCTGGAAATGACACTTTGTGACACTCCAATGGCTTGCGCTACTTCGGCTTGAGTTTGGCCCCCTTCTAACCTACCAACAATTCTCCAAGCTTCTGAATCTGTCAAATGACTTCGCTGAGACATCGTACTCATCGAAACAAAGCAAACACTGAATGCCGATCATCCTTGTCTTCATTCTCTTTTATCCAGTTGAAAGTCAAATTTCATTCGCTGCCGCTGAAGCGACGTTTTTGACGTCGAACTCAAAATTTGCATACTCCACAGTTTGAAAACCAGAAAAATTTGCATTTGTGATTCTCTTCTTCTATTTTCGGCAAAAAAAATTTCGTTTATATCTTTATTTTATATAAAACTTCAAATATCCTTTAATTGTTTTGAGCAGTGTATATATATATATATATATATATATATATATTGCATATTTAGTTATGCATTACAAATTATTTACTTGACCTTTACTTTTAACATAAGAAAAATTAAATTTTCTTAATTTTTGTTATTTTATTTTGTTGTAAGCATTCATTATAATTTCGAGTGTATTATTAAATTCTAATTACTGTTTAAAAATGTAAACAAAACAGTGACCAGAAATCCTCAAAATTCTAAATTCCGCAGAACCTCTGGTTTTAAGCTATGCGGAGTTAAGGAAGTCTACTGTATTTGTATGTATTTATATTTATTTTGCATGCGTATTAAAAAACTCATAAACCCAAGCACTTTTATTTCACCCAAGCACTTTTATCAACTTTTCAAAGTATTCATTATCTAGCCATTCCATTTAAACCAAAAGAAATTGTTTTTTGTCCTTTTATATCTTAAACCCCACATTCCCCCTCCTCCCCCTTTCCGAACTTACTTCCACTCTTTGATAATGATTTAGACAGGATAAAAAAAATAAAAATAATAAAAACAAAACTTAATAACTCTTCTGTCAAACAATGATCAAAATATGTTTCGAAAACAATCTTTTTTTTTTTTTTTTTTTTTTTTTTTTTTACGGTGAAATTCTTTTATTTGCTTTTCTATTGTCATTTAAAATTACAGATATGTGTCAGTGTAAAGAGAATATACTTTAGAAATGAGACAACTCCTTTTGGCCTGGAGGTTTTATTTTATTTGGAACCAATTATTTTTTACTTTCTTTTTCACATATAATGAGCTGTAGTAAGACAGATTTAAAAGAACCAGAACTAAAGTCGACTTAATGATCATTTCAAAAATAATGAAGCACCTCGTGAAGAGGTGGGTTTGTTTATAGGTTCTGAACATAGGGGCATAACTTTAATGGGGTTTTCAAATGATAACAAGATTTCATATTCTACTTTGTACTATGATAAGCTTTTGAGAATTAAGATTTCTCCATGAAGAAATATTTGCTATTGTTTTAGCTTAAACATTGTTCCTTGATTTCAAAGAATACAGGATTAGGAGAGGTAAAGAGTTCCTTTCGATTTCCGGATAAGCTTATAGAACTTCGTAAGAGAAAAAGAGAAAATTATAGGCTTAAGTTAAGAGAGTTGATTACATTTAATTCTAGATACTAATGATGAACATCTTTATATTTAATTAATTACAAGTATTATACATTAATTTTCAGATACATATAAGCTTGATTGGTTGACTAAATGCGACATCTAAAATTTTAAATTTCGGTCTATGTATGTATAGCACACACAATAAACTATCAAAATAAACTATCAAATAAACTATCTACATGTGTCGGCTTCACCGAAGGCTTTATCAATATAAATGAGAATATTCTATAGTTGCAAAGATCTCTAAGATGAGCAAGATTGGTTGGACTAAATGCGACATCTAAAATTTTGAATTTCTGTATATGTATGTATAGCACACACACAAAAAAGAAGAATCTAACGGGAACTATAACTTCTGTTTTAATTGATACTAAAAAAATAAATTAACGTATATTTCATTAGTTGGTAAAATATGTTACACAATAATAAGAACAGTAAAATAGTTTTAATAAACTATCTACATGTTTCGGCTTCACCGAAGGCTTTATCAGGATAAAGGTGAATGTTCTACATTTGCAAAGATCTATAATTATGAGCATCTTTATATTTAATTAATTACAAGGATTATACATTGATTTTCAGATACTTATAAGCATGATTTGTTGACTAAATGCGACATCTAAAATTTTAAATTTCGGTCTATGTATGTACAGGACACACACACACAAAAAAGAAGAATCAAACGTGAACTATAACTTATGTTTCAATTGATACTAAAAATAGAAAATAACATATATTTCATTAGTTGGTAAAATATGTTAAAAAAATAATAAGAACAGTAAAACAGTTTTAATAAACTATCTACATGTTTTGGCTTCATTGAAGGCTTTATCAAGATAAATGAGAATATTCTACAGTTGCAAAGTTCTATAATGATGAGCATCTTTATATATAATTAATTACAAGGATTATGCATTTATTTTCAGATACTTATTACAATGATTGGTTTGACTAAATGCGACATCTAAAATTTTAAATTTCTGTCTGTGTATGTTTAGCACACACAAAAAAAGAAGAATCGAACGGGAACTATAACTTAAGTTTTAATTGATACCAAAAAAAAAAAAAGAAAATAGCCTTTAGCAAGATGAATGTGAATATTTTACAGTTGCAAAGATCTATAATGCAATGAAATGAAATTCCATCATTCATTCTTTCCACGTTCGCTCTGCGATTATTCACGTTATTTTATTTTATTTTTACTTTGATGCTTATTTCCATACGTGTAACCATGGGGCAACGCAACCCATAATTTTAGTAAGTTAAATAGTTCTGTATCCGTACATAATGAATTTTTACTTATAGACTTACTCTTTGGTGTCACTGAGAATGGATGGATAAAACAGGTTCGAGGGAAAAACATTTTTTATTCGTAAAATATTCTTAGTATTCTTCATATTTACATGGTTCATTTTTTTTTTATAAAGGTGAATCTTAATTTTTAAATAGTAAATTATTCATTTATTATAAATTCAAAATCTGTGCGCAAAAAAAAAAATAAAATAAAATTTTATTAATTTTGAGTGAATGGTTAGTGAAACGTAATTGAATGTTCAATACAATACTGTAATAACAATATAATAAATTATAACACCTTGTAATAATATATTTTTTTAATGCTAAAAGGTAGGTGTAAATTAACAACATAATTTACAGTAAAATAACATTTATTAGGTTGTCGACATGTTTCGAATCACTCCGAGCCATTTTCAAAAAAAGAAAAAAGTATTAAGAATGTGTGTGTAAATAAATAAAATAATATAATATAAAAATAATTAATAAATACAATTAAATGCGCAGGTTTGATAAAAGTAATGTGTGAAAGTTTGGTTTTCTCTCCTAAATGGCGCAAAAAAATAAATAAATAAATACAAAATAAATAAAAATAGGGCCAATCCCGGTGCGTCTGCGACATCTGTTCCATTAAATCATGTGTTTTTTTTTTGTTTTTTTTTTTTATGGTTTGGAGTGAGCAGAATTATGTCAATAACCTAATAAAAGTTATTTTACTGTATATTATGTTGTTAATTTACACCTTTTAGCATTTAAAAGAAATACAATACTGATAAATTAATATAAAATAATGATTAATGGAATATAATAAAATTAATAAAGCATCTCGTAAAGAGGTAGATTTGTTTATAGGTTCTGAGCAGATAATATGATAAGCGCTTGGAAATTGAAGCGAGAAGAAAATTTTGACTTTGTTTTTGCTTAAAGATTGTGTGTTTATTTCAAAGTACACAGGATTACAAGAGGTAATACGTTTCTTTCTATTCCCTGATGAACTTGTGGAACTTTGTAACGAAGTATAAGAAAATTATACGCTTAGGTGCAGAAAGTTCATTCCATTCATAACATTTAATTCTAGAGACAAATAATGAAAATAATTATACTATAATTAATAAAGTATAAGTATAATATATAGTAAGTAAAGTATAAGGTAATAAAGTATAAGTACTAAAGTATAAGTATATTTAATAAAGTATAAGGTTAATAGTAAAGTATAATTTTCAAGATAGCACTGATATCAGGGGCGATCATGATCTTTTTACCAATTATACTTAGGCATTAATCAAGCTTTTTGGTTATTAAGTATGGCTTAACATGAAATAAAACTTTGTTATTCTAATATTTTGATGTGAATTATTAGTGTATATTTATAAGGAGAGTTTCACTGAATAATTCAAGAAAAAAAAATCATCAATATGCATATTTAGTTATGCATTATACATTATTTACTTGACCTTTACTTTTAATATTTAAAAAAAATAAAAAAATAATTTTATCGTTAATTAATGAAAATTATTTTTTAATCGTTATAATAGAGATTGATTTTCTGATGCGTTTAGATAGCATGCTATAGATTTATAAGTTGCGACATCAGAAATTTATAAATTTCTGTCTATATATGTATATCATGGAAAAAATGCAAACGCTGTCCACAACTTCTATTTCAAATGGTGGTAGAAAAAAATACAAAAAAAAAAAAAAAAAATTTATTAGGGCAGTCGTTTTACTTTCGTCTATCGATACAAGAAGAAAGTATTGGATTCGTGAAAAATTTCTACTTTAGGTTTTCAAACGGCTTCATACGCTTTAGAAGGCCCTGAACACTATTTGAATATCTTTTAAAAATGTCTATTCGTGAGTCTGTGTGTCTGAATGTCTGTGCGTGAGTCTGTGGGTCTGTCTGTACGTGAGTCTGTGTGCCTGTCTGTTTACATGTGTCATACATATTGTGGACGCTCTAACTCCCGAACTACTGCATAGAATATGATGAAATTTTATATGAAGTTCTATCCTTATGCAATCTTTTTCTGATGCTAGGTCATTCAATTATGGTTGCTGTCTTCTGCCGAAATTCGATGATTTGTTCGCAATATGCTAAGCTTTTATCACAAGGCACAGAATTAAACGAAACTTCATGCTTAGCATGTCTTCATTGTAAACGATTCAAAAGCAATGTTATGCGTTACAATCCATCTAGCTATATACCGGGCTGTTATAATATAAGTATATCTATTTGGAGCTGTCTGTAGCTTGAAGGAATAACCCGAATGAAACCAAAATCGGTACACTTACTATTCGAGAAGGAGGAAGAAGAATGGAACAATAATAAAAAAAATAATTGCAACAATCGCCGACAGACGGCGCTTTTGAGTATGACATGTAATGTGTAATAGAAGAACAAACAATTAAGATGTAAAACCGGATGGCATACATAATTTATTGGAAAATGCCACAGTGAATGTGGTTATGTTTTCCCATGGCGGTGCCGATCAAGTTCAGGTTCCTCATGGCGACTATGTGCTGGAGGACACAATCCAGTCGGTGCACGGCGAACTTGACAGCGGAATGTAACGCATCAGGAGTGATGTTTCATACACGTTGTGATACGTGATCTTTTAAGTCATTGAGGTTCTTGATTTTGCTGATGATTACAACGACGTTTGCACCCCGTAGAGTCATCAATTGGCGATTATGGCAACTGTTTTTCTTGTTCCATTCTTCTTTCTCTTTTTCGAATAGTAAGTGTATCGATTTTGGTTTCATTTGGGTTTTTCCTTCACGCTACATACAGCTCCAAATAGAAGTACTTATATTATAACCCCTGTATAGGTTTAAAATATTTTCTATTTCGATGTAATTTATTACACTATTTAAATCATTTATTTGATTTGATTTAAGCAGAAGAAAGTATTACGATAGCCGCAACATATTAGGTCAATTAAAGTACATGCTAATTTTATAAGGAGGTTCTCTGCATATTAAAATAGAAACCAATATATATGTATTACGTATCACCGAGTGAAAGAATTTGGGAAAAAAATAATCAGTGATTAGTGAAACAGAGTGGAATTCGAAAACATAATGAAATGTAATACTAGAGATATATAAGAGAAAAGTACTGGAGCGTTTCATAAAAATGAGCGTTTGTTTACAGGAACGGGTTTTCAACTAATAACGAGATTTCACATTATAATTTATGCTATGATAAGGTTTTGAGAATTAAGTTTTCAGATGAAAAAAAAATTGTTTTAGCTTAAGCATTGTGCCCCAATTTCAAAGAATACAGGATTAACAGAGGTAAAGCGTTCCTTTCAATTTCCGAATGAGCTTATAAAAATTTGTGACGAAATAAGAGAAAATTATAGGATTAACTTAAAAAAGTTTATTACTGTGATTACACTTAAGCCTCAAAACAAATGATAGGAATGGTTATAATTAATTTAGGACAATTATTAGAAATTGATTTTCTAATGTGACAATTTTGTGCAGAATGGTGAGATACAATATCTAACATGTTTGTACAGAGGTGCCAAGTTCTCACTCTTCCGTAATATGTGGGTTAGGTTTGATACGTTTCGCACCCGAAACTTTTTAAAGAAATTAAATAAAATATATTCCATGTAGAAATCTGTAATTAACTAAATAAAAATTCATCAAATAATTTTTCTGGTTCGAAATAGTGTTAAACTGGGTCAAATTAATCCACATATTACGGAAGATTAGTGAGAGCTTGGCACTTCTGTTTATAGTACGATAAAAAAGAAACAAAAGCAGAATTTAAGTTAAAACATTAGTTCTATTCGATACAAAGAGGTAAAAAAATGCCGTTTTGAATCCCAAAATATTATTTACAAATGTATACGTTTTCTTTTTTTCATAAACGTCAACCTTTATAGTAACATTTTAAAATTGAATAGTAGCTACGTAGTACATTGCAGATGACCGTGTAAAAAACACACTTATACAAAAGAACAATACAGAAATGAGAATTCTCATAAGATTTCAAAGAGAGTTTATTGGAATAGGAATTAATGAAAATTAAACCAACTTTGTGAAAAGGGAAGTTTTCTCATAGTTTCAGAACATAAAAGTATAAGTTTAATGGGGTTTTAAATGTTAAGAAAATTTCACATTATACTTTGTGTTACGATAAGTTTTTGGGAATTAAGATTTTTCTGAAGAAACTTTTGCTATTATTTTAGCTAAGCAGCTTGCTTTGATTTCAAAGAATCCAGGATTACAAAAGTTAAAGATTTTCTTTCGATTTCCGGATGAGCTTGTAGAACTTTGTAACGAAATAAGAAAACATTATAGGTTTAACTCAAGAAAGTTTATTCCATAGAATATATTTAAGCCTAGAAATAAACTGTTAACATGTTTATGTTTAATTAATTAAAAGGAATAGAGACTGAGTCTCCGATATTTAAAAAAAAATCTTATTTCATGTGAAAATATAAGATGAAGTTTAAATTTGTACACCACGAAGGAAATGATGAGAGAAAAAAAGAAACAAATCAGTATATTGGATTAAAATTAAAACTGCAATTCTATTGGATCCTCGGAAAAATCCGTCCCTTTTTCCTTCGTGAAACATTCTTTATAAACGTTTTATAGAAAAAAAAAAAAAAAACATTTATCACACAAAGCTCTACAGGTTAAAAAACATAGAAATTCAAATTTTCATTAATTTTGAATAATTGTATAATAATATATAATTTATTAATTAATAATCCCACTCCATGAAGAGGTAGGTTTGTTTATAGGCTTTGAACAGGGGCGTAACTTTAATGATGTTTTAAATGATCTCAAGAGTTCTGTACGATTATAAGCTTTTAATAATTGCCTAGTCAGGTGAGGGTCTCGTCACCTGATCAAGGTTCTAAATTACGAGACCTATTAAATCTGTCAATTCAACAAAGTTAAACAGAAACCTTGAACCGGCAAACAAAGATAAGGGTAGCAAACCACAAGAGATCAAGCACAGCAGCGATGTGAACAAATCTATAGTCAGGTGGATCACAGCCATGCTGTGATCAGGCGATTTCCGCCCCGCACCCAGGTACTAACCCGTTAAGCTAGGCATTCATGCCGGGCAGGTAGGGGCCTGGTTAGCGGTATAAAAAAAAAACTTTTAATAATTACTATTACTTCAAAGAAATTTTTGCTATTGCTTGAAATTAGGAATTTTGCTTTGATTTTAAAGATTACAGGATTATAGGGAATGAAGATTTTCATTCGATTTCCGGATGAGCTTGTAGATCTTTGTAACGAAATAAGAGAAAATTATTGGATTATTTTAAGAGAAATTATTAAGTCTAGAAATAAATGAAGGAGATGTCTGTCTTAAAATTACGAGGATTACAAGAGTTAGAAATTGATTCCAAGATTACTCTAAATGATTCTTTAGTATAGATTATAAGATACAAAATCTAAAATGTGTAAGTTTGTGTCATAAAAAATATGCATATTACAGAAATGATAGTTTATTTTTGCATAAAGGGTTATCTTCTTTTCAGTATTTAATCTAACATTTAAAAGTGGATATTTAATGTTGCAGGTTAAAAAACATAGAAATTCAAATTTTCATTAATTTTGAATAATTGTATAATAATATATAATTTATTAATTATTAATCCCACTACATGAAGAGGTAGGTTTGTTTATTGGCTTTGAACAGGGGAGTAACTTTAATGAGGCTTTAAATGATCTCAAGAGTTCTTAACATTTATAAGCTTTTAATAATTACGATTTCTGCAAAGAAATTTTTGCTATTGCTTGAAATTAGGAATTTTGCTTTGATTTTAAGGATTACAGGATTACGGGGAATGAAGAGTTTCAATCAATTTCCGGAAGAGCTTGTAGATCTTTGTAACGAAATAAGAGAAAGTTATTGGATTATTTTAAGAGAGATGATTAAATTTAAGTCTAGAAACAAATGAAGGACATACGTGTCTTAAAATTACGAGGATTACAAGGGTTAGAAATTGATTCCAAGATTACTCTAAATGATTCTTAAGTATAGATTATAAGATGCAAAGTCTAAAATGTGTAAATTTTTGTCATAAAAAATATGTATATTACAGAAATGATAGTTTATTTTTGCATAAAGGGTTACTTTTTTTTAAATATTTAATCTAACATTTAAAAGTGGATATTTAATGTAAGCTTACAAACAACACATAATTAAAAATTTAGATTGATTCTGATTCAAGGATAAGTGAAATATGAATTATTGAAAATCAATATAGTTAATTTAAAAAAGAATTTTTTTTATTTACTCTTAGATGTTACAATAATTCATATTTCATATATTTTTATAATTTTAAAAGATTAAACCTAAATCTGATGCATAATTAGGATAAAAAAATATTTATTGCTTATTATTAAAAAGTTTTTATAATAAATTAATAAGTATAAAAATATTTATTTTGTCCCCATTACGATAACATCAAGTTGCAACCGTTTGAATGTTACAGAAAGTAGAAAGTCAATATTGCAGGTAAAAAGCATTAAAATATGAAAACAGTTTAAGCATGAAATACATTTAGTCGCCATAACCACTCTAATGCTTAACTAAAATTTGCTATTAAAGCAGGATTTAAAAAAAAAATTTTTTTTTACAATATCTTTATGTACAGTTCAATGATTTAAAACTGTTTAAAAATTCCAACAAATATACGTTTTAGAAATTTGACATGCAAAAAAAAAAAAAATAATAATAATAATAAATATTATTTACGATATATTGCTATAACCATTAAATATTATACTTAATTAACAAAATAAGCTGCCAAAAGCAAAGCCAAATTATCACTAATTCAAGAATTTGGTGAGATTACGGTATAATTGCAATTATTACAATAAGCATGTTTTGTCTACTAACATACTAGCTTGTAACTGGGGATTCTTCCATAATCAAGTCCACAACCAATTGACACATGCTAGAAGGCGGGTTATACATGTTAAAAGAAAAGTTTTTATGTATGTTATATAGATAAAATATTGCATAAAAATTTCAAAATCGTAATCTCTCTAACCGAAACTCAGTTAAAAACATAATACTTATGAGGTGCTAAGTAATACAATATGCATGACCCTTTTTTTTTTTTTTTTTTTTTTTTTTTTTTTTTTGCGTAATCATTGCTGCAACTGCTTTTCAACTGAACATTATAGTAAAGGTATTGAAAATATATTTTATTAAGTAAAGCAACAGATGACATGCGTTTTTTTTTTTTTTAATTTCTATTAAAATAAGTTGAGGATTGAATAATATGTAAGATTAAATGTTTTTAATCTTCACATGATAAAACCCACTGTTTCAGTCTTAGTTCCAACTAAAAATATTTAATATTTTATAATAGATGAATAAAATACTTTTACATGAAGGATGGAGCTTTATAATCGTTAAAGACAAGTGCATTAAAATATTTTTGGTTGCTGAAAAACATGCTGTTCAATGCTAAACGTCAGCTCATAGAGAAGCAGCTTTTTAAACATAATTTTCTAATATTTTGTTGTTAATATTTTGTTTGCTAATATGTTCTAATATTTAAAAAAAAAATTAGTAATATACTAATAGTAAGATTAAGAAAGCTAAAACATTTGATATTTCAAAAAAAAAAATAAATAAATAAAAAAAAAAAATAAAGTCTTAAATTGAATTATTATAAAAGATTCATTTATTTTTATTTTTATTTTAATGTTGCGTTAGTTCCTTTAATACAAATAGAAATTATCTAAAGAAATATTCAGAAAAAAGTTCTTTATGAGATTGCTGTATTCTAGCTTCAATATAGTTTTATATAAAATAATGAAAACTTGATAGGGTGTTTGAAATTTTCGTTAGAATTTTCTTTAAAATAAAAATCTAATACGCTAAAAATATATATATCCTAGCAGAATGAAGTAATTAAAAAAAATTACATTTGATATTTTTCAAATCGTATGATTTTATGTATCATTTACATTAAATAAGGTAAGAAAAACATCATTTATCTCTTTTATATCTCAAACACCTTTATCTGAAAGAAAAGGGAAAACGCAAAATATATTGATATGACAGAAACTATCTTTTTGTAGCATCAACAATAGCTATTGAGCTTTGACAGACCCTATTTACATAAACGACGACTTGAAGAGAAAATAGAATATTGTCATATTTTTCTGTCTGAAGTAGGAAAAAAAATCTAAGAGCAAACTGTTGCTTGATCGGTAAGGCATTTCACTTTTCTTTTCCTCTTTTTCTCCTTTTATCAGAATTTATTATGCATAGATTGCATAATTTTAGAAACTCAGTGACAGTTTTATCAAATAGAGTAGAATAACATTGTTACATTTATAAAAGTGGTACCATTGTCGCTATTAACTCTTGTATACATAAAAAACATATATCAGACTTTGTAAATGTAGAGATTATATAAAACCTGATATTCATTGAAATTTAAGGTATTTTCAAAGTGAAAAATTATTGATTCGTATAAAGTATGTATTATGCTTATTACTTAACCGTCGGAACGTGCAAATTTAAAAACTTTCTTATATATAAAAATAATAATATAAACTTTAAATACATTTTAAAAAATCATTAAAAACTGAATAATTTGGGACATTAGAAGTGAAATCTATATTTTATCATTTTGAAGTACCATGAATCAAACTAGGAGATCAAAATTGGGCTGTCCGGGTTACAGAATATATAGGTGAAAACCATTTTTTAAATTGAATACTCTAATAGATTTTTTTTACATATAATATATTTTTAGATTGTTCACTAAGAACGCCAAGAAGCATTTTTATATGAAAAATATCAGTTACGTTTTCAAATAAAGTTTTGAAATTTATTAAATTGATACTTTCGTATTAGTAGCATGCCAGAAGTTAATAGCCAAATAAATCGCCAAAGATTTCGCTACTTAAAGCAACCTGTTTGATTCTGATAATTTCAGCGTATTAAGCACGTAATTCCGATTACATGTCTGTTAAATTTCTGTTTTATTTATGTTATTTTATTATTTTATTTATTTATTGATGAAGTTATAATTTCGTTGTGAGATATTAGCTGGAAACAAATGCTGAACCAATTATATTGTTTTAAGTGCAAACGGATTATTTTCTATTTCACAGAGTAAAAATTCTGTGTTTGAAAAAACAGTAAAATAAAAAAAAATATTAAACAGGTGTTACCGCGGTCAATATGAGATCAACTTTACTGGCGGACATATTTTTGCTTTATAATATAGACAAAACATTATTAATCATTTTAATTTAGGTAATAAATAAGTTACTCTAATTAATACATAATTTTTTATTAACAATGTTTATAAAATTTTGCTAATGGTATTCAAATTTAAGTGATATATTTATTTATTATCTTTAATGTTATATTATTTATTATTATAAGAAAAAATCAATAAGGAAACATACTTTCTTATAATCTATAAAAAAATTCGAATGCAAAAGTGCTATTATATGGCCAAATGCTATTATATGGGCAAAAGTCACTGGACACATTCAATTATATATATATATATATATATCAATTTCATTTTCACTTTTTTCAAATTCCAGAGGTGAAGAAAGCCTTCACCTTTGTGTGTCCCTTCTATTCGTTAGCCTATTTCCTAAGGGAGCTGCAATTCAATGATAATTTTTCCAAGATTACTTCGAAAGTAAAGCTTGACTACTGCTGTATTTTTCTTCAATCATAAATTTCAACTTTGTGAAACTTCAGAGAGAGTAGTTTTTAAATTCTAAATGATAATAAAAAATGAAGAAAATAAAAATTTATTAACTTTTGAAATTACCTAGTAACTTTTGGAACATTCTGTTTAAATAGTATATAATATTTTAGCATTAAAACAACCAGGAGATCTAATCCGGGTTTCTCGGCTTACAGAACATACGCTATTATATGGCCAAAAGTCACTGGACACATTCAATTTTATATATATTGTCAAATATATACAGAAATACTTGACGAATTCTTCTATAACTTCAAGAATATAAAGTACATGTTTGACATATTTTTTTTAGCGAAAAGCGGAGGTTTAATCACGAAGGCAATGAAGGGATCAACATCAAATTGAATACAAAAATAATATTTGTGATAACCCTGTAAAGTAAAATGCTCGAAATGATCTGGAGCTGCCTATGGGAATCCTGTAGAGCATTTGTGATAAATTGTTTAAGAATAGCATGCATATTCATTGATATATAAAGGTTTCTTTAAAAAATTAAAGAAATTTCTGAGTGGAATTTTAATTTATAGCATGCTGGTTTTTCAACTAAACTTAACACCACTTTCAGGAATCTTCACAATATACAGTAGAAACAGCATTTTACTATTAGAAAATAAATACATTAAATGTTTGATGAAATATAAATATTTGTATGAAATAATTTTTAACTGCGCATACACGAAAGATAACAAAAATAATTTAGCAAGATTTAGTAGTCTATTATATAAGGCAACACATATAAAAAGGTCAGTCGGTTGTCGTTAATCATTCAGAAAGATATCAGCGATATACTGAACTCAATTTAAGTCGCTTTTTAAAAGTAGCTTGATGATAAGGGATTTTCCAGAATGTGTCATATTTTTACCTGTTCCATATTTTCTACATACTTACAACAAAGGGATTATTATTTAACGTATGTTCCTGCGTAGCTTTGGAACGGCCGGTATGATTTTAAAGATTTTAATTGTTGTTGTTGAAATGTGCTAGTTCTGATGATTCTTTTACTAAGAACAAAACGTCAATAAAAATTGAAAGAATGAAATAAAAAGTGAAACATTCCAAATTTAGTATTCAAAATATTTTAGGACATTCAGTTTGACTGTTTTTATTTATCTGTTAAACTTGTGATTTATTTATTTTGGCGAAGTTTTAATTTCCTTATGAAAAATTAACCGGAAACAAATGCTGAACCATTTTCAGTAGATTGTTTTAAGGGCAGACGAGTTAAATATTTGTAATGGAATTTGAAGAAAAGCGATAGATTTTTAAAATATCATGCTTAGAAATTATTTTAAAATCGATAAAAAAAAAAAAAAAAAAAATCAGTAAAGTAAGATAAAGTTTTGAAACAAATTGAATTTTAGTACATTTTCACATGTGCAACGGTGCAAAAATTTAAATTGTGCAATGTTTAGAAAATATATTAGCGAAAAAGCAAATATTATTGCTTAGATCGTTGTCACCTTCTATATGTCAGTGTTTCTCACAGATATGTTTTTAACACTTTCCTACACAATTGAAAAGAGAACATGACTTCTGTTTGTCTGTTTGTCTGATGTATGTTAGCCATCTGTATGTCTGTAGTCTAACAAAAGTAAGTATACTCGGATTTTAATGTAACTGATATATGTTATTGAGGTTTACTGTAGCATATTCGCAATTGAAAATGAAGTACATATACATCATTTTAGGGACTTACACTTCATTTACAGACACAGTGAAACGAATTTAGTTACATTACGGTGTAGGAAAAAAATGGTTTGCTGTGTATTTTAATGATCTTACAATATTTCAATCATGATGAAATTGATATTCCTTTATGAGGCGCTCAAAAACAGCGGTTGCCATCATTTCGGATCTTATGGACACCTAAATAATTAATTTTATATACGAGCACCACTAGTATAATTTAAACAAACAATAAATACAATAATGATTAGGGAACTTTTTTTTTTGTTTCTATGAAATGCACTTAAATATCATAAATGGTTATTCAATTATGAGAAAATCTTAACTGCTTATTTAATCATAACTAGTAGCTTTAAGTTTAAAGTTTGTTTAATCGTAACTAGTATCTTTAAGTTTAAAGTTTGTTTAATTGTAACAATATTTTAAAATTAAATTAATTATTAGAAGCTAGTTGAAGAATCACGCATTTTTAGTGTGATATTCATTTGCTCCTCATCACTGGAAAATAAGTTCATGGGTTTTTGGCTATAGTAACGTTACCGCAAGACTTTTATTTCATGCCAAGACTGGTATCTAGTTTTAATTGCTGTGACAGATTGAAAATGATTTTCCGCAGAAATATATTTTGAAAGTTGAATCAAAGTTTACATTTCTTTTTCACACAGCAGTGGTTATTTACATTTTAGGGAGAGACAAAAATGATAAAATATCTGTTTTGCAAATAAATAATAAAAAATCATTTATTGACATAATTATCCATTCATGCTACAATTAAAAAATTCAAAACTAAATATCGGAAGTTTTAGAACAAATTTTCTTAGAATATTATTCTTATTCTGTCTGTGACGATAACTTATTAATAAAACATAAAAAATGCACATTATGTCCGGATTTTCATTTTCTTGTGGCCCTCCAAAATTTCCTCGTCAAACAGGGTTAGTTCACAAGCCTTAAGATGGTAACCACTGCTTAAAAACATGATTTCTGTAGAACAGGCTTGTCCAAACTTTCAGTAAGCAGGGGTGCACCTCAGCTCCTGGCAAACAATGTCGGGCGCCATTATTCCTCTGAAACAAATCATGCGATAATATTATCTCACAGTATTAGTAGCAATACACACACGTCTTAAAGCATGCAAATGCATCTCATGGTGGTAGACATAAGGAAACTATGGTTCAGGAGCTCAATGTTAAAAAAAATTAAAAAAAAACATAACTCGTAGCAAATTTCGAATAATACATTTTTCTGTGAGGCACCTATCGCAAATATTTTTGTAGGGACCAGACACTTTAATATCGCCTGTAATAATAATAATAAAAAAAAAACCATGGAATTAAGAAATATTGATAGGTTTTTTTAGGACGTGAAAACACTCCTTGATTCTTTCGGTTGGTTAGTTGGTTGGTTGGTTGTATGAGGTTTTATAATCCTTAATGGACATGCTGCGCCAAAATAAAGACTAAAAGCACCAAAAAGTGAGACAGAAACAATGTGAGCAAAATTAAAAAGAGCAATGGGAAAAGCAATCTGGATGGGATATCCCATCCAGATGTCGTCAGAGAAGTGTAGAAGAATAAAAAAATTTAAATCTTAAAAATAGTAGAGTAAAAAGTAAAAGAATTTTAAAAAAAGTGGATTCTGGATGGGGTTCCCATCCAGATGTCACAAAAGTGTAAAAGATAAATCTGGATCGGTAAACCAATGAAAGCAATAAATATTATATTTCAGAATAAATCCTGCATGTTTTAAAAAAGTAAAGATTGCTTCATGAGGTGTTTCCCCAATGAGGTTTGTCAAGATGACGTCTTTCGGAGGCGTGTATTTAGCGTTATAAAAATTACAAAAACAAAGACAGGCATAATAGTGACCAATCCATGGATTTTGTTTTTCAGACAGACAGCTTAGATGCGATTTCATTTAAGAAAATCATTTATCTATTTTTCTAGTCAAAATTAGAAAAAATACTTAAAATTTCAAAGGTCTGGGAGGAAACACTACCCCCCTTTACCCATCCTATAATATAGCCAAGGGCCCGTGCAACAAAGGAAAAAAAGCTGAACTTTCATGGAAAGAGGAGGGAGATGTGAATCACTTATTGCTCTAAATTTTACTTTATAACACATTATAAAAAAAAAAATATTGTCAATTAATACCAATTCCAATCATTATAATGGACCTTGACGTCACACCCTAGAGTTGATGGTTTTCTGATCCGTTATTCTGGCAACTGTATCGCCAGAAATCAATATGCACAGCAGCAAATATGGACAGCATATGACTTCTTGCTTCAACCCACGTTGCGTTTAACTGAAAGTTTGCAAATTTATAAATGTTCTCGGATACAGAACAACATTTTAAATTTATATTACAATATATTGAATACCGACTACCACAATAATGTTTTTTTGTGTATTTTTAACAAATAAACATTAATGCTAATATTCAAAAGTAAATGGAACTTACCCACGAGTGGCAACAGCCACGCTTCTCAGGTATATTCCCTCCGAAAAAGACTGTTTAAAATGCTGTGTTAAAATGTTCTTCACGCCTCTTGGTGTTTTTCTTCTCTTTACCCGCAGATGACGTGACATATGTAAAGTCCATACCGCAAGCAGACGAATTTTAGTCTCAACATCAGGTCGCGTGCATAAGGTCCATTACACTATAAAAAAAATTATACAGAATAACGTGAAAGTACGCATGATTAAATTTTAAAAGTATATTTTTGGTTTTAAATGAGTGAAATATGCTTTCAGAGATTAAAAAAAAAAATCTCTGATGCAAAAATTTATAGTTTTTAAGAAACCATTCTTTAAAATGGAATTTTATTTAAAAAAAACAGTAACAGGAACCCTTTAGAAGGGCGCCAAGTGTCTTTATAGATAATAGAGTGGCGACATTCGCGTAAGACGGATTCTCATATTAAAATTTTTGTCCAAATGGCAATGCTCATCCTAGAACTAAGCAATATTCGCTTGGAAGAGTTTAATTATATACATGACACGAGTCAACAAACATTAGCTTCGTGAAATGGTAAGTTTGTCAGGTTGAACATACTGCAATGCTCGCCAAACGTTTGTCTAAAATTGTCTCAATTAATGAAATTTTATTCAATTTCTCATACCACCAATCTGTTATGTATAAAAGTATTTGCGCTAATATAGACAAAAGTGTTACCATATTCAGTGTTATTCTAAAAGTGAAAGTTTGCCTAATACAAAGTAAAATTTGGTTCGTTGAGATGCTTTTGGATTACACCTTGGTAAGGCCATAGAACGTACCTTTCACAATTAGATACTGCATGCCTGGTTCTCCTTCTCAACATGGATGTTTCCAACCAATGCTTATCGCATTGAAGATTTTGTTTGGTTGCAACGATCTTGAAAATAATATCTGCCATTATTGTACTTTGAATATTCATCTACTAAAGACAAGTATAGGTGGGAAGCTCTACTAATTTATTACTATTGCTTATATAGGAAAAATTATTGCCATACTCAGTTTAAATCTAAATGGTTTATGGACAAACCTGATATTATCGCTATGCTAATGTTTATTCATTTGACTCACTTGTCTAATCGAAATTTTCCAGACTGATATCGCGAAGTTATGAAGTGTGGTTTGCCATCATTTTTACAAAACAAAATGCCAATTAGAATATGTTATTTGTGTGTTTATCACCACACAATTATTTATAAAAACACTCTACTAGCGACAACGTAAATTAATTTATTGTGGGTAACAATAGGCTGTCACGAAAATACTCTGTTGTACCTAACTGAAAGCAAGTTAGGCGCAACACAATTACAAAACAGTTACTTGAAGTTCTTTCACTTTCTATTTAAATTTCACCTGTTGTTTTTTATTATATATAATACAAAGCATACGTATTGTCAAGAATATAATTCATAAAAAGCGATTGTAATGAAATCTAAAATCTTAATATTTAAAAGTGGAATATATGTTAAATCATTAATCATAAATTTAAACGTTTAGTGTAAATTTTTAAATTCTAAAATAATTTACACTGATCCTTACAATCTTCAACGTTTTTCTTTCCATGAAAGATCTTTATAATTTTATTTCTTGGATCTTATATATTTCGTTTCATAATCACAAAACGGGCTACTAATTAATATTTTATGTCACATATCTTCAAGAACACACGTATATTGAACATTTTTCAAAGAATCCTTGAAGTTTCCAATTTACCTTTCTAAATTTATCTTCGTTGAAAGCGAGAAAAGAATAAAGAGGCTACGTCTGGAAAAATTCAAGGTACGTATAACGATTCAGTAATAAGAGTAAGCATCCTTAATGAGATACAAGTATGTTGCTGTCTCCAAAATTAATCACCGTTTTATCAAACTTTAATTTTATACATTAACTTTATATTAATAATCTTGAAATTATTTTAAGTGTTATAATGATGGATTATTTTAATAAAAATATCCTATTAATTTGGGATATAAATTTATATTTTTGTTAGATATAACATAGGCTGATTTAGATTAGATGTAATGGTGATGAGGTAAAATTTTTGACTATAAAAACGTACTTGTAGTTACAAAAAAGTGTAGAAATCAAGTATAGCCATCAGATATGGTATTTGTTTTTCAAGGGGCTGTATACATATTAAATTATTAAAATATTAAATTTAATTTATTCTTCTACGTTATTTTCTATAACTTATATTTAGAAAGTGTTTGTTGTGTTTCTATGAAATACATTTAAAAAAATCCTTTTATTTTACGATGAAACCTTACCCAGTTATAATACTTTGAATTTTATAAATTGTCATTATTTTTCGACACTACGAACGAGACTTTGTGTTTTTGGTTAATAGTAGGAAAAATAGGACAAAAATAATAGAATTTTTTAAAGGTCGTAACATTTTAAAATGTAAGTTATAAAAAAATGGGTCTATAAAAATTCTATTTCGTATTTTAATATATACACCACTCCTTGTTAAACAAATGTAATATATGAAAACTCTAGTTGATTTGCATACTTTATGTAGTTGGAAGTCTGTACTTGTCACCATCGGTGTATGAAATTATCGCCATTACATACATTTCGTATCACCCGATATAAGGGAGACTTTTATTGAACATTGTATCTCTGCATTCTTAAAATTCAAAGCATCCAGATTTTAAATACAAAAGAAAGAAAGAAAAACAAAGTCATTACCTCTTAAATTCAAATAGGAGTTTTCGGGTCACCCTGTAGTGCACCTAACAATAATAGATGCATCTTTTAGAATCATAAACGAATGCATTTTAGGTATTGCATTACAGATAAATTGTAATACTAATTGCTTTGAAAAATATTCAAAAAGGATAAAACATATATTCTAAGCTGTGGCAAACGGTACTGTTTACCAACAAAGCCATTGCAGGAAATACATTAAACATACATTTCGCAGTGATGCATATAGGATTGAATTAAAGTTTAACATTTAATAAAAAAATTCAATTCCAAGCCACCACTATACATAAGTAAAAATATCACCTTATTTAACCACAGAAGTCTGCCGATTAATAAGGCGAGAAATTACTCCTTAAAATGTGTAGCATCGAACGGTAAACTGTAAAAAGAAAATCAGTGAAAAAACGGAACATGTACTGGCAGCAAAGTTGTCATCTACGTTACTTTTTTTCACAATACTTTCGTTTTGGTAATCTCCCGTTTCAAGATGACTGTATTAAAAACGGGAAATATCCGTTTTTAGAAATAAACATGAGAAATAGAGCTAAAATCTAAATACTTACTATATATACTGATGCATATTTTCGCGGAGCATGTACTTGCATTGAATATTATCGCAATCTTTTTATTGCCTTGCCTTCCTCGGCACTCGCCATTACAAGTGAAATGCTCCGTCGTCTAAACCAACTAACCACATACAATGATGTCAAAACATCCATTACGAAAATTTCACTGGAATTTTTCCGTTTGCTCTCAACTGAAAACGTATATTTCAGTTTGTCCGTCTTGGAAGGAACATTTCCGTTTTTATCATTCAATGTGTAAAGATAAAAAGGAAATTTTCCGTTTATTCCAGGAAAAACGACTTCCACTGAAAACAGAATTTTTTCGTTAAAGGAGAGATATTTCCCATAAAACCACCCGTGTAAATACTGATTTTTCGTTTTTTTACAGCTTAAATATGACTATAAATAAAAATATACTTCAAAAGCAAAAATCCTGAAGTGTAAGGTGGACTAAGTAAATGGAACTAGAAATAAAAATGCATTCAATTATTTTTAATCATGCTTTTATCGGTGAAACAAAATTTGAAATTCAGCTATATTAAAAAAATATTTAAAACAAAGACATTTTTATTTAGTAATTTTTTTAAAATAACAATAATTCAGGCATCATTTTAGAATGACCAAATAAATCACTGTAGATATTGAGTGACAGATAAAAAAATTTGCTGTAAAACACACTAAAACATTTAAAAACGAAATAAATAGCATGCTTCAAGCAAGAATTATGAAACGTTTTCGACACTCCCATAGTATTCTTATTAAACTATATCTTTTGATATGTTCAAGGCAAATATCTAATTAAATAATTTAGAAAACACGGGCCAGACTTCAAAATCCATTTTCAACAATTACCGCCCGTAACGGGGAATGCGTTCGAATATTTTTGTGCGGTCCTGTAAAATGATCTATAGATTTTTTATAAACAAAGCATATTCAACTAAAATTTAGTTCAACTAAAAACCGCACAACAAAATAAAACTAGTCGTTGGGGGCCACCATAATACTTACCCATCATGGATATGTATAATGTAAAATATTAAAATAAAAATGTGTAAACTACTTATAAAATGCATTGCAATTCAAATAAAATCGTGGCTTGATGACGTCATAAACTTTAAAGGCTCGATTACTGAATTGCTTGAAAGAAACCTCCTTATAACTCCAAAAATAATAATCCTATTAACTAGCGGTTTATTGTATCTCATTAAGCGTCAAATTTTCAATTAAAATATATCTTTGAAGTGAAATTTAGATGAAATAGAGGGTCATGAAAAAGTGTGGAAAATAGGATTACAAATATCTCAGCAACTAATTATCCGATAGACTTCATGCTTTATGCAAAATTTATGTTTTTTTTATTGTCTTTTATATTCATTTCTTAAAATAAACAATTTCGAAAATTTTTATATACCTTTCATCAGAACGAATATTTCGAGAGTCCGAAATATGTCGAGATCTAGTTCCATAGTTCCGGTTAATCGAGGTTATTGAAATTAAATAGGCTTCTTCCCATTATTACATACTAAGTGCATACCAAATTGCAAGTCTCTATCTCAATTTTTTCGAGAGATAGAGCGTTTACAGACACACAGACACACAGTCACACACACAGACGGACGGCAAATTTTTTTTCTAAAAATATGTTTTTCGGAATCTCCAGTGTTTGAAACGTGTAAATCCGTCAAAAAAATTTTTTCGATTTTCAAAACGATTACAAGACTTACCCTATACTACGTCTGATGGGTAAGTAAAAGCACAGTTATATCCTGCAATTAACATTCACAGACTCTAGTGTATCCAATTTATTTTGCATAGCATTGTATGTAAATGTTTTGATATTCTAAGAAATCTCGTAATATACTAAAATATAGTTTACCTGAAAAATTCTTAATACAATTTAAAATGCTTAATACTTTAAGCAATTCACGCCAGTAAACGAGAATGCTTACGAATTTTTTTCGGTCACCCTGCATATGATCTTCGGAATTCGCATGCATATCGTAACATAAAAATAAATAGTAAATTCAAAAATTCATTCCACAATTGACAACGCAATTTTATCGCTTATAGCCAGTACTGTAACCGAATTATTTTGTATTTTCTTGTCAATCATAACACCATACTAACACCATATTCTATAAAAGTATGTTGTAGCATATATCACAGTAACGCATATCAATTATTTTAGGGGGGAAGCCCTAATTATTTCATAATTTTAGTTTCAGTAGATTCGGAAATAGAGGAGGGGCGGACGGTAACATATTTTTAAACTGCATTTTCGACGATATCTCTGAAAGTATAATACCTAAAATTAAAACAAATATATTTTTGAGTTTGATATTACGAGATCTTTCACACTATACACCACATGATCTACAAAAATAAAACTTTTTTTTCAAGTAATTTAATTAGCCTCCTAAATTTATCCTAAACATATTTGTAAATGGATAATAATTTATAAATATGTGGATAAAAAGGCTTTATAACTTCCCAAGTTCGAACTTTCCACGTCTCATAGTTTATGAGAAAAAGGGCAGTGACAGACGGACGGACAGACAAATAAGTGATGTTATAATGGTTCCGCTTTTACTTTTTAAGGCTGCTCGCCAGTAAACTTCCCGATTCCCTTCGATAGTGTTAATCCTATGGGCGTAGGACGCATTCGTAGTTTTAAAATATCTCCTCAGGAAATTAATATTTTAAACTTACATATTTCAGAAAAAAATTATAACTAAGAAAAAAAAAAGACATCCTTTAAGAACAGTACAAAAAAAAAGAAGTCAAAAATATAAATTTCATGAGGAGATATTTTAAAAATACGAATGCATCCTACGCCCATAAGATTAACATTAGCGAGGGGTATCGCAAAGTTTAATGACGAGCAGTCTTAAGTACGGAACCCTAATATAGGAGCAAATAATCAAAGAATGTATAGTAAACATGGATTTCATTTCACATTCAATGTTAGAGTTACATACGTCACTTTTGTTAATGGTAAGAATATCCTTCTTCATCCTTGGATACATATTGAATATTTAGTATTAGTTTGCGAAGGTAGAGTCGTAAATATCTTTCAATATCTTTATATTTTACTTTTAGAACAGTAAATGATGAATAAACATTATTACTAACTCATTAATGCGCATTTCGCCGTGTGTTGCCTATCAAAAAGACACGTGGTGTAACCCTCTAAATCCTATATATGTATTCACTTTGAAAGTCCCTGATTTAGAATTTGGGAACATGAATATATTAATTTTATGATTTTTTATTCCGTACAACAATAATACTCGCAGCTTTTAAAATGGTAAAATATTTCAATGTAGAATCGATTAGGGGACATATAATGATATTGATTATATGCTTTATCTTTCTATAAACATTGATATGTATGTAGAATACTGCTACATCTATAACTATGTATGATGCTTTTGGAAAAGATGTCATTTAGAAACAGTCCATAAGAGAAAAGAGCCTATAATATTATAAACTTGAAATTATAATTTTTTCATTAATATTTGTGACATGCAGTGAACAGAGTTAAATTTGTCTATTAATTTTCGTAACTGAAAATATTTATCGATTATCCTTTTCAAAGTAATATTTCAACGAGATGAGATAAGGAAAATTCTACGACGACGAGCAATGTAAAAATCATTAATCTTCTCAACACTGGCATAATAAATGATAATTTATACACTAATATATACAATGTTATTATTCTTTAAACCTAAAGGGAATTGAGCACCGAATGAATAATATTTACGTTGTATAAATTTGTTTACATGTCTGCCTGACAAATTGAAAATTGCAAAGGTATTCGTCGAAGAAACTCATTTGAAATGTCAAACTTTAGTTTAAATTAAAGTGTAATAGTAAAATATATTTTTATAAACATAAGTCACACGCTTATATGTTAAAACTGATTGCGTTTAAGAAATTACCACAGATTGAGAAGAATAAAGAACAAATTATTAAAAGCCTTACTGGCATATTTTGCTTGTGAGCTAGAGCAAATATTAATAAATATTTTAATATTTAAATAATATTAATGAATTAAAACATTTATATACTTACATACATACAACTTACAAACTTATATCACGTTATGCATTTATATATGCCTTATATAGATTAGATAAAACATTTTTTTTCCTTCAAAAATAAAATCAATAGTGACCAATGAGGAATCTTCCATAATCCTTATTTAACAGAAACATAATATATTAAGTTGATTCACACGTTGATACGAACTGAATACAAATACGTATCGATAATATAGCTCTTCCAAAATACAACAATGGTTACTCTCCATGATCAGAATGTATTTGTTATAAATGACACAACGTTTTTATTACAGTTGAAAGCAATAGGCTATTCTGTTGCTTAATAATTATTTTATTTGTTTTTTGTGGGAAATATAAGTTACAATTGGAGAGAAAATAACAACACATTTTGTTAACATATGTGTAAAATAAACTTCTCTGATTATGAACGAGAAAAAAAAATTATATTTTTAATAAAATTTTGCGATGAATGTAAGAAAATATTATGTTTCAAATGGCCTATACGGTATTCATTATCTTTGCATTGCATGTAATAAATACATGCTTTGAATTGCAGATAATGAATAATGCATTTAAATATTAATGAAATTAAACATTTATGTACAACAAATGCCTTGGAATGAGTGTGCTCTAATGGAAAAGTCGTGTTAAGTTTTATTAGTGTCTATTATAAACCATCTCTCCAATGCTTAAACAACTGTATTTCATGCATCGTATCTTATAATTTTTTTTAGATATTAGTAGATATTACAACTTTCAACTATTTTATTCATACGCAATCGATCAAACTACAAACAGAATCAAATACACTAATTTAAAGTTGATATATTTTTGTTAATGTTTATGAATTTGATTTGCTTCTCATATGCGGGTTTTAAATGAACTTCACAACAATCTTCCCCTCATTTTGGTTTTAATCGACCCTTTTTTGCCACTTTTTTGCCCGGTGTGTGTCGATATATATTATATATTGCCATCTATTCACTTTTCTAAACTATGTATAATAAATCTTTCAGGATTGATAGAGTATTAAGAATATATTTTTCTTAGTGTTCGTGAATATATATTTTTTAATTATTCATATGTATATTCCTTTTTCTAAAATGAAAAACCTCTCTCAGTCAAAGTATCGGTAACATTGAAATTTATTTTGGATGGGATTTTCTGTCAGCATTATAGATAATAAGTACTTATAAGCACTATTTAGATGCGTTCGTAATTATATAAATACGTAGCCCCTATTGTCGTCGTCTGGTCCGTCTGTCGGCATACAACAACGCAAAAAGTACCCAACTGAATGGTTTGAAATTTAATATATATAATCGCGGAAGAATTTTGTCGAGTCATTTAAAATGTTTGAAAATTGAATCAAAACTTAAAAAGTTATTAATAATAGTTTCTTTCATTCTATTAAATCCTATCATACGTAATTAATTCAATGATATCCCATGATAGGTAATGATGCTAGGTTGCCATGGTGATTACGTCATATTTAAGATGAAGTCATATTATTTCTGTATTACTGAATTTAAAAACCGAATTTGTATACTAAAATTGTTTAATTATAACAATTATAAAAACTACCGACAGTTTTTTGGATAGATGTTTCCGCAGAAATATATATATTAAATGGAGAAAAGAGTCTAAATATGGATTTCAAGTTCTGAAATTTTCAAAGCTGGAATTTGCAGTAAATGTCAACAAATATAAAAAGTTGTCAACTTAAAATGTACTTATATTATTACGGAAATTAATTATATCATAATAACAGACGATATAATTCATTTTTTCAGTGAAATAATAACGATGTTTTCTTTTACATTGTCTTGTATTGGATATTTTCGCATAGTATAATTTTAAAGTAACAGAATTGTAATTAATTGTTTGTAAAAGTGTATTGAAATTTAACTTCATAAAATAAAACTAATATCTATAAAATGAAAATCTGCACGTAAAATAAATTTTGTATTCGTGTATTTTTACATAAGAATTCAAAAACTATTGCACCAAGACCTGTATATTTATAAAAAGTACGAACGTTCCCATTTGTCACGTTTGACGTACAATTTCCAACGTTTTTTAAGTAAGAAAATTTTCTGTCATTCAGAATCTACAGTTCACATTTTTTAAATGTTCAAAACAAAATGCAATCCTTCTGTGTCTATTTCAGGCGAAAAAATAATATTAATGAAAAAGAACTTTGTTTTTTTTTTATGCAGTAATGTTCATTTCTCTATTCCAACTGAAAAAAAAATGGAATAACAAAAGACTATCCGACAATACTTTTTAATTTCTAAAGAAATCAAGAAAATAAAATGGATGAAAATAAATTATATATCCTGCCTTATAGTATCAAATGTCTTTCAGTAATCAGTCATGTGTGCATAAGTGCTATCCCTAGAAAGATAGTTTAATTGCTTGTATTATAACACAGTTACCCTATTCGCTCCAATGACCAAGAAGAAACAAAAAGTATGCGAAGTAATATCCTAAGAGAACATGAAACTGAAAAACGTAATTGGAAATGACGCTCCTTTTTTTTTATTTATTTTCCTTAACATATGATCTTCAAATTCTCATTGCAAAAAAGCAGGAACAAAAGATTTTCATCCGGAATGGAAATCGTTTTACCAGTTTATTGTGTCAACTTCATATGGAAAATTTCAAAACAAACGTGAATAAAGAAATTGATTCTTTTGCAACAATGTGATAATTATTTTTACTGAAATAATTATAATTTGGGAAAGTTCATTAAGGGAAGGTACAATATACCATAATATGTCTTTCTTACATATGCACAGAAATTGATAAATAGTCTGTTAAACTATTCTATTTATGATTTTTTTTACTAATAATGTATTTTAAAGCATCACTACAATTTTAGCGAAAGCAGAGGATCTGAAGCGACTAAATGTAATATTTGCTCAAACATATAAATAAAATAATTTCATGAAAAAAATATATAGTATAAAATATTATAAGTAAAATAATCGAATTTTTATCCATTGTATCAAACATAGTTCTATGCTAATTCCACGTGGTTATTTCAAATGAAACTTCAAATGCTTATGCAATATATGTGCATGTAATACACACCCTGATCTACGAGACACTGTGCTGCACAGCTAAGATATAATAGAATTTCTTCAAAGTCTGATTGCTTACACTTTAACATAGTTACCATACTAGCGCCAGTGGCTAAGAATATACAAATAATATCTCAAGGAGAAAATGAAAGTGCAAAACATAGCTGGAAATGACGCAGAATTTGTTTTTCTGTTTCTTAACATAAGATCTTCGAATTCGTATTGCGCAAGGCAAAAATAAAACATTTTATTCGGATTAGAAATCGCTTTGCGAGTTTTTGTGCTATTTTCCTACGAAACAAAATTTAAAACAAACATCAATAACTGTAGAATGAAAGTGCTTCATTAAAAGAAATTATTTAAGAATTTTTTTTTATATCTATATATTTAAAACGCTAAGCGTTTTGTTTCGACAATCCGTGAGAACAAACTACTACATCAAATTACATCATTCTTTTTTTAAATGAAAGATATTTGGTCACAGATTTGTTATCGTACATTCGTTTGTTCGAAAATTTAATTAATTAGCCGTAATCTTAAATTAAAATTTTACTTCTGCTTATAACGTCATAAAGTCGGCAATCGGATTAACGCCCACTGTTGCGACGTACAGAGTTTATTTTTTTAACTCAATGATTGCGAGCATAAAAAATAAATATTAAATATTAAAAGCACGTGACAAATAGGCCAAATTTTTTAATTTGTAAGTTAAAATATAGTTAAAATGTTTAAGTATTTCGGTAAAAATATTTATCCGTGTGTTTTATAAGCAAATAAAAATTCATATTTACTGTGACGCCACGGAAATATTGTCCATTGGGTTCATTTTATCATTAAGCATTATAACTTTGTTGATGCCATTTTTTTCATTACAATTAAATGCAAAATATATTTTTATTTGTACGCATGGTGCTTAAGCATAAATGTACGTGTGAAAAGTTTGTACCGGTGAAAATGACGTTATGCTTAGCTTGAAATGCATTTTAACATTGATAAAACTAAAAAGAAAAATTTATATGATTGTGTCAACATGGCGTAATATTAACTGATATTTCAATTTTTAATTTTAAAGATTAGAACTGGAGCCTTTATTGGTTTCTTCATCTTGATTGCATACCTTGATTACATGTTACCAATTATTTTTTTTTAATTATAGGATTAAGTTATAGGAATTATAGGATTTAAATTATTAAGATTTCCTTTTTTAATAAAAAAAATTCACAAAAGTAAAGAATTTCAGGAAAAAAAAAAACTTGAAATAATGATTGTATTTTTAGCTAGAATAAACAATGTAAGGCTAATATTTTATAGGAATTATTTTGGTAGGTTTGTTATAAGTTCATTTAACAGTTCCTTATTAGCGGCAAAGTCTTATTTCTTTCACTGTGAATTTTTCGTTCGATGTCAAAAAATGGTAGTCTACTTTTGGACGCCAACCAAAACACAGTGGCAATATTTAGAAATGTATAACGGTTGTGACAACAAACGGCACTATCGCTTTAGCTTTCATCCGCTTACATCACTTCTAAATACTAAAAATTTAATTTTTTTACTACATTTTACAATTTCAAGTCTTACATCCTCAATTAGAAAAAAAAATAGCTTTCGATTGAAATTTATTTGAAATCTGCCGCTTAATTTAACGACTTTTTAAATAATTTTTAAACATGAAATATTTTTCAATTCTATCTCAACAATGACCATCCGTTTGTTTTAATAATGTAAAATAGCCCCTTGGAAAGTTGCAACAATTAAAAATAGGTATCCCTAACCTTCATGAAAAGTGAAAATAATAATAATAATAATAAAAACCTGATAAATCATAAGATCAGACTATCCATAAGATAGAGTATTTTGGCGCTAATATAAAATCTGTCAAAAGAAAAAAAAACTATTTTTAGTTTATGATTAACATAAAATTGATATGTTGAATTCATTGATGTATATGTTGAATCAGAATATGCTAGGAACTGTTATTTATTATTTTTTTAAAGATCCATTGGATATTTAACTGTATAAGAGACCGACTGTGATGGAAAAGGAATAATCATCCTGATTATGTAAAGGGATAGAAGAAACCATACAAATAAATTACAATTGAAAACATTAAAATTCTCCCTCATCTGCATATTAATTTATTATTTTTAACAAAAATTCTTCATTTTTACATAAAAATTGATTAGCTTAAAACAATGGATGCGTTTTAGAAGATATGGATTTGTAACGAACAATGATTAAAGAGGACATTTTAAAACTTTTAATTTAAACATTTTAAAACTTTTTTAACGTCGAATTTCAACGGTGCCTTTGGGCAGATGCAATACATATGCGCATAGGAGCTCATTCGATTGCATTATCACAGGGGGGGGGGGGTGCTTATACTATGTTCTTTTATTTACTGAATATGAGATGAAAGTAGGAAATATGTATGATACTTTATGATAGGACTATTTGTATGATACTTTATAGGTCCATGACCTTTTTTTTTTTTTTTTTTTTTTTTTTTTTTTTTGTCGTGGGGAATATGGTGGTAATGTCAAACTGATTTGCATTACACATTTGTTTACGGAGTGTTCATTTGGACTTTGCATCGGAAATAGTATTTCACTGGGGGGGGGGGGACTTTTTAAAATAAAATATTTGAAAGACTGTTTCATACGAAGCCCTACTTAAATAATAAAGAAGCTTATTTTACTGATATTGTTATAGTATTCTTTTCCGTCACGTTTTGACGGGTTCCATCTAGTATATATATATTTTGTTCAAACAATTATAATTTGTGGAAGCTTAATTAAATGGAAAAAAACATACCACAGCATTTATTTCCATCAAATATATAGAAATCAATATCTATTTTTTCTGCTAGTATCACTGTAAAAAAACTCAAGTTCGGCACAAGGCGGAAAGGTTTCCGGAAATTTATAGTAAACTTTTTGTTATCCTCAGTTACTTGTTATTTCGGAATCGTTACACGTATTTTCGGAAAAATATTCAAAGCGGTGAATTATTCTGAAGAAGTCAGAAATGTTACATTCCATATCGGAAATGTTTTCGAATAGGTAGTGTAAAATGATGGTTACTGAAAAATTCGGAAATGTTACACTCATTCCGTGTAAAATTTTAAAATGGAATTCGAAATGAAGTAATATTTGCGCATGCTCATCTACTCCGACCTATTGCACATGTCATTATCACGTGATTTCAATTGTTCTTGAGAGGAAAGACAGCTTAAAACAGATGCAGATGCAACGTATTTATATGAGCTGTAAGTATTCTGTTTTATAATTTCTTTTATTTGAGAGAACAATATTCTTTTTTTTTTTAATAATATTATCAGAGTCTATTTTATTGCATATTAATATTATATTTGCAGTTAATCTTTTGTTGTATACACAAAGTTAAATAACTCGTTCGATAGTTTCTTTATAATCTTGTTCCATGAATCTATAATAAATATTAGATATTTGATTGATGAATAATAATGTAGTACTAGTATTAATGAAGTACAGATAGCACCGTATATACGTCTTTAACATCTTTTCGTTTTGAGATCGGTTCCGTTTTATAACTTTTCTAATGATGAAATGTATCGTTTATATGACAGAACAAATTCCTAATTTTACTTATACTATACGTTTTTCCTTCATTTTTTATGATATAATAAATATAATTGAAAATTAGATTTATAAATCTATAAATAATTCTTTTTTAAAATCCGGTCTCGTGAATTCCATGCTGTAAACAGATACATATGCATTATGAAAATGCTTTATTTCCCAAAATAGATGTATTATTTTTAATACCTTTAAATAAATATATTTTTTAATCTTGTAAGCATAGATATTATGTCAAAAGATTTCGTATCTGTAAATAATTATTTTATTTTATGAACAGTATACTTATAAAAATATATTTATTTTCTCAGGTTATCTCAGCACTTCTCAAGTTATACGAATAAAATAATACCTTTAAATGAATATATTTAGAAGCAAGATAGTTGTAAAACACTATATTAAAAATATTTACAAACAGACAAAACATTTTTATCAATATATCTATTTATAAGTATACAATTCGTGAAAATAAAACAAATACCACAGATATAAAATATTTTCGAATAATATAACTATTTACAAGATTAAAAAAAATGTTGAAAGGTATTACTAAAATCTATCTATTTATAAGTATAGGGAAATTAAATATTTCCATTGAGTATCTATTTAGAGGATGGAACTCATGAGGCTGCATTTAAAAAAAGAATTATTTATAGATCCATAAATCAAATTTTCAACGTTATTTATTTACAAATATCTGATTCATAAAAACTGAGTGAAAAACGTATAGTATAAGTGAAATTAGGAATTTGTTCTGTCATATAAACGATACATTTCATTATTAGAAAAGTTATAAAACGGAACCGATCTCAAAACGAAAATATGTTAAAGACGTATATACGGTGCTATCTGTACTTCATTAATACTAGTACTACATTATTATTCATCAATCAAATATCTAATATTTATTATAGATTCATGGAACAAGAGCATAAAGAAACTATCGAACGAGTTATTTAACTGTGTATACAACAACTTCTAAACTTGTTGTACTTGTAAACTTGTAGTAGATAAACTAAAGAAGTTTCCTGACGACTTAAATCTGTTCCTACAAAGGAAAATTTGGAAATCTTTCTTCAGTAGAAGGACATACTCTCAAATTTGAAGTTATTTTAAAATGACAGAAGTATTTGTCATAGAATTAAGTTTTTTCAAAGTTTATTTCGCCTGCATAAATAACTTTAAAGTGATATCTTGAGTAGCAGTCTAACATTAAAAGGTGAATAATAAAACGAGTTCAGAAAAATATATGTTCACACCAGAAATTACTAATTCTACTGTTCCGGACTGTTCCATCTACAAGATCGTACTTCATAGGATCATTTCTATAGTATGATTAGCGAGTTCGCTCACCGAACTTCGCAGAAAACACAACCACGATGATGTGGAGTGGGGTTTCGCCTCGAACGAATGTAATATTAATTTTTTTTAAAGCATATTGTACCCTCAAATGAAAGAAATTATAAAACATAAATACACAGAAACATTTCCAAAACACACAGAAACATTTCCGATGCATACAAAAACATTTCTGATGTATGCAGAAACCTTTCCTATGTATACAAAAAGATTTCCGATATATGCAGAAACCTTTCCGATGTATACAAAAACATTTCCGATATATGCAGAATCGTTACTGAATTTCTGACTGAAATATAAAGACACGTTTCCGAAATGCACGTAAATGTTTCCAAAATATACAGAAACATTTCTGAATATCTGACCGAAATATGCGGAAACTTTTACGAATATCTGACCGAAATATGCGGAAACATAACAGAACCGACGGGCCACATTGCTGCCCCACCAGATAGAGTAACGTTTCCGAGTTGTTGTTTTTTTTTTTTTACAGTGTATGTGTATGAATATAAAGGACGTTAATTTCAGAAGTACAAGAGGCTCCACTGATGATACAACATCATTTTCCAATGGAAACTATTGTAAATCAAGCTCTCTAAGCGCTTTACACGTATTTTTCCGTTTCTCAAAGGCAACTTAAATCGGCTCTAGACAAAAATATTTCGCTGACATATTCGCCATCCTCCTGTTCTTCCAGACGGTTGGCAGGCTAATATTTTATCACGTCCGGCTTTGCTCTCAAAGCTTAAAAACATCGTGAATTTTCTATGTGACCTTTCTTTACTAATTCATCACTGAGCCAGGGACTCGGCTTCCTCCCTTATCCACTGCTCCTTGTCGGGTCGGAGCTTTGTATCCTCCAGTGGTGATATTATTTTGTATGTTTATCCTTTTACAAATATTGTTTTTGTTATATTCATACATTCATATCTATTGTTCACTACCCCGCCCCCTGTCTCGTTTACCGGCGTGGTTTTATAATTTTTCAACCTTAATAAAGGGTACCGGGTGTGACATCTATGCTCTAAAGACTTGGTTCCTATTCTGAGCAGTCCTTCTCGGGCAGTAAAAGTAAAAGAAAATCAAATATAATATGGATGTAAAAAAGCCAAAAATAATAAAATGAATTTATTTATGACCATTCGCATACTGCGAAACGCGGTAAATTTGAATCCAGCATAAATTACTACTGTTTCAGTTAAGAAACGAATGGAACAGTCATGAGTTTTTATTACTACATTTACAGTTAAAATATAATACCAACAGTTAAGTTGTATATTAATATAAATTTAATCACCAATAAATTATTATTAAATAAATAGACTGAATAAAATTTTAACAGAAATAAATAAATATAATTATTTATATATTTAGTTCTTAAGACTATTAACATCCATTAAAAATATGCAGGATAATTTTTCTTAATTAAAAAATGGATTGCATATATATATATATCAATTAAAATATTCTACTTAAATAATTAATATTAAGATAGAAATCACAACATATTTTAAAATCTTATTGAATTTTAAACAAGAACTGCAGTAACTTTACATTGATTAAAATAAATTTCAAATCTTGGGATTCATAAATTATTTAAGAAAATGAATTCTGCACTTAAATATTTATTTTCTACGAATAATTTTAATGAATGTTTGTTTAATCACGAAGTAATATTTTATAGGATATTATATATTTGAATTATACAATTACTATAAAAGTATCGGGCAAACAAAGTGTTAGAAGAAAAAAGAAAGAGCAAATAACTTATAAATAACACTCTTGTTTTCATTTGATGATTTAAATCACCAAATGAAAACAAGTAAACTGCACTTACTACCTTATAAAGTGCAGTTAAATTGTACTCAGATTTGGAATCAGAATATGTTTTTTAAATTCATTAATTCCTAATACTCTAAGTTAAATATTTATAACAAAACATTTTATAACTATTAACACTGATATTTTAAACAAGAGCTAAAGGTCTTTTATTTAGTTTATAATGCCCATTAAAATATATAAATAATTAAACGATAAAATCTTTAATTTACAAACTTCAGCTAAATATAGAGTATATAAAAACGTTAATGTATTCGAATGTTTCATTAAAATGTTAATCATTCTTAAATTATTTTAAAATCCAGTATTTGCGTAGCTCTCAAAATTAACATTAAATCACATTCAGCACAAAATAAATGTGTTTCAGGGAAGAAGCAAAAATACAGCGTACTTTTTTCAAAAACAATATAAACATTTTCAATATACTTCGTTCTAGGATATAATTAGCATTTAATAAGTGATTAAAATTCCACAATAAATAAAATAAAAAAAAATTATAAATGAGTGCACCAATAATTTTTATTCTTATAGCACAGAAGAGAAGCAAAAATACAGTGTACTTTTTTTCAAAAACAATATAAACATTTTCAATATCCTTCCTTCTAGGATATAATCAGCATTTAATAATTGATTAAATTTCCACAGTAAATAAAATAAAAAATTATAAATGAGTGCACCAATAATTTTTATTCTTATAGCACAGAAGATATGCAAAAATACAGCGTACTTTTTTTCAAAAACAATATAAACATTTTCAATATTCCTCCTTCTAGGATCTAGTTAGCATTTAATATGTGATTAAAATTCCGCAATAAATAATATATATATATATATAATTGAGTGCACCAATAATTTTTATTCTTTTAGCACAGATGAGAAGCAAAAATACAGTGTACTTTTTTTCAAAAACAATATAAACATTTTCAATATCCTTCCTTCTAGGATCTAATCAGCATTTAATAAGTGATTAAATTTCCACAGTAAATAAAATAAAAAATTATAAATAAGTGCACCAATAATTTTTATTCTTACAGCGCAGAAGAGAAGCAAAAAGTCCTTCCGGCCTGTACCGGGAGGAAAAGGTAGCTTTCCTATATCTTCGTTTTAAAATTTTAGCTACTGTTACTCGAAAACAGCAAGCTAAAATGCAAAGAAACCGTTTGCAAAAGATCCCTTAATACTGAATTTGAATAAGAAATTCGCCAAATTATTGAACTATAGCCAAGTTGGCATCATTTATGAAGACTTATTTTGGTCGCCAAATTTGGCGATATGTCGCCAATTATCGTCAAGTTTGGCGAGAGTTTGGCGCTAACGGCGTATTATTGGGAAAATGATTACAACAATGAAAAAAATAATTTGCGAGAAATCGCGTTCACTAAAACTCATAAATTAATCGTTGGTTTTTTGTAATGTGCTGTCTTGTTTCAAAATGTCAGCCACCCTAGAATTTCAAACTGCTCTATCTCAGCCATTTTTTAAGATAGAGGTAAAACAAAAAATGCTCTGGAATCCTTGTATCAAGGAGTAACACTTAATTAGAAAATAAATTTGAATTTTTAAATTTTTGTACATTTATTGTAGTTTTAAAATTTTCAACGGCCGCCATCTTGAAACAAGATGGCGGACCAAGCTGGCCAACGAACTCGGTCAAGGCATTGGTAGGGTGGTTTTGGGGTCTGGGGGTCATGATCGGTGAAAATATATCAAAATTTTCCGGAATTGCTTTCCTCCGAACGGCTGCAATAGGTAGCTTTATACCTTTTTGTATTGAAAGCTACCTAAAATACAGGGTACTTTTTTCAAAAACAATATAAACATTTTCAGTATCCTTCCTTCTAGGATCTAATTAGCATTTAATAGGTAATTAAAATTCCACAGTAAATAAAATAAAAATATATATAAATGAGTGCACCAATAATTATTATTCTTATAGCATTATAAATGTATGAAGCAAGAAACAATGTTTATCTTATCGAAACAAATCATTTATTTTAAGCATTTAGCAACCCATTCGGTAATTACCTCTATTTATGTATGTAATTGGTTGCAAAGTGCCCTCAATTATTCAAGCCAAACCCATGATCTCGGTGGTCTTCAAATTTTCCAGTCGGTAAACCATTAATTTAAGATTGCACATGTTCTTAAGTGAAATAACAGAACCGATAACTGTTAGAAGATTAAATTAAACTTAAACCATAAAATGTATCCATTCATATCTTCGGGCGATGGAGATGTCAGTGGAGTATGTTGAAATCATTTGTACAATTAAATCTGAAAATAATGTGTAAGTCTTGTAGCACAGGTTTGCCCAAGGCAAACATTGTTTTACTTATTTTTCTACCATTATTACTAAACAATTATTTCTAAATTTCTTTCTTTTTCTTATATTTCAAGGAGAAACTTACAAGATAGGGATCTGTTATTTGATAAAATAGTAAAGTAATGTCAATATGGCAGGAGAATTAAATCAACAGATACTTTTAACAGGAAAATGCCAGTGAGGTATAGTAAAAATTAGATGTTTGAAATTCCCGAGAAAATTAAATAAGAACAAATAAATATAAATGTGTACATAAGTAATAACTTGTATTTCTATATGAATAGCTGTATAAATGTACGAAGAAAGCACATTGTTTCACTGAGAAAAATGACACTTTCTAATCTGAGTAAATCGATATTTTCATTTTGTTATGAAACTTTTTGTTTCAAATAGGACAACCAAATGCTTTCAATTCTGAAATATCAGAAATACTCAGAATATTGAAACATGGACATTCTCAAATGAAATAATACTTTTTTTTTAATTTACATTTTCTATTTAAAAAAATTTAAATGATTAAGAAAAAATTAACAAAATAATATATCCTTTTAATATTTGATTTGTTCTAAATATATTGAAATATGTTAACTGCTGAAATACTAAAATATTTATCATCACCGACATCGACATTTTTAGTTTATTAAATATGGAACTAATTGTGTTATACCTATCGCAAAAATATTCTACACAAATTTCGCATTAAAAATCGCCTTTAAATAATTGTTGTAACAATATTGGAAAAATGTATAAATTAGCATATTATATATTCTTTAAACACTTAAATTGTTATAAATATATTTAAAAATGCATTAAATTTGAAAAAGAAATTATTTCAAACGTGGTATTTGTCTGCAAAGGAAGCGAAACGAAATTGATAAAAAGAAAAATTCATTTATTCTGATATTACCGTAAAAGTCGTTGCAGACGATTTTTTTTTCAGATATTTTTTATATGTATTGTAATTTATAAACGATTTTTCATTTCTAGTTGAATTTTTCTGTATGGCATCGACTTGTTAGACTGAAAAAAAATTAATTGTAATACATTATTTTTTATTTGTGCAAATCAAAAATGACGATGAGTTTGAACTTTACAGTTAAATGTATTTAAATAACATAAAAAAATATATATAACTAGCTAAAACTTGGATATGATCGTTATTGCTTTAATATTTTATTACTCCTTTCAAGGTATGTTTTTGGAATTAGTTATTTTGAAATTTCGTCAATAGAAATATTAATTTCAAAACTGCACAAGAAAAAAAAACGTAAATTTTTACGAAATATTCGAAAATGTAAATGGAATTTATTAGGAAAATATCAAAAAGTTCAAAGATGCAGAATTCATAATTCTGCATAAAACTTATAACGCGACAAATATATAAAATTTGTTAAAAAAGGTAAAAGTCACAAGAGAGGACAGCACACTCATCTGCGGATCTCAAACCGCGAACGCTACCACGGAACCACTGAGACCTTGTCCAGGATCGCGAAATAAATGCATTTGAAATGCATGCTTAACTTTAAAACGAAATTTCTCGAAAACTAAAGCCCATTTGAACCAAACCTTTGACCTGAATAGTTAGGGGTATGATCCCTACAACATACTTTAAAATCATCAAAATCTGTGCGCATCATGTTTGGCGGTCTCCTTGTAAGATTTAAGTATTTTTTGCTCAGTTTTGAAAATGTCGTTCTTAGAATGTTGAGTTATCTAAACAATCACTTGATTTAAAATTTTGGAAATCCAATTTTTTCTTTATAGTTTTCTCTATTTATGCATATAATTGGTTACAAAGTGTTTGATTACAAACTTGTAATCACGATAGTCTTCAAATTTTTGAGTTGGTGAATCATTAACTTAAGATCACATAACTTCATAAGATTAAATGATATTTAAACTAGGAAATGTACTACCATCGAGCGATAGAGATGTCAGTGGAGTATGTTAAAATCATTTATTCACCATGTATAACCATTTATACACATTATAAATATTCACCGATACTGGTTTTAATTTGTCTCATGCATACGAACGGTGTTGTGCTCATGATTGACTTGTCATCTTGTGCTGCGTGGTTGTAGCCTTGCCATATACGAGTGAGAGAATTCTAGACTGGATGTCGTCTGGATGGCTTAATTGGTAAAGCACTTGGTGCGCTATACCAAGGGATCCGGGATCGAAATCCGGTCTGGATATTTTTGCACTCTAATATTTATACGTTGTTTAGTAAAGCGATTATTCATATCCTTTGTATTTCATTAATTTACAGCGTAATTTCAGCTCTGCTGAAAAATTAATTAGTGTATAAATATTCACCGATACTGGGTTTAATTTGTCTCATGCATGCCAACGGTGTTGTGCTCATAACTGACTTTCCATGTAGTGCTGAGTGGTTGTAGCCTTGTCATATAAGAGAGAGAATGCTAGACTGGATGTCGTCTGTATGGCTTAATTGGTAAATCACTTGGTGCGCTATACCAAGGGATCCGGGATCGAACCCGGTCTGGAAATTTTTTCACTCTAATGGTTGTACGCTGTTTAGTAAAGTGATAATTCACATCCTTTGTATTTCATGTATTTTCTAGTTAGAAAATAACTGATATTTTTTAACATTTTATTGATTACTGTTTTCAATTCTGTTTAAAATATGGTAATTCAATACGGTGCCATGTTATTGAAATATTACTACATCGTAAACTTGACAAACGTAAAACAGCAATGTGAAGAATTCAGTATGAAGAATCAATATGAAGAATCAGACATGCAAAAATTACCAAGAATAACATTCTGGTACGCTTAAACCTGAATATACATATAATTTCTTACAAAATATCGCGTTGTTGTAACAATATTCTATTATGTCTTTAAAAATAACTAATCTGTGGATTATACGTTTTAAGTTACAAACTTTCTTACTAGCACTTGTTCAATAGCGTTTTGAAATTAAGGTAAATAAGAAAAGAGATAAATGCATCCATTGCTTCCTTCAGGCGAGAAAACTTTTGTTTAAGTTTCGTAAGAACCACTTGTTTATTAGAGGTGTAGGAGATTTTCAAATAAGCTTCTTAGGGTAAACAATATTATTCGGAGTAATGCATATAATTTGGTACAACCTGAAGTCGTAAAATTTGCATATCTAGGTGTTAGGAAGTGTATCTAGAGTAGTTAGCTTACAAGGGAAATGTTCGAATGTTTGAAAAATAAATTAATATGAAAATTACAAACAATTGTTTAAATAAGAAATAAAATAGTATGTCCCATAAAATATATTTAAAATATAGACAGGTTGCTATTCTGGAGAGGGTTTGGCAATTCGGCATTGAAAATTGTACAATCGATTTTGCACACGATCCTTAATTTAGCTAGTTGATGTAATTTGTACTTTTTACGTATTTGGCACATTATTTGAGCTTCTTAATATTTTAAAGGCATTCCTACCAACTCATCGTTTCATTTTTATATTATTTTCTTTTTATTCCATGTACATATGCTAAATTATTTCGTGTAAATCGGTTTTTATTCGATCAACACCTATTAGCGTGGTGATCGACAAATTCCACTGTCAATCGCAAATTTGAAGACAAATATTTTCGGTATGTTATTTACAACATACGCTCATTGGATGTTCCTTAGTTACTTCATATTTTACAAATAATAAAAAAATTAATCCCATATTTGCATGGATTAAAATTGCCTGTTCTCTGCATTTTCAGGATGTAATCATTTGCATGTATTTTCTGTAGATTTAAACGAACGTTTAAATATATAAAATGTCCTTCCGGCCTATACCGGGAGGAAAAGGTAGCTTTCATAATCCATGTTTTTAAAAATTCAACTCATGTTACTCAAACAATCGAAGCTAAAATGCTTGGAACCCGATTACAGAAAATACAATCCCAGTGTTCGTTAATACTCAATTTGAATGTTCATTTTAGCATGAGAGTTACAGCATAACAAAAATCAGATTGTTTCAAAATATCAGCCAACTTAGAATTTCAAACTGCCATATCTCTGCCATTTTTTAAGATAAAGCCATGACAAAAAATGTTCGTGAATTCTTGTATCACGATCTAACACTTAACGGAAATAACTTTTCCAATTTATAATTTTTTATACATTTTTTGAATTTTTAAAACAATTAAAAAAATTAAACTTATCGAAATTTTGAAACAAGATGGCGCATCATGCTGGCCAACGAACTCGGTCGAGACTTTGGTATGTTCTGTACACATGATCTGTCACATTCATATCGGTTCATAAATACGAGAGTTACAGCTTAACAAATATCAGATTGCTTCAAAATCTTAGCCACGCCACCCTAGAATTTCAAACTGCCATATCTCAACCATTTTTTAAGATATAGCCAAAACAAAAAAATTTCTAGAATCCTTGTACCACGTTGTAACACTTAACCATAACAATTTTCTTTAATTTATCATTTTTTTACATCATTTTGAATTTTTAAAATTTTAATTTATTTTAACTGGCTGCCATTTTGAAACAAGTTGGCGGATGAAGCTGGCCAACGAACTCGGTCGAGATCTTGGTATGTCATATACACATACTCAGTCACATTGAAATCGGTTTATAAATAAGAGAGTTAGAGCATGACATATGTCATGGGGGTCATGATCGGTGAAAATACATCAAATATTTTTGGAATTGCTTTCCTCCGAACGGCTGCAATAGGTAGCTTTTTGTAATGAAACTACCTAATACAAATGATCCCTTGTGTGACAAAACGATATACGTCGGCGACAATTGGATTCAAAGTTATGTAGATAACAATATTGATTTGAAGCTGAAAGCTATTTTGTGGTAAGTCATTCTCACTAAAATAAGCCATCTGACATATAATAAGTAAATATCAATGCAATAATGTAAGAAACAAGCTCTTGAAGTTCATTTTCTTAAATCTATATTATAAAGCAAAAACAAGTCCATAAGTAACGCTGACGTCATATCGACGATGGTAAAAATCAAACCAATCAATTTCGATTCTTTCGCAAGTTTAATAATTTCTAATTTTTACGCAGTCGAATAGGAAAACAAAATCATTCAAATGCAGTTTCTTTGAAAACTGTATCTCATTGTAGAGATTTTTTATGCTTTTAAAAATATTTTCAAGCATGTTTTTTTTTATCTATCTCTATCGCGTGCTGCCCGATTACGAAAGATTAGCCCGTTAGACTAATTTTTTCAATTTATAATTTTTTATACATGTTGTTGAATTTAAAAAAAATTAAACTTTTTTAACTGGTCGCCATTTTGAGACAAGATAACGGATGAAGCAGGCCAACGATATATATGGATATATATATATATATATATATATCTGAACGGAGGGTGGTTTGGGGGTCTGGGGGTCATGATCGGTGAAAATATACCAAAATTTCTTGGAATTGCTTTCCTCCGAACGGCTGCAATAGGTAGCTTTTTGTAATGAAACCTACCTAAAACAAGAAACTCTATTATTTGAAAAATAATATTGCATATGTTGAATTTCATACATATTTTTGAATAATTTTTCACAACATATTCGGTGACATGTTCCATGGCATGTCCGGTAATGAAAGTGAAAGTATGTACAACTTATATTTAGTTTAGAGGGAAACTCAATTGTATTCCGTTATATTTCGGTCAATGGGGAAAACTCTTTTTAGTGAATTTGAATGATTTTACACTATTTTAAACATAATGAAATTCATATACGTCATTAAGGTGCTTGGCTGTATGCTTTCTATAGAGTACAGAAAAAATAACAACTATAATTCGTTCACAGGGATACTCGGAAGTATTCCATTCCATTACGGACAATGCGTAAAATGGTTTTCAGTCAAATATAATAATATTACACTACTTAAATCACATTGATATTTATATGCATTACTAAGGTGAATACAATCTTGCTTTCTATAGAGTATAGAGCAAATAGCATTTATAGTTCATTTACAGGCACACACAAAAGAATTGCATTACATTACTGAGGTGTACAAACAACAAAATATTTTCTATAGAATATTGAGCACGCAGAATTTATCATTTATTTGCAGAGACACTCAAAAGAATTCGGTTACAGGATTGAATATGAGCCATATCTGCTGGAAGTTCGTTTTCAGCTGTGACATGCATTTTAAAACTTCAATATTTTTTAGTGTATTAAGAGATGTGTAGATCCTATACAAGGCTGCACGAAAGATTTCACACACATTACCGGCTCTGGACAATAATTGCTAAAAAATTGGGTTTTTTTAAATATTACTTAGATATCGCTTTTAATTGTATATGAACAAAATTAAATTTATTAATAATGTACCGATAATGTTGAAAATTGTTTCATAATCTATGTCGTGATACACGATTTTTTGTTCTTATTAATACTAAAATAGCAAAGGTTCGATTCGGAAGAAATTGGTTTTTGAAAGAAACATGATTGCAATACAGCACACAAGCAGCAATTTGCATATAGATGTAATGTTTATTATTTAACATTTACCATAAATTTCCACCGAATCCTATTTAAACTAGTCGTTGGGGGGCCACCGTAATACTTACCCATCATGGATATGCATAATATAAAATATGAAAATAAAACACGTGTAAACTACTTATAAAATGCATTGCAATTCGAATAAAATCGTGACTTGATGACGTCATAAGCTTTAAATGTTCTATTACTGAATTACGTAAAAGAAACATCCTTATACCTCCAACAACAATAATCCTATTAACTAACGGTTTATTGTATCGGATTAAGCATCTCATTTCCAATTAAAATATATATTTGAATTGAAATTTGGATGAAATACAGGGTCATGAAAAATCAAAGAGTGTTGAAAATAGGATTACAAATATCTCGCAACTAATTATCCGGTCGATTTCATTCTTTATAATAAATTTATGTTTTTTTATTGTCTTTTATATTCATTCCTTAAAATAAACAATTTCGAAAATTTTCATGCATATTTTATTAGAACGAATATTTGAAAAAAATAGTTCCGGATAATCAAGATTACTGAAATTCAATAAGCTTCTTCCCATTATCACATACTAAATACATACCAAATTTCAGGTCTCTATCTCAATTTGATCGGGAGATAGAGCGTTTACAGTCACACACACAGACACACAGGTAACGACAACAAAACGATTCAAAACGATTACAAGACTTACCCTATACTACGTATGATGGGTAAATAAAATTGCCTTTACTCCGACAAAACAACACTCACATTTTTGTTGGCTTTAGGTTGAATGAATACAAGCAATATTAAGTTAGATTATTTAATCAATGAAACAAATTAACTAATTCTTTATAAAAAGTAAGAATATTTATAAAAATGTTCTCTCAAGTAGTTATACATACTAGATCCTGCTGGATATCCAGCATCAATTATTATTGACCAAGAATTCTTCTGAAAAACAATTAATAATCAATATTATGGAGAAAGGTGCTCCATTTCATGAAAATATTGCTTAAACAGAAAAAAATATATAGTAAGATTTTTAAAATTGAGAAACGCAAGATTTATGTTGTTTAAAAAAATCACATTTCATTAAAGAATGATCATGTAACTTTTAAATGAAAAAATGTTAATTAAATGTTATTTAAAACTAATTAACCTCAATTTTTACACTGTTACAGTTTTTTTCCCTTTAAGAGCTTGGATTTTAAGAGGTTGATCAATTTAGTTAAAGGTAATTTGATATCCTCAATAAATTTATATTTTAAAACAAGTTATTTTCATGGAGAAATTTTTAAAAGCTTTTCTTAATATTATTTTCTATTTATATACTGGCGATAAAATTGTTATTGAAAATGCTTTTATTCACTAATATCAGAATTATTACTAAATAGCTATTTTGTCTAAAATATAAAGTAAACAAAAAAAATTCTGAATGCAAATGAATTCATATGCATACATATTTACCCATTGTTGAAAATATACTATTTTTTACACATGAACCGAAAAGATAAAATATATGTAAAAAAAATAAAACTATATGTATTATATCTGACTGTAAAGAATTTATTTTTTTTTAACTTGGCAGTATTTAATTGTAATTATATCTGATTTTTTGTACTATCAGTATATGTTAGTAACTTTGTAGTGCATGGGTTGCATTAAAATTTGTTGCTTTATATAAAAATGAGTTGTTTAGTTTGCCAAAGACAATTTTGTAACCTATATAGTTTATCAATAATGTTATTAATTAAATATAGTTTATCAGGTTAAAACCTGATTGATATGCATTTTAAATATTTCGCACAGTCTCTCCGTTTGAGTTCCTGCACGTACTCTGGCCAGTGGTCATCATGCTGAAATCAAAATAAGAAACAACACGACCTTGAGAATGTGGCACTGTAAAAAAAGATAAATGTTTCGTAATCTACGAAAATATAATATAAACACGAATGAACGACACGAAACGAAATAAAAATACGAAACGAACATACACACACGAAACGAAACAAAAATACGAAATGAACATACACACACGAAACGAAAATACACATCAAAATTTTCCAAGTTACCCATGACTTCAAAAAGCGATATTGAAAGAATCGTATATAATAACAAGATTTCTTTTGCCGTCACGGATTTTCGGAAATTTTTTCGAGTAGTTTTTATAATGTATTACAAAATTTCTCGAACCGGTTTTTTAGATTTCTATTTAACCTCAATCAGGCCTTTTATGTTGCGTAATTAGATTTATACATCCAATAGTAACAAAATAATATTAGTTTAAATATTAAATGCTAATGCTGTTAATTTATCATATTTGTCTGTAAAACATGTTTTTGAACATGAAAATCTTCACTTGAGCAGCATCTGAAAAATTTATATTTGAGTTTAACTTATTAATACACTATAAAAACTACTCAAAAACTTTCCCGAAAGATAGTGGCAGCAAAAGAAACTTTATTTATAGAAAAACTACCTTAGATCTAAAAAATATAAAACTTTTAAAGATTTCTAATCATAAAGATCGATTTACGGAATCGTTAGTATCTCGGAAAATGTTATTGAATATCTTCGATCATGGTCTTTTTTTATTTCCCTAGATTAAGAAACATCTGTCTTTTTTTACAGTTTGAAATGTAAAATTTTCATTCTTATCATTACGTAACAAAAAAAAATTGATGACATACAACTGACCATAGCTAAAAACTGGTTTTGACAAATCTAAGCAATTTTTTTCAAACATTTGACACTGGAATTTATTATAGTCATTGAAAATCTAATCGGATAGGAAATTGCACACGAACCAGGCGAGGACATGATCTTCAGCAAGACGGTTCTCAAATCACCTGCTCAACAACGCGAAACTTTCTCACACATTGTATAACTCATTTTTAAACGTACAATCAAAAAATTGGCAGGCCTGACATTGAAGTGATTTGGATATAAGCGTTTGGTGTTTTTCATTTTTCGATAAATAAATTACTTATCGAGTAATAAGCGATTGCTGTCACATAACAACAGATTTTCTCCTTTCCTGCACTGTCGCGTCCTGAAATTCGGTTCAAAACGTTAACATTAACAGTATTTTCTAAAATATATTCAGCCTTTACCAAAAAAGTTTAAAACACTCAACGATTACACAGTTTTTGAATATCTACCAACTTCACGTGTTTCGGAATAAAAATGAATTAAAAAATTGAATAATTTTATCATTGTATATGAAAAATAGATTGTCTCGTTGTCTGCTTTGGATTTGAAAACAGTTTTAGGAGCAATATTCAATACCACACAGTCCCATCAGAAGTCGATTATAGTCATCTCGAAATGGTAAACTGGTTGTGCGTTCTTATGTTAAGAGGCTACTTCACTCAGGCGAAAACACCCATCCGTTAATGTTTATCCTATGGAAGAAATAACTTGGGTATCGATTTTGAGTACAAGTTTTTTTTACTAAGGTACTTCCACTTTCGGAAACGATTTCGAAAGTGAAAGTATCCTCAATAAAAAAAAATATATATGTAACAAAAATTGAAAAATTACAAAGAAGCGTGCATAGAGATTGACATCAGCTATCCAATGCAAATAAATTCATTTAAAAATATTGAAATGCGAACGACATAACGTAAATTATTTCTCCCATAGGATTAACATTAGCGAGCGGGTGTTTCCGCCTGAGTGAAATAGCCTTTTAAGCAAAAATCCTGGGGTTAGACTTCTGTTTTGGACACTTCTCACTCAGTTAAAAAAAATATCACAATCTCCTATCAAAGTTTTCAAAATTCAAATTTTACTAATTATTCATAAATAATTATTAAACTTCTGACAATTCCAATAAAAATTACTTGAAAATTTATTTGCCAAGCATGACGTCTTTTATTTATTGCTGATTTTTTTAAATACGTCATGTTGAAATATGTTCCTCTTTGGTCAAGTTTTAGTATCCCGAGCTAAAAATTCTTATTCAGCATATTTTATGAGTTCATAACGAGACAGACTATTTTTGATATATAATGATAAAATTGGTCAATAAAAATAAACAATCAAATATTCATCAGCTAATAAACGTTTACTTTTGAATTGTAAATAAAATGGAAACTGTCGTTTGCATAGTCTTTAATAAAACACCATTTTCCATCTCCTAAGAAAGACTAATAACGTAGCAACATCTTTAATATTTAATGCATACATGTCAAAATATAATTTGAGCTCAACACTACATCCATAATCTTTACACAGAAACCCATTTCTATTTTTCAGAATGTTTGTTTTTTCTTCTTTTCATAAATACTTACTTACACAAACCGGAATGAATTTCATTTTCTATTTCCATGACATTTCCTCTGATGAAAGAAACATTTGGGAAATTGATTTTGTTCCCAATTCAATTCGCATTTAAAGCTCAAATGTTTATTTTTAAAGGTTTGAAAAACTCAAACAGTACTTTTATGTTTGTATTTGAAAAGTCCTTCAGTCTTTTCAAGCTTCATTATGTCGATTATTATTGTGAGAAAAGTCGTAAAATAAGATATAAAATAAATAACGGTATTGAAAGCATTAAGTAGAATGAAAAGAATAGCTTTAACATGAAAATATTTCTGCTTTGTATGTGGACAACTAGATGAAAGGTTTTGAGTTTTCCAAAATATTTATTTTGTGTTATTGTTTAAAATTTGTCAACCATCTAGAAAACATTTTAGGAAATATCAAAAATAAGAAATTTATAAACAATATTAAATAGTGCACTTTTTCAAAAAAATATATAATGCTTTTTAAAACTAATGATAGTTTAAGTTCTTCTTTTTTAAAAAATAGAATAATGGGAATAAAATTCGTTCGAATTTCGTTAAAATTCGTTCGAATAAAGTTTATTTGTTACTGTATCATTAAAGGTTAACGTAATAAACGCAATTTTGATATAGTTTAATGTAAAATCATTTATAGGAAAACTTTCTTTCCTATGGTCTCCATGAAACGTGAAAAATTATCTTTTTGATCAATTTTGTTGATAATTTCCATCTTGTTTCCATCTTGTAACATTACTAGAGGAGGCAGAAAAACCAATTAAATTTTTAAGAAACAGTATCACATTAATTTAAATTCTGCATGTTATGTTAAATGTAATGTTGAATTGAATTTTATCCCTGAAATGCATAGTGTATCAAATTTGCATAGTGTATCAAATAACGTATTCAAACAAATACAGTCCCTGGCCAAATTATTAGACACAGTTGTTTTTATTATAATTTATTAAATATCTGGAAAGATACAGGAGGAATTATCCTGAAACTTCAGGAGTGTAAACAACATAATAAACGTCATACATTTCCGCGAAGATTTTTTCCCGAAACCCCACAAGGGGCCGTCAACAAATTGAAGAAAAACGAATATCTTTTGGATAACCCTGTAAAAACTAATGTTGCAAAAAGCATTCAAACTGTAGATTATGATTAAGTGGCTTATTGTAATAATGTGGGTTCATTTTTATGAAGATAGTATGTATAATCAAAGAGAAATTCACGTTTTTATAAAAACAGTCCCAAATTTTACCAAGTTTTTTGCTTATAATTTGCAGAGTTTTTAATATAAAAACAAGTTATTTTCAGAAAATATGACAAACAAAATTATATACAATACCCTGCAATCAGAATTAAAAAATAATAAAAATTGTATGAAAAATGAGCAGATTTACTAAATATTGTTTCACTGCGCTTGCGCGAATTCAATCAAAATATACTGTGCATAATATATTAGATTAATGTATAGACCAACTTTTTTGAAAGTCTCAAAAACATAGCTTAAATAAGCCACTTAATCATAATCTACAGTTTGAATGCTTTTTGCAACGTTAGTTTTTACAGGGTTATCCAAAAGATATTCGTTTTTCTTCAATTTGTTGACGGCCCCTTATGGGGTTTCGGGAAAAAATCTTCGCGGAAATATATGACGTTTATTATGTTGTTTACACTCCTGAAGTTTCAGGATAATTCCTCATGTATCTTTCCAGATATTTAATAAATTATAATAAAAACAATTGCTCCTAATAATTTGGCCAGGGACTGTATTTTCAAAACTTTACGTTCTCTATTTTTAGACTGAAATATATATACATATGGTGAATTTTTTTTTCCATAACGACGGTATCAAATTTCTTAATTACCAACGATATTCACTGTGCCTTTTAACGCTAGAATATCAATTACTCGAGTAATATATATATATATATATATATATATATATACATGCTGTCCGAAAAGTCTGGAAACAGTCGAATAACTCGAGAAATATACATCGGATTGAAAAACGGAAAATATGTGTTCAATATTTTTGAAAAATGTTTTTAGTGATATCAAAGATGTCCCCCCAACTCTGACCACTGGGGGAAAGGGGTAAACTTTAAAATCTTAAATGATAACCCCCCCCCCCCCCCCGTTTTTTTTTTTTGCAGAATCGTATTCGATGAAGTGAGAATCGTTTCTATTAGAAAGTCTGGAAACTGTCAAATAACTCGAGAAAAACTCATCGGATTGAAAAGCGGAAAATATGTGTTCAATATTTTAGAAAAATGGCAACTTTTATATCCCTAATTAGAAGTTCCTAAAATATTGAACACGTATTTCTCCGTTTTTCAATTCGATGTATATTTCTCTAGTTCTTCCGTTTCCAGACTTTTCGAACACCCTGTATATACAAAAAGAAACAAAACCGAAATATTTACTAAAAATTTCTACCAAGTTTTCCAATTTATCAAAACAGTTGTTAAGTTCATTCCTAATATCAGACTACTTCTTAATGTCGAAGAACGCTAAAGAGCTTTCTAAAATTTTAAATATAACTTTTTAACAATAAAAATAGTAAACTTAAAAAAAGACAAGTATTTCTTAATCTATGAATATATAATATAGGCACGAAGGAAAATATAGAATAACCTCATCCGAGTTACCACGATTCCGAAATGTAAGCAATATCAATAGAAACTTCAGAAACCAATACATTTTTGAAACTTAAAGAATCATTTATATATATATGTATATATATATATATATATATAACAGTTTCTTTTGCTGTCACAGATTTCCGGAAATTTTCATAGTAGTTTTTAAAATGTATTAATCAGCTTTCTGAAACAAGAATATTGGTTTTTAGATGTTGTTTATGCTCAATAAAACATTTTCAGCTGCCTAATTCAATTTATACATACAAGAGTAACAAAATAATATATTTTTTAAACTTTGATTAAAATTTTAATTATATTTATATTAATTAATTAATTAGTAATTTTAACAATATTCTTTTTTATTAATTTTAATTATTGATTAAGTTAATGCTTTTAGTTTAGCAAGTTTGTTTTTTAAATAGGCTTGTTGAACATTAAAATATGAAATTGAGAATTTATAGTATCCGATTCGTGCCTGAAAAAACTAATTAATAAATTATAGAAACTTCACGAAAACGTATCCGAAAATTAGTGGCAGGAAAAGGACCGTGTTTCGAGAATTATTGTTTTAAAAATAAAGAACGCTTTTTAAGGAATCATTAGCTTTAATTGAAGAGATTATTGTATAATTTCATTCGTAGTTATATTATGTTATATTTTCGTGGATTCGGAAACATTTGTCTATTTTACAGTGTAGATACTTTTTATATTAACAATATCTTATAAATTGATCCAAAAGCACAGATCTCGTAAATAGTCGCTGACATTTCAAAAATACTAGATGGAACCCGTCAAAATTTGACGGCAAAAAACTTGATAGTACCATAAAAATAAAATTCATAGCTGCTTTAAAATGTTTGAAACTTTTGCAGAATAATTCAAATAAATAAAAAACCCACTTTGAATTAAAGCTAGGTTGAAGAACAGCAATTGGCTAAGTTTCACTTTCAAATGCACTCGCGGAATTTCTTTCATCTGACACATTTAGCGCTGTTGTGCAAGTACATGGTAAGTGCCCCCTTGGGGAGGGGGAAATGGCGGGATGGACCAAGGAGATGCATAACATGAATAAGCAGTCAAAGACCTTTCAAACGATATGTAACATGAGGGGTGTGTGCAAAATTAAAAAAAGTACCCCCTTGGGGGGGGTAAAGTAGGGGATGGACACGGAACATGCATAATATGATTCAGTGGTCACAGACCTTTCCAACGATATATAACATGAGGGTTGTGTGCAAAATTTAGAAAAGTACCTCTTTGGGGGGGGGGAGGGCAAAGTGGGGAGATGGACATCAGAGATATGCATATGATTAAACAGTCACAGACCTTTCCAACGATATATGACATGAGAGTTGTCTGCAAAATTTAGAAAAATACCCCCTTGGGGGTAGGGGCAATTGGGGAGATGGACATTAAAGATGCATAATATGATTAAGCGGTCACAGACCTTTCCAACAATATATGACATGAGGGTTGTTTGCAAAATTCAGAAAAGTACCCCCTTGGGGGAGGGGCAAAGTGGGGAGATGGACATTGGAGATATGCATATGACTAAGCAGTCACAGAACTTTCCAACGATATATGACATGAGGGTTGTCTGCAAAATTTAGAAAAGTACCCCCTTGTGGGAGGGGGGGGGGGAAGTGGGGAGATGGACATTGGAGATGCATAATATCATTAAGCGGTCACAGACCTTTCCAACAATATATGACATGAGGGTTGTTTGCAAAATTTAGAAAAGTACCCCCTTGGGGGAGGGGCAAAGTGGGGAGATGGACATTGGAGATATGCATATGACTAAGCAGTCACAGACCTTTCCAACGATATATGACATGAGGGTTGTCTGCAAAATTTAGAAAAGTACCCCCTTGTGGGAGGGGGGGGCAAAGTGGGGAGATGGACATTGGAGATGCATAATATCATTAAGCGGTCACAGACCTTTCCAACAATATATGACATGAGGGGCGTCAACAAAATTTAGAAAATTGCCCCCTTGGGGGGGCAAATTGGGGAGATGGACATTGGAGATGCATATGATTAAGCGGTCACAGATCTTTCCAACAATATATGACATGAGGGGTGTCAACAAAATTTAGAAAAGTGCCCCCCTTAAGGGGGGGAGTGGCGGGATGGACCCCGGAGATGCATAACATGAATAAGCAGTCAAAGACCTTTCCAACAATACGTAACATGAAAGGTTTGTGCAAAATTTACAAAAGTACCCCCTTGGGGGGGGCAAAGTGGGGGGATGGACACCGGAGATGCATAATATGATTAAGCGGTCACAGACCTTTTTAACGATATATAACATGAGTGGTATGTGCAAAATTTAGAAAAGTGCCCCAATTGGCGGGGGGGGGGATGCACCACACAGATGCATAACATGAAAAAGCAGTCGCAGGCCTTTCGAACGATATATCATATGAGTGGTGTCAGCAAAGAAAAGTCTCCTCCCCGTGTGGGCAAATCATACTCCCCCACGCCACCATAATTATTGATGCGGACTCATTTTTTAAATTCGTTCGCACCCCTCTTCTCCCGCAAAATGTTGTGAATTTTAAAAACTCCCCTTCCGAATTTTTTTATACCAAAAGCACTAATGTCCGTCATCTGCATGCGGAGTTTTGTGCTTACAGACGCCAGACACAACAACACACACACAGACAGACGTTTACCGACATTAATAGTATAGATGATACTCAGTGCCTACACATTTCACCCTTTATAATTCAGCCAATGAGTTGACGGTTGTTCATTTCCAGAAACGAAACAATAATTCTTTAGGATGAATTTTGTTTGTTTGATACACCTTGGCAGAATGCGTGCAATGCAGCGACAGGCATCACAAACTTTTTAGGGCACCTGCAGACTAAAAACATATAATCAATCTTCGCGGGAAAAAAATCCTAGATTTCGTCAAATGATCACAGGAAAAACACTAATTTCATCAAAGGATCATGTAAAACGTGAATTTTGTTAAAAGGCCACAGAAAAACGCGATTTACGCAAAAGATGAGCAAATTTTGTCAAAGAATCGCAAAACAAGAAATTTCACCAAAAGATAGCGCTTTCTTGCCAAATTTCGTCTAAATATTGCGGAATAAAATGTATTTTATCAAAAAATCGCTGGAAAACGCACATTTCGTTAAAGTATCGCGAGAAAAATGCGAATTTCTTCAAACATTGCTGAAAAAACGCGAATTTCATCGAAGGATTGCTGAAAATTCATGAATCTTATCAAAAGGCAGCAGAGAAAATGTGATTATTATCAAAGCATTGCGAAAAAAGAAAATTTCGTCTAAGGATCACAGAAAAACGCAAATTTCATAAAAGAATCGTGGAAAATAACGCAACATTCGTAAAAAAAATTCGCAGAAAAAACACAAATTTCGTCAAATTATCGCTGAAAAAAAACACGAATTACGTCATAGGATAGCTGAAAAAATTGTGAATCTCGACAAAAAAAAGATACAGAAAAAAATGCGAATTTCATTAAAGAATCACGAAAAAAATGCGAATTTTGTTAAAGGATTGCGCAAAGAATGTGAATTTTTTGAAAGGTTCGTGTGAAAAATGAAAGTCTTTATTAAAAACAGCACACACACAAACATCTATACAAACCTCAATACACACAAACATATTATAGGCAGGGCTTGAAATTCAATTTTTCCAAGGACGGGAGTCTCCCTACCAACATTTTTAAATGGAAGGGAGTTGTAATGTTTGGGAGGGAGAAAAAAAATCTTTAAACCCCACTATTATTTTATGTGCTATTTAAAGAATTACATTAATGCAGACATGACAAAATACCATTGAAAAAATTAAGTCAACTGAGAATGATTATGTAAAATGTTTATTTTTATTATAAAAAAGGGAAGAAAGTTAAGTTTTATATATGCAGTGTATTTTTCAAGTTCCATTAAATGTGTAAGGGACCCTTAACAATTAGGTTGTTAAATAAATTTCTGACTTTAGATTTTACTTGATTGAGATTCACCGATCGATCGTGGAAAAGACGCAAAGTTCATCGATCTGTCGCGGAAAAAACGCTAAGTTCGTCGATCTGTCACCAAAAAACGCGAAGTTCGTCGATCAGTCGGGGGAAAAAAGCAAATTTCGTCGATCGATTGCAGAATAAACACAAAGTTCGTCGATCTGTCCCCAAAAAACGCAAGGTTCGTCGATCAGTCGCTTAAAAAACGTAATGTTCGTCTATCTGTCGCAGAAAAAACGCAAAGTTCGTTGATCAGTCGCAGAAAAAAAATGCAACGTTCGTTGATCTGTCGCGGAAAAAATGCAAAGTTCGTCGATCAGTTGCGGAAAAAAGCAAATTTCGTCGATCAGTCAGGGAAAAAAGAAAAATTTCGTCGATCGATTGCGGAATAAACGCAAAGTTCGTCGATATGTCCCCAAAAAACGCATGGATCGTCGATCAGTCGCTTAAAAAACGCAATGTTCGTCCATCTGTCGCAGAAAAAACTCAAAGTTCGTTGATCTGTCACGGAAAAAACCACAAAGTTCGTCGATCAGTCGCGGAAAAACACAAAGTCCGTCAATCGGTTGCGGGGAAAAAAATCACGAAATTTATCGTTCGGTTGCAGGTAAATTAAATAATGCAAATTTCTCCAAAAATGCTGAAATTTTTTGGGCGGGAGGCTCCCGCTCATGATCTTTTTTGGGCGGGATTTCAAAATTTTCGGCGCGAATCCCGCCCTGATAGGTATAGTTTTAATCTGAAATAATATACTGAACTTGAACTAACTTTTGAAAAATCAGGTTAACCCAAATCCAACTTGCAGAAATCTACACTCAGTCTGAAATCGATTCAAACCATAAAGACAGTTAACCCAACTTGCAACAAAAATAATTATTGCCGAGAGAGCATTTACCCTCTCTCCCTGTGCTGAAACTTTTCAGAAAAATTTCTGTGAATTTTCTGATTTTTAGGTGCGTTCGTAATTATATAAATACGTAGCACCTATAGTCGTCGTTTGGTCCGTCCGTCTGTCCGTCCGTCTGTCTGTCTGTCCGTCTGTCTGTCTGTCCGCATATAACAACGCAAAAACTACCCAACCAAATGGTTTGCAATTTAAAATATATTATCTTTGCAGAATTTTGTCGAGACATTTCAAATTTTATTAAAATCGAATCAAAACCTTAGGAGATATTAATAAAAATATTTATTAAGAAATTTGAATTTTTTTTTAAATCGGTGCTTTTTTGTTATAGGAGCTTCCGAAGTTTAATCGTCAAGCGACCGAGATACTTATTTTATAACAGAAATTAATCTGCAGACGATATTTCATTTCACAGAATTAAAAATCATCAAGATCTGAATATTTATATAACTAGCTGATACATATATATCTGAATATTTATATAACTAGTTAAGATATTTGTATGAACAGTGTCATAAAATATATACTTAACTAGCTGTTTAACCCATTCTATGCACGGGATATCATGAATTTAATTCTAAAACGTGCGTACGAACGCACCTCGTTTGTAACGTTTGACGTACAATTTCCAACTTGTTTATTTTCTCAGAAATGCTGTAGTCATTTTGTCCCCCAATTTTGCCCTTTACAATTCAGCCAATGAGTGGGGCCAAAGGAACGTTCCTTATCACAAACGAAAGATGAGATACGTTCGTTTGATGTCGTTGTTGAAAATTTATGGATTTCTATTATTAAAGTAATTTTTTCATTAGACCATATTTATTTTCTTTTTGTGTTGTATGTATTTTGCTACTTTGAATTTTTTTAAACTAACCCTTTTTTTTTTGGAGAGTGAGAGAGAGAGATTTAGTAATTTGGTGACACGAAGTTCCGCAAATTCTTAAAATCCACAAATCGTTTCCAATGTAAACAATGAAATTTACAATTAAGTTGCAAGTGCAAAATTTCAGTTTTTTAAAATTTTCATGTCATTCTGTACACATTTTAATATGTCATTCTGATCATTATACATATTTAGTTATGCATTATTAATTATTTACTTGACCTTTACTTTTAATATTTTAAATATTTCAAACTTACAGCTGAATGTAATTATTAAAACATTTGAAATACTGCATTCGAAAAATGAAATTTCAGCTTAGAAACGCGACAATTACTATTAGGTTAAAAAAATTTAAAGTAGAAAAGTACTTATGATATAAAAAGAAGAAAAAAAATACACCAGAATTTATCTGTATTACTAAAGCGGGAGAAATGATTTTCTGTGCTATACGAAAAGATATCCAAATAACTCAATCATGAACATAGGTATCGGTTTCTATGTTCATGTGCACTCAATCCAAACTTGAAACTTTTAAAAAGGTCATTGAATGAATGAAATTCATCTCCGCCTTTCACATCCAGAAAACTTGCTGTGTCGCCAATTATGTTTATATTTTATATGTATATAAAAAAATAATAATTCAGGCACTTTTCCGTTATACGGACACCATTGTCGCCAAACATACATACATACATATACATACATTTTGGCATAGTGTCCGTATAACAGAAAAGTACTAAAGTTCATGGTTTAAAATCACAATAAAATATCATGAAATTTATTGATTAGTTGTGGGAAAATATCGGGGAAATAATGTGCTTTTCGTGAATTTTTTGTTTTGTTAACAATGTGGTTAGAGAGCCAGGGAGAAATCCAGAAAACTTGCTGTGTCGCCAATTATGTTTATATTATATATATATATATATATATATATATATATATATATATATATATATATATATAAATAATAATTCAGGCACTTTTCCGTTATACGTACACCATTGTTGCCAAACATACATACATACATACAATACATTTTGGCATAGTGTCCGTATAACCGAAAAGTACTAAAGTTCATGGTTTAAAATCGCAATAAAATATCATGAAATTTATTGATTAGTTGTGGGAAAATATCGGGGAAATAATGTGTTTCTGTGAAATTTTTTGTTTTGTGTTGTTGTGTTTAATTGTAAGCATTCATTATAATTTTCAGTGCATTATTAAATTGAAATTTTTGTTTAAAATATGTAGACAAAACAGTGACCAGAAACATGCACAATTTCTAATATAGATAGATAGATAGATAGATGCATGCATGTAGTACTTTTAATTATTTGGTAAAAATACTGTGATCGTCACTGAGAAAACCTGAATTTAACCTAAAAGTAATTGTCGAGTGTTTAAGCTGAAATTTCATTTTACGAATACAGTATTTCAAATGTTTTAATAGTTACATTCAACTGTAAGTTTGAAATATTAAAAGTAAAGGCCAAGTAAATAATTAATAATGCATAACTAAAAGTAATTGTCGAGTGTTTAAGCTGAAATTTCATTTTACGAATACAGTATTTCAAATGTTTTAATAGTTACATTCAACTGTAAGTTTGAAATATTAAAAGTAAAGGCCAAGTAAATAATTAATAATGCATAACTAAAAGTAATTGTCGAGTGTTTAATCTGAAATTTCATTTTACGAATACAGTATTTCAAATGTTTTAATAGTTACATTCAGCTGTAAGTTTGAAATATTAAAAGTAAAGGCCAAGTAAATAACTAATAATGCATAACTAAATATGTATAATGATGAGATTTTTTTTTCTTGAATTATTCAGTAAAACTCGCCTTATAAATGTACGCAAATAATTCACATCAAAATCTTAAAATAACAAAGTTTTCTTTTGTGTTTAGCTATGCTTAATAACCAAAAAAGCTTGATTAATACAAAAATTATTTGGTAAAAATACTGTGATCGTCGCTGAGAAAACCTGAATTTAATCATATCACACAGAATTACATATTAAAAGTTTAAAAAACTGAAATTTTACACTTGCATATTAATAGTTTGTTTACATCGGAAACGATTCGCGGAATTTCGTGCCACGAAATCTCTCTCTCTCTCAAAAAAAGGGTTAGTTATAAAAAATTCAAAGTAGTAAAATACATACGACTTAAAAAGAAAATAAATACGGTAAAATGAAAAAATACCTTAATAAAAGAAATCCATAAAATTTCAACAACCGAACAACCAAATGGAATCGTAATACACATACGCTTCTAGAGAGAGGAAAAAGCCTTCACCTCATTGGCTGAAACATCGCGTCTGAAGATAGTAAAAGACTCTAGCTGATTAGCTGAATGCTCGCGCATGCCTATAAAAGGCATTTTTGCATGAAAAACTAAAAAGCAGGTTAGCTTTAAGTATATGGATATTTATTAAATTTTAAATATTGTTAATGAGAACTGGCTTATATAAAATAACTTTTTTATTTTATAATAAATTTATTAGAATTTTTTGTTAATATTTCTAAAATTATATATGAAATCTTAAAATTATCTCTTAATAAACTGTAACATAATCTTTTTTTCTAATAAACCCGTCGAAGTTATGCACAGTAATATCATATTTTAGAATTATTTTAATGCTAATTTATTTACAAATTGTTTTCAGCATTGAGTACTTCAAAGATTAGAAACTTCCTAGTCAATTTTCGCGACCGTTCAATTTAAAATGTGCGTTTTAAAATGAGCTAATTCTTCTAATAAAATTTCTAATAATAACATCTAATAATAACATCTTAATATAATTCATTCTTCTAATAATAACATCTAATAAGTTTTCTAAAAAAAAAAAAAACAACAACACATAAACAAACTTGCATACCACTGTACTATATTTATTTAAAATATGTTTATTAAATTTTAAATATTGTTAAAGTGAACTGGGCTTGCATAAAATAACTTTTTTATTTTATAATAAAAGTTTTGAAATAATTTGTTGATACTTTTCAAATTATATATGAAATTGACTTTTAAGTTATCTGTGAATAAACTCTGACATATTGTTTTTTTTTTTCTAATAAATCCGTCAGGAGTGCAAAATAATCGAATTCTTTAGAATTATTTTAATGGCAATTCATTTACGAAATTTTTTACACATTATGTTTCCTTAAGTACGTCAAAGTTTAGTAACTGCCTTGTAAATTTTCGTGACAGTTCAATTTAAAATGTACGTTTTTAAAAGAGTTATACAACTCTTCTAATAATTCCTCTGATAATAACTTCTAATATTTTTTTTTCAGAAAAAGAAACAACACGTAACCAAATTTGTATACTACTATACTATATTTGTTTAAACCTCGTCATTCTCAATGGAAGTGAATTTTAAATACATTTCAGCAAAAATAAGGATTCTGTTATCGCTATTGTTAAAAAATCGTATGTTATCATTTATTCATATTTTCTTTCCGTCTCTTTTTCAGAGTTTAAAGAAGGAAACAAATATCAAGTTTATAATAATAAAAATAACAGTAACAAAGTCTATTGTATTTTTTTTTTGTTATTGTTGTAAAACTATATTTAATACAATACCTTATTCATTTCCAAATAAAATGCATTGTGTTTATTTACATTTACTTTCTGTAATGTAATTTATCCTGTCACTTGCTTGTTCTCAAAAAAAGGTTTTTTTTTTTTTTTTTTTTTTTTTTTTTTTTTTTTTTTTTTTTTTTTTTTCAGCGAATATTTTCTTCATTTTATAGAAAATTAAAGAACTCATTCCAATTTCCTATAAAAAGTTTGTTCAAACGAAAAATATTTTGACTTCACATATATTTTTTTTTATCCATTGTTGTCTGATAAAGATTTTAAAAATGCATATTGTATAGTTTGTGTTCTTACATATTTTATTTGTTGAACATGTATATACATATTTACTGAAGATTAAAACTAAATAGTCAATTACTTTTGGACTTTATTTTAAATAAGCATTTTTTTCTGTAAAATGGAAAATGTTTGAAGGTTCTAACAGAAATTTTAATATTGTAGTAAAACACAAAATGAGCTCTGTGCATAAATAAAAAAAAAACAATTCCTATTAGGTTTGCTCTACTAATTTTAGAATTTTAAATATTTAAAAGAAAAAATATATATCTATATTTTGAAACAGATTTTTAAGTACAATTTAACGATATTTTTCAAATTATATACAACGTTAAATCTTAGAAATTTGAAAAAAAACAACAACTTATATATATATATATATATATATATATATATATATATATATATATATATATATATATATATATAATTTTTAAATGCGTCTCTCAGAGTTTTTCATATCAAATGGACATTTTAAATAATTTTAATAACAATTCATTTCCGGGATTTTTCATTCTAATTTTTGTTTAACCGTATAAAAAATTAGAATCTGTCTGGTGAATTTCTATGACAAGTGAATTCAAAAATTTCATTTACAAACATTTAAAACAAGTAATATAAAAAAAATTAAGTCAATTCCTACTTTTTAATCATAAATATATAAAATAAACCCGTACAGCATGAATGTCCCACGTTATCTTTATTGAATATTATTTTATAATCATCGTTGCGGTATTTTATTTCTGTGGTATCACTCATTTGAGATAAATCTTTCATTTAATTTATGAAAACAATGGGAGGAATTTTTTTCTCCCATTTAAAACGAAAGTTAATTAATTAAATTTAATTAATGAATTAATATTTGAAGAAACTGTATTAACACAAAGTGTCATCCACTACAAGTTTTAAAAAAATTATTTGAACTTGAGTGGATGAATAGAAAATATTTTATTAACGATTGAAAATTTGAACAAGATATATATAGAGAGAGTGAGCTAATAATAGGAATTTAAAAATTGTCATAATAAATTTTCTGTAAAAAAAAAAAAAGAAAAGAACGAATAATCAAAATTTTAATCTGCTGTATCACATTTACTTAAATATTACATATGATATTATAACTGTTGCTTGGAAGTGAATTTTAAATAAATGCAAGCAACAGTAAATATCCTGTTATTGCTTATGTTACAAAATCCTATATTATCATTTATTCAAATTTCTTTCGGCCTATTTTTGAGAATTTAGTACGTGAAATTATATATATATATATATATATTTGTGTGAAATTAAATGTTTAAATTAAATGTTTAAATTAAATTTGAAAAAACTTTCATAGGTGAAACCCCCAGTTATTGACACCTAAACAGTAACTGACACTTGAGCCAAAATCTAAATCAAATAAACATTTTGTTGTAAAATTCTACAAAGTAATGTCTTCTAGTGGTAAATTTGACACTTATTTTTATTCTGGAGTTAATTTATCCACCACTAGAGAGCCAAGAATATATTCAATGAGGAAGAAACTTTTGAGAATACAAAAAGTGTCATTTTGAAGCAACCATCTTATTTCTAAAATTAAGGAAGTGTTTTTCTAATCTATTTGTAATGCAACCATCCTATTTTTTTTTTCTTAAAGTTATACTTTTAGAAATTAGTTTAAAGATGCATATGATATATTAGAGCCATGATTTAGGATTTATAGTTATTTAATTTAGCTTAATGGGGGTTCGAATTATTGGTTCCTACAATTTCATTTCATCAGTCTCTGACAGAGGTTCTAGTTATTGGTTATATTAAAGAAAAATGAAATATATTATTTGAATTGTTTAAAAATGCATAATAAATTAAATTTATTTTGTAGTAAACACCAAAATTTAAGTTGTTTTACCAGTGACTGACACCATATGTCAGTTACAGGTTTATAAATGTCAGTTATTGGACATCTGCATTACTAATAATGTAGTACTAAATATTACTGCTATATACTCTTACTATATACTCTGCATTACTAGTAATGCAGTACAGCTTACTAAATCCCACTTTTTATAATAAATATTAATGTATTTTGTTTTTATACTAACGAATAAAGATTTTAATCTTTTAAAATAAACCGTCAGTCACTGGTTCATTTTGTGTCAGTTATTAGTGTTTCAAAATAGGGATGGTGTCAGTTACTGGAGTTTTTGACCATATTTAAGAATAAAATTAATTTTTGAAAGTAAAATGTATAATTGTTTTTTTTAATTTTGCCAACAATAATTTTTTAATATATCTTTACTATCCTTTCATAAACAAAGGTAACTATAAAATCAATTAAAATTTTTGTAATAGTGATTTGAACGAGAAAGACTACTTAAAGTTTCCGTTACTTGGGGTTTCACCCATTGCATATTATGTTTGAATGCGTATGTCAGAGTTCTCAAATAAAACGGATATTTTTAAATAAGATTAATAACAATCAATTCCTTGACTTTTTTTTTTCTTATTTGGTCTGATGTTTGCTTAATCACGTGAAAGATTAATCTTTCTCGTGAATTACATGACATATGAATTCAAAATTTTCATTTGAAAAGTATTTAATCATTTGATATAGTAACTGTTCTGAACAAAGAAAAAAAACATAATCATAATTTTAAACAGCTGTATCATATTTACTTAAATGTTACTTGCGATTTATAACAGTTATACATGGAAAAGAATTATAAACATAAATAAGCAACAGGTAAATATTCTATTATCGCTATTGTTAAAAAAAATTATTATCAATTATTCATATATTCTTTCCATTTCTTTTTCAGAATTGGATAAGTGAGAAAAAATATCCATTTTATAATAATAAAAATAATAACAAAACAAGTTCTATTGTATTTTTTTTTCTGTAAAACAAGACTTAATACAATGCCGTATCAATTTCTAAATAAAATGTTTTGTGTTTATTTACTTTCTGTAATGTATTTTATCTTGTCCCTTGATTGTTTACAAGAAAAGATTTTTTTCACCGAATATTTTCTTCATTTTATAGAAAATTAAGAAAATCCTGTTTTTTCCTAAAAAAGTTTTTTTTTTAAAGAAAATATTTTGCTTCACTTTATTTTTCTTCTGTAGTTGTCTGATAAATATTTTAATTATTCATATTTCGTTATGTGTGTGTTTGTGTATTTACTCATTTTTCTGCTTCAACATGTATATATATATATATACGTTTATTGAAGATTAAAATTAAATATTTAGTTAGTGTTGGCCTTTATATAAATAAGCAAGTTTGTTTTTATGAAGTTGAGAATGTTATATGTGTCTAACAAAATTTTTAATCTTGAATTCTGAAAAAAAAAGAAATTTATGGGTAAATAAATAAACAATACCCATTATTTTACTCTTTTAAATCCAGAACATCCAATATTTAAAAGACAAACGTGACGTGATATCTGTATTTTATAAGAGATGTTTGAGTATAATTTGTTGATATTCTTTATTTTTTTCCGAAATTTACTGTTTAAATTAGCTATGAATTAACTCTTTGATATTCGTTATCTATAAGAATAATATATAAATAAATCTGTCAACATTCTGCATTCATAATAATTGCAGTAATTGAATGAATTACCTTCACAGTTCACATTAAAATATACATTTAAAAATGTTCTAAATTTAATAAAATAACACAGAATGAAAATTTTAAACAACTGTACTAGATTTATTTAAACCGGGATGTCGTTATCAATGTTGATTGCAAGTGAATCTTAAATAAAATTAAGTTAAAATAAGCATTAGGGGACTGATATTATTAAAAACAAAACTTAAGTTTTTATTTATTCAAAGTTTCTTTCCACTTCTCTTTCTGAATTAAATACAGAAAAAATAAATCTATTATAATAAAATTAACAGTAACAAAGATTTTCTTTCGGTTGTAAAACACGATGTAATACAATGCCTTATTTATTTCTAAATAAAATGTTGTTGCTTTTTTTTTTACTTTAATTTCTGTGATGTATTTTAACCTGTCACTTCCTTCTTTAGAAGAAAATATTTTTTCTCCGAGTATTTTCGTCAATTTATGGAAAATTAAAAAACTCATTTTTTTCCCTAAAAAGTTTTTTAAAGAGAAACTATTTTGACTTCATTTGATTTTCGCTTTTGTAGTCTGATGAAGATTGTTAATATGCGTATTGCATTATCAGTGCGCTTTTGTAGTGTGATAAAGATTATTAATGTGCGTATTGCTATATCGGTGCGCTTGTGTTCTTACCTATTTTACTTTTAAACATGTTTATATACATTTATTGAAGACTAAAATTAAATAATCAATTATATCTGGGGTGTTTAAGCAAAATATCATTTGTAAAATTATAAAATCTCACAAAAAACTAAAAAAATAATAATAATAATTATGTATTCCCAAACATTAAAAGCTTTGTGAATAAATAAACAAACAATTCCTATTTGTTTTACTTTTCTAAAAACAGAATTTCACATATATAAAAAGAAAAAATTATGTCCTCGTTGTAATAGATTTTTGAGTATAATTTTTTGTTATTTTTGAAATTATACGTAAAATTGTCTCTTTTATTTAGTTTGAATAAACAACGGGGTATGTATTATTTGCAAATTAATTTGTTAGTGCTTTACATAACACACGTAGATTTAAAATTATATTTATTTAGATTTTATTTTATTTTTCTGTTTTCTTAACCATCTGAAATATTTGTATATTATTTGGTCAATTTGTATAAAATTTGATTATTAAATTTGCGTCTAAAAAAGCTATCTGATGGTAGTAGGGCCAAATCAGTTAATATGGACAATTCGTAATACTGTTAATAGTTTGAGAGAAATTTTTTAAAATGACACTTTAATCCAGTCGCTGGAAGTGAGAAGAGTTGGTTTAGCCCCGCTTTGCCCGCATTGGCGGACCATGTGCACGAGAAAGCAGACATCGTTGTTTTGCTATTAGTCACGTTAGCATGTTATAAATTTGTCTCTGGCAGGTTTGTTATTTATCTTATTTAAACAAAGTGTTTATGATTATTTGTATACATGATGTTTTAGCTTGTTTAATGCTGTTTTTAACTGAATAGACGACTTTCAATATCGGAGTGTGCCGACAGAATAACGAGATATTTTATAAAAGTGATTTTTGTTGGCAATATGGTCAGGCAGGTGGCAAAAGCTATAGATATGATATTATGTGTTGTCTCTTATAATTATGTGCACGACGAAAATGTCGGACTTACCAGTAAAAATACAAAAAAAATATTTGCCCTACATGTGTGGTTAAAATTAAATTCAAAACATTTTTTACTGTAAAATTTTCAAAATTGTTTCAAATATTTTTCAAAATTTTCTTTATGGTTATATTTTTTATTTTTTTATTTATAAATTTTCAAATATTAAATTTGGTTTGGTAATAATTGTTACTTTTTAAACCTTTAATATAAATCTTTTCATTTTATTTCACCTATGGGCATATTACCTTCATGTGGCTATATTACATTCATCAGCTTGCTTTTTTTAAACAAACTGCTACAAGGATAAATTTTGACTAGTTTAATTTTTTAATATATTTTTCCAGTGCTAAAAAGGGTCTGCTTCGTTATTCAATTTGTATATATTATTTAAACCAGTTACTATTACCGTTTAAAAATTTCTAACTTTAGGGTGGCCATATTACCTGCAGATACCTTACATAATATAATAAAATTTTTGAAAAACGAAAAAGAATAAAGGTCCATAATAAAATGTTTAAACACTTGCATAATATTTATTCAAATCCTGCATGTTTTTATCATTGTTGTATGCACGTGATTTTTAAATAGTTTAAGGAAAAATAAGCATTCTGTTATAACTATTGTTATAAAATCTCATGCTGTCATTTATTCATATTTTTTTATGTTTCTTTATCAGACTCCGCTAAAGAAGGGAAAAGAATTCATTTTATAGTAATGAAAATAACAGTAACAAACTCTATTGTATTTGCTTTTTTGTTGTAAAACAAGATTGAATACAATGCCTTTTTCATTTGGAAATAAAATGCTTTTTGTTTATTTACTTTATGTAATGTATTTTATTTTGTCACATTCTTTTTCATAAGAAAAGTTCTTTCAGAGAGTATTCTTACCATTTTATAAAAAATTAAAGAACTAATTTTTTTCTTATAAAAGCTCCACTCAAAGGAAAAATATTATGACTTCACATAAATTTTTATTTGTTGTTGTCTGATAACGGTTTTAAATATGCATATTCTCTGTGCTTGTGTTATTACTTTTTTTTTCTTCAATATGCTTATATACATTAACTGAATCTAAATAATAAATTATTTCTTGTAAGTATAATTTTAAAAATACGTACACGATTTTTATGAAATTGAAAAAGTAGGGGAAATTGTCCCAAAATGAAATATTAGGTAAAATGACATATCTTATGTTTCTTAATATTGTCGCTAAAGGCCAGCACTTAACGATGAGCAGTTATGTTGTGTAATAGGTCGGCAACGATAAGAATTTTATAGCGAAGGTTTCAACTTTGTATTTTTCATTGTTTACAAAGAAACTGTTTACAACTTCATCAGAAATATCTTGGGACTATTTCTGGTGCTAATTCACGCCTTTCAGTGATTATAAATCTAAAGTGTAAGGTGAGTACTTATTTCTCTTTAGATTATTTTCTGTAAATGCGAAATTTTATAAATGCACGTGTTCTCGAATACTGCCTCTGTATATACAGTATGGTGACTGTATGTAAAATGACGTGCCGCCAGAAATTTTACCGATCATATTTTCTGTGTTTCAGTTGTGACAGAAATTAGACTGGAAAATAAGGAAAGCAACGGCGGCAACACAAGTTCTACAGATAACAGCCTATTTGGACCTAATCCATCAATTTTCATTGTTTCAATGCCACCTCCTCAAATTCCAGCGCCGACAACATCTGTTTCCGATACTCCGAAGACGTGAGTATATTTTCAACTGGCAACATATTTAATTTCATTATCTTCATTAATCAGACAACTTGATGTATCTCCACTTCCTTGTGTACCTCATGTTAGATCATCCTCTAAAAATATATATTAATTGCAAAAGTTCTGACTAACAGTCCTAATATTGCCGAAGTGAAGGCAAAAGCAGCTGAGAAACATAATTTACACCCAAGACGTGCATTTCTACAGACTAAGAAGAAAATTAGCTTTGTTACATCTAATGCTGACGACAAAGACAAGATCTTTCTGCCGATGATGATGATGAAGCCTGTCTTTATTGCAATGATTTATTCAGTTACTTTAAACTGAAGGAGAAGTGGATAAAATGTGTTAACTGTTCAAAGTGGGCACTAGTGAATGTGCTAGTGTTTCGTGGTGTACTAAAAAATTTAATTGTGATATATGCAAGTAAAAATAAGAGCAACTTATCGGTCTGTCGTTTTAGGAAAGCACTGTAGATAAAATGATATAGTGTAACATTTTATTTAAATCATTATTATGGTGTTATGAATTTATTTGTTACTTTTTAAAAGGCACCATTCCATTTTGTATACTTCGTAAAGTTAGTTTGTGAAAAATAAAGGTTATAAAAAAAAAAACTGAAATAATAGAAGCATTTCTTCCTTAGGGTATATCATTTTAGGACAGTTTCACTTAATAAGTCTTTAAGAATAATATTAATTATATTTTCTTAATTAAAAAATATTTGTAGATAACTTGAAAAAATATATATATATATTCTTAAATTTGGTAGAGTAAATTAAGAACGTGAAATTTTTAGAAAGCAAAATCAAAATCTGTTATAAAACAAAACTGTAGCCATGTAGCCAGTATGAAATGAAATAATAATTATATATATATAATCTATTCTTTACAAGTTTTTTATTTCCAATTTCATTATTTCCAACTGTTATCTGGTAAAAATATTTTATCTATTCTTTACAAGTTTTTTATTTCCATTTTTATTATTTCCAATTGTCTTCTGGTAATAATTCAGTATACCTGGATGATTATACTGATCTTAGCATATATGCCAGTATAATTATGAAATACTGAATTATTATTTAAAACACGTGTGGGTACATCCAGGCTGATATACCAACACGTGTTTTTTCATATCCAATTATAATTTAAATATATTGTTATCCAATTTTCCATTATATTTAGTTCATATTTCATTTCTTAATTCATTTGTATTCACTTGATATCAACTCCAAATTATTAACATATTATGGTTTATTATAATTTTCTCTCTCTCTCTCTCTTTAAATAATCTTCATATTTTCAGTATTTTTGGCCAATTACCATTGAAGCACAAGCTATGGTAAAATTATGATTGCACTTGTTAATTTATTAACTATGTGGTATTCTGTCTACACATTATTATTAATTATCTCTTTGGAGATTTAATTAGAATGTTACAAGAACTTGATATGTTTTTTGAAATTCAAAGATATTATAATTATATATATATATAACCATAAATCAAACATTACCATAACGCCAACTTAAACTATCAAATAATGATTAAGTATGTAATAATTAATTGTCAATGAAAGTATTCCCCAACACACTGAATATGGATACCAAAAACTTATTTAAAAGAAGAAGAAATTAAATTAAAAATTGAATAAATGAAATTGAATGAATGAAATGAAATTTGTGGAATTTAGACAGAATTTTCAAGTCCCAAATGCCTAAATACCACAAATAAAACGAGTGGTTTCATCATCATAATAGCCATAACATTGCTAAAGAATATGATTTTGGAACTACCTACTCATAAACATTGAATCAAACCTGTGAAAAAATAAAAAATAAATACAATATTAAAAAGGAAAGAAGCCATGCCTATAAAATATACAGATAAAACATGAAATAGAGTCAGAAAGTCTATAATCCATTTGGATTAAAATAGATACCTGTGCACCACATGAACCACACATGAACACAACCAAAACGAGGGAGGGAATGAATTGCAAAAAGTCATTACATGTTGCCTAATTTAGATTTAGAAAATGATTTACTATGTTGCCAGAAAAGATTTTAGAATAATATGAATATTATTGTAAAGCAACAGGAACATTGGTGCTGCCATCTATAATGGTAAAAAGTGAATATACGCTGAAAAAAAATAGTATTGGATGAAAATTAATATTTAAAAATTAAACCATATACTATCTAAAGATGATAGCAATTAGTTAAATAATAAATAAATGAAATTAATTAATAAATAGAATATCCAATTACATTGAAGAAATGGATGTATTAATGAATAATTCTATGTTAAAAATAAGATGGAAGATGGAAAAATTAATAATTAAAGCAACACAAAAAAATATATACCATGAAATGACATATCAACTATTAAATAGCTGTGCCAAAAATGCAACATCACATAAATTAAATTAAAATAAAATACTAAATATTTGAATTAAGATACAAAGGATTTAAAATTAATATTAATTAAATATTGAAATTAATTAGTAACATATAAAATTTCTTCATACAAAGTTAAAAAAATATATACACTTAATATAAGTGGTAAGGGTAGAACGTTTAATAAAAATTAAAACATATATTATATTAACACTTTAGAAAAGTATACATTATATTAGAAGTTAATATGATATTGTCCACAATAGGAATTAATCCAAATGCATTAGATCAAAAACATTCTTAATATTAATGAATATAAATTCATTTAAATTAATTAAATAATGAATATGTAAATATAACTAAATTAATATATATATAAAAATATCACATCGCAGTCCACTATAAAATGTGTAATATCAAACGTTTGTGTAAATCAAAATACCCCCCTTTTTTTAAATATAAATTAACCATGCGTTTTTTCCATACAACTCCGCCACACACCTCCTCAATCCAACATCTACCCACTCAACCGTCCTATTATAATTTTTTTGAATTACTATTTTCTAAGATTATATGATTTTTTTACGCATTTTTTAACGCATGTGTTAATTTGGTTGCAAAGATCATTTAAGAACTAACTATATATTAAAGAATATATGAATTTTTTTGGAAAACCATGTTGTAATGCATCACAGATAAGTTGTTTAATATTGTTGCTAATTAGTTGAGAAGAACATAATATATATATATATATATATATATATATATATATATATATATATATATATATATATCACACTTTGATTTCATCGATTGCTTGCTTTCGCACAAAACATTTTGGATTACATTTCATTCAATGCAATACATTAAATTTTTGAAGCAAAACAAAATAAAACTTTATAGATGAAATTTAATTTTAAAGAATTTCTACAGTATGAAACAAAATATATTGATTTTACAAAGGAAAACTGCCAGTTGGGACGCCAGAACAAAATATTTTATTTTACAAGAAATATTCACTTTTAACCGTTTAATACTTAATTTAAGAAAAATTGAAATTCTGTAAAATACCAAATTTATTAACTGTAAGATATTTTTTTCCTTACGAATATGTGTTTGTAAAAGCAAAAAATATGTTTTATTTTATTTATTTGTTATTTACGTTGACGAGATTATTGATTTCATATATAAATAAAATGTTTAATTGCAAAAAACTTTCATATTCAACTATCATCAACAACTACATATACTACATAGCAACACGCTAATATATTTTTAAAATATTTTAAAGAAAAATAAATGGTAAACATAAATATAAATAAAATGTAAAAAGTTAATGGGTCATAACTATAAATAAAATATAAAAAATTAAAATTAAATTTTTTTCATTTTTTAGTGATATTTTATAGGTTTACAGTATGGAATTGAGTCCTTAGCTATTCTAAAATATTATAGAGATATACGTTTTTAATCATATAATATTTTTTTTCTAATCTAACACTCCTGTAAAACTGAACCTTTTCATACACTGATTAAATGTAATAAGTGATTTTTTTTCCCTGTCAGGATTTTGTGACAGACTCTTCGAATATTGGAAACACAAATTTTGCAGCAGCGTAATACATGTTGCGTTTATTAAAGAGAATTGCTTGGCTTACGCATGCTTATGACTAAGTCTGGATGTTTACTGGAAAAAAAAAAAAAAACGGATCTAAAAAAATTATTTTTTAACCGAACATTTATCAGAAAAATTAACAGCTTTTACCTTTGCTTGCCTTAAATAAATAAGTATGTAATATCTCTAACAGTTCTATCTATTTCACATTTTAATATTTTTTAAACGAATGTAATGTAAAATTGCTTTCAAATTTATATCACATTCAAATACACATTCTGGTGTTCAAGAAATATGTTTTACATACAAATATGATAAGTAAAAAACATTAACAATAATATTAAAATTTATATTATTTTGTTACTATTGCATTCATAAATTCAATTTCGCAGCTGAAAATGTTTAATTGAGAAATAATAGTATCCTAAAAATCGCTATTCTGGATTGAAAAGACTGTTCAATACGTTATAAAAACTAATCGTAGACACTTCTGAAAATCAGTGGAAGCAAAAGAGACATAAATATTGAAAATATATCGGTTTCTGAGATTTCTAAAGATATAGAACACATTCCGTTATTATGGGTCACGTGAAATAGGTTATTATATATTTTCGTTCGTGGTTATATTATATATTCCTATTAGGGTGGATCAAATGAAAATGGAACATCAGCCACAGAATGAAATGACATGGTTTATTTCAAACACAATCTTAAATCTACACAAGGATTTGTCCCAATATTTCACCAAATGCTGAATAGCTTGCTAATAGAAATCCTTTGGCTGAAATCGGAACCATTGTCGAGTATTGTCCATAATTTCTCTGTCCGAGTAGAAACAGCGACACTTCAATGTCTTTTTCATCGGACCAAAGATTGAATAGTCACACGCCGAAAGATCCGGGCTATACGGTGGCTATTCCAAGACTGTCCACCAAAACTTCACCAGTTTCCCTTGCTGAAGTGTTTATGTCTGTCTTGCACACGAGTAAATGACAGTGCATGATCTTCGTACATTACCTTCTTTCGCAAATGAGCTTTGCGGAATACAATTTCTTCTATCACTAAATAACTAATAACACTCGGTTGCTCTTTTTTACTCGTAAACATTCCGCAGACGCATATGAAATAAAACAACCGATTGCCTGACGGACCAAACTGTTGGCCGATGGCCAGAGCATATCACGTGCGTCTGCGTGACTACCTAGTGCAAGTTCATTTCCTCAGTAGGAGTTGCCTGCCTTACATACCCACTCTACCCTGTACACAAAGTTCACCAGACCCATACAAAAATAAACCAAATTATAAACCTTGTTCCGTTTTCTTTATGCTCCATCCTTATATATTAAGAAATATTTGTCTTCCTTTACATAGTAGAAACAAAAGAAAGCATGTTAAATGAAAATAAATCAGTTTCAAACTGTCCGCTGCACTCAAAATTCTTCTTTATCTAGAGGATTTTGTCATTAAACTAAACGCGATAGCTTACGTTTGGAAACATATGCATGAAAATTATATATTAAATCTAAGACAAAAATGGTGTAGTTTAAAAGACAATTTTAAATCAATGTCTCATATTAGATGAGTAGAAATAATATTTAATTTCTGCAAAGCAAATTAACCAACTTACACTTTTAATAAACGTTTAATCAGATCAGAAAAATAAAAAAATAAAAAAATATAAAATTTTACTACGTATATGTAGAATGAAATTAACAAATATTGAAATTTCTGAATTGTTTTAAGAAAATGAACAATGTTATGCTAACCTAAACTAGGCTTAACCTTTATTGAAGATTTCATCGGAAATCGATGAGTCATTATTTGCTTTTACAGCTTAATAAATTAGTCTCAATTATATATTGGTTTTCCAGATCAATTGAGGTAAGATAAGGGTTTAGTATTTATTGTAAAAATAATGGGCTGCCATTGATTTTTACTTACTTATAATATCGAAAACATTTGTTATGTGAACACTATTTTTTATCAAATTTTATTGATAATTTGTTTTTCTTGAAGGATGATTTAACTGGCACGTGGTCATCGATGCGTATAGTTGTGTACGTAAATTAAAAGGAAAGTTTAATGTTTAGTTCCTACTGCATAATTATTTTTTTAAATCTACTATTATATTTAAAATACTATGTAGTTGAAACAGTATAAAAATATTTAAAACTGGATGTTATCCCTTTTCTGTTTACTGCTTATAAAATGTTAAAATATCTTATAACAAACTATAAGAGTACATTTAATAAAAGATAACTCTCCCAATTTCATTTCAATTTTCGTTGTTTAAAAAAAATAATTAACATACAATTTTTTAAAAAGAAAACCTTTCTTTTTGTTTAACTAGAAAATTAAAAATGACATTTTTGAGTGCAAAAATATCCTAAATATATATTTTTTCACACAATTGGCAAAGTAACAATAATAATATGTTTTGAGCATTTATAATAAAGTACATTAAATCATGAAAAATAAGTAATAATATTTATAGACGTTTATACACACGTTATTCAAATTAAAGCCCTTTTACAAGAATGTAACATGAGAGTTACATTATAACTGTCTCCACAAATCTGCTTTTGATATAAAGACGAGAACCAGTATTACAACCCTTTGATTTCAAAGTTATGTTGTCAAATTTGCATGCGATATACACCCTTTGCCTGCATTTCACTTGACCTATTTAGGGGAGGGGACAATTTTATTACCATGGAAAGGATGTCTTTAGAAATTGACTGTTAGAGGGGAAAATTATTCAATTTCTTTTTGCCGAACCGCACTTCCCTGAAAGCTTTGAACCTCTACCCTGTTCAAAACGCACTTTGAACTTCATCGCCAATCGCTTAATTTTGCAGTCCGTTCATTGAGATTCAGAAACCTAAAAGAATTACAAAAGAACAGATGCAAAAAATTATGCATGTATTTATATGACAAATCAGTATTAAATGAATACAATTCAAAACTAGTCGTTGGGGGCCACCGTAATACTTACCCATCATGGATATGCATAATATAAAATATGAAAATAAAACATGTGTAAACTATTTATAAAATGCATTGCAATTCGAATAAAATCGTGTCTTGATGACGTCATAAACTTTAAATGCTCTATTACTCCAAAATTGATAATCATATTAACTAACGGATTACTGCGTCGAATTAAGCGTCTCATTTCTAATTAAATATATCTTTGAATTGAAATTTGAATGAAATAGAGGATCATGAAAAATCTAAGAGTGTGGTAAATAGGATTACAAATATCTCGGCAACTAATTATCCGATCAACTTCATTCTTTATGCAAAATTTATGTTTTTTTATTCTCTTTTATATTTCTTCCTTAAAAAAACGATTTCGATTATTTTATATACCTTTTATCAGAGCGAATATTTCGAGAGTTCGAAAAAAATAGTTCCAGATAATCGAGGTTACTGAAATTCAATAAACTTCTTCCCATTAGTACATACTAAGTACACACTAAATTTCAAGTCTCTATCTTGATTTGTTCGGGAGATAGAGTGTTTACAGACACAGAGACGGACGGCAATTTTTTTTTTTTTTTAAGTATATTTTTCGGAATCTCCAGTGTCTAAAACGTGTAAATCCGTCAATTTTTTTTTTCGATTATCAAAACGATTTCAAGACTTACCCTATACTACGTATGATGGGTAAGTAAAAGAATGTGTGCGCATACACAAAATTTAATGTGTACATTAAATGTGTGTATTCACTTTTTTAAGTAGAACTGCACGCAAATGCTAATATTCATATATTTTTCTCCTGTAAAATATAGGGCATGTCATGATGGACATTAAGTGCATTCAGAGCAAACAAAGTATATCTATCTAAATAAAATTCTGTATTATACCACAACGCAACTTGTAATCAAATGTACAGCAGGAAAGGGAAACAAAAACCAAAACACCTTATACGTTATAATCGTAAAATTGTCGCAGAAATAAATGAAAATAGATGGGGAATTTTTTTTATTATTATTTTTATTTTTATTTTAATATGGTTTAGGAGGTCATCTGCATATTCAATTTAAACAAATTTAAAGTATTTTAATTCGAACACATAATGTTGACATGGAATACGAATCTAGAACCCCAAATTAACTTAATTATATATTTCATGAATTTCTGTGAATAGTTTCACACATGTTCTATGATAAAATTAGGTTACTTTGGGAAAGGTGATAGTGTGATAAAGTTTAAATTGTTACTTTAGTTGTATAATTTAATTAAACAAAATTATAATTGCTTTCAATGGAAAATGTTAATTGTGTTAGAAAAATGTTAAATAAATTGTTTAAATATTACAATAAATATTGAAGGCCGTTGCTGCATTTACTATCATTTATTATGAAATTATTCTTCTTTCAGTGATCCTCAAAATTGTTGTACTGATAACCCCTAGTATAAATGCCGATTTCATTTCAACAAATCTCTGTGTTTGTCTTTTATCAATAAAATACATTTATCACAAAGGAACATCTAATAAAATGTACAGTCAGAAAAGGAAACAAAAGCAAAAAAACAAACAAAAACAAACAAACAAAAAAACAAACAAAAAACAAACAAACAAACAAACAAACAAAACAAAACAAAACAAAACAAAACAAAACAAAACAAAACAAAACAAACAAACAAACAAACAAACAAACAAAACAAAACAAACAAAACAATAACACTCTATACGTTAAAATCGTCAAAATTTCGCAGATATAAACGAAAAGGGGAATCTTAAATGGGGAATTGTGTCTTTTTAAAATTTATATTTTTAAATAATTTAGGAACTCATCTCTATATTAATAAGCATTAAAAAAAATTATGTAAAAATAATTGACTTACGTACACATCCCATAATTGTATTCTTACATTTTATTGTTTCTCTTGCACGTTTTGACCCTATGCCATTTTCCATGGATGCATAAGAGGATATTTTTTCAGAGTTCTTTAAATATTATGAATGTCAATAATAAAATTTCATAAAAATAAGTATTAATAAACCTTTTCAAAATTTGTTTAAAATCCTCTAATCTGGCCTTTCGTAAGAATTATACCATTTATATGCTTAATCAGAATATTCATAACTCCCTTTTCCCCCCTAAATAGACAAATACAAATTTTTCAGATCAATAATAATAATTCCTATTTTCTTTGGATATCACAATATGAGCCGAAATTTCTGCCGAAATTTAAATGAAAGAATTGTTATTTTTCTTCTTATTATTATTTTGGCGTTACAGGGTACTAAACATTTATTATATTGCTTTCACAGGTTTTTATTACTTTGTGGTTTGCACAACCAGAAATTAATCATTTTATTAAAATAGGAAAGATTTTTAAGATCATAATGTTATAATAATATTTTAACATTGTAAATAAATTCACATACTTACAAGCTAACATAAGTGCATTCATAAACATGTACAAATGTACACATTTATAATGAGTTTCACGCACGTTTTCAGTCAGTATCGTATTGTATGGATGAATGGGTAAATATGGGGTTTTCTGTATTCCTTATAAATTATACGTATTCGTAAATGACAAAAGTTTGTTTAAAAAAGTTCATGAAATATATATAAATATGTATATTTAAAGTTTTGCTAGAATTTTTTTTTTTAATGTGCTTCTTTTTAAGAGCCATAGCTGTAAGCATTTGCATACGTAAATATACAGAATATTCATAAATCACTTTTATTTCCATGTTTCCTTCAAATAAAAAAAAAATCAAGACTTTGAAATAAACATTGACAATGACTCTTAACTTTATTTTTTCATACCCACAAATATTCTGTTTTTTTCTGTTGTTTTCCTGCTTTAATGTTATTTTTATTATAATTATTATTTCCATTTTGTATTAACTTCAGTTCGTTATCAGCCACAGTTGAGGCTAAAGTTCCGTTTAAAACGATAAAACTGTTTCAAATTTCAGAAAATTTTATATATTTTTATATTATTTTTTTTTATATAATGTTAGAACCTGTAAGTATGTTGTACATGGACTGATAGGGAAAAAAATTCTAAAATTACTATCATAGCCATTCATTAACCTTAAGATACGCAGCCCGGTGATACCAGTAAAGAACAACTTTAAACTTCAATAATCTTGATGCATTGTTTTCTAGAGCAAAAGTTTTACCGCAACTTTTGAACAAGTTAACGTATTTACATGGGGTTTTTTTGTAATAAAGTAAACTAAATTCCCTAAAACCTATACCTGAAAACAAACAAACAAACAATTTTTTATCGTATTATAATAAAAAATGTGATAAAATTTTATGAATTTTAAATGTTTCAATATGTATTTATTTGTTTCTGGTATAATTCAGAGACAACGTAAAAAACAGTATAAAAAATAAACAAGGTCTCATATACACTGATGTCCAAAAATTAAGGGGCAATGACCGATTTTTTTTTATTTTAGAAGTTTTGTCGAATAGCTACTGAAATCCTTTACAAATTGTCCTTGAACTTCAAGAATGTAAAGAACATGTTTGACTTCATAAATTTCAGAGAAGATTTTGTCGCGAGGACAATTACGAAGGGGGGTGGGCAGTAAAATAATATTTTCGATCACACAATTAACAGAAATTGCTCAAAATGGTCCGTCACTGTAGTAAATGAACTATCTAGGTCCTGTTGAACGTTTTTGTGCATTTGTGTAAGAATAGCACGCATATCTTGAAAATGTTAACGTTTTTCTGAAAAATTCATTTTTTTTTTATATAGCAAGCAGAGTTTTTAACTGAATTTTTCCACCGCTTTCAAAAACCTGACAAACAGTAGAAATAGTATACTACAATTAAAATATTAATATATTGAATATTTGATTAGATACGGGTATTTGTATGAAATAAATTTTAACAGCGCATGCGTGAAATAAAGCAAAGATTTTTTTTGCCATGATTTGGTAGTCAATACTACAGAGGAACTCATATAAAAATGTCAGTCAAATATCGTGGAAACTCAGAAAGATACAGGCAATATAGTGAGAAATTTGATAAATCGGGGAGGAAATTCCATAGGATTATATGATAAATTTTGGTAATTTTTGGTATGTTTTACAAAATTTTGACGTAAATGGCGCTTAATATTATTGTGAATTACATTTAAAGCATCTTTTGTGCAAATGAAACTACACTTCTAAATTTGACCTTTCTGGAATTAGTTATTGGAAAATGATAATTATTCTGTTATATACGTCCATGCTAACTTCAAATCTATGTCATATTCTATGTGCGAAAATTAAAATACCTTTTTTTTTATACGTTCTAATAAATGACAGTATTTTTATAAAAATAAATACATTAAATATACATAACTTTTGTAAAAAGTATCTTTAATATGCTTTGTCTTAAAAACCTTAAGTCAAATACATAAATATTGAGAATATTCATAAATCACTTTCTTTTCAAAGTTTTTTCCCAAATAAAAACATTCAAAACTTTTAGATCAATAATGATAATGGCTCTTAACTTTCTCTTTTTTTTCAAACCCACAAATACCTTCCATTTTTTTCTTACTTTATTTTTTGTATATTTACTTCTGCCTTTGCTCACCACCGCATGTGCCTAGAATTCCGTTTAAAATATACATGAGACCTATCCATTTCAGCGCACCCGCTTGCAGAACCATTACATGACTCAGTGAGGCACCCAAAACTCATGAATGCTTTCTCTGTCTTGTACCCCCCCCCCCCCCCCCCCGCCATTACTTTCCGAAAAAGAATCGAAATTGCATTGGAGTGGGGAAGCTGCTAAATAATTCCTTATACGTTGATGTATACTCCGCGAGGAATTCGAGTGAAGCGCTGCATTTTATTCAGACAGATGTGTTACTTTGTCCGTTACGCACTTAATGTCCATTATGAGTCCTTGACAAGGGTTTATTTAACGGGAGCTGGGTTTATGAATATTAGAATTAGTGTTGTGGTTATTCCTTATAAAATATGAATAAGTGATCCATAATGAATTCTAGAGCTAGTTCTATGCATACGAAATGAGAATGGCGAAACGAAATCCATTTCTGGGGAATGACCAATTGATTTGGAATGTTATTATGCAATTGTTAGGTAGTTTCATACCTCTTTTGTGAATTTTATTTTGTTTTATAAATGTTAACACGAACTGTGAGAAAACTGACTAAAGTACGGATTCTTAGCATTAAAACATGAATTTCGTAAATGATAAGTATGCACATAAATGCACACTTCACCTGGTTAAAATTAATTATTTTTTTAACAGATTTTAGTCATGCAATATATTCTTGTAACAAAAACAACAACAACAAAATAACGACTGAAAAAATCTTTTACAATAAATAAATAAATATTTAGTTTTTAAATAGAGTGGTGAAACTCCTAAATAATTCCTTAAATGTTGATGTCCACGAGGATTTGCAATGTAGTGCATCTGAATAAAAAGATGCGCTTTATCTTCCATTATTTTATTTGATACTAATTATTATCTTTAACGTAATGTAGTCATTCGATATACCTTTGTAATACAAAAGAAAAAACACGCTTAAAAATATAATTATAAAATAAAATTGCAATGGAGTGATGTAACAGTGAAATAATTCCGTATATATTGGTGTATTCTCCCAGAAAAATTGTACTACAGTGCGGCATTTTATTCAGATGGACGTTCTTTCTCCGTTGCGAACTTAATAGACATTATCAGCCTCTGACAAAAGGTGTAGTTAACAATAATTGGGTTTATAAATGTTAGAATTTGTGTTGTGGTTATTTCTTACAATGTATGAATATGTGATTCATTATGAACATTAGAATTAGTTCAATGCATACCAAATGTAAAAGGCAAAACTATTTCAATTGTAGATAATCGGGAAATAATTCTAATATTTTTTAAAATAAATAGAAGTTATTAATTTTTTTACAATACTTTCTTGGACATCCTATACATCAGAGAGAATAAAACATTCAGTTTTATCGCGCATTACATTCGTCACGAAATGTTGGCAACATTATATTTAGCATTAATTCTCAATAATGCAATATATTTAATCATTAGAATTATTAGTATATAAATTTAAGCATATGTTCTCATGACTAAGACTATGTGAATATCATTGACAGAAGCTAGTCTTATATCTATGAGTGAGTGTGATAAGAAAACGTCAATAAATTATAATATATATTGCGGGAGTCTAAAGAAACAGGGCAACACATTTTACTAACTGTTATGTTTATGAGTCTGAAATATATGTTAAGGTTAATTCCTGTTTGACGGTGTTGCAACAAGTTTATTAACATTCATTTAAATCATAAAATTTTTGAGTTATGCAGAGTGTCCATAATTAAACGACCCTACTTTAAAGTTGTCTTCAGACGGAACTATTGGTCAGAAAGTTGTGAAATTTTGTGAAGGACATAATGAAGGAATGGGAATTTGTTTCAGCGAAAAAAAATAGTTCAAAGTTTCGCCGCCAGAGGACTTTTTTTAACGAATTACATATTTAGCATACATTTACGATACTTTAAATATTTTATTACAACATATCATGTGCCATATGACGGTCATCATTTTCAGCTACCATCTAGAATCGTAAGATAGCATGTTCCACAGTTGACCGCAGTGTGTTTTGGGAAATGCTAAGAACATGTCGTGAAAAAAGTTTTGTTGAACATATTTGTTGTAATAAAGTTTGTAAACTACCGTAAATGTATGCTAAATTTGTAATTCCTTAAAACGCCATCTGGTGGCGAAATTTTGAACAATTTTTTTTTTCGCTTAAACAAATGCCCATTCTTTCATTACGTCCTTTACAAAATTTCACAACTTTCTGACCAATAGTTTCGTCTGTAGACAACTTTAAATTAGAGTCGTTATGGACACCTTGTGTATAACTTTAAAATAATTTTGTTTTATAATAAGCTTCTTGTAAGAAATAAACAAACAAATCTTCAAATTTTGACATAGAAATCCAAAAATTTTGAGTTCATCACGTAAGAAAACTGGAAATAAATTAACTCTGTAAAATGAAGAACAAATCAATAATCAGCATTTCTTTTTATTATTGGACATCGATTTTAGTAAATAAAATAAAAATTAACAAATTTGTTAGCAAAGTAAAAAATACAAAATATTAATTCTGTAACACAAATTAAGAACTCGATAAAAAAAAATACATCTATATATGCAAATTCGAATATATTTTAAAGAAGAAATATAAAGTCAAGTTTCAGTTTCTTATCTTGTTTGTCTCAACAATACCAATGAATGAGATGCTTACGTCAACCCGCATCTTTCTCGAAAAATTTCAATAAAGTCTTAATCTTCCTAATTGTTTCCTCTAGAAATTTATAATGAAAAAGAATTCAGTGTTTAAGAATATTTTACTATTGATTTATCTCAATATTTTTACTTAGTTTAGTGCTTTGTTTACGCACGAGTAATGCGGAAATCCAGTTCTTGCTTTGTTATTTTTAAATTTTGTATCGTTTAATTTAGAATTCTAGGAAGCACACCAGACTGGTTTGTTCTTTAAAAAACTTGACAAAGAGATTTAGGAAAGAGAAATAAAAAAGTTTTACTGTTTTTATTCAAAGAAGTGTTGAACGAAGAACTTTTTCTATATTTTGTTTTAGTAACTGTAGCAACATAGTAAAAGATTTTTCTCTTATAACAAGTAGTATGAAAATAAGGGGGAAAAAATCATACCTTTACCCAGCTATCGAAAAAACTCGAGTTCAATTAACAGGTTATAATGCCTATACTAAAGCAACTCTGTAACAAGGACAATAAAAAATTATAATTAGTTTATTGTATTATTGGATATAGAATTGTACTCAATAAAAAAATATAAGACCCACTACGAAAATTTCAAAAAAATTTAATCTTCCTAATTGTTTTCTCTTGAAAGTTATAATGAGAAAAAATTCAGTGTTTAAGAGTATTTTACTAATGATTTATCTCAATATTTTTACTCAGTTTGGTGCTTTGTTTACGCGCGAGTAATGCGGAATTTCAGTTTTTGCTTTGTTATTTTTAAATTTTGTATTGTTTAATGTAGAATTCTAGGAATCACACCAGACTGTTTTGTTCGTTAAAAAAATAAGAAAGAGATTGAGGAAAGAGAAATAAAAATGTTTTACGGTTTTTATTCAAAGAAGTGATGAACGAAGAACTTTTTCTATATTTTGTTTTAGTAACTGTAGCAACATCTTGAAATATTTTTATCTTATAACAAGTAGCATGAAAATAAGGGGGAAAAAATCAAAACATTTACCAGGTTTTTCGAAAAAACTTGAGTTCAATTAACAGGTTATAATGCCTTCAATAAACCAACTCAGTAACAAGGACAATGAAAAGATTATAATTATTTTATTGTATTATTGCATATAGATTTTTACTCAATGAAAAAAATAAAAAAAACCCATTGCCAAAGTAAAAAATAATAATAATAATAATAAAATACTTATCTACCATCACAAGGTATAATCAGCTCGAAAAAGTAAAATATATTACTTTTGCGTTATGTATACTAATTCAGATATATATTGAAGAAGATGCGTAAAGTTAAAGTTTTTTATCTGTCTGAACAATGTTAATAAACGAGATCCTTATGTCAACCCTCAAAATTTTCGAAAAAGTTTGATAAAATCTTAATCTTCTTAATGTTTTTCTTTCCAAATCTATCTAGGAAAATATTAGTGTTTAAGAGTATTTTAGTATTGCTGTACCTCATTTTTTTTAAAATTTAGTTTAGTTTTATTTATGCCAGAGTAATGTGGAAGTTTGGCACATGGTTTCTTAGTTTAAATTGTGTATCATATAGTTAACATTTCTACAAAGCACACCAGAATACTTGAAGAATATTGATTGGTAAATTTCACTAAAAGATTCTGGAAACAGAAATAAGTCTTTTACTGTTCTGGTTTATTTATTTATTAATTTTTTTATGAAAACATTTTGCAAATTGTTTCTTTAACGATTAGAGTAAATGGTGCGACAAGAGAATTCACTACGGCTTGGCGCGTTTTCAAAAAAGGACAACGATAATAACATTTGATGTATTATATCAGAGAAATTAATACATTCATATAAATTTATGATGAATAAATCGTTAAAAAAAATTAACTTTTTACAAAAGACAAACAGAATCGTTACGTATATCATTCCTTTTTAACAATACATATCAAAATGAATAGAATGAAACAATAATTACGAAATTCATTAGCGAAGTGAACAGTAAATAATTTCAAGAATCTATTAACACAAACTAAAAACTTCTTCAGTAAATAAAAAAGGTTTTTTTTATTATTATTGAATACATAAAACTTAATGTATTTAAAAAATAATAATAAACCTTCATATAAGTTTCAATTTCACATTTTATTTTCTCAACAATGCTAATGAACGAGATCATTACGGCATTCTTCGTATTTTTCGTAAATTTTCAACGAAATCTTAATCCTTTTAATGGTTTGGCTCTCGAAATATTTTAGAGAAAAATCAATGTCTTATGCATATGGTATATGCATTTTATTGATCTTATTTTTTTATTAAAAATTAGTTCTTTTTTCTGCTTTTGTAATGCAAAAGTTTGTTTCTTCTTCTTTTTCTCATTGTGCATCATATTGCATTATGTTGCATCACTATGCATTGCATTATGAATTGTTTGCTTTTCTAGAAAATATTTCAAGATGTTTATTAGTTGTTATAACAAAACGACTCTGACAAGGCTAATACAAATATTTTATTATTTTCAGATTTAAATAAAACATAAAATGAACATTTTCTTTTAAGAGAACTTGGCGCTGAAGATGAGACCCGGGACCGAAACAAGCTCGGTCTCAACTTTTGTACTAGCCTTTGGAGTCGAACTCATAGTGAAATTTGTATCCATTCACAATTTGACAAAAAAAGAAGCAAATTAAAAAAGTTACTATGTAGGAAACAAGAACGTAGTCCAAGTTTCTTAAAGTGTTTAAAAATCTTTTATAAATCCCTTTGAAAAATAATTGTATTGCTATTGATAGGATAGACGGAGAAATATTCCGATTCTGAAGATTTTGCACGGACACAGTTAGTAACAGTAAGAAACTATTGCATATACCTCGTTTATCCTCTCTTTTTGTTTGAAATCCTTTACAAGAATTACTGGATAACAGACCTCGGATCTTTCCGCCATAGTTGTACACTGTAAAAAAATTTCGTAAAATTTCAGTAGATGTACCGTAAATTAACGGTACTTGTACCGTTTTCACACTTTACGGTATAAGTACCGTACTTCTAAGGTATATTGAGCGTATAAAAACGTATATGTGCCACTTCGATTATAAACGGTATTTACACCGTAAAATGATTGTTTTCCAGTAAAAAATTGCTATTTATACCGCAATATAATTATTTTTTAGTAAGGAAAAAGCTGGTATCCCCGCCTCGGTGTACGGCAACCCCTGAAGTGGTGCTCTTTCTCTTGTTACGTAATGAGTGCAGGCCTGAGGAAAGGGGGGAGTGCAGCCGGTACATATACTTTAAATATTTTACGGTACATATACCGTCCAGTTAAATTACGGTATATATATTGGTCACAAAAGTGCCAGTATATGTACCGTAATTGTTGACCAAATTTTTTTACAGTGTACAAAGATATTTTAACAGAATAAGGAAAGTGACTTTTATATGCTTTATCCACCAATACATGCTTTATCCAACAACTACAGAAAAATTTACCACAAAATGTAGACCATTTTAATTTATTTAATTGATATTTGCATACCAAAGGTTTTAACTTAAAATTTTAAATACAATATCATTAATTTAAAACAAATATTGGGGATGATAAACAGTGAATAGTAAACACTTGATGACTTCAATTGAATTCCTAGTTGCACAGCAACTCTATACTCCCTGTACATAAGTAGTTCTGTAACACATCTTAAAGAAGCCATGAAAAAAACTCTAACCGTAGCGCAGCATTTGCACTACAATAAAAATATAATAAAGATAGAGATTTAAAGGTGAGGAAATGTCTTCATATTACAATGACTGAAGGCGAAATGAAAAAGATAAGATAAAAAGTCTATTTAAGCGGTCTGGTAGAAAGAACAACCAATCAAATTATAGGAAAGGCTAGGAAGGCGGGGCTTCGCTGATAATTGTCAGGAAGTTAGATAGGATATGTATTTAAGTAAAAATAACTATAAAATTAAAAATGTAAGAGAGAAATAATTTAAATATATATATAAAGGAGATATTATAAGATTAAATGTTTAAACTGCTTAAAAATTGATAAATTTTACATAATAATAAAAAGAAAAAACACATTTTATAATTTTTCTCATGATATAAAATATAATCTACATTAATGAGCTGGATTATCAGAACACTAACAATACGAGAAAAATAACTTATCCCATGAGCGGGGTTCGAACTCATGTTCCCTTTGGAGAACCAGAATACCACTTTCGGTCCCTTTAGTCAACTCGGCCACATCGTCTGTCACTTAACTTTTCTTTGAAACGAAATAACTTCAAAACTGGTTTACCATTCCGTTTAGAGACAGAAAAGCATCCTAAAAGGCTTACTGCGCATGCTTAGAACAGCCGATGTAGATCTTACCCGCTTGGTTTTGCGTTTTAAATATATAGCTAATAATAATAATAATAATAATAATAATAATAGTAATAATAATATCAATACTAATAATGTATTAATATCATATTTATATATATGATAAATATGATCTTTAATGTTCAAAACAATTATTTCAAGCAATTGCGAATTACCACTTGAGTAAATTTTTCTTAAACTGCTTTTTAAAGTTTCATACTTAAATGCTCCAGAAAAATATTTTTATAAAAAAATTTAAAAAAAAAAATATTTTTATTTTGAGAGATGACGTTTTTCAAAGATGTTAATTTTTATGCATATTGTGAATATGATTGTCCTATTCAGGGTTCGTACGCTTTTACCACATTTTTTTAATAGAATTTTTCGCTTTATTTAAATACATAAAAGTATTAAAAATCCTGACGAGGTGTCTACAATGTCTGCTATTTAAATATTAAATAAAAAAATTCTATTAAAAATTGTGGTAAAAGTGTACGAACCCTGATATTGTCAATGATTTATTGAAAGAGATTGAATAGATATTGTGTGGAAGATTAATAAGATAAAATAACTGGGACTGTCTAAGACATTTATAACATTAGTATTAATTTATGATTAAAAAAAATATACTAACGTACTGTATAAAAAAAAGTAACTCAATATATATATTTATTAGTGCATATCAAAATTGTTCCAATGAAAAAATACTTCAATATTCATTAGCAAAGTAAACAATAAATAAAAGCACATTCATCAACACAAACCAAAAACTTCTTGCGGTAAGAACAAAAAAATTTATTTTAACGAATACATACATTAAAGAAGAAGAATCATAAACTTAAGTCTCAATTTCACTTTTTATTTTCCTCCGCAATGCTAATGAATGAGATCATTACGGCATTCCTCATCTTTTTCTCGTAAATTTTCAACACAATCTTAATCTTTCTAAAGTTTTGCTGTTAAAATAAATTAGAGAGAAAAAAATCAATATTTAAGAAGTTTTTACTAATTTATACCCTTAAATTATTTTCTATTTTATTTTGCGCTTTATTTAGGCACCAGTAACACGGAAATTTAGATTTTCTTAACTTTTCACAAGGTATCACATTACATACAATTATAAGAAGCACGTCAAAACTTCGTGTAATTTGAAAATGGTTGTTTACTATAATGAAACACATAATATGAACATAGTATGAAAGATTTAATTAGAAAATGAAACACAGTTATCACCATTTCAGAAACGATAATAAGTAAAATATTTTTGTTGTGTAAAACATTTTTTATTTTAATAACGAAGAATAATATTATACTAACATAAAAAGAGTACAGTAAAACAACAACAGATAATATAAATACTAATTTAGAAATTAAAACAAGAACGAAAAATCATGCGTCAAGCATAGATTATGTAACACTTTCCAACGCTTCCAAAATAAATAAATAATTTTACAAATCATTACCATTTAATAAGCTGAAAGATAACATCTAAGTAAACAATTTGGAAAACGCAGAACATATTTAAAAACGTAATTTCAGGAATTTCCAACATATATTTCCACATATACAATATTCGGAAAAATATCCGAATATTTTTATTCAGCCCCGTATATGATCTATAGATTTGTATATATGCTATATAGGATGCTAAATTTTAGTTTAGTTAGAAAACACGTAGCACAGTTTAAAATTCTCCTTCTGGAGTTTCTTTCAATAAATGGAAATGTGTTCGTGAACTTTTGTGCTGCCCTGTATATGAAATAGAGAATTTATACACACCAAGTAATAGACAAAAGGTGAGTTAAATTTAAAATCGCGTTCAGCAACTTAAAACGCACTTCCAGGAACTATTGTTAACAGACAGTATAGAATTCTTTTGTGTGTCCCTGTACATGAACGATGACTGCTATACACACAATATTCTGTAGTAAGCCTCTTGTAATGCACCTTAGTGATATATATAAATTTCAATGCGTTTAAAATAGTGAAACATTATTTAATTAAACCGCAAACGATTTTTCTCCATAGACGTAATGTAACGGAATTATTTTGATTGTCCCTGTAAAGTAACCCTGTAAGTGTTATGCACACCATATTCCATATTAAGCTTCTTGTAATGCACCTTAGTGATATATATCAATTACAATGTATTTGAAATTGTGTAACATCATTAAAATAAACCGCAAATGATTTTTCCCCATAGACCGTAATGTAAAGGAATACTTTTGAGTATCCCTGTAAAAAAACTATAAGAGATACACACTTCAGTTGAAATAGAGGACATGCTATAGATAACGACAATAACATATAAAAATTGCAGGGCAATCCGAGCATATTTACGGGAGTTAGAGCACGGACAGACGGCCAAACGGCCATACGGCAGACAAACCGAAGTCATAAACACTTTTCAACTAGGTTGGAAAGTGTTAAAAAAAACAGCCTGACTTGAAGTACAGTCGGCCAAACCAAAAAAGAGGCCACACCATACATTTTAATCACCAAATTGTTCCAAAATAAAACAGAAAATAGTCATTCGACTGAAATTTATGTCTTCTTTAAAAGTATGTTACAAAAATGGGCTTAGGGGCTCGGCTTCATATTAAAATAGTACCAAACTAAAATTTTCCAAACATACATCTAATTTTGATGTCATATTTGGCTTTTTCGGTAAATTTTACCTTTGGATACAAAATAGGAAGTCATTCGATCAAGTAGTTTAGGTATTATAAAGTTTTAAAATTTAAAACTCCTAATGATAAATTCATTAGTAATCGTTGCAAAAAAGATTGTAATGCGGGTAGTTTTTTAAGCATAGACCCAAAAACTACTGGGCGGAATGAGCTGTAATTTTGGATTCGCATATTTGAAGCTTCTATAAATCGATTTCTATTAAACAAAATTCATGGATTAAAATTTATATATTGCTTGCAAATAAATTGCGAAAATATGTGTATTTTGTAATTAATTAAAAAAAAAATGAACTGTAAGCTATATATTTTTTAGCAGAAATTGAATTCTAGAAGCTTCAAATATGCGAATCCAAAATTACAGCTTCTTACGATAAGTAGTTCTTTAGTTATTCGTAAAAAAATAACCGGCATTACAATCTGTTTTGTAACGATTACAAATTAATTTAACATTTCGATTTCCAAACTTTAAACTTTGATAATTCCTAAACTAATTGACCAAATGAATTTTCATTTTGTAACTTAAAGTCAAAACTACCGAAAAACAAAGTTTGAAGTCACAATTAGGTGTTTGTATTAAAAATTTAAGATTTTGGTCCAATTTCAGTATGAAGACAACCTTCTAGGCCTATTTTTGCAACATGCGTTTAAATAAGACGCAATTTCCAGTAAAATGACTAGTTCCTTATTATTTCTTTCTGGTATAATTTAGTCATAAAAATACACAGGGTAAGTCAAAATGAATATAGTGATTACAAACGGCTATAACTATTTAATTGAAAAGAGTTTATCAATAAGATTAACACAGAATGTAGACGGAACTTCACAATTTTGTATACATACGTCATAGATGTTCTGTGTGACTTCCCTTAGTCACACGGGCAACATCTAGGCGGTAGTCCATTTCACGCCATACATTCTGAAGCATTTGTTCAGACTTGACCTGTTCTGATTTGTTCTCCGGACTTGACACCCTGTGATCTTTTTCTATGGGGTTAAGTGAAAGACAAGGGTGTATTTGCCTCCCATGCCCAAAACAATTGAAGAACTCAAAGTACGCATTTGTAATGCGCTTGCGTCGGTGACTGAACAAATGCTTCAGAATGTATGGCGTGAAATGGACTACCGTCTAGATGTTGTTCGTGTCACCAAGGGAAGTCACATAGAACATCCATGACGTATGTATACAAAATTTTGAAGTTCCGTCTACATTCTGTTTTAATCTTATCGATAAATTATTTTCCATTAAATAGTTATAGTCGTTTGTAATCGCTATATTCATTTTGACTTACCCTGTATATTGGTTGTTCATTTTTTTCGATCTATATAAGTGTATGAGAAAGAAAAATTTTTCCTGGGAAATAGTCATTATTAATGTTAGCGTATACGTCTACTTCAAATTATACATGCTACAAATACGTACTAAATACGTACACGTACGCTACAAATATGTACAGGCCATGAATATTTTCTCTACACGTATGCTGAGCCGCATTAAATATATATACTAGCTGTTACCCGTGGCTTCGTTCACATAACATTAAAAGAAAAATAAATGTACTAATCAAGCAAAATATTTCACTCCCGATATTTAAAAACGTAAATCATTAACTAACTCCTTATCACATTTCATAGAAGAAAATAAGATATTTCTTTGTTATAGGGGCCTTGACATAAATCAGTTTAAAAAAAAAGGTAAAATTTTGTGCCAAATAACCGCGAAAAGGAAACTGCAACCAATGGAAAGAGGACGGCCAAATAAAATCGTGTAAATCGACGGATTGGGTAAAAAGAAATGTCAATTTTACCTGATAAACCATTTTACTTTTAACGACTTTGAGAAACGTTTTAACAGCCATCATTTAAAAATAATTCATTGGAAATAGTATATGCTTTTTCTTTAAATTCAATACTTGTAAATAGGGAGGAATAATTCTCCACCTAAATGCAAGGAGCTTCAATTGCAAAGCTTTTTGCAGCCCAAAATTACATGCAAACGTAACACTTAAATTGCAAAGCTTTTTGCAACCCAAAATTATATGTAAACATTACTTTTGAATGTAATTTTCATTGCAAATTAACATTTATTACGGTTCAAATTTAAATTAATTTGGGCGCAAATTACACGTAAATGTTACGTTTGCATGTAATTTGGTGTTGCAAGCAATTGCAGGTGTTACGTTTGCAAGTAACAGCAAATTTGTGTCCTTGGTTTAATCTATAGCTGAAACAAATCTTGATTTCTTGACAATATGCTGACAGGCAATTTTTGATTTGCAGAATAAATTAATTCATAAAGTTTGAATATGTGGAAATATGTTTTTATTTTTCGGAAATTTTACTGTAATCAAGATTTTTTTTTCACCAACTATTCAAATTGAAAATAAACTAATTTTTTTCAGTTTTAATGAGAAAATGGCATAAAAATATATTAATCCGTTTTATTTCTCCTTTTTTATCCACAAAAATGGAGTAATTTAAGTACCATTTTTAGAGAAATTTCGTTAAAATTTACAAAAAAAAAATATTAATATCTCGGAATCTAATTCAAAATTTTAAATTCTCAGAGTTTATATGACATCCTCGAATCAATGATAACTCGAATCAATGATAATTATTGTTAATTCTTCTTTCTAATTATAATGCAGTTTTTGACAGAAAAAGATCTTTTTAATGTAACCGATATTCATACTTCATGTATAATAACAAATACTCCATATTGTTGTTTCAAATATCACAGAAATTCATCTTCTTTTGAATTATTTTCATTTTTGACGTGAAAATCGCTCAATTGAAACTTAATTCGTGAGGAAAAAATTATTTTTTCGCATTTTTATTTATTGGCAACGATCAAAGCCCTAGCAATGATAAAGTAAAATGGTTGAATTTTATCTAAAAATGTCCATTGATTCTCTATGAAAATAATCAATTTTTGAAATATTAAGAAAAGTATTTGAATTAAATAAACAAAAACCAGTCTATGTTCATTTCTGGGTTATAATCCACCTATATGGAAATATACAGGGCCATTAATTTCTCTATTTTGACGCTGGCCTAACATTTGCAGCCTAACATTTGCACACAATCAGATTTATAATATTATTAGGATAGGATATATATATATTATTTACACACTTTTTTTTTTTTCAATCGAGTTCAAATGAAAGAAAATCATTAAATGCTGTCGGTTTAAGAAAACAAAAATAAAACTTTAATGAAACACGTCATTAATGCACATAAAAATCTATTTATAAAAGAAAAAATAAAACTCATTAGGAAAGTAAACAATAAATATTGTAGATATTGAACAAGAGAAAAGGTACGTTCAAGTTTCAATTTCACATTTTATTTGTTTAACAAAGCTAAGGAAAGAGCTAACAATAGCAATCTTCAACTTTCTCAAAAATTTGAACACACTCTTAATTTTCTTAATGATTCGATCTTGAATTATATTCGGAAAAATCGATATTTAACGATTATTTTATTTTTTATTCGTTTCATTATCATTTTTACTCATTGCTGTATTTACGCTTGAGTTCATGCATAAATTGTTTTTTTTTTGTTTACAATTTTAGAAAGCATGCCAATGTGCTTTGTGAATTATTCAGTTTATGCAAGCAATATTACAATAGAAAAAGTTTTTTTTTTTCCTCAAAAAAAAAAAAAAAAAAAAAAAAAAAACATTTTAAACGAAAAAATTTTCAAAATTAGTGAAACATAAAAAAAAAAAAAAAAAAAAAAAACACCTTTTCTAACGGTGCGTAAACAAATAAGGCAATGTCTACTTCACACCACAGAAGATATGTTGAAGATCCTCACAAAGTACTCTTAAATGAGAAATAATGTCTTTATGGATAAATATTCTTAAAATTGAAAACAAATGTTTGTCAAAGGAATTGCGAATTATTGCCTGATATAATTTTTCTAAAATTTTCTTGATTAGAGTTAGATGATATAGTAATACTCATTTCTACATACAAATATTTTATTACGAATTCAAAATGGCACTGCATTTTATACCAGACATTTTTTAAAGTTATTATTTATATATTACCAATATATCGGGATAATTTTATAAAAACTATGATAATTCGCGCATTTTAAGCAAAAATGATAAAATTGTTTATTGGAATATTTTGACATTGAAATGTTCAGTTACTAATTCATTTACTAATTCAAACATATATATATATATATATATATATATATATATATATATATATATATATATATATGTATGTATGTATATAATAAATTAATATTTTTTTTAAAAAGAAATGAAACATTAATAAAACCCATACTTTTTTATTAATGTATATCAAATTCCATTCAATAAAACGAAAATTAAAACTAATTAACAAATAATATTAACAAATAAACAATAAATAAATGCATATCTATGATCAAAAATTTAAACAAATTTTAGGAAAAAGTAGAAATTTTCTACGCTTGAATTGGTGCATAAATATATTTTTTAAGAATTTTATTTAGATTTGTTTAGAATTTTAGGAAGCTTGGCAATGTGCTGTGTTAACTATTCAGTTTAAAAATGCAATATTTCAATAAAGTTATGTTTTTTACAAAAAAAAAGTAATGATGAAAGTTTCGAAAATTTAATAACTAGTGAAAATTTTAACAAATATTTTCTAATGATGCATAAAGAAATCCAACAATGTGTACCTCATACCACAGAAGAGATGTTGAAAAATCCGTGCAAAGTATTTATAGGTGACAAATAACGACTCTATGGATAAATTTTCTTAAAATTTAAAATAAATGTTTGTAGAAGGAATTGCGAATTATTGCCGGATATAATTTTTCTAAAATTTCCTTTATTAGAGTTAGATAATCTATATAATACTCATTTATCCATAAAAATATTTTGTTAAGAATTCCCAATGTCACTGCATTTTATACCAGAAATTTTTAAAAGTTATTATTTATATCTTTTTACGACCGAATACGCATGATTGTGCTGGTTCGAATTTATTGTATTTTATGATTTTCTGGCAGGTCATTCAATCGAAAAGGTCTGTGATACACATAAATAGAATATGTAACAGACGCAGTTAAGAAGGTTTAGTTCAACATATGGACATTAATTTGCCTTGCTTTAAAAGAAAATTTTGCTGTTCCAAAAATTTATTCCATAAGTCGTAAAGGAATATAAGTTATCAATATATCTGGATAATGTTTTAAAAGCAATGATAATCTGCGCATTTTAAGAGAAATAATAAAAATGTTTATTGGAATATTTTGACATTGTTCAGTTACTAATGTTGGTCCTTGGTTCAGTTACTAATTCAAACAAATATATATATATATATATATATATATATATATATATATATATATATATATGTTATATAAAAAATTTATTTCCTTCGCAAATACTTCACATTTATTTCGCATTAGTCCTTTAAATAATTCTAACTTCTGACACAGTCAGTACTTCCTTAATTCTCAATAATATTTATTCCTATTTAATGTCCTTTTAAAAGTAAATACCCGTATATTAATAATTATCCTATTCCAAATCTTAATCTAAAATTTTAAGTTCAATCGTAACTTTTATCAGCTCCCCAATCTATAAAATTCCGAGAGACGCTTTTCTCATTTCGAATGTTTTTAAAAAAGCCATTTTTTTAATTTTTACTCCATGCTCGGTTTCGCGCGCTAGGTATTTTTCACTTCAAAATTAATGCGCGGCTCGAGAGGAATTCTTTTGTGTTAGAGCTTCTCCCTCACGCCTCATTCGCTGGGCTGGAGCTCGCCTCTCGCTCATTGGTTTGTGCGCTCGTGACGTCGTATTCTGTATGTCTACGCTCTGTGAACGAAACTCGCTTGCATGCTTTGGAAAGCAGATTTTTGACGTGTTTGGAAGTGTAACCAAATGGGTATCTGGTGTTGTAGTCACGTAGAATTTAATACAGCTCTTTAAGATCTTTTAAAACGATGTAGTGAGCCATCGTGAAGCCTGAGGGCAAAATACAACAATAAATAAATTCACATATTAAACAATATATTAAACAATAAATAAATTCACATCTATTATCAAAAATTAAAACATACTTTAGGAAAATGTAGGAATTTTCTACGCTTGAGTTGGTGCATAAATATTTTTTTTAATATTTTTTTTAGATTTGTGTAGAATTTTAGGAAGCATGCTAATGTGGTCTGTTAATTATTCAGTTTAAAAATTCAGTTTTATTATTTTTTTAAATTACAATAAAAATATGTTTTTCACACAATAAATAAATAACGAAGAAAGTTTCGTAAATTTAATTTATTAACTAGTGAAATTTTTAACAATTATTTTCTAATGATGCGTAAAGAAATCCGACAATGTGTACCTCACACCACAGATTATATGTTGAAAAATCCTTACAAAGTATTTATAGGTGAGAAATGACGACTTTATGAATAAATTTTCTTTAAAACTAAAAGCAGATGTTTGTCGAAGGAATTATGTATTATTGCCTGATATGATTTTTTTTAGATATTCTTTATTAGAGTTAGATGATATAGTTCACATTTTTCCATAAAAAATATTTTGTTAAGAATTAAAAATATCGCTGCATTTTATACGAGGTATTTTTTAAAGTTATTATTTATATTCTTTTACTACCGAATACTCATGATAGTGCAGGTTCGAATTTATGGAATTTTGTGACTCTCTGGCAGGTCATTCAGTCATAAAGGTCTATGATACATATAAATACAATATATAAAATATGTAGTAACGAAGATATAGTTAAACATATAAAAAATTATTTACCTTGCTTTAAAAATACATTTCTAATGTTGCGAAAATGTATACCATAAGTTGTAAGGATATGTTACCAATATATCTGAACAATTTTATTAAATGATAATCGGTTCATTTTATGCAAAATTAATAAAAATGTGTTTTGGATTATTTTGCCTATGAAAACTTGAGTTTATTATTCAAAGAAAAAAATCAATACTATATATATATATTTTTTTAATGAAAGGAACAGTAATATAACTCATTCTTTTAGGTAGCTTTCATTACAAAAAGCTACCTATTGCAGCCGTTCGGAGGAAAGCAATTCCAAAAAAATTTGTTATATTTTCACCGATCATGACACCCAGACTCCCAAATCCGTCTCCGATCAAATGTTGATTTATATATATGTGTGTTGTTTTTACGAAGATGAGATACCACGAGATGTAATATTCCACGAAAAAATGGCAGTTTGTTAAAGATATAGAAGGTTGCAGTCGATATCAATAATCATGGCGAAGAGGTGAGGCAATGAGGAGACACCAGAAGAGTTTCGTCAATAAAGACCAGCCAATTTCCAGACAAATCGTTTATTTATGAATAAGAGCGATGTAGTAACAGTTCCCACAGGTATAAACTTATAGCCCTCAGGCTTCACGGTGGCTCACTACATTGTTTTAAAAGATCTTAAAGAGCTGTATAAAAATTCTACGTGACTACAACACCAGATACCCATTTGGTTACACTTCCAAACACGTCAAAAATCTGCACTCCAAAGCGTGCAAGCAAATTTTGTTCACTGAGCGTAGTGATACAGAATAGGACGTCACGAGCGCAGAAACCAATGAGTGAGAGGCGAGCTCCAGCCCAGCGAATGAGGCACGACGGAGAAGATCCAACACGAAAAAATTCCTCTCGTAGTCGCGCATTAATTTTGAAGAGAAAAATACCTAGCGCGCGAAAGCAGAGCATGGAATAAAAATTTAAATATGGCTTTTAAAAACCTTCGAAATGAAAAAGGCGTCTCTCAGAATTTTATAGATTGGGGAGCTGATAAATGTTACGAATGAACTTAAAATTTTAGATTAAGATTTGGAATAAGATAATTATTAACATACGGGTTAATACTTTTAAAAGAACATTAAATAGGAATAAATGTTATTAAGAATTAAGGAAATACTGACTATGTCAGAAGTTAGATTAATTTAAAGGACTAATGCGAAATAAATGCGAAGGATTTGCGAAGGAAATAAATTTTTTATATAACATATATATATATGTACAAACTACTTTTAAATGTGAAGTAACGACTTTGTGGATAAATTTTCTTAAAGGCTCAAAACAAATATTTTTTTAAGGAATTCGAATCACTGAATGAGGGTCTTGTTTCAAAATGGCGGCAAGTTATTTTTTTTTATTTTATAAAAAAATAAAATAAATGTATAAAAAATTATAAATTGAATAAGATTCTTACGTTAAGTGTTACATCGTAATACAAGGATTCCGGAACATTTTTTGGTTTGGCTTTATCTTAAAAAATGGCTGAGATATGGCAGTTTGAAATTCTAGGGTGCCTGACATTTTGAAACAATTTGATTTTTGTTATGCTGTAACTCCCATGCTGAAATTTCCATTCAAATTCCCTATTAACGAAAACTGGTATCAAATCTTCTATAATCGGGTTCCAAGCATTTTAGCTTCGGGTGTTTGAGTAAAATAAGTTGAATTTTTAAAAACATGAACTATGAAAGCTACTTTTTCCTCCCGGTACAGGCAGGATTATTATTATTAATTTTTATTATTATAATTGTACATCGCACTGAATTCACTAATACGAAAATTAAAAACACCAAAAATAGCGTAAGCAATAAAGAAATCTCTTAACAAAAATTAAAACATACTTTGGAAAAAAAGAAGACATTTTCTTTTATGACTAAAATTTCATGTATATTGAAGAGAATAGAAAACAAATTTCGCTTTGATTTCGCTTTTTATTTGTCTAAACAATGCTAATGAAAAATATCATTACGGTACTTCCCAACTTTCCAATAAATAAAATAAATATCTTAATATTCACAATCACTGGCTGTTGAAATTGGGGAAAAAATCGATCTTTAAAAATTATTTTTACTGTTTTTTCGTTTCATAATTGTTTTCGTTTCCTTTTAATGCTTTATTTATGCTTGAGTTGATGCATAAGTTTAGTTGTTTTTTCTTTTTTTCCCTTTTGTATCATATTGTTTACAATTATAGGAAGCACGCAAAGTTGTTCGTTAATTAGTCAATTTAAAAAAAAAGTAATATTACAATAGAAATAAAAAAAAGTTAAATTTTTCTCATAGAAAAACATTTTCAGAGAAGAAATTTTTAAACAATTTTCTGTAATAATCGGAGAAACTTTTAAAAATGCCTTATCTAATGGTGCATAAACAATTCCGACATTGTCTGGTTCGACCACAGAAGAGCTGCAGAAAAAAATGTTACAAACTAGTTTTAAATGTGAAGTAAGGACTTTGTGGATAAATTTTCTTAAACGCTTAAAACAAATATTTGTTTAAGGAATTAGAAATTATCGCCTGAATTGATTTTTGTTGGATTTTATTTATTACAGTTAAAAGATATAATGCTCATTTTTGCACAAAAATATTTTTATAAAAAAGGAAACATGTCGCTGAATTTTATATGACATATTTTTAAAGATGTTCTCTATATATATGGATAATTTTGTAAAAAGAATAATCCCTGAAAATAACAACTCGAAATGTTTTGTTGGAATATTATATTTTGAAATGTTTAAAATTTATTTTCATTATCTAAAGAAGAAAATCAATATTATATTAATTTAATCTATGTATATGAAAGGATAAAAATAAACCCTTTTTCTCTTTTTAAGATAAAATTAAAATTCAATTTCAGAATTTAAAATTTAAATCCGCAGGATTATTTTCTAATTTTAAACCTAATGCTTAATTCTATTTTGTCCCTGATAACTACGTTTTCCAGACTAACATTTATAATTTTCATACTTCAAAATTGAACCATCTTTAAGATAAAAAGTACTGAGCCTTACGTAATTATCCTATCTTGTGGTTAATTGCACCCGGATCGTAAATAAGCGTTGTTTTCGTCATAAAGCCCCAGACATTATTAAAGAGCTGATTGACCAATTTATTAAATGCAACGTATTTTCCCATTTTGACATGTGCGCACCTACTGGAAAATATCCTAAATTTTTAACAAAACTCACGTGTTCCCGAGTCCAGATTTTGCAGATTTGAGAAGCCTGTTAAACCTAAGACCAGTGTTGGGCGTAATCGATTACTTTTGTAATCAGAGTAATAATCATGACTAAAGTAATCGTCATTTAAACTAATAATGATTACTTCATAATACTTTTAAACATGGCTACTTGTAATTATCAAATAAAATTACAGAAACCCGTTAATCATGATTACATATATTTCAAGAATAAGAAATGATAATTTTGAAACTTATAATACGGACTATGGAGGATATACGCTTTTCAAAATAGTCATTAAGTAAATCTAGGGTGCCTCGACATGAGAGTGGTGACATACGGTATAAAAAGTTTGATTGGTTGAGACGATTCTGGGCAAAAGCGAATCACCAACAATCTTGGCAAGGCTGCCATTATCGCCAAGCTAATGCTTTTGAACTTGTCTCAGTTGTACAATCCAACTCGCCCTGGCGAGTATTGTCAAGTTCTGGAATAGAAAATGCGTATGTTCGCCTTAGTTTGGACAAATTCGTCTGTCAACACTCTCATATAGAGCACACCAAAAACAAGACGAAGGTAGGTAAACATTCTCCATGGAATGGTAAAACTGAGCTTATCTTGCATCTCCTTAGGTACAACAAAATCTGCCAACAAATCTGCCAGTACGCAGAGGGCAAGTCCAGTGTAGTGTAGAATTTAAATTTTGACAATTGTACTATTATATTTTGAATGCGTGGTAGAGGATATGAGGATGGAATAATAATAGAATTTAATAATCGTAAATCTAATGTCAATCGATATTTTTGAGGTTTTGACATGTCAGTTCTTTTCTCTTTAACTAAAAGCATGGGACAAGTCCAAGATGAATTTGATCTTTCTATAATGCCAGCATTTAGCATTTGATTTATCTAGTCAAGAGCTTCTTGTTCTAGTGTCTGTGGCACAGGAAAAGGTAGGGTTTTCACCGGATGAGAATTCATCATTGAGAACTGAGGATTAACTAGGTCTGTATGACCGAAAGTGTCTAAGGATTTAGAAAATGTTTGTGCTTTATTGCGCAATAATTTTATTAAACAGTCACTTTCATGTGGGGGCAAGTGTTTTAAGTCAAAATCATTTGGTGACAGCTCTTGTATCCGTTTTCTTTTAAATTCCTCAGATGGTAAAATTAAATTACAACATTCATTTTCTAAATCTGAATCAAAGGAATATTTTTCAATATCGTTCTCATCTACATTAATGTACTCACCAAGAATTGTATTTTTATTTAAAAGAATATCCCCTTTGGATATATTCTGACATACAAATAAAAATGTCTTTTTGAATTCAAGACTTAGAATGCAATGATCCATGCAAAACAAGAGCTTTACTTTTCAAAGCAGGGTTAAAAATAAAATATTCAGATGGAGAATTCAAGTATTTGACATGTAGAATTGACACAGAAGAATTTGACACAGAAGAATTGGGGGGGGGGGGTGTTAACTCTCTATTTACAGTTTGTACCATGTTAGAATTCAATAGAATTTTATTACCATTTTTAAAATTGGTATACTTTTTACCTGCATAAATAATGTCATTGTCACCTTCAGATGTGACATTTTTGTCATCAGAGGTAATTTTGGTATTACTGGTATTAGAAATATTATGTATAACATTAGCATAATCACAGTTTGTGTTAGTGGGAAAATAGTTAGGAAACTGTGTAGAAACTTGAGCATGACCTTCTAAATTTCTGATATTAAGATTAGCATTCATAAAAGAATTACCATAATTCAAAGCAGTATTACCAACACTACTTATAAACAAACCATTATTTGGAACACTGTAATTGCAAGGATAGTTTTCATAATTATTTTACAAATGCAAATAATTATCACCAAAATTTCCATTCACATTATAAAAATAAGTACCATTATTTGTGTTAACTGACATAGAATTTTCATAAATAGGCACATTGTGTGCATCAAAAGAATATGGCACTCTTATATTGTCATTAGTATACTGAGAATTCAAATAATAACTGGTAGGAGTTTCTCTTTGACTGTTAAGAGGTATATGTTTATCTTTAATTAATAAGTATGGCTTTAAAATTAACATTCTTTATATCAGTAAGGTAAAAAACACGATGGAAAAAGAATTTATCTATTTTGAATGCAATCTCGATACATCCTTTAAAGAAAACTTTAAGAGTTTATAGTTGATACAGAAACATTTCTAGAAAATATTTATAATGGATTTTGGATTTAACACTATTAAAGCATACATGATCCAACAAAGATAAAGTTGAGCCTGTATCGACGAGAGTTGATATTTCATTATGTAGTATATCATAATTATACATGGAAACGAATACGTGTTGTCAAAAAAGCTGCAAATTACGTGTCGTTGTTGTACACAATCATCAATTTCAGAAGAATACTTTGATGACAAAGAATTTTCAGAGCGAGAAGATTGGGAGAGAAGGCGGTCAGTAGGACCTATCTCCCTTACTTGTTTAAATGATAATTTTTATCATCATATTTATTTTTAGAAAAATAAGTAAAGTTTTTCTTTCTCTGAGAAGAATTTTACGAAAACTGAGAGTTTTGAGTGTGGTTGGCATTTTGCCTACATGAGTTAAGTAAATTTTTTAACTTGTAACATGTCTCCATAACGTGGTTAAAGCGTCCGCAAAAAGCACATTGGATAACATTTTGTTTGTGAAAGGACTCTGAAAAGCCTCTTTAGTGAGAAAACTTGTCAAACTTTGGCCGAAAGAAAGATCGTTTTTGATATGGCTTATGCTGAATAAAGTTTGTTTTGTTTCTAGAAGCAACGTTTTGCCTAACTGATGAAGGAGAGTAAGTTACATGCTTTTTTGTTAACATTTCTAAGTCTAGGAGAATGTTCATTATGAGATTCAGATGGTGAGAATGCTATTTGTGAATTCCTATAGACTCTGTCCTTTCGATGTCTGATAGGGGCTTGTTCAACAAAACTATCAGAAAGTTTTGAACTTTCACCACTATTTTCATTATTCAGACTATAAACTTGGTCAAAATGTTGATTAGACTTTTGAAGAGGTGGTGAATCATAAATATCTTGTAAAAAATGTGCTCGTTCAGGCGCTAACTCAAAAGTGGAAATATTTTCTTCTTGAATTTTCCGTTTGATTTGTTTAGGTAAAGCTTGAAGAAAATGTGTCAATTCCAAAGAATCCAAAGCAGTTGGTGCTAACTTAGGATACGCACGTCGAAGCTGTTTAGCTAGGTGATATGAAAAAAAATTTACTGACTCATTAGAATCCATTTTAAATTTTGAAGAGATTTGAGAGTGTCAGTTTTTTTTACTTGGCAGAAAGTAGTTAATAAATTCTTGTCGAATAGTTTGAAAGTTAGAGTTTTTAAATTGAATTTGTGTCTCAAGAAAGAAATGTAATGCACTACCCTGTAATTTCGACTTGAAAAGAGCAAAAATTTCATTGTCAGAGTAATTATATAATTTTTGCAAATCTGATAACTGATCGAAGAAAAATTCGACAGTCTGAGGATTTCCATCGAAAGGTTGAATGGAAACGTTTAAATTTGCTTTCGGAGGCATGGTGACAAATTTAAAAATAATTCTGAATAAATTTCAAAATAATGTGGTTTATGAATTAACTGAAGTGAAACAAAAATTAATTTCATATGAAGTCCCCTTTTAAAATAATGTCAATGCAACAGAATAATTTTTAAAAATGCAATAATTGTTCTCAAAATATTAGCAAAACAAAATGGCGCAAATCATAATAAATTAATCATTTACTTATAAGTAAGAAAATAATTTTTCTAAACTCATCCTATTTTGTAAATAACATCATAAACAAAATTTTTTTAGTAATAAAATGCAAATATTCCATGATAAGAACACCTTAGATTTTGTAGAACCATATGAAAACGTTTTGTTTTCAAAATAAAATCTTATTGTAATTCTAGAATTCTTAGAATAAAATTGCATCTTCCTCATAAAATTTGCAAAAATATGCATTAAACATTACTAAAATGTCTTTTCAATGGCAAATAAAATACACAATGCAATTATCTGGAAAAATTATTTTAAATCAAAGAACTTTAAAATACTTAAGTAAGCCACTTTTCCAATAATCAATTATTTCAATAAGAATGCATCAAAAAAGAAAAAATTAAATCAAATTTTATAATATATCAAAATATAATTTAATAACTGTCATGTCGTAAAAGTTTCTAAAGGCTCAGGCACCAAAGAGAGAATTGCTGTGGTGGTTGGACGATAAGTTCTTCTTTTAACACTGGAATCCTATTAATATTCCAATAATATATTTTCGTGATCATTAATCAGAGTACAGTATCGAGCACAGTATCATTGAGTACAGTATCATTGTGTTATAGCCGCAAAAGACCACGCCGACATGACAATCATTATTAAAAAATAATTCGATAATTAAATATTCATATAAACTTGATAAATTAACCCATATCGTACCAAGCATTGAAAGAAATATTATTTTTAAATAAAATTTTAAATATATGCTTCATTAAGCCTATGTATACACACAAAATCAAAAAACTTACCAATTTTTTATTAGCTTGATTGGTACAGGCTGTCCTAAAAATAGGACAATGGTATAATCCACTGCTATTCATTATTAGATGAATGGAATGGGACAAAACATCTTAAACATAGTCCGACGTTACATTTTTTACATATTGTGGTTGGTTTTCATGTACAAGGTTTTAGCTGGCATCTTCTTTGTCGGTTTTCTGGGTGTTTTATCAACACATGCTCATTCTGAATCCTTAAAAAATCTGCATTACTCTGTTGACGACCCAATTTTCTGTAAGATGGTTTTCTTGGAATAGAAATCTCCAAATAGGCAACTGTTATGTGCCTTCGAAAATCAAGCAGGCTCAGACTATTTTCTCCAAATAACTGATTGAGCTTCCATGAAGCAACAAGCGCTGTTTCAAATGCATTAACAAATAATGGCCAATACCATTTTTTCCCTTGAATTGAAGTAAAGTAAGATGCTGCATGATTATCAAACAAGTCAACTCCATTTTTGTATTTATTGTAGGATGTAATGCACGCAGGTATCTTTACCTGTTTTTTACCACCTTTTACTCTTCTTTTTACTGTTGAGATACTTTTTGTTTCTTCGAAATTAGTGATTACAGAAATAACCCGATTGTCATTCCACCGAACTGCGGCTATTTTGTTCCTTGTATCGAATCTGCTATCAGAAAATCCACGTTCCAATTTCAACATTGCTTTTGAAGACATAAGTGGACACTTAGAGATTCTATTTTCTCAAACAGTACCTGTAACGAAGAAGTTCTTGGTTTCCAGAATGGATAGCAGTTCATGGGAAGTAAAGAAATTATCCATGTAAATTTTATGTATCTCAGGATTTGCAATTATTGACAGCAAGTTCTGGACAACTGTGTGAGATAATGGCTCATTCACTTTTTTCTGACATGGTTGATTCTTTTTAACCTTTGGATTTTTTTTCTTTTGCCCTTCTAGAGTTTTCATAGCTTGGCATTTGGATGTTGATGGTATATTGTCGATAGATGCAGGTTCTGTTTTATTCTGCTTTGCACCTTGGTACGGTATAATATAATACGGGAATCCGTTGAAAGAAGTTAGCATCCATAATTTATATCCAAATTTGACTGGTTTTCCTTTTATATACATTTTACAGCCATGTTTTCCAAAGTATCTAACCATTCTTTCATCAATACTTAAAAATTCCGAAAATACTCCAAATGGTTGAAGGCCTTCATTTAATAGATTATAAAGTGGCCTCACTTTAAAATAGCGATCATTCCGATCAAGTCGCAAGTTATCGTTAAAATGAAGATATTTTTTATTTCGTAATATCTGTTCCTTGACATCGATTTACTTACAAGTAAAGTTCCAGTGTCGGGTGCATTTTCCCAGTACATTTTCTCTTGAGGTAAAATATGATAACCGCTATAGAAAAGAATTGCTAAAAATCGTTTCATTTCATCCATGCTTATTTCAAAACCATGATTATTATTTTGTCTGGAATATTTAATTGATTCTTCAACCGTCAGCTCAATCATTTTCAAACAGATCATTTCAAAAAGTTCAATAGGAGATTTACCAGCCACATTATCTTTAACTCTTTGAAGTCTCTCATGAGGAAATGCTTTTGGAGCACGTTCGAACTTAGGTTCGCATTTTCCCATTTCGGATTTACAGAAATGTTTTCATTTCCAAATGGAACTAAAATTTCAATCGTTCCTGCAACCTCTGTAGAATCTACTTCATCACACATGATTTCTTCTACTTTCCTTACAGATGAATCATCAATGTCCTCTGTGTCACTCATTAAATCAGGATCTGGAGGTACAATAACTAATTCATTGTCATTGTCTTCAAAATCACTATCATCTAAACTCCACAAAAAGTCCAAGGCTTCCTGCGTAGTTAAAAATTTACGAGACATTTTTAAGCATTAGGATCTAAGTAGTTTCCTAAACGAAGCAAAGAGAAACGACGTACACAATAATTTCACAATGCAATTTTTTTTACTTTCTTACACGGGGAATCCCCTCACACAAACCAGTCTGACACGTGACCACGCAGGGCACGTGTACCTAACACCTGCAGACACACGTGATCTGCAGGTGTTAGAGAAACTATTTAAAGATTATCCGTACAAATGTTTGGAATATCACAGAGAAGAATGGATTATTCCCATTACTTAATGTAGGGATTATGTATCAGTGGATTATACCATCGTCCTATTTTTAGGACAGTATGAAATATAAGGAAAATAGACCATTTAGATATATATTTTTAATATATCTTTTTTATCTGTAGAAAAGTATAGAATATTACCTCAATAAATTTATATAACCGTTATTTTTAATAGTAAAATCTTTTAAGAAATAATGTATTGAATATGTAAGAAATAAATCTTCAAAAAATCACCATTTTGAAAAATTAAAAAAAAATATTTAACATTAATTTAAACTAACAATAAGAGCAGAGATATACTTAACAGACTTTTAAAAATATATCGCCTTTAATTTGAATTAAAATACTCAAAAGAATTTATATAAAGGCCATTCATACATGGTGTCCTATTTTTAGGACGATGGTGAAATATGGGTTAAGAACAAAGACAATAAAAGCAAAAATATTACCTGAAGTCATCTAAAATGAATAAAACACAAGTGGTGAATGTGAGTAAAAGAATTGCAATGCAAAATTTCAGCTTCTAAAGTCTTTATTTATAAAGATATTTTCTTCTAAAACCTATATTAATAAATGGATGCTCATTCTTGTAGCTCCATCCTTTTTTTAGAACAAATAGTATAATCAATGTTTTAAATATATACTCATCATGAGAAAAATAATAAACTTTTCTTTTTGGGATTATGGAGATATTTGTCTTAAAAAAAATAAATCTTTTATATGATTTATCATCAATTCAAAACACAGACCATAGTATCAGTCGAATAAAATAAAACAATTCTCGCCATACAGGATGTGCAGCCTCTGTCCAATCATCATTATTAGCAATTCGTCATTAGATCTCCGTTGGTGGAAATCTCATCATCGTTGCCGTAAATCAGAGGAAAATATGGAAGACATCAAATCTTCATAATTTAAAAAAGATGCTTCCGTCATATTACTGCTTTCGATATACGCTCATGACTTTTTGCAGAAAACAAACGACCACCTTCCACGCCAGAAGCAGACATTCCAGTGTCAGCGCGCAGCCTCAGCGCTGAGAGGGAAAGGGGGTTGCCGAAAAAAATTAAAATCGCCAATCGGCAGTGATAAACACCAACTTTGAAATTTCTTATTAAATTGATTTGAATTTGATTGGCAAGGGAGGGATCTACAAGGAGGAAATGAGCTGACGCATAGAATGTTGGAGAAGGTTCTTGTAGATTCCAGTTCCGGAAGTACAGATTTCAAAACGATCATTATCATTTTAAAATAAAGCTAAATGTTATGTAAGAAAGAAAAACTTACAGGGGAAGTTTTAAAAAGGAAGGAATTAAAATAATTCTGGAATACGAATTTTAATATTAAATGAATAAAGATTAATAAAATATTTCTTAAAATAAATTAAATAAAAAAATGTGGCAGTGGTGTAAGGAACAACAACAGCCATATATTCCAATTTTAAGTATGCACGATACTTGCAATATGAAGTGTACACTATAACCATGCATTCACATGGTAACTCGATTTTTATGCGTTACACAAAAAGTGTCCCTAGGTACAAGGGAATTTTAGGAAATAAGATAAATATTCTTTTACTGACTAAACTTTATATATATTTCTGAACGGAAAATATAAATTTGAGCTTTAATTTCTCTTTTTATTTGCCTTAAAATTGCTAATGAATAAGAAATTTATGGTATTCTGCAACTTTTCCAAACAATTAAAAAAAAATTCTTCACAAAGTTTTATTCTTGAATTACATTGGGAGAAAATGAATGTTTTTAGATTATAACGATACTGATTTCCTTCAATAATTTTTTTGCTAAATTTATTGATTTGTTTATGCTTCAATAATGCATTTTTCTTTTTTTATTCTGTGTATTTTCATTTACAATTCTAGGAAGTACACAACACTAGGAAGGGTTAATTAATAGAATATTGAAAATGGAGATTTATTTATTCCTGCATTTATTTTTACAGTTGTCACGCGAAACAATTACACTGACGAAAATTTAGAGCCTTAAAAAAAAAAAAATGTTATTTAATGATTGAAATAAAAAATTCAACCATTGTTTAATTCTACCGTACAAAATATGTTGAAGAACATTTCTAAAATACTGTTAAGTGCAACGATACTTCTTTACGGATAAACGTTTTTAGAGTTTCAAAATAAATATTTGTAGAATGAATTATGAATTATCCCTTGTGTTGACTTTTATTATTTCTTTTTAAATTAGAGTTTGAAGATTTTAATGCTCATCCCTGCATGAATATATTTTTATTAAGAATAATAATAAAAAAATACATAACTGCATTTTAATAATGATATATTTAGAAAGATATTACGTTTATATAGTGCATGTATATTCTGATAAAAAATATTTTTATTAAAAAGGTATTCGGGGAATACAGAGAGACATGAGGTAAATGTTATCGTAACATATTAATCCAAAATTGTATAAAATTAGAGAACAATATTAATTAAAAATATAAAAACACACTGGATAAGAGGAAACTGAAAACACTAATAAAAAAATGTAGTTCTGTCAATAATTAATAAATTCTGATCCACTAACAAAATTCAACTGTATTGTAGAAGAATATAAAACTTTATTTTAATGTAAATAAAATATCAGTTATATAGAAGAACAGAAATCATAATTTCGAGTTTTAATTTCGCCTTTTATTTGTAACATTAATGCTAATGTAAAATATCATTACGGCATTCCTTACCTTTTTCAAAAAATTTTAATAAAGTTATATTCTTCATTATGGATTGCCCTTGTAATACAGGGTGTCCCAAAAGTTTTTGACGCAGTTTAACATTCAATAAAAGAACAAGCATTTGGCGCACGCGAGTGCAGTTTGGATGAACATGTTTCTTATGATTGAAAATTTTGTTTAAACAAATAAAAATTAATTTCAAAAATTTTTCATAGATGGCGCTGCTTATGGAAAACTATCGAATAGGTAGAATGCCTTTATACTTAACAATGCGTATGAACAGTATTTGTCCAAACTATGGCATTTGAGACATTCCAGATATTCTATAGCATATCAGTAGTTAACAATACTCGTATATCCAGGAGGGCGAGAATTGTTAAGTTCTGGAATGTGGGATGCCATAGTTTGGACAAAAACTGTGCATACGCATTGTGCGACTTTCGTCATTGTTATGTATAAGGACATTCTACCTGTTCAAACATTCCAGAAATAGCGCCATCTATGAGAAATTCTTGGAACTAATTTTTTTTTATTTGTTTAAAAAATTTTCAGATCATAAGAAACATTTTTGTCCAAACCGCACTCTCGTACGCCAATTGCTTGCTCTTTTATTGAATTTTAAAATGTGTCAAGGATTTTTGAGACACCCTATGTATGGGATAAATAGTGAATGTTTAGAGCGTATTTTACTATTGATTCAATTAATAATTTATTCTTGGATTAATGGTTTATTTAGAATTTAGTAATGTTGATTTTCTATTTCCTCCGTGCATTATATTGTTCAATACACTAAGAAGCACATACAAATGCTTCGTTATTAGATTGTGTAAAAAGTGGTGTAGGTTATGAAACCAAAGTACAATTTTGATTTTAACAAAATTTCAACGAACAACTTAAGAAAAAATTCTTTAGAAACAGCATTAAATTTTAGACTAAGAAAATTATTTAAAGATGCAAAAACAATTCAGGTATTGTCTCTTTCACTTCAGACATGTAGAAAATTTTTACAAAGTACTTTTAACTGCGAAGTAATCTTTAAAGCCTCAAAACAAATTTTTATGGAAGGAATAATGAATAATTGTTTGAGTTGATTTTTATTTCATTTTTAATTAAAATTTGAAACTTTAATTTGCATTACTCAATGAAAATAATTTATTAAGAATGGAAAATGTCACTGCATTTTATATAATGATGTCTTTTAAAAGTAGTTACTTATATATACTTTAGAAATATGTCCACATTTTAATGGGTTGTTCGGAAAGATCCTTCCGTTTGGGAAAACCAATTCATACCGGAAAATTCTGCCCGTAAATTATTAACCAAGTGAAACAGTTGATTTTGTTCAATGGGATTCCCAGTTAAAAATAACTCCACTACCTGTATATGAGTAGTAATTATTAGATATCGGAATTAATTTCTGATAATTAAATGATAGAATTTTCCGGTACGGACCAACTTTCACAAAAGAAACGAACTTTCACAACAACTCAATTAAATACTTATGAAAATGATTAGCAACACACTGCATGGAAAAAGAAGATACACTGAGGTATCAGGAATATTTTGTTCTAGATTTTCGTAGGGAAACACAAGCTGGGATTGAACATAATTTAGTTGAGCAAGTTAATTTGCAGACATTCATTCGAAGTCTTTAAGGAGATATTGAAAATTTCAACTTTTAAAATTAACATTAGGATTACTTTAGTTGTCGCAAGAAAGTTTGTATTCCACTATTTCAAAAACTCGACTTTTCATAATTACAATGCGGCAATAAAATTTTGACGCATTTCACAACCTATTTTTAAAGCGGCCTTGAATATTTTACCAAATTTCGACTTCTATGCGATAAAAGGTGCTGCCAACCAATTTTAGTTTCAAAACGTTGACAATGAAACAATGGCTCCGAAATACAATTCAGAACTTGCTTGGTCGACTGTGAAATGTTTAAAGGTTTAACTCCCATCCGTTTGCGGAGTTATACTTAACACCACACTATTTCATGTTTAGCGTATTTACAACAGCAATATATCTGCAACATATATAGCAAAGTTTTTCGTTGTCTAATACTCCGATCAAAAGTAAGCAACTAGGATTCTTTCCTGGCTATCACTTTTGGTGCTAATTTCTCAGCCAACAAACCTTGAGATATATTTATACCGTCCAAAACTTAAATAGAATCCTGCGAGAGTCTTAATGTTATGTTTATGACACATAAGATCTATAATTATTCCTAATGATCATGATTTGTGTCAGATTTTACTTACCTATCATACGTAGTATAGGGTAAATCTTGTAATAGTTTTGAAGATCTAAAAATATTTTTTGACGGATTTATACGTTTCAGACATTGGAGATTTCGAAAAACAAATTTTTAGAAAAAAAAAATGCCGTCCGTCTGTCTGTGTGTGTGTCTGTAAACTCTCTATCTCCCGAACAAATTGAGGTAGAGACTTGGAATTTGGTATGTACTTAGTATGTAATAATGAGAAGAAGCTTATGGAATTTCAGTAACCTCGATTATACGGAACTATTTTTTTCGGACTCTTGAAATATTCGTTCTGATAAAAGTTATAGAAAAAATTTCGAAATTGTTTATTTTAAGGAGTGAATATAAAAGACAATAAAAAAACATAAATTTTACATAAAAAAAGTCGATCGAGTAATTAGTTGTCGAGATATTTGTAATTATATTTTCCACACTTTTTGATTTTTCATGACCCTGTATTTCATTCAAATTTCAATTCAAAGATATATTTTAATTGAAAATGAGACGCTTAATCCGACGCAGTAAACTCTTATTTAATATGCTTACCATTTTTGGAATTATAAGGATGTCTCTTTTACGCAATTCAGTTATAGAGCATTTAAAGCGAGGCTAACGAAACAGAAAGGCTACCGCGGTGCTTTATGCGTATCTTTTTTTACAGACCGCGAGAGTCACGTGATGCTCGAATCGACCAATGCAGGTGTAAGGAAAGAGCATCACGTCACTCTACCGGTCTGTAAAAAAAGATAAGTGGAATGCACCGCGGTAGCCTGTCTTTTTCGTTAGCCTCGATTTAAAGTTTATGACGTCATTAAAGCCAGGATTTTATTCGAATTGCAGTGCATTGTATAAATAGTTTACACATGTTTTATTTTCATATTTTATATTATGCATACCCATGATGGGTAAGTGTTACGGTGACTCCCAACGACTATTTTTTACATGTGATCCTTGCGGGCATTGCAGCTACAAGCCTCGCAGGGACCCTAAATTTTTCTATCTTTACTACCACAATTTTAAAATTACAATGCCTGTTGAAGAACATTTCGTGCATAAAGTGCAATGGTACTTCTTTCGTGTAAACTAATTTTCGTGATATATTCCGTTAACATCTGCAATATAAATAGACTACAAAGAATTTTATTTTTAAATGATGATAGCGAAGGTAGAAAGTTTTAGGAATGCTGCGATCTCTGCACCTACCGTTTAGCTGAATATGACGGTTATCGTCAGGATAGTTTAGTAGAAATAACGTCACAAAAAAAATAATCGGAGTGGACGCTAAGAACTTCGCTCGCTTAGCTTAACAAATTTTGAGTTCTTTATTAAAAAACAAATAATAAATTATCTGTTTAAAAAAAGGGAAAAATAATCCTTAAATATATATATATATATATATATATATATATATATATATTTGAATTTAAAAAAACATATCAAGTTCTTGTAACATTCTAATTAAATCTCCTAAGAGATAATTAGTAATAAAGTGTAGACAGAATACCACATAGTTAATAAATTAACAATTGCAATCATAATTTTACCATAGCTTGTGCTTCAATGGTAATTGGTCAAAAATACTGAAAATATGAAGAATATTTAAAAAGAGAGAGAGAAAAAAATTATATAATAAACCATAAAATGTTAATAATTTGAAGTTGATATCAAGTGAATACAAATGGCTTTTGAAATGAAATATGAAATAAATATAATGGAAAATTGGATAACAAGAGATTTAAATTAGAATTGGATATGAAAAAAAACACGTGTAGATATAATCATCAGCCTGGATGTATCCACACGTGTTTTAAAAACAATACAGTATTTCATATATACTTTTTAATTCCGCACTTAAAAGTCCACAAAATTAAAAGCAATATAACAAATTTAAATAAGTCTTATCAAAGTAAACAAATAAGAAAATGCACTTTCTCGAACGGAAATTAAAAACTACTTCTAAAACTTATGGAGATTTTTATTTAACAAATAAAACTTTATAGATATTGAAGAAGAAAAATCATAAATTAAAGCTTCAATTTCACTTTATAACTGTTTTAAAAACGCTAATGAGCGAAATCATTATGGTACTCGTCCAATTTTTCAAATATATTCAAAAAGTCTTAATCTTCCTAAAGGTTTGGTTCCTGTAAAAGAAATTAATTTTCCAGAAGTATGCTAATGTTGATTCGTTTCCTTATTTTTGCTTTCTTCTATCTTTACAAGAAAAAAGCGTCGGATCGTGAAAAATTTCGAAAATTCCGGTTTTAGACGGATATATGCATTTTAACCCTTTATCTACCGAATTATGAATCAACAAATTGTTCAATCTCAATAATTATCTTCCTTGATGTCTGAAGGTATATTAGACGATTTATATTATAATAATATGAAATTTAGATAAGGTTTTTCATTAAAACTGATTTAATAATGCGGTAGTAATAGCTCTTTTTGTGAAATATTTACAAGAATAATTTGATTAATTAACAGAAAATGCTGTTAAGGAAATATCACAATTCTTTATCGGAACAATGTAAATAAATGTATTGTGATCCTATCATTAAATAGAAAGGTTTTTATAATTGCAAAATTTTCATATAACAATTTTTAAAAATAGAAGATCTACACTTATGTGAAATGTTGAGAAAAATACCACTTTATAAAATATTTAGCTTTCACTGTTTTGCTGTGCTTTCTAAGTGTGATCCAGAAAAGTATTTTGTATAAAAACAAAACCTTATTATCATTATTAGACAGTTTAAAGAAATTTCATACAAAGTTTTCTCTGATGGTACTTAAAAGTACCGTCAGTAGATAAAGGGTTAAAAGGTCCTGAAAACGTTTTGACTTTTTTTAGAAAATGTCTGTCTGTGATTCTGTATGTACGTGACAAAAAATTTGTGGGCTCTCTATCTCAGAAACTAATGCACGAAATATAATAAAACTTTCCATTCAGTTAGACCTTGATATAAATTGGTGCTGATTAGTTTTTGGTGTAAATCGCCCTATTGGTAGCGCTACTATGCTACATTTTTCACGATTTTCGCAATAGCTCTTTCGCAAGAACTAATGCACGAAATTTCATCCAACTTCAGATTCAGTTAGACGTTCACATAAGTTTTTTCTGATTGGATTTTCGTGTAAATCGCCCAACAGGTGGCGCTGCTATGCTGCATGTTTCAGGATTTACACGATTTTAGCGATAGTCATATCTCAAGAAATAATGCACAGAATTTACCAAAACTTTAGATTCACTTAGACCTACCTTGATATAAATTGGTTCTTAATGTTTGTTGAAAATCGACCTACAAACAATACTTCTATGATACATTTTTTACGATTTCTGCAATAGCTGTATCTCAATTAACACGGATTTTCATCAAATTTCTGATTCAGTTCAACGTTGACAGAAGTTGTTGCTGATTGTTTTTTGGTGTAAATCGCCTAACAGTTGGCGCTTCTATGCTGTATTTTTCAGGATTCGCAGAATTTTTGTGATAGTCATATCTCAAGAAATAATGCATGGAGTTTTATCAAACTTCAGATTCTGTTAGACTGGGTATAGGTTTGTGCTGAGATAGGTTTGTGCTGATCAGATTATCGTGTAAATCATATAACAGGTGGCACTGCTATACTGCATTTTTCATTCTAAAATGCATAATTAAAAATTTGCGGAATTTTAGTGATAGTGATATCTCAAGAACTAATGCACGGAATTTCATCAAATTTCATATTCTGTTAGACCTTGACATGGATTTGCGCTGGTTGGATTTTTGTGTAAATCATATAACACATGGCTGCACTTTTTTATTCTAAAATGCATAATTAAAAATTTACGGTTTTTGAAGTATTAAAATGCATGAGATAGAAGAAAGTTTTTGGTTTGGCACATCTGACTAGTTCATGCTCATTGTAATGCTGTATTTATGCTTTTACAATGCATACTTTTTTTTTTTTTTGCTCATCACATTTTTTTTTTTACTCTGTATCATAATCATACTGTTTACAATTCAGAAAAAAAGTCTAATTGTATCTTATCCTTTACTTTTTAAAATCACTATTTGTTTCATGATTTATTATTTGAATTGTTATAAGTAAAAATGCTATGCAAGATTGTATAAAAAGATTTATCTTAGTCATATCCGAGACATGGTTATTTAAGAATACCATTCAAAATAAAATTTAGTCGAAAATAAATATTAAAACACTACTTTTTTTCAGCTAACTTCTTGAAAGGCAATGGGATATATTTTATACCACGAATTTTTTTTTCCAAACAAATACCAGAAAATTTCAACCAAATTTTGCTGTTATAATTTTGGTTATAAAAAAAAAGTTCTGAAAGTACATTTTCTTATTTTAGAATAATTCAATTCGAAAAATTTGTTGTGAAATCAACATTACAGAAAAACTATTACCTGCTTCTAAATGGGTTAAATAAGAAGCCGGGTATAATCTTCACGGGAGCGATATGATTAATTAGTCAGTCTAACAAAATGATATTAGCAAATTAGAATAAAAGGGTTTCATTGCTTTAATTGACAAAAAAAAGCAATGAAAAAAATATGCAGCATTTTTATTTAATAACCAGTATACAGTTTAAATAAAATTCCTTACTTAGTAATGCATGAACAATTTATGTACATTATCTCCTCCGATCATATAAGACTTGCTGAAGAATTTTACAAAAACATTTTCAAGTGTGAAGTAACTTCTTTACGGGTAAAAAATTTAAATCCACAGAACAAATATTTGCTAAAAAATTATGAATTACCGCTAGAGTTGATTTTTGTAACTTTATTTATTTTGTTGTGATTTGATAGTTAATGTGCAGCTTTTCATTCACATTTTTTTATTAAAATTATATCCTTGCATTTTATATGATGACATCATTTTAAGTCGTCACATTTTGAAAGAGATTATTTACATATACACGGATGCCATAATCACCTGAAATTTTAAGAGTCCTTCTATTATAAATTTATTGGGCGAAATGAAGCACCATTTGGTGTATGAGTACACTGAAACATGGGGTTCCATTTTCTAAAGAAAGAAAAAGGGAAACAAAAGTAGGCGGCATTTTCGACAATCCAATAGGGGCATTTTCGGTGCTGGATGAATAATATTCCAGATAAATGAATTCCCAATTGTCAAGTAAAACAGAAAACCCTAGATTTTCACATACTAAATGATAACATTAATGTTAATTGCAAATGCGGAGTTGCCAACTGTCCTGATTTTCGGATACAGTTGAAATACAAATTTTCACTTTATTCAATGCAAATGCGATTAAATGAGACAAAAGTTTCTATATTAAAAGAGTGGTATTCAAAAATACATAGTGTTGTCCTCTCTGGAAATGTGGCCCAATACGATCACTGTTGTGACAACCTAATAGCTGCATGCGAAAAAGTGCATTTTACAATTTGTAGATTTTGATTAAATAAAACCCTTACCTAACGTAGATGAAAATTCTCTCAGTGTGTGAAGACTTCGTTGTGAATAAGTGAAGGATTCTCATCGAAAGCTGACATAAGTTCTTTTTTCTTTGAAAACAGCACCAAAATGTCCCTAGTGTTGACCTTTGGTTTGTTTTTAAAAAAAAATCAAAACTGCTGCATTAACCACATGCAATATACAGGGTGTCCTTTCAAGACCGTCCAAACTCTGCACAGCCAAATTCCTTGCTTGGAGTACCTAAAAAAGACTAAAGAACTATACCTCTACGACACTTACTTCTCGAAAAAATACGAATTAAAAGAATGACGCCATATCCGGTGCAAGAAAAAAAAACGTTAGTAGAAACATGAACATCGTTCTTTGCATATGTTTGCAGATGAAGATGCGAAAAATATCTGCCGCTCATATCAAGGCATGCATGCAAGCACCGTGCAATCACGTCACACCGTCGTTTGAATTGTATTTACAAGGCTACATCTATTAACTACCGTTAATCTTCGAATTGTGATAATGTATTCCTTTCACGAAAATACGATGTTTATGTTCCCAATAAAGTTTTTTTCTTGCACTAGAAATGACGTCATACTTTTATTTTGCATTTTCTCGAAAACTATGGGTCTTAGAGGTATAGTATTTTGGGCATATTCCAAGCGAGGAATCTGGCTGTGCAGAGATTGGGTGGTTTTGATGAGACATGCTATATCGTGTTATATTTCTCCCAGTAGATTACACGCTTGAAGGATCAGAACAACATACGTTATTTTATAGTCACTGTGCAAAAGGAAAGTTCGAACACTTCTCAGTGGACTGTATTAAGACACACATTATTTAAATTTCACAGTATAGAACTCAGAAAATTCGATGACAATACTGCTACTTCACATCAATCTTAAACTCTTGAAACAAAACACTGAAGCAGTATTTTTATTTTTTCACTAGGTGGCGCTGCTGCAATAGCACTTGTGGTTTGGTACTGAACAGTGTGTCATGATATTACATTTATTATTATTATTATTTACACCACAATCAACGGGAAAACAATAAAAGTGTTTTCTGGAATATTTTTAACTCTGAATAAATAACCTTTTGGTTCACTATGAAAGAAAATATATTCATAATATGCTATTCATTAAAAAAAATGAAGAGCAATGAGACTCATCTTTTTTAATGATAACACGTATTAACCATTAAAAACTATTCAAAAATTCATTAACATAAAAAACAAAATAAAATAAAAGTATTCCATTAATAAAAGATAAAAACCTTTTTGGCAACAAAATATATATATATATATATTGTTTACTAAATAAAAAAGCATAAACGGCACTTCCAGCTTCCAGCTCTCTTGGTTGTCACGTGATCTGCATAGGCTGCTTTCCATGAATAGCTGAACTGAGTATCACAGCATAGTATCACAGTATCGACCTAATATCATTCAAGTATCACATCCTGTTTCTTTCAGCAGCTGTGATATTGACAAAGGGAAAACATAAATTTAAGCTTTGATTTTACTTTTTTGTGTTCTTAATTATTAAAATGAATCAGATCATCAGGCCACAACCCATCGTTTAAAAAAAATCACATAATCCTAACTTTCTTAATGTTTTGTTTCTGAAATATTATATTGGGGATAAGACAATGGTTGAAGAATATCTTACATTTTGTATTTTTCTGTATTTATTCTTAACATAATGTTTTATTTATGCTTCAGTAATGCATCAATTCATTATTTTACGGTTTTTTATGTATCATCTACAATTACAGGAAGCATGCCAAAATGATTTAGTAATTAGCGAGTTTATCAAAGTGATATTGGCAATAGGAATAATAATGTTTTTCTTTCTTTCATTGAAAAAAATCTTTCAAGAAGCATATTTCTTGAACAACTGCAGTAACTTTTCAACAAAGAACATTATTTAATAATGCATGAACAATTCAGATATTATCTCCTTCAACCACAAAATACATAGTAAAGAGATTTACAAAAGCATTTTTAAATGCGAAATAACTTCTTTTGATTTTTTTAAGTCGTAAAACAAACACTTGTTGAAAGATTTATGAATTATCGCTTGAGTTGATTTTTGTTACAATATTTATTTATTTATTTATTTATTTAGAATTTCAATGTTAATTACCATCTCTCCGTAAAAATGTTTTATTAAAATTAAAACATATCTCTGTAGTTTATTTGAAGATGTATTTTAAAAGTTATTATTTGGATATAGGGTACAAATATGTACGACTATCAAATATACTTATTTATTTATAAAAAAAATAATGCTACAATACATGAAAAAAAATTGTAGAAAAGTATTTTCTGAAACATTTTTCGTCAGAAATTTATAAAATTTGTGTTAACTATAGAAAGAAAAAAAATCAATTGCAAACAATCTATTTAAAAATAATGTATAGCAATAAAACTCATCCATTTTTAAAAAATCAAGTTTTAAATCATTAAAAAAATTTGAAATCTTCATCAACAAAATAAACAAAATGAAAATAGACTTGCATTAACGTAATACAAAAACATTTTAGAGAACAACAAATTTCTTTTTAATCTGTAAAACATGTTTTATATTGACGAAGAGATATAGTATAATCTCCGATTTTACATTTCATTATCTTAACAATACTAATGACGATCATCACAGCACTCATCAACATTAGAAAAAATTAACAATCATTATATTCTTTTTCGTTTGGTCATAGAAGGTACCATGTGAAATATAATGTTTTAAGAATATTTTATTATTTATGTGTTTCATTATTTTTGCATATTATAATGCTTTATTTATGCTTTAGTATTTATCGATTCAATTGTTTTTTTCCTTCTCATTGCGAATCATATTGTTTACAATTCTCGGAAACATGCCAAAACACGTCGTTAATTAGTCAGTAAACAAAGTAATATTGGCAACAGAAATAAAAAAGTTTTTTACTGCTTTCATTGAAAAAAGCTTTCAAGGAACATTTTCAGCATTGTTATTTAAGAACTGAAGTAACTTTTAAACAAAGAATTTTATTTAATGATGCATAAACAATTCAGACATTGTGTGTTTGAACTATTGCTCCCTATTACATGTTTATACGAGTATACGTATAATAGTTATTATACGGGGTACACATTTCGGATGCGTATGATACGGCCAAGGCGGTTATACGTATTATACAAAACAGTATATACGGTACAGCGTATATACGGATCTTACCCCAACGGTTTTCATTCAATGCGTGAAACAAAGATGATTTTTCTCCTGTTGGTCTGCAGATCAGAGACATTGAGAAATACCCGCTAGAGTCCTGCATTCACAATGGCATATAACAACCATAATTGCAAATTTAAGAAATATAAAACAATTTAAATTACTCTAGCAAATTTATATAACATTTTATCTCTTAATTCAATAAAAATTAGAAGTAAAATAAATTAATTAAAATATTTGTAGAAAAAAATAACAAGAACCTATGTATGAAACATATTATGCCGATTGCTAAGGTAATACCACGATTTCCAGATTTTTCTGCGTTCAGTGACGTATGACTGATGACGTCCATTCACATTAAAAGTAAATACGTACATTTGAAATATACGTATACTTAAATTATACGTTTAACCGGTATACACTTATACGTATACGGATACGTTTAAACGTATAATTTTATGTATACGTATTTCAAATATACGTATTATACGTATATACGTATATACGTATTTTAGTCCAAAGTAACGTCTTTATGGATAATTCTTCTTACAACCCCAAAACAAATATTTGTTGAAGGAATTAAGGATTATCACTTGAATTGATTTTTGTTACATTTTTACTACAGTTTGAAAATTTTTAATGTTCACCAGTCCACGACAATATTTTTATAAGGAATTTAAAAATACCTCTGATTTTTACACGAGGATATAATTGGAATGAAAAGTTATCAGTAATACTTTGATCCAGAAATATGTAAAATTCTAGCTAAATTTAAAAAATGAAAATAATTAATAAACTATTTAGAAGCAAACTCAGAGTAGTAAAAATCTTATTACTCTTATCAATGCATCTCTTTAATGAATGAAAAAAATTATTCCAATAAAACAAAAAAAATAAGAAGAATTTCAGTAGCTATGTAACCAATAAGTAAACTTACATTTAAATCAAAAATTAAAAACTACTTCAAAACTTCTTGTAATGGGAATAAAATTTCGTGTATATTAAAGAAGAGGAAATATAAATGTTCAATTTAGCTTTTTATTTGTTTCAAAATTCTTAATGAAAGGAATTATTACGCCACTCTTTAACTTTCTCAAAACATTTCAATAAAATTATAATCTTCTTAATGGTTTTCTCTTGAAATATACTAAAGAAAAAAAATCAAAGCTTCAAGACTGTTTTATTGATTATTTTCCTTATATTTCTTCTAAATTTAATGTGTTTTAAGCTTCTGCAATGCCTACATTCATTTTTATTTACTTTTCCATTGTGTATCATATTGTTTACAATTAATCAGTTTTTTTAAGTGATACAGCCAATAGAAATATAAGTGTTTACCGTTTTATTGAAAAAACTGTTAAAAAATTTTAATAGCATTTTTCTTTAGTTACTGGAGTACCTTTTAAACAAGTAACCCTATTTAAGATCATAAACAATTCAATTCAGCGTTCTGCATAAAACACATACTAAAAAGACATTCTGTTTACAAAGTTCTGTTAAGTGCGAAGTAACTACTTAATGGATGAATTTTTCTTTAAACTTCAAAACAAACAGTTGTTGAAGAAATTATGCATTATCACTTGAAATGTATTTTTTTCTTTATCAGAATTTCAAGATTTAATGCATATTTCTCTATAAAAATTAATAATTAAAAACAGAAGAATTTCATAAGAATAAAAAAAAAATCTGTGCATTTTACAAGATATTCATTTATACATATTCAAATTATGTGCAAAACAATAAATTGTATTACAAAAAAATTATAAAAATTCAACACATACTGGAAGGAAAATTCGGATAAAAGTTATGATGGTTATTTTGATGAATGAGATGTATAAACTTAGATATACCAGATGTATATACCAGAAATGTATAAATTTAGAATTAATTATTATAAAACTAGAATAATAAACTATCTTCGAAAATAAAACAGTAAAATATCTCATGATTTCTGTTTGTGCGCATAAAAGCCATTTAAGAAATAAAAATTCAAACTTAACTAACAAAATTAACACATAACTGTACACCCACGCATGAAAAAATTCTACTTATAAGACTACCTGTCTACTTATTATAGTATCTACTTGTAGGAGAATTTTTCTTTTAATAGAGTAATTTGGGTGAGATGCCGTATTGGACAAGCTGAAGTGTCACATGCTTCTTTTATGCGCATGTGCTGTAGGGAAACGGTACTCAGTAGTGTGGAAGAGGCTTCCCTACTGATACTTTAATTCCAGTTTGCGTTATTTTATTTAAGTTTTAAAAAGTGCCTTTCTATTGCTATTTTGTCTTAACACCTTTGGTAAATGTCCAAAATCTTTTACGCTCTCTCTTTATTTTCCTATATAAGTCATAGTTTAAACATCAGAGAAATAAAGCTGGTGTTTTTAGAGAGTATTGGTGTCTGCCATTTCCGGCAAACGTAAATGGCGGCAAGTTAACTCTTCTTCACTATAGTAGGGAGACGGGCGTCTTGCCCAACACTTTGGGGTGAGTAGACGAAAATCGTTACGGGGAAGATGCCGTTTTTTTCTCATTATCTGGTTGTTTTTTCAGTGCTTTAAATTACTTTTGGATATTCACTAAGGTCTCAAAGATTTTAATCTTTAAATCAGTGATTAAATCGTCATTTAAATCAACTGATTTTTTTTTAATCATTGATTAAACACGACACACAACGATTAAACATGAACAACATGAGTCCCAGTTTTTCAAGGAGAAATCCATTTCAAAAGGGTAGAACAAACTCTGAAGACCATCCGCTAAGCAGCTGATTCAAGATTCCCCTCAACCATGCACATCACTAAAATCACACAGACAGTCAACTGGCCTAACAATCAACTTGTCATTGAGTGATAAAGAAGATCTAGTGCCAACTGTCGAAAATATTGCTCAGTCTTTTCCAACAAAATTTCTGCAAGAAATTTCAATATGTGCCAGTTTATGAAAAGAGAAAGCATGGTAATAGAAGTCAAGAAGCTCAAGTACTTACATCATCAGAAGTTACTGAAGAAAAAAAAAATAAAATGGCAGAAAAAAAGCTTATGAATGGAAAAAAGCAAAGCATGGAAAAAAGTTAAGAAAGGAAAAAAAAAAACTAGACCTATAAAAGCGAAACCGAAGTAGAGAGAAAATACCAGCTGCGAATTACCAGATGCCCCACGCCTTTCTAAAAAAGAAGTGCTTAAGAATAAGTCAAAAGCTAGAAAGCGAGAATCTGCAACAGACGATGATATGGATGATGATAAAATTACCCACCATGATTCAGAAAAGGAGGATTTTTTTAAGTGAATGAGAATAAGTGTTCAGAGTGTCTAGAACAGTACAATAAAACCTCGGAAAATGTGATTGGATCAAGTGCATTCAGTGCAACTGTTAGTTATATGGAAGTTGCTCAAAGTTCCTAGACAAATCTGCAGTTTGCGGCAGAGCTGAGAAGAAAAGATGAATGTATGAAAAACATTAGCAAAAAGGTTGGACACTAAAGTACTTTATCTCAGTGGTTTTGCCATAGTTCAGTTTGTTATGAAGTTTTAAAATTTTGCATTCTTACATGTCATAATACTTTTAAATGTTAAGTAGAACATAATCTTTTTTTTCAAATATTAGTTTGTTTTCTATTAAATTACCAATGTTTGTTACATTCAGATTTTTGTAATTGTCGAATACTAAGCAATTAACAACTTTAGTATGTCTAAAATATTAAAGTTACTTTTTTTCGTTCCATTATATGTTGCACTGCTTCACAAAAATCTTTTTTACATTGAAACTCCAGAAGGCATCTTACCCCTATGTAGTTGGTCATCTTACCCCAAGATTGGGATATGATGCCAAAATGCAAGCATTTATAAAAGCAAAATTTTTTATGCTTTCTATGACATTTGGAAAATGAAATGCATTTTTAACTCATACATAAATGCGTCATCTTTAACAGGAAATTAATGAATAACAAATAAAAACAACAGGCGATTTTATAAAAAATATAAATAAAAAACGACGCCATCATTACGCAATCTATCCTAAATAAAATTTAACTTATATTGAAAAGAGAAAACAGGAATTTATGTTTCAATTTCACTTTTTATTTGTTTCAACAATGCTAATGAACTAGAATATCACAGCATTCTTCAAATTTTTTTAAATATGTTCAACAAAATTTTAATCTTACTAACTAATTGTTTGCCCTTATAATGCATTTGAAAAAAATAATAATAAAACTATGTTTTCAGTTGTTTGTCATTCATCCATTTAATTGTTTTGTCTTCATTAAAAGTTTTATTTATGCTGCAGTAATGTATAAATAGAGTTATTTTTCTTCTTCACTATCTTCATATCGTTTACAATATCTTGAAGCACGGCAAAATGCTTGTTTATTTAATCAGTTTTAACAAAGTATTACTGAACGTGGAATTATATGTGTATTTGTTTTTAATTTAAAAAAAAGGTTTTCAACAAAGATTTTATTCCGCATTTTGTTTAAATTAGATGAACTTTTAAACAAAGAAGGTTATTTAATGATGCATACAAACTTCAGACATTGTTTTATTCAATAAACATATTAAAGAATTCTTACCCTGTTACAAATTTGCAACCAACTATCCAGTCGTACGACCGGTTACATTTAAAATGATTACATAAACGTAATTTATTTTTATTCTGACTATAACATGATCAATAATATGGTCAGTGGTCAGATACGCTTAATATACACTAACGTTATCTGTCAAGTAACGTTATCTTTAAAAACGGTTGAATGACTGTACCAGTTGGCTGCAAATTTTGGACATTGTATACTGTATTAATAAGTGTGAAGCAACGTATTAATTTCGCAGAACAAACACTTTCATATAAAGATATACGATTTTTCAATGGAGATGATTTTTCTTTTATTGTCATTAGAATTTGAATATTTATTGCTCATTAATTTATTAAATTATTTTCATAAAAGATTAAAATATATCACTTTATTTTGCGTATATTAAAAAAATATATTCACTTATATGTAATACAAATATTTCCAGATAATAACTCATTCTGTGATACAAATGTCATCTGATTACTTCGGGAAACAAGATATTACTTTTCATGAGTATTTTTACGAAGAGTCAAATGATATAAAATTAGATATCATTATTGTAAAATCATAAAATAAACTATAATTTAAAAAATATATAAAAAAGACGGTAATAAATTTAGCAATATTTTATGGATGCGCATAAAAACTCATTGAAGAAATGAAAATTTGGCCAATCAATCAGCACATCAAATAAATAAATGAACATCCATAATAAAAATACATTACTTAACTAAATAATAGAAAATTTCTTTAAAAAATAAAATTACATGCATATCAAAGAATACAAAATATAAATGTCGGATTACCCTTCTCAGTCCACACAACTTCGAAGTATAATCCGGTCTTTTGATATGTTGCCACCACCGATATGAATGCGTGATATCGGACACGTTACGTGATGTATATTAAAAACAAGAACCTAACTCTTTCAATTAAACTTAAACTAACAATTTATTTACAATATTTACACTTAAAACTCAGATGTAACTTATCCGGTTCAACATTAAATTAAAAAAAATGCAGAAAACTACTTTCTGTGTACCGCTAGGCTACGTTAATTCACTCAGAACCGATATTTCTATTAATCTCACACCCGCTTTCTCTCTTCCTTTCAAGAGATCTCGTTCCATACCTGTCCCAGAGCTCCTCTCTGAACAACCAACACGTTTCAATCCTACGCTCCAACTAAACACCGGTCTCAGAGCTCATTTTATCTTCGACCATTCCGCTTTGCTCCTACGCTAAAAACTAACTTCATTCTCTCGTCACTCACCAGAGAACCCCCTCTCTCTACGGGGCTCGTTCCCTGTTCCAAAGGGTTCCTTGACAACCCTTAATCCCCTCTTGATGGGTCTGTCTTCCTAAATAATGGGTGAAATATCTGTCTTATCTATACCTTTACAATCACAAAAGAAACACTTCTTACACGATATTAAACATTCCTTCCACTCACATTCAGGTCGCTTCCCTTCCGAATTAAGATTTTTCTTAAGAAAGCCTTTAACAGCACACAGCAGATACATATACAATAAAATAATCCCTTAAGAATAGCTTTTAAGGTCTTGCAGCTGCCTGTGAAACCTGACACCCCCCACCTTAGCGGAAAATATGCCTTTTAGGGGCTAATTTTCCTCAAAACTATGTAATGTCTGAGAAGAGCTCAACAGTTCCTTGGTATGTTTCTTCATTACTATAATTACATAAATATTTCAAGGTGTCTGAAATTTACCTACTGACATCTCTAATGAACCATATACTAATGTGATAACTACAGAAAAAAATTACACAATATGCAAATACACTTATATAAACCCAAGATGCAGATACAATTATAAATACCCAAAAAAAATGAAGTTACACTAGTATTATGTCATTTCAATGTCAGTCCTTAGGCTGGTATTGCTGGAGGCGGTACGGTTTTTTCCTTCCAGTCCTTCCTAGTTAACCTAATAGGTACAGCCCTTTTCGTAGTACACCCACTTGAATGGCTAACTTCTGCCTCTGAGGTCTTAATTAAATTTTACTCTAACCAATCAGGCACTTGCCTGTCCAAGTCCTCTTTGTACGTAATAAAGACATTGTACCATTTCTGCTTTATCTTACCCCTCTCCGGTTTACGACCAATCCGATTTTCTCCATTTCTACCAGTTGGATAGGACCCATAAATAATTCCTTATTTTTCCTTAAGATTGATTTTATGTCCCCAACTTGAATATTGGTTAGCCCCTTTATTTCAAATCCCTTCATATCTTTAATTTCCGGTTGTTCTCTATCTAACAAAAGAGATTTACCACGGTCTTCAAACTCCCCGTCACTATCAAAAACAATATCGACTACTTTATTTTTAGCCGCAAATTCCCTTATTTCATCTTGATACACCAGTTTCTTACTCCCGTCCAATAACTCAATTATATATGCATGTTGACCTGTTTTCTCTTTCTCCTTATCACTCCCATTCATTTCCCTGTTCATTCCTCGTTAATCGACATTCTACACATGATTCACAAAACGTTTTAGCTTCCTTCGCCATATTTTCCCAATAAAATGAATGCTTGATTCTTACTAACATTTTCATAATCGCGTGATGTTCTCCATATAAGGAAGTATGCGCTAATTTTAGAATTTCACCCTTCTAATTTTAGGTAATACTAATTGATCTACAGTTTCATCTGCTAATTTCTCTTTATGATATAATAACCCATTAACAATATAGTAAGACCCTCTATCATTTTCAGCTAATTCCCAAGCTTTCTCTAAATCTTTACAATTCATTTGGGATTTCTGAAATACATTTGAACTACTTTCCGTAACTTGATCAATCTTACTTTTCTCCACCTCGGCTTTTTCCTTCTCATGACTTTGTAAATTTACCGATCTCGTTTCTACGACATAACGGTTATTATTATCATTTCTAATCATTTCCCATTCCTTCACTTTATTCCTACTATCTTCCTTACATTCCCTTTCTACCGATTCTCTTAATGATTTCTCGTGGTTTAACCCTGCCAATTCATTAGCCACGTCAGGATGTAAAATCACATGTTCCTTACTATTATCAATTATCGCGCAAAGTACATCCTGATGAATTACATTTGTTTGACCGCGTTTTGAAAGAGCTAAAGGTAACTGAATTAATGGCGATTTAACTGCCTTACCAAATATCCCTTGTAAATAGATGCTACCAGCCCCTCTTAGTTTCTCTGCTGGTACTAAATCTTTATGAACGACGCTAATTTCGCAACCAGAATCCACTAATCCTTTTGCTATCTTCCCATTTACACTAACTTCCACTTTCTCGAGTTTATTTAACTTCTCTCCAATAACTTAATTTTTCCAATTCCCTTTTGCTCCGGTTCTTGCCATAATCGCTCCCCTTGGTAATTCTCCAATTCCTCGCACTGAGACATTATTGATAATAGCTTTTGGTTCTTGTCCTCTATTATTTTGATTACTTCCCTCATTGTTTCCTTTTGTACAAAATCGCTGGTAATGACCTCTTAAACCACACCTGAAACAGATAGGCGTCGCATCGTTAGGTTTCCTATATTCTGATTTTCTACCCAAAAATGGACTAACTACATTATTCCCATTTTGTCTCCAATTACTACTAAATCCCTCAACTTTTTCCCTTCTAGAATCTTCATTATTTACGTACCTTTCTTTACCTTTATAACCCTTATAAGTTACCGCATAAGATTTTTGTTTAGCATCAAAGAAATTATCACATTCCATAGCAATCTTAGAAACTTCTAACCAATTATTCTGCTGAGTTAATCCAATATGCGTCGCGGTTTCCTCATCTAAAGTATTTAACAACTTATCCGTAACAATTAACTGATTAACCTTCTCATACGTATCTGTACCTCTAATTTTACAATAACTCTCCCACGTTGCTATTAAACGTGATACAAATAATACATGAGTTTCATTTTGATTCCTTCTAGCCTTCTTGAAATTTTCCAAACACGCCTTTGGTATCGGCTCGTGTTCCCTTAGAACTAATTCCTTTAATTTCTCATAACTTTCAATTTGTTCCCTCGTAGTATAAATTAACAAATTATTTGCCTTATCTCCTAACATATTTAATAAAATTTCCGCCTGCTGGGTTTCCGGTTATTTTTTTTTTTTTTGGAATGCCCGTTCTAAACTTCTAAAAAACAGATTCCATCCCTCAGTCCCTTCTGGAACTTTGATAGACAAAGTTTTAACACTTTTAATCAATTTCTCAAGGCTACTCTCATGATTAAATTCTCTAGTCCCATTAGAATTATTTGCCGAACTGTGAATTTTTAGCCTTTCCAACTCTAACTTATGTTCCAATCTCAATTTTTCATACCTTTCTTCTCTATCTAACTTTCCTCGTTGTAACTTTTCCTCCCTTTCTACCTTTTCTAACCGCTCCGTAACAATTGTGTTAGATAATTCTATAACAGCCCCTTTTTCATATTCGTCGCTCTCCACTATCTTTTTCTTAAGCTTAAACCTGGTATCATCTTCCGAGACCTCAATCCCTAACTCTTCACATATCGCCTGAAGATCCACCCTTTTTATTGTTAGTAAGAAAGCGGTATATTCTACTGATAATTATTACCACCCTACAATAACACTTAAGCACAATATCAAATTAATACTTCCTCAACTCCTACCCTCAAAAGTTAGCTCCACATATTATACTATTTAATGGATTTCACATAAGTAATAATAAAATGATAAATTTCCTTTAACAATGGTACCCCACAATTTGCTTCCAATAACAAAGTAACAATAATTCAATTTAATTACTATGCAATACAGATTTAAATTTATACAATTAAATAATAGAACACACTTCACACAATAATACTGATACATTGCAAGTTGAATAAAAACACTGATTCCAATCACTAAATAGAGATATCCACCTAACAAAAATTTGCATGAAATACACACAAATTCCTAAATTTAATCTCAATAAAATATTTCAATTTCCAAAATTGGTTCTCACCTTAAAAAGTAAATCACAGCTTTTTTTTTTCGACCTTAAATTCTTTTTTTAAGGTTATTTCAATTTAACTTCTACACAAATTTGCCTTCCTGATTTACTGTCAATATTTCAAATTTAAAACAAACAATATCACTTAATTTAAATATTAATTTAATAATAACTTAAATTTAAGAAATTTCAATTATCCCTTCCAACTATTAACACAATGCATTAATTTTAATCATTAATCTTATCCGTTAAAAAAAAAAAATAGAAAATCAATTCTAGTAAACAATATTAGCTCATTTTCTTAAAACAATAGTGCAAAAATGATTGTCAATATCTCATTTGATTTAGCCCAATTATTATATTGCACATACATTATCATAAATTACTCACAACATTAAACTTAATTTACCATCAATTACACACAAAAAAAAACAGTAGGTTCGAGAATGTCAGTAGAGTAAAATTATCAAAACACCTTGTAAGGGATCGACTACTCTCGTCACGTGAGTAGGCGATGTTTGAATGAGATCGTAATTTTTTGTCCAATAACCGGCCATGTGCGTAAAAGATTTAGCAATGCTCTCTTTCTCTAACTTTCGAGGGATGTCTGAATCTCGGAAATTGTGAGTCGCCGTTTTCTTTCATTTATGCAAATTTTCTGGAGCTGGTCGATCGATACTGTGAAGTATATAAGCAGCGATTTTTCATTTCAGAACAGAGCTCAGGGGATCTAGAGCAGACTTAGCTTGGGAGATTTAATATTGAGATTTAGATTGAGACTAATAATTGGCCTTAGCATTTTTATAGTGAAGTTCTATGCTGTTGTAAAGCTGATTTGAGCCTGCATCAGTGCTTATTTAATTTGAAATATAAAATTATTGGATCTTGAATTTGCTTCTGAATAGTTTAAGTTTAATTATCATATAGTTTTAATTTCTATACAGCTACGAGTCGTTGGCAAAGGCCTTTCGTTTTATTAATTTTTAGGAAAATCAAGTGGAGCTCGCTCAACTTCCCTACCGTTTTGTTTTAATAAACCGTTTTTGGTTTTTAAAAAAATAGACTTGTTATTTGTCTCTGCCCTACCACACGGCCTGACATCAAAGATGGCCGTCACAAATGGTGCCCAACTTAGTGGATTATGTAACATTGTCAGTCCTACTGACGGTGCCTTCAATGGATGCCCACATCCGAGGGAGATCGTTCCCCGAGTTTACTTCTCCGGAAACACTGATGTCACCGAATTTCTTAACAAATTACTTGATTACATTTCTTTCAACAATATCCCGGATAAAAACAAGTATTTAGTACTAAAATGTTCTCTAAAGGGGGAAGCCTTGCTATGGCTAGAGAACATAGGACGTTTTCTGGTGACTGATGACGCTAAAAGATTTGAGCAAACCTGCTCGGAGTTAACTAAAGCATTTCCTAATGAGCGTAATGCAACTGAACTCAGGCGTGAATTTTATTGCAAACAACAATCTATTTATGAAAAAGCATCCGGATTCTTCCTACGAAAGCTAGAAATAAAAAACAAGTTAGCTCTGGATCTTACTCATACGGAGCTGGTTGACATTATTCTTCCACTCTTTTTGGTTTCTATCCAAGATTATATAGAACTCCGTGCCCCAGCAAATACGGCTGAACTTTATCAACTTTTAATAAAGTATGAGGCGCGACATGAGGCGGATCACCATAGACGGAGAACCACACGAGATTTCAACGAGGGGGATAGATTTGTGAATAGGTCTTATAGTAATGAGTATAATGGTCGTAACGAGAGGTTTGAAAATGGTCGTGGACAAGCTAATTATGGGGATAGGCAAAATTTTCAAAGAGTTAATGGTGAATTAAGGAATTATGGTCAAAATTATAATAATGGTGCAAGAAGAAATGAGGGGGTGAACAGTCGCAATAGAAATGGTTCGGATAGAAGGAACGAGGTTAACCCAAGGCAGACTAGCTCATCCAGGGTTAGACCGTTAGTAGTTGGTGAAAAGGTCGTTCAGCGTAAGGAAGAAAGGTCTGGTAAAGCTCAAAATCGTCAGCAGGGGTTAAACTGGTAGGTGGCTGTTGTGCGGAAGGTCAGCAGTCACGGGTGAATTCTTCAAAGCCTTCTGTAATCGATTTAAATAAAATAGTGGTTAACCCAGTGGAATTACCTGAGTTGCTAATAGTTTTGAGTGGTATAGTGGTAAAAAGTGTTCTGGATACGGGTGCGGACAAGAGTTTTATATCGTTTGAGGTGTATAAGAAATATTTTTCGTATAAAAGGTTGCGGCATGTTAATTTAGTGGTTCAGTCGGCTCAAGGGATACAATGCAGTATAAAAGGTCTGGTGGATTTGGATGTAGAAATACGGTCAGTTAAAGCGAGGTGGCAATTTCTAGTATTAGATGGATTAAACGCACATTGTATTGTTGGAGTTGATTTCATGAAAGATAGAGGGATGAGCCTGGATTTCTTTACACGGACATTAGAAGTAAATAATGATGAGAAAACTTGTACAAACGAGTCCTCATCACTTTCAATTGATTTAAGTGAATCTGGTCTAACAAAGGGGGAAATAAGCAAATTTAATAAATTTTTAGATGATTTCAGGGAAGTATTTTCAGACAAATCGGGGCTAACACACGTCTCCTGGCATGAGATTAATACCGGTTCACATGCGCCAGTAGCAAGCAAACCATACCGTTATGATAAATTTAAACAGAAAATTATTAATTATCACATTGAAAAAATGCTCCGCGATGACATTATTATGCCCATTGAATCTCCATACGCATCACCGGTAGTATTATTTAGAAAAAACAATGGAAAAAGCATCGAGGATCCTGAGGCTTGGAGATTCGCTATAGATTATCGAAAACTAAATTCAATAATCCAATATCCACAATATCCAATTCCTGTAATAGATGACATACTAGCCAATATCCAATGCACTAAATTTATGTCTACACTCGATATAACTTCCGGGTATTTTCAAATAGGCATGAAACCGGAAGACATACCTAAAACAGCATTTATAACGAATAATGGGTGTTTTGCGTTTAAACGCATGAGTTTTGGATTATCGGGGGCTCCAGCCACGTTCCAGAAGGCGATGGATACCATTCTGAAACCCCTTCTTGGTTTCGGAGTTCTGGTATACCTGGATGATATTATCATCATGCCTGAAACATTCGAAGAATATATAAATTTATTACGTAAAGTCTTCACATTACTCAGAAATGCGGGTCTCACTGTCAAATTAGAAAAGTGTAAATTTATTCGAAAAGAGTTAAAATATCTTGGCGTTCGGATCACACAAGAGGGCATACAAACTGACAAACAAAAAACAGATGCTATTGCGACAATGGCGCCTCCAAAGAATTCAAAACAAGTAGCGACATTTTTGGGTATGGTGGCTTGGTTTCAAAAATTTATACCACATTTTTCAAAAATATGCGAAACATTATATGCTTTAAGGCGAAAGAGGGTTAAATTTGTTTGGTCGAAAGCGGCTCAAAATGCTTTCGAACATTTAAAAAATTCTTTAATTTCTTCACCGGTTTTGGCTCATCCTGATTACTCTTCACAACTTGAGTTATACTGTGACGCTAGTGCAGTTGGAATTGGTGCGATGTTAGCTCAGAAAGGTCGCCCCTTAGCGTTTGCGTCCAGAATTTTAAATGCAGCGGAGCGTAATTATTCAATTACGGAACGCGAATGTCTTGCGGTAATTTGGGGGTTAAACAAATTTAGATGTTTCTTCTGTTCAATCCCGGTCAAAGTGGTTACGGATCACTCTGCTTTAACAAAGTTAACGCACGGAAAAGGTTTATCTTCTAGAATGGTTCGATGGTGTTTAAAGTTAGCAGACTTTAACATTGTAATTGAGCATAGGGCAGGAAAGGAAAACGCAGTAGCAGATGCTTTATCGAGAAATCCTCAGGAAGGTGTTGAAATGGTTGAGGAGGTTAAGGTTTGTGTTTTGTCATCATTGGTTTTGAAATCGAGAGAGCAACTCATAGATGAACAGAAAAAGGATGAGGAATTTGGTCAGCTGTATAGATATTTAACAGATTCTGAAATGGTACAAAGCGCGGACGCTCACATGTTCCAAAACTGGTCCCAGAATTTCAAAATTATCGATGGCCTTTTATTTTATTCAAAAACTGTCAATTCTCGTGGTGAGCTAAGAGTTTACATTCCAGCTTCTCTTCGTAAGGCCATCTTGCATGAATTTCACGATAATCCATTAGCAAGTCACCTAGGTGTAAGGAAAACGTACGCTAGATTATGTGACTCCTGCTACTTCCCTAAAATGCGGGAAGCAGTGCGCGCTTACGTCTCCAGCTGCGACACATGCCAAAAATATAATTATAAGAATATAAGACCAGCTGGCAAATTAATTTCAATTAAAAAGTCCTTTCCCCTAGAATGTATCGGAGTTGATTTAATTGGTCCTTATCTCTTAATTGGCAATAGATATAGATTCGTATTAGTAATTGTAGACTATTTTAGTAAATGGGTTGAGTTCATCCCCCTCAGAAAAGCTTCAGGCAAAATTGTAGCGAATGCTTTATTTAACGGCTTTATTTCGAAATACGGTGCACCATCCCAAGTAATTAGTGATCACGGTCCCTGTTTTATATCCAAAATTTTTCAGGAATTGTGCGCACAGCTGGAGATATCTCATTCTTTTACAGTTCCATACCGGCCACAGGCCAATATGGCTGAGAGCAGGGCTACACTACATACCGGGCTTGCTCATTCATTATGATGACGTCACAAAAGGTGGCTGACTAGGAGGAAAGACATACAGCGATTGGTACAAAACGATGGGCGCGTTGCTTTGGACCAATCGCTGGTCGCGGTCAGCCACCATTTGTGACGTTTTGAGAATGAATGAGCAAGCCCGGTATCTAGTGTTGCCTTGCTGAGAGGGTCAATAGAACTCTCATTCAAATGATTTCTTCTTTTATTGGCACTCATCATTCAAACTGGGATCAGTTCCTGCAGCATTTTGCCTATGCTTTGCGTACGGCAGTTCACGAGTCCACTGGTAAAGCCCCTGCAGAATTGTTTTTGGGTCTAAGATTATAACTCCTTTTCAACAGTTAATTAGAATCTCTGGTAATGAAAACGAATATATGATTCAGGATATGGATAAGTTGGTTAAGGAAGCACAAATAAAAATGGGAAAGGCGCAGAAAAAACAAGCGCTGTATTATAATATGCGTCGGAGGGAGTTGGAGATTAGAGTTGGTGATTTTGTTTTGTTGGAAAAGCATTGGTTAAGTTCTAGTCGGCAAAAACAAGTCGCTAAGTTTGGACCTAAGTTTGAGGGACTGTATGAAGTATTGGAAGTAAAAGGTAATAATTTAATTATTGATTTGGACGGTTGTCATACCACGGTAAACTTGGATCAGGTCAGAGTTTATAAGTTTAGGGATACTACTTCTAATGGTTCTCAAACGTCGGACGGTGAATCCTCTATGCCTCAGTCAAAGACCTCTCATTCTCCTGACGTCAGTCAATCTTCTCATGCAAATAATTCTTCTAATAATAATAGTGATAACATACGCACGGAGGTGAAGTGTAAATTTCCTCAAGTTAACCGAGACAGGGTTAACCAGCCAGCTGAACAGTCATTACCTAAAGTGATTAATAAATACGGGAAACGACAGCACCCTCATTCGATCTCGACAAGTAGTTCCAAGCTTCCAGACAAGAAGTTCATGCAGAACCCTTCTACGTCACATCGACCACCACACAAGAGACTGTTGTCAAAGTCATCGACAGACATTCCTGCCAAAAGAGGACGGAACGGCAATCCATCAACAGATCTCAACGAATCTACCGATAGTCAACCGTCTCAGAAGTCATCACATCGACAGTTCCGAAGTAACTCACAAAAACGCAGCACGGACGATCTTCCCCCAACAACTAAACGACAGCGGAGAATTGGCAGAAAGAGAACTTTGCATTCCACTTCACTATCGGGAGCCTCCCGGAAAAGACAGCCTTTTGATTCGACAGTCTTTGATCCTAGCCATCATCGATACCCGCCTAGCAATCATCAAATGGACAAATCAGTAAGTCCGCCTAGAAGTCGTCGAGTGGAATCTACGAGCAGTCGTTGAGTGGACACTACACGAGCTCCTCCCAAAGGACGTCGCCATGGTTACAACACCCGGCTGCAGGCACGACAAGCAACAGTGGCCTCTCCTTACCAGTCTGAATCAGAACGGAGTTTCGTCCAAGGATTTTGGGGACGCCGCCAGAGTTCTTCCATGAGCCTGCAAGCTTCAAGTTCTTCATTATGAAATCAGGTGACGACGTTCCATTTTTTATTCTTATTTAAAGTGCCTATATAAATGTCAACAAGTTCTATGGACTGGACAAAGCAGCTGAACTTTTAGTTACCTTTCGACCAATGTTTGATTTTGTATCTCGGCTTCACAAGTTGTGCATTTAACTTCTGTTCAAAATTTTTTGCCAAAATTTAAGTTATGATGTCAGAGAACATCTTTTAAGTTTCACTGCTTTCATGTTCAAGAGATTGTTAAACTATTGTTTGTATATGTCCACATTGTTGTATAATTGTTCTATGTATATTATTGTATTGTTCTACATGTTGCATTTGAAGTATGAATTGATAGTTTATGGGTTTTTTTACAAGCGCCGTGGCTAGGCGTGCACGTGTTTGGCGGTCAAGCGTTGTCCTTGACACGCGTGTTCTATCTGATACTTTACTAACATTGTTAATAAGTTTAACTTTCTTCCTTCGGTCGTTGTTCGTTTTCGGTTTAGTTTTTCGTGTTGGGCTTTCGTAAGTTATGAAGTTTTGACGGAGTTACTTGTATTTCACAGTTATGATGTAAAGTTTATGTACTGTAAAATATATGTAGCTAATAAAGTTTGTTCCAGAAGGTAAAACCATCTTAATTCAGATAATCTACTTATATAAGTTTTTTTATTTTAGTTACCAAGAAGAAGAGTTATGTCTTGAAGATTTTGTAATGTATATTTCCAATTTTATATTTTATAGAAATTGTTTTACTTTCACAGCTGTTTATAGTTGTTAGTATGTGTCCCCTGTAACCGAGTGAGTATCTACACTGAATTTTGGGGATGTTAGTTTTGGCATGATTGAGAATTGTAAGTTTAAGAAAGGTACTTTAGTTGATAGGCAATTTGAGTTTGCACCTTTTTCGGCACTTTGTGGAATTGTAGGAGGTAAAACTGCGTATTGATTTTGGCAATCTTTGAATTTTTTTGTGGAAATTTTTGTGAGATAATTTTGAGGATACTTCGTATTTAAAGGAGGTTATGCTGAAAGTTTTTATCGATTTGACCAGTTTTTTGTGTGATGGGTTAAAAGTACAAAATTTTACATTTCGACTTCAAAATTTAATTTACCCGTCACATGCTGTGCTTATTTTTTACTCTAAATTTTTTAAAGAAAAAGACGCTGGTCTGCATTCAACCACCGCTTTTTCTTTCACAATTTCCGGGTGGGGTTGTAAGGGATCGACTACTCTCTTCACGTGAGTAGGCGATGTTTGAATGAGATCGTAATTTTTGTCCTATAACCGGCCATGTGCGTAAAAGATTTAGCTCTCTTTCTCTAACTTTCGAGGGATGTCTGAATCTCGGGAATTGTGAGTCGCCGTTTTCTTTCAGTTATGCAAATTTTCTGGAGCTGGTCGATCGATACTGTGAAGTATATAAGCAGCGAATTTTCATTTCAGAACAGAGCTCAGGGGAGCTAGAGCAGACTTAGCTTGGGAGATTTAATATTGAGATTTAGATTGAGACTAATAATTAGCCTTAGCATTTTTATAGTGAAGTTCTATGCTGTTGTAAAGCTGATTTGAGCCTGAATTAGTGCTTATTTAATTTGAAATATAAAATTATTGGATCTTGAATTTGCTTCTGAATAGATTAAGTTTAATTATCATATAGTTTTAATTTCTATACAGCTACGAGTCGTTAGCAAAAGCCTTTCGTTTTATTAATTTTTAGGAAAATCAAGTGGAGCTCGCTCAACTTCCCTACCGTTTTGTTTTAATAAACCGTTTTTGGTTTTAAAAAAAATAGACTTGTTATTTGTCTCTGCTCTACCGCACGGCCTGACATCAAAGATGGGCGTCACAACCTTATCTCGTACTTTATTCGCTGGGGCATTTCTCTGCTCACTTTTAACCCGGGTAAATATTCCACTCTCGGGCAACAATCACTGTAACTGGAATCACTATGCACAAAAACACTACACACAACACTACACTAACACAGCACAACCACTAGTTCACTTCACAGTAATGACGATAGGGCACACACACTTCCGCTGGACGATCCGGCATCAACTCTCTGTAACACGGCTATCTGGCACTGGTCTACGACGATAGGGCACGAACACTTCCGCTGGGCGATCCGGCACAAACTCTCTGTAACACGGCTATCTGGCACTGGTCTTCGGTGATTCGAATCCCGTCGCTGCCAACATTGTCGGATTCCCCTTCTCCGTCCACACAACTTCGAAGTATAATCCGGTCTTTTGATATGCTGCCACCACCGATATGAATGCGTGATATCGCACACGTTAGGTGATGTATATTAAAAACAGGAACCTAACTCTTTCAATTAAACTTAAACTAACACTTCATTTACAATATTTACACTTAAAAATCGGATGCAACTTATCCGGTTCAACATTAAATAAAATAAATACAGAAAACTACTTTCTGTGTACCGCTAGGCTACGTTAATTCACTCAGAACCGAGATTTCTATTAATCTCACACCCGCTTTCTCTCTTCCTTTCAAGAGATCTCGTTCCATACCTGTCCCAGAGCTCCTCTCTGAACAACCAACACGTTTCAATCCTACGCTCCAACTAAACACCGGTCTCAGAGCTCATTTTATCTTCGACCTATACGCTTCGCTCCTACGCTAAAAACTAACTTCAGTCTCTCGTCACTCACCAGAGAACCCCCTCTCTCTACGGGGCTCGTCCCCTGTTCCAAAGGGCTCCTTGACAACCCTTAATCCCCTCTTGATGGGTCTGTCTTCCTAAATAATGGGTGAAATATCTGTCTTATCTATACCTTTACAATCACAAAAGAAACACTTCTTCCACGATAATAAACATTCCTTCCACTCACATTCAGGTCACTCCCCTTCCGGATTAAGATTTTTCTTAAGAAAGCCTTTAACAGTACACAGCAGATACATATACAATAAGATAATAACTTAAGAATAGCTTTTAATGTCTTGCAGCTGCCAGGGAAATCTGACGATAAATATATGTATCTATTTTAGTTTTTGTTTCTTTTAACAAACCTAATGAACGACATCATTACGACACTCCCCAAATTAAAAAAAAATAAATAAATAACAGAATCTTAAGTTTTCAAATGATATAAAATTAGATATCGTTATTGTAAAATCATAAAATAATCTATCATTTAAAAATATATAAAAAAGACGGTAATAAATTTAACAACTTTTTAAGGGTGCGCATAAAAACTCATTGAAGAAATGAAAATTTGGACAATCAATTAGCACATCAAATAAATAAATGCACATCCATAATAAAAATACATTACTTAACTAAATAATAGACAATTTCTTTAAAAAATAAAATTGCATGCATATCAAAGAATACAAAATATAAATATATGCCTCTTTTTTATTTTTTATTTCTTTTAACAAACCTAATGAACGACATCAATACGACGCTTCCCTAATTAAAAATAAATAAATAAATAATTGATCTTAAGTTTTCCAATAGTTTGCTCTTGAAATACATTTTAAGAAAACAAATGTTTCTTGATATTGAGTTCCAACATTATTTTTTCTACATGAAACTTTTATATATGCTTCAGTAAAACACAAATTCAGCCATTGTTTTCTTTTTCACTATGCTTATATTGGTTACAATATCACAAAGTACGACTCTTCATTAATTAGTCAGTTTGACAGAGCAATATTGGTAACAGAAAAAAAAGGTTATGTTGTTTTTATTAAAAATGTTTTCAACGAAAAATGATTCTGCATTTTCCTTTAACTGGATAATCTTTAAACAAAGAATATTATTTAATGATGCATAGGCTATTCAAACATTACCTTTTTCGATTACATAAATCATGTTTTCGAATTTTTAAAACAAAATTTTAAGTGTGAAGTAACATTTAAAAGCCCCAAAGCAAATATTTTGAGTATAAAATCGCAACTTGATTTTTTTACATTTTAAAAATTAGAATTAGCAGTTTTAATGACCATTTCTAAATAAATGAAATTACATAAAGAATTTAAAAATATCACTGCATTTTACTTGATGTTGATTTTTCAAAGTATTCACTTATGAGTATGTACAAATTATTACGAATATGTCTAAATAAGAAATTACTATAATAAATATATATAATCGTATCATTTAATCAATTTGTGCTGTAAGCTGTTAATATTTTAATTTCAAAAATCCCTTTCAGTAATATTATTATTATTTAGATTGAATATTGTTTTGAATATTATAAAAATTATTAATATGTGTATATGAATTATATTTAAACATAGTTGATTATTCTAACTGTCAGTGTAACTGTTATATACAACGTACATTTCTAACGGATAACGTGGTTTTTGAAAGCTAAAATGTTGATTATGGGTATGTTTTACTGCAATTTCTCTTTTTGCTAAAAATACTTTATTAAATATGTTTTTGTATTTAATGGAGTTCACTATTAATGAATTTTGCACTTATTATCTTCAGGTACTCAATATTTGTCCATTTTTATTCAATTTTCTTTAAATTTCATTTGGTAATTGTTTGGACAATTTGAGTTAATAAATTAAGCTTATGGCTATTAACGCAAATCGAAATAAATTGCATTTTAATTATATTAGTGGATTATTGCCCTTGAAAAATTGTTCCACAATATAATTGCTACAATTATATTGCTTTTCAATTGCTCTTGTAATATTTTTAACTTTTTGTATATTGGATATTAGTGGAATATTTCCTTTGAAAAATTGTTTCGCAATGTAATTTCTCCAATTATATTGCTTTTCAATTGCTCTTGTAATATTTTTAACTTTTTGCATATTGGATATTAGTGGAATATTACCCTTGAAAAATTGTTTCGCAATGTAATTTCTCCAATTATATTGCTTTTCAATTGCTCTTGTAATATTTTTCACGTTCTGCTCTTTCTCTACATATCTTTAAGTATTTTTGCCACTTATTTTATTTTTGAGAATCTTAAATTTTGGGATATATTTATGTATTCTATTGTAATTATCCGTTTATATATTGTCGATTAATTATGTGGTTTAATAGTTATTATTTACAAAAGTTTTATTATACATATATATATATATATATATATATATATACCAATATCCTTTTTAATCAAATTGTATTTCGTACTTTGTGATTAAATTTCACTCTTTTTATCTCTTTATTAAGGGTAAGTTTCTTTCCTTTTTCATATTGTTTTTATTTTTTTTAACTTTAAAATTTTTTTCACAGGTTTTATTCTTTGTTTATGTCGTGGTAGTCCGAAAATCATATTCTTTAGCAATGTTATGGCTAATATGATCATGAAACCACACATTTTATTTGTGGTATTTAGGCATTTGGGACTTGATAATTCTGTCTAAATACCACAAATTTCATTCATTCAATTTCATTCAATTAATTTTTAATTTAATTTCTTCTTCTTTTAAATAAGTATATGGTATCTATATTCAGAGTGTTGGGGAACACTATCGTTGTCAATTAATTATTACATACTAATTCATAATTTCATAGTTTATGTTGGTGTGTTACGGTAATGTTTCATTAAGGGTCATATATATATATATATATATATATATATATATATATATATATAACCATTAATGAAACATTACCGTAACACCAACAAAAACTATGGAATTGTGAATTAGTATGTAATAATTAATTGACAATGATAGTGTTCCCCAACACTCTGAATATAGATACCATATTTTATTTAAAACAAGGATAAATTAAATTAAAAATTGAAAGAATGAAATTTGTGGAATTTAGACCGAATTTTCAAGTCCCAAATGCCTAAATACCACAAATTAAATATGTGGTTTCATCATCATATTAGCATAACATTGCTAAAGAATATGATTTTGGGACTACTACACCATAATAGAGAAAAAAAATCATAAAGGTCATAAAATAATAAAAAGGAAAGAAACCTTACCAATAAAAATTGGAAAAAAACAGTGAAATTAAATCATAAAGTTCAAAATACAACTGGATTAAAAAGGATATAGGGAAAAGAGCACAACATATACCAGATATACATGTTGCCAAAATAAGTTTTAAAAGATGATAGACCATGGAATATTATTGTACAGCAAAACAGAACACAAACCATGGTGCTGCCATCTGTGAGAAAATTAATGAATATTCTATGATATAAGTAGTTGATTAAAATTATTAGTTAAAGATTAAACCAAATACTGTCTAAAGAATGATAACTATTAGTTAAATAATAAATAAATATAATTAAATAATAAATAAAATTATGTTGATAAAATATTCAATTACATTAAAATAAAAAATGGATTTATTAATGAAAAATTCTATGTTAAAAAATGATATGTAAAATGATAAAATTAATAATTATTGATTAATGCTACAGAAACATATTTGTACTAAGCATTGACATAGCCACAATTAAATAGCTTTGCCCAAAATGCAACATCACGTAAATTAATTTATAATCAAATTAAAATAATAGATTATAAGAATTAAGATGCTAAGGATTTAAAATTAATATTAATTAAATATTGAAATTAATTAGTTACATATAATGTTTCTGCAAACAATGTTATAAATTAAATACACATGATATAAGTGGATAGGGTGTAACATTTAATAAAAATTAAAACATGTATATATATATATATATATATATTAGATATTAGATAGATAGATAGATAGATAGATAATAGTTTAGTACAAGAAGAAAAAGATAAAGGTTATCAGGAATACCTTTTTTGAAAAGTATAAAATTAGAGTTCATTATAAAAACAGAGAAACAAATAATACAATATTTTTATAATATGAAAAAAAACACTAATAACACTCCTAGAATTTTTTATTCTGCTCACAAGAACTAATTGAAGAAACACAAATTGAAAGCTTAATTAGTAAAATATACAAATAAAAGCACATCTACTAATGAAAAATACAGATAAAGTTATAGACATTTTTCTTTAACAAAGAAAATTGTATGTATATTTAAAAAGAGAAAACTTGAATTAAAGCTCCAATTTCATTTTTCGCTTTGTTTAACAATGTTAATGAACAGGATCATTTCAGCATTTCTAAAAATATATTTAAAAAAAAACAACAACAAATTCTTAATTTTTCTAATGGTTGCCTCTTGAAACAAATTGGGGAAAAGCCCATTGTTTCAAGTATTTTATTAATGATTTGTTTCATTATTATTTTCTGATTAAAAATTCTATTTATGATTAAGTAATGCATAAATTTAGTCATATTTTTCTTCTTCACTATATTCATATAGCTTACAATACCAGGAAACATGGCAAAATGCTTCGTTAAATAGTTTAACAAAGTAAAACTACACTGTAAAAATAGTCTACTGCTTTTGTATAAAGAGTGGTTACTTCATCATATTATGAAGCGTTCTCATTGATCATAATCGATTAAAATTACGGTTATGTAACTGTTTTCTATAAAAACGGTAGAATGACTGGACAGTATGCTGCAAAATTTTAACAATGAAATAACAGAAATAGAAATGTTCTGTTGTTTTCATTAAAAAGTCTTTCAACGAGGAATCTTTCCTGCATTTTCCTGTAACTTGTAACTAAAAAAAAAAAGAATACTTTCTAATGGTGCATAAGCAATTATAACATTTTTTATTTCCGAGTACAGAATACATTTTCATGATTTTTTATAAAATCTCTATAAATGTGAAATAACCTATTAAACTCCGAAACAAATATTTTTGTTAAGAAATTTGAATTATCAGTCATTTTCTTGTATTTTGTATTAAAATTTGAAGATATAATTCTCATTTCTCTATGAAAATATTTTCATAACAAATTACAAAATATCAGTGAATTTTGCATGATGTTTTATGTTGAAGGTATTAAATTGTGCATTTTACGAATATACACAAATAATAAATTATTTTACTAAACATAAATCTCATAAGAAGAAATAAGATCTATTGTTCCAAAAATTATATAAAAATAGTGTCAATTATTAAAAGAAAATATAATAATAATTAAATAATAAACTACATTTTTAAAAATAAAAATTAAACAGTAATATTTCTTTATTTTTTTATTTTTTTAATTATTTATTTATTTATTTATTTATTTTTGTACGCATAAAGATCCACTGAAGAAACAAAAATTAAAAACGTAATTAGAAAATCGAATAAATAAATGTACATCTAATAACAGAAAAAAACTGCAAATGGAAGCTCAGAATTTTTTTTTTTAATATGTAAAATTGCACTTTTACTGAAGAAGATAAAACATGAATTTAACTTTTTATTTGTTTATCAATTCTAATGAACGAAATCATTGTATTATCCCTCAAAAATTTCAAAAACATGAATGAAATATTAATTTTAAGTTGTTATTGAAATAAATTGGGAGAAAAACAATGTTTTACGTTTTTGTTATTGATTAGTATCCCCATTTTATTTTCAAAAACTTATACTTATTTTTTGGTAATACAGAAATCTAGTCATTTCCTACTCCTTTTCTATGCTCATATCGTTTACAATACCAGGAAGCACGGAAAAATCCTTCGTTAATTAGTCAGTTTAACAAAGTAGCATTGGCAAGAAAAATAAAATGTTTTGTTATTTTCATTAAAAAATATTTTTAGCAAATAACTTTTCCTGTATTTTTCTTTAACTAGAGTAACCTTTAAACAAATTTGTTTTATTAAATTTAAGAAATAGTATATATAAATAAAGTTATTTAATGATGCACGGGCAATTCAGACATTGTCTGTTTCGATCACACAAGAAATGCTGAATAATTTTCATAAAGTTATTTTAAATGTGATGTAACTTCGTAAAGCCTGAAAAGAAATGTTTTATTTTAATAATAGTAAATTACTACAGTTTATGATATGATATTATTATATGATATTTAAAGTTATATGATATATAAAAAATAAATTGAAACGTGGTGGAGCATAAATGTTTAAAATTAAATAAAATAAGTAGAAAAATGCCTTTAACCCTCATATATTTATGGTAGTTTTATTTCACTGCGCCACACTTTTAACAGCTGTAAATCTACCAATAAAATCAAAATGTTTACCACGCTACAAAAACTTTCACATCCTAAATGCTCATTTGTTAAGCAACAGAGTTGATTTTTATGTGAATGGCGAAAACAATCTGAAAAAAGCTCCCCAATAATGGAGCATTGTCATATTAATTTTTGTGTTGTAGTTTAGGATTATCAGAGTTTCGAAATTTGACAGGAATGTATTCCAATGAGGGGCAAAAATTACCCTGCAGAGATATTTTTAACTATACATTTAGATATTTGAAAATTAGGAATTATATAAATATCAGAGAAAGATAACTAATAATACCTGGATTTTTAATTGGCTTGCTCTTTTCCTCTTGCTTTTTTTCCTAATCATGGTGCCTTTAAAAAATAGGAGTTTTTTTTTTTTCTAATTAGTGGCGTCGACTCTTCTTTAAATTTCCCGTGAAAGATATGAAATGCAAATTCCATTCTCCAATCAAAATTGCCTATGCCAACAACTTTTATATCGAATTTAATATATTTATTAAATTTATAGAAATTTAATATTCCGGAAGATTGTACGGCAAAAGGATGATAAACTTATGCATTGGAGACCAATACATTCGGTGGAAATTTCGCTACTTTGTATAACTGCTATAAAATACGAATATATTCTGAATGAAAAACAGCACATGATTTAAAATATGACCACACTATCACCGGAGATAGACTTTCCTATGAACTTGTCTAGTTAAAAAAAAAAAAAAAAAAAAAAAAAAACTTTCATTTCGTGAAGGAAAAATTACAGAACTTAATAACGCAATTATATCAAATTCTGTTTAAATGACATTGTAAATATAATCATGTACAATTATGCGTATATATTTATAGATAATGTGCAGTGCATGGTTATCAACTTAACGTAGGAAAAACGTTGAGGTAAATTGCTTGAAGTTTCGCTAAGTTTCTCGTAATTTTCAAGTAGTTAGAATACGTTAAAGAAATCCAATGCTACTGTACTCGTAGAAAAAATTTAAACATAAATATTATTAAATACTAAATTTAACTCAGAAATTATATTTAAAATGTAATTTAAACAGAATTTGCAAAAATTGTGTTTGGAAATTGTGTGATTTTTGATACAAAATATTATTTCTAAAACATATAATGTTCTTTTAAGAATTGGATAATAATTTCGAAGCTTGTGAAATAAAAATGTCGCCACTTTGTCGAACTTATAAAAAATATAATTTTTTTTATTTAAATGAATGCTTTGTATTAAAAAAAAACACGTTATTTTTTCCCGATAAACCATTTTACTTTTAATTCCGTTTGTTTTAACACCCATCTTTAAAGAATAATTAATGGAAAATACTGTATTGTTTTCTTTAAATCCAATTTTTATTAATAGTGGGCAATTATTGTCCACCTAAATACAAGGAGCTTAAATATGCCTCCTTAGTTGAAGCTCAATCTGAAAAAAAATTACGATGTAATGGTTTCTAAATGTCAATATTCGACAGACTTTTTTTGATTATGTAGAATAAATTGAATCATAAAGTTTGAATGCCCAAAATTATGTTTTTGTTTCTTGGAAAATTTACTTTAAAATGAACAAACCAGCGCAAAAAATTTAACTTTGTAAAATTAGGAGCTAAGTTATTTATTTTTATCTCGAAACACATTTATATAAATGTACTATGTCGTTTAAACGCACTTATAGTAATCTTTGTAATATGCGAAAATAATCACATCATCTGCACAAAATGACGCCAGTTTCGAATTTCAAATTATAGTGAGATAATCTGAATTTTTATTGTTTATAAAAATATTGTCCATACGCAGTTTATTTGTATGGCAACGGGAAAGAAATTGCATTAGAGATTGAAAAAAATTATATTTCTTTAATGGTAAACTATTGGAGATATTTGAAAAAATGGTAAATAATGGTTTGAAAATTTTTTAAAGTTGACAGTAATTTTACTCGTATTCTAAAACGTATGTGCATCAAGTTTCGTTCAAATCGGATAAAAACTGTAGATTTGTATATAACGAAAATACATACCAAGAATGGTATATGTATATAGAGAGAGAGTGAGATAGATAGACAGATAGATAGACGCTGATGAAATTTGACTATGATTTTAGCGTTTCAAATAAAATTAAGTATATATTTAAGAAATATTTTGTCAACTAAAAAAGAAAGAAATATTGTTTAAGAAGAGTACTTGGAAAAAATATATTAAAAATATTAATTTTCAGATGAGATATTTTAAAAATACGAATACATTTCACGCCCATAGGTTTAACATTAACGAGGGGAATTTGAGATGTGACTAACCAACACCATTAAGGAAGAAATAGAAATTTTCTTACAATAAAATTCCACGCATGTTGAAGAATAGAAATCACGATTTTAAGAGCTTGCACTAGACACGCGAAGACACTGGCAAGCTAATGTCAAACAAATGGCGGCATTTATTTCAAATTTCTAGTTTGCATTTTAAAATTTTTTTAAATATTTTTTTTTGCATAGGACATCTGAGGCCGATCTGTAATCGTGCCTTTTTTTTTTTACTTTTTCGATTTTGTTTGCAGTTATTTTCTTTTTTTAATGAGAATACTTTCACTTTCGATATAGAAAGTGTATCATGAAAAAGAAAATCTGGATCCAAAATCGGTAAAATATAAATAAATAGGCCCGGCTAGAGATAGACCTGAGCTAGTCCCTGCCAAAAAATTATTTAAATATATTAAAATGCAAACTAGAAATTGGAAAAGAACGCTGCCATCCGTTTAACGTTAGCGCGGCATTCCGCGTTCGAGTTCCCTATACCGTTTCCAAGACACTTGACCTAACCGGGAAAAAAAATAAACTAGTCTTTGGGGGCCACCGTAATACTTACCCATCATGGATATGTATAATAAAAAATATGAAAAAACATGTGTAAACTACTTATAAAATGCATTGCAATACGATTAAAATCGTGGCTTGATGACGTCATAAAATTTAAATGCTCTATTACTGAATTGCGTAAAAGAAACATCCTTATGATGTTTATAACGTAACTCCAAAAGTGATAATCATATTAACTACTGGTTTACTGCGTCGGATGAAGCGTCTCATTTCCAATTAAAATATATCTTTGAATTGAAATTTGAATGAAATACAGGGTCATGAAAAATCAAAGAGGGTGGAAAATATTATTAAAAATTTCTCAGCAACTAATTATCCGATCGATTTCATTCTTTATGCAAAATTTATGTTTTTTATTGTCTTTTATATTCACTCCTAAAAATAAACAATTTCAAAAATTTTTATATACCTTTTATCAGAACGAGTGTCCGAAAAAAATAGTTCCGGATAATCGAGGTTACTGAAATTCAATAAGCTTCTTATCATTATTACATTCTAAGTACATATCAACTTTCAAGTCTGTCTCAATGTATTTGGGAGATTGAGCGTTTACAGACACACACACAGACACACATACAGACAGACGGACGGCAAAATTTTTTTCTAAAAATATGTTTTTCTAAAAAATATGTTTTTCTTACCCTATACTACATATGATGGGTAAGTAATAAAACGGTGTCGCCGGACAAATTTAAAAGCGAAATTCATTAAATGAAACACTTCGAAAAGCGGGAAGGATAAGGCAACTTGGGATAGGGCTCGGGGATTTAAAATAGTCGGGCGACGCATCGGCTTCGAGCTAAATGTTCTTCTTTTATATTTGTACTTATGTTTATTTAACGTTCCTTTTTGTGTTTTTAAGCTACATACTTCATAAATGTATTTCTGGGAAGAAGAGGGGGTTCGTAATACGACGAGCATATATAAAACAACGAGTTATAAGAAATTCCCTACAGCTTGTTGTCCTAAAAACAGACAAATATAGTTTCAAATCGCGTCGGAGCACTTAAAAAAGCAAAAAGCAATTTTCTGTTTTAAATTTCATTAAAACAAGCATGAAAAATTATGCATCAGGCATCGATTTTTAAAAAGTTTCCAGCACTAAGAGAATATTATTAAGAAATTTAATTTTTCCATACAAAGAAATCTGTCATAGTCAATTTCATTATGCTTGAAGTATTGTAACATAATTTAAATGAATCAAAAACAACCCCTACCACCAATAGACTACAATGTAACCGAATTATGTGTGTGTCCCTGTAAACGAATTATAAACGAACTACAATTTTCAATAATGGACATTCTATAATAAAAAACAATAACATATAAAAATTGCATGGGAATATGAGCATATTTATTACAGTTAGAGTTACGAGAGATGGCCAGACAGACAAACTGAATTTATTTCAGACAACCGAACACGTTTTAATTAATTTGAAAAATATTAAAAATTGTAATATACGCATATAACCAAATTGTAATGTACACATAGAAACCTTTTTTTTTTGGGGGGGGCGGAGGCAACTACAAACACAGATTAAAGATTTGGTTTATGGTATCCTATGCCAACAGTGCGACCACGACGTATGTTATACACGGCCGGTGCATGACGTTTTAAAGTTACATGGAGTGAATCATTTTTACACGGCGATTGGTGCACCAATCGGCATTGCACCAATCGCCGTGTAAAAATGATCCACTTCATGTGACGTTTTAAACGTCAAGCACCGGCCGTGTATAACGTAAGTCGCGGTGCAACAGAATTTGTATAATGGGAGACAAGTAGAATACTCGAAATACGACTCAAGGAGCACAAGCCTGCTTTCGAAAATAAAAAATTAAAATCCAAGATTGTGGATCATACGTTAAAGACTGGCCGTCTCCCACATATTGCGAAATCTTTTGTACTCAGATCGAACTGTAACAACTATAGAAGTTGAACTTTCCTAAAACCACGGTACACCAGAATTACCTATTTAACTATTAACGAAGCTGGATCAATTCCAACAGAATACTCAGTGTTAATATAACTACAACTTTCACCTTGACATTTTGATACAATCTTTTCCTGTAAGTTGATTTTTTACAAGTTTTTATGATTTTACGTTAAAATTTGCTTTTGAAAGATTCAATAAAATCCAAAAAGTCATTTTAAAATGTGTTTTAGTATTTTTAACATTCTATATAATCGTAATAAATTGTCAGTAATCTCAATGATCTTTAATAGTTATACCCGTATACAGTTAGAAGACAAAAAATTATTTATAGGTTATCATTCTCCATATTTTTTTAATGTTCTTGGTTATATAGATCTTTCGGATAAATGGTGCTCCTCTTATTTATTTTCCAACATCCGCAATATAATGAGGGTTATTATTTTACTATTGATTTGTAGCACTATTTTGTACTTGATATAGGGCTTTATACATATTTAGACCTTTTTTCAATGTTAATGTTGAATAGTTTTTCACTCTTTTCATATCATATCATATTGTTTTCAGTTATAGGAAACAAGCCAAAGTGTTTTATTTATTAGTCATTTTAACCATGAAATACTGGCAACAATAAGAAAATGTTTTGAAATTTCCATTAGAAAAAGGACTCAATGATAAACATTTGCAGCATATTTCTTTAATAATCAGAGTAACTTTTATCATAGAAATTTATCTATTATTACAAAAATAATTCAAATAATATTTCTGTGGAGCAGAGAATAGATGTTGAAGTCTTTTTATAAAATATTTTTCGGTTCGACGTAACATCTTTATAAATTATTGTTCTTTAAATCTACGTTAGCATATACTTTTAGAAAAAAAAATATGAATTATAACTTGAGCCGATTTTTTTTATTTTTTAAATAAGTATTTTAAGGTTTCATGTTGAACATTCCATAGAAATAATTTATTAAGTTATAAAAAAGATCGTAACATACTTTATGAGTAGAATATGATTGCTAATGAATGTATAACAAACTCAAGTATGTTGTGCCAGGAAGATTTTCATAAAAAGTAAATATGTTAGAATTATTATTTTAATAATTTATTTCATATTAAAGGTATTTTCGATATGAAAATTTACATAAAAATACTTCATTAATATATATAATAAATATTTAAACCCTTGTGTTAAGTGTTGTACCGCGAGTTTTATTTTTTTTCTAACTTTTTTTTTCTAACAATTATGGTGGTCAGATATGAGCCACCTCCCAATTTCTGACTAAATTAGTTTACTTTTATTATTTTAATAGGTATTTTTCATGTATATATATTGTATAACCAGGAATTTCTGTGGACTATTTATTTTATATACTTTCATTTTTTTAATATGTATTTTTTATGTATATATATTGTATAACCAGGAATTTCTGTGGAGTATTTATTTTATTAGTGTACATAGTTTCTTTTTCGTATGGGAAAATAGAAACGACCACCCAGAGTAGTTTTATTACCTTCGGAGACACTGGTCTGCGATCTAACAAGGACATCTTTTACGGAGAAAAAAATTTACGAGCTGAAAAATTTATAGCTGTTTGGAAGTGCATAGCAAATTTACAATTTAGGACCCCATCTAGGTGGTCCTGAATAACATTTAGCGAAAACCAATAAGAGATGAGGGGGGAGACGTCTTTACAAAACCACTGGAGCCAATAGACGGCCGAGTGACGAGGGAAAAGAAAAAAGTGAGCCCCAAGAGAAAATCTGGAAGAGGACCAGAACCTGACGTCCTGTCCGAGGAAGTAACATCTAAAAAGAAAGAGTAGAGTGTTGATAGTGTGTAAAAACGAAGATAGTTCCAAAAATGGTGTAGTGGCGACAAAAGACAAAAGAATGACCTAACAGATGATCTTTGCCTATCCCGTGGAGGTAGATTATTGCTAACAATGCAGACCAAAAGTACTCTGAAGGTACAGGTATCTGTAATTTACTATTCCCTCATATTGAATGTGTATAATGATAAATAAATACTGGTAGAGGTACTTTAGTAAATGTAGAGAAATTGTTCCTTCTCTGAAATATAATTAATGCACGTAAGTGCGGTAGTGCGAGTCGGAAAAAGACTCACTAACTCTTTTAATGAATATTCAATTGTTTCATCTTATTTTTTATACTTAAAATTTAACATTCTGTTAGGGACGTTTGTTTTTTTTATTTTTTATGTCTTTGTAAATAGATATGTAAATAAATGTTTTTTCGTTTACTTTTAACTCTTTGTATTTAATTTATATGGGTTAACACTCATATGTCATCGAGTAGTGTTTTTCTTCTTTTTCTTTAATTTAATTGTTTATTAATTTTAGTTGGTTTATCAGGAGGACTAGTTTATAATTTATGAGAGGTTAGGGATTAATATACTTTATCTAGTCCGGCTTCATAAGACGTAGGGCGGCGTAAATAATCACAACGTAATAATCTGATCTTTTTTTTTACTAGAGTAGTTAATTTAATTCAATAATATGGGTAACTTTTATGGGATCATTATAAATTTTCACCGACGTCCAGAAGCCACGATCACACCTTTAACCTGATAATCCAACACCCAGCGTTTCCGGAAGAAGCATTAACCCGTGCTTCCTTTAACTAATGTAGGGAGTTTATGTAATTGGGCATTAGTAACCATCTCCAATTAGGAGGCCCAGAACTTACCAGCATTAGCCCCGGGAATTGTATGGTGACGTGACCTTTGCCAACTTTAAAGCCTAGGTTATTATTTTCATTAATTTTATGGTTACAATACGGGTTTTTTTTCTATTATTATTATTACTAGTATTATGATTATTATTATTATTATGAATACTCTGAGATTATAATTTTAATACTGTATTTAAAGTAATTTTTTTTATATGTTTCAAAATTTAACTATTATTTTATCTACTCGATGTCTAAAATTCTTGATTTTAGTTTTTTTTTAACATAAATAAATAAATTAAATAATTTTTTTTAAGGACAATTTCTCTCATTTTCTATGTCAAGTATAGCTGGCACATAGTTCCACAGTCATGACAATATTTATTGAAAATTACTGAGTAGTACAAATGATACTTATATACATATATATATTTTTCATAAATAAAATATGTTAAGTAAATAGATAAGTTTGTGATCGCAGTACTACAAATTGGGGGTAATTATGCTATTTTAGAAAAAAAAAATAATAATTTCTGCTTACAAGTGTTTTTACAAATAGTAAAGGAAATGACAAATAATAAAACAGGTAGTGTAATGTAGTGCTTGGCACACAAAACAAATAATTCAGGTAATATTTCTGTATTTATATATTATTCTAAATAATATTTCTGTAGTACAGATTGCTAGGTGCAAAAGTGAAATTACTACTATGAAAGATTTTTTCGGTATCATAAGTATTTTGTGTATTTGTATTTCTTGAAATTTGTAGAAGCTATTTATATGCGTAAAACCTTGAAATTTGATCAATATAAATTTTGTGTACAAATTTTATGGGTAGCAAATTTAAGAGAAATAAGCGTTCTTCTACGGAGTTTAACAGTTTTTTGTATAAAGCAAGAACACGACTTCAAAATTCTCAAGTTCTAAATACGGATAATAATACCCCTAAAATGGACAATTTACTAAATTGTATCCCCGCTTTTGATGCAAAACGGGAAAATGATATAAATTTCTACGTTACTCAATTTGATGAAGCGGCTGTACAAGCAGCAATTCCTGTGGAAGCCAAATTAATTATCCTAAAATCTAAACTAACCGGCTTAGCTCGCGAGAAACTAATATCAGATGCGGAGCTACATACCGAAACTAATTATGAAAAATTTAAAGAAAAACTTCTGAATGCTTTCGGCTCAAAACTTTCCTTTGGTGAAGCCCACGAGAATTTTTCAAAATTAAAACAGGGTCCAACGGAGTCGATAAGTGATTTTATTCTTCGTTTTAATATAGAAGCAGCGAAGTTTTTTGAAATTTATGGATTATCAAATAAGAATGACGCGAAAAAACTTTTCGAACTTATGAAATTGCATAAGTTTATGGATGCAGTCAAAACCGATATTTCTTTTGAAATTCGAAAGCGTGCGGTAAAATCTTTCTCTGAGGCAACGGAAGCAGCGTTAATTATGGAAGCCGCAATTAACTCTACAAATTTTGCAGAGGTAAACAACGTAAGTAAGGATGGGACCGCGGAGTTGTGTCAAAGCCTAATTAAGCAAAATCAATTGCAAGCCGAGAGTATGGCTAAGTTGCAGTTGGAATTGGAAAGTTTAAAGTTAGCGCAACGAAATAAAGTCGAAAAAAGTACTTTTGTTAAAGACAAGTACTGTGAGATCTGCAAACGCAGCAACCACACGACACAAAATTGTCGATATAAATTTTCTAAGCAATCTGAGTATAAACAGAATTTTCGAACGAATTTTCCTAAGTTCAAACAGGTAGATTTTCCGGGGGCTCACCCTTCAAATTTTACGGATAATTTTCAAGGGTATGGCTCCATGCCAAATTGTAATCCTAATTCCACATTTCATTCGCTGCCACCGGCTCCAGGGCCTCAATTTACTACAAATCCTTATCCTTATAATGGGTTCTCACCTCAGAATAATTTTGTTCAACGTACGGGCGCTAATTACCCGAATTTTGGGGGGAATTTTCAAGTTCAGAATACAAATTTTCCTAACACCCAAAATTACGAAAGTCAACAAAACAGAAGAAATGAGGGGAGCAGTAATGCAGGAAATAATTATCGGAAAAATGGAAAATATCAAAAGAAAGGTTTTCACCCGGGAAATGGAAAAGGGGGTCTGTAGATAGCGAGAGAGAGGTCGAAAAGCCCCGTAACAGATCCCCGGATACGCGAGTGATTGCTAGCGTAAAGGGCTCAGATAGTAATAACCTTCCTATTATTAAATTTAAAATCGAAGGGGTTAATGTAGAGGGTCTTTTGGACAGCGGCGGAGCGGTGTCTCTAATTTCATGTGATTTATTTGATATTTTAAAAGAAAAACAGGTTAAAATGAAATTTTTAGGAAATAGAATTCGTATAAGATCTTTTAATGGAGTAAATATTCCATTTAAACAGTGTATTAAAATATCATTCAAACTAAATAATGTATTTACTTCGGGTACATTTTATGTCACGAGTAACAATTTTAGCGGAAATTACAATATGCTACTCGGTTACGATTTTTTAAAAAATAATAGGATGGTGCTTGATTTAAAACAAAATTGTTTAAGAATAAAAAACACTACAATTACAATAGATGAGGAAGAAGACGAGGAAAAGGGGTGCCAGATAAACGCCTCGAGCACGCAGAAAAACAATAAACAGCAAAAAAATAATATGGACAATGGTAGAAAAAAAACTAAGGAAAATAAGTTGATTGTCGCTAGAGCAACGAGAAGAGTATTTTTACCACCGGGGGGCGAAAAAATTGTCACCTTAACTTTTTCGGAAGAGTTAGAACCAGAAAATGATATCTTATTCGAGCCAGATAGAATAAAAAGGGGATTTACATGCGAAGACTCAATACACCAGGTAACGAAGAGTAAAACAATAAATATAATTTTAAAGAATGTATCAGATAAAAAAGTAGTCATACAGGCAAATGCAAATTTGGGTAGAATTACTACACAATTCGATGCAAAGTCGGGAAAGGAGTTAGACGATGTGGAACAGGGTTCGTTATACCAGGTAAACAACCTGACCATCGAGGAAGTACGCAGTCTTAGAGAGGCAGAACTTAGTAAAGAGGATTTTGATTTAGCTCATTTATCCGAGGAGATAAAATTACAGATGGAAACCGTACTAATAGAACACGCCCAGGCTTTCTCAAAATCGTATAAAATTTTGGGTAGTTCTTCTCTGGTCGTCCCAAAGATAAATTTACATCACGACTACCCTATACAGTGTAAGCCCTATAAGACTCCTCATACGGTGCGAGAATATGCACAAGAGGAAATAAAAAAATTACTGGAAGCGAATATTATCGAAAAAAGTAATTCTCATTATGCTTTCCCGGTATTGTTTGTAAAAAAGAAGTCTTTAGATAAACAGAAACCTAAATATAGGATGGCGGTGGATTATCGTTTGCTAAACGAAATCTTAGAGGCATACCCATATGCTATACCGGATATCAAAGAACTTTTACAAAAAATAAGCGGAAAAAAATTTTACACTGTGTTAGACTTGCATAGTGCTTTTTTTCAAATAAATTTACGCCCGGAAGATAGAGATAAATTGGCTTTCATTACAGAAGACGGAAAATACGCCCCAGTAAGGCTAAATTTCGGTTTAAAATTAAGTCCCACAATTTTCGCCGAATTAATGGATAAAGTATTGGGACATTTTAACAAGGAGTTAAGTCGCTTTTGGGTCTTTCTAATTATTTCAGAACGTTAATTCATCACTACTCTGACATTGTTGACCCCTTGATCGAGCTTACGAAAGACAAAGTTAAGTTTAGATGGACGGACAAAACAGAAGCAGCATTCTGTGCCATTCAGAAAGCAATTATTGACAATCCTACATTAAAACCCCCAAATTTCGAAAAGGAATTTTTTCTTATCACGGACGCTTCAAAAGTCGCCTTGTCTGCGGTCTTAACACAGAAGGAAGGCGAGGAACATATTCCAATAGAGTTTTATGGGAGAAAGCTAAAAGAGTCTGAGAAGAGATACCCTAGCATTAAATATGAACTTTTGGCAATCCACGATGCTGTTCAATATTTTAAAAATATCCTGCTAGGAAGGAAGTTTACAGTACTCACTGATTCAAAAGCTCTCACTCACCCTTTAAAATTGGAACATCAAAGTGACATTGTCGCTAGATGGCTGATGAGGCTTAGTGATTTTGATTACTCAATTGAATTTATTGAGGGTGTGAAAAATCCGGCAGATTACATCTCTCGCAACATAAATAATATTTCGGCTCAAACCAAAATTCATAATAATTTGTTCAAAGTAAATGTTAATCTCTCGGAAGAGAATGTGAAAGTCGAGCAACGTAAAGACGCAAAACTTAGCATAATCATTAAGAAGATAGAAAATAATAAACAAAACAAAATTACTCGAAAATTTGAATTAAATGAGAATAATGCACTAATTTTAAAACAGAAATATAAGGACAAACAACTCCTCATCGCTCCTAATAGTTTGGTTTTTGAAATTATACAAGAGGCGCATAAAAGTCATTTCGGGTTCCCGAAAACATACGAAACTGTAAAGTCTCGTTTCTTTTGGTATAGGATGTACAAAGATATAAGGAGCTATTGTACAAGTTGTATCCCATGCAACAAAAATAAGCAACACCAAGCTATTAAAGTACCTATTCAAAAGGTTATTAAGGATGCCCCAATAGGGACAGCCCTACATTGTGATATAGTAGGCAAATTGCATACGACATTTAAAAAAAACTCCTTCATTATAACTATAATTGATTCGACGTCGAGGTACCTAGAGGCCATACCTCTACGTGGAGTAGAAGCGCAGACAATTTTGAATGCTCTAAATAACTATTTTAGCTCTTTCGGGATACCTAAATCAATTACGACGGATAACGGGCCCTATTTTAGGAGTGACGTTTATTGCCAGTATTTAAAAGCACTGAACATAGACAGACATTTTACAAGCTGTTACAAACCGAATTCAAATGGAATTGTGGAGACGAGTCACAAATTGTTAAAGTCATCTTTAAAAAGTATGTGTGACAAAACGGCAGAGTGGGATATTCGTTTACCGTTTTATAAATTGGCTTACAACACCTCAATAAATCGGGCCACAGGGTACACGCCTGCAATGCTTTTTTTTGCACGGGAGGTATCGAATCATTTTACAGCGCTGAATACTTCCGATGAAAAATGCACCCAAGCTTATGTGAAACAGCGTATCAAACACATGAAAGAGATACAAAAACTGTCCTTGGCCAACCAGGAACGCGTTATGAGTGAATACGTCAACAAAGATTTTGAAAAAGTCAAAACATTACAGCATAGCGATCAGGTTTATCTAAAAAAAGTTATAAAACCGGGGGCTTTGGAATCAACATGGGAAGGGCCTTATGAAGTTGTAAGGATTTTTAGAAACAATAATTATTTGGTTCAACATATGATTGAACCCCATGCTAAGAAAATTAAGCGCCACATAAGCCATTTCTGGCAACCAAAAGTTAAAATTAATTTGCCTCAAACTAGCACAGAGAATACTCAAGAAGAATAATTTATACAAAGAATTAACATTCAGTCGTTGTTTTTCTTTTTTATTCTCTATTAAGTAGGTATTTATAAATTTATATTCTAGAAATTCGGAGTTTTTGTAGACTATTGGTTTTTTCCTCCTCACCTATTTTAACAGTATTGTAAGAAAATTAAAAATATATGTATATAATAATAATAATAAGTGTATATATAGACAAAATTTTACAAATAGTTGGGGGCCTTTCAAAAAAAAAAAAAAAAAAAAAAAAAAATGTAATAATGAATGCACTATTAATAATATATAGGTAAAATATGTTTAGATGACATATATATATATATATATATATATACAGCATATAAAATAATAATAAAGAAAAATTTCTTGTACATTCTTAGACGTATAGACAGACATCTGCTTCTGAGTGCTGTGAGAAAAAAACTACATTTTATTAGATTAAAAACAATTATCATTTATTATTACGGCGAGGAATGAGTAGGGTTGGCGTTTACAGAACTGTATTTCGGATAGAGCGAGCTCAGTATTCAAAATTGCGATGCAGTTTTGTTTTCGTTTCTCTGGGCTTTGAGAAAAAAAAAATCGCACCGGAGAGGCAGGCGAATTTGGGGCCATCATCCTCTTTCTTCCCTCCAGGTTCTCAGAGCAGTAAAAGGAGAGAAAAGTAGTTTGTTTTTTTATGCAAATGCACAGACTGGTTTTCGTGCGCCGTTCTTCTCCGACCTCCATTGTTCGGGGAGAACCCTCTTTTTTTTGCAAATGTGTTAGCAAGGGTTTGCAGCCAGCGGAGGGGGGGACAGAGATTGAAGAGGGAAGCCAAGAGCGAATCCTCTTTCTGGTTTCCGTGGCTTATAGAACAACTATAACTTATTATTTATGTGGACATATACTTTACATAATGTTTTCTCCAGTGTACAACGATTGTACTTAATAATAATAATAATAGGTAGTTGGATATTGCTTACGCAGGTACTTCGGTTAGTATATAAACAATAGTAAGCATATGTACATATGTAAAATAGTTTTTACTTCTTTTATGGCATAATGAATAAGTGTCAGGTACTTCTTTTGTGTATAGAATATTTACGTAAAAAGAAAGCAATGTTTTTTTTTCTTGGATTTGCAAAATTGGGTACGATGTGTGAAGATATTGATACATATTATTGTTGACAGGAGGAGATTTTTGGATAGTAATTAGGGACTAAAACATATGAAAAAAATAAATAAATAAATAAAAAGTAGATTTCTTTTGAAAATCGAAATTAAATAAATCAATACGGTACATGATTAGGTACGGAGTAGGTAAACAAACATGATAGTTTATCGATCAACACGAAGAAGAGTTTATTAGCGGAGAGTCTTAAAACTACGGTTACATACTTTTATTTTCAAAATTCCTTCAAAAGTACTACGACGGGATAGAAGGTAATGATTATTGGTATTAAGAAGGGTATTTATGAAAGAGTACAATTTTTTTGGGGGGTTTGTAATGTCACTGAATCTAGGTAACAAAAGTAAACATATAATAGTGGTTTGGATGCAAGATTGTAGCGATCAGGATAAACATATAATTTTCTTTTCTCTTTTATAAAGAGATATTATATACATTAGAAAGATAGGTAAATATGGTATTTAAATATCATAGCACAACACCGCGGGTGTAGGTATAATTAATTCTTTTTCTAATTATAGAACAACTTATATCATAAAAACATACTTTTTTTACGGTATAAAATATATTTATTATAAGTATTTTCAAAAAAAAAAATTACATTCTACTTGTAAATTGCATAGTGTTGTACAAATATAATACTGGTATTTTATAAGAAAGTATTGAAATTGACATTGATTTTGTGGTAATACTAGGCTAGTATACGCTCTGCACACTTCTTTAATTTTCCGAAAGGTATAGTATTCGGAGATTTTTGAAAACAAAAAAAATTTAAATAAATAAATAAATACATATATTTCAGTTTTTTTTTTGTTTTTTGCTTAAGAGTTTGATTTATTCACTGGTTTTTACTTATTAACTTTCTGTAGTAGTAATTTAAATGCACATTTAAGTAAAAAAAAAAAAAAAAAATATATATATATATATATTTCCTTTTAGTGCACATTTTTATAAATATATACAATAGTAACAATTAAATTTTGGAGTAGAAGATGTCTTACCCCTCTTCTGTAGCAGCGTTGGTGGGGCTCCCTGGGTTTTATTTTTTTTATCCTTCTGACTCCTGGTTGCTGGTCAACCGGGGCCTTTTTTTTAAGCTTGTGGCCACAGGCGACTCGGGTGAGGCTCTGCACAGCTCAGTGTTCTTGAGGGGAGATAAGCATTTTTCTTGTTTCATCTGTCCTTAAAATGATAAAACAAAATAATAGAGGGAATTCACAATAAATGATTTATATAAATTGACATAAAACATATGAAGACACTTAAGTAAAATTGATGTACACAAGTTTTAGCTTATCGAAATTAAACCATTAATAATAATAATAATAATAATTGTTTTTCTTAGGTCGATTTGTTCTTTTCTTTTTTTTTTCTTTTCCTTTTTGTTTCCTACGGTTACAGCAGGTTTCTACAACCTTTTTCATCCATTTTCTTGCGGGTCAGTATCGAGAGATAATAATATATTTTTTTTACTTTCTCTTTCTTCTTGGCCATATTTATGGGACCTTTCCGTTTCCAATACTTTTTTTTTTCCTTGTTCGCAGTAATTCTTCTCTAGGCAGGGGAAGCATACGCTTTAAATTTCGGGAAGGAGTATTTTGGGAATGGCAGCAAAATGCGTTCCGTACATTCAGACAGAAGTATTAAATTTTACAGCTGTAAATAAAATTGTACCATTAGCTATAGTTACCAACAGTCCGACCACGCCAAAATGTGATTTCTTCTTCTTCTGTAACGAGTCAAGGAGATTTCACGGTAGCCGGTGAGTCCCCTGTAACGAAAGAAAGAAATTTGGATAGCATTTCACATAAATTCTATTCGTAAAGTCGGTTATTTTTGCAGTAATTGTCTCAAAATTTAGGTACGGTTAGAGTTAAGTTCAGGGCTCTTTCTAGACAAGAGTTTGGGAAAATTTATTCAAAGGTTTTACGACTAAAGGATAATTTATAAAGGCAAATGGTAACGTACCTTTTATTTTTGCGGCGATCCGACGTCTTTCACAGGATGAGATGACAAAATTTTCAGACGGAAGCTGGCGCCAAGTGGTCATTTCCTCTTCTAGCAAGGGTTGGAGCAACTCATTATCGATGGGATAGAGGGGGTGTTGAGTCGATTAGCGATTTCACACGACCGCCGGTCAAGCGGTTGCTAGGCAAGAAGGGAGGCGCAGAGTCTCGATGTGTTTCTTCTTTTTCCTCGTTAGCGAAGATAGAGCGAGATTTTTTCTCTCTTTTTTCTCCACGGATCCTTCCTCCACTTGGGGAGAGGATGGAGAGCATGACTTCAGGTGGTCGATTTCGTTGTCATGTGTAGACTATTCCCGCTGGATTTTGAAGTCGTTACTCTTGAGTGCGGTCATATAATTAAGTGAACTAGAGTTCACATGTAATTCTCTTGTGTTTTTCACTTAGGTGATAATTTAAAAAGAAAATTTTTAAGTAATATTAAAGGGGGAGAGAAGGGAACATTCTCTCGGTAGGACATGTATATATTTCATAAATGTAATTTCTATCATACAATACATTTTTTTTTCTCTAATATATGAACGAAATTTTGTTGTAATGTGTTGTACGTGTTCATATACTTAGCGTTAATGTATTATGTGGATTTTCACTTTTCTTTTAAATGTTACAATGTATAGAAGGTTATGCAGTACAAACTCTTTCTGGGTATCACGTCCTTGTATATATATATAATTTTTAGTGTATTTGGTGTATATTAAGTCATGACTGGTATGATTCCAATGTAAAAGTATGTGCCAGCCGTATATTGTTCTATGTGTTGAGGCTTTTAGACTTTAAAAGTTTAGTTCAAAATTGCGTTTGCTTTGTATGGATTTTGGCTAATTTTTAAAAGTGATTATTTCAAAATTGGTTATACACAGAGGGGAATAGGGTACGTGAATGTGTTCACCTGTCTTCGACTCGACAAGCGACTGTAAATCTGGTCGACAGACAAACCGTTCTGTGGTCTCACTTACAGATTCAAAAAAAAAAAAAAACTTTTCTGTATGCTCGTCTCTGCCCAGTTTATAGAGACAACTCTTGAAAAACTTTCCTGTGTGCTCGTCTCTGCCCAGGTTTATAAGAGACAACTCAAAAAAAAACTTTTCTGTGTTCTCGTCTTTGCTCAGTTTTATAGAGACAATTCTGGAAAAAAAAACTTTTCTGTGTGCTCGTCTCTGCCCAGTGTTACAGAGACATTTCTTACAAACTTTTTAGGATCTCTTCCGGTCTTTCGGAGGATGGAGATTGTCCTATGGATCTACACAATGGACTGAATTTCATAGTGTGTTCCTGACAGCTGACGTGAGCCGTTCAGCTCTCTGTTTGGGGGGGGAGGATGGTGGTCAGATATGAGCCACCTCCCAATTTCTGACTAAATTAGTTTACTTTTATTATTTTAATAGGTATTTTTCATGTATATATATTGTATAACCAGGAATTTCTGTGGACTATTTATTTTATATACTTTCATTTTTTTAATATGTATTTTTTATGTATATATATTGTATAACCAGGAATTTCTGTGGAGTATTTATTTTATTAGTGTACATAGTTTCTTTTTCGTATGGGAAAATAGAAACGACCACCCAGAGTAGTTTTATTACCTTCGGAGACACTGGTCTGCGATCTAACAAGGACATCTTTTACGGAGAAAAAAATTTACGAGCTGAAAAATTTATAGCTGTTTGGAAGTGCATAGCAAATTTACAATTTAGGACCCCATCTAGGTGGTCCTGAATAACATTTAGCGAAAACCAATAAGAGATGAGGGGGGAGACGTCTTTACAAAACCACTGGAGCCAATAGACGGCCGAGTGACGAGGGAAAAGAAAAAAGTGAGCCCCAAGAGAAAATCTGGAAGAGGACCAGAACCTGACGTCCTGTCCGAGGAAGTAACATCTAAAAAGAAAGAGTAGAGTGTTGATAGTGTGTAAAAACGAAGATAGTTCCAAAAATGGTGTAGTGGCGACAAAAGACAAAAGAATGACCTAACAGATGATCTTTGCCTATCCCGTGGAGGTAGATTATTGCTAACAATGCAGACCAAAAGTACTCTGAAGGTACAGGTATCTGTAATTTACTATTCCCTCATATTGAATGTGTATAATGATAAATAAATACTGGTAGAGGTACTTTAGTAAATGTAGAGAAATTGTACCTTCTCTGAAATATAATTAATGCACGTAAGTGCGGTAGTGCGAGTCGGAAAAAGACTCACTAACTCTTTTAATGAGTATTCAATTGTTTCATCTTATTTTTTATACTTAAAATTTAACATTCTGTTAGGGACGTTTGTTTTTTTTATTTTTTATGTCTTTGTAAATAGATATGTAAATAAATGTTTTTTCGTTTACTTTTAACTCTTTGTATTTAATTTATATGGGTTAACACTCATATGTCATCGAGTAGTGTTTTTCTTCTTTTTCTTTAATTTAATTGTTTATTAATTTTAGTTGGTTTATCAGGAGGACTAGTTTATAATTTATGAGAGGTTAGGGATTAATATACTTTATCTAGTCCGGCTTCATAAGACGTAGGGCGGCGTAAATAATCACAACGTAATAATCTGATCTTTTTTTTTACTAGAGTAGTTAATTTAATTCAATAATATGGGTAACTTTTATGGGATCATTATAAATTTTCACCGACGTCCAGAAGCCACGATCACACCTTTAACCTGATAATCCAACACCCAGCGTTTCCGGAAGAAGCATTAACCCGTGCTTCCTTTAACTAATGTAGGGAGTTTATGTAATTGGGCATTAGTAACCATCTCCAATTAGGAGGCCCAGAACTTACCAGCAAATTATTTAATAACAGATTTTGATTATTTGATTATGTAAATTCTTTCATAATAAATTAATAAAAGTTGTGAAAGGTTAACAATGGATAAAAGTACCTCATGTAAACGTTAAGCCCGTGTTTTTTTTGTTTCTAGAAATCATGTTATAATGACTGTAGACAAAAATATTTTTAACAGAATTCTTTTTGGAACCGTATATAGAATGAGGGGATATAAAAGATATTATAGCATCAAACTGCGATTAAGAAATATATGTATATATATCTTGGGATTTACAAGCATACTTATGAATATACAGGAAAACCCCCCAATCGGTGAAAGGGTTAATATATATATATATAAACTCGGTTTATGGCGTCAGGTGCCGCATCCGAAAAATCTACAAGAGACCAATCCATTTCTTCCGGTCAAGGATCCATTCCTCCTCCAAACCCCTATCCCTCATGACTTTATTTATACCATCCATTAAGGTCTTCCATGGTCTTCCTCGTTTCCTCTTTTGGTTTGTTCTATGATTAGATGCGATTTTGGGTAGTCTCTCGTCACTCATTCTTTTAACATGACCGTACCAGATTAATTGCTTTTTTTGAAGATCTTTATTTTCATCATTTCTTTGATTCTTTTATTTCTTATTCTTTATATGTACTGCATGATCTTCTTAGGGCATCCATTTCCATTGCTGCTAATTTCTTTCTTTCTGTCTCCATAATTCTCCATCCCTCTGCTCCGTATAGCAATATGATCTTTACAATGGAATTGTATATATTATTTTTTCTTTTCCTGGAGATCTCCTCACTCCACCAAACAGAATTTAATAGTTTTACAGCCTTCCTTCCTTGACAGATTCTGTATTTAATTTTCTATGAGTCTGTGTCTTCACTATTAATGTCAACACCAAGGTATCTACAATACTCGCAGCTTCCTATTTTTATGTTATTATTTAAATTTAGTTCTGTCTCATTTCCTCCTATACATAGGTATTTGGTCTTACTAACATTCATGTAAAGTCCCTATTTCTCATATTCTTCCTTATTTTTTATCGTCATTTTTTCTAAATCATTTTTACTTTTTGCAATTATAACTTGTTCATCTGCGAATTGCAGAGTGAAAATTGATGTTCCATTCACATTAAGTCCCCATTCCTCTGTAATTTTATTTCCAAATTTTCAATGCCTCTTCAACAGAAATTAAAAAAAGTGTTGGGGAGACACAACATCCGTCTGAGACTTTTTAACTAAAGTGTATATCATTATAAAATTCTGAAATATAGCACTCAACATTCTACAGGGTGATTCACTATCCCTTTTACAATCTTTGAGGAGTTGTGCAGCTCACTAAAACAAACATTTTCTGTATTGGGAAGTCCGGCCGCAATCCACTTCTTCAGTCATAAATACAGAGCGTCTCACTGCAAATCGAACCCGAGTTTTTTCACAACTTTAACGGTAATGAAGACCGTTATACCGATATAATTCATGGACGTCCAGTGTCTGGAAGTCTGGTGTAATTAGTTCACTAATCAATATGTACCACCAGCTACATTCCAAATTACTTTGTGTCGTGGTCAGTGTTATTTGGACGGAGATTGTAGCCGTTTCCAGCAATTTTCAGGGAATTATCACATTTCATGAAAAGCATAGTATGAAAATATCGATAAAGTAACTTCATTATTATTAAAACTATGAACGAAAAAACGGTATCGACTTGCAGTGAGCAACCTGTATTTTTGTTGTTTGGGCACAGAGTGTGGGCATTTCCAGCAATTTTAGAGACGTTATCACATTTTATAGGAAGTAACGTAAGTCTGTTGAAAATATAGTTAGCACGTTTTCCTTATTCTTAACCCCTTAACTGGTTTGCCCGTACACCGTACGCGCAAGAAGAGTTTGCTTGTTTTGTTATCAAAATCATTTGGTCACCACTAATTTTTATTCGCAATATTCGGTTTATTTAAAAACAAAAAAAAATCAGTTAAACAAGGCAAATATTTTAGTTTGGAGAGAGTCATATTTTGCCTATATTTTTAGTTTATTGTGTCAAAAAATGAACCTGTTAAGAGGTTAAAAATATGAACAAAAACTCGGATTTGGCTTTGAGTGAGACACCCGTTATTTCTGACTCAATAAGTGGTATACGGTTTAGTTTTCCTATACAAAAAAAATGTTTATTTTATTGAGCTGTACCACCCTCCCCCACCCCACGTTTGTAAGCATGGTAGAGTATAACTTTGTATAACGAAATGACTCTATAACTGGATAAGGAATGGCATGATTACGATCTCAAACGTTATTTTCTATTATACCGTGTCCTTTCAAAGTTATTACTATTTATTGTCAATGCAAATATATCTTTTTAACGGAAAACATGTTCTTGTAAATTTAAGTATCTCTTACAATTTTGTTTCGGGTGCTTCAATCATTTATTTATGTTGTTAAAGTTTGATGATGAATTTGAAATCCACATCAAAAATATGGGGAAAAGTGTTTCTCCACTTTTTGATTGAAACCCCTTAACTCCGAAAAAGACACCTGATTATTACTGCCCTCTTTTCTATTGAACGCGGCCCGTTGAGAATCGGTGGGTTCAGTGAATGCCAAGCGTCCTTCGGTGCACAATCACCCGATGTACACTCCTATTACACTAAATGAGTATTTTTCTTGAAATTTATAATAAATATATTAGTAAGAGTTATTTATTATATGTTAATATACTTCGATGCCAGTAAATGCTGGTCGAGGAAGGTGGCCTAAAATGATCCTAACGGGCAAAACGATCCACATATGTTTTCTTCTAGCCAGGTCACGCTATCTACAAGGTAATACATAAATTAGTTGTGATAAGTGAAGAAGAAGCAATGGCGGTATGCAAGCAATCGCAACATTACGCGTCTGAATAGAATTCTTTGAAAAATTGGGTTTTATAACATCTGTATAAGATAAGCTCTAACTTTCTTATTTATTTAGATATACAGACTTTCATGTACAGAAATATGGCTTGGTGTACTTAATTGAGTATATTTTTAGATGTGCTTTACACTTATGTATTGTCATAATTACTTTTATATCCGTTATTTTGCCGATAAAAACCAATTTACAATTATTTTTAAATGAAGGATCATTTTGCCCTTTAGCGAGGGTAAAATGATCCTTTGGACACTTTTTAAAAAATCTATTTTTTTCATTACTCAATTTGGGTTTAAAATATTATTAAAATATATTAATAATGCAAAATATAGTGTAAAACATTCTAGCAAAAAGCCAAAGGTTTATTTTAAAAGTTATGTTATTTTACACAAGTTTTTCCCTTAAGGAGATCATTTTAAGCCACCTTCCCCTAAATGCCAGTAACTTTTGCAGAGTTTTATAATTTCATAATTGTGATTTCCTTAGTTTCATTCCGATTTCAATTCCAATTTTATATCCTGCAAAAACATTTTGATTTATTTGACCGAAAAATTTGACGGTTTCGTTTTATTTATGCTGTAATAAAATCGACAATGAGTTATGATATAAAATAAAAAAACGAAAAATATAAGTAAAAATAAAACATAATTGATTACCTCATTAATGCACATCATGTCTATTTAAAAGAGGAAAAAATTAAATTATTTGCAAAGTAAACAGTAAGTAAATGTGCAGCCACTCAAAAAAACTATAAACTGCTTTGGGAAATAATAGATATTTATATTTTACTGTAATGAGTAAAATTTCATGTTTATTGAAGATGAAAAAACAAACATTTAAATTTCAGTTTCTGTTTTCATTTGCTTTAACATTTCTAGTGAAAGCTATCATTACGTTGCTCATCAACATTTTTCAAGGAATTCCAAACCTATCACATAAAAAAAGAAAAATATGAGTAAAACAATGACACAATTCATTACTTCTCATTAATGCGCATCTATATTTATTCTTAGGGAAATAAAAATCATTAGGGAAGTAAACAGCAACTAAATGCACAACCACTGATGGAAATTAAAAGCTGCTTTAGAAAATAATAAATATTTATATTTTATTTTAATGAGAAGAATTTCTTGTTTATTGAAGAAGAGAAAACATCATTTTAAGTTTCATTTTCTGTTTTCATTTGCCTTAAAAATTCTAGTGAAAGCGAGCATTACGTTCCTCCACATATTTTTTCAAATAATATCAAACAAATCTTAATCTTCCTAATGGTTTGCTCATAAGATATATTTGAAAATAAAAATGTTTTATGTTTATTGCGCAATCGATTTTTCACAATATATATTTATATATATACTAAATTTAGTACTTTATTTACGCTTTGTTAAATATTGCATATGTTTAGTTGCTTTTCCGTTATCACTATGTGTCATATTGTGTACAACTCTAGGACGCTTGTTGTTTGTGGACTAGTTAGCTTAAAAATAATTTTTAAGAAAACTAAAGTATTTGAACCGGGTTTCACGAGATACAGAATATTAAGTGAAAACCATTATTTTAAAATTTAAATATCTGGCTATGATGTCATACACTCACGCAATGCTTTTCTTTTTTTTAATCTATACTAATATTATAAAGGAGTAAATCTTGTTTGTTTGTTTGTAGGGGGTAATCTCTGGAACTACCGAACCGATTTCAAAAGTGATGGTGGCAAATTGATGGTGAACACCCCTGCTCCAACATAGGCTATATTTTATGTCGGTGCCACTAACCCCAGGGGGTGCAGGAGCAAAAAACGTTCTAAAATTGCGATTTTTCAGTTATCACACTGGCTGTCAAGCCCTGAGAGCTTGGCAGCCGGTTCTGTATGTATGTATGTACGTACGTAATGCTATAACTCTTCATAGAAATATCCGTTTTCCTTCAAATTTTGTTTATAGGTTCACTGTGTTAAGGCGCTTCCCTGATTAGTTTTCGGGATTGATTGGTTAAGTATAAAAGGGGGGGGGACAAGGGGCTAATCCCCCCCCTTAATTTATATAAATGGGTTTTTCATGCAGAATTATTCCGTTTTCCTTCAAATTTTGTTTATAGGTTCACTGTGTTAAGGCGCTTCCCTGATTAGTTTTCGGGATTGATTGGTCAAGTATAGAGGGGGGGAACAAGGGTCTAATTCCCCCCCCCCCCTTAATATATATAAATGGGTTTTTCATGCAGAGTTATTCCGTTTCCCTTCAAATTTTGTTTATAGGTTCACTGTGTTAAGGCGCTTCCCTGATTAGTTTTCGGGATTGATTAGTTAATATAAAGGGGGGGGGGATCGGGGGGCTAATTCCCCCCCTAAATTTATATAAATGGGTTTTTCATGCAGAATTATTCCGTTTTCCTTCAAATTTTGTTTATAGGTTCATTGGGTTAAGACGCTTCCCTGATTACTTTTCGGGATTGATTGGTTAAGTATAAAGGGGGGAACGGGGGGCTAATCCCCCCCTTAATTTATATAAATGGGTTTTTCATGCAGAATTATTCCGTTTTCCTTCAAATTTTGTTTATAGGTTCACTGTGTTAAGGCGCTTGCATGATAATTTTCGGGATTGATTGGCATAGTATAAAGGGGGGAACGGGGGGAGCTAATCCCCCCCTTAATTTATATAAATGGGTTTTTCATGCAGAATTATTCCGTTTTCCTTCAAATTTTGTTTATAGGTTCACTGTGTTAAGGCGCTTCTCTGATTAGTTTTCGGGATTGATTGGTTAAGTATAAAGGGGGGGAACGGGGGATAATCCCCCCCTTAATTTATAAAAATTGGTTTTTCATGCAGAATTATCCCATTTCCTTCAAATTTTATAGATAGGTTCACTGTCTTAAGGCGCATCTCTGATTGGTTTTCGGGATTGATTGGTTAAGTATAAAGGGGGGGGAACAAGGGGCTAATTCCCCCTTATCTATACTAATATATAAAGTAGTAAAGATTGTTTGTTTGTTTGTTTGTTTGTTTGTTTGTAGGGGGTAATCTCTGGAACCACTGAAGCGATTTTAAAAGTGATGGTGGCAAATGAATGGTGACAATCCCTGCTCCAACATAGGCTATATTTTATATCGGTGCCACCACCCCCAGGGGGGTGCAGGAGCGAAAAACGTTCTAAAATTTCGATTTTTTCTGTACTGAAGGAGATAGAAGTATCAAATTTGGTATGGTAGTTACTTATAAGATGTAAATGCTCTCTAAGAACAAATTATAAAAACATTCGCAATTTAAAAGGGTGAGATGAGGAAGAAGCGTTCTAAAAACATTCTAAATTACAATTTCTATGGAATCTCTGAAACTACAGAACCGATTTCAAAAGTGATGGTGGCAAATGGATGGTGACAGTCCCTGCTCCAACATATGCTAAATTTTTTGTCGGTGCCACTGCCCGCAGAGGGTGCAGGAGCGAAAAACGTTCCAAAATTATGATATTTTCAATAATGAAGGAGTTAGGAACTTGACATTTTGTATGGTCGTTACTTACAAGATTTAAATGCTCTATAAGAACAAAATCTAAAAAAATTTGAAATTTAAAAGGCTGAAATAAGCAAAAAATTTTCTAAAAACATTCTAAATTACAATTTGTATGGAATGTCTGGAATTACTAAAGCGATTTCAAAAGTGATGGTGGCAAATGGATGGTGACAATCCCTGCTCCAACATTGGCTATATATTATGTCGGTGCCACTACCCCGAGGGGGGTGCAGAAGCGAAAAACGTTCTAAAATTGCGATTTTTGCGATGCTGAAGGAGCTAGAAACTTCAAGTTCGGCATGATTGTTATTTATAAGATCTAAATGCGCTCTAAGAACAATTTCTAAAGAAAAATGATCTAATGATTCTGCGATTTTTCAACTATTGAATTTCTAAAATTACCAAATTTCACAATAGAGTACCATAGCGAAACATTCACGCGTAAAAAGATAATTATAAAGGCGACGTGTCCTGACGTGTATATTGACTATAGCACGAGTCACAAATTATAGTATCCTTGTTATTCTGTTAAAATATAAAAGTGAATTATGAAATGTCAATATTTTGTTTGATTAAAGGTTCGTTAAGAGAAATTGACCAGCGTAGCGGGCGTAGCTTGCTAGTCGGTTATAAAAAGGAAAAAAAAAAGTCTTCAAATTTAGGAGATTTTTCCTTTAATGGCAAACTAGCTATTGTATTAAGTTACTGGTTTGGCGCGGGCTTGAAAATCGCGCCAACCAAAAAGTCGCCAAACATCGGTGCGTGAGTGTAACACATCTGTTCCAAATATCCAATAGATTTTTACATAGAACATATCCCACTAACAACAGAGAAAAACATTTTTCTATAAAATTATCATTTATGTATTTAAATAAAGTGTTGAAATTTATTAAAAGCAATATTTTTCTATTAACCTCATACCAGTGATTAATAGCCGAAGGGATCACCAATGATTTTGTTACTTTACAGCAGCCTCTTTGATTGTGAAGATTTCAGTGGTTTAAGCGCGTAGTCAGATTACTTGTTAAAATTTCTGTTTTACTTGTATTATTATATTATTTTATTTATTTATTGATGACATTTTAATTTCATTATGGTATATTAGCGGGTAACTTATGCTGAACTAATTGTTTTATGTTAATCTTTCGTAATCAGGCAGCACGCGATAGAGATAGATTAAAAAAAAAAAAAAAAACAGGCTTGAAAAATATTTTTTAAAACAAAAAATCTCTAAAATGAGATACAGTTTTCAAAGAAATTGTATTTGAAGGATTTTATTTTCCTATTCGATTGTGTAAAAATTAAAATTATGCGATGTTTAGAAATAATTAAATTTGCGAAAAAATGAAAATTGATTGGTTTGATTGTTACCACCGTCGATATGACGTTAGCGTTACTCATGAACGCAAAAAATCTCTACAATGAGATACAGTTTTCAAATAACTTGCATTTGAATGATTTTGTTTTCCTATTCGATTGTGAAAAATTAAAATTATGTGATATTTAGAAGTAATTAAATTTGTGAAAAAATGGAAATTGATTGGTCTGATTGTTACCATCGTAGATATAACGTCAGCGTTACTCATGGAATTTTTTTTTTATTTATAATATATATTTAAAAAATGAACTTCAAGAGCTCGTTTCTATGCCAGATGGCTTATTTTAGTGAAAATGACTTACCACAAAATTGATTTCAGCTTCAAACCGATATTGTTATCTACATAACTTTATATAGAATTGTTGCCGACATCTGTCGTTTTGTCACACAAGGGATATTTTATATTAATTATTTGAAGTGTTCCTATAAAAGAAAACTACTATGATACGACGACTATGAATTAAAATGATATACTTTACCTTAATAACATTTTGAAATTTTGCAGCTATTGTCCAATTTTTACGAAAGGTACGGCCTACGAATTTCTTAAATAAATAAATGAATAAATAAGTAAAGATTGAGCCGGATATTTGGAAATAGTCGCTATATAACACTTTCCAATGTAGTTGAAAAATTATTATGAATTTGGTTTGTCTGTTTGTCTGTCCGTACTCTAAATCTCGTAAATACAGTCTGATTGTCATATTAATGTTACGATGCTTCATACATAATGAAATTAAAAAGGCTCACTGAGGTACAATACAACATGCTTTCTATACATTATGGAGTGCGCAGCATTTATCGTTCCTTTACAGAGACACACAAAATGCATCGGTATTGAAGATGATTATGATCGATTAATCGATAAAAGTGCGTTTCCCGCTGTCTCATACATTTTTAAACATATATAAATTTTAATGTATTACGTGGTGTGTGTCAGTTATATAGATCCAATACAGGGCTATAGATCCAATACCGGGATATAGATCCAGTACATGGCTGCATGAAAGAATTTGCACACATTACCGGATTGGACTGCAATAACTGAAAATGGATTTATACTGGGTTATGTGCTTTATTAATTGCTTATATGCCAGATTTCAATCACTAATATCACATTTCATTGTATGAAAAAAAAATGAAACGTCTTAATAATATTATGTTAGTTTTTGGAAATTGCTTCTCAATCTATGCGTGATGGTTGATTTTTCATCCTTTTTTATACAAATGTAACTGGAGAAGTTTCAAATACGAAAGGAATACACGTATTTCTCATTTGAAATGTAAGCTGGATAAAGCTGGCGTTTAAAATAATTTATATCTTGCAATAAATATGTCAGACTTACTATGAAAACGTAACACTGCTAACCTACATTTATACAAAAGATAAATGTTTTCTTATTTGTATTCATATCCACTTCTTCATTTGTATTTTAGCTTGAAAGTTTTATCTCTGTACTATATAAATAAGAATGTAATAATACTTTTTTACAAGTGAATATAAAAATAATAATCGATTGTACTCATCAGTTGTTATGCAATTTTTTGGAAGGAACTTCAATCAATGCAAGGTCTAACACAGACATACATTTTTTAACATTTCATTTGGTCACTCTCGCTAGCTTAGACCAGCAGTGGTTCCTAACGGGGACCGTATACCCCACAGGAGGACAATTTCAAATTTGTTATTAACCTATTCCCTGTCACGTTATTCCTTATCTTTTTTTTTTCAAACTTTTATTGTAGAAGTAATTTTAATCAGTTTTTCAATTCATTTTCAGCAGTGAAATTCGCTCGAAATTATTGAATAATAAACATGTGAAATTTTACTTTACAAACTAAGGGTACAGCCGACAGAGTGAAAAATGTCCAAAACTGAAATCGAACCCGGACACTTGAAATAACTCACCAATGCTCTTCCATTAAGCTACGAGGGCGCTATACCCATCTTGGCATCTCCCACTCATATGCTTAGTTTATAATGTTTCGACTACTCTGATCATGTGAGTAGGCGATGTTTTGAATGAGAACGTAGTTTTTGTACATTAATTGTCCATGTGCGTAGAAGTTGATCAAGACTATCTCTCTTTAACTGTAAACAGATGACTGTGAAAATCTCGGAACTTGTGAGTTTCTACTTTTTCATCGATATTTATGCAAATTGTTTCATCTGGTCAATCGTTGTTTGAGTATTTAAGCTTCGGAATGCGTTGGAAAGTCGGAACTTGGGTCGAGTTCTTCCTCTATGAGAGTGAATTTAGATCCGGCTATTGAACTCATCAATCGGAGGCTGAAAAAGAGAATAAGAAGTTGGTAAGAGTTATTTACGACATTTTCTGCTAATTAATAAAGTAAACTTTGAGTGCTCACGGAGTGCCACTTTCAGCGTTAGCCTAGCGGACATATTGAAATCAGTGTTCGACTAGTTTGCATCGTGGAGTTTCGATTTTTGCTAAAGGCATCCTGACTTGCTGCTTACTTCAAGTAGTAAGATACGTTTAGAATCTTTATAGTTAATTTATTGAAGTTGTATTTTGCTCAGTAGAGTTTCGGGAAAGCTGAATAATTTTGGGTCAAGGGAAATTTATTGATGTACTTTCTCAAATCCCTGCCCGATTAAGTTTTAATAAACTTGACTTTTAAATTTTACATCTTGTGCTCTCTTTTACCACTGACTAGCCTGGTTCACTCTCTCTAACCGCAAATGGCTGTAACAAATTAGCAATGTAAAGAGCTCACATGTTTACTATTCAATAATTTCGGGTGAATTTCACTGATGAAAATTAATTAAATTAATTAAAATGACTTATATGTAAGTGTCGTATGCTGGGCTTTGTGTGACTTTGTTCGTCGTCTTAAGTTTGCCACAGAATTTGTGCGGTCAGGATAACATTTCCATATCGTGCTGTGATTGCAGCCTTACCGACATATATAAGAGGAGTATGCCAAGTTGGATGTCGTCCTCGTTGCTCAATGGTAGATCACTGGAGCGCTATTCCAAAGGTCCGCGTTCGATTCCCGCCTTGGACATTTTGCACTCTGTCGGCTTTACGCTTGGTTAGGCAACGTAAAAATTCATTTTTTTATTATTTTATTGTAGAGTTAAATTAAAAGTAATACATGCAAATTTTTGAAATAAAAATGAAAAAATAATGCGTTTGTTAATTTTCAAATTGTTCTCATAACAAGGTTCAAAATACAAAACTTACGAAACTTACAAAACTTAGTATTGAATTTTTTTTATAATTAGAGACAACTATTTTATATTTAAAATCCTCAAAAAAAAAAAAAAAATCCTGGTTCTAGTTGCATTTTAAAATTTTGTACAATATTTTCGATTTTTTCAATGAGAATTGAAATTTCTATTCGCTTTGAAATATGTAACATGACGAAACTTTTACTCATGAATAAAATCTATATCTAAAACAGACTGTATTGAATACATATAAAGAATTTTTTTTTTCGAACCTTGAAATGAACTATTATCAACATTATAAAATTGATAAATTCTGAAAGGACATCGCAGAAGGAAATGGGTGAATAGTAAACATCTTACTGCTCTTTTGCAGATGTCATACACAGTATATAAATATACATTTTAAATTTAAATCAATTTATAAACGGCGATCAACGGACGTTGATGATAATCCAGAAATACTTCTTATGTATTGTGTTTTTATAGATAGATCTTAGTTCCAAAATTTTTCCACCTGTTCTTATTGAATAACTAAAATAAATTATAACGTGTAGTAATGCTTTCTAATTTTATAATCAAACGTGAGAATTTCTTCTAGAAACTTCGTGAAGAAAAAAGGGAGACGATATAACACTTTTCTTTTACACTAAGGTAAACTGGAAAAGAACAGAAAAATTATTTTAGGTATAAAATTGGAGATGTATAACTTAGTTGCATTCATAGATTTATGTTAAAAAGCTATTCGTTAAAATTCACTTAACTGCTTGGTAATCTAACTAATTGTTCAATAACTTGTTATTTCTGTTAATTCTATTAACAGTAATAATGTCAGTAGTTAATTTCATAATGCATTGTCAATGCTTTTTAAGGTACCAACATGTGAATTAATATTCACTTTGAAATTTAAAAAAAGTATGTTACAGAGAGAGGGGAAAAGAGGGGGGGGGGGGCACGTGAAAGTAGAGATGCTTCAGTGGGGCATGGTCAAATAAAGGTTGAAAACCACTGGTCTAAAGAAAAGAGAGTGCTAACAAAATAATAAGAAAGTATAAAATTTAAATATGAATTTTCGCTGTAGCAGATTTCAAATAAGCGCCAAAATTCCGTATTTGATGGTTAATATGACATTATAATTAATTAATATTACATAAATAGGATAGTAAAATATAGCGTACTTTTGCAAATTTGATTTGGCGCTGAAGTATTGTTTAAAATTTTTCATGGTATTCACATGAATTTTAAATAAGAATCTAACTATGAAGACAATGTTTGGAAGTATACACAATTACGGAAGATTACTGTGAAAAAAAGAAAGAAAACTTTTGCTAATGTAATCTAGGCAATTTATTGTTAATTGTCGCAGTTCATCTGACACTAGCTATTTTGTATTATCGTAGCAAGGAAATTTTAAATGTTAAAATAAATTTTTCAAAATATAATGATTGAAAAGTATTTAAAAGTCATAAAAAATTACTAAATTGAGCAACATTTTTCAAGAAAATGTTATTCGAAAGTACACTGTTTTTCTGTTTGATTATGTCAAAATTTAAATTATGCGATGTTTAGAAGTGATGTAAATGCAATAAAAGAGAATGCCATATCGCCGGTTGTGTCCACCATCGTTATGCATTTCTAAAGATTACTGCTAATTTTTGGCAGTAGTCGGATAAGTTCTACTATTTTTTGGAGGTAACAGGGAAATCCGTAGCAAAAAAAAAAAAAAAAAAAAAAGAAAAAAAAAAAGAAAAAAAAAAGACTTTGTCGTTTAAACAACAGCAAATAAAGAAAATAAAACTGAGAAGCATACAAACCTATCATAATTATATTAATATGAATTTATAATCGAACAACTCTCCCAAAACAATCCCTTTCAGACAAATTAGCATTAACAAAATTGGAGTTGCTGCTCAAACGTTACACGTGGAAGTACACAAGAAAAGTATTCTAACTAATTGTCCATCTTTGCTCGATTAAAAAACAGACCTTGGAGGTGAAAATGAAACTGTTGTACTTTTTCATCTAAAATAATCTCTTTTTTCTTTTTTCTTCCTCATAACAAAAGAATCTTCTAAAAAATAACGATCTTTAATGTTGCAGAAATAATCCGGATATTATTGTTGGCCATACAAGACATACAGAAGAATTTTTTTAAATATTTTAAAGAGCAAAGTAACCGTTTTTAAAGATAAATGTTCTTTAAGTCTCAAAACAAATATTTGTAGAAAGAATTATGAATTATCTCTTAAACTTTTCCTCAAATTTCCAGCATTTCATGTTCATTTCTCATTGAAACTATTTTTTTTTTTATTGAGAATTATAAAAACATCTCAGTATTTTGAATGTGATATTTTATTAGGGTAGTTACTGTTAAGTAAACTTTAAATAAAGTGTGGGGTGTTTTTCAAAAAGTGGTAAATTTTGATAACTGTGTTTCGTAATCATTGGATAAATGTGGAAATAAATTTTAATTCAAATTAAACAGTATTATGGAAACAAAATATATATAAAGTAAAAATTATAAGAAAATGAAAGCTATTTCAATAAGTTCTTTTGAAAAAATAATCAACTTGACTTAATGTGATTATTTTTTATTTCACTTTTTTGAAACTGTGCAAAGAACTCATATTATTAAATTTTAGGGTTCCCTGAATACGCGTTTATCAATGATTTCATATGTAGATGTTAAAATATAAGTTTATATTTAAATTTGTTTTACAAATTCCAGGACCTCCAGAGTCCACTTTTACGATGTCTTTGCGATGACGTCTGTAGGAATGTTTGTGTGTGATTTATCACAATAGTACACGGTCAGTGCTTTCGATTAAGCTTTCATTTGGCGAATATGTTATATAGTACTGTCGCAAAAAATGTATTCTATTTTTCACATATCGGACAAAGTGTTTGATACATTAAATATTTTTTTTAATTATACGAACGGAGAAAACCAATAAGTATTTTCTTTTTTAAATGGGTGATTCAATTAAATATTTTTATTCCTCAGGCTCATCTTATGTTGATACAACACTCATGTTTTACTAGAACAATCATGTTTCCCTACAACAATCATGTATCACTTTAAGAATCATGTTTCACTACAACAACAATGTTTCACTACTACAACAATCACGTTTCACTACAAAAATAATGTTTCACTACAAAGATAATGCTTCACTACAAAAATAATGTTTCACTACAAAGCTAATGCTTCACTACAAAATAATGTTTCACTACAAAGATAATGCTTCACTACAAAAATAATGCTTCACTACAAAAATAATGCTTCACTACAAAGATAATGCTTCACTACAAAGATAATGTTTCACTACAAAAATAATGTTTCACAGAATGTAGCTTAATTCAGTAAAATACTTTTCGGACACTTGTCGTTTGAGGAAAATATTATAATAATGATCCGATTGAGGAAATGTTGGTATATCTTTAAATTTTGAGATCTGTTCAATTCTTTTTTACCAATTTCACTACGATTTTCTAATGTATGTGCGTATGTATGGTTTTCTGTTACTGTTTTCTTACGTTATAGGCCCCCAGAGTTCGTTTTTATGTTTGTGTGTGTGAGAAAGAGAGAGAGTCAACACTATAATGGCCAAACGGTGTCGATTGAGCTATCAGTAAGGAGGCGTGTTACTGATCCTTGTCGCAAAAATTGTGTTGATTTACTGAAAAGTTGGCCGACGTGTTTGGTATCTAACCCCTTTTTAAACTAATTTTCAAACATATTTTAATCACTTGTGTCCAAATACACTTTGATAAGAACCTTTTCTATAGGAAAATCACAAAATAAATGTATAGTTATACTTGCACATAGATATAAAAACACACATACATACATATGTATGTGTGCACTGACCGAAATTGTCGATAAACGTAACGATACTTTTTGGGAAATGACGTCAAATTTGGCGTCAAAAATAAGTCGCTGTAAACATGCTCAATTTGGCACGAATTTAATAATTTGGTGAAATAAACATATAATCGCAATTACCACAATAAGTATGTAGTGGTAAAATTGTATTTTACCCATAAACTAGCCTAGAACTGGGAAGTTTCTCGTAAAGCGTGTTCCAAGTATCAAGCGTGGTTTCCGAAAATTTAAATAAAATGATGTAACCATTGTTTTGTAATTCTCATACACTTGAAACTAATTCAATCCGCATAATCATTGAAAAATACAACGTGTCTAAATTCAATCAAAACATAAATATCTTAACTTTTATTAAAATAAGCATATTAAAACGAAATTCATAAAACACCATATATATATATTTTTTTTCTGTTTTGAAATACCACACAAATACTATACCACAAAAGTTATAAATATGCCTACCATCTATATCCAAATAGCGCTGAACTAGTCGCTCCATATTTCCGAATGTATTTGACATTACATGGAGTCTCGCTGATTAAACTACTTGTATACTTCCATGTAATGTCATTTTATTGGACGCAAAGCAAAGTAAGCCTGTTAATTTTTTTTTTAAATATCTTTATTTTTTTAAAAGTATCTTAGACACATATATATTTTTATAGTTTGTTGAACCTAGAAGATTGCGCGGCCCGAAAGTTCTAGGTCCGGACCCGTGAAAAAATATTATTGGCCCGACACAGCCCGGTATAAAAGCTCAACGTTCGGACCCGGCCCGGCCCGAATCAATTTCTATAATACATGCAGATACTTCTGAGGAAACCTTATCCTACAATTAAAATTTTTTCAAAAGAATACTTACTCACAATCTTATTTTTTTATCTTCAAATTATATGTCTTGAAAAACGGAATATTAATGAACACTTAGATAGACTAACATATATAAACACTCATTAAAAACTGTCTTAGACAATTACATCCAAATGAAAATTTCTTAATTAAAAATATATATTTTTAATTAAGAAATTACATATCTGTAATTTATTAAACCAAATGTACAACATCACTATTTATTTGAAAAATGAAAAAAAAATAATTAAAAATATTGAAATGCAATCCAAACTTTTAAAAGAACGCTGGCATTTATTACTTACCCATCATACGCAGTAAAAGGGTAAGTCTGTAATCGTTTTGAAAATCGAAAATTAAAAATTGACGGATTTACACGTTTCAGACACTGGAGATTCCAAAAAACATATTTTTAGAAAAAATAAAAAATAAAAAATTGCCGTTCGTCTGTCTGTGTGTCTGTAAACGCTCTATCTTCCGGAAAAATTGAGATAGAGACTTGAAATTTGGTATGTACTTAATATGGAATAGTGGAAAGAAACTTATTGAATTTCAGTAACCCCGATTATCCGGAATTATTTTTTTCTGACTGTCGAAATATTCGTTCTGATAAAAGTATATATAATTTTTCGAAATTGCTTATTTTAAAAAGTAAACATAAAAAACACTAAAAAAACATAAATTTTGCATAAAAAATGAAGTTTATCGGATAATTAGTTGCCGAGATATTTGTAATCCTATTTTCCTCACTCTTCGATTTTTTCATGACCCTGTATTTCATTCAAATTTCAATTCATATATATAAAGTAATTGAAAATGAGGTACTTAATCCGACGCAGTAAACCGTTAGATAATATAATTATCATTTTTGTAGTTATAAGGATATTTCTATTGCGCAATTCAGTAATAGAGCATTTAAAGTTCATGAAGTCATCAAGCCACGATTTTATTCGAATTGCAATGCATTTTATAAATAGTTTACACATGTTTTATTTTCATATTTTACATTATGCATATTTGTGATGGGTAAGTATTACGGTGGCCCCTAACGACTAGTTTAATATTAGCTTGTGAGTACCTTCGTATTACTAGCTTAGGATCTTAATGATTATATGGAAAACATTATCTGACACTTAAAATTAAAAAAAAAAAAAATTGTAACAGGATTAAGAATAACTTTTACATTTCAATATATAATTCGTCGTATATGCACAGATTAGAGACGTTCTTTAACACAAGTCCATTTTTTTTATAGCAGTACGTTTAGCTACGGAAAAGTTACACATTGAAACAGTTCGAAACAAAAATATAAATAAAATCTTGTGAAAAACATTTTTTTTTTAAAATTAGCATTATTTAAATTTGAATGAATGCCAAATGTTCACTAAAAAAATAATTTCAAAAAACTGGCATGTTTATATATGTAAGTATATTACATACATATAATATGATATATAATATGAATATATTTTACAGTTACAAGATCTTTTATTTGATGAAAATCTCAGGTTTGAAAATATATTCTGCACGCAAATTTATCTTTATTGAAGAATTTTTTGTCTAAGAATATAAATTGAAAGCCATGAATAAACTCTAAGGTAAGATATGTTCTCTTTAGATACACAAATCTAGCGTATATATTTAAAAAATGGTGTATGCTAATTAATAAAAACCTTTTCATACGAATCTCTAGCATCAATATTTACTTCAAAATCCCTTATGCTTTCTGAGAAAACAGAATCTTGAATTCAAGAGGCTCTCTCATTAACAACCAGCGCCATCTACTGAGAAACATGTTAAAATTTTCCTATTATATTTAGAAGAAGCTGTATTTTCAAAAATAGATGAATAAAATATTAAAATCCAAAAAAAGTTAGAAAACGATTGTTCATGATAATAAATGATTGGGGATTTTTCCGTATCGATTTTTTGAAATAATAAAGTAAAAAACATTTCATAACAATTATTATTTTTTTAAATCAGTTATTAATTTTAATTTTGTAATTTAAGAAATTATATTTATTATACGGAACGCTGCGCTGTTGAAAACAGTTATTGAACTATTAGCTATCAGAAGAAAATAAAGGATTATTTGAAACTGTAACAGTTATACGCAGTGGCTACTTGTAGTTAAACTTGGTAGGGAGGTTGCTACATACATTACTGCCATAATTTTAAAAATGTATTTTTTTTTTTTTTTTTTTTTTTTTTTTTTACATTTTGCTAGTAAAGTGTAATAAATATCATTAAAAAGAACTTCTATATTTTAAGATGGCCAAAAATTAAATATATATATATATATATATGGCTAAATAAATATTATCGTAAATACACAAAAATTTTAAGAAAACATGAAAGAATTTATTTAAAAAAAATGTTTCGAAACCAATTTTAAATACTAACAATTAACACAACATGTAAAAGTTATATGTATTTTCTTTTCTTACAAGTAGTTTGACTTTTTTTCGCTCTGCGCTGCCATTTCAAAATTGAAATTCCATATTATATAACCAAAATTTTAACAACTTTTTTTTTGAAAAAACAAAAAACAGAAAAAACATAGAAACTATTAAAATAATATGCAAAATGTTACCTATTTTTTCTAAATAAATGCTGAGTTACGGACTTGATAATTCTCCTAATACCAAGGTTTCTACACAACTCCAGTGAAAAATGTTTAACAGAAAAACCATGAACCATCTGCACTGCTATAGTGATAGTGCTTTTCTCTCTAATGTGTTACTTCTCGTCCTGAAAACATGCACACACACCCAATAATTGAACACATTGTTTCTGGAATTGCAAGCTCAAGACAAGGAGGATTTTTGTAACTTTTCATGAAGAAGGGGATAACTATATTGACATTAGGCTTAAGGATACCATAATACCATAATGTGCAACTATAAATAAATAATTAAAAAGAAAAAGACTCAATATATTCAATATTATCGATAACATCGAACGAAAATAATGTGTGCTGCAATCTGCAGTGCCTACACACGATGCCCCACTGGTCATACGAAGAGTTTTATTAGACATATAGATAAGACAGAGAAGGCAAAAAGGACAGATATTATCGTATATAACATAACTAATCAAGTTTTGTAATGAAAATGGTACTTCATACTTTTAAATACCGGTTTATGATGCTCTTTTATCTTTACCTTTTCGAGTCCGAATTGTTTTCAATCCTGGAAAAAGAAAGTTTACGTTAATAATATTAAAAGTAGTTATCCTAATCAGAAAAGTTAAGATTTATTGAAATTTAACGAATATCTCATTTACTGAAATCTAACATATATAGTCATTTTGTGAACTATTCGTGTGACATTATATTATGAAAAAATAAATAAATAAGAGATTTGGAGAATGTCATTTGGACAAAAGGATTAAACTGACATAACCACTTTCTAGTATTTTTTATGTTTATTACAAATTATTCTTTAGAAAAAGTTGCCCCTATTTTAAATTTAAAGATTGAACAATGTGTTTGAAATAAAAGAAATTGCCAATGGTGTAAAGAAAATTAAGCAAACTTTTATTATAGTTATTATTACTAAATGATGAAACGTAAATGAAACCATAATATAAAATATCATTACTGCCTGCAGATAATAACAAAACTAATTGTTTAAAGAAATACAAAATAATTTACAAAGGCAAAATAATACTCTATGAAAAGACATGTCCTATTAATAGGACGCCAGATCCGAACAGGTTAAAAAGTTTTTGATCGTTGATTTGAAGTTATTTTCATTTTTTTCCCTTCTGATTTTATGCAAATTATTAAATACATAAATTCTCAAAAAAAAAAAAAAAAAATCCGTGAATTGAAGGTTTTTTCCATTGCCTCTTTATCGCTTTAATTTTCCCATTTTCACACAAAATACAAAAATAATCACCAATCTAACGTTAAAATTACCCGAAATCCTTCAATCTAATGCTGCCTTTTCGTCGAATCACAGTGGTGTTCCAGCAACTTTGCTGCCTGTTAGAAACGGAATATTTACGTATAACCTTTTTTCTCTCAAAACACGAAAAATTCGCAGCTCAAAAATTTCTGAATTTCTCCAATAAAAGGTGGAAATTCCCAGAAAATTCCCTTCCAAGAACAAGGGTGTTTCGGCAACTTTCTGCCTGTATTTTTTACATTTTTTGACGAAATAGTTTTTGAGAATGTAAAAATTTCGGTACTTGAGATTTAGTCTTTTGTCCTCCGATTTAAATATGTAGATGGTCGAAATACAAAAATATCATTGATTCGCTATTTCGTCATATCTGTATGTATATTATATACAGCACTAAATTAAAGAAATGACTTACGGAGACTCCTGCCACGGGAACCAAGGGAAAACGGAGGCTCTTGCCCATATAAGGGGATGGCCTTCACAATGGTTCTTATTGTTAAGGTTAGTTCTTTACAAAATATCAGAAAGATTTAAAAACTTGCAATTTATATCCTCCTAAAGCTATAAACTTAATTTTAAACAGATTAGTAGACTGACTTAAGAGGCAACTTCAATCAGACGAAAACACCCGCTCGCTAATGTTAATTCTATGGAGGAAATATTTTAAGATATCTTGTTCGCATTTCAATATTTTTAAATGATTTTTTTTTGCATTGCATTGCATTGCATACCTGAGGTCAATCTATATGCACGCTCCTTTGTACTTTTTCGCTTTTGATTACAACTTTTTTTTTTATTTAGGTACTTTCACTTTCGGAACCGGTTTTGAAAGTGAAAGTATAACTGCAACAAAAATCTAAAACTGCAACAAATTTAAACTGCAACAAAAATCGAAAAAGTACAAAAGAGCGTGCATAGAAATTGACCTCAGCTATCCAATGCAAAAAAAAAAAAAAAAAAAAAAAATCTATTAAAAATATTGAAATGCGAACGAGATATCTTAAAATATTTCATCCATAGGATTAACATTAGCGAGCGGGTGTTTTCGTCTGAGTGAAGTAGCCTCTTAAACATAACACATATACTATTTATACAGATCAATCTTTAACTTTAAAAAAAGAAAGAAAAAAAAAAACACTTGTGGATACGTTATTATTCAAATACTGAGGAAATTTTAATGTTGCTCAGTAATATCAAAAATATTATTTCGTTTACATTTATAATATTACACTGACATCTGGCAATTAAATTTTACAATTTAAATTCAACATGTACGGCGATTAAACTTTTCTGCGAAAGAATGCTTATCAGAATTTGTAATATAAATTGGAAATTTTAATTATTCTTAAATTTTAATTATGCTGAAAGAAAGCTTTTAATCATGAATGAAATTAATGTATTTTATAGTAACTCTTCATATGTCTCGCCATATTGTATGCAATTAAATTCTACATCAATATTTTGTCTTATAATGTGAAATTGCAATTTACTCGAAAAATTCACAAATTATAACATTGTTGGCGTTGGATTAATGCATTTAATAAGGAATAAGCATGAATGGAATTTTAAAACGCGAATATTTCCCAAACAAAAGGAATTGTTGAATATTTAATTAAATTTATTTTTCATAGCTTTCTACATTTTCAAACTCAAACGATTAGCTGTTAAATAAAATTTATTTGGTCTCTAGTATGTTATCCATGTTTATCAAAATATTTAAGCTTGAGAAATATTATTTTTAATAGTTTAATTTGTAATACGATAGGATAAATAATATTTAGAAAAATAAATATTTGACTCTTGAAGAGTAACTTTATTAAATTCTGATATATTAATTAACTTGTACGTCAGAATTTTTAATTTTTCGAAACATAGAATTATTTTTAAATAAAGTATTTAACAAAACACATAAATTACAATATTCATTTTTTTCTAAAAATGGCCATTTTTAATTCCGATTTGATACTTTTGTACATTTCACTAATTAATTTTCTTGGTGACAAAACATATATCGAAAACGCCGGAATGAGCATTTTGAAATTTTTATATTTTAATGTCACTATAACCTTTCAGTTACGTGCTTTGTAATGACAAACAAATATAAATATAGCTTAATGAATTTAATGTTTGTGTAGTGCACTATAAATAAATTTGATGTCATCTTTCTGAGGAAAAAGAAAAAAAAAATCAAACAATGCTAGTTTTTCTAAATAGAATTATCGGTATAAATATGCATTAATTTACTTGTTCTTTTAAATTGCAGTCCAGATAGATGGTCTGTTGGGGTCAATGTTTGATACAGAAAATTAATACAGATATTGAATCATTTTCTTTAAACCATTCCCTGAATGCACAATAAACATTTATTTCGAAAGCGCGCCAAAATATTGTTTATGAAAATGACTATATTATTTATATGTTTCAAAATTAATAGATTGTGGTTATTTTTCGTATAGATAATAATGCTAAATTACTTTCTGATAAAATTACCATCGAAAGAAAAAAGAAAAAAAAAACAATATTTCTGCCAATAAATCTTTTAAATCTAGGATTTTTATATACAAAATACAAAATTTTGAAAAATAAGAACGAATTCTCTCGGTTTATTTCCAAGAATGTATTAGAACAGATTTATTTACATTTTGTATACATTTACCTACTTATATCGAACAGTTGCATTTTTCATTTCGTTTTTTCTTTCTTATTTCATTTTTTTTTAATATATATATATATAATCTACATGAAAAAACACGTTTCACAATTTAAAGACAAAACTTACGCCAGATATCTATCAGAGGAAACTAAATAATGATGGATCAGTAATTGCTTTTGTTTAATATGTAAATATAATTTACAGTGTTTGCATCCACCCACACAATCTTACAGAAATGCATGAGAGGTCACTGCTTTGAAGACTTAATAAAATTTGAAGGAAAATAATTATTTAATATATTCACTTTATTAAATGCATTATATTGTAAACACCTTGCTTCTCTATTAAAAATATGTGCATTGTCTGTAAACGCTCGCTTTAGTAACATCACAAGTATTTTACTTCATTTTATTTTTTTCTTTACAGAAAACTTAATAAACTACACCCAAAAATCTGTCACAGGTTTATTAATGATTATTTTCTTTTTCCTAATTTTCTGTGGTTGGCATCTTTAGACCAAATAAAGGCTGCAATTCTCTCAATAATCCATCTTATTTTCATAAAGAAACTGAACCTCCCACGCAATGTGTGTGAACCTTCGCTTAGCGATGAAATAAGGTTCTTTAGAAAGTGTTGAACTGCTTAAAAATATTAAATGTCTTACGTTTGAAATGTAAGAATGATACGTCTAGACAAACAATGTTTTAAATTTCATATTTCACAAATTTGTTTTTTAACCCATTAAAGCCGGAATTATTTTTCTCTTTAAAATTCAAAAATTGCATTTCATACCAATTTTTCAAAGTATCAACTTTAGTCTACTTTTATTACGGAGTTTCTTCCATCAGATAAAGAGGATATTTCTCTTAAAATATACTGGTATACAAACAACAAAATGGAGGGCAGCTATCCCGGTACCATATGGTACCGATAGGCTTTAATGGGTTAAACAATTAGTAGGGGAAGATCGGGTAGCCCCGTACACTTGGATAAATTGCAAATAAAAAATAAATGAATCAAATTTCTCTCTTTATTTTATACTTAAAATAAAATTACGAACTTCTTTAATGATGTTAATTAAACATTGCTAATAATAACGAATTATTTAACGAAATGTACTGAAAATAGTTTGCCTTATTTTTTTGGTGTCACAAGAAACGGCGGGTAGCCCCGGACATATTAATCAATGGTGTCCCAACCCTTTTTTGGCCATACAAACATCGCAATTATATTAAAAATCTGATGTATCTATATAAACACAATCTTCATGGGCCCAGTCTTTGCATTCCTGGCACTGAATCCAGTCTTTTTCAAATGTTTCTCCGTATATGATGCATTCTGTCTCGAATGCAACGAAAATTTGCTGACGAAAACAAAGCACTTACTCATGACTAACTTACTCGGCACCCACGTCGCAATTAAACTGTATTTGTTTCGACTCTAGAGGGCTTTCATTTACAATAACTCTTTATTTACGCAACACTTTGAATTTCTTAGAAATGTCCGCGGTTATCCGAGGTCCGGGGCTACCCGATCTTCCACTATATATAATTTACTACCCCCCTTCCAATTGTTGAGTGTAAAGTTGTTAAATTCTGCTAAACTAAAATAATGAGTGCATCCATTTTTTTTGATGAAATATAAAATTATATTTAAATAACGTATTTAGCACAAAAACATAAACTACAATACGTACATTTTATTATCAATTCTGATCATTTGTATCTATCTATTATATCATGTGTGCGAGGTATTGTACAGAGCTTGTGACACTATAATCTATCTTTGTTATCAAAATTAATTCTTCTGTAAATTCTGAAAAATTAAATATTTATAAGATCTACGGTTTCATATCCGGGTTAAAGCATGGTTTTTTGCAGTAGGTCGAATTACGGTTTAACAGAAGCCTTGGTTTACTTAACCGTACCTGGCAAAAGATGACCGTATCTATAAAACAAACCTAAAAATCAAAAATCCTATTGCTTGATTAGTATTGTCAGCATTCCTGTTTGTTTTTCATTGTTACTCTTTGAATATGTTATGCATATTGCGGAAAATCTTGGTGAGATTTTTTATTGTTTGAAAATAAGATCAGATTTGAATTTTCAAAAGTGAGGAATTTTTTAAATATTATAGTGGATTTCTGATCAAGCATAATTTTTTCCTTTGTCTAAATTATCCATTATTTATTTCAGAATCTCCAGTATTTCAGAGTTTTCATCATTAAAAAATATTTCCTACAGTATTTCTTAATACTGGAAATAATTTATATCATTTTCCATACCGCAAAATTCCGAGGATACTTTTTCTTTTAGTTTTTTTTTATACGTCATTTAACGAGCTTCCACAAACACTGCCGAAAAGAAAGTATCGGCCCAATGCATATATCCTCAAATAATTGACATTCTTCCCATAGAGAATTACAGAAGCTTTAAGATTTAGAGAAGCGGGCGTATAGTATTTACATGATGCGAAACCTACCTTAAATTCAAACAGTTTATCATGAAAAAAAATTTTAAGATTTTTTCTTTTTTCCAATACGTTTATTATAAGTACGAACATGCACACATACTAAGTGTACACGTGCGTTTAACGATAGTAGTAATCTCGTATTCTATAAAAGGAGAAAACAAACGAAATGAAGAATATAGTACAATAAAGTTCAAATTGATACATTACATTTTAATTATGGTATACAATCGGATCTGATCTTCATATATTAATGATACTCATGCATTTAATTACGATAGAGAATAATAGAAGCTTGAAAATCTAGAGAAGCGGGCGTATAGCATTTACACGATGCGAAACCTACCTTAAATTAAGACAGTATACTATGAAAAAAAATATAAGGATTTTTCTTGTTTCTAATATGTTTATCGTAAGTACAAACATGCCCACATACTAAGTGTACACGTGCGTTTAACTATAGTTGTAATGCCATTCTATATAACGAGACAACAGACGAAGTGAATTCTATATAAGGAGACAGCAAACGAAGTGAACAATATAGTACAAGAAAGTTCAAATTGATACATGTATAGTTTAGTTATAGTATACAATCTGATATGATCTTTATATATTAATGATACTCATGCATTTAATTATGTTGTTTAAATTCCTACTGAATACGGCTAAACTTTCTTTTTAGAAGCATGCATATGAAAGTTTACAAATTAGTCCGAATAAACTTACAGGTTTAGTTCTTGTAAGTTTTACAGAACATTGATTTTCTTGACAAACATTATGATCATCAGCTGCAAACAAGATGAGTAATTTATTTTAAAATCATGTATGGAAGATTACAATCCTTTGATTTCAACAATCAATCAACTTAAAAAAAATAGCAATACGTAAAAAGTTCCTTCCACATTAACCACTCTTACATTCAAAACCTTATTAAGTTAGATAGTTTAGTTAGTAGTATCACTACGCATATGATGCTTTTACTATTTCTTCTCACATTAATTAAGAATTTTTTGTTCATCAAAGAAGCGATAAGTTGTCAACTCATAGTCAAATATATTATAATATATTAATTCCTGCCAAAAGCAATTTGTTCAAAATGACATTGGTTTAATATGAATAATTAATTTTCACTTAAAGCCTAAAAAAGTAACTCATAAAAATCGTTCTACAGCGTCAAAGAATCTTGCATTCTAAACTGCATAGTTTAATTTAAATAATTTTGTATAATACGCATGTAATGTTATTAGTATTTCTTTTCTCACACATAAAGAAATATTTGCTTATTAACTAACTTAATATTAATTATCATTAAAATTACTTAAGTAATAATCAATATAATTTTGAAATGAGCTTGGAAAAGCATTTAATGATGACTGGTTTTATTTTATTTTAACAATTAATCTATCTCTGAAAGATAAAAAATAAAATCTTGTCTCCACCCAAAAAATTATATAACATCAAATATTCTTACTTTTTAAACCACCTAAATATAATTTTAAGCAGATCGACGCCATACGCTAATAACGTATTCAGTATTTCTTCTCTAATCGATTAAGAAATATCTTTTTATCAATGAATTGAAATAAAAGGCTCATATAGCCTATCATCAATCTATATAATGTCGAAATGTAATGACACAAATATTTTTAATCAATAATTTTTGCATAATGATATTTCCTTTGCAGTCATTATTCAGTTACATATGCTAATGAAATAGAATGATAATATTCAATAGAAATCAATGAACAACTATCACATGTAGAATATCTTATGCATTTCAACAGTTCCTGGCGTAGGAAGCTGCTGTAGACACACCCTACCATAAACGCGAACTTTGAAACTGAAAAATATACTTTTATCTTTTGCTCTTCAACCTTAAGTCGTGTATCCTAATTTAGCTAGCCGGGTATCGTGATGTATTACAAAAGTTTTGCATGAATATTTGGGTTTTACTTTTTCGTGTAACGAAAATGAATATTTTTAAATATCATTTATAAGCACTCTATATTGATTTAACTAAAAATAATATGAAACATTATCAAGTGTCAAAAATCATATATTACCGGATGAAAATATTGACAGGAAACAGATATCATTTGAATTTATTTAAAGTTTCATTTATTTCAATTGGTCAAAGCATGTGGTCTCAAGAAAAAAGTGTAAAAATACGGTATTAATCTAGTAAAATTTTCCACATATTTAAATTTAAATTTTAATAATCTACATTGTATAAAAGGCATTTAATAATTAAAAAAAAATAAATAATTATATTAGACTGGAGAATAGTTTGACATAAAGTTTCATGTACTAAAATTCGTTGAAAATTTTAAACATTATTGCTTAATTGATTGAAAGTGCAATCGAGTTTCAACATTTATGTCATTGGGTTAATACTTTATGTGTTTAATGAACATAAATAACAAAATAAAAGAATAATAACAGCTAAAATAATTAAATAATACACAATTTTTATAGTGTTTATTGGGGTTTCTTATAAGACAAATTCCGGTATGTTTACAAAGATTTTGTCTAAGAAGTGCTGGAACAAGCTTTTAACATTTTGACATGAATAGAGCATTATGCAAGTTCCTGAGAATTGAGTGCTCTAAATAGAAGATTTCAAATATCATTGCTTAATTATTAAAATATTGAATAATTACCAGTTTATATTTATAGTAATATAATATTGAATGCTTGTACGCCCATCTTTGTTAAAATCGTCATTCATTGATGAAAGAAGGTGACGAATGCTATTAGTTGTCATTAAAATTTTCTATATTGCCTTCAAGAAGTGCTTCAAAGCCATTTTAAAAAAACAGTGTCACAATGATACTGCGATCATTCCTATACTCTAGGGAATCCACCTTAAAATAATCAGGACCAGTCCGATCCTTATATATACATTTCAATAATTTGTAATGGAACGACAATCAACAGTATATATTGTTACTTACGGAAATTCAATAAATCTATATATATATAATAATCTCATGACTGGGGATATCAAACTACTGAACCTAGAAGCATTAAAATTGGTAAAAAAAAATATTTCTTAGGATGTAGAGGCGCAGAAAGAAATTCTAAAACTTCACCCGTCAAAGGAGTGAAAAAGGGAACAAACTTTTACAAAATTCCTTAAAAACCAGGAATTACAGTTATGTAAGAAATGATAACATATTTTAATGTATTTGTGTATGTTGAATCGAATGGTACCAAGTACATACTTTTAACTCCAATAGTTTGCGAGATATTACATATTTTTCTAATTTAGCGATGTCTGGCGCCAAAACCTCGACATTCTAACATTACAAATGATAACTTCTAAAAATACATGTGTTATTATAACAACGGAAGAAACTCAAACTGTCGGTAAAACGAGAGGGACTTCTTTTCATCGTTATAATACAATGTGACGAAATCGATTTCGGCAAAGAGTTATCTCTCTATATATAAGAAAATCCTGACTAGGGAGATCATCAACGCACAGGCCAAACTATTGAAAATAGAAACATGAAATTTGGTCAAAAAACATTTCTTAGGATGTAGAGGCACACTGAGAAAGGATTTTCTAAAACTCCACCCATAAAAGGAGTAAAAAGGGGAACAAACTTAAAAAAAATTCCTTAAACATCAATCGTTTTCAGCAATGCGGTAGGAGATTCCGGGTAAGTTTCCAAATTGCTTTAAAACACAAGATAAAGTTCACCTATATATTTCGTTTGATTCAAGATTCGTTTGCAGAAACCGACCAGCGTAGCGAACGAATTCTGCTGGTAAATATATAAAGATAAATCTGAGAATAAAACTGTTTGTAGACAGAAGAAACGATAGAAGCCTTGAACGGAAATGAAAGATTACAGATTTGATAAGCAAAAAATACGAGTTTAAAACTTTTTAGTTTTAAAGGTGTTTCAGTGTGCCTAAATATTGTATTTAAACACTCAAAATCATTTCAGGGGAAACACATTTCTGCGTTATGGAAATTGCTTGCTAACATGAGAACACTGAAACAGATATTCGTGAGTTCGATGCCTCACGGCCAATAAATGAAGGATGGTATAAGAGTTTTCTTTCATGTATGTAGCAGGTGGTAAAGTTCAATTCAAAACTTTTCCTGATTCAATCTTACTGTGGCATCTTGGTGCCGGGGCAAGGTGACTAGAACAAATACTACCGCAGAAGACAGCTTTCACTAATCTGCTGTGGAACCAACACCAACAGTACATATTTATAATTAACATTCAATGGATAATTATATAATGAGAAATCTGAAACAAAACAGCGTGTAAATGACTGCCTCGATTAAAAATGAAAGATTACAGATTCGATAAGTAGAACAAAAAGTTTAAAGCAAAATAAATACAATCTATAACTGTCGAAAAAAAGTATCCGTACAACTGACTAATAATTTTAATAGCCTAGAATATAAGTAACATAAAAAGCGGGCTAAAAAGTTTAAAAGACACTCTGGATACAGTCATAGAAGTGTAATAATCCTATAAATTGTCACACGCTTTGAATTATCTAAATTTGCGTGCACCTCCCCTATCTTACAAGAACATATTCACAGTATACTTGTATCTGCAAGAACGGTAAACATTTCAGTGTATGTATCGATACTTAAATCATAAAATTATATAGATAAAGTGTCTTTCTTATACATATGTGTGGGAGGTTTTAGCCTAAAGCTTTACGAAACTTAGAATCGTTATAGGATAGTTGATAATTTGAGGGTCAGATTATGGGAGAGATAAATTCTAAAAACAAAACAAAATTGACAGAAGTTTCCACTTCGACAAACCTACCACTCGCTTTATGAGCATAAATGCACTGCATCTAGAATGAATTTTCAACGCTAATTTGTTTACAGGAAGAAAAATTCTGATAATATTTAAAACGAGAATTGTCAATTGAGTGAAATTTTTTTTCAGAAAGCTACCACTTTTTCAGAATAGTAATATTTACGTTATTTATAGACATATTAAATAAGGTGAACATTCGGAATAATCAGCTATTTGGTAACAGTGATAGATTTCTCAATAAAAAATACCACCCATTCGGCAACACAATCTGCAACTGAAAAGAATGAAATGGCTTAAATTCAGCAAAATGAATAATCCATAAATCACTAATAAATCCAAAATTAAATTCTAAATCGAAATACACTCATAGAAACAAAAAAAATACCCTCTTCATTAAATTTTCCATTTGAAACGAAAACCACACCCGAAAAATATCCGCAAAATTAATGTAAAGTCATCATTCTCAATTGAGCGAAACTCCACAAAGTATCTAAATGTTATGATACTTCGCTAAGCTAGATAATGAATCTCGCATGGTTCATCTACCAAGTGTGAAAAAAGGTAACGGTAAATTACATTTCTTTTGTCAGACTGTATCGCACACAGGGGAGCCCTCGAAACCAAAGCTTTTGCCATAATTACACGTCGATATGGATACGGAGATCTCGAGAAACTCAATTAATTCCCTTAAAACATATAAATAATTAAATATTTTCATGTTATGAATATGTAGTTAGTGATTTAGATGAATTATACGCTATATAAATACGCTGAGATACGTGGCAAAAGAGAGTACGTTGTATTTGTTTTGAGGGAAATGATTAAATTTTAATTTGGCATTAAAAGAGATTTATGAGTTGCTCTTTTTGGTAAATTGCAAGTAAATATTTTAGTGGCAGTGAATGTACATTGGAAATGCTGAGATTTTGTCAAATATTATGAATGATTAAAGTCTCAGAACATATAGAAAACGAAACAGTTTGTTTTATCAGGACTGCATGAGGGAAAAATACAGAAAGTGTGTATTGTGGAAAGATTATAAATAGTAGGTAATAATGAAAAAAGTACCAAAATTGTCTACGTAGAATTTTCGATGAAATCAATTATTAAATTATTTTATTTAACTTAACTTGGTTCATGTATGTAAAAGTGGGTTTTTCTAATCGATTTTTCACTGACTTCCTGATATGGTTGAATTATAAAATTATGTAAGAAGGTGTATTTCTGATAACAATGCAGCATTGTAACATTTTTAGAACTTAATTATAATTTAATAAATAAATTTTCAGTCATTTTACGATAGCCGGAAACAGTTGATAAATCGTCAAATATCCCTGTACGCTTAATATCACTGTATATGAGTTACCTGAACCTAGAAGAGAGGTTCTCTTCTAGGTTCATGATGAGTTATAACAACAATGTAGTTAATTACGAGCCAAAACACCTCACTAAAATAAGCTAACTGGCTGCGAAACTGCAACAATGAAATATTTTTAAAACTAAAAGATTGAAAATAAAATATAAATAAATAATAAAATGCATTATATGTTTTTTAAAAAATACGTTTGTATTATTATTATCTTTTTGGATAATGATAATTTGTACTGCCAAATTCTTTGAAATAATTTAATAGTAATTTATGAAACTGGAAGTAAAATTAAGAGAAAAACTGTAAATATACATTTTTTAAAGAAATTTTCAGAAATAGTACTCTCAGAAAAAAATCGTCAATTTATGAGCGTTTGCCCTTTAATTTTCACGGGCAACAGCCTTATTTGGTGAAAAACGGTCTGATCCACTAAATAAGCGGCCTTATCCCTTAGATACTTAGAAAATTAAGAGAAATCCATATATTCTTACAGTTCTCGCCCATATGTTAGCAAAAATACGGTACGACCCCATACATTGTCCTCTGCTAGGGTGTAACCTTTCATTTTACTCGTGTTTCGAAAATTTTAACCCACCAAAACAGCGATTCTGTGATGATTATCTAACGTGCTACGTGCTACGGAACAATAAGCAAAGTGATTTAAAGGGCATTATATCCTGTGCATTATAATGCTATATTATTTAGCCCCGTAAAATTACGAGCTACAAAAAATGATGGGCATGTTTTTTTTTTTTTTACGGGGTATGACTGAAATCTCTGCTGCCGGCCTCTGCCCATAACTTTACTGCAATTTTTTTTACAGTGCATATCGAAAAATATGTAGCAAAAGTAAAAAGGTGCTTGCAAATCACTTATATATGTAGTCACTTATATATGCATTTAGATGAAATATACGCTATATAAATACGATAAGATATATAAAAATGGAGAGATAATTTTATATGTTTTGAGGTAGATGATTAAATTATAATTCGGGGGTAAAGAAGATTTATGAGTTGCACTTTTTGGTAATTTGCTAGTAAATATTTTAGTGACAATGAATATACATTCGAAATGCTGCGATTTTGTGAGATATTGTGAGTGATTGAATTCTGAGAACATATAGAAAACGAAACAGAGTATTTTATCTCGAATGTATGAGAAAAATGCAAAAGTATATTATAAATGGTAACAAATAAAAAAGTACTCACATTGTCTATGGTATTAAAAAAATAATTATTATTATTTTCAGAGAATGGATGTCCCAATTGCCAAAATATTCATTTTATTAGTAATTTGTAAAACTGGAAATAAAATAAAAAAACTAAAGGCATGCATTTTGCCAGCAGTTTTTGGATGTAAAGTTTAAGTAGTATATTGCAATCATGTAGAAAAATTAAAATGGTGCTTGGAAATAATTTATTTAAGTGGTTATCGATTTATACGAATTAAACACTATATAAGTACGCTGAGATACGCAGCAAAGAAGAGCTCTTTGTTTTTGTTTTGAGCGGGAAGATTTAATCTTAATTTGGCAGTAAAATAGATCTATGAGTTGCTTTGTTTGCTAAATTTATAGTAAATATTTTAGTGCCAGTGAATGCATATTTCAAATGCTGAGATTTTGTGAAAAATTATGTACGATTATATTATAAAAATACAGTAAAGCGAACAAAGTATTTTATTGGGATTTTACAGATAAAATCAAAAATACTTTATTAAAATTCAGGTAGTGGCGCGTATAATCTATCACATACGAATCAAACATTTTGTCAGGTATGTGACACATACGCGCGACAGCCCGACGTTAAACAATAATACAACAGTAGGTACTGATATTCTTCGCGTAAAATTTAGCATGTTAACAAACATATTTAAAGAAATGTTTTTCTCTAATGTGAAAAGTTTAAAGAGCTTTTGTTAGTAATTTACTAATTTGAAAGCAAAATTAACAAAAAACTACAAGCATGCAATGTGATAGTAATTCTATATTCCTATGCATTTAGCAAACGTAGAAAATTTTCAAAAATAAATAACAAAAAGTATTCAGAGAGAAAATAAATAACAATAATATGATGAATTTGTAACATCATTCTTCGATAAAATATTTTTTTTTCTTTTGAAATAAATCTTTATCTTATTTTTGCTTTAACCTCAAAATTATGAATTTTTGAAATTATATAACTTTAGCTGTTACATATGTTTATTTTTGTTGCATTTCAGATTATCATTCATTTTAAATGTTCTAATGTAATACTTTACTAATGCGTGTTGCAGCATGGCACTTTTGCAATTACTTAATGTATGTTATGAATTATGATTCTAAATAGTCTAAGTGTACTGTTAATTAAATTATCTTAGTTTTGCAGAATTTGCTAAGATTTTACTAGAGCGACTCAAAATTTCTTCAACAAGATTTGAGGTTAATTTAATAAACGAAAAAATATTAACAAAAAAAGATCAAAGAATATTACAAACAAGAACGAAAAATCATGCGTCAAGCATAGATTATGTAACACTTTCCAACGCTTCCAAAATAATTTTACAAATCATAACCGTTTAATAAGCTGAAATATAAGATCTAAGTTAACAATTTGGAAAGCATAGGACATATTTAAAAACGTAATTTCAGCAATTTCCAACATATGTTTCCAACATATATTTCCCACATATACAATATTCGGAAAAATATCCGAATATTTTATTCAGCCCTGTATATGATCTATAGATTTGTATTTATACTACATAGGATGCTAAATTTTAGTTCAGTTAGGAAACGCGTAGCACAGTTTGAAATTCTCCTTCTGGAGTTTTTGTCAATAATCGGAAATGTGTTCGCGGACTTTTGTGCTGCCCTGTATATGATCTACAGAATTTATACACGCCGTGTAATAGACAAAAAGTGAGTTAAATTTAAAATCGCGTTCAGCAACTTAAAACGCACTTCCAGGAATTATTGTTAACAGACAGTAGAGAATTCTTTTGTGTGTCCCTGTAAATAAATGACTGCTATACACACGATATTCTGTAGTTAGCCTCTTGTAATGCACCTTAGTGATATATATAAATTTCAATGCGTTTAAAATAGTGAAACTTATTTAATTAAACCGCGAGCGATTTTTCTCCATAGACGTAATGTAACGGAATTCTTTTGACTGTCCCTGTAAAGTAACTATAAGTGCTATGCACACCAGATTCCATATTAAGCTTCTTATAATGCACCTTAGTCAAATATATCACTTACAATGTGTTTGAAATTGTGTAACATCATTAAAATAAGCCGCAAATGATTTTTCCCCGTAGACCGTAATGTAACGGAATTCTTTTGAGTGTCCCTGTAAAAAAACTATAAGTGCTACACACTTCAGTTGAAATAGGGAACATGCTATAGATAACGACAATAACATATAGAAATTGCAGGGTAATCCGAGCATATGTACGGGAGTGAGAGCATGGACAGACGGCCAGACAAACCGAAGTCATAAACACTTTTCAACTAGGTTGGAAAGTGTTAAAAAGCACATTCTAAAAAAAGCTTTACGTCCATGAGCTAGTAAACATAAAAAAAAAAAATCCTTTACAAAAAGATTCTGCACCAGCTTACAATCTTAAGGTTACCAAAGATTGATGAGGTGTCAGTCAGCCATGTTTTAGTAACTCACCACCCCGTTAATGCCGCCAATTTAAATTTCTTATATTTTTCTTTTAGAAGCATATTAGAAAGTTTAAACCACACAAAAAATGTGCATTATTTAAAGAAAATCTTAAGTCTGTTTGAGAACAAATAAGTAAGAATGAGTTCCTTCAAATCTGCGAAAAAAATTTCCAGAATATTTTAAAGCTATGGTCAAAGTAAATGCTTAATATCATTAAAAAATATTCTTCTATTTATATAAATATGCTTATAATAAATAAGGTGGGCGCCCCTGATATGGCAATGCTAAAGTTTAAGATTTTTCTCTGCCGTCATTTTGAAACAATAAAAACCGCTTTATTTTTTTTTCGTTCTCAGGTTAATGGACTTTCATAAAAAATTTGCATTCCCCATGAAACTAATTTTACAAGTCAAAAAGAAAAAAAGAAAAAAAAAATCCACTTTTATGGCCACCATTGTTCTATGTTTCACAAATCATGATATTTTTCAATTTAAAAATGCTGTTGCACTAAATTAAACAATTTTGGTGTAAAATAAATAAACATGTTACTCAATAATACTTTTTGTTATTAAAAAGTGAATTTGAATAGGATTTTTCATCAAAAATGAAGTTGTTTACAAAATTGACATTACAATTTAAGTTATTATTTAGAAAAAATGTGAAATCCTTTTAGAGTTTAAAAAAATTGTTAAACAAATTACCTATCGCAATTACAACGAATAAACATGTCTTTATCCCAGGCTTGTATGGTGCACTTGATATGGCGTACTGCATGACCATATCAGGAGCAGGTCAGCTTCATGAAAATCGTTTGATTTGGAGCAACTCGTAAAATATACACCATCAACAACAGCACCAATTGTTAGAACATTAAAGACTGAACAGGGTATGATGGTATTTACAAAAAAAAAAATCTTTTAAAAACGTGCATAAAAAATGAGACGTGTCAGATAAAAACAAGAAGCGGTCACACCAAAAACATAAAATAGGAAATGGTGGTCAAATTCCACAACTTAGCCGAATAACAAGTGATCACATAATACACTAGAAGGTTCCTTGACGGTGCCATTTATCGATTGTTTTAGTTAGCTAACATATAATAGGGGGATGGCCATATCAAGAACATAACGGGGGCACTTACCTTACATTTCAATAAAGGAATTCTTTGTTTTCACTCTCTAAGGTTCCGTGATAGGTTAATTGTTAGTTCAAAGACTTTTGGGTCACCAATTGAATATTTTTAATGGTGCTAAATCGTACAAGCATTTAACCTTTGAAAAAATGTTTTTTGAAAAATCCTCTTTTGCAATATTAAAATAAAACCAGTTTTAACATTTCAAAAAACGGTATTTTTAAGCTTTTTAGTTTGAAAATTGTCTAAAAATGCCTAAAAATGCCTAAATATGTCATTTAAACATTCAAAATTATTTTAACATTGTACTTAAATCTTAATTTGTACTATTTGTTACAATCACAAAGTCATTTTTATTTGTAAATGTATGCCAATTGCAGATGACCTTTTCATAAACTATGTAATAGAATAAGGTTTTACGTTTTTTGAGAAATTCAACGAATATTTGTCAAAATTGACGTTTAGAAACGAATTTTCGGACGCATCAACACGAGAAACGTCGACAAATAAAAGTATTCGCTAATAACTCAAAATGTAATATTATCAAAAACTGAAAACACTCATAAATTTCAAATTATTTCAATAGTTCATTCTTCCAAGTTTACAAATGGCTCCAGGATTGCGTCAGGAAGTTTGCGTTGTTGAGCGAAATAATATTTTTTTTTTCGAAAACCGCCTTAAGGGGATACTCATCCCTTCATCGCAAACATGAATAAATCGATATCCGCGAGTTCGTTTTCGCGCGGCCAGAGGAATGAAGAATGGCTTGAAAGTTTTCATGCATGAAACAGGCGGACTTAAACCACATTCAATTTAAAATCCCCCTGAAGCAATCCTACTGCAGCAGTGTGGTGCCAACGTATATAGATAATTCCCTTTACCTCTATACAACGAATCTTCTATATTGAAACAAATGTAATCGATTACATTTTCAAGCCGGAGATCGTATTTTCCAAGGCAATATTGCCATGGAATACATGCACAGTAATGGGAACATTTTTGTGCATGTTAAAAGTTCCATCTAGATGTGCAATGTTAATCAATTTATACAGAAAGTAATTTTATAGTAAGGGTAGATTCAAATTGTAAATATAAAGACGTCTGTATCTACTGACTCCCTTTATATTAAAGTTATAATTTATATATATATATATATACATATATATTATGCTCGATTATCTTATCTAAAAAATTGTTGCATGAGTCTGTTAAAACAGTAAACAAGAATTACAATATTAAGTTTGTGTTTCAAGTACTTTAACAATAAATATTTACAAAAGTGTTAAATAAAGATTTAAGTTTGATACTATAATATAATTAAGATCAGATTTAAATAATCTTCTAAATGTTTAAATTTTATCTGTCTGAACATTAAATTTAATATGATTGGATATTAATAGAATTAAAGCGCGTAATATTGAATTTTCCCTTTTTATATATTCTAGGAATTTTGTTCACATAATTGTGGCATGCAAGATATTATTAAAGAAATCTGTATTTGAGATTTAACTAAAATAATAGGGAATTACTTTAAGGAAGAATGTAAAACAATTTGTCATATTCGACATAAAACAATTACAGAAGAATTATGCAATATATTGGTTTTTCTTCGAATTTCTTCATCCATATATCAGGAATCGCATAGTTAATCCTAGTAATGTTTTCTCATCGTACTTGGAATGTAGAGGACTCTTCTTAATTCCATTCTCCTTAATATTGCCTAGTTTTAAATATAGACAGAGAAAACTTGATGGTATATGATAGAAACATACTAAACAACTTATTTAAACCTACGTTTATCTTCAAAACGTATATTACCATTTAAGCAGATTTCAAGCTATAATTTAGACAATAATGTAGACTATTTCACACATATGCGCCACATTCAACACAACATATTAAATTAATTTCTATTGGAAAATGTATGAAAGCATTAACACATATAATAAATTATTCAACCTTCCACAATAATGCATTTATTTTGTACTAATATGTGAGAATAATTGCGACTTATTCTGTGTTGCTATGTAAGATGAAAATAAATGTTACACATATCACTTAACGAAGAGCACATATTTCCTAGTGTTCCTTACTAACATGCATCAATCTACATATGAAAGATAACGTCATTAAAATGAACTTAAAATAGTTTACTGCCATGTCCCTAAAATAATTCGTGTGTCATTGTACTTTTTTTTTAGATTTTTATATACAACTAGCAAAATTCACGGCTTTGGACGCTTAGTTGTTCAAAGGTGCTATTTATGTACAGTAACATTAGGTTGGAATTATACTTCTGTGGACAATTTAAATATTGATAACTAAACCACACTGTGAGGAAACTTCATTCTTATACAGTTATTAAGTGAACGGAAATCTTGAATGAACCTGAAAACCTTCCTTGCAACTCATTTTCCGCAATCTGCTTCCAAAAAACAAAATACAGCGCAGTTTACTTGTAAACTCTATTTATAAACTATCGTACAGTAAAACAATTGTTAAAATCAATTCAGTAGTTTTAGTCTATTTCCCACAAAAAAAAATGTTTTTTACAAAATCGATTTACCTTGTTTCACTATACAAACCGAAATACCATTAAGTAATGATTTGGAAAACATTGGTTTAATATATATAACCGTCATTTCGGCACAGCGAAAGCGGCTAGATGCAAAGTACTTCCTTACTTAGTTGGGGTATCGTATTTCTGAGTTACTACCATTTTAATGAATTAAAGCAGTTATTGGTACTTTCATTTTATTCCATTGTTCAGAAAAGTTTTATTTAACACTGACGTAGCAAAAATTGATTTTTTTTTCTTTTTAATTAAAAAATAAAATAATAAATAATAATAAACATTGTTCGTGCGCTTCTTAGTGCTTGCTTCTTAGTGTTCTCTATGCGAAATTTTAAAATTCTACGCTGACAGATTCAAATAAAGCATAGTGAAAATGTAACTGCTGAATGCTTACCATCCATTTCCTACATTTGAAATTTTAATTTAAAAAAAGTTTTCTTTAGAAGAATCACGTTCTAATAGCAACCTTCATGAAGAATTAAAAGTTTCTAGTCCCAATAGCTTCAAAGATATCGTGATTATAGAGCATTTTCCAATCATTAAATCTATTCATATCTCGAATATTTAAAAAAAAATCTTTCCGAGCATTTGCATGTTAAAAATAAAAAAATAAAAAATTTCAATTTTATATCTTTAACATAAAAAAATCGAAATTTTAGAACAACTGCTATGAGCGAGCGCGTATGTCTTAAAAATAACTAACATGTTGAATTGCATGCTTCTAGTCCTAATAATTCCGAAGTAATCGTAATTTAGAAGATTTCTAAAATATTTTTGGTTCATATTAAACTTTAAGAAATTTGATTATTTTTAGAAACGCTCTTTGCAAGCATTTACATTTTTAAGGTAACCACCATATCAAATTTCCTGTGTCTAGCCTCAACGTATTCTAAGAAATCATAATTTTGAAAGTTTGTGGCCCTTGCACCTATTGAGAGCAACTGAGATGATATAAAAAGTAGCTCAGTTTTAAGTAAAGACTTTTACCATTACTACTTTGAAAGAATTTTGGAAATCTCTTTAATAGTTCTAAAGTAATCGTGATTTTTAGAACACTTTCTGCACATTTCATTCTTTTAAATTTCTATTTTTTTAGAACTGTTCTGTAAAAGCATTTACGTCTTAAAAGTAACAGCGATGTCAAATTTCAAATTTATAGCCCCAAGAATTAAAAATCAATTGTAATTTTAAATGTTTTAGAACGTTCTCAGCTCATTTCACCCTTTTAAATTTCAACTATTTTAGAAACCGTTCTTAACGATTATTTAAATCTTAAAAGTATGCCAAAATTCAAGTTTCTAACCGCAACAGTAGCATAGAAATTGCAATTTTCAAACCTTTTCTGTCCCTGCACCGTTTTAAATTTCGAAAAATTAATTTAAAAAAATTTTTTTTAATAATCTTTCAACTGCTTTTTGCGAGTATTTAAATTTTTAAAGTAACCACCAAGTCAAATTGTATGTTTCTAGCCGCAACATATTCAAATAAATCATAATTTTAGAACGTTTGTTGCCTTTGCGCCTATTGAGAGCAGCTGCGCAGTGGTAAAAAGTAACCCAGTTTTAAATAGAGCAACTTTTAGCATTATTACACTGAAATATATTTTTTAATCTGTTAAATAGTTTCAAAGTAATCGCGATTTTTAGAACACTTTCCGCATATTTCATTCTTTATATTTCGATTTTTTTTTAGAAACTGTTCTGTAAAAGCATTTACGTTTAAAAAGTAGCAGCCATGTCAAACTTCAAGTTTTTAGCCCCAAGAATTAAAAATCAATCTTAATTTAGAGTGTTTTAGAACTTTTTCAACTCATTACACCCTTTTAAATTTCAATATTTTTTGAAACCGTACTTAACGAAGATTTAAATCTTAAACGTAACCATCAAGCCAAATTTCAAGTTTCCCGACGCAACAGTATCACAGAAATTGCATTTTTAAAACGTTTTCTGCCGCTGCACTACTCTTTTAAATTTCGATTTTTTTAGAAAAGCTCATTGCAAGCATTTACGACATAAAAGTAACAGTTATAATGAAATATCAAGTTTCTAGCACTAATAATTCCAAATAAATCGTAATATAGAATGATTTTTAAACGTTTAATGCTCATTTCACACTTTTTAATTTCGATTTTTGTATAAAAATTTGTTAGCGATCATTTACATCTTAAAAGTAACCACCATTACAAATTTCAATTTTCTATCTTTAGCGGTATCGCAAAAATTGCAATTTTAGAAAGTTTTTTTGCCTCTTAACCTCCTTGAGGGCAGTGATACCGACATAACATGTAACATAGTCTATGTTAGAGCCCCAATCATTTTGCCTCTATTTTTAAAATCAGTTCGGTAGTTCGGGAGATAGCACCCTTACAGAAAAAAAGGTTAATTTTTATAATATTAGTATAGATGTAACATAATATCATATTTTAAAGATATTTTTATAAGATATTAAACAATCTAATATACTGAAAAATATGACGGGAATAAGTATTTAAATATACTGAACATAGAAACATTTTCCATACACAATTCTTCTTTGTAATGACTTCTATTAAAGTTTTTTTTCCCATTATTCACAGAATGCTTGTTTCATTTTATACCTCCATGCTCTTAATATATCAAATAAAATATGCAGTAATTACATACCCTCATGCATGCTTTATATATAAGCAATATATTTAAAATACCATTATTCAAACACTATAATTTAGTAGTAATTGAACGAATAATTACTTCTGTAAGCATACATATTGTTTTAGAATGGATCCACTTTCTTTCACTGTTTAATGACGTAAAAACTATAATTCATCCTTTATCAACGCTTTCCGCCAACACTTTAGAGAATGGATGCATCGTCAATGAAAACTATCCTTTACGAACAGAAGAAGAACAGTCATGATTCTTCGATTTCAAACAATTTTGATAGATTTCATCTCACGAATTTTTCGCTGTTTTATATTCCTTTTTGATTCAAAGCAGTGATAACAACGACAATAAGGGAATCACGATTCTTAGACTTCTTAATTCAGTTTTTCTTTCTTCTGTTTGAACATGTAGAATGTTTACATGAAAAGTGGGTTTTTGTACTAGCAAAATCTAATGTGACAAGCGCAAAAGATTAAAAAGGATAAAATGGTTGATGAATAGTGCTTAGATGTGACACCTATGTCCAAAGCAAGTCTTCCAGGTCTTTATATATTTATAAGCATTAAACAATACGTTGTTATTCCTTTATTTATTTTTTTTACTTTGTAATCACATAAGTTATGAAACTTTTTAGAAAGGTCCTTTTATTTCAGTATTTCAAATTATTTTGCGTACATTTGTCAAATTCGTCTACTATTTATTAAAGTGTAATATAACTTTAAGCAAATTTTAAAAATGAGAGACGAAAGATAAAAAAAAAATATTTCAACATTTTGTTTTTTTTTATTTTTATGCAAATCCGGCGATTTTACTGTTCGCTAGAAACTCTAGGAATTAGCGTAATTACTATCTAATACGTAAGACGAAACTCGTTTTTATTTTTTTACATATCTTGTTAAAAAATTAGATGTCATCTGATTTTGAAAACTTAAAATAAATGCTTTTGTACTAATTAAAAAAATACATTAATACTACTATTTACACACTGAAAGAAAATGTTCATGATTCTTTGATTTCCAATATTTTTGATAGATTTCATCTCACGAATTTTTCGTTGTTTTATATTCCTTTTTGATTCAAAGGAGTGATAACACCGACAATAAGGGAATCACGATTCTCAGACTTCTTCAGTTTTTCTTTCTTCTGTTTGAACATGTAGAATGTTTACATGAAATGTGGGTTTTTGTACTAGCAAAATGTAATGTGACAAGCGCAAAAGATTAAGAAGGATAAAATGGTTGATGAATAATACTTAGATGTGACATCTATGTCCAAAACAAGTCTTTCAGTTCTTTATATATTTATAAGCATTAAACAATACGTTGTTATTCCTTTATTTTTTGACTTTGTAATCACTTAAGTTATGAAACTGCTTAGAAAGGTTATATATACTTTTATTTCAATATTTCATATTGTTTGGCGTGCATTTGTCAAATTCGTCTACTATTTATTAAAGTGCAATATAACTTTAAAGCAAATTTTATAAATGAGAGAGGAAAGATAAAAAATATTTCAAGATTTCAAGATTTTTTTTAATTTTTTTTATGCAAATCAGGCAAATTTGCTGAGCTCGCTAGAAACGCTCGGAATTAGCGTACTTGCTGTCTAATATACGTAAGAAGAAACTCTTTTTTTCTTTTTTTTTTTACATGTTATATTTTGTTCAAAAATTAGATGTTATCTGATTTTTAAATCTTAAAATAAAGGCTTTCGTTCAAATTAAAAAAACACATTAATACTACTATTTACACACAGTAAGAAAAGTTTCATGATTTTTTGATTTCCAATACTTTTGATAGATTTCATCTCTCGAATTTTGCGTTGTTTTATATTCATTTTTGATTCAAATCAGTGGTAACAACGACAGTAAGGGAATCAAGTTTCTCAGACTTTTTAATTTAGTTTTCCTTTCTTCTGTTTTCACTTGTACAGAGTTTACATGAAAAGTGGATTTTTGTACTATCAAAATGTATTGTAACAAGCACAAAAGATTAAGCAGAATACATTGGTTGATAAATAGTGCTTAGATGTGATATCTATGTCCAAAGCACGTCTTTCAGTTCTTTATATATTTATAAGTATTAACATAAATAAGTTGTTATTCCTTTATTTCTTAACTTTGTAACCATATACGTTATGAAACAAAAAGGTTATATCTCCTTTTATGTCATTATTTCAAATATTTTTGTGTGCATTTGTTCCAAATTCATCTATTATTTTTTTTAATTTAATATAACTGTTAAGCAAGTTTTATAAAAGAGAGTTTAAGGGGAAAAAAAGGTAAATTATATAAGTGTATTTTGCTTATTTTTGTTTATCAAATCAGATGAATTTGATGAGATTGCTAAAAACGCTAGAAATTAGCGTGCTTTCTTTCTAATACGCTAGAAGAAAATTCTTTTTTTATTTTTTTACTCTTTATATCTTGTTTAAAAATTGGATGTCGCCTATTTTTTAAATCTTAAAATGAATACTTTCATACCAAAAAACAAAAAAAAATAAAAAAAATAAAATAAAATAAACGTAAACTCTACTATTTAAACACAGAAAGAAAAGTTTGTCGATTCTTCGATTTCCAATAATTTTCATAGATTTCATCTCACGAATTTTGTATTGTTTTATATTCATTTTTGATTCAAAACAGTGATAACAATGACAAAAGAGAATCACGATTCTTAAACTTCATAATTTAGCTTTTTTTTTCTTCTGTTTTAACATGTATAAAATTTACATGAAAAGTTAGTTTTTGTACTAGCAAAATCTACTGTGACAGGTGCAAAAGATTAAGAAGGATAAAATGGTTGATGAATAGTGCTCATATTTGACAATTGTGTCAAAAACACTTCTTTCAGTTCTTTGTATATTTATAAGCATTTAAAATAAATACTACGTAGTTATTCCTTTATTTTTTTAACTTTGTTATAACATAACTTATTAAATTTCTTAGAAAGGTTATATATTATTATATCTCATTATATATTATATATCTCATTTTTTCAAATGTTTTTGCGTGCATTTGTCAAATTTGACTCTATTTAACAAAATGAAATATAACCTTTAAGCAAATTTTATAAACGGGTGAGGAAAGATTAAAAATGTAAAATATTTCATCTCTTTTTTTTTAATGCAAATCAGACGAATTTGCCGAGCTCGCTAGGAATTAGCGTGCTTGCGCTCTAATACGTAAAAAGAAACATATGAACCATTTTTAGGGTTTCGTTCATCTCACGAAACCTTATTACTCCCGCTCCGTTGTCTGTCCGTCCCAGAGCCATTCTCAAAAACTATATAACATACTGAGTTGAAACTTTGTGTATATAGTTAAAAAAAAACAGCTATAAAGAGCTCAAAATATTAAAATTTGAAAAATTCGTATTATGTTAATAAATAGAGATAAAAAACACAAAATTATAACAGCCATTTCCTATTAAATTTAAACATTTTTCGTTATAGCAGATGCCAAAAATTAAAAATTCACGATGAAACTCTTTCTACAATAATTAATTTTCTATCAGACAAATTCAACGTGAAAAATGAAAATGAAATAAAAAGTTTCACCAATTGAAAAAAAAGATTAGAATGAAATAAAAATGATTGACGTCATAGTAGTAATAAAACGGAAAGATTTCTCAATAATACAAGGAGTGTGAGTATGTGTATGTATACAAAGCAAATTAATATCACGTCATTAGAGAATTAAAAAAGAAATCTGACGTCATATCGGAAGTTTAGCGGATTTTCCAAATGTTTCAGAATAATACAAAGCGAGTATCAATATGAGTAATAGAGAATAGTAAATATATGAGTTTGAGGAACGTATTGAATCATGATAAAAACCCGATTATGGAAATATTCGCATATGTTAACATTTTGAAGGTGTACAACATGTTTGATTTTGAAATTATTTTTTTTAAATATCGCATTTAGTCCACATGACAGATATTATTATGACAGGATATAGTAGCGGGCTTCGCCCGCTATCCGGCTCGTTTAGGTATACGAAAAAACGAGAAAAATAGACCAGTAAATTTTTACTTTATAAAAAACATTACTTTTTTTTTTGGTAGCTAAATGAAATTTATTTGGATTTATTAAAGAAAGGATAAAGTGTTTTGAAAGGAATATTAAACGAAACCCTTTAAACGATCTTTGATCACACTTACCCACTTGTTTTTACTTGTTATATCTTGTTCAAAAATTAGATGCCATCTGATTTTTAATTCTCAAAATAAATGTTTTCCTACAAATTAAAAAATTACATCAATACTACTATTTACACACAGAAAGAAAATTTTCAGAATTTTTCGATTTTCAATAGTTTTGATAGATTTCATTTCACGAATTTTTCTTTGTTTTATATTCTTTTTTATCCAAAGCAGTGATAACAACGGCGATAAGGGAATTACTATTCTCAGATATTTAATTTAGTTTTTCTTTCTTCTTTTTACTTACCCATTATACGTAGTATAGGGTCTTGTAATCGTTTTGAAAATCGAAAAATTTTTTTTTGACGGATTTACATGTTACAGACACTGGAGATTCCGAAAAACATATGTTTATATGTTTAGAAAAAAAAAATTGCCGCCCATCTGTCTGTGCGTGTGTCTGTCTGTCTGTGTCTGTGTGTCTGTGTGTCTGAAAACGCTCTATCTCCCGAACAAATTGAGATAGAGACTTGAAATTTGGTATGTACTTAGTATGTAATAATGAGAAGAAGCTTATTAAATTTCAGTAACCTGGATTATCCGGAACTATTTTTTTTCGGATTCTCGAAATGCTCGTTCTGATAAAAGTTATATAAAATTTTTCGAAATTGTTTATTTCAAGGAGATAATATGAAAGACAATAACAAAACATAAATTGTTCATAAAAAATGAAGTCGATCGGATAATTAGTTGCCGAGAAATTTGTAATCCTATTTACCACACTCTTCGATTTTTCATGACCCTGTATTTCATTCAAATTTCAACTCAAAGATATATTTTAATTGGAAATGAGACACTTCATCCGGCGCAGTAAACCGTTAGTTAATATGATTATCAATTTTGGAGTTATAAGAATGTTAATTTACGCAATTCATAATAGAGTATTTAAAGTTTATAAAGTCATCAAGCCAGAATTTTATTCGAATTGAAATGCATTTTATAAATAGTTTACACATGTTTCATTTTCATATTTTATATTATGCATATTCATGATGGGTAAGTATTACGGTGGCACCCCAACAACTAGTTTAACATGTATGAAATTTACATGAAAAGTGGGCACTAGCAAAATCTACTGTGACAAGCGTAAAAGATTACGAAGGATATAATGGTTGATAAATAGTGCTTAGATCTGACATCTGTGTTCAACACAACTTTCAGTTCTTTATATATTTATAAACATTAAACCATACGACGGTATTCTTTTATTTTTAACTTTATAATCACGTAAGTTATGAAGCTGCTTAGAAAGGTTATATCTCTCTTTATCTCGTTACTTCAGATGTTTTTGAATGCATGTTTCTTTTAATTCAGTCTACTATCTAATAAAATTTATTGTAACTGTTAAGAAAGTTTCTTAAATTGGAGTGGAAAAATAAAAATTGTAAAATATATATCATAATTTTGTTTATTAGTTTTTTTAAATCAGAGGAATTGGCGGTGCGTTCTAGAAACGCTAGGAATTAGCATGCTGACATTCTAATAATTAACAAAGAGACTCTGTCTTTTGACTGTTCATAGTTTAATTCGAAAAGTTAGTTGTCATTTGATTTTTAAATCTCAAAACAAATACTTTCATACTAATTTTAAAAACACATAGATATTTCCTTTTAAACGCAGGAAGAAAAGTGTCATGGTTCGTCGATTTCTTATAATTTAAATAGATTTCATCAGGAACGACTAATTTTTTATTCAAAACATTGATAACAACGAATATAAGGGAATAACGATTCCTGGACTTGTTAATTCAGTTTTTCTTTATTTTGCTTCAACCTGTATTATGAACACGTGCAGCATGCGCAAACTTCCTCCAATGAAACAGAATAGTAATTTTTCTATTATTAATGTACGATTAAATATGGCGAATAAAACTATTCTTTCTTTTTTAACACTTTCCAACCTAGTTGAAAAGTGTTTATGACTTCGGTTTGTCTGGCCGTCTGCCGTCTGGCCGTCTGGCCGTGCTCTAACTCCCGTCTAACTCCCGTAACTCCCGGATTGCCCTGCAATTTTTATATGTTATAATCGTTATCTATAGCATGTTCCCTATTTCAACGGAAGTGTGTAGCACTTATAGTTTTTTACAGGGAGACTCAAAAGAATTCCGTTACATTGCGGTCTATGGGGAAAAATCATTTGCGGTTTATTTAAATAATGTTTCACTATTTTAAACGTATTGAAATTTATATATATCACTAAGGTGCATTAGAAGAAGCTTAATATGGAATAGGGTGTGCATAGCACTTATACTTACTTTACAGGGACAGTCAAAAGAATTCCGTTACATTACGTCTATGGAGAAAAATCGTCTGCGGTTTATTTAAATAATGTTTCCCTATTTTAAACGCATTGAAATTTATATAAGGTTCATTACAAGAGACTTACTACAGAATATTGTGTGTATAGCAATCATCGTTCATTTACAGGGACACACAAAAGAATTCTCTACTGTATGTTAACAATAATTCCTGGAAGTGCGTTTTAAGTTACTGAACGCGATTTTAATTTTAAATCGCTTTTTGTATATTACGTGGTGTGTATAAATTCTGTAGATCCTATACAGGGAAGCACAAAAGTTCGGGAACACATTTCCGTATTATTTAACTCCAGACGGAGAATTTTAAACTGTGCTACGTGTTTCCTAACTGAACTAAAATTTAGCATCGTATGTAGTATATATACAAATCTATAGATCCTATACAGGGCTGAATAAAAGTATTCGGATTACTTAGATGTTATCTTTTAGCTTATTAAAGAGTATGATTCGTAAAATTATTTTGGAAGCGTTGGAAAGTGTTACATAATCTATGCTTGACGCATGATTTTTCGTTCTTGTTTTTACTTAAAGAAGTTCGTACATATTGCAACCGTTCAGAATACGGCCCTATATCGAATATATATATATATATATATATAATAATATATATATATATATATATATATAACCACGTACCATACATCCAATCCCAAAACCCCTGAACAACAGTGAAACATTAACAAATAACCATGAAAAATTCATACTAACAAAACTATAAACAAAACTATAAACAAAAAGAACTCAACTAATGGAGACAGGCTGCAAGGCTAAAGACTTGCATGCTGGGTTATACCGGTAATTACTCATGAAACTTGCCCCATGCCTGTCGCGACCAAACTGACCATAGAAAGCATTAACCAAAGTTGAAAAGAACAACACAGCCAGACAGAACTCCCTATAAAACCTACAATTATTTGGCGATCTTTTTAACCACCAAAAGGAGAGTATCATGGTATTCTTTATCTTTAACGAAATTATTTGTCAAACTATTCAACAAACCAATAGGATAACTCAGAACCATTGCATTATGATATAGATTTATAATGTCACTTATTATACAATTATGATTAGAATTTAATTTTACTATCCTTATTAAACTATTGATAAATATATTTCGGAAATTGAAATATGTACACTGGAATTAAAATTTAATATCTTAATTGTTTCAAAGTTGCAATTCTTTCTCTTATCGTAAATGTAAGTTCTCAAGTCACCCCTCTCGATGTCGATAGTAAGGTCTGAATAATGTTTTATGTCATATGAAATTTTCTTTAATGTCGAACCTTGGGGTAATAATCTAAATTAAATTCGTTGTTTAATCGTTAATCCTTACCAACAAAACATCATCAATATATCTAAAACTTAAATAATCCTTATTTAATGTATCATTAACCTCATATAAAAGTAAATATATATCTGCAAGTACCGAGCATATATATATATATATATATATATATATATATAATAATAAAAAATTTTCGCCCTATTTCTTTAGTTAAATTATCAGTAAGATCTAAAATTTGAAGGATTTTTCTCTTTCAATTTGTAAACTGTTCAGTTTGTGAGGTATGCAAATAACTTTTTTGGATGGACTATCACTCAGACAAGAACTGAACGACAAATTAAGCAACAATTCTACAAGCAATTCGCAACAAATTTTGTAAGATGATACTCTGGAAGTATGTTATCTATTATTTTAAATTGTTACAATTCTTTTCTTATTTTGTTTAATATTTTCTAAAGCTTTTTATGTCATTGTTAACAAGATTAATATCTTGTAATTGTATTTTTATTAACAACTCCACCAAGTCGCGTTATAGTTATTAAATTTAATGTTATTGGGCATTAATGAATAAATTTTGGAAATGTACTTATTTTGACTTCCTCCAGTTGACAAATTGTAATCCAAGTCCGTGTAACATTTCCCTTCAATGAACTTGCAGGTCATATGACCTACCGGTTCATTCGTCTTTTTGGGTGGGGGGATATGTAATAATAAAAAAAATTTCACCCTATTTCTTTAGTTAAATTATTCCAAATTCTTCAATTCTTTTTTCCCTCTCTTTTTAAAATATCTCTTAAATCTATTTTGTATTTTATTCCATAACTTAATCAAAATATTTTGTTATTTATCATTCTAAAAATCTTAATCTGTTAAAAGCTACACGTATTTATTAAAACCTTATTCTCTTAAATTGCAACACTGCCTCTAAACGCACCTGCCTAATTTCTTCTTTTGAGACATTTAATTTTTATTCTTTGGAACTTTTGTAATACCATTTTTATTTCTATTTAATTCATTCGGCATCCCATGATTCCAAGCGGTTTTCGAACCCAAAGGCCTTTTTACCTTTTTAATTTGCCGCTTCTGTTAAAGAGTTTTAATCATACGTCAGAGACACGTCTTCGTGGCCTCATTTTTTCATCCATTAGCGAGAAAGCTCCGCCTTCTTTATCCCCCTAGCGCCCTCCGAACATGGATGCGAGTGGACCAGCTTGTTCGCGCGTTTTGTACCTTTGGGCCAAATTTTGAAGTATTTATACGGTTACACTGGCTTCGGAGACAGAATTTACACGAATTAGTGGTTGTCATCTAATTGCCGTCACTGGGGAGTCTACACTAATGCATCGGTAGTATGTTCTTCAAGCTCTGCTAATTCTTCAAGATCTTCAAATGTGTTCAGTTTTAATGAAGCGAAAGTTGGTGGAGTTGCTTTCATCTCTGTGATCACAATAAAGCCACTGCTCATCTATTAAGTTATTAAGTCTTCTTTTTAATGTTTTTGGGAAATTTCTTCTGGATTTCACTGCCTCTGCTCAATTTTTACGACTGCAAATACACTACGATTTCCGATGTGATATACTTCGAGATTTGTCTTCATGGTGAGTGACTCGAAGTGATGCCCTGTCCGGGTGTCATGACTACATTTCAACGATCTCGACTGCGGCTACCTCGATATGATTATCAGGTAATTTTAGTGGTTTCGGACTGAGATGTTTCGATTGTCTGGTGGAAAGAACGTTCAAGTCGACAGCAATAGCGATCGTCTATAATGTGCCAATTTTCGACAGGAATGTATCATATATATATATATATATATATATTAATTTTGTCATATGCATACTTCTGAAAGTGCGTCTGTAAAATTCAATGCACAATTGCAGTGAAAATATAATATAATATTTGTTTAGTATAAATAAATAATATTTTACATCATTTCTTAAATTTAATAATGAAGATATAATAGAAAAAAATAATAATAAAAGTGAACAAATATGAGTTTTTCAGCGAATAGCTCTTTCAGATAAACTTCAATTTTTTTCTTTATTGAGTGTAATAAATCAAGTTCATAAGTGCATCTTATATCTTTCTGAGAAATATTTAAAATTAAAACAAACCAGACAGATATCCTCTTTAGGTACATCAGTGATAAAGAGATTCTTTTATCAATAAGTATTTATTTAGCTTTTAAATTCTAACGCTTAATTATTTACTTTTCCTTTCATGCAAGCGTAATAAATTATATAATAGTACTTAATGATAAACTAGCTTAAAAAATAAATTATAAATGGATTTATAAATATGTTAGTGCATAAATAAGATATTGATGTACAATAAAGTAATAGCAAGCATATATATATATATATATATATATATATATATATATATATATATATATATATATTTCAAGTTGGCAAGACAGATTGAATTGAAAAAAATCAACATAAACACAACAGATATTGCCTTCTAGGTAATTTTGAAGTACATAATGCCGGATCAAATATTTTTAAACAAGAAATCTCTATGAAAAATTCACTTTTTTATTGTTAAATTTCCATCATCCTATTTCAAATATATTGCTTATTTTTTTTAAATGGAATTATTGTTTTGCATAAAAATGTACATTTTGAATTACATAAATCTTAGGAAAAAAAAAAGTGAAATTTTTTTTCTATAACAGAAAAGCAAGTTTATTTTTTAAGTAAAAAAATAAATCTACACACCCTGCCTTCCTAAATTTAAAACCATTTTTAATCGCAACTTTTTATACCTTTTTTGTTTTTAGATTTAAATATTTTGTCACAAATAGCTACAAAATATGTTGTCTGACCGGTTAATTACAGATTCTTTCATAATAGTTAGTAAGATTTTTGCGTAAGTAACAACAATAAGAATTTGTAAACACATCAGTGACATTACAGTACTTATATTAATTTTCATCTATGGAGACAGAAATTCATTTTACTCTCTTTTATCTTTACAAGAAGAAAGTATTGGATTCAGGAAAATTTTCCACTTCCGGTTTTTGACGAATTTATACGTTTTAGAATGTCCTGAACACGATTTGACTGTTTTAATAAAATGTCTGTCTGTGACTCTGTCTGTCTGTATGTGGAAAACATTTTCTTGGCACTCTATCTCAAGTACGAAATTTAACAAAACTTTATATTCAGTTAGTCCCTGATATAGATGAGTGCTGATTTGTTTTTGGGGAAAATTGCTCAATAGGCGGCGCTGCTATGCTGCATTTTTCGCAATTTCCGCAATAGCTTTATCTCAAGAACTAATGTATTTATTTTCACTAAACTTAAGATTCAGTTAGATCTTGACATAAATAGATGTTGATTATGTTTTGGTGTACATATCCCAACAGGTGGCGCTGCTATTCAACTTTTTTCATGATTTTTACGATAGCTATATCTCAAGAGCTAATGCACGGAATTTCATCAAACTTCAGATTCTGTTAAACCTGAACATAAATAGATGCTCTTTAGGTTTTGGTGTACATATCCCAACAGGTGGCGAAGCTAAGCTACTTTTTTCATTATTATCACGATAACTATATCTCAAGAACTAATGCACGGATTTTCATCAAACTTCAGATTAAGTTAGACGTTGCCTTAAGTTGTTGCTGATTAGGTTTTGGTCTAAATCTGCCAACAGCTGACACTGACATGCTAATTTTTTCAGGATTTACACGATTTTAGCAATAGTCATATCTCAAGAACTAAAGCATGGAATTTAATAAAACTTTAGATTCAGTTAGACCTTGATATAAATTGGTGCTGATTCTTTTTAGTGAAATTCGAAACCACTGTGAGATAGAAGAAAGTTTTGGGAATGGCACATGCGACTAGTTTTAAAATTAGATACGGTGCTTACGCGCGGCTTTAATATTTAGCAATTTTTTCTGCATAAATAATATATATGCGGATAAATAAAACATATTAAAATAAATTAGCGTTTCAACAAAGAATATAGAAACGCACATGGAATACTCTGATGCACACATAAATGTTCACCTATGGGGGTAAAATATTCATAGATTAAGGGGTCGGGTACCTTTTGAAAGTGTCAAAAAATAATCACATGTGGAGTTATTGCAATCCATATTAGGGTCACATTAAATGTCTATTTAAATGGTACCTGACCACTTAAAAGTAATTTCTTGTACATATTTAAAATGACTTTTTTTTCTTTTTGCATATTACTTCGTGTGAACAGAATCTATAGATCATATACAGGACTCGCAAATTAATTCGAATACATTTATGCATACTAGCGGCAATTACTGAAGAGTAATTTTCAATTGTATTTCTTATCTGAAATAATTTTTTTAACATTATGTAGTATATATACAAATCTATAGATCATATACAGAAATGCACAACAGAATTCTACATTTTAAGGGCTACATTTTACGAATTTCCAACATAGTTGAAAAGAATTGAGGAATTCGAATTCTCTGTCAAGGGCCTATATCTCTCGTGTAGATAATCGGCCGTCATAAAATCAACCAACCAACCAATTGATTTGTCTGTCCGTCTAACTGTCTGCCTGTCCGAGCTCTAATTCTCTTAAATATACTCGCATTGCTTTGTAACTGACATATTTTTTTATAATTAATATGGCATGTTGGTAATGAAAATAATGTGTGCACCATTCATGGTTCGTTTACAGGGGCACTCAAAAGTTTCCCGTTACATTATGAACTATGGGGAAAATCATTTGCAATGTATTCAAACATATTCAGATTTATATGTATCACTGGGTTGAACAAAAAGGTGTTTACTCTTAAATATGGTGCACAAAGCATTTATCATTCATATACAGGGCCTCACAAAAGTGTTTGGTTACTATCTATGAGCCGTAATTCTTGAAAGCTCATTTTCAGTTGTGGTATGTGTTTCTAAATATATCAAGCAGGGCGGTCGCTCTGCCAAGCCAAGCTTAAAAAAAAAGAACGCCACACAAACAACGCCAAGAACTGGAATAAAGACCGCTAATGCTTATATACAGAAAGCAACTTCGCAATGTTAAATCGACAAAACATGCCAGATTAAAATATCAGATATCAAACAAACCAAGCGCCGTAGAAAAAAAAAACGAAAACTAGAAGAATCTAAGGAAGAATTTCTTCAATTTAAGACCAAACTCATCTTCATAAGTGATTTATAAACAGAGATATATCTTTTTTTTAAAAACGTAGAGTTACTTAAAATGATCACTTTTTTCTTCGTCAAACTTTTTTTTTCAAACAAGCTACAGGCCTTAATATTGGGCAGAATAAAAAAAGGATTGCATTTTTGGACACGTAATTACGTAATCTATGTGCTTTTATAAAATTTTGTGTAAAAAAAAAATATTTTCTATCATTAATTAGCAAAAAACTCTTAATTAACTTGGCGATTAAAAAATTATGCCAAAACAGAGATAAAACCCACCAACGACCATGTACCATCTGTATTAAAATAGCACAAATCAGTTACAGGTTATAATATAACCACATCAAATTTCATCTGCAAGTCAGCCATTTTCTTCTGAAGATATTTTTTTTAAAATAAAACTTCACAATTATAAGGACACATATTTTATCAAATAATTAAATATGACTGCAAACTGTGGCAGATGATTGTTTCTAACATGAATAAGTATGAGAAATTGCCGGTTACGGATATGGATCTGGGTAGCTCAGTCACAGAGCGTCGGCATGGTACGCATAAGGTCCCAGGTTCGAGTCCAGGCCCAGGTCAATTTTTCACTCATGTTTGTTTAGTGTATTTAATTGTCTGATAAAATGCGTGTTCTTATAAATATTGTAAAATAAAGTAATCAGACGTAGTGTTTATGCTTTAAAAATATTTTAAATATATAATTTACGTTTTTAGAAAGATCTTTAAAAATAAATTAGTTTTTGAGGGAAGATGTACCTTCTAAAATGTATACATTAAGAGTTATCGCCATTTAAAATTTCTTTCCAAACGTAAACAAAAATTTTGAAATGAATTAAATGTGATTCATTTATTTCTAAAAATAAAAAAACACGGTAAAGGACAGGCATTTCGTTCGCAGGAATACCTTTCACGTCATCTTACTATATATATATATATATATATATATAAAACACAAACAGAAATTTCGTTCCGTTCCTTTATAACTCGAGATCTGCTGAATGGAATTTGATGGAACTTGCACTGTTCGAGAGATAATTTTTCAGGGAAGGTTTTAGTATGTAACACAATGTTCTACGTATATTAGCTATCGAATTATGATAGAAAGTTCTGTTATTTTGGCCGAAAAGGTTACCATTGCTAATTTTTTGGGGATCATTACTGTTGCAGAAAGAAATGAAAAGGCTATACATCTCGAAAAATAAAAGAAAAACTGTTACTAATTTTATTTTAAAAAAAAAAGAAAGAAAGAAAAAAAAAGAGTTTCGATGAGAGAATATTATAAAACGAAAATATTTAATTTAAACATGATTAGAAATGTTCATAATGCTTAAAAAATTATTCAAGGGGCAAGATTTCTATTGAAACAAATTTGGCGATTTATCTTTTGTTTTTGGCGATTTTGATTTTACTTTTGACCCCAAACAATTTGATGTTAAGCCAAAAAGTGTCTTTTTTTGTTGCAGAAAGAATTGAAATGGCTATACATCTGGAAAAATAAAAGAAAAAACTGTTACTAATTTTATTTTTTAAAAAAAGAAAGAAAAGAAAAACAGTTTTGATGAGAGATTTTAGGCCAAAAGGTGTTTTTTTTTCAAGTGTACGACTGCATTTTCGCAGTATTTTTTTTTTTTTTGGTACTTTTTGGTTAGCCGGGCGCCAGTGATATATATACACACACATATATACACATATATCTACACAAATACATGTATATACATACATTTATATATACACTTATATGTATGAATATATATATATATATATGTGTGTGTGTGTGTGTGTGTGTGTGTTCATATATCACTGGCGCCCGGCTAACCGGAAAGTACCTTTTTTTATTCAAATGCAAACTATATTAATGGCAATATACTTCTACTTACTTCTACATATATGAAATTTCGTTCCGGCTGCTTATAACTCGAGTTCTGCTGAATTCATTTTCGTAGAACTTAAACTAAGATAATTTTTAAGGGAAGGTTTTATTGTATAACATATCGTTCTACGTAGCTTAGTTATATAATTATTCTGGGAAGATCTATAATCAGATCAATCCGATTATGAAAGATTAGCCTTTTTAAAAGATTTTGCCGAATGTATTTCGATGGAACCTATACTGTTAAATAATTTTCTAGGGAACGTTTTATTATATAACGTTGCTTAGTTCTAGAATTATAGGGAGAAATTCGAAAATCGGGTGACCATTTTTTTTATCAAATATTAGCCTTTTCAATATTTGATTCCGATTATGAAAGATTAGCCTTCTAAAAAAGTTCTACTGAACGGATTTTGATGAGAATTGTATTGTTAGTTAGATGCTATTTCAGAAATGGTTTTAATGTACTATATATTGTTCTACGTTGCTTAGTCCAACAGTTATGTGTGAAGGTTATATAGTCAAGTGAACCCGATTCCGAAATATTAGCCTTTTTGATAGTTTTTACTGGGCGTATTTTTTGCGACTTGCATTGTTAAGTAGATAATTTGTAAGGATTGTTTTAGTATATTTTATATCGTTTTGTTGTTTTAGAATTATGTGGAAAAGTTCAATAATCAGATTATCAAAGATTAGCCTTTATAAAAACTTCTTCTGAATGGATTTTGTTAGTTAATTTTTTTGCATTGTTATTTCGATAATTTTTAGTGATGGCTTTAGTATATTGCATATAGTTTTATCATTCTTTAGCAAACCCTAACTGTAAATGACCAAATAAAAGAGTTGGTCCTTAACAGCTAAAATTTTGACTGCACATTAGAAAATATAATAGCGCAATCACGTCATTTTTCAGTAATGTGGAAGGATATTCCACGTAAATATACAGACTGCTTTCAAATACAAGGTCAAATTAAACGACATATTTCGTTTTATTCAGGGTTCATTTGTAGAAACCGACCAGCGCAGCGGGCGTAGCTTGCTAGTTTTCCTATAAATTAATGAAATCCAGTTGTTAAATTATTTTTTGTTTTAGAAGTGAAGTTTCCATTTAAATTTATTGTAACAGTACAATGTTTAATTGAATAAAATAAGGTAAATCTAAGAAATTGCTAAGAAATTCCAAACATGCACAGGGCAACGAAAAAAAAATAAAATAATAATAAACAAAAAATAAAAAATAGATAAATAAATAAATAAATAAATAAAAATCAGCTTTCAGAAATTCTAAAAATTGTTCCGCTATTCATATTATGTATCTTCGGGGTCCATCCTCCCACTTTCAGCCCTCCCACCCAAAGGGGGCGCTTTTCTAAATTTTGCCGACACCTCTCATGTGATATATCGTTGGAAAAGTCTGTGAATGCTTAATCATAATATGCAGGGGGGGGGGGGGTATTTTCTAAATTTTGCACATACCCCTCATGTGATACATCGTTGGAAAGGTCTGTGACCGCTTAATCCTATTATGCATCTCCGGTGTTCATCCCCCCTTTTGCCCCCCAAGCGCGATTAGCTTTCACCACCAGGGGACGCTTACCTATATCTGTTCCTACGAGTCGGATCACGACGGGGTATGGCTCATTCGACTCGACATCAATAGAGCTTTCCGATTTTAGTTCGTTTTTTCACCACCAGGGGCACTTTCTCTGGTTCTATGGGCTAGATCACGACGGGGTATAGCTCATTCGACTCGACATCTATAGCCTTAACGATTTCAGTGCCCGAGGTTCATACAGAACAGATTGCGCTGCCTGGTGGTGGAAGATGGAACTTGAGCGTGCGCAGCACGACTGCTATACGGTGCCGAAGGTAGCGGGGACCCGTGACGGAAGTTAGTTTGGTTAGAGGTTTATACTATTCGATGTGCAAATTAAGGGATTATCCGGTGCCGAAGGCAGCGGATAACCAGGTCGGAGGTTCGTTTGGTTCGAGGTTTATCTTATTCGAGGTTTTACAAGATTTGAGGCCCCGATATAAATTAGGGGTCCGCTAGCGGGCGAAGCCAGCTAGTGCTAATAATAAAAGAGCGTGATATCACGTTTGATTTCAAATGCAGCGCTGACACGCTATGTACGTATTGCATTTTTATTCATTTCATCGATAAGTCAGTGATATTTTTTAACGGGGGATAACAAGTATTATAACAAGCCACATTTAGTATGTTGTTATTAGTTTAATTGAAAAATCTACTGGTATTTCTAGTTAACCTTTTAAACAATGACTGAAAGTAAAATGTAATTTTAAATTATTTCTCATGTTTAGATTATTTAAATTATGTTTATTCTGTTTTAAAAAAAAAGAAATGATATCTACAAAAACAACTTTTCAAAAGTAAAAAAAAAAAAGCCAAGCGTAAAAAAAAAAAAGTTGTGGCTAAAAAATGGTGTGATATCAAATTTCCAAGCTATTATATTACTTTTTTAACTTTTTTCCATTAAATAAGTTATCATATATATAAGTCGAGTGCCTACGTATATGTTAATAGAAATCGTTTTCTCCTGTACTAAATACATCCTAACGAGTTTCTGAAAATTCAATTTTTTTCAAATTATGCATGATGGGCTTGGCGGCCATCTTTTCATATTTCTAAGCACCCAAATTTCTAAAGTAAAAGCGTAATATGTTTGCAATGTAATATGTTTATAACAATTTCGAACTTCAGATTTTAACTACGGACAGATAAATTAGATAAGACTGATATTTTGAGAAATTGATTTTTACTAGTTTGAAATTATTAATTACTGTAAAAAATAAATCATAAGATGAATCTTTAAGATAAGTCATCATTATCTTAAGACACAATTTTCAGATCATACAAATCTATAAATGAAACGCTTAAAATATTTGCTTAAATAACAATTTTGAACTTTGGATTTTAACTACGGATTTGGATGCTTAGAATTTTGTGAATAATATGCAAAGATGGCCGCCAAGCCCATCATGCATAATTTGAAAAAAAATTGAATTTTCAGAAACTCGTTAGGATGTATTTAGTACAGGAGAAAACGATTTCTATTAACATATACGTAGGCACTCGACTTATATATATGATAACTTATTTAATGGAAAAAAGTTAAAAAAGTAATATAATAGCTTGGAAATTTGATATCACACCATTTTTTAGCCACAACTTTTTTTTTTTTTTACGCTTGGCTTTTTTTTTTACTTTTGAAAAGTTGTTTTTGTAGATATATATTATCTAGTCTGTGTAAATTATACAGATCAGATATAGATCTGTACAAAAGAATTCGTAAACATTTCTGCTTTTTGATAGAAATTGTTGAAAGGGAATTTTCAACTGTGTTAAGCGTGTCCTAAGTGAAGTAAATTTTAATATAATATGGTCTATATATGCAAATCTATATATCATATACAGAGATTCACAAAAGAATTTGAATTTATTTCCGACTATAAATGGTAATTGCTAAAATTACGTTTTGGAATGTGGTATGTTTTTTCAAATTGGTTACTTAGACATAATCTTTTATCATATTAAACGGTGAAGTTTTCTCAGGGAATTCTGAATTTATTGGGAAGTGTTTCATAATCTATGCTGCACGCATGTTTTTCCTTTCTTCTTTTATTTTTGAGTGGGCATTGGTGATAATTTAAAAGCACATCAGTTGTATGCTTGTGTTTATATTATTTTTTATCTAAGGAGGACGGAAGCCGTGGATTAGCAATGCTAACATCTTTACGCTAAAAATAAATCATCCTATCATCCTAGAACGTGCAGATATTCAGGAGGAAAAGAAAATGGGAGTTGTCATTCAACAGATTTTACAATTAGTTAAAAAATATAAGATTGCAAAACAATATATATTACTATAATAATAAACAGGGCTTTACAAATTTTATAAAATCCAATAGCCAAAAAAAATTCTAGTCGCCAGTAAAAAATATTACCCCCCCTCCTCCTATGACATTGATTTTCAAAAAGCACAAAAGTTTTTTATGAATTAATTGAAAAAAATATTAATAACAACCATAGTTTAGCATTAGTTACATAGTTTAGAATAGTACATAATTTAGAATGATAATATAAACTATATTTTCTAATTAAACTTATCAAAATTACATATCTCTGGAAAAAAATACTGTAAAGGATGTATTAACCGGCATTTTTGGAAAATGGCGACTGACAAATGCTTTAGTGTTCAAATAGGGAATCGATAAAATAGTGAAGCAGCAAAGCAATTTTTGTCTGTTTTCCTGTCAAAGTTAGAGAAATAATTCCGATTTTATTATTTTAAAATTTGCAGATAAAAAAGCTTGTCGCTAGATAAAAACCATTTGGTAGCCAGAGGCGACCTGGCAACCGCATTTGTAAAAAAAAAAAAACCTGTCTTTTCCCCCCTGTCTGTAAAAAATATTATATTACCCTGGTAATAAAAGAAGATAAATCAATTAATGAAATTCAAGTTGATCTTTATCTCCATTTCTTTTACTTCTCGTAATTCTTAAATTTAAATGTACTATTTCTTTTCTACATAACTAGCAAAATTGTCGGGTAAGAGATACCACTGACACATTCTTCTTCTATTTTTGCTTAGGTGTCACAGAAAACTTAGAAGCATATCAGTGCTATTCTAGTACTTACATTAGTTTTCATTTGTTGAGGCCGGAAATTCTTGTTTTGAAATGCTACCGTGTTCAGACTGAAAATGAAGCTACCGATCATCCTAGCACTTGAATTGTGTCAGCAATTACAGGAGAAGAATAGTAAGACCTGTCATGCAACACATTGTACAATCCGTTCTAGTTCTGGGATTTTTCACTAATTACCCCGTAAAAATCTGACCCACTTTCTCTTTCAGTGATAAAGATAAAACAACATTTGACGAAAAAAAAATGCCTAGCCATATTCAATTCTGTTATAAGTATTTTTCACTAATTACACATAGAAATCCATGATAAACAAAAATCTATCACGTATACATTTTTTTTTCTCAGATGAGATAAAACGTTATTTAAAGGTTAAAAACGACTAAATATTTCTATAGTCGTAACAATTGAAGCAAAAGCACTGGGAAATTTGCATTGTCTAGCATTTCGAAAAGATTACAAGTATGTTTCTAACAACTGTAAGTGACAGTTGTTAGGGATAAGTAAATTTTAATTTTCATAACATAAAAGGGGAAAATAAAACATTTTTATACTTAAAAAATATATTTTCGTTCTCAAACACGTTAGTTTAATGGCAGGCTTAAAAATATTCACCCGATCTAATGGTATTAACCCTTTGCATTAATCCGTTTAAAATGATGATCTTGTTTAATACTGTAATTAAAATAAATAAGCTGGACCTATCGTTTAATTTCTTAAGAATGCAACCATATTTATCTAATTTTAATTAAATATTATTATGTATTTTTTAAAAGTTTTTTCTCCAGTAATTGAAATTACAGGACATATTGACTGTTGTATACGTTGTTTTCCAATTACCTTGATGGCGGTCAAAATGATGAGTAATTTTTTAAAATTAAAATAAACAGCGTGATCTCATCATTCAATCTGTAAACAACGCAGTGATATATATATCTATGTATATATTTGTTTCATTTTTAAATGCTACAAACATTAATTATTGCATATAAATTTATTACTATAATTTAATAACTTATATAAGGTAATTACTATAAATAATTATTCAAGAACATATTATAATAAATAAATATAAAATTAAATATCATTGTAAATAAAAGTGCAATATATTTCTCTCCATTTTTATAAACATTTGTTAGGGTATCCTCCGGTATTATGGAACACTGGAGTAATATAAAATACAAAGGTTTCTCATTGAAAACTTGCTACCACCAATCGGCAATATCATAAACTACTTAATAACTTCATATATTGCCCCCCCCCCCCTGAACGTGTAATGTGTTCGTCGCCGTCCGCCGGTTTCAGGGTGCTTTGAGTGAATAAATATTTGATTTTGTTGTTTGGAACATTCCAAATTTTCCATTTTTTAATTCAGTATTACATGTATTATTTTTACATTGAAACCTTCACGCCAGAGTATTAGCAATTTTTCATGTAATCCACGTTTTTTAGTTCACGATGTATCCTAATAAACACAGGGCATTTTGGTCCAATATGTCGGATTCGGGTTACACGGAATAACTCGATCTCATAATATCGAACACAAAATCATGCTATTCTATGTGGCCCAGAAAAATGTATTACTAGTTTTAATAGAGTGTGAAATGCGAATATTAACCCATTCGCTGCCAACCACGAGTATACTCGTGGTTTTTCAATCTAAAATTACAAATTCGTACAAGAAATTTCGAAAGAAGAATTTTTATTTTATGTAATCACGCAATGTCTGTAATTCAATAAAGTAAATATTGCTCTTAGTATTTTTTGGTATGAATTCGAACTTTTTAAATAAAATAAAATTCCGGTAATTTTAACGCGGCAGTGAAGTCTCAACATACAAATGCAATTTTAACCAGAAAATTGTAATTTTTGTCCATTTCGGTGATAAAATTTCAAACTTTTTAAGGCAGAGAATACGATTCTTGAATGTGTTTAACATGGTGGAGTTGTTTGGCTGAGCTTACCTCAAAGCTCAACGAAGTGAAATTGCAGTTAACGACTACAAAGCCACTGAAATAATCCGTCCAAATAAGAATATTCCAGTGAAGATTTTCTTGCGTCATCAATAACGGAAAGGTCACAACGAAACATCAATCCCGACTATCCTCAAGATGTTCAGAAAGCAATGTCTATTTCAGACCATTCAAGGCAGTTTTGTTCGGTTCTTTGATGTTTTCTGCGCAACTATTTAACCAAGAGACTTAAAATAAGGGTAGGAAATCCGAGATCTCCTCTATTCTAAACATTTCTCCTGGTAAATAACTGTTGGAACCCAAGCCCAGTGTTAAGTAACGGCAAAAAAGGAGAATGAAGGGGGAAAACAAGAAAATCAGAGTTCTCTCACACCAGACCCAACCAAAAAAGAAACTGAAACTTTCAAAGAAATATAGGGAAATTGTATGGATGGCGTGCACTGATCTGAATCTTTCAATTCCAATGTATCATCTGTTTTAGACTTCGTGCCAGCTACGATATGGATGCAGATGCAGAGTGTCTGTTCTGCAATAAGAAATACTCCGAGATTGATAGTAGAGAGATTTGGATAAATTATTTTTGTTTGCTCTTTGTGAGCCCACCTTGACTCTACTGACGAAGAGACAGATTCTTCTTATATTTGTGATTTGTGCATATAGGCACAGAACTATATTAATGACGATCAAGATACTAATATTGGATCATGTTCCATTGGTACCATTAAATTAGTTATATGACAGATTTTGTTCTTTTTCCGCATTGTTTACTTGTTATTGCTTATTACCAGACAATCTCATGACGTCCTAGAAACACGTTTATTATTATTATTATTTATTTACAAGTGATGAAATTTCATAAAATAATTTTTATCTTTAATGAACTAATTACAAGTAGTCAGAGTTTATAATTGTAGTCATAATTGGGTTTTAAACAATATAGGACTGTTATATTGCTACCCTCTGAGCGTCTGAGTGTTTTACTGCTTTTTCATAAAAATGTTCGTAAAATTAATATTAATATAAATTTTCTTCTCTTGTTTGTTTCCAAATAACACTTCATATCTCTTTATTTTACGTATATATCAAATTACAATTCTGTGTAAAATATCTTTGTTTACAGCCGATTTAAGTCGTTTTTAGAGAACGTCAAAATACTGCCAAACCGCTTAGAGGATTTTAAAATACAAATGGTATTCCATAATACGTGAATTTCCTTTTTCTTAAATTACAGCGCATATTATTACCTTTTTCGAATTGTAGAAACCAGTTAAGCATAACATCTATCATTCATATCCCTATAAATCAGGTAGAACGGCATTATTTCAATTAATCTTAATCCAATGAAAACCGGTAAAAGGAAAAATGAAATTAATAACACGCAAACAAGAAATATGACCCGCATTAAATGCATTAGATGTGCTTTAAATTTTTGTCATTGACAAATTGTCTGGATTCGTAGAGATCTAATTATTTTCTTTCATGAATAACCTATGTATGGCAGTATCAGATCTACAAATGTGATTTTGATCATATATGATGAATTATAATGTATAGCATAGAAAATCCCAAATTGAAACATACCATTTAAAACAGCTGCAAAAAGAAATGGAATTGTTAAAAAAAAATAAAGTTGAAAAATAAAAATATCATAGATCGTTTTTATTTATTAATCTGCATTTTACATAAAATAATTTATTTTAAAAACTGACAATTGAGAAGATCCAAAACTAAAAAAAACGAACCCATAAATATTAATGTTTTTACACGTGTCTAGTGAATCTTAAGGAAAATAATTGAATTTATTGACAATAATAGTTTTTTACGCAAATGGTAAAATTCAAAAATAAACTTCAGATTGATGTAGTTGAATTGCTTCCATATTCGAAAGCATTTTGCTGTAATGATTAAAAAAATACTTTTTAACAAAATTTTAACAATTTTTTTTTTAAGTACCACTATTAAAATTTGATAGAAAATTTTATCTTATTATATCGACAAAATCGTACGATTACATAAGAAAAAAAAATTCTATTAAATTTTAGTGGTAACAAAAAAGCGTAAAAGTTGGCAGCTATGCAGTACTTGATAAACTTTTAGTAGTGGGTTGCTGGGTAGCAACAGCGGTGCACTGATGCCACTGTGGTAAAAAAATAGAAGCTGTATGGCAGCTTAAACCGTATTATAACGAGCACAGATCTTTCCCATAAATAAGTTTTTCCAATAGTCACAAAATATATATTTATATTTATTTTTCAATAATGTTTAAGCTGATTTATATGTATTTTATAAAGAACAATCCTTTGTTATTTTCAATAAATATACTTTTTTAGTGTATAATTCTATTTGTATACACTAAAGTTTTATGGACAGAAAACAAATATATACATAACTAGTGTTTAAGACATGTAACAATTTCAAATACCCAAAGATAATTTACTTCATTAACTGATAAAAGTTTTAAAAAACCCAATAAAAACCATTAAAACACTTTATGTATATAAACTATCTGCATGTTTCGACTTCCTCGAAGAGAGAAAACGTCAATTACGTGAAGATGTATTTTCAAATAATTGCATTATAAATCATGCAACAGAAGAAAAATCTCATTTGTTTTCTAAAAGGTTTTGGTAAAGCTAATACATGTAGACAGTCTAAATATAAAAACTTTTTTTTTACTGTTTTTATGGTTTTTATTTAACATCAATTAACAATTTATGCAGTATAGTATTTAAAACTTTTACAAGACATCTCCTTTTTCCATGTTCCGTTATCAATATACATTTTTATTTTTCTGAAGCATGTATATAATCAAACGAAAAGTTTTAAATATTTAATTTATGAAATTTCAGAATTAGTATTTTGAAATCAGGAACATAAAAAAAAGAAGAGTAAAATATTTTCAATTAAAAATCAATAATAATATCAGAAACTGTGAAAGAAAAGAATTATGTTCGAATTGTAAAAGAAGTATTTATGTTCAAAAGTTCTCAGACTTTTTAATTTTTTACACAGGATCTTAAACCTCCGACTACCGTAAAAAAGGGTACACAATTTGGGTTCATTTGAGCCATGTTTAAAATAACAGATTTATCAAAATACAATTTAATTAATGTCTTACGATGAGTATACTAATAAAAAATACAGCATAAACATTAGAGAATAGAAATAGAAAAATTATATTATAATGATTAGATAAGTGTTTTTATTAAATTTAATATTAAAAGTTTTTATTAAAATTCTTTCGTGACCAATAGACCCGTGTTTGTAGCCGAGAGTTTAAATATGTTTAATACTCTTGAGAATAACAATTGAAAATTTTAAGATTTGAAAAAAGGAAAAAAAAAGTTGAAAAAAGGGGTGAGGGGGGGGGGGGGGGGAGAAGACTTCTGGAGAAGACTTCTTCGGGGAGATCGAAGAAGTTTTCTCTTAATTTACCCATTTGCACCCAAAATGTTTCATGTCGCTCAAAATACTTAATAAATCAATATCAGCTGTGCAAGGTCACATTTTAATTTAGGCCATATTTTTCTTTTAATCTCTCGTGACATATAACCCCCAAATTCATTATTTTAAAATTTCTTTTACTGCGTTTAAGACTTAGAAAATAAAATCCGTATAATTTGTTTCGTAAAACACGTTTTTCGTGCTCTGAAGCTCTATCGCTAAATATTGTTGTAAAAGTCGTTTGATTTAAAAATTTTCTGCATTGAAAGGCTCTGTTTTCCTGAATCCCGCTTCAAAATTAATTTGATAATCCAAAATTTATCATAATGCTTACAAGATATCTACACTGAAAGTTCGATTCGTATGCAGAGTAAATTAAATTTTATCATTCTCAATTGTAGCTACATTAAAGATTCGATTCGTATGCGGAATGAATTATGTCATTCTCAAATTGTGTTATTTAATTATAAGCGAATGAATTGGTCAAACGCCTTGCAGGATTGACGCGAGAAACGTAAAGTGACAAAGCGCTGGAGAAACAAATAAAGGTGGGTAATGGAAATACAAATACAGCGATATAAAATTTCAAGGTTTACATTATATCATATAATTAAAAATTTTCGTTTCGTATCATACATGTGGTTTTGATTAAAAATGCAATTTTGTATTATTTGATGTATTAATTACACATGTTTCTTGCTCGGTTACCAAAAATAGATTTCTAATGAATTCAGAAAATATATGAATATATTTACAGACAGTTTTTACTTAAACTTTAACTTCTGTTAGCGGTCTTACCAATCTCTGTTTTTTTTTTATAATTTTCACAATTAAACTTCCAACATACAGATTTACTACAGACGCTAGTAAAATTTTGTTTTGTTTAGATCCCTATACAGTAGCTGGAAACTTCGGAATAACAAAATTTTGACTATAAAATTCCTGTATGTAATATTTAGTAAAGACACAAATTATTTTGAGTTAATTTGGTCTTTTATTCATCTTTCGATCAAACGCTCTCAGAGACCTTTGACAGTAGCTGTACAACAACTTCTGTAAAAATAATTAAGTGTTAAAATTCACTCCGACAAATGTTAGCAAATAGTTATTACACGTTGTATTATAATGTCCTTCAGAACATTTTTTGAAATAAAATGAAAGCTAATAAGCTACTAATACACTTGCATCTCTTAAAACACAAACAAACAAAACAAACAGATACACGTTATGTTAGTGAAGAAGCTGTTCGATCATTCAATGTAAACTGTATGATTATATCATGTAATTTCCAGTTTTAGAATTTACCAGTGATATGAAAGCCTCTGTCCGCGACTTTCTATAAATCAGAAGACGTTCTGTAAATCAGCAACAGGCTGCTTGAAGCACAGATAGAAACCTCTATTTTCAAGTTTAAGATAAAGATTGAAAAAAAAAATGAATCCTCATTCATAAGCTTTACGCCGGAAAATTTCAACACCTTAACATCAGCTAAGTTTTTAAAAATGTCTCGGTAATATATTCTTTTAAGAGTAATCGGTTTATGAAGCTTTGCTTAGATTAAAATGCATATTATTGTTCTTATGAAAGTTTACAATTTTACAAAAGTTCATACGAACTATTATTTTAATATTTTCTTCAACATAAATATGTATTAAATGTTTCATTTTATTATCGAAAATGGAAACATTTAAATCTCCTGGTGCTTGAGCTACACCCAAAGAAATTTTTCTTATAGAATTCAAAGGTCTCATTCAAAAGTTTAAAGATTTCAACATAAACTCTAGTTAAGTACTTTTTAGTACGTTTTTAATGTATGATTACTAGTAGCAATATTTTGTAGCATTTTTATAAATAAAATAAAATATAATAAACTGTTAATAAAATTGCATCTCTTTCGTAAAAGACACTTACATGTTATGTTAGTAAAAAAAGGTACAGACGAAGCTGTTCGACCATTCAGTGTAAACTAGACTATATTAAACTTTATTAAACGATTACCTTCCAGCTTTGAAATCTATCAGCCTGAGGGTTATGAGAATCATAGCATACGACATTTTGTAAAACAGCAATAGGATGCTTTAAAAACCTATACTATCACGTTTAAGAAAAAGATTAAAGACAACAATCAGCCAAATCAATTTATTTTTTTTTTCAGCTGGAAAATGATAACACCTTAACATCGACCAATTTTTAAAAAAAAGTCTCAGGTATTTATTCATTTAAGCGTGATCGGAATATAATGTTATGTTTCAATTGAAATTTAGGGGCGAATTGGGTAAAACTGGGTACTCTGTTTTCTCTATGATTGGTGCTGTCCTGTGGCCAGCACCTGTCTTAATTAATCTTTTAGTGCCCCCCTAACAGAGTGCCATCCGCTTTTGAAATGAGTTCATCCCTGTGTGCTATTGAAAAGAAATTCACCTCAAAGGGTTTAATATTTCGTCATATTTTCTGCTCTTCAAATAAATCTAGACTGACGGATCGATTTAGGTAAGTCAACCACTGTTTTTATAGATTTCACACGATATTTTGCGCCTTTTCCAAAGAAGAATTTTTATGTGACAATAGGTGTGGTTTTTCAATAGCCCGAATGTCCCCAAACACTTTTGCGGGTTGTTTCGATTTTTCCGCTCTTCTATACTTTTATCAACAAAGTAAAACTGGGACCGTTGGTACCCAGTTTTACTCTATTTTCTTCCATATAATAGTTTTTATAAAAAAATTACAATTGTACAAAAGCTGAGACGAATTATTTTACTACGATTGTACGTCCAGAGCTATCCAGAAGAACGACCATGATGATTTTTAGTCATATTTTGGGGCAAAACCGGGTACTCATGTTTTTACATTGAATTCTGCAATGAATTGTTTCGCCACTTAACAGGTGGTGAAGGATGGATACATTGTTCAGTCGGCAAAGAGTGGGCACATGAGGAGTACAGTGGATACGAGAAGTAAAAGCTGAGATAACCATTACATGACAACATTAAAAATTGCTTGAAAACCTAAAAAAAAATGTATATATGTTTTAAAGTTTGATTCAAAATTTATTAAAATAAAATTTTTGTTACTGAGAATGTAAAAAACTTAATTTCAGATAAGTACCCGATTTTACCCTACCACTAAAATTCAGAGCTGTTTCAAAGAACCTAGAAAACGCCTTTTCCGAATTAGAGAAGAATTTTCATATGACAACAGGTGTGGTTTTTCAATAGCCTGATGTACCCAAACACTTTTGAGGAGTATTTCGATTTTTACGCTCTTCTAGACTTTTGTCAACGAAGGAAAACCATTAGGTACGCACTTTTACTCTAATTTCTTCTCTATAATAATTTTTATAAAAAATTACAATGGTACAAAAGCTTAGACGAATTATTTTCTTACGATTGTATCTCCACAAATCTGTATTAAGAGATAATACTAATTTGACCAATTTCAAATTTCGAAATTACTTTGATAGCTTAAAATATTTTTCAGACACACAAAAAAATCATGTTTTATTAGTTTTAGTCTAAGAGCCAGCAACGTTTTCGTCACCTAATTTTAGCAAGGCTCATTTTTCTATATCTCCTACCTCTTTATTGGGTCGTACGTGTGAGGCCGGTCTGGCTTGGCAGGAGACGCTGCGTTTACCTGTGAGGGGATGGACAATGCAGGTGAAAAAGGGATAAAGTTACGTCATTTTAGCATGCGTTTTGTTTATAACACTTGTTTCTGCTAACTATTCGTGATATTAAGCCATTACTGCAAGACCGTTTCAACGTTGTTAAGACCATGCCAGACTGAAATTCCGTTGCTAAATCACTGCCAGACACTGATTTAAATCTGTTAGAGAAAGCGCCTATTAGAGGAGTTGGCAGCTTTTGTAGTGCTTTGGCAATTTTTTCAATACACGTGATTGTTGCTAAAGCAACGATCCTTGCTTTCTATAAATATATATATATATTATATATATATGATTTGTTGAAGTTAATGCTTAATTAAAAATATTTCTTACACTTATTTAACGTGTCTTTAATGAAAATAACTTTTTCCTTGCTTATCGCTACAAAAGCAACACGTTTTACCATTACTAGCCATCGCAATTAATTTTCATTTCGAAAGCACAGAGAACGTGCTACGAACTATATTATTCACAACCACAAATGATCGTTTGACTTTAAAAAGTAACAACTGACATTGCCTATTACTTGCTAGCCGCTATAGGTTTCTTCAAAAAAATTAAAAGCGTATATTAATGAAAATTATTTATAATTTTACTCAAGAATTAAGAGAGAATTTAAATAAACATAACGGTTGACAATTTAGGCGATGGAGTTTCAGTTTTGCTCTTTTTTCGCTTCTTTGGCGATTTCATATATCTCTATACTTATAAAAGAACATGTCCTGATGACTCAGAAACAACGCTTATCCTCAACCGCTGTCTCTAGGACTGTGAAACGTGGAAAACATGTTCCTTACACAATGTGGGCATCCACTAAGGAAAGAATTTTGAAAATTTATCCCTAGGGGGGTTAAATGGGGGGGATTCGAAGGTCATTTCGCCATTTTTCAGCAGCAGTTTTGCGTAGAAATATGAAATTCAGGATAAATCAACTTAAAAAAAGTTAAACACTTATTTTATCGATTTTAGAAATTCAACCACTAAGGGAGTTAAATAGGGGATCGATAGTTTTAGATTATTTTTCCATTCCTCAGCAGCAGTTTTAGGTAGAAGCGTGAAATTCAGCATAACAATTCTACTAAAAAAGGAGTTAAACACGTATTTCAGCTATTTTAGAGCCAGAGATTTTTTCACCAACATCGGCTATGAATTCGATTATGGAAGATTAGACGAATAAGACATGTATTGCTGATTTTTTATTAGATATTTTGCGTGACGTTTTTCCAAAGAAAAGAGTTTTTTTTTTTTTTTTTTATTTTTTTTTTTCATATTAGGTAGCTTTCAATACAAAAAAGTATAAAGCTACATATTGCAGCCGTTCAGAGGAAAGCAGTTCGGGAAAATTTCGATATATTTTCACCTATCATGACCCCCAGACCCCAAAACCACCCTCCGTTCAAACGTTGATTTACATATATATATATATATATATCTGACCTATCATACAATAACGCTCGTATTTATAAATCGATTTGGATGAAACTAATTGTGTGTATTAAGCTAACCAATGTCTCGACCGAGTTCGTTGGCCAGCTTGGTCCGCCATTTTGTTTCAAGATGGCGGCCATTTAAAGATTTAAAACTAAAATAAATATATAAAAAAATTAAAAATTTAAATTTATTTTTTAATTACGTGTTAGTCCTTCATACAAAGATTCCAGAGCATTTTTTGGTTTACCTCTATCTTAAAAAATGGCTGAGATAGAGCAGTTTGAAATTCTAGGGTGGCTGACATTTTGAAACAAAACAGCACATTAACGCGATTACTCGCAAATTATTTTCTTTCATTGTTGTAATAATTTTCCTAATCATACGCATAAAACTATATATTCATATCCGTTAGCGCCAAAATTGGCGACATTGGTGACAAAATTGGTGACAAAATTAGCAAAATTTGTGACATTTGGCGACCAAAATAAGTCTTTATAAATGAAGCCAATTTGGCTGTTGCTCAATAATTTGGCGAAATTCTTATTCAAATTGAGTATTAACGAATCTTTTGTAAACGTTTCTTTGCATTTTAACTTGCTGTTTTCGTGTAACATTAGCTAAAATTTTAAAACGAAGATATAGGAAAGCTACCTTTTCCTCCCGGTACAGGCCGGAAGTACTTTTTTATAAATTGTTTTGCGCTTTTCTTTGTTAGTGATTTGATTTAAATGTATATACAAAATATAGTACATTTCCTAGACTTCTCAAAATACAATATTTGGAAGTACAGATTTGCGATTTAAATACTGATAGCCTATAGTGATTGCTCTATAATAAGTTTATAGGTGTGAAACCCACAGGTCTCTGTTAAAATTATTGTCATTGTAACGATTTATGCACGCAAAATTCACAAGACCCCGTCATAGGGATCGCTATATTAACGTTATATGACAGAGTAGCACAAATGACTCCGTTATTTTGATCACCGAAATAACAATTTATGGGAGTGAAACCACAATTTCCATTTACAATGATCACCATGATCGTATGATATCTCATGTTTGTATATTTTATCTGAAAGCTCTCCTATTCCCATGGGCAGTGCCGAGCGTACCTATATCAGGGTGCTAAAAAAAGCGCATTATTTATGTCGCGAAATCTTTATATACGTGCTTTATTGGTATACTTATTAGTTATTTTCGAATAGTTTAAAGTATTTTATTTATATTTTTCTGTTTGCATGCAAAATTCATTTTCTGGTTCCCAAGCGAAGTCCGGGATATTTACTGCAGAAGACAACTTGGCCCCACACGGAAGTGACAGGCTAGACGAGCGAAGCACGGCTAGTTAATAAATGTTTGTTTTAAAAAAAGTAGAAGGATTTGTGGATAAATATTTTTTTTTCAAAATTTAATTAAGCAAAATAACAATTACAATTAGTTTATACATTGATTACACAAATTAATCCTTTATTTTGACAAATCATATCTATATATATATACTTTTATAGAAATCAAGAATCGTTGTTTTGGCAATAATCATGGCTCGGCTGTGTATTGCCAATATCCAAAGCCCTACAAAAGCTGCCAACTCTTCTAATGGGCGTTTTCTTTGCCAGATTATCGGCGTCTGGCAGTGATTTAGCAACGGAATTTCAGTCTGGCAAATTAATTATGGCTTATCTGATAGCAAAGTACAACATACTATAATTTCAGCTTTGCTAAAATGACGTGAATTTGACCCCTTTTTTTACCTACAAATCAGGGTCTGGCACGGTTTTAACAACGTTGAAACGGTCTGGCAATAATAGCTTAATATCACGAATAGTTAGCAGAAACGAGTGTTATAAACAAAATTTATGCTAAAATGACGTAATTTTGTCACTTTTTTACCTACTTTGCCCCTCTCTTAACAGGTAAACGGAACGTCTCCCGCCAGCCAGACTTAGAACTCTTAGTCTGAGCCAGACCAGCCGCATGCGTACTACACAATATAAAGACATAATATATAGAAAGATGAGCTTTGCTAAAATCACGTGTTTTCAGACGTTGCTAGCTCTTAGACTATTAATTAATATAGAAAGTTAAAAGGCAATTTTTTATATAGAAGTAGAGCGCGCTACACCTAGTAAATAGTAAAGAAAATTTTCAGGGCAATTTTTATTATCAGAATCGCATTTTCAAAATTGGCAGACACTAGAGCTACCCCAATTTCCAATCAGTCCACTTCATCTTTAAAATTAATGATCACATATTTTTCTAGTGAAATACATAAGATTTTTTCAAAATATTGATATCTCGTCTTTTTGGGGTAATTTTAAGTTACAAAATGATTGATTGCAAATTTACATTTTATTTTGTTTGATGTCATTTCACTAAAAAAGCATATTTTGTAAAATGGCTACGTATTATAATAGCTTTTAAACAAAAAAAGAAACTTTTTATTCCTCATTGTTCAAGACAAGTCTAAGATGATTACCATGTCCAATGCTTAAATCTGTTTTTCGAATGTTCTCACTTATAACACATCAAGCCGCCATTTTTTTAATGTGTATATCAGCTAAACACAAAATCTAGTTTTCAACTTTAATGTATGTGTAATCAGTTAGTTTAGATGGATTATTATAAACTTTTTTTTTTTTAAACTTCCTGAAAACGCCTTAAAATTTATGACCTCAAAGTAGTGTTACATCTTAAAATCTTTCCTTTTACTATTGAAATTGGTAATATTAAACACAATGAGATTTTATCTAAGGATTATTTTTATTTGATGCATAAACTATTATAAAATAACACCTCCATTTTTCAAAAGCAGTTAGTTATATGTTATGGTATTAACAAAGCTTAAAGCGACTAATCAACGTAAACTGCATCAGTACAAAGGATGAGTACGTCTTCCAGATTTAAAATCTATTAGCCTGCGGGTTATGAGAATCTTTGCACGCGACTGTCTGTGAATCAGCAACAGGATGCTTCAAGGACAAATAGGGACCTATATTATCACGTTTAAAATAAAGATTAAAGAAAACAGGTTTTTCATTCGTGATACTTAGAAATTTCGGTAACATCTTTAGGAAGGTAGTCTTTTATTTTATATATATTTTTTATATGATTATTTTCTATTTTAACACCGGAGGCTATAGATATCAGGGTGTTGACACGTAGCTAGCTACCCAACGACAAATTTGACAAGCCTGCTAAAAAGCTTTCCTCGTGTCCTTTAGTGAAAATGCAAACCACGGTTGATGAGCAGCCATTATAATGTCGAATAATTATATTGATCATGTTTACGCACTGAGGAACAAGTCTGATTTTTTTTTTTTTTTTTTTTTTTTTTTTTTTTTTTTTTAATGAGCAATCTCAAAAGTACAGTTCTGAGTGGACACATTAAGTGTTATTCGAAATGTATTTAAAAAATATTTTTTTATACTTCAAATCAATTAAGGTGTGTTCTACTCATTTTACTTACCCATCATACGTAGTATAGGGTAAATCTTGTAATCGTTTTGAAAATTGAAAATTTTTTTGATGTATTTACACGTTTCAGACACTGGAGATACCGAAAAACATATTTTTAGAAGAAAAAATTGCCATCCATCTGTCTGTGTGTGCGTCTGTAAACGGTCTATCTCCCAAACAAATTGAGATAGAAGCTTGAAATTTGGTATGTACTTACTATGTAATAATGGGAAAAAGCTAATTAAATTTCAGTAACCTCGATTATCCGTAACTATTTTTTTCGGACTCTCGAAATATTCGTTCTGATAAAAGGTATATAAAAATTTTCGAAATTATTTATTTTAAGGAGTGAATATAAAAGACAATAAAAATAATAATAATAAAAAAAATAAATAAATAAAAGCATAAGTTTTGCATAAAGAATGAAGTCGATCGGATAATTAGTTGCCGAGATATTTGTAATAATATTTTCCACACTCTTCGATTTTTCATGACCCTGTATTTCATTCAAATTTTAATTCAAAGATATATTTTAATTAGAAATGAGACGCTTAATCCGACGCCGTTAAACCGTTAGTTAATATAATTATCCATTTAGGAGTTATAAGGATGCTTCTTTTACGCAATTCAGTAATAGAGCATTTAAAGTTTATGACGTCATCAAGCCACAATTTTATTCGAATTGCAATGCATTTTATAAATAGTTTACGCATGTTTTGTTTTCACACTTTACATAATGCATATGTATGATGGGTAAGTATTACGGTGACCCCCAACGACTAGTTTAAATTAGCAAAAATAAGTAAGCAGAAACATATGAGTTGTAGATAGCATATTCAGTATTTATTATAAACTGTGAGCTGACATATTGCAAATTTTTTGCCAAATGAAATAAATTGGTTCTACAAAACAATCAATTTTTCTATTGATATACCTAAAAAGAGCACTAGAAAAATAATCATATGAGTTGTAGATAGCATATTCAGTATTTATTATAAACTGTGAGCTGACATATTGCAAATTTTTTGCCAAATGAAATAAATTAGTTCTACAAAACAATCAATTTTTCTATTGATATACCTAAAAAGAGCACTAGAAAAATAATCATATGAGTTGTAGATAGCATATTCAGTATTTATTATAAACTGTGAGCTGACATATTGCAAATTTTTTGCCAAATGAAATAAATTGGTTTTACAAAACAATCAATTTTTCTATTGATATACCTAAAAAGAGCACTAGAAAAATAATATCCATATACTGGCAGTTCGTAAACTGCTTTTAAAAATAACAAGTGTGATCAAGATACCAATTTATGTATATAAAACCAGTCTCACAGAACATTTATTCAGTCAAAAATACATGGTGTCTCACTTTCATCTGAAACCTAGATTTTTCTTTAATATCGTTTAAAACAATGAAATATTTTAGCAAATTTTTCAGCAGACTAAATTTATTTTGGGTAAAATGTGATGATATATTGGAAAGTGTTGGAAATGTTGGAAATGCACTGTAATTCTGTAAAAGACGTATTATGTACTTTCAGGTATTTTGAATTATGAATGGATTATGGAAATTGTAATTTAAAACAATTTTCCACAAAAACAACAAGTTTTTACATTGATACACCTAACAAGGAGATTAGAGAAATAATATCTGTATACAGGAAGTTCGTAAACTGCTTTTAAATATAAGAAGTGTGATGATACGCATCAAGAACAACTTATATATATATATATATATATAAACAGTCTCACAACGCATTTATTCAGTGAAAATTACATGGTGTCTCACTCCCAGCTAACTAGATTTCTGTTAACAACTTTTAAAACAATGAGATATTTTTGAGAATTTTTCAACAGATTAAATTTTTTGGGGTAAAATGTGATAGCATAATGGAAAGTGACCATGCAATACATGGTGTCTCATTCCCAGCTGATCTTAGATTTTCGTTAATAACATTTAAAACAATGAGATATTTTAGCGAATTTTTCAACTCATTATATCTGTTTTGAGTAAAATGTGATGACATAATGAGGAGAGCTGGAATTGTACTGTAATGCGTTGAAAGACGCAGTATGTACTTTCAGGTATTAAGAACGGATTATGGAAATTGCAAATTATTTCCACAAAACAATCAATTTTTACATTGATACTCCTAACTAGAAGACTAGAGAAATAATATCCGTATACAGAGAGTTAGTAAATTGCTTTTAAATATAAGATGTGTGATAATACCCATCATGATGAACAAATTATATCTGAAAATAGTCTCACTTCGCACTTTTTCAGTCAAAAATACATGATGTCTCACTCCCAACTAAGTCTAGATTATAGATAATAACTTTTAAACGAATTTTTCAACAGATTAAATTTGTTTTGAGAAAAATGTGATGACATAATGGGGGGAGCTGGAATTGTTCTGTAATTCGTAGAAAGACGCAGTATGTAATTTCAGGTATTTTGAATTATGAATGGATTATAGTTATTATAAATTATTTCCACAAAAACAATACATTTTTTCATTGATACACCTAACAAGAAGACTTGAGAAATATCATCCATAAACAGGGAGATCGTAAATTGCTTTTACAAAAAAGATGTGTGATAATACCCATCATAATGAACAATTTATATCTGAAAACTGTCTCAAAACGCAGTTATTCTGTCAAAAATATATGGTGTCTTCCTTCCAACTAAACCTAGATTTTTCTTAATAATTTTTAAAACAATGAGATATTTAACGGATATTTCAAAAGACTAAACTTGTTTCAGGTAAAATACGAGGACATAATGGTAAGTCCTGGAAATTTCCTGTAATTTGGTGAAAGACGCAATAAGCATTTTCAGGTTTTTCGAATTATGGACGTTTCAACTCCTTGTTATTAGGATGCAGATGATGATCATTTATAGTACTTCTCGCCGTCATGTAATTATGTTTCAAAGAGTGCCAAATTATATTTTCTGAAAATATTGTTACAATATTTTAGTTACTGATAAACTTATGAATGAAAATCTAGTACGGTATAGAGTATGACACCTATGTTTTTGACAGAATAAGTGGTTGTTACGCTGGTTTCGTGTACATATTTCAACTTGAATAGTATTATCATCGCTCTAAAGCATTTTTCTAACAGCTTGGCAAAAACAATGAATTTTTACATTGATACACCTAACAAGAAGATTTGAGAAATAGTATCCATATACAGGGAGATCGTGAATTGCTTTTACAAAAAAGATGTGTGATAATACCAATCATGATGAACAATTTATATCTGAAAACAGTCTCGCAACGCAGTTATCCAGTCAAAAATGCATGATGTCTCACTCTAGCTAAACCTAGATTTTCCTTAATAACTTTTAAAACAACAAGATATTTAACGGATATTTCAAAAAACTACATTTATTTTAGGTAAAATACGATGATATAATGGTAAGTCCTGGATGTTTCCTGTAATTTGGTGAAAGACGCAATAAGCATTTTCAGGTTTTTCGAATTATGGACGTTTCAACTCCTTGTTATTAGGATGCAGATGGTGGTCATTTATAGCACTTCTCGCCTTCATGTAATTATGTTTCACAGAGCTTAAAATATATTTGTTAAAAGTATTGTTTCAATAATTTCATTACTGGTAAACTTACGAATAAAAATCGAGTACGGTATAGAGTATGACACCTGTAATTTTGACAGAATAAGTGGTTTGGACGCGGGTTTTGTGTACATATTTCAACTTTAATAGTATTATCACCCCTCTAAAGCACTTTTCTAACAACTTGCAGTTTCTATTGATGAGAACATATTAGAAAAAGGTACAATAATATTCCGTTTTAAAAGTTAAAATTGTAGTTTTTTTTGTAATAAAAATGAACAGATTGCTCAATATTGAGCTGTGATTCATAATGAGATAAAGCAACCATAATCATTTTTTTTAATCGCGAACCGCAAACATACATTTGCAACGTTAAGTGAGCCGTAGCACATTGTACTTCTATAAAAATTTATATTTTCAGCCAAAAATATGTTTGGGAGTATCACTGACATCATATTGACGGTGGCGACTCCTGACCAATAGCATTTCGACATTACTGCAAATTCTTTTTAAATTCTAATCATCGCACAATTTTAATTTTTACACCGTCTAATAAGAATTTTTTTTTCTTTCAAATACAATTTGTTTGAAAACTATCTCAATTTACTGATTTTTTATGGTTTTTAAAATAATTTTCAAGCACATTTTTTAAATCTATCACTTGCAGCCCGATTCGAAAGATTCACGGTTTGCACTTAAAACAATATAAATAGTTCAGCATTTTTTTCCGACTAACATTCCGTAACGAAATCAATACTTCATTAATAAATAAAGTAATTAACTAATACGTATAAAACACAAATTTAACAGACGTGTTACTGAACTACGCGCTTACACCACTGAAATTATCAGAGTCAAAACTGCTGCTGTAATAAGCGAAATCTTTGGAGATTTCTTCGACTAATTACTCCTGGCATGCGGCTAATACAAAATTATTCTTTTTAATAAATTTTAAAACTTTATTTGAATGCATAATTGATATTTTTCGTATAAAAATGCATTTTGATGTTGTTGGTGGGCAATTAAAAAAATATTAAATGTAAGAATATATTAGGATTTTCATGTTTTATGTATTTTTGTGTTTTATGTATAAAACACAAATTTAACAGACGTGTTATTGAACTACGCGCTTACACCACTGAAATTATCAGAGTCAAAACTGCTGCTGTAATAAGCGAAATCTTTGGAGATTTCTTCGACTAATTACTCCTGGCATGCGGCTAATACAAAATTATTCTTTTTAATAAATTTTAAAACTTTATTTGAATGCATAATTGATATTTTTCGTATAAAAATGCATTTTGATGTTGTTGGTGGGCAATTAAAAAAATATTAAATGTAAGAATATATTAGGATTTTCATGTTTTATGTATTTTTGTGTTTTATGTATAAAACACAAATTTAACAGACGTGTTATTGAACTACGCGCTTACACCACTGAAATTATCAGAGTCAAAACTGCTGCTGTAATAAGCGAAATCTTTGGAGATTTCTTCGACTAATTACTCCTGGCATGCGGCTAATACAAAATTATTCTTTTTAATAAATTTTAAAACTTTATTTGAATGCATAATTAATATTTTTCGTATAAAAATGCATTTTGATGTTGTTGGTGGGCAATTAAAAAAATATTAAATGTAAGAATATATTAGGATTTTCATGTTTTATGTATTTTTGTGTTTTATGTATAAAACACAAATTTAACAGACGTGTTATTGAACTACGCGCTTACATCACTGAAATTATCAGAGTCAAAACAGCTGCGGCAATTAGCGAAATCTTTAGTGATTTATTTGGCTATTTACTACTGGCATGGGGCTAATACGAAATTATTGTTTTTAATAAATTTCAAAACTTTATTTGAATGCATGATTGCTATTTTTTGTATAAAAATGCTTTTTGGTGTTGTTGGTGGGCAATTTAAAAAATATATTAAATGTAAAAATATATTAGAATTTTCAATTTAAAAAAAAAGCTTGTCATCTATGTTCTGTGACCCGGGAATCCCGAGATGAGTCCCCTAGTATAAAAATAAAAGTTAATTTAAATACACCGGCGGAAAAAAAAAATCCCAACACCAAGAAAGACTTGTGTTAGATAAACGAAATTTGGTAGGCGTGTTTATAAATCTGAAAGATGACTTCGATTCAAATTTCGCGACTCGCGCATAACTTGCAAATCAGGTTTGCTTTAAATGCGTGCTGTAAAGTTCGTGAGCGTTATTTATCTTCGAAATTTGACGTATTGAGTTGATGTTAGCCAAAAATGCCTTTAAGAAGACGAAGAAGCCATTATCAACAACTCACCGAAGTTGAACGAGGTCGTATAATAGGGCTACGAGAAGCTGGATTTTCTTTCCGCGATATTGCAGAAAGACTTGGCCAGAATGTATCCACTGTGCATGATTATTGGAAGTAGTTTTTAAGGGATGGTACAGGCTCAAGAAGACCGGGTTCCGGGCGGCCACGTGGCACTACTGAGAGGGAAGACTGCCGTATTCGGCGTACGGCTGTGGCGCATCTTACTGCGTCTGCGGAAGAAATTCGAGCTGCAGTTGGTACCACAGTGACACAACGAACTGTTAGAAACCGGTTACTTCAAGGGAAGATCCGAGCCAGGCGTTCTGTAACGTGCATTCCACTAACGCCAAGTCATTGTCGTTTGCGTCGCCAGTGGTGTCAAGCCAGAGCTCACTGGAGGACGGAGTGGAGATTTGTTGTGTTTTCTGACGAAAGTAGGTTCTGCCTTGGTGCCATTGATGGCCGTGTGTTGGTCAGAAGGAAGTCAGGGCAACGCCTACAACCAAATTGTCTGCGGCCTAGACAAAATGGACCTACACCTGGAGTCATATTCTGGGGAGCAATTTCCTATGAGAGCAGGAGCACTCTAATGGCTATCCAAAACACACTGAATGCAAATTTGTACGTCAATCTGGTAATTCAACCTGTAGTGCTGCAATTCATGAACAGCATTCAAGGGGGAGTTTTCTAACATGATAACGCTCGCCCTCATATCGCTGTTGTAACGCAACGTGCTCTACAGAGTGTCGACATGTTACCTTGGCCTGCGAGATCACCAGATCTGTCTCCAATTGAGCACGTATGGGATATCATTGGACGACAACTCCAGCATCATCCACAGCCAGCACTGACCGTCCCAGTATTGACACAACAAGTACAAGCATGGAACTCTATACTACAAAGTAACATTCGACACCTGTATGACACAATGAATGCATGTTTGCAGGTTTGCATTCAAAATTCTGGAGGTTACACCGGCTATTAATGTAACAGCATTTCACATTTGAAATGCATTTTCTTGAGCTTAAATTAACCTGTGATCTTGAAAATCTAATCAATTAAACATGTTAACTAGACAAATGCAGAGTCCAAATTTCATTGCTCTACAATAATTTTTTATTGGTGTTGGGATTTATTTTTCCGTCAGTGTAGTAAAATAACAAAATAGTATAACAAAGTGATATAACAAAATTAATATAATTATAAATAATATAGTAAAATCACTTGTTAACTTTAAATTAAAGTGTAATTATTGCTTAAAGTGATAAAAACATAACACAAAAGATTTAAAAATACCGTTGAATATATAGATGACATTTATTTCATGCACTATAACGACGACTTCTTCAAGATCAAAATGATAAATTAATTATTTTCGCAAAGTTTTTGAAAATGATAAACACAAATTTTTCACGTTTTCCAGTTTGATCAATTTAAGCACCTACTTACGTTAGACGTGTGAACTCATGATTTATGTTTATCATTTTCAAAAACTTTTAATTTATTTATGATTTTGATCTTAAATAAATCGCCGTTAGAGCGCATGAAACATATGTCATATATATATTAATGGTATTTTTAAGCCTTTTGTGTTATGTTTTATCACTTTAAACAGTATTTACACTTTAATTAAATTATTATTAGTTATTTAATAGTTGTGAAACGTAATAATATAATAATGCAAATTTCACAAAGCCTAAAGCTAAAAAAAATAAGAGCTTTTCTTTGATTAATCAGACTTTTACTCAATGCAACGGAAAGCACTTTTATCTTTTAAAAATGCGAAAATATCAAATACAATTTTAAATTATTTTAAATAGTGTTAAAATAATGTTGAATATTAAAAAATATATATATATACAGCCCTGTAACGCAAATACATGGAAAAAATCGTGATAAACAAATAAAATTTAGGATTTTTAAATAATTTTAAATTAATTCAAAATTGTAAGGAATATTTCTTTTTCTCATACAAATATCTAAAGCAATACAGGCGCTCCTAATTACTGTTTACTGCGCATCTCAAATTTTAAAATACGGATTAATGATTGTACCTCCTGCCGCAAATAATAGGGCGGTGAGCCACTTGCGGCCCGGTTGAATATGGCTGCTGCAAGTTATGTAAAATATTTAGAGCAAAATGAAAACCTATTTTTATTTAAGAAATTCAAATTGTTTAGGGATTTTGAATTCTCGAAAACAGAACAAAACAATACAACAATTTTATTTACGTTATTAAGCCATGTCAAATTCTGTATTATTACGAACTTTTCGCCACTGTTTTACCAAAAACATAACAAAGCACGAAAAAGAAAAAAAATATTTTCAAATGTTTTGTGTTAAATCCACTGAAAAAATCGGAAATTAAATTACGTGAGCTGAGTAAGATTAACATTTATTTACAAATGTATTGTTAAAAATTAAATTTATATTTAATCTTTTTACTTCCCAAAGATAAGCCAATATCTAATAAAAAGTAAAAAAAAAAAAAATTAAATAAAACCCGAGAACAATGAGAGGATATTTTCCGCAGAAATAATTTTCATGGTCCTTAGAGGACTAAATTCTATGTAGTCTAATATAAAAATGAAAAAAAAAAAGTGCTATTTTTGACTCTTGGAATATTTTTTGAATCCTCCGAGAGACAGGATCATAAAGAGATTCTAAGGTGCACAGGATTTCTTTATTAACAAAATGGTCTTTCTATTTGTTGATTATCATGATATTCTCCCTAAAAAAAATTCAGCATTATTTCTTGTTAAAAAACGAAAGAGTACAGAAATTTGTTAATTATGTTTTGTTTATTTTAATCTCAGGTATTGTGATGAACTTTTGTTTGTTACGAAAACTTGTAATCCCGTTCGTCTTTAATTTCTATATAAAGAACATCAAAAACTTGTATGAAAAACAGATAGCGAGCTCTTCAATATCTTAGAGAAAATGCAAAAAAAAAAATCATCTAAAAAATAAAGTAAAATTTCATTTAAACGTACTAATATTCTTTTATTTTCCATTATTTCTCTTTTTATATGCATAGTCATACTAAATCTTTTTTGTTGATGTATACTGTAATCAAATATAAATAGTCATACTAAATCTGCGTTGGGGATGTAGACTGCAGTCAAATATAAATAAATCACGTGTTCTTAACTGTTAAATGTTATAAATGCAATTATATGTTTTATTTTAAACATATTTACTCTCAAGCTTCCGTGAATGTTATGTAAGTGTTATAGATAGTCTTTGTAATGAATATTCGTTTAAGGTTCCATGAATATATTTGGAATAAAAGGCAATGAAAATTGTAAAAAAAAAGCATAAGATAAATATATATTAAAATTAGATACTTCTCCATTATCTCGTCAACCACTTTCCATAAAAAAAAAAAAAAAAAAAAAAAAAAAAAACTAGCGTTATACGTGTTTGGTATGTCATCGAGTATTTTTTAATTCGACGTTTATCTGTATTTTAAATAATGTGATAATGATGATGTGATGATGTGATAAAGAGGAATAAAATGCAATGAAAACTGTAAACAAAGCATACGATTATAAGACTATATATTAAAATAATACTATATATTAAAATTAGATACTTCTCCATTATCCCGTCCACCATTTTTCATAAAAAAAAAAACAACGACATTCACGTGACATCAGATGCTTTATATGTGTTTGGTATGTCATCGAGTGATTTTTAATTTGATGTTTAGCTGTATTTTTAATGATGTGATAGTGATGATGTGATGATGTAATAATGATGAATAAAATGCAACGAAAATTGTAAACAATGCATAAGATTATCTGTAGTTTTAATGATGTTTTACTAATTAATTAAGTATTTCGTTAATTAAAATAAAAATTATGTCGCTAAATAGCGACGTCATAATATTAAAAGAGAAAAAAGTGTTGAAAAAAATGTTGTGATGCTAGTTACGTACGATAAATATATCAGTTTCAATTGACGTCACAAACATTTATCCACCAGCTGAGAGGAATAAATAAGAAATAAATGTAAATAATTAAATATTCAAGATTATTTTGTTTTCTGTTTTCATTACTATATTGTACATTTTATTGCTTAAAGTTATTGATAGTTGACACTTTATTCAGCCGGGTTCTACGAAGTTTTATTTATTTATTTATTTATTTTTGAGAGTCTAATGGTTTTCTTTATTGGCTTTGCCGTTATAATTTATTTATTATTATTTTTTTTATGGAAAGAGGTCGACGGGGTAATTGAGAAGTACCTAAAATTATTGTTACTTCTTCTTTTCTTTTTTTTTTTCCCCTGACTTTCTTTATTAAGAGTCATATTGAATCTGCAAAGTGAATGTAGTATGTACGCAATTAAAAAAGAATATTATTTGATAATTAAAGATAAATTCAATTTAATTATTGTGACATACGATACTAAAGAAGCAGTTTTAATTTTCTATTTTGAAAAAAAAAAACTTATGTTATATAACCAATTTAAAAACGATTTTATGACGAAATTTTTGTCATAGTTAAAAAAAAAAATAAATAATTCAAGACAAAATAGAAAAAGTATTTTTAAGTGTTACGGGTGAAATCCATCAAAAAAAAAAAAAAAAAAATCATTGCATTGATTAATGTAAGCTTTCATTTAAAAATAAATTGTTCAAAATTAAATTAAATTGAACCTTTCTTTTTTCCGTGAGATCATCATTTGACAATTAGAAAAAAAAGGGAATTAAAAAAAAAGAAGAAAAATACAGAAAATACAGAACAAAGAGCGTATATTTTCTGTAATAAAATTTCCCAATTTTCTTAGAGGGCCGAATTCTTCGAAGTCTAAAATAAAAGAGGGGGGGGGGGGGGGGGAACGATACTACATTTGGTTCCAGGAAGAATTTTTTAAATCTTCCAATAAAAAGGATTTAGAAGAGATTCTACGCTGCGTAGAACTTTTTTTTAGACAGAATGATCTTTCTATCTGAAGATTAACATGACAATTTTGTTAAAAAATAAATAAATAAAATCAATCAAAATTATTTCGTGTTTAAAAAGGAGTATATAAATTAATAGAACTTTCTTTATTTTAATGTCTGAGATTGTAATAAACTTTTGATTTATTTTCATAGCTTGTGATCTTGAACGTCTTTAACTGCTGTAAATGCAGAAATGCTTGTATTAAGAACAAATATAGCCGGATCTTCAATATCCCAAAAAAAAATTCAGTAAAAAAAAAAAAAAATCTAAAAAAAAATAATAAAAATTGCACATTATGCATATTTATTATTCATTTCTTGTTATTTTTTTTTTTATTTTTCTTCTTTTTAAGACATAGTCATACTAAATAGGTATTGTGGATGTTGAATGTAAACAAATAAAAGGAATAACGTGTTCTTAACTATTGAATATTTTAAATGCAATGTGCTTTATAAGGAAGTAAGGTAAAAAAAAAAAAATGTTTACTAATAATAACTTTACTGATAGTTCATAAATAAAAAGTGATTAATGATGCTGTAGACTTTTCTGAGCATAAAAATAAACACTAATATACACGAAAAGATATTTAGAATTTTGGAAATGAAAGAAATCAATTCGTTGTGAAAAAATAGTATTATTTACAAAATACACTCATCTTAAATACATACTTCATACCTTAATTTTTGTTTACATTCTGTTTAGAAAAATATAATTCAACAAAAAAATAACAAAGCTATTTTCTAGTGTTTTGTGTGAAATTCATCGAAAAAAATATCCAAAATCCAAATAAATGTATTGAACAAGATTAACTTTTATTTAAAAATATATTGTTCAAAATTAAATTCATACTCAATCTTTATTTTCCCCTGAGACCATTGTATGCCAGTTTCAAGTGCGAGAAATAAGTTAAACAGAAAATACAGAAAAAAGAAAGAGATATTTTCTGTAAAAAATAATTTCCATGGCCCTTAGAGATTAAAGGACTATGTAGTCTAATATAAAGAGAGAAAATAAAAACATGCTACTTTCAATTCCCAAAAGAATTTTTTGAATCCTTTGCAAGAAAGGATCATGATGAGAATCCAAGTTATTGCATAGAAAGCTTTTTCGACAGAATTATCTTTCTGTTTGAAGATTATCAAGATATTTTCATTAAAATATCCAGGGTTTTTTCTTGTTCACAGAAAAAAAAAATAATATACAGACACTTCTAATTCTTGGAATACTGATTAACTTTTCTTTAATTATGATAGCATGCTATCTTAATCCTTTTTAAGTGTTGTGTAAGTAATGTGAAATGTTTATGAGAAAAATTGAAGGAGGATTCTTGAATATCCCAGGGATAAATTGCGATGAAAATTTATTTAAAATAAATTAGAGTAGTAATTTAAAAGTATTGTTATTTAGTTTTTTTTTATTTATTATGTAGATTTATATAGAATCGTCATTCTGAATGGTAAATATAAAACAAGTGGGTAAGTGTGATCGAAGATCGCACAAAGGGTTTCGTTTAATATTCTTTTCACACCCAGAAAAAGGAATTGGTTAAAACTACAAAACATGTTTTGTTGAGTACATTTTGGTTGTTTCAAGCAAAACTTTTAGTTGAAGTAAAAAATTGGTTTTGTTGCATGGACAAAAAAATATTGTTAACACTCTTACAAAATTTTAACAAAATTTCAACAATTTTACTTGAATTAACAAAACTTGTTTTTTTAATTGTACCATAATTTTGTAATTTAAAATTGGAATTCCAGCAAAATTTTATTGTTTTTGCAATAATGGTGTGTAATGTGGTGGTGCACTAATGTTTTAATGTGTAAAGAAAGAGCATGTTATGAGCTTCACATTGGTGGGTGAGTGGTCGCTGACTGCTCATTAGTTTCCACTGTAGAATGTATTTTCTGTCATGACTCCCAGACGGGCAAAGTGGTCAGGGTAGCGGCCGTTGATTGGATCAAGTGATGAAGGCCGGATCAGATGCAATGTTTGTCACCTCTAGGCTCATGAGGCCTGTTCACTTCACGAAGAAGATGAAGTGGAGTTCATTTGCGAAAAATGCAGTGTTTGGTTCTGATTTATAATTTTTTATATGAGTTTGTCAACTCTTATTGGATTTTCATATCATTTTTAATCTTTCATTATGTTTCATACTATTCGTTAAGACAATAAAAATGTTCTAATCATTTAAATATTGTTTGCAATATTTTTACACCTGTAGGGCAAAGTGGCCATGGAGTGACCACTTTTCCCGACCTAGCCGGGCAAAGTGGTCATTTTGATCTTTTATGGAAAAAAACAAATTCTCACTCCCCCTTTGTTATTTCGTAAAAATTATAAATACCCATACACTTCTAAGTAGTCACTCTAGTTCAATGCAAATTCTCAGTTATCTATATGTATTTTAAGGGGTAACAAAAAATCCCCAAACCTTAGGGTGACCACTTTGCCCGGCCTTCCCCTACATAGTTTCTGAATAAGAACACCTGCCCCCAATTCCATGCATTTACGAACAAATAAATAAATCAATAAATGTGTCATAAACTAGCCTGTTTGAATTTGAGAACAGCCTTAAACACGTATGCTATGTTTACGTTTTGAATGTAAAACAATAAAAATTATTTTCAAGTTTCTACAAAAAAAAAAAAAAAAAAAAAAAAAAAAAAAAAAAAAAAAAAAACACTGAACAAGATTAAGTTTTATTTAAAATTATATTGTTAAAAATTAAATCCACACTCAATCTTTCTTCTGCCCTGTTATCATCCTATGCTAATTTTCAATTGGAAAAAAAAAAAAAAATATTTCCCAGAAGATATTATTATTATATATTTTCTGTAAAAAATATATTCAATTTCCTTAGAGAACCAAATTTAAACATACTATAATAGAAAAGGGGAAAAAATACCGTGCTACTTTCAGTTCCCGGAAAAAATTCCGAATCCTTTGAGAGGGAGGATCATGAAGAGATTCTAAGTTGTACAGGAAGTTTTCTCCGACAGAATGATCATTCTATTTGAAGATTATCAGGATATTTTCATTAAAAAAATCAACGTTATTTCTATAGTTAAGAAAAAAAAAAGAGTATAGAAAATAAATAGTGCATTTTTAAAATGTAATATGCGGGATTTTAATGAACTTTTGTTTTATTATGGTAGCATGTAATCACGAACGTTCTTAGCAAATATGTAAGCGATGACAAATATTTCTATGAAGAATAAACAAGGATCTTTGGAAAATCCTAAATAGATATTCAGAAAAAATATATTTACAATACAACAGAAATATATTTTTAAAGTACTTTCATTTTTATCTCATTTTTATATGGAATTGGCGGATGTAATGTTTCAGGGAGGGGGGGGGGGGTGACTGTGTTAGTTAAATTATTTAAAGCAATACTTGAGACACCGTGCATTAAACAGTAGTTTCTAAAATTCCTTTGGAATAAATGCTAAATTTATGTTATTCTCTAGTATTGTAGATATTCGTAAACGTATAAATCATTTTTAAGTTTTGAAAAAATAAACACAACACTGAGCAAGATTAAGTTTTATTTAAAAATATATTGTTCAAAATTAAATTCACACTCAATCTTTCTTCTGCCCTGTTATCGTTCTATGCTAATTTTCAATTTAAAAAATTGAAGAAGATATTGCTATTATATTTTTCTTTAAAAATAATTTTATTGTCCTTAGAGAACCAAATTCAACATACTCTAATAGAAAAAGAAAAAAAAATATTGTGCTACTTTCAGTTCCCGGAAGAATTTTAGAATCCTTTGAGAGAAAAGGATCATGAACAGATTCTAAGTTGTACAGGAAGTTTTTTCCGATAGAATGATCACTCTATTTGAAGATTATCAGGATATTTTCATTAAAAAATTCAACGTTATTTCTCTTGTTAAGGGAAAAAAAAAGAGTATAGAAAGTAAATAGTGATTTTTTTTTTTTTTTTATATTTATTATCTGGGATTGTAATAAACTTTTTTTTATTATAGTATCATGTAATCCCGAGTCTTCTTAGAAAATATGTAAGCAATGATAAATATTTCTGTGACGAATAAACAAGCAGCTTTTGAAAATCCTAAAGAAATATTCAGAAAAAAAAATATATTTATAATACAACAGAAATATATTAAAAAAGTACTTTCATTTTTTTTGCTCATTTTTAAACAGGGTTATGTTGAATTTGAGATACGGATGTAATTTTTATGGGGGGGGGGGGGTGGATACTGTGTTAGTTAAATTATTTAAAGCAATATTTGGCACATCGTGCATTAAACAGTAATTTTTTTTTACTCCTTTGGAATAAATGCTATATTCGTCTTATTCTCTAATATTATAGATATTCGTCAACATATAAATTTTTTTGATTATTTGCCGTATTTTGTATGCAGTTTTAAAAACGACGCCATGGGCTTGCCAGATGTTTCTTTTCCTCAGTTTGTTCTCTTTAAAACTTTATGGTATACGAGTCATATTTTTTTTTCTTAGTTCAAACAGTTTCCAGATGCTAGCACTATTTTTAAAAATGCTATTCAAGAGTAATACAAACTAAGTCTAATTTAGAATTTTTTTTCAGCTTTCAGTGATATAGAAAAATATTTATAAATTTAATATTTCAATATCTGTATAATTAAATATTTAATTTCTACTCATTCTCCCATTACATTATTTATTCAAACATATGGATTTTTTTTTATTTATTTTTTTTAATGCGATCAATTTGTTTATTGTTTCTCGCTTGTTAATGTTATATGTTAACTCGCTTTTATTGTTTATAAGGTGATATAGTGCCTTAAATATGGTCAAAACATTTTTTTTTCCTCGAAAGAGCATGGTGAAACGTGGTTTTTGACAAATAAATCATTTGCCCTCATCTCCCCGTTATCGAGATATAAAGTCTTAAAATTTGCTAATTTATTTATTTAATAGGATGGAAGGATGACTTGGTATTTTTCAGCATAACAACATTATCAAACTCCAGTCACTTGTACATTTCCACTTTAGTGCGCCGCAATACTCCGACATGATTCGCTATGCTCCATAGAAGTCTGGGTTAGTGCAAACTTCCATCTGAAACGCCCTTGCGATTTTGTTTTTCGCAGGAAGTTGACCACTGTAATCATTGCATTAGATTTAAGTTCATCAAATGTTCTTGGTGCCACGATTTTCTATGCTCCAATCATTTTTTTTGTTCAATACCATATTTGTCAATAGCATTTTTTTCGGGCCTCTTTCATTTTTATATTACTATATCTAAATATGTTTTGTATTTCATATTAATCTGATTATTAAAATTTCTGAATCAGAACTACGGCTTTTCTCACTAAACTAAATAAATCAATTAACAAACTTTAAGACTTTATATCTCGATAACATTCAAACGAGGACAATGATTTATGTGTGAAAAAACACATTTCACTATGCGCATTTGATTACAGCTTAAATAGATTTTTTTTCATTATTTCATTATTACACTAAAGCGTTTTTTCTTGTTAAGCTATTTATACATGCCATGTAGTTAAAAGGCGCAGTGTAAAATATAGTTTAAAGTGGTATAAAACTTTTCTAAGAGAAAATTCGTGAAATGGAAAAACAAGTTTTGCGTTTAAGCCTTTCTTCTTTGAAATTTAATTTCATGTGGCTAATTAACTTCTTCGTGACACGTTTACATGACGAACTAGTCGTATGTGTCAATCCCAAAACTTTCTTCTATCTCACACAGGTTTCGCTTACACTAAAAGCGAATCAGCACCAATTTATATCAACGTGTAACTGAATCTAAAGTTTTATTAAATTCCGTGCATTAGTTCTTCATATATGACTATCTCTAAAATCGTGTAAATCCTGAAAAGTGCAGCATAGCAGCGCCACCTGTTAGGAGATTTAGACCAAAACCTAATCAACAACAACTTATGTCAAGGTCTAACTGAATCTGAAATTTGATGAAAATCCGTGCATTAGTTCTTGAGATATAGTTATCATGATAATAATGAAAAAGGTAGCATATCAGCGCCACCTGTTGGGCTATTTACACCAAAACGTAATCAGCATTTCCATTTATGTCAAGGTCCAACAGAATCTGAAGTTTCATGAAATTCCGTGCATTAGTTCTTGAGATACAGCTATCGTGAAAATCATGCAAAAAGTAGTACAGCAGCGCCACTTGTTGGGATGTCTGCACCAAAACGTAATCAGCGTCTATTTATGTTAAGGTCTAACTGAATCTGAAGTTTGATGAAAATAAGTGCATTAGTTCTTGAGATAGAGCTATTGCGGAAATCGCGAAAATTGCAGCATAGCAGAGCCACCTACTGGGCGATTTTCACCAAAAACTAATCAGCACAAACTTATATCAAGGACTAACTGAATGTAAAGTTTTAATAACTTCCGAACATTAGTTCTTGAGACAGAGCACCCAAAAATTTTTTGTCACATACAGATAGACAGACAGAGTCAAAGACTCACAGACAGACATTTTCTAAAAACAGTCAAATCGTGTTCAGGACATTCTAAAACGTGTAAATCCGTCGAAAACTGGAAATCATGGAATTTTCCTGAATCCAATACTTTCTTCTTGTAAAGATAGAAGAAAGTAAAAAGGTGCTCAGAATCCATGATTTTTTTCAAATAGTATTATTACTTTCTTCTATCTTTACAAAAAGAAAGTATCGGATTCATAAAAATTTTCGGCTTCCGGTTTTCGACGTATTTATACGGTTTAGAAAGTCCTGAACACGATTTGACCCTTTTTAGAAAATGTCTGTATGTGACTATGTCTGTCTGTCTGTATGTGACACAAATTTTGTGGGTGCTCTATCTCAAGAACTAATGCCCGGAATTCAATAAAACTTTATATTTAGTTAGTCCCTGATATAAATTGGTGCTGATATAAATAGTACCTGATATAAATTGATCAAAATCGCCTGACAGGTGGCGCTGTTAATGCTGCATTTTTCACGATTTCCGCAATAGCTCTCAAGGTTTTATTTTACTTAAAAAAATTCTGGATTAACAGAGTGATTTGTGTTGCTGTTTTCGTACAGATATCGTAATCTCCATTTACTTTTTCTTGTAAACACATAGAATTAAAATATTGAGACTTGTTTTTCAAGTTTCGTTTGAATATTGATTAAAAAAATGTTAAAAATTAATTCTGATCCAGATCTGTAGAGCATGGATCTCCCCCCCGATCAATTTTATTAAATTTCACCTCACTAAATAAATACCTTATCACTCGTTAAAAAATGTTAAAGACTGGAGTAAGTTGACCGATAATGAGACAAAGTAAAATATTCATTCTCATATAAATCTTTTTAAAGTAATTCATTTGCACCAGAGGAAAAATATTAAACGTACTTCAAATAAATGAAAATCAGCATGACGTAATATGTTATACATGCTGCATTCCCTAGTATGAAAGAAACGATAAAATGTATTTTCTTCTAATTTTAAAGGCAGTTCAAGAGCAAAAAAAAAGTGTGCTTAATCTCATTTATTTTCAAGAGTTTTCTTCCAGTCTTCTTTTTTAATGCAGGTTTTCGTTTGCAGGTTTCATTTGACTTGAAATAATTTCATTTATTTGGTGATTTGTGTTACTGTTCTTATACAAATATCGTAATCCGGAATTTTGTGTATTGTGAACAAATAGAATTAAAGTGGTAATTCTTGTTTATCAAGTTTTGTGCGAAAATTGATAAAAACTGTTAAAAGAAGATTCTAATAACGTATCAAATAATGAAAAATAAATTTGAATTTTTACGATAGTTATATCTTTATAAATATTATATTTGTATTTATGAAGAACTAGATTTATGTAGAGCATCTATTATCATTTAGGTTTTTCTGTTATTAATGTTACTTATATTACAACATTGACACACATACAAATATTATTAAAGCAGTTAGCGCCAGAGGAAAACTATTAAACGTAATTTGATTAAATGAAAAGCAGCATGACGTAAATATTTTATACACGCTGCATTCCTTCGTATAGACAGAAAGAATGAAATGTATTTTCTTCTTGTAATTTTAAAGGAAGTCGAAGGGGAAAAAAACCCTTAATCTCGTTCATTTCCAAGACTTTTCTTTAAGATTGTATTTTTTTTTTTCTGTTTGTTGTTTGGTTTGCCTTAAAATAATTCTGGATTAACTTGGTGATTTGTGAAACTGCCCTTGTACAAATATTGTATTTTAATCTTCTAAACAAATAGAATTTGAATTTGTTTTCAGGTTTTTTCTTAATATTGGTAAAAGGAAAACATTAAAAGAATTTTTAGAGACGATTAATTTGACGACACATAAACTTAAAATTGTAGGACTGTGCTATTATTGTAAATAATAGTATTATTTATATTAATAATATTTATTAACTGCTTTATTTAAAACACCTGATATTAGTTGATTATTTGGTATTGAACTTATTAGATGGATTTATAATCGCTGTCTTTTTATATATAAATCAGGCGTGAAACCAACAGAGTGAAAAAGTGTCCAAACCTGGATTCTACTAATCGAAAGTTCTCGAACATGTGACCCAGCCCAATAGTCTTCTCGTGCCCGAAAATGGTCGGTTACAAAATTTCGTCAAAATCGTTTGAACCGTTTTTTAGATACAATTAGCTAGACCATGACCCAAAATGACCCAAAATGACCCACTAATCGAATTTTCTCGAACATGTGACCTAGCCCAATGGTTTTCTGGTGCCCCAAAACGGTAGGATACGAAATTTCGTCAAAATCGTTAGAGCCGTTTTTAAGATAATTTGCATATATATATATATAACCACACACAAGATTTGCTCGTATTAGAATATATGATGTCTGTCGACCATGTATCAATCAGCTAAAAAGTTTCCCAGATACAAAATCCACCTAAAACTGCAATATCCTTTAATTGTTTTGAGCAGTATATATATATATATATATAGTTTTTGTACAATTGGCATACGCCTGTAGAATTCAGGATCATTGGCATTGCGTGCCAATGCTCTACCATTAAGCTACCTGGACTTGGACTGCTAAACTTGGACACTTTTTCGTTTCACTCCTGATTTAGCAAAAAAATCAGGATTATAAACTCATCAAACATTCATCTAGCAATTCACAGGCGTGTTCCAATTCTACAAAAATAATTATATTAAACTTATGTTTGTTATATTACTTACGCATTTACAAATAGTATTAATGAAACTAGTAACAGAGAAATATTAATGCACTTCAATTGAAACGCGCAGCATGAAGTAAATAGTTTATGAATGCTACATTCCCTAGATAGAAATGATGAAATGGATTTTTTTATTATTGTTTTAAAAGCGGTTCAAAAAGAAAAAAATGGCTGAAATTACATTGATTCTCAAGTTTTTTTCTTTCTTCTTCTTTCTGTTTTTAGATTCATTTGACTTAAAAGAATTCGAGATTAAAAAGGTCATTTGTATTACTGTTTTTGTACAGATATTAAAATTCTGATTTTTTTTTCTTGTAAACAAATATAATTGAAATAATAAAATTTGTTTTTCAAGTTAATGTGCATACTGATTCAAACAATGTTAAAATAAATTTCATTGAATTATCAATTTAATGAAAAATGAATTTGAATTTGTATAATCGTAGAATATTATCCATACTATTATTAGTATTTATAAACAACTAAATTTATTAAGAGAACCTAATATTACTTATTTATTTGTTATTAAATTTATTTAAGATACAATACATATGCTGATACAAATATTATTAAAATGATTAGCATCATAGGAGAAATATTATACGTATTTCAATTAGATGAAAAGCAGCGTAATATTTTATACATAAGGAAATTCCCTTTTATATGTAGAAAGTTTAAAATGTATTTTCTTCTTCTAATTTTAAAGGCAATTAGAGAAAGAAAAAAAAATTGCCTTAATCTTGTTTATTCTCAAGACTTTTCTTTAAGATTGTTTTTTTCTTTCGGTTTGTTGATTTTAGATTTCTGGATTAACTTGGTGATTTATGTAACCGTTGTTTTACAAATATTGTAATCCTGACTTTTTATATAAACAAATGGAATTTGAATTTTGTTTTCAGACTTTGCTTTAAAATTGATGAAAGAAAAATTAATTAATTATAATTTTATTTATCGATGTATTATTCTGATGCCATATAAAATTGTACAATAGTTCTATTTTTATAAATATTATTAAATATAGGAGCTATATTTATGAACTGAATTTATTTAAAACACCTAATAGTAGTTAGTTATTTGCTATTAATATTTGTTACAATATTCACGAACACTCAAATATTATTAATGAAATTAATAACACAGACAAATTAATGCACTTCAATGGAATAAAACACAACATGATGTAAAAAAAATTATAAATGAGGCATTCCCTAGATAGAAAAGATGAAATTGGTTTTCTTTTTATAATTTTAAAGGCGGTTGAAGAAGAAAAAAATAGCTTAAATCACATTCATTTTCAACAGTTTTCTTTAAGATTTTTCTTCTTCTTTCTCTTTGTAAGTTTTATTTTACTTTAAAGAATTCTGGTTTAAGAAAGTGATTTGTATTACTGTTTTTGTACATATCGTAATCCACATTTTTTTTCTTGTAAACAATGTAATTAAAATATTAAAACTTGTTTTTCAAGTTTCATTTAAATATTGGTAAAAACAATGTTAAAAAATAATTCCATTGACGTATCAATTTAATGATATACAAATTAAAATTCTACGACTATGTGATGCTTATAAATATCTATATATTTAAAACGAAAAGCGCATTCTGTCAAATCCACATGAAAATCGTCTCTTTGCGCATGCGTCAACGTTTTTTTGAAGACTTCTACCCTCAGAAACGGGAAATCTAATTGATTAACCCAACCCTCACCTGCTTAGCCTAGGAGGATTGAAAAGGGTTGATCGAAAACGGATGGAGCCGTACCATTGCATTGAAAGCATAGACTTTCTAATTTATTTTTGCTCTGAGGTTAAAAGCTAAAGCTTTATTATTATTATTATTATTATTATTATTATTATTATTTAAGAACTCATGTTTTCACTACTAAATATGCATATTTTTTCGAATTTTTTTAAAGGAAGCTTGGATACAGTTATATTTATAACCGGTTGAAATGTCAGAGAATTCGGATGATGATAACTATTTTTTTTATTGCTATGTTAAAAGAGCCGACGCGAAAACAAACAAACAAACAAAAAAGCGAGTAGAAAACATTTCTTTTACGACTAGATAACAATATTTTTTCACGAATTTTTTACACGGGCTGTAAAACCGTTTTATTTATCACCAATAAAGATTTCAAAGAATTTGGATAAAAAGAACTTTTTATTTTAAAACTATGAAACGATCCTGGAAAAAAAATGAGCGCTAAATATCAATATTTTTTCGCGAATTTTTCCTTTAAAAATGTATTTTCATACAAAATCGGGTTAAATATATAAAATAGTAAAAACTTGATTTATTTATTTATTTATTTATTTATTATCACGGGCTCGGGAACGCTGGGCGGGGGTCAGCTAGTTATTAATAATGTTACTAATATTTATGAACTGAATTTATTTCGAACACCTTATATCATTTATTTATCTGTTATTAAAATTACACTTGTCAACAGCCATTTAGTATCTGATTTGTAATAAATATTGTTTCATGTATTTTTGCAATGTAGAATCCGATACTGGTATCAGACATTTTCTATCACGTAAGGATTTTATAAAATTTTAGAATGTAATTTGTACATACATGGTAAAATACGTAGTGAAATGTAAATTATAATTTACATTTTTGTGTTAAATAATGATGAAATATATGACTATGTAGGTTAAAACCTTTATTTGGATGCATTCTGCTGTAAAAGTAATTATAAAAACATTAACCAGAGGGGTATTATTGTGAAACAGCTTCTTGCCAGTATTAGTTCATAGTTTTTGTTAAGTAATCAAAAAAACATTTTTACGAATAAATATTATGTTTTTGTATTTTAAACGGTCAATTTTTGTCAAATATTTCTTTGTTGACTTTACGTAACTGCTGTGTATATAATAAATGTGCCGTGATTGAGAGAATCTGATTATTCCACGAAATTCAGTACCCCAAAATTAGTTAAATGCACCCATTTACAGGCCAGATACAGAAACAAAGTTAAAATTTCAATAAAAAATACAATTCAATAAAAAAACACCATGACCATAAATATTTTATAAGTGGTGCATTCCTTAGATAGAAAAGATGAAACTTATTTTCTTCTCCTAATTTTAAAAGCTGTTCAAGTAGGCAAAAAATGGCTTAAATCTCATTCATTCTCAAGAGTTTTGCTTAAGATTTTTTTCGTCTTTCTGTTTCTAGGTTTATTTGGCTTAAAACTATTCCGGATTAAAAGGGTGGTTTGTGTTACTTTTCTTTTATACAAACATTTACAAGACAGATACAGAAACAATGTTAAAATTTGTTAATTAGTGTTATTTAGGTTACAGCATCTACGCGCATACAAATACTATTGAAGAGATTTGTACCAGAGAAAATTTATTTAATGCACTACAATCGAATAAAAAACACCATGGCCATAAATATTTTATAAATGCTGCATTACTTAGATATAAAAGATGAAACTTATTTTCTTTTTCTAATTTTAAAAGCTGTTCAAGGAGGCAAAAAATGGCTTAAATCTCATTCATTCTCAAGAGTTTTGCTTAAGATTTATTTCGAATTTCTGTTTCTAGGTTTATTTGACTTAAAACTATTTCGGATAAAAAGTGTGATTTGTGTTACTGTTCTTTTATACAAACATTATAATCCTGAATATTTTATTTTGTGAGCAAGTGAAATGAAAATAATGATTTTTTTTCTCAAGTTTGGTTTGAATATTGAAAGAATAAATATGTCAAAATATAATCTTTATTATAAAGCAAAAACATGCCCGTCACTAATGCTGCTGGCGTCATATTGGCGGTGGCAATACCTGACCATTTTCCTTTTACTGCAATTTTTTTAACTTCTAAACATCGCACAATTCCAAATCTTACACAGTCGAATAGAAAAAAAAATCTTTCAAGTGTAATTTGGAAAACTATCTTAATTTACTGATTTTTTATGTTTTTTATTTTAATTGTCAGGCATTTTTTTTAAATCTATCTCTGTTGCGTGCAGCTCTATTGCAAAAGATTATCCCGGTTGCACTTAAAACAGTATAGATAGTTCAACATTTGTTTCCAGCTAATATTTCCAAACGAAATTAAAATTTCTTCGGTAATTAATTAAAATAATGAAATAATATAATTAAAACACAAATTTAACAGACATGCAAGCGAACTACGTGCGTAAAGATATGAAATTATCAGAATCTAAAGGATAGAGTTAAATAGCGATCTTTTGCGATTTCTTTGGCTATTAATTCCTGGCATGCGGCTAACGGAAGTATGGTTTTTCATATATTTAAAAACTTTATTTGAATACATAATTGATATTTTTCATATACAAATGTTTTTTTGTGTTCTTATTGGTCAATCTAAAAGAATATATCAAATGAAAAAAATCTAATAGAGTTTTCAATTAATCTAAGAATAGTCGCGAGTTCTTTTAGAACTAGTATATTGTTCGCGTTCTGACCTTTTTTTCTTCCTGCCGGAAAAAGCAAAATTAGAAACAGTTTTAATTAATTATTCAACTTATATTTTTCAAAGAAGTTATAAATTTGTACTTTTTTAAAAATAAGTCAGTTTTTTCACGAGCTGGGAAATATTTGGAAAACGTGGAAATGAACTCTCACTAGTGTTTAAGTCGAGGTTTCTACTTTTCTTATCAATATATACTTAGAAAAAAGCGAAAATGTCATGTAACTTTACTATGGTAGAGGAGAATTACATAAAGTCAGTTACATGAAATCTCACTATTGCATTTATAAAGGAGAGATAGATGACTTAGAGGACAATAAATCATATGGGCGGCAAAGACACTGGCACGTGACTACTTTCGGGTTAAAACAAATGTTTTTCACCACCAGAAGTTAGCCCTGTGGCCCAGGTTGAATCCCGACTGAAGATAATGAAGCTTTTTTTAATTTTTTTTTTTCACATTTTGTGTGAATATTGAGAAAAAGAAAATGTAACAATATAATTTTAACGGAAAACTAATTTAAGGGTAGGTTCTGCCGATGCGGATTAACTTTTAGGGCATTTTCGAGAATGTCTTTTTTTTCCTCGTTTAAATAATGCTATAATTAAGTATTGGATTTATGGACAGATGTCACAGACGCACCGGGGTTGGCCTGATTTTTGTTTTTGCTTAATTTTGGCGAGAAAACCCGGTTTCCGAATGCATGCTATACTTAGCCTTCGAAAACAATATGTTAAATTTATTTAATTATAAAACAGTTTATTCTATTATAACACACACACATGATTTTATTGTAAAACACACACGTTTATTTTATTATAAAACACACACAATCTATATTATATGTAAACACACACAAATTATTTTATTTTAGAACACATGCATTGTCAAGATGTCAAAAATGCGACTGACTCAGCTATTAATATCAGAGGGTTTATGATTAAAACGTACTATCTTGTTTACCCTTCAAAATCGCTGGGTTGTCATGCCAGGTAAAAAATCCATACCAAAAAGAAACCCCTTTGCATCTGCAACATATGTACCGAATTTATTGTAATTTTGCCTAATTTTGTGTATTTTTTCATATAAGGATATTGATAGTTTATTTGATTTAAACTCCTCCACATTTAACTATGCGCATCGTGTGCAGTAATTCGGTGTGCATGACTGAGCACTTACTAATTATCTGAAACCAAAATTTCACATGGCTTCTTAAGGTATAGATTGAATTAGTTGCAGTCCGAACGTAAATTGATACAATAAATCAAAATTTAAAAAAATGGTGGCTTTTGAAATTTTAGATCATTTTTTACACTAATTTTTCATTTTAACTTATTTAAAATATCGGAATTATTAAAGCTTGTAATTTTTCATGGGTTTGTTATCCGCCTAAAAAAAAAAAAAAAAAAAAAAAAACCCTCACATCTTACATAACCCTTCTGGAAGAATTTTTTAATATTTGTCACCGTTTGCACGTTATTGAATTTTAAAATCAGTCAGTCCATCTTGGAACACTCGGTATTTCTTAGTAAAATAAAATTATTTAAGGTTTAATATCTTTTAATTTTTTCTGTTCAGTTCAGGACGAAGTATTTGATATCGTTAAGTTATTAAAAACCTATATTATAAAGCAAAATCATGTCCATGATTGTCGCTGGCGTTATACAGACGATAACCACCATCTGGGCAATTGTTTTCGTTTTTTCAAAATGTTTTAACATGTAAACATAACACAAATTCAATTTTAAGCCGCCATCAAATAGAAAAGGAAAGTAATTTCATTTAAAGCTGTTTCTCAATTTGCTGAATTTTATTGTTTATAAAATATTTTTCAAGCATGATTTTTTTAAATATATTTAAATAATGAACGTGCAACTATATATGGAAGCTTAACCAGTTTGCAGTTAAAACAATGTAAATAATTCAACATTTATTGATTTCCGTGCATTATAACGTAAATAAAATGCCAAACAAAATAAAAACATAATAAATAAATAAAATAAGGATTCAACAGACATGTCATAGAACTTTGCACTTAAGAGCCTACATCAGTCATGCGAAAAAACGCGCAAGCTAATGTTAAGTCTATGGGAATGTTCTTGCGCGATTTCTCGCTCGCATTTTAATATTTTAAAATGATTTATTTATTTTTATTTTTATTTTATTTTTTTTTTTTTTTGCATAGGATAGCTGAGGTCGATCTCTAACGTTGTTAGTTTTTACTTTTTCGATTTTGGTTCCAGTTTTTTTATATACGGGTACTTTCACTTTCAGAACCGATTCCAACCGGTTCCAAAATTGAAAATGTCCGCTTATATAAAAAAAAAAAAAAAAAAAAAAAAAACTGTAACCAAAATCAAAAAAGTAAAAATTAACAACGTTAGAGATCAACCTCAGCTATCCTATGCAAAAAAAAAAAAAAATCATTTAAAAATATTAAAATGCGAGCGAGAAATCGCGCAAGAACCTTCCCATAGACTTAACATTAGATTGAGCGTTTCTTCGCGTGACTAGCGTAGGCTCTTAAACACTGCTCTCAAACAGGTTGCTACAAATGCAGAAACTTTTCGCGATTAACAACAGGCTTGCGGCTAATACGGAAGAACCAGACCTAATTTTCGTGTACTGTAATTTCCGGCGTATAAGCCGCGGCACAAATAAATCTTTTTCCGACCAGAAATTTTATTCCCTAAAAAGTAACCTTTATCTACATTGATCTTATTTTACTTTTTTTAGAAAATAAAATTTCTGGTTTGAAACACACTTATTTGAGCCGCGGCTTATACGCCGGAAATTACGGTAGTTGTGGACAATGCAAGAAAATATAGTAAATGTAGAAAAATTCTATTAGAGTTTTCCATTAAAAATCATTTTTACCAATGTTCTATACATCGGACAGTACATGGATCATATTTAGTTTTGTATTGTATTGTACTGGTAATCTTGAATATAATCTTTATTGTTTAAATTAATATTAAGTCAATTTACATTAATCTATTACATTTCTTGTTGAATTTAGTTTAAATTTTAAATCATATAAATAATAACAGTTATGTGGTTGCATTGTTCTGTTCATAAATATTAATAGCGCTATTTCAAATAGTTATGTATATAAAAATATAAATATTAGATTATTTAATGTTTCTCAACATCCTTATGTAAAGTAATTTAAGGTAGAATGTTTTTGTTTTTTTTTAAGTACAGTTTTTTAAATTAATTATGGTAGAATCTAAGCAATAAGTGTAGTAAATTAATCATTAAGCTGAGAGGTGTTTCTTATTTTATCATTTTGGATGTTGCTTCTTTATTTTACGCTATATATTGTAAAACTGTACTTCTATTTTGTTTTAAGTTAATTAAAAAAAATAAATGTATAAATAATACATGTATGTGAGAAATTTCGTTTTGAATACTTGATTAATGAGAACATTTCTAACACAAGTGAATTTAAATCACTATACTTAATTACATTGTACATTGCACAGTCTGGAATATATGATTTGTTTGTTAATTAATATTTTATGTAATGCTTAATTCCATGAAAAGTTGCACCAAGTAATCGAGGCTTGAAACTACATTGAAATCTTCTCAATATTGTTGGCACAAACATGGTAAAAAATATTAAATGGGTTTGTGCTACTAAATATATGTCTGGAAGGTTTTCTTTATTCAATTAAAAAGTACTATAAATTAAACTATAAAACCTAGCGAACGATATCAAATTCTAAAAACGGCGATACAGCAACAGAAACCTTTAAAAACATTGTGTTTGTAATGGAAATTGATAAACCATTACAATTCTATTAGGAATCATAAAAATACTTGGTATTTATACTTTATCTCTTCAAAAGTAATATAAATACTTGGTATTTATACTATATCTGTCCAAAAGTAATATAGATATTTGGTATTTATACTATATCTGTCAAAAAGTAATATAAATACTTGGTATTTATACTATATCTGTCCAAAAGTAATATAATTACTTGGTATTTATATCTTTAACAGATCAGTAATAATACTGACGTAAATATCAGCACGTAAGAATGTAGTTTAAAGTCTAATACAGTATAGACGAGTTATCTAGATCAGTTCAGATTTGAATGCTTTGAGCAGCATGATCTGCACTTGAAAAAATATGCTACAGTGTTCACTTACGTGCATGGTGTGTAGTGACCTGTAACACATTTTTTAAACACACACTGTAACACATTTTATTTATTATTATTATTTTACTGATATTAAAATTTCAAAGTTATTTTTAAATGTTTTGAAAATGTATAACTCATTATTGCAGCTACAGATTAACTTTAAAAAATGATATTTCAGTTTCTAAGCATCCCCAGTGAGTTTTTGTTTGTTGTTTCAGAAACAAAATGCTCCATTTTGAAAAAAAAAATGCTGTAATATTTATGACAGTTTAAATAGTAGATTTAGTAAGGATAGGACGAATAAAGGGCAATGCCAATTTGACGACCAGGAATTTAAACCATTTTCGCGAACTTAGCATTTTAAATATGCGAAGTGTTTTTTAACATGCATTTACTATAATTTATTATTTACATATAAAGCAGAAAATTGTACTTTTTAGCTGATACATAAAAAAAATGGCGTCTTAAGATAATAACCCATCGTAAACTAGAGCAATGAAACAGAAAAAAAAAATGTTATTGGTCCAAAAACTAGTGAAATTCCTAGGAATTTTTATAAAGGCATTATTGGTGAAATTGAATCAATTTAAAGTAAGATGTAAAATTTTAAGCAAAAATTTCATTACTGAGCAAATAAACTATAGCTACAACTTAATATCTTACGTTAAAGTTTAAGCGTCATGTGATTTTAAGTTATCCGTTTAAGTTGAACAGAAATGCAAGTTATCAATATTTTAAAAAAAACCATACTTCTTGCACTAGTAAAATATGTTACGATTAATTAGCAAAAAGATTAAAGTTGGTTGTTTGAAAATTAATGGAGTTATAGCAACCGCTTATTTTGCAAATGCTGTTCTGGGGAAAAAGCATTTAATGCTTTTCTTACTTCGCCGTGCTGTATTCTCTAGCTCCAAAATTTGCCTTTCAAATTCGATATCGATTTCTATCTAATAAAATATTATTTTCGTATTTATAAATTGAAAGCAAAGAAGTTTCGAAATTTTCAACCTGTCAAAATGGTGTTACCTATTAAAATACAATTTATATATTTTAAAACACTAACATACTCTTAATACAATATATAACACATAATATAGTCTCTGACTTTTACAAACACACAGGCGCAAACATATACACATATGTATATATGTCTTTTTCATTTATTTTCTATTAATCTGCATCAGTCAATATCTTCTACAGTTTTGCAGCAGATACATGTTTATTTATACATAAACACACACACAGATATGCGCGTGTGTGTATACGGTATACATAAGTACTGTAAAATTTTAGAAGATATTGATTAATGTAAATTAATCGAAAAAGCACTTTTTTATTAGTAAAGATTTCTTACGCGTCTGTTTAATTAAAGTAATTTAATACACACACACACACACACACACACACACACACACATATATATATATATATATATTTAAATTGTACCCATATTTTAATAGTTTTAATTACTTACTCATTTACTTGTTCCATACTCAAAATAGTTCTTCCATACTATACTTCCATACATCTTTATTTATTTACTTATATAAAACTTTTCTTACATACATGAATCTTAAAATACATATTACAATACAAGGAACGTGTATAGATACAGACAACAACTTATCGTATATGGAGCATACGTACAATACATGCAATTAAAACAACAATGATTTTTTAAATAATAAAAGTAAATTGCGAAAACATTTGGATAATGAGGAATCTTCTAATTCGGGAATCTTTTATAAACTTGAACTCACTAAAACAGTAAACATATATTGGTATTGAGAATTTTTTTTAAATTGCAGTATGTCATAATAATAATGTTTCACAATAAAAGAAAATACTACTTATTGTGTCACTAAAAAAGGAATTTAATTTAATTTACTTTCTTCCAAATAACATAAAATCAGTTTTCGTATTAAAAAGACAAATTAAACTACGAATATACAGTTAAAAAATACTGTACAAGAATTTTTACTCGTTGAAAAAGAGAACATCTTTCTAAATGTCAGTCTTAAGCGTAAGCTAAATCGGAACAAGCTCAAAAATGTGAACTCGCAAATAATAGGTTTGGGTGGTAAGACAGTCTTCAGTTGTCTCAAAAAGCGATTTGTTGTTTGCCGATTGGCACTTTGACAACCGGAATATCTAGGAAACATCAGAGTGACGTATAATTTTTGTAACCATATCATTTCTTTTTTCCACGTGTAAAAACCGAAAATCACTGAAGCCAGACGAACGGAGGCTCTACAAAGTATCCTAAGTGATTTGGTGCTTGCCAAAGTGTTCCAGATGGTTGCTCAAGTGTCCAACCGAATGTGTCGCTAAACGGAGACCTAATGGGTAATCGTGTGGGGTGGTCATCCAGGTGTGACCCATCGCTGGTCATTTGTCAGAAAGTTTGAAACATACACTACAAAATCGTGGCACGTGTTTTTATTTGCCTTCTTCCGTTGTTGTCTATCGCAAAGCAATTTTCTGGATGGATAATGCGGCTTTATGACTTTAAATATTAATATGTCTATGTTGTAACGGTTTTAGAGAACGAATGTGTACGTTTCAGATTATCTGAAATGTAAAGCTGCATTACTTTCAATTCTTCAGTATAAAATTATTAATTTTGGGTGGATTCCAATATCAAGATTCGATGAATAATTGAGATAAATACTTGTAAACCTTAATGGATTTTTAAAGTAGACTCATCAAATAAATGTATCTGAATGCATTTACTAGAAACGTATCATTTAAGGTAATAGCCGGAATAAGCAAATTTAATTTTCCTGCATGTAACTGTATTTTCATTTATAAATCTTTCAATCATTTGTCGTTTTGCTTGAAATGTAATTTGTTTTCGATCTAAAGTCTTTTGAGATTTGAAAAATAATCGCTTAAGACTACTTTCCTTTGCTTTATTGAAAAAAAAAGTTGCATTTTCCTTTTAGCAGTTGAAATGATGTGAACAAAAAGCAAATACTCTGATTATGTATTAGAAATGATATTTATCAATAATATTGAATTAATTGTTTATAATAGATATGAAATATATTGATTTGTCACTTAATTGATTCTTTTTTAAATTTTAAAGTGTATATATGTGCAGCGTGAGTTTAAATTAACCTGCAACTTGAGCTGAAATAATTTTTGAGATGTTAGAGATAATACTACTTAACATTGTTTATTTACTTTTTAAAAGTACGTGGAAAATGAACTTGACAAGTTGAAGTGCTTGGCCCTTATGCTATGATTGGTCTTGCTGTATCAATCACTTCCTCTGTTCTAATAGTTACCTTTGCATCAGCTTTTCTCTTGAAATCATCATTAACGTAAACAAAACTCTCACATTTTTTATCAGGTTATTTACCATTGCTCTAAAAGGTTTAGATTGGTTTTCGAATGTTGAAAATAACTTTGGTAGAAATAAAGTTTCATTTTCATCGCATAATTACCAATATTTAAGAATAAAAATACGATCTTCGGTTGAATATGACGGTTTGGAAAGCATTTCGACAAAGATTGAAAGTTGCTTAAACAATTTTCTTTTATTCCCTCTCTTTTTGCATGCACTTGTAGCGACATCAAGTGAGGATCTGGCAAGTTAATAAAGTTCATAGTTGTATGTTAAATAAATCTGAAAATGCATATGAAAATTTGCAGAAGCAATATCATTTTGTTTCTGTTTGTAAACTAAATCAGGCGCATTACATAATTAAATCTTACAAAAAATATACATAGAACATTCTATTAGATGCAAAAATTAACGAAAGAACAAAATACTGGTATAAAGAACACTGTGTGCTGTTCCAAAACGGCTTTAATTTTTTATCTGTTGGTGATAAGTATTTAATATAAATTACAAAAGCGTTCAAAATCAGGTAGGTAATAAGATATTTTTAAATGTAAATTGCCCTTTCATTACTTTTAATAAAGTTACAATTTTTAAAATTTCTAAATAAAAAACTGCATTCTTATATCTTTAAAATTGAATCAGCTATGCTTAGCTGAAAAAAACACACTTAGAGTAAAAACCATATATAACAAATTAGAAAAATAAATCTGTAATATATTAAGAGAAAAGGGAAATGCAGATGATAGCATATAAAGGAACATTTTGCAAATTCTGAGGTAGCACACAATAGTCATATGTATTTTTCACATTGAGATATTTATTTTTACAAGAATCACACATCGAAAGAGATAAGAAAAAATACAAGAAATAATTCCTATTTTGTTTTTCTGTCAATAGGGCGCTTGAAACGGGTTAAGACAGACTGTATGCATTTTAACAGAACTTAATTATATTTTACATAATAAACGAAAATAATAATTAGATGTATTTTTCCAGCTTCAAACAGATGAACGAAAAACAAAAGAGAAAAAACGCATTTCATATTTCTTCCTTTTTTTCTATCTATAATAGAAGAAAGTATTGCAATCGAAATTTTTTTCGACTTCCGGTTTTCGGTAAGTCGAACATACGTTTTAAAGGTCATAGATTCCGAAAAACATGATTTTACAAAATGTCTGTCTGTCCGTGTGTATGTCCTCAATGTTTCATCGAAAAGTGAACTAGAATTGAACCAAATTCCATTTCTTGGTTTTTGGCTATGTCCAGCAGGTCTCACTTCAATTTTGGGATATTCCGCAGAAAGGGGACGCTGTGATAGAGATTTTTGCTCCATTTTCATTATTAAATCATCGAAAAGTGTATAAAGTTATGCAGACTATTGAACCAAATATTTTGTATATGTTTTCGACTGTAACTATGGTCTGCGGGTCCGAGTTGATTTTGGGGATATTTCACCGGAAGAAGGAACTATGATAGTCATTAAATATTTTAAATTCAAAAAATGTACAAAATATTTAGAAATCCTAAAAGTTTTTACCTGTTAAATGTTCGGCCTTGATCCAAGGATTCCGAAGCAATTTTTGTTTTGCTTCTATCTTAAAAAATAGCTGAGATACAGCAATTTTAAATTTTAGGGTGGCTGACATTTTGAAACTAGACAGTAGGATTCCTCCATAAAAGGGTTTAATTTATGAATTTTACTGAACATGCTTTCTCGAAATTGTCATTCATTATTGTAACCATCGTTCCAACTCATATATATATGTTTAACACTATATATTTACATTCGCCAGCGTCAAATTCTCGCTAAGCATGGCAATATTTTGGAAAATGTCGCAATTTTTTTTTTTTTCGGTAAATATCGCCAAATTTGACGACAAAAATATGTTGCCATAAATGAAGCCAACTTGGCTATAACTGACTAATTTGGCAACATTCTCATTCAAATTCAATATTGACGAGAACTGAGAATGAATCTTCTGTAATCGAGTTCCACTCCTTTTACCTTTGTGTTTTCCAGTAAAATTAGCGAAAATAAAGAAACTAAGGAATTGGGAGGCTATCTATTCCTGCCGGTACAGGCCAGAAGGACTTTTCGTAGTTTTTTTGTACATTATATGATAGCGCTCAATGAAGAGTGCTCGCATCCAGGTAACATGACGATTCGTAAGCAGCTGACGTACAACAGAATGAAAAAAAATACTGATTTTATTGACGCTGTTATAGCGAATTTTAAAGTATTAACATGTATGAGATAGAAGAAAGTTTTTTGATTGGCACATCCGACAAGTTTTCATTCGATTTGCGAACAGTTTTAATAATACCGTCTTTAACCATTTTCTTAATTCATGTGAAAATCAAATAGTGTGCAATTTTATCTAGCTTTATCAACAGGCTTATTTTTACATTGTGAAGGCATCACATAATTTGTTTTCCTTTCATAAATTTGCATTTACTATTACGAGCAGCTCTAAGAATACGGTGTTTACAAATTTTAGTGGAATGTGCTAAAATCAATCAGTATGTCGTTCACCAAACTTTTACTAATTCTTTTATAAAATAACAGAAAACCTCCAAAAGATTATTAAACGAAACCCTTAGTGCTAACTTCTATCACATTTACCCAAATGTTTTTTTTTTTTGTCAACATCTCCAATAATAAGGTTCTTAAAACTTTGAATGCTATGTGTTAAAATCAATCGGTATATATTTTAATGTACGTTTATTTACTACTTCGTTTATACAATAAGGGAAAACTCCGCAAATAAATGCGTTTTTTCCTCTTCAAACAGATGAACAAAAATACAGGGAAAACAGGCATTATATATATATTTTTTAATTTGCATTCAAGGACAGCTGTAATGGTAAGTTTTAAAAAACTTTTAATGCAATGTGATAAAATCAATCAGCGTGCTATTATTCTACCTTTATTTAATAACTATTTTATGCAATAAGAGAAGAAACCCCATATATATCTGTTTTTTCGTTTTCAAACAGATGAACAAAAGTTCAGGAAAGACGGCATTATTTTTTTTAATTCGCATTCAAGAACAGCTCTATTAATATTTTTACTTATTAATGAAAACTTTTAATGCTATAAATTATAATCAAACAGTATGTTTGTATTCTACCTTTATTTACTAACTCGTTCATACAATAACAAAAGAAACTCCAGATAGAAATATTTATTCATCTTCAAACACATGAAAGAAAATACAGGATAAAAGGTATTCCATTTTTTACATACTTTCTTTTAGCTTACATTTCTGTATGTATGTGGCAGTCAAATCTTGATACGTATTTTTCACCCACTTCCTGTTGACGTAGAGCTTTGAAATTTAGAATATATATGTATTCCTGATGAAAATATGTGAATTGGACATTATTTTTTAAAAACTCGGTCCCTAAGAAGCGTCAACGTTGGCCCAAAACTTGCATTTTCCGCATAGAAATAATGTTAAGATTGTTTAATTGAAAAAATTGCTTCATTGTTGCAACATTCATCCATTTTCCCCACATTGTGGCCCGCATCATTATGACGTCAGCATTGAGCGACGCACACATTTGTACTTTATAATATAAGTTGACTTTTTTGTGAATTGTAATAAAAGTATGTTTAATTTTTTTTTTTAAATATAATCTCGAAGAAGCTCTAATAATTCAATTCTTAACACTTTTAATGCTATGTGTTAAAATTAATCGGTATGTATTTGAATCTACCTTTATTTAGAATTTGATATATGCAATAAGAGAAGAAACACGAAATAGGTGTGTTTTTTCATCTTCAAACAGAGGAACAGAAATACAGGAAAGAAGACATTCCATTTTTTTTTTTAAATAGCATTCTCGAAAAGCTCGAATATATAATGCTAAGAGTTAAAATAAATCAGTTTGTTTTTTAATCTACCTTTATTTACTAAATCGTTTATAGAATAACAGAAGAAACCCCATATACATGTGCTTACTCATTTTCAAACAGATGAATAAAAATACAGTAAAGAATGTATTCTTTTTTTTTTCTTCTAATTCACGAACAGCTTTAATAATACGGTTCTTAAAACTTTAGTACTATGTGTTAAAATTAATCAGTATGTATTTCAATCTGCATTTATTTATTAATTTATTTTTACAATAAGAGAAAAAACGTGAAATAGATGTATTTTTTCATCTTCAAACAGATTAATAAAAATATAGAAAAAAATACTTTATATTTTTTTTATTCGCATTCAAGAACATCTCCAATAATACGGTTCACAAAACTTTTAATGCTACTGAGTTATAATAAATCAGCATGTTTTTAAATCTACCTTTATTTACTTATTCATTTATACAATAAGAGAAGAAACTCCACATAGATGTGCTTATTCATCTTCAAACAGATCAACAAAAATACAGGAAAGAAAGCAGTCCTTTTTTTATTTACATTCTAATAATATTACTCGTAAAATTTTTAATGATATGTGTTAAAATCAATCAGTATGTATTTTAATCTACCTTTATTTACCAATTCCTTGATACAATAAAAAAAAAACGTATCGATGCGTTTATTCATCTTGAAACAGATCGACAAAAATACATGAAAGAAGGCATTATATATGTTTTTATTCGCATTGAAGAACAGCTATAATGGTGCGAGTATTAAAGCTTCTAATGCTGTGTGTTAAAATCAACCGGTATGTATTTTAGTCTAACTTTATTTGCTAATTCTTTTACAGAGGGTATTTACATATGGAGGACAGTATTTCCCTGCATAAGAACTAAAATAACTTCTTAAAACACCATAAAAACTTTAAAATGCGCTAGGCCTTTCGAAAGATCTGAGTCTTTCTTCGTCAGCGCAAAAAGACGTGCGTCTACTATGAAAACAGCAGCAAGACACTTGCTGAGTGCTCGAGACACTTGCTCGAGTCTTGCTGCTGCTTTCATAGTAGACGCACGTCTTTTTGGGCCTGACGAAGAAAGACTCAGATCTTTCGAAAGGCCTAGCGCATTTTAAAGTTTTTATGGTGTTTTAAGAAGTTATTTTAGTTCTTAGTGTTTCACACCAGTTTCAACTTATTTTATTACCCTGTATATCACCTGCACAGCAGTCCTATATATGTTTACATATACCGGAATGATTTTGATGTTAAATTAAAAAACAATGAGAAACAACAGAGAAAAATTTCTGGCAACATGTAATAACGAGAAAACTGAAATATAGGCTGCTATGAAAAAATATCGCCTGCCACTAAAATGGCACGTGATAAAAGCGAGTGGCTTGAAGGTTATATTTTTGCTCTTTCCGAAGAGAATTATTCATATTCCGTTATATGAAAATCATTTAGCAGGTGATAGGTGAAAAAAAATGCCACTATTGATGAAGCGTGGATTTATCTAAATAACTGTAATAAAAAAAGATCGATTTATTACCGGAAAAGAGACCAAAAAGACATAAAAACTTTGGTTCAAACACTGCAAAGAAAGTTTCTCTAAAGGATTTATAATGATTCCTGGAATCTCTTATAACGGTAAATTAAAGATCCAAAAAGTTGAGCGAAATGTCAAAATTAACTCTACTTATTATCAAAACAAAGTTGTAATTCCTATTTTTAAAGACGAAATTCCAAAAGTTTATTCTACGGACGTTAAAATTGTTGAATTCCACCAGGCTAAAGCGTGCAGCCATACATCCAAAAGTACAGTCGCATTTATAAAAAAAAAAAAAAAAAAAAAAAAAAAAAAAAATTGGAACCAAGCGTATATCATTTAATCCTATTCCAACCAAGTCCCCAGATGTTTCACAAATGGATTACGGTGCCTTTGGACTATTAAAAATAGGCTCTTGCGAAACGCCGACCAACTACGTTGAGTGGACTCTGGAAATGTGTGGTGGAGGAATGGAACAAAATTACACTTCCAGTTTTACAAAAAGCCCTACTATCTTGGAAATTCCGCTGCAATATGATAGTCCACATCAAGGGCTACCAGATAGAACATATTTAAAAAATAATTGTTTTAATTTATGCATTTTATTTTTGTTGTCAAAATCGTTCCCAATATGTGTAAACACCATCTGTATACTATTAGAGGAAATATCCCAAAGAGATGTGTTTTATCATCTTTAAACACATGTACAAAAATACAGAAAAGAAAGCATTATATATATAAATATATTTATTTATTCGCATTCAAGAACAGCTGTAATAATACGGTTCATAAAAAAATAATAATGGTATCATTTAAAATAAATCAGTATGTTTTTAATCTACCTTTATTTACTAATTCGTTTCTGCAATATGCGAAGAAACGCCATTTAAATGTGTTTATTCATCTTCAAAACAGATGAACGAAAATACAGGAAAGAAAGCATTCCAATTTCTTTTTTTATTTGCATTCACGAACAGCTCTAATAATACGGTTCTTAAAACATTTAGTGCTACGTGTTAAAACCAATCTGTTCACAGAGAGGAGAAAAAAGAATCAGCATTACAGGCTGTGAAAAAAGAGGAAGACAAATGAACGGTGGCGAAACTCCCCGCAGTCTAAAACTGACGCAATAAATATTTTACAACACCGTTTAGGATGAAATATGATTCGAATTGCGCCCGGTTGGTTTTTGAAATTAATAATAAAAATGTTATTTCTGTGTAAAAAATACAGCTAATAGCGTATTATCAGCATAACAATTTTGCTTTTAAAAACGAAATGTGTTTTTCGAAGACATCACTGAATAGCAAATCGAAGTCATTTATTATCCCTCGGGTATTGCATGGATAAAAAATGTTGCAAGAGTGCCGAATATAAATTGATTTCAGAAGCAATGAATTTGCATCAAACATTGTGGTTAGAGAAACCTATAATGATGCGTAAAGTTATTCGTAGAATCGTTTCTGCCATATTTTTTATTCATTTTTATTTATGCATTTTTGAAATTCAGTATATTGAAAAAAAAAACTTCCTGAGTTTCTGCAGAAATATTATAAAACTAATTCGTTAGTGTTTACAATTTTTACATTCATCTTACATAGGTCGTTTTTAGTGATTATTTTTTTACTTTTGTGGCAATATTCATTTTGAGATTGATTTGTAAGTTGTATATTATTATTTTGTTCAATTTCTAAAAATAGTTTTAGAAACATTGAGGGAAAAAAACAAATAAAGATTGCGAAAATATTATATTAAATTTAAATTTAAATTAATTGATTATAAACTGTACTAACAAACTTCTGTTAATCAAACATATTATCAGTTATTTTAGTATAATAGAAAAGGTAATTGTGAATTACAACAATTGAAAAAATTAAGAATTTTTGACCAAGACTAAATAAACAAATTATTAAGTGTTTGGAATAAGAAAACTATTTTTAAAAATAAACAATTAGAAATGAAAATTTATAGAATTGAGAATTTATTGCTAATTTTCTTACATATGTTTACTCATAATTCAAAAAGGGCTTCCCCCATTCAAACGCATAATGTCACTGGTGTCAAACGGTGAAGCAGACGAATTTTAGTGACGTATGCAGGATCCGTCTTCACATGCGCCACCTATTTGAGGCTTTTTTCGAGGAACGATTTCCTTCTTCGAAAGGCTATTTCGTTAGAAGTCCTGGTATAGAGGTTCATGGTTGTAGCCTAGCCATATAAGAGTGAGAGAATGCTAGACCGAATGTCGTCCGGATGGCTTTATTGGTAATAAAACACTTGGTGCGCTATACCAAGGGATCCGGGATCGAACCTCGGTCTGGAAATTTTTTCACTCTGTTGGTTGTTCGCTGTTAAGTAAAGTGATAATTCACGTTCTTTGTATTTCAGGATTGCTTTATTTATTCATTTATTTATCCATAGAAAAATAAAAATAAAAATTCATCAATTCTCGATCAATAAAATTCTCTGTGAAATGTAATACCAAATACGAAATAAAGAAATAAGAATTAAAAAAAATCATTTGTTAACTTAAATATAGTAAGATTTAAAATAATAAATCAAAGTTAGAAATATTTGATCAACCTTCTCCAAACTTCAAAAATATCCAATACTTTATTCAACTTATGCTTCAGACCACAGATATAAACTCTTTAAAAGTCATGAGATTATAAGAGAAAAATCACACTTTCAGTCTTATTAATTCAAGAAGGCTAAAATTATTTGTTATGGAAGTCACGTGACTGGCTTTCTTTTCTTTGAAACTTAGTTATCTATTCGATGCTTATTTGATCTTTGAAAATACTTTGCAGTTTTTGGATAAGATAAAATTCGAAGAATAATAATACAGTAAACGTGATTCATGTATGGAAACATTTTTATTTCTGAAATACGCTTCGGGAATGTTATATTAACATTTACTTTATCATTGTTAACTAGTCGGATGCGCCAACCCCAACATTTTTTTCAATCTTACACAGGTTTCGCATACACTAAAAAGAAATCAGAACCAATTTATATTAAGGTCTAACTGAATCTAAAGTTTTATTAAATTCTGTGCATTAGTTCTTGGGATATGACTATCGCTAAAATCGTGTAAATCCTGAAAAATGTAGCATAGCAGCGCTACCTGTTGGGAAATTTACACCAAAACGATATGAAAAACAAATTATGTCAGCGTCTAACTGAATCTGAAATATGATGAAAATCCGTGCATTAGTTCTTGAGATATAGTTATCGTGAAAATCATGAAAAAAGTTGCATAGCAACGCCACCTGTTGGGATATTTACATCAAAACGTAATTAGCATTTATTTATGGCAAGGTCTAGCAGAAACTGAAATTTCATGAAATTCTGTGCATTAGTTCTTGAGATACAGCTATTGCGGGAATCACTAAGTGCAGCGTAGTAGCGCCACCTGTTGGGAGATTTACACCAAAATCTAATCAGCGCCAACTTATATCAAGGACTAACTGAATCTAAAGTTTTATTATATTCCGTTCATTAGTTCTTGAGATAGAGCGCACACAAAATTTGTGTCACATACAGACAAACAGACATTTTATAAAAACAGTCAAATCGTGTTCAGGACTTACTAAAACGTATAAATCCGTCGAAAACCGGAAGTCTAAAATTTTCATGAATCCAGTACTTTCTTCTTGTAAAGATAGAAAAAAGTAAAATTGGGCGTCTGAGTATAAGCATTGACGAAATGAAATGTCATTTGAAAATTTCTGTTTTCAGTTCCTCTAATCTTGTATTTGAGGCAATTGAGGATTTGGATAACATTTTATAAGGTATAATTCAAATTCATTAAATATTAATTTAACTATTAGCTTGATGTGAAAGTCCTGTCGTATATTAATACCTAATTTTAATACCTGATAATTTTATTATACTTGCTTGCTTTGAACTGGTAGATAAAATTATCAGTATTAAAATTTTACAGGTATTCAAGGTATTAAAATTATGTATGAAAGTACGTGAGGATTGCATTGGCGCCGGTGGGAGTTGAACCAGGGATCTCATGTACAGGAGGCGAGAGCGTTAGTGTCAAGTAAAAGGCCAAGCCAGTTATTTTCAGCTAGTAACTCGCTTTAAACTGATCATGTGAGATGAGATCGCTACACACTCCATCCCCAGTGAGGAAGACGTTTTGTTGACGTTAGACGAGCGTTATGCACTCGTGAGTGATACACTCGTCGTACGCATATGTGATACGCGTGATGACAGGCTTTGTGCTGTGAGCGTTTCACAGATTTTGCTTGCAGGGATGATTTATTTAGTACAGCCATCTGTAGATTATGAGATGAGTTGATTGTTGTTGTTGAAGGTTGTTGCGTGTTTGTCCGGGTCACCATCGAGGAGATTGCATTGGCGCCAGTGAGGATCGAACTAGGGATCTCATGAACAGTAGGCGAGAGCGTTAGCGTCAAGCAAAAGGCCAAACCAGTTACCTTCAGCTAGTAACTCGCTTTAAACTGTTCATGTGAGATGAGATCACTACATATAACAGAAGTTTTGCATCAACCAAATATTTAAGAACAAACACAGTTGTTCCAGACGACTTGTCCATGCCCCAGACACTCACGCAAAATCAGTGGTGTCGATAGATGGGAGAGTAATGCCAAGTGTGGATTTTCACCCTTCCCCTCACGGTATGGCAATGTTATTTCTGCGTAATAAGCACAGATAAAAACATATTATCAGGCATGTAATATCGTATCATTCAAATTTGTGAAAAAAACGTTTTGGGCAAAAACAGACTTCCGCCCAGTGGTGCCGTATCAAATTGTGTCTGCAATATTTTCGCACAGCGCCTACAGGAATTGGTTTGATTATTATAGTGATATAATTCAACAGAAACAAAGAATACAGTTAAACAGTAAGAAAACAATGTATATTTCTCAAATTTAGAATGAGAGCAATTTGGTGATAGTTTTTAACACTTTCCAACATAGTTGAAAAGTGTTTATGAATTCTGTCTGTCCCTCCGTGCTCTAACTCGCGTAAATATATTGCCATGCAATTAATATATGTTAATGTGGTTTGCTATGACATGTTCAGTATTTAAAATAGATTGTATAGTACTTATAGTTTTTTTTTTTTACAGAGACATTCAAAAGAATTCCGTTACATTACGGTCGATGGAGAATATTCATTTGCGGTTTATTTTAATGATGTTAAATAATTTCAAGCATATTGAAATTGATATATATCACAGAGGTGCATTACGAGGCTTACTATAGAATATCGTGTGCATAGCACTTATAGTTCGTTTACAGGGACACTTAAAATAATTGATAAATGAAATTTTGTCTTAATTATAATGCTTGTGCTTTATTAGTAGTACTTAAGAAAAGAAAGTGCATGAATTTTCTTAAAGCAACAAATGTTTAACATCATTATTAAGGTAAGTGAGCATTGTTCTTTTTATTTATACCCTTTTTTTAACTTGTTCTATTGTGTAAAATAATTTCCTTTGATTATCCCGATTTAACGAATTATCTCGATTTAACGAGAAAAGTTGCTAGTCCCGGACGATTAATTAAATCGCAGTTCAGTTGTATATTTTAGGCATTATACAAAATTATTGCTATAACATTAAAATACATACGGCACACGAAAGTGTAAATCCGGTAATTCATTAACTATATTAACCCTGCAATAAGTGATATGATAATATAGTTGTTCATAAATTTTACATACAGGAATAGTAAAAATAGTTAAAATTTTAGTCAAAGTATGCCTTTACACATTCTCAACATGTAAGAATATTTGAATTAAATTCAAAATTTTAAAACGTAAAATAGTTCTCGCTTTTTACATCAAAAGAAAATTAATAATGTAACACATCTTTTCAACTTGCTTTAAATGTTAGTTTGAACGTTTCTACACGTTCAAACAGCAGAGTAATACTTACCGTCAAGAATCTGAACTATTTTTAGAATACAATTATAAGAAGACACATTTTATCAGACAGTTAATACACTAAACTAACATGGAGTGAAAAATTGACCTGAGCCAGGACTCGAACCTGAAACCTTCAGCGTAGGTTCGAGTCCTGTTTCGAGTCCTGGCCCTGGTCAATTTTTCACTCCATGTTGGTTTAGTGTATTTAATTGTCTGATAAAATGTCTGTTCTTATAATTGTAAAATATAGTAATCACACGTAATGTTTATGCTTTAATATATATAGTTTTAGAATGTCTGTTTAAAAAATTATGAGCATTATTTTAAATGTTTCGCTCGTTTTATATTTACATAATTTTATCGGATGATAAATTAAATTTTGAAGTTCTCTTTGAAACATTATTTATGTGAAATGAAAATTGCAAATTCTCTGATTCATTGCATTTTTGCAATCTTACCTCTGAGATAAAAAGCTATTTTTGAAAAAATATATATAAAGGACAGTAGAAATGCTGTATTTATTTAAAATTATTCGTAACTACATTTAAATTAGAAGTTGTTTTCCATGAGAGTTTGCTGATGGACCACGAAAAGCAATAAATTATAAATAACATATACAATAAAATACGTACATTTTTTAAATCAATTTCTATTTCTTCTATCTCCATCAAATAACGATGTGCCAAAATTTCGTAAGAATTAGCGGAAAATTGTTGTAGTAAGTAGTAGAAAATTGATGTAGTGTTTATAAATAAAATCATGAATCATACATAATTAGTAGAGCTGAAAATGACAATTAAGAATTATATTATTATTACATGCATAGTGAATACGAACAAACAGTAAAGCTTTACAAATTTCTATTTCTACTTGCAAACTTTTATTTGCTTTTTCAGTAAAAAAAGATGAAAAGTAAAAAATAAACAAGAAAAAATATCTTCAAATTGAAAAATAATAATAATAGAAAGAATTGAAAAATAAGGATCGAAATTTCCTTTTAAACATCAATTTGGTTAAATTAAAAAAATGAATTGAAATCGTCTCAAAAACCGCAAAATTCAAAATCTCCAATAATTTACTCTACGTGTGTGTTTCCATCACACAAAGAAACTCTTCAAAAGTCATGCGTTTATATTAGGAAGAATATTTTCTGTCGTATTAACTAAAAAAAAATTGCTATGGAAAAAACATGATTGGAATCTTCGTTTTTTATTAGACGCTCATTTGATTTTTTCCAAAATATTTTGCAATTCTGGGAGAAAAAAGAATGTGTAAACGCCATTCAAGTACAGAAATATTTCAGTTTCTAAAATACTTTTTGAGAATGTAATCTATATAATTTTCTTCTTTATTCCTTCAGGAAGAAACCTACTGTAAGTACTGCTCTGCAGATATAAAATATACGTTGAAAAGTTTGGTTTTTTAGTCTTGTATAAGAGACAATTGATGTTATGTCTTCTAAGTTATGACTTGAAATCCAATATTTACTAGTAAATCTGCAGATCAGAAGCCTCAACGTCAGCTCTAAAAGTCATTGTTTTTTTATCTCACTTTTCATATTATTTAGCATCTTACAATCTGCAATTTATTTTTTTTTATATTACATACATATTTATAGGCATATAAAATACTTCGGAGGTTTCAGAAATTGGAAGCGTTAAATTAAACACGGTTTATGCAATTATGTTCTGAAATTCTTATGAACTTCTTATTCGTGTAACTTTTTAGATAAAAAAAATAAACTTGTATTAAAATAAATTCTTCTTTATGTCAATAGAATACACAAATAATTTATTTTGATAGTAAACTATTTCAGTAAAATAGTGCGAGTTACTTGAATTTTATTATTTTGATATTCTTTGAAATATGTTTGCTAAGCAACTAATAAATTAAAGAGCAAAGTAAAAAGACATGCATTTTAAAATTTGTAAAAAATATGAAAATAAATTGTTTTATATTTCCTGAACATATGCAAAAAATGTTCCAATAATTTAAACAATTAATTTTTAAATTCTGATGAATGTATCGGCAAATTTTCAAAGCTATTAGATATATTTGAAACCTCCATATCGAAAATTTATCATCAGTAATTTTATGTTTAAATCCATTATTCAAATATGTGATTTTCATTTCAGTTAAAAATGAAATTTGAAAATCGTCTGCTTTCTCATAGGAAATCAATATGAGCTAAAACGAAATGTTCTATATTTTTCGTACGCGCGAATGAACCAAATTTAACTAAAAAGTAACACCTAATTCCGGGTACCTCAAAAAATACCCACCAAAAATCAACCTAATCGGGCGCTCTTTACATGCAGTTGTCGCAGAACAGACAGACACACAGACAGAGAAACAGACGGAAACCAAAAACTTTTTGCGTCTCCACAGTGCACCTTCACTGACGATTCGGCACTTGTTAGTAGCATTTTTTTATCATATATATTAAACGAGTATGTGATTTTCTCGATTACGGATGATATCGTAAACGGCTGGATTGTTTTTCACGAAACATGACTACTCTAGTAAATCGGGCATGAGGAAATGATCCGGCTGGGTCCCGAATTCGAGAAAATTCGTCTTGACAGGTTAAAACGAACTCAGTACTGCAAATGCTACTTGCTATAAATCGAAAAATTATCAAACAATTTATACGACGAAATTTGTCCTCTATACTAATTCGATTAGGAAAAAATAATCAGGTCCCTAATTCGGGAAAATTCGTTTTGATGGATTAAACACTGAAATTTTTGCTACAAATCAAAAACGGTTCTAATTATTTTCACAAAATTTGTCTACTTATACTAATTCGGACAAGGGAAAACTATCTAGCTAGGTCTCTACTTTGTGAAAATTCGTTTTATGTGATTGAAACAAACTCATTACTCAAAGCAATGGTATTAATCGGAAACAATTCCAATCAGTTTTATGAAATAAACATAATTCGAATACGAGGAAACCAACCAACTAAGTCTCAACATAAATTTGAATATTTTTTTTACATATTTAACATTCCGTAATCAGAATTGTAGCCAATAGTATTGGTCATTGATCATCAATATAATAAAGAATGATGTCGAAGGCGACAATAACAGTTTTCGTTCTATACTAAATAGAGCACGAGATAAAGACATATCTAGGTCCCGAATACCATAAAAATACATTAAAATACCAAAATAAATAAATAAATAGGTACTTTTATGTTAGCCAGGCGCCAAATAAATCGCCAAATTTCCCCATGGCCATCATTTGATTTGCATGTATTTAAGATATAAACCCTTCGTTCACTTAACATTAAAAATCACAATTTTCATTTAAAATACACACATTTAAAGTTCGTGTCTTTCAATTATCATTTAATATACTAATAACAAAAAACACTTAAATAAAAGAAATAATACCATAACCCAAAACATTTTATTTCAACATTAAATCACTTTTTCTAATTTACATACGCGAATAATAAATTTGACTATTGGCGAGATTTTCACCCAACTAACATAGAAATACTAATAAGAATTAATAATAACATAAACCAAAATATTTTATTTCAACATCAAAGCATTCTTTCTAATTTCACACGCGAAATACAAATACTACTTTTGGCGAGAGAAAAAATGCTATTGGCGAAATTTGCCCCCAACTAACATAAAAGTACCAATTACTTTCACAAACATTCTGTAAATATTCTAAGACTTCTTGATAGATAAATGCGCTTATACTTTTGCTATTCTTAAAAAAACTACCATATTATAATAAACATCGCTATAGATTGATGCCATAGCGATACATACCCTGGCGCAAAATTAACAGCAATCTTAAAAGCTAGAATTTTTTTTCTCCCACTTGTTTGCCAAAACAGATTATGTTTACCGCAAACTATTGACTTAGACAACGAATGTTGAAGGCGAATCGTATCAATTTTCATAAAACATGGAGAATAGAACCCACAATACTCCTGACATAATCGCATTCATATGAAAAGAAAAACATTTATTTTTATAAACGATAATCCAAATTTACTGCTATATATAAAGTTTATTTTTTTTTTATAATTTTTAAGTACCCGAATGAACGCTTTGGAATTCAAAATGTAAATACAACATACCTTTTAGAAAATAGAAATATTATTTCTATTATTAAGGCCAAAATTGCCTAAATACACAAAAATAAACTTTTCAGAAATTAGCACCTACTGTCGCCAATGCGTACAGTTTTTTGTAGAGCCCTGTGCATACATTTTTTTATATTCAAAACATATTTAATAGTATATATAGTTCAGCTTGAAAGTGCACAAATCAATTAAAAATTGCTTTAAGCACATCGCCTCCATACTCAGTACTGTTTGCGAAATTATTACGTAGAAACGATATATAGAGTTTATACACACCACATATTATATCAAATTTAGTTGACAACATTTGTTATAATAAATTTTAGAGACTACACTGTAAAAAAAAATTCCTGCAAAAAACGGAAATTGTACTGGTTTCCGTATTTTAACGGAAAAAATTCCATAAATTCCGTTTTATAACAGATATCTTCCGTATTTTTTAGAAATTTTTATGTTGTTAAAATAAATTTTATAGAACCAAAAAAAGGGTACTTTTCAAGGACCACCTTATACATTTCTGCTTCTTCTTCTTTTTTTTTTTCATTTCTGAGTGAGTTTTCAGAAAATAACCAACCCTTGCCATGATGAGAATCGAACCCCAAATCTTCCGTTTACTTAACTGATGGTCAAGACCATTACGCTACGACTGGGTGCACGCCGCGCCGCTTCCTCAAATGTTGTTACTTACTGTAATCGCTTTTTATGATGTAAAAATTTCAAGGTACCACGGATTTTTTCAGAGTTTCAATCATGAAGATGTTCCAATGTTTTTAATATTTTCTTTTCCTAATTTTCACTATTTTGTTTTATTATTTGATGCCTTATAACAGATAAATTTTAACTTATTATGTATTATTTGAGTAAAACATTGTAATAAGAGTATTAATTGATTCTTTTTGCAATAGTACCAAGATTTTCTTTTTTCGAACATATACTCTTAAATTATTTGGTCTTATGATCTATTTATCAATTCCAATAAAAACAATAATTATCTTAAGCTGACGTATTTATTACATGCTACTAAAATACACATTTTTGTTATCTCTTATTTTAAAAAACTTATGCAAATAAATAATTTTATAATAAATTAAAATATTATGCGTCAGCTATGCTGAGAACTTTTGTGTATGGTTCTGTTAAACTGAATAGTTTTAAAAATATTAAAACAAAAAAAAATAATTTTTAATGTCAATTTCACAATTAATGATCTTGTAAGCTTAAATTTGGTACGTTTAAATTTGGACATATTGATTTAGTTTAAATTAATTTAGTTTAATTTATAAAATTATAAGCTAAAGAAATAAATTATAAATTTCATTTTTATAAAAGTAAAGAAAAATTATTAAGTATTTTTATAAATTTAAGGAAAAAATTATAAGCTTTGCAAACTTATAATTTATAAAATGGTAAATTTTAGTGTAACTGATAAATTTATAAGCAAAATCAGTTTAGTTTAATACCAATTTACATAGCGATAACTTGCAGAGATATTATGTTATGAAACCTTTAAATAGCCCAATATTGCCTCATATCAGAAAAGTTAAAATGAAATTAAAAAAAATTATTGAAAAAAAAAATCCTAATTTTCAAACACTATCAAGAAAAAAAAAGTAGATCTAAAAGAAAATATTTTTCTTAAACTTATAAAAATAAAATAAATTTCTAAATATTTCATTAAAAAATATAAATATTACTATTATTTTCACAAAACAATACCGTCCACACACGGCCCGGTTAGAATGGGACAGCGTATAGAGCTGAGTCAGGCCTGGATACTTGAAGAACTCTAGTAAATACAACAATCTTAATTTGCATTTCAAACAAGGCGATTTCTATACGCAAACCTCTATACGTTATTTACGGAAATTGCATTGTTTTGGAAGAAATACGGAAAAAATCCATTAAATTTACTGAAAACTTTCTGCATATTTCCAGATTTGAAATCTCTTTTACAGAACTAATGTCATTTACGGAAATTGTACTGTTGTTTTGTAAAAATGGAACTTCTCTGTAAAATTTGACGGGAAATCTCTTGTATTTTCTCGTATTTTTCTTTTACAGTACAGAAGTTATATTTCTATCAAGAAATAAATAATAAAATTTTGTCTGTACTCAAATACAGTTTGAACGAATTTTTAACAAAAACTACAGAGCGAGACTCGGACTATCAGCTACTTAGAGGTAAACCTTAAAAGGTTTTTTTTTTAAAACAATATATATTTTAGGGCTTATCTAAAGTTAATCATTTAAAAATAACATTAATATAAATAAAAAAATATATATATCAGAGTTAAAACTACAAAGTCTTTGATTTTCTAAATTTTTTAATAAATTTCTTTAATAAATTTTTAATTATTTTCTAAAGAATAGCTGGTGAAAATAAAAAGTACTAAAAATATTAAATTTATTTGTACCATTATTCACAAATACAATTGAAATTTAGAAATTGTTATGATATATATAGATCACGGATTATTTAAAGATCATACCTTAATTTAATAAATGAGTTTTAAATACGCAATTACGTATGTAAGTGTTTTATGTTTTTTTGTAATTTTTTTTTTATTAGAAACAAACAATGGTTTTATAAACATGTTGTAAGGAATAGTACAAAATCAATGTTTTTTTATTTGAACTATCAATAATCTTACTTATTACCATACTTCGAATATTTATAAATAATTTTATTATTATTATATTCACCGGAAAAGCAGACAATTAACAACACATTTTTCTTTCTAATTCAAAACATTACTTTCTGTTTAACATGTCGAAGTAAAAATAAGAAAAAAAAATAAATATTGTCATCTGTCGAATGAAACATTAACAACGAAAGTAAAAGAAAGGCTTGGAATTTCTTTCTAAACTTCAATCTGATTAGATTTAAAATAATATATCAGAGTTTAAAATGTCTGAACAACCTGCTCCAAAATTTAAAATCTTCAATACTGTACTTCACTTATAATTCCACTACAGAAATAAACATTCCAAAAGTCGTACGTTTATAGCGGAAAATCGCATTTTCCGTCATATTAATTCAAGAAAACAAACATTTGTTTTTTCTATTGAAGACACATGACTGACTTCTTTTTATCTGAATATTCGTTATCTTTTCCATGCTTATTTGATTTTTAAAAACTCTTTGTATTTTTGAGAGATGGTTAATGTGAAATAAGAACAGCAAACTTGATACAAGTACGGAATACATTTTAGTTTCTTAAATAAATTTTGAGAATGTAATCTAAATAATTTTCTTATTTATTCTTTAAAAGAGAAACCTACTGTAAATACTGCTCTGCAGAAATAAAATGTGGGTAGAAAAATTTGATTCTTGTAATCTGAAATTGTTTTGTGCCTTCTAAGTTATAATTAGGTATCCAATATTTATTAACAGAAGTGATTTATGATAGTTAAACATAAAAATGGTTCTAAAACAAGACATATTTTAGTGTCTATTCAAATATATTCATTTTAAAATAACATTAATACAAATAAAAAACATATAAGGAGTTAAATCTTTTAATTCCTTAACTCTCTAAAATCTTTTAATCTTGTTCTACAGAAAATTATTCTCTAAAGAATAGTATTAAAAATATCAAAAGTTCTAAACGCACTATATTTATTAGTACAGTTAAATATAGGATTTTCTGTATTATATAGATCATGGATTTTTTAAAGGTCATAATTTAAATTGTAATATGTGTTTTAAATATATGTAATTATATATGCAACTGTTTTATGCTTTTTTTGTAATTTTTTATTTGAAACAAACAATGATTTTCTAAACGTGTTGTAAGGAATAGTAAAAAATCAATGTGTTTTACTCGAACTAGCAATCTTACTTACTAGTATATAGTTCAAATATTTATAAATATTTTTCTTATTATTATATTCATCGGAAAAAATAACAATTAACAACACTTTATATTTTTTTTTCAATTCCTACTATTAGCTCACACTCTCTATATATTTATATATCTTGTTCAAATTTTCAATCGTTAATAAAATATTTTCTATTCATCCTATCAAGTTCAACTAAATTTTTTTAAACTTGTACTGGATGATAATTGATGTTAATACAGTTTTTTCAAATATTAATTAATTGATTAAATTTAATTAATTAATTAAAATTTTATATTTCATTTCTGTTCAAAAGTATAGACTCACTCCATATTTATAGTCTCACTTTCACACATAAAAAGATAATGGGGCTGGCTGTTCACGGACGAAGATCAGGCGGCTCGCAGGCGAAGGAGACTATAAATGTGGAGTGAGTCTATACTTTTGAACAGAAATGAAGTATAAAACTAAAATTAAATAATAAAATTTAATTAATTAATTAATATTTGAAAAAAACTGCATTATCGCTAACTGTAACATCGCTATGGCACTTTATTGTGAAGTTTGGTAATTTTTTTAATTTAATATTTGAAAAACGGCATAATCATTAGATTTTAAATTTATATCAAGAAAAATACAATTTTTTTTACCTTTCTAACGCAGTTTGTCTAACAATTTTGTGAGAAATACTTTTCCAGCTATTAATTTTTGGTATTTTAGCTATTTATTTTTTATTTAATTTTTAATACATTTCAAAAATTTCTCTTATGTAAGATATTTAGCAGGATATAAATTTAGGAATAAATACCGTCAGTGGTGAAGCGTGTAGATCGCTGAAAAAAAATTCTATTTGACCTAAGTAGTAATTGACTTAAAAAAAAGTTTTTATATTACTTGTTTCTTATTCAAAACACTTTTTCTGTTTAATATGACAGTGTAAAAATAAGAAATCCAAAAAACACCATTATCTTTGGAATGAAACGTTAACAACGAAAGTAAAAAAAAAAAAAAAAACGCTAGAAATTATTTTCTAAACTTCAATCTGATTAGATTTTAAGTAATATATCATAGTTTAAAATGTCTGAACAACCTGCTCCAAAATTTAAAATCTTCAATACTGCATTCCACTTATAATTCCACTACAGAAATAAACATTCCAAAAGTCGTACGTTTATAGCGGAAAATCGCATTTTCCGTCATATTAACTCAAGAAAGCAAACATTTTTTTTTTTTTTTTTTTTTTTTTTTTTTTTTTTTTTTTTTGCTATGGAAGACACATGACTGGCTTCTTTTTATCTGAATATTTGTTATCTTTTCCATGCTTATTTGATTTTTAAAAACTCTTTGCATTTTTGGGAGAAGGTTAATGAGAAATAAGAACAGCAAACTTGATTCAAGTTCGGAAATATTTTAGTTTCTAAAATAAATTTTTAAGATGTAATCTAAATAATTTTCTTATTTATTCTTTAAAGGAGAAACCTGCTGTAAATACTGCTCTGCAGAAATAAAATGTCAGTTGAAAAATTTGGTACTTGTAATCTTGTATATGACAGAAATTGTTTTTTGCCTTCTAAGTTATAATTAGAAATCCAATATTTATTAATAGAAGTGATTTATGGTAGTTAAACATAAAAATAGTTTTAAAACAAGACATATTTTAGTATCTATCCAAAGATATTCATTTAAAAATAATATTAATACAAATAAAAAGTATATAAAAAGTTAAATCTTTTAATCACTTAACCCTTTGAGGGGCGGTGGTATATATTATATACCATCTAATTTTAATCCGATTCAAACCAGAAACTTTTAATTAAATTTTACTTTTTTAAATTTGACGAGAAAAAGTTGAAAAATTGCTTAATCTTCTTTTGAACTAAATTCTTTCCTAAATTCCGGTGGGAATTCAACGTTACAGGAGCACAAGTGCTTGTCCCTGAAAGGGTTAAGTGTCTAATATATTTTAATCTTGTTCTAGAGAAAAAGGATTTTCTAAAGAGTACCTAAACGTACTATATTTATTAGTACAATTAAATATAAGATTTTCTGTATTATTTAAAGGATTATGTAAAGGTCATAACTTAAGATTGATATATGTGTTTTAAATATATGCAATTACATACGTAATTTTTTTATGTTTCTTTTTTTTTATCAGAAACAAACAATGGTTTTCTAAACGTGTTTTAAGGAATATTAAAAAATCAAAGTGTTTTATTCGAACTATCAATCATACTTATTAGAGTAGTTCAAAATAAATATAAATAATTCTCTTCTTAATATATTCGCTAGAAAACTGGTCAAATAATAACACTTCATACATTTTCAAAACTAATTCAAAAAACTAATTTCTGTTTATGATGAAGAAGTAAAAGTAACAGTACATATAAGTAACATTACCAGTGAACACGTGCGAGGATTTTGCACTGCAGTCAAATATTTAATAGCAATATATAATATTTTTTAGATGCAGGTTTAAACTTCTAAAGAAAAAAATAAAGGTTAAAAATACCTGCAGACAACATTGGTCAAGCCACAGTATCATCTCATTTATTCCTAAATAATAAAATCTCATCGAAGGTAGAAAAAGGCATACGGGCGAGGGAAAAAAAATAATAATTGTGTTTTAACTGCATTAGAGGATGACGTCATCTTCTTCGGTTAAAATACTGGACAAGAAATATAAATTGAAATACACTTAAATTACAATTAAATCTATTGTAACAAATCATACCTTTTATGCTGCGTGTGTAAAATACCACTGCTTTGATCAATCAATAATATTTCTTTTCTTCTAGATGTTTCAATTTCAATTTTGGTTTTTAATCATAAATATAAAATAAACCCGTGAGAAAATGGCATATTTTACCTCTTTTATACTATTTATTATTTTTTATAATCCTTCTTGAGCATTATATAATGCGGTATTTTATTTTTGAAGCAACATTCATTTGAGAAAATTTTAATTATGAAAACAATGCTTATTTAATTTTTAACTAACTGCAATTTGTAATCTAAAAGCATTTTTTAACGAAATGTAAGTGTACTATGTCAGAAGTCGGTTCAAAAACCTTTCAAATGATACCTAATTCGTTGTTGTGCATTTCGCAAATTCATAGAAAAAGGGATGTTGGCAACAGAAATAGTATATATGATTACTGAAAGGAAACGTTAACAACTAAAGTAAAAGCAATGGAGAAAATTTCTTTCAAAACTTCAACTTGATTAGATTTAAAATGTCAATACATCAGAGTTTAAAATGTCTAAACAACCTGCTCCAAGCTTCAAAGTCAATACTATACTCCACTTGTATTTCCACCACTCAAATAAACATTTAAAGTCCATCCGTTTAGAGCGGAAAATCGCATTTTTCGTCTTATTAACTCAAAAAACTTTTTGTTATAGAAGACACGTGACTTACTTCTTTTCATCTGATTCCTCGTTATCTTTTCCATGATTATTTGGTTGATTTTTAATAGTACTTTGCTTTTTGGGGGGAAAGGAAAAGTGCAAAAAAAAAGAACAAAAATCTTGATTCAAGTACAGAAATGTTTTAGTTTCTAAAATAAATTTTGAAAATGTAATCTAAATAATTTTCTTATTTATTTTTGAAATAAGAAACCTACTGTAAATACTGCTCTGAAGAAGAAAAATATCAGTTGAAAAATTTGGTTCTAGTAATCTTGTATATGAGACAAATGGTACTGTGCCTTCTGAGTTATAACTAGAAATTTAATATTTATTAGTTGCGCTGATTGAGATAATAGTTAAACCTTAAAATATTTTTTTTAATGTTTTTTAAAACAATATATATTTTAGTACCTATCTAAAAATATCGATTTAAAAATAATATTAATACAAATATATATATATATATATAATGAGAACTTCAAATTCTTCCATTCTCTAAGTTCCTTTATCTGATTTAGAACGAATTTCTTATTTAAACGTTAAATCTCTAATTCCCGTCTATAGTGATAGTCACTCCAGTCAGTAGGCAATACACGATTTTCGTTCAACTAACTCTCTAATATTCGAAATTACATCGCTTCTAAGAAATCTACTACATAAAAGTCATTTAAGCCTTTTTAACACTTTCCGACCTAGTTGAAAAGTGTTTATGACTTCGGTTTGTCTGGCCGTCTGGCCGTCTGCCGTCTGGCCGTCTGGCCGTCTGCCGTCTGCCGTCTGTCCGTGCTCTAACTCCCGTAAATATGCTCGGATTGCCCTGCAATTTTTATATGTTATAATCATTATCTATAGCATGTTCCCTATTTCAACGGAAGTATGTAGCACTTATAGTTTTTTTACAGGGACACTCAAAAGAATTCCGTTACATTGCGGTCTATGGGGAAAAATCATTTGCGGTTTATTTAAATAATGTTTCACTATTTTAAACGCATTGAAATTTATATATATCACTAAGGTGCATTAGAAGAAGCTTAATATGGAATAGGGTGTGCATAGCACTTATACTTACTTTACAGGGACAGTCAAAAGAATTCCGTTACATTACGTCTATGGAGAAAAATCGTCTGCGCTTTATTTAAACAATGTTTCCCTATTTTAAACGCATTGAAATTTATATAAGGTTCATTACAAGAGACTTACTACAGAATATTGTGTGTATAGCAGTCATCGTTCATTTACAGGGACACACAAAAGAATTCTCTACTGTATGTTAACAATAATTCCTGGAAGTGCGTTTTAAGTTACTAAACGCGATTTTAATTTTAAATCGCTTTTTGTCTATTACGTGGTGTGTATAAATTCTGTAGATCCTATACAGGGAAGCACAAAAGTTCGGGAAAACATTTCCGTATTATTTAACTCCAGACGGAGAATTTTAAACTGTGCTACGTGTTTCCTAACTGAACTAAAATTTAGCATCCTATGTAGTATATATACAAATCTATAGATCCTATACAGGGCTGAATAAAAGTATTTGGATTACTTAGATGTTATCTTTTAGCTTATTGAAGAGTATGATTCGTAAAATTATTTTGGAAGCGTTGGAAAGTGTTACATAATCTATGCTTGACGCATGATTTTTCGTTCTTGTTGAAGCTCATAAGGGGATCCTCGGGAATGAAACAACGGAGGTGTTGTCTAAGAAAGCCATTTTCATACCTACGGTTGACTTTTACTTTACTGTCCGAGAGGGACTGCTCAGACTAGTCAATCAAGTCTGTAAAGCCTAGATATACCTCCCGGTTCACCTTATTGAGTCCGCCGGAAAGCGCGACAGAGGGTGGGGTCGTAAACAGTAAATAAATGTATATAACAAGACAATATTTGCGAAAACGACAACACTACAAAGTAATACCACTACCTGAGAAGATAAGGAAAATGCATCAACAAAAACCAATCAAGACATATTAAATGTAACAATTTAGTCAGATATGAAATGTCAAGCTACACCCAGAAAAAAGTTTTGTTGAATCAACAAAAATTTGGTTGACCCAACAAAATTTTTCGTTTAAATATAGGTCAATGGAAATTTTGTTTCAATCAACAAAAAATTTTTTTTTTTGCAATTCCAAAAAAAATTTTGTATTGTCAGCAAAAAATGTTTTGTTAATTCAAGTAAAATGGTTAAATTTTAGTTGAATTTTGCTAAAACAACCAAAATGTACTCAACAAAACATGTTTTGTAGTCTTAATCAATTCCTTTTTCTGGGTGTACCCAGTGAAAAGTTCATATGAATGCAATTATGATTTTTTATTTACGGTAAAGCGTAGTGTTGATACGAATAAATGCGCTTTCAATGCAATCAATACAGTCATGTAGATATGAAGTAGAGAGTACACTAGATATGATTAGAATATTTACAATTATATAGTGGGAACTTTAGTAGCTATCAAGATGAAGAAAGTTTAATAGCAAATGAAGGACTATATCCGATGAGATAATCATAACTAATGATATGAAAACAACAATGTTTCTTTTTGACTACATCCAGTGAGATAATTATTACTAATGAGATGAAAACAACAATGTTTATTTTATGTGAAACTATGAAGCTAGACGCCAGACTATCTTAACAGATTGTGAGATCTTTCTGGTGATATAGCCCTTCTAAGAGTCAGGAAATGCAACTCTTGTCATATGAGGTATGCCTGAGTGAAATATTCGATGCGTTGTATACACCACCCGATGAGATAAACTCGTCTAAGCAGTTACGGCAACATAGCTCGTCCTTTTTCACTAAACATTGGTTCTCGTTACCGGTGCCGCATTCACACATTAAAAGACACCTATACATTTTGATACAATGTATAGGTGTCGCACCTTATGAAACAATGGCAGGACCTCTGGGACTATTTAGACATGGGTAGCTATACCCATGGTTTGGTCCCAGTGGTCTCTCAAGACATATTCAGGCTAACTCCTTCTACAACAGCATTTACAACAAGCCACGACCCCATTAAGGCGTACCTTTTTAAGTGAATAGAGCCCGTTTTCTTCTTTGTGGATGTGTCGGTTTGACCCAATCTTCCCACTACTATTATCACTGTCCACTTACAGCTCGTTGGTACATTCATCGACCTCTGGATCTACCAGCGTGTTGGCTAAACAACATTTTGTCCCGCCCAACTTTGCTTTCAAAACTCAAAAATATTTTGTCCTTCTTATGTGATCTCATTATCAACTAACCTTCTTCTAAGCCTTGGTCTCACTCTTGGCAATTTCTTACAGCCTGTTGTCGGTTTGCGGTATTGTTTTACCTCGGCAGTGAATTCTTGTATTAGAGAAATTTTTAATTTGTGTTACATCTTAAATTTCCTGTTCCGTGACATACTAGATAAAATTTAGTCTTTTCCACTTACTTATTTTTCATTCTGTCCTCTGTCACGTTTACCTGCGAATTCAGCTCCGGTTCAGTACTGTATTTTTTTTTTAGAACCTTAATAAAAGAGACCCGGAGGAACAATTTTCCTCTACAGACTACTTGTGTGAACAGTCCGTCTTTGGCAACCAAATTCTTTTAATCTTATTCCTGAGATAAAAGGATTTTCTAAAGAATATTAGCAAAAATATAAGTTCTAAAAGCACTACATTTATTTCTATAATTACTCATATGTACTTTTGAAATATCAGATGTTTTGTGATATTGTGTCAGAAATTATTTAAAGGTCATAACATAGTTTCATATATGTAATTTAAATATATGCAATTATATATGTAAATTTTTTATACTTTATTGTAATTTTTTTCATCAGAAACAAATAATGATTTTTCAAAGGTGTTTGAAGGGATGGTAAAAAATCAAAGTGTTTTCTTCGGACGGCAGTCTTATTTATTAGCATAGTTCAAAAAGATTAAAAATAATTTTCTTATTATTATATTTATGAGAATACAGGATAAATAATAAAACTTTATAATTTTTTTTTTCTACTTCGTAATATTACTTTCTGGTTAGGATGAATAACTAAAAATAACAAAACTAATAAGCAGCATTATATTTAAAATGAAACATTAACAACGAAAGTAATAGCAAGTATAAAACTTTCTTTCTAAACGTCAATGTGATTAGATTTAAAACAATATATCACAGTTTAAAATGCCTGTTCTAAACTTCAATCTGCTCTAAACTTCAAAAATATCAAAATATACTCCATTTATAATTCCACCATACAAATATACTCTCCAAAATCATGTGTTTATAACGGAAAATCACATTCTTATTAATTGAAGAAAGCAAAAAATATTTGTTATGAAAGACACATGACTGGCTTCCTTTAATCTGAATCTTCGTTGTCTATCGATGCTTAAAAATAAATAAAAAAATAAAAAAATAGGGGGTCCTGGTCCACTACGATCTACGCTCACCAACACCCATTCAGATACCGCAGACTCTCGAAGTACGCTAATTTCAGCTGCTTTAAAACGATTACGGAAGATAAGATTGAATTATAATTAAACGACCAATGGCGATCTCCTGCAATCGGGATTCCATTCATTTCCCTTTGACTGAGATATTTTAAGGCAGAATTGAGCTGTCGAGACAGCTAACGACGGTTTTCTTGATTGATTAAATAGCATCATTTAAACATTTGAAAATCAGCTTGTATAAAATAAGTAAGTAAACAATGTCGCTGTCTCATAGAATTTTATAAAGACGCAAGATATAAGAAAATTGTTTTAAATAAGACGTTTTATCTGTATCGTTTCTAATATGGTGTAATTTTCACCAGTTTTCTTCCTATTTTTAATATTAACGTAAAATTACAGTTTCTAATTGAAAATAAATATTATTATTTGCGCTGCTTTAAAAATTGCAACAATAGGTAAAAACGATTTTTTTTAATAAATAAATCACTAGTATAAATATATTTTTAAATTAAAACTATTTGGAAATATCATTGGAGCAATTTAAATGGTGCATAATTTTCAACATTTAGTGCTTTTAACGCGCAATAATTTAATTATTATTTTAAAGTTTTATTTAACTTTTTCATATTCACATGCAAGCAGATTTTTTATGATGTAATTTTCCCCATTTACTGCTTTTAACGCATGATCATTTAGTTATTTCAAAGTTTTATTCCTGTTTTTAATAGTCACGTGTAAATACATTTTTTTTAATTAAAGGGAAATATTATTATGTGCGCTATTCTACAAATTGGTAACAACATAAAAAATAACCTTTTCAAATTATGAAATAATAAAAATTTTAATTTAAAAAAAATCTTCAAAACATTAGTCAAAATAAAAAATAATAATAATTGCACACTGAACAGCGCATTCTTGTCAACTATGTCCTTTCAAAATATTATTAAATTACTACTCATAGGATTTGTTTCTATAAAACTTTTTAACAGACTTATTTTGACAGACTTTAATGTTAAATATCTCTTAAAATAATGCTTCCAATTAACAACTGCAAGCTTCTGCGTGTTTATCGAACATTTCTCTATAAAACTACTAATTCTTATATTTTGATATGCAATAGATATAATAGCCTAGAAAGACATTCGTACACTAATATTTCATTGACAACATTAGTTGCTTTTTTTAAGAATAGAGAGATTAGTTGCATTTTTGGGGGAACAAAGAATGTAAAAGAAGAAGAAAATAGCAAACTTTATTCAAGTATGTTAATATTTTAGCTACTAAAATACATTTTAAGAAGACAATCTAAATAATTTTCCTATCCATTATTTAAAAAGGGGTCCACTGTAAGTGCTGCTCTGCAGAAGTAAAATTCTGTTGAAATTTTTTTTTTCTAGTAATCTTGTATATCAGATAAATGTTGTTGTGGCTTCTAAGTTAAAATTGAAAATTCAATATTTAATCCTAGAACTAAATTAGATTATAGTTTCACCTTAAAATGGTTTAAACACAATATATATTTTAGAACCTATACGAAAATATAATTTTAAATAATGTTTATATAAATTAAAAATATATATGGAGTTAAAACGTCAAATTCATCCACTCTCTAAATTCTAATTAATTCCAATTTTAATCATGTTCCTGAGAAAAAGGATTTTCTAAAGAATAGTAGTAAAAATATAAGATATTCTAAAATTACTATATTTATTTGTAAAATTATTCATATTTCCCATATGCAAGTTTTCCATATGTAATTTTCCTTTTACTTTTTTGTTATTTTTTAACAGAAACAAATAATGCATTTTAAGGCACGTTGTAAGGAATAGTAAAAAATCAATACTTTTTATTCAAACTATTATTCATACTTATTAGTATAGTTCAAAATGATAAGGAATATTTTTATTTTTATTATTGTCATAGTAGGAACATTGAACAAAAAATAAAACTTTATAAATTTTTTTCGACTTTAAAACATTACCTTCTGTTTTGGATGTAAAAGTAAAAATAACAAAATGTATAAGTAACAGTATCGTTGGAATGAAATATTAACAACGAAGGTAAAAGAAAGGTTCAAAATTCCTTTTTAATCTTCAAATGATTTGATTTAAAACAATATATAAGAGTTTAAAATGTCTCAACAACCTGCTTCTAACTTCAAAATTTTCCATAACGTATTCGACTTATGTTAACACCACACAAAAAAAACTCTCCAAAAGTCATGAGTTTATTATAGCGGAAAATCACATTTCCCGTCTTATTAACTCAAGAAAACAAAAATTATTTGTTTTGAAAGACACATGACTGGCATATTTTTATCTGACTCTTCGTTATCTTTTTTGCTGTTTAAAATACTACTTTGCATTTTTAGGAAAAAAATAATAAAACAACTGTGATTCATGTATGGAAACATTTTTCTTTTCTGAAACACTCTTTGAGAAACTTATATTAACATTCTTTTTCTTCAATTCTTGAGGAGGGAAATCAGTATATGTTCTTCTGAAAGGAAATGTCATTTAGAAATTTTAGATTTATGTTTTTCTAATCTTGTACATCTTAAAAAAAGACAATTGTTTATTAATCTACGAAAATATAATATAAACACGATATATGAAGGAAAGTCATTAAGTAAGTCACAAAATATAATTAAATGATAACTTACACTGATATTCACTTCAAAACTCTTTTATTTCTCAACATATTATCCACCAATATTTATGCACTTATATCACCATTTTATCAGTGCCCCAACACCAGCTGGATACAATTCTTTGGGTTGCTGTCTCAGCCACATTAGGACATCAAGTTGAACCTTTTCATCATCTGTGAACATCATCTTGCTTCCAAGATGGTTTTTTAGAAGACTTAAACTCACTTGTAGCTAAGTCAAAGCGGTATGGTGGATGTTGAATAAGCTGCCAACCAAACTTTTGAATTGTCTACTGTGTTCAACTTTAAGTCCTAATGTTGGTGAGACAGCAAACCAAATAATGCTATGCAGCAGGTGTTAGGGCACTGATAAAACGGTGATATAAGTGCGTAAATATTGGTGAAGAATATGTTGGGAAATAAAAATAGTTTTCAAGTTAACATCATTGTAAAGTTATTTAATTATCTTTTGTGACTTACTTAATGACTTATCCTCGTACAATTTTCACTTACGAGTTACTCAATACTTCGAAAAGCGTTCTTTATCTTTATAAACCTAAGAAACCAATATATTTCTGAGATTTAAAGAAGAATTTATTAAAAACACAGGTTTATTTTGATGAAACTGAATTTTGGCAACGTTTTCGAGTAGTTTCTTTTATTGAATTAATCAGTTTTCTCAAACCAGAATATCGGTTTTCAGAATGCTATCAGTTCTCAATTGAACATTTTCATCTGCGTAATTGAATTTATACATACTAGAATAATAAAAAAATATTTATTTTAATGTTAATTTTAATGTTATTAATTTATCATGTTTGTTGAACTTGAAAATGTTTCCTTGAGAATTGATAGCATCAAAAAAACCTATATTCCGGGTTGAGAAAACTTATTAATACAGTATAAAAGTGTAGTTCCCGATTAATTGATTTCCCGAAAGCCTTTCCGAAAATCAGTTGCAGCAAATAAATGTTTTTCTGAATCTCGAAAATACACCGGTTTCTAAAGTTTGTAATGTTAAAGAGCGCTTTTCAGAATCGTGTTAAAGTGAAAGGAAGCGCGGATCCAAGGGGGAGGTCATGGGGTTCCCCCCCCCCTTTAAACGGAAAACATTTCTGTAGAACAATTTTTAATATAAATGTGTTTTCATTTTTAGCTCACAGGCTTTCAAAGCCTGAGAGCTTATGTGCCCACCCGTTCTGTATGTATGTATGTATGTATGTATGTACGTATGTACGTACGTAACGCGATAACTCTTGACAGAAATAACCGTTTTGCTTCCAATTTTGTTTATAGGTTCCTTGTGATAAGGCGCTTCCCTGATTAGTTTTGGGGATTGATTGTTTAACTATAAAGGGGGGAACGGGGGGGCTAACCCCCCTTAATTTGGATAAATGGTTTTTTCATGCAGAATTATCCAATCTTCTTCAAATTTTGTATATAGGTTCATTGTGATAAGGTTCTTTCCTGATTAGTTTTGGGGGTTCATAGGTTAAGTATAAAGGGGGTAACGGGGGGGTTAATCCTCCGACCTTATGTTAGATAAATTATTTTTTTCATGCAGAGTTATCCGATGTTCTTCAAATTTTGTATATAGGTTCATTGTGATAAGGTTCTTTCCTGATTAGTTTTGGGGGTTCATAGGTTAAGTATAAAGGGGGTAACGGGGGGGGGGGTTAATCCTCCCCCCATATTTTAGATAAATGATTTTTTTCATGCAGAGTTATCCGATTTTCTTCAAACTTTCTATATGGGCTCATTGTGGTAAGGGGCTTCCCTGATTAGTTTTGGGGGTTCATTGGTGAAGTGTAAAGGAGGGAAACGGGGGCTACCCACCCCTTAATTTTGATAAATGGGTTTTTCATGCAGAATTATCCAATTTACTCCAAATTTTGTATATAGGCTCATTGTGGTAAGGCACTTCCCTGATTAGTTTTGGGGGTTCACTGGTAAAGTATAAAGGGAGGAACGGGGGGGGACTACCCCCCCTTGATATAGATAAATGGGTTTTTTAAGCAGAATTATCCGATTTTCTTCATATTTTATATATATGTTCATTGTGATAAGGCGCTTCTCTGATTAGTTTTGGGGGTTCTTTGGTTAAGTATAAAGGGGGGACGGGGGGCTAACCCCCCTTAATTTAGATAAATGGATTTTTCATGCAGAATTATCCGATTTTTTCAAATTTTGTATATAGGTTCATTGTGGTAAGGCGCTTCTCTGATTAGTTTTATGGGTTCATTGGTTAATTATAAGAAGGAGAAACGGGGGATGGTTCCTCCCTCTTAATATATTGTCGATTTCTTCATTTTTCGAGGGCTTATTTCAAATTCTTTGAAATAAGAATATAATTTACAGTTAGTGTGAATAGCCTGTGAGCTCAATGCCGTCAGTTTAACTGGGCAGTTTTCTTTTATTTTTTCTTCTTTTACGACTTAAAAATTTTAATATTTCTGATACATTCATGGAGTTAACTTTAAATAGAAATGCATGAAAATTGTAGGCATTATTGTTTAAGCACCAATGAATCGAACATCGTTTCTAATTTTACTATAAATGTGGCATATTGTGAATTGTATTTATGATTTTTCCTTCAAGACGGTATTTCTATGATTGCCGAGCCTCGAAAATCGACTTAAATGAGAAATTTGAGAAATTTTTCTGCAAGATTCTTTGCTTTTATAAGAAAATGAAAAACTCTGATATCTTGGTATCTTGATAAAACATGTATATTTTGTATATTTACGAATATACCAGCAAATTTCATTTCTTATGGAAGAAAATGAATTCGGGTATATGTCAGAAATTTGTCAATTTGGATCTAAGATATAAAAACTGCTAATGAAGACATGTGACCTCCCCCCCCCCCTCAAAAAAAAGTCACGACTCCCTCTAAATGGAGTGCTGGATCCGCCTCTGAGTGGAATAGATTATTGTATATTTTCGTTTTTTGTTATATTACATATTCCTAGATTAAAAAACATTTGTCATTTTTGACAGTGTCGCACAATAGACGATTTGTTTGAATTTTTTTAAAGATTATTTGACAACCAATATTTAATAATAAAACTGTGTAATAAAACAAAAACAACTTAAGACTTTTTATAATTCAAAATACATTTTAAAGACTTTTCAAAGGCACTGGCTTACATCTAGTATTAAATAAATAAATATAAATATAAATGCAGTTAAAACTTTTTAAATTATTTTAATCGTATGCTTGAGATGAATAATGATTAATAATTTTTAGTGAATAATTTTTAAACAGTAGAATGATGAGATGAATAATTTTTAAACAGCAATTAAACAAAATAAGAAGTACAATGAACACTATATTTATTTGTAGAGTTATTTATAACTAATTTCAAAATATAAGTTATTTTTTTGTGATACACAGCTCACGAATTATCTAAAAGTTATAACTATATAAATATATAAAGCTTTTTTTTAAATATCTCAAATTGAAAAAAATATAAATTCTGCGATACCTTTTAACTAACTTTTAATCTGAGATAATAATTACTTTTCATATATTTTGTAAGCAATACTAAAAAATCACTGTTTATAATTTGAACTATCAATAATAATTATTAGTAGAGCTTAAAATAATTATTTAGAAATTTCTTAGAATATGCATAAAATATGGAATGAACAGTATAAATGGTAAAAAAATGTTCTGCTTCGAATGTTTTACTTTCTTTCAAATATAAAAATAAATGTAAAAACAAAAATAAGTAAAATTATCTTTGAAGTGAGACGCTAACATCGAAACGAAAAACATTAAAAAAAATATATATTTTTTTAACACTTTCCAACATAGTTGAAAAGTGAATTCTGTTTGTCTGTCTGTCTGCCGTCTGTCTGTCTCTCTGTCCGTCTGTCCGTACTCTGACTCGCGTAAATATATTCGGTTTGTCATACAATTGATATGTGTTATTGAGGTTTACTATGGCATGTTTGGTATTGAAAATGAAGTGTTTAGCACATAGAGTTTTTTTACATGGACACTCAAATAATTCTGTTACATTACGGCCTATAGGAAAAAATCATTTTCGATTTATTTTAATGCTTTTACACAATTTCAAAAATATCGAAATTTATATATATCACTGAGGTGCACTGCAAGAGGCATACTTTAGAATATGGTGTGCATAGCACTTATAGTTCCTCTACAGGGGCACTCAAAAGAATTCTATTACATTACGGTCTATTGAGAAATATAGTTTGGAATTCATTTTAATAATATTTCACTATTTCAAGCATATTGAAAGTGAAAAAGTATATATAACTAAGGTGCATTACAAGAGGCTTACTATAGAACATTTTGTGTATGTTACAGCATTCATCATTCGTTTACAGGGACACACAAAATAATTGGGTTCTGTATGTTAACAATAATTGCTGGAAGTGCGTTTTCAGTTGCTGAACTCGTTTTTAAATTTAATTCATTTTTTGTCTATTATTTGGTGTGCAGAAATTCTATAGAGCATAAACAGGGCAGAACAAAAGTCCTCGTGCACATTTTCGTTTATTGGCGGAAATTTCACAAGGGGAATTTTAAACTGTGATACGCTTTTCTTAACTGAACTCAAATTTAACATTCTATGTAGTGTATATACAAGTCTATAGATCTTATACAGGGATGCACAAAATAATTCGGATATTTTTCCGAATATTGTTGGTTATTACTGAAATTGGGTTTTTAAATATGTTTTTCGTTTTTCCGACTTTTTACTAAGATATCATCTTTCACCTTATTAAGCGAGAAATATTTGTAAAATTATTTTGGAAGTGTTGGAATGTGTAACATAATCTACACTTAACGCATGATTTTTAGTTCTTGTTTAAACTTCAATCTGGATCGATTTAAAACGATAAATCAGAGTTTAAAATACCTCAACAACCAGCTCCAATTTTAAAATCTCCAATACTTTACTCTCCTTCTGTTTTCCACCACATAAATAAACTCTTTAAAAGTCATGCGCTTATATCAGAAAATCACATTTTCCATCTTATTAACTCAAGAAAACGAAAATTATTTGTTATGGAAGTCACATGATTGGCTTTCTTTTATCTGAATCGTCGTTATCCATTCGATGCTTATTTGATCTTTAAAAATACTTTGCCTTTTTGGGGGAAGAAAGAACAAGAAATGAAAATGAAGCAGAAAACGTGATTCATGCATGGAAACGTTTTTGTTTACAAAATACGCTTTGTGAATGTTATATTAACATTTTTCTTCTTCAGTGTTTTAAGGAAAAAACTCACTGTAAGTATGTCTGAAATGCAATGTCATTTGAAACTTTTTATTCTTCTAATCTGGTATATTTGGCAAATCATAATTCATTTCATGTTTTGTAGAGAGTAGTATAGATTTAATATTTATCAGTAGAACTATTTATAAAGGTACTGAAAGTGTATGAGATTTCTTAAAGCATTATATATTTTAGGGATTTTCTGCAGGCAAAGAGATATTATTATAGGATCAACGTAAAATTATGTTCAACTAATATTTTGTTTTTCGTTTTTCATTCTGAATAAAACAGTGTACGGCATGTTGTATCGTTATATGTAACAATCAAGATTCAATAATAGATTATCAGTCGCTGTTAATAATCAATTAACCATGACAGAAAAGTTCATCATAAGTCTTCAGTAGCTTATTATTACTATGCAGAAAAGAATAAAAACAAGTAATATAAATTTTTTTTAAAGTCAATTCCTACTTTTTAATCATAAATATATAAAATAAACCCGTACAGCATTAATGTTACACGTTATCTTTATTGAACATTATTTTAGAATCATCGTTGCGGCATTTTATTTTTTCTTGGCATCACTAATTTGAGATAAATCTTTCATTTCATTTATGAAAACAATGGGAGAAATTTTTTTCTCCCATATAAAAATTAAAATTAATTAATTAAATTTAATTAATGAATTAATATTTGAAAAAACTGTATTAACATCAATTGCCATCCAGTACAAGTTTAAAAAAATTTATTTGAACTTGAATGGCTGAATAGAAAATATTTTATTAACGATTGAAAATTCCAACAAGATATATATAGAGAAAGAGAGAGTGTGAGCTAATAGTAAGAATTTAATTAATGAAACGATGAAAACTACATTGTTTAAGACGTAATATTAATTATTTGTTTTATTATTTTAAACTCAATCATACTGATTGGTAAAGATATACAAACTGAATCTTTTTCCCGCTGAGTGAAAATGATGTGTATCTACTTTCCGACGTTCAATAAAGTTCCATTACCTATCATATATTCTGTTGAGCATGGCAGTCAAGATGCTATTGCCAATACGGTTATCTGATTGGAATGTGTCAGTCGGTTGTCGGTCAGGTAGCTCAATAGGCAGAGCGTTGGAAATTTAATCCAATGTCTTGTGTTCGACTGCCGTCTTGGGCATTTTTTCGCAAAGTTTGAAAAAAATTCAATTCTTGCAATACCAATTTTTTAGCCACTAAGTATTGGTGAGTGGCTAGTGCATTGATACACACTTATACAATAACTGCAATTATTTTTTCAATTACACATTTCTAAACGGGAACCTGAGACAAATAATAATGTATAAAACTTCTAAAGAGTTATATACAAGCTATATTTACGTACCTCGACGTACATCTCCTCGAGTTACATCTCACATTTACGTCGGCTGGTCCGGAATATGAATTTTTTTAATTAGACAAACTTTGAAACCTTTTGAGGACATTGACTTTACATTCAGTGAAGGAGAAGTTTCCCGGGGCAGTCACGTGATAGAGAAACATAGATGAGATAGAAAAATACCTGAGCATCCCCCTTACCACCCAGAGGAGGGTGGAGAATGCTCAAATAGCCACAGCGCAGAAAAAATATATGGTATGCGATAATTACGAAGTAACAATTCACTTCATGTGACGCGATGCGACGGTTGTATTCTGACGATGGTGCCTAAAGTAAAAAGTTGTGATTCAAAATTTTAATAAAAAAGAAAACAGAGGACTTTTAAACTCGAAGAAAAATAAAAAATCATCAAATTTTATAAAGGAGGAATAGAGACATATAAAATCACTTCAAACATAAATTTAGGAACAATCATCAATGTTAAAGAACGAATACTTACCGAGTTGAAGTACGCTCACCCAATTAATACGGAGATAATTTGCAATCGACACAGTCTCGTTTTTGAAATAGAATCATTGCTGATAATATGGTGTGAGAATCAGGTGATGGTATAAAACTGTCCTATGGACCAAAACACGATATCTAATGAAGCCAAGTTAATTTCTGAAAAATGAAAAAAAAAATCGGGCAAAACGAGTGAAGAATCTTTAGGCGCTAATTACCTCTGATTTCAACCATTACAAACACAATATAATTTCCATATTATTTCAAAACTTGGAAAGGCTACAAGTGCTGATAAGGAAGCAGCCTTTTCATTACCAACCAGTTAAAGAAGATCATAGAAGAGGATTGATGTTGCCCTACGACTGTTATCAATGTTAATGAAACAGGGCTTTTAAAATATGCCAAAACGAACATTCATTGCACAGGAGAAGGAAATGTTTCTTGGATTTAAAGTTTCTAAGATTAAATATATTTCTTGCTGAATTTTGCTGAATTACAGAAATTACAGCTGAAATTGCAGACAAAAGATCCTCCTGGTATATCATTCAAAGAATCCATGAGTCCTTAAAAAACGATGGAAGAAGACATCGTGGGATTAAAACTTGAAGTCTAAACATTCAGAGATTTGGAAAAAAATATATATAAAGCTTCGGTAACGATCTGATTAATTGAAGATCTGTTTATTTAACATTTTATGCCAGAAGATTAGCGTCATTGCCTATTTCAAACTTCACCCTTTAAAGAAATGTTAATTATCAAGAACGAACCTGAACACTCGCCGGAATTTTTAAATTTTAAACCAACTGTAAAAGTTGTCATTTTGCCTCGAAACACCACCTGTCTGCTTCAACTTATGAACCAGGGCGTGATCAAATCATTTAAAGCATATTACCTGCAACTGTTTTTGCACATTTGAATGCATCAATGTTAGAAATTACAGAATAAACAGTTTGAAACTTCTGGAAAAGTTCAACATCTCGGATGCAGTCACAGTCATATGAGATTCATGGTTTGAAGTTCAACACAAAACAATGCTTGAAAAAAATGTTTATATTTTTCTTTGTAAAGACTTTGAAAACATCTGAAAATTGTGATTTGGTATCTCTACTAATCGATGAAATTGTCAAAATTTAAGTGAACTAATTTTAGAGATGGATGCTGAAGGTGTTGTTAGAACTTATAATTCCCATGATCCAAAACTATTTTCCGACAAGCTTATTGAATTGAAAAAGCAAAATTTTGTTGAAAAAAACCAATGAAGATTTTGAGCCTACGGAAAAGATTTTGATAGTTGAAAAATTATCGGAAGGACTAAACCTTTTTAAATAAGGAATGAAGTTTCTTAAATATATTTATTCGGATGATCGAAGAGTACAGTCGACTAGAAAGAGCTTAGAACACTCACTCTGTTGTTACATGTGTTTTCTAAGAGACTAAAAAGAGAAGTTTGCCGGTTCAAAATTCTTCGCAGGATTTTTTCACATCTTCAAATGCTCCAAAGATGCAGTTAAAAGAATAATAAATTAAAAGTGATGACAACGATTTATTAAAAAATTTTGCATTGCGAACGCATTTTTGCGAATGTTATTTACAAGTAACAATTATCCTTAAATACAATAGAATATGTTCATAAAGTTTTGGTGAATTCTTATTGCTTATACGTTTTTCGTTTTAGCTCATTTAAATGTACCTTGACTTACGTCATTTTTGACTTCCATCACCAGTCTTAGAACGGAATGCTGATGTATTTCTGGGTATTACTGCATTCGTAGAATAATTTATAAGTACATATGAATACGATACACAGCTCTTGAATTTCGATACACAAAAACTTGATATTTTGAAAATCTGTGAAATGTAATGTTGTATAATGATGTGTATATGTAAATACTTCGATTTTTTCTAATATTCTACTGAAACAAATTTGCAAAAAATGTTGTAAGAAATAGTAGAAATTTTTTGACGTTATTTATTAGAACTACTAATGATACTCATAAGCATAGTTTTAAATAATTTATGTATAATCAAGTGTATGACGTGGACTTTTGAAAACAGAAAATTGGTCATTTTTTACAGGTGCATTTTATATTCCGGGTATAAAATAAAAACTTAAAATATAGCATAAAATTCTGATTTCTATATTAATGAACAAGAGAAGAAGACGTGATTATTTCAAAGAACAAGATTATAATTCCAAACGCTTTGTAGATATTCAAGCAGATAGGCTTGGGAGTAGTGTATGTCCCCACTTCGCGTTTGCGCCTTTTCTTTATGTTTGTACAGTTATTATATTTAATAAAGATCTTTATTTGCCCTCTCAAAAACATCCTTCAACTTATAATCTATAAATAGTATTTGTTAGTATTATTATTTGGTTTATTTCTTTTGTTTCAAATGTATCAAAAAGGTTTTGTTTAAAATTTAAATGTTATTTCCTCGAGCGGAGTTATTAGGTACAAATTCTGAAAACGTTGCTTGTTCTATTTAGGCCGACCAGTATTTTCATAGAAAAATCCAGTCTCAAATTGTAAGTGGCGGCGGAGCACGTTATACACCGGAATATACGGTATATAGAATTTCCTTATAAGTGTATGCATAGAAAATCCATACAAATAGTTCAGTTTTCTGTTTTTTTATTTTCATCTTAAATCATTTTACTTCTTTTTCTATAAAATAAAAAATATAAGTAATGTGATAATTTAGAAACCAATAACTAAAATTTTCTTTGAAATGAAACACGAACAGCGAAATTGAAAACATGTTTCGCAATGTCTTTCAAAAATTCACCCTTGTTAGATTTAAACAATAAATAAGGGTTTAAAATGTCCCCAAACTTCAAAAACTACTGTACATTACACCACTTATGTTCTCCACTACGCAAATAAACTCTCCAAAAGTCATGCGCTTATAGTGAAAAATCGCATTTTCCGTCTTATTAACTCAAGAAAACAAAAATTGTTTGTTATGGAAGACACATGATGGGCTTTCTTTTATCAGAATCTTCGTTATCTATTCGATGCTTATTTGGTCTTTAAAAATACTTTGCATTTTTGGGGGAAGAAAGAATGCAAACGTGATTCAAGTGTGGAAACATTTTTGTTTCTAAAATACGTTTTTAGAATGTTATATTAACGTTTGTGTTATGCATTTTATTTTGGAGGAATCTCATTGTAAGCACTTCTGAAGTGAAATATCATTTGGAAATTTTAAGCTTTTCTGAAGTGAAATAAAATTTGAAAATTTTAGGTATTCTAATGTAGTATATGAGATAGTATTTTTTGTGAAGAATAGTAGCCATCCAAAATTTGTCATTAAACGTGTTTAGGAAAACAGTTAAACCGTAAGAATATCTTAAAATTGTATATCTTTAAGGGATTATATAAAGAGATTGCCATATATATATAAAATATATATATACATATATAACATATGTTAATTACATATTTATCATATTATTTTTAATTACATATAACATATTTTAATATTTTAACAACATATTTTTTTTATTTAATTTCCCTTAATAGTTTTCTACTTTTTCACCGTAACTTAAATTTCAATTTTTTCTACGTTTAGTATCTTACCTTTCCCGTATCAAAATTTATCCCATTTTAGATTATTCTACTTATGCACTAAGTATAGTTTTAATTTTCATAGGGACGCGTTTTGATTATCTTTAGTTCCAAATTCGGTGCCGTATTACGACAACTTTTTCGATAGTTATTAACGAGTTCCGTTCGACACGTTGAATGAAAAGGATTTGTCTCTATGCGGAATATGGAGTTTTGTGTTCATAAGCTTTGATAGATAATAGCTCATGCACGGGATCAAACAGGCGTTCTTTTCGTATTTTTCACTGTCTCAAAATCCACGTGGTATCAGAAAGCTGTGAAATAGTACTCGGTATGTATTTTGGAGGTGTTATGGCATGGGGATTTGCTAGAGAATCTATTGTGGACTCTTAATATGTAAAGATCCCACTAAAAAAATCTGAAGATTATCTTTAAAAAATAGCTGTAGAAAATCTGTAGGTATTTGGCCCACTTTTTTTCAAATCTTCAAAATATCTGCGAAATGTCTTTAAAAATTCTGCAGATTTTTTAAAGGTAAAGTTGAATCTGCAAAATGTCTTCAGATTTCTGTAGAATTTCTGTAGAAAGTGGCACTTTCTTAAGATAATCTTCAGATTATTTTTAGTGGGGATGTAAACCCTTATTTGGAATATTATTAAATGTAATTATGGAGGGTAGTAAAATATTCAGTTGTGGTGAAAGTATTTACAAGACTTCAATCTTTCAAGTGGCACATTATGGGAGCCTTTCCATCATGTTTGTTGATTTTATATTTGGAAGAAATAATATTTTTGAAGAAAACAGCTGATTTTCATTCTGGATTATGCCTTAAAACTAAAATTACATTCGGTTGCTACAAACAACGACTGCAATATCGTCAGCATGGGTTGAAATCTTCAAGTTGAAGTCAAATTATGGAAGCAGAACCGCGTTTCGACAAGTTTATTTTGGGAATCGTCGCATCAGTACATATATATATATATATATATAAATTCAGTAATAATGTAATATATTTTAATTTTTTAAAGTCCTTTAACCCCTTTGGCCCTGGCGTCCTACTAATAGGACATATCTTTTATTGAGTATTATTTTGTATTAAACATTGTTTTTATTAATTCCAGCACCTAATAGTGATAGCATGAATCTCTACATTTCCTATTATGACTTGACTTATGTTTAGCATTTAGTAATAATAATAATAATAATAATAATTTTCCTAATTATTAGCAATCCGTTGGCATTTCTTTTAATTAAAACATACGTTTCACTCTTTAAATTAAAATTTGTTAATCCTTTTCCGAATTGTTAATTTGTGATAAAAGATAAAAAATATTACTAAATTTTTATGCTTGTTTAATTTAGTTGTAATACGACATTTTCCAAACGTCTTCAAAAATTCTTCCTTAGACTATTGTTATATGAAAAACACGCAAAATAACTACATTTGTGAGGTTTTGGTAAAGAACGCATTCGTTAACTTTCATTAAACCCTAACTTCTGCGATTCCGATAGCTATTTTTAATTTTGTTAGCATAACAGTAATTTTTTTCCAAAATTGAAAAAAAAAATCAGGGCCGAAGGGGTTAATTCCCGGGATAAATAATAATTATTAAATAGTAGAAAATAATTAAGAATTACTATATTAGAAATGTATTTAGAGTCACTATATTTATTTTGTATAATTAATTGTTCTTAACTAACATTTAAATAGCAAATGCTTTAATGATACTCACAGATTAAATGAAAATGAGAACAATACACAATATTTTTATTATCAGCAATAAAATATCTAAATTCTTTATTCCATTTTTCTATTATTATACAAGAGGCAAATGATATTTTTCTAAACAATTTTTAAGTAACAATAGAAAAAAAATGTTTATTATTTGAAATATCAATAGCACATATTAGTACTAAATGAATATTTATAATTTTCTTATTATTACAAAGATATAAAAATTGGATAAACTATAAAAAATTATGCTTTGTTATTCTGCGTGAAAAAGTTTGTTTTTTGTCTGGGATAGAAAAAATACAAGTAAAAAACCAATACGTAAAATTATCTTTGAAATGGAACGCTGACAACAAAATAAAAAACGAGGTTCGAAATTTCTTTTTAAAGTTCGTTCTCCCTAGATTTAAAACTGCGAATCAGAATTTAAAACGTTTAAGCAACCTGGAAAAGAATGTGAAATAAAAGTAAAATAGCAAACGTGATTCGAGTATGGAAATATTTTAGTTTCTAAAATAGGGTAAGTCTGAGATAGTTGACCCCTTGAAGAAAGAACTAACTTTTGTTTTTTATAGTAATGATTTTTGCAGTGAACATGTAACCTATTTACTGGCAAATTTTATCTCGAATTTCATACAAAATATTACTGTAATACACACACCAGTTCACTCTCAAAAATGAATACTCAGATTTCAAGAAATTTTCTTCGTTTTTGACGAAACGGTTTCCTGGGAAATGCTCCGAGTAAATATTTCGTCAAATCGAGTAAATTCGCATCCTCAAAATTACGAAGAAATGAGTTTCGTCAAATTATTTCTTTGAAAGTTCCAAAAAAAGGTTGGTGCTGCCGTCTATCGCAGTTTTTAGAAGCATCTTTAATTGATTTGGGGAAAAATAAGACCGTCCTTCGATGGGGTTCGGACGTGCGACTTTTAGTTTGACAGCCCAGCGCTCTTTCCACTTAACCAGCGGGACTTATTTGATTTTAAAAGTATTTACGGGATGTTGATGTGTGTTTATATTTTTAGAAAGCAAATTGTATTTTTATCGGTGCTGTTATAACTTTTGCATGTTTTAATTAATAAGGCCAGATTATTAATATGGTTTTTCTATGGTTAATAAATAATTAGAATATGGCTTGATTAATATAATTTATTAGCAAACAGCTGATTTTCTTTAAAATAATCTGGTCGGGAATGGGGAAACATTTTTGTGAAATATTTGATATTTTTCATTTCATTAAAAATCACTTAATTTTGAGACGACGAAATGATTGTCAAAAATGTTGAAATATAGTTCAAGAATTGCGAAATCGTCAAAAGTGAGAGATTTTTTTTTTTTTTTTTTTTTTTTTTTTTTTTTTTTTTTTGACAGCGAGGAAACAGTTTTGTCAGATATTTGAGGATTCACGTTTCGTCAAAAACCACGTGACTCTGTGACGAAATGATTGTCAAAAATAACGAAATTAGGCTTGAGGATTGCGGAATCGTCAAAATTGAGTGTTTTATTTCTGAGAGTGATTAAAATAGTGTTTTTATCAAAAATCTTAATCAATGATATTGGCCATATAATCCCGGACCTCAGGTTTAGATACTCCATTTCATCTGGATAGATGCCGCCGTCATAAAAGAATAGGAAGCATAGGTAATTAACATATATAATTCAAAAACTAGACTTAATACCATTTAAATCAAATTTATGAATATTTATTATTATTATTATTATTAATTGTATTAGAAAACCTTCAATAGGAACTTGTTATTTTTTACTTACACTTTTCTACTTTTTCTTTTTTCCTTTTTTACACAAATATTGCAACGGATATTATACATTGGACACGTCTCATGTAGCTATTCCAAGCAATCAATACGCTGTATCCACTTCACATGACGTTTAGTTTCGTAATAATTTTCATGATATTCTAAACAAAGATCTTCCACTGGTGGTAAACTCTCCGGTTCATTACCATTTTCTTCGCACGTTCTCTTTACTTGTAGCGTTTTGGCAGGCCTTGTTCTCTTTTCTTTGTCAGGTTTTCTAGATGGCTTATCTTTAGAGTTGAGCGGATTCCTTTTTTTCTTCTGTGACGTACTCTTTGATAGGCAATCCTGCTACCTTTTTCTTGGTTCTATTTTCTCGTATTGCAAAAGCAGGAACTGGGCTGATTTTATGTACAAATTTAGAAGATTTACTTGTAGAAAGATGAGGTTCTTCTTGATCGTCTCCTGTCATTCAATACAGGTGATTTCCGAGAAATGTCAATGTCCATCAAAATGTATTCTTTAGGCAGTCATCTTGTAGGCATTCTCTACAAGAATTCGAAATAAAAGAAGGCAAGTCTCTTGTGCTCCTTTCATCATTTTGATATTAACGTCTATTAGAAATTGCAAAAAAAAAATGTTCCGGGACAGCTTTACGATTGTGTGGAAAAATTCCGGTACGCACGAACGCATTAATGCAGTACTCAGCACACGCTGTCATTTTCCTTACATTCTATACCGATTCTTCAAATCTTTCTTTTAATCTTGTGCCTGACAAAAATTATTTTCTAAAGAATAGTAGTAAAAATGTAAGCAAGTCTAAAAATACTATTTTTATTTGTACAAATATTCATATTTTCCATTGCAATTACATATGTAAATTTTTTATTCTTATTTTGTATTTCTGTACCAGAAACGGATAATATTTTTTTCAAATTAGGAATAATAAAAATAAATGTTTTTTTTAAAATTTTAATTATCAATCATACTTATTAGTATAGAACTAAATGATTATGAATATATATTTTTAATTATTATATTGGTAGGAAAATTGCACAAACAATAAAATTTTATACATTTTTTCTACTTTAAAGATTTATTTTCTATTTACAATGAAAAAATAAAAATAACAAATCTAATAAATAAAATTATCCTTGAAATGAAACACTAATAACGAAATGAAAAAGAAGGTTCGAAATTTCTTTTTAAAGTTTACTTTGGTTAGATTTTAAAGAGCGAGTTTCAAACGTTGAAACAACCTGCTCTAAACTTAAAAATTTCCAATACTTTTACTCCACTTATGTTACCGTCACACAAATAAACTCTCCAAAAGTCATGAGCTGGTAGCAGAAAATCACATTTTCCGTCTTATTAACTCAAGAAAACAAAAATTATTTGTTATAGAAGACACATAACTGTCTTTCTTTTATCTGAATCTTCGTTATCTATACGATGCTTATTTGATCTTTAAAAATTCTTTGCCTTTTTGGGGGAAGAAATAATGCAGATATACTTCAACTATGGAAACATTTTTGTTTCTGAAATACGCTTTTAGAATGCTATATTAAAAATTTTCTTTTCCATTCTTTGAAGGGGGCAAATCATTGTAAGTATTGTTGAAACGAAATGCGATTTGAAAAAATTGGTTTTATGTTCTTCTAATCTTCTGTATAAAACAAATGAGGATTTCTCAAAATGTTTGTAAAGAGTAGTAGAAATTTGGTTTTTGATAGTATTTGTTTTTCTAAATCCATTAAAATCTTAAGGCATTCTCTCATTCTACATCAAATTAATATCTACGGATTGTCTAAAATTCATAAAGATACAATTAAATGTATATATATTGCTTGAGTGTGCGAAAAACATACATAAAACATTTAAAAGCACATGAAAAAAATTTGATTAAATTTTTAAATTTTTGAAATTTAAATTTTTTAAACCGTTTTGAATTTTTTAAAATGACTTTAATGTGCTTTTAAATGTTTTATGTATGTTTTTACGCACCTTCAAGCAATATATTTAGATTTAGTTGTATCTTTATGAATTTTAATTATTAAACAAGGTGAATTTGCACTGAAATTTTAACATTTTATTGGATTGTCTAAAGTTAATATAGCAAAATATTAAATAAAATCTTATATTTTGAAATATATATATTACGTTCTTTATTATATTTTTTTTATATTCTATCTTTTAGTGATTAAAATATCTCATTGTTGCCGTTTCACAGCGTATTTTAGCGAGCGTGGTTTTGTGAATAATGTATCCCATTAGTGTTGTATCTCATATAAGGTTGTAACGATAAAGCATATTTGGCGATTTATCACAGAAAAACGTGTGAAAATCTATTTATTATTTTACAATTAAGTTCTAAAACTATGAAATCTTGTATTGTCGTCGAAAACAGACTTGTATATCTATAATTCTAGCATATCAGGAAGTGGGTGAAAAATGTATTACAAAATTTCATCGTAAATAAAAGAGTGTAATAAAAGTAAAATAGTTTTTTTTTAGCTCTTAAAAATCACGTCTAATTTTGTGACTGCAATTCATGTAGTTCCAAATAATTTCCTTTACAATAACGTTAAATTGGAGTGAGCTCCGAATAATGCCAATCCACTGCTTTGATTTACGTTTTATAGAAAACGCGAGCTAGTGAATTTATTTAGAAAATAAAAAAAATTACTGTAATTCTTTTTAAAGACATGGTAACAGGAGAGAAAAAAATGAGCATTATTTAAACTATCTATTCAAGGTTCCTAAAATATTTTCTCAACGTATAATCACTATTTAATTAATATATTTCTTTTTTTTATTCTATTAAATGATAAAAGAGATTGTTTTATATAAAAAAACCTCTTTAATTTTTATTTTTATTTTCTGCTTTTTATTGCATGAAATATTTCGTTGTTGTAAGTTAACAGCCAGTTGGTATATTTTGGTGAGAATGCTCTGGAGCTAAATTATCTCCATTGATTTTTTAAATCATAAACAGCTGTCACCATAAAACTATTTGGGGATTTATCAAATGCGGCCAGCTAAAGGAAAAATGCCTTAAAGTTAATTTATAATTTGTAATTAATTTCTAAAAATATCAAAATGTTGTATCGCCACCGAAAACATGCTTGTGTACATAATTTTTATGGAATTGAAATGAGGGCAATATATGAATTAGACATTATTTTTTAAAAATTCGATCCATAAAGGGTATCAACTTCGGGCCAAAACTTGCATTTTTCCCATAAAAGTAGCGTTACTATTGTTTAATCGAAAAAATTGCTCCATTGTTGCAACATTCATTCATTTTCACCACGTTGATGCCTGCATCATTATGACGTCAGCATTGAGCGACGCACACATTTGTGCTTTATAATATAATTTGACTTTTTTGTGAATTTTAATGAAAGTATGTTTAAAAAAAATTACATTTAATTATTATTTCAGACTAACGTTATGACGAGAATTTATCTAGCTCGCCACATATTCAGCGGGAGATTTTTAACAGCGGTGAATTTGACGCTTAAAATGAAATGAAAACAAGAGTATGTTGAATCATTGTAGACATCGATGTACAAGGTGGCCATAATTAAACTGACGGTACTCAGAGTGTTCTGTAGTTCGATCTAATTGCGAGAATGGAGCCAAATTTTGTAGAAAGATTAAACAAAACGGGGGACGAAGGTTTCCGCGAAAAAAAAATTAGTTCCAAAAGTCACCGCCAGGGGAATATGTGGCGCTGTGTATTCGAAAAGAGAGTTTCAAAAAAGAGGAATCAATACTGAAATAAAATTACCGTTTATTTAGCACATTCAACTCAGGTTCGATGTGGTCGACGTTTTTGTGGACCACATATTGTATTCTGTGCACAGCATTTACAACAGCAGAGAATAGCATGTCTGCAGGAATCTTCCGTGCAGTTCGCGATATGTTATCCTTCAACGTAGCCAGGTCCTGGACACCTCCCTGATACACCTTGGACTTTAGGTAACCCCATAGCCAAAAGTCTCAGGGTGTAAGATCAGGGGACCGAGGTGGCCATGCAGTTGGAAAACAGCGGCTAATGACTCTTTCTATTGTGAATTTCTGTCGTAGCAGCTTCCTTACCGGCAAAGCAATATGTGGAGGGGCTCCATCTTGCATGAAAATGATTTTCTCCAGGCACTGTCTTTGTTGAAGTGCAGGAATAACAAAGTTGTTTAGCATTTGGCGATATTTGTCTCCGGTAACAGATCAAGTTACAGGTCCTGTCGGAGTAATGTTCTCATAGAAGAATGGACCTATGATCATATCTGCTGTGAAACCACACCAAACAGTTATCTTTGGTGAATGCAAAGGAATTTCCTTGAATGCTCTTGGTGACTTGTTATCCCAAATTTGGCAGTTCTGGGTATTTACAGTTCCATTCAGGTAAAAGTGAGCCTCGTCTCCCCATAAGATTTTCCAGGGCCAAGCATCATCCAACTCCATTCTGTCAAAAAGGGAGATTTCAAGTCAATCGCTTATCATGGTCGGTGTGACGTAACTCTTGTACACGGCTGATCTTGTACAGATAGAACTGGATAATCTTTCGTAGGATTTTTCATACCGTACAATAAGGCATATCCAGATTCCGAGCTATCCCACGAGAGCTGAAACTGGTAGCAATATTGTCTGGTGCTCTGTCGACAATCGCCGTTGCCACTTCTTCGATTGTATCCTGTGTTACGGGTTTTCGTCCTCTGCTTGCCTGAACATTTAGAGAACCTGTTTTCTCAAACTTTTCAACCATTGATTTTAAACCATTAACTGACAAAGGACCGTTATCTTTACGCATTTTTCTGTGGTTTCTGAAAGCACGAAGAATGGCGGCGCATTGCACTGGCTGAGGTAAAAGAATTTGACTAGTAGAGCTCGCTCGACTAAAGAAGGTAACATTGTGAAAGATAACTTTCAATGAAATTGCTTCTAACAGTAGCACATTACCTTTTAAAGCCGAACAAGCTGGCACTGGGCCAAAAGAAGTAACGTGAAATTTGAATAAAGAACTTCTGCTGTTGCTTTCTTTGGGGCTCTGTAAGTGAAATTGCAGATAAAGAAACTTTAGCAGTGTTAATGTAAATTTTTAGCTTTTTGTAAACTGTTACCATTTTGAGCTTGGATTAAATTGCTAAATTCGTTAAGTAGACGGTAATTTTATTTCAGTATTGATTCTTCATTTTTTGAAACTCTCTTTATCGAATACACAGTGCCACATATTCCCCTGGCGGTGACTTTTGGAACTAATTTTTTTTCGTGGTATCTTGCGTCCCTTGTTTAATCTTCTTACAAAATTTGGCGCCATTCTCGCAATTAGATCGCGCTACAGAACACACTGAGTAACGTTTAATTATGGCCACCATGTATATATATGTAAATTTTATCTTGAAAACGGCTCTACCGATTTTGACGAAATTTTCTATCCTACCATTCTGGGGCAGCAGAAGACCACTGGACTAGGTCACATGTTCGAGAAAATTCGATTAGTGGGTCATTTTGGATCACCATGGGTCAGGGTCAAGCTAAATGTATCTAAAAATCGGTTCAAACGATTTTGACTGAATTTGGTGTCCTACCATTTTCGGACACGAAAAGAATAATGGGCTAGGTCACATGCTCGAAAACTTTCGATTAGTGAACCATTTTGGGGTCAACGTGAGTCAAATTAATTTTATCTAAAAACGGCTCTAACGATTTTGATTAAATTTTGTATTCTACAAGTTTTGGGTACGAGAAAATCATTGGGCTAGGTCATATGTCCGAGAAAATTCGATTAGTAGGTCATTTATGGGTCACTGTGGGTCAAACTAATTTTACCTAAAAAACGGCTCAGACTATTTAGACTGAATTTTGTATTCTATGGTTTTCAGGCACGAGAAGACTGTTGGGATAGGTCATATGCTCGAGAAAATCCGATTAGTGGGCCATTTTTGGGTCACTGTGGGATAATCTAATTTTATCTAGAAAACGGCTCATACTATTTTGACTAAATTTTATATCCTACGGGTTTCGGGAACGAGAAAACAATTGAGCTTGGTCACATGTTCGAGAAAATTTTATTAGTGGATCATTTTGGTCATGGGTCATGATATTTGAACTCAAAGCTAATTTTGACAGAGCATAGCTCGGTCTTCCTTGCTCATAAATAAAATTATATTTCATTTACACATAAACAATCTCATTAATTAATCTAAAATACACATGATTTGATAATGTGAAATAATGTTTAATCCATTTTTCTTGAAATAATAGCTTGAATTTTTTTTTTTACTATGCATTATATATGTATCTATTGTTAATTTGTTTACTTACTTTACGCAACCTTTATAAAATAATGGAATTCTGAGTATGAAATGCGATTTCATTTAGCCAGTTTTGAAAATTAAAATACATGGTAACATTGACATTCACTCAGTTACGAAGTAATTAAATTATCTTAAATAAATTACTTTGTGTTAATATGAAATATTATTTTGAAAAAAAAGAGTGTTTTTGATTAAAAGTTTTAAATATTTTTTCATTGATTATTCAACGCATTTTTTTTATAAGTTCTTTATCTTAATTAAATAAGTTTTACAAAATAATGGAATTCTAAGCATTTAATGTGATTTTATTCTTCCTGTTTCAGTAATCCTCTTTTAGATTTGATCCTTAATTGAAATTTCAAAGTCTTTTATTCTATTTCGAATTGGATAAAAGACTTTGGAATAGACACATTTAAAAAGATATGAGTTTAATCTTCTAAAACAAAGAGTTTATCGTAACAGAGACAGGAAAAAAGTACGATTTCTCAGCGGCATTCATTTATTGTGTTGATGTTTAATATATTTATCAAAGAATTTAATCTTAAATAAATCATTTTCGGTTTTTTGTTATTTAATCTCCGAACTGCCAACTGTTCTTTGCTAATATATTATACTATCGGATTACGTAACAGCATAACAATCTTTTGAAAGAATAAATGAATGCTAATGTTTTATACATATATTTTATTTCAGGAAATAGCAGAAACATAAAACAAAATATTTCTTTGGATAACATAAAAATGCATTTTTTTTTAATGGTTTTGGTTTTTAACATTTCCATTTTCAATTCTCTTTAAAATGTCTCTCTTGTTTTTTTTCTTTAAGAAATTGATTTAGCTTTCTATTTTGTCTATAGACAAATATCAGCTATAAATCAGTTATAAATTATCAATTTTGATATTAATTTATGTTTTCCATTTTTCTTAAAAAATTCCTTCCGTCAAAGTATCATTTAAAAATTTTATAAAAGATATTGTTATATAAAAATAATTTTGAGTCATACAGAAAGGTTTTCTAATTTTGATGAACTTAAAAAATTGACTTAAAAAGTGAATGACTTTTTTTTTACATAGAAATATACAGAAAAAACAGTTTAAATGTATTAATCTAATAAAAAAATGCGGCATTCTCTTATAGCGTTGATGTTTAAAATATTTATCAAAAAATTTAATCTTCAGTAAATCATTTTTGGTTTTATATTATTTAATCTCGCAACTGCCAATTGAGGGGGTCGAGGCAAAAGAGTGCTAAGCCACATTTTGGAACTTCTGAGATATTTCAATTTGAAAATTTTATCAAATACTCAAATCAAGATATATAGCCTAAAGTTTTCTCGGCGATGCCATAATAACATTTGAGATATTCTGAGTAACAATGTGGTATTACTTTAATGATATTACTATTATATTTTTTGTAAATTAGCCATCTTCATTGGGGGCATAAATATCTTGGGCAAAAACGAAACCTGGGACATATGCTGCCACCAACTGACCTTAGAAACAAATTATAAGTAGGATATTATAATTTACACTAGTAAAAAACATATTGCAGTGTTAGGTTTATTTCACCAAAAATGTGGCTTGACACTTTCTTGCCCCGACCCCCTCAATTGTTATTTGTTAATACATTGTACCGCCTGAAAATGTAAAATAATCGCAATTTTTTAAAAGAGAAATAATAAATTAGGATATTTTATACCTATATTTTATTTCACTAATACCAAAAAACGCTAGAAAAAAACTTCTGTTTCTTAAAAAAAAAAAAAAACTATACAAAATTGTACTGAAATAAAGAAAAAGTATTGTTTCCTGAGTACAATTTTGATTTTGGTAGATACGCTTACCATTTTATTTTAAAAAGTTTATTTTACCAAAGAAATTTAAATATCCATTTTGATAATGTAAAATTAGCAGAATGAAATAAATATTATAAATAATGTTCTGGGGGATAGAATTTTGACATTTACGATTTTCATTTTTTAATGTTTCTTTACATTATGAAATGCAGATACTAAAAATAAATGACATTTTCTTTGAAAATTGTCGTCTCAATGTTATCTGAATCACATGTAGTAAAAAATACAATGTAACAGAATCTCTAAATTTAATATTTCAAGGGGGTCCACACTCTGGAATGGACCTGCTAGCGAAGTTCTCAACTAGAGTTTTCAAAATTATGTTTTTGACCGATTGAATTTTTTTTTTCTAAAGTTCTTACTTTTTATGTGTTATATCATTTTCGACGGAGGTTTGTGTTCCACATCGACACTCCTAAATAAACCACGTTGTCTTGTTTTATCTTGGATGTTACTTCGTAATGCCGTTCTTAGAATGTTGGTTAGAAATTTATTTCTAAATTGATCTATGTTATTACTAAAATCTATACACTACATTATATATTCATATTAAATTTCAACTTGAAATATAGTATTTGTTTTAGGTCGACGTCATAGTCGAATAAATTTTCTACAACAGCCTAAAAAGTATCTAGGAAAGCATTCGAACACGGGACCTTGGCTGCACGCGATAATTTTATAACTACTGATCTACCCAGATAACATCCAGACTGATACGATTCACTCACATGTTGGTACCATCGGATATGCAACTTTGACAGTTTTTACCGATGGGAATACCGATGAAAAAATAAAATAAAATAAACTGTTAATGAATTTATTTAATGTACAAAGAAAAAAGAAGTTTTAATAAGAATTAACATTATAAAACAAAGATATTTAATATAAATATGAGAGGAATGTTTGTACGGCTCAAAAGAAGTATTCAATATCATAGGCGGCGATTGAAACAAAATTTGGCAATTTATCACTTTTGTTGCATATATTTGCTGCCTGGATAAGAAAAAAAAAGTACTTTTTGGGCATTTTGTTTTATGATATAGTATTTGATTACCGCAGACGATTATTTTTTTAAAAATATTTTTTATATGTATCGTAAATTGTATCTCTTATTTACAGACGATTTTTGCATTTCCAGTTGACTTTTTATGTGTGATGTGGACAGTGTTTTTACTTGATAGAATAAAAAAAAAAAATTCAAGTGTGATCTGTAATTTTTTATTTGTGCAAATTAAAAATTATGTTGAGTTTGAACTTTACAGATAAATGTATTTATACTTTAGAGGTATCTCTAAAATATCAAGTCAGAACGGGTAGCTAGTCATAATATAAATGGACCTACATGGACCTCCATAATACCATGGATAATAATTATATTATATCTACATATAGTATTTCAACCTGAACTATTATATTAGTTGTATGTAAAGGTCAAACTGCATATTATTTGGGTAGCTCAGTAGTTCGAGCATTGGCGCGTACAGTATAGGTCCCGTGTTAGAATCTTTCGCTAGATTTTTTTCAATCTGTTGGACAAAATTTATTCAACTTTGACCTCCACCTACAGAGGATGTACTGTTTGGAATACACTGTTTGCAACTAAACGTTATACACCTAATAAGAGACACGATATATTAAATGAATAACTTAATGAGAAACACGATAATTTAGGTGAAATTTCAGTAAACTATGCCATTTTGTTCACCCATAATAAATTAAAATAATGTTACTAAGATTTAAGAAAAAAACTTTGTGAGAAATTAAATTATTAAAACATGAAAAAAAATAGGATTTAAGAATTAAATATATTTATATATATATGTCAAATTAATAAATATACTTGTGAGCAGAGCTTCACAAATGCGGTCGCCAGGTTGCCAGTGGCTACCAGGATTTTTGATCTGGCGACCAAGTTATTTAATCTTTCGGGGTGATCTCTGTAAAAAAAAATGACATATGAAATTATCACAAATGGCATTTTCCTCTCCCCCACCTCTACTCAAGCGCGGCAAGCTGTGATCTTCCTCTTCTTTCACACTTTTAATGGAAGAATTAAATTTAAAAAGCATTTTCCAACTAATGCACAGAAAACACCATTCTTTTCGGCTATATCCATCTAGTATATGACACGTGATTAGAATGTGGAAGGGGAGAGGATATTTCAATAAAACAGTTAGAAATAGTGTCAAAACAGCCTCTGTGGCATCTAAAATTGAATACAATGCTAAAAAAATGAGTTTTTTCTAAGTTTCAAATCAGATTTTTGTGTTTATATAAATTGCCAACATAATATAAGTGATTATAAGTGATAATAAGTTTTATAAGTTTCATTAGAAAACATAGTTTATGTTTATACTATCTTTCTAAATTATGTACCATTCTAAACTATGTAACTAATAATTATAAACTATGCTTGTTATTATTTTTTCTCAATTAATTCATTAAAAAAAAAAAAAAAACTTTTGTGTTTTTTTTTTTAATCAATGACGGGGAAGAGGGTGGGAGGTAAATATCTTTTACTGGCGACTTAGTATTTGTTTCTGGCTACCAGATTTTATCAAATTTGTCAAAGCTTGTGAGTGAGTTTACAGTGAACAGTACAATATTTTCCAAAATGCAACAACAACATTTTTTAATTATCTGGTAGCACCAGAGGCGAATACTTACAGTGGTTGCCAAAAGTATGGCCATTTTTTGAAAGTTTCATGTTTTTCAACTTTGTGTGCTTGTAGAATATATTAATTTTCACTTAAATACAAACGTTTATATATCAAATTGAAGGTAATTTAATGTAGAATTTAATAATAACAACAGTAGTACAATATCTGTATTACAAAAGAAGTTATGCAAATTATAGTAACATCATCTTAGATTTGCATTTTTTTAAAGTGATACTTACACAATCAATACTCAGTAGGATAACCCTTATTTTTTAAGACAGCTTCACAGCGTCTTATCAAGGAGTGAACAAGTGTTTGGAGTTCATCTTTTGTAATCACATGGTGCCAAGAATCATTTATAGCTTCAATAAGTTGTCTTTTATTGGATGAACGTTTTATTTTTCGTACGAGAATTTTCAAACGTCGTCGCCACAAATTTTCAATTGGATTGAGATCAGGGCTGTTTCCTGGCCATGGTAATATATATATGTTTTATTTTGAACCCATGCTTTGCATACTTCTGCTGTGTGGCATGGAGCTGAATCCTGCTGAAAAATAAATGGTGCGTTGTTGGGGAAGAGATCCCTGATGGAAGGTATCAATTTTGGTTCCAGGACCGTTTCGATGTATTTTTTGGCATTCAGGATGCCATCAATCCCTTGAATTCGGCCCACACCATCTGCAGACATACATGGCCAAATCATGACATTTGTTGGGTTTTTTTTTGTAGTTGCTTCAATGCAATCAGGATGAAGTGCTTCTCCTACTCTACGTCTCACGTATTTTCTACCATCACTACCAAAGAGCGATATTTTACTCTCATCGCTACAGATTACTTGCTTCCATTGATTTTCTGACCATTTAATGTGGTCTTTTGCCCAACGTTGTTCGTACTTGGAATTCTAGCTTGTAGTCCAAATCCTGATAACCTTCTTCTTATTGTTCTTGAACTTACTGCAATACCCGCTGCATTCATTTCACATCTAATGACATCTGATGAAATTTTTCTATCTTGAAGGCATAGCCGTTTAATTTTTCTATCGGCAGTAGCACTTGTGCATTTTTTTTGGCCTGATTTGGCCTTATTTTCCACTGATTTCGTTTTTTCATAACGTAAACAGAACTTTCGTACACCAGAACAAGTCACTGAACCACCAACTTGTCTTGCAATTTCAGCAAAAGAGAGGCCATTTTCTCTCAATATGACGATTCGGCTTCTTTTTGTAGATGTCCAATAAGTTCTTCTTGTTGATGTTATTGTTTAAAATTATTTTAATTAAAAAAAGGACTTTAAGTATTCAAAAACAGCAATACTCTATTTAATTGTAGTAGTATGCATTATTCCGCAAAATATTTCCACAACAATAACTCTTTCACCATCCAAATAACCTAAACTATAGTTACAGACATTTGATTGGTCCTCAGAACAGTGTTTGTGATTGGCTAGTACGCTTTTATTACAAAACACGTCCTTATTCAAAACAATTTGTGTTTGTTTGTTCTACTAAAATGAGCATAACTTTTTTTGTAATACTGTTTTTATTATTGAATTCTACATTAAATTACCTTCAATGTGATATATAAACGTTTGTATTTAAGTGAAAATTAATATATTCTACAAGCACACAAATTTGAAAAACATGAAACTTTCAAAAAATGTCCAAACTTTTGGCCACCACTGTATATTCAAACTGACCACTCTTTCTTACCAGTAATTTGCTAATACGTTTTCTACGAATGGTTTACGATTAAAATTAAATAAAACGATGAAATTATTTGGAAAAAATTGCACGAATGAACATGCCTAGATTGAATAGCAAGATTCGCTATTGCATTGCACAGTATCACGATCGTGGCAACACAGTAACATTTTTCCAATGACATTGCAATGCAGGTAACAAGACAGATACATACACAGATAATTGGTATTTTAAACCTTTATATGATGAATGGGGTCTAATTTAAATGTATTTAAATGATGATTTCTAATTATAAATTAAGCGTTCTTCTAATTAAAACCAAGGAGATGATATGAATAAATCTTACGCATAAAATGCTTCAATTAACTACTGAAGACATGTTTATGAAAAAATTATTTCAACTTTGAGAAACAATCATAGCGATTACCTCACGTATAATTTTACACATTTGACGACTCATTACTCATGACTCAAAAAGTGATTCATTGATCACTGTATTTCAGAATTTATTCCACATCATTTCTTCATAGCCTTTTCATAGCCTCATACAAAAAGTAACTAATTTAGCTTTCGGTTTTAAGAATGTCGTTTTGTGATTGATCATATGATCTGATCATGATCTTCGTCCCTTAGACAGGTTTTAGTTTTACATCCTACTACTTCAAAGATATAAGAAATACCCGTCCTCCAGCGCCGTTTTTGCTGGTTTTGAAATCAGTATGTGAAGTGGTTGTGATGTTTAATTTAAAAAAGCTGTGAATCGACCTGCATTTAGGTCTAATTTTGATAATTTGTTTTTATTAATTTAACCAAAATTTATTTTGCATTCAAATTCGTCAACATTTCAATACCGTTTTTGCATGATCTATATTTGCTTTAATTATTTTATCGTGATGCAAAGAATAATAGTGAGTGGATATTACTTTAGAATTTCAGAATCAAACACTTTTTGTAATCATCTGCGATATACGTAAAGCACATACACAATTTTCAGGTTACAAATTACGTACATAAGAGTAGATAAATTCATATTGTGTTTCGTAAGTGCATTATATAATATTTTTCATGCTTATTTAACACTGACGATTACCGTTCTAAAATTACTATATATTTGAATATATTCCACATAATTAGCTTTTCATATCATATCATATATATTATAAAGCAAGCTGCCCTAAAAGTGTATGACAGGGGTAATTTTAAAAACTACCCGATGGCTTTTTTTGTGGTTTGCACCATCGGATCGAGAAAATTCCGGCGGTGATTAGAATATATAATATACCGATATAACCATGATTTTTGGTAATGACATTTGGTATTTTATCCTTATTTTGGACGAAAAGTTTGCCATTGCTATATTTTTTTTTCATCTTGGTGACGGTATATTATGTTATTGTTTGTTAACGGTCCTTGGAAAACGGCTGTATCAGTTAGAGATTTAAATAAAAATGCAAGCACCTCAAAAAATAAAATAAAATAAAGTTTTATTGATTTTATTTAAACTACAAAGGAAAAAAGATTTAATGAGAAATAATATTAAAAAACAAAGATATTTAATATAAATATGAGAGGAATGTTTGTACCGCTTAAAAGAAGGATTCAATATCATAGGCGGCCATTGAAACATAATTTGGCAATTTAGCACATTTGTTGCCTATATTTGACACCTGGATAAGAAAAAAACATTACTTTTTGGGCATCTTGTTTTGTGATATAGTATTTGATTACCTCAGACGATTCTTTTTTTTTAAATATTTTTTATATGTATCATAAATTGTATCGCTCATTTACAGACGATTTTTGCATTTCCAGTTGACTTTTTGTGTGTGATGTGGACAGTGTTTTACTTGATAGAATTTTAAAAAAATCAAATGTAATCTGTAATTTTTTATTTGTGCAAATTAAAAATTATGTTGAGTTTGAACTTTACAGATAAATCTATTTATACTTTAGAGGTATCTTTACAAGTATTTTAGTAAGAATAAAAATTTTCCATAAACTTTTGGGTTGTCCGGAAGTTTCGTGCCGGTTGGGAAAATCAATTCTTACCGGAAAATTCTATCATTTAATTATTTTTAGATTTCGACATCATTTAATTATCATGGCACACGTGCGAAGCCAGAGCGGGTTGCTAGTCCTAATATAAATGAGTATTTAAATAAGATTGCTGCTTTAACATTTTCATTTTATGATTACTTATGCGTTCACTTTTGTTATCAGTGAAAACGTAATGCGCTGTGATCCTATATATTATTTCTCCTGTCAACATCCATTTTTCTAAGAAAATACAAAACGTCGAACGACGAATGAGATAGCATAAGTAAGGATTTTGAACAGGCTTCTGACATAGCACACTTAACATTTCGTTAAAACATGTTTTTGATTAAAATTTGCTGATAATTTAAAATTAAATAGGCATTGTTTTCATAAAAGAAATGAAAGGTTTTCCTCAAAATACTGTTGCCAAAAAAATAAAATACCACATTATATGATACTCAGCAATTATAAAAACACCGTACGGGTTTATTTTATATTTATGATTAAAAAGCGAAATTGAAATTGAAATGTTTAGATTTATATTTCTATGGCCCATGTTTTTCCCGAAGCGTATGACGTCATAATCTAATGCAGTTAAAATACGATTGTTAATTTTTCTTCTCGCACGTGCCTTTAACTATCTTGGATCAGTTTTTACTCTAACTTTGATGGAATAAATTAGATGATATTCAGGCTTGACTAAAAACTAAATGTTGTTTGCAGATATTTTTATCGTTGATTTTTCTTTAGAAGTTTAAACCTTCATCTAATAAATATTACATATTGATAAAAAATGGTACTTCTCCATTATCCCGTCGATCGCTCTTCATAACAAAAAACTATCGCCAAATAAACGGGAGAACGTTGCCATTGGAATATCAAAATAAATAAATAAATAAAATATAAGAATTTAAGGACACAATTGTTATTTTAATTAATGAAATAACTAATAAATCAGCAAAACATAATGAAAAATACACGCAAATGTCGAATTAAAAACCACTTGATGACGTAACAAACACGTATAATGCTTCTGACATCAAGTAAATGGGACTGCATTTTTGGCGTTTAATCTTACAATTTGGCGATAGTTTTTTGTTATGAAAAGTGGTCGATGGCATAATAGAGAAGTACCTAAAAAATATTAGATTTCAGTGCGAAATCCTCGCATGGGCTCTCTGGTAAAATGTAAATGTGATAAAATGTATATTGTTTGCAGGTGAAAATTATAAAAGAGAGAGAAATTCATGTAGGAATAATTTTTGTAAACTATGTAAGCTTCCCTATTCGGGAATAACTCATATTAATTAACTTAAAATAAGAATATTTGCCAAGATTTAAATGAATAAAACTTCAATTTTAAATTATTAAGATATATTTCTTAAATTATTCAATCATTGAATGAATAATTGCAAGTTCAATTAAAGGATATATGAAAAGTATTTTATTATAGTATTTCTATTTTAATCACAAAAACAACTTTACAGAATAATGGCATATTTTTCACAAATTAAACATACAATTTATGATATTCTACAATGCATGACATTTACTATTGTGACAGTTAAAAATGTGAAGTTCATAAGGATCCACACTAAAGGATCAGGAACCATAAGCCGTTTTTTGGCTCATGAAATAAGACTAAAACTCGATTTTGTTATACTGACTTAATTATTTCACTTTTTAATATTAGAAGGTTTATGATGTACGATTTCAACAATAGTTTTTGTATTTTTTTTCGGATTTATATGACTTACACAAGCTCAAAATTCGTATTATTCGTAGTTTTTCATGAAAAATACGCAATTTCTTCTAATTTTACTTCAATTATTTATATGAGCGGTATCGTGCAACACTTTTTTCTTTACATATATTATAAAATACATCAAAATGTACAATATATGTAAAAATAAAAGTGTTGCAAAGCTGTGCTCATAGTGAAATATTTAAATATATATTAAAAATTGAGGTAAAATTAGGAGAAATTGCGTATTTTTCATCAAAAATACGAATAATGCAAATTTTGAGATTGTGTAAGTTATATAAATCCGAACAAAATGCAAAAAATATTGTTGGAATCGTACAGGATAAACCTTCTAATATTAAAAAGTGAAATAATTAAGTCAGTATAACAAAATCGAATTTTAGTCTTATTTCATGGGCCAAAAACACGGCTTATGGACCCTGATCCTTTTTAGGTGCGTTCGTAATTATATAAATACGTGTAGCACCTATAGTCGTCGCTTGGTCCGTCCGTCTGTCCGTCCGTCTGTCTGTCTGTCCGTCTGTCTGTCTGTCCGTCTGTCCGTCCGTCCGTCCGTCCGCATATAACAACGCAAAAACTACCCAACCGAATGGTTTGCAATTTAAAATATATTATCTTTGCAGAATTTTGTCGAGACATTTCAATGTTTATTAAAATCGAATCAAAACTTTAGGAGATATTAATAAAAATATTTATTAAGAAATTTGAATTTTTTTAATCGGTGCTTTTTTGTTATAGGAGCTTCCGAAGTTTAATCGTCAAGCGACCGATATACTTATTTTATTACAGAAATTAATCTGCAGACGATAGAATTCATTTCACAGAATTAGAAATCATCAAGATCTGAATATTTATATAACTAGCTGATACATATATATCTGAATATTTATATAACTAGTTAAGATATTTGTATGAACAGTGTCATAAAATATATACTTAACTAGCTGTTTAACCCGTTCTACGCACGGGAGATCATGAATTTAATTCTAAAACGTGCGTACGAACGCACCTGGTTTGTAACGTTTGACGTACAATTTCCAACTTGTTTCTACTAAAATGGCAACATAGATAGCAGCCAATAATATGTATTAAATATATTTGGAACATAAAGCTTTTATGTAATGAATAGAGTGAAATGATATTTAAAATGTTCACATGATATTTAAAATGTTCACATGATATTTAAAATGTTCACATGATATTTAAAAAGTTCAACTCTAATTAACTGAAATATTAAATTCAGCTAAATGATTAAAAATTTAGAAAATCACATGAATAAAGTTTGCTTATATAATGCTTCAATTAACTACTGTAGAGGCAATCTTTGAAACATAATTTTAGAGACAATGCGCACTTCACATGTAAATTTCAACGCTTATTTATTTTTGGCGACCGAGTTTTTAAAATTTATTTAATTGATCAAATTCACCATATTATCAAATGCATTCTATATAATTATCTTTTCACAGTGTAATATAAAATACACTTAACTCAGCTTGCGTTTTTAAACTTGTCATTTTATGATTGATCACGATATATATATATATATATATTCAATAAGATTGTAAAATATTGCATGATAAAACAACACCTAATGAATGAATTATTAAATTATTCTTTTCTGAAAAAAAAAAGATATTTTTAATTGTACTTAAAATGAATGTTGAAATATTATTGTTATTTACATTTTATTCAAACGTGAAACAGTACAGAATATTGACTTACGTTTAACAAATGCGTCTTCAAAGTCATAAAATTGTGTAATTACACGACAGTGTTATTTTTATGGCGATTGTTACGTGATTGTGGCACCACTGTAACATTCTTTCCAATATAATTTCTATGTCGATGTCAATCCCTTATCAATTCAATATAGATTATTTGTAACACAAAACTTTTATATGACGACTGGCGCCTAATTTACATGGTGTTTAAAGATATCGATTCTAATTAATTTACAAATCTAATACTTCAATGTAATTAATAACTGAGGAGATGATATGAATAAGTCTTGTTTATAAAAAGCTCTAATTAACTGTTGACGACACTGTCGTGAAAACATTATTTTTATTTTTAGAGATATTGTCAACGAACACCTCACATATAATTTTCCACGCTTATTTAGCCCTGACCACCCAGTTTCTAAAACTGATTTAATTGATCAAATCCACTATATTTCGGAATGCACTCCACATCACTCCATTTTCATAGTCTCATATAAAAGAGTACCTAAGTTAGCTCGCGGTTTTAACCTTGTCATTTCATGATTGATCATGATATATATATTCAATACGGGAACGAAATATCGCATGACAAAACAACGTTTAGTGATTCGCATATTAATGGGATAATGTAAGATATTGATACGTATCAGCAAGGGAAATCAATTTTTGAATTTTAGTCACAGATTTCCATGTTCATATAATAGATAAGGGACTTTAATGATAAAACAGATAACGTCAGCTTGATTACAACTACAGCATGCTTTAAGAAATCTTCATAATTATAGAATACACTGACTTTCATGTGTCAGACTTGTTAATGATTACCTATTTTGGGAGTTAAAATATTTATGTAATTTTGTTTTGTATTTTTTACAATAAAGATCTTTTTTTTTTAATTATTGAACGGCTATGTAACTTTATTCGATGATATTAAATTACAGATATCAATCAATTATCATTAAATTACTGTTTATATAGAGGTACGATCCTGGTATGCTTAGTTAATTAGTACCCTTTTATTATAATATATTGTATTGCGTTAACTGTTAACCTTGATTAGCATACTTTAGTTTATGGTATATAAATATATATATTTAAAGAAGGGAAAGCCAGTTTATTCTTATTTGCATAATGTTAAGCAACATATCCCTTACATAGCTGGCAATCATACGAGTTTTTTTCCAAGTCAAGAAATATATTTTGAATATTTAATTTAAAACTTCTGGTTCAAACTATCTCAATTTGACGTAATAAAACCCAAAGAATAGAACTACGCCCGTAAAGAAAACTTTATCTAATCTAAATTATTTCTATTACTGATTTCATGGCTAATATTCAATATATTTTCAAGAAAAAGTTTATTATTGTTATTAATTTCAATTCAAAACCAGTATTAATGCAATATTAGACTTACATTGAATATGCGTCCAATGTAAAGCCAATATCTAACCGATATCGGTATATAATATAAATGCAATATTGGTGTAGTACTGGGCTGGGCACCACGCAGCCAACAGAACCAACATTTACTTTCTACCTGATAAGTATAGAATTATTTATTGAGAATGCACATGATCGAAGTCCAAAAATTTATATGTGAATGGATGTAAATTGCTGAACTTTACGAGGACAATGAATCCAATGATATAATTTCCTATTTCTTTGTATGTACATTTAGGAAAATTGTTTATACGAATTGAAACACTACTATTATACACTCCTTAAATAATTGTTTATATTTCAATGATAAATTAGAAAAGATGCAGTCATATTATGTTCATACTGCGTATGTTCATTATGTCACTATTTAAGTTCATTATGTTCCTATTCTCAATCATACGAAACGTATTCAAAATTTGATATTAATTCAAAGCTTTTGAAATTAACAGGCATTTTAATTGTAATTTTTCATGATGTAATAATATGCATAAAATTCGGTATGAATGCATAAAATGAGTATTATAAATCATGATATAATTGATTTTATTCTGGGAAAAAAAACTTCTATTTGTATTGATACGGAACAAAATACAAAAAAAAGAAAAAGAAAAAAAAAGAAAAAAAAACTTTTAATTTTAAACTGAAGCAATCTGCATATTATTGTATCAATATGAACGTTTATGTTAAATTTTATTTGTTTAATGATATTTTGGGGATTTTAAATAAATTTCTACTTTTCGTACACTGTTAAAAATTTGCAGCAAACTGTCCAGTCATTTGACCGTTTTTATAGAAAATGGTTACATAACCGTAATTTAACTCTATTATGACCGTAATATGGGCAATAATATGGTCAGAATAGAGTTAAATTACGGTTATGTAACCGTTTTCTATAAAAACGGTCAATTGACTGGACAGTTTGCTGCAAATTTTTAACAGAGTATGCCCGATAGAGTAATGAAAAAACAAAATATTATATTTGGGTACAACCTTAAAATTTTTAACCCTCTAAGAAGTTTGCCCTTAATTTCCGTTTCTCAAAAACAATTTAAATCAACTGTAGAAAAAAATACTTTTAATAGAATTGTATTTTAAGATATATGTGAAATAAAGAGATATCAAATGCATTTTTAGAAACAAACATGGAAAGAAAATTTTAATTAATATTCGCTTTTCGAACATTTTTATGAAGATGCAGGAAATCCCTGAGACGCTCAGAGGGTTTTAAGCATATGTAAACCAAGTTTTCAAAATTAAAATTTATCTTTAGCTGTTTTAAAAATACATAAATACACAAACATAGTAATATAAAAATAACTGTCGTCATTATATATCTTCCTTTATCTTAAAAACGTTTAATATTCTGAAGCAGTTGTCTATAATTGCACAATAAATCAGTAATATTTAACTTTCGTCAACCTTGTATCAAACGGATAATGACTTATTAGCTTAACGAATTCCGAAACTAAAATTGGCAATAATACAATTTTGGTCATCCTTTTTAATATTAATCTTGATATGATATCCAATAATAATAGAGTTTGACATCACGAATAACTTTGAACACAGAAATTATCTCGAAAATCATCTTAACTGTCTAAAACGCTACATGAATTCTGTTTTCTAATCCCACTAATTTTCTTGTCAGATTCAAAATAATTATGCTTACAGAGGGTCGTGACATCAGATGTACTTTGCTTGATCCACAATAGCATTTTTAAAAAGGATTCTTTTTAAAAATTCGATTGTGGTCCAAGACAAAAGGTTTTGTTATTTATGTGTATCTGCTCTAAATCCTTTTGATTCCGTTACGAGGTAATTATAGGATAGAAAAGCAACATGATTCCATTACAAAAAATATGACGTAGTAGAAGATGAAATTTTACAATCATCCATCGATGTATATAAAATATGTCTTTTTTTTCATTATTTGCCCTGAGGTTTCTACTGAATGAAATTAGTAATTGTTATTTTAATTAAAAGCTGTTCATTTGTAGATGAACCAGAAAATAATTTCCATTTTTAGTGCGTTCGTAATTATATAAATGCGTAGCACCCATACTCGTCGTCTGGTCCGTCCGTCTGTCCGCATATAACAGCGCAAAAACTACCCAACCAAGTGGTTTGAAATTTAATATATATAATCGTTGCAGAATTTTGTCGAGTCATTTCAGATTTATGAAAATCGAAACAAAATTTAAAAAGATATTAATAAAAGCTTTCTTTATTCTGTTAAATCCTATCATATGTAATCGATACAATAAAAGCGCACGTCATATGACTGAGGAAAACAAATACGGGCTAACCACATTTTTTTCCATATGCCAAGCGGCCATTTTTATTCAAAATTATTTTTTCGAATGAAATTGCATAAAAGTTACATTTTTGGAAAAATCCTTCAAAAAAATTGTTTGCTTGAGAGATGAATTATATTAAAAAATGTATAGATTATGAGATAATTTCAGTGAAAATTAGGTTAACAGCCGAATATGTCAATCCATTAAAGTAAATAAGCAAAAGATTCATTCATCGTGAGTCATAGAAATATTAACCATGGAGGTAATCATTCGCAAAGCAACATGTACATGGTGAATTTTACAGCACTGTCTGGTGTCGAAAAAAAAATCGCATCTGTAAACATGGCATACGGAATAAGAAAAAAAAGGCATCCTCATTTCGTTCGAAATATAATTTAGACGATATAATTTATTTCACTGAAATAATAACGATGATTTTTTACATTGTAAAACTAGTTATCGCACGAAACGAACGTACCTCATTTGTCACGTTTAACGTACAATTTCCAACTTGTTTATTTTATTTTTAATTAAAAAAAATCATGAAATTTCGTTACAATTGTGGCAGTCGGGATACTTATAATGTTGATCAGAAAAGGAAAATAATTAGATCATTATACCTATATTCATTATATCTTTTTTTATGCCATTCTTTCATAACAAAACTGCAAGATAAAAGAAAGCATGCATTAGGAGATATAAATAAATAAATAAATAAATAAATAAATAGATGCTTCTTAAGACCAGCATGATAGTCCATGGTGCAAAAAGTTAACTGGCGTCATTTTTAAAAACAATCAGCAATTTATAAACAGTAAACGCAAAATTTCCTTACAACTCCGTCAAAATGAGTTCTTTTTGTGCGAATTTTCATTCCACAAGCTCTCAAATTATGATTCGAACATTCGCTAGAAGAAAATGACATTTCACATCAGAAAATGACACCAACTTAAAAAAATATAATATTAGACTGAAAAGGTACACTTTCCTGCAAAAAACTTCACCTTTTCACAACGATTGCGCCTAAATAACGTAATTTACATTGATTTCCATACCTCCCATATCATGGTTAGGCCCAAACAGTTCTCACACACACTACACTACCAACATACGTAATAAAACCCGAAAGCTAGCAGCTATGCTTTTGCCCAATCTAAAAAAGGCAATATATTTATTTTTCAAAGTTTGTGTTTCATGTTTAAGTTTCATGTTTTCATGTTCCCCATTTCCCTTCATAAAACTCTAACATTTTAATACAGTTGTGTCTAATAATTATTTTCAGCCATTTTTAATTTTTCTCTGGTACTGCGATTGAGGCCTTAAGGTTTTAAACATCTACTGTTGAAATGAAAAGCTATTAAAAAATTACCCATTAGTCATTTTTCCCCAATTATAGTATATATATTTTAGTTTTAGTTTTCTGAAGAAAAATGTATGTTTATAACATTATTTTCGATAGGGTAAATCAGTTCGCCACCGCGCCGTTCTCGTGTTAGAGTCCTTGATTTCGAAAAGGAACAAAATGTGTAAGCTTGTGAAAATGGTATCTTACTAAAGTGACACCAAACCCCGGACTGTCAGCGGACTTGCGCGTTGAAAATTTGTTCCTAATTCATTTATGGGTGGAAACAAATTATAATGCACCATAAAAGACAATTAAAAAGTCTGGTATAAAGAGCATCTTAGGAAATTTAAATTGTGTATGGATGGGCAGACCGGCAGACAGATTACTTGAACGTATCTTGGGTTTGGGTATTTTATGTAAAACACTTAGTTGATAGTTTGGCATCAGTAATGAATATCTAATTTTCATTCATTTCTATATTCATAACTTAAAATTTTGCTCGCATTATAAAATGAGTTTAAATTAGAAGTAAGCACCATAACTTTCTTAATACATAAAAACATAAAAAAAAAAAACTTTATTTAAATGTAGATTGTCAATTTTCTGCCAGTTGTCGCTACAGACACAAAAGAAAATTGTGTTGAATAAGTATTACCTATATTTATCTTGATTACAGATGCCATATAGTGAAATATAAAAAAAAAAATTAAATTTCGTTATTATATTTCTCGCTAAAAGGCGATATTGGCGTTAAAGAAGGTTTAGTTTAAATCACCTTATCTAATTTTAACTTGGCATGTGGTTGCCACATGAAAAAACATTAAAAATAAATCCATTTTAAATTTTTAAATATGCAATTTTCCATTCGGGGCGCTACGGGCGTAAAAAAAATCTATTATGTATTTTTTTTAATCAAAACTTAAAATTGACGCGTCAGAAGCTTATTATAAAGATTTATTAAGAAAACAAAAAAAATAAATTTTATTTAAATTTTGTTACCCCTTTTCAGGACAGGGGACGCTATAAATACAAAGCAAAATTGCGCTGAATCTGTATTACCTAATTTTAACTTGGAATATGGTTCCAATATGAGAAAATATTTTAAAAAATCCACTTTAAAGTTTTAGTTATTTAATTTCTCACCAGCGTAAAAAAAAACCCATAATGTATACATATTTTTTTAATGTAAACTTGACCAATACAACAGAATGCATCCAAAAAATACACCTAGGTTATGGTTTATAGTTAAAGCCGTAGCTGGCCGGCCAGTACATAACATGTTATAAAACGTAATAGCTAGGGGTCGGAAAAAATCGCTTTAGAGACATTTTTGAATAGCAGGTACATTCTCCTTCCTAATTATATTGTATTCTATTCATTAAGACCATCAAATTTTCATTTTAAGTCAGGGTTCCGGTATAGACAGTTTTCAATAGGTTTCAGTGCAACCTGAGCACTGATTTTATTTGCTTAATAGTAATTTGATGTACGGTCATTTTCATACGTCATATTTGTAACTTTGATTTTCATTATTTTAAAAGCGAATGTAAAGAAAGCCGATTGTAACTTAACTTTTTGGTCCAGCGTATATAAAAATGTTTTTAATAAGGTTTTGATCACAAATTTTGTATTGAAAATCCATTTTTTTTCTTTTTCAGTTATGCTAAATATTAGGCGATATGGATTCCTAAATAGGAAACTTTAAGTAAAATTTAAATTTAAAATGGCCTGTGAAATAATAAAAATCGTAAAAGATTTATATATAAAACACGAAATCAAACACCTTACTTTTGCAATTTTGGGAATTGGTGGTGTAACGTACTGTCGAATCTTTTGGAAGTCACTGTACATGCATATTCAATTGCGATCTAAACTTGTGAAAATGTTTTATTTACATTAAATATCAATGTAAATACTTTCAAAATCCATAGCTTCCAAGATAAAAGCAAATAGAAAACACAAAGATGGATAACAAGCTTAGTAACAAGATATTGGTTTATGAAAGAAAATGCTTTTTTTGAGTTTAAATAATATATTTTGGCTTTAAATGAAAATAAAATTTTTGGAAAGTATTCTATATATACATTTTACATATCTTACTGAAAAATGTCATTTTCACTTTGAAATATCCGAATTCTCACACGTAACATATACAATTTCACATATCTATAAATTTTACATTTGTTTACTAAGTTTATAGCTTTAGTTTTCTTTTATTTCTCTTCTTTTTTTCTTTTATTCGTTTTTTAAAATAAGGCAGTTGCCTCTAATGATTCTATTTATTTTTACGGCAAGTGTTATAGGATAAATCTTATGTAAGATTTTATACATATATTTTTTTCTTCTGAATTATTTGAATATATCTGTTTGATGTATTTTTGCAGGAATATCTGTTTCGTATATTTTATATATTTTTTTACAATCTTTGACATATTCTCTTTTAAAATTTTTATTATACGTTTCATATTTTTATGTATTTCTGTTAATCATTGGTTCATAAATGAAAAACAAAATTGTATTGTTTTAATACAATAACAAAAACGACAAATCATGTGTCAAACATAGATTATGTAACACTTTCCAATACTTTCAAAATAAGTTTACAAATCTTTACCATCTAATAAGGTGAAAGATGAAATCTAAGTAAACAATTTGGAAAACGCATAACATCATTAAAGACCAAATTTCTGGAATTTCAAACAATATTCGGGAAAATGTCCGAGTTCTTTTGAGCAGCTCTGTATATGATCTATAGATTTGTATACATACTACATAGAATGCTAAATATTAGTTCAATTAGAAAACGCGTAGTACAGTTTAAAATTCCCCTTATGGAATTTCCGTCAAGAAACAGAAATGTACTCGAGCACTTTCGTGCTGCCCTGTATATGATCTATAGAATTTATACACACAAAGTAATAAACAAAAAATGTGTTAGATTTAAAAACGCGTTTAGAAACTGAAAAAGCTCTTCCGGCAATTTTTTTAACAGACAGTACCGAATTCTTTGTGTGCCCTATAAATGAACGAGGAATGCTATGCACACAGTATTCTATAGTGAACCGCTTGTGATGCACCTTAATGATATATATCAATTTTAATATGTTTGAAATAGTGAAAAATTATTAAAATTAACCGAAAACGATTTTTTCTCTATAGACCGTAATGTAACGGAATTCTTTTGAGTGTTCCTGTAAAAAATTATAAGTGCTGCACACTTTCTTTTCAATGTCGTACATGCCATAGTAAACCTCAGTACTGCTGGACAGAATATGGACTCTTAATTTAATTGCTGGTATAACTCTTAAGAATGACCCAGCATTCATTAATAAACCGACACCAAGGAGTATGTGAGAGCATTTAGAATACTTATAATTAAATAAAATTAATGTGATCAAAAACTAAATCTAATAGCAGGTAACGCGAGCCGAAAGGGTTAAAATAAAGCAACGCTCACGTTAAAATTAACAATTAAAATTAAATAAATGTTGCATTGTGTTTTTTTTACCTCCTGTTATTTATGAATCATCCGCCTTAAAATTAATATAAAATTAAATGCAAAATTAAACCCTTTTAAAATATAATAAGAAATGGCGGAAAAAGTATTTTAAATAAATACCCCCAAAAAATAAATTACCTGAAAGAGAAAAGTTGCTTAATGATATAAGTAAATTGACACATATTATTATGGTAAATAAAGAGATTTTAAATAAATTTAAATTACAAATTTATTTACAACACAAAAATTACACTGGTTTACAAATTTAAACATTTTTTATATACTTTTGATGAAACACCTATTTTCTTATTATACTACCTCTTACTAATGAAAGGCGGTATTTGAAAAAAATCTATCACGTCACATTTTAAAAATTTTTACATTTTTCAATATTCATATTTTTAATTCTATAATATATCTATCACGTCACATTCAACTCACCGGCATTGTCAACTTGGATTCTATATTCTGTTTTATTGTATTTTTGTGAACTAAAATGGTTTTGTTTTTGATAAAATGTCTAATAGAGTGTGTAAATTAAATTCTGGTCGTTTTAGTTACGTTTTTGGACAATTTATATTCGCAAAAAAAAAGGAAGACCGATATCGAAATGTTCTAAAACAGCATATGCGAATTATTTTGGATTCTCAGCGATTAATCAAGATAAAAGTGGGTCCCACATGTGTTTTTGTGAAAGCTGTAGGCTTACTCTTATATGCTGGGCTTCGGGAGAAAAAAAGTGTCTTCAATTTGGACCACCAATGCTGTGGAGAGAACCTTCAAATCACGAAAATGACTGGGTTTTTTTGTTGTTGTTTGTTTGACAAAAACTGCAGGCTTTAATTCAAAAAATAAACATAAAGTTCAATATCCCGACATTCCATCAGTCTCAAAACCGATATCGCATTCGGAAACTCTGTCACATCTCGTATGTCCAGGTATGTCAAGTGCGAGTTGCCAAGATAGTGACGATCTGTTTATGGAGGATGAAAATGATGACGAATTCGTAATCGAAGATGATAAAACGCCACATTTAATAAACCAAAGTGAGTTGAACGACCTTGTGCAAGATTTGCAACTATCTAAATTTAAGGCAGAGATTCTTGCCTCTCGTCTACAACAGTGGAACTTATTGACACTAAATATCAAATTAACTTATTACCGAAATCGAAGTCAAATTTTCGTCCATGGATTCTTAGGAAATCATAAAGATGAAAATTGTGAAAAAAATATTGCTTTTTTATTTAAAAAATATCATGCAATGGGTGTGAACATGTCTCTGAAGGTACATTTTCTTCCTTTACACTCGAATTTTTTCCCTGAAAACTTGGGCGCCGTGAGTGACGAGCAGGGTGAGCGTTTTCACCAAGACCTTAAAATTTTTGAAGACAGATACAAAGGTTTTTGGGACGAAAGTATGTTAGGGGACTACTGCTGGTCTATTTTAAGAGAAACAGATCAAGGAAAATATAAAAAGAAGAGTAAAATCAATCATTTCTAATTTTTTCTTTTTATATTTCATGTTATTATTTTTTAAAAGTATTTAATAAATATTTTTTTAACTAGACGTGAGAGATTTTTTTCAATAATTTTCCCGTACTCAGTGCACTAGAATCTATGAAAAATACACATTTCGGCGAAAGTATATAAACCGTGCAAACCAGTGTTATTAAAGCATTTACAAAAAAAAGTTTAAAAGAAATTAAGTTACCTTAAAAAGGACAGTACCCCTTTTCTTACAAAATTCTAAAAAGGCAGCATGTTGCTGTTTATGTTTAATATTAAGTAATTAACTTTAATTAGAAAATCCTGTGGTTTTTTAATTATATTATTTTAAAGTTTACCTGTGAAAAACATTTTCCCTAAAATTAATTAATCTCATTATCTTGAGGACTATGCTGTACAAGCCCTATTTTTAACATATATTAAAATGCATAGACACAATATTATTAATTATGATGAAGCATACTTGATGTGGCACCCAGTGCGGTGTGGACTTACAGGAGGCACATCTTGAATACAACATCCTGGCACTCATCATAAACAGATCTTTTAAGATCTTACAATTTACTTAATATGCATTAAAAAAATATTTTTAGGATAGGCTTCGGAAGCTATAACATCTATTTTTTTAAAAATCAGTTTCCCTAAATTTAACTTAGGTGCCTTGCATTTAGAGGCAATGTGAAGAATCCGTAAAATCACGGAATCAAAACGTCTTCTCATCTTAAAAATTTAAGTTCTCCACTCTGGAGCAACTTTAAATTTTCATCTTTCAACGACGAAATCTTTTTACATTCTCTTTTATGTTACTTCCAACATAACATCACTCTTACACTTACTACTATAATAATACTACACATACATGATACAAAACAAATACAATATAAATTTGCATGTGTAAGTAGATTGGAAACCTCTTTGACCAATCACAATTTCGTCCAGTAAAATGAGAGATAGACCTCCAGCCAAAACTGATTTGCATATGATGCACCTCTTAGCGGCTGTTGGTGATCCTTGGGGTCACTCGGGTGAGGGTTGTAAATAATGTCCATAAATTTAACTGTTCCACCATTGTGCCATAACTTCAAATCGACGACACGAAGTCTGGCCCCTAAACATCCTTTTTCGCTATGGCCATCTTTTGCGTAAAAATTACAGTCCGTGACGAATCACTGTTAATTAGCCTTTGTTAATCACATTTTAATCGTTAATAATTATTCCCCATAGGAGTATTGTTCTTCTTGACTGCATGAGTCTTTTTATATATTTTGTGGAGAGCATGGTTGTTTTTACATAAATAAAACTTTGTGCAGAGACAGGGGTTTTACGCTGAATTGCGTTATTAGGTACACAAAAACGTTAGAATGCTAAGGCAGGTATAAGCATCCCAACAGTAACATATATCAATTGCATAATTTTCAGAATATATTTACGCGAGTTAGAGCACGAACAGACTAAAGACAGACGACAGAGAGACAGACAAACCAAATTCATAAGCACTTTACAACGATATTGGTTAGTGTTAAACATTTTTGCGCTCATTCAATCTCGAATGTACAAACGAAGTATGAAAAGTTGTAGAAATATTAGCTGGGTTGGAATAGTGTTTCTTTTGTAAAAAGTTCCAAGGATATTTGGAATTACGTAGAATGTACTCATTAATATACTTTCTTAAATGCAAATACTCATGTAATGCAAAAATCATTATCTCATTTCAATTTCTTGAATGGAAAAAAAAGTAGGAAAAGTTGTAGGAATAGTAATTGGGTCGGAATAATAGTTGTACTACTTTTATTAACATTTTAAATACTTTTCCATTCATTCATTTGATAGACATTTAAAGAGACATATAATGATGTAGAAAGCACTCATTAATTTACATTTATAAATGCAAATATTCATGTAATATATAGTAATTTTACGTATTTATAAAAACATGAAAAAGTATTGGATAAAAATACATTTTTCAGCACGATAGGTTTTCTTAAAAATGCACAAGATGACAATCATTAACTTAAGACGATGCTCTAACAACACTTAGATAAATTTACGACACATTAAAAAAACGGAAGAATGTTGAAGCAATTTTTTTTTAATCAAATGAAATAAATTTAACAAAAAAAGAAGGAGTTCAGAATTTTGCCACATTAAACGAAATTGTCCGTTCAAAAAAAAAAAAAAAAAGAAAGCTAAAAGTTCTATAAAATGTAAACCAATTACATTGTTTTTTAGTTCATATCCCTGGAAAATGAGCATAGAAATTTCTTAAAATTCAATAATACTTAAGACGATAATATGAAATTTTCCCTTTTCAGTTAATATGCGTATTTTTACGACTGAGAATCAGACAAAAGCACGATTTTAGCCCGTGATGGCGAAAATGTGAGCTAATATCTTCCTTAGTGGATCTGCTCCCTATGGTATGAAAATCATTTACACAAACACTTTTGTGTTGTTTACTAGTTCAGTGGATATTTCGGAATCGACCTGTAAACACATCAAATACAAGTTTTACAATGAAGTATTAACTTGCTGATTAACGTCTAAAGATTTAATAATTTTATAACCACAAAAGAATTGATTGCAAAGACATTCGATTACTGGCTATCTTTTTATTATATCAAAGTTAACTTTTTTTGTTCATTTTATACGTATTCTACAAGACAACAGCTAAACCACGGCATTTAAGTTAAAAAAGTTGATAAAACTATGAACAAGAAGAAGCATTAAATTAAAAATATATTTAATGAAAAGATGAGAATCTTGGATTTTACAAAACTGATTATAATTTAAATACCACCAGTTATGATTTAAATAAATAGTGTGAAAGTTATTTTTTCTCCAGCAACTTATTTTGTATCACTCATAATACTATGAATTAACATAAGAACACTTTTTTAAAACGAGTATACAGAAAATATTACAAGGGCAGCATAGATTACTCAAATACTCAACCGTTCTCTCTTACTGCAGCAGTTATCGTTGATGTTTTTGTTTGTTTTGTTTGTGTTATTGAGAAAATACATCTGACTTGTGTGCTTGACATCAAGTGCCCGCTTGTAAGTCATCATCAATATAGAAGGACGAGATAGTCACAAGGAAATTTACAACACCAGGCAAAATTAAAACCAGCAGCTCCACAAAGTGTGTGCAAAGGACCTGACGGGAGTCGAACCCGCCGACCTGACTCCTAGGCTCTGAAGCGATAAGCGGAATGGTGTCATAACCACTAGGCCACGGAGCCCCCTGATGTTTTTGAGCATTCTAACGCACAATAAGGTTTAACTTTCGCTCATGCTGCTATTTTAAGCAAGAATAAAAGCTTTTCCGTGTTTCCAAACAAAACTTGGAAAGTGAAATTTTCACGGTGTCACGTCAATTCGTCGCGCACAATTCATCGCCGCGTCAATTCGTCGCCGCGTCAATTTGTCGCAGCAACAATTCGTCGCGCCGACAACGCATCGCAGCGTCATTTCGTCGCAACGAAAATGTGTTTGAAGGCTATGATGATGAAATAAATATAATTTAGTAAAATTATTTAATGATAATTTGCTTTTTAGGTATAATCGCATGTAAATTGTTAGTTATAGTTATCTATATCTAAAAACTAATTATCTTTAAACATTTTTACTAAATTGTCTTTATTTTATCATCATAGCCTTCAAAAACCTTTTCATTACGAACAATTGACTTCGGGACGAATTGAACCTCGACGAATTGACGCTGCGATGAATTGTGCGAGATGAATTGTTCCGCGATGAATTGTGCGAGATGAATTGTTCCGCGAAGAATTGTGGGAGATGAATTGGTCCGCGATGAATTGTGCGAGATGAATTGTTTCGCGATGAATTGTGCGCGACGAATTGACGCACAACCCATTTGCCCGTTATATTACTATTTGTAAAATAAACGGATGACAGCAGACAAAGGTATATTTTCATTTTATACCATTCATTTGGAATTATCCTTTATTTTAAAATAAAAATGGAATATCATGCAACATCTCAAATTCAAACAAAAACTTTTTAAAATGTAAAAAGCATATAAAACAAATAGCATCGATTTAAAGCTTCAATAATGCCCAAAATCTAGTTATCCTATTAGCGACCTACATAAGTCAAGGAAATCCTATCATTATGAGCACAAATTACGATTAAGCCACGAGGGAGAAATTTTTCTAATGACCAATGCGGACCTCTTAAAATTTAAAGCAATGAGTCTGTGAGTAAATTTCATTAACAAACCATACGTTCTATTAAACGCAAGGGACATAAAGCTATTTGCTTAGTGGGGTTTTACTGAAGCCTTAGTCGTTGAACGAGAAAACAACGAAAAAATGAATAAAAATTTGCTTTAAAAATTCTTTTTATAGAATTGTTTATAACACGGTTTAAGATAATGGCTTGATGAAGTTTTCGTCTTTTTAAATGGAATACAGTAAACTGACAACAATTGATTTTTAGTACTAAATGATTTTAGGTATTAATTGGCATGCATTCAAAAATCTGTATAGATTAGAAGTAATTAAAAAAATAATAAAACCTAATTCAATTCAAGATATTGTTTCTTACGTTATTCCGCTGATATTAGCTTATTGCATGTCAGATGGTATATTTTAATGACAGTGGTTTGGCACAGCAGAGTATTTTGTAGAATCATTTTGATGTTAATCCAATTAATTTTAAATCATTCATTACCAATATCGCTCATTTTGACGCGCAGTATGTGATGATACATTAAACATTTGGTCGAGTTTATTTAAACAATAATAATAAGAAACTAAACACAGACAACTGTTATATAATTTGTAAAATAGTAGAGTATAAGTTAATACCATATTCAAAATTCTTGAATTCCTGCATTTTAAAATAAAAATGAAATATCATACAACATCTCAAATTCAAACAAAAACTTTTTAAAATGTAAAAAGCATATAAAACAAATAACATCGATTTAAAGCTTCAATAATGCACAAAATCTAGTTATCTTATTAGCGACCTACATAAATAAAGGAAATCCGATCATTATGAGCACAAATTACGATTAAGTCACGAGGGAGAAATTTTTCTAATGACCAATGCGGACCTCTTAAAATTTAAAGCAATGAGCCTGTGAGTAAATTTCATTAACAAACCATACGATCTATTAAACGCAAGGGACATAAAGCTATTTGCTTAATGGAGTTTTACTGAAGCCTTAGTCGTTGAACTTAGTCGAGTCAACGAAAAAAGAATAAAAATTTGTTTTAAAAATTCTGTTTATAGAATTGTTTATAAAACAGTTTAAGATAATAGCTTGATGAAGTTTTCGATTTTTTAAGTGGAATACGGTAAACTGACAACAAATGATTTTTAGTACTAAATGATTTTAAGTAATAATTGGCATGCATTCAAAAAATTTTATAGATTATAAGTAATTTTTTAAAAATAGTAAAACCAAATTCAATTCCGGAGATTGTTTCTAACGTTATTCCTTTGGTATTAGCTTGTTGCATGCCAGATGGCGTATTTTAATGACAGTGGTTTGGCACAACAAATTATTTTGTAGCATCGTTTTGATGTTAATTCAATTAATTTTAAACCATTCATTGCCTATATCGCTCATTTTGACACGCAGGAAGTGATGACATATTAATCATTCGGTCGAGTTTATTTAAAAAAAATAATAATAAACTAAACACAATACGATGACTGTTATATAAATGAAAAATACGACAGTATAAGTCAATACCATATTCAAAACTCATGAAGCTTTAATTTTTTAAAAATTCGCCAAAGAAAAAAAAAGAAAAATTTAGATAAACAAAAATACCATTTTTTAATCCTACATAAATAAAAACCGGACCGTGCAGAATGAGTATTTTTCATAGAAAAAAAAATTAAAAAAATTAAATCATCCGTTCAAAACTTATGTGTAGGCATGCTGAATGTATATACAGTGAACTGTTAATGCGGAGTCCAAGAGCGGTCATATTTCGCGAGATGTGTCGCCCGGTTGTTGGTTCAGATAGCTCAATAGGCAGAGCGTTGTCATTTAAACGGGAGGACATTGGTTCGGCTCGCGGCCTGGAAATTTTTCCACCCAGTTGGAAAAAAATTCCATTCCTATGATATCCTTAGCGTATTACAAATATGAAAATATATTAGTATTTATGTTATATATTTACACTTGCACATTTAATACCAACTGTAAAAGTGTAAATACAAATTTTCAAAAATGAAAAAACTCATTTTTAAATAGCTTATTTTAAATAACTTTCTGAATGCGGGCTGACACGCTTAATTCGCGTGTGTCACGCCAAGTATAGTCATAACTAGTCGGATATGCCAAACGAAAACTTTCTTCTATCTCACACATGATAATACTTGAAAATTCGCTATCACTGCGCCAGTAAAGTAAATATTTTTCGTCATTCTGTTGTACGTCAGCTGCATGCGAATCTCCAGATAACCTGGATGCAAGGCACCCTTCGCTGCGCAAGCAGCAGATGTACCACACAACTGCGAAAAAAATAAATCACAAAAGTCGCTATCAAAGTGCCCCTCTTCCGGCGGAATAGCACCAAATTCAAATGGAACCTGCAGGCTATAGTAAAAAATATTGACAATTTATATAATTTAATTCAATTCTATGCCTAACTTCACAAACTTTTGATGATATAATAATGAAAATGGAGCAAAAATTGCTATCGCAGTACCATCTTACGGTGGAATATCCTCAATTTCATCTGGGACCTGCTGGCTATAACCAAAAACATACAAATGAAATTTGGTTCAATTCTATTCATAACTTAATACACTTTTGTGTGATACAAAGAAGAGGCACACACGGACACACCGCAAAAGAAAGTTACCGAACCCGCAAAAAGAAAGTTACCGAAAATGAAATCGAAAAGAACCGCACAGAAAGCTACTGATTTCGGCAACGCCGGACGGATCAACTAGTATAGTAATAAATATAATCTGAATATTTAATATTTGTTTTTTACCTAATCTCATCAACCATTCAATGTGTGATAAAATCCCATTATCTTGCGACATTATAACATTATTCGTTGTGAAAAACATTTAATGTGTATTTTTTAATTAATATTTTTAATACCCCGTCCGAGTAATTTGTGTATAAAAATCTCATTTTTGTATTTTTAAAATTTTACAAATGCTATAAATAAGTGGATTTCGTTTTTTTTCGATTTCATTAAAAAACCTATGCTAGTCACATAAGACTCACAAGCTACTGTTAATCCTATTGAAGCGTTCTTTCCAAATTTCTAGTTTGCATTTCAATATTTATAAATGATTTTTTAATTTATTTTAATTTATTTTATTTATTTATTTATTTTATTTTTTTATTTTTTAGCATTTCAATATTTAACTTGTTCCTTTTTTACTTTTTTGGATTTTGGCTGCAGATTTTTATGAAGGTATTTTTCCCTTTCGAAACCGGTTCCGAAATAGAAATTGACAACATAAAAAAAAATATGCAACCAAAATAGAAAAAGTAGAAAATGTCCCGGTTATAGATGGACTTGAGATATCCAGTTCAAACAAAACAAAACAAAAATATTGAAATGTAAATGAGAAACTTGAAAAGAACGCTCCCATAGGTTTAACACTAGCTTGTGAATGTCGTCACATGACTACTGTAGGCTGCTAAGCAATTTCTTTTTCTATAATGAAAATTTGTAAGTGTTACATTTATATAACCTCATTAATTACCCCAAAATAAATAAAAAATTAACTTTGCTTAAATTACTTAGGTGTGGGAGGGAATTTGAGTATAATGTGTATTAACTATGCGATATGTGTTTTATAGTCTAACTATACTGAAATTACCACTCCATAAGTAAATTTGGGTAATATAAAGATAAATAACATTTTAGAACTTTATTAATAAATTGGTAGCCTGAAATAAAAATCTATAGATCACATGGTTTTATAATATTGAATAAGATGATTCTGTTCACAGACTTGTACAGAAATACCAGTGAAACTCTTTGTTACAGAAATTGTTACACCTGGATGATCTTTTCTCACTGAAACAAGGGAAAACATGATATAAGCTCATGGTTTTAATGGAAAAAATCCAAAAGGAATATCGTTAGGTTTTATAAAATAAAAATGCAGTTACTTTACTGTACCCAAATTACGCCGACATATTGTATAAAATAGCATGTACTAACCATGTGAAACATTCACGGCTTTTAAGCCGTTTTAAGTCAATCTCTATAATAAAACCGTAACTCATGTGACTGTCATCAACAGTTCCAGGATGCCCGCATCGCTTTTTCATATGCCAGGCGGCCATTTTTATTCAACATTATTTTTCGAATAAAATTGCATAAAAGTTACATTTTTAGAAAGATCGTTCAAAATAAATTAATATTTGAGAGATGACTTACGTTCAATTATGTATGTATTCTGCAATAACTTCAGTTGAAATTAGCTTCGCATGTCAAATTCTCTATCCATAAAAGTAAACAAAAAAAAATCATTCGTCGTGAAGGTTTAAAATATTAAACCATTAAACCATGGAGATAATCGTTCGTAAAGTAAGTTTTCCAATTCGCACCAGGACCTGTGAGACAATTAAAGTTTACCATAATTCCGTTTGATAAAATTCTTATACAACTCAACTTCCTTCCGAATTTTTTCTTGACGTAAGTTGAATGTAAACAAATACAATTCATGTAATAATATTTAATGAATAAAATTTTGAAATGATCTGTTAATTTGGTATTTATGTATTATACGTGGCAGGAAGAGATATCACCAATAAAAAAAAAGTGTTGTTAATCGCCAATCATATTTACCATTGTTAATGACTAATCGCGTTCAAGACAGTAATTTAATATACATTTATGAAATACATAATATTATTAAGTACTTTTATGTTATTTGGGCGCAAATCTCGCCAGTAGCATTTTTAAAATCGCCAATGCCAGCTTTTATTTTTCGCATGTGCAAATTAGAAACGATACTTTGATTTTGAAATCAAATGTTTTGATTTACGATGTTATTTATTATTTTTCTATTTTCTATTTTAAATTAAAAGTGTGAACCACTATATAATTATACTAATATAACGGTATTTTAAATTCTAACAGCTGTCGCAGACGTACCGGGGTTGGCACGATTTTTGTTTTGCGCCATTTTGGCGAGAAAACTCCATTATCAGGTACCTGTTAGAGATTGCTAAAACAGCGTGATTCTTTTATTTTATTATGAAATAGCTTATTTTATATTAAAAAATACAAAATTTTATTATAAAACACACACAAAGGTTAATTTATTCAGCCAATAATTATATCGCCAAAATGATATCCAGTACGTCTGTGACAACTGTACCCAAAAGGACCCATCATTAAATATGGTAAATAATATAAAATCAAAGTAAAATAATACAAAAAATAATTTAGTGTACATTTATAAAACACATAAAATCATATTGATGGCGTTTAGCTTAGACATTTACGAGGGTAGTTTTATTGACGGTATGTTATATCCGCCGGAATGAATATGAGATATATATTCTAATCACATACTATATACCTATGAATATAATATGCAGATCTATATCTACTATATCAATAAAAACGTCTTCAATTGTCTTTTATATTTCTACTACATAATATTAAAGATAGAGTTACAATATACATCAGAGAAAAAACGGGTTGCTGTAATTAGAATTATAGGCGCCAATGTTTGTATGGCGTATTTACTTGTTACTGATCTTAATAGTCAGTAGACATTAAGCAGAAATGCCGAAGTTAGGGAATAACGCAAGTATGAAAACTCCTGAACTATATCAAGAAAGGGGAGCAGAGAAAAACAAAGTCGAACAAAGATCGGCATCTAGAAGGAGGTTCATGAATTTTAATCAGATTATACGCCACGGGTCAAAAGTGCTGACAGCAAATATGGTTTAAAGGGAATGTGATTATCAAAACTCACTTCCAAAAGTTCAATGTTTCACCAAACCATACTCGAAAATTACGTGTAATAATATGCAGTCTGATTATGGCACATTATTCAAGGTGTTTTAGATGAGAATAATGATAGATTTTCTAATCTTCCGTAATCGAGTCTACAGCCAAAGTTAGCGAGAAACAAAATAAAATATTAACAATAATATGGTTCAGTGTAAATGTGGATATCATTAAAGACTTTCACAAAATGGATTTCATTGCATCAAATCGTATTAACTAAAATACGTTAATTGGCAATGGACCCAATTACGGAAAATTACTTAATATGTTTAAGAATCTCTGCATTAGTGAACATATTGTAACTGAAAAGCAAACGGGCATGAAGCATAAATGCTTAAATGGGATAAGAAGCTTTTGTCAAGAAAAATGAAATACATAACAACAACAACAAAAAAAAATGCGAAATGATACCGTGATTGCAAAAGTTCTTGACTTGTCTGTTAGAATCTTTCGATTTGGAGAAGGATTAAGGAAAAAAATTAAATTAGGAATGGAAGTAACGTATTACAATGCTTAACATACATTTATTGGAGACCAAACTGGTCGCCAGTGGCGGCTAGTTATATATAAACAGCCAGTGTAAACTTGAACGACCGACACCTTGAACCAAGCACCATATTACAAAATGTAACTGACAGTTATATTGTTTTGCATTAAATGTACAGTGAATCTGAAAACTTATATTAATAAAAACAAGAACGAAAAATCATGCGTCAAACATAGATTATGTAACACGTTCCAACGCTTCCAAAGTAATTTTACAAATCATTACCGTTTAATAAGCTGAAAGATAACAGCTAAGTAAACAATTTGGAAAACGCATAACTCCAAATACTTTTATTCAGCCCTGTATATGATCTATAGATTTGTATATATACTACATAGGAGGCTACATTTTAGTTTAGTTAGGAAACGCGTAGCACAGTTTAAAATTCTCCTTCTGGAGTTTATGTCAATAAACGGAAATGTGTTCGCGAACTTTTGTGCTGCCCTGTATATGATCTACAGAATTTATACACCCCCAGTAATAGACAAAAAGTAAGTTAAATTTAAAATCGTGTTCAGCAACTTAAAACGCACTTCCAGGAATCATTGTTAACAGACAGTAGTGAATTATTTTGTGTGTCCCTGTAAATGAACGATGACTGCTACACACACACTATTCTGTAGTAAGCCTCTTGTAATGCACCTTAGTGATATATATAAATTTCAATGCGTTTAAAATAGTGAAACATTATTTAATTAAACCGCAAATGATTTTTCCCCATAGACCGTAATGTGACGGAATTCTTTCGAGTGTCCCTGTAAAAAAACTATAAGTGCTACACACTTCAGTTTCAATAGGGAACGTGCTATAGATAACGACAATGGCATATAAAAATTGCAAGGCAATCCGATCATATTTACGGTAGTTGGAGCACGGACAGTCGGCAGACGGCCAGACAAACCGAAGTCATAAACACTTTTCAACAAGGTTGGAAAGTGTTAATAACTAGGTTGGACAGTGTTAAAAATTGTAGCTATTAACAAAATCACTTGATATTTATAAAAATATTTGGCATTAATAAACATTTAGCAATAATAAACATTTGGCATTAAACATTTGCTAATAAAAAAAAAATTGCTAATGAAAAACATTTGGTATTAATAAACATTTGGTATTAATAAAAATCGCTTGGTATTAATAAAAAAAAATATGAAAAAAATAATGTTAGGTTTTATAAAATAAAAATGCAGTTACTTTACTGTATATATAAATTATACCGACAAGGGATATTGTATAAGATTACATTTATTCACCATGTGAAATATTGTCTAGGATAAGACTAGGATTTTAAGCCGTTTTAAGTCGATTGTATATAAACAGCCAGTATAAACTTGAACCGACATTAGCAATGACAGACACCAGAGTAGCATTAAGTAAGTCGATGGTTGGAGAATGTGTCTTAAGGAAACTAGAAAAAATATGTCTTTTCTTACAATATTTTTGGTAAAAAGACTGGTTTTAAATGATTTTTTCAAACATTTAAACAATCATTAAGATTTACATTTTCGTTTACTTATAGAAGATATTAAAAATTAAATAAGTAATCATACAAAAAATAAATTCAGCAGCACTTAATAATGAATTAATACATTATTTATTCAAAACAAATTCCATAAAAACATAATTTTAAAGTTGTTTTTATTTTTTATCTATTTGTTTTTGCTGATGAAAAAATAACATCAGATTTTCGAGTCACATCTAATGGAATAATGCTAGTCATTTTCTTCTAATCCTTCCGATTATAAAGAGAGGGCTGACAGGTAATTTGTCATAAAGATAATTGGTATATAATTTACTGTCCGCCAAATGTAAATTTTAGTGCGACAAATACCTGTAATATGAAATTCAAATGTGTTTTAAGGGAGTATTTAAATATATGAACCACATTTAAGGTTTACTTTCATTCAAAAAATTAGCATATTAGAATCTGAAACAACAGAAACGACATTTACGCATTACGTTTTTTATCCACTAAAGCTATAATTACGGTTAGTAATTTTTATTTTATTAATAAATTAGCATAATAAGCAATAGTTCTTCAAACTGACTTTTAGAAATATTATAATTAACATTTTACATACCAAACAAGCAATTTAAAATATGAACAAATATATTTGCCCGTAAGTATTATCCCAAAAGAAATTTCTTCAACAGATAGCATACAGGGTGTCCAAAAAGAATTAAACGCTCTTTATTATTATTATTATTATTATTATTATTTTGCATGTTGGAGTCACCCAGACAAAGTAAATTGGTAAAGTGTTCAAAATAAGATAGGAATTAAGATTAAGTTGATGAAATATCCCTACTATCAAGTTTCAAAAGTTTCACTTTTTAAATTTTTATACCGTCCTTGGGTGCTGTTAGTTATATTAACCCTTTCGCTGCTAAACCGCCCAAAACTCCAGACCAAGCATACTACTAGCAGACTACCCAAACGCCAGTTCCATGTTCCTCCCCCTCATAAATATCCCACTATTGTAGCATAGCAGGGCATTATTGGATCAACAGGTGGGGAGCCTTTTGTACAAGTTATCGTAGGAAAGTTCTTTTTTTACCTCTAATTATTGTCCTGCTATGAAGTAGGCATGTAGAAAAAAATGGGACTCAATAATCTCGCATCATATCTCCCGTTCGGGCGTTTGTCGTATTTTGAATGCTATTGAGTTTTAAGACTTCAGTATTCAAACAATTAAGAAATATTTTCCCCTTGCTTTAATAAATACAAAAGTAAACACTATCTTCTTTTACGATTAAAACTCACCTAGTTATAATGCTTTGAATTGTGTGAATTTTTTTTATTTTTCCCGACACTAAAATCACGTTTTCCTGTTTTTCATGGCTTATGCATCTTCAACAGATAAAACATTAAAGCATGTTTCAAACTTTTTGGGACATCCTGTATATAGAATAACGAAGGTTTATTGTTACATCATGCAGTTGATGAAAACGACATTAAAATATTATATTCCACCACCAGACACTTTAAAATATTGATGTGTGGAATGGCGTTAATTCATGCCGTAATTATCTTCTTTAAATTTGTATCTCGGAATTTTAAAAACTGAAGAAAAGTAAATATTTGTTAGAAGACATAATAAGTTCAAAATAGAATAAGCGGTAAAAAAGGGGGTTGTGGAACACCTCTCTTAAAAGCCAAGAGACTGTTTAACCACCAAATTGAACGGAAGAAAAACAAAATTGGCATTTCGTTTGAGTTTCGTTTCAATTTATATTAATAAAATAAGCATTGGGGTCAATATTGAAGAAATAATAAACGTTTAAATTTTGAATACGAATATCTCATTTTGACATCAAAGTATGATTTTTGACGTTCTGTTTAACGTAGTTTTCTTAGTTTGCGCGAACATTTTATGATTCGACCTTGATATGTTATCCAATTTTAAAATTTGGGTTAGTTTGGTGTGTGTCGGGGAAACTTAAATAGACTTTTTAAAATTTGCAGCAAACTGTCCAGTCATTTGACCGTTTTTATAGAATATGGTTACATAACCGTAATTTAACTCTAGTCTGACCATAATATGGGCAATAATATGGTCAGACTAGAGTTAAATTACGGTTATATAATCATTTTCTATAAAAACGGTCAAATGTCTGGACAGTTTGCTGCAAATTTTTAACATTGTACAGAAATTAAATAGAAAAGAACTAGATTTTTATCTAGTTAGTTTTTTATCAAGTAACAAAATATGTGATTTACCTTTGTTACTGCTAGACATTTCCTTTACAAATTATATACCGAGTGCGCCATTAATTAGTTAAAATTAAAAAACTAAATCAAAAAGAACAAATGGTGACAAAAAATTTTGCGGTTTGTATGATTAGGGATAGAGAAAGATCGTATTATTTTTAATAACAAAAAAGTTGTGGTTCAAAAAAATACCAATAGATGGCGATAGCATGCATAGTATCAAACAAGATTAATGCAAATCAGGCTGACAATAAACAACTGGATGCATATAGATTCTTCTTTGGATGCCCCCAATGTGATATCTTTAACAGATCAAGCATTGTTAATTAAGTTCTTTTGAAAGAACGAGGAATCAGCAACCGGCATATTGCAAAAATTACACATGGCAAAGGACTCGAGAAGAGAAAAAAGTCTGTTTCATGTGCTGGGTTACTGAAGCTTCTCAAACGCTTCGAAGAAACGAGGTTTTTACTATAGGCCTAATTTTCATACATCTGCTTCATATTGTGCATGACAGCGCCATCTATTGGTAATATTTAAAAAAAAATTCATTAAAAAAAAATCTACCTCTAATCTCATTCTTGTAAATCATAATTTTTTAGCATAGTTTGTTTCTTTTTAGTGATTTTTTAAAGTTTTAAAGAATTTATGGAGCACTTGGTATATTGCACAATGCTCTAATGCAATGGTTCCCAAACTTTTGGGCTCGCGGAGCCCCTTTTGGGAAGAATTTCTAAGGCGGAGCCCCTTAACACCACGATACTTTATGGTTTACAAATTAATGTTTTTTAATGCCTATGGAGCAGAGAAAGATCTCCAGAATAAGAGTCCGAACCAGTAGTTTCCAACATGGGGCCAAGGTTCTGAGTTTGGCCCTTTTCTTAATACAGAAATTCTGAATTCATACTAGAAATTGTGAAAATCAAATTTTCTATTATTTTAACTTTTTAACAGTTTTATTTAATATTACTATTATTGGAAACAATAAATTAAAAATAAGTACTAGAAACTACTTTTTTGTATTAAAATAGTTTTTTTTGTTTGTATCTGCCTTGTATAATCGAGATATGTCCGCCAAATACAGCAAAAATTATAGTTAAAAATTTGTGGTTTCTGAAAGCTTTTAGTAACGAAGGAAACAAACTCTTCTTACTCGAGCGACGCTCGAGCAACACTGTTAAGGGGTTAATGACATTAATTTTTAAAATAAAAAAATACTATTTCGGGATTTCCACTATGAATTTGGAATGAAAGTTCAAAATGGTAACCCTGTCTGGATCATGCATTGCATTGGGGCTTACGTGAAACTATTATTATTTATGGCGAAAACCGCACTCATACAAAAAAAAAAAAGGTAAGTTGTACAGTTTTCGTTTACAAAGAGAGTCTTCTGTATAATCCCAATAGGCTACTTGCAAAAATAAAGAAACTGCGTATGCCTAATCGTCCATGGGTAATTATATAACACGTTTTCTCTAGTCCCGCCCACCCGTAATAGAATCATGCAATTACGGATTTATTTTTTCGTTCTGCTTTGCGTTTCTAGTACATCTAAATATGCAGCGAAAACGAATCGCCTCTGAGCTTCTTCTTTTGAACAATTTCTTAAAAATACATTTAGAAGCAGATCATCTTTTTAGTGTTTAAGTGGGCGGGACAAAATCTAAAACTACTGTTTGATGCAACAGCGTTCACTTTTTTTGAATATTTTATTTGAAGTACAGGGTGTTTTTTTTTTTAACTGACGCTAATCAGAGCCGCCTGTAGCTCGTTCTAATAACTGGATTGATACAAAATTTTGTGAATGGCGTGGAGTTGAGCAAAAGTTTAGATTGTTAGTGTGGTGACAAATGTGAAGAACCGATATATATATATTTTAATTGATACAGCCTTATTTCTGATAGGAAAATGTGGCATCATAACATAAGAATCTTAGCCGATGCCGAGACCAATTAAAACAAAATTTTAAAGAGGAGTTGTTCAGTGATACCTGATGTTAAAAAATGCGTTTTCAGTAACATACATTGCTTTATAAATTAAGTAAAATTATGTAAAAAGGCATAAAAATTTAAATAACTAAGAATTACTAAAAATAAAATAAACAGATTAAAGGAATTAAAGTTACAGAAAGGAAAAAGAAAACTATATACACAACGTATACAAATATTAAATGAATCTAAAGAGGGGTTTATTAAATGATACAAGATGTTACAAAAAAGAGGCGTTTTAATCGACAAACATTGTTTTACGATGAATAACAGTATAGAAAATTTAAATATACAAATAACATAAACGGATTAAAGAAATTAAAGTTATAAAAAAGAAATATATATACACAACATACACAAATGTAAAATGAATCTAATGAGGGGCTTTAAATGATACAAGATGTTATAAAAAAGATGTTTTAAACGCCAAACATTGTTTTACTATGAAAAACTATAGAAAATTTAAATAACTAAAAATTAATGTAAATAACATAAACAGTTAAAAGAAATCAAAGTTATATAAAAAAAGAAATATATATATACAATATACACAAATGTAAAATGAATCTAGTGAGGGGCTTTAAATGGTACACGACCTTATAAAAAAGACGTTTTAAGCGACAAACATTGTTTTAAAAATTAAATACAATTGTGAAAAATGGGATAGATGATTTAAATAACTAAAATTTAATAAAAATAAAATAAACAGTTTAAGGAAATTAAAATTCCAAAAATAAAAATAATACAATATACAATATATACAAATATTAAATGCCGATAGATTTTCTTTTATTATTATTCTGCACAAAGTGTGACAAGCAACAACGTATAAAAGTTTATTGTGAAAAATGTGGTTGAATTGTTTTGCACTGGTTACTAAGCTAAAAAGAACTAAGTATAAACATATGAATAGGCGGAGCTCGAAAGAATAAAAATGTTCTCCCTTTTGTTCGGCAAGCAGATATAATAGCACTGGCGCGAATTTACTCTTTCGATTCACGTTGTGAATTCGATTCAAAATACTATTTTTTGTAGCTTAATTTGAATCGAATTTTTAAAACACATTAAATGCAGAAACCTTAAAATAAAGTAGTTCAATCCAGAAATATTATATAGAATATGGATACATGTATAATGCAAATATTTTAAATGATATTAAAGCAGTATATTATAATATTTTTCATCCCATGATAGATGTATTTATTTTTGACATACACACACAAAAAAATTCCTACATACTTTCGAAAAAATTTCCTTTGCAATATGCTAATTACTTTCATGTTATGTTTATATTCCTGGAACACCGCGGAGCCCTTGGGGCTCCGCGGAGCACACTTTTGGAACCTCTGCTCTAATGAAATTATCTCTCCTTCAAAACGACAGTACTACAGATATCATTAAAGTGTGAGTGACAAATTTTAGGCACCAATATTTTCCTACAGCTGGACTATTATCAGAATAATGCAATCAAAACAATAATTTAAAAGACGTAATAATGAAAAGAATCATATGTTGCAATTCGATATCTAACGTATTAGTTCTCTTATTTTATTAGCTTTAGTCTCTTATTTAAACATATTATCATACAAAATGAATATGTTATACATTTGCGTGAGCAAAATAATTAAAAGTATTTATTTAATGTGCAGCAGGCAATAAAAATACTTTTATTCGTATCTAAAATATACAAATTAAGAAAAAACAAAACTTAGATTTTTGCGTTAAGAAATAACATATTGAATTTATCTTCGTTATTACTAGACATTCTCTTTAGAAATAACACCTTTTGAATAATGCTCTAGAACAGGGGTACAAATTAAGAAAAAATAAAACTTAGATTTTTGCGTTAACAAATGACATATTGAATTTATCTTCGTTATTATTAAACATTCTCTTTAGAAATAACACCTTTTGAATAATGCTCTAGAAAAGGGGTCATCAACCCCTATACTTTTATGTGCGCTTCTGAATTTGTTAAACTTCTCAAACTACTTATTTATTAAGTTTGTGTAAGGTTCACAATGCATATGCACAGGGCTTGACGGCGACCATGTTTTTTAGGCTGGCGATTAAGTTATTTAATCTAGCGTTTTTTTTTTTTTTTTTTTTTTTTGCCACAAAGGGCATATTTTCTCTCCTTTACCCCTACTTCTGCACGGCAAGCAGTAATCTTTCGCTTCTCTCGTACGTTTGTTGGAAGAATCAAGTTTTAAAAACATTTTCAATCTCTTGCCCAGAAAACTGCATTATTTTCCACAATAGCCAGCTACCCTGTCACGTGATTAGAATGCAGGAAGGAAGAGGGAGATTTCAATAAAACAGTAAGAAAGAATGTCAATCCAGTCTAAGTAGCATTTAAAATTTGATACAATGCTAAAAAATGCGGAAGTTTCAAATAAGATTTTTGTGTTCCGAATTAAAAATTATTAATCTATTACATTCATTTTAAATATTAATAAAAGATAAGTGTTTATAAGTAAATAATTTAAAGTACATCTATATAAAACCTAGCTAAAATTTCAATAATAATTAGTTATATTAAAGGAGACTATGTATTTTTGAAATATTTCTACCTCGCTTAAAATGAATGGTGCCTATGTGAACCGCACACAGTGCACAATCGGTCGGCGTCACCCTGTTTTTGAGACAAATGTCTGGGTTGTAAATATTTTTTTACTGGCGGCAAGAATTTTTGGCTGGCTATCAGATTTTATCAAATTTGTAAAGCCCTGCATATGCATATGTAGTCAAACAAGTGGATAGATATACATGTATATTAGATGTACAGGGTAAGTCAAAATGATTGCCCTGATTAGAAATGACAAATGTAAAAAATAATTGAAGGAAACGCCTTAAGTATATTGCAGAAAAAGGACAACGTTTTGTTTGCACATTTCATAGCTGTTCTATGTAGCGTTTTTTAGTCACACAAAAAATATCAAAGTGATAGTCCATATTTCGTCAGACCTTGTGAATGCCTTGTGCATGACTCCTGCTTATGAAGATATTCCTTCTTTGCCTATAAATGTGACCTAACTGAAAGTGCACTTAGAACATGCCCTGACATTCATGTCTATACAAACATGAATCACAATATCTGTCGCAAAATAAATTGATTGATTGGTCGATTGTATAGATGTTTTGTGTATGACGTAAAGGAGCCACATGGAACAGTTACGCAAACAAAACTTTGAGCTTCTTCCTATAACGTGCTTTGAGTGTTTTTACCGATCATTGTTTACAACCAAGTTATTGTCATTTGTTATCAGGGCAATAATTTCGACTTACCCTGTATATTTCCGGAAAAAAAAAATGCAAAGTGTAACTCCGTTTATTTGAAACTACAAACACTACACAAAATGAAACAATCTCCAAAAGTCTCTTTATCAGTAACAATGCTTTTTTTCATTGTTTTGTTCGCAGTAACTATAAAAAAAAATCTCAATTTCTTTCATTTTTTCAAATTCAATGCTCACTACATATGATTTGAAAATATGGATTTATCTGTATACATTTTTACTGATTTTGGCGACAGGTGCGTAAGCAGACACGTGTTTGGAAACCCCAGCTATATTCCAAATTAACAATTCTTTAATCTATTTTAGGGCAAAGTCCTTTTATTTCTAAAATGCCAATTATTATATGATACCAGAGTTTATTTGATTTAAAAATTTATTTGAAAATAAGTAAGCTTTTCTTCATGTACATAATAAAAGGAAAATTTTATTCCAAAATTCTGGTACCATTGTGAAATTAGGGGATTGAAATAAAGTGGTATAAATTATACCACTGTACTTCAGTGGGTAAACAAATGCCTCCTTGATATTTTTAACTAATGACTGATCATTTTTATTACCGCATTTTCATTTAATAAGCATTTTAGAATAACCAAAACAAATAAAAATATCCATTGCTTGAGTAATTTTTCACGAGTACAATGTATGGATATCAGTCAACTTTAAATAAACAAATTGTAAAGAACTTTCTCCAAGTATATTGATTGTGTAGTTGAAGAAAGCCTTATATGCTAGTCAAAATAAGAAATACGTGCGGAAAGTGTTTTGTATTTTTTATTTTTCATGAAGCACGATTTTCTGGTGTATTGCTTCCCTGAACGCTATATTCGTTTTCGAATCACGTCTATAGCCAATACACATTTTGTAAGGAATGACTAGCCGTTTCTTTGCTTTTCTGCATATATTTCAAATGGAAATACATTTGCAGCTCTAGAGCTAAAGGGTGGCGAAATCTCTAAAGAGTAAGGAAAAGGAATGTGTAAATATGTACTTATTCCTTACTTCACGCAAGGGTGCAGTGTTGTGAAATTTTGAACTGTAAATCTTGAGATATTTTTCTATTCTTCAATATATCTTGAAGATGCATATTTCAGTATAAAATGAATTCTTATAGCATTAATATTTAAAAAAAAAAAAAAATAAGCATTTAATGTTACATATTTTTTGCATCATTAAATAACTTAATTAATAATAATTAATAATTAATAATCTTTTAACTTACCGAAATTGTTGCTCGAGTTACTCCATGGTTCCAGATATTAAAATAAAAAACAAGTAAAAATAAAAGATAACGTTCGTAATTTTTTTTAAAAAGTACTTGAAAATTAAATAATAGCATTTTAAATAATAACTTCAAAGACCGTACAATTATGGAATATTCTCATTTGTTTTCGAAAATGGCTCGTAGTAAGCCAAAACATGTCAAACAACCTAATAAAAGTTATTTTAGTGTGTATTTATTATGTTGTTAATTTACACCTTTTAACATATAAAATAAATATAGTATTACATGGTGTTGTAATTTATTATATTGTCATTAAATGTCTTTAAAATTTGAAAGCACAACAGACATAAAATAAGATATAAATAACAGTTTCAAAATATTTGCGATAAAGACGATACAAAAATATTTTCCTTGTAAATTGGTTGTATTTATTTTTTCTTACAAATATTTCATATGTATTGAATTAAAATGAATTTCAAGATTCACTTATATATCAGGAGAAATATTTTAAGAGATTAATCCGCTTTCTCTCTTGGTAAAGACTGACACATGATATAGCTCATATTTATGAAGTCTGCAGAATTATAATGCTGTTAAAATGTCCGAAACATATGTTATCTTGCCAGTATAGCAGTTATACATAAAAAATTTAAATGATGCGTTTCATATGTTAGTGCAGTTATATTTCTTTTCTTTTTAGGTGCGTCCGTAATTATATAAATACGTAGCATCTATAGTCGCCGTCTGGTCCGTCCGTCTATCGCAAAAACTACCTAATCGAATGCTTTGAAATTTAATATGTATAATCGTTGCAGAATTTTGTCGAGTCATTTAAAATTTTATATAAATCGAAACAAAACTTAAAGACATATTAATAAAAGTTTTCTTCATTCTATTAAATGCTATCACACTTAATTAATTTAATGCTACCCCATGATAGGTAATGATTCGAGGTTGCCATGGTGATTACGTAATATTTAAGATGAAGACGTATTATTTCCTTATTTCTGAATTTAAAAACCGAATTGTATATTAAAATTGTTTAATTATAGAAATCATATAAATTAAGCGACATTTTTATGGATAGATGTTTGAGGAGAAATATATATTAAATGAAAAAATAGTCTAAATATTGATTTCAAGTTCTTAAATTTTCAAGGCTAGACTTACGTTTCCCATTACAGTTTTCAATAAATGTCAACAAAACATAAAATGTTGTCAACTTAAAATGTACTTGTTTTGTTATAGAAATTAATCATATCATAATAACAGAATAACATAATTAATTTTTTCAAAGAAATAATAACAATGATTTTTTTACATTGTCTTGTAATGGATATTTGCATAGTATATTTTCAATGTAACAGAATTGTAATTAATTGCTTGTAAAAGTGTATTGAAACTTATTAACTTAATTTCATAAAATAAAATTAATATCTATTATATGAAAATCTGCACATAAGATAAATTTTGTATTCATGCATTTTTGCATAAGAGTGCAACAGCTATTACATCAAGATCTGATTAATTATAAAACTAGTAATAGTACAAACGCACCTCATTTGTCACGTTTAACGTACAATTTACAACTTCTTTTTTCCATCCGAATCATTTGTTTACATTTTTTTGAAATTTTACTTTTGCCAGAGTTTATTTACTGCTGCATATGACTAACTGTAGTTAATTTTATAGTTTAATTTATTGCTATTTTATATAAGAAATGCACAAACTGTTGAATGTGACATGACTCTGATTAACTGTTAAGCATAAATTGTCCTATACGCATTCATGAGGTAAAAGCTCATCAAGACATTCGTTTTCTTAAAGAACTATACATTTCAGAATTGGAATACATGACAATCATAAATCTATGTCATTAATTCACAGTCACTATTGATGTATGAACACTTTTTTTGCTAGTATGACACTGTATCTGAGGACTTACATCCAGCAATTGCATTGTAATTAGTCAAACTCCTAAACTACTAATATTCCCTAAAATTTTTGTGACAGTCAAAATCTTGTAGAGATTTGAGATCGAGGGGCGCATTTATATTTTTGCAGTCATACGTCTATTTATTATAAATTACCAATATATACCTATTATTAATATTATTAATACCCAGTCGGTCATGCTTTCAAAAATTTTACCATCGGGCACGCTGTATATGACAGATACATTTCGAAATTTAAAGTGTGACCTTAGTTTAATGTTCCTTAAATATATATATGTATACACACACACACACACACACACACACACATATATATATATATATTTAAATTTTCTGGAATCACCTCCCCTACACATGGTACTCACCTCTCCTTTTTCTTATTTATTTAAATTAAAATACATCGAAACTTTTAAAATAAAATACAGTACAGTTTCATAATAAATTATAAATTAATATAAATTAAGTGATAAAGTATTTATACAATGATTAAAAAGTATTTTATTCTATTAAAAGTATCTGATTCTGAGAAAAAAACTAAAAATTAAAGTAAGTAAAACGGAATAAACGAAAATTAGTAATAGTTGCACACTGCACAGTGTATATATTTGGTGTCTCAATTGAAATATTACCGCATGCTATAAAAAAATGTTTGCTGAATTTTGAACATAATTGCTTAGTTAATCTGTTTTTATTATTTTTCAATAACACTAAAGCCCTGAGTTTTTTTTAAACATATGCTAAATATACATGATCCGTTTCAAAAGCAATGAGAACAAATTCTTTAAAAAAATATTGCGCAAAGCAAAGTGTAAATACTTTGAATGTATCTCGAAACAGGATCCTTGGACATCTCTAGAAAATGAATCCAGCCTTCTTTATGCTGTTCAAAACTGTTTCCGAACGCTCCTTCTGTTATACTGACGTCACGCCTTCTTTTGAGTGCTTGCTAGAGTGCCAAAATGATGTCCATTAAGACCATTCATGACTTTTAGGAACAGAGAGAAGTCACAAATGGCCAAGTCTGGACTGTACGAAAGTTAGGGCAATATTTTTTAAGGCAGATACATCCTCAGAAGAAAGCGGTATAAGCCTTCGCGTTATCATAGTGGTGCATCCAGGCTGGCGATCCCTTATTGGACTCTTGTGGATGACCCTTTTTCTGAAAATCCGGTGACCCTTTACTCGCTCCATGTTGTCTTTCGTCCATGACGTCGACAGATGTCATTTAGTCTATTCGTCTGCGAAGGTCTCTCGGTCATCCTTGAAGGTTTTGTGCCACTTGTACACTTCTGCGTATAACAAACTTTCAGTACCACAAGCTTGCTTTACCACGGTGTCACCGACTGATTTTTTGCAACTTTATGTAGAACTCTATTGCATTGCGATGCGCTGTTTTTAGCTGCATTGTTGGCCGTGAAGATCTCCTCACATATACCATAAGTATTTCACAGCTGCGATTGCTCCAATGGAATGATTCTGAGTGGGGACCGCTGCTCCTCAAAGTTTACTCTGCACAGGATGTTTCTCGACAGTTGCTGTTTTCTGACTTGGCGTCATATTCACGGCAAGAAAAAAATCTCATTACTTTTGGAACGGAACCTGATCCTTAAATTCCTGTTATTTCCTTAATTATCTCGAAATTAATATATATGTTTTTCTTTCGCTCTATGCGAACTATAACGTCAACAAAATGTTATTTGTTTGCTAGAATGTACACATACTAGGTTTTTTTTTATCCCATAACTAATATCGTTCGTACCATGTTTGGACAACTCAGACTGACAATCTTTGTAATTATTCAAATGCTATTTGATTAACGTAATATCTTATTATTTTACATGAAGTCTAAATTCAGGGAGTTTTCATTTCAAATATGCATTTAAATATATACTTCTTTAATTATTTATTATTCAAATTATTGTTAGAAGGAAGGTTACTCAGCCACACTGGTAAGAGGTTACAGGATTGTAGTTCATAAATATCTTTAAAATCATAGTCCATTCGTTTTATAAGTGATTTACAAATTATTTACATGTGCCTCATAAATGCATTATAAAGGCATTAAAAAATGCTGCCTTTAAAAGCAAAATGGAAAATGTTCAATCTGTAATCTTCAGTTACAGATTAGAATATAGCTTATCTGTACTAATACAAAAAGTTTCGCTCTGTGTGCGTGTGTGTCTGTTTGCTATGGCTATCGAAATCTACCAAACGCCGAAGTCGGAAAATTTCGGGGAGAACAATCCAAGCCAGTTCTTGATGCACCTAAGGCTCAAATTTTTATTTTTTCGATAATTAGCCAAGATATTAATTAAACACTCGTCAAAAAGCGATTTGCAAAAATCTGCTGACGCGCGTGCATGCCCAGAACAGTATTTTCGAGCGAAAAGAAGGCAGAACTAAACGTTGGTGTTTTATTGCTTTTTGTTTAAACCTCCATCGGCCAAACCGATCGGGATAAGGAAAAACGAAAGACGTATTCTTAAACTTCGTATTTTTATGTAAAAAACGACGGAATATGTTCGAAAAAATATCGTTGTTAACCTTTTGAATGAAAAATGTTCAAAAAGGGCCGTTTTCTCTGTTGACGTTTCCGCCTTACGAAAATACTCCTCCTTTCCGCAATTTTAGATGTACCGAAAAACAAAAAATATGCTGTTAAAGCTGAAACCGGTTTTGAAAAATAAAAATTTTCACCTTTGTAAAAACACCGGTGACCACAGGTCACTTCGTGCCTACCGGAGACGATTTTTTTCTACACTAAAAGTAACTAAACGTCCATATTTCGAAACAATCGTTGTAGAGCAGCTCAGCGGATCAGATTTACCCCAACTACACAAATTTCGAAACGTTAGGATGAATAGAAGCATTTAAAAAACAATCTGTGAAATTTTCGATGTTTCGGCGCGGCTTCGCTCGGCTAATGTTTTCCGTACTAAATATACATATTTTTTTCACGAAATTTTAAAAAGAGCATGGATGCAGTTATAACTTATTACTGATTAAAATTTCATACAGGTCAGAAAATGAGAACTATTTTTCTTTACTTTATGTTATAGGATCAGACTTTAAAAATAAAGCGGGGAAAAATAACTTTTTTTCATAACTAGATGACAATATTTTTTTCAGGAAATTTTTACATCATCTGTATAACCGTTATATTTATTACCTATAGCAATTTCAAAGAGCTCGGTCAACAAGAACTATTTTTTTTTCAAAGTTTGAAATGACCCTACGGGATAAAACAAGAAAATGTTACCTTACAAGCACTTTTACCACTAAATATAAATATGTTTCCGCGAATTTTTCCTTTAAAAATATAATTTCATATGAAATAGGGTTAAACATATAACATCCTACAAACCTGAGGTTTATTAGGTTTTTATGATTGGCCCGGGCAACAGCGGGCGGGTCAGCTTGTACATTTATATTCGTATGTTTACATAGTTACTGATACATTTATGAAGATAAATGTATGCGTGATGATTCAATTGAATAATCTAAAAATGTGTGAGTTATCTTTTAAAATTAAGATTTAGTCTATCGATCTAGGTGTAAAGATTATAAAAAACGGACACAATCTTAGTATTTTAGATGCATTACAGTTTTAATTGTGCAAATAACCTCATTGTTGATTATCGCTTTAAAATTCATAAACAAATAAAACGCATATTTTATTTTCCAAATTCCAAATTATTTAACTATTACGCGTTATTTTAAATACGTAGTGTACATAAAACACCGAATTTTCTCATTGTTTACATTTAAATGCCACAGGGGAATGTGGAAATAAAAAGGTTATGTCAATGAAAAAAAAAATGTTCTTATTTAAAATATGCAAATATTTTTATAATAAATATTATAATTAAAATTTATAATCATAAAGAGATTCTTTTCAAAATAAAACCACTGTATTATGCAACATGTAAACAGTACTTAAACTAAAGACAACTTCAAATATTTACATTTAAAATTGTGCAAATTTTCGAATAAATATAATCGTAATTTTTTGGTGTTGTATAATATGGGTGTGAAAATAATGTGAGGTAAACAATAAATATGCATTAAAGAACTAAATATAAAGAATCTGTTCGTGCAGATTTTTTAAAAAAGCACTTGTATCTATTTTATTTATTATATAATGTTACAGAAAATACTTTGCCGCGAATATTAAGGATTTTCCTTTTCTTATTTAGATTATTTTTATTACATATCAGCCTCACACTATAAATGAAGTAATTTTCGTTATCTTTAGCATCATTGTATGTGTTAATGCGTGACTAGAGAGCGATAATCTATATTACTAAATGAAATTGTCTATGTGTGCATTTTTCTGTCATCTTGTATACAATGTAATATTGTCCCACTGCTACAAATATTTGGCATGAAGTATATGCTAAAAATGTTACGAAGACACTTCAAGTGAGGCTAAGAACAACTTAAAGAGCTTACTTGAAAAATTCGACTTCGATTTTTTTTTAAATATAGCTTTGAATAAGTATTTATATGTTTCGTGCTATCGTCTTATCCAGCGATTCCCAAACTTTTTTCTCTCACGTACTCCTTGCATAGATTTCTCATTTATGCGTACTCCTTCTCGCATAAACCCGTTCCCAATATTTTTGTTTTCGTTCATTATTATTCTTCCTATGCTATTTACCAATGTTAGATGTTGTTATCTTCCAAATTCCAATTTTCAACCACTTATTCATTTTGAACCACAACACAATATCAACATAAAGTCACTCGAAACACTAAATATTAGCTACAGATTTCAAATTAATGCACTCACAAAAAAGGTATGAAACTACACCCATTAATACACGTTAATGAGTTTATTCTAATGATGGCCACTCGCACACTAAAATGATGACCTGTTTTCAAATGGGTTTTAAATGAAATCGTCGAAACCACAAGCCGCGATACGATTCGTGTTTTTTCTAGATATTTCTTACTACTATTTCTTACTACTTTAATTACTAGAAAGAAAAGAACAACAAAATAAAAGAACGGACACATGCGAAATCACAAGACGTTATTAGGAGTGGACGGAGATAATGGAAACATATTTTCAGCCAATTACTAAGTTTGGGCATTTTCCTTCCTTTTATGCGAATGGACTTTTACACAAGTATTTCTTTGTAAAAAAAAAGTTTTAAGATTTGAATGGTAAATCTTAATTATAATACCAAAAGTTTAATACATTAACACTATCCTATGATTTAATCGAGACTTTTATTCATCTTTCAATAAATCGATCACACAGACCGCTCACAGTAGTTATGCGACAATTTTCGTCACAACAGCTAAGGGTTAAGGGCCCTCAGATTCAGGGGTGAGAATTCGCTTTTCAGTCTATTTTTAATTTTTAATTTTTGACTTTCAACTGCCCTAAATTTTGTCGTCACCCTCCTTGCGGTGTATAAATTAAAAATATTTATATGTTTTTTAATTTATTAAGCAAATTGTGCTCTTTTTTTACGCTGTATTAATAATAAATAACGCATATAAATACCCCCTCCCCTCCAGGTAAAATATTTTACTTCCTTTCGAGGGAAAAAAAAAAAAAAACGAAATATTTGGACATGAAGAGAAGACAGGGAAGACAACATTTTTTTTTTTTTTTGACAGTTTGGTCTGTTCCTACTTCTGTGTATTTAAAAGCTTTGAACTTTTTTCAATGAAAATATAATTTTTATGGTTTAACATTTTAATATATATATTTTTTTCTTTTCTCGTTTGAAAATTAAATGCAAATATTTTCATTAATGTACAAAAAAGCCCCTTTCTGATTTCGTCGCTCCATCCATTGTCTTGTCTTCTTGCAATGTGCCCAGTTCATTTCCATTTTAGCCGTTTAATTCCAATGATCTCAAAAACTTTCATCTGACTTCTTATCCAAGTTATTCTCTTTCTGTCTCTTTGTCTCTTCTAGTTATGCCTAGCATACATCTTTCCATACTTCTCTGTATTGTTTGTACTATTTGTACCATCCGTTTTGTTAGCGTCCTGTTTCTGCTCCATAAGTTAGCACAGGCAAAAAAATGGTTAAACATCTTTATTTTTAAACAAAGAGGTATGTTACTCTTCAGAATAATATTGTTCTTCCCAAAAGCACTCCATCCATTTCTTATTTGTCTATTGCTTTCATTCATGATACTGTTGTTCGATATTATTTTTAGTCCAAGGTACACATAACTTTGCACTTCTTTAATCTCCGTGTTGTTGTAGAGGATTTTCTTTTTTGATACAAATGAATTGAACATCACCTTTGTCTTTTCTAAAACTCATGCTAGCTTCTGCCAAATCTTTTAGCATATTTTCCAATTCTTCAGGGCTATTACTGAAAATTAAAATGTCATAAGCAAAACGGAGATGGCTTAAATATTCTCTATTTATTCTAATCCCTTTGTTTTCCCGATCCAGCTTTTTGAAAATATTTTCTAAGAAAGCAGTAAAAAGCTTACGCGAAATGGTGCCTCCTTGTCTTACCCCTCTTCCAAGCTTGATCTTCGCTTTTCCTTTGTCCAAACAGATGATTGCTATTGCATTCTTGTAAATCTTCTTTATGATATTTATGTAAGGTTCCTCTGTACCAATGTCCTCCAGAGATTCTAATACTGCTAATGTGAAGACCAAATCAAATGTTTTTGCATAATCAATAAAGGCAAGGCAGAGAGGTGAATTATCTTCCTTATGTATTATATTCCTTTTGTATATACAGTGAAACTTCCATTTAACGAAGTCTCAACGTTACACTTAAAAACTTCGTTATGAAGCAAATTCGTTAAATAGAAATCAACTTAAATTCATGAAATTTTTCCTTCAGATATGACAAACAGGTTTTGGATTCAGAATCATTTGATTCAGTTTCAATTATGAGACCGTCTTTTACAAAACTGATGTGTACGGTAGATGAAATTATGTCACATTCCCAAGCTTTGGCTTAAGCTTTCTTCAGTTCTGATATACAGATTCTCAAACTAATGTTTTCACTATATTTTCTTTTTTCTGTCTTTTTCGATAATGTACTTCAAGATGTTTTATTATTCCTTATACTACTAGCTGAAGTTTTGAAGTTACACTAGCAGGAACAAAAATAACTTTGATGTTCGATTTGCATTTTGAAGCACATTCTTGAGGATGAACAAACCAATTGTCTATGAGCAATGGCAGATCAGAATGGTAACTGTCCGACTCTGATTGATATTTTTTGCTTCAATGCATCTGACGCCATTACGTCACTGCATCTTCTATATCATTGAATGTAAAAAAGAGATTTTGACTTCCCCCAACTGTTAGCGCTAGAGTCTCGGTTTGAGAGAGTAATGATAACAATTGTTTTTCTTAGTGTGAAAAAAAAAATGTTTTATTTAGCACCAAGCAGAATGGAAATTATTTAAATATGTTGATTTTTGTAGAATCCGTTGAAATAAATTCTCATATCTATCGCAACAGCAACCTCTTAGTTTGAATTACGCGTACAAAAGTGGAATAAACTTCGTTATATAGAATATGTTTTTCTTAATATGGAGATTAATTTACATGCTAATGGTGTTCAAAGTCAAAGTTCTGCAGAAAATTTCGTTAAGTAGAAAACTTCGTTAAATAGGGACTTCGTTAAAGGAAAGTTTTACTGTATTCCGTATGTATATTTAAAAATATATATACGAAATGCAAATTTTTGAAACATTCAAAACATTTGAAACATTTATGTCCTCTCCATTCGGAACTATAGAAGATTTCAGGTTGTCATAAAACAGACATTTATTTGTTGGAGCACCCTTTTCATTCTTTTCTCTTTTCAAAGCACGTTCTTGTATGCTGTACCTCATACTTCCGAAAAGAAAATCCAGGCACCTATATGTTTCTCTTACATACATTTTATGCCCGGATATATTTTTATTAATGCAGAATGTATTTTTACTTATTCTCAATGAATCTTGTGCTAGATGCTTCTGTATTAAAAAGTTAAAAAATGTATTCGACTTTAACGTGAGAAGCAATTTCTTGTTTCTTTTACATATAGACGAACATAATAGTTCAAAAAGTTTTTTCGAAAAATGTTTTGTAATTTTAGAATAAATTATTTATTAAAGTATTATTCAAAGGATATTTTAACTGTTAATCTTTCAATTAATGCTTTAATTAATATTTGATTTAAAATTTCAATTGCCGTTTTCTGATTCACATGCTATATATCCAAAGAAAGTTCAAACAAGAATTAAAATAAACATTCTTATTGGGAGAATTTGTTTTCGCGCCAGAAGGCATACCATTAATAAATACATTTTAAATTGTAAATTATCTATAGATGGAGTATTGCATGCTTACATTTAACCTCTCTTTATATATAAATTACAATACACTCGCAACATATCATACATATATGTTTATGTACATCTGTCAATATATATACTATAGCTATAAAACATTTCTACTCTAAAATGATAGTAATAGCCACTAGTTAGCAATCCATAGTCCTAATTCAATTAAAAATTATTAAATCTAATAAAATGATGTAAAAATACGTTGTTTTTAAATTTTATTTTTTCTGACTAGCATAAAAAATGGAATCAGTAACAGAATTTTCTACGTAGCCACCGCCATAACAAAGATCTTTTTCATAATAGGTATGCTTATATCATAAATGACACATAATTTTTTCGGTTACTGAAAGAATAATACAATTCTATCTCTTCAATAAAGTACTGTAGTAGTATAAGCAGTGTTTTTAAAAGAAATATACGAAATACAAATTTTTGAAACATTCAAATTTTTCCTCTCCCTTCGGAACTATACGAGATTTCAGCTTGTCATAAGACAGACATTTATTTGTTGGAGCACACTTTTCGTGCCTTTCTCGTTTCTAAGCACGTTCTTTCTTGCTATGCCTCATACTGCCAAAAGGAGGATCCAGACACCTATATATTTCTCTTACATGCATTTTATGGCCGAATATATTTTTATTTATTCTCTTGAATTCTCAATGAATCTGGTGCAGGATGCTTCCGTATTAAAAAGTTAGAAAATGTATTTGACTTTTACGTGAGAAGCAATTGCTCGTCCCTCGTATAGTATATAGATGAAAGAAATATTTCAAAACATTTTCGAAAATTTTTTTGTACTTTCATAATACTCATTTATTGAATTGTGTAACTTAACAATTTCCTTTAAAATTTAATATTTGCAAATTTTCCATGAGAGAAGTTGTTTGTTTCTTCATGAAAACAAAACAATATATTTCATTTTATGATTCACACATTTTATATATAAAAGTATATACCTTAAAATCCGGCGTATAAGGTGCATCGACGTATAATGCGCACCTACGATTTGATACTGTATTTTTCTATTTTTAGGTATATTCGTCGTATAATGCGCACTCGTTTCTTTACAAAAAAGCCTGAAATATACGTACATATGCAATGCTTTTATCTTTTGAAGTCATTCATTCCAAGAATGTTCCTAGTCTTTTAAAAAATGGTATACTGAAGTGCCAAGCGGTAAGGGCAACAATATTTTCAAACAACATCACTTTTTACTCATAATATGAAAAAAATATCATATTTTGAACTTACGTACTAAATCCTAAATGAATCAACTGATACAACTAAAATTATTAAATCTGTCGATAAAGCTATATATAAGAGTTAAGAATGTAAGAGTGAGAGAATTCTAGACTGGATGTCAGCTGGATGGCTTAATTGGTAAAGCACTTGGTGCGCTATACCAAGGGGTCCGAGATCGAACCCCGGTCTTGGCATTTTTTTACTCGAATGGTTGTACGCTGTTTAGTAATGTGATAATTCACATCCTTTGTATTTCATTAATTTACAGCATAATTTCAGCTCTGCTGAAAAATTAACTAGTGAATAAATATTCATCGATATTGGGTTCGATTTGTCTCATGCATGCCGACGGTTTTGTGTTCATGATTGACTTTCCATCTTGTGCTGCATGGTTGTAGCCTTGCCATATAAGAGTGAGAGAATACTAGACTGGATGGTTTAATTGGTAAAGCTCTTGGTGCGCTATACCAAGGGGTCCGGGATCGAACCCCGGTCTGGACATTTTTTCACTCTAATGGTTGTACGCTGTTTAGTAATGTGATAATTCCCATCCTTTGTATTTACTTATTATTAACAGTAAATCATTACCATATGTAAGTTCATGTCATATGTAGAAATCTGTCTTTATCAAAAACTTCTCTTAAGAGAAAAATAATAAAATTTAATAATAAAAAAATAGACAAATAAATAATTAAAGTGTTTTGTTTGTGATAAATGCTAATTATTATACTAACTATAATGAAACTGACAAGAATGAGCAGACTTACCGAAAACAAAAGGACATATAACAGTCTTTTATGCCCGTTTATTCCGTTTACAACTTATGAATATTCAGATATTTTGAAGGAAGTTTAATATATGTTTGCGTTATAAAGTTGTTCGTTGTTATGTGTGTTCCCATGAACTTTCTAGTCCATCATACTGTAATGTGTGGGTACTCATTTTATTCAGAACTAGCTGATCCGTCCGGCGTTGCCCGGAAATTAGTAATTTTATTTTGCGGTTTCGATAAAAATAGACATTTTCGGCGCGCATTCTGTTATAAAATAACCTCTTTCCGAACGAAACTCAGGCACTCGTCCCGCTGCCTAAGGCATTGTTTAGCAGGCGTGATATGCACGCTCTGCAATATCATTAAGTTTCAATTTCCAACGCTAAGCGGCGTGAAATCATGTTATTTAGTTATCTATAACTTAATTAGTTCATGTTAAGTTGAATGAACCAATTCTCGTTGAAGAAGACTTCAGACATTTTTGAGAAGACTTTGGTTGAAATACGAAAATGCTCGAATGTATAAATTATGTATAAATTTTGTGGTAGTAGAAACACTTAAGCAACTTTAGTCGGATTACGAAAGTAGCTAATTATTTTTTCGTTTAGCACGAAAAACACATGACTAGCCAAGAATGTCATTTAACTGCAAGGGAGTTAATAATTATTTTATTTGGTAATGTTGTTTTTCCCAACAGCACTCCGTCTCTTTATTATTCTTCTGTTGAGTTTTATCATGATGCTGTTGTTAAATGGGTTTTCCTGTCAAATGTACACATAACTCTGCACTTCCTGAACTCCAGTATGTTTAGAGACAATTTTCTTTTTGGTGAAAATGAGTTAAACATAGATTTCATCCTTTCTAAAAATTCTTTAGTTGCCATTTAATGCTGGCTTCATCTAAGCTTATCTTTTTCCAGTATTTTAGGGCTGTTACTGAAATTTATTATGTCTGGAGCAAACCGGACGCGAATTACGTGTTCTCCATTTACTCTAATTTCTTAATCCAGTTTATGGAAAGCATTTTTTCAGACAAAAGAAAAACTTTCAAAGAAATATTGTCCCCATGTCAAATTCCTTCGCCAAGATTAGTCTTTGCTTTTCCTCTGTTCAAACGGATGGTTCCTCTTCCGTATATATATAGATATATACAAGGTGAGTCCAAAATCATGGGAAAAACTTTGAGGGGTGGTAGAGCTCACTATAACAAACAATTATTGTATAGGAATATATGACCGGAAGTGACGCGTTGAGGCACAAACACAAAAAATAACACATGAAATGTTTATTTACAACGTCGTCGCTAAATGCTTTTTTTACAGCAATGTCTACAATAAATGCTCAATATTGAGGCCACCGACAGTAATGCAAGCATAGTAGCGTGAGTGGAATGATTGGTGAGAAGATTTCCATACCCTGGATATTTCACGTGCGCGTGCAGCCGCAGATGATAGTCGAGCAACGAGTTCTTCTATGGAGTCAACTGGAGTCTTGTAAATGAGGTCTTTCAAATGCCCCCATAGGAAAAAATCGAGACTCGATAAATCTGGCGATCGTGGTGGCCATTGGGCTGGCCCACCACGCCGAATGCAGCGCACCCCAAAAGTAGCATCCAGGTAATTGCGGACTTCCATGCTGGAATGTGCTGGCGCACCATCATGCTGAAACCACATTTGATTGCGAACGCCAGTCGGAACTTCTTGCAGCAATTCTGGTAAAACCTCTTCCAGAAAAAGCCAATAACAGCGACCATTGAGTGGGGTAGGTAGGAGATATGGGCCTATGAGGGAATCATTCACAATATCCGCCCAAACGTTCACAGAGAAGCGTTGTTGGAATGCATGTGGGCATGTGGCATGTGGATTTCCTGTTGACTACGCATGAGAATTGTGGGCATTGAAAACGCCTTCGTGTGTAAAAATCGCCTCATCTGTGAATAGCACATGAGCTGGAAAAGCCGGCAGCAACGCACTCTGTTGCAGGAACCATTGGCAGAAAGCCACGCGCAGACTGTAATCACGCGTCTGCAAAGCTTGGACTCTCTGTATGTGGAATGGGTATAAACCTTCTACGTGTAAAACTCTCCAAGCGGTTTTTTGACTGATATATAGCCGACATGCTACAGGCCTTGTACTTGTGCTGGGTGTTTCGTCCACATGGTCCAAGATGGCTTCTTCCATGTGTGGTTGTCGTACAGTTCCCTTCCATCAGTACTGGCGTTAAATGAACCATTTTCACAAAGTTCCCGATGTAATCGCTCAAACATTTTGTGGTTCGGCATGCGTCTACTTGGAAATCGTTTTTGATACAGCCGTAGCGCTGCTCTACCGTTACCATTAAAAGCACCATACATCAGATGCATGTCTGCCTTTTTTCTATTAGTAAAATTACCCATCACGGCTGAAATCTTAAACACAAAGCCGTGTTTTGCTGATGCAGCAGATCACTGGCGCACCGCTTTACTGCCCTAACTATCGCCAACTATGTCAGCCAATAACGCCATAGAGGTTGCCAAGCATGTATGACTGCTGTTGAATGCAATTTCCAGCAACTGTTTTAACATTTTCTGTACGGAATCACTGGTTAAGTTTCCCGCTAATGAACATTTTATGATTCCGTTAATGTGTTATTTTTTTTTGCGTTTGTGCCTCAACGCGTCACTTACGGTCATATATTCCTATGGAATAATTGTTTGTTATAGTGAGCTCTACCACCCCTCAAAGTTTGTCCAATGATTTTAGACTCACCCTGTATATATATATATATATATATATATATATATATACAGGAAGTCTCAAAATTGTCTGTAGGAAAGATTAAGGGTGATAGAACACAGAAAAGAATAAATCACCATTCAATGTGGTGTAAGAACTCAAGAAATAAAGTGCTAGAGCTGACCTTTTTGATTCAGGCGAAAATTCCCTGTTTGTTACACGATATCAAATACTTGATTGCTGGTTTTATTTTGCATAATATTATTCCCTATCAAAATGCTAACATTATATATCATTACACAAATAAACCAAAGAATGACAAAGTAAGTTATATTTATTTCATGACCAAGTTTTTTGGAAACCAGGGAGGCGTATTAAATTATGTTTCTAACGTTTGGCTGAGGGTATTTTGACTTAACAGTAATTGTCTTAAAAGTATGTCAGAATTTCAGAAAATTTATCAAAACATAAAATAACAATGAAATGTTTTCAAAGAATGACAGTTTCATGCTATAAAGAAATGAGTGTTTTAGAGTAACATTTTTAAATAGGACTAAATAAAGATTCATTTAATATAATTTGAGGTTCCGTATGTTTTGTTATTTTTTAAATTTAAGATTTTACTGCTAACAGTGTTGCATAAAACAAATTTCATTTGCTACAGCTTATAATATAATGCATGTCATTTACCATGATCAAACTATCTTGTTCTTCATCGCTTAAAAAATGATCATTCATTCTATTATGGTTTGTGCTTGTCGAGATGTGTTCTATCTCCATTAACCTTTTCTATCAAAACATTTGTGACACTTTTTTCACATACACACAAAATATTAAGGAAACACACGCATGACTATATTTATCTATTTCCTAAGCCGTTTAATTTAGAAGAATGGTTCCAATTTCAAAAATGTTGTTTTTCTTCATATCAAAATCCATTTACGTCAAAATAGTTATTTTTTATAAGTTACGAAATTTAAATTTTTATACGGTTATAAATCTATATTTCATCTCTATATCTATATTCGAAAATATTACATGTTCTAACAATTAAAATATTACAAATTCCATTATTCTACCTCAAAATCATATGAAGTAATGATATTTTGAATTGTATGACTTTTCAGCATTTTCAGGCATTAAAAATGCGTTTTTCCGTTTTTCATTGGCAAAAGATGTGAAATCTATACTAATATTCTAAAGATGTAACGTTTGTTTTTTTGCTTGTTTGTAGGGGTTATCTCTGGAATTGCCGAACCGATTTCAAAAGTTATGGTAGCAAACTGATGGCGACATTGCCTGCTCTAAAATAGGCTTTATTTTAGGTCGGTGCCACTACCCTCAGGGGGGGGGGGTTGAGAGAAAAATGTTCTAAAACTTGATACTGGAGGTACTAGAAATATGAAATTTGGCACGGTAATTACTTATAAGATGTAAATGCTCTCTAAGAACTGTTTCTAAAAAAATCGAAAAATAAAAGGTTGAAAGGAGCGAAAAGCGTTCTAAAAACATTCTAAATTACAATATCTATGGTATCTCTGGAGCTACCGGACCGATTTCAAACGTAATGGAAGCAAATTTATGGTGACAGTCCCTGCTCTGACATAGGCTATATTTTATATCGGTGCCACAACACCCAAGGGCTTGCAGGAGCAAAAATCGTTGTAAAATTACGCTGTTTGTAATACTGAAGGGGTTAGGAACTTGAAATTTGGCAAGGTAATTACTGATAAAACGTAAAGGCTCTACAAGTACAGTTAAAAAAATTAATTTAAAAGTGTGATATAACAGAAAAGTTTTGTAAATTACAATTTTTATAGAATTGTTAAGTACAGAATCTTTAAATTTGACATGGCTGCTTCTTTTTAAGACGCAAATGCACGCACAGAACAGTTTTTTTAATCTAAATTTAAAAGGGTAATGGAGAAAAAAGTTCTAAACTACTATTTTTGTGATACTGAAAGGATAGAAACTTGAAATTTGGCATGGCGGTTACTTTTAAGATACGAATGCTCGCTAACAATGCTTTGTAAATAAATTCGAAATTTAAAGGGTTTGAAATGAGTGAAAAGCGTTTTAAAAACGTTCTAAATAACGATTTTACTGAAAGTGTTAGGATAGAAACTTGAAATTTGACATGGCTGTTACTTTTAAGACATAGATGTCACACAGAACAGTTTAAAAAAATTGAAATTTAAAAAATTTAAAGAGCGAAAAGCATTCTAAAAACGCTCTAAATTACGATTTATTTGGAACTGCCATTTGGAACTGCAATTTCAAGTTTCTAGCCTTAAGGCTAGAAACTTGAAATTTGGCATGGCTGTTACTCTAGAGACGTAAACGCTCACCTAGGACATTTTTCTAAAAATGAGAAATTTAAAACGGCGCAGGAACAAAAATAGTTCTAAAATTGCGATTTATGTGGTACAGTTAGAATGCAATCTTAGTATTACTTTTAAAATGCAAATGCTTGGTAAGAACGGTTTGTAAAAAAATTGACTTTGCAAGTGTGAAATGAGCGGAGAAAAGTTCTAAAACCGTTCTAAATTAAAATTTGATTGGATTTTTTCGGGTTAGAAACTTGAAATTCAGTATAGTGGTAATATTTAAGATGCAGATGCCTGGTGTAGGCAGTTTATTAAAAATCTGAAATTTAAAGGTGCAAAATGAGCGGAAAACGTTCTAAATTATGGTTTATTCAAATTTGTTAGGGATAGAAACTTCAAATTTGAGATGCCTGTTATTTTTTTTTGTAGATTTAAATGCTCACACAGAACAGTTTTTACAAAATTCGAAATTTAAAAAAGGTGAAGAAGCAAAAAACGTTCTAAAAATGCTATTCTAGTGATTTTGCATATCTAGAAATTTGAAATTTGGCATGGTAGCTATTTTTAAGATTTCAGTGCTCAATAAGGACGGTTTCTAAAAAAAAAATCGTAATTTAAAACAGTGAAATGAGCTGGAAATGTTCTAAAAACCTTCTAATCTATGGTTTATCTGAAATTGTTAGAGATAGAAACTTTAAATTTTACATGGATGTTACGTTAGATACATAAATTAATCCACAGAACAGTTCTTAAAAATTTAGTAATTTTAATGTGTGGAGGAACAAAAAAAGTTCTATAATTGCGATTCTTGTGATATAGTTGTTATAGAAGTTTGCTTAACTAGAAGTGTAGAATTTGGCATGGTGCTTACTTTTAAGATGTAAATACTCGCTTAGTACTGTTTCTAAAAATTTCTAAATTTCAAATGAAAAATGAAATGAGCGGAAAACCTACAAACTACATTCTAAATTACCATTTATTTGGGAATTAATTTTAGTTCATCTCATTCATTTAAGTCTCATATTCGCCTAATGTAGTATAAGAATGAAGTTTACTCAAAATGTGGCTTAACCCTCTGGCCGCCGAGCAAAATGGCAGAATTGTAATGTTGCTTTCTCTCTATTTTTTTATGATAAAAAAACATAATATTTCAAACATGATATAAAAAACTTACATGTATGAATATAATCGCCAAGCAAAAGGGCAGAATTTCAGTGTTGGTTTTCTCTGTGTTTTTTAAATGCTAATAAAACAAGATATAAAAAACTTAATTACTCTCGTAAAACATAATCCTTGAGAATATTAATCATTACTTAATGTTTTAAATATACATTATATTTGTAGAATTATGTTAATTTAAAAAATGCTAATATTGCAGTGAAACCTACAGCCTAGGAAACGGATATATCAGTTCATGGCGGTGAGAAGGTTGATTCGAAATTTTAGTATAATCCGCAGTAGTATAATTTTCTCTAGTAAAAATAGACCCACGAATGCCACTTGGCATATTTCAACAATTACGCGAGAGAATCCGCGGGTTTTGCTACTAGTTTCTAAAAATATTCTCTATTATTTACACTCTAATAACACATTGTAAATAGTTCAAGGATATTTTATAAAAGAAGTTCAATATTTAAAATAATTTATATGTTTATAACATTTAATACATTTTAACAATATTTGAGAAGCAAAGCAGGCACAAGAATTTTATGTTCAATGTTTTCTTTTTTTCATGGTGGAATGCTTTTACTCTACCTCAATGATTTCCCTCAGGCATAAATCTTTTATCTGGAGTATACATTACTTGTCACTTACAACACGATGAAAGTTTTATTGATTACAATGTGATATAATGAATTATTTATTGTAAAAAAAAAATCATTTTTACAAATTAGATGACGCCCTGTTTACAAATGGTAGTTATACTGTCAAAATATTTAATTAATAACCTGCAGTAACCATTTGTCATTACTTTTTCCCTTAAATCATATAATAATTGCAAAGAAAAAAAAAACACGAAGGCAAATATCATTCATAGACCGCATAAAATCATCACATAGACGGATGCATTCTAGATCTTATTTTTGATAATTAGTATTTTTTCTTTCATTTTTTTAACAGTTCTAAAAGACTACAACTTTAATGAACGTGAAAATCATTATTATAGAAAAGAATTTTTTGATTATATAAGCAATGCAGGCTAAATGTGCATTAATAGAGATTGCTCAAACTGAGAAAAATATATACTGCCATTAAGTTAATGGAATCATGACATTTTGGAACATCAGTAATTGAAATGAATTCTGAAAAAGAATCTACCACTTTTATATAGTATTTTAAATTTTAATTCTAGATGTAAAATAATATAGAACAATCATGAGTATTTTTGAAACACATTATTATATTGAATGCTTATGGAATAAAAATAAATAATCTGCATTTTTAGAAGTTATATTATCTTAACCTAAGATTTTGCATGGATATTTTAGTACTTAAGATAGTAATTAACTTTTAGCATTTTTTTTTTAAATCAAATGTATATTTTTTTGAATCAGCATTTGTGGAGACATGATGGTTACTCAAAGAATATGTGTAGTTGATCTGCCGTTATTTGTTTAATGGAAAATAATGTGCAAATTTTCCTAGTTGTTATTTACTGGCTAAATTTAATAAAAAATTATCTTTCATTGAAATGCCTTGCGGTATGAGTAAAGACGCTTAGTAAGCAGTCTATAACAAAGCTGTTTGTGGATAATGTAGGTTGAGCCACGATTACACACTTCGAAATGAAAGGATTATATTTTAAATTAAGTTAATTGAAATGTGTGGATGGAAACTGCGTAGCGTAAAATGCATGTTCGATAGTTACGACTTCATCTCAAACAATATACATGTTGTTAAATTAAATTTATATTCAGTTACATTTAATTAATTGTTATTCGAATGGCTTAGCAGAAAATCAGAAAAAAATTACATATGAGGTACTGAAAAGACAATTTATTTTACGACAAAGTTTTGTCTCCAAACAGTTACACTCAACAAACCTCGTTAACTCTCCGATATTTTTAAAAATACTTTAATTTGTTCTGTTTTAAAAAGAAAAAAAATGTCTGCAAATTCAGAAACTCAATAGCCATCTGAAGATAAATATTATTTTAAGAAATGTACTCAGTGTGTTAAAAAAGCATTAAAATGGATTTTAATTTAATAAAATATCATTATACGCTTCATCCTTAAAAAAGAAAAAAGTATAGTCTGTTAGAAAGGAACTATGTGCGGAAACGTTTGTGTAAATTACGTAATTTTTGTAATCGTTACAAAATAGTCATACGTTTTCTGCATGTAAATGAATGTTTCATTTTATTTATGATGATATGTTCATCTGCGAAAGCTTTAAAATTCATTATTGAGAAACACAGAAGAACCTGCTGAATATAATGTATTATATATATATATATATATATATATATGGAGAAGTATGTCGAAATTCCACGTTTCAGTATAATTATTATTTGTTATTATTATTATTATTTTACGAAAAAAAAAAACAGCCATATCCACTAATAATAGCTTTTACTATGTTTTCATTTTCTGCTTAACATCAGGAAGTTTTTTAAGCCAAGTCGGTGAAATCTCCCCTATGGTTAAACTTCCTAAGTTTCCCCTGTGTAAAACGGCAAATTGATAAAGTAAATAAAAAAAAATACGCTATTGGGTTTTTATTCTGTATGCGTCTCACAATATGGAGCGTGCATTGCAAAACCCACATTTTAATCTCCATCGCAGAGTTCTCACTCTTCATCAAATTTGAAAGTAATAACACAGGAATAGAAATAGTTCGATATGGACGGGAAATAAAAAAGAGGAATAGACCACCTATCCCCCACAACAAATTCTCCAAGGGATTGAAATGGAGAATTCTCTCAGCTAATAATATTTCAGGTTTTCAAAAATGACAGAAAATAGAAATGTGGGAATTTATTTTGCTACTTGAAATATTTTACTAACCTATAGAGCCTGTACACCTGTCAATTTTTGTCTTCTTTTTTAGTTAAAGAAATATATAAAGTTGTTTACCATTTAAAATAAGAGTTACGAGCAGGGTTTGACAAATGCGGTCGCTAGGTTGACAAAATATTTTAACTGGAGATAATGGTTTTGGTACATGTTATCATCTTTGATTCCATCCTCTCAACTTTTTTCCTTTCTTTTATTCAATATTTATTTGAAAAATCGACTTAAGAATTGAGCGCAAGTGGTACTTTTTTCTCTCTTCCCCATGCATGGGAAGCAGAAATATTCCTCTTCTGTTGTACTAGAAGAACCGAGCTTATATGACACTTTCTCTCATGCAGAGAATGAGACAATAAATTTTCCTTATGTTAAATAATCCTGGTGAAGCTACTTCTGTCCAATGTCAGTCCAAATAATTTGGCAGAGACTGCAGATATTATGAAATTGGACTCCAGCATGGGTCGGGGTATAGTTGACCTGAACCCGCAATAACTATTTAAAGTTCACCCGCAAACTTACTTGATCCGATTTACAAAAAAAATTGTTGACCCGAATCCGATAAACAAATTGTCATCGAAATTTGCAAACCGACCGGAACCCGAAATATCTCAACACGAACATGACCTGAATACTTCAATAAAAGAAAATGAATCCACAATTTAACGTAATTATGAAAATATAATCTATAATAATATATTTTATATCAAATTTATCTTTTATGTCGAAAAATGAACCTGTAGAGAATCATTCATATTGAAATAGGTATTTTTTTTTTTAAATCTGGAACTGTATGCCGGATTATCTTTTGAAAAATGAGGTAAACGCGAACCCGACACACAAGAATCAAACTCATCCTGAATCCGAAACAATTAGTTAACCCGACCCGCGTGACAACCCGACATGACCTGAACCGCGAGTAAAATCGGATTACCCACGCCGATGCAGGACTTTATATGGAACCAATAGTATCGATTCTTTATTAAAACATTCAAGTAATTTGAAAATATGGTCTTTTTCTGTCTCTTTTTTTTTACTGTTTAGTCCACCTTTTTTGACATTTTAATTTTTTTTCTCTGTTTTTCAGGAGTGGTTTACCACTCCTAAGCCTAAATTTAAAATACAGCAAAAAGCTGATAACGGGGAATCGGATTGGTAAGTATATTTTACTGGCGACTAGAAGATTTTGCTGGTTACCAGAATTTTTCAAATTTCTAGAGCTCCGTCTATGAGGCAAAAGTTGTTTTTATAACATTTAATAACTGTAATAAATATATATATTTAAAATATATTTTGGATAAATCGTATATATGATAAATATTAATTCCAATTTTCTTCACGGAAAAAGAAACAAGTAATATATATATATATATATATATGTATATATATATTAAGTCAATTCCAACTTTTTAATCATAAATATATAAAATAAACCTGTGCAGCATTGATGTCCTACGTTATCTTTATTGAACATTATTTTATAATCATCGTTGCGGTATTTTATTTTTTGTTGGCATCACTAATTTGAGATAAATCTTTCATTTCATTTATGAAAACAATGGGAGAAATTTTTTTCTCCCATATAAAAATTAAAATTAATTAATTAAATTTAATTAATGAATTAATATTTGAAAAAACTGTATTAACATCAATTGTCATCCAGTACAAGTTTTAAAAAAATTATTTGAACTTGAATGGATGAATGGAAAATATTTTATTAACGATTGAAAATTCCAACAAGATATATATATAGAGAGAGTGTGAGCTAATTGTAGGAATTTAAAAAAAGGAAGAAGGTAGATACGGAGCTTGCCGATCTTCTACTTTTGAGAACCACTATTTCAGAATACTAATGTTCAGAATACTAATTGCAGAATTTTTTTCGCTAAAAAAAGGGAATAATTTCCGGGATGATTATTTCCAATATTGTCGAAGGAAATCGAACACAATTGATATAGGCCTAATATTTTTACTACTGGAATGTAAGGTATGTAGATATTATCGTTAAAATTAAAAATACTTTTAAAATTTTAACGATAATCTCGCAATGGATATACAATTTAATGCAATCAAATGCACAAATGTTAATAACGGTTTACATGCAGAAACTTTAAACATAGTATTAGGTAGGAGAAAATATCTTATTTATGTAGTAAGTAAGCATTTTTATTTTGTGAAATTTTACAAAAATATTTCCTCAGAGTGAAAAGAAAACAAACAGCAAAAATCTAAATTATCTTTAATGAAAAAAAAATATTGCATACAATGGAAAACAAATAAATATGAGAATCAAAGTTATTGCATTATATAACCATTCATTAAACTGTGAGGAATCGGGGGAAAAAACAGTTAATTTTGTTTGATTTATGATCTCGAATGATTAATTTGGAGATTATTGATATATAAGTAATATAATCACTGACTAATAATGCTCAGTTGTATGACGACAAAAAATAGGGGTATAGATTTATTTCTGTTGCGAAATATTAAAGTAAGCAGCAGTATTATTGCATAAAAATGTTGCAGCTTCGTAAATGTACTACTTTTCATTATTTCTTTTTAACACTTTCCAACGTAGTTAAAAAGTGTTTATGAATTCGGTTTGTCTGTCTTCCGCCTGTCCCTTCTCTAACTCGCGTAAATATACCCGGTTTCCTATGCAACTAATATATGTTATTGAGGTTTACTACGGCATGTTCGATATTGAAAATGATTATCATTTCATTTATATTTCGATTACAGGGACATCAAAAGAATTCCGTTATATTACGGTTTATGCTGAAAATCGTCTGCTGTGTATTTTAATAACAAAGTATTGAAATTGATATACGTAACTGAAGTACACTACAAGATGTGTATATACATCGTTCATTAACGGGGGAACACAAAAGAGTTCAGTTAAAGTACTGTCTTTGAACAGTAATTGCTGGAAGCGTGTTTTCAATTACGGTACACATGTTTCTAACACTTTCCAACCCAGTCGAAAAATGTTTATGACTTTGGTTTATCTTGCCATCTGGCTGTCTGTCCGTCTGTCCGTGCTATAACTCGCGTAAATATACTCGGATCACCCTGAAATTTTTGTATGTTATTGTCGTTTACTATAGCATGTTCCCTATTTCAACTGAAGTGTGTAGCACTTATAGATTTTTACAGGGTCAGTCAAAAGTATTCCGCTATATTATAGTCAATGAAAAATAATCGTTTCAAGTGCATTTTGATGATGTTACGCCATTTGAAACATGATGGAATTGATATATACTTATGCAGCTCATTTAAACATGCTTTCTGCAGAATATGGGGTGCAAAGCTTTAATTATTCATTTACAGGGTCAAACAAAATAATTTTGTTATACATCGTTCTATGGGGAAAATTGTTTTAGTGTAATTTAGTGATATTTCACTATTTCAAACAAAATGAAAATTATATGCATTACTGAAGTGCACTATAAATTGCTCTCTTTAAAGTCTGATGTACATTTTATTTATTTACAAGGACACACAAAAGATATCGATTGCATTACATGTGCGATATTTACAGTCTGTGTGATAAGTGCGTTTTCAACTTTGGTTGCGTTTGTAAGTTTAACTAAATTTTTTCATAGTAAGTGTGTATTTATGAACTCGGTTGTTTATATACAGGGCTACACAAGGTAATTCGTAAATATTACAGACTATGGGAATGAATTGCTTAAGGATAGTTTTGAATTGTGTTGCGCATTTTCCTGCTAAACTATATTTAGTAGACTAATAGAAGTTTGTGGAATATAAATAAATTCATTTACAGGGCTACGCAAAGAAAAAGATACATTGTCGTTTACGGTTGATAATTGCTGCGAGTGAGTTTTTAGTTGCCTTTTAGCTTAATATGTGGTGTGTATAAGAATCTTCAGATAATATACAGGGCTGTACAAAAGATTTCGAGTGCATTTCCATCGATTGGCGAAAATTGCTAAATGTGAATATTCTAATAGAACTAAATTTTATCATGCTATATATCCACATATATTGATCATATACAGGGCTGCACAAAATAATTCGAGTACTTTTTTGATACTGGAAGGTAATTTTGAAAACTATTTTTCAATGTGTTATACTTCTTCTAAAATGTTTACTTACACATCGTCTTTCACCTTATTTAACGGTGAAGTTTCGTTATAGTTTTCTGGGTGTGTTGAAAAGTGTTTCATAATCTATGCTTGACGCATGATTTTTCGTTCTTGTTATATTTAACTATGTTTATCCATACTACTTGTTGTATAAAAGTCCTTTACTTCATAGTCAGGGCTGCTCAAAAGAATTCGAATGCTTTTCCGACTATTGATGGTAATTGCAGAAATTGTGTTTTCAGATGTGCTATGCCTTTTTTATACTGTTTTACATTTAATATCAAGTAACCGCAGAATGATTCTTTGGATTTAATTTTCTTTTGTTTCATACAAAGGATATTAATTAGTATGTAGATACAAATTTTATTTCAATGAAAAGAAAAAGTAGTCCATTTTGTGTAAAGAGTTGTTTCTGCATGTAGATTAATTACAACATTCACATTTTAAGCGAAAATACATTTTTCACAAAATTTCTTTTTCTTGAATCAGATGTGATTACTTGTACTTTGGTGTGTGTATGCAAAAGTGTATAAAAAAATTGGTATTGCTTCACATTTAGCTGTTAACATAATTGCAAAAGTGATTGTCTTTCAATTTACAGCAAATTTTGTTTTAATTTTTTACTGGTTATTCTTACGGAGATCTCTTATTTAAAATTTGATTATAAAAAAAAGATTACATACTTTTCTTGACTTTTCTTAAAGAAACTGATGAAGTTTACCGTTTTATATATTGCGCAGTATTATTACAGCAAATGGGACTGAAATTACATTTTCTATTATAAAAATAATCAAAGCCAAAGCATAGAAACTCATTCAGGGACAACGAAAAATGTTTGTATAATTTTAGAATTTTTTATTTTTTGACTTTTTGTAATTTTTTAATGCATAGATACACGGTTAAACAAAATGCATTAGTAGTAAAAATGTAATTTTAGATATCAAAGCTCATTTATTGCTTGTCCAGAATTCTCTGGTGTAAAGACAGAAGACAGTTTACCTATGCAAAGGACGTTAGCTGAAATATATTCCTGTCGTCTTGTAATTTAATAGGATAATGTCATTTTTACAGGGAATAAATCTACAATGAAGCGTTGTTCAATGTTCTTTAAATCACAATAAATGAAGTTTTATTTTACAAATAACTTTTATTCAACAGCGTTAATTAGTTGCTTAAAACTCCTAACTTTCCGGAATCTAAAGAAATATTTTACAAAGAAGTAAGCTAAAAAAGTTAAAAGTTAATAACATTTAAATATAATTTAGTTTTCTTTTGCCATTCAATATATTAAATTCTAGTGTCTTTCGTAGATTACTTAAGATACCTGTCCAACAGATATTGCTTGTACTGATCACGGGAATAAACTACACTGTAAAAAATTTGCAGCAAAGTATCCGGTCATTCGACTGTTTTTATAGAGAACGGTTACATAACCGTGATTTAACAGTATTCTGATCATAATATGGTCAATATTATGGTCAGAATAGCGTTACGGTTATGTAACCGTTTTTTATAAAAACGGTCAAATGACCGGATACTTTGCTGCCAATTTTTTACAGTCTACTGCACTGTTACAAATTTGCAGCAAACTGTCGGTCATTTGACAGTTTTTCTATAAAACGGTCACATAACCGTAATTTAACTATATTCTGACCATAAAATGCGCAATAATACGGCCAAAATATAGTTAAATTACGGTTATGTAACCGTTTTCTATTAAAACGATCGAATGACCGGATACTTTGCTGCAAATTTTTTACAGTCTACTGAGACATGTAAAATATTTGTCAGAAACAACTCAAGTTAATCTGTTATTAGTAATTATACACTTATTAAAAATAAAAATACATTTAATTACACAGTTCCAGATAACTACCAACTAAATTAAAAAGAATTTCTAAAGCAATCCCGCATTAATTGTAATAACATGATATATTTCAACGTAAGCCACAATGTCCGAATATACGTGAAATTTCTTTTATATTTTCCTTGTTTTTTGGAAAATTTAGGGCGTTTCAATATTACCTATTGTCTTTTCTTTAATTTTTAGGGTTCCGTACTTAAAAAGTGAAAAAGTAAAAACGGAACCACTATAAGATCACTCCTGTGTTTGTCCGTCCGTTAGTCACAGCTCTTTTGCTCGAAAACTGTGGGACGTGGAAAGTACAAACTTGGGAAAGTTATAAATCATTTTTACCCGCATATGTTCAGATTATTAGCGATTCAGAAATATGTTTAGGAAAAATTTAGGAGGCCAATTAAATTACTTTTTAAAAAGTTTTATTTTTGTATATCATGTGGGATATCGTAAGGAAGATCGATCTAGTAATATCAAACTCAAAAAGATATTTATTTTAATTTTAGGTATTATATTTTCAGAGATATCGTCGAAAATGCATTGCAAAAATGTGTTTCCCCCTCCCTCTGTTTCCGAATTTACTGAAACTAAAAGTATGACAAAATTAAGGGTAGTAAGAGTTTATTTAAACCTTGCATGAAAACTATAGCGGATTTCCTAGGTAATATAGTTTTTAAGAAAACTCATTTTTCTGTTATACTCAGACTTTACTTTTCTGGTGGTCAGCTTGGGAGTTGACGCGCGCTCGAGGTATCTTTCCTTTTATAATCGTGTAGGATATCGTTCGGAAGATCTCGTAACATTAAACTCAAAAATATATTTGTTTTAATTTTAGGTATTATATTTTCAGAGATATCGTCGAAAGTATACTGGAAAAATATGTCCCTCCCACCCTCCTATTTCCGAATCTTCTGAAACTAAAATGATAAAAAAATTATTGGTAGTAGAAGTTTGTTCTTAAATAAATAGTAATTAATATATTTAATATACGGAACCCTTTGAACGCGAGTTATACTCATACTTGACCTATTTATTATGGCAATTATTCAATTATGATTAATTAACTATTTATTATCTAACTTTTACTGTCGTTGACTCATTTTCACCAATGATTTTCACTGAAAAAAATATTAATAGTAATTTTAATTTTACCGAAAACATAATATTGCTTTTTATTTCAAATTGCATTATATTTCTTTAGACATAATGCATTAAGTAATTAAATATGCATTACTTTCAACTTTTTAATAAAATAAGTGGTTGCTGACAACTTATTCGAAAAATTGCCTGATGAATATTTTCAAATACCTAACTTTACAAAATAATTCCACTATATAATTTTTTTTAATTAATATATCATATTTAACATTTGAGATCACTAAAGCAAACAGTATTCAATAAAAACGTTTTAAATTACATCACTTTTAAAATTTTATCTCAGAAATGTCGCACCCTACTTCTATAGTCTTTCATAATTTACCGGTAAAGCAGTTTAAAATAAGTATAAAAAAAAAATAGCTTTTTAAATACACCCTTTTATAAGCATTCAATACTTATCATGAAAATCACGTCTATTTTCATGAATTCAATTCATGATATTTAAAAAAATAAATGTGTTCCAATAAATTTGGCCCGAAAAAATGGATAATTCACCGTTTTTTTTTTTTTTTTTTTTTTTTTTTCTTTAGAACACTCAAGTTAGTGATTTTGATTAAAGTATTTATACTTTTTGCGCTGCTTCTTTCTGATAGTGTGGCAGCAGGAATAGGGGAAAAAAGTATTATACGAACTATCTTTTTATGATTTCTATATTGATGTCTCAACGTATAATGATAATTTAATTAATATAAAACTGTTAATTGATTAAAGTGCATTTAAAAACAATAAATATTACACTATTTATTTTGTACTTATATTTTCTACCTTATAGTGTGTAAAATATGCCATTATTGCAGCTTCACAACCAGCTGGACTTTTTTGGTGGGGATGGTTTGAGGCATGATTAAATCCATCGTTGTTGTAATTCGTATAAACTTGTAATCATAAATAATATTTGGCGATGTATCATCTGTGAAGGCCTGTCTTAAATTTAAGTTATTAATTTATTATTAAGTTCTAAAACAATAAAATGTTGTATGTCATCGGAAACACACCTTTGTGCATAAATTTTATAATTCTAGAATATCAGGAAGTGAGTTAAAAAACGATTATAAAATTCTACCCTTGCATACAAAAACCAATTTTAGTCAAATAAAATAGTTTAAAAATACAAATAAAACATACTATCAAAATAAAATGCTACATAAGAAAAAATAATAAGATGTTCCACTGCAATCGGAAACATATATTTGTACATTTTTTTTATATATAATTCCAGCATATCAGAAAGTGAGTTAAAAATAAATTACAATAATTCATTCTTGCATAAAAAAACAAGTTGGGTTAAATAAAAGAGTTTAGAAATATAAATAAAACAAACTATAAAAATATAAATAAAACAAACTATAAAAGGAAAATGGTAAATAAAAGGAAAAATAACTTAAATTTAATGCATTAATTTATAATTAAGTTCTGAAATTATTAAAATGTTGTATTGTCACCTAAAACTCACCTGTGAACACATTTTGTTTTCTTGCTTATGAGAATGTTAGTGAAAAAAATCGATTACAAAATTCTATCTTTATATACAAAATCCAAGCTGAGTAAAAGAGTTTAAAAATACAAATAAAATAAACTATAAAAATAAAATGCTACATAAGACAAAGCCACCATAAAGATCATTACATAAGTAACACTTTTTCACCTACATTGCAAATAGTTATAAAATGACTTCTGAGTTTTTTACCTGCATCTCCGAATAGAGCGGAGAGAATTCCGCAAATAGAAAAAGACACTACTGCTTTCGTATATAAATCTAATATATATCCTGCATTGACTAAAACATGTTTTTGCGAATCCTGCAAGTCATCTCATCACACGAACTTATTTATTCTATTACCTGGCTGTTGAACGTAGGCATTGCAAAGAACAGTGGTACGAGTCCGATTTTTCATTTCAGAACAAAATGCGATATTTTTGCGGATTTTTCTTTGAGACAAATAAAACTTTTATACTTAACTAAAAATTTAGCTTCAACTAACTTTATTATTAAAACAATTTTGTTAAAAAAAAGAGTTTGTCATTGTACAATTTTAAGACAATACATTAATGTTAGGGGTGGGGAGTATATATATATATATATATATTTCTTTTCAATTATCTGTCAGAATATACAATTACCGAAGATATCAGTAAACATTATATTTTAATTTAAAACAATATACACCTAATAATAAATTAAAAAAAAAAAAAAAGTTTTTTCACAAGCATTCTATATTTTTCTTGAAAATCACGGCTAATTTCATGAATGGAACTCATAATTTTCCAAAAATATTTCTCTTAATATGCGTGAATATGATGTGGACACCAAACACGAAAAATAACCGCTGTGATTTATTCTTGTTAGAAAGCGCTTGTGAATTTATTTAAGATGAGTATGATTTTACCTCTGTTATAGTTATAGATATGGATAAATAGAAAGACATGCATTACTTATTTAAACTGTCCTTTTAGGATTTCTAATTCATTTCTAAGCGTATAATAATAATTTATTTAATATGAAACTATCAATTGATAAAAGTGTACTTTTTTTAAAAATTATTACACGCTAATTTTTTATTTATATTTTTTTCTCCTTTTTGGTGTTTAAAATTCAATCACAGCAGTGTAAAAGCCATTTAGACTAATTTGGTAAGTGTGTTTTTGCGCATAATTTATTCCTTTGTTGTTGTAACTCGTGCACAATTGTACCCATCAAAACTATTTTCTCCTTTTTAGTGTTTAAAATTCAATCGCAGCATTTTCACAACCAGTTAGCCTATTTTGGTGAGCGTGTTTTGGCGCATAATTAAATCCTTTATTGTTGTAACTCGTGTACTATAGTAATCCTCAAGAATATTTGGCGTTATATTACCTGTGGTAAACAAAAAGAAAAATGACAGAAATTGAATGTATTAATTTATAATTAATTTCTAAAAATATTAAATGATATACTGTCATCGGAAAACACTTGTCATAATATTTTGTTTTCTAGCTTACGAGAAAGTTAGTGAAAAAAGTCGATTACAAAATTCCATCTTTATATACAAAAACCAAAATGAGTTAAATAATAGACTTTTAAAATACACATAAAACAAACTATACAAATAAAATGCTATACGGAAGACAAAACCGCCATAAATATATAACCTGATATAAGTACCACATTTTTACCTACATTGCAAATGTTAATAAAATAACTTCTGAGTTTTTACCTGCAACTTCAAATAGAGCGGAGAGAATTCCGCAAATAGAAAAAGACACTGCTGCATTCGTATATAAATCTAATATATATCTTGCAGTGACTAAAACATGTTTTTGCGAATCCTGCAAGTCATCTCATCACACGAACTTATTTATTCTATTACCTGGCTGTTGAACGTAAGCATTGCAAGGAACAGTTGTGCGAGTTCGTTTTTTCATCTCAGAACAAAATGCAATATTTTTGCGAACTTTTCTTTGAGACAAATAAAACTTTTATACTGAAATGAAAATTAAACTTCAACTAACTTTATTATAACAAAAGTTAAATTTTGTTAAAAGAAGAGTTTGCCTGTTCATTTTTAAGACACCACATTAATTTTAAATATGTGAGAAAAAAATATTCTTCCAGTTATTTGTAAAGAATCAAATTTAACAAATGTCTCTCTAACTTTATATTTTAAATTTAAACAACAGAAACTAATTAAAAACAGTTTTTTATTTTACATTTTTATTAGATTACACTATTAGGTATGAAGAAAAACAATTTCCATAATATGGAAAATTAAGAACCCAAATTGGTCGCTTGGATATCGAAAAAATAATTGCTTTATGGTAATAAAGTTTGATTAATAGATGTCATATAGATTTGCGATTATTTTTAAAAGTGTAGAAAAATTAAATTAGATCTAAAACAGTTTTAATATAATGCTGCATATCTCATGAAAGTTTTAGATAACATGGAGCACGACACTTTCTAAATAGCTTAACAATTCGCGCCACAAACAATCCACTCTTAAGGATGTCTATTGATAAAAAAGGCAATTACTTTTTGTTTAAAAGCATTTGTTTAATATCAAGTGTTTTCAGAGGGAATAATGTCGTACACAGTAAAAAAAGATAAATATTTCTTAATCATAGAAAATATAATATAACAACCGTACAAAAATATAAAATAACCTTTTACAAATTACTCACGATATAGAAAACCATTGTTTTGCTTTAGAAATTTATTTTCGTGATTTAAAAAATAATTTATACAAACTATGATTTTCGGTAACGTTTCCGAGAAATTTCTTTTTAGTTTATTAATCAGTTTTCTGAAACCGTAATATCTGTTTCATGATGTTTTAAATGTTCAAATAAATATTTTCAGCTGCGTAATTGAATTTATACATTCCAAAGTAAGAAAAAAATCAATTAATTAATTTTAATGTCGATGTTAATGCTGTTAATGTATCATGTTTGTCTGTACAGCATGTTTGTTGAACATAAAATGTTTTTATGAATTGATAGCATCCAAATAGTCTATATTACGAGTTGAGAAAACTGATTATTATACTATAAAAATTGCTAGGAAACGTTTCCGAAAATTAGAGTCATAAAAAAAAAACGTTATTTTTATAAATTACGTTTTAAATTTCAAAAATATATTAGTTTCTGAGATTTTTAAAGATAAAGAACGCTGTTTGGAATCTTTAGTAACTCCGAAGTGGTTATTGTATAATTTCATTCGTGATTATATTATATTTTCCTGGATTAAGAAGCATATGTCTTCTTTTACAGTATACTTTGATACTTCTCGAAACATGGTGTAAAAAATCCTGTTCGGTGACTTCTATGTCTACAGCATATACACATCTACCAACCTTACAGTATTCTTCAATAAAATGCCAGTTAATTTAACACAGGTTAAACAGATTTCGAACCAGTAAATATTATTTGAAATAACATTTTTGAAGAGTGTTGAACAATGAGGGGCTTCCTAGTTGCGATCAACTTCACGCCCATTCAATGGATTAAATGTTTTGCTATTAAATGAGCCACTGTGTAAAAGTATAGCTGTAGTATAAAACTACAAGTAGAAGATAAAGTAATATTTAAGGATATTGAAATAATTGAAATTGAAAGTAGTACAAATTTAGTAAAAATTAGAAACATGAGATTATATAAGTAAGTATATATAAAATACATTTTCGGGCTCGAAACGTGTTTAATACGAGTTAAATTAAACCACACTATACAAAAAATGGAAGGAGATTGGAACGTATGCATCATATAGTGATTAATCTACAGGGTTCACCTTTAATTTCCACACATATAATTTTTATAATTATTATTTATATTTCAGATACCCTATAATATGCGTTTGAGTAAAGAAAAAAAAACTTAATTGAAATCGAAATTCATATTGCTGTTCATGGTATTCATAAATCAAACATATTACATAAACAAGAACAAAAAATCATGCATCAGGCATAAATTATTTAACACTTTCCAACAGTAACTGAATATTTTTAAGAAATTTCATTTTTCATTCCAGTATATAGAAGAGTTTCTGCACTGCCAGATAGACAAACAGACATACAGACAAACGGAATTTATAACAAGTTTTCAACTATGTTAAAAAAGTGTTAATAAAATTATCAAATGTTTTTTTTTCTATATATGGAAACTTATGTACCACCCTGTATTCTGTCAGAAAATCGTAAATAAATCAGTCTTTGTAAGACTTTACAATATTAATTACTATAGTGAAACGTCAAAAAATAGTTTGTTTCGCTTCCTTCATTAGGAAATTTTTTTATTTATTTATTTTAATTTATAAATACAGTTTGGATAAACGTACGACATAAAACAATTAATATATGCATATGTGAATAATTATATCTTTATCATTTATGGATTTTTAAAAATCATAAAACCAGTTAACAAGTGAATCTTTGAAGCTGCAAAAAATGCGTAAAACCTACCCACATAGCATTAGATCTCAAATGTAATATTGCCTTTGACATTCCCAGCAACAAGAATTATGCTAGGCTGACACGAGACTTTTTTGACTCATAAATGATTAATGATCGCGAAAAAGACATTAAATGCTTTCGAAATGTCACTAAGGGTCTCTATATATCATTAGTGGCTTGCTTAAATTGAGAGACTATTTCTAGAAAAGATACTCATGTTATGTTTTAAACATTCAAATAGATATGAGATAATAACTCAATTGGAAATAATTATAGATTACGATTAAAATTAATTACAGGTTGTTACTATGTTATAAAAACATATGTTGATATAGAGAGATATTTATATAAATGATTGTTTGCAATTCGTTAGTATATGTCAAGCGATTTTCTAAATTACCTCTTGGAACGACAAAATCAAAATTACCGTATTTGAAAAAAACATATATATATTCGAATATTTATCAGTAATGCATTATAAAATTCGGATACGTTTCGAAATGTAAATAAAATTTATAAATTATTCAGTGTCACTCTTAGATACTCATATTATGGGAAGTTTTGCAATATATTTAAAAACATTTGAGAGAAGAACCAATCAGAAATCTTAGAAAGTGACTGTTTTTTCCGAAATAAATAGAATAGCCATTTACGAAGTTTTTTGAAGGCAAATACGTGCATTTAGTTAAAAAATGTTGCCATAAACTTCGACACTTATTGTTTTTTGAGATTTCGGATTCATCCTTGTTGTAATTGTTTCTGAAGATAAACGAATTATTTCCATAATCAGGAGTAACTACTAGGTTTTATTTAGTTTTTGTAAGCGTTCCTGCTATATCAGAAAAAATTCTCCACTTTTTTCGAATGAATAAAATTTTGCTAAATTTCAAATATTGAAGCATATGTCACAACTTGGGTGACTGCAGACTAACTTTGTCCTTTACAAATGAAAGAGCTTAAAATTATTTCAAAATTTTCCTTTGGTGCGCATAATTCACAACACTCGGAACGTTTTAATGATGTGATGGGTTCAGATGTTGAATATGAAGTGGTAGCGCTGGCCTTCAAAATAAACCGCTCTCATATATGCATAAAAAAATCAATTTATTAAATTCAGCACGTCAAATAATAAAAAAAAACATATTTCTGGATTAATGAAATTGCACAAAAATAAAGCAGGGGTGATTGTGTTCCGGTATTTTGTACACCACTAAATTTATATAGCAATCAATTTGTTGTTTAATCGATGATGTCTGCGATTATATAATAGGAATATTGCTAGCTAAATTTAGTGGTATCCAAAATACCGGAACACAATCACCCCTGATAAAGTAACGTGAGGGTTCTTGTAGCTGATAATCGTGAGTATGTTTCAGAATATTCCAGTAATTCTCAAAATCCATTGGTTACAATACAAAACAGATACAAAGTCCATTTTAAAATGGGCGCAGGAGAAGTAAATTCTCGCTAACAGGGTCCATCCTAAGAGTCTAAGATCGATAATCTCTTGAAAAGGGGAGGAGAACAAGTATCTTCGCCGTCCTAACTAAGCTGGAAACTGTCAAAACTTAGTGCACAATGCTGTCTTGTAATAACCTCAAAAATATATGTCAGAGAAGTACCTTCACTACCCGGGGATTCTAGCAATCACCCGAAAAAATTTCTCCCTGAGTTATGACTCCGTCTCCTTAGGTACAGCTTGTCTATAACCTATCCTGTGTGATCACGGAGTAACTCTTCACTCTTTCTAATATATCTCTTGATTATCGTCTAGAATAATGGAGGTTCTTCTATCCAATAGAAGCCTTGGAAGGTGGGATCACTAACAAGGTCCTTTATTATTGGAGAGAGAAGGTTTCTCACGATGTCACAATGATATCACTTTCGCTTTGGCCCGCTCTTTCTTTGTAGAGTCTATCGGTGAGATGCAATGCTTTGCTCTGACTGCTTTTATTATTCCTGATGTCTCAAAACCTTCAAGATGGAATATTGGTGATGATGAAAGGAAAGTTTTGATATTCGCTAGCCTATTAGTGGAGTTTGTTTAAAACCTGAGGAAAATCTATATTACATGGGCTTCGAGTGAGATATAGTGAATTTCTCATATTGGTTTTATTTTTTTCTATTTTAAAAGTGAAATTTATCTATAACTGATAAAAAATAATTTCAGAATGTAGATTATATAAACAAGTTATTAGCTCCAATACGAGTTGATTAACATTGCATAATACCCCAAATTTCCAAAACTACAAAATTTCAGCATATCAAGAATGTAAAATATATACTTTAAATTAAAAAAAAATAATAATAACGCCGTGATCTAAACTTTATTGTTTCATGAATAATGGCAAAATAAATGATATTGCATTTCTTAATATTTGCTCTTATCATATATCATGCACATAAAACATGTGTCTGATGTACGTTTTATGAAAACAAAATGTATTAAAGCGCATATGAAAATCAAATATCTCCAAAATAAAATCTCAGTAGTGAAATTTTAATAAATCAACATGAACCAATAAACGCCACCGTAGTTGTTTATGCCTGGTACATAATTTTAAAGGAGAATATTTAGAAATAATTCAAATACAAAATAATAATGCAAACAGCTTTTGTCGTATCTATTTGTGTAAAACAGTTTTTTCAGACGTCTGAACTATAACACAAGATCTTAGATGATATTTTCTAATAACATAAGATGCATAACATAAGTTATAAAATATATGTACAGTAAAGCATATAATTCACCTAACGTGATATCAATTCTCAGTGATGAAAGAAGATAATTTGAAGAAAACCTTATATGTTTTACTTGAAATATTTTCTAAAATTTTTTAAAGAAACAAAATACTGTATTATGAACAACTGAAGGGTTCGGGACAAGAAAGTGCCAAGCCACATTTTTGGTTAAATAAATCTAACACTGTAATCTGTTGCTTGATATTGTAAATTATAATATCCTACATATAATTTGTTTCTAATGGTTTCGTTTTTGCCCCATATGTTTATGTTTATGCCCCCAATGAAGATAGCTAATTTACAAAAAACCTAATGGTAATATCATAAAAGTAATGCCATATTGTTACTCAGAATATCTCAAATGTTACTAAGACATTGGCAAAACAATTTTAGGTTATATATCTTGATTTGAGTATTTGATCAATTTTTTTAAACTGAAATATCTTAGAAGTTCAAAAATGTGGCTTGGCACTCTCTTGCTCCGACCCCCTCAATTGCTTTTAGTGTAAGATATGTACTCAAATTAAAATAAATTTATACTGAAGCGTAATTGTCACCTTTACTCTAAATTAAATTTTACGAAATAAAGATAAATGTGCAAGTGCAAAATGAAAATTATTTTGATTATTTATTGTACAATATACAACTAGAGATGAAAGTGTTTGACAATTGTTTATAAGATATGTTTATAGCAATTATTAGCTAGTCGGAAGTGCCAATACCAAAACTTTTTTCTATCTGATGAGATTTTTTCATTTCATTTCAAGTATTTTGTCCATAAATGTTTGAAAACCATGGAAGGAGGGGAGGTAATAAATTAGTAATGAATTATAATCAACGGGTAATACACAAAAAACCGTGAACAATTTTGCTTATTAGAAATATGCAATTAAAACTAGATTAAACAGTTATGTGATTCAGTATGGTTTTTTTTTTTCAACAGATACAGAGCTCGTCCCCAAATTAGAACAAAATTCGCTACCATAGTGCCACATTAAGTCCGATCTTCTCTAAACTTTTATACAAACCTCGGCGTCATTACATGTAAATATAAAAAATCCGTCAAAAATTGGAAGTCGAAAACAATTTTGATTACAATACTTTTGTCTATTATAGAGAGAAGAAAGTAAAGTTGGAAAATAAAACAGATGCCTACAGATAAATATGTATTTCATGAAAAGCATAAGTCGTATATACACAAAATTAAACCCCAATCACCAAAATATTAAAATCTGCATTAAATATTTAAAGCATCCCATTTGTTTAATGTTCGCTAAATGCACTAAATTGAAAATGCTTAGCAGCATTTTAAATATGAAGGAGTATAATGAAAAAAAACTTTTTGTGTAAAATTTTTCCAATACATTTAACGGGAGAAATGAAATACAACATGTTTCATTGTGTTGGAAAATGGCTTCTAATAACATAAGTTGCATGTTTTTATAATGCTTAATAAAATATACTAGTCCCCTTACTCAAATTTAATTATAAGTAATAGAATGAAAATAATTTGCCTTAAACACCGAAACATATTTAGATTCTTTGATGAAATTAAATAACTTTGAATGGAAATATGTGGATATAGTTTAAGTACAAATCGTTAATGAAAATATCTTAAAAATTTGGTAATAAATTATATTTTAAGCATTTAATGAAATATTTTAAGGAAATCATACCACATAAGCTGGATTAACTTCTGCTACGAATATAAGGAACATATTACAATAAAAAAAATACTAAATCGTATAAGTCAACTTTACGCTATATTAGCTCTTGTAAAAGGACGATATGCATTAACAATTGAAAATTATTTAGTGTACAGTAATAAATTAGAAATTAAAGTGTTTGGCACTAGTTTATACAAAACTTTAATAGACAGCATTAATAAAGTGAAAATAATTTGTCTTAAATACCGAAAAATAGTTATATTCTTTGAAGAAATTAAATAACTTGGAATGAAAATATTTGGATACGGTTTAAATACAAATCATTGATGAAAATATCTTAAACAATTGGTAATAAACTTTATTTTAAACATTTAATGAAATATTTTAAGGAAAATATACTACATAAGCTCGATTAACATCTCCTATGAACATAAGGACAATATTACATTGAAAAAAAAAATATACTAAAACGTATAAGTCACATTTAGGCTCTTGTGAAAGGACGATCTGCATTAACAACTGAAAATTATTTAGTGTACAGTAATCAATTACAAATAAAAATGTTTGGCACTAGTTTAGAAAAAACTTTAATGGAGAGTATTAAGAAAGAATAAACAATAGAGGCTTTTGAAATAAATAAATCTAATAAAAAATGTAAGTCTTCTTGTGGAAAATTTAATCTTCGGATGATAAAAAGTAAAAATTGCATTAATAACTAAAAGGAATTCTGATATTTGAATGTGCAATACATATCGTAAAATGAAAATGCCTAGAAACTGATTACTACGAGTTAATAATGAAAACAACGTTTGATACATCTATATAAAGTGTTTAAAATGTGAAGTGTAACATGTTTGATGGCTTCATTTAATATTTGCTAGCATCTAAAATGCATGCTTTTATAGAAATGAAAAACTAAAATACGCAAAAGTTACATTAGTAAGCTACATTTACTCTCAATGATAAAAATTTATAAATATTTAGCTTCTTTGATGTCAAATAAATTAATCCAATAAAAGTATTTAAAAATATTTTAAGTGCAAATCAGAAAGAACAATTTAACGTCTTTATGTACATTTTACGTAAAATAATTTACGGCAAGTTGGAAGCAAACCACAATGCACAGGCTCAGTTGTCAATTTTACTATTAACAAACGGACTATAACATTATTTTAAAAAGTTTATGGTGAAATATTTAGGCGACCTTCACACGAAAGTAATTCTCGAGAAAATAATATAAGTCTGCATTTAGCAACTAAAATTTATTGTGATTCTTTTACGTGGAATAAATAAATAGAAATGAAAATATTTTTTATCCGTATTTTAAAGAAAACGTTAATGGCAAATACTAAGAAAGCAACATCGACTAGATCCTTTTATAATAATATATTACTAATAAAAAATCAGCTTTACGCAAAATTAAATCTCAAACATAAAAAAGACTGCATTAACCAACTAAAAGTCATTCTGAATCTTTAATGTACAATAAATAACCTAAAATGAAAATGTTTGGCAACAGTTTAAGTGCATATCAGTAAAATAGAGAGAAAAAAAAGTATTTGCACAGTTGCAGATTAAAGGAACCCTAGCATTAAAAACTGTAGGAAACTCTATTCCACAAAGGATTAGAATAGTTTATAACCTTCTCCGAATGAATTTGCTTCTGCAACTGGCAGATGCTCGAATAAATAAGACGCCTATTTTAATACTCTCAAAGTCCTGTGTGCCACCTAACTTAGCTTTGCATCCCAGAAGGCCATGTTAAGCAGCTCATACTGTTCTAATCCACTCTTCCTCTGAATTGGGGCTGTATTTTACACCCCAGGCGAACTGAGCGAGATTTTATACAGTTCATTTCCATAAGATGAGAGCTATAAATTGCCAAGTATTTTACTTACTTCTTCTCCAGTACTTTACTAGGATTCACGATTTCTCGGAGTAGCTTCTCCTCCATATTATTATTTTTTCACTTTTTTTAGCTTCTATTTTTTGTTATTTTATTTATTTTATTTTGCACTTATATTTCGAAGGTTTTTGAAAGAAATTCTGCATCGGAGTCTCTCGTGTCAGCAATAAAGTAAGTCATGCGTTGCTGGTAAAGTTTCTCCTCTGTCAGCCATTATCAATATAGGAACCGCTTGCGAAGAATAAGATCAAACAGGGGTTGTATATAAAATTAAATTGGTGTTAAGCATTAACTAAAATCTGCCGTGCGAGCATTGCGTATAATTTCTATTCCTGTAAATGGTAAATTTTTACTTTTTTTTTTTTTTTTTTTTTTTTTTTTTTTGGTTGGAATTTTATGAAATTTTCATTAATTCTAAAAGTTTTTATTCTACAAAACTTCCTTACTTCCCTTTTCTGATAAAGTTTCTTCTCTGTTAACCAATCACAATATAGAAACTGCTTGCAAGAATAAGACCAAGTAGTAGTTATGTATAAATAAATTCTTTGTTGAGAAATATCTATATAACTAGTAAAGTTTTATAGGTTTTTTAATTAATATTTTTAGCACTTTGTTTTTTCATTTTAATAATTTTTTTTTTATATTTCAACTCTTTGCTAGTAAATTTTCTCCCCTGTCAACCATTATCAACATAGGAATCGCAGTTCAACAACATAGTTCAGTAACAACATAGGAATCGCTTGCGTGAAAAATAAGATTAAACAGGAATTATATATAAATTAAATAAGTGTTAAGCATTAAGTAAAAAGAATGCCATGCAAGCATTGCGCGTAATTCCCATTCCTGTGAACGGTTATTTTTTATAGGTTTTTTTTAAATTGAAATTTTAAGAAATTTCATTAATTTTAACAGTTTTTATTTGAAAAACTGTTTTACTCCCCTTTGCAGATAAAGTATTTTCTCTATTGACCATTAACAACTTTACTTATAATAAAATCCGAAGGCAAGAAAGTGTCTGTAACGGCTCCGGGCTCGACCACTCTGATTTGCGAATCGACCATAGTTAAACGCCATGTTAGGCTTAATGAAAAAGCTCTATGCTACATCCGATTCTGCTGTTAAAATATTTGTAAAAGCATATTAGAGCTTTTAAATATTTTAATTTTGTTTAAAACCTTCAAAACTATTTCATATAAAACATGTATATGAACATTTTTGTATACATTTTTTTTCTGTAAGCACTTTTCTTTTCAGAAATAGCGGTGAATTCCTTCATACGGAGGATTTGAGTGATCAATCCAGTACATTGGCGCCATCTACTGGCGTATTTTGAAATTTGCCTTCCATCTTAAATACAGTACAGGACCTATTATGCGAAATCATCTGGACCAAAGGCTTTCCGAGTTTTGGAATTTTCCGGATTTTGGGTCCTCCTGAAGTTTACGATTATTTGACAAAATTAATGTTTTTTTTTTCCTGATTCTTTGACAAAATTTGCATTTTTTTCTGCTATTCTTTGACAAAATTTGCGTTTTTCTTCTGCGATCCTTTGACGAAATATAATTTTTCGTGATCCTTTCAAGAAATTTGCGTTTTCTTTTTGCGATCCTTTGAAGAATTTTGCATTTAACTGCAGTTCTTTGAGGAAATTTGCGTTTTCTGCTATTTTTTGACGAAATTTACCTTTTATTTACGATCCTTTGACAAAATTCGAGTTTTTTCTGAGATTCTTTGACGAAATTAGCGAGTTTTTTTTTCGCGATCCTTTGACGGAATTCGCATTTTTTCTGTGATCTTTTGACAAAATTTCTGTTTTTTTTCCTTCGATCCTTTGACGAAATTCCACTTTTTTCGCGATCCATTAACGAAATTAGAAATTTTTTTGCAGTGCTTTGAAGAAATTTGCGTTTTTTTTTCGCGATTCTTTGGAGAAATTCATGTTTTTTCCGCGATTATTTGACAAAATTCGCGTTTTTTTTTTCCGATCCTTTAACCAAATTTGTGTTTTTTTTTGTGATCCCTTGAAGAAATGTTACATTTTTTCGGAGTCCTTGGAAAAAATTTGCGTTTTCTTCGCAAGCCATTGTCGGAAATCGCGTATTTTCTGCGATTTGTTAACAAAATTAGCGTTTTTTCGCAATTCTGCGACGAAATTTCCTTTTTTTTTCAATCCTTTGACAAAATTCAAGTTGTTTCCGCAATCCTTTAAAGAAATTGTCTACTTTTTCTTCGAACAATAGACATAGTTATTTTTTTTGGCGACGATCGTTCAAAATTCGAGATTTTGTTATGTTCGAATCTTTGGACTGAAGGCTAAAATTTTCGAAACCGAAAGCCTTAAATTTTTAGGAAAATTCCGAACAGAATCACCCTTGATGAAATAAATATATAACTATTTTTTGTTTCAGACGAATCGTAATATAAATTAATTTTAAACAAAATTTGAGAGAAAAATGATTTGTTTCTAATTTCGGGAAAAAGTTTTGGGGGGGGGGACGTGTTCGCCCGCTACCGAAGTAACACTATTTTAGTGATTACACGCTGAAACACAATGGACTAAAAAAAATTAGAAATCGGTAAAATTTTTGAAAATTTTCAAAAACTCTAAAATTTTAGTAAAAATTTACAAATTTAGAAAATTTTCGAAAATGTTTTGCTGATTTCGGGTTTTTCCGGATTTTAGAATTCCGGATAAGGGGTCATATACTGTTAAATAATTCTTTCTTATCAAACGTAATTAAAATATAAGGAATACATAGTACAGCGTAATTTGCATTTAATTTTGCTTATGTAATCAAACAATGAGTTATGTGGTGAGTCAATCTGCTTAGAAACTCTTTGATAACACTTTTTTACAAAAACTTTCGCACTTGGATTATTTGTTAATATTTAATTTGAATGTTTTGTCCAATCGTTGAATTACTTCCGAAATTTAATACTTAGTAATATATATATATATATATCCTCATCATTTTTATTTGTAGAAATCATTTGTCATTTTTAAAATGTACTTTTTTACCGTACAAACCTTTCAATAATAAAATCTTCAAGCTGTTTGTTTGTATGAAGTCTTATGAAAAAGAAACGCAGATCAACAATCTGTCATTTTTGACGGGGTTATATACTAGTATAGGAAATAAAATCAAACAAGAATAAAATCAATATTGCGGGAATACAATCAAGCAGGTGTAAATAAATAAAATCGGTATCAAAGAATAACTAGATAGATGGTAACATTTTATAGATGTTTAAATTAAAATCTTTAGGATTTTTGATTAATTTTAATAGTTATTTCGATATTTCTCACTTTTTTGCTTGTAAAGTTTGTCCTCTTCTAACCATAATCAAGACAGTGACCATTTGTTAGGAATAAGACCAAATGAACTATGTGATGAAGTGAAATCGTGTTAAGTCATAATCAGATAAAAAATATGAATTCAGACATGATTTTAGGGGAAGATATCATAATGCCTTGCTAAATTTTAGTAACACATTTGGAAATTTCCGAACTAACGCTATATTATATGAATTATATACTTTATATATATTAGATGATACTATACAGTTATTATACAATTTGAACATAGTCACAAAATAGGAGCGAAGAAAAAATGGATAATGCACGCATAATTACTTATGTCTAACTATTATCAGTACAGAAACTGATTACTAGGAATAACATAACGCAAGGGGATACAAGAAAACTAATCGATATTAAGTAATAACTAGATAAATTCCTATGATTGTTTTAAGTTTTTTGCTTCATTTTTGCCGATTTCTTGAATTTTTATGCACTGACGTCCAACAGGTAACTAACAAGCAAAAATGCTAATAATGTCATTTGTGAGTATTCAAAAGAAAGTGGGATAAACATCAAGTCTAGATAACAGTAATCCGTGCGTATTACGAACATATCTTACAGGTTGACAGCGGTCGTGTCGTCGAATTGAAAAAGGATAGATCGAAGAATCGCTTGGCATCTGGGTCAAAGCAATGCGATGATTAGGCAATACTGGCAAGAGTGTGTCAACAATTGCAGATGTAAGCAGCAGGACGTCAAAAGTAGACCTAAAACACAACAGAGCGGGACGCCAGCAACTGTCAGATCATCTGTCATTGTACCAGATTTGTCGCTATGAAAAATACGACGTGTAACACGAACACTATTGTCCAAAAGACTGGAAAAGCAGAATTTACTCTCCCACCGACGTTACGCCGCTTAACCTCTACGCCTGCACACCGCCATGTCCGATTACAGTGCTGCTTCACTCGATTAATTTGGAAATGCGCTGACTGGGGACGTATAGTCATTACTGACGAGTCCTTTTTCTACTGTGTCTTGACGACCGCCAAATACATGTCTGAATAAGTCAAGGGCAACGTGTGTATCCTTTCCATACTTTCACATGCCATACAGGCCCACAAAAGGGCGTAATGATCTAAGGTGTCATTTCCTTTGGTAACTGAACCTTTTGGTAGTCCCTAGTGGCACACTTACAGTACAGCGGTACGTAGACAACAATTTCATTTTTTAAACAATCGAATAGAAAAAAAAATCTTTTTAAAATTCAATTTATTTAAAAACTGTATCTGAATTTACAGATTTTTTATGGTTTGAAAATAAATTTAAAGCATGAATTTCCTTTAAATATATCTCTATTGCATACAGCCCGATAACGAATTATTAATCCGTTTACACTTAAAAATATATAAATAATTCAGCTTTTGTTCCCTCTTTTGTTCCTAACGAAGTTAAAAATTCTATGGCAGTAATTAGCTACTCTCTTATAAAGGGAGTCTATTTTTTGAGTGTCAACATTTTGTCTGCCTTTGTGCATGAAAGCGACATCTATCCTTTATTTTTATCTAATTTTAATTAATGCGGTCCTGAACCCCTGAATCTTAGTTTCGCGGTTATTTCATGCAGATTTATGATTATTAAGTAGTGGTGGTCAGTTGACGAACTATAAATATTGGGATGAAAGTTTGAACGAGCGAATCAGCCGAATCTTGCCCTTGTAGTTTTCTGAGGCAGCTCTTCAGCATTTCAGTGCATATATTGTGCTAGTTATATTTAATCCTATAATAAGAGCCGACGCGTATCCAATTTGTTTCAGATTATTGGTATCCAGTTCAGCATGAATCTACCGCAGCCGGAGCTGGGGTTGCCGTATTTAAAAGGCCCTGTCACTGTCATTCGTGTAGCTTGGTTTTTCGACTGGGCTCCAATTCAGGTGCCAAATCTGTGAGGATGCGTCATCTTCGATTATCGGAGTTCTAGTTATATTCAGCCATTGACATTACGTAGAAAGATAGTTTTCGGGAGCAAATCAGCTTGCTTTGATAAGAGTTCGAATTTAAGTATTCTAAATAAAGTGAAATTGGAATCTACCAGATTCCGTCAACTAGTGACATTTTACGTATTTTTGAAAGTGACATTAAATTTCAAGAGTTTCAGATTGAGGTGCCATTTAAAACTTGCACGTACCAGATTTCGTGAACTGATGATAAAATAGCCTTTTTCTGCCACGTAAGTTAAGTTTTTCTTAATAGTTGTGCGTTCAAATTGGATTAAGAGTTAGTGGAAATGAATTTTGAATCTATATTTGACCATATTACATAAAGCTTCCAGCTCTACTGCCAGCCCAATTATTTCTTGTTTTAATAAACCTGCCCCGTCTTTTACGAGACGGGGCGGAGTCGCCCGCTACACCGCAACAATAAATAAAAAAAGTGACATAAATAAAAGACAAGTTTAACAGACATGTATTCCACCTACGCGTTTGAACAACTGAAATTATCAGAATCAAAAACGGTGCTTTAAATATCGAAATCTACAGTGTTTTCTTCGTCTATTAAGTCCTGGCATGCGACTTATCTTTGGTATGTTGATTCACAAGAGTACAGAAACCATGTCTAAATAAGGCATGTACATTGTACACTAGGCCGCTACGTGCGTATGCGGCCGTACTGTGACGTATATTCTATCCCGAACATGTATAAGCAACAGCTTCGGTCTCCATTAACATTCATTCTGATGGCTGACCTCTCTATTTCCCAAAACGTCTACGGTATTAATTAGTTTTATTATGTGATTTTATTGTGTTGTTTTTAATTTTTAACATTTTTATTGTCTGATTTTAAATGTCCTATTATTTTTTAAATAGTGGAGGATAAAAATTTCCAACGAAATCACGAATATAACAATGAAGAGATAAACAATAATACTCTCCAATTTCTACTTACTATTTGATCATGAACTCATATAATGCATATCTATATCTATATCTATATCTATATATATATATATATATATATACGTGTGATTTTATGTGAAATTTCTGTGTTTTAACAGGATGTATTTTTAGTAAAAATCGGGCATTTTCCCTGAATAAACGGAAAATTACTTTCTATTCTAAGCTCGTTTAATTAACATTCACAACAAAACTGTTTCTTCCAAAACTTGCACTGTTAAAATAATCTGAAATTCACGGGTATTTTTTCCCTGAAATCACAGAAAAATTCCCTTTTCACAACAAAAGGGCATTTTCCGTTAAAAAACAGAAAATTTCCTCATATTTCCTGAAAACAACGGAACGGTCGGAGAAGAAAGTGGTCAAAGGTGGTATTCCGTTATCTGCTGCATATTTTTTTTCAATGTTTCAAAAACTGACATGTTGCTGTACAAAAAAACTAAAAATTCAATAAATTAAAATTTCGATTTTTTTAAACAACAGCAATAAAATAGTGCTTTCGAATTAAAAAAAAAAAGCAACAATTAGTTTTTTCCACTCTTTTAAAATTATTTGCAATTTATTTTTTAAAGTTTTATAGAATATTCGCATTTAAAATATATTCAGATTACAGATTATATAAACAAACAGATTAATATATATATATAATAGTTAAATTAACTGAAAAAAATCGATTTTTTTCAAAAAGCAACAAACAAAAATAATGCTTCAGAATTAAAAAAATAATAATAATAATTTTCTCATTACTTTAAAATTATTCGCAATTTATTTTTTAAAGTTATAAAAACACTCGCACTGAATGCCTTGCACATTTAAAAAATATATAGTAGTTGAAACAAAATCGATTTTCTCAAAAAACCAACATTTTTTTATTGAATTTAATTAAAAATATATTTTTCATATTTTACATCTAACAATGAAATTAAGAATAAATATAATTCAGGTTTTTATCCTCTACTGATACTAAAGTTTTTAACCATCATCTCATTACGAAATATCCCAGCAATTAATTTAAAAATTACCAGGTTTCTAAACCCCAAATTGTTTAAGTCCCAATCCGCAATTTGAAGAAATCCAGTATCATCGTTTCAAACTCTAATCTAGCAAGTGCCCGCTGGTCTTACGGTAAAACGCTTGGCTCAAGGCACTAACGTTCCTAGTTCGGGCCCTAGGTCAAACAGAAAATATTCTTGAAGTACATACAAAAATTAAATACTCCCATAGTCAACAGATGGCAGCAGAAAGAGAGATGCAATTTTTTAAAACCAAGTTTATTCATAACGGAAAGTTACCGCTTCTTCAAACGGAGTTTTTTTTTTTTTTTTTTTATCTCTCAAAACAGAAAATCTACTAACGGAAAAGAAAAAGTTCGGCAACTTTGCTGCCAGTAGTTTTACCGTGAATTAACGTATTTATTTTTTAACAGTGTGTGCCTTTCCAATTCAGAGAAAACAGAAGATATCCAGTTAATTTTTCATATTCGGTGCTTTGCACTGTTAAAAATTTGCAACAAACTGTCCAGTCATTTGACCGTTTTTATAGAAAATTGTTATATAACCGTAATTTAACTCTAGTCTGACCATAGTATTGGGAATAATATGGTCAGACTAGAGGTAAATTACGGTTATATAACCATTTTCTATAAAAACGGTCGAATGACTGGACAGTTTGCTGCAAATTTTTAACAGTGTGGGCTACACATATCACCAAGTCATACAATGCAGCCAGGTGGTGAAGATGACAGAGCATTGGTGACGAAACATGAGTAACGAAGTTCAAATCCTGGGGAAGTCCAAGCGATAAAAAGCGGGTGATATGTAAACACATTAATATGTAATGTGTGTAACATATGTATAACATATTAATATGCAATATAAATACTTGTTCCGTATAAATGCGCATCAGTATATATAATTATTATATAGATTTTGTTTTAATATTGTGATATTGTACATATTTATTACAAAAAACAGAAACTTCCGTCTTGAAAACGTGGAATATCTCAATGGAAATTTTGTGAAAAAACGGAGAAAATAGACGGAAACTTTGCTGCAAGGATATTTTCGGTTTCTTCACGGAATTTTCTTTTACAGTGCATTACATTACGTCATATTAACTACAGTGTGTGGTTTAAATTAAATCATGTGTTATGGGGGAATCATACCGTTTTTCTTTATGTTGGTATCAAAATACAGCTCTATTAAGTAAAGTACAACTTGCAGAATATACACATTTAGTTGATGCTAGGTATATTTAAAATTTAAAATGTTTTGTAAATTAAATTATTATGTTTTCCTTTTATATTTACATTTTCTAATACAAAGGATACAGGGTGGTTAAAATTAAACTGACAGTACTCAAAGCCTCAAAACTCTGGTTTTAATGAACAGATCCGAATGAAACTTCAGATAAATGTTATGTAGATCATGCGGCCGAAAGTTTCGTAAAAAAATTGTTTGAAATTTCGTTATTAGATGGCGCTGTACTCTAAAAATCATATGCAAATGAGTAGTTAATGAAATTTCGCTATAAAAGCGGAACGTATTGTTCAAAGAAATCATTTGTCAGCGGTGAACATGCCGCTGAACAAGAAGGAACGCGCTTTGGTCGTAAAAATTTTATCAGAATGAGAGAAATGCTTTGGTAGCTCTCCATGCTTATCGACGCCGACGGATGAAAATCTTAAGGAGAGGACCCATGTCCGTAAGTGCAGTTAAATGCATGATTCGTAAGTTTGAAAAAACTGGTTCTCTGGATGTTGCACAGGAAAGAGGACGAAAACGGAGCCGGCGATTGTGGAGGAAGTTGTGATTGCAACAGCTGAGGCATCTGCAAATTCTTCAAATGCTACTTTAAGTGACCGGCTCAATAGCACAAGCATTGGACATTCCATGGGCAACCGTGCGCATGATTTTACGCAAAATTCTGAAGCTCTACCTTTACAAGATGTATATCGTGCAACAGTTGAAACCGCAAGATCATTCTGTGCGTCTTGATTTTGCGTTGCGTTTTCTCGCGAGGATGCAAGTAGATGAGTACTGGCCATCGCATATCTTATGGAGAGACGAGGCTCATTTTCACTTAGGTGGTGGTGTGAACACCCAGAACCGCCGCATATGGGGTTCCACCAACCCTCATGCCGTGCAATAACAGCCACTACATTCCCCATGCGTCACGGCTTGGTGTGGATTCACTGCGAATTTTATTTTGGGCCCATATTTTTTCGAGGAAGTCACAATGATTGGGTTTGTTAGGCGTAAAGTAACAGATACAGCAGACTTCTTGAGAATTATGTCGTCCCGGCGTTAAGTCAAAGAGACTGTTTGACTACCACGATATTCATGCAAGATGGAGCAACTGCTCATACGGCGAGATGTGTAAAGAATGTAATTCAAGCCAACTTCTCTCATGAGCGTGTCATCTCGCGTACTTTTCTGATTTCATAGCTAGCAAGGTCACCAGATCTGAACCCATATGACTTCCGGCTGTGGGTTTTTTTAAAGATAATGTTTATCAACGACGTGTAACTAATTTAGCGGACTTGAAAGCTAGCATCGTACGCCATGTCTCCCTCATTCCTACCGATATGTTGTGTGCGGCCGTTGATAACGCGGTAGTACGCTTTCAGCATATTGTTGACCCCCAAGGCATGCACACCAAGCACACAGGTATGTAAATAAATAAAATATTCCGTTATTCTTTGATTTTTGAATAATTATCTTTCATTTTCCATTGTTAAAACGCAACTTGCTGGCAAAATTTGAAACTTTTTTTACGAAAACCTCGGCTGCATGACCTACATAACATTAATCTGAAGTTCCATTCGGATCCTTTCAATAGAACCGGAATTATGAGCCTCTGTGTTCCGTCAGTTTAATTTTAACCACCCTGTATAATATACTAAAATATTTCACTGGAGTTAAATTTGCTTGCAAATACTAAAGAAATATTTGAAAATTCGTTTTCATGTTAAACAATTAATTAATACTTATAATAAGGTTTATGAATTATTTTGCACATTGAGTAAGTTTTCAGGAAGTTTCTTTTTCTCTATTTTTTTTTAAAGAATAAAAGAACTATACATTCCGTAAAATCAGACGTTTAATAAGATAATTTTCAATAGTTTTGTTTTCATTTTATTGTAATAAAGAAAATCGTATATATCTAACCATTTTATTGGCGACTTATTATAATTTATCATACACAAACAACAATAAATGTAAAATGAAACTTATACCTGTTATGATACAAGTGTCCTGTAATACAAACAGATGTATGAGCCACAATATATATGTACGTGGAATGTACTATCATAAAAATTACTTTTATTAAGTTTATTCTCTTATTAAGCAAATTATACTGTAACGTAAAGAAAGCACCTTTACTTGATTCAGGATTACCTGAACAAATTGAATAATACACGGAATTATACGATTTAATTTTGTACAATTAATGTATGAGCATTTAAAACATCGCAATATATGAAGAATTCCAAAAGCCTGGAATAAAAAAATCTGCATGTTCTGTTATTCAAATTGCAAGAAAAAATTGTTGACATCATGTTAAATATAATTCACACTTTCTTCGTAAATAACACAAAATTCGAGCAAATAAAACAAAACTAATAAAATAAAGTCTATTTAATGCGTTTTCAGGATTTCTTTTTTAAATATACAAACGGATTAACTTTAAAATCTCAAACAATTTAAACTTACTTTTTTATAAAATGGTACTGAAGCAGGTGATTTTTTTATACTTCTTTATTCCCAAAGAAAAGTTCTCGCAGAAATGTTCTCAAAGAAATGCATTCCCACAGGAAATTTAAATTCTATTCAAGAAAATTTAAAGTTGGTAAAGAATATATTAGAATTACTCTTTTATTACCGCTCTCATTTGGGACAGAAATAATTTTATCCATTGAAGAGGAGGAACACCAAAGTTCATCACATCGTCTACACAAATATTGTAACCCTAGGGATAAATTTCGACGATGTTGTTAATTCTCACATGGTAGAAATAAAATTGTTTATTGCGCAGTTGCTTATTTATTGCATGTTAAATTTCACAACAATATTTGAGTCTATTTATTCACAAATTTACAATTTTATAAATCAGTCTTGTAGTTATTATAAGGATTTGATGGAATTACTGGATATTAACTGTTGAATTGCGTGTAGTTTATGTTTCTGCTAATATTTTACAATCACAGATATTTTATTAAGCACAAAATGGAAAGTGATAGAAAGCTATTTATGAAAATGATAGTTTCACAATTGTCACATGCAATATTAATTGTAATCAATGAATATCTATACTAATAAAATAAAGTTTCGCTCTGTGTGTGTGTGTGTGTGTGTGTGTGTGTCTGTTGGCGATGGCTAGGAAAATTTAGCGCAACTAGAAGTCTGTAAATTTAGATTAAGATAGTCCAAACCCTCTCTTGGTGCACCTGACCCTCAGAATTTTAATATTTTGATAATTAGCCTAGATATTAATTAGTTTCTCATTAGCCATCGCATCTAAAATGACATCTTTTAAATTAAAATGGCGAAAGAAACTAACCAGCGCATTGGATTTGGAAGCGGAAATGAACGAATTCGAAATTATTTTACAAATTAGCGAATTTTAAGAAAACTAATTAAGATATCAATTTGAAAATTTCTGAGCCTATGTAAAAAAAAAAAAAAAATCTTCATCCGTCTATGCAATTTTTGAAAAAATTAGCTGGTAATTTTTCTTAATTTATGCAAAAAACTGCTAAAAATCTGCTGGCGTCAGTGAAAAAAATCCCAGAAAGTTTCAGACAGGGATCTGCTTTCATTAAAAACTGAACTACAAAGAGATCAGTTTCTCTGGCCTATCCCTCCATTTAGTTTGCGAAAATGAAAGGAAATAATTGCCAATTTTTACTAATGAACAAAATTTAGATAACTAATTAAGTTATAAATCTGAAATTGAGGATGGGAAGTGTTGTCATCTGCCTGTTATTTTAGCGTAACGTCTTCGTTATGTTCTATTTATCAGAAAAATTTAATTATTTTTTTTAATGATCGCGTTAATGTAGGTGAAGGTGGTTTTATTGAACAAATTATTCGTTATATTTGAGGGTATGGAGAGGGAGGGGGTTAACGCCTTGCACTGAGATTGTTATTATCTCGGGCCCGGGCAACGCCGGGCGTTTAGCTGGTATTGTATAAAGTACATAGCATTATTACGCATCATACAATCAAAGCTTTCTTTCATATCAATAAAAGATGATGGCAAAGATATGATCAATCAAAGATTTCTTTCTCTATGACGTAATATCAAAAAACGTAATATATATATATATATATATATTTTTTTTTTTAGTTTTACAACAAAATTTCGAAACGTTACGGTGTTCGATCACTGAATCTCATTCGCTTTTGATATTCTGTATTAAAAAGGCTTATGTAATATTTTTATTAATATTTATCAAAAACCTTCAGTTAGTTACGTTAATAGTTTACAAAACTCAAACTTATATATGTTCTTTTAATAATTTATTGAATTTTAAAATATATAACTACATTTCTGATATTAAGGAAATAGCGATATTAAAGGATATACTGGAATATTAGAACTGGAAACAAACAGAACAAAATAAATCTTTCAGTGATTTGCTGAAAATTACAAAGATGTCTTTTGTATTTCTTCAGTCTTTTCTTAGTAAATATTATACCGCACGTTCCCAATCATAATACAAAGCTTATTTTTATAATAAATATAATTGTTTTACATTTTGTGTGTCTATTCAAATTATTCAAGATCTCTGAAATATTACTTGAAGATAATTTGGTAATCAAAAGATGTAAATTGCTAAACAAAGAATAATATCGTAAAATAAAATCAATGTTAGTTCTTATTAGGGTTGAAATTTATAAAACATTTTGTTTAAAACAGATGTTTTAAACACAATAAAATATTTTATTGAAAATAATGTTTAAAACATGTTTAATAATTCTTTGTAAAACTATCATAGGCAAGTGTAAACACGCTTACGTTTATCAGGTAGATCTCAATGATGGATACAATAGAATCTTATCTGAACAATTGGCTACTGTTGGTGAATGTTTGTGAAGATATTCGTGAGAAAATTGAATATAATACAGCAGTGAAAATTATAGTTTCAATTAAAAAGTAAATTTTGCGATTTTCTCTAGAAATTCAAACCCAGAAAGCAATCGAATGCGAAAAGTTTCAGAATGAGAAATACTTGTACCTTCAGTGTTTGTTTGTTTTATTGATAACATACATCTGACTGACATCAAGTGCCCGCTTATAAGTCATCTTCAATATACAAGGACGAGATAACCACAAGGAAATTTACATCACCAGAGAATTAGAACCGGCAACTCCACAAAGTGTGTGCAGTGGAACTAACGGGAGTCGATACAGCCGACCTGACTCCTACACTCTCAAGTGATTAGCGGAATGGTATCTTAATCACTCGGCCACGGTGGCTCCTACATTCAGTGAAGAGTTTAAAGTATAGAGAAAGCAATAAATCGAAATGTTAGAGGTATATGCTTCTAGCAACCTTATATCTTTGATGATGAGCCAGGACTGCGGACAATTTTTAAGGTAAAGCTAGGAGAGTCTGTGCACAATTAAAAAGAATAACAATAAAAATCTAAATAATAATTTTTTGTTAAACTATCCATGAATAATATTTACTTCATTTGTTTTTTATGCATTTCCATTGCTATTGTGTTGTTATGTTGTAATTTAATAGAACAGTTGTAATAATACCAAGAAAGTTATTTTGCGCAATCTGTCCTTACAGGGTTGGTGTGATTGCGCACAGGGGTAGGAGAGATTGTTACTAATAATAACTACAATTAAATTGTTAACAATAATAATTACACTTAAATGACATTGTTGTAAGGTTTTCGTGAACAAATATTATTGTATTAGGAGTGAATATTTTAACCTAATGATTAAAGAATAAAAAAAGGAAATAATTTTAAAACGATTAAAAAATTTTAATTAAAGGAAAAAAAATTAAGAATCAGAAAAAGCAAGTCTAGATAAGATTACAAAATAACATTAAGTTACTTGATAACACGTTTAACTTAAAATTGTTCCATTATAATTTTTCATTCTTTTATGCAAATTTACGAATAAGCTGCGTAATCTCTCCTAGCATGGAAACTAATGGGAACAATGCGCCATCTCTCCTAAGTAGCAGATGCGCAAACTCTCCAATTTCGGTAGGAGAGATTGCACGGCCTTTTATATAAACATGGCTGCTACTAAAACGAACCGTTGATGTTCAAATTGTTAGTCTAGATTAGTAGCTTATGAGAAATCGTTTAAGTTAAAAATAATTTGTACTATTGATATTGTATAGAAATTCTGATAAATAACTATGAAAATTCAAGCACTTACTTTGGGAAAACAAAACAAAATAGCAATGCTTTATCTTAGACGCTCAAGACAATCAACATGCACTTTCGAGTAGACACTCCACTACTGTTGTTGTACAACTACCTGGAGTCGCTGTGCGCTCACTTTACTCCTTCCCCCTGAACCTCTATGTGCGCAATCTCTCCGACCGCGCCATCTCTCCTGGCTTTATCTTATATTCAAACGTACCACAATTTACAGAAAATAATTATGTGGTAGATTTAATTTTACATTATCTTAGTATTATTGTATGACAAAGATTATTTTTCAAAAAGTGGTATGAATAGAATAAATTAAATAGTCCACTGGGACGTGTAAGTCCCAACGCGTAGTCAGATGATTAATGTGACACCAGGGAAACAAATTATAAAAAGTTGTAGAAGATACATATGGAATGACTATAATGTATACACTATACATATATCTTTGAAAACATTACAGATTCAAGATTTAAAAGAGAGTTTTTTTGAATTGATGAAACATCGAAGAGTAACTGCTTTCCTGCTTATGTATGTTGACTACATGATATGGTAAAACTTATTTCAGTTAGGAAATGCTTATAACACAGTTGTGAAAAATCCTCTTCAGCAATTCCCGTCAATAAACGTAAATATACTAAAATTATTTTGTACAGCCCTTTTGCATATGATCTTTATGATTTATATACACAAAGTGACAAGCAAAACATTAGTTAATTTTAAAAAACGCATACCTTAACTTAAAACCCATTCGCATCAATTATCGTTCTTAGGCAGTACAGTACTATAAACGAATTATTTGTGAGTCCCTATGAATAAATGATAAATGCTATACACACCGCATTCTTCAGTAAGCATCTTGTAGTGCATCTTAGCGATATATATAATTTTCAATACAGTTGAAATAGTGTAACATACAAAAGATGTGAATTATCACTTTACTACACAGCGTACAACCAACAGAGTGAAAAAATGTCCTGACTGGGGATCGAACCCTTATACTTCGGTATAGTGCACCGAGTGCTTTACCATTTAAGCCACCAGGACGACATCCAGTCTAGCATTCTCTCACAGAGTGAGATATGACAATGAGAGAATGCTAGAGTTAGAGCATGTTATACTGGATGTCGTTCTGGTGGTTTAAATGGTAAAGCACTTGGTGCGCTATACCAAGCAATCGGATTCGATCCCCGGCCTGGACTTTTTTTCATTCTGAATGTTGTACGCTGTGTAGTAAAGTGATAATTCACATTCCTTTTGTTCATTAATTTACAGCGTAATTTCAGATCTGCTGAAAATTTAATTAAATATATAGTGTAACATATTTAAATCCCTTGGCAAACGGTTTTCCCCATAGACCATAATGTAACAGAGTTTTTTAGAAAAATTCCTGTAAACGAAATATAATTGCTACACACTTCATTATGAATACCTAACATGCCATATAAGCCCTGATTACATGGCTATCCAAGTATATTTACGCAAATTACAGCACAGATGACCAGATGGTCAAACAAACAACCAGACAAACCGAATTCATAAACACTTTTCAACTATGTTGGAAAATGTTAAAAAACTAATAACAAAGAAAAATATACTTAGTAATTTCAATTTCCCACCATACAACGCAATTTGCTTCTGTTATGGGGGAAAAAAGCTAGAACTTTGCTTGAGAGGCAGTATTGGTTTACGCTAACACCTCCTTCATTGCATATATATATATATATATATATATATATATATATATATATGCAATAACGGAGTACTATATTGATACATGAGTAATGATATACATATTATTACTCATAATATAGTACTGTTTAAAACACAGTGTTACTAACGACTTTCGCACTTTTGAGTGCTACCCTATGAATCATATTTTCTATTAAATAAATGAGGTAATTATATGAAATTTCTTGCCATAAAATTAACTAAATGTATAAAAATTAATCAATAAAATATTTATTTTGAATCAAGAAGATAATTCGGTAATTTCACAGCGCCAATTAAAACCTTCATATCACTATGTATGCATTTCAAACCTATGCTATTTATCAGATTTATGTGTGGATCGCAGGATTTTGATTGATGTAGCCCTCAAGTTTAAAATGTTGAAAGTTCTTACTCTAGATATATCTAATCTATTAAAAATCAGGGACATCAGCCGTTATCAGGTAACAATTCAATCATCGTTACAAAAATCAACATGGAAGATCTGTATTCACTCCACCAAAACAATTCATCTTGTTAAACATTTTTTGTGTAATATCTAGTATGGTAATGAATTAAAAAAAAATAATTTTACGACCCTTCCCCTTCTAGTTATCTGCGAACATGTACTAGCTTTTACTTTTCTATCCCTTTTTTATTTCGGACAATCTGCAAATTAAAAAAAAAAAAAAAACGTCAGTTTGGCAAGGTTTATTATAATAGTGATTATTGTTTTACAATCAGTGTTGTTATTGAAGTTTGTTTCAGGTTTTCTGAATGTCTACATCAACGTTTAAAAAAAGTAAACATAAAAACTTAGAAGCAAATAGCGGGACGTTATCACGAATGAAAAATGACGTCATTAACGTACATTTTCTTTCATAAAATTGAAAAAAAAATTGTATGATGGCCTGAAAATGGTATAATCTTTCACTTACACGTCATCCAGACATTACTGAGATTAAAACCGATAATCTTAGAATGAAATTCATACTTTTTGTAAAAAAATATATAATACTGCTTTGAATGAAATTTCACTATCTCATGCTCTATATTTCTATTTCTTTAGATATCCCGGACATCAACAATACCGTTAACAGATAACAATTCTATCACATGTCCCTAAACTCAACAAAAATTATCCGTTTTAATTCGACTAACACAATCTATCCAGTTAAATATATTTTGGCGTAATAAATACTATGATAATTAAAGAAAAAGAACTTTATATGACCTTGCCCCTTCACGTTACTGAGAACAAGTCTTAGATGTTTTTATTTATTATTTATTTTTTACTTCAGGCAATTTAAAAGGTACAAAAAGTAGTCAGTGTGGCATGTTTCATAATAGTTAGAATTTAGTTTACAATCGGTGTTTTTAATCAATTGATTTCAAGATTTCTGGAGGTCTCTGTGCAATATTGCTTTAAAAACTTTTGATTTGCTATTACTTTGATTGAAGCCCAATATCTGCATTAATAAAATTAATATTTCTTTTACAGAAAAAAAACAGATTGCTTCGACCAAATTCTCATAATCTCATGTTCTAGATATTGCTTTTTCTTTAACTATAACAGATATCAACAATACCGTTAATAGATGACAATTCAATCATCTATACTAAACTCAAAAATTTTTTTCATTTATCCAACATAATTTATGCTGTTAAATATGTTGTTTTCTAACTTACGTATATTATGATAAACAATAAAAAAGATATTTTTACGACCCTGAATTTCTCTATTTCTGAGAACCAGTGTTACCTTTACTTTTTTTATTATTTTTTTTTATTTCGGACACTCTGAAGTGTCAAAAAAGCAGTCAGCGGGGTCAAGTTTCATAATATTTATGTTTCTTTCTTAATATGTAGTTGTTTCATTTAATAATAGTTATAATTGTTCCCTTATATAAAAGTTGAAATTGTTTTAAATGTTTTTTTTTTTTAATTTATTTATTTATTTTTTTTAAATGAATTTCAAGGTTTTTGACTATCTACTAGTAACGTTTTCATTACAAAACATAAAGATAAAATGGCAAAATAAAGGTACAGGGTTCCTAATTTGAACTTCTACAATTGACAAATGCCGTTATAAAAGTATATTCTTTCACAAAAATGGAAAAATTGCTGTGATGCATCAAAACAATGTAATTTTTCCTTGACTTTTTATTCCGCCATTGCTGCGATTAAAGCCCACAGTCTCAGAATGAAATTAATTAATACTTATTCTAAAGAATAATAAATTAGATTGATTTAAATAAAATCGTATTATCCCATGCTCTAGATATTCAACTTTTTTAATATCTTGAACATCAGTTATACCGTTAACAGATGACAATTCAATCATTTTTCCAAAACTCAACAAGGAAGATCTGTATTCACTCGGCCAACCCAATTCATCCTGTTAAACCCTTTTTTTTGCATAATAGACAGCGTGGTAATGAATAAAAAAAGATCTTTTTACGACCCTGCCCCTTCTCGTTTTCTGAGAACCAGTGTTAAGATTATATTTTTTATTCACTTTTTTATTTCGGACAATCTGAAGGGTCAAAAAAGCAGTCAGTGTGGCAAGTTTTCTGTTACCTTTCATTTTTCTTCCTGCTTTTTAAATATCTCCTTACACTTCTGTTTCTTTATTTTTTTATATCATGGCTGTTTTTTTCTTTAAGGTCCGGTTCCAGTCAGTCTGTGTTTCTTTTGTGGAGTCAACTGGTTTACATGACAGGCGCTTGTTTTTTGATCCCTCCCTTAATTCCGGACAATAGATTTGTGCGTTACCGCCCGATTAGGTTAATAAATTCAGATAATATAAAAATCTCTTAAATACCTAATTTGAAACGGGATGTAATTACACAATTTTTCTGAGCAATAAATAAAATAAGTGTTCGCCTCCGTTTAAGAACGATTTATGATGTGTTTTTATCTGTTCTTTGTAATGTGATACGTGTGTTTTTTAGTGGATGTATTTGTTGCAATTGGATAAAATACATTATTAAATACATGTATTACATGACAATATAATAAATTATAACGCTTTGTAATAATATATTTCTTTTAAATGGTTAAAATTTGTAAATTAACAACATAATAAATACACAGTAAAATAACTTTTATTAGGTTTTTTGACAAGTTTCGGCTCACTTCGAGCCATTTTCAAAAAAAAAAAAATGAGAATAATCCATAAGTGCTCGGTATTTGAAGTTATTATTTAATAATTAATAACGATGCGGCATCTTTTAACTTACCGGAATTATGTCTCGAGTTACTCCACGGTTACAGATATGAAAATAAACAACCAAGTAAAAATAAAAGATAACGTGACAAATTTTTTTAAAAAGTACATTAAAATTAAATGATAGCATTTTAAATAATAACTTTAAATACCGTGCAATTATGGAATATTCTCATTTGTTTTTGAAAATGGCTCGGAGTGAGCCGAAACATGTCAAACAACCTAATAAAAGTTATTTTACTGTGTATTTATTATGTTATTAATTTACACCTTTTAGCATTTAAAAGAAATATATGTATTACATGATTCAAATATACATATAATAATTATATGAACTGAAAATAATTTATTGTAATGTTTCAGTTAATTCAAGAAACTGAATAAAATTTTACTAAATATCTAATTTATTACAGAGGTTTTAAATTCGACACATGAAAACCAGATTAATTTTACAGTAATAACTGATTTTGTATCCATTAACAATATGTTTTTGGAATTTTTTTTGCAATATAATATGTTAGTAATGTTTTAGGTGATGTTCTTGCAGACGTGCTGTTTTAAAATGTATAAAATGTACGTGAAATCATATGAAAAGTGTACATTAATTCTATACGTCTGAAAAAGCATGTTGTATTCTATCTCAGTATTACATATCAATCTCATTATTTTTGAAAGATTGTTAAGAGAATAAAATGCACCGCAAACGGTATTTCTCCATAGACCATAATGCATCGCAAACGATATTTCTCCATAGACCATAATGCATCGCAAACGATATTTCTCCATAGACTATAATGTAACGGAATTATTTTGTGCGTCCTTGTAAATAAACTATAAATGCTACATACTTAATTTTTATTATCGAACATTCTATAGTAAACTCCAATAATATAGAAACATTTAAGGGCAATTTCACGGCATCTCTTAGCATTTACGAGAGTTAGATCTTGGAAAGGTAAACGACAGATGACAGGCAGACGCACAGACGGACAAACCGAATTCATAAACACTTTTTGACTATGTTAGAGAGTAAAAATTGACACTCGCTCGTTATATTGGCTTCATTCTGGTCAGATAACGGGCATTTTTTGTATATAAAATTAATACACATAAGTGCATTAAAGTGACGTAGTACTTTTCTTTAAATGTAATTGGAACTAAAATATTTACTATAACACAGTTACTTCAATTTTAGAAAAATTAATAATCTGCTAAATACATTACACATAATACATGCTAAATACATGCTTTACATTCACTTTCGATAGAAGATACATATTGCTTTTCAAATTACGATACGCACTAAATAGAAAAAATAAAAGGACAAATGACGCCAATTTCATGTATTTATTGTATATTTCATTTTTATGGATGAATAGATAAGTTTTCATTTTAAAATAATGATTTATTATCCGTAAAGGAATCTTGCTCTTCAAAAATTAACGTCCATAATCTATAATATCTTTATTTTCAAGCCAAACTAAATAAAATTTCAGCAAATGCTTCGCCATTTGGATGCATTTTTTTCGGTTTTATGATGGAAATCGAATATTTCTCTGTTACACACCCCCAAAGAAAATGTACATCCTAATTTATAAAGATGAGGAATTTCATTATGATTATGTGCTAGTAACATCTTTTAACACTTCCCAATATAGTTGACAAATGTTTATGAATTCGGTTTGTCTGTATATCTGTCTGTCCGTGCTCTAACTCGCGTAAATAATCTCATATTGTCATGCAATTGATATATGTTATTGAAGTTTACTATGGTGTGTTTGGTATTGAAAAGGAAATGTGTAGCACTTATAGTTCCTTTGCACGGGCATTCAAAACATTTTCGTTACGTTACGGCCTATGGATAAAAATCATTTGCGGTATATTGTAACAATGTAACACTATTTCAAACATATTAAAATTGATATATATCTCTGAGGTGCACTACAAGAGGCTTACTAAAGAATATGGTTTGCATAGTACTTATAGTTCCTTTATATGGGCACTCAAAATAATTCTATTACATTTGCGGTCTATGGGGAAAATCGTTTCGGTTTATTTTAAAGTTTCATTATTTCAAACATATTGAAATTGATATATATCACTAAGGTACACTGTAAGAGGCTTATAATAGAATGTTGCGTGTATAGATTTCATCTCTCATTTACAGGAACACACAAAAAAATTCGATTAAAGTACTCTCTGTTAACAATTAATTGCAAGAACTACGTTTTTCAGTTGCGGAACATATTTTTAAATTTAACTATTTTTAAGCCTAATACTTGGTATGTATAAATTCTATAGATCATATACAGGGCAGCAAAAAAGATCTCTAGTACATTTCCGTTGAATGACAGAAATTCTAGAACGGAATTTTTAAACTGTGCTATGCGTTCTCTAACTGAACTAAAATTTATCATTCTTTGTATTATATATACAAATCTATAGATCATATACAGGGCTGCACAAAATAATTCGGATAATTTTCCGTATATTATTGGTAATTCCTGAATTTGGATTTTTAAATGTGTTATGCGTTTTCCAAATTTTTTTTTAGACATGGGCTGGGCTAGTTGAGCTTAAGTCGAAAGGTAGGCCGCCCCGCCCGGTTTGACCTTGACCTTGTCTACTAAGACATCATATTTCACCTTATTAAACGGTAAAATTTGTAAAAGTATTTTAGAAATGTTGGAAAGTGTTACATAATCTATGCTTGATACATGATTTTTCTTTCTTTCTTTCTTTTCTTATTGTAGTTTTAACAATTTATGGTCGCTAAAGCACAGAGCTCCGTCATTGTGATCGCCTATTTTTAAGATATTATTTTCATTTTTTTTTATTTTACAAGGAAGGCCATCTATGTTTAACATGGGCAACGCTAGTAGTTATTATTATTGTTTACTAAGCCTGGAGATCAAGAAATGCGTACAATTAATTGTATAAAATTTGATCAAAACATACAGCGTACAAAATTGTTTAGTTAAAAATTGTCCCAGTGGGTCTCACCCTCTCTTTTTATACAGTTTTTTATAAAGTACACAGTAGTATACAGTTTTTTATAAAGTACACAGTAGTATGCAGTTTTTTATAAAGTACACAGTAGTATACAGTTTTTTATAAAGTACACAGTAGTATACAGTTTTTTATAAAGTACACAGTAGTATACAGTTTTTTATAAAATAAAAAGAACAAAAAATAGTTTTCGTTATGAAAGCATTTATAAAAGGAAGATTTCTTTGATATACTATTCTACTTGTGGCGCTCATTGAAATTTATTGGTTATTAACATAATTAAAATTATTATATAAGCAAAAAAAAAAAATATATATATATATATATATATATATATATATATATATTATATATATATATATGTTCTAAACATTTTGAATAATTTGAATAAACGATAAATGTGAAAAGAAGGACAAATTTTGAGTTGTGACTAGGACATATATTAGAAAAATTCAAAAATATATACACGATAGGATTTATGTTTGCTTTAACGTTTGAATCTTTGAAATAAAAACTGCAAAAGAAATTAAACACAAATTATAAACCCGCTTTATGGTCCTAAATGAAAAAAACAATAAAATTTATGTTGCAATATTTAGTCGTGAAATTTATACTTTTTTTTTTATAATGTCATAATTTACGCTACTATATTAGTACAATGTTTAAATTCTACCGCATGGTGATATATTAGTAATTTCATTCAGTTCTTTCATAAAAAGTTATAGCAATACAAAATTCTAATTTGGAAATAAATACACATTCATTTTTATAAATTAAACTGGTACCAAATTTAATTTATGTAAAATGTATAAAAAACCAAAGCGTAAAATTCATTGATTTATTTTAAATAACTTACGAGTTTCAAATTGTCATAAAAGTACTACGATTTAAGTTTTTTTCTTACTTACTCACCAATATGGTGACATTGAAATAGTTGATATTAATAATAACAATATTTGTTTTAAAGAAATGTTTGAAAAAAAAAAAACGACAGTGAGGATGAATTCTTATCCCATAAATACTCGAGCAAGGTATGATATAACCAGGATTAATACCGATTTTACATTTGTCACCACTATTTTGAAATACTGATCTTCAGCTTGTTTTATCGCAAAATTTGTTAAATAAGGCGAGGATTATTATTTATATTCATTGGTGACAAAACAAAAACGGTATACAATGTGGAGAATTGTGAGTGTTAGCGGGTTAATGCAAAAAATCATAAAATTCTTAAAACTTTGAATCTAATTTAGGACATGTAACGTCGTAGTTGTCTATTTTTAATTCTAATTCGTAATACTTTTTGAAACATAATCACTTAACATGCACTAATACTAAATTATTTTCAAGATAAATCTGCCAAAAAGAAACATTTTTTGCAAATTATGGTGCAAATGAATATAAATATAGTCGCCAGTCATTGCCCGTAAACAAATGGTTAAATAGCAATATTATTTTTATATTGCATATGAGCAGTATAACTTCCTTTCATGTACATATTAATCTGAAATTAATTTTATAGGCAAAAATTATTAGACATAATGATCGCATATATTAAAACAGTCTACATGTTATTGTAACATCTATTATCGACGTCTATTTAAATTCTAGCTTCCAAAAATATACAATTCCATAAGTTAATAAAATTTAAAATAGTTTTATAGCCATTTTCAAAAAAGAAAATGTAAGCTAAGTTTATCGTTCACAATCTAAATGTTACATAACATCTAAAAACACTTTAACGTCTAACTTATTTATTATGCACAACGGGCGACTGAATTCCCTTTGCTTTAGGGAAAAAAGAACCACACACCTTCTTTTCCCTTTACAATTTAGTACTTCCTTCAAACGTCTTGCCCTCTAACAAGTAGGTAAGTGCTTGCATCATGTAGGTAGGGTCAAAAACATTCAAAAGAACCACAGAAATCGTGTTTGGCCTGTTAACCCTTTAGAATGTGATCTACCACCTTTTTATTTCGCTACCATCTGTGAATATTTGCAGCTAAATACCGATTAATATGCGACAAAATCGTTTCGGTAGCTGCATAATTGGATTCATCACGCCGCAAATGATAAAATGGGAGATTTATTTTAAAAATTAATCAATAATAACAGGACCTAATTAAAGAAATCGATTTCCTTTTGAATTATTGCTGGAATGCGCGTTTGAGGTTAGAGTCAAATGAAGCTAAAGTGGTTGTGTTGCTGTTAATATTCTTCGGATTAACATGCGGCGCTTGTAAAAAGTATTTAGAGATAATATTCAAGTTAAAAAGTTTTGGTGCGGCTTTGAATTATAAAAGGCAGTAAGAATGAATAATTTGCGATAAATCATTTACGTGAGGTGGTTATTATAAATAAGTACAACGAACTGCTGCACACACAGCTATTTTATTTTAATATGAGAGTAATGCATATGGAAATCTCAAATCTTAAATTAAATTATGGGATAGGAAATAAATTTTCATATGCATCGTAATCAACTCTTATCATCATTATTTTAATTTGCAATCTGTGTGTGTAATTAATTAAAAAGAACATAGTTTTGCACATAAACTGCAAGTGGACGTGCGTTTCAAAAATCATTTTTAAAACGCCAAATGTACATTGTCTATATGTAAATCTGAATATTTTGAATAATTTTGAAAGCTACGCTGCAGCTATAAATTTATAAAGGCGGAGGTGTTTCATTTTCGCAATTAAATACAAATTTATATATATATATATATATATATATATATAATTATAATATCTATGAATTTCAAAAAACATATCAAGTTCTATTCTACTTAAATCTCCAAAGAGATAATTAATGATATTGTGTATACAGAATACCACATAGCTAATAATTAACATGTGCAAACATAATATTACCATAGCTGATGCTTCAATGGTAATTGGCCAAATTTTACTCATACCAAAAGAATATTGAAAAAAGAAATATAGAGAAAGGGAAAAAAAAAATTATAAATTGGAGTTGCAATTAAGTAAATACAAATGGATTAATAAATTAAATATGAACCATATACAATGGAAAATTGGACCACATGAGAATTAAATATGAATTGGATATGGAAAAACACATGCACATGTACTCATCAGCCTGGATGCACCCACATGTGTTTTAAATAATAATTCAGTGTTTCATAATTCTACTGGCATAATGCTAAGATCAGTAGAATCATCCAGGTACACTGAATTATTACCAGACAACAATTGGAAATATTAAAATTTGGAAATATTTAAATAGGAAATATATATATATATTATATATATTTATGTTTCATGTACAATGTGAAGATATAATCAATTAAAGAAGGGTTCTAAAATATAGTTTAGCGACTTAAAACCAAAATTAATATGCATAAAAATGTATTCTTTTAGCGTCATACGGATATTCTATGTCAACTAAGCGTAATACTTTGAACAATTTTCAAAACAAAACTACATAATAAATAATTTCTTTTAAGTGTAATAAATGTAAACTTCAAATGTAAAATTATAAAACTGCAACTGTTATATCTTCCATATCTAAGCAACCATTAATTAGCCATAAATCATAATTTTACGGGCTAAAATGAAATTTATTAACATAATTTACAATGTATCAATTATCGGAACAGCATGTGAGACTTAACTGTGGAAACGCGAAAAGTTTTTGGTGTCTGTCTGTATTTGTGTACGTGCTTCGCGGTAACTGCAAATAAAAGCATCCGATTATATTTTCGCTTGCAAGATATGTTTGTGAGGTTCATCGAATTAGCAGAATAGTTTTTATTATAATTTAGATTATTGGTTTGGTAAGAGGGACATTGAAAACTGTAGTTTATACACCGGAAAAAGGGCTATTAATCTAATTGTTTCTCAATCTACAAAAATGTATAATAATAATTTGAAAATACAATTATAATCTCTTCCGAGTCAACTATAATTACAAAAACTTTATCCTTAACAACACCAGAAACAAATTTTTTCAAGATGTAAAGAAACATTTAAAAATTAAAATTTTTCTTTTGCTGTCCGTAAGTTAAAAAAATATTTCCGACTAACTAGAACAGAGCATTAACCAGTTTTCTCAAACCGGAATATGGGTTTGTCCAATGCAATCAATTAAGAAGTAAATATTTACAGGTTCAACAAACATGTTTAACTGACAAACATGCTAAATTAATAGCATTAATATTAACATTAAAATTAATATTATTTTGTTACTCTTGCCTCTATAAATTCAATTACGAGCTAAAAATGTTTACTTAAAAATTGATAGCATCCGAAAACCAATAGTCCGGTTTGAGAAAACTAATTAATGCACTGCAAAAGCTATTCGGAAACGTCAACAGTTTTTATTAAAGTTCTTTAAATCTCAAAAATATATTGGTTTCTCAGGTTTTGAAGTAATATTTAACGATGCTGTTTTATATAACATAATGAAATTAATATGTTATCGAGGTGCACGATAAAATCTTCGAGATAGAAAATTGTGCTTGTATCATTCAAAATTTTTTTACAGGATCGAATAAAATAAGTCAGGTTCATTTTCGTTTATCAGCGATAATTACTGGAAAAATAGGTTTTAACTGTGCCGTGTAACCGTTTTCAAGCTTAATAAAATTTTAGTATATAATGTGACGTATGATCTATAAATCATGATGTCTAAATTGTATAGCTGATATAAAGTGCTGCCCAAAATAATTCAAATATATTAACGTCTATGTGTAAGAATTGATTAAATTGCCTTTGTAGTTGTATATGAGTTTTCTAGCTAAATTTTAATACACTTACTGGAGTGAGTATAAGTAAATTCGCACGCAGTGCGACGTAAAAGTATATGGATTCATTACATTCTATGTATGGTAATTTTCGGAAAAGCGTTTTCAGTTTTTCCTGTGGTTTTCAGCTGAATTAAATTTTATGTACTATGGTATATTTGTAATTATATACCATAATATTTATTTATAGATAATATATAGGGCTTCACAAAAATTTCGAACATATTACCGTCTGTGGGTAAAAAATTGTAAAAAATACTTTTTCAGCTACCGGTGTACGTTTTTCTGCTGCACGCACATTATAGTTTACTATACCATTTTGTGTGAGTATAATATAAATAAATTTATATATAGAGTAGCACAAAAAAGTATGGATACATTGCCTTCTATGGATAGTAATTTCTGGAAAAGCATTCTCAGTTGTGTTCTGTGTTTTCCAGCAGAATTAAATTTTAATATACTATGTGATATGTGTAAATATTTATAGATAATATACAGAGATTCACGAACGATTTCGAACATATTACCGTCTATGGGTAAGAATTCTCAAAATGCGTTTACAACTTGTACACGTTTTTCTGATAAACACATTGTTCCAGTTTACTATATTGTGTGGCGTGAGTATAAGATAAAAAAAACTTATGTACAAAGTGGCACAAAAGTATATACATATATATATATATATATATAATACTTTCTGTTGATGGAAATTTCCGGAAAAGTGTTCTTTTTGTGTTATGCGTTTACAAGCTGAATTATATTTTAATATGGTACTTGGTGCTTAAAAAATTTTGTAGATCATATACAGGATTGCAGCAAAGAATTTCAATTTATAACTGTCTAAGGGCATATTTCTTGCACGATATCTTATCCAATTTCTGAAATAGATGCAGATGTTTCGTAATTAACAGTTAGGTAAATATCGTTAAAAATATAGAAGGTTTCTCACAAATGTATGTGTATGACAATAAAGTAACCATATGAACCGCAACCGCGTAGGTATACCAAAATCTGGATATAGCACAAATATTCCCAATTAGAAATATAAAATGAATGATATAACGGGGGCTTCAGGGTAGTTCTGATCACTGAATTAAAAGTACTTTTTATCTTAAAATGTTTATCCGGAAACTAGTTTTACAATTTAAAAAAAGTGTATGAAATCGTGTTTTACGCAACAGTTTTTTAACTAGATTTTCTCAATCATCAGAAAAACTTATATGTTTATACATCGATATAATGTAAAAAAAAAAAAAAAAAAAAAAAAAAAAAAAAAAAAAAAAAGATAAATGTAGGGTTCATAATATTATATAAAACGAGATCAAAATAAAAAGTGTCTTGAGCAGCTGACGTTAAGGATCATGTTTTGCACATTTACTAGTATTACAACAATTAAAAGGAAATCTAAATAAATATTTTAATGATTTTAAACAAGAAAAAATGTAGGCATGCAACATCTGAATGCGTTAAATAAATAATTTTGAATATTTTTTTTTACGATGTATGAATAACTGTTTTAATTATATGAAAGTCATTTTTAGAAAACGTAAGTTGTGGAACATTTTTTTACTCACTAAGGTGCAGTTTGTTTACGAATAGTGGTTGCTGTTTCTCATATTTGTGCATCAAAATAAGTCTTTCACTGCAATTATTTACTTTGTAATATCATAATATTCCTCATTAAGTTTTTTTATCATTTACCATTATATTTTAAACCAATTCTATTCATTTTAATAGAAAGAAAGTATATTCAAATGAATTTATTCATAAAATAATCTAAATGTTATGAATAGGTGAGTTTAGATATTTGAACTTTCTGAACTGCATTGTATAAAAATAAAAGGTTTATTAATCCTCGAAAATACAATTTAATCACGAAAGAAAATATGACATGAACTCTTCCTAGTCACCCGCGATTTCCAAAAGCGTTCCTTTATCATTAGTATATATTTCCTTTATATTTTATATGAGTGACCAATATATTTTTGAGATTTAAATAACTTTTATAAAAACTGTTTCTTTTACTGTCCGTAAGTTTGGAAAACGTTTCCGAATAGGTTTTATAGTGCATTAATTAGTTATTGGATGCTATTAATTCTTAAGTAAACATTTTTAGCGCATAACTGAATTTATAGAGAAAAGAGTAACAAAACAATATTAATTTGAATGTTAATATTAATGCTGTTAATATAGCTTGTTTGTCCGTTAAACATGATTGTTGAACCTGGAAATATTTATTTCTTAATTGATAGAATTAAAAAAACCCATATTCTCGTTTGAGAAAACTGGTTAATGCACTGTTATAGTTAGTAGGAAATATTTTTTAAGCTTACGGACAGCAAATGAAAATTTGTTTTTATAAATGCTTCTTTATATCTCGAAAAAAAATTTACTGGAGTTCCTAATGATAAAGAAACAGTTTTCGTAATTATGGTTGACTCGGAAGACATTATATTATATTTTCAAACGTGGTTATTATACATTTTTGTAGAAATAATTAGATGAATGGTTTATAACACCACATAAAAATAACTTTTATTAGGTTGTTGACATGTTTCGACTCCTCAGAGCCATTATCAAAAACAAATGAGTCTATTCTATAATTGCACGGTGTTTGAAGTTATTATTTGAAATACTATTCTCTTTTGTTTTTGATAATGGATCGGAGTGAGCTGAAACATGTCAACAATCTAATAAAAGTTATTTTACTGTATATTATGTTTTTAGTTTACACCTTTCAGCATTTAAAAGAAATAAATTAATAGCCTTCTTTTGCCGTGTGTAAACTACAATTTTCAACTCGATATCAGTTATAATACTTTAATTTTGAAGTCAGGGTAACTTTTTTAAGCCGAAACAAGATTTTCGACTCAAAAGAGAATTTTGTTTACGAAAAATGATAATTGTATTTATAGTAAAGAAAGAAATAAAAAATTTTCTTTCAAAAGTATTTTTTTTTCTTTATAATTAAAGAAATTTTTTTTCTTAACGGATTAATAAATAGTTTTAATTTATCAAAGCAACAAGAATTATATTTAAAAGCAGCAACTATTGCTGTGAATATCTAAACTTGAATAATTTCATATCCTTGAGATTTAAACTACAACGCTAATATTTTATAAAAGCTGTAATGTGTTACTTGCCAATTAAAGAAAATTCGCTTAGCCAAAACAGAATTCTGCACTCTAAAATGCAATTTATTTAAAAGTAACGTGTTACATTTCTTGCCTTCTGCTTCATTTGGTAGTGGAGGAAAAATTCATTCTTCACTTGGAAACTAGTTTTGTTTCTCAAACTATACTTCCTTTATTATCTAATAAAATTGTTCGTAGAAAGTTTATTATGGAAAAATAAAATAAATAAATAAATAAAAGTAAAAGTAAAAGTAAAAAAATAAATAAAAATACTTATCAAATCTTGTTATTATTATTATTTTTTTTTTTAAGAAGCAGTCATTATTCTGCATCTAAAAATAATGTTTAAATTATTTATAATAATTAAACGAAACGTTTTAACGTAAAATTAATAGTATTTAAAAGTACAAATATAATTTTATAAATGTTGTTATGTTTTATTGTTCCCACTTAAGCAAAGTTCTTTTAGGCAAAATAGAAGTTTGCAATCTAAATTTCCTTCTTTTTCTTGTCTTCTTTTTCTTGCCTTCTTCTTCAATTGGCAATGGAATAAAAAATCCAATCTTCACCTTTTTATTCCTATGAAAGTTTTTTTTTTTTCGAAAATTATGCTTTCTTTATCATGTAATAAAATGTTTTGAGGAAAAAAAATCCTGTTAAATCTTATTAATATATTGTCATAAGAATCAGTCATTTTTCTGCATCTGAAAATAATATTTAAATTATTTATAATAAATAAACAAAAAAATCTTAATATGAACCAAATATTTCAATTACAAGAAAATTACAAAAATAATTTTATAAATGTTATAATGTTTTACTTTTCCCAATTAAACGAAATTCGCTTAGCCAAAACAGAAGTTTGCACTCTAAAATGAAATTTATGTAAAAGTAATATGTTCTTGCCTACGTCCTCAATTGATGATGGAGGAAAAAAAATCATTCTCCACCATATTTTCACTTGAAAAAAAAAGATCTCCTCTAAAATTATACTTTTTTCATCGTCAAATAAAATGTTACGTAAAAAATTTATTAGAAAGAAAAATGAATGAAAGAAAGAAAGGAATTCATCAAAACTTATTCATATACTTTCTTTAAGAACCAGCCATTTTTGTGCACGTGAAACTAATATGCACATCATTTATAATAATTAAATAAAACATATAAATATGAAAATAATATTTAAAAGTACAAAAATAATTTAATAAATGTTGTAATGTTTTCCTTTTTCCAGTTAAACGCAGTTCGTTTAGCAAAAGCAGGATTTTGAACTCTAAAGTGCAATTTATTTAAGAATTAATGGGTTTCTTTCCTTATTATTAAATTATAAGTTACAGGGACGAAAAATTGCATTATTTAATGTTTTTGCGTACAAATTATTTCTTTCCTTATTTTTTTTCTTCATCATCAAATATATTTTTGAAATAAACTTCAATTTTCTCACTTAAAAATTATTCATTTGCTTAAAATATTTCACACTAATGTATACACTAAATATTTCCCACTAATTTAAATTTCATTTAAATTGTAAGGTTGTTTTTTCTAATTAAGTGAAATGCATATAGCCAAAAGAGAAATCTGTATTATAAAATACTAATTATTTAAAATTAATCTGATCTGTTTGTTATTTCCTACTTTGATTATATATTATAGTGAAGAATAAAACATTTAATTTTTTTTCACTTGAAAACTAATATTTTTCTCAAGTTACTTTATTCGTCGTCTCACATAATCAATCTCATTAGATTTATTATACAAAACAAATACATATTAAAAAAAATATTTTTATAGCTTATTTAAGAACCGACTTTTTATCTGCATTTGGAAATAACTTTCCTTTTATCTAAAATAATTAAATAACATTCTTAATTGGAAAATAATATTTCAAAACTCAAAAACGTAATTGCAGAAGAAATTGAGTTAATTGTTACTAATTAAATTCATATTGAGTCAAATATATCAATTATTATGATTTTTTAAATTATTTTATTTTTTCATGATCCACCTAATTAAAAATAAAAAATATATATATTCATTTTAATATTTCTAATGGTATTTATTTAAAAATGAATATATTTTTTAAAAACTGTCTAATATTTTTATCAAAGTTCTTTTCCCCTTAAATTGAAATTGAAATTCTAAAACATTTTTATATTTCAGGCAATTATCATTTCATTGTGCAGAAGAGACTTTTCTTTAATTATGTTCAATTAAAAATAATATGTTTAGTGTTTATTTTCTGGCAGATTTCTGACAGTTTTTTCTTCTGTACAAATGAAACGTTTCTTGTAATCGTCAATATTTTTCTAAATAAATATCTGATGAAAAAATTGCAAAGTTGTTATTATTTAGTGTCATGATAAAAATTAAATACAGGGATATTTAGATAAAAAGAGGCGATCAATTAAATTTCTCAATTCTGAGAAGGCAACAGGTGAAGAAAAGAAAAAATGCTGATAAAGTCATGAAATTTGGGAGATGTGGAAAAGTAGATAAGGGAATTTTTTCTCGGATCAAATTAAAACAGTTACTCCCAAATCTGAAAGACTTAGCCATCCGTGATGCAATAACAAGTGTTATCATAAAGGCAGAATTTTACACCATATGATAACATTTCGGCGCATTTAAGGCAATCAAACTTTTAAGAAGATACGGTGCGCAAAATAATTCTGTCCTCTCACAATTTTAGCTGATATATTTATAACGCAATATATATATATATATATATATATATATATATTAATAAAATTAAATAAACAATCCCGTGCCAAATCCTCCGTTGTAATAACAAAAGTTAAAAGGTCGTCCAAAATTACCTTAAAAATCCATCAGCGTATGAAAAGAAGAAGCGCATGGGCAAACTAAGACTCCTATAAGGGTAGTGTAGGAGCTCTAGTGCAGACTACCCTCAGTTAAGACTAAGGAGGTCTGTTTTCTGAGGCATAATGTATCAAATAAAATTGTACCAACTAGACAATTAGGAAATGAATAAATTTGCCAGTTACTGTTCGCCGAACAAAATAGTTGCTCAATAAATTTGCACTTAGCTTTAGGAAACTTAAAAAAAAAACCGATGCTGTCTTTTCATAAGGCTAATTGGAAAGATTTTGCTCCCAGACGTATGAGCTGAGCTGTGAATGGCAAAAATTTACTTTCTCTGATGAGAAAAAGTTGATTCTAGATTGTCCAGATGGTATGAACAGCCTATTGGAAGGATAATAAAAATTAACCTTTAGCATTTTCCACTAGAAAACAAGGAGAGAGTTTGATAATGATATGGGACGCAATAGGTTGTAAAAAGAAAATGGATATTGAATCCCTACATGAAAAATGAACAGTTGTGATTACCTGAACATGCTAAGTAAACAGTGTTTCCAAAATGGACTTCAAACGGCCGGTTGTTTCAGCAGGACAGCTGCAAAATGTGTCAAAGACGTCCGAGGATTAGTTCAAGTCGAAAAAACAGAAACTGCTAGAATCTCGGCCTGCCATATCGCCTGATTTGAATATAATACAGAATATATTTCTTTTAAATGATAAAAGGTGTAAACAAAAAACCTAATATACAGTAAAATAATTTTTATTAGATTGTTGAAATGTTAAAAGTTATTTTACTCTATAGTACGACGGTGGTTCAATAATTATTGTCCCTGACCTATAAACAATATTATTTTTGCACAAAGTCTCCTTTCACAGTAATGCACTTCTGCCACCTATGCTGTAAAGCCACTATGCCTGCTTCAAAGAAGTCTCTGGCTGATCTGAGAGAGATTCCCCCCCATAGATTCCATAACAGCTGCATTCGAGTGAAACTTTGTCCCCCTGAGGTGCTCCTTGAACTTAAGGAACAAATGAAAGTCACTAGGGATGACGTCTAGAGAGTAGGGAGGATGTTTCAATACATTAAAACGAGCTGCATGGATTGTGGCACCAGTAACATGGCTTCTGTGGACGGAGCATTGTCCTGGTGGAACAGCACTTTTTGCTGCAATATCCCGCGCCATTTTTCCTTGATTGCTTCGGGATTAGGGCTGTATATTAGGCCCCCGTGATAGTGTGTCCAGCCTCCAAGTAGTTAATAAGGATCACACCCTTCGCATCCCAAAAAATTGTGGCCATAACCTTGCGTGCTGATGCTTGCACCTTGAACTGGCAGAGGGGAGGTGAACTGCTGTGCGGCCACTCCATACTCTGTCGTTTGAACACGGGATCATAGTGATGTAGCCACGTCTCATCCACTGTCACACATCTATCACAGAATTGCTTCAGGTCTGACCCCATGATCTCCAAACCAGCCCTTGAACATCGAACTTTGTCTCTCTGTTGTTGAAGGGATAACATTTTGGGTACCCAACGCGCTGACACTTTTCTGAATCCCAAGTGTTCATACACAATGGTTTCCACTGAACCTACAGATATGTGCAAGATGTCTGCTAACTGTTGCATGTTGATTTGTCTGTGTACCATAATCCTGTCATGCACAGCATCAATGTTTTCTTGGATGCATGCTGTTGTTGGAGGACCAACACCAGGGGACTGTTGACAGTTTTTCCTGCCGCAACAGAATTCGGGGCACCAGTTCTTTACCACCTGGTAGAAGGGGCACCATCAACCAGTACACTGACCATGTCCTCATTAATCTCCTTTGGGCTTAACCAATTTTTCTGGAGGTACTCGATGACAGCTCGATGTTCGGGTTTCTCCATGTTTCAAGCTAGGTGCCACTTCTCGTGCATAAAACGAAAACAAGTATGTTAATATAGCAGCTACTTTTCTAAAACTTAGCATATAGGCATAAAAGATATTAGGCTTCAATATTCCACATCAACCCATTGCAGTACAAATATTTTATACATTCTCGAGACAATAATTATTCAACCACCCTCGTATGTTTTTGATTTACACCTTTTAGCATTTAAAAGAAATATATTATTACAAGGTGTTATAATTTATTATACATTTAGAGTAACACTAGGATAGATGGCCATAGTTTTTAAAAATTGAAATAAAAATTCTTAGAACGCAAATACAAGAAATATTTATGCATATTTCAAATTCTTATACATATAATCATCATATTTTGGGCGAAAAATAATTAAATATTGAGAACAAAAAGTTGAAAACAAAATTAAAATTAAAATGGCAGATGGCCATCTCTCCTTCAAGCCGAGGGGAGATGGCCATCTAATACAAGAAAGAAAAAGTGAAGTTAAAATAGCAAAAAAGTAATACATTTCATATTGTTAATCATGAAAATGTATCATATGTAATGTATCATTTTTAAAGATGCAAGTATCTAACGGAAAATGAGTGAATAAAATTTGAATAATAAAAATTTGAAGTTTCATTTCAATCCTTCACTTTCGTAAAGTTTTAACACATTTTTGGCAAAAGTCTTGATAGTTTGTACACGTTTCAAGGAATCACTTCAGGCAACTTCTGCAATGTATCCAGTCATCCTTTTTGGTTGTGGTGTTGTATTCTTCTCCACAACCAACACGAATATGATCCCGTTTACACAGCCTCCATTGCCTAAAACAAATCATTTTGACTTCAGGTCCCTTGGTTTAAATGAGGCTTTCTTATGTATTTATTCGTCCCTTGATTTGAATGAGGCTTTCTTATGTATTTATTCGGCATCTCGAAAACTGAAACTAAAATACATCGTTAGTCCCTGTTTTATTAATATTATTCAAATAGTTATATTAGTTCAAATTTAAACAATTATATCAATTAATATAATTATAAACATAAAAGTTGTATAATTATTTTAAATATAATTATATTTAGTTAAAATCCTCACTTAATTATCACCTCGTATAATTTTGAAATTTTCATTAAAGGTGTTCATCTCTCCTCGATTTGATGTGGCTATCTATCCTGAAATTGAAACACAGAAAGCCACCCAATTTAATGCGTCACTCCGCCATTGCACGTCTTTATTTTAGGCTTAGAAGCAAAGATTGGATTATATACGTGCCTTAAAAGTCCATATAGTAAAAAAAAATGGAACGTACGTACTACAATAGTTTAAGATACCTAACCTAGTGTGATAAAAATATTCAAAGACTAAATTTAAAAACATTAAAATTTCAGTTAATTTTTATAATCGAAAAACAAATCTGCACGTCGCTGTGAATGAACTCGTTGAACAATTTCCTACGAACAAAGTTTAAGCTATCATTTATGATAAAGTTTTGGAAATATTCAGACTCATCATCTCTACTCTATAGCCATCTATCCTAGAGTTACTCTATATAATACAGAATTTTTGGTATAAAATGGCAAAAAAAAAGGGTCATTCAAAAGGCCGACATTTTATGTCCAAGGACAATTTCAAAACAGCTATTGTTGAAGTGTGGAGCTCTATGGATTATATTCGAGACTTATATAAAAGACTTCCACGTCGCAAGGAAAACTTGCTACAAGGCGGGTGGAACAATTATCAAAGATTTTTTGTTTTGAAAATTAATATAGGGAACTTCAAATTAAAAGAGGCCATAATTATTTCGCAATTTATGTATCATTTAAATAAGTACTAAGCCTGTATGAGTCTAATTTTTGAACATACGAGATTTGATGTACATTGCACATAATATAGAGTATAATCTTTTATGAATTATATGTTTTTATTGAATTGTAACTATATTTTTTGTGTTTGCTTAAAACTAGCAAAAGAACCATAATTATTTCGTGCACTGTATATTGCGATTCCAGATGTAGATAAAAATATGGCCATCATATTGAACATGTTTGTGTTCATTAGAGAAAAACAAAAGTGATACTAACTTTTTTTTTGTCCTAGAAAAAAATTCTCAATATCCCCTTACGAAATTTCTCAAATTTCATAACTTTTGCATGAATATTTTTTTTTCTGTAATCCTCTCAGAAATTTGTTGTTTAATTTATAACAAATTGTTTTGAGATTAGGTAGTTTAACACCATAATGTACCTTATTTAAGAATAATGCTGATTTTCTTCTTTTTCTTCTTTAAATTATACATCACATAAATAATTCAGACATAAATAATTAAGACATCGTCACCGGCGGCAGAATGCCTAGCTATTCTTCTATAAGGATACTCTAGTGGACGAGTGAGTTTTGAGATTTTGCGTACGATCATGGTGTCCTAAATCCTAACGTCTGTGCGTGAATGGGGCAAACTAAAATAAACTCTAATTACCTAGTCTGTCATCTATTTAAGTTTTTAAAAGTGCATACCTGTCACCAAAAATCTGGTTGTCTTTTTTTTTCTTTTTTTTTTGACAATGATATTTTTATTTTGTAAATATGGTTATGCAGTAGCTATATATAGTGCGGTAGTAGATGGATTCAGGGAATTCGGAACGCTTCTCGCATTGGGTTAAGGGTGTATTCAAATCCAAACTGCTTATTTTGAGACACATTTGTAAATTCATTTTTGATCAAAAATGCATCCAATTGGCAGGTTCTCTTATTCAGAAACTTTATAATGTCCGTATTGTCTCGATTTTTTGATAAAGGCAGAATATATTTCAAAAAATGCTGTCAAAGTGGACATTTTGAACCGAATTTCCCAAAGCGATAGCGCTGGAAGCAAAAAAAAAAAATGATCGTACTGTGAAAATAATTGTCTGTAAATCAATTTCTAATTAATTGAAGGAAAAATAAAAACATGGGACCATTATAAATGTCTTTATAAATCACGCCGCCCAGTTTCCTGTTGTTACTTTTAAAAATGAGTCTGAGAATGTGTCTCAAAATTTTGAGTTGTTGAGCGTGGAAAAATATTTTTTTTGAATACCGCCTTAATAAGTTCTCTCATGCAATTTGAGTCCCCTGTTAACTTCATGTGGCGTTTTCAAGATAGAGTCATCAGTTGTTTTGTAAATTTGGCAAGATATTTAGTTTTCTATTCCGAATAAATTACCAACTGGTATCCACGGGATTCCATTTACAGCGATATTATCTACAAAACTGAATTCCTTAAGTTATTGCAGAACGAACAGTACGTTCATTTTGAACCGAGTTAAGTGAGTTAAATTTAATAAGTTTGGGGAAATGATTTCCTCCCTTTCAATGTTTCTTAAAGTGAGCTTATTTCTAATTGCCTGCATTCAATCCATCCATTCAACTGCTAATTCCCTGATTACTGTTATAAATAAATTGATGTGTTTTTAGTAAAATTTCTGGCATTTCCTCTTTTCAAAGTCATATTTCCGAAGGGAATGTCACAGACTATTTTGAGTTTAAATATTTTTTTCAAATAATTTTTTAAAAAAATTGAATAATAATAACTATTTTAAATAATTTTTTAAATAATGTTACATTCTTTCTTATATTATTATGCATTTTTGATCAGTTTTTAATTACTTTTATAGACCTGCAACCTGTAGAACTGTATTTAAATTAATGTTTTGTAGCAGTAACTAAATGTTTAAATGTGTAAGTTTGAATAATTCTATGTTTATGAAAGTTAAACTATAGATTTAATATAATGGAAATTTAAATGTTTTGAATTTTCTTAATTAAGTAAAGTTTGTTTAGCCAAAAGCAGTTTGCACTCTAAACGGTAATTTACTTTAGAGAAAATTGTTACTTTCTTTGTCTTCTCCTAAAAGTATACATTACTGAGGATAAAACACAAAAACGTTTATTTAATGAATTACTTTCTTTCAAATGCAATATAATATTTTATATGAAATTTATTATACAAAAACATTTCTAATCAAAATTTATTTATATAATTTCTTTATGAACAAATTGATTTTTATGTATCTAGAAATAACATTTACTTCATCTTAAATAAATAAACACGTCTTATTAATTAGAAAATATTCTTTAAAATTTAAAAATATAATTACATAAGGAATTGGGTTTATTGCTACTAATTAAATCGTCTTTTAACAAAATATCTCAATTATTATGTTTTAAAAATTGTTCCGCATTTTTAACAGCTACCTATAATTTGCTAATAAAAAACTCCGATTGTTTAAACATTGTTAATGATATATATTTTAAATATATCCATTTTTCAATAACAATCCCGCATTTTTCGTAAATATGACTTTTTTTTATTGAAAATATAATAATGAAACGTTTTTATATTACATGTAATTAACATTTAAATCAATTGTTTTGCTTAATAAAATAAAATTAAAGTATACATATAAAATATTATATCACTCACCTGTAAGAAAATTTATATAACTCAAAAATACCATATTTCACCAGAGAAGCAAAAGAAGATTCAAACTTTCTTTCTGTAACTGAAAAGTATAACACTTAGCTCTGCATGCAGCTGTAAAAGCGAAAAACCCTTAAGAACCCAGACGTAGAAGAGATAGAGAGGTTTGAGTGAATTTATCCCCTCACATAAATTTACCACTTTCTGTGGTGGCAAAGTGACATATGACATAATGAAGCGGTTTTCCGGATAACTACACGCATGACACTTTTGTAGCAAGACGCACCTAACGCAGACCTAATAAGTTCCAAAAAGTGCGTATCTGCAGGTAGCCATTCTTTTGTTGTGGTAAGTCGGAATCTTTGATCTTCTATGACTTTCACTGGATGTCTCCTGAGTCCGACAGTGTCCGTCGGAAGCAGGGGAGGTATTGACAGTATAGAAAATACCCTTTTCTTTTGTTGATTCTCCCTTTTATTTTGTCTGACGAGTGATTGATGCCTATCGCAGAACACTAGCTCAAGTACGAGACTGTACGCAGCCTTAGTGCAATAATACGCAAAATGAATTTTCTGGAGTTGTGTCAATTTTCTTGGGATTGAGTGATATGTTAAATACATTTCTTTTTCATTAGATTCATGCCCGTTACTCATCAATACAAATGAAAAATATTATGCTTTGTCTATATTTTCGTAAACACTTATCTACTATAATTCCAGTAATATTTCCTAAAGATTTATCTATTAGCATCAGGTAATTATCTTGATTGAGATGAGATAAACTAATAATAAGACAAGAAAAATTAATTAATATGGAGAGAAATGTAGTTTAATCAGTTCTTTATTTTATTTGGCTCTTGTTTCGTAAAGACAATACTTTTAAAACCTTTTAAAATGCCAGTATTTTAGGATTTCGCGTTTTAAAAGCAGTTAAACAATTTTAAGTTTCTTTAAAAATAATCAATGGTGCTGTAGAATTAACCTTATGATATTTCTTTATAGCACATTTTTTTAAAACTAACCTGCGTATTTATACATATTAGTCACAGTAATAGAAAGCGGTTCTGTACCTAAACAGTCGAAAATTTGAGAAGTAGATACATGGTGTCTATACATTTGTTTCACGCTTATTGGTACATACACAATTGTATCTTTAAATAAATTTTAATTTATTTAAAATTATATATGAATAAATCATTTTATTATAAGACTGATATTTACAGTAAAATACATTCTTAAACATTTAACTTAATTTTCTAAACACGTATAAACTATCTAATTGACCTAAGTGACGTAGCAAGTATAACTGCATTAAATTAATGATTTTGTACCCGATTATAACGACTGTAAATAAAAAACTGAATACTTTCGGTTTTTATTGAGTGTTTCAATATAGATTTCATTGTCGGTAAAAATAGTAATGTTTTACTTTTCCAATTAACAAAATTATTTTCTTTTCTTTATTTGGCTCTTGTTTCGTTAAGACAATACTTTTTAAACACTTTACAATGCCAGTATTTTAGGATTTCACATTTTTAAAGCAGTTAAACATTTTTAAGTTCCGCCATTGACGTAGCAAGTATAACTGCATTATAATAATGATTTTGTAAACATATATAAAAACTGTAAATAAAAAAATTAATAGTTTGTGTTTTTATTGAGATTTTTATTATAAATTTCATGTTCTCGAAAAGTAGTAATGTTTTACTTTTCCAATTAACAAGATTATTTTATCCAAAACAGTAGTTTTCACTCTAAAATAAAATTTATATATATATATATATATATATAATGTGTTTCTTCCCATATATATTTTTTTTCCATTATACAATACAGTGGAAATATATTTACATGAAAACTACTTTTTCCTATATACTTTTTTTTTTATCTCCTAGTATAGCCTTTTTTATTAAGTTTATTATACACCAACTTTGCTCATCGAAAAATATTTATTTTCTTTAAAAACCAACCTTTTTTTCTGCATCTCTAAATAATGTTTTCTTTATTTAATGTAATTAAATAAAACTTATTAATTTAAAAATTCTATTTCAAAGTTAAAAATATAATTGCCAAATAAATTGAATTAATTGCTTCTAATTACGTTGTCTTTGAATCAAATATCTCAATTATCATGATTTTTTTAATTCTTCCGTATTTTCATGATCTACCTAATTATCTAATGAAAAAAAATATTGTCATTTAAATATTATTAATGATATCTATTTTAAATAGAATCATTTGTTAAAACAATCTGACTTTTTTGTCAAAGAGGATATTTTATTTTTAATATGAAAGTAGAATTGTGAAACGTTTTCATATTTCTGGTAATTAATAATTCATTGTGCAGAACAGATTATCTAGTAGTAAAGAAAATGTGATATATTTAGTACATTTTTTTCGGGATGATAGCTGCCGTATTCTCTTATATACAAAAGAAAAAAATATATTATATAATGACCTTATTTTTTCAAATGCTTGTGTATTCAAGACTTTCCTTAAGATTTTTCCAAAGTCAAATATACAATCCCTGCACTGTAAAAAAAAAAGACAAATGTTCCGTAATCTACAAAAATATAATATTACAAAGAACGAAAATGTAACAATAACCTCTTCCAACTTACCCAGGATTCCGAAAAGTAATCTTTATCTTTAGGAATCTCAAAAACCAATATAATTTCTAGATTTAAGGAGGCATTTATGAAAATATTTGCGGTCAGGGTTTTTAGGAAACGTTTCTGAGTAGTTTTTATATTAATAGCGATTTTTAGGATGATATCAATTCTCAATAATATATTTTCAGCTGCGTAATTGAATTTATACATGCAAGAGTAACAAATTAATATAATTTTAAGGTTAATTTTAATTCTGATAATTTATCACGTTTGTCTGTAAAATTTGTTTGTTGAACATGAAAATTTTTACTAGGGAATTGATAGATTACGGAAATCCTATATTCCGGTATGAAAAAACTGAAGAATACACTATAAAAACTTCTCGGAAACGTTTCCGAAAATTAGTGGCAACAAACGAAACTTTGTTTTTATAAATGCTTCTTTAAATCTCGTAGATATATTGATTTCTAACGTTTCTTAAGATAAAGAATGATTTTCGGAAACGTGGGTAACCCCAAAGAGGTTATAGTACATTTTCGTTCGTGGTTACACTCTAAAAACGACATTTTCAAAACTGAGCGAAAAATACTCAAATCTGGGTATATCGCATAGTCAAAATGGCTCCTAATCAAAATTACTCAAGTTTGAAACATGTATATACTCATTCTTGAAAACATGCACACACTCAAGAATAAAACATCATGTGTTCATATATGAGTATATCTATGTTTCAAAAATGAGTATGAAATGACTTCTATGTGCTCATTTTTGGTATTTACATGTTTCAAAAATGAATTTGAACTGATTCTAGTCATTTTTGAGTATTTCCATGTTTTAAAAAAGAGTATGAACTGACCTCTATGTGCTCAGTTTTGAGTATGTCTGTTGAAGAGAAATATGCATGGCTCAGTTATAATATTTATTTAAGATTTTATCCTTTAATTTCCCTTCTAATTGCTGCCCATTCCAACATAACCCTTTTGCTGGGACAAGTTGATCAAAATTAAAGCTTAGAATTAAAGACATAAAGGTTTCTCTGGGGTTGGCTAATAGAATAAATTAATTTATTCAGAAAATAATAATAAAAGGAATCCATAGAGATTAAATTTTGGATATGTTCCCCCCATTGCATTGTGTAATTTCGAAGTAGCCCATTACTCTTTTTGAGAATGATCATTCTTGCCCTTAGCTGACTTTTAAAATGGAAATCTAAATAAACAAACACATACTAGATAATTTAAATGAGAAGACTCCAAATAATTAACACTATTATTTATTTACAATATTTACAGTTATTTCAAGAAAAAAAAAAAGATTTATCAGAACACATCTGATTTAATTTCCTAACAAAATTTCTCCTATAATATTGGCATTAACACTTTGATCCTTGCAAAGGATACTTATATTTGTTTTTATTTATATTTAAATTGATCTTTGACAACATTATTTGTTTACAATTAAAATACTGACTTCCATTTGTGACTAAGGACACACTACCAGCTTCTCTTATAATATTTTGATAAAATCAAATAAACTGGGGAATTACTTAGGTCAGAGTCATATTTACCTCTACACATTGATTGAAGAAGGTTTCTCTTTGTATCAGAGCACTGTTTCCGCTAACTAAATAGCACTGCACTTATTGAAAATGTTCATTTCACAAAACTTAGCTTAACTTCCCCACTCTCCATATATGTTGTTCGGGTTCGTTGCTTTCTTACCATCAGAATTGTCACTCACTCTATTTTCCTCTTTCGGGCCGCACAAAATTCATCGCGTCATTTTATTTCACCTCTCACTTTCGCTTCTGAGATCGATGTGTGTTCTGTTTTCATTCTTTTTCACAACTCCTTTTTCATCACCACGGTGGGCCGTACTTCGTTCTGCCCAAAATTTGCATGACAGTGCTTTAAGCCCATCCTTCTTTTTTTTCATTGGGTAGTTGATCTCCCGTTTTAACTGAAATTTGCATAACAGAGGGTCAGTTTCACCTCCTCTTTACCAACCCCAACCAATGGCTATGCATCAGTTGTTTCTGTAGCGTGTTGTTTTCTTTCTCGGAACTACGTGTGTGTTCTTTGATATTATCTCCCAGACCAACTTAAATCAAAGTTCTTCTTATTTGACTTTTATGGCTTAAAATTGTCGCCAGCGAGTCTCTGGTCATAAATTTGCCATCCTAAATCTTTCAACTGAGGCGACTTATGGGAAAGTCCCGATAATGTACTTTCCTTACATTATCTTTCCCCCCGTACTAAAAGAAAGAAAACGTCCAGTTTTCTTTAGCATTGCATTTCCAAGAAGTCCATCACCCTTGTAGATAATCTATAGATCACATAGATGATATCAGTCCACGTTCATCTATACAGAATCATATTGTAGACTAAAGTTCATGCAGAGGAAAATGTTCATTTGTAAATTACTTGTGTGACTTTAATAAAGAACAGTTCATATATGTACACATTTCCTAAGTATTCCCAAACAATTTAGAGATAAAATATTATCATTAGTACAAAAAATTTAAATTTTGTGGTTAAATATAACCGGTGTGTCTAAGATAGAGCACTCACCAAATTCAAAATATCTAAATAGCCAAACAGACCATACAAAACAAAAAGATATAATACACTGTGATATGTAAGGATCAGTATTCAACTTTACAATGATTCTTGATAATTATTTTTAACACAATACATGCATCATACAATATATAAAACCCAATTCAGGCAAAATCTTACAATTACACATACATAACTGAATATGTAAGATACCTGAGAGAAAAATTATGATAATGAGTATACATTCAAAATATGTATATATATATACACATTTATATAGAGCAATAAAAGTTTTTGTCTAGCTCTACCTCTCTATACTTTGTTGAGAAAAAAAAAATCCTATAGATACACGTGATTTGGATAAAATATACATATGAGTATATCAACAATATACCAATAGAGCAAAGAGTTTAATCCAATATAAAACTGTACATCGACATTCTCACTTTTTTTTTTTTTTTTTTTTTTTTTCAAATTATTTAATTATATCTAGTGCTACTAAAATTGAAATCAAAATTAGGCCAAAACAAACCAAAAGGAACAAATGTATATCTATACATACATATATATACATATATATATATATATATATATATAATAGCAATACTCTTCTGAGTTCGATGAAATGGCATGTCTTCAACTTTACAATATTTACACATATTAATGAATGAATTCAGCACTATATCTAATTAATAAATGCAAACAGACAAATATTTTAGATGGACACAAAAACAGTCCTAGCAATCTGAAAACATGACACATTCATGATGTTGTAACTTTATGATATTCATCTACTACTTGACCCAATTTTATGGATTAATTCAGTTACCATTTGTATTGTCCATTCATATGATTGATGTAATTTTATTATATACATACAATTCTTTCGAATTATTAAACAACAAAGAATGAATAAAAAGAAAAAAAATGAAATTTTTCTTTAATAATTTTCCCTTCTTTCCTATTTTATTTTTCTATTTATTTCTCTATTTCCTTTTCTTTTTCTTTTTTTTTTTAAACGCCTAAGCGTAAAAATTCTCATGTTAATTCTAACATGTTGAAAATAATAACTCCCCGTTCTGTCACTGTTAATTTTTTCTGTCCGACAGAAAGAAGAAAAAAAAAACTTCTACTCAATGATAAGAATCGGAAAGCTGCGTGACCTCGGGTCATACTCTCACCCCGTTTCTGTCAATCATGTAGCCCTACTGAACAGGTGATTCATTCCTTCCTCGTACACCTGAAAATGCTGGCCTAATCCCATACCACGACCGGTTCAACACCTAAATGCTTCCTTACCTGGGATAATGCGTTTCTAACACGCCCCCTGAACGCACCCTTTTTTTTTTCAACCCTGCAGGTGAATAGCGTTTGCGATCCTTCCGTATGCATAACACCTCAACTCACCTCAGATCTACCTTCCTGATTTGCCCCGTCACATGGAGTATGGCTGCGAATTATGATGTAAGTTTACGAGTTATTATTCTCATTATTTATTTATTTAATGATATTTATATCTATATATATAATTTTTTGATATATATTAAAAGCTTAATTATTAAAACTGACTATAAGACAATTGTTTAAACTACCCTTCGTCTTGACCCGTAAATTGCGATCAACCAAATAACATGCACGTGGTCTTTCATGCAATTCAATATTAAGACAAAAATCCATTTCCCGTTAAATATGTTACCAAATTACCACCTTTATATAAAACAAATATTCCATTAAAGTTTATTATCATCTAATCACGGCCTTATAATTACAAACACTTAGCGAGAAGGAGGAAAAAAAAATGACTTCAAGCCTACAAGATCGTGCGAACTAAGTCATCTCCACGCTAAATGATTATTAAATGGTATATGTCCACTACCGGAATGCCATACATTTAATTCCTAAAATCCGTTATCGAATTAATTTCATAAATATGCATATGGGAATCTTATCAATTTCGGTTCCCCTTTAGATGAGCAGCCCACGTTGAAATGCATAGTACTTAAAAGCCTCTGAATCACTGACAACTTTTAAGATTATCTCCAAATGCTCATTTAAAAAAAAAAAGTTTGAATATATTAAAACCGATAAAATTTATTTATTTATTTATTAATCATTATAATAATTATTAATATTATTATTATTATTTTTTTTGTATTATTATTTCTGTTATGTATTTATTTATTTATTTATTTATTTATTTTTTTACTACCTATCTACTTATTAAGAAATAATATCTTAGAACATTTAACCTAACTTAAATGGAAAAAAAAAACTTTTATTTATTTATTTATTTATTATTATTGTTTTTAATTACATATTAATTGCCCGCCACCAATTACTGCAGTTAAGAAAATTTTGCCCGCAAAAATTTCCAATTAGTGTTGGAACTTAATATGCAATTAGCATCCTAGTAATTAAAAAATTTTACACAGCTGGAATTATATGTATATATACTTTATTATTCATTATTATTAATTTTTATTTTTTTTAAAACTCAGCTTAACGAATTAGTTAATGAGATTAAATGTTAAATCCAAATTGTTTAGTTAAACTAAAAAAAATAATGTAACTTAATTAATTAATTAATTAATTATTATTATTTTTTTTTTTTTAAACGGCCTGGCTTTACCATGCAAATGTGAATGAAATGATCTTTTGACCGATTCATTTCCCAATTTCATGCAGTCTTTTGAAAAGTGAGCCTTAATTTATAGAAACAAGAAAATAAATTCTGTCATTATTATCATTATCACTTAATTAATTAACTGAATTATTTCCTTTCGTCTTATTATTATTATTATTATTATTATTATTATTATTATTATTATCGTTCTCTAAGAGTTTAAAATCGTTATCTAAATTTTCCAAAAAAAAAAAACACGAAATTAAAACAAAATGATACTCTGAAAAACGAATGTTCGATATTTGTTTATCTGTTTACTGATTTCGTTTTTTTTCCTTTTTATGATGTGGCCCCTGCCAACCTGACCAAGCGGACGAGCTAGGAACCAACTGCTACCGTTTCACGCCCCTGGAGGAAACAGAAATTAACGTCCAGAATGTATCAGTGTCAACAGGAAAAGACCGGGGGACGCATACGGAAAACTCCCCCCCTGTGTGTGTGTGTGCAATTTATTAATTTATTTATTTATTTTGGTGTAATATGGAAAAAATTGGTGTGTGTCAGGGACGCCTGGATTTTCCCCCAAGGAATAGACACACACCCAAAGAGTGCACCCTCGCGAAGAAGACATCAACCGAGTAAGTGATACCCTCATTTATCTATTTTTATTTATTTATTTTTATCTTTACTGACCCTTCCTTCCGCGAAGTTGTCAGCAATGCTTGTTGACATGGCAACTGGGGATGTTTGTTGATAAACAAATCCCCACTCCGCGCCTACCTGGTACGTCACCAAAATCTTTCACACCGCCTCAGAGATTTTATTGCCCTGCGTAACCTAGCCTAGGGATTAATTATTACTTACTTGCTTATTTGTCTTTATCCAAATATTTATTCAATTGATTATGTGATTTTCTTTGTTTTTTTTATTATTGTTTGTGATACCTTGGGTCGCTTTTACTATGAAATTATTTCTTATCAAAATTTGAAAAATGTGCCAGGGATATCTTATTTTATGTTATTTTATTTTACTTATTTATTTATTTTTTTTTTCAACCCTAGTTGAGTATGCCATCGCTTTTTTGAGAATATTTAAATTTGACAGTTAGTAGAATTCTGCAAACCGCAACTAAAATTTTTACATAAACTGTTTAAGCTATTAGTCTTTCTGTAACAGTAACATCTTACTACCCCTTTTTAATGGTATTTTATTCCCACTATTCTTCCTCTGATGAGCTTGACTCCTCTGTTTTGCACCTGTCAGCATGCTTTGGTGCCCAGAGTCTGTCAATGTGTCTTTTTATAGTTCCTTTACTTTCTTCCGTTACATCTTGTAAAATGTAATTGTTATTTCGCACTTTTCGAACCACCTTAAATGGGCCTTCAAATTTTTTTTGTAAAACAGTAGGGTTAATGGACTTAAGGTAAACTTGTTGTCCTAGTTCAAGTGTTGTAATTTTATCAAGGTCTTCCTCTTTCACATATTCGGCCATCATTTTCTCCTGCTGTGCCAACGCTTGCAGTCTAACCTCCTGCATGTGGTCCATTCGGTTTTTGACATATGTCTGAGTGTGAATTTGTTCTGTTGGCATGTGTGCAGTAAAAGGAGTGCGTAAATTTCTTCCAAAAAAAGGAAGGCGGGTGAAAATCCCGTCGCTCTGTGCTTCGCCATATTGTATTGGAGTTTGAAAAACTCTAGGCGAATGTCCCATTGTAAGGAACTTTGTGCCATGGCTGTCAGTGATCCTTTCAGTATTCGATTCACGACTTCTATCAGGCCATTTCCTTGGGCTCTGTAAACTGAACTGAAGCGAATTTCAATGTTTAGAGCACGCATGTACTCTTTGAATACCGCTCCCCTAAAATATGGCCCATTATCTAATTTTAACTGTTTTGGCAATCCAAAATAACTGAAGTATTTATTAAAGACATTGAGAATAGTCTGGGACTCGACATTGCGAATAGGTATGGCTTCTAGGAATCTTGAAGTAGAATCCATAATAGTGAGAATAAATTTATTCTTGCGAAGTGTAAGTGGAAGCTTTCCGACGATATCCGCATGTAATACACTCCCTATCTCATGGTCCTTAACCATTTTTTGAATAGGAACATTCATTTTTTATGTGGCTTTGCGGTGTTACATGGTACACAATTGGCACAATAAGTTCGAATATCTGTATACATTCCGTGCCAAAATATTCTACTTTTCATGGCTTCATAGGTTTTGTCAAAACCAAAATGCGGTTTGTGCACTTCTTCCATCAAAGCAATCTTTAAAGCATCCGGCGCTATAATTAGTTCTGTTTTCTGTTTCCCCGGTTTTAAAATTAGCATCTTCTCTTCATTCAAAGTATACCTTTTGGTATTTCTGTTTTCTTTACCTTGTTCTATTTTCTGAATTATTTTGCTTAATTTCTCGTCTGAATATTGATGTTGTTTAATATTCTCATTAGATAATGCGGGATTAACGGAAAATAAATTATTGTGTAAATTTGTATCCGTAATAATATTATTTATATTTCGCGAAATATAGTCCGCTGGGTTGGTGTCCCCTTTAATGTGATCGAATTCATAAGAGAAATCGCTGAGATTTATCACCCATCTTTTAACCAAATCGGACTGATTCTCTAGATGTAAATTTTCCGTGAGAGCCTTGGAATCGGTGAGAATCTTGAAGTGTCTGCCTTCCAACATAGTTCTGAAGTGTAACACCGCTTCATGAACCGCTAATAATTCGAATTTCAAGCTCGGGTAATTCTTTTCCGGTTCCCGTAATTTTCTCCCAAAAAATTCAATAGGTTGTAATTTTCCTTCAATTTCCTGCGCCAGTACCGCTGAAATTGCAATTTTTGAGCCGTCTGTGATTAAAGTAAATTGTTTGGTGTAATCAGGAGGATGTAATGTTGGGTTGTTTATAATTTCATCTTGGATTTTCTTAAAGGCCATTTCAGTATTTTCATCCCATTTAAATTTAATTTTATCTTTAGTAAGATTAACTAATGGGTTTACTATTTCCGCATATTTTGGAATGAGTGTTCTAAAGTAGTTAGCCAAACCTAAGAGTGACCTTACTCCTTTTTTTGTTTTAGGTCTTACTAAACTTTTAATTTTATCTATATTCCTTGTGGATGGTGAATAGCCGTGCTTGTGAATTTGAAAACCAAGAAATTCTATTTTATCTTTACATATTTGCATCTTGGATGGCTCAATTGTTAGATTATGTTGGATTAGCGCCTGTAACACTTCTTCCAAAATTCTCAATAATTCTGATATAGTGTCAGCCCCTATTAAAACATCATCAATAAAGTAGGCTACCTGATGCTTGTTAAAATGACCCAATACCTTATTTATCAGTTCAGCGAAATAGGCGCTCGAATTGCGAGTTCCGAACGCAAGTCTCAGAGGTCGAAATTTACCATTTTCTGTAATAAACGATAGTTTTTGGCTATCTTCAGGTCGTAAATTAATTTGGAAGAAAGCACTGTGTAAGTCAAGTACTATATAGTACTTCTTCCCACTAATATTCTGTAAAATTTCTTTAATATCTGGAATCGGATAGGAATATGGCTCTAAAATCTGATTTAGCAGCCGGTAATCTACCGCCATTCGAAATTTTGGATTGTTTTTGTTATCCGCTTTTTTTCTTACAAAAATGACAGGAAATGCGTAATTAGAGTCCGATTCCTCGATGATTTTCGCTTCTAATAATTTTCTTATCTCTGTCTTTGCATATTGCTTCACTGCTTGTGGCACTTTATATGGTTTTGTTTGAATGGGATAGTCGTGGTTAAGTGTAAACTTTGGTGTCACCAGTGAGCATTGACCTAAAGTTTGATAGGATTTCGAAAACGCGTGTACTTGCTTTAAAAGAATTTGTTTGAACGAATCCTGTACATCCGATGGTAAATGATTAAGATCAAAATCTTCCTCATTTATCTCTGCCTCTCTTAATTTATGTACATCTTCCAAATTTAATGCATTGACCTCAAAAATTCTCCCTTGCTCAATATTGTCTATAGATTTATCTTGTTTGTATTCCAAATTAGTGAAAATTTGCCCGATGTTCATACCTGTTTCTAAATGTATCTTGTTATTAGTAATATTTTTAATTAAAATATTTATTTTTCTGTTCCTTGGGGTGTCATGGATAGATCTTTCATAGAAAATTTTATTTTTGTGCTGTATTGGTTCTAGGATAAATGTTTGATTTTCCTCTAATTTTATGGGGCATTCTAATTTTACAAATTTTTCCTCCCCTGGGTTTATAATATTATGGCCTACCGTTTTTGCAAACATTTTCCCCTTTGTAGGTTTTCTGTATTTTTTAGTCCTTGTGTTTTGTTCTGTAATTAATGTATTTACATCCCCAGTGTCCTCCGAATCTTTGATGTTTAATGCCATTTTTCTTCCTTTGAATTTAAGATACTTCTCTTCAAAATCTAGAACCATTTGATTTTCTTTTAAGAAATCGTACCCTAGTAATAATTGATATTTGCGGCCAAAATCTTTATTTGTAACATAAAAAGTTCCTTTTACAAAAGTGTCCTGTAATTTAAATGACATTCTAATGCACTGTTTGAATGTAATCAGTGAATTTGTAAGTGTTTGAATCTTAATTTGATTTCCCAAATATTTAAATTTTATATTTGCTTGTTTTAAATTTTCAAACAAAAGCGGTGAGATCAAGCTCACCTGTGCGCCTGAGTCACAAAGGCTGTTAATTACAATATCTTTAATTTTAAATTTAATTAGAGGAAGTTCATTTGTATCGTTCTGTACACTTGCAATAGTTTTATCCCTTAAAGTATGCCCGCTATCGTGAGACTTGCTCGGGTCTTCTTTATCTGTATTTACAAGTCTCGTATTTAGTTTTCCGCATCCTTATCTTTGTTCTGCTTGTATCTTTTATAATTGCCCCTCTGAAATTTACCCTTTTGATTACTATCCTTGTTACTGTTCGTATGATTTTCTCTGTTTTCCCTAGAGTCCGTATATTTATTGCGATAGTTATTCCTCTGTGCCCCTCTATAATTTCCTCTCTGTTGAGTGTAATACCCCTGTGCATCATAATTATTAAAGTCAGGTTGATAATAAGTATACGGCGTGTTGTAATGTTGTTGTGGTGGGGGTGGAAAAGGTTGAGCCTTTGGTACATGATTATAGTAAATATTACCCTCCGGAAATGCATTGTGAGAATCGTGTCTTTCATACTGGTTATAATTCTTGTAATTTGCTCTGTAATTACCCCTATTGTTTATAAATCTATGCCTATAATTCTGGTTGTTGTTTTTATTAGCTTTATTATACCAACAACTATCCTCATTGTGTGACCCCTTCTTGCAGATATTACAAAATTTTTCGACTTCCTCTCTTTTTTCGATTGTTCCCAATTTTATGTTATTTATTTCTTTTGATAAATTATTAATCTGCTCCGCCGCTTCTACATTTAATTTCAATAACTTCTCAAAAAGTTGCGATTCATTGTTAGCTGTTATAGTATTTACCTGTTCTGCCCCTATATTATTGTACGCCTCTTCTAATTTAATTGCTGTTTTGCAAGCATCCTCAAAATTATCGGGAAAGGTTTTCCTTAAATCCATACTTAAATCCGGTCTAATCGCATCCAAAAATCGTGTCAATCTTACTAAGTCCAAAAATTTCCCGTTTCCGTTCGGATCAACTTCTGTATGGCTTTTCTCTATATAAAGAGACGCTGCGTTTTTGAATTCGCTAATAAAACTTGTTAAGTCTTGTCCCGGTTTCTGTTTCAGATTGAAAAACTCAGTCTGTACCTGCGTAAATGATTTCTTGATTTTGAATAAATCTAACAATTTCTTTTTGAATTCGTTGTAGTTTTTCTCTTCTATAAGCGATTTATTTTGTGAGAGTTTCTCTTTCGCAGTACCCGACAATTTTGCTTTCAAAATTGTAAGCTTCGCATCGTCTTTTAATATTTGTTTAGTTAAGTCCTCAAATTGTCTGAGAAAATACTCGCAATCACTTAACTTTTTCCCATCGAAATTCGGGATTAGAGAAATTATTGTGTCCACTGATGGATCTGCCATCGTGTTACTCGAATCAATTTGCTTTTGTTTATTTAACTTTTTTATATGCCCTCGCGTTAATACGCCAGAAAAACTCGAGTTCAAGCTATTTCTATGATTTCTACGATTCTTTTTTGGCATTCAGCTTTTTGATAATTAAAATTTATTTAGATACTGAATTCTAAATCTAACTTTAAAAATGCATGGAAATTCTTACCCCTAAAAATATTATTAAGCCAAGTGTAAACATTTGCAAAATTTTCAAAGATATCAAAATATAAATGCATTATACAATAAAGTATACAGTATCAAAATATATATGCATTAACAATCTACTAATACACTATTTTATCTGCTACATAAATCCTTATCTTTTTATTCTTTTATTATTCATATCATTTTACGATATCATTTGATTTTTTTTTTTTATGATTTACTTTCTTAGCACAATGTTTCAGTATACTGTTAAAGATCAAATGCAAAGTTCATATAAGAGTAACATAAAATATACATACAATTACGAATATACTGATTTTTCTAAGTTGAATACTGATATTTACGAAATCACCGACTTGCTGGTAGTGGAGCCTTTTAGAGGAAGTCAAACAAACCATCAAAATAAAAAAATCTCCATTTAATCTTCCAATAACTTATCATTAAAATAAAAGAGTTGAAATTATTCTAATTAACAGTTTCATAATTATTATTTTGCAATATACTATATAGATTGTAAATTTCCACAATTTGAATATAAAATTTTAAATTGATTACTTTTAACATGAGCCTGTATTTTAGAATACATTAAAGGTATTTAACTTAATGTTTGACAATAACCTAGTTGCAATTTTTTAATCATTAAAATTGAAAACTCAATTAACAATAATTAAGAACTGGACGGCACCAGTGAATTATATAGGAATTGCAGATGTTGAAGAGAAATATGCATGGCTCAGTTATAATATTTATTCAAGATTTTATCCTTTAATTTCCCTTCTAATTGCTGCCCGTTCCAACATAACCCTTTTGCTGGGACAAGTTGATCAAAATTAAAGCTTAGAATTAAAGACATAAAGGTTTCTCTGGGGTTGGCTAATAGAATAAATTAATTTATTCAGAAAATAATAATAAAAGGAATCCATAGAGATTAAATTTTGGATATGTTCCCCCCATTGCATTGTGTAATTTCGAAGTAGCCCATTACTCTTTTTGAGAATGATCATTCTTGCCCTTAGCTGACTTTTAAAATGGAAATCTAAATAAACAAACACATACTAGATAATTTAAATGAGAAGACTCCAAATAATTAACACTATTATTTATTTACAATATTTACAGTTATTTCAAGAAAAAAAAAGATTTATCAGAACACATCTGATTTAATTTCCTAACAAAATTTCTCCTATAATATTGGCATTAACACTTTGATCCTTGCAAAGGATACTTATATTTGTTTTTATTTATATTTAAATTGATCTTTGACAACATTATTTGTTTACAATTAAAATACTGACTTCCATTTGTGACTAAGGTCACACTACCAGCTTCTCTTATAATATTTTGATAAAATCAAATAAACTGGGGTATTACTTAGGTCAGAGTCATATTTACCTCTACACATTGATTGAAGAAGGTTTCTCTTTGTATCAGAGCACTGTTTCCGCTAACTAAATAGCACTCACTCTATTTTCCTCTTTCGGACCGCACAAAATTCATCGCGTCATTTTATTTCACCTCTCACTTTCGCTTCTGAGATCGATGTGTGTTCTGTTTTCATTCTTCTTCACAACTCCTTTTTCATCACCACGGTGGGCTGTACTTCGTTCTGCCCAAAATTTGCATGACAGTGCTTTAAGCCCATCCTTCTTTTTTTTCATTGGGTAGTTGATCTCCCGTTTTAACTGAAATTTGCATAACAGAGGGTCAGTTTCACCTCCTCTTTACCAACCCCAACCAATGGCTATGCATCAGTTGTTTCTGTAGCGTGTTGTTTTCTTTCTCGGAACTACGTGTGTGTTCTTTGATATTATCTCCCAGACCAACTTAAATCAAAGTTCTTCTTATTTGACTTTTATGGCTTAAAATTGTCGCCAGCGAGTCTCTGGTCATAAATTTGCCATCCTAAATCTTTCAACTGAGGCGACTTATGGGAAAGTCCCGATAATGTACTTTCCTTACATTAATGTCCATGTTTCAATATTCTGATTATTTCTGGTATTTCAGAATTGAAAGCACTGGGTCGTCATGTTTGAAACAAAAAGTTTCATAACAAAATGAAAACATAGATTTACTCAGAATTGAAAATGTCATTTTTCTCAGTGTGTACTGCACTTTTGTAGATTAAGAATTATGCGTATTTTTTTACAGTGTGTTTATTTTTGAAAAAATAATTTTATAAAATTTATATGGTTTTATATATATATTTTTTCAAATTATGTAAAATTTGCTTAATTGAAACATAAATTGGCATTCTAAAATGCAAGCTGCGTCAGAAAAATACGTGTTTTTCTTTGTTATTTTCAGATTTAATTATATATTACATAGGAGAAAAATGCATTTTCCTTTTTTTTTTACATGAATATTATGTATTTTCTCATATTAATTTCACTACCATCTAATATAATATTTCTTAAAAGTATTTTACGCAACAAAATATACAAACAGAAAAATATACATTGTTAATATGTATATAGTTTCATGTAGAGCCTAATTCTTTTGTTTGTGGAACTAATATTTACTTTAATTGCGTAATTAAATAAAACTTATTAATTTTAAAATAACATTTGAAAACTTGAAAATTATATTAGCAGAAGACCGTAATTGAAAATATTTGAATTGCATTTAAATTAAACATCGCAATTATTGTGGGTTTTCTCTATATTATTTCACTTTTTCGCTATCTACCTAATTATGTAATTAAAAAATAGCATTTAAATATGAATAATGATATTTCTTTTAAACAGATAATTAAAAAAAATTGGATATTTTATTAAATATAACTTTATTAGTTTAATATAGAATTGGGAAAACTTTTCGTACTTAAAGCAAATAACATTTCATTGTGCTGTATAGACTTTCCTTCAATTAAAATTAAATTAAAGTGCGTAAAGAATAGAGGATTTTTTTTTTGTACATTTTCACTGAGAAAAGTGAAATTTTCAAATCAGAGTAAATCGATGTTTTCATATTGTTATGAAACTTTTTATTTCAAATATGACGACCTAATGCTTTCAGTTTTGAAATACCGAAAATACTCAGAATAGTGAAACTTGGACATACTCAAAACTGAGCACGTAGATGACAGTTCATACTCATTTTTGAAACATGGACATACTCAAAATTCAGCACATAGAAGTCGGTTCATACTCATTTTTGAAACATGGACATACTCAAATATGAGCACATGATGTTTTATTCTTGAGTGTGTGCATGTTTTCAAAAATGAGTATATACATGTTTCAAACTTAAGTAGTTTTGATTCGGAGCCATTTTGTCTTCGCGACATATTCAGATTTGAGTATTTTTTGCTCAGTTTTGAAAATGTCGTTTTAAGATTGTTTCGGGCAAATTTCTGTCATATTCACTTTAATACGAATAAACAAAAGTTCTAATCATTTGCTTTTATGAAATGGTTGTCTGCTGAAACAATCCTAGAGAAAATTTCCGAAAATACTCAGAATAGTGAAACTTGGACATACTCAAAACTGAGCACGTAGATGACAGTTCATACTCATTTTTGAAACATGGACATACTCAAAATTGAGCACATAGAAGTCGGTTCATACTCATTTTTGAAACATGGACGTACTCAAATATGAGCACATGATGTTTTATTCTTGAGTGTGTGCATGTTTTCAAAAAGGAGTATATACATGTTTCAAACTTAAGTAGTTTTGATTCGGATCCATTTTGTCTTCGCGACATATTCAGATTTGAGTATTTTTTGCTCAGTTTTGAAAATGTCGTTTTAAGATTGTTTCGGGCAAATTTCTGTCATATTCACTTTAATACGAATAAACAAAAGTTCTAATCATTTGCTTTTATGAAATGGTTGTCTGCTGAAACAATCCTAGAGAAGATTTCCGAAGAATTTTGTTTTAAATGTCATACACAGACTCTCTGCATTGTATTAGAAATAATGATGAACAAAAGTAAGGAAAACAGAGAGAAACGTATCGAAATTATGTTTTATTTGTTTGTTTTGGGTTGAATTCGAATGAAACAGACTTGAAACTTTAAAACAACCATTTTATTGTATATTGTATTTTAAAATGTCTAAACTTTTTTTTTTTTTTTCAAAATGCCGAATAACATTTAAATTTCGTTAAAAGTATATTTTTATGAAACTACTATTTCATAGACATCAGTATAAAAAATATAGTTATAAAAAGATATTTTGTTTCAAAATAGCTAAAATTTTAGAAGAAGGTGCAACATCTTTTATATACTCTAAATTCTATTCTAGAAATCAAATTTTTAATTATATTACAATTTTCCTTTGGTTAAAACTATGAAGTTAACTAAGTGAAATTACTAAGTGAACTAAATTACAAAATAAGAATTAAGAACTAAATTACAAAATATCTGTTAATGAATCAGTTTTTGTGATAATCGGCTTTATATAATCAAATCCGGATTTTTAATTTTACGCATTATAATGGAAAATATTAAAATGCTATATTTCGAAAATTATTATTTTTAAGGAAAGCGCAGTGAAACTGGAGTTTCAAAAATATTAATTATTTATCTAAAGAATGGTTATTATTTATTTAAATTATTTATCTATATTATGATATGATTAATTATTTAAATAACTTAAGAAAAGCTAAATTTTTAAAGTTCTGTAAATTATTTCATTTTTTTTTTCATTTGGTGGTAGATAAATAAGGTAGATATAAACTTTCTAAATTTTGTATTTTATGTAATTAAACGTGATTAAAATTACACAAACTTTACATTAAGCGCAGTTTCACAACAAAACATATGTATATGTAACAATGAAAATATTGTTAAGATTATAGATTTACTGTATACCTTTCATTTTATAAACAATGTAAAGTTGTTCTCTTTTTAAAATAACCGAAATTCTTTTAACCAAAACAGAAATTTTCCCTCTAAATCGCAATTTATTTAATAGCTATGAATTTCCTCTCTTTTTTTTCTGGTTTGTTAAGCATGGCTTTAATAAACAAATCTGCTTCATTTCCTTTATATGAAAATAGATTTTTTTTCTCAAATTATTGTTATTATTATTATCATTAAATAAAAGCGTGAGTTACTCCTAATCCAACTGTTTCTGTATCAAATATATCAATTATTATGTATTTCTGAAATTCTAATTTTTTTTATGATATTCCTAATTAACCAATTAAAAATTATTATTATCATTTAAATATTTCTAATGATATCAATGAGAAACGTATCCAGTTTGTTTTAAAATATTTAGCATTTTCTTTTTAAAAATAGTTTTTAATTATTATTATTGAAAATAAAATTGTGAAATACTTTTTTTAATTTCAAGTAATTAGCATTTCATTGTGCAGAATAGACTTTCGAATAATTAAATTAAATGTATTGCGTGAATAAAAAAACATTTTTTTGAACAATTAATTTTCAGGAGATCTCTGCCAATTTCTGTTCTATTCAAATGAAACATGCTGTGTAAACCTTCAAATTTTTGCAAATGCATGTATGCTAAAATATTTCCAAAAATGTACTTGAAGTTGTTTTTTTCATGCCATGCACAGACTCTCTCATTAGTTTAAATGTAATGATATCTAATTGATGATGTTGATATCTAATTGCTGATTCTTGATTTCTTCGTGATGTAATGCTTCTTTCTGTTACTTGATTTTGTTTGCTAGGGGGGAAAATATTAAACCTTTAAAAATCTTGTTAGGATTAAATATTTTAAAAATATTTAAACAATAGTTTACTTTTGAATTTTCAAAACGCTCGATTTTTTTTTTTTAGAATTAACAATAACTTGTAAATTTGAAACATTTAATAACTTTGAGATTTAAGTTTATAGTTTAATTTTTCTAAAGTTTTGTTACCTTTATGTAAAGTTCGTTTAAAGGAAACAGAAGTACGCATTCAAAATGAAATTTAATTAAGATACAAGGTGCTTCTTTTTTAATTTTCTTGTTTGAGTACTCAATACAGTAGAGAAAGAATATCTTTTTTTTTTTTTTTTTCAAATGAAAACTGTATTTTCTTTTCAAATTACGTTCTCTATTATCTAATGTAATATTTCTTACCAAAATTATTATACACGAAAATACTAATGGAAAAATATTGCCATATATATATATATATAAAAGAACCAATAACCATTGCATCTGGAAATATTAGATTTACAACTTGATATGATGCAACATTTTATGAGTTAGATACATTTTTGTTCGCTGAAGTATTGAAGTTAAAAAAAAACATTATGTAACAATATTCAGAATTCGATGCAATATCACATATTTAATCTATATGTAAGAAAGTTTTAAAACAGTTATTTATAAAAAACAATTTTCGAAGTTTTCATAATACAAATTAGTGATTTTATTACAATTTTACAAACACAATTTTTCTTTATTTATGCGTAAAATGTGAAATGATTTTTATGATAACATATCTTACCTTATACATTTACTGTTTATTAGTAACAACATTACAACATATTAATTTTTAGAAAGCTTAAAATACAGTTGTAATTTCTATGAAACCAAATTTTATTTTCAAATTCTTACAAAAGAATTATAATACGGAAAATCCATATATCTCCATGAAATATACAATTTGCATAAATAGATCGTGGGAATGACAAGGAAGAACGTGAAATGACCCACCCTTATGTAGGCGTTGTATTTATTAGAAAAAATTATAACCGCCCGCTATGACTTATAACATTTTGATGCATTCAATTTATGAATACAACATAATTTTAAAAGAACTCTAACCGCACAACTAATAATCTAGTTGCATGGAAATATTTTATTCACTTTTTTAATACTCCTGCTTTTTATTATCTAAAGGCTTTTATTGTTTAAATATTTCTTTTAAAAAACGTTCTAGATGGTATTTTTATAATTTCCTTGTAAATCAGAAATGTATTTAAATACTGCTAGCAATATGAAATACCCTCAGTATTCTACTTGATTCTGTAACGAAATGTAAATTTCAAGATATTGGTGAATGTAATATTATCAAATACGAGAGTACTTGTAGATACTTAAATAAAAATATGATATCAAAATGTTTCGTTGCAATAACCATTTAACACTAGAACCGCGATGAAGGGTCACTTTGACCCGTTCCAAATGAGTAGATGTTGATTTGCACCAGAATTTTTTTCATAAAATAAGTATATGCAACCCAAAAGTAATTTAAATATGCAAGTTAAATAGTTTGAAATAAAATTTCTGTTGTGAAAATTTTTGTAAAATATTCCGCGGTTCTTGTGTTAAGAAAAATGTCTGTTTTCAAAAAATAATAAAGTTCAAGGAAATAATAAAGTGTATATATATATACATATATATATATATAGAGAGAGGTATATATATATATATATATACATGTAGATTAATATTATGGTCGGTTGTCTAAAGATATGAGTAATTCCAGGCAGATTTTTAAGGAAATCTTACACAGTTGAATGATCTTGGTTATATGTAAAATAATTACAAATATTTACAAGTTTAGAGATAATTTTAACAACATGGCAGATTCCGTAGCTCGTATAGGCCGTTTTCCGATAAAACATTGGTCAGCTCAGCTCGACCGCTGGCCGCGAAGATTTCAGAGCATCCTCCGAGTCCGTCTGCCTCCGTCTCTCGACTCCTTCTGTTCTCTCGTTCTCACGCAGTAAAAATTACTGAACTCATCAAAACCTATTGTTCAGCAGTTGAGGTTTGCCATCAAGAGCCTCATTAAGGAATCTGCTAGGCTTTGCGGTACAGAGTCCGTTTCCAGTCACCACATACATATATATATACATGTGTATTATACATTAATATACTATATATATTAATATACATGTATAAATGTACATTTATATATATATATATATATATATATATATATATATATGTCAATTCTAATACGAGCAAATCTTGTGTGTGGTTATATATATATATATATATAGATGCAAATTTTATCTTAAAAACAGCTCTAACGATTTTGACGAAATTTTGTATCCTATCATTTTGGGGCACCAGAAAAACATTGGGCTAGGTCACGTGTTCGAATAAATTCGATTAGTGGGTCATCAATGGTCATCAAGGGTCAGGGTCAAGCTAATTCTATCTAAAAAACGGTTCAAACGATTTTGACTAAATTTTGTATCTTACCATTTTCGGGCACGGGAAGACTATTGGGCTGGGTCACATGTTCGAGAACTTTCGATTAGTGGATCATTTTTGGGTCAACCCGGGTCAAGTTAATTCAATCCAAAAAACGGCTCAAACGATTTCGATTAAATTTTGTGTCCTACGAGTTTCGGGCACGACAAAATCATTGGAATAGGTCACATGTCCGAGAAAATCGATTAAGGGGTCGTTTTTTGGGTCACTGTGGATCAAGCTAATTTTATCTAAAAAAGGCTCAGACTATTTACACTAAATTTTGCATCCTATGGTTTTCGGGCACGAGAAGACTGTAGGGCTAGGTCACGTGTTCGAGAAAATTCGATTAGTGGGTCATTTTGGTCATGGGTCATTATGGGTCAAGCTAGTTTATCTTAAAAACGGCTCAGACTAATTACACTAAATTTTGCATCGTATGGTTTTCAGGCACGAGAAGACTGTTGGTCTAGGTCTTGTGTTCAAGAAAATTCGATTAGTGGGTCATTTTGGTCATGAGTCATTATGGGTCAAGCTATTTTATCTTAAAAACGGCTCAGACTATTTATACTAAAGTTTGCCTCCTATGGTTTTTGGGCACGAGAAGACTGTTGGGCTAGGTCACATGTTTGAGAAAAATTGATTAGTGGGTCATTTTGGTCATGCGTCAGGATATTTGAACTCAAAGATAATTTTGACCGAGCATAGCTCGGCCTTCCCTGCTCGTATATATTAAATAGTGTTAGTTCTCTGTCTTAATTCTTTAAAATATGTATCAACTAAACATGGTAAAAGGTTTATATATATTTACGAAACTTTGTTTTGGTAGATGGTATGCAAATTAATCTTGTTGTTCTATTAAATTTATAAAGAGCTTTTTTTCGTTTTATTACTATAGAAGAGCATATCATTATGCTATATTTTATTATAATTTTATATATTTTATGTATTTTATTATATTATGCTATATTTATTCTAAAAAAATACTCGTATTTATTTTATTCAAGAACAAAATTTCACAAAGCCTAACGAGAAATTTCAATTTGGAATATAAAGCATTTCTAGAACAAAGAATCACAACTATTTTAACAAAATCACTCTAATTAATTTATTATTAATTCGCTCACCGTGTTTAACCGATTAAAATAGAACATATATTTTAATTTTGCTCTAATATAGTAACACAATTTCCAAGCTTTATGAGTATATATTTCACAGGATTTGCACATCTCACTTGTTTTTTGTTTTTTTTTTTAAATTACGGCGATATCTGAAAATGTGTCAACTCAGTAAAACATTTGTGTTTGTAAACTTATTTCAATAAATTATCGTAAATTTTTGAATAAATCAATGAATGTCAACTAGTGTAAATAAATCCCCTGTAAATTGGGGCGTTTAATGTTCTCCGACGTACTACGGACAACTAAAATTTTGAAACTATATTTTTATGTATTTAGGAATATTCGCCGCATGACCCCCCCCCCCCCCTCACCTTCTTCGAATAAAACTTTTATGAGACATTTAAAAGGAAATATAATAAAGATCATTAAAAAAATATTAATAACTGGTACAAACATAATGAAAAATAGGAACAAAAGCTAAGCGAGAAATTACAGTGTGTAATTGTTCATTAATCCAGAAATCTCAATACTTATGCCTTTCTGTTATTAATTTTGAATCTCTCATTTTTATATCCGGTGTATAACGTGAACTTGTAAAATTTTGTCAATTTTGTTGTATCAAAATCGAGCGTTATATGCCGAAATATATGCTATATTTTTCTGTAGTTCAAATAATCGTTCTATTGAAATAAATTTCCCTGCAGATTTTAAAGTTGTTTTACGTGTACATAATGCATTGAAGTATATTCCACAAAATCTTTTCACAACCTGATTGACTAATTGATGGGACAATAGCTTGCTGTATTAAATATTAAACATGATATTGTGAAAATGACATTAACTTTAAACTTTTCTTGATTAAAGAGATGTTTTCCCACACTTTTCACAATACTGTTTTGGCTTAAATAAATAAAAAAAAAGTTTTAAAATTTGGATTTATATTTATGGACATATGTAATCGAATAAATACACACTCATATGCTATTTAGGAGTAGAGATATTTGTAGTTAAAGAAACTGAATGTTTAAATGTTATTTTATTTAGTAAATTTCTATATAAATGACAGCAAATGATCGATTATAAAAAAATGAGATTTTTATTGAATGCTCTAAACATAAAATATTGAAAGTTGATGTGGAGTACTTCTAAACCAATGAAAAAGAAAGATTGCAGAAAACATTTTTACATAATATGACAAAATACAATATAAATAAATATGAGTTTGTGAGATTTTTTAAGTAACATACATTTACTCCATAACAGTTTTTGCATATTTGTATAATAATTATTTATTATAATTTATTAATAATAAAAATATGGATATGCTTTGTTATGAGGTCCTTTTACTTGGTTCTCAATCAGCTGGATTAGTAGTAGGCTCGATCACGGAAGAGGCCAGTGATAAAATTTAACAGCTAAGTTCAACAAGTTTAAGACATCTACAAGCGGGACTGGGTGGACCAGAGCGTTTAATACGTCCGACGACCGATAGCCGTAAATCTGTAAAATAAATAAATAAATAACAATCTATGAAATAGAAATAAGTCGTAATGGCTCATACAGTATTTTCAATAACATGTTACCACGCATGCAGTTACAGCAGCTAGCTAAATATAAATAATTCTGGTCTTGACAGCTTAGATGGGCCATTTCCCCATATTTTAGCTGGCATGCAGCTTTAATGTACATTTCACAAAAGGACACGTGATTACATAAAGAACTCTACAAGTCGCCGTCATGAAACATCTTAAGAAAAAATATTTTCCCCTACTTCTATATACGAAATGTCTATTATATAAAAGATATTTTTCATGGTCTCCATCGAGGCAGGTGGGGCATACACGAACTAATATTTTGTCTGTGTCGCTTGAAAACTTAATGTACAGATTTATAGTAAAATATTACTAAAGTAGAGAACATTCTCTAGATCCATTATGCGTTGAAAATTATCCCCAAGTATTGTTTATCGCATAATTCAATGCTGTATATTCTAGCAGTATTAACTTGGCCGCTTTCGCAACTAAAATACCGAGTTTGATGACATGGAATTCCACCCATTTTGAATAATTTAGCATAAATTAATATTTTGGTAATCGCAGTTTTAATTTGGCTTCTATGGGCTGTACTATTCACAATTATACCTAGTGATATCAACTTTAAAGAAATTAAACAATCAGGAAAAAAATATATTTCTTTGGTTGTTTTCTTTTTAACAAATACACATGAAAAACATGCACTTTTTACTATCATTTTTTATAAAAGACAACAGAAATAATAACAGAAACAGCAGAATAATTCCACAGTTTAGCATTTGCCTTTTTTCACTCGTGGCATGGTATTGTTTTTCAGTTACGCATAGGTATAGGTAGCTCTTGCAAGTGGAGGTTTAAAAAAAAATGCCGATTTATCAGTGCGCACGGAATAGTTTAATATTGATACTGCAATGGGTAAATCTACGAAGCTCTTTACATGAAATATTTCGCCAATTGGTATATTCCCGAAATGACACTAAACTGTTGTCATTATCATATAAAGCAAAAATATGCGTTATTAAAGTATGCTCTAAACATAAAAAAATTTGGAAAGGGTGCTTATAAACAAACTTAAATAACACATTTTCGGAACCGTTTATATTTCTATCTCACAATAATATTAAATATCTCTTTTTGTAATTATTAAAGTCATATTCATTAATGTATTAAATCGGTACAAAATAGTTTTTCTATATTTTCTGTTAATAATACTCCTTATTATTTGTTTAAAAATCATAAAAACTATTATTTGCAGATTAATACGTTTAATCATAATACATTAATAAAGCACCTACCTATTGGGTTTTTTATAATAAAAACTTCGGCAATTAGGGTATTGAGAATATTACATCTTCAGTATTATTTTTATTAAAGAAGAAATGAAATTTCACCTATAAGTGTTACCGAAAAAAAAAAATTTCGTTATCAACTGTAAAGGTTGTCTTTATTTTACTTATTTTTGAAACGGCACTAAAGACACTATACATAAAAGAGCCCTCGAAAATTAGATGCTAAATATATTGGTTTGATTAATGAAGCTATAAGAGTAGGTGCACTATAGTCTGCAGGAAAGGAAAACGACTTTTCAGCACTCTGGAATAAAATAGGCGAACCAGATAAAATACGATGAATAATGTAAAAAAAAAAAAAAAAAAAAAAAATGTCATTTAATCTTTCTGACACCATTTTGCAATTATGTTGTGGGGTTTTTTATGATAAAAACTTCGGCAAATAGGGTATTGAAGCTATTACAGCTTCAGTATTATTTTTATTAAAGAAGAGATGAAATTGCACTTGCACTTATAAGTGTTACCGAAGAAAAAGTAATAATCACACATACATCAACTGTAAAAGTTGTCTTTTAAAAAAAAACTCTTTTAAAACCTCACTAATGACACTATAAATAAAAGAGCCCTCGAAAATTAGATGCTAAATATATCGGCTTGATTAATGAAACTATATGCGTAGGCACACCACAGATTGCAAGAAATGAAAATGACTTTTTCAGCTCTTTGGAATAAGATAGTCAAATCAGATAAAATACGATGAAGAATGCAAAAAGAAAAATGCTATCATCTAATCTTTCTGCCAACATTTTGCTATTTGTGCTGTATCAATTAATTTCCTACCAATTCGAAAAAAAAAGGTCATTTTATTTTTGAATATGAAAACGGCATTCTCGACTTCTTGACAGCAGGGCGTATCATATAAAGAGGTTAGAATGACAGTGGAGTAAGTCAATATTTAGTAATTTGAGAAACGAAGGTTTTTTTTAAACTCGTCGTATTACCGTTGCATTAAGTGGTCCAACTTGTTTTGCCCTCTAGCGACGCCCTAAGTGAACTACGGCTTATTTGACTGTCGCACTGAACAGAAATTAATATACGTTCAATGAAATTATGGTTATCTAGATTTTTTAAATTTTTGACTTACACCACTGTCATTCTAACCCCCTCATATGTATATTAAGGAAAATAAGACTGATCATAATCTTGACAAACCGATTCCTGTTTTGTCTTGTTAAAATGGCTATTCCTATAATTAAATACAAAATGGACAGTAATTCTACTGGCGATGTGCCATATATGCTGTGAATCGCAAAGAAATAAATAGATTTGAAATGCTTATTCAGTGTCACCGAAAGATAATGCTCCGATTATGATTTAGATTACGTAACGTTGGAAAAAGTTAGGATAGTTTATTGCTTATGGTTCTGTTTCTAGGTGTGTTCGTAATTATATAAATACGTAGCACCTTTAGCCGCCGTCTGGTCCGTCCGTCTGTCCACATATAACAGTGCAAAATTACCCAACCGAATGGTTTGAAATTTAATATATATAACCGTTGCAGAATTTTGTCGAGTCATTTCAAATGTTATGAAATTCGAATCAAAAATTTAAATGATATTAATAAAAAGTTTCTTCATTCTATTAAATTTTATCATACCTAATTAATTCAATGATATCACATGATTGGTAATGATTCTACGTTGCCACGGTGATTACGTTCTATTTAAGATGGAGTCATAGTATTTACTTATTACTGAATTTAAAAACCAAATTTGTATGCTAAAATTGTTTAATTACGGCAATCCTATATTCTACCGACAGTTTTTTAGATAGATGTTTCCGGAGAAATAGATATTAAATGGAAAAAGAGTTTAAATATGAATTCATGTTCTGAAATTTTCAAAGCTAGGCTTGAGTATCCCATTGGAATTTTCAGTAAATGTCAACAAAAAATAAAATATTGCCAACTTAAAATGTACTTATTTTATTACGGAAATAAATTATATCATAATAACAGACGATATAATTCATTTTTTCTGTGAAATAATAACGATGATTTTTTTTTTTACATTGTCTTGTATTGGATATTTGCGCATAGTATAATTTTAATGTAACAGAATTGTAATTAATTGTTTATAAAAGTGTATTGAAACCTAATTTCATAAAATGAAATTAATATCTTTAATATGAAAGTATGCACATAAAATAAATTTTGCATTGATGCATTTTTTGCATCAGAGCGTAACAACTATTGCACCAAGACCTGAATATTTATAAAACTAGTTATAGTATGATAGCACCTCTTTTGTCACGTTTGACGTACAATATCCAACTTGTTGTAATGTATCTTTTGTAAGATATAAAATGGCAAAAATTGTCATTACTTTTCTCTTTTCGACATTTTTAAAATTCTTATGATCACTTAAAATAATCTAGATGGCTGCTAACAAGAATTACGGCTCTGCCCATACCGTAAACAATAATGTTATAAATACTAATGAAGTTACACCACACTAGACAATACAACATTAGTTTATGAAAACAACTATAAAGTTCAAAAGAGATTCACAAAGAGATGGATGCGTAATTAAAAAAAGGAGAAGAAGTAGAACAACATAAGAAAATGAGTACTTTTCTATTATCCTGTTGAGCACTTTCCATTAAAAACAAAAATACATCCAAACTATAGGATTTAACGCCAAAAATGCATGATCGTGGAACATTTACTTGACGTCAAATGCGTTACACATTTTTAATTCGACGTTTTAATGTATTTTTAATGATGTTTTACTGATTTATTAGTTATTTATTATTTAAAATAAAAATTACGTCTTCGACACCCTGATATTAATAGTTAAAAAGCACTGATAAAAAGTTTTGATGCGTAGTTACGTGCAGTATATCAATTTCAACTGACGTCACAAACATTTATCCAACAGTCGAGTGGGATAATTAGGAAAAAATAATGTAAATAAATAAATATCCAAGATTATTTTTGTTTCTGTTTTCATTTATATATTTTAAATTTTATTGTTTAAAGTTACTAATAAATTATACTGTAGTGAATAGAGCTTTTCCTAATTATTATTATTATATTCTTTTTTAGATTCCAAAACTTGACATACTTCTATTTGTTTACTGGGCGCAACAGTTTGGCGAATAATTTGGTGGTAGATTTTTTTATGGAAAGTGGTCTACGGGATAATGGAGAAGTACCAAAAAAGGTATATGAAATGACTGAAATAATACTCAGGACCTTAGTAGCACGAAATTTTGAAATATTTAAAAGAGGTATCTTTTAAAGGGTACTTCATCATTATGAAAAAAAAATGTTTATTGCAACTCCCAAATTTAACTCATATTTAATGCTAGTATACCAATGGAAAAGATTAGCAATAGTATGCTATGTGCTGATGAAAGTTCAACTACGTTTGGAACAAACTACCAATCTATTTTTTACAATTTCAAATTTCACGCAAGTCATACCAATAAAGAAGAACCAATTTTAATTTCAATGTTTTGTATTACTCTGTATAACTTCCTAATCCTATAACCCCATTACATTTCGTTTATAAACCATTTGCAGATCTTAATCGCAGCATGTTATTTTTTTTTCAAGCAATAACCTTCATTACCTTTTTATAAACATCTATTTTTCTGCTTTCTGTTTAGTCCTGAGCAAATAACATTAAAGAAAAGCTCTTTGCCAATAAAATTCGTCAGTATCTGCATTATCCAGTGATACAGGAAATAAAACCAACTTAAAAAACACGATATATAAACGAAAGGAAATAAAGAAATAAGTAAAAGGTGCAATTAGTTGACATATAACGATTGGAAAATAACTGGTGCTTTTCTTTTTTTCCTCTTCCCATTTTACCAAGTTCTACTTAACATGTTAAGAGCAAAATAACCATCTTTTATCTTTTTGTTTTTGTTTTTGTTTTTATCAAGGATCTGTAATCAGAAATAAATTAAATTTGCTAAGAATAATGTTACTGTTTGTATATTATGTCATGATATGTTTTAGTTGTATAATTCTTTTTTAGGGTTTCGTTCATCTCACGAAACCCTATTACTCCCGCTTCGTCGTCTGTCCGTCACAGAGCCCGTTCTCAGAAACTATGTAACTTACAGTCATGAAATTTTGTGTACTTATAGCATACATTACTTAATACATATTACGCAGTACTTAATACATATTACGAAGCTCAAAATCATAAAATTTGAAAAAATCGTATTATTTTAATATATAGAGATAAAAAACCAAAAATCTAACAGCCTTTTCTCATTAAACTAGTATATAACCCCGTCAAAAATGACAGATTGTTGATCTGCGTTTCTTTTTCATAAGACTTCTTACAAACAAACAGCATGAAGACTTTATTATTGTAAGGTTTGTACTGTAAAAAAGTACATTTTAAAAATGACAAATGATTTCTACAAATAAAAATGATGAAGATATATATATATTACTCAGTATTAAATTTCGGAAGTAGTTCAACGATTGGACAAAACATTCAAATTAAATATTAACAAATAATCCATGTGCGAAAGTTTTTGTAAAAAAGTGTTATCAATGAGTTTCTAAGCCGATTGACTCACCACATAACTCATTGTTTGATTACATAAGCAAAATTAAATGCAAATTACGTTGTATTATGTATTCCTTATATTTTAATTACGTTAAATAATCAAGAATCATTTTACAGTATATGACCCCTTATCCGGAATTCCAAAATCCGGAAAAACCCGAAGTCAGCAAAAAAATTTCGAAAAATTCTTAAATTTGTATATTTTTACAAAAATTTTAGAATTTTTGAAATTTTTCGAAAATTTTACCGATTTCTAACTTTTTTTTCAATCCATTGTGTTTCAGTGTGTAATCACTAAAATATTGTTACTTCGGTAGCAGGTGAACACGCCCCCCCCCCCCCCCCCCTTCTTCCCGAAATTAGAAACAAATCATTTTTCTCTCAAATTTTAGTTTAAAATTAATTTATATTACGATTTGTTTGAAACAAAAAATAGTTATATATATATTTATTTAATCAAGGGTGATTATGTTCCGAATTTTCCTAAAAATTTAAGGCATTCGGTTTCGAAAATTTTAGTCTTCAGTCCAAAGATTCGAACATAACAAAATCTCGAATTTTGAGCGATTGTCGCCAAAAAAAAAAACATTTATGTCTATCGTTCGAAAAAAAAGTAGACAATTTCTTCAAAGGATTGCGAAACAACTTGAATTTTGTCAAAGGATTGAAAAAAAAACGCAAATTTGGCCGCAGAATTGCGAAAAAACGCTAATTTTGTTAACAAATCGCAGAAAATACGCGATTTCCGACAAAGGCTTGCGTAGAAAACGCAAATTTCTTCCAAGGACTCCGAAAAAATGTAAAATTTCTTTAAGGGATCACAAAAAAAAACCAACACAAATTTGGTTAAAAAATCGAAAAAAAACGCGAATTTCGTCAAATAATCGCGGAAAAACATGAATTTCTCCAAAGGATCACGAAAAAAACGTAAATTTCTTCAAAGCACTGCAAAAAAATTTCTAATTTCGTTAAAGGATCGCGAAAAAAGTGGAATTTCCTCAAAGGATCGAAGGGAAAAAAAACACAAATTTTGTCAAAAGATCACAGAAAAAATGCGAATTCCGTCAAAGGATCGCGAAAAAAAACCCCGCTAATTTCGTCAAAGAATCTCAGAAAAAAACTCGAATTTTGTCAAAGGATCGTAAATAAAAGGTAAATTTCGTCAAAGAATAGCAAAAAACGCAAATTTCCTCAAAGAATCACAGAAAAATGCAAATTTTGTCAAAGAATCACGAAATAAAAGCATGAATTTTGTCAAAAAAAAAGTGAACTTAGGGAGGACCCAAAATCCGGAAAATTCCAAAACTCGGAAAGCCTTTGGTCCAGAGGATTTCGCATAATAGGTCCTGTACTGTATTTAAGATGGAAGAAATTTCAAAATACGCCAGTAGATGGCGCCAATGTACTGGATTGATCACTCAAATCCTCCGTACGAAAGAATTCACCGCTATTTCTGAAAAGAAAAGTGCTGACAGAAAAAAATATATGCAGAAATGTTGATATACGTGTTTTATATGAAACAGCTTTTGAAGGTTTTAAACAAAATTAAAATATTTAAAAGCTCTAATATGCTTTTACAAATATTTTAACAGCAGAATCGGATGAAGCATAGCTTTTTCATTAAGCCTAACATGGCGTTTAACTATGGTCGATTCACAGATCAGAGTGGTCGAGCCCGGAGCCGTTACAGACACTTTCTTGCCTTTGGATTTTATTATAAGTAATATTTAAACATTTTTCTTTATAGCAGTTGCCAACAAATAAAAGTCCACAATAATTAATGTTCTATTGATAGATTTCCACGTGAAAAATGAAAATGAGATAAAAAGTTTCACCAATTGAAAAAAAGATTAATATGACGTCATATTGGTAATAAAACGGAAATTTCCAAACATTTCTCAATACTACAATTAGTATAAGTATGTGTAAATACAGAAATCAGCTTAATAAATGACGTCAGTAGAGACATGCAAGATATGCAACATGTTTAATTTTGAAATTATTTTTTTTAAAATATCGCATTTAGTCCACAAGACAGATATTATTATGACAGAGTATAATAGCGGGCTTCGCCCACTCTCGAGCCGTTTCAGATTTTCAAAAAAACGAGAAAAATAGTCCGGTAAATTTTTACTTTATAAAAAACATACCTTTTTTTTCTGGAAAAAGAAATTTATTTGGATTTATTAAAGGAAGGATAAAGTGTTTTTAAAGGAATATTAAAATAAACCCTTTTTTGCGATCTTCGATCACACTTACCCACTTGTTTTTTTATTTTGTGGTGGCACAACTTTAAAATTAATGAAATCAGTGTAAATTAATATAACAATTATTTTTATAATATAACTATCTGTCGTTGCAACCCGATATGATGCATTTGCATTGTTTGAGATTTTAGATTCCATGGCAATCCGGATATATTTACGGGAGGTAGAGCACTGACGGACTGACGGCAGACAGACAGACTACAGATAGACAGACACGCCAAATTAATAAACACTTTTCAACTATGGTGGAAAGTGTTAAAAAAATGTGAGAATTATTATAACATAGTTTGATCCATGCGAATAACTGGCGTTAATTTTATCACCCAACATTCCATATTCTAGGAAGAGCCGATGTGAAATACAGACAAACAGTCAAATTTTATTAAAACAGACTAGCTGCGTAGGAATTGCAAAAATTAAATTTTCCAGATTACACGAGTTTTGATGCAAAATGGTCCTTGTCAAAAATAAATTATTTTTTGAAGATTTGGTTTTTAACACTTTACAACATAGTTGAAAAGTATTTATGAATTCGGTTTGTCCGTCTGTCTGTCTATCTATCTGTATGTCTGTCTGTCCGTCTGTCCGTCTGTCCGTGCTCCAACTCACGTAAATATACTCGGGTTGTCATGAAATTTTTATACCTTATTGAAATTTACTATAGAATGTTTGGTATTGAGAATGAAGTGTGTAGCATTAATAGTTTTTTTACAGGAACACACAAAATAATTTAATTACATTATGGTCTATGGAGAAATATCGTTTGCATCTCATTTTATTGATGTTACGATATTTCAAACATAATGAAATTAATAAGCATTACTGAGGTGGACTACAGTTTGTTTTTACTGGAGTATACAACTTGTAGCACTTACAGTTAAATTACAGGGAAATACAAAATAATTCCTTAACATTATGATGTATGGAAAAACTCGTCTGCGGTGCATTTTGAACATGTTATGATACTTGAAACGTAATGAAATTTTAAAGGATCGCTAATGTTCAATACAATCATTTCATTTCTATAGATTATGGAGTGCGTAGGATTTATTGTTCATGTATAGAGACGCACAATAGAATACGGTTAAAGGACTGTCTATGATCGGCAATTGCTAGAAGTTCGTTTTAAGCTGTGATATGCCATTGTATGTAATTTGTAGAACATTACGTGTTGTTTACCAATTCTGTAGCTCATATACAAGGCTGAACGAAAAACTTCGAATATGGGCAGCAATTGCTGAAATTAGATTTTTACTGAGTCATGTATTTTTTAGACATGTTTATTTCAGCGTATGAAAAAATTAAATTTCTTAACAGAGTAAATCAAAGTAAATTGCCCTAGTTACTGTATTTCAGCTTTGGATGTGTGGCCGAGCTAGTGACGTTCTTCTACTCTTAATTGTTACAAAAAACGTAGTAGACGAAGATACAGCGATTTAGTTCTTTAAATAAAAGTTATATTCATCAAAGAAAGCAACTTTGACTTCTGTTTTATGTTCTTGTAAGAGAGAGACAAGTAGAAGATGAAATTTAATGTACTTACGAGAGACTTTTCATGAAGTATTTAGTGAAAGTTGTTGAAACAGGTATCGAGTAATGTGTTAATTATAGGCTGCAGCCATATTTGTTCCTACTTCCAGAGTTACTGGCTGGGGCATCTATCCCGTATTAAATGGATATATGCCCCACCTGCATTGGGGATATATGCTTCACTTGTGATGCGGAATAAGACGCTCTAGTTATAATAAAAAATATCTTTGTTATATGAGAATATATTTTTAAATCTTTTGGATACTGTGAAAAAAATGTGTTTCTTCTTTTGATTGACTATGGCCGTTCCTGGGGATCGTTAACTAACATGTGAGGTGGTCGTGTTAGTAGTGATAAATTCTATATTTAAGCAATGATTAAAAAATAAATCATTTGTTTCATTTCAAGAAGTTGCTTCAAAAGATTGCAATTCACTCACATTTTTAAGGGGGGAATATTTATGTGTTTGGTATTTATAGCTCTGATCATAATATTTTAATTGTCACATTCCGAACTTTCCCTCTCTTTATACCAGAATATATTCAGAAGCACTAAATAAAAATCTAAATACAAAACAGAAATATGAAATCCCTTAAGTATAGCATTATGTCACAGAAAATTCGGAAAGACTATACTGGGCACCATGTTAAATGTATAATCCCTCTTTATGCGTCTTTATTTATTTAAATAAAAATCCTTTTATTGCTGTAAAATCCCCCCCCCCTCGTTAATTTAAATTACATAAATTTAGAACATCTTCTGAAGAATATATAAAATATTTTGAACTAATTCATTATGAAACACAAAAATCTAATGCATTTAATTTGAGTATTTTAAATTTTCTTACCGAATTAATTTTTACAGTTTGTGAATGGAATATAAGTAGAGGGGGAGGGCAATCCATCTTAGTTTCGAATAAACAATTTAGCTTACGTCAGAATTAACCGATTTGCTTAAAATTTTGTATACCGATTTATTCTAAGAATTGGGAATAGCAAATATCCTTTGATGTGGGATGAAATTGTAAGATTAATATACAGATCCAGTAAGATCAAATTAAAAAAATTTGATCTTTGAAAAAATTGATATAATGGGTAATCCATCTTAGTTTCAACTAAACAAGTTTAGCTTATGTCAGAATTAACCGATTTGCTTAAAATTTTGTATACCGATTTATTCCAAGAATTGGGAATAGCAAATAGCCTTTGATGTGGGAGTGCATTTTAAGATTAATATACAGAACCTGTAAGATCAAATTAAAAAAAAATCATAAATTTGATGTAAATAAGATATTAAGCCAAATGCAAATCCAAATTTTAAATTATAAATGCTAATTACATATGATTCCTATTCTTTTACGTATGGAGAATGTATCCGGGGCCATCGCAAAAACAACTTTCCTCTTTTAATGGGCCTGCTTCAAGACGTGGATGACGTCACACAAGAGATCTGAGTAGCAGACAAGTAAGATTCAATGCGCGTATGTGTACTACAAAAACAGTGCTATAAAATCCAATTTTGTAACATTTTCTTGGGTAATTTCTGGCTTAGTTTAGATATGTTTGAATTATATATACAATAAATGAACAATAAAGGTTCAGCAAGACATAATTTTATGATTGATAATAAAAGGATTGTTATTACATAAACAGATTAATAAAGGAAAATTTTAACTCTTTCTAAACAATTGAAACAAAAATTCAATTTAAATTTTAAAATGTATGAATAATTTAAAATAACATTCTGTTACTAGTTATTGCAACTAAGAAAACACTATATTTCAAACACACTTATCTGACAAAACATAGTTTTTTAATTACTAATTTTAATGCTCATTTTATATTTTTATGTATATATATTTTTAAAGAATAAGAAAAAATGTCACCATTTCCAAACTCCACACACGATTATAAATTTAATATTTGCTTAAAAGGGAAAATTCATTTAAACAGAAAAATGCACATCCACCTAGTAAATACACAGATTACCAAGTTGTTATTTCAATAAATTAATATTAAATATTTATAAAAAGTAAAGTAATTCTATTCAAGAGCATCAAACAGAATATGTACTTTCAAATAATTTACAACAATTATAACATTTAGTATTCTCTCAGAGAAAATAATCTCACTTAAATATAGTACAATATTAATTAAGTGGAAATATCAAACTTATTAATGAAACTTACATACTGGTTAATGTAGATAATTTTCTTTTGTTACAAGTGATTTTTCTAATGTCATTTTTTACTTTTGTATAGTTATTTGGGAATATATTAGCAATTCCTGACAAACACAGTCTAAATAGATATGAAAGTTCATTTCCACATTTGCATATATCTGTGAAATCCAGACCTAAAATTGCAGTCTTTTTAGTAGTGAGTTGTATAATAAGCTTTTTGGGCACTGGAAATTTTAGGAAAGTACTTTCATAATTCTGATTAATTAGTTTTTGGAAAATTTGAAATAATACAAATTTCCTGAGGCCATTTTAATTGACCTCTGTCTGCTAACATGAAGTATTTTTAAACTTCATTCGGGCAATCTAATTCTAAAGTTTTATCTTTGACTAATATGGCAATGCGCTCACAACATTTTAATTTATGTGAAACTTTATATGCAATATAACCAGCAATATAAGTTAAAACAGACATGGTTTCATTTTTTACCTCAATATCATCCCTGCTGTTAAACACATCATAAAAAAAAATCTGGTATGTTTAATCAACAATAATCTGGTATGTTTCTACAGTTTAATCAACAGTTGTATTATAATTTAAATCTTTTAATTAAAATTCTCCCTTTTGCTTTGAGTGTATGTAATTAATATAGTACATGAATAAAACATATATATAAATATTTGTTTAAATTAAAATTATACTTAATAATTGAAAGCACTAGTAGTTTTACAAACCCTTTACAAAAAGCATTTGATTTATTTAAGATACGCATAAGAACTCAATATTTTTAATTAATGTTTTAAATGTTTTCGATGTACGTAAATTATATTTAAAAGAGTAATTCTAAGTAAAAGCAAGACAAAAAAAAATGCTTTTGTATTACTATTTTATCTATTTGATGATTCTAAATTATATTTACTACTCTAGATCAAAATAAAAGCATAATGATATCAGAAAAAGAATAATGTTTAATTATCGTCTGTTGGCATTCTGTGTATATTTTTTTGTGTGTATTCGCCATTGCGATTGTTTGAATAAAGTGATATTAAATGTTTAAAATGATTAATAGTAGTAATAGAGTGAATGGTATTAACAGTATTAATAGTAGAATATGCACGGTCATCCCGGCGAAAACCGATTTATTTCAACGCAACAGAAAGGGTAAGCAATTACCTTTATTAAAGTATTAAGTAAAATATAACATACGTATTTTTGAATTCACAAATCGTATAGATATATATTTTGCGTTTTAAATAGGAAGAAAAAAAAGGTACTTACTTAAATTCTTTATCCAAATAGTCCAAATAACATACTTTTAAAAAATTCACATTTTGAAAACTATTTTTATATCAAATTTATCCGAAATTATAGAAGCAATAAAATTGGCGAAACTTCACGACCAAAAGAAACTAGGCACGAGGGTTGATCTCGTTTGTGACGTCAGGTCACGTGTTTGAAAGCTCAAAGCAGGCCCGTTAGAGAGGAAAGTTGTTTTAGCAATGGACCCGATCTATCCCGATCAAGTGAGGTGTCTAATCCTCTTGTCCGGGATATATGGGCAAAATCATTGATTAAGTGTTTTGATAAAAACACTATTTTATTTGGTATTTATATTAAAGTAATATTTTTATAATATTCTACATAAAATTTGGAGTAGATAGGTTGCATATGCAATAAAAAAATAATTGCTATGAAAAAGAAAAATCAATGTTTTTAGTAGGGTCTAAGTAGTTTTTAGTAGGGTAACTGTCCTGGACTTACCCTAATTTTCTGTTAGTGCTGGAAAGAGTTTCATAATCTATTCCGAATGCATGATTTTTTATTCTTGTTAATCTCGAGTTGGTCGAAAGAAAAATATGTTATTTTGGCGAATTGAAAAGAATATTTTAGTTTTTTAATTTAAATAAATGCATTAAAAAAATGTCATATTTACCCATTAAACCATTTTACTTTCAATGCCCTTATGAAACGTTTAAACAGCCATCTTTAAAAATAATTAATCGAAAATAGTATATCCGTATAAGAATCTATAATTGTGTCTGAAACTTCTTTCTTAGTTGAATGTATAGCTGAAAAAATCTTCAATATATTAATTTCCCAATGTCAATATGCCGGCAGACGATTTTTGTTTCTGCAGAATAATTGACTCATTATGCTTGAAAATGTGAAGATATGTTTTTAACACTTTCCAACCTAGTTGAAATATGTTTATGAGTTCAATGTGTCTGGCCGTGCTCTAATTCGCTTAAATATTGTCGGATTGCCCTGAAATTTTTGTATGTTATTGTCGTTTAATATAGCATATTCCCTATTGAATATGAAGTGTGTAGCACTGATAGTTTTTTTACAGGGACAGTCAAAAGTATTCCGTTACATTACAGTCGATGGGAAACAATCGTTTCAAGTGCATTTTTATAAGGCTACGCCATTTGAAGCACGATGGAACTGATATATAATTATGAAGTGCATTAAAAAATGTTTTTGTGGAATATGGGGTGCAAAGAATTTACTATTCATTTACAAGGTCAAACAAATTATTGCTATTACACATTGTTCTATGGGAAATTCATTTGCAGTGCAATTTAATTATGTTTCATAATAAAGCAAACATAATGAAAATTATATCATATCAAACATAATGAAAATTATATGCATTACTGAGGTGCACTATAAATTGTCCGCTTGAAATTATGGTTGCCATTGCGCTAATCGTTTATTTACAGAGACATATAAAATATTTCGGTTACAGTATCCGTGCGATAATTACAGTCTATGTGTGATAAGTGCGTTTTTAACTTTAATTAAATGATTTCATAGCACGTGGTGTGCATAAACTCATTTGATCACATACATGGCTACACAAGGGAATTCGTAAGTATTACAGGCTATGGGAGTGAATTGCTTAAGGGTAGTTTTTAATTGTATTACGCATTTTCCTGCAGAACTGTATTTAGTAGACTAACATATGTTTGTGGAATATAAATAAATTCATATACGCTACGCAAAGAACATGATATATCGTCGTTTATGGCTGGTAATTGCTAGAAGTGAGTTTTATGCGCTTTTTAGCTTTTAGCTTAATATGTGGTGTGTACAAAAGTCTTTAGACAATGTACAGTACAGTGCTATAGAAAAAATTTCGAGCGCATTTCCATCGATTGACAAAAATTGCTAAATTTGAATTCGCTAACTGAACTAATTTTTTTCATGCTATCCAAATCTATGGATCACATATAGGGATGCACAAAATAATTCGACTACTATTTTGACAATGGGAGGTAATTTCGAAAACTGTATTTTTCCTTGTATTATATGTTTTTTAAACTTTTTACTTACATATCTTCTTTCACCTTATTTAATGGTGAAGTTTCGTTACAGTGTTCTGGATGTGTTGGGAAGGGTTTCGTAATCTATGCTTGACGCATGATTTTTCAATTTGGTTATTTTTTTGAAAATGTAATTTAATCATTTTTTTATCCACTTATTCAAAATAATTTTCTTTTCAAATTTAAATAAAAAATGACGACAATTAAAACTAGTCGTTGGGGGCCACCGTAATACTTACCCATCATGGATATGCATAATGTAAAATATTAAAATAAAAATGTGTAAACTACTTTTAAAATGCATTTCAATTCAAATAAAATCGTGGCTTGATGACGTCATAAACTTTAAAGGCTCGATTACTGAATTGCTTGAAAGAGGTTTTTCCTTATAACTCCAAAAATTATAATCCTATTAACTAGCGGTTCATTGCATCTGATTAAGCGTTCAATTTACAATTAAAATATATCTTTAAAGTGAAATTTGGATGAAATACAGGGTCATGAAAAATCGAAGAGTGTGGAAAATAGGATTACAAATATCTCGGCAACTCATTATCCGATCGACTTCATGCTTTATGCAAAAATTATGTTTTTTTATTGTCTTTTATATTCATTTCTTAAAATAAACAATTTCGAAAATTTTTATATACCTTTTATCAGAACGTATATTTCGAGAGTCCGAAAAAAATTGTTCCGGTTAATCGAGGTTATTGAAATGAAATAGGCTTCTTCCCATTATTACATACTAAGTACATACCAAATTGCAAGTCTCTATCTCAATTTTTTCGGGAGATAGAGCGTTTACTGACACACAGACACACAGACACACACACAGACACACAGACGGACGGCAAAATTTTTTTTCTAAAAATATGTTTTTCGAAATCTCCAGTGTCTGAAACGTGTAAATCCGTCGAAAAAAAATTTTCGATTTTCAAAACGATTATAAGACTTACCCTATACTACGTATGATGGGCAAAACTATCCTGCGCTGCCAGAGGCCCTCGGGGGTAAGTAATATAATGGCACACACTATCTCTGTTTTTCTCACTTAATTGCCATCATTATGTAAAATTTACAAAAAAAAAAATAGATATCTCGTAATCTACTATGAAATTAAAAATCTGAGAGTTATTCTAACATCCTTGGATACACGCAAATCACATTATTGACATTAATTTCAGCACTCCATATGCCACTTTCTCGGGATTGCAGTTGTAAATTGCAAACAAATATTTAGATTTTAATATAATGGATTCAGAATTATCTAAATTTAAAAATCGTAAAAAAACTATTATGTTTACTCTTATCTTTTTTTCGAAACATGTGCCACAAGAAAATGATTAAACTGTAACTGGCGGGCACTTGGTGTCAAGCACACAAGTCAGATGTATGTTCTCAATAAAACAAACAAACAAAGAAACTGTAACTGAAAAGTAATAATGTTGAAATGACACATTTCACATAAATATAAATTTCAGCAGATCTGGTATCATGTAATAAATAACAACAAGTTGGAAATTGTTCGTTCAACGTGACAAATGAGGTGCGTTCGTACTATAACTAGTTTTACAATGTAAAAAAATCATTGATTTATTTCAGTGAAATGAATTATATCGTCTTATATGAGCGAAATGGGCATGCCGTTTCTCTTATTACGTATGCCACGTTTACAGATGCGAACTTTTCTTTCGACACCAGGCAGAGCTGCAAAATTCACTGGTTTGCGAATGGTTTAATATTTCTATGACGCATGATGAACGAATCTCTTGTGTTTATTTACTTTTAACGGATTGAAATATTGGGCGGCAATCTAATTTCAACTGAAATTATCTCATAATCTATACATATTTGTATGTAACTCATATCTCAAACAAACAATTTTTTTGAACGATTTTTCTAAAAATGTAACTTTTATGTAATTTTATTCGAAAAAATAATTTAGAATAAAAATGACCGCCTGGCATAAGAAAAAAGAAGAGTCCAGCCCGTATTTGTTTTCCTCAGACACATTACTTGTGCTTTTATTATAAAGATTTCGTACACTGCAAAAAATAATTGTTGATTTTACAGTATAAAACTGGCATCCCAGCTGCCAGTATTATACCGTAAAATTAACAGTATTAAACAGTAAAATATTGCAGTAAAACATGCTTATTTTACTGTTTAATACTGTTAATTTTACGGTATAATACTGGCAGCTGGGATGCCAGTTTTATACTGTAAAATCAACAATTATTTTTTGCAGTGTATGATAGGATTTAATAAAATGAAGAAAAAATTATTAATATCTTTTTAAATTTTGATTTGATTTCCGTAAAATTTGAAATGACCCGACAACATTCTGCAACGATAATATATATTAAATTTAAAAACGTTCGGTTGGGTAGTTTTTGCTCTATTTCATGCGGACAGACCAGAAGGCGACTATAGGTGCTACTTATTTACATACAGGGTGTTTCTAAATGAATATCGGGGTTTTAATTCTTGGTAGTATTTATTACATATAACTTAAAATTATAATCAATACATAAAATGAAAGAGCAACTCAAACAGTTTTACCTACAAGCTTACAAGTGTTCAATGTGAACACCTTTCGTCACACAACACACATGAGGTCGATAGCTCAGTTCTTCCCAAACGTTAATTAGTGTTTGTGGGGTAATTGTTGCAACAGCTGCCTCAAGCCTGTTTCTTAGGTTGGGTAGATCAGCTGGTAGTGGAGGTACATACACTCGATCCTTTATGAACCCCAACAGGTACAAATCACATGGTGGACGTAGAGATCGGGTGAGCGTAATCAGATCGGGAGAGCGGTAGAGTGGCGTTTGGGAAGAACTGAGCTCTCGACTTGATGTGTGCCGTGTGACGAAAGGTGTTCACATTGAACACTTGTAAGCTTGTAGGTAAAACTGTTTCAGTTGCTCTTTCATTTTATGTATTAAATATAATTTTAAGTTTTTTATAATAGATACTACAAGGCGTTAAAACCCCGATATTCATTTAGAAACACCCTGTATTTACCAGTGCACCTAAAAATGAAAGAATTTGTGTAACGCTCAGGACATCGGGTGCATGATTTCCTGGAACAAAATGATCATCTCTCAAACGGTTCTTTATATTAAGGAAAAACAAATTTTCCTTTGATGACTACTAAATTTAAGTCAAATTTAGTGACAGTATTTTCTATGATTGAAAAAGATAAAGCGATACCTCGATATTAAATGCTGTAAATTTGTCTACGTTTATAAGAAATTTTTGCTACAATTTCATATTTAGTTTGTGTAATATCAATAACGTAAAACATAAATTTAAAATCTACGTTTTCTAACGTTCAATATAACTTTCTAATCCTATAAACCCATTACATTATTTTTATAAATCATTAGCAATTCCTAATCACAATATAGTCTATTTTATAAGCAATCACCCTCATTACCTTTTTATAAACATCAAGTGCAACGTTTAAACATTTATTTTTGTATTTTCTACTTTATCCTGAACAAATTACATTAAAGAAAAGCCTTTTAATTATTTTGAGGACTAATAAATTTAAGTGAAATTTAGTGACAGTATTTTCTATGATTGAAAAAGATAAAGCGATACCCCGATATTAAATGCTGTAAATGCGTCTACGTTTATAAGAAATTTTTGTTACAATTTCATATTTCGTTTGTGTAATATCAATAACGTAAAACATAAATTTAATATCTACGTTTTCTAACGTTCAAGATAACTTTCTAATCCTATAAACCCATTACACTGTTTTTATAATTCATTAGCAATTCCTAATCACAATATAGTCTATTTTATAAGCAATTACCCTCATTACCTTTTTATAAACATCAAGTGCAACGTTTAAACATTTATTTTTGTATTTTCCACTTTATCCTGAACAAATTACATTAAAGAAAAGCCTTTTAACGATAAATTTTGCCAATAAATGCAGTATCTAACAATATAAAGAAATAAAACTATTTTAGAAACACAATATATAACGGAAAGGTAATAGCGAAAATAAGTAAAAGGTATAATTAGGTGATATATAGCGATTGCAATATGCTGCTTCTTTTCCATTTCTTTTAACTTTACCAAGTTCTAGATAAGTTATTAAGAATACAGTAATCATCGTTTGTCTTTTTTTCATGAACAATCTTTAATCAATATTAATAAAAGGAAGATATTTGTCTATGTATGTGTGTGTATGTTTCCATTTGCTGGTGACGGATAGATAACACTGGGCAACAATTTTTAACATAATTTCTGTTGACTTTGATTTTTCAGATGTTTTTAAGTCAAAAAATTATGCTAATTTCAAAACTGCAATTAGTTTTCTTCTATCACGTCAAGTTTTTTCTCTACAGTTTATATTAATGGGACCACTCTACGCTGAACCGGCCGTGAGTCATAGGAAGCTTTAGTTTTCTACTAATGGCTGAAGTAAACATTCTCCGATTGAGGTGGGGTGGATGACACCATAAAAACCAGCGACAGTTTTATACTTATCTATACTATTCAGTTATATCTGAGATAGACGTTTGTATGTTGTTCTATATAGCGAAGCGCATTCCAAAATTGAGTTCGAGTTCTTGCTTTTATGCAAAGGGTAAGCAGTGTTTAATATTTTATTTTAAATATTTATACATTTATATACATTCTATATATCTAATATTTACATATATTATTTATTTTATATATTTACATATTTTCTTTTTTTTACATATTTATATGGGTACTACTTTCCTTTTTTAAAGCATGTCTGCCTCTACTAGTTCGCGTCATAAGTGTACGACGCAAACAGCCCAGATTGATTTTGTTATATATGTGGCAATTTCACTATTCCTACCAAAAGGAAAAATATTAGTGCATTTGTCCGGCAAGCCTATTTTGCATATTTTAAAGTAAAAATTGGTGATCAAGATATAACTTGGGCCCCTGACAAGGTGTGCAAGCAGTGTGTAGAGGGTTTACAGATGTGGACGAAGGTAACACGCGATAAATTGCCATTTGGTATACCAATGATTTGGCGAGAGCCCAGAGATCATTCCAGTGATTGTTATTTCTATACGGTGAAGGATGTAACCAGAAAAACAAACATAAAATAGAGTATCCTAGTTTACCATCCGCCATACGTCCAATATCTCATTCAGCTGAAATCCCAGTGCCAGTTTTAAAAGAAATGCCCTTTTTCGAAATACAGGAAGACGAGTATGGTGGAAATCTAAGTGATCCCTACGATGAAGATTTTTAAACTGAAATTGACTCCGTTCGAAAGGGATTTGATCAAAATGAACTGAATGATTTGGTACGAGATTTGGGACTATCGAAAAAAAGCTTCAGAATTATTAGCATCAAGACTGCACGAGAAAAATTTGCTTAAAAAGAAAGCTGCAGTATCCTACTTTCAATCAAGAGAAAGTGAATTTCTTCGATACTTTCGAAGTGATAATGGACTTGTTTATTGCCATAACATACATGGTTTAATGGAGGAGTTGGTAATTCCATCCTATACCGCAACTGAATGGCGGCGCGGCTGTTTATCGATAACTCAAAGAGAAGCTTGAAGTGCGTGCTCTTTCATAATGGAAATTTATTTGGATCAGTCCCAAGATGCCATCCAGTTTATTTGCGCGAAAAATATGAGGACATAAAGAGAGCCATTAATTTATTGCAATATCAAATGCACAAATGGATCATCTGTGTTGACCTTAAAATGGTCTGCTTCCTTCTTGGCCAGCAACGTGGATATACCAAGTATCCCTGTTTTTTGTGTATGTAGGACAGCAGAGCACGTGAGAAGCATTGGTTCCAGTCGAATTGTCCTCCAAGATCTGACCTCAAAACTGGTGATCTAAACATTTTGCATGAGCCATTTGTCAACAGAAAGAACATCATATTTCCACCTCTGCATATAAAACTGGGCCTAATGAAGCAGTTCCTGAAAGCATTGCAAACTGAAGGAGACTGTTTCATATATCTTATTTCCAAATTTCCAAATCTGTCTTTTGAAAAGATAAAGGCAGGTGTATTTGATGGTCCACAGATTCGGCAACTCATTGGAGATGAACATTTCATTGGAACAATGACAGAACTAGAAAAGAAGGCTTGGTTAGCATTCAAAAACCTTGTCAAAGACTTTCTTGGAAATACGCGAGTAGAAATTTACACCGAAATTGTCCAGCAAGTTTTAGAGGGCTTTAAAATGCTTGGTTGCAACATGAGCATCAAACTTCATTTTCTGCATAGCCATCTCGACGATTTCTAAGGAAAATCTTGGTGCAGTCAGTGATGAGCCAGGTGAGCGATTCCACCAAGATTTGAAGATCATGGAAGAACGGTATCAAGGTAGATGGGATAAACATATGATGGCTGACTGTTGTTGGAGCATCAAGCGAGATTGTCCACAAATTGAACACTCCAGGAAAAGCTACAAGCGAAATTTTTACCTTAATATGAACTTTTTTCGTTTTGTAAAACAACTTTACTACTTCTATGACCACAGTGCGGCTTATAGTAAGTATATGTAGCCGTTGTATGAATAACATATTCGGTGCTTTTCTTTATTTTCCTTTATATCCTCATAGTATGATTTTTGGGGTATCCTGTAGCTGAAAAAGTTGACGTGATAGAAAAAAAACTGGTGTCATTTTTGGATTTAGATGCCAATAATTAGCTAAAAAGAAGTGCCAGATCTAAGTCAACAAAATGTGTGTTCCCCAGTGTAATTTTTCTGGATGTAGGGGATCATCAAATTTGTTAGACGAAGACATATCCGAAATCCGCTGAGGCTCACGGTTTTGTTATTTTTTAGTTATTTTTTTTTTTTTTTGTTAATTTGCTATTCCACCGATCATCAATGTGCCCTGGGTATTTTGTCCCACTTATAAAAAGCAACCCAAATTCAATCTTATTACCAAATACAGTAATTTTTTTCCTATTTTTAATAAAGTTTGTTCTGAATTTGTACTTCAATTTTCAATTTTTTTCGCGATTATATTTTAATATGTGCTCATTTCGTCAAAAATGAAACTTTTTTTTTTAAATCCACCAATATATATTTGGCACGTTATCCACCAGCCTTTATATTTGTATCCCTGTATGCAGCTACTTTTCGGGAACCAATTAAAAAATAAAAAAAGCACATGAAATAGTTTTTTTTTTAATTAATAATTAAATATAGCAAGAATTTTTCCGAGGAACAAGCAGAAGAATGAGGAGAAATAAATTCAGCGTCGCACAGATGATGATGAAAAATCCTGGCCAAAAAGGTAGAGATTAAAATTTGCTTAACAATTGTAAAAAGCATATTTTATAATAGCGGACTCACTGGTGCATCGATCTATGTGTATTTCATGAGTGTGAGTCATACCCAGCGGCTCCTAGCCTCAGTTGAAATGAAAGTTTCTTTGTGAGAAGACGTGCTTTTTTGTTATGTTTCAGCTTTGTTATTGTGTTTAAATGCTTACTTTTACATGCGCATTTAAATAATTTTACTTTATATATAATAAAAAATAATGCAAATTGAAAATGGGTTAATATTAAGCCTTTATTAGATCTAATTTATTGAAATATATTTATTGAAATATATTATCTAATATGTTCAAAACTTTTTAAAGCTGTGTCGGAGTTTGTCGGACCATTTTTGAATTATAATCGTATTGGTTGTAGCTTTGAAGGCTAATTAAAAAGAAATTTTTCCGCATATTGTTGCCATTTTTAGGTATTAATGTTTTTGGGACGACTGCAAACCTATTAAAAACACTCAAGAACCAGCATCTCTTTACTATAGCGACTCAACTTTGGTAAATATTAAATGAAAGTAATATATATATTGTATGGATTGGTTTTTATAAATAATTAAACATTTATGTGTAGTAAAATTGACCACATTTAATTAAACATAACTTGTAAATAAAACAAACCTATCAACAATTAATTTCGTTTTATAAACAATAAACAATTAAGTAAACATTGTGTTATACATTTAAATAAATTAATAAATAAATACATTTATGCATATATAACATTAACTAAGTAAATTTACTAATAGTAAGTCAACATTAATGCTTTTATCTTTAAAACACATGAAAAATAATTGTGACCTGGATTTTGCTTCATATACTTTACTGTGCGTCGGTTTGCTAAGTAACTCTTTTAATCTCTGAAAGCCATTATCCAGAAGACATAGGTGAGTCGCAATCGGGCCATTTTTACTTTATTTTATCTTTAGAAGAAAAATGTATTGGATTCATGTCGTCAAGAACAAATGTGTATGTTCTTAAATATTTGGTTTATGCAAAACTTCTGTCGTACTTTCGTACATAATTTTAATACCTTGAATACCTGTAAAATTTTAATATTGATAATTCTATCAACCAGTTCAAAGCAAGCAGGTATAATAAAAGTATCAGTTATTAAAATTTTATCCGTATTAAAGGTATTAAAATTAGGTATTAAAATACGAAAGGACTTTCGCATCAACCTAATAGTTATATTAATATTTAATGGATTTGAATTATACCTTATAAAATGTTATCAAAATCCTTATTTGACTCTAATAGAAGATTACAGAAACTGAAATCTGAAATTTTCAAATGACATTCCATTTCGTCAATGTTTATGCTCAGACGCCCATTTTTACTTTATTTTGTCTTTACAAGAAGAAAGAATTGGATTCTTGAAAATTTAGACTTCCGGTTTTCAATGGATTTACACGTTTTAGAAGGTACTGAACACGATTTGACAGTTTTTAGAACATATCTGTCTGTGACTCTGTCTGTCTGTCTGTATGTGACAAAAATTTTGTCACTGATAAGTGACAAAAATTTTATATTAAATAGGTGTTGTTAATGTTTTATATTAAATAGGTGAGAACCTTGACAAAATAAGTGACACTGATAATTCTCCTGATAAGTGTTATAAAAAATCAAAAATAGCTAATTTTATGTGATACTTTCCCGGTTTTAACTGTATTTTTTGTTTAAAAGATGTTGATATTTACTATTATAAAAAATGTTTTCTGGGAGCCGTTTTATTATGTACGTTTTTTTTTCTGAATTTGTAAATTGTCATTCTGAAAATACAAAATAAAGAAAACAAATAAACCACGTATAAAAGGATCATTTGCGCTACGGTACTTTTCATTACAAAAAAAAAAAAATAAAAAAAAAAATAAAAAAGACGAAAATTTACAATAAAAAATGCCCCGTATCATATATATATTTTTTTTTCCGCAGCTTTAAATTGCCTTACCCGTAGCCCGTATGGAAATACAAAAAAAAAAAAAAAAAAAAAAAAAAAAAAACACGTATTGAACAAAAATTGAAAAACACGTATTGGGTTTTTTCTGCTTTCAACTATACTTTTCGTTCAAAAAATATGAATACTTACTAGATTAAATATAATAATAATAACTTTTTTTGTCGTTTTTATATTTTCCAGGTTTTCTGCAGTCTGAAATTGTCATCCACGTTGTCTAGATGGAAAGAGTAGAAAAAATAAGGTGGATAGACTATACTTTTGGGGCCGGAAGTTTTACTAGCGAGAAATAAATACAATTTGTCTGTTTATTTATAATATTGGTATGTTTCAAACGTATAGCTACATCTGCATATTTTTTATTTATTTATTTTTGATAAGTCAGGGATAAATTTTAAATATAAGAAACAAATTTCAGTAAATTAATATAATCCTTATTTTCATATATTATTTAAAATTATCTAAATTTAAAAATTATAGAAAATAATCGTGGGTTTTTACTTATATAATTCTAGAAGACATTTGTTGGAGAAAAAAGTTAATTTGTAATCAATTAATTTGTGTGTTCTTAAATCAGGTTAATTTGTTTGAATCTGTAATAATATTGAAATGACTTATCTCGGATAATAAGGCATATACATATATATATACAGGATGGGCAAAATAAGACTGGCCCAGTATGTCCATAACCTATTTAATCCATTTGTTGATCAACTCGCAGAAAATGAACGACAATATGGATATTATCAGCAAGACGGAGCAACAGTACACACTGCCCTGAGAACCTTGTCAGGAGTGCATGAGGTGTTCGGTGAGGGGCGCACAATCAACAGAGGCAGTACAATCTTCTGGCCACCTCGATTATCTGATCTCTCTCCCTGTGATTTTTACCTGTGAGGCAAATTGGAGGGTCGGGTCTACTCAATTAATCCTCACACACTGGAAGAGCTAAAGCAGAACATTGAAAACGCTATTGCTGCTACCACTCAGACAGAGCTGCTACGCGTGTCTCACAATTTAATAAATCATTAACAGCGCTTCTTCGACGCCGATGCCAACATTTTCTGTGATGGGCAGTTCTCCTGTTCATTAACAAGTGTCCATTCCATGTCAGTCTTATAAATATTTTCTGAGCCAGTTGTATTTTGCCCACCCTGTATATATAGAGATAGATAGATAGATAGATAGATAGATAAAATATATCATTATTATTATGTGAAAAATACCATTACATAATAAATAAACAAGCAAATTCAATTTATGTCTCGCTAGTAAATTTTCCTGGTCTAAAAATTACCGTCTATCCATGGGTATTTTTTCTATTATTTCCATCTGAACAACGTGGATCATATTGCAGAAAACTTGGCAAATATCAAAATGACCAAAAAGGGTTATTATTATTTTTTTAATCTAGTAATTATTCATATTTATTTTTACTAAAAGTATCGTTGAGAGCAGAAAAAACAAATCTATACGTGTTTTTTTTATTTGTTTTTTTATTGTATTTCCATACGAGCTATTGGGTAAGCTGCAATTTAAAGCTGCAGAAAAAAAAAGGAAAATATGAAACCGACCATTTTTTTTTTATTTCGAATATTCATATTTGTTTTTAGATAGATAGAGAGGCAGATAGGCAGACAGACAGACATACACACATACAGACAGACAGACACATAGTTAGATAGATAGATAGATAAATATTATAAAAAAGTAAATTATTTATTTTATAAATACCTAATTTAATGTGGTATGCATCGGATTTACAAAACTTTTAATGATACCAAAATGCAGATGTGCAATTATTATTATTTTCTTCTATCGAGTATAAATTTCAAATAAAAAATATAAACTTGCTTAAATATATGTTTTTTTAAATAATATCTTTCAGCATTATCTAAAAACGAAAAATAATGCAAAAATGATTACGATTAATATGCATATAAATATTTATTATAGTTACATATTGCTCACATGTAACGATTGGTAACTAACTTATTCTTTTTATGATAATTAAAACAGAATAACCATCGTATGCCATTTTCTTATCAACAATTTGTAATCTGAAATAAATAAAATATGGTAGGAATAATATTATTGCTTGTGTATAAAATAATGATACCGTTTAAGTATATAGGTTATTTTTATTTTGTTTTATCATAAATTTTAAATTTAGGAAATCAATCTATATAAATATAAATAACTAGTTTGCTTTTTGTAACTCATAAATTTCAGTCATATTTAATGCGCGTATGTTGTTTTATTGAAAACTATAAAGCAAGAGATACCATCAGCCCTGTAACTGTTGAACTCAGATTTTAGTATCCAAGAGGGATTTCCGCAGGTCCGGGAGAGGACCTAAAGGGGTTACTGGAGGGGGTGATAATTTCACTTCTAGACCATAAGAATTATAATATATTCCAAAATTTTCATGGAAACATTTCGATGCTCCAGAGGGTAATGTTTTTACCCAACCCTTGAGTTCAACATTGGGGTCTTTGACGTTCTGCTATGTTTATATCAAATGTCAATATATATATATATATATATATATATATATATATATATATATATTACAATTTCAAATTCGCTCAAGTTATATCAATAACTTAACATATAAATCGAATTTCTATGTTTTTGGATAACTTTCTAATCCTAAAATCCCGTTACATTTATTTTATAAACCATTAGCAGTTCCTAATCGCAACATATTTTATTTTATAAGCAATCACCCTCATTACCTTTTTATAAACATCAAGCACAACCTTTAAACATTTATCTTTCTACTTTCTACTTTATCCAAAACAAATAACATTAAAGAAAAGCTTTTTGTCTATAAATTTCGTCAATATCTGCATTATCTAGCAATATAGGACATAAAACCACCTTAAAAACGTAACATATAAAGGAAAATAAATAAAGGAATAAGTAAAAGGTGTAATTAGTTGACATGTAACGATTGGAAAATAACTGGTGCTTTTCTTTTTTTTTTCCTATTTTGCTAAGTTCTATTTAAGATGTTAGGAACAGAGTAATCATTGTTTGTCTTTTTTTTTCTATCAACAATCTGTAATCAGAAATAAATTAAATTTGCTACGAATGACCTTTTTTGTATGTAATGCAATGGCATTGTTTAAGTGTATAGATAGTTTTTTTTTATTATTTTATTTTATTCGAGCATAAATATTAAATTTAAGAAATTAATCTAAATAAAGAGAAATAACCATCATTTTAATATTATTGTTTATTAAAATTGTATTATTAAGCATTAATTAAGTTTAAAAATTTTAAAAATGACTGTTTTCGTTTTTTTCTTCGAAGTCCTTTAAAACATGTACTAAAAGAAGAAGTATGTGAAATTGTAGTATATAAACTGTGGTGGGATTCAAATAAGTTAACATCCGTTATAACGCTGTTATAACTTTTTCATGTATAAAGAAGAAATGAGCATAGTGCAACACACGTAGATTTTGAAACATTTTCGAACTTTATAAGAACTATGTTACGAAACTGCTAACTCACTGACTGTTAAGTATTCCTGCTTATACTTTTGTTCTAGCGAGAAATACCTGTAACGTCTTCAAACCAATCTAAAAAGTTCATGATCATTCGTATCATGTGTATCATAGATGATGTATTTCTGGATTTTTTAAAATACGTGTTCGGCACTGAATTTTGTCAATAAAGTTGCTAATTTTTACATTTAGATAGCCTTTATCGTGAGGATAGTATTTGAATGTTGTAGTTCTAAAATTACAGATGTTCCTACTTTATGAAAATGATTTTCACAGTTAATTTATACACATAAATACCGTATTCTTTGCCACAATTTGACTCTATTAGATAGCCTTGGCACTTGGCTATAAATTATGGCTCGAAAGTTGCCATCATAGTAGAATTTCTTTTCATATTAACAGTCATATCAGTTTTCTCCCACAACTCTTAGGAAACTTTTCGAAATTATTTCAATGTTTGTAGATATTGTCTTTCTAATGCTCGCTTTTACAAACAGTTAGCTGGTGATAAATGGTTATTTATGGCAACACTGTATGAAACACGGCTTTTTAAAAGTTATTGTAGACAAAAAATAGCATTTTGTTTTATTAATTACTGAAGAAATCAACTAATGAAATGAGGTCGTGAATGTAAAGAAAAGTTTGCAAAAGTATACATGATTGCTGCTGGGTTTTGTTATGAAGGTAAATTAAAGCTAGAAAAAGTATCAAGTAAAGCAAGCGTAAAATCACTTTATTAATAGCACAATATTTTATAAATCATTTTCGAAGAAGAAATTGCAGCTTTATAGGAAAGAGACATCAATAAAGTCGAGCTTCATATGGACAAAACCTCTAGTCAACTGCAACATATTAAGCAAATAAAGTATCACAAACGGAAATAAACTGTGTTCCATTTATAAAATCTCATGACGTCCGCTTCTTCATGGCCTTTTCTGCATTTATCTTGTTAAAGCGAGCGTTATAAAGATGTCATCCATGAACATTGAAAAGGCTTTGTAAAGTTTCCTATGAAGTGTAGGAGAAAATTGGCATGACTGTTTTAATATAAATTGAACTATCAAAGAAATTTCAAGTCAGAGCTTTTGTAAAAAGTCAAAGGTATTCAACAGAGTCAAATTGTTGCTGAGAATGTTACATTTATGCGTAGAAATTAAGTGTAAAAACAGTTACAATAAAGTGTAAACGACCTTCTGCAACATCCTTTCATGAGTGAACTATTTAACCATCGCTAAGTTCAGTAACATAAGCTACCAGAGTTTGGATAAAAATTTCGAATCTGATCATTCTTTCTGTGCAATATGTCAATACTCTTCTATAAAACACTCTACATAATATCAACGACTTTATCTAGTAGAAATTTTGAACGAAATGCAAAGCTGAAATAAGAACGTCTAATAATGTGATACTTAGAATTATGTTGTTGTACAGATGAACGTTAAAAGAAAGCTAGGATTATAAATTTGAAATTCACGTATTACAAGTGTCGTTTCAACAACCGGTTCGCCGTACTCAACAAAAGATAGCTAATGGCTCTACCGAACAGGCTGAATCCCACAATTGTACATAAGTATAAAAAAATCTTTACGTTATTAATATTAATCATCTTTACCTAAACTTCAAAATTGTAATTATATATGTTAAAGTCAACACCCGAATTAACTGGGGAAGACGTATTCTAACTTAGAGCGCTAGGAAAAATCCGTTTTATTTGGTTTTTGACTGATTTGTTAGACAATATTTTTTGTATCTATCAAACATTATTGATAGAAATCAGTTAAAACACTTTTTAACTGATTTATTCCAGTTAGAACGCGTTCTAACTTACAGCGCTAGGACTACTAGTAACATATATATGTTACAATGAAAACCCGAATTAACTAGGGAAAACGCGTTCCAACTGAGAGTTCCAGTTAAAACGCGTTTTAACTGATTTATTTCAAATAGAACGCGCTCTAACTTAGGTCGCAAGGAAAAACCCGTTTTCCTTAGTTAATTCTGGTTTTGACTGATTTCGGGTTTTCACTGCAACATATATATAAGTAGGTGAACCAAAGGTGGCCAGTGTTCCTAAGGTAGTCCACTCCTCAGAAGTAGAATTAATTTATTTTTTAATCACAAAATGGTGCTACTGCATTGTCCATCATGTATCTGCAGTGAACGGGGTTGAATTTAAAGAGATCGCCTTGATCCTCCGACATTTATGCAGTGATTTCACTTTTGAGGAGTAGTCGTTCCAAATTCCAGGTAAGACGATATTCTAATTTACATGTATGTAAATTCGTAGAACTTTGAGTTATGATACGTTTTCTGAAAGCTTATTACTTTCTCTTTAACCACATTTACTTCAATTCTAAGAAATTTATCAGATTAATACTTTTATATCGTGCAAATGGCGACCATACGCATATTCCCAAGGTGGCCACCTTAGAAAACAAATGTGGAAATCACTGTAGTAAGGGTGATTATCAAAATTTTTGCTTAAATATCTGAAAAAACTTATTACCATTTATTGTCAACACCACAGATCACTCAAAAGAAGTCAGTAACTCCCAGAAGAAAATCCCTCAACTATGGTGCACAAAAAAGTGTTTCAATGTTTTTTCGTGTCAAAGAAAATTCAGAAGTAAAACTTGAAAGATATCAAAAGAAATAAAAGATCATCATAGCATAATAGTAAGCAAAATAGTTTGCCGAGTTTTTTTTTTTAACATTTTAAAAGTCATTTCAATACATAGACCATATATGGAACACTATGCGCCAAAGGTGGCCCACAAGCGACAATTTTTAAATTTTATTACAAAAGTAATTAAATTTTATTTAAAAAAAATAATAATACTTGATATGCGTTAGAGGTTGGAAATAAGTGTAAAATTTTACAAACAAAAATTCAGCCACACACACCCAAGCAGAAAATAATAAAAAATCCCCAAACTTAACTAAAGCCATACCTTTAGGTCACCTACCTTATTTTTTATTTCTACGGCAGGAGATTCCAATTTTTGGACTTTATCGGGACATATTTGTAGGGGGGAAATTTCTCACGGGCCTCACTTTATTTTGAAATTTTGTCTCGGGCCGCACAAGCACTTAATAACTTTATAAATTTGTATTACATAAGTATAAAAATCCTTATTTTATTAATATTAATCAGTTTTACCTAAAATTTAAAAAGCATATATATCTAATTAAATTTTCCACAAAGCTGAAATTACGGTGGAAATTAATGAATACAAAAGATGTGAATTATCAGTTCACTACGCAGCGTACAATCAATCGAATGAAAAAAATGCTTCGGGTTCGATCCCCGGTATGGATTTTTTTTTTAGTTTGTTGGTTGTACGTAGTGCATTTGTTGTACGCAGTGCTGATAATTCACATGCTTTGTATTCGGTAATAGTATATTTTTCGAACTTCCTACGGCAGGGGATTCTAATCTTTGAACTCTATTGAGAAAAATTTGTGGAGAAAATGTTCTCACGGAGAGCATTTTTTTTTTTTTGTCTCTAGCCACATATGCTCTTTATTACGATAGTTCTTAATACAAATATTTTGTAATGTTTGATTTCCTTTCCAGTAGAAATTCCTTAAAAAATATATTAAGCACATGAGCCAGATGTGGTTATGTAATGTATTTTGATCTTTTCAAATATGCACAAGCAACGCTTGCTATGATTGATATTATATTTTTAAGAAGAAAATTAATATTCCAGAATATAAGAGTCGAATAGTACCTTGTACTAAATATTTAAGCATAGATCATTCAGCTTAAGCCTATTAAATAGCTCTGTAACTTCAAATATACTCATTCTGAGATAGACGGTTAGCTACAATCATACCCTTTGATGAAAACATTGAAATAATAATTCTTCTCGATTAGACGTATACAAATTTGACATATTGCTTCATATCGCCCGCATATCTTGAATTACATTTTTAAGTATTTTTATGGAATTATATTTCAAAGAAGCGTGGTGATTTAGACATATTGGAGTTGTCTTAATGTTTTATCCAAACAGTGTAATACAGGAAATGCATCAAACTCGTTCTTTCTATAATAAATTTATACTCGCTTAATTTTTAAATTTTCATTAAATATATTAAGACACACAGAAATTAAAATATCAATATTTTAAAGAAAATTTCGACTTGCCTAGATGCCGCGGGTTGGGCAAGCCCAGTTCTACAGTCTCTCAATTTGTGCGCCTGGATAGATATTTTAAAACTGTAAATAAATCAGAAAAAGCTTTCGATAAATTTTATCGACTTTAAAAAATTCCAAACAATTATATATTTCCTTCCTTAATCAAATTCACACACCACATAAACACCAAAATATTAAGCGATTTCCATGATAATTAACGAACTCCGTTTTTTATGAAGGTAGAACTGATAATATATATATATATACAGGGTGTTTTACACGAAGGACCACTAACTTTGAAAATACATAACTCTGAAACGGTGATAGATAGAAGCTTGAAACCGGTGGTATGCTTATGAAATAAACCGTAAGAATATGATACAGAATCCTGAAATTTTCAGTTAAAAATAGCGCCGATAGATGGCGCTGATGATAGCATTACGGATACCTGTTAAGAGTGCTCAGACCCCAAGAACAACCAGTCGTCGAAGATTTCGCCGTTGAAACGTGATCGCTATTAGCGTATAGTAAAATTAATTCTGGGAATGACATTGAAGGACATTGTTTACCCCCAACAATTCTTTAACACTCTACGCGCTGGAAGAGGCTATTTGTCAAGCTTGTGTGTTGATTTCTGGTGACATACAACAGAGTCACTGATAATTTCATTCTTAGTTTGCGACATGTGTGTTATGTGAAAGGTGCATATTTTGAATCGCTTTTGATGTGATACAGCCTACTTATGGTTATGTCACCTGCAGAGCCATCTATCGGCGCAATTTGTTACTAAAATTTTGAGGTTTCTGCATCTGATTTTTACGTTTTTTTAATAACCATACCACTGGTTTCATGCTTCTATCTATCCCCATTTCCGAGTTATTTATTTTCAAATTCGTGGTCCTTAGTGAAACGCCCTGTATATATATAAAGTATACTTTACGTCCCTTTTCTCGAAAATAATATTGCAGTATAATTAATCACAGAACATTTAACGCTATTTATATTCAATCAAAAAGCTTTCATTAATCATATAATCGCTGAAAAAAAATATTAATATTACTAGTACGTAGAAATGAAAAAAAATGGCCTAAAAGAAACTTTTAAAACTTTTTTCTAATAGTTTTCGCATGGATCACTAGCCGTGTAAAATCCCACTTATCAAAGGTGTGGAAGTGTCCAGAGGGAAGACTATTTGAATTTTTCTCTATTAGAATTGAAGGAAAACCGTAGAAAATTACAGGCGTTTTCACACATTTTGGAAATAATGACCAGGGATCCTCCCGCCAAATTGCTCGTCTCCTGTGCAATTTGGGAACTATTATAACACCATTTCTTAAGCTAGCTATATGACACCCTCTTTTAAACGGTTATTATCGGCAAGTGATCTATTTGTCTCTGTGTTTACTTGATGTTATATTAGAATAGGTATTGGACATACTATCTCAGCGTGGGCGTTGGCTTTCTTGTTTGGCTTCTGCGAAGGTGTTTGAAAACTTTTTTTTTCATTTCTAGTGGGAATAATTTACAAATGTTGAACCGTTTCAATGAACGTATGATTACACATGTATTAATATGTGTAAAGCATAAATTTTCTCAAAAATAATGTAGGAAGAGGAAGTTATGTTTGTGAAATATTTTATTTGATTTAGACTTTTTTAGCAATATTCTAAAAATGTTAACATTGGACACATAAGAATGAAGAATTAATGAAGAAATTAAAGCATTCTTAATTAAACAAATTCTATATTCAAGTCCTATTATATTAAAAAATATTCAATTTAAAATTATCTATAATTATTAAAGTGTATTATACAAAGAATTTAATATCAGAATAACAACTTCGTTTAAGTAATAACACATTTTGAATGAAAACTTTCAACATAAAATACATCAGCTTTTATTTAGTTTTGGACATTTTAGTATTAGCATCATATAAATTAATATGTTAGAATAAAACGTTAATGAACGTATGGAATTATTCTAGAAGCGGTATTTGTAGAAAAAAAATAATTGAAAATAATGACCAGGAATGCTCCCGAAATATTGGTCGTCTCCTGTGAAATTTGGGAACTACTATAACAACATGTCTTAATCTAATTATATGACAACCTCTTTTAAATATTTATTATGGGCATGTATCTTTGTATCTGTGTCCTTGTTCTGTGTATTGCTGTGTTTACTTGGTATTATATAAGAATAACGATTTTAGATAATATCGCAGTGTGGTTGTTGGATATTTTGTTTGGCTTCTGCGAAGATGTCGGAAAACTGTTTTCTTTTCTAGTGAAAATAAGTAGTTTTCGCTGAACTGTTTTTATAAAGCTATAATTACAAACAATTCATAATTGTGAGGCATACATTTTCTGAAATGATAATGAAGATAATATAATGTTTATCAAATATTTTACTTGGTTCAGAATTACTTAGTAATATTTTGAACATTTTAACATGAAACAGATATCACAAGAATGAAGAAATTGAAACATATACATTTAAACAAATATTTGTATATATGATTCTATAATAATACTTGAAAGTATTAAATTACAATTAATTTAATCATTTAATTAAAGGGTATGATAAGGTGTGTTCAACAGCAGGATATAAACTACGTTTAATACCTAGGTATCTTAGGAATATTACTTTCTGAATGAAAATTTTGAGAAAAAAATAAACAATAACATGCACATTTTATTTTACAGTAAACCGGAAACTCTTGAGGCGGAATGGATCGGGACCAATATATTTTTTTTTTCATCGTAAACAGTATTTCACCTTAGACAGCCTTAAACCGTAATTTGCCTTAGACATTCCGCCTTCAATTACTGTATTGAAAATCATTCTGCGAAAATTTAAAATAAACATTTTTTTTTCTTGCACAGAATCCGCCTAAGACAGAGTTGACTATAATTGTCCTATTAAATGAAGGATGCCTTTCTTAACATTGATCAATGGCTGATGCCTAACATTTTGTTATTGCAGTTTGTTTTTCAACTATGAAAAATTAATTTAACATTGAGTTAAAATTTTTAAATCTGTTTTATTCCTAAACTTCTTCAACGAATGACGTATGGTTTTGATTCAATTTGCTGAAACATCCTGAATTTTATGTCTGAATTGGGGGTTGTACTAATATTTTCACAATTTGTTACAATTTCAATATGACGACGGTTCGTTTTATATTAATTTACTAACACTTTCCTACATAGTTAAAGATGTTTATGAATTCGGTTTGTCTGACCGTGTGCCTGGCCGTCTGTCCGAGCTCTAACTGGCGTAAATATACTTGGATTGCCATGTATGATTGATATATGTTATTCCACGGCACTGTCACAGATTTCAACCTACATTGTTTAATTTTTCTAACGTCACATGTATATGTAGAATGTGCATTTGTAACATAACTATCAGTTCACTTAATATTATTGGTGTCTTTATATACTTAATATTTTGTATGGATTATTGACACGCCCAGAACCAATTTGGCTGCTTGCTCTAATAATGTTATACAAGCGTTCTCAAATCTTTCAATAAATAGGGGTCTTGGTAAACATATTTAGCCGGGCAGAGCTTGTTGTACTCAAGACAGTTGATAAGCCTCCTTGCTCAGTCGGAACTTGAACTTGTTTACTGAGACATCATCTTCCACTTTATTACAAGAAGAAATATTGTTATAGTATTCTGAATGTGCTGGAAAATATTTCGCATTATATGCCTTATTGCATTATTTTTCTTTCTTGTTTTAACATAAATTAAAAGAAGACATAATTCCTAATCGAATGGTTATTTTGTTTTTTATCTGCAACAGTTATCTTCCTCTATCTATTTTTTTTTAATGGAACTCTTCTTGACGTCTCGCACAATGTATAAAATCAGTCGTATACAAGTTAATAAAACATGTTATGATTAATTTTGTGACGGGTTGAAATTGACAAAATAGTAATAATAATAATAATAATAATAATAATAATAATAATCGGCGACGGTATCTTCACAGTGGAGTCACATAATGCTAGTCACATGAGAGTGATAATATGACAAATTAAAGACGTTACATTTGATATTCACAGGAGAATCATAATATGACGAATTAAAGAAGTTGCATTTTGGTCAATGTTTTAACTGTAAGGCTTGACTGACTTTGCTATTAGATAATAACTGTCACACACCTTTTGCCACTTACATATGAAACAAGTACCCTTCTTCTGATATAAACATTTATTCCTCTAAATGAATTTTTTAAATGATTTTTGTATAAAGAAATTTTTTCGGAAATTTTTTTTGAAACATTTGTCTTTTTTTTTGTCTGAAAAATAATTTTTCTTTTACGTTACTTTTAAAATCTTAATCAAATCAATCTGTTCATCTCATTTTCTTAATGCAAATTTAGTGAAGCGAATCATACCCATGTTTAAAAAGAATACAATTAGCTATTCATAAGAAAAAACATCCTAAGAAAAGATAGTTTGTATTTAATTAATGTGTAATGAAAACATTTTCAACGAATGTAATTTGTAATTTCGTTAAATCATTCTGTAAAATATGCAGTGTGGATTTTCTTCTATTTATAAAACTTTATTTACAGTTTCGAAACATGTTTATGCTTTTTTATTTTTAAAACATGTTGACATAAGCATAAAATAAGTATCTCCTATACATGTATAGTTTAGATATTACATATGCTCAAAATAATATGTATGCCTTTTTTTTCGTACTTACTTGTGTTCTAGAGTAAAAATAACTTACACAAAAGGAGAAGAATAGTTTTTTCAGTAAATATTTGTAAAAAGATTCAAATTTAAATATTATTTTCCGTAGGAAGAACAGAACTTAAAAAAATAGTTAGTACATATAGTAATAAAGGTTAAAAAATAAGATTTTTTTTTCTATTTTACATATAAAAGAAAAAGCTCTTATAGCGCCAAATATGGTTTGTCCGGAAAGTTCGTGCCGGTAGGGAAAATCACTGCGTACCGGAAAATTATTATTAGATTATTATTAATTTAATTATTAGGGATCGATTCCGATATCATACGTCTAATAATTAACGGGCAGAATTTTCCGGTATGAATTGATTTTCCCAACCTTCACGAACTTTCCGGACAACCCAATAGTTTCTATTCTTGCTTTGTTACATATTCATCATGAAACAATCCTCATTTTGATATAAAATTTAATCTTCTAAAATAATAATAATAAAAAAGCTTTTTACTATAACAGTTATTTCTGGGTCTTTTTTTTCTCTGACAAAGAATTTTTCTCTTACGCTAGTTGTAAAATATTAATGAGATCATTCGATTCATCCCGTTTTCTTCTTAATGCAAATCTAGTGACGAAAATCATATTATAAATTCTAAATCTAGTGAAGAAAATCAACAGGATGATCTGTTTTTGGACTGTTTGAATCATATTCCTGTTTAAAAGAAATGCAATTAGTTATCCAGAAGGAAAAAAAAAAAACATCCTTACAAAAAATATTTTGTATTTAATTAATCTGTAATGAAAATATGTTTAACAAATGTAAATGAATTCCAGTAATTCACTGTGTAAAATATTCAACATGATTTTCCTTCTAAAAAAAAAAAAAAAAAAAAAAAAAAAAAAAATATATATATATATATATATATATATATATATATATATATATTTACAGTTTCAAAAAGTGTTTCTGCTTTAGACATGTTTTTAATACCTCTTTAATTGCTCAAGTCTAATGTTTAAGATATGCTGTATATGATATGCAATGTGAATTTTCTTTTTTTCTTTTTTTTTTGAGAATTGTATTTGCATTTTAAGAAAGATGTTGACATAAGCATGGAAAAGGTTTCTCCAAATTCATCCTTAATATCCATGTATAGTTTAGAGATTGCATATGATCGAACAATATATATGAACTTTTTTTTTTTTTTTGTACTCTTTTGTGTTCTAGTGTAAATAACTTCACAAAAAAAACGAGAATTTTTTTCACATGTTTTTTTTAAATGATGCAAATTTGATAATCTTCTATAGGAAGATCTTAAATAAGAAAATATACAGTATATCTACTATATATATAAAACACAAATTTCGTTCCGTTCCTTTATAACTCAAGTTCCACTGACTGGATTTTGATGGAACATGCGTTGTTCGATAGATGATTTTTCAGGGAAGGTTTTAGTATATAATATATCGTTCTACATACATTAGTTACAGAATTATGATAGAAAGTTCTGTTATTTTGGCCGAAAAGGTTATCATTGCTAATTTTTTGGCGACCATTATTGTTGCAGAAAGAAATGAAAAGGCTATACATCTCGAAAAATAAAAGAAAAACTGTTGCTAATTTTATTTTAAAAAAAGAAAGAAAGAAAGAAAGAAGAAAGAGAAAGAAAAGAAAAAAAGAAAAAGAGTTTTGATGATAGATAATATTATAAAACGAAAATATTTATTTTAAATATGATTGGGAATGTTCGTAATGCTTAAATTATTCAAGGGGCAAGATTGCTATTGAAACAACATTTGGCGATGTATATTTTGTTTTTGGCGATTTTGACTTTACTTTTGACCTCAAACAATTTGATTTTAAGCCAAAAGGTGCTTTTTTGTTGCAGAAAGAATTGAAATGGCTATACATCTGGAAAAATAAAAGAAAAAACTGTTAGTAATTTTATTTTAAAAAATAGAAAGAAAAGAAAAAAAAAGAAAAACAGTTTCGATGAGAGATTTTAAGCCAAAAGGTGTTTTTTCAAATGTACGACAGCATTTTTGCAGTATTTCTTTTGGTACTTTTCGGTTAGCCGGGCGCCAGTGATAGATATATACGTGTATATCTGCACACACATATATAATACAGACATATCTACACAAATACATATATACATACATATATATACACTTATATGTAAGAATATATATATATATATATGTATATACATATATATTTATATATGCACATATACATTTATATATGTACATATACCACTTGCTGCCCGGCTAACCGAAAAGTACCTTTTTTTAATTCAAATGCAAACTATATTAATGCAATATACTTCTATTTACTTCAACATCTATGAAATTTCGTTCCGGCTGCTTATAACTAGAATTCTGCTGAATGGCTTTTTGTAGAACTTAAACTGTAATATAATTTTTCAGGGAAAGTTTTATTGAATAACATATCGTTTTACGTAGCTTAGTTATAGAGTTATTATGGGAAGTTCTATAATCAGATCAATCCGATTATGAAAGATTAGCCTTTTTAAAAGATTTTGCCGAATGGATTTTGATGGAACCTACACTGTCAGATAATTTTCTAGGGAAAGTTTTATTATATAATATATCATTCTACGTTGCTTAGTTCTAGAATTATAGGACGAAATTCGAAAATCGAGTGACCCTTTTTTTATCATTAGCCTTTTCAATATTTTATTCCGATTATGAAAGATTCGCCTTCTGAAAAAGTTCTACTGGACGGAATTTGATGAGATATGTATTGTTAGTTAGTTAGATGCTATGTCAGGAATGGTTAGAGTGTACTACATATTGTTCTAAGTTGCTTAGTCAAACAGTTATGTGTGAAGGTTATATAGTCAGGTGAACCCGATTCCGAAAGATTAGCCTTTTTGAAAGTTTTTACTGGGCGTATTTTTTGCGACTTGCATTGTTAAGTAGATAATTTGTAAGGATGGTTTCAGTATATTTCATATCGCTCTGTTAGTTTTAGATTTATGTGGAAAAGTTCTGTAATCAGATGAACCCGATTATCAAAGACTAGCCTTTATAAAAACTTCTACTGAATGGATTTTGTTAGTTAATTTGATTGCATTGTTAGTTCGATAATTTTTTTTATGGTTTTAGTATATTGCATATAGTTTTATCATTCTTTAGCAAACCCTAACTGTAAATGACCAAATAAAAGAGTTGGTCTTTAACAGCTAAAATTTTGACTGGACATTAGAAAATATAATAGCGCAATGACGTCATTTTTCAGTAATGTGGAAGGATATTCCAGGTAAATATATTGCTTTCAAATACAAGGTCAAATTAAACGATATATTTCGTTTGATTCAAGGTTCATGTGTAGAAACCGACCAGCGCAGCGGGCGTAGCTTGCTTGTATAGAAATAAAGTATAAAAAAATAAGACTATTTTGCTATTTTAAATTTGAAAGGAAAGCATCTGCAAGGGCTAAATATTTGCCATAATTGTTTTGTTACATATTCGTAAATATATATATATATATATATATATATATATATATATGTTTTATATAATTTGTAATTTGACAGTGCTATATGGTGTAATAATTTCATTGCATATGGTCTGTTGCTTCTGTTTCAATGGTTAATTTTTGCAATAAGTTTATATATATATATATATATATATATATATATATAATTTAACAAATTACAATAGCCATTGAAAAAAATGTTCCGAAAGCTTAAAAAAAAAATAATAATAAAAAAAAATCACCGTACTTTCGTGTTATAGCGCCCCCCCCCCAATTATAATTATGCCAAGGTTGCAGTTATGATTTCGGGAAGATCATCGAAAAGCTTATATATGCATCCTATATACGCATATATATATTCCAAACACTCCTATATCTGTCATATACGCCATTATACACATATTATTTACGTCTTATATGTCGTATATACGTCATATACACATGTCATATATATGCATCATACATGACTATAACTTCGCCACATACGTCAAGAAATGTTATATATATACATCATATATTATTATAATGTCATACATGCTTTATAATTTGGAGATAAATCTTGGTCGACACGAAAGTACCAAATTTACCATATAATAATGAACACAGAAACAAAAATATTTCATCCTTGTGGGCCGCTATAACACGAAAGTACCAAATTTATACTTTATTTTTCATATCTGATAATTTCCATCTATGCTTTATGTAACTTTAAAATTTTTGTAAAGATTTTATGCATTTCTATTGCCTATTCAAAGAAAAATTCGTCTAAAGTTACAGAATTTCATTAAAAACGCTTAAAATAGCAAAATGCGAACATCATTTGGTCTATTCTTGACCGAAAGCAACAACCATTTTCCCAATGGTAAAAAAAAAAAAAAAAACTTATTCTGATATACAACATTACTTTTCTAAAAAAAAATTAAAAAGGTTTTCACTATAAATGTTAATTTTGGTTTGAAAGATTCTCCTTTTCTTTCTCTGACAAGAAATTTTTCTCTAACGCTAATTGTAAAATCTTAATCAAATCATTCGGTACATCCCATTTTCTTCTTAATGCAAATTTAGTGAAGCAAATCATATTCATGTTTAAAAGAAATACAATTACATATTCGCAAGAAAAAAAAAACATCCTTTCAAAAGCATTTAATTAATCTGTAATGAATGCTTACAACAAATGCAATTCAATTCCGTTAATCCAGTGTGTTAAATATGCAATGTAGATTTTCTTTTATTTGTAAAAAAAATCTTTATTTACAATTTCGAAAGTGTGTATTCTTTCCGAATGTTTTTTGTTTCCTTTTTAAATATAGTTTTTGTTGTTTAAGTAACTAAATGTTTGGTTCAGAGCGTACTGGTTGTACCGATTGCAATTACTTATATTTAAAATAAGGGTTCTTCAAATTTTACCGTTTTAAAATCTTGATACAATTTCTGCTATGCAAGTATACAAATACACAGAGCGGTGAGAGAAACAGACTAATTGTGCATGTGTTATTATACAGCAAGAGAGAGAAAAAAAGTCTTTACGACCTGTTACCGGGAGGAAAAGGTAGCTTTCCTATATCTTCATTTTAAGATTTCAGCTAATTTTACTCAAAAGCATCAAGCTAAAATGCGAAGAATACGATTAGAGAAGATTCGTTAATACTGAATTTGAATAAGGATTTCGCCAAATTAGTCAGCTATAGCTAAGTTGGCTTCATTTATGGCAACTTATGTTTAGTCATCAAACTTGGCTTTATTTTGCCATGTGTCGCAATGCATGGCGAGAATTTTGATGCTATCGGATATGAATATATAGTTTTATGCATATGATTGGGAAAACATGAAAGATAATTTGTGAGAAATCACGTTCGCTAAAACTCATAAATTAATCCCTAATTTTATTTTAATATGCTGTCTTGTTTCAAATTGTCAGCCACCCTAGAATTTCAAACTGCTATATCTAAGCAATTTTTTGCGATAGAGACAAAACAAAACCTAGTTGAATATACTTTCCTCTGTTCATTATGATCTAATTACATGGTATACAGGAGTTTCCGTGCTATTTCAAGATTCATCATGAAAATGCTATAGTTATAGCTCGGATGAATGAAATTAGCGCTGCAGTTCGCAGCCTTGTCCAAAAAGTAAGAGTGAAATATGCCAGAGGATATCGTCGGGATAGCTCAGTAGGGAGAGTGTTGGTACAGCAAACCAAAGTACCCAGGCTCGGGTCCTGGTCCCGGCATATTTCGGTCTGTTGGAAAAAATGTCAACTATGATACTCCAACCATTAGATAAAACAAAAGTTGTTTCATAATCCTTGCATCAGGGTCTAACAGTTAAGCAAAAAATAAATTTAAATTTCTAACCTTTTTATATATTTTATTAGTTTTAAATGTTTCAGCAGCCGCCATTTTGAAACAAGATGGCGGACCAAGCTGACCAACGAACTCGGTCTAGATATTGGTGAGTTTAATACACACGTTTATTTACATCCAAATCAACTTATAAATACGAGTAAATAACAAATATCACACATATATATACAGGGTTTCCGAAAAGTCTGGAAACGGTCGAATAACTCGAGAAATATACATCGGATTGAAAAAGGTAATATACATATATTGAATATTTTTGAAAAATCTATTTAGGAATATCAAAGTTGCCCCCTAAACTCTGTCCCTTGGCGGCAAAAGAGGGGGTAACTTTGAAATCTTAATTGATAGCCCCCCCTTTTTTAATACAAATTCGGATTTTACTTTAAAAAATGCGTAACTTTTGTATTTAACATTTTCTTCGGAAAAGAGTAGATGAAGCTGCAATCGAGTAAAATGCAGTGAGAATTGTTTCCATTGAAAAGTCTGGAAACGAAATATACATCGGATTGAAAAAACGGAATAGATGTATTGAATATTTTTGAAAAAAACTATTTAGGGATATCAAAGTTGCCCCCGAAACTCTGCCCCTTGGAGAGAAAATGGGGGAGGGAACTTTGAAATCTTAAATTATAGCCCCCCCTCTTTTAATACAGAATCAGATTGTACGGAAAAATGCGTAAAATTTTATATTTAACATTTCTTCGGAAAATAGTAGATGGAACTGTAATCGAGTAAAATGCAGTGAGAATCGTTTCCATTGAAAAGTCTGGAAACGGTCGAATAACTCGAGAAATATACATCGGATTGAAAAAAAGAAAAATACAGGTTCAATATTTTTCAAAAATCTATATAAGTCTATCAAAGTTACACCATCTCTGTCCCTTGGGGGGGGGAGAGAGGGGAAAGTTTGAAATCTTAAAGGATAACCCACCTTTTTCATTGCAGATTCAGATTTTACGGGAAAAAATACGTAACTATTGAATTTAACATTTTGTTCTGAAAATCGTAGATGGCGCTGCAATCTAGTAAAATGCAGTGAGAATCGTTTTCATAGAAAAGTCTGCAAACAGTCGAATAACTGATGAAAAATTCATCGGATTGAAAAACGGAAAAAATACGTGTTGAATATTTTAGATAAATAGAAACTTTTATATCCCTAAAGGGATCTATTTAATATAATGAACACGTATTTTTCCGTTTTCAATTCGATACAGATTGCTTAACGTCATTTTACCTAGGCTGTATTGCCTTTCAATTTTTGTCGATAACTGGTGGTCATTACAAATCTTAAACTGTGTGTAGTAAACAATAATAGTGCAGTATAGAATAGAAATTGCAGTTCATTTCAAATAGTACGTGTAGAATGTACATGGACATTCAATGATAAGTTTCCAGAAAATATTATCAAATAGTTATGGAAATAAACAACATATTAACAAGGAAAAAGCAACTTTTATCCTCGCACTTCTGTAATTACAGAAAATATGCCAAATCTCAGCTTCTAATTTTCACTAAACTTACAGTGTATGTTTTTGTTCACAACTGATGAGATGAATAAAAACTTCAACTACAATTAATGGTAGTAGTTTTCTTTCAGAATTTAGTCTATCTGATCAAGTCACGATTTATCTATGAAAGTCTATATTACATTAAATTAAATATTTTTCCATTTATGTAGACAGGGGCGTAGACAAATATAGACCAGAAGTGTGAGAGCGATCCCAAAACATTTTTAGAGAAGAAATCGTGCCCTTATTTAATGACCGATTTTTTAAAAGCTTTCTGTGGTTAAATAACGCTGTAAGTCAAAACTGGTCGGATGAAACCACTTGGCATCTCCCTTTGTACTCCCCTGCCAGCGTCTTTTGCATTCTCCTATTTAGCAATTAGAAGACTACACAGGAATATCTTGAATTTACCGGGTGGTTATAATATAAGTATCTGTGTTTGGAGCTGTCTGTAGCTTGAAGGAATAACCCGAATGAAACCAAAATCAGTACACTCACTATTAGAGAAGGGGGGAAGAAGAATGGAACAATAAAAAACATAATTACAATAATCGACGACAGATGGCACTTTCGAGTGTGAAATGTAATGTGTAATACAAGAACAAAGAATTAAGGCGTAAAACCTTATGACAAACCTAATTTATTGAAAAGTGTCACAGCGAATGTGGTTACGCTTTCGCATGGCGGTGCCGATCAAGTTCAGGTTCCAGATGACCATTGTGCTGGAGGACATAATCCAGGTGGTGCAGAACGTGCTCAACTGCGTAATGTAACACATCAGGAGTTATGTTTCCCACATGTTGTGATATGCGATCTTTTAAGTCATTGAGGTTTTTGACGCCTCCACGGTACTCAGCGACGTTTGCATTGACAGGTCCAGTAGCGCCATCTCTTGGCGATCATTGCAACAATTTTTTTATTGTTCCATTCTTTCTCCCCCCTTCTCGAATAGTAAGTGTACCGATTTTGGCTTTATTCGGGTTATTCCTTCAAGCTACAGACAACTCCGAATAGAGATACTTATATTATCACCACCCTGTATTATTGAATATATCATTTTAACATATTTAATACCTATGCTGTTTTCCTGAAAAAAAAGTTACAAACTGATAAGAATCTCGACATATATTCTTCATTTCCATTATTAATATAGTGTCATTTATTAGTACAGAAGTCGTTCAAAGAAGAGATCAATTTTCAACAGGTTGGAAAAGGTTTTTCCAGTTACTAAAAGTTTAAACTTTTACCAAATGGAAAACCATTACATTTCAGTAAAAACATGCAAATAGCCAATTTCAGTAATATTTTTATAACTTATATTCTTAAATTTCAACTACACAGATAAAATAAGAATCATTTATTTAAGCTGGAGATAGAAGAACCGTTCTTGCAACATCTCAGTCGAATGCACAAGAAAAAATGGAAGATTTTCCATTTCCTCCGTTGTAAGTAATGTCAAATACAAATGGTTTTTCTTTTACCAAAACAAAACTTTGCTTGACAGCTTAAATAAGCTATCATTCGTTAAAGTAGACTTTTTTTGCAGCGAATTTACTCAAGAAGTAAAGAAAAAACGTAAGCTAAGCAGAGGGTAAGCTTTCATTTGATGATCAGCCAAACGGAACTTTAGGTAACGATAAAGTTAATCCTTTTTTCAGGATTTTTCTTCAATACTTCGTTAAAAGTATTTTTTTCGCATAATCCACCGAAGAGCTTTTTCTATTTCAATTGTTCCTTTCAATCTCATCTGAGCTCGGAATAAAATATTGAGATTTCGTAAAAAAATTACATTTTTCTGAACTACTTGAATATTTTTTCTCTATTTTATAGCCAGTAAAATACAAACATTGAAATTTTTTAGGTCACTGCGATTGTATTACTTAATAAATATCTTGTAAAATTCATTTTAAAAGAAAACTTGTAAACACATGTTGTACAAATGAAATTTTGTAAACACATTTGTACTCATTTATGAGATTCCAGGACAAAACTTTGCATATCAGGAGGGCGTCCGAATGGTTAGAGTGAATATTCAAGTTAAATTGATCCTTTTATTTTTTGGGTTGGGGATAGGTGTGGGGAAAGTTAATACAAAACAAAACATTTTTCAAACAAAAAATGAAATTATTGCATCGTAACCAAATATCCTCTCTTCCCACTCATCCCCAACAATGCAATATAAAACCAATTATTACAATAATAATAATATATATAAATGGAATAAGTGATTTTGCCATAATGCTACGAAAAACTTTGACCCAAAAAATGAAATCGATACCTTTTAATTTTTTCAAGCTAAGAGCTAGAAACTACTGGATTAATGAAACAACAAATTTTATGTAAGAAGATAAAATAATAATAATGCATTAACATTGTAAATAATTCTCTAAAAATATCTGCTTCAATCAGTGATCAAGGTATTGAAAAATCAGACACATAAATTTTAAACAAACAATTAAATTATAGCATCGTAACCGAAATTTCTGTCTCACCACCCATCCCCAACCCAAAAAAGTAAAAGGATCAATTTAACTTGAATCCTTAACACTAACCATACAGACGAATTCCTCATTCTGCGTAATATACCTCCAAGACTGTACTTAATTTAGAGGAAGATCATATGAGCACTTTTCTTCAAAATGGTTCTGTATCTTGAAATTGAAAATAAATAAATAAAATGTTCAATCATATTATAAAACTTAAATCTTATTCAATACAAATCTAGAAAATGAAAATATTTTTATTTTTTTAAATATCGTAGAAACTCGACAGTTTCTCGCCAAGCATAAGAAACAGCAACGCATTGAACCGTAAAGGAAAGGAATTTCCGCCAATGGATGCCAAACGATTTTACAAAATTTTTTTAGCACTCTGTCTAGTTTATATTTTGTGGACGAGACAAAACGGGTTTTTGACACATCTATATCTCACGTTCTATTTATGATAGAAACAAAATTCTTGATTCTATAGAATGGGGCGTGCCAAGTGACTAAAAAATCAAAAGTAAAGCAAAATCCGACGAATAGGTTTTCAGTAAATGCGATTTTAAAAGTGCTGTTTTTTGCACTTTTTAAATCTTGTTCAGACCGAAAACTGTTGATAGGGCTACAGCAATGTGTAATTATCGGATTTTGACGCGGTTTAAGTCATTTGAATTGTTATTATGAGTAGTTCAAACCTTTGTAAGTTTCATGCAAAAATATTAATTAGTTTTTGATTTATATCAGTTTAAACTTATTGATTCCTATACTTAACATGGAGCAAAAGAATAACAAATGACCTAACTATTTTAGGAATGGTCGTATACATACGATATTAAGATATGTTATTATAGTCGACCCAAGTAAGCTTCCTATTATAAAAAATAGTAATATTTAAGGTTCGTTTACAGGGTCTCATAAAAGATCTTTTGATATAGGGCTAAAGAGTTGTGTAATTATCCGAATTTTAAGCGGTTTGCAGCATTTTAATTGTTTTTATGAGTAGTTCAAATGTTTAATATTTCATGTAAAAATATTAATTAGTTTTTTATGTGTACCACTTTAAAGTGATTTATTCCTATACTTAAGATGAAGCAAAGAAGAATTAAATGATCTAACTCTTTTCAAAAAGAACGTATGCGCATGATGTTAATATATGTTACTACGAACGACTTAAGTTAGCTTCCTATTGTAAAACAGAATTGTAGAATTTACTATTCGTTTACAGGGTAACTCAAGATTTTTTAATAAGACTAAACAGTTATGTAATTAGCGAATTTTTACGTTGAAGTACTTGATTCCTGTACTTAACACAGGGGAAAAACAATAGTAAATAGAATAACTTTTGTCAAAGTGGCTATATACACAAGATATTCAAATATGTTACTACATCCGATTCATTTAAACTCTCTATTGTAAAGCGACATTGAACCATATACGTTTCGTTTGCAGAGTCTCTTAGAAGATCTTGATTACATTACAACCGATGTATACTTACTTAGTGAGATGTATTTTAATGACTTTATACTCTTTCAATATCTGTAAGGTTTTATTATCTTGCTTTAAAATTTAATACGAATTCATTTTGTCCGCCTGAAAGCTCGTCGATCTTAAGCTCTAAGTAATATTAAAATATAGTATTTTCATCGATTAAAAAAAAACTTTGTTTATTTATAAATATATAATTCTAGCGTATCAGGAATTGATTGAAATAGCGATTATAAAATTCCAACTTTACATTCATGCGCTGAGTAATAGAATGTAAAAATGTTGCTACCCCAAGATTAGAAGTTTTGTGTTTAAATATTTGCCGTTCATCGAATCTCCGGGTATGACGAACTTAAAATGCTTTAAAAACGGGCCTAGAGCACAATGAAAAGGAAATAACTTCTTAAAATCCCCATAAAAATAAAAATGCTAAATTTCGTATACAATATGTGATCGGTAACGAACTGTTCGGTTTACGAACAAATCGGTTAAAGAACACTTTCGCGTGAGATTTTTATGTTCGGTTAACGAAAACTTTCGAGAGATTTTTATGTTCGGAGAACGAACACCTCACGAAACAAAGCCATGATGAAGCAATGTCGTCTTTCATATTAGCCGAACTCTACTTATTGCCTCTATTGTGGACTTAGAGAACATTTTAACAGTTGCATACATACATATGTCCTAATTAATGCATGGACTGTCGGGGATTGGAGACTTATATTGTAGAATACCCGAATTGGAATGGACAGACTAGAAACATTAATTATGTATTTTGTGTCTTTATGTATTTTGTGCATTTAGTAAATATAATCCTTTTTGGTTTAATCACGCTTCTTTTTAAAATCTAATTTAAAGCTTTATGATTTACCAGATCAAAAATTTGAATAAAATTTTACATCTTTTTAAATGGTTCATTATGCAAACGCTGCAGTCTTTGCGGTATATTTACAAAATCACACAAAATTTTGGAATACATGTCATCCTACGAACAGTTTCTATTTTGAAATCACTTTAATAGTTTTTATACTTTTGCAAACGTTGCAAATCTTATATTTTTCCGATTCTCGAAAGATTGAGTTAAAAAACTTAACAAATAGAAAAACTTTTTAGGTTTTCAGTAATTTTCAAAAATAATATTTAATATAATAGTTTAAAAATCCCTGTGAATTACAATGGTTCGTAGAAAAAAAAAAGATTATTCTCGGTAAAGTATGCTCCATAAACCTGTTGTTATAATTGACCAAAAAAAACTGCTTCTTATTTTTCCACATTTTTCTGAAACTGCAGTATATTAATTAGTTTGTAAACTACTGTAAAATTTTCTATTTTTTTTTGTTTTTTGAATGTATATAAACGGAAGAGTGATATAAACAAAAGAAAAAGGAAAATAAACCTGTCATAAATAATCTGATGAATACAATGTAAGGAAATTAATATAAAAGTTTCCCTTTGCTATGGTAGCGACATGTACATTGGAATAAGTCACTCAATAAATTATATAATTCTGATGTATAATTCTGTTTATAGCATCACTATTATTTATTTATTTTTTTGCCCCTTTCATATTTCTTTTATATTTTCGTTTCTGAATAAAAATGGAATCTATATAATTGAAATTAAATACCTTACAAAAAGGAGTGATATCTCATCAAAAACAACTCGTTGTAAATGATCCCGCCAAGCCACAAACCTAAAACGTCAGTCATAAAAAGAAGTGATATCACATAAAAAGAAGCGATATAGAAGTGCATACTCCGAGTCCCGTGTAAAAATCTATCACCACTCATAATATTTCCAAAGGACTCGGAGTGAGGTACAGTATGGGAAAACTGCTTGGCGACCTGCAGGCTTTTATAATATATGCAGTATATCAATTTTGAAAATCGAAAAAATATTTTTTTTTATTTTTGTTATATCATTTTTATAAATATTTTTGTATGCGAAAGAACTGAAAGAACGGATTTTTCCCCAGATCTATGCGATTCCGCTTACGCCATAATTACTGCAATATATCTCAATTTTGCTAACGTTTATTACAAGGTGCATTGGTATTAATATGCGTATGATCATTATATATATATATATAAATTACACACTCAAAATCTTTGCATGTTTACTTAAAAACTCCTCTTCGTAAGAGTGGTGTTTCTAGTTTAAATAATGGTAAATAAAATCAACACATTGATTTTTCAAGCTCATAAATAAGAAAGGACATGCAAACACAGAAGCTTCAACTTTTTACAATTTTATGGGAGCAAAATAAATAAATAAATAAAATAAAATAAAATAAAAATAACATAGTCATACGTAATTGTTGGAAACGCAACCATTATAAAAGACTGCAGGTTGCCAAGCAGTTTTCACATACTGTACTTCACTCCGAGTCCTTTGGAAACATTATGAGTGGTGATAGATTTTTACACGGGACTCGGAGTATGCACATCTATATCGCTTCTTTTTATGTGATATTACTTCTTTTTATGACTGACGTTTTAGGTTTGTGGCTTGGCGGGATCATTTACAACGAGTTGTTTTTGATAAGATATAATTATTTAAAAATATTATTTGGCGGGCTTAATAGATTAATAATTGAGATTTTAGATCCACTAACAAGCAGTGCAATTTTTTTTTGCTTTTAAGACCCTTTTTTGCTTGAAATTTGGCTGCTATGCTACCGAATTCATAAATATGTATATCGCGGCATATTTGTCATCTAACTAAGTTGCCATGAAAAAACAAAAAAAATATTAACATTTATTTAATTTTTTTTTCTGTTGAAAGCACGGATGAATACTTTTCGCATAAATAAAAATAAAAGTCATTTCATATATTTTAAACTTTTATATTATTTAATAAAAAACGGGGAGATAGGAATACGTGCAAGGAATAGTTGATTCATTCATTCATTTATAAGTCCTGTAATAAAAACTATAGTTTGACAATATTCTCTACCGTCGTCGCCCACCTGCTTGTGTAGTGATTAGGGGCTGGCTGAGGAACAAGAAGTTCTGGATTCCAATCTCTATTTAGGATGGATCATAGATTAACATATAAGATAGGACACTACCATAGAGCGTAATGGTAATGCGATGACGATCGCAGCGCCTGTAGTGACAATGAGGAAGAAACTTCTCAAACACAGAATATTTCTCCTTTTGAACGTCTATCTTGTTATGATCTTTCTTTTTTTAAATGTCACATGTTTACGTCTTCAGTTTGGTAGAAAATGAAAAAAAGTCCTTCCGGCCTGTACCGGGAGGAAAAGGTGCTTTCCTATATCTTCGTTTTAAAATTTTAGCTAATGTTACACGAAAACAGCTAGTTAAAATGCAAAGAAGCGTTTACAAAAGATTTCTTAATACTGAATTTGAATAAGAAATTCGCCAAATTATTGAGCAATAGCCAAATTGGCTTCATTTATGAAGACTTATTTTGGTCGCCAATTTTGGCGAGAATTTGGCGCTAACGCATATGAATATATAGTTTTATGCGTATGATTGGGAAAATTATTACAACAATGAAAGAAAATAATCGCGTTAATGTGCTGTTTTGTTTCAAAATGTCAGCCACCCTAGAATTTCAAACTGCTCTATCTCAGCCATTTTTTAAGATAGAGGTAAACCAAAAAATGCTCTGGATTCCTCGTATCAAGGCATAACTTTAAATAAAAAAATAAATGTGAATTTTTAACTTTTTTGTATATTTATTTTAGTTTTAAATTTTTAAGTGGCCGCCATCTTGAAACAAAATGGCGGACCAAGCTGGCCAACGAACTCGGTCGAGACATTGGTGAGCTTAATACACACAATTAGTTTCATCAAAATTGATTTATAAATACGAGCGTTATCGTATGACATAGGTCAGATATATATACATGGAGATATATATATATATATATATATAAATTAACATTTGAACGGAGGGTGGTTTTGGGGTCTGGGGGTCATGATCGGTGAAAATATATCGAAATTTTCCGGAACTGCTTTCCTCCGAATGGCTGCAATAGGTAGCTTTATACTTTTTTGTATTGAAAGCTACCTAATACGAAATCTTTGAACTCCGATTTGTATGCAGACAAGATTCTTCTTGGCATACTTTAACATGTTTAGACATACTAAGAAAGTTTTTAAAAGAACTATTTTTTGAAGAAAAGAAAGAATAAAAATGAAGTCGATTAAAAGAATCGTAAACAACGCATCAATGCTCAATTTGAAGAGAATAGTCTTCCCCGAAGAAAAAAGAATATATATTAAAAACATAGAGAATAAACAGATTTCATATACATAGGTAAATTTCGGAAGTTTTTTAGTTTTTACCTCTTGTTACTAGTGACGCTAGCATTGCTGCCATTGCAGATTTGGCATAACTGTCCTATCTTTTATGTTAGTCTATGAGATGGATGTGTCTAGTGGATCAGATTTGATTTTAAACGAATATCTTGGTCTGTTTAGCCTGTGTCTGCAGAGGATGAATGTAGTGATCTAACCAACCAACGCTGCAGTCATCAGATCGATAGATTATTTGGTCGAGTGAACAGAACGTAAAGCAAAAATCTCTTGTTTTAATAAGATCTGCACACAGCAGAAATTGCGGATTATCCATCAGGTCCAAATGCTCTGAATACCAGTAATATTGTGAAGTTTTCTTGGCCTTGATTATCGCAGAAAGTGTTCCGATTAGATAAGAAAAAGAAAACTTTACAAAATTAGTGGTATCCAGAGCATCTAGACCCCCACCCTGGCTAAGTCACTGCATCATGATATTTCTGATTAATATTCAATTAAGTTTATTCACCGTCTGTAATTACGTTGTATTCCTTACATGACTATAAATATTGTAATTTTATATCTGTCTACATGTGTCGTATTTTGGTATATCGCTGGAGGATCGTAACCACACAACAAATGGGACGATTACACAGCTCGACCTGGCTCTGGCGTTCTGTAAGTGCGTGTCGAAAATTTCTTAAATGTTTTTGTTAATGCAAGCTAAAAAAATTAAATAAAGAGCTGTAAATGACTTAAATTAGTTATACCTTGTATCTCTAGCAATTTTATTATCATTCAAACTTAAAGTCTTTCTCGTAGTTGAAAACCTTGTATTTTTTCGTTAAATTCACAATATGCATGTAGTAATTCGATAATCTGTTTGCAATCGTTATTTTAAAGGCTATATACAAAAAATTAATTTAACGATTTCATTTGAATAAGACACAAACTGTCGAATTCGTAGAGAATAAAAGCTGTTTTAGTCACGATTAATCAATTTAATTGTACTTCGGTCCAAACGAATCAGCTGTAAGACTAAAAAAATATACGTCGTTATTAAATCAAAATGAGAAAAAGGAAAAATCATACGTCATACATAAATTATGAAACACTTTCCAACGCATTCAGACTACTGTTACAAAATTTCACCGTTTAATAAGGTGAAAGATTTTGAGAATTTGGAAAACGAATAACACAGTTTTCGAAACACAATTTCAGCAATTATCATCGATAGTCGGAAAAATATCATAATTTTTTATGCAGCTCTGTATATGATCTATAGTTTTGTATATATGATATACTAGCCGGTCGTTTCCGAGTGAGGCTCAGATACATAGTGCAGCGTATCGCCCTGATTTCGCTTGGGGCCCAGAAGGGGCATTTTATATGCAACGAGAAAACTATAAATAAAATACTTTAAATTAAAAGTATACGAAAATAAGTAATAAGAATGTAAAAAAGCACTTAAATAAAGATTTCGCGACATAATTTTTTTTCATGAGCCTTCTGACAAAATACTACTGGGCCATAACCGTGATTATCTAGGTGTGGGGCTCAATTAGTACTTTGTATTTGGGCCCCACTCGGAAGCGACCGGCTAGTATATAATAAAAAAATCAGCAATAGTTCTTTTTTTCGTCTAATCTTCCGCAATCGGGTTCATAGCCGATGTTGCTCACAAACTCGCTAGCTCTAAAATCGCTGAAATACACGATTAGCTACTTTCTTTTGTAGATTTGTAAAGTGGAGTTTCACATTCGTACTTAAAACTGCTGCTGAGATATGGCGCAATTGCCTAAAATTTTCGACACACAGTGTGACCCCCTTGATGGGTTATCATCTAAAATTCCTAAAATACATAGTTACCTATTTTCTAATACATTTGTTATCCTAAATTTCACGCATCTACCTATTACTCAGATATCGCAAAATAACATAGAAAATCCGACCCCCATTTAATCCTCTTTAGTGGCTGAATTTCTAAAATCGCGGAAATACATGTTTAACTATTTTTTAGTAGATTTGTTATCCTGAATCTGTGATTTCAAGCTCATAACTAAAACTGCGAACATTCGAAATGACTTAAAATTTTCGACCCCCATTTAGCCCCTCCCCTTAATGGGTGAATTTCTAAAATCGCTGAAATATGTGTTTAATTATTTTATAGCAGATTTGTTATCCTGAATTTCACTCTCTTATCCAAAACTACTCATGAGATTTGGTGAAAAGGTGAAATCATCGAAAATTATCAACTCCCGCCCCCCCTTTAACTCCCTTAGTAGTTGCCTTCTAAAATTGCTTAATGCATGTTTAACTATTCTTTAGTAGATTTGTTATCCCGAAATTCACGCTCCTAACTATAAATTCTACTGAGATATGGCAAAATAGCGTAAAACATTCGACCCCCAGTTAACCCCCCTTAGTGTCTGAATTTCTGAAATCGCTGAAATACATGTTTAATTATTTTTTCAGTAGATTTTTTATCCTGAGTTTCATGATTCTACCTATAATTTCTACTGAGATAGGGCAAAATGACCTAAAATATTCGACCACCTATTTAACTCCCCTTAGTTGCTGAATTTCTAAAATTGCTGCAATAGATTTGATTTAGATTAGATAGATTTAGATTTGTTATCTCGAACTCCGAGCTCCTAACTAAAAATGCTGCTGAGATATAGCGAACAGGGAAAATGACCTAAAACATTCGACCCCCCATTTAAACGCTTGATTGAAGAATTTCTAAAATCGCTGAAATATGTGTTCAATTATTTTTTTAGTAGATTTGTTATCCTGAATTTCACGTTCCTATCTAAAACTGCTGCTGAGATATGGCGTAAACGCGAAATGACTAAAAACTTTTGACCCCCATTTAACCCCCTTAGTGGTTGGATTTTTAAAATCGCTGAAATGTGTGTTTAACTAACTTTTAGTACATTTGTTATCTTGATTTTCGCCCTTTTAACTAAAACTGTTGTTGAGATATGGTGAAAAGGCAAAATGACCTAAAACCTTAGACTCCTCATTTAACCCCCTGACTAACCCCCTAACCTAAATGACTAAAAACTTTTGACCCCCATTTAACCCCCTTAGTGGTTGAATTTTTAAAATCGCTGAAATGTGTGTTTAACTAACTTTTAGTACATTTGTTATCTTGAATTTCGCCCTTTTAACTAAAACTGTTGTTGAGATATGCTGAAAAGGCAAAATGACCTAAAACCTTAGACTCCCCATTTAACCCCCTTAGTGGTTGAATTTCTAAAATCGCTGAAATACCTGTTTAATTATCTTTTTAATAGATTTGTTATCTTGAAGCTCACGCTCTTACCTAAAACTGCTGATGAGATATGGTGAAAATGTGAAATCACCAAAATTTTCGACCCCCATTTAACCCACTTAGTGGTTGAATTTCTAAAATCGCCTGAAATACATGTTTAACTATTCTTTAGTAGAATTGTTATCCCAAATGTCAGGCTCCTACTTAAAACTCCTGCTGAGATATGCCGGAAAGACGAAATTATCTAAAACTTTGGACCCCTCATTTGACCCTCCTTATGCTGTGAATTTTCAAAAATCTTTTCTTAGTACGCGCCTACATTGTGTAAAGAACATGTTTTCCAAATTCATTGTTCTAGGACAAAAGGTTGAGGCTCGGCGTTGATGAGAAAATCACGCTACTCCTTTATAAGTATATAGATAGATAGATAGATGGTATGTCAAAATTTAAGTCAGCAGTTGAAAATTCCTGTTCAGCAATTTCCGCAAATTATAAGCTGAAATTAGCTCGAATTCTTTTGTGCAGCCTTGTATATTATCTATAGAATTTACACAGTTATTTTATTTGAACATGTAATAAGAAAAAAATTAGTTTAATTTAAAAAGCATACCACATTTGAAAACGCATCTCCAGCAATTATTGCTAATAGACTGTTCTGTAAAAGATTTATTTTGTGTGTCCCTGTATAAGAACAGTAAATGATATGTACACCCTATTCTACACTAAGCCTATTGTAGTGTACATCCGTTATGTAAATCAATTTAATATGTTTGAATTAGTTTAACATAATTAAAATACACTGCAAACGATGTTTCCCCATAGACCACAATTTAACAGATTTCGTTTTGAGTGTCCCTGTAAATGAGCTATAAATGCTACACGATTCATTTTCAACACCGAACATGCCTGTTAAACCTCAATAAAAAATATATAAATTATATGGTGATCCGACTATATTTACGCGAGTTAAAGCATGGATAGGCGGCGAAAGAGACAAACCGAATTCTTAACCTTCTCACCGCAACGAACTGATGTATCCGTTCACTACGCTGTAGGTTTCACTGCAATATTAGCATTGTTTAAATTTATATAATTCTACAGATATAATATAATTTTAAAACATTAACTAATACTGAATTGTCTCAAGGATTATATTCATATGCGTAAATAAGATTTTTATATCATGTTTGAAATATCATGATTTTTTAGCATTTTATAAAAATTACATTACAATTGATAGTTGCGGAGAACACAACATTACAATTTATCTACTGAAATTCGTGAGGGGAAGCACGAAATGCCCTTGAACTTTGGGGATATGAAGACCATGTTTGAGTTTATGTTTTTGTATGACGATTTAGTCCTGAGGACATTTAGGGGGGGGGCAATAATAAATTTAATAATTAATTAATATTTGCGTTTCCCCGAGAAACAGAAACTGCTCAAAATGATCCGTCACTATAGCAAATGACTATGTAGGTCTTGTTCAACGTTTTTGAGCATTTGTGGAAGTATAGTAAACATATTCTTGAAGATGCTAACTTTTCTGTGAAAAATTCAAGAATTTTTTTTATAGCAGGCAGTTTTCAACCAAATTTAACACCGCTGTCCAAAAACTTGACAAAAAATTGTAGAAATAGTATTCTGCAATTAAAATATTACTATATTGAATATGTGATGAGATATGGCTATTTGCATGAAATAAATTTTAATTGCGCACGTGCGAACTACAGCAAAGATTTTTTTGTCATGATTTGATAGTCAATACTATAGAGAAACTCATATATAAAACCAGTCAAATTCGTGAAAATTCAAAGAGATACAGACAATAAAGTATGTTAGAAAGTGTTTATGAATTACGAAACCACTACCAATTACGAAACCACCATTGACGAAAACATTAAAATAATAGATAACGTATACTAACTTTTTCCAAAACAAATTATTTTAATTATGTCTTTTTTTTCGGAATATAGGAATTTATAGATTATAGTCTAATAACTAAAATTTCTTTAATAACTGATGATATCTGTGCAAGAAAATTGTTTTGAGAATTTTATGAACAATCAATATTTTTTAATTAAACATTATATTAAAAGTTAAAATTTAATTTCAGTGATTTCCGCTTTGCTTCGCAAAGGAAAATTGCGGGAGTAATTTCTGCTTATCCATTTTTTTTTCGTTTGGAATTTTTTTTACTAAACCGGTATCGAAACTATATAAAGCACGGGATTTAAAAACAGATAAATAATTTGAATGGGGAAAGTATCGTGATAAATTTTATTAATAAAAAATATATTTTTAATTAAACATTATAATGAAAATTCATTAATGCTTTCCGTTTTGCTTTTCCAAGCAAAATTGCGGAAACGATTTCTGAATATCCATTTTCTAATTCTTTTGAAAAATTTTCTTCTAAACAAATTTTACAAGCACCTAAATCAAGTGATTTGAAAACAAATAGTATGATTTCGAAAACTGTTTTGATAAAAATATTAAAAATCAATATATTTAATATAACATTCTATTCAAAAATAATATAAATTTAATGCTTCTCGAATTTTTTCTCAAAGTAAAATAACGGAAATTACTTCGGAACAATCAATTTTCTTATTATTTTGAATATTTTTCTATTAAACAGATATCACAAGTATATAAAGCACGTGATTTGAAACAGAAAAATAGTTTGAATCCATAAATTGCTTTGATAATCTTATTAATAATCAATATTTTCTAATTAAACATTAAAATAAACAAATAATTTAATTTAAATGCTTTCCGCTTTGCTTCTCAAGGAAAAATTATGTAAACGATTTCTGAATATCAATTTTTTAATTCTCTTGAATATTTTTCTGATATCCACTAAACTGATATCAAAAGTATGTAAAGCACTTGATTTTAAAACAGATAAATAGTTTGAATCCGGAAACTGCTTTGATAACTTTATTAATAATCAATAATTTTTAATAAACATTATGTTCAAAGTTAATTTAAATTTAATTATTTCCGCTTTGTTTGCCAAAGGAAAATTACGGAAACGATTTCTGAATATCAATTTTTTTATGAACTAGAAGATTTTTCTAGCAATATGATATCAAATGTAAATACGCACCTGATTGGAAAAAAGAGAAATAGTTTGAATCCACAAATTACTTTGATAAATTTATTAATAATCATATTTGTAATTAATCATTATATTCAAAGTTAATTTAATTTTAATGCTTCCTGCTCTGCTTTTCAAAGGAAAATTGCGGAAACGATTTCTGAATATCAATTTTCTTATTCTCTTGAATATTTTTTTTTCTAAACCTATTTCAAAAGTATATAAAACACGCGATTTGAAAACAGATAAGCAGTTTAAATCCAAAAATTACTTTGGTAATTTTATTAATAATCCATATTTTTTAATTAATCGTTATATTCAAAGATAATTTAATTTTAATGCGTCCTGCTCTGTTTCTCAAAGGAAAATTGCGGAAACGATTTCTAAATATCAATTTTCTTATTCTCTTGAATATTTTTTTTCTAAACCGATTTCAAAAGTATATAAAACACACGATTTGAAAACAGATAAATAGTTTGAATACAAAAATTACTTTGGTAATTTTATTAATAATCCATGTTTTTTAATTAATCATTATATTCAAAGTTAATTTAATTTTAATGCTTCCTGCTCTGTTTCTCAAAGGAAAATTACGGAAACGATTTCTGAATACTAATTTTCTTATTCTCTGAAGATTTTTCTACTAAACAGATATCAAAAATATATAAAGCACGTGATTTGAAAATAGATAAATAGTTTGAAATAACGGGTATAATAATACAGAAAGTCCATTTGAATTTTCTCTGTAATTAAAAAGAGTTATGGAGAATAATCAAACTATAAGTATTATGTGCATTGTAGAACACTGTAACTAACTTCCTTTTAAAACTGTAAAGTATTATATTCTACGTGAGTTTTCCTTTTAATAAGATGACATGTATTTCAAAGGACTTTTGGGGATATTACTGCATTGCTCTGTTTTAATGTTTCTGATTGAAATATCATCGCGCCACAAACAATTTCGTTTGAAGAGTGATTTGAATAAAAATTACAATCCAACCCGCGATGTTTAAATATTCAAGGAAAAAGTATTTTCTCTAATGGTTAAAATTAATTGCAAATCCTATTACGTAAAATTCCATACACATTTTAAATTATTCTAAATTTTGAAGTAATTTCAAATGTAATACAGTAATCACTCACTTATACGTCGGTGCAAGGGACCAACCAAAAACGACGCATAAACGAGAGAGACGTATAAGTGAAATTCAAGTTAAAATTATGTTTGAAATAGACAAAATTAATCTTTAAATCGTTAAATAACATGCAGAACAATATAAAAATACGATTTACTTAGTTTGCTAAAAATTTACTAATTCAAATCTAAATTGTATACATCTTGGAATTTTAATTCCATACCTTATTTTTTTTAAATTGTCTAAAATTGAAGTTTGTTTTGAGCTTGATGTCTGCCCCTAAAAATGGATTTTCGAGCTCATTGAAACGTGAATATGTTGAACCAGATGCATCAATTGATTGAATGCGGTGACGGAACGTTTGAAATGCATCTACTGACTTTGCAAACGTTTGTGGATATGTTTCTACGTTTTCTGTGTTATATCTGATTCGTCTTCTAGCATCATCTTGAAGTAGTAGGTGTAAAGGGTTGTGACACAGGAATGTAGCTCCCAATAGTGTTGAGAAAAAGATTCCAAAAGACAACCAATTGACTTCCTTTACATACAATCTGGTGTGAAATTTCTTGGAAAGGATATGTGTAGAATGAAAAGCAATTTCAAGGGAAACTTTAAATTTTCCCAACTCATAAGTGGGATTAATTTCCCGTTGGGACGCATAAACGAAAAAAGTTAACATGGGATCGCTATATCTTTATTCGAGACTACCGAAAATCGACGCATAAAAGTGGCGACGTATAAATGAGATGTTACTGTATTAAGGATAATATATATTGAATTTTGGTGCAGAAAAAAAAATGAACAATAGTCTTGAATGCAATTGTAATTTCACAAAATAGAGCTGTTTGCTCAAAAATTCCTTGCTCATGATCTTCGGCAATCCTACTATAATTGTGAAAAATTCATGACGGAACGATGACATCAATTTTTAATTAAAGTTTTAAAACTCTCTGTACAAACCTCGATATTTTTCTATTTCATTCGATTTTTCATGCTTCTATTACACAGTTAAAAATTCGGCATTGCTCCATCTTCAAATGGGATCGCTATATCTTTATTCGAGACTACCGAAAATCGACGCATAAAAGAGGCGACGTATAAATGAGATGTTACTGTATTAAGGATAATATATATTGAATTTTGGTGCAGAAAAAAAAATGAACAATAGTCTTGAATGCAATTGTAATTTTGCAAAATAGAGCTGTTTGCTCAAAAATTCATTGCTCATGATCTTCGACAATCCTACTATAATTGTGAAAAATTCATGACGGAACGACTACATCAATTTTTAATTAAAGTTTTAAAACTCTCTGTACAAACCTCGATATTTTTCTATTTCATTCGATTTTTCATGCTTCTATTACACAGTTAAAAATTCGGCATTGCTCCATCTTCAAAAACACACGCGATGTGAAATTCGATGACTATCTGAGTACTGAGTAGGGTGTTTATAAAATTACGCGATATTACCGTTAAAGGTGCACGGTACAAAATATCAGTTGATTTTACAGAAAAAAATCTGTCAGATAGGACATCAATATTTAAAATATAAAGGAATCTTGCGTTAATGAAATCTTATTTTTTAATTTTTACTTCGATGTTTATTTCCATAGTTGTAACCATGGAGTAACTCGAGCCACAATTTTGGTAAGTTAAATGATGTTGAATCGTTAAATGTTGTATTTTTATGTGTTACATTAAAATATTAAAATATCGATGATAGTTTCATAAACGTATTCCTATTGAATAAGTGCTGCTTTTTTTCACAAATACCAAAATGTTTGGTCTTCCTGCTTGTCCTGAAGTTAGGGCACTGGCTACTTATCAAAAATTAGAACTGAAGTTATAGCTATACTTCCTTCGTGTTTTTTTCGTACTTTACATATCTGGAACATTTACGTCTTCTTTTGTTCTTGCTATGTTTGTTGCTATTTTTGTTGCTTTTGCTCCAAAATCTTGAACCATTTCTTCTTTCATGTTTTTTTTTATTATTTTTAATTATATTGGGTTAAAAAAAAGATCAATGATATACTCCTTTTAATTGCTAAAAGGCATAAAATAAAAACATTATAAACAGTAAAACAAGTTTTATTACACTGTTGACATGTTTTGGCTTACTCTGAGCCATTATCAAAACAAATAAGAATATTCTATAATTGCACTGTACATGAAGTTATTTGAAACGCTATCATTTCATTTTTCACGTACTTTAAATTACGCATGTTATTTTTAATGTTGTACTTCGATATTTATTTACATGTTTGTAACAATGGAGTAACTCGAGCCACAATTTTGGTAAGTTAAATGAAGTTGCATCATTACATATTGTATTTTACGTGTTACATTAAAATATTAAATTATCAATGATAGTTTCATAAACGTATTCCTATTGAACAAATACTGATTTTTACACAAATACCAAAATTATTGGCCTGTCTGCAGAACAAGTACTAGACGAACTTATTAACAAATTTAAACAAGACAAAGAGGAAAAATACCAAACACTGCTAATTTCTATGGACATTAAAGGCGCATTTGACAATATAAGTTGCCAAAACCCTAAAACAGTGTCCCTGCCCCACATACTTAATTAATTGAATCATTAGTGTTCTGGAAGATAGTTATGTAACATTATAAGAAAATGGTATAAACATAACAAGGCAAACATTCGGCGGAATCCCACAAGGTAGCTGCCTGGGACCACTTTTGTGGCTGCTAATAGCAAATATAGCACTTAAGAAGCAATGGGTTATAAATGTCAGGATTCAGGCTTTCGCAGACGATTTTATACTAATCTTAAGATCAAAAACAAAAGAAGAACTTATAAAATTAGCAAATAAAATAATAAAAGAATTTAATGACTGGATAACAAACAATAGATTAACATTAAATTGGGACGAAACAGAATTACTGTACCTAAATAGAGGACACACAGGGAATCTCCCAACCGAAAATTCATACAACATAGAGAGCAAAGAATTCAACGGTAAAAAGTTAGAAGTCAAAGAACAAATTAAATATTTAGGAGTAATGATACACAAGTATCTAAACTGGTTCGCACAATGCCAACAACAAACAAAGAAAATCAGAAAAATCATTTTGGATGATGGGCAGATGGTCCCTAAGGGATGGGGTCTACAACCCAACATAATTAAAATTTGGTATAGGTCAGTAGTGGAGAAAACCCTTACATACGTCGCCCCAATATGGGGGGACAACCTGAATAGACGCAGCAAGGAAGTATTATCCAGCTGTCAAAGGCACTTTGCATTAGCCATAGTCAAGGATTATAGGACAGCCTCAACAGCGGCACTTCAGGTTCTATCTGGCCTGATTCCAATTCACCTTCAAGTACAATACGAAGCAGCTTACAGCACTGTCTCAAGATTACGCAAAACAGTAAACATATACAACACAACTCTCCATCACACGGACTATGTTAAAAAGATCAACGTTTGGCACAACCACCCAGCAGAAACAGTAGAACCAAGATTAGGACACAATCTAAGAGACATAGTAGTATACACAGACGGTTCGAAATTGGAATCAGGCGCTACGGGATCGGCTTTCGTAGCATACAAAAATGAACAAAAAATCAAGACATGGTCGGTACCACTAAGAAAGTACAACCGTGTCTTATAAGCCGAACTATTGGCCATACTGAAATCCTCAGAATAGGGTAATAACCACAGGGCAAGATTACAACATACGCTCGGACAGCATGTCAGCAATACAAGCATTAAGCAAACCCTTTAACGTAACTGAAATAATAGATACAATACAACAAACAGTAAAAAATTCAAATAATAAATTTAAAATCAGCTGGGTCAAGGCTCACGTGGGCATCCAAGTAAACGAGGATGCTGACGAATTGGCCAAACAAGCAGCACCAAACCCATACAAGGCAATCCCTTACCACATGGAGAAACCAATAACAAAACTAAAGAGAACACTGAAAGAGCTAACAATTAAGCAATGGCAGTTCGAGTGGGACTACGGGGACACAGGCAGGCTGACACACAGGTACTTCTCTAAAGTGGATACACACAGATTAATAAGCTGCAAACTACTTTCTCAAGTCTACACAAGCCATGGCGTGTTTCCAGCATATCTGCACTGGGAGAAACGCCAGAATGCGAGTGCGGATTGATGGGAACTTCCAAACACTACCTCATAGCCTGTCCACTCACACAAGCACTCCATCTGGTAGACATAACAACAAACAAAGTGCAACTTTGGAACAAACAGCTAGCTCAAAAGAAACATGTAGAAGAAAAGCCAAAACAGTGATCAGATGGTTAATTGATAACATAGACTTAATTTCACACTAATGTGAAGAAAAACTGAACAAGCTGTTCCCACCATCCACACAAGATTAATTCCTCAGCAGCAACAGTAATCTATCGTATCGCATAGCGAAATAATAAAAAGCAATTAATAGAACCTTCTATTTTTGGCACAAAAAAGGCATTAAAATAACTTTACTTTTACTGTATCAAAAGAAAACAAAAAATATATATAATAAAAGTACTAAAAGCACAATGTGCACCAAAAAAAAAATAGCGAAGCCATGTACGTTAATGGCGCCTGGTGCATGTAAAATCCGTCGTGCAAAGTCCTCCAAGTTCCCTTTGAATTATACCTCTTTAGGTTCCTAGTCAGGTGAAGGTCTCGTCACCTGATCAAGGTTCTAAATTACGAGACCAATTCATTTCTTTCTTCTGATGAAAGACCAATTCCTTTCTATCATTTCAGCGAGGTTGGACGGATGCCGTGAGCCGTCAAGCAGAGAAACTGTAGCAAATCACTAGAGAACACTACAGACAGGATGTAATACATAGCGGAAACACAAATATTTAAACTGAATTATATTAACTGGTCTATATTAGCAACCATAGTCAGTGTGAATATGGCCAGAAAGCGAGCCCCTCACCTTATTCGACAACATACCCAGAAACCCATAATTAATAACAAACTAGCACCGGCCAACACAGTTACTAAGTAACTCTCACCAAGTAGCGTTGCAGCCAAGGACACCCACGGAGCTAATCAGGTGGATCTCCACTATCAGGAGATTTGGCGAATTTCGCCCCGCGTCCAGATATACAAACTCGTTAAGCTGGGCATAATGCCCAGCAGGTAGGGGCCTGGTCTGCGGTTTAATAATAATAATAATAATAGATGTTAGGGCGATGGTTACTTAACAAAAATTAGAACTAAAGTTATAGCCATTGTTCCTTCGTTTTTTATTTTATTATTATTATTATTATTATTATTATTTCTGCACTTTACATTTCTGGAACATTTATGTCTTATTTTGTTCTTGCTATTTTAGTTGCTTTTGCTCCAAAATCTTGAACCATTTCTGTTGTACATCTCACGGTGGGACACTTTAAATTAGCGAGGTTACCTCTCGCCCCTCTTATATAATCATGTCTTTATACGACCTAGTGATTTTTAACTTAGAGTTTTGAAGAAAACCTAACATCAATAAGTAAATGGAAGTAGTGTTGTGTATACTACATAAAACTCTAGATCTTCAAGGAGGCCGAAGCAGACCAATGTTCATAGCACCCAGGTACGATTTCTTCATAAAATGCAATTACTGTGATGCAATCTTCTTTACTTTATTAACAATTGCTATTGAGAAATGTTCCCTTCTCATCCGAGGATCAGGGATCTCTAGCAAATTAATTAATGATAAACTATAAAATATTAATAAAGAAAAGTGAAATTAATTTCATGTTAAGGAATATACACTGCTCAAAACAATTAAAGGATATTGCAGTTTTAGGTGGATTTTGTATCTGGGAAACTTTTTAGCTGATTGATACATGGTCGACAGACATAGTAGGTTATATGAGAATAAATTACACATGTTTGGCAGAAAAAAATGCATTTTATTGCGCATTTGTGTACAAAAGGAAAAAAAACACAATTTGTGCATATGAGAAAAAAAAAATAAGAAAAGGTGTTTTCTTCAAAGAAAATCATTTTCAGTAGGGGGTATGGTTTCCACGGGCGGCCAGCAACGTTGAACACCTTTGAGGCATGGACTCAATGAGGCTATTAATGACGAGTTGGGGTATTCTGCCCCACTCTTCCAGAAGAGCTCTTTCCAGTTCTTGGAGAGTTTGTGGGGGTTGTTGGCGGCCAGAAACTCGTCTTCCTAGAGCGTCCCAAACGTGCTCGATTGGATTCATGTCTGGAGAACACGCTGGCCATTCCATTCGAACGATTCCTTCCTCGAAAAGGAAATCCTCCACCAGGTTTGCACGATGTGGCCTGCAGTTATCGTCCTTTAAAATGAAGTTATCTCCGATTGCTGCAGCGTAAGGGACTACAATAGGTCTGAGGATTTCATCCCTATATCGGCGACCAGTCAGAGCTCCATCTCGAATGATGTAGAGGTCAGTGCGCCCGTCAATGGAGATGCCACCATACACCAACACTCCTCCACCGCCAAATCTGACACTTTCGTGCATGAACGCAGGATTATTCCTACTGCCACGGTCCCTCCAGATGAAAATACGCCTATTATCCGGATGCACAGAAAAACGGGACTCGTCAGAAAACAGAATATTGCTCCATTCATTTCTCCTCCAGTTGACATGCTCGGTTGCCCACTCCCTGCGGTCGCGACGATGCCTTGATGTTAATCTAACACATACCATCGGTCGGCGAGCATACAGACCTACAGCATGGAGCCGGTTTCGGACAGTCTGAGTTGAAATCGTGGTGCCTGTAGCATAGCGAAGGTGTTGTTGGAGAAGAGTAGCGTTCATGTTTCGGTGTCTCCGAGCTGTTAACGCTAAATACCGATCTTCATTGGGCGTTGTTGCCCGTCTACGACCTTGCCCTGGTCTTCGGCCTGCACATCCACTCTCCAAAAAACGGTTCCAGATCCTGGAAATGACACTTTGTGACACTCCAATGGCTTGCGCTACTTCGGCTTGAGTTTGGCCCCCTTCTAATCTACCAACAATTCTCCAAGCTTCTGAATCTGTCAAATGACTTCGCTGAGACATCGTACTCATCGAAACAAAGCAATCACTGAATGCCGATCACCCTTGTCTTCATTCTCTTTTATCCAGTTGAAAGTCAAATTTCATTCGCTGACGCTGAAGCGACGTTTTTGACGTCGAACTAAAAATTTGCATACTCCACAGTTTGAAAACCAGAAAAATTTGTATTTGTGATTCTCTTCTTTTATTTTCGGCAAAAAAAAATTTCGTTTATATCTTTATTTTATATAAAACTTCAAATATCCTTTAATTGTTTTGAGCAGTGTATTTCTTTTAGATTGACCGACAATGCTGAATATTCAACAGCATTGCTATTTTTACTAATCGAGCTCATTATCCATTTTTTATGATGCAAGTATAATAATGAACTGCGTAAATATTTTGTAAATTATTCTCTTTTCTATTGTTTAATCATTTTAAGTAACTTTTGTGATTTAAACTTTTTGTGATTTTTAAGTAACTTTTAAATAGCGGGCTTGGTGGCTCAACCATAAAGACTATTTCCTTTAAAAATAATAACAACGCTGTACGTTTTTCTAAGGAGATAGCACTCTAATTTTATATTATTATTTAGTTATAGAAAAATTATAGCTATTTCCAAAAGATTGTCCCAGGTTGTACGATCACCTTATCTCTTATTAAGAAAGCCATCAAAATTGCCGCTAAAATAATTGGTGATCCACTATTTGGAAGAGAGATATATAGGTTTTCATTAACTTCCTATAAATTTTGCAACTGTAATTACAAATATCTCCAACAGATAATTTCATAAAAGGATTCCTATTGAATAAATTCTGCTTTTTTCACGAATGCCAAAATTATTGGCTGCTAGTTTGTTTAGAAGTTAGCACCCTGACTACTTAACAAAAAGTGCAGGAATCACATCCTGACTCAGACATGGATATTAATGGGTCGGATTCTACATTAAACGTAAGTCCCGGAATATTTCACTCTAGTGTGCAAAAGATTTCGCGCCAGCGACCAACCAACCAACCAAAAATATTCATACTACAAAGCATTCCAACTATAGAGTGAGCTACCACATGGGAAAACTCTACCAGCTTAGTTAATTAAAATAAATAGAAACTTAAATACGAAAGAATAAAATTTTATAATATTTTTCGAAAATGAATATATTTTTTTAATGTTTCTTTTTTTCCCAAGATCAGGATAAAGATTATAATCTAATCATAATTATCTCTTTTTCAATGAATGTGTACCAGAAACTACTTTGATAAGCTCCTTAATGAACAATATCCTTTTAATCAAACGTTACATCCAAAGCTAATTTAATTTTAATGCTTTCCGCATCGGTTATCTAATGAAAATTACGGAAACAATTTCTGAATAGCAATTTTCTTATTCTCTTAAGATATTTGTAATAAACATATATTAAAAGAATATAAAGCACACGATTTAAATGCAGAATCATATTTCGAAATGATAAATGTAATTAGACATAGAATAATCTGTTTGAAAGTTCTGTGTGATTGAAAAGATGTATGGGAAATTAGGTAAGATACGTATAATGCGCATTTTAAGAACATCTGAAAGAACATCTTTTTACTTACCCAACATACGTAGTATAAGGTAAATCTTGTAATCGTTTTGAAAATCAAAAAAAAAAAAAACGACGGGTTTACTCGTTTCAGACACTGGAGATTCCGAAAAACATATTTTCAGAAAAAAAAATCTACCGTCCGACCGTCTTTCTGTGAGTCTGTGTGTCTGTAAACGCTCTATCTCCCGAACAAATTGAGATAGAGACTTGAAATTTGGTATGTACTTAGTATGTAATAATGGAAAGCATTTTATTGAATTTCCCTAACCTCAATTATCCGGAACTATTTTTTTGGACTCTCGAAATATTCGTTCTGATAAAAGATATATAAAATTTTTCGAAATTGTTTATTTTAAGGAGCGAATATAAAAGACAATACAAAAAATAAATTTTGTATAAAGAATTAAGTCGATCGGATAATTAGTTGCCGAGATATTTCTAATCATATTTTCCACACTCTTCGATTTTTCATGACTCTGTATTTCATTCAAATTTCAATTCAACGATTTATTTTAATTGGAAATAAGACGTTTGTTATCTTCTGTGTGTTTTACCCTTTACTACAATTATTTACTTTTTTACTACAATTACACCTACCTTTATTACAATTATTATTTTAAATCAAGTAATTGTAAATACAGTCGAACCCGATTAAGCCGCTCAAAGTTATTACGCAATACCGCTTAGTACGCAATAGAGTTTCTGTACTTTGAAGCAAAAAATGTCATTTAAGACGCAAATTTGTAGACCAAGATGCGAATTCTTTTCACTTCTCCAGTGTTGGCAATTTAACGGATTTTTTTCAGATAAAAACCACTGTTTCCGGATAATTTTCACCTTATTTAAGGACAAATTAATGCAGCCTAATATTACTAACAGGAAATAGGGGTAACTATTTGAATAGAAAAAAATACGCAACCTTTTGATCCCGTGTCCTAACATTCACTTTCTTTTGCTTCGTGTAAGTTTTTACTGAAGTACACTGTAAAAAATGACCAATGTTTCTTATTTTATGAAAATATACTATAACCACGAACGAAAATGTAATATAGTCTTCTGGGTTATCCGAAATTCCGAATAGCGTGTTCCATTGTCTTTTGAATCCCCAGAAAGCAATACATTTCCAAAATTTAAAGAATTATTTATAAAAACAAAGTATTTTTTGCTGCCCGTATTTTTCAGAAACGTTTCCGAAGGGTTTTTATAGTGTATTATTTAGTGTCCTCAGCCTGGAATACGTATATTTCAAATGCTATTAATTCTCAAGTAAACATTTTCATGCTCAAAAAATAAGTTTAACAGACAAACATGCAAAATTAACAGCGTTAACAATAGCATTAAAATTAAGATTATTTCTTTACTCTTTCATGTATAAATTAACTTATGCACCTGAAAACGTTTACTTGAGAATGGATGACATTCGAAAAACAGGTATTCCTTGCTGAGGACACTAATTAATACACTATAAAAACCCTTCGGAAACGTTTCTGACAAATACGGGCAGCGAAAAATAATTTTTTTTTAAAATAATTCTAGAAATTTTGGAAATGTATTTGTTTCTGGGGATTCAAAAGACAAAAAGAACACGCTATTCGGAATTTCGGAAAACTCAGAAGATTAGATTATATTTTAGTTCGTAGTTATAGTATATTTTTATAAAATAAGAAACATTGGTCATTTTTTACAGTGTAGAGACAAATAGAAGAATTTTAATTGCTTTTTGTTACTCCTTGTTTTTTTTGCGCGAAACAAAGCCTCCCCGTACAGTATACTTTTAAACGCATTTGAATAGGAAGAACACTAATTGTCTTTTGCTCAGTTTCTGCAACATTATGCAAATCACGTTTAATACGCGATCTCGACTAGTACACGACTTTTGTCCAGTTCCTTGAAACGCATCTTAACTGGGTTCCCTGTGAGACATTAATGAATTATTCAGTTTTAATGTTTGTGACGTGATACAATGATGACTCTAATATTGACTTTTACGGAGTGATGCGAATGACCACTGAATATCGAGTTCGTGATGTCAAAATATTTCAAGAGAAACATTTTTCATTGTCGAAATTTGTAATATGGAGCCCTCAAACTTTCTCTGAATCTATTTTTACGCTCTTTTATTTAACTTAATTTCGCTAATGTATGTAAAGAGGAAATTTTGAAACCGACTTTTTATTCCCTTTCCGATTTGTTAGAATTGTAAAATAATGTGTACACAGATGTATTTCCAATGAGAATACAATATTTTAATATTTTTAGACTATAGTTATAAATTAATTTTTAGCTATAATTTTGTTATACGAAACATTTTTCGCATTTCTAACGAATACAAAGTATTGGTGCAACCTTCATTGTTTTAGTGCCTAGATGCATTTTAAAATTCTAAAATTGAATTCAATTACTTCATATAAAAAGTACAGAGACTGTCAAATTCTTAAAAAAATAAAAGCTATTTTATTTTATTCACAAACATCCAATTTACAAAGCATGCATCAACGCAAAGTATTGGTGCATACTAGCAATCAAAAGTATTTTTTTCCCTTTGAAGTACTATAAATACTGTAAATCAAGAAATTATTGTTAAATTCATACCCGTCATTGTTTTAGTAGATAAACATTAAAAAGTAGTTAAAATTTAAATAAAAATGAATTCAATAATTTCATATAAATAAAACAGAGACTAGCAAATTCTTAAAAAATAAAAGCTATTTTACTCACAAATATTAAATTTACAAAGCATACATCAAATAGAGTAAGCTAACCAGTAAAGAAAAAATATGAGCTTGATTATTAAAAAATAAAGAAAGTAAATATGAAAAAAAATTGCATTAACTTTTACAAAACTTATTATTTGTATAATTATACTTATTTCCTCTCAAGAGTGGAATATAAATATTATAATCTAATAATTGTAATCTCTTTTAATTGAATGTGTAACAGAAATTATTTTGATAATTTTTTTAATAATCAATATCATTTTAATTAAACATTACATAACGAGAAAATTTTAATGCTTTCCGTATCGCTTCTCAAAGGAAAATTACATAAACGATTTCTGAATATCAATTTTGTTATTCAATGAAGATTTTTCTACTAAACAGATATCAAAAGAATATAAAGCACGTGAGTTGAAGACAGGATCTCACAGATATAATTGAAAAGAAAATAACCTATTGGAAGTTTCTCTATGATTAAAAAAATCATGGATAATAACGAAAGATAAATATAATATGTATTTTACAATCTAGAAAAGAATCACTTTTTAATTCGCATAAGTGTTATTTTCTACGCGTATTTTACCTTTATACGATGCAAAATAATTGTAAGGATTTATGTGAGATATTACTGAATTATTCAGTTTTAATGTTGGTGATGGAAATATAATCATGTCACTAAATTTTGCGTTTACAGAGTGATTCGAATGATCAATGATGTGTCTGCGATGTTAAATATTCAAGATGAAACTCTTCACATTTAATGAAGAGAAATTAATCTCGATGAGATTAGTTAAGGTCCCACACGCATAATTTTGATAAATATAAATAAATTTTAAACATACCACATTATATCTCTGGAGGATACTCGATATTTTTTTAACGTTCACACGTTTAAAGTTATTATATAATGCATAATTAGTCTTTTATTTAGATACTGTAAATTCGATATATAGTCATGCCACTAAATTTTGAGTTGACACAGTGATTCGATTGAATGATACCAATCACGTCTAAGATGTTTAAATATTGAAAGTGACGTATCGTTTATTTAATAAATAAGGATTAATCTTCGCTATATTAGCTAGAATACACTTTTTCAATAAATCTAAGCCTTGAAATTCCGATACACATTTTAACACACGGTAACCTCCGTTTTTAAAACAGATTTACTTGTAAATATATACAATTATTACAGAGACATACATACATTAATTACAATAATCCAACATGGGGTGAAAAATTAGCCAGAGCCAGGAATCGAACCTGGGTCCACAGCGTTCCGGGCTGTTGCTCTAACACTGAGCCACTCCGGTCGATTCCTGTGTCTGTAAAATTTCTCACTAATAAACCATATTGGAGAAAAAGTCACTAGCCTTCTAACAGACAGCCTTGGATGACCGGACAACGGTGAATAGATTTTTACTATTCCACGAATCTACGAATGCATATTAAAACACACATAAAAAACGCCTGAATTCAGCAGTTAAAGATATACAATTATTATAAAGACATACATACATTAATTACAATAATCTAACATGGAGTGAAAAATTAGCCAGAGACAGGAATCGAACCTGGGTCCACAGCGTTTCGGGTTGTTGCTCTAACCACTGAGCCACTCCGGCCGATTCCTGAATGACCCTTTCATTTGTATTAAACAAATTTTGACGTTCATTACATTTTTTATAGGTTTAAACAATCAATTAAACAAATATATTTGAACATACCAGTTATCCTTCTAAAAATCCTCACTAACTTACAAAACAGTATTATAAATTTATATATAAGGTGAAACCCCCAGTAACTGTCCTTTTAAGGATTCTTTTTTGTTCAAATCACTCTTACAAAAAATGAATTCTATTTTATACTTACCTTTGGTTTTGAAAGGCTAGTAGAGTTATATTAAAAAAATATTGTTGGCAAAATTTTGAAAAATTATATATTTTATTATTAAAAATTAATTTTATTCATATATATGGTCAAAAACTCCAGTAACTGAAACCTTCCCTATTTTGGAACACCAATAACTGACACAGAGTGAACCAGTGACTGGCACTTTATTTTAAAATATTAAAATGCTTTAAAAAAAACTTTATTACAAAAACAAAATACATTAATATTTATTATAAAATTGGGATTTTCTAAGCTGTACTACATTATTAGTAATGCAGAGTATATAATAAGAGTATATAGGAGTAATATTAAGTAGTGCATTATTAGTAATGCAGATATCCAATAAATGACATTTATGAACCAGTAACTGACATCTGGTGTCAGACACGAGTAAAATAACTTAAATATTCATGGTGTTTACTACAAGATAAATTTAATTTATTATTATGCATTTTTAAAAAGCTCAAATTATAGATTTCAACTTTCTTTAGTATAACCGATAAATAACACCTCTCTCAGAGACTGGGAAATGAAATTCTAGAAACCAATATTTAGCATCCCCGCATTAAGCTAAATTAAATAACTATAAACCCTAAATCATGGCCCTAATATATCATATGCATGTTTAAACTAATTACTACAAGTATAAATTTAAGAAAAAAGTTTAGGATGGTCGCATTACAAATTGGTTAGAAAAGAACTTCCTTATATTTAGAAATAAAATGGTTGCTTCAAAATGGCTCTTTTTGTATTCTCAAAAGTTCCTTCCTCATTGAATATGTTCTTGGCCCTCTAGTGGTGAATAAATTGACTCCAAAGTAAAAACAAGTGTCTCATTTACCACTAGATGACGTTACATTTCAGAATTTTACAACAAAATGCTTATATGAGTTAGATTTTTGCTCAAGTGTCAATTATTGGTTAGGTGTCAATAATTGGTGGTTTCAACCTATATTTTGCAATAAAAACTCATTTATTTTAACCGCCTTACATTACTTTAATAATAATCTATAAGTTTAGAATAAATAAAAAATCTTGCAATTTATTTAAACTAAAAATTGAAAAATATATACACAAATGTTAAAGTTTACGCAAGAAATTATATAGGTCGTTTCGCAAAGTGAATTAGATATTAAATGTACTATTACAAAACTTCGAGAGTAAGAAATTATTAACTCCGTGGATGGAATATTTGAAATACATGCAGATTACGTTTGTTTGAACTGTAACAAATACCATGCACACATCATGAAATAAACTCATCACTTGTTCCAAATATACGAGGGAAAGTAATTAAGTAAGCCACAAAAGATAATTAAATAGTAACTTACAATGATATTCACTTCAAAACTATTTTTATTTCTCAACATAATCTCCACCAACATTTATGCACTTATATCACTGTTTTATCAGTGTCCCAACACCAGCTGCATAACATTCTTTGGGTTGCTGTCTCAGCCACATTAAGATTTTATGTTGAACCTTTTGATCATTTGTGAACATCATCTTGCTTCCAAGATGGTTTTTTAGTGGACTAAACAGAGGAAAATCGCTTGAGGCTAAGTCGAAGCTGTATGGCGTATGTTGTAGAAGTTACCAACCAAACTTTTGAATGGCTCCTGTTTTCAACTTGAAGTCCTAATGTGGCTGAGACAGCAACCCAAAGAATGTTATACAGCTGGTGTTGGGACACTGATAAAACAGTGATATAAGTGCATAAATGTTGGTGGAGATTAAGTTGAGAAATAAAAATAGTTTTGAAGTGAATATCATCGTGAATTATTATTTAATTATCTTTTGTGTCTTACTTAATGGCTTTCCCTCGTACATACAGGGTGATTAAAAAAATGCAAATTTAAAAAAAATTTTTTGCATTAAAAGGTGATAGTGTACACCACAACAAACAATTTTCAATATTTTCCTACAGAGTCGTAAAGTGTTTGTGACTTCTGTTTGTCTGGCTGCAATCTATCTGGCGTGTGCCATCTGCCTGTGTTTTTACTCTCGTAAATATATACTCGGATTATCATGCAACTGATATGTGATTTTGCTGTTTACTATGGCATGTTTGCTATTGAAAATGGAGTATGTAGCAATTATAGTTCGTTCACAGGGACAGTCAAAAGACTACCATTACATTATGATGTATAGGGAAAAAATGTTTACGTTGCATTTTAATTATATTACATTATTTCAAACATAATGAAATTTATATATATTATTGAGGTGCAGTACAAGATGCTCGATGTAGCATGTTACGAGCATGAACGTTATCATACATTTACAGGGACGCCGAATCGGTCCCAGCTGCTGTACTGTCTACAAATGATAAATGCTGGAAGTTGATTTTCTATTTTCAATTATGGTATGCCTTTTTTAATTTGTTGCTTACTACGTGGTGTGTATAAATTCTATAGAACACATACACAAAATAATTCGTAAGCATTATTGTATATCATATATTCTAATACGAGCAAATCTTGTGTGTGTGTGTGTGGTTATATATATATATGCAAATTTTATCTTAAAAACGGCTCTAACAATTTTGACGAAATTTTGTATCCTACCGTTTTGAGGCACCAAAAACCATTGGGCTGCGTCACATGTTCGAGAAAATTCGATTAGTGGGTCGTTTTGGGTACCCATGGATCAGGGTCAAGAATTGTATCTAAAAAACGGTTCAAACAATTTTAACTAAATTTTGTTTCCTACCATTTTCGGGCACAAGCAGACTATTGAACTGGGTCACATGTTCGAGAACTTTCGATTAGTGGGTCATTTTTGGGTCAACGCGGGTCAAGTTAATTTTATCTAAACAACGGCTCTCACGATTTTGATTAAATTTTGTATCTTACGAGTTTTGGGCACGAGAAAATCATTGGGCTAGGTCACATGTCCGAGAAAATTCGATTAGTAGGTAATTTATGGATCACTGTGGGTCAAGCTAATTTTATCTAAAAAACGGCTCAGACTATTTAAACTAAATTTTGCATGCAATGGTTTTCGGGCGAGAGAAGACTATTGGGGTAGGTTACATGTTCGAGTAAATTAGATTAGTGGGTCATTTTGGTCAAGGGTCATTATGGGTCAAGCTATTTTTATCTTATAAACGGCTCAGAGAATTTGGACTAAATTTAGTATCCTACAGTTTTAGACTATTGGGTTAGGTCACATGTTTGAGAAATTTCGATTAGTGGGTCATTTTGGTCATGGGTCATTATGGGTCAAGCTATTTTCTTCTTAAAAACAGCTCAAACTTTTTGAATTAAATTTTGTATCCTACGGTTATTGGGCACGAGAAAATAATTGGGTTAGGTCACATGCTCGAGAAAATCCGATTAGTGTGTCATTTTGCGTCACTGTGGGTCAAGCTAAGTTTATCTAAAAAACGGCAGTCTGTTTTGACTAAATTTTATATCCTACGGGTTTCGGGCACGAGAAGACAATTGGGCTTGGTGATTGATATGCTCGAGAAAATTTGATTATTGTGTCATTTTGGTCATGGGTCATGATATTTGAATTCAAAGCTAATTTAGACCGAGCTTAGCTCGGTCTTCCCTGCTTGTAAGTGTAAATTTTCTTAAAGGTCTTTCCTAACAGTGTTATGCATTTCTCAGCTGAAATATATACAGTATATTTACGGATGTTTGTAAAATATAAATAAACTCCTTTTACAGGGCTGCGAAATGTATCCACGTAGTGTGGATACATTGCCAAATATGGATGGAAATTTCTGAAACTACGTTTCTTGGTAAGTTATTCGTTTTTTTCCTGAATTAAATTTTAGTTTAATTTCAGGCATGTTTAATAATCTCTATGTGATATACAGGGTTGTACCAAATTATTCAAGTATGTTTCCGTCTATTAGCGGAAATCGCTCAAAGGGAATTTTCGACTGTGTTAGACGTTTTGTAAGTAAGTTAAAATTTAATACGATATGTATGTATATAGAGATATATAGATCATGTCGATGGATGCACAAACGAAATCGAGTAGCTTTCCGGCTATGTACGGTAAATGCTGAAATTTGGTTTTCAAATGTGTTATGCGTTTCTTAGATAAGATTTTCACCTTTGTAAACTTTGGAGTCCCATTAAAGTATTCTGTAAGTGTCGGAAAGTTTTTCATAATCTATGCTTGACGCATGATTTTTCTTTGTTGTTTTACAGAAAATTAGGGTCATAATCAATATTTTCAATTTAAAGTTCAAGATTCCTTACAGGAATCCTAATTTGAAAAATTTTTTTCATTATTTTAACAATAATTAAGTTATTTTAACGAAATTTAAAATAGATGGAGCTTTTTCTGTCTGATGTAAAATGAAGTAATTTCACGAAGCTTTTAAAAGTTGCTACCATCCTTTTACAAATAGCGCTGAAATAGATGTTCCACATTTTCTAATGTAATTAATTGACAGTTCATAATGCTTGACTTACTGAAATTCTGAACTTTTTCATATATTTTCATGATGTAATTTGATTTCACACAAGACAAGATAAGACTGATGAAAATTGATTTCAAATATCTTTATTTTGGTTTTGAATAATAGCTATTTTCGAATGGGATTGACAACACGCTGTATTTTTGACTAAATAAATGGGTTGTGAACCTTAGTTCCATACACACAAAAAATGTTTGTTGTAATAATCTGCACCATCTTTTAACTTTTTTGCAATCCTTTTTTAAATCACTCTCTATAAATGATATCTTAAGGACGCATGTGACATCCCGGTGGCTAAAATGAAGCAATTTCATTGCAAAGTATAAGAGTAAGTTATGTATTTCATAAAAAGACAATTGTATAAAGTTTAAACCTTCACCACTTAAAGTGTACATATTGTTGTATATATATAAAACATGAAAAAAATTATTGTTTACATATTTTTTATTAAATATAGTTGTCTTACTTTTTTTTTTGTTTGGTCATCAAAAACATTCTTTTTAATAATAATTGGAGACAGTTTACGTTTCGATTAGAAAAAATAAATAAAAAATATTTAGCAAAATAGTTTGAAAATCGTAAGAAAAATACATAGTATATTCTTTTATAATTTCAACATGAATGTATTTACATCTTTTTTTTCTGTTATTATTAAATGGCATATTTCTTACGACAATAAAAAATTTGAAAGTTACAGTTTTTGTGTAAACTATGCCAAACGGGCACACAGTATGAAAATCAAATATTTAAAAGTACGTATTAGTTAAGCAACTGTATTTAATAAACATATGTAAATAATAATTATTTCCACATTATGTGAATGCTACAAAATGTGATTAAACTTTAAGATATGAAAGTTTAAACTTTACACATTTGTCTTTTTATGAAATACGTACTCTTAAACTCTCATACAGTACGGAATACATGCTCTTTGAATTACGATTGCTTCATTTTAGCCATCGAGAAGTCACATTTATATTAATTATAATAATTATAATAATATGTATAATCAATATCGAAGTTTACGTGTGTGCCACTATCTTATATTTATTAATAAAACAAATCCTACCCTATTCACCCTACTAAATTCAATTTGTTCATGGGTTATTATTTTTTACAATTACCTAAATTTACACAACATGTAATTTTCTATTGTTATAAAACTTAAGCTTTTCGTAAGTACTTACTATATTTTATATTTGAATTACACCCAAAATCTTATTTCCCTTCGTAATGTATAAATTATTTGAATATTATTTCCTGAAATATTGAAGTTTACGCAAGACAATATCCAGGTCATTTGGTAAAGTAAATTAGATATTAAATGTACTATCATATAACTTCGAGCGTAAGAAATTATTAACATAGCTCGGTGGATGAATATCTTTGAAATATATGCAGATAACATTTGTGTGAACCGATAGGCAACACCCAGCACGAAATAAACCCATCACTTGTTCCAAATTGAGATGAAAATTATCTACGTATGTCTCCCAAGAGAATGGAGATATTTCTAAGATCTAAGAATATTTGGAGCGATTGAATAATCACACAGAATGCGAAATTGTAACTGTTTTTAATCACAGTTATTATCTTGGGATAATTTATGACTTTGATTATCACATTCTTTTCAATATTTTGTCATGGCTTGCATTACATTTTTAACTTATCACGTATCATCTTTTCTTTTGTTGTAAAACTCAAAATAATTAGAGGTTGCAACTTCAAAAGGAAATTCCGCCCAAAATGTATAAAAAATTGATTCAATCGCTTTGTGTTCTTTTTTTTTAAATTTTTGACTTATATTTGATAAGAAGGAAATACTTTTCTATTAGATATGTGAACATTTATTTTAATACAAAAAAAAAAAAAAAAAAAAAAAAAAAAAAAAGAGTAAAAACACGTTATGAAATATATCGAGTTAATTTTTCGTCTATTTTTAAATCAACAGTTTTAAAAATAAATATTTTTCTTTCATTATAAATATTAACATAAAGAAATTTCATTATATCCTTTAAAATGCTAATCTCATTGGTATATTATTAATTATCATTATTACATTTCACATGTTAATTATCATTATTACATTTCGAATATTAATTAACCCTCTAATGTCAAAATCAGAAATAAATCCTTCATATTAATTTATATAAGAATAATTTCTTTTTCAGGTATGTCTTTTTCATGTACTTTTTGGACCATAAATGTAAAAGTAACTGAATTTACTGTTTATAGTCCAGCAGAAATAGAATTTTACCTTGGAAAAGATCGGGTAATTCTGATTTTTTTAAATGTTCTATAGGTTGACTCTCTAATAAAAAAATCAAGTTTTCGACCTTCTAGAACATGTGCGCTTTTAACCATATTGAAAAAAAAATTTTTTTCGTCACTTTTTTCAATATTTCTTGAGTAACTCAGTTTTAATGCATTTTACTAAAAAATAAAATTTACCATTTTGTAGATTTTTGTAGAGTATTTACCATTCTGTACCATTTTGTGCAAAAAGTGCAAAAATCCACAAATTATGTTGATAGTTTTTGCTTAATAACCCATTTTCAGTGCGTTTTAGAGACAAAAGTATCTTAATAAATTTTGTAAAGCTTGAAATAAATAATCTATAAGTTATCTGCAAAAAAACTCTAAAAATCAGAACAACGCGATTTATGTTTATAACAGGAAAATATCGCCTTGCAAGTCATTAGTTTAAAGGCATGCTTTTATTTTTGATATTGAAAACATGATATAATTAATTCTTATTCTCAAGACATTAATCAACAAATATATAGTAAGTATAGTCACGATATATATGTTTCCTTTTTCTGCTGCTTAGCTCTGGTAGTGACACCATTATCTCATGTTCTTCACCGTCCGTCTCTTCACTTGACTAGATTGGTAGTTATATGTCATTAAAGTTCTCAAGGTCCAATATTATATCAGGAACTGCATAGTGGGTTGTGGCACTTCACAGAGATAACTGAGCATTTCAAGCCTGCCTTCCTACAACTGCACTTTGTACAGCAACCTTTTTTGCATTGGCAATATATGAAATTGAGTAGGGTTTGGGGCTGGTTCGTTCATCATGGTTACTGGAATGAGACCTCGCCCATCCCACTTCCAGCCCCATTCAAGAGGTTCCTTTTTCTTTTCCAGCCATGTCTGAACTTGTAGGTATCTCCGTAATGCATTATATTGAGTAGCATGATGGTAGTCTCGCTAAATTTAATTTTATATTGTTAGATGCTCTAATGAAGCTGTCAAACTGCAGTACATACAAGTTTTGGCTAGTATCACATCCATACAGAGCAATAAGTATAGCTTCTGTGGCTTCAACAAGTTTCTGCTTCTCAAAATTTGCATCTTTGAAGATTTTAACCTTTCTGTTAAGGGTTGGGTTCTGAAGCATTCGGAAAAAAATATTTTCCCATGGCTGAAGAGCACAGAAATGGTGTCGCAACCACTTACTGCATGCAGAAAAGGAATATTTTCGGCAACTTCCTTAAACTTGAAACACTTATTGGAGTAGAGAGCATCAGGTTTGTCGGGAAATTGTGTACTAGAGCAAGAGAAGACACAAGAACAAGCAGGTCAATATGTTCTTCATTGACAATGACAGAATCGTAATTACGGGCTACGGATATAACTGTGTTCACTATTAACATATTCGCATCTTCAGTGGCCAGCTTATTGGTCATTTGTGCTTTTTCGAATTCATTTCGAAGCATAAAAATGAAAATTCCTTTATTAAAATGTAACTTATAAATTACTTAGCGGAATGAGCTGTAATTTTAGATTCGCATATTTGAAGCTTCTAGAAATCTATTTCTGTAAAAAAAAATGCCTAGGTTACAATTAAAATTTATTTTGAAAATCAATTTAAAATTATGAATATTTTCTAAATTAATTTTCGAAAACGAAACTTGTTTCAAGATTTAGACTCATTAAAAATGTGTATTGGGATCTTAGCAGCATCGTCAGGATTGAATTTTTGCCATTTAAAAGTTTAGCTCGAAATGTATTAACGTATCATATTATTTTAACATTGTATTATACAAGTCACTCTGCAAAGTCAAAATGCAATGGCATACTTATATTTCCCTTAGCAACATTAAAACAGATTAAATCAGCAATACCTTAAAGAAAACCTTACAATTTATTGACATATTATTAAAGTAAAAACACATTTGGAAGATTACACACTGACACACAAGAGAATTAAAAAGTAGTTGTTTCCTATGTTCTAAAACGCATATTATACTTATCTTCCCTTATTTTCCGTAATTCTTTTTAATCACAGAGAACATTCAAACGGATTATTTTGTATTTAATTATAACCGTGATTTCGAAATATTCATCTGTCTTCAAATCACGCGCTTTATAGTCTTTTGATATCTGTCTAGTTGAAAAGTCTTCAGAGAATAAGAAATTTCTAGAAATTGTTTTCGTAATTTTCCTTTGAGAAGCGATATGGAAAGCATTAAAATTAAATTAACTTTGAATGCACTGTTTAATTAAAAGAATATTGATTATTAGGAAAATTATCAAACAGTTTCTGTTATATATTCAGTGAAAACGAGATTACAGTTATGTGATTATTATCTTAATATTCTGATCTTAAAAGACAATAAACAAAATAGTGAAAATAATTTATTTTTGTATTATATTTTTTAAAGTGTATGGTGTGTTTTTTCATAATTATGCAATTTTCTGTTTATTGATGAGGTTTGTACCATTTAGTCTTGTTGGTTGCATGCTTTGTAATACAGGAATTAAATCTGAAGATGTGTAGTGACTCAAGTCAACTGCTCAAATTACATTTGTATACTGATGATATTTTACGTAATATCTAAAACTCAATTTCATGTCATTTTATTGGTTTTACTCATTACACTTTTGTATCTTAAGGAAATCCTACTTTTACTGATAAATAAATTAAATGCGATTTCCCGCAATGATGATTTATGATTGAATATTCTAATATGTATGTATATATTTTTTTACGTTGAAAAAACTACTCTACCTTAAATGCATATTGTCAGTCATATTTCGTTTCATATTCTGAAATTACAAGCATTGTCCTATTTTATAATTACAGTTTAACTAAGAGCATCAATTCACACTGTAAAAGAAGACAAATCTTTCTTAATTTAGGATAATGTAATACAACCACAAATAAAAATACACAATAACCTTCTGGGAGTTACTCCCTTATTCCGAAAAGCGTTCTTTACCTTTAGAAACGTCAGAAATTTATATATTTTCGAGATTTAAAGAAGCGTTTACAAAGTGTCTTTCCTGGCACTGAATTTTTTAAACGTTTCCGATTTGTTTTATAGTGTATTAATGAGTTTTCTCAACTGAGAATATAAGTATTTTTTATGCTATCAATTGTCAAGTAAACATTTTCATGTTCATCAAACAATTATGTTTTACAGACAAGCGTGATAAATTAGCAGCATTAACATTAACATTAAAGTTAAGATTATTTTCTTACTATTGAATGTATAAATTCAGTTACGCAGATATTATATTTTCGTAGATTAATGAACATATCTTTTTTTTTTTTTTTTTTTTTACAGTGCAGGTCTAAAATACAGTCATTCTATCGTATTTAAAAGTGAGTTACGCTCTGTATAATCTTAATCCAATGCATTAGAAGTAACATACTAAAATCTTCCAAAAACCAATTTTTATTGAAAAAAAATTGTTTTTATTTGTATAAATAAAGATTAATAATATACTGCAATTTTAGTATATTTGTATGTCTATCAATGATAATGCATTAAACATTATCATAGATAGACATTGTTTATATTTTTTTCTTTTGATAAAATATACCTCTGAAGAACATTTTCGAAAAAAAAATCGTTAGTATATTTAGTGTAAAATATATTTTTACTGTTACAATCTGTATAATCTTAATCTGTTGCATTAAAAGTAGCATACTAAAATCTTTCAAAAACACAATTTTTATTAATAACATTTTGTGTTAATTTGTATTAATAAAGATTAATAATATATTAGATAGTACCGTTCAAGATTTGACGGTGAACACCTTGAAAGTTTCATTAGAAAAATTTTTGAATTTTTATTTAGTTGCTTTTAAATTAATGAAGTATTGAAAACTTGAAGAATTTTTATATTGTATAAGCGATTGCTATAGATATATTGCGTTAGATGTTGCTCTCAGTCCAAGATTCTCATTTAATGAAGTGAAATAATTTTAAACTTGCTACCTAATTTTTGCTACCTAATAATTTTAAACCTACTATACTTGCTCTTTAGCAGAATGTTAACTAAAAATATTAATTGAATGGTTAGGGCATTTATTTTTACTTATCATAGCTTCAATGTTTTGAAAAAAAACAGTATTTAGCATTTTCTATTTTTTTAAACTACGCAACATTTAAACATTTTCAATAATTTTATTTTTTGCAATATTATTCTAAAACGCCGAAATTAAAATTTGCTGCTAACAGCTAACGATTTACAATATATAGTTTTATATTTCTTGAATTTAATTTAACATTTTCTGACATTATTTAACTATTAGACCATGGATATGTAGAAAATTCATTTTATAGTTCTTAAAAGAATGTTTTCCTTCCTAATATTTTCTTTTCCTTTTTTTCTTTTTTACGGAAAATAATCACATATTTTTTTTACCATAGATATTCTTGAAAATGGTCATACAAAATATAGTGAAAATTGTAGATCACTTCAAATTATTTAATCGATAATAATTACATGCATTTTTTTTAATTTAAATATTTTTAATATAAATATATTTTGTTTATAGTATATATTTAATACATTTTTTTATTTGCAAAAATATTGGTGGGTGTTAAACTTTCCTTAATTAAAAAGCATTCGAATAAAAAAAATACAAAATATATACGTAACTTCTTTTCCTGAAAATATGACAGTAATTGAAATGAATTACAGCCAAAAGTAATGTAGAAATCATTCTGACGGAAGCGGGATTTGAACCCACTTTCCTTGCAGAGAGCCAGAGCTTAAACTAACTCCTTAGACTACATAGCTACACGGACCGCGTTCAAGTGTACCTTAAAACTGAACAGATTTTAGATTTAATATCACGTATACGCAGAAACATCGAATTTGCGCTGCAAATTTTAGCTTGCCTTTTTAATCTATAGGATTGCACTTTTAGTATATTTATATATATGCATACAACCTTATCATAGATAGACATTGTTTAGATTTTTTTTAGAAAAGAAAAATCTCTACTGAATTTTTCGAATTAAAAAATCATTAGTATATATAGTGTAAAATATATTCTTGAGGTGACTTTTCAAGAATCTCAATCAGTTTTATAACACTATTACATTTTAACTATTTCAAAATGTAATTCGATTATTAGTACATTTTGAGAGATTTTCCGAGGGTTAAATTTACTATTTGTTGTTTTTATCAATTTTAGATAACGAATGCGTATTGACATATATATATATATATATAATTCACACATTGGATTTTACATAAAGTATCTATACATTTCTATGTATATATATTTATTGTACACATATATTTCAATAATCAATAAACTTTAACAATGCCAATTTTCAAACTAAAAGAAACAGAGCCGTGAATTTGATCTCGATTTTCATTTTCTTTCTTTTTTTTTTTTTTTTTTTTTTTTTTTTATCAATTTAAATAGAAAAAGTTCGAAAACTTCTTCGAAATTTCAAAATGCTCAGTTCTATCGAACAATAACATAACAAGATATTTTATTCCGGAAAAACACAAAATCCCACTCACAAGAAAAATTTGTTCTTTGAAATCCCCCTGGCGCTTTGTAACTACTGTTTACTGACATTGATATATGAATAATAAACTTCCGGCTGATCGATTGCATATGGCACAAATTTCATTTTATATCGAATCTACCCGAGTTTAACCGATAAATTTAAAAAACAAGGCTTTTCCGTTCGGGATCGATTCTAACTGGGTTAACGGTTAAGACCCCTGACATTTTTAGACTCTGAAGATTTAAGTTAAAAGAAAACTTGGAAAGATTTTAGTATAATTCTTTTCACTGCTGACTGTCGAGTTTCATTTATTTCATGCAAACAATTTTATCATAATTTATTTTTTAAATAAGTTTTATTTTATAATTTTACTAGTACTATAATTGTCATATTTATGGACTATAAAGCTGTCTTTTTACTAAGAGTTTGTTGTTGTATAGGTTGTGTTACGTATATACAAAAAGAAGACTTATCTGATATTGCTGTGCCAATTTATTGGTCTAAAGAGAAAATCATCCGTTAATTTATTCACATATAAAGATACACAACACTAATGCCAAAAACAGAAAAATGTGTAGCTTAAAGGCGAAAACCGTTTTGGAAAGATTTTAGTATAATTCTTTTCACTGCTGTCTGTTCAGTTTCATTTATTTCATGCAAACATTTTTCTCATAATTGTTATTTTAATAAGTTTTCTTTTATAATTTTACTACTACTATAAATGTTACACGAGCAGGGAAGACCGAGCTATGCTCGGTCAAAATTAAATTTGAGTTCAAATATCATGACCCATGACCAAAATGACCCACTAATTGAATTTTCTCGAACATGTGACTTAGCCCAACAGTCTTCTCGTGCCCGAAAGCCATAGGATGCAAAATTTAGTGTAAATAGTCTGAGCCGTTTTTAAGATAAAATAGCTTGACCCATAATGACCCATGACCAAAATGTCCCACTAATCGAAATTTCTCGAACATGTGACCTAGCCTAATAGTCTTCTTGTCTCCTACACCTGTAGGGTGCTAAATTTATTTCAAATCCTCTGAACCGTTTCTAAGATAAAAAAAAAACTTGATCCACAATGACCCATGACCAAAATGACGCACTAATTGAATTTTCTCGAACATGTGACCTAGCCCAACAGTCTTCTCGTGCTCGAAGACCATTGGATGCAAAATTTAGTGTAAATCGAGCCGCTTTTTAGATCTTGACCCACAAATGACGCACTAATCGAATTTTCTCGAACATGTGACCTAGCTCAAAGATTTTCGCGTGCCCGAAACTCGTAGGATACAAAATTTAATCAAAATCGTTAGAGCCGTTTTTTAGATAAAATTAATTTGACCCGCTTTGAATCCAAAATGACCCACTAATCGAAAGTTCTCGAACATGTGACCCAGCCCAATAGTCTTCTCGTGCCCGAAAATAGTCCGATACAAAATTTCGTCAAAATCGTTTAAACCGTTTTTTAGATACAATTTGCTTGACCTTGACCCAGAATGACCCAGAATGACCCAAAATGACCCACTAATTGAATGTTCTCGAACATGTGACCTACCCCAACAGTCTTCTCGTGCCCGAAAACCATTGGATGCAAAATTTAGTGTAAATTGTGCCGCTTTTTAGATCTTGACCACAATGACCCAGAAATGACCCACTAATCGAATTTTCTCGGACATGTGACCTAGCCCAATGATTTTATCGTGCTCGAAACTCGTAGGACACAAAATTTAATCAAAATCGTTAGAGCCGTTTTTAGATAAAATTAATTTGACCCAAAAATGACCCACTAATCGAAAGTTCTCGAACATGGGACCCAGCCAATAGTCTCCTCGTGCCCGAAAATGGTCGGACACAAAATTTCGTCAAAATCGTTTGAACCGTTTTTGAGATACAATTAGCATGACCCTGACCCATAATGACCCAAAATAACCCACTAATCGAATTTTTTCGAACATGTGACCTAGCCCAATGGTTTTCTGGTGCCCCAAAACGGTAGGGTACAAAATTTCGTCAAAATCGTTAGAGCTGTTTTTATGATAAAATTTGCATATATATATATATATATATATATATATACGAGCAGGAAAGACCGAGCCATGCTCGGTCAAAATTAAATTTGAATTTAAGAATCATGACCCATGACCAAAATGACCCACTAATTGAATTTTTTCGAACATGTGACTTAGCCCAACAGTCTTCTCATGCCCGAAAATCATAGAATGCAAAATTTAGTGTAAATTGAGCCGCTTTTTAGATCTTGACCCACAATGACCCAGAAATGACCCACTAATCGAATTTTCTCAAACATGTGACCTAGCCCAATGATTTTAGCATGCCCGAAACTCGTAGGATACAAAATTTAATCAAAATTGTTAGAGCCGTTTTTTAGATAAAATTATTTTGACCCGCTTTGACCCAAAAAGGACCCACTAATCGAAAGTTCTCGAACATGTGACCCAGCCCAATAGTCTTCTCGTGCCCGAAAATAGTCGGATAACAAATTTCGTCAAAATCGTTTGAACCGTTTTTTAGATACAATTAGCTTGACCATGACCCAAAATGACCCAAAATGACCCACTAATTGAATTTTCTCGAACATGTGACCTAGCCCAACAGTCTTCTCGTGCCCGAAAACCATTGGATGCAAAATTTAATGTAAATTGAGCCGCTTTTTAGATCTTGACCCACTAATCGAATTTTCTCAAACATGTGACCTAGCCCAATGATTTTAGCGTGCTCGAAACTCGTAGGACACAAAATTTAATCAAAATCGTTAGAGCCGTTTTTAGATAAAATTAATTTGACCCAAAAATGACCCACTAATCGAAAGTTCTCGAACATGGGACCCAGCCAATAGTCTCCTCGTGCCCGAAAATGGTCGGACACAAAATTTCGTCAAAATCGTTTGAACCGTTTTTGAGATACAATTAGCATGACCCTGACCCATAATGACCCAAAATAACCCACTAATCGAATTTTTTCGAACATGTGACCTAGCCCAATGGTTTTCTGGTGCCCCAAAACGGTAGGGTACAAAATTTCGTCAAAATCGTTAGAGCTGTTTTTAAGATAAAATTTGCATATATATATATATATATATATATATATATATATATATATATATATATATATATACGAGCAGGAAAGACCGAGTCATGCTCGGTCAAAATTAAATTTGAATTTAAGAATCAAGACCCATGACCAAAATGACCCACTAATTGAATTTTTTCGAACATGTGACTTAGCCCAACAGTCTTCTCATGCCCGAAAATCATAGAATGCAAAATTTAGTGTAAATTGAGCCGCTTTTTAGATCTTGACCCACAATGACCCAGAAATGACCCACTAATCGAATTTTCTCAAACATGTGACCTAGCCCAATGATTTTAGCGTGCCCGAAACTCGTAGGATACAAAATTTAATCAAAATTGTTAGAGCCGTTTTTTAGATAAAATTATTTTGACCCGGTTTGACCCAAAAAGGACCCACTAATCGAAAGTTCTCGAACATGTGACCCAGCCCAATTGTCTTCTCGTGCCCGAAAATAGCCGGATACAAAATTTCGTCAAAATCGTTTGAACCGTTTTTTAGATACAATTAGCTTGACCATGACCCAAAATGAGCCAAAATGACCCACTAATTGAATTTTCTCGAACATGTCACCTAGCCCAACAGTCTTCTCGTGCCCGAAAACCATTGGATGCAAAATTTAGTGTAAATTGAGCCGCTTTTTAGATCTTGACCCACAATGACACAGAAATGACCCACTAATCGAATTTTCTCAAACATGTGACCTAGCCCAATGATTTTAGCGTGCCCGAAACTCGTAGGATACAAAATTTAATCAAAATTGTTAGAGCCGTTTTTTAGATAAAATTATTTTGACCCGCTTTGACCCAAAAAGGACCCACTAATCGAAAGTTCTCGAACATGTGACCCAGCCCAATAGTCTTCTCGTGCCCGAAAATAGTCGGATACAAAATTTCGTCAAAATCGTTTGAACCGTTTTTTCGATACAATTAGCTTGACCATGACCCAAAATGACCCAAAATGACCCGCTAATTGAATTTTCTCGAACCTGTGACATAGCCCAACAGTCTTCTCGTGCCCGAAAACCATTGGATGCAAAATTTAGTGTAAATTGAGCCGCTTTTTAGATCTTGACCCACAATGAGCCAGAAATGACCCACTAATCGAATTTTTTCGGACATGTGACCTAGCCCAATGATTTTATCGTGCTCGAAACTCGTAGGACACAAAATTTAATCAAAATCGTTAGAGCCGTTTTTTAGATAAAATTAATTTGACCCGCGTTGACCCAAAAAGGACCCACTAATCGAAAGTTCTCGAACATGTGACCAGCCCAATAGTCTTCTCGTGCCCGAAAATAGTCGGATACAAAATTTCGTCAAAATCGTTTGAACCGTTTTTTAGATACAATTAGCTTGACCATGACCCAAAATGAGCCAAAATGACCCACTAATTGAATTTTCTCGAACATGTGACCTAGCCAAACAGTCTTCTCGTGCCCGAAAACCATTGGATGCAAAATTTAGTGTAAATTGAGCCGCTTTTTAGATCTTGACCCACAATGACCCAGAAATGACCCACTAATCGAATTTTCTCAAACATGTGACCTAGCCCAATGATTTTAGCGTGCTCGAAACTCGTAGGACACAAAATTTAATCAAAATCGTTAGAGCCGTTTTTAGATAAAATTAATTTGACCCAAAAATGACCCACTAATCGAAAGTTCTCGAACATGGGACCCAGCCAATAGTCTCCTCGTGCCCGAAAATGGTCGGACACAAAATTTCGTCAAAATCGTTTGAACCGTTTTTGAGATACAATTAGCATGACCCTGACCCATAATGACCCAAAATAACCCACTAATCGAATTTTTTCGAACATGTGACCTAGCCCAATGGTTTTCTGGTGCCCCAAAACGGTAGGGTACAAAATTTCGTCAAAATCGTTAGAGCTGTTTTTAAGATAAAATTTGCATATATATATATATATATACGAGCAGGAAAGACCGAGTCATGCTCGGTCAAAATTAAATTTGAATTTAAGAATCAAGACCCATGACCAAAATGACCCACTAATTGAATTTTTTCGAACATGTGACTTAGCCCAACAGTCTTCTCATGCCCGAAAATCATAGAATGCAAAATTTAGTGTAAATTGAGCACTTTTTAGATCTTGACCCACAATGACCCAGAAATGACCCACTAATTGAATTTTCTCAAACATGTGACCTAGCCCAATGATTTTAGCGTGCCCGAAACTCGTAGGATACAAAATTTAATCAAAATTGTTAGAGCCGTTTTTTAGATAAAATTATTTTGACCCGGTTTGACCCAAAAAGGACCCACTAATCGAAAGTTCTCGAACATGTGACCCAGCCCAATAGTCTTCTCGTGCCCGAAAATAGTCGGATACAAAATTTCGTCAAAATCGTTTGAACCGTTTTTTAGATACAATTAGCTTGACCATGACCCAAAATGACCCAAAATGACCCACTAATTGAATTTTCTCGAACATGTGACCTAGCCCAACAGTCTTCTCGTGCCCGAAAACCATTGGATGCAAAATTTAGTGTAAATTGAGCCGCTTTTTAGATCTTGACCCACAATGAGCCAGAAATGACCCACTAATCGAATTTTCTCGGACATGTGACCTAGCCCAATGATTTTATCGTGCTCGAAACTCGTAGGACACAAAATTTAATCAAAATCGTTAGAGCCGTTTTTAGATAAAATTAATTTGACCCGCGTTGACCCAAAAAGGACTCACTAATCGAAAGTTCTCGAACATGTGACCCAGCCCAATAGTCTTCTCGTGCCCGAAAATAGTCGGATACAAAATTTCGTCAAAATCGTTTGAACCGTTTTTTAGATACAATTAGCTTGACCATGACCCAAAATGAGCCAAAATGACCCACTAATTGAATTTTCTCGAACATGTGACCTAGCCCAACAGTCTTCTCGTGCTCGAAGACCATTGGATGCAAAATTTAGTGTAAATCGAGCCGCTTTTTAGATCTTGACCCACAAATGACCCACTAATCGAATTTTCTCGAACATGTGACCTAGCCCAACAGTCTTCTCGTGCCCGAAAACCATTGGATTCAAAATTTAGTGTAAATTGAGCCGCTATTTAGATCTTGACCCACAATGACACAGAAATGACCCACTAATCGAATTTTCTCAAACATGTGACCTAGCCCAATGATTTTAGCGTGCTCGAAACTCGTAGGACACAAAATTTAATCAAAATCGTTAGAGCCGTTTTTAGATAAAATTAATTTGACCCGCGTTGACCCAAAAAGGACTCACTAATCGAAAGTTCTCGAACATGTGACCCAGCCCAATAGTCTTCTCGTGCCCGAAAATAGTCGGATACAAAATTTCGTCAAAATCGTTTGAACCGTTTTTTAGATACAATTAGCTTGACCATGACCCAAAATGACCCACTAATTGAATTTTCTCGAACATGTCACCTAGCCCAACAGTCTTCTCGTGCCCGAAAACCATTGGATGCAAAATTTAGTGTAAATTGAGCCGCTTTTTAGATCTTGACCCACAATGACACAGAAATGACCCACTAATCGAATTTTCTCAAACATGTGACCTAGCCCAATGATTTTAGCGTGCTCGAAACTCGTAGGACACAAAATTTAATCAAAATCGTTAGAGCCGTTTTTAGATAAAATTAATTTGACCCGCGTTGACCCAAAAAGGACTCACTAATCGAAAGTTCTCGAACATGTGACCCAGCCCAATAGTCTTCTCGTGCCCGAAAATAGTCGGATACAAAATTTCGTCAAAATCGTTTGAACCGTTTTTTAGATACAATTAGCTTGACCATGACCCAAAATGAGCCAAAATGACCCACTAATTGAATTTTCTCGAACATGTGACCTAGCCCAACAGTCTTCTCGTGCTCGAAGACCATTGGATGCAAAATTTAGTGTAAATCGAGCCGCTTTTTAGATCTTGACCCACAAATGACCCACTAATCGAATTTTCTCGAACATGTGACCTAGCCCAACAGTCTTCTCGTGCCCGAAAACCATTGGATTCAAAATTTAGTGTAAATTGAGCCGCTATTTAGATCTTGACCCACAATGAGCCAGAAATGACCCACTAATCGAATTTTCTCAAACATGTGACCTAGCCCAATGATTTTAGCGTGCCCGAAACTCGTAGGATACAAAATTTAATCAAAATTGTTAGAGCCGTTTTTTAGATAAAATTATTTTGACCCGCTTTGACCCAAAAAGGACCCACTAATCGAAAGTTCTCGAACATGTGACCCAGCCCAATAGTCTTCTCGTGCCCGAAAATAGTCGGATACAAAATTTCGTCAAAATCGTTTGAACCGTTTTTGAGATACAATTAGCATGACCCTGACCCATAATGACCCAAAATAACCCACTAATCGAATTTTTTCGAACATGTGACCTAGCCCAATGGTTTTCTGGTGCCCCAAAACGGTAGGGTACAAAATTTCGTCAAAATCGTTAGAGCTGTTTTTAAGATAAAATTTGCATATATATATATATATATACGAGCAGGAAAGACCGAGTCATGCTCGGTCAAAATTAAATTTGAATTTAAGAATCAAGACCCATGACCAAAATGACCCACTAATTGAATTTTTTCGAACATGTGACTTAGCCCAACAGTCTTCTCATGCCCGAAAATCATAGAATGCAAAATTTAGTGTAAATTGAGCCGCTTTTTAGATCTTGACCCACAATGAGCCAGAAATGACCCACTAATCGAATTTTCTCGGACATGTGACCTAGCCCAATGATTTTATCGTGCTCGAAACTCGTAGGACACAAAATTTAATCAAAATCGTTAGAGCCGTTTTTAGATAAAATTAATTTGACCCGCGTTGACCCAAAAAGGACTCACTAATCGAAAGTTCTCGAACATGTGACCCAGCCCAATAGTCTTCTCGTGCCCGAAAATAGTCGGATACAAAATTTCGTCAAAATCGTTTGAACCGTTTTTTAGATACAATTAGCTTGACCATGACCCAAAATGAGCCAAAATGACCCACTAATTGAATTTTCTCGAACATGTGACCTAGCCCAACACTCTTCTCGTGCTCGAAGACCATTGGATGCAAAATTTAGTGTAAATCGAGCCGCTTTTTAGATCTTGACCCACAAATGACCCACTAATCGAATTTTCTCGAACATGTGACCTAGCCCAACAGTCTTCTCGTGCCCGAAAACCATTGGATTCAAAATTTAGTGTAAATTGAGCCGCTATTTAGATCTTGACCCACAATGAGCCAGAAATGACCCACTAATCGAATTTTTTCGGACATGTGACCTAGCCCAATGATTTTATCGTGCTCGAAACTCGTAGGACACAAAATTTAATCAAAATCGTTAGAGCCGTTTTTTAGATAAAATTAATTTGACCCGCGTTGACCCAAAAAGGACCCACTAATCGAAAGTTCTCGAACATATGACCCAGCCCAATAGTCTTCTCGTGCCCGAAAATAGCCGGATACAAAATTTCGTCAAAATCGTTTGAACCGTTTATTAGATACAATTAGCTTGACCATGACCCAAAATGAGCCAAAATGACCCACTAATTGAATTTTCTCGAACATGTCACCAAGCCCAACAGTCTTCTCGTGCCCGAAAACCATTGGATGCAAAATTTAGTGTAAATTGAGCCGCTTTTTAGATCTTGACCCACAATGACACAGAAATGACCCACTAATCGAATTTTCTCAAACATGTGACCTAGCCCAATGATTTTAGCGTGCTCGAAACTCGTAGGACACAAAATTTAATCAAAATCGTTAGAGCCGTTTTTAGATAAAATTAATTTGACCCGCGTTGACCCAAAAAGGACTCACTAATCGAAAGTTCTCGAACATGTGACCCAGCCCAATAGTCTTCTCGTGCCCGAAAATAGTCGGATACAAAATTTCGTCAAAATCGTTTGAACCGTTTTTTAGATACAATTAGCTTGACCATGACCCAAAATGAGCCAAAATGACCCACTAATTGAATTTTCTCGAACATGTGACCTAGCCCAACAGTCTTCTCGTGCTCGAAGACCATTGGATGCAAAATTTAGTGTAAATCGAGCCGCTTTTTAGATCTTGACCCACAAATGACCCACTAATCGAACTTTCTCGAACATGTGACCTAGCCCAACAGTCTTCTCGTGCCCGAAAACCATTGGATTCAAAATTTAGTGTAAATTGAGCCGCTATTTAGATCTTGACCCACAATGAGCCAGAAATGACCCACTAATCGAATTTTCTCAAACATGTGACCTAGCCCAATGATTTTAGCGTGCCCGAAACTCGTAGGATACAAAATTTAATCAAAATTGTTAGAGCCGTTTTTTAGATAAAATTATTTTGACCCGCTTTGACCCAAAAAGGACCCACTAATCGAAAGTTCTCGAACATGTGACCCAGCCCAATAGTCTTCTCGTGCCCGAAAATTGTCGGATACAAAATTTCGTCAAAATCGTTTGAACCGTTTTTGAGATACAATTAGCATGACCCTGACCCATAATGACCCAAAATAACCCACTAATCGCATTTTTTCGAACATGTGACCTAGCCCAATGGTTTTCTGGTGCCCCAAAACGGTAGGGTACAAAATTTCGTCAAAATCGTTAGAGCTGTTTTTAAGATAAAATTTGCATATATATATATATATATACGAGCAGGAAAGACCGAGTCATGCTCGGTCAAAATTAAATTTGAATTTAAGAATCAAGACCCATGACCAAAATGACCCACTAATTGAATTTTTTCGAACATGTGACTTAGCCCAACAGTCTTCTCATGCCCGAAAATCATAGAATGCAAAATTTAGTGTAAATTGAGCCGCTTTTTAGATCTTGACCCACAATGACCCAGAAATGACCCACTAATCGAATTTTCTCAAACATGTGACCTAGCCCAATGATTTTAGCGTGCCCGAAACTCGTAGGATACAAAATTTAATCAAAATTGTTAGAGCCGTTTTTTAGATAAAATTATTTTGACCCGGTTTGACCCAAAAAGGACCCACTAATCGAAAGTTCTCGAACATGTGACCCAGCCCAATAGTCTTCTCGTGCCCGAAAATAGTCGGATACAAAATTTCGTCAAAATCGTTTGAACCGTTTTTTAGATACAATTAGCTTGACCATGACCCAAAATGACCCAAAATGACCCACTAATTGAATTTTCTCGAACATGTGACCTAGCCCAACAGTCTTCTCGTGCCCGAAAACCATTGGATGCAAAATTTAGTGTAAATTGAGCCGCTTTTTAGATCTTGACCCACAATGAGCCAGAAATGACCCACTAATCGAATTTTCTCGGACATGTGACCTAGCCCAATGATTTTATCGTGCTCGAAACTCGTAGGACACAAAATTTAATCAAAATCGTTAGAGCCGTTTTTAGATAAAATTAATTTGACCCGCGTTGACCCAAAAAGGACTCACTAATCGAAAGTTCTCGAACATGTGACCCAGCCCAATAGTCTTCTCGTGCCCGAAAATAGTCGGATACAAAATTTCGTCAAAATCGTTTGAACCGTTTTTTAGATACAATTAGCTTGACCATGACCCAAAATGAGCCAAAATGACCCACTAATTGAATTTTCTCGAACATGTGACCTAGCCCAACAGTCTTCTCGTGCTCGAAGACCATTGGATGCAAAATTTAGTGTAAATCGAGCCGCTTTTTAGATCTTGACCCACAAATGACCCACTAATCGAATTTTCTCGAACATGTGACCTAGCCCAACAGTCTTCTCGTGCCCGAAAACCATTGGATTCAAAATTTAGTGTAAATTGAGCCGCTATTTAGATCTTGACCCACAATGAGCCAGAAATGACCCACTAATCGAATTTTTTCGGACATGTGACCTAGCCCAATGATTTTATCGTGCTCGAAACTCGTAGGACACAAAATTTAATCAAAATCGTTAGAGCCGTTTTTTAGATAAAATTAATTTGACCCGCGTTGACCCAAAAAGGACCCACTAATCGAAAGTTCTCGAACATGTGACCCAGCCCAATAGTCTGCTCGTGCCCGAAAATAGCCGGATACAAAATTTCGTCAAAATCGTTTGAACCGTTTTTTAGATACAATTAGCTTGACCATGACCCAAAATGAGCCAAAATGACCCACTAATTGAATTTTCTCGAACATGTCACCTAGCCCAACAGTCTTCTCGTGCCCGAAAACCATTGGATGCAAAATTTAGTGTAAATTGAGCCGCTTTTTAGATCTTGACCCACAATGACACAGAAATGACCCACTAATCGAATTTTCTCAAACATGTGACCTAGCCCAATGATTTTAGCGTGCTCGAAACTCGTAGGACACAAAATTTAATCAAAATCGTTAGAGCCGTTTTTAGATAAAATTAATTTGACCCGCGTTGACCCAAAAAGGACTCACTAATCGAAAGTTCTCGAACATGTGACCCAGCCCAATAGTCTTCTCGTGCCCGAAAATAGTCGGATACAAAATTTCGTCAAAATCGTTTGAACCGTTTTTTAGATACAATTAGCTTGACCATGACCCAAAATGAGCCAAAATGACCCACTAATTGAATTTTCTCGAACATGTGACCTAGCCCAACAGTCTTCTCGTGCTCGAAGACCATTGGATGCAAAATTTAGTGTAAATCGAGCCGCTTTTTAGATCTTGACCCACAAATGACCCACTAATCGAATTTTCTCGAACATGTGACCTAGCCCAACAGTCTTCTCGTGCCCGAAAACCATTGGATTCAAAATTTAGTGTAAATTGAGCCGCTATTTAGATCTTGACCCACAATGAGCCAGAAATGACCCACTAATCGAATTTTCTCAAACATGTGACCTAGCCCAATGATTTTAGCGTGCCCGAAACTCGTAGGATACAAAATTTAATCAAAATTGTTAGAGCCGTTTTTTAGATAAAATTATTTTGACCCGCTTTGACCCAAAAAGGACCCACTAATCGAAAGTTCTCGAACATGTGACCCAGCCCAATAGTCTTCTCGTGCCCGAAAATAGTCGGATACAAAATTTCGTCAAAATCGTTTGAACCGTTTTTTAGATACAATTAGCTTGACCATGACCCAAAATGAGCCAAAATGACCCACTAATTGAATTTTCTCGAACATGTGACCTAGCCCAACAGTCTTCTCGTGCTCGAAGACCATTGGATGCAAAATTTAGTGTAAATCGAGCCGCTTTTTAGATCTTGACCCACAAATGACCCACTAATCGAATTTTCTCGAACATGTGACCTAGCCCAACAGTCTTCTCGTGCCCGAAAACCATTGGATTCAAAATTTAGTGTAAATTGAGCCGCTATTTAGATCTTGACCCACAATGAGCCAGAAATGACCCACTAATCGAATTTTCTCAAACATGTGACCTAGCCCAATGATTTTAGCGTGCCCGAAACTCGTAGGATACAAAATTTAATCAAAATTGTTAGAGCCGTTTTTTAGATAAAATTATTTTGACCCGCTTTGACCCAAAAAGGACCCACTAATCGAAAGTTCTCGAACATGTGACCCAGCCCAATAGTCTTCTCGTGCCCGAAAATAGTCGGATACAAAATTTCGTCAAAATCGTTTGAACCGTTTTTTCGATACAATTAGCTTGACCATGACCCAAAATGACCCAAAATGACCCGCTAATTGAATTTTCTCGAACCTGTGACATAGCCCAACAGTCTTCTCGTGCCCGAAAACCATTGGATGCAAAATTTAGTGTAAATTGAGCCGCTTTTTAGATCTTGACCCACAATGAGCCAGAAATGACCCACTAATCGAATTTTTTCGGACATGTGACCTAGCCCAATGATTTTATCGTGCTCGAAACTCGTAGGACACAAAATTTAATCAAAATCGTTAGAGCCGTTTTTTAGATAAAATTAATTTGACCCGCGTTGACCCAAAAAGGACCCACTAATCGAAAGTTCTCGAACATGTGACCCAGCCCAATAGTCTTCTCGTGCCCGAAAATAGTCGGATACAAAATTTCGTCAAAATCGTTTGAACCGTTTTTTAGATACAATTAGCTTGACCATGACCCAAAATGAGCCAAAATGACCCACTAATTGAATTTTCTCGAACATGTGACCTAGCCCAACAGTCTTCTCGTGCCCGAAAACCATTGGATGCAAAATTTAGTGTAAATTGAGCCGCTTTTTAGATCTTGACCCACAATGACCCAGAAATGACCCACTAATCGAATTTTCTCAAACATGTGACCTAGCCCAATGATTTTAGCGTGCTCGAAACTCGTAGGACACAAAATTTAATCAAAATCGTTAGAGCCGTTTTTAGATAAAATTAATTTGACCCAAAAATGACCCACTAATCGAAAGTTCTCGAACATGGGACCCAGCCAATAGTCTCCTCGTGCCCGAAAATGGTCGGACACAAAATTTCGTCAAAATCGTTTGAACCGTTTTTGAGATACAATTAGCATGACCCTGACCCATAATGACCCAAAATAACCCACTAATCGAATTTTTTCGAACATGTGACCTAGCCCAATGGTTTTCTGGTGCCCCAAAACGGTAGGGTACAAAATTTCGTCAAAATCGTTAGAGCTGTTTTTAAGATAAAATTTGCATATATATATATATATATATATATATATATACGAGCAGGAAAGACCGAGTCATGCTCGGTCAAAATTAAATTTGAATTTAAGAATCAAGACCCATGACCAAAATGACCCACTAATTGAATTTTTTCGAACATGTGACTTAGCCCAACAGTCTTCTCATGCCCGAAAATCATAGAATGCAAAATTTAGTGTAAATTGAGCCGCTTTTTAGATCTTGACCCACAATGACCCAGAAATGACCCACTAATCGAATTTTCTCAAACATGTGACCTAGCCCAATGATTTTAGCGTGCCCGAAACTCGTAGGATACAAAATTTAATCAAAATTGTTAGAGCCGTTTTTTAGATAAAATTATTTTGACCCGGTTTGACCCAAAAAGGACCCACTAATCGAAAGTTCTCGAACATGTGACCCAGCCCAATAGTCTTCTCGTGCCCGAAAATAGTCGGATACAAAATTTCGTCAAAATCGTTTGAACCGTTTTTTAGATACAATTAGCTTGACCATGACCCAAAATGACCCAAAATGACCCACAAATTGAATTTTCTCGAACATGTGACCTAGCCCAACAGTCTTCTCGTGCCCGAAAACCATTGGATGCAAAATTTAGTGTAAATTGAGCCGCTTTTTAGATCTTGACCCACAATGAGCCAGAAATGACCCACTAATCGAATTTTCTCGGACATGTGACCTAGCCCAATGATTTTATCGTGCTCGAAACTCGTAGGACACAAAATTTAATCAAAATCGTTAGAGCCGTTTTTAGATAAAATTAATTTGACCCGCGTTGACCCAAAAAGGACTCACTAATCGAAAGTTCTCGAACATGTGACCCAGCCCAATAGTCTTCTCGTGCCCGAAAATAGTCGGATACAAAATTTCGTCAAAATCGTTTGAACCGTTTTTTAGATACAATTAGCTTGACCATGACCCAAAATGAGCCAAAATGACCCACTAATTGAATTTTCTCGAACATGTGACCTAGCCCAACAGTCTTCTCGTGCTCGAAGACCATTGGATGCAAAATTTAGTGTAAATCGAGCCGCTTTTTAGATCTTGACCCACAAATGACCCACTAATCGAATTTTCTCGAACATGTGACCTAGCCCAACAGTCTTCTCGTGCCCGAAAACCATTGGATTCAAAATTTAGTGTAAATTGAGCCGCTATTTAGATCTTGACCCACAATGAGCCAGAAATGACCCACTAATCGAATTTTTTCGGACATGTGACCTAGCCCAATGATTTTATCGTGCTCGAAACTCGTAGGACACAAAATTTAATCAAAATCGTTAGAGCCGTTTTTTAGATAAAATTAATTTGACCCGCGTTGACCCAAAAAGGACCCACTAATCGAAAGTTCTCGAACATGTGACCCAGCCCAATAGTCTTCTCGTGCCCGAAAATAGCCGGATACAAAATTTCGTCAAAATCGTTTGAACCGTTTTTTAGATACAATTAGCTTGACCATGACCCAAAATGAGCCAAAATGACCCACTAATTGAATTTTCTCGAACATGTCACCTAGCCCAACAGTCTTCTCGTGCCCGAAAACCATTGGATGCAAAATTTAGTGTAAATTGAGCCGCTTTTTAGATCTTGACCCACAATGACACAGAAATGACCCACTAATCGAATTTTCTCAAACATGTGACCTAGCCCAATGATTTTAGCGTGCCCGAAACTCGTAGGATACAAAATTTAATCAAAATTGTTAGAGCCGTTTTTTAGATAAAATTATTTTGACCCGCTTTGACCCAAAAAGGACCCACTAATCGAAAGTTCTCGAACATGTGACCCAGCCCAATAGTCTTCTCGTGCCCGAAAATAGTCGGATACAAAATTTCGTCAAAATCGTTTGAACCGTTTTTTCGATACAATTAGCTTGACCATGACCCAAAATGACCCAAAATGACCCGCTAATTGAATTTTCTCGAACCTGTGACATAGCCCAACAGTCTTCTCGTGCCCGAAAACCATTGGATGCAAAATTTAGTGTAAATTGAGCCGCTTTTTAGATCTTGACCCACAATGAGCCAGAAATGACCCACTAATCGAATTTTTTCGGACATGTGACCTAGCCCAATGATTTTATCGTGCTCGAAACTCGTAGGACACAAAATTTAATCAAAATCGTTAGAGCCGTTTTTTAGATAAAATTAATTTGACCCGCGTTGACCCAAAAAGGACCCACTAATCGAAAGTTCTCGAACATGTGACCCAGCCCAATAGTCTTCTCGTGCCCGTAAATAGCCGGATACAAAATTTCGTCAAAATCGTTTGAACCGTTTTTTAGATACAATTAGCTTGACCATGACCCAAAATGAGTCAAAATGACCCACTAATTGAATTTTCTCGAACATGTCACCTAGCCCAACAGTCTTCTCGTGCCCGAAAACCATTGGATGCAAAATTTAGTGTAAATTGAGCCGCTTTTTAGATCTTGACCCACAATGACACAGAAATGACCCACTAATCGAATTTTCTCGGACATGTGACCTAGCCCAATGATTTTATCGTGCTCGAAACTCGTAGGACACAAAATTTAATCAAAATCGTTAGAGCCGTTTTTAGATAAAATTAATTTGACCCAAAAATGACCCACTAATCGAAAGTTCTCGAACATGGGACCCAGCCAATAGTCTCCTCGTGCCCGAAAATGGTCGGACACAAAATTTCGTCAAAATCGTTTGAACCGTTTTTGAGATACAATTAGCATGACCCTGACCCATAATGACCCAAAATAACCCACTAATCGAATTTTATCGAACATGTGACCTAGCCCAATGGTTTTCTGGTGCCCCAAAACGGTAGGGTACAAAATTTCGTCAAAATCGTTAGAGCTGTTTTTAAGATAAAATTTGCATATATATATATATATATATACGAGCAGGAAAGACCGAGCCATGCTCGGTCAAAATTAAATTTGAATTTAAGAATCATGACCCATGACCAAAATGACCCACTAATTGAATTTTTTCGAACATGTGACTTAGCCCAACAGTCTTCTCATGCCCGAAAATCATAGGATGCAAAATTTAGTGTAAATTGAGCCGCTTTTTAGATCTTGACCCACAATGACCCAGAAATGACCCACTAATCGAATTTTCTCAAACATGTGACCTAGCCCAATGATTTTAGCGTGCCCGAAACTCGTAGGATACAAAATTTAATCAAAATTGTTAGAGCCGTTTTTTAGATAAAATTATTTTGACCCGCTTTGACCCAAAAAGGACCCACTAATCGAAAGTTCTCGAACATGTGACCCAGCCCAATAGTCTTCTCGTGCCCGAAAATAGTCGGATACAAAATTTCGTCAAAATCGTTTGAACCGTTTTTTAGATACAATTAGCTTGACCATGACCCAAAATGACCCAAAATGACCCACTAATTGAATTTTCTCGAACATGTGACCTAGCCCAACAGTCTTCTCGTGCCCGAAAACCATTGGATGCAAAATTTAGTGTAAATTGAGCCGCTTTTTAGATCTTGACCCACAATGACCCAGAAATGACCCACTAATCGAATTTTCTCGGACATGTGACCTAGCCCAATGATTTTATCGTGCTCGAAACTCGTAGGATACAAAATTTAATCAAAATTGTTAGAGCCGTTTTTTAGATAAAATTATTTTGACCCGCTTTGACCCAAAAAGGACCCACTAATCGAAAGTTCTCGAACATGTGACCTAGCCCAACAGTCTTCTCGTGCCCGAAAACCATTGGATGCAAAATTTAGTGTAAATTGAGCCGCTTTTTAGATCTTGACCCACAATGAGCCAGAAATGACCCACTAATCGAATTTTCTCGGACATGTGACCTAGCCCAATGATTTTATCGTGCTCGAAACTCGTAGGACACAAAATTTAATCAAAATCGTTAGAGCCGTTTTTTAGATAAAATTAATTTGACCCGCGTTGACCCAAAAAGGACGCACTAATCGAAAGTTCTCGAACATGTGACCCAGCCCAATAGTCTTCTCGTGCCCGAAAATAGTCGGATACAAAATTTCGTCAAAATCGTTTGAACCGTTTTTTAGATACAATTAGCTTGACCATGACCCAAAATGAGCCAAAATGACCCACTAATTGAATTTTCTCGAACATGTGACCTAGCCCAACAGTCTTCTCGTGCCCGAAAACCATTGGATGCAAAATTTAGTGTAAATTGAGCCGCTTTTTAGATCTTGACCCACAATGACCCAGAAATGACCCACTAATCGAATTTTCTCAAACATGTGACCTAGCCCAATGATTTTAGCGTGCCCAAAACTCGTAGGATACAAAATTTAATCAAAATTGTTAGAGCCGTTTTTTAGATAAAATTATTTTGACCCGCTTTGACCTAAAAAGGACCCACTAATCGAAAGTTCTCCAACATGTGACCCAGCCCAATAGTCTTCTCGTGCCCGAAAATAGTCGGATACAAAATTTCGTCAAAATCGTTTGAACCGTTTTTTCGATACAATTAGCTTGACCATGACCCAAAATGACCCAAAATGACCCACTAATTGAATTTTCTCGAACCTGTGACCTAGCCCAACAGTCTTCTCGTGCCCGAAAACCATTGGATGCAAAATTTAGTGTAAATTGAGACGCTTTTTAGATCTCGACCCACAATGAGCCAGAAATGACCCACTAATCGAATTTTCTCGCACATGTGACCTAGCCCAATGATTTTATCGTGCTCGAAACTCGTAGGACACAAAATTTAATCAAAATCGTTAGAGCCGTTTTTTAGATAAAATTAATTTGACCCGCGTTGACCCAAAAAGGACCCACTAATCGAAAGTTCTCGAACATGGGACCCAGCCCAATAGTCTTCTCGTGCCCGAAAATGGTCGGACACAAAATTTCGTCAAAATCGTTTGAACCGTTTTTGAGATACAATTAGCTTGACCCTGACCCATAATGATCCAAAATAACCCACTAATCGAATTTTCTCGAACATGTGACCTAGCCCAATGGTTTTCTGGTGCCCCAAAACGGTAGGGTACAAAATTTCGTCAAAATCGCTAGAGCTGTTTTTAAGATAAAATTTGCATATATATATATATATATATATATATATATATATATATATACGAGCAGGGAAGACCGAGCCATGCTCGGTCAAAATTAAATTTGAGTTTAAATATCATGACCCATGACCAAAATGACCCACTAATTGAATTTTTTCGAACATGTGACTTAGCCCAACAGTCTTCTCATGTCCGATATCATAGGATGCAAAATTTAGTGTAAATTGAGCCGCTTTTTAGATCTTGACCCACAATGACCCAGAAATGACCCACTAATCGAATTTTCTCAAACATGTGACCTAGCCCACTGATTTTAGCGTGCCCGAAACTCGTAGGATACAAAATTTAATCAAAATTGTTAGAGCCGTTTTTTAGATAAAATTATTTTGACCCGCTTTGACCCAAAAAGGACCCACTAATCGAAAGTTCTCGAACATGTGACCCAGCCCAATAGTCTTCTCGTGCCCGAAAATAGTCGGATACAAAATTTTGTCAAAATCGTTTGAACCATTTTTTAGATACAATTAGCTTGACCATGACCCAAAATGACCCAAAGTGACCCACTAATTGAATTTTCTCGAACATGTGACCTAGCCCAACAGTCTTCTCATGTCCGAAATCATAGGATGCAAAATTTAGTGTAAATTGAGCCGCTTTTTAGATCTTGACCCACAATGAGCCAGAAATGACCCACTAATCGAATTTTTTCGGACATGTGACCTAGCCCAATGATTTTATCGTGCTCGAAACTCGTAGGACACAAAATTTAATCAAAATCGTTAGAGCCGTTTTTTAGATAAAATTAATTTGACCCGCGTTGACCCAAAAAGGACCCACTAATCGAAAGTTCTCGAACATGTGACCCAGCCCAATAGTCTTCTCGTGCCCGTAAATAGCCGGATACAAAATTTCGTCAAAATCGTTTGAACCGTTTTTTAGATACAATTAGCTTGACCATGACCCAAAATGAGTCAAAATGACCCACTAATTGAATTTTCTCGAGCATGTCACCTAGCCCAACAGTCTTCTCGTGCCCGAAAACCATTGGATGCAAAATTTAGTGTAAATTGAGCCGCTTTTTAGATCTTGACCCACAATGACACAGAAATGACCCACTAATCGAATTTTCTCGGACATGTGACCTAGCCCAATGATTTTATCGTGCTCGAAACTCGTAGGACACAAAATTTAATCAAAATCGTTAGAGCCGTTTTTAGATAAAATTAATTTGACCCAAAAATGACCCACTAATCGAAAGTTCTCGAACATGGGACCCAGCCAATAGTCTCCTCGTGCCCGAAAATGGTCGGACACAAAATTTCGTCAAAATCGTTTGAACCGTTTTTGAGATACAATTAGCATGACCCTGACCCATAATGACCCAAAATAACCCACTAATCGAATTTTATCGAACATGTGACCTAGCCCAATGGTTTTCTGGTGCCCCAAAACGGTAGGGTACAAAATTTCGTCAAAATCGTTAGAGCTGTTTTTAAGATAAAATTTGCATATATATATATATATATATACGAGCAGGAAAGACCGAGCCATGCTCGGTCAAAATTAAATTTGAATTTAAGAATCATGACCCATGACCAAAATGACCCACTAATTGAATTTTTTCGAACATGTGACTTAGCCCAACAGTCTTCTCATGCCCGAAAATCATAGGATGCAAAATTTAGTGTAAATTGAGCCGCTTTTTAGATCTTGACCCACAATGACCCAGAAATGACCCACTAATCGAATTTTCTCAAACATGTGACCTAGCCCAATGATTTTAGCGTGCCCGAAACTCGTAGGATACAAAATTTAATCAAAATTGTTAGAGCCGTTTTTTAGATAAAATTATTTTGACCCGCTTTGACCCAAAAAGGACCCACTAATCGAAAGTTCTCGAACATGTGACCCAGCCCAATAGTCTTCTCGTGCCCGAAAATAGTCGGATACAAAATTTCGTCAAAATCGTTTGAACCGTTTTTTAGATACAATTAGCTTGACCATGACCCAAAATGACCCAAAATGACCCACTAATTGAATTTTCTCGAACATGTGACCTAGCCCAACAGTCTTCTCGTGCCCGAAAACCATTGGATGCAAAATTTAGTGTAAATTGAGCCGCTTTTTAGATCTTGACCCACAATGACCCAGAAATGACCCACTAATCGAATTTTCTCGGACATGTGACCTAGCCCAATGATTTTATCGTGCTCGAAACTCGTAGGATACAAAATTTAATCAAAATTGTTAGAGCCGTTTTTTAGATAAAATTATTTTGACCCGCTTTGACCCAAAAAGGACCCACTAATCGAAAGTTCTCGAACATGTGACCTAGCCCAACAGTCTTCTCGTGCCCGAAAACCATTGGATGCAAAATTTAGTGTAAATTGAGCCGCTTTTTAGATCTTGACCCACAATGAGCCAGAAATGACCCACTAATCGAATTTTCTCGGACATGTGACCTAGCCCAATGATTTTATCGTGCTCGAAACTCGTAGGACACAAAATTTAATCAAAATCGTTAGAGCCGTTTTTTAGATAAAATTAATTTGACCCGCGTTGACCCAAAAAGGACGCACTAATCGAAAGTTCTCGAACATGTGACCCAGCCCAATAGTCTTCTCGTGCCCGAAAATAGTCGGATACAAAATTTCGTCAAAATCGTTTGAACCGTTTTTTAGATACAATTAGCTTGACCATGACCCAAAATGAGCCAAAATGACCCACTAATTGAATTTTCTCGAACATGTGACCTAGCCCAACAGTCTTCTCGTGCCCGAAAACCATTGGATGCAAAATTTAGTGTAAATTGAGCCGCTTTTTAGATCTTGACCCACAATGACCCAGAAATGACCCACTAATCGAATTTTCTCAAACATGTGACCTAGCCCAATGATTTTAGCGTGCCCAAAACTCGTAGGATACAAAATTTAATCAAAATTGTTAGAGCCGTTTTTTAGATAAAATTATTTTGACCCGCTTTGACCTAAAAAGGACCCACTAATCGAAAGTTCTCCAACATGTGACCCAGCCCAATAGTCTTCTCGTGCCCGAAAATAGTCGGATACAAAATTTCGTCAAAATCGTTTGAACCGTTTTTTCGATACAATTAGCTTGACCATGACCCAAAATGACCCAAAATGACCCACTAATTGAATTTTCTCGAACCTGTGACCTAGCCCAACAGTCTTCTCGTGCCCGAAAACCATTGGATGCAAAATTTAGTGTAAATTGAGACGCTTTTTAGATCTCGACCCACAATGAGCCAGAAATGACCCACTAATCGAATTTTCTCGCACATGTGACCTAGCCCAATGATTTTATCGTGCTCGAAACTCGTAGGACACAAAATTTAATCAAAATCGTTAGAGCCGTTTTTTAGATAAAATTAATTTGACCCGCGTTGACCCAAAAAGGACCCACTAATCGAAAGTTCTCGAACATGGGACCCAGCCCAATAGTCTTCTCGTGCCCGAAAATGGTCGGACACAAAATTTCGTCAAAATCGTTTGAACCGTTTTTGAGATACAATTAGCTTGACCCTGACCCATAATGATCCAAAATAACCCACTAATCGAATTTTCTCGAACATGTGACCTAGCCCAATGGTTTTCTGGTGCCCCAAAACGGTAGGGTACAAAATTTCGTCAAAATCGCTAGAGCTGTTTTTAAGATAAAATTTGCATATATATATATATATATATATATATATATATATATATATATATATATATACGAGCAGGGAAGACCGAGCCATGCTCGGTCAAAATTAAATTTGAGTTTAAATATCATGACCCATGACCAAAATGACCCACTAATTGAATTTTTTCGAACATGTGACTTAGCCCAACAGTCTTCTCATGTCCGAAATCATAGGATGCAAAATTTAGTGTAAATTGAGCCGCTTTTTAGATCTTGACCCACAATGACCCAGAAATGACCCACTAATCGAATTTTCTCAAACATGTGACCTAGCCCACTGATTTTAGCGTGCCCGAAACTCGTAGGATACAAAATTTAATCAAAATTGTTAGAGCCGTTTTTTAGATAAAATTATTTTGACCCGCTTTGACCCAAAAAGGACCCACTAATCGAAAGTTCTCGAACATGTGACCCAGCCCAATAGTCTTCTCGTGCCCGAAAATAGTCGGATACAAAATTTTGTCAAAATCGTTTGAACCATTTTTTAGATACAATTAGCTTGACCATGACCCAAAATGACCCAAAGTGACCCACTAATTGAATTTTCTCGAACATGTGACCTAGCCCAACAGTCTTCTCGTGCCCGAAAACCATTGGATGCAAAATTTAGTGTAAATTGAGCCGCTTTTTAGATCTTGACCCACAATGACCCAGAAATGACCCACTAATCGAATTTTCTCGGACATGTGACCTAGCCCAATGATTTTATCGTGCTCGAAACTCGTAGGACACAAAATTTAATCAAAATCGTTAGAGCCGTTTTTTAGATAAAATTAATTTGACCCGCTTTGACCCCAAAATGACCCACTAATCGAAAGTTGTAGAACATGTGACCCAGCCCAATAGTCTTCCCGTGCCCGGAAGTAGTCGGACACAAAATTTCGTCAAAATCGTTTGAACCATTTTTCAGATACGATTAGCTTGACCATGACCCAAAATGACCCAAAATGACCCACTAATTGAATTTTCTCGAGCATGTGACCTAGCCCAACACTCTTCTCGTGCCCGAAAACCATTGGATACAAAATTTAGTGTAATTTGAGCCGCTTTTTAGATCTTGACCCACAATGACCCCGAAATGACCCACTAATCGAATTTTCTCGGACATGTGACCTAGCCCCAATGATTTTATCATGCTCGAAACTCGTAGGACACAAAATTTAATCAAAATCGTTAGAGCTGATTTTTAGATAAAATTAATTTGACCCGCGTTGACCCAAAAATCACCCACTAATCGAAAGTTCTCGAACATGGGACCCAGCCCAATAATCTTCTCGTGCCCGAAAATGGTCGGATACAAAATTTCGTCAAAATCGTTTGAACCGTTTTTTAGATACAATTAGCTAGACCATGACCCAAAATGACCCAAAATGACCCACTAATCGAATTTTCTCGAACATGTGACCTAGCCCAATGGTTTTGTGGTGCACCAAAACGGTAAGATACGAAATTTCGTCAAAATCGTTAGAGCCGTTTTTAAGATAAAATTTGCATATATATATATATATATATATATATGCCTCACACAAGATTTGCTCGTATTATAATATATGATTTATGAACTATAAAGCTGTGTTTTTACTAAAAGTATCAGGTAAAGGGTTGTATTAACTATATACAAAAGTAGACGTCTCTGATATTACTGTGTTACGATATAAAACACTAATGCCAAAAATTGAAAAATGTGTATCTTAAAGGCAAAAACCATTTTTTAGCTCACAGGCTATCAAAGCCTGAGAGCTTATGTGCCCGCCCGTTCTGTATGTATGTATGTATGTATGTACGTATGTACGTACGTAACGCGATAACTCTTGACTGAAATAATCGTTTTGCTTCCAATTTTGTTTCTAGGTTCCTTGTGATAAGGCGCTTCCCTGATTAGTTTTGGGGATTGATTGTTTAACTATAAAGGGGGGAACGGGGGGCTAACCCCCCTTAATTAAGATAAATGGTTTTTTCATGCAGAATTGTCCAATTTTCTTCAAATTTTGTATATAGGTTCATTGTGATAAGGTTCTTTCCTGATTAGTTTTGGGGGTTCATAGGTTAAGTATAAAGGGGCTAACGGGGGGGAATCCTCCCCCTTAATTTAGATAAATGAATTTTTCATGCAGAGTTATCCGATTTTCTTCCACTTTTGTTTATAGGTTCCTTGTGATAAGGCGCTTCCCTGATTAGTTTTGGGGATTGATTGGTTAACTAAAGGGGGGGGGGTACGGGGGGCTAACCCCCCTTAATTTGGATAAATGGTTTTTTCATGCAGAATTATCCAATTTTCTTCAAATTTTGTATATAGGTTCATTGTGATAAGGTTCTCTCCAGATTAGTTTTGGGGGTTCATAGGTTAAGTATAAAGGGGATAACGGGGGGGGTTAGTCCTCCCCCCTTATTTTAGATAAATTATTTTTTTCATGCAGAGTTATCCGATTTTCTTCAAATTTTGTATATAGGTTCATTGTGATAAGGTTCTTTCCTGATTAGGTTTGGGGGTTCATAGGTTAAGTATAAAGGGGGGAAACGGGGGCTACCCCCCCCTTAATTTTGATAAATGGGTTTTTCATGCAGAATTATCCAATTTACTCCAAATTTTGTATATAGGCTCATTGTGGTAAGGCACTTCCCTGATTAGTTTTGGGGGTTCACTGGTAAAGTATAAAGGGGGGAACGGGGGGGACTAACCCCCCTTGATATAGATAAATGGGTTTTTTAAGCAGAATTATCCGATTTTCTTCAAATTTTATATATATGTTCATTGTGATAAGGCGCTTCTCTGATTAGTTTTGGGGGTTCTTTGGTTAAGTATAAAGGGGGGACGGGGGGCTAACCCCCCCCCCTTAATTTAGTTAAATGGATTTTTCATGCAGAATTATCCGATTTTTTTAAATTTTGTATATAGGTTCATTGTGGTAAGGCGCATCTCTGATTACTTTTATGGGTTCATTGGTTAATTATAAGAAGGAGAAACGGGGGATGGTTCCCCCCTCTTAATATATTGTCGATTTCTTCATTTTTCGAGGGCTTATTTCAAATTCTTTGAAATAAGAATATAATTTACAGTTAGTGTGAATAGCCTGTGAGCTCAATGCCGTCAGTATAACTGGGCAGTTTTCTTTTATTTAAATGGGTGTTACGAAAAAAGCTGTCACTAATATAGAAAATTGAAATTCATGGAATTGCAGGGTGACTAGATATATTTTAAGACTGAAAAAGAAATGCTAGCAATACTTTTACCGAACAGTTTGATACCGAGCAGAATATTTTCACATTATTATTATGTGATATTTACTTGGAACAGCACATTTCGTATTCATTTAAATAAAACTATGCACCGTATATATGTCAAAATCGAATCCCGATCAAACCAATGCGTGCCTAAATTGCCTGATTTCAGTCTAGACCACTTTTCTAAACTGTCGAAAAAATATATATATATTTTAGAAAATATATAAATGAACGCATAAATACTTATTTAGATAACTATAGTTTTTGTATTTTACTTCATCGTACTCTTAAATATAAATTATATACAGGGTGCGTCAGAAAAAAGTGTACATACACTGTGAACGGGTCATAACTTTCCAATTTTACTTACCCATCATACGTAGTACATAGGGTAAGCCTTGTAATCGTTTTGAAAATCGAAAAAAAAAGTGACGGATTTACACGTTTCAGACACTGGAGATTCTGAAAAACATGTTTTTAGAAAAGAAAAAAAATTATCGTCCGTCTGTCTCTCTCTGTGTGTGTGTCTCTCTGTGTGTGTGAGCGCGCGTATGTGTGTGTGTGTGTGCGTGCGTGTGTGTGTGTGTGTCTGTAAACGCTCTATCTCCCGAACAAATTGCGATAGAGACTTGAAATTTGGTATGTACTTAGTATGTAATAATGGAAAGAAGCTTATTGAATTTCAATAACTTCGATTATCCGGAACTGTTTTTTTTTTTTTTTTTTTTTTTTTTTGGACTCTCGAAATATTTGTTCTGATAAGAGGTATATAAAAATTTTTGAAATTGTTTATTTTAAGGAAAGAATATAAAAGACAATTAAAAGACATAAATTTTGCAACAAGAATGAAGTCAATCGGATAATTAGTTGCCGAGATATTTGTAATTCTTTTTTTCCACACTCTTCGATTTTTCATGACCATTTATTTCATTCAAATTTTAATTCAAATATATATTTAATTGGAAATGAGACGCTTAATCTGACGCAGTAAACCGTTAGTTAATATGCTTATCAGTTTTGGAGTTATAGAGCATTTAAAGTTTATGACGTCATCAAGCCACGATTTTATTCCAACCATAATGTAATGGAATTATTTTGTGTGTTCCTGTAAAAGAACTATTAATGCTACACACTTCATTTTCAATATCCAACTTTCTATAAAAAATTCAATAATGTGTAAAAATTTCATGACAATCTGAGTAGATAAAATAGTTGTAGAACATGTGACCCAGCCCAATAGTCTTCCCGTGCCCGGAAGTAGTCGGACACAAAATTTCGTCAAAATCGTTTGAACCATTTTTCAGATACGATTAGCTTGACCATGACCCAAAATGACCCAAAATGACCCACTAATTGAATTTTCTCGAGCATGTGACCTAGCCCAACACTCTTCTCGTGCCCGAAAACCATTGGATACAAAATTTAGTGTAATTTGAGCCGCTTTTTAGATCTTGACCCACAATGACCCCGAAATGACCCACTAATCGAATTTTCTCGGACATGTGACCTAGCCCCAATGATTTTATCATGCTCGAAACTCGTAGGACACAAAATTTAATCAAAATCGTTAGAGCTGATTTTTAGATAAAATTAATTTGACCCGCGTTGACCCAAAAATCACCCACTAATCGAAAGTTCTCGAACATGGGACCCAGCCCAATAATCTTCTCGTGCCCGAAAATGGTCGGATACAAAATTTCGTCAAAATCGTTTGAACCGTTTTTTAGATACAATTAGCTAGACCATGACCCAAAATGACCCAAAATGACCCACTAATCGAATTTTCTCGAACATGTGACCTAGCCCAATGGTTTTGTGGTGCACCAAAACGGTAAGATACGAAATTTCGTCAAAATCGTTAGAGCCGTTTTTAAGATAAAATTTGCATATATATATATATATATATATATATGCCTCACACAAGATTTGCTCGTATTATAATATATGATTTATGAACTATAAAGCTGTGTTTTTACTAAAAGTATCAGGTAAAGGGTTGTATTAACTATATACAAAAGTAGACGTCTCTGATATTACTGTGTTACGATATAAAACACTAATGCCAAAAATTGAAAAATGTGTATCTTAAAGGCAAAAACCATTTTTTAGCTCACAGGCTATCAAAGCCTGAGAGCTTATGTGCCCGCCCGTTCTGTATGTATGTATGTATGTATGTACGTATGTACGTACGTAACGCGATAACTCTTGACTGAAATAATCGTTTTGCTTCCAATTTTGTTTCTAGGTTCCTTGTGATAAGGCGCTTCCCTGATTAGTTTTGGGGATTGATTGTTTAACTATAAAGGGGGGAACGGGGGGCTAACCCCCCTTAATTAAGATAAATGGTTTTTTCATGCAGAATTGTCCAATTTTCTTCAAATTTTGTATATAGGTTCATTGTGATAAGGTTCTTTCCTGATTAGTTTTGGGGGTTCATAGGTTAAGTATAAAGGGGCTAACGGGGGGGAATCCTCCCCCTTAATTTAGATAAATGAATTTTTCATGCAGAGTTATCCGATTTTCTTCCACTTTTGTTTATAGGTTCCTTGTGATAAGGCGCTTCCCTGATTAGTTTTGGGGATTGATTGGTTAACTAAAGGGGGGGGGGGTACGGGGGGCTAACCCCCCTTAATTTGGATAAATGGTTTTTTCATGCAGAATTATCCAATTTTCTTCAAATTTTGTATATAGGTTCATTGTGATAAGGTTCTCTCCAGATTAGTTTTGGGGGTTCATAGGTTAAGTATAAAGGGGATAACGGGGGGGGTTAGTCCTCCCCCCTTATTTTAGATAAATTATTTTTTTCATGCAGAGTTATCCGATTTTCTTCAAATTTTGTATATAGGTTCATTGTGATAAGGTTCTTTCCTGATTAGGTTTGGGGGTTCATAGGTTAAGTATAAAGGGGGGAAACGGGGGCTACCCCCCCCTTAATTTTGATAAATGGGTTTTTCATGCAGAATTATCCAATTTACTCCAAATTTTGTATATAGGCTCATTGTGGTAAGGCACTTCCCTGATTAGTTTTGGGGGTTCACTGGTAAAGTATAAAGGGGGGAACGGGGGGGACTAACCCCCCTTGATATAGATAAATGGGTTTTTTAAGCAGAATTATCCGATTTTCTTCAAATTTTATATATATGTTCATTGTGATAAGGCGCTTCTCTGATTAGTTTTGGGGGTTCTTTGGTTAAGTATAAAGGGGGGACGGGGGGCTAACCCCCCCCCCTTAATTTAGTTAAATGGATTTTTCATGCAGAATTATCCGATTTTTTTAAATTTTGTATATAGGTTCATTGTGGTAAGGCGCATCTCTGATTACTTTTATGGGTTCATTGGTTAATTATAAGAAGGAGAAACGGGGGATGGTTCCCCCCTCTTAATATATTGTCGATTTCTTCATTTTTCGAGGGCTTATTTCAAATTCTTTGAAATAAGAATATAATTTACAGTTAGTGTGAATAGCCTGTGAGCTCAATGCCGTCAGTATAACTGGGCAGTTTTCTTTTATTTAAATGGGTGTTACGAAAAAAGCTGTCACTAATATAGAAAATTGAAATTCATGGAATTGCAGGGTGACTAGATATATTTTAAGACTGAAAAAGAAATGCTAGCAATACTTTTACCGAACAGTTTGATACCGAGCAGAATATTTTCACATTATTATTATGTGATATTTACTTGGAACAGCACATTTCGTATTCATTTAAATAAAACTATGCACCGTATATATGTCAAAATCGAATCCCGATCAAACCAATGCGTGCCTAAATTGCCTGATTTCAGTCTAGACCACTTTTCTAAACTGTCGAAAAAATATATATATATTTTAGAAAATATATAAATGAACGCATAAATACTTATTTAGATAACTATAGTTTTTGTATTTTACTTCATCGTACTCTTAAATATAAATTATATACAGGGTGCGTCAGAAAAAAGTGTACATACACTGTGAACGGGTCATAACTTTCCAATTTTACTTACCCATCATACGTAGTACATAGGGTAAGCCTTGTAATCGTTTTGAAAATCGAAAAAAAAAGTGACGGATTTACACGTTTCAGACACTGGAGATTCTGAAAAACATGTTTTTAGAAAAGAAAAAAAATTATCGTCCGTCTGTCTCTCTCTGTGTGTGTGTCTCTCTGTGTGTGTGAGCGCGCGTATGTGTGTGTGTGTGTGCGTGCGTGTGTGTGTGTGCGTCTGTAAACGCTCTATCTCCCGAACAAATTGCGATAGAGACTTGAAATTTGGTATGTACTTAGTATGTAATAATGGAAAGAAGCTTATTGAATTTCAATAACTTCGATTATCCGGAACTGTTTTTTTTTTTTTTTTTTTTTTTTTTTTTGGACTCTCGAAATATTTGTTCTGATAAGAGGTATATAAAAATTTTTGAAATTGTTTATTTTAAGGAAAGAATATAAAAGACAATTAAAAGACATAAATTTTGCAACAAGAATGAAGTCAATCGGATAATTAGTTGCCGAGATATTTGTAATTCTTTTTTTCCACACTCTTCGATTTTTCATGACCATTTATTTCATTCAAATTTTAATTCAAATATATATTTAATTGGAAATGAGACGCTTAATCTGACGCAGTAAACCGTTAGTTAATATGCTTATCAGTTTTGGAGTTATAGAGCATTTAAAGTTTATGACGTCATCAAGCCACGATTTTATTCCAACCATAATGTAATGGAATTATTTTGTGTGTTCCTGTAAAAGAACTATTAATGCTACACACTTCATTTTCAATATCGAACTTTCTATAAAAAATTCAATAATGTGTAAAAATTTCATGACAATCTGAGTATATTTACGGTAATTAAAGCACGGACAGACAAACAGAATTCATAAACACGTTTCAACTATGTTAGAAAGTGTTAAAAACTGCAGTTATAATAATTAAAGTGCGTGTACCTTTTACTAACACACCTGTAGAATATAGTCAATACAGATTCAGCAACTAATTACAAAATTCAGGAAAAATATACAAAATTTGAAAACCCAAAATCGCGGCATTATCTTTAATCAGGCCTTAGTCAATTTGATAACTTTTAGGCGTTTATTTCCTATTTAATAATGGGATATGTGGCTTTTGGTTTATTAAGTTTACTGAATAATTATTGCAATTTTTATGATTCGAACTTGAATAACATACTATTAAAAATAAAGTACTTTTATAAGCACTAGAATTTAAACATTGACTGTATTTTTATTGTTTTTTTTATCTGTATCACATTTGCTAAGTAACTGGTCTCAAATATAAAAAATAAAAATGAAAATCATTCAAATGGAAATCCTATCAGTCGTTGTATACATTACGTACCTCTTATTGATTCTTCCAAGTTACTTTTCATCAACCTAATGTATCTCAAGCATATATTGTCCTACTTTTTATGATTGTAAATATATGTATCATTTTTCTAAACATAAATAGTTTTTGTTCCGAAGACGAAACATTATTCTACGAATTCATCTGTCTTAGTTAAAAAAAACTAAAGGAAAACAATTTTATCATCTTGGGATTGAAATCAGAAAAAATAAGATTTATATATTAGTCGCAAAGAGGAAAAATTATCAATAAAAGAAGCTTAAAATTGCTCATACTTACGGTTTTATTCATGTTATTTATAACTTTCTCTATATACCACACTCACGCAAAATAAATAAATAAATGAATAAATAATGAAGCTTGAAACTATCTGACTGCCATTAGTATCATTAATGTTGTTCAGATCATATTCAAAATATTTACAAATTACAGAATATTTTTTGTCTTATGTCATTTAAACATGTATATTAAAAAAAAAAAAAAAAAAAAAAAAAAAAAAAAAAAAAAAAAACCCTAATGTTGTTGACAAATACATTGCAAGTACATCCGCTTGACTACTAACAAACTACTGTTTTTAGAAATCTGCATTTAGCGTAAGATTCAATATATGTTGCACAACGCCTTACAGTATAATTTCAGTGCATTTTAATTGTCTACTTTTTCTTTTGACAGTATGCTATACAAATTATATATTTTTGTAATTGTGTACATCCATCTATATTAAATAGCAAAAGAAATAAAGGAAAAAATATCATCTAACATCTTCCGTAATTTGTAGGCAATATTAGATTATCAGAGCGTCAAATGCCTTATAACATTTAGAAAAAACAGCAATTCTAACAATATCTAACACGACCAAATTAGTTTATCTGAAACACGAAGTTTGAGAAGGAATAATCTGTGTATACATACAAAATAAACATATATACATACACTAATAAACAGATGACCCACTTTATTGCAATATTCAGAAAAATATATATTAAAAACAATTTTTGTACAAAGTAAAAAAAATTAAAGTTAATTATATTATTTTGTGACAATAATGGTAGGCATGAACCATTTTAACAATGAAAATATTTAAAGTCTCAAAATCTGAAAATAGAAATGAAAGGTAAAAACACACCAAAATAAACGTGAAAAAGAAATTGGACTTCATAATGTATAACATTAAAAATCTTAATATAGTAATATATCAACACTTTATTTCACTTTAGGTATATTTATAATAGGTTTTAATACTTTAGAAAACAAACATCTTAACAATATGCATATATATAAATATATATTGGATGCAACGACTTTTATATTTGTATTTTAAGTGAAATCCGAGTGTCCCGTGTAGAATGATGTCTTGCATCTATATACCTGAAATTAATCACAAACACACACTCGCATGTGTATAAATCTGCATGCAAATGTTTTTGTATATATGAGAATATGTACATCTTATCTCCTAACATCTCATTTCCATATCCGTAAATCACCTGATATGTCAGAAAGTTCTTGGACCTCAAAGATCATTAGCAAACATTTTCCCGACAAATTTATTAGTTCTATGTAGTTTTTAGAATGTAATCAGTATGTTTTTGAAAACCTATCCGACTCTTCATCTTCTTTAGCCTCTGTTATTGATGAAGATTTGTCTGATTAATCTTATGATTGTTGTATTTAATATTATTTTTTTCTTTTCTTTTTTGTTTATTTTGTATTTTGTATATTTATTTATTGTGTATGCACTACATTATTATAATTATTATTTTCTTTTCCCGTATAAAATACTTCATTTTTGTCACAATCATAAATGTCATTTAGATGCTGAGGTGTGTAAAATCTAGTTTAGCAATATACATATATATATATATACATATATATATATATATATATATATATATATATATATATATATATATATATATATATATATGCACTGTAATTATTTAAGCAGCATATATATATACAAGGCTATCTGTCCCTGCGGATTAACTGCCTTGGAATTATTTACATTCATAACAATAAAAATTGGCTTCGCAGGCCTCTAATCCATAAACTACTCAGTGATCGGTGCTTTCATGCTTGATTTATTGATATATATACGAATGTGAATTTGAACATATATTCCCATATTTTGTTTCAGGATAATGTTATAAACTTTATTTGCTAACTAAAATTTTGTGATATAAATGTGAAAATAACACATTTCAAAAGTTCAGCATCAATCGTTAAAAAAAAAAAAAAAAACGAAATGAAATTACATTTCTTTAATTGAATGTATGATTAAACTTTTAAGTGCTTTAGTATAGAACATCCATTAATTAGAACACCCACTGTGAGCAAAAAATATCATCCTATTTATAAATTTAGCGTTCTAAAATTATACAGGTAACAAAGCATCCACTGATGGAGGATCTTCTTTGTTCTACGAAGAAGTGCTGACAGAAGCACTTAAACTTTGCCATCAAATTACTTTCATGTCTCTATTAAGCTTAAGCATTAAGCTACCCTGCGTGACGCCTTAAATCAGCCAAAACATAATTCCTTTAATGCTTCAACACGCTTAGATTTTTCACAAATTACGCTGGATTTAATAAAGTCATTTCATCAAGCCGCCTAGTAATTACAAAACTTCTCGAAATGAAGACTAACGTAATGAAGTTTGACCACCCCACTCTCTGACCAGTGTTGATGGGAGGTTGAATGTCAGATTTCCTTACATGATGGATGAAGCTTCATTCTGACCTCTCCTCAGAAGTGAATCTTACAAATGCTGTAATCCTAGTGATATTATCCTAAAAATGACATGCTTTTTTTTTTCATGCAGTAGTCGTTGATGCTAATGTTAAAAAAAAATAGTGTAAAATTACGTAACAGGATAAGAGATCAAAATTGAGACTACGAATAAGATCGATGGAAAATGTAATGACATATTGCATTCCGACAAATTATTAGGATCTGTTTAATGATGCATTGGAAATAATAACAGAACATACAGGTTTCATAAGTGAAAGATAATAATTTTATCTTTCACTACATAATTTGAATATTTAATGATAATTTTACGATTTTAATGACTAATTAAAACTGTAAAGAGTACAGTATATTAAGTTTGTGTGTATTATTTAATGTGTGCTTTTTTTGTCCGATACCTAATACGAAATCAATTACATTTAAAAATAGATTTGTAAATAGATTTATTTATTTAATGCTAAAAAAAAGGAAAGAAAGAAAAAAAAGAAAGAAAATTTTATGGCATGTCAATTTACTCGAATATTTTAAATTGTATGATTTTTTTTTACGTATTCCTGATACGAAATTAAAAAGTAATTATCTCTGAAAATATATTTGTAAGTAGATTTATATATTATATGCGGAAAAAAAAGAAAATAGAAGAAACAAAACTGTATGTCACTACGGTGAACTAAAGTATTCTAAACTGTATGTTTTTTTTTTTTGTTTTTTTTTGTGTAAAATTTCTAATACGAAACTAAAAAGCATTTATCTGCGAAAATATATTTGTAAGTAGATTTATTTTACTCTATGGCAAGAAAAATGAAAGAAAAATGTATGACACTACAGTGCACTAAAATGTTTTAAATTGTATGATTTTTATTTAATCCGATTCCTGACATGAAACTAAAATGAAACTATCTGTGAACATATATTTGTAAGTAGATTTATTCTTCCAAAAAAGAAGTGTATGACATTACAGTATACTCAAATATTTTAATTACATACATAAAATATGTTTCAGCTTATAAAATAAAATTATTCTTTCAAATTTCATTAAAGTATTATAATCTACTAAAAGTAAACAATTCAAATAATTAACAAGAAGTTTCGTAATTGTGAAATGTAATTGTAACACTGAAATGTATCGAAGTCTATTGAACATTTGTTACATATTTTTTTTAAGAAAGTATTTTTTTTGAATTTTACACAGCTTCAGCGTTGTTTCAAGTATGTAAATGTATATAAGTAAAAGAAGTTATTTGCTACTGTGTTCCTTTTTAATGTGTACACATAATTTTTAACCTAGTAATTGTATAACGTCTTGAAATACAGGCAAGAGTAGCTAAATTTGGCCATCGTTCTCTTATCAGTACGCAACACGGTAATAGGTCAAATCTGGATGCTAAGAATAAGATCGATGAGAAATTTAGTAACATGTTACATTTAGACAAATTACATTGGGCTTTATTTAATGACGTATTGGAAAGGATAACAGAAATTACAGATTTCATTTTTATAAGAACCTACAGTATCAATTAAATGTGTAAGCCTTGAATATTGTTTTTATATATTTCGGGATAACTTTACAATTTTAATATCGATAACTTCAAAACTAATTTAAAAAAAGAATAAAAGTAATGCAAAATGGATATATCAAATAAATATGTTATTTAATCTGAAAAAAAAATCGTCTTTTTCTTAATACCAAACATAAAAGCGATTAATTTATAAAGAATATATATATGCAGTTTTATTTATTATATGACTATAAAAAAATCTCTGTAGTGTACAGTGTGTAAATTACATAATAATGAATTATAATATATTTGCATTTATATATAAATATTGTTTGTATTTATTTTGTGTATATGTTATAAATTTGTTCTGTTTTATTTTTAAGAAAAGGAAGACAAGAACAGAAAATCCTGTTAAAAATATGTAAAATAATCTAGGAAAATTTTAGAACTGATGCGTTTAAAACTGAAATGAACTCTATTGGATTTCATTTCTCATTTCCGAATTGTTTTGTATATCTTCAATGTTTTTTTTTTTATATTAAATATACAAATTCTATAAAATTAGAAACAAAACTTCCAGCTGAATTTATTTTCAGTGCGGAGGAAATGTTTTATCACACCTAGTAATTACAAAACTTTTCGTAATGACTAATGTAATGAATTTTCTCCACCTTTCTCTGACCAGTGTTAATTAGTGATTAAATGAGAGATTTCTTGTCTGATGGACGAAACATCCTTCTGACATCTTCTGAGAAATAAATCTTATAATTGCTATAATCCTTTACTTATAATATTAGCCTGTAAATGACAGTTTTTAAAAATTATTATTATTCATACGCTGCTCGTGGTGAAGGTTGAAAAATAAAGTATATCTGGAGTAAAATTACATAAAATGATAAGAAATCAAAGCTGAATTCTGCGAATACGATGAATGATAAATTCACTAACACATCGCATTTTGAAATTATTATTTGGCTTTATTTGATGATGCAATTGAAATCGTAATATAAAATAAAGATTTCAATTGTATAGGAGTTTTATTACAATTATAAAATAATTTATCCTTCATTACGTAATTTAAATATTACGAATTAAAATATATCAAGAAATAGCATGCACTTTTATTGATCTGTATTGAGTTATAATTCTGTATTTTTTTCCGTTTTCGGATGCAAAATTTAAAAGAAATTATTTGGGGAAATAAATCTATACATAGATTTATTTAAATGGATTGACATTTCGGAATGACTAATGTAATGGAAATTCTCCACCTTTCTCTGACCAGTGTTAATTAGTGATTGAATGAGAGATTTCTTGTCTTATGGACTAAACATCCTTCTGACATCTTCTGAGAAATAAATCTTATAAATGCTATAATCCTTATAATATTAGGCTGTGAATGACAGGTTTTATTATTATTATTATTATTATTATTATTATTCATACGCTGCTCGTGGTGAAGGTTGAAAAATAAAGAATAACTGGAGTAAAATTACATAACATGATAAGAAATCAAAGCTGAATTATGAGAATACGATGAATGATAAATTCACTAACACGTCGCATTTCGAAATTATTATATGGCTTTATTTGATGATGCAATTGAAATTATAACATAAAATACAGATTTCACTTTTATAAGTGTTTAGGTAATTTAAGTATTACGAATTAAAATATATAAAAAATAGCATGCCAGTTTAATTGATCTGTATTGAGTTATTAATCTGTATTTTTTTACCGTTCCCAAATGCAAATTTTAAAAGAAATTATTTGGGGAAATAAGTTTATACTTAGATTTATTTATTGCGTGCTGTAGAAACGAAAGTGCATGATATACAAAAAGTGTGTTTATACAAATAATTAAACTATATATACGTGCATCATCGGCTAGAAATTATGAAATACAAATATTATTTGCAATTTATTTTAAACTAAGACTGCAATTTAAAATCCAATTAAAAGAACAAATTCAAATTAGGGATCCTACATTAGAAAGAGATTGGACATTGACGAAATGTCCGCCATGTAAGTTCCAAAGCAGGTGGAACGCAAGTAGAACACAATGTATTTTTATCACCGTCTAACACTTTTTATTGCATTAAAATCATGGAAAATTCGTTTTATATGCCTTTAGAGAGTCATGAAAATACATTGCATTCTACTGCGTTCCACCTGCTTTGGAACTTAGATGGTAGACATTTTGTCAATGTCCAATCTCTCTCTAATGTAGGATCTCTAATTCAAATAACAAAAAGTTTTGTTTAAAATAGTGTGGCAAGAATATTTAGAATTATTACACTTTGAATACTGAATGTAAACCAGATGTTACATTAAATAAAAAGGAGGGAGTAGAATTTATACGATAATTAATCTGTTCATGGTCATGTCAGGAGTAGAGTTTTTTGAAGTTCTTTCATTTGGAGGGGTGAGGTTTTGGAGATTTTAAGCCTTTTTTATATCATCTTTGGGTACTTGCATTTCTTTATCCACTGGCGTTTTTCAAAACTTACTTTGGATTAATTGTTTAACATAGTAAATGCGGCATAAACAGAAGAATCAGTATTTTTTTTATGTAATTTAAGTTTTTCTGTTATTTCTTACAAAAATTGTAGTTTTTACTCTTACCTTTTTTCTTTACTAAAAGAAAAATTATCTTTTAGTCGTAAGATTAAAGAAAAATTAAATGTTGGTAAAGGTTTAGATTATTAGACGTTGCTATATTCTAAATGTACAACTCTCTGATAAAGAAACTAATGTAATAAAGTTTGAATATTCCTTTCTGACCGATGTTGATGGGATACTGAATGTTAGATTTTCTTTCTTGATGGATGGGACATCCTTTTGACACCTCTCAGAAGTCAATCTTAAATATGCTATAATTCTGCGGGTATTATCTTATGTTTTTTTTTTTTTTTTTTAATTATTACTTGGCTCTTGTAGTAAACGAAGTACAACTGAAGTAAAATTACATAACATGATACGAGGTCACAACGGAATGCTATGAATATGATTGATTGAAAATTTAGTAACATATTACATTTCGGCATATGATTGGGTTTTATTTAATATAGCATTCGAAATTATTACAGGATGTACTTATTTAACATTTATAAGAATTTTGGATAAAAATTAAAAATTTTATCTTTTATTACATAATAGTATTGTATGATAATTTTAGAATTTTAATAATTAAAAATATAAAAATAGCATATAAAATAAATAGCAGTAAAAATAATAATGTTCTTTCAAGCATTTCCCCGATTATGTGTAAAAAAAAAATCATCTATAAGAAATTTATTTTTTCTACGTTTTATTTTTTTCGAATCTACTAGTGTATGTAGACTCTATGTTATCATAATGATATGACATGCAAAGTGGGAAATTATTTAAAGTTAAACTAAATTCATGACGAAAGTTAAGCTAGATTGAAGAATTAACTAGCTACTATAAAAACTTAGTTTTCTAAAATATTGTTTTCAAATCTAATTTTTATATTAGTTTTTTAGCTCACAGGCTATGAAAGCCTAAGAGCAAATGTTCCCGCCGGTTCTGTATGTATGTATGTATGTACGTAACGCGATAACTCGAAAGAAATACCGATTTGCTTCAAATTTTGTTTATAGGTTCATTGTGATAAGGCGTTTCTCTAATTAGTTTTGGGTGTTCATTGGTTATGTATAAAGGGGGGAAACGGGGGCTAATACCCCCTTAATTTAGATAAATGGGTTTTTCATGCAGAATTATCCGATTTGCTTGAATTTTGTATATAGTGATAAAGCGCTTCCATGATTAGTTTTGAGGGTTCATTGGTTAAGTATAAAGGGGGAGAACGGGAGGATAATCTCCTCCTTAATTTAGATAAATAAGTTTTTCATGCAGAATTATCCGATTTGCTTCAATTTTGTATATAGGTTCATTGTGATGAAGCGTTTCCCTGATTAGTTTTGGGGGTTCATTGGTTAAGCATAAAGGGGATAACGGGGTGATAATCCCCTCCTTAATTTAGAAAAATAAGTTTTTCATGCAGAATTGTCCGATTTGCTTCAAATTTTGCATATAGGTTCATTGTGATAAGATGCTTCCCTGATTAGTTTTGGGGGTTCATCAGTTAAGTATAAATGGCTGGAACGGGAGGTTAATCTCCACTTAATTTATTGTCAATTTCTTTACTTTTCGAGGAACATTATTCTTTGAAATAAGAGCATAATATACAATTAGTGTGAATAGCCTCTGAGCTCATTGCCATCTGTTGGGCACTTTTATTTTTATTTATTTTTCTTGTGGCTTCACAACTTATAATCTCAAACAATCATTAAGAGATGTAGAAGCACATTCAAGTCTTTTTAAAAACAAATCGTTAAGGGTTTCTTTTGCCTTACATAGATGGACTGTGTCGCTGAAGGCTTGTAGCAGCAAAAGTAACTCTTTCCTAGTATATTACACACATGCACTTACATAAATATATGTCTGATGACACTTTAATTCCAAACTTAGTTTTGTTATCTATCAAAGTATCTGTATGATTTATCTAAAGAACACGATTCTACGAATAATAATAAATGTATAAGTTAATATTAGGTTTCAAATATCATTTAGTTTGTCAAAAGCACTATTCCGTCTCCTCTTATAAGATAGTATTTTCCAATGCTTTTATGCAAATTCTGTGACGTTAAAATAGTGATGATATTGCAGATCTGATAAAACATCAAGAACGAATACCAAGCCTCTATTTTATGTTTACTCTTTAATTTAAAAATAATTTATCATATTTTATATTACTTTATACAAATAAGATCAATATTTAGCATACTAATAATATGTACTGATTAATGATTTAATTTGTTCGCTTGGCATATATGTGTTGTTACTGAATAACAGTGTTTAACAATGTTTGCCTTGCTATATCATGTAGTGATAACGTCACCTCATCATTAATTTCTCCATTTTATCATTAAGCTGTCAAAACTATCATTAGAATCTTTGAAAGCTTTTAAGTATAATGATGGAACTTCTACATAATTTGGAAAAATAATGTAATCGTACAGAGAAAATTTGACAATTTAAAATGCGCTAACAAGTTCAGTTCAATTTAAATAGTCAGAAAGCATTAGTGCCTGCTCATAAAAAGGGTTAAAAATGTCTAAAGAAAAATTCCTACAAAAATGTTATTGGCTAAAATTCAATTACTCATTTCTTGCATTATCTTAACAGGTTCACTACCGGGTTAAAATTAATGTTATTTTATTTTATTCAGAATTTCGGAATTCACACCAGAAAATACTAAGAGTAATATTTGCTTTATTTAATGACAGCAATTTCGTAATTATACAAAATAAAAATTCTTCTTTCAAAATTTCCGGTATGAATTTCTAATTTTAGATTAAAATTGGAATGCTAAATGAGTAACCAAGCGACGCCATGTATGCGTCCTTTGTAGCGACGTGTTAAAACTGTACGATCTCAGTTATTAATATGGAAATACGCATAATCTGCAATACATAAACGTAATTGCCTTAAGATGTTTTAATTTATTAAATTTCATCTAGATGCTCTATAAATCAAGAATTTCAACTGATTAAATAAAATTTATACACTTTCAATGTAGATAAAATACTATATTTATAAGTTTCATTTGATGAGAAGCTATAAATTTTATCAATGGAATAGTTGCATTGATTTTATAAATAATCTATATTTAGACATAATTTATCATGAATGCATCCTTGTATTTAATATAATAGTTAATAAATTGCATCCTCATTTACTGCATTTTTGTTACACTCGTTTTAAATTTCTGTTGGCTTTTACTAAAAATTTTTTTAATGCTATCCTATTTTTAATGCTCATAATTACAGACAGTAACAAGAGTGAAATTCGAATAATATTGTAATTTAATGAAAATAAATTCTCACAATTTTTTTTCAACACAAATAAATTTTATATTATTATCTGTAAAGTTTTATTGTTTTGATTCTTTAAAAACACAAACATATATTTTAAATATGTCACGCTTTGTATATAATAAGATAGAGAAGCATTTATATATAATGTATTCCACTTGGCCAGAAATAATTAAATATACAAAAAAAAATATTTCTAATTTTTAAGATGGTGAAATAGATAATTTTGAAACATTTTACTTTCAATTAATATTTAACACTATAAAAAATATTCAAACTAATTTAAATTGCATTTTAAACGCGTGTAACGTTAATTAATATTCTAGTGACAATAAAAAATTTTAATGCTGTTTACAAAACATAAGTTACGTAAAATTATGTCCATGACTGAGGATGAATTGTGCTCCATGTCTAATGTTAACCGTTAAAGACACGGATAGTTTGTATATAAAAACATGGGTGGCTTACTGTATACGCTAAGGCATTTTAAAGCATAAATAAGAACTTTTAATGATATGCTTGTTTTATGCGATGTCCAGTATAGAAGTATTAAACATCAAATTGATAAAAAGAGACTAATTTAATTAGAAATATTACAACACGGACGGTTTGTAGTAACATAAAGACTAGAGCCCTCTATCGGGTCGGGTTACCCGCTTTTACCCGCACCCGACCCACTGTTCGGGTTGACTTCTACTTTTTGGTTGCGGGTCGGGTTCGGGTTCGGGTTGGTTTTGGGTTGGGTTTTTAATCTTGTGGGTCGGGTTCGGGTTGACCCGCTTTTTCAAAAGAATGTCCACAATAATTTTGCAGGTAAAAATTTATATACAATAAGACCTCCATAATGGACACTCCCGAAAAACGGACACCTATATTTAGCACACATTTTTCAAATCCTGATACTTACATATTTGTACGCTTATACCTTGGAATAGTGGGCACCTCGAAATTTATGCACATGTAGCATGTGTATGTGTGCATAAACTATCACAAATACGATACGTGTGTTTTTGTGTGATCATAAACGAAATGTCGGTAATGTTTTCCCTATTCTGAGAAAATAAAGAATGCTTATAAACTGCACCGTAAAGAAAGAATAATCTATGATTACATTTCTTATATATGTTTTATTTTTCTCATGCAGTAAATTGAATTATACTTATTCATAAATACGTATTTATTTTCATCTGAAACATAGTTCTTTTCAAACTGTTTGTGAAAATCCCGAAAATCCGACATGCAAAAAAACCTTAATATGACTTGAAAAATGTATTCTAGGGTGAACCCGACACGCAGAAAGAAAATAAGTCATCTCGACCCGAAAAAAATAATAACCCGACCCGATGCAGGTCTCTATTCAACGATCTCGGGTTGTCCGCTATTCAGAGGTTTCACTGAATATGAATATTAAAGAATATAGATTTGTCTATTTTTCTATATAAAATTTAAAATTGGTATATTAGAGATATCTGTACATTACTTTTCATAATAGCATTAAAACATGATTTAATGTTCTTTCATTGCGGGTTCGTGTCGCACTGCGGGTTGAAGTATTGCGGGTATGGGTCAGGTGTGGGTTGAAATACCTCGGGTTCAGGTCGGGTTGCGGGTGCCGAAAATTATTTTTGCGTGTTCGGGTCGGGTAGCGGGATGAGGAAATTTAATTTGTCGGGTTCGGGTTGGGTTGCAGGTTGAATTCAAATTCAATTTGTCGGTTCGAGTCGGGTTCAACCCGAACCGGTGCAGGACTCTAAGAAACGGGCTGCGTACTCCATTTGCCAACACCTTTTAAAGCATAATTATCAACTTTTTATGCTAAAGAACAATAGCGTCTAATGTCTAGTAATATTATAAAAGTAATAGACATCCTATTTATAAAGGAATAATTTAATTAGCAAAGAAAATAGAATAAATTACTCAAATACACCGGTAGCACAGTAATGATTTTCCAATAAAACTAATGAAAGAGCAGAAAAAATGCGAATTCCTATTTTAACATTATTTGAACACGGAAGTGTCCTTGGAAAGAGGGTAAAGGAAGCGCAGATGTTAATTACTTAACTAATACTGGAGTTCGCCACTATTTTTCTTATACTGAGTGCTCAGTATACGCCGTCCGTGTCTTTAAAGACTAAGTATGTGAATTAAAAGTTCTTACGTTCCGCTTCATGTGCGCTATATTTACCCAATTCCTTGAAAATTAAACTCGCTTATCCCAAACAATAACAAAAACATCTTGAATACATTAAAGCAATATATACATGTTATATTAAAATTTATTTCCTTCGTATCCTTCCATTTTATTCGCATTAATATTTAAAAATTAATCTAACTTCTGTCATAGTCAGTATTTCCTTAATTCTTAATAATAGCTCTTCCTATTTAAAGTTCTTTTAAAAGTAAATATCCGTATATTAATAATTATTTTATTCCAAATCTTAATCTAAAATTTAAGATCATTCGTATCTTTTATCAGTTCCCCAATCTATAACATTCTGAGACGCGTTCTCATTTCGAATGTTTTTTAAAATCCATTTTCTTTTTATTATTATTATTATTGCTCTGATTTTTTCGCGCGCTTGGGATTTTAACTTCAAAATTTCTCCGCACCCAAGTACGGGATTCTTTACCGTCTTAGCTCCTCCTTCGCACCTCATTTGCTGGGCTGGAGCTAGCTTCTCACTCATTGGGTTGTGCGCTCGTGACGTAATTTCGGTATATCTACGCGGAGAGAACAAAACTCGCCCGCACCGGTCGGAGCACTAGATTTTTGACGTTTTCGGAAGCATAAACAAATATGTGTCGGGTGTTTTTATGTCCGTAGAATATTCAACTGGCTCAGTAACATCTTAATTCAATGAAGTGAAGCAACGTTAGCCCGAGGGCTATAAGTTTTAGACCTTTGGGAATTGTTTCTGTGTTGTTCGACTTCTAATAAAATTATTTGTCTGGAGATTGGCTGGATTTATTGGAAAACTTTGGTGGACTCATTTCATTGCCTTCTACTTCGCCATACTCGCTAATATCGACTGCAACTTGCTATATCGTTGAAGGACTGCCATTTTTTTTTCATCGAATATTATTCATCGTAATATCTCAACTTCGTCAAAATGCTACATACATATATATATATATCCTTATACAGATTGCAGGATGATTAAAAAGTGTCACTTTGATCATATCTTGCTAAGTCCAAGTGTTACTGGGTTATGCAAGTGTCCAATTTGCTATTAAAAATGAATTATAAATTATTTTCCATTTTAAAAGTATTAAAACTTCCACTAAAACTAAAAAAAATATTTAACTAAAAGGTAAAAGTGAATTTAAACCATTTAAGATACATTTATTTTCATTCTCATCATGGAATTATGAAAACGACATTTTTATCTTGTCAATTTCAGTATTAAAATTAAAATCAATAGCAATAATATTTTGCGAATAAAAAAAGTTATAGATCGACATTTTCAGAATTAAAATTAAAATCAGTAACAAAATTATTTTCAAAATGCTTAAACATTCTGAAAATAAGACTACATATGTTTTCAGTAACCCTTAATTACTGCTAGCGATCTGACCGACAGCTGTTTTTTTTTTCAATTTTCACCGTTTATCCCTTAATTGCATAGTGATGTAAATTTCCATCACTTTTTATTTAACTTTTAATAAATAAATCAACTTCTTCGCCACCACTATATTTATATAGAAATATTAATCCAATAAATTTCCCCATGAACTACGTTGTTGAACAAAGTTAAAAATCTATCTTAAAATTTCTGGTGTCTAATATTCAATATATGTATAAAAAAAAAAAAAAAAAATTGTAAAAGAAAAAATCATGCAATTAAGGGTTAACTTGTAATTTTCTATTCAACTATAGATACTGGCAAAATTTTGTTTCGTTTAAAGCTCTAGTACAATCGCTAAATACTTCTGAATATGTGAATGTTAATTATAATAGACCTGCACATAAAGCTTAAAACAGATGCAGTATGCTATAAGTTAAATGATCATTTTATTTATTTTTCTATCCAATAGGCTCAGACACCACTAACAGTATGCGACAATTTCTGTCATAGCAGATGACGGTTAACAGACTTTTGCTTTGGTTTAAAATTTTTAAATCAAAGTAAAAATAACACACATTCCACTTGATCCAATTATAAGGGAAAGAAAGTTGATTGGAATGTTCAAATACGTTTTTCCTTTTATGAAATATTAATTGAAGGCACATCTGAAAATGATTACTTAAATGGTCTAGTGTTTATGGCGCTCGTACTGTCAACATTACTAACATGAAACAGAAAGAAAAATCTACAGTTCATTTAAAATTACGAATGGCTATAATTCGAATATGCTCACACGCAATCATTACAAGATAAAGAAAAGTGAACAGACAACATTCATTTCAACCTGCAATTACATTCAGTAGCAATTATGAGATAGCAAAAAAAAAAAAAAAAAATCATCTGCTGCAGTAGACGTCTGATAGACAAATTCCGTCATTACGGTTCAAAGACGATTTTGTTGCTTTAGGTGCATTTACTACCCCCGCCCCTCCACTCAAACTTAAAATATTTAAAAATTAAAATATTTCAGATTCAAATCTATCAGAATTTAGTTTTCGATAATTCTAATTTGCTATTTGCTGTCTAATATTATAATTTGGACCGGTTCCGATATCGAGATATTACAGTTAAATGGTGTATGTGTGTGTGGAGGTGGGTAAGTTACTTCTAACACCTCCCCCTTCCGAATATTGAAATTTCAAATGTGCCACACTTTAGCTCTCAAATAGTTCTAATGTTCTTATTAATATTACAATTTGTAAGTTATCAAGATATTTCAATTAGAATGCTGGGGGCGAAGTTAAGTTAGTATTACCCCCCCCCCCTCAACTTTCTAATATCGAAATTACATATGCGCGAACATTTAGCTCTCAATTAGTAATACATTTTTCCTAATATTACAATTTGTTCTGTCTTCAGTATCAGAAGAGTATCCTTTAGACGTATAATGGGGGTAAGATAATTCTAGCTCATCCTTTAGAATATCGAAATTATATGCCAAATATGTCAATATTTAGTTCACATTTATCTCTAATGTTCTCGCTAATATTGAAATTTACTAGGTGCGTTAACCTGCAACCTTCCTTCCATTTATGAATATTTCATTTAAATTATAGGGAATTAGCACGCAATTAGCTATAATTTGCTCATTAATATTAAAATGTGCTCTGATTCCACGGTACAGAGATATTTCTATTAAAAGTTTAGGAGTACGAAATGGGGGGTGAAATTTCAAATATTAAAATTTCAAAAATGTCAATATTTAGTTCTCAATTATCTCTAATTCTCTGTCTAATATTAAAATTTACCCCAGGTCGGGTATCAAGATGTTTCAACTACAAGCGTTGTTGGAGGGTCGAAGTTTTATTAACGCTACCAACAATGACTTTTGGTGTACCGAAATTTGAAATATGTCGGTATTTAGCTTCTAATTATATTTAATTTTCGCCTAATATTACAATTTGCCTAGACAAAGTTATCAACATTTTTCAATGAGAAGTGTATGATGGGATAGCATCCCCCTTCTCACTTTTGAATATCGAAATTTCAAATAGCTAATATTTAGCACTGCAGTAGTTCTGATTTGTTCTGTAATATCAGAATTTGCTCCTGTTCCGTATAAAAGATATTTCAATTAGAAGGGTAAAGAGGGGAGATAAATTAACGCCACCACAATTGGAAGAGTTGAGTTGCGTCTTACATCGATTTATAGGCAAAGGAAATAAAACCGCTACTCAGAGTAGAGTACCTTTAGAAACGAGTGACGACATATGTTTATAAAAGTGTCTTTATGGCGGGTATGGGTTTTGGAAGACTTTTCAAGATATTTGAAAGGTGTTTATGATTTCAGCTTTTCAAACCGCCTTTCTGTCCAGTTGTTTGTGAGCCTGATTGTCTACCTGCCCGTCTGTGTGTTTGTCTATCCATGCTCTACGTAAATATACTCGAATTACCATGGAAGTGATATGCTATTGAGGTTTACCATGTTCGGTATTGAAGAAGGAGTTTTCAATCATTTATAGTTCGTTTACTGGGGCACTCAAAGAAGTTACGCTACTTTATAGGTGAAAATTGTTTACAGTGTATTTTAATCATGTTACCCTATTTCAAATATATTGAAATTGATATATACTACTAAGGTGCACTAAAAGATGCTTACTATAGAATAGCGTGTGCATAACATTTATCTATCATTTAGAGAGACACAAATAATTGGATTACAATGTTATTTCTGTCTATAAGGAATAAATGCCGGAAGTGTATTTTCAATTGTTTTATGTGTTTTTAAATGTAACTATTTTTTTGCATATTACTTGGTGTGTATAATTTCTATAAATCATATCATGGATGCACAAAATAATTCTAGTACATTACCGCTTATTGAGAGAAATTGTTAAAGGGGAAATTTCAACTGTGTTATGCATTTCCTAACTAATCTATTTTTTTTTCATTTTTTGTAGTATATATACAAATCGGTAGATTATTTAGAAGCCTTCAGAAAAAAAAACATTTTTACGATTAAAGATGTTAATTACTGAAATTGAGTTTTCAGATAAATTAAAGAATTTCCAAATTCTTTACTTTGACACCATCTTTCTCCGTACAAAACGGTGAAATTTTGTTACAGCATTCTGAATGTGTTGGAAAATGTTTCATTATCTAGGCTTGACGTATTATTTTTTTTTCTTGTTTTTAATCAAAGAACTGTTACTTTTTACTGAAAACGCAAGAAAATTTCTATTGAGTGCGGCTATCGTTGTACCACTCAACTCAACTTGAAATTCGTATAGAGATTTTTGATTTGTTTTGCAATTTTGTAAATAAAATCTTCATGCTAATTACGAACGGTTTCTTTTTTTCACTTTCCGTGGCAATAGTTTTGACATTCATTAAAGAAATCCTAGGCAGTTGTAAAATGTTTTTGTTTATTATATTGTATTTATTTAATTTTTTATCTGATTTTCAGTGTTTTATCGTGTTTTGGGGCAAATGTTAAACATTAGTAAAAAGAATACGGTGTCAATATTTTACCTCAATATAGTCAATTTTGACTTCTTTTGAATGAGGCTTATTTCTAATTCATACAGTGATTTTTAAAATTTTCACGATTTTTTAATGCAATATTTAAGATATTTTGCGTTTCGTGGACATTTTTCCATATTTGTGAAAGGATTTCGGTTGGTTTGGAATGATTTTAGTTTAAAAAAAAAATATATATATATATAATAAATTACGATTTTTTGGTTCAAGACCAGTGTTTGTAACCTGCTTGGGTGTATGGTGCTAAAAATAGGCAGTGGGTGCCCCAAACCAAGATTCGTATGGAAAAACTCAGCAGCGAAGCGGACAAAGCTCCGTTAGTAAAATTGCATAATTTTCAGTACCATTAAACAATAATATAGTACTTTTGTTGCAGACTTAGTAACTACTGAACATTTTTCTGTACAGGGCAGTGTGTTCATTTGCATTTCTACATTTTTCTTAATACTTCATAACCACCAACTTCAAATCTTATTTTAGAAGAATTTTTAAGAATGAATTTTGAAAGAGTTTTACACATTATTTATGACAAAACATCATGCTATTTAAATCTTGTATATAAGCAATTAGTATACGACATAACTAAAGTATAGACACTCTAAAAACTACATTTAAAAAACTGAGCAAAAAATACTCAAATCTAAGTTGAGTAGGTAGGATAGTCAAAATGGCTCCGAATCAAAATTACTCAAGTTTGAAACATGTATATACTCATTTCTGAAAACATGCAAACACTCAAGAATAAAACGTTTATGTACTCATATTTGAGTATGCCCATGTTTAAAAAATGAGCATGAACTGACTTCTATGTGCTCATTTTTGAGTATTTTCATGTTTCAAAAATGAGTATGAACTGATCCTAATAATTTTTGAGTATGTCCATGTTTCAAAATTGAGTATGAACTGACCTCTATGTGCTCAGATTTGAGTATGTCCATGTTTCAATATTCTGAGTATTTCGGTTATTTCAGAATTAAAAGCATTAGGTCATCATATTTGAAGTAAAAAGCTTCTTAACAAAATTAAAACATCGATTTACTCAGATTTGAAAGTGTCATTTTTCTCAGTGGGGTGACCATATAGTCTTTCCCTGATTACAAAAAAATTATTACGAAATAACCATTGAATGTAATACTGTAAAAATTTTATTATGGAAAAATCATGTTCTTAAGTTTTTTTCATCTTTATATATGATCCCCTAGACATACAGCTTGGTCAATCCAAGGCCCATTTTATAAGCAAACTGAAGATAGTTTACACAGAAATCCTTTACCTGACACACCGAAATAAATCCTATTATTAAGTTTTTCATATATTTTTTAATCTTCAGGGTATATCCACTCAAGGTCAGGATCACAGATGCTGTGTCTAATGTGGCAGCCCAAATGTTGGGCAATACGTGGCGAGAAATGGAATACCACCGTGACATTCTTCGAGCTAACAAGGCTGCTAACATCGAAATTGACTGATGCATAAGTACTTGTATTAAAAAATTCATAAAAGTCTTTGCAATATATTGAAACAAGCATATGCCTAATTATATTAGTGTTTCTGCAGTAAATAACTCTAATCAGGGAAAGACTTTATGACCACCCTTTATTAACTTACTAATCCTAAATGTCATTACTTAATAAACAGCATCTACAAAGATAAATAAAATCTCAACGTCAGTTATATATACTTGATTTTTTTAAATGATAGTAGAAAGAAAAGGTATTAATCATACTTAGATGATCAAACATTTTCTAATACTAGGGGGCTCAGCCCCCGTACCCGCTGACGCTCGCCAACCCCCATGAATTGCGAAGCAATTCACATTAAGACCGCTACGCGCTTCTATTCGCTTCGTTCGTTTGCCCACCCCCTTTTTTTTTGCATCAACTCTAGCCGGAATAAGTACTACCATAAATCATTTTAAGATGTGGTATTAATAATTATTTTAAATGTAAAAAAAGTAATTGAAAACTTCATTGAAAACACAATTGAAAATGCATTTCGTTGGTGCTACCAATGGGCAGAAACCAATGGGCATTTAAATACTATGAAAAAATGATCTTGGAAACACAATTAGTTTAAAACTCAGTGCACCTAAAATATTGAACAGCGCGGCTTAAGCTCATTAAAAAAAACACTACGTGATAGGAAGATAATTTATATATATCATCAATCATTGTTTAAATTTCGTTCGACATGTTACTGTTCTGATTGATTATACATTTTTGAAAAAGAAATCATTTTTTACTTCATCAAGATAGCAACAGACAAACAGGTGCATTCTAGACAGTTGATATTTTTATTCTCTACCAATTTCGTGCAAGCGAAATTCGTAAATAAATTCAAAATAAGAGTTGAGAATTTATTTGAAATTAACGATATTACTCATAATTAAAATGAGGAATCATCTCAAACGCTTTGGATTACGTACATGTTATTTTATTTTTAATAATTGCTAGTTTGAGTTTGACTGCTCTCACACTGACATATTGGAGACACAGCTGATCTAACCCAATCTGTTCATTGGTCTGAGCTATGGAAACTACAGCTGTTGCCAAACGTAAGCTAGAAATTCAGACTTATTTCCGCGCTAGAATATATATAATAGAGAAATATAACGCTATAATAGAGAAATATAGATATAGATTGTCAAGTTAATTTTGCAGACCTTCATTCTTTTATACGATTGAAAGATATCTCTACATAAACAGTTTAGAAAATGCGTAACACAGCTCAAAAACTATTTTTAGCAATCACAATTCGTATTAGATTTTTTTTGCGCAGCCCTATGTATGCTATACAGTTTTTTGTGCACATATATATATATATATATATATATATATATATATATATATATAATAGGCTTTATTAAGTCGCTTACTTATAAATTTGTATTTTTAAATTTAAATAACGGATTTTTTATTTAAAAAAGCAAGAAATTAAATTTACCAGCCAGTTTTCTATAAGTAGCATAGCTTTTAATAAAGTTCTTTTCAACTCATGTTTTTGAATCAATAAAATAAAGTAAAAATGACGCAAATATTACTTGTTGTCAGGCATTATTTCCTAAACAAAGTGTGAATATTTCTTGAATAATTAAAAAAAATTAAAATAGCAGCCCGTGACATAACAAAAATACTTCGAAGTTATTTAATAAAAACACCAGTAACAGGTGTTTGATGTCCAATCTGACAATCATACAAAAAGCTTTTGAAAGTAGTGTCAAGGACTTGAGGAAAGTTTCAGCAATTATTTAAGAATTTCTTTCTTTATTTTTTTTAACATTCATATCTAAGCTATACCGCGTAAGGATGCGAAAATGTTGTCAGAGTATTTAAAACAAGAATGGATGGAAAACGAAATACTAGCACTTGGTTTTCTAGAAAGAAAAAAATAGTTTCTACATTTGCTTAGCGGAGCGAAATCGTTTTTCAAAAAGAGATTTAATTTTATTACAGCAAAATTAATATTTAGATATCTTTTTATGTACACATTAACTCACTAACGAACACCTTACGTGTAAACATTTTCGATAATTAAATTACAAAATGCAAGAAAAAACGTGATTTTACTTTTAATAACTAAGAAGGACAAGGCATTTTTTTTTGTAAAAAGTTACATTGATAGCGTATCTTTATTCTGCAGTCTAACAAGGCCTGAATATATTTACATGCATTAAATGACATTTAATACGTTGCTTTTCGTTGCATTGTTTCTTTTTACAGTATTACATATAACTTCGCTAATTTTAAGCCACATTATTGCCAACAATGCTAATGTTTTTGTCACACCTAAACACTACCACGTTTATGTAAAATTACTGCATACATATTATTTTTTGAGAGGCTAGGTTATTATTGAAGCAAAATATGTGATTTCTAAATAAATTTGTAATTATTTTCGCTATTTTGATATACTTTGAAAGATTTTTAGAAAATATAATAGGGGCAATATTCTTATTAAGCTTATTTTATTTTACACACACACACACACACGAGGTATATTCATTTTTTTATCTGTTAGTCCGTAAAGCCAATTTCATTTTTCTTCTATCAAATACTAGCAAACCCTTAAAAGTATCGCTTTTTCTCTCCACTGCAAAATAACGGAATTTATATGTCATCACAAAATAAATAATAGTATTCTATTGATTTTATTATTTATTCGGTAATAAATAAAAATAATCCAAAGAGACTGGTAATACAAAAAATGTGGCGGATGTACCTTCTTTTTTCATCAATTTAATAAAACTATTTTTCGTAAGAAAAATTTTGAAACTGTAAAGTAGTAATCCATATGTATTGATCTTATTTTTTTCCCTTGGAATGTCAAGTTTTCTAAATGTTTTTTGCGGAATTTATCGGAATTTATTATTTTAAATGTTTACTCATAGAAATATTAAATTTTCTCATATTTCAAACAGGGATGATAAATGTTCAGTTAAAAAAAAATCAACAAAATCAAAAATAGAAATATATTTCATAAGTCTTTCTAAATAAATTGCTCCAACTTTTTTTTAAATTGAAAGTTATATCTGTATATATATATATAACATTTCATTATACTGTATTACATTTTGTTACTCTTTTCAGAGACAATGTACCCATTGTTTTGTCTGTTGAACAAACGTTGTTATTAAAACAAAACATGGTATCCAACCGGGCTTCCTGGATCATCACAAGATATTGTCCGGTACACAGAAAATAGCTGAACACCATTTATAATTAAAAATTTTAATACATTTTTCACATTTAATACATATTTTTTTATTGCCTACAGATAACACCAAAAAGCATATTTATATGAAAAATATCAATTATGTGTTTCAAATAAAGATTTGAAATTTATTAAAAATATTATTTTTAGTATTGGACCCAAGACGCAATAGCTAAAGGAAATCGTTAACAGCCAAATAAATCACCATAGTTTTCATAATTGAAATTAACCTATTTGATTCTGATTATTTCAGTGTTTAACCGAGTAGTTTGATTAGAAGTAGTTTTCGCGCCAGTTTATTAAAGTTGTGTTTTCTTTCTTTCTCTCTTTCTTTATGGGTGATGTTTAAATTTTGTTATAAAAAAATTAGCTGGAAAGAAATGGTGAACTATTTATATCGTTTTAAGTGCAAACGGATTAATCTTCCATGACTGGGCTGCATACGATTCAGATTTTTTTTTTTTTTTTTTTTTTTTTTAATGAAGCTTGAAAATTACTTTATAAAATATAAAAACTGCAAATTAAGATAATGTTTTCCAAGATGTTACATTTGAAAGTTCATTTTTGTTGTATTCAGTGATGTAAAAATTAACATTGTGCGAAGTTTAAAAATTATTAACTTTCCTATAAAATTAAATTTTGTTAGAGAACCGTCGGTAGCATAATAATTTTTCTATCTTTATAAATTGTTATATCAGTCTTCATATTTTAATTTACATTTTCATCTTTTGATAATGGTAAAAAAGATTGGTTCAGCTTACCTGAAGTTTTCCTTTTGCGCTTAGAGTCATCCACAGTATTATACCGATATTTATCCTATCGATTCATTGACGTATCACTGTTTTGGAGTAATAAACAGTATTAGTAGAAAATAATAAATTGCGTGAAGTAAGTAGATCCATTTTTCTTTTGAATATAATATTATTATTGAAATTCTTGGCTTTATATATACATTTGTATCGCGTTTGGAGTCTGCATAAAAGAGCTCCAATTTTAAATTAAATTTGAGATGTTTACATCATATTTACATGAGCGTCTTTACTGTTCGGTTACATTTTAGATACTGAGTAAGACTGTTATTGAGTTCAGTTCACATGCGCGGTATCAGATTGCAGGTTGAAGGAGGGAGTCTGCAGTATTTATTAGTTGATTAGTTTCGACATAAAGTGCATCTGGTTTTATTCACTATGGTTTGCAGCTGTGGTTATCACTTGATGCACTAGAGTTAATTGGGGTCTGGTTTTTAATATGTTCTAAGTGTTCTTTCGATCGTTCACAACACTTGGAGATTATTAACGGCATAAAAAGGTTTCTCCGTCAAATTTGATTGCCCGGGATGTTGTGATCGTTGATATGAGTCAGCGTTACTCACGGTCATCTTTTTGCTTTATCATTTAGCTATAAGACACTTCGATTATGGAAAATTTCTAAGTTTAAATACATATATACTACCTTTTATTTGAATTAGGATATTGGACGATTCTGCATTCGGATATGGACGATTCCTTATTACTGACAGAGTGGTCATTAATACTTTATTTTTTTGAAATATTATTTATTTTTAATGCTTTCTGCACGCAATTTGCGTATTTAATTTTTACCCTTTAATTTGAATGTAATGAAAGCTGTCGTATGCAAATATTTATGAATGGTGTATTGTAATATATATATTGTAAGACGTATTTATGTAAAAAGCACACATGTAAAACGTACTTATTAAAGATGAATGTACCTAAGTGTAACGCTTGTTTTTTTAAATTATTTTAATTGAATCTGAAAGCATTTTTCCAGTTGTTCTTGCCACTGATAATTCTTTTATATCTATGCTAATATTATATAAAAGTAAAGATTATTTGTTTAAAGAGGGTAATCTTAGAAACTACAGAGCCAATTTAAAACATAATGGCGACAAAATAATTGTGGCCATCTCTGCGGCATTATAGACTATATTTTATGTTGGTGCCAGTAACCCAAAGGGAAAGCAGGAGCAAAAAAGTTCCACAATTGCAATTTCTGTGATATTGTTAACATATAAACAACAAATTTGGCATGGTGATTACGTTTAAGATGTAAATGCTTACTAAGAACTGTTTCTAAAAATTCGAAAATTAATCGAGTAAAATGACCGGAAAACGTTCTAAAAGCGTTCTAAATTTGGATTTATTTCGATTTTGTTAGGGCTGGAAACTAATTGGACATGGAAATTTGACATGACTGGCACTTTTAAGTCATAAATGCTGGCACAGAACACGTTAAAAAATCGAAATTTAAATATGTGCCGGAGCAAAAAACATACTAAAATTACGGTTGCTGTGATACAATTGGGGATAGAAAAATGAAATTTGGCATGGTGGTTTCTTTTAAGATAAGAAAGGTCACTGAAATCTGTTTCTAAAAAAATCGCATTTTAAAAAGCTGATATGAGCGGAAAGCTTTCTAAAATCTTTCTAAATTATGACTTTTTCGGATTTGTTAGGGATATAAATTAAAAGTTTCTCATGGCTGTTACTTTTAAGACTCGAACAAAATAGTGTTTAAAAAATTCGATGTTTAAAAGGGTGAAATAAGCAGAAATCGTTCTGAATTGCCATTTATTTGTAAACGTCAGGACTAGAAACATGAAATTTAACATGAGTGTTACTTTTAGCGCATATATGTTGTATTAAAAAAGCGAAATGAACGGAAAATGGTCTAAAATCCGTTTGGAATTACTAAACAGATTAAAAAAATTTCATCATGATAATTCTGAGACAGCCTTGCTTAAAATTGTGGTAGTCGTGTTCAAATCACGATTATTTTTAAACGGCTAAACAAATTTCAAATATTTTCTTAAGATAGTAATGACGAGAAACTCCGTAAAAACAGGCTATATTTTATCTTTGCACAACCAGCCCTCAACTAGGTGAAGAGCGTAAAATTACGATTGTGAAATGACGATTTCTATGAATCTGTTGATGCCAAACACATGACATGTGATATGGTGGTTACTTTTAAGTCGTAAATGCTGATTAAGAACGCTTGTTAAAATATTGTAGAATTAAAAGGATGAAATGATTGGAGAACGCTCTATTATCATGATTACTTTTCAACGATAGGCACTAGAAATTTTTAGTTTGACATGTAAATTTCTATTAAGAGGTAATACTCCTACAGAAAAGTAAAATAAAAATAAAATTGGTGATATTGATTGAAAAGGTTCTTCAGTTATATTTTCACACTGATATACTGTGAAACTGTTAGCATAGAAATTTTAAATTTGGAATAAATATACACTGTAAAAAAAAATTGCAGTAAAATTACGGGCAGAGGCCGGCAGCAGAGATTCCAGTCATACCCCGTAAAAGAAAAATCCATGCCCATCATTTTGTGCAGCCCGTAATTTTACGGGGCAAAGTAATATATGCATGGGATATAATGCCCTTTAAAACACTTTGCTGACTGTTCCGTAGCACGTAGCACGTTAGATAATCATCACAGAATCGCTGTTTTGGAGGGTTAAAATTTTCGAAACACGAGTAAAATGAAGGGTTCCACCTTAGCGGAGGACAATGTATGGGGTCGTACCGTATTTTTGCTATCATATGGGCTAGAACTGCAAGAATATGTAGATTGCTCTTAATTTTCTAAGTATCTAAGGGATAAGGCCGCTTATTTATTGGATCAGACCGTTTTTCATCAAATAAGGCTGTTGCCCGTGAAAATTGAAGGGCAACCGCTCATAAATTTACAGTTTTTTCTGAGAGTGTAACTAAGACATAGATGCGCACAAACAGTTTTTTATTTAAATTTTTAAAAATTCAAAAGAGAAGAAAAATAAACTATGTGTCATGCAAGTGTTAGATATAAAACTTTTCAGCAATGGTATAAAACGCAAGTTCCTTTAACTACTATAATGCATTAAAATGGTAGCAATAAATAAACATAATTGTGTACTTGGTAAGGATATATTTCTCATTTATCCTTTCACCGTACAAAAATGACAATTAAATATACTAAACCAAAATTTCTCAACTTATTACTTAACGGTATTTTGATTTTTATGGTAAATTAAGGTACATTATAATCGTAAAAAAATGCTGTTCATAAAAACAAACTATGAAATTAGTGAACCGATCTGAAAATTGCATTCAATACATGATAACTGATAAACAGAGCTACCAAGTAGAATGCATTTTATCAGCTTTTTGGATGGGTTGGAACAAAAGTTTTCGCATTAATTCTAATCTCATTTTCACATATTACTGAACAAGAATGAATTTCCCCCAAAATGTGACTTAATTTGTAATGTATAAATAGAAATATAAAACTTGCTGCAATATCCGTTCCCTTTAATGGTATTAGGCATACAAGTACAACTTGGCACATTTCAACATCCACGCGTGCAAAGCCGCTATATATTTCTATATTTTAACAGTTTTCTCAATAAAGTGGTATCGAAATATCTTTTTAATCACATTTAACAGTATTAATGAAAAATTTTCAATTTATCTCGATTAAAAAATATTGAAATTTATATACCAACAAAAAACTAGTTGGTTGTGCCAGTCCCAAAACTTTCTTCTATATCATACATCTTAATACTTCAAAAACCGTAATTATTTTAATGATGCATGTTAGAATAAATAAATGCAATATAGCAGCACCATCTTGTACATGATTTAGCTAATGAGCACCAACTTATGTCAAAGTCTACCAGAATATGAAGTTTGATGAAATTACGCGCATTAGTTCTTGAGATATGACTATCGCTATAATCATATAAATCCTGAAAATTGCAGCATGGCAGCGTCACCTGTCGCGCGGTTTACAGCAAACTCCAATCAGCAGTAACTTATGTCAACGTCTAACTGACTCTGAAGTTTCATGAAAATCTACCAATTACTTCTCTAGATAGAGCTATTGCAGAAATCGTGAAACATGCAACGCAACCTTCTAGGGCGATTTACACCAAAAACTAAATAGTACCAATTTATTTCAAGATCTAACTTTATATAAAGTTTTATTAAATTCCGTGCATTAGTTCTTGAGATTAACTTAGGAGAAACTTAGGCGATATACGCCAAAACCTAATCATCCACAACTTATGTGAACGTCTAACGGAATCTGCACTTTTATGAAAATACGTGCATTAGTTCAAGGGATAAAGCTATTTCGGAATTCGTGAAAAAGCCATGGTAGCAACACCACTTGTTGGGCGATTTACACCTGAAAATAATTAGCACCAATTTATATCAAGGTCTCACAGAATCTAAAGTTTTGTTATATCTTGTCCATTAGTTCTTCCGATAGAGCTCCCACAAACTTTTTGTCACAGACTGACAGACTCACAGACAGACATTTTCTAAAAACATTCACATCGTGTTCAGGAACCTTCTAAAACGTATAAATCATATCCGTCGAAAACCGGAAGTCGAAAATTTTCACGCGAATCCAATACTTTCTTCTTTTAAAAATAGAAGAAAGTAATAACTGTTATATAATACATTGATTTTCTAATTTTTTCAGTAATACGTAAAAATAATCCAAAGAGATTCGTTATAAAAAGTATTTCGAATGTACATTTTTTCCGGATGTACAATTTAATAAAAGTTCTTTTTGTTCTTTTTATGAGAAAAAATTCGAAACTGTAAACCAGTAATCCATATGTATTGATTTCTACTGTCTTTTATTTTTCTGGAATGACAACTTTTCTAAAAAATTTTGCGGAACTTATCAGGTATTTTTAATAATAGAAATATAAAATTTTTAAGACCTCAAAAGTATAAATGTTAGATGAATGTTCCGTTTAAAGAAAAAAATCAACGCAACCAATAATTAAACTAGTCGTTGGGGGCCACCGTAATACTTACCCATCATGGATATGCATAATATAAAATATGAAAATAAAACATGTGTAAACTATTTATAAAATGCATTGCAATTCCAAAATATCTGTTGCACTTTATCGGCAAAGAATATTTTTTTAAATATTGTCTGCTGCTATTTTTTAAATACTCTGCGTATTTTTAAACTAAAGTTACTGAAATTTAATAGGCTTTGTCGCACTATTACATTCTAAGTACATACCACATTTCAAGTCTCTACCTCAATTTGTTCGTTAGTTAAAGTGTTTAAAAACGTGGCTTGATGATGTCATAAACTTTGAATGCTCTATTACTGAATTGCGTAAAAGAAACATCCTTATAACTCCAAAAATGATAATCATATTAACTAAGAGTTTACTGCGTCGGAATAAGCGTCTCATTTCCAATTAAAATATATCTTTGAATTGAAATTTGAATGAAATACAGTGTCGTGAAAAATCGGAAGAGAAAAATTTTATATACTTTTTATAAGAGCAAATATTTCGAGAGTCCGAAAAAATTAGTTCCGGATAACTGAGGTTACTGAAATTCAATAGGCTTCTTCCATTATTACATACTAAGTGCATATCAAATTACAAGGTTCTATCTCAATTTGTTCGGGAGATAGAGCGTTTACAGACCCACGCACAGACAGATGGACGGCATTTTTTTTTTTTCCTAAAAATATGTTTTTCGGAATCTCCAGTGTCTGAAACTTGTAAATCCGTCAATTTTTTTTTCGATTTTTAAAACGATTACAAGACTTACCCTGCACTACGTATGATGGGTAAGTAAAAGGATAAAAGAACGTTTTATTACTTTAAAATATGTATTTATATGTATATATATTTAAAAATACAATATTTTTAATCGATTCTGAATGTTTTGTTCGAGTTATTCTTTCCATTGTTAATTCTTTTATATATTTATATATCTTAACTTTTAGTCAGTAAAGTAATATCAATTGTATTTCTTTTTAGTACATTTAACATATTAATGGAACATTTCTTTTCTATTTCTACTAAAAATATCGGAATATAATGTATCCTCAAAAATTTTAGTATCATAATCTATTGATTTTATAATTTATTCGGATAATAAATAAAAATAATCCTAAAGAGATTGGTGATAAAAAATGTGCACATTTTCATCAATTTAATAAAACTATTTTTTATTAGAAAATTTTTGAAACAGTAAACCAGTAATCCATATCTATCGGTTTCTAGTGCCTTTTTTTTTTTTGGAATGGTAACATTTTAAAATGTTTTTGCGGAACTTATCATAGGAATTATTTTTTACTCATAAAAAAATAAAACTTTCTGAGCCTTCAAAGGTATAAATGGATGAGGAATGTTGCGTTTAAAAAATAAAAAACGCAACAAAAAGGGAAAAAAAATAATAATAATGTTTCTAAATAAATATTGCTATTTCTCTTCAAAATTCGTATTTCTATTTATATATATATGTGAAACAAACCTAAATATTTTAAAGGATTTCAGCTATTAATTTCTTTTAGTGATAAAGTAGCTAGTATTTGCATATGTTGAAAAGCATTGTTATACAAAATTATACAGCCTTATTCAATTATTACCCCTTAATTAATATATAAAAAGATCTATTAGAATTTTCAATTTAAATTATTTATTGGATATTAGTATGAATATTTATTGAATATTAGTATGAATATTTATTGAATATTAGTAGGATATAGTTTTGTATATTTATTGAATATCAGTTGTATTAGACTTATAATAATTATGAGATTCTTTCACTGGAAGATTCCTTTTTATGACAGAGTGTGCGCTTTTAAGTTCATTTACAGTCGTTTCTAATGTATATAATGTATACATATATTGTATATACTGTATATTGTATATTGTATATATTATATATTGTACATATTGCATAGTTTGCCTATGTATATATTGTATGTAATAAGATTTCTTTGAATTGAATGCATACATTGTAGGTTCTTGTATATAATTATACATGTGTTTCATGTATTGTTATATGTATGTAAAAAGACGCATGCATGTCTGATGAATGGATGTAAATATGGATACATGTTAGTACGGAGAGAACACATTACGTGTGGATTAATAAATATCGAGCTAAAGACTATTAAAATATGTAATTAATTTAATGATTAAAAAGCTTTTAAATGTTTTCACCACGCTATTGTGTAAATAAAATCTGCTAGTGAGGTAAATTTTGTATTAATTCATTTATTTTTGCGATAGAATGGTAGTTAATCATTTCAGTTAGTCAAAAATGTTCTTATAAAAATATTGTGCGTTAACAAAATACAAGAGGGAACTGTGGTTACCTCTGTAGGTCTTCACAACCCTAGATTTTTGGTAGAGCAAGTGCGGGTCGGGAAAACCCGACTTAAGTTGGGTGTTGGGTTACTCCGGCTCGTCCCTACGTGTTTTGGTTGTGGTTTCTTCTGATATTGGGGTCTACCTCATATCGCAACGACCTATGTCGTCACCTGATGAGTTCAATTAAGACTCCTATAAAGGGAGCTGACGCATATCCATCTTGTTGTCCCAAACAACCACCATACTGTAACCCAGTTCAGCATTAAGAAACTTCCCGAGTAGGTGTTTGCCGTCCCTGTCACTGTCACTAGCCGTCCACTACTACGGTAAGTTAACCGGTTTTAGCTTTGTTTTTGGTCCGTTGGGTTATTAAATGTCGGTATGATTCCGCCTGTAGTATAGGAGCTCTAGGTTCAATAGGAGTGATGCGCAGGTGGCGGTGCTCCTACCGGTCGCAGCACGTATAGGAGACCTCTCCTGGTCGTGCGCGTTATAAGTCCCTCAGGACTTGGGTGCGACGGTTAACGTGCTTGACGGGCGCTAGTCTTGAGCCTAGTGGCGCAGCTCATTTTTTTTTATCCCATATTAACATAGATTTTTGTAATAAAGTTTCTTTATTTTTTTCTTTATTTCTTTCTTTTCTTTCTTTCTTTCTTTCTTTCTTTTATTTCTTTCTTTCTTTCTTTCTTTTTCTTTTTTTTTGAGTCTTATAAGATAATTTCTCAAGCAGTTTAATATACACAAATTACAAGACTTTATACTGGTAACATAGAATGTGAAATGCAAAGCAATGATTAATGTAATAAAAGCTCTAAAAAACTCCGTATGATTTGGGCAAATAGGTAATAATACAGAATTATTTCTGACGACATTTTTCTTATTACCACTATTTCTAAACAGTAATAATATACCTCAACGATTAGTAGAAATGTACCATGAACATGCATTTTTTTTAAAGAGTAGTAGGCAAAGTAACAAAAATTATTCGCTAGTGGCGGCTCTGGAATAGATAATTTAAAAAAAATTATGAAATAGGAATTACATTAATATTGTCGTCTAATTATACATTATGAAAAATAATGAATTTTTTCTCAAATATGTCTCTGAAATATATTTTCATGTAAACATTTGTAACCATGAGTAGAAATGTAAAAAACAAAAACAAATATTTCGTTTAAAGTTAAACAATTCTATTGAAAATTTTTGTATCAGATTAACTTTTTTCACATCTAATAGATCACATTGTTAAATAATAAAATAAACTGGTATACCTCTAAAGGTTATCCAAAATTAACTATATGAGGGCTACATATTTTAACAATATGGCATTGTATTGGGCAATTAAATATTACTTCAATATTGGGCAGTTGAAAATTTCCCAATATTGCGCCTGTATTGGCAATAATTATTTATACAAAATAAAGCCATTAAAAACACTGTTTGTACAACAATGGCTTTTAATTCGAAATACCACCAACGCCATAACAATATTGGCTTTACTTTGAAACGATTTCTAATGAAATATTGTACAAATATTGTACAAATATAGACACTACATTGTAAGCATTTCAAGGAAATGGAAAAATTGCAATTATATTTACTTTAAATTGGAAATATATCTAATGAAAAACCACCATTTCTCCAAAATTCGTTTTTGTATTTGGTTTACATTAGAATAAGAAGTTTCGAATTTGCTTTCGTTTCATTATGTACTTTTTCATATTTTTCATATTACTGATTATATAAATTAAGTTTTATTATATATCAAAAGCTGAATTTTTCTTTCGTTAGCATGTATATTTTTATTCGAATATTAATGAAATAAATGATAAAGGAATACATATCTGATTATTCAAAGAAAAAGCTATTAACTCAAACCATGGTTATTTATAATAGTTCGCTATAAATATCTCTATTAATGTATTGATTATAAACGTGAAATCGTCTTAATGATTCTGAAAACATGCGGAAGCAAATAGCCTACGCCTTTCACCCTGTGTTTATGAAAGTGGTCTCAAATTTGTTTGCTCATATATCCTGGGGGGACACCATAATAGACTGTAATACATTGAAAAAAATAAATGGTCCATTAAGGATATAATAACAGGTATTTTCATTTTTTAAACTGTAAAAATTATATCTAGTTAGTATTGTTTGTGCAGCTCCTTGCCTGTTTGAAAACAGTAATTTTCTACACTACCTATTTTTTAGTATATTGTATAGAATGACCTTTTCGTTCCGCTTTAATAAGTCATAGGTTATTAGATTACACCAAATTACATTGTACCATTTGCATAAATAATTTAATCAATTACAATCTACACATTTCGAGGGTCACCCAACTAGCATGAGAGATATTATAAAGTAATTGATAGAATTACTTAATAGCATTTGTAATGTGTTTACAATAAATTTTTGTTTTGTTTTAAAATTATTTAATAGTAAAATGAATCAGTTACTAAAACTAGATTAACAAAAAGAAGTTGTACAATCAGACGAAATAAAAATAATTGATGGAAGAATATTTGATATGAATGCTTCATTATAAAACTCGATTATTATGTGTGATAGACTGCTGATATATATGCTGTAGGCTAATTGAGTAATCCAGCTCTTTGCAAAGATCCCGGTTAATTGAAGAATCTGCTTCCCTTTTCCAATCGGCCTGATATTTTTCAGGCTTATTGCAAAGAGCCTAAGCAGCTTTAGGCTAATTGGGAAATGAGCATTTGTCTCTCAATCAGCCAGATTTTTTACAGGCTTATTTTGAAGAGCCTGTGGAACGTTAGGGTAATTGAAAAATCTCCATTTCTCAATCAGACTCAAAATCTATTTAGTGATGTAAAAGTTGACCCCATCCCGACTCGCTGGGGATCAGAGGGGGCGGAAATTCAAAATCTTGAATGAGAACGACTATTTTTTTTACTGCAGATTCCGATTTTACGGGAAAAATACATAACTTTTATATATCTCATGTTCTTGGATCATCCTAGATTGTGCTGCAATCGAAAACAAATGCGGTCCAGATCATTTTATGCGCAGAAAATCCTATTTTTCAGTGAAGTTATAATTTTAAAATTAAAAAAAAATAGAAACTTAACAGAAAAATGCTGCTTCACTTCCTACATAGTGGATAGGAAGTTATGTGTTATAATATTGTAATCATAGCATTACTGTTTAAAATTGATTGGTTCTATATTTTATCTAATAGCTTTCTACCATATTCGCTAATTTGCTGCCAGAATTCCAGTTAGTTTTATAAATAGATAGATGTAATGTTCCATGTTCAGTTCAAATGTGCAATTGTCCTTCTATGTATAACTCAATACAGACCTTTCAATCCCTAGCCTCTTGTATTTTATTTAGTCATTTAATTATCAGCAGAGCGCGGTTCCGATGAATACACGGAGACAGACAGTTTGACGCCCGTTCTTGTATTTTAATTTTACTGCTGCGGCTTTCAGTGATAAAATTTTATTTCTTGTTTTTGTGTTTTACTCCGCAGAATATCTCAAAAATAACTTTACGGCATTTCACTTTTCGAAGGTGATAGTAAAAGTTTTTCTCTCTGGAAAAGGCAAGTAATCGCAATTTTTGCTGCTAAGGAATTAGAGAATTTGTAGGAAAACGAATCGGCTGAAGATAATACTGTGGGTATTGTGAAGGCAAAAAAGGCTTACGCTCTATTGTTATCACTGTTATGTGATGGTGTTCTTGAATCGCTTCAAGATGAAAATACAGCGTATGAAATATAGAATAAATTAGAAAGAAGATATGATACGAAGCGTCCAGTGAATCAAATTTTGATTAGGAAAAGATTGGCGACTACTAAGAAAGATCGTGCTGTGTCTATGAGAAGCCATATTGACGAAATAAATAAATAAATTTCGGAACTTAAAATCTCTCGAGCAGACCGATACGATTGTTTATATTTTAATGTCGTTGCCTCAAGAATTTGAAAATGTTAAGACTGCTTTAGAAAATCAACCGAATGCTGTTTGTACATTAGATTTTGTCACACAAATTCAATTTGATTAGTTTTTATTAGCACTAACAGAGAGAAAAAGAAAGAAAAAGTGCAAACCAGGACCACTCAGGATAATATCGCGTTTGTATCGTCAATACGCAAAGAATTCTTAATCGAAATCTCTAATTTAAAAGGGCGTAAAGCGAAGTACTGTATTAAGAAACTTATATCCCATGAATGTGGGAATCCTGGTTATTTTAAACGTAACTGTAAATCTGTTAAAATTTCAAATGAAGAAAAGTTCGCTTTTTCATCAGTTTCGTTTGTTGCCGCAAACGTTAAATAGAATGGATTTATTGTAGATTCTGGAGCGACTTCCCACATGTGACAATCTAATGAAAAATATTTTACGTCCTTAGTATCATCTTCATGAACTATTATGTGTGCGTTGAAAGCAACGGATCTTGAAATTAAAGGTGTTGGAAATATCATCTAGAAATTATCCAACGGAATAGAAATTACTCTAATTAATGTACTTTATGTTCCGGATTTAAATGGACAGTTAATTTCCGTTAGAAAAATTTAAAGTGCAAATTATGCAGTTATTTTCAAGAATGAAAAAGTTTTTTTTGAAAAAGGAAGAAATCGGTTTTGTTTTGCTGAGCGTGATTCCAATGGTCCAATACTTAAGAAATTTTGTCTCTAATTATGATACTGTTCTCACATCAAAATAAAATGATTCTGAAATCTGGCATCGTAGATTGGGTTATCCGAGCGATAAAGTGTTGAAATAAATGAAACTTCCGACACCCCTTTCATTTTGTGACGTTTGTGTGCTAGAAAACAAGGTACAACAGCAATGGAAAGAGGTCCAAGGAAAAGAGAAACTACTCCAATGACTGCTATTCATACTGACATGTGTGGCCCTATTGTTCCGAAAACTTTTTTAGGTGAATGCTATTTTCTGACTTTCATATATTATTTTTCCCGCTTCACTGAAGTACGTTTATTGAATGATGAAAGCGAAGCTTCTGAAGAATTGAAAGTATTCTTGAAAACTAATCCTACAGTAAAGAAAATTAGATGTGATAACGGTAAGGAATATTTAAGTAATGATTTAATGAATTTCTGTAGAGACCTTTGTAGAGTAATTGATCCCGCTTCTCCAGATACTCCATCTTTAAATGGAGTTGCTGAAATATGCAACAAATCGTTCCTGGATATAGAAAATGCTTCGATTGCTGATTCAAATTTACCTAATACATTTTAGGGTCAAGCTATCCTTTCAGAAACTTACTTGAAAAAACGAATGCCAAGCAGCTCTATTGACAACTTAACGCCAAAATTACGGAAATATGGAGAAGATCCCAATTTAAAGCATATACGTGTTTTCGGATGCAGTGCCTACGTGTTAGTTCCTTCCGTTCATCGAAAGAAGCTTAATGATACGGTTAAACGTATGATCTTAATACGTTATTCTTCAATGGGTTATCGGTTGTTGGATTCTGAGACAAAGCACCCGTCATTTATTTAGTAATTTTAATTATCAGGGGGCACTGCCTAAATTTTAAATAAATGCTCTACTTTAAGCATTACGCAAAAAGAACGACTTGGTCACAGTAGCTTCCTGTTCTTTTCGGGGTGCTTAATTAACGCGAGTCCCCTTGCCTCGCATGATTCTGGGTGCTGTTTAACACCGCATTTTGCTCGATTAAATCGCTGTCTACGATGATAAAAGAAATGTTTAAATACAAAAGTTGCATATTTTTTCCCGCTTAAAACGAATCTTGAACAAACAAGTTGGAAATCGTACGTCAAACGTTACAAACGAGGTGCGTTCGTACGCACGTTTTAGAATTAAATTCATGATCTCCCGTGCGTAGAACGGGTTAAACAGCTAGTTAAGTATATATTTTATGACACTGTTCATACAAATATCTTAACTAGTTATATAAATATTCAGATATATATGTATCAGCTAGTTATATAAATATTCAGATCTTGATAATTTCTAATTCTGTGAAATGAATTATATCGTCTGCAGATTAATTTCTGTAATAAAATAAGTATCTCGGTCGCTTGACGATTAAACTTCGGAAGCTCCTATAACAAATAAGCACCGATTAAAAAAAAAATTCAAATTTCTTAATAAATATTTTTATTAATATCTCCTAAAGTTTTTATTCGATTTTAATAAAATTTGAAATGTCTCGACAAAATTCTGCAAAGATAATATATTTTAAGTTGCGAACCATTCGGTTGGGTAGTTTTTGCGTTATTATATACGGATGGACGGACAGACGGACAGACAGACAAACGAACGGACAGACGGACGGACCAAGCGACGACTATAGGTGCTACGTATTTATATAATTACGAACGCACCTAAAAATGAGTGTTCTAATTGAAGATTTCAAAGTTGGACCCCCTTCATACCCCAGGGGGTTGGGGTGGGGTGGTTAATTTTGGTATCAATGAATAGCTTTTATAAATATATTTAACTCGTATTTTTCCGTTTTTCCATCTGATGTGTATTTCTAGTCGTATTCTACCGTTTACAGACTTTTTGGACATACTTTATATAATAAAAGTTACTCTATCAATGAAATCTGCTCATTGCGCAAATTTTTAATGTTTTCCCAACATTACGTAATGAAGATGGGTTGCTAAAAAAACTAATTATAAAAAATTTATAAGAAAATTTCTGTAATAATAAAATCTGAAGATGAGGCAAATTTTTAATTCTTTCCTTGCGTTACGTAGTGGAAAGGAATTGCTGAGTCAGATAAACAATTTATATATAAGAAAATTGCTGTATGAATAAAATATGCAGATGAGGGAGATTTTAATTATTCCCTGCATTATGCAGAGAAAATGGGTTGGTAATGAAAAAAAAAATAATGTATAAGAAAATTTCTGCAATAATGAAATCTGCAGATAAGACAGAATTTCAATGTTTTTCCAGCGTTACGTAGAGAAAATGGGATTCTCATTCAAAGTAATTATGAAACATATGTAAGAAAGATGCTGTATCAATAAAGTCTTCAGATGAGGCTGATTTTTAATATTTGCTCAAAATTACGTACAGACTATGGGATGCTAATGAAAATATTTATCCATAATAATAGGATGAGGGAAAATTGCCACTGTGTTTTTAAAGAGACCACTGCACGCAAGAGCTGCATTATTTGGCATGAAGGTACCACTATATCGGTAGTTATGCACCTGAAAGCCCGATTTTAGAGTTATTGATTTCCATTTTTTTATTTGATTTTTCATGAATTTTTTAGCATTTTCTTCACGTTTTGCAGTGATTTTTTTTTTTTTACATTATTAAAAGGATTCCGATTTCAAACTTTTAGCTCAATATAGTAAATTTTGTCCACTTTTCAATAAAGTTTCCGCGATTTTTTAATTTTTAACGATTTCTAATGCGATTTTTAATATGATATTTTGTGTTCCGGGGTGATATTTTGACATCCGTGAAAGAATTCCTGTTCAATGTTTAAACCCACTATGTTAAATTTTTTCCTGTTTAATTTTTGAATTTTTAACGATTTTTAGCGTTTTGTGGTGATTTTTTTTCACATCTGTAAAATAAATGCTATTTCAAACTTTTAGCCTAATATAGTAAATTTTGTCTTCCGCAATTTTAGAATTTTTAACGATTTTTAATGCGATTTTAAACGCGATTTTTAGCGTTCCTTCGCATTCGATAGTGATGTTTTGACATTCATAAAGTAATTCGGTTTGAAACTGTTAGCCTAAAATAGTAAATTTTGTTCACTGCGATTTTTGAATTTTAACGACTTTTAATGCGCTTTTAAATGCGCTTTTAAATGTGATTTTTAGCGGTTTTTTGCGTTCTACGGCGACTTTTTGACATTCATAAAGATATTCCGTTTCAAACTGTTAGCCTAATACAGTAAATTTTGTCAGCCGCAATTTTTGAATATTTAACAATTTTTTATGCGATTTTCAATGCGGTTTTTAACACTTTTTGCTTCCGCAGCAATTATTTGACATTCGTGAAAGAATTCTGTTTACATTGTTTTAGCCTACTATAGCAAATTTTGTTCTCTTCGATTTTTGAATTTTTAATGCGATTTTTAGCTTTTTTCGCATTTTACAGTGATTTTTTAACATTTGTACAATGAATTAGATTTCAAACTTTTACCCTGTCATCTAGTACATTGAATTTGTAACAATTTTCAATGTGATTTTAGCGCTTTTTTCACGTTTTGCGCCAATTTTTTGACATTCGTGAAATAATTCCGGTTACGATGTTTTAACCTACTGTCCTAAATTTTGTCCTCTGCAAAACATCCTGCCATTCATTGCGTGATATTTATCGCAAATAAAACATATTTTAAATCGAGAAAAGTATCCATTGTTACAACTGTGTTTAATTATAAATAACTTGTTTAATAAAAGAAAAAAAAAAGGAAAATTTTTCAAAAACAAAAAATATTTAGGATAATGTACAAAAAAATTGCAATTTCGTAGAAAATAAAACTGAATATATAAGGTAAAGCTAGGAGAGTCTGCGCACAATTCAAAAGAATAACAATAAAAAATCTAAACATTAATTTTTTGCTAAACTATCCATGAATAATTTTTACTTCATTTGTTTTTTATGCATTTCCATTGCTATTTTGTTGTTATGTTGCAATTTAATAGAACAGTTGTATTAAAACCAAGAAAGTTATTTTGCGCAATCTGTCCTTACCGGATTGGTGTGATTGCGCACATGGGTAGGCGAGATTGTTACTAATAAAAACTACAATTAAATTGTTAACAATAATAATTACACTTAAATGACATTGTTAAAAGGTTTTTGTGAACAAATATTATTGTATTAGGAGTGAATATTTCAACATAATTATTAAAGAATCAGAAAAAGGAAATAATTTTAAAAACGAGTAAAAATTTTTAATTAAAAGAAAAAAATTAAAGAATCAGAAAAAGCAAGTCCAGATAAGATTAGAAAATAACATTAAGTCTCTTGATAACACGTTTAATTTAAAATTAGTCCATTTTCATTTTTCATTTTTTTATGCAAATGTACCAATAAGCTGCGTAATCTCTCCTAGCATGGAAACTAATTGGAACAATGCGCCATCTCTCCTAAGTAGCAGATGCGCAAACTCTCCAATTTCGGTAGGAGAGTTTGCGCGGCCTTTTATTTAAACATGGCCGCTACTAAAACGAACCGTTGATGTTCACATTGTTAGTCTAGATTAGTAGCTTATGAGAAACCGTTTAAGTTTAAAATATTTTGTACTACTGACATTGTATAGAAATTCTGATGAGTAGCTATGAAAATTCAAGCACTTACTTTGGGAAAACAAAACAAAATATCAATGCTTTATCTTAGACTATCAAAACAATCAAAGTGCACTTTCATGAAGACACTCCACTACTGCTGGTGTACATCTACCTGGAGTCGCTGCGCTTTCACTCTACTCCTTCCCCCCGAACTTCTATGTGCGCAATCTCTCCAACTGCGCCATCTCTCCTGGCTTTACCTTAAGTAACTATCATAGTATCATGTTAATATTTCATTCAAAGTTTTAAAAAAGTTCTTTATCTGTTCTAAAGCGAAAATGTATATATGAGACGAACAAATTTCATGCTATGATATATAGAATACATACATTGTATGTTTTAAATTCTAAAGATATAGGTATATAGTCGTCTGCTGGAATTTTTAAATATTCTTATAAAAAAGAAAAAAACTAAAGTACTTCGAAACCTTTCGCGAATTTTTTTGTTTTTAAGTTGAAATTATTTTAAATTGTAAATCCAGGCTCCAAATATCGAAACTATAAAAATTTTGAACATTTATAAATACTTTCACAATTATAGATATGTTTTTCATATATTTTATAAAATCGCATTCTGTATTAATGCATTAATATTATAGCAATAACAAATAAATAATGTTTTTTTTTAGAACATTTGTGACATTATATTCGTGTAAATCCCCACTGTTAAATATTTTGATTTGTGTTGAACCATCTTTTGGTGCTGCTGTAGCTGCAGCCATAAGATGGTGAAATCTCGTACCAACATTTGGAGATATGGTTCAACCGGAGCCCCAAATGCTGGAACGATGTTTTCACACTCTTATGGTTGCAGCTACTGCAGAACCAAAAGTTTGTTCAACCCAGGGCAAAATGTTTAAAAATGTATCAAAGATCTATCGAATATAGTTTCTAATCATATTATGCTCCACTTATGAAATATAACTAATATACATATTATATACTTATAATACACTTGAAATTAAAACTTTCTGTTAATAGTCATTATTAACCGCTGAAATACCTAATAATATATTACTACGGTTCTTAAACTCTTAGTTACCATGGTTGATTTTTCATATTTCCTTTGATCTCGCAGGAATCTCAGATTTTACAAACTCACATAATTGATATTCTTTAGACTATTGAATAGACGATACAAAAACTAATTATACTGTTAAAAATTAATAACATACTAATAATAAAAGGGAAATTATGTCCAACAATGGAAAGAGAAAGCTACATATGAACGGAAGCCAGTTCAATGCATTATTGACTGCTCGATATTGGCGGCAAATTTGGAGACTTTGTGGATCAATTTTATCTCCTAACACTTACCTTGAAATTTCGACAAACGAAAACTCTACAATGAAACTATTACAATAAAAACTGGATAGAAAGCATTAATATCAAATATTATTACTATTAATATCATAATTTGATATATCACTCAAATAAATATTATTTATCGACTGAAATAATGATGCATTTTTAGGTGCGTTTGTAATTATATAAATACGTAGCACCTATAGTCGTCATCTGGTCCGTCCGTCTGTCCGTCTGTCCGTCTGCATATAACAGCGCAAAAACTACCCAACAAATGGTTTGAAATTTAATATATATAAACGTTGCAGAATTTTGTCGAGTCATTTCAAATTTTATGAAAATGGAATCAAAACTTAAAAAAGATATTAATAAAAGTTTTCTTCATTCTATTAAATCCTGTCATACGTAATTAATTCAATGATATCCATGATATGTAGTTAATGATTCTAGGCTGCCATGGTGATTACATCCTATTTAAGATGGAGTCATATTATTTCCGTATTACTGAATTTAAAAACTGAATTTGTATGCTAAAATTGTTTAATAATAGCAATCATATAATCTACAGACAGTTTTTTCGATACATCTTTCCGGAGAAATCGATATTAAATGGAAAAAGAGTCTAAATATGCATTTGAAATTCTGAAATTTTCAAAGCTGGAATTTTCAATAAATGTCAACAAAAGGTAAAATGTTGCTAACTTAAAATGTACTTATTTAATTACGGAAATTAATCATATCATAATAACAGACTATATAATTCATTTTTTCAGTGAAATAATAACGATGATTTTTTTTTTACATTGTCTGGTATTGGATATTTGCTCCTAGTCTAATTTTAATATAATAGAATTGTAATTGATTGCTTGTAAAAGTGTATTGAAACTTAATTTCACAAAATAAAATTGATATCTATAATATGAAAATCTGTATATAAAAGGAATTTTGTATTCATGCATTTTTGTATAAGAGTGCACCAGCTGTTCCACCAAGATCTGAATATTTATAAAACTAGTTATAGTACGAACGTACCTCATTTGTTACCTTTGAAATACAATTTTCAACTTGTTATGACAAATCTCGATTTCCTCAATGTACGAGATTTTGCAACAGTTATATTATGTTTTTAATATTATTTTTTTTAGTTTTTACTCTACTTCTTTTGGAAGATTTTTCTCAAGTTTAAAGTAAGTGAAAAGTTTACTCTGTATGCGAAACTTTTGCGAACCACTTGAAGATGCTTTGCAGATCCTCCAGTTTCACTGACCACAATTTTAAAACTGCTGATATAGTGTACTTGGAAATATTAAATGAATAAAATCTTCGAAATTATATGGTGGAAAGCGCAAGTTATGTAACCATTTATTTTATAAACGGACGTAGAAACAGTTATAAAAGTGGTATCTACTTCAAGAGAAGTACGTATGCACAACACAACTTGCCCCGCCACTTGTAGTAAAATGCTGAACTGAGCGATTCAATCCTGAAAACTACTAGAGAAAAAAAAAAGTGAGATAGAAAATGGTCCAGCTTCGTCGATTTAGTGGGAATTAATACTCTCCGTGCATGAAAAGCCCAATAACCGAAAGTAAAATTTATCCGAATACCATCTTACTACAGAAATGATTTCGTTCTTGCCGAATCAATGATGCAAATCGCACCAATGGATATTTATAATTTTCGCTTTAGATTTAGGCTATTCATGTGAATGGAGCATAACTTCATACTAAATTAATGACGCTAAACAACTTTCTAATTGATATTTTTTACAAATCTGCAATAGTTTTCGAGATAGAATCACTAAGTCCCTCATTTTACCAGCAGAGAAATTGCGATTGGTCTCATTGTGTAGTGTTTATTAACTTAACACATGGGCTGATAAGTTCTTGGTCTAATAAAGAACACACAACTTTTTAACATAACTTTATAACTTTAATAAAAAACATAACTTTAATAATAAAAAATAACAATTTAATAATAATAATAATAATAATAATAATAATAATAATTTAATAATAATAATTTAATAAATAAATAATAATAATAATATAATAATAAAAAACTTAATTTTATAACGAAAAAGCTCCAAACAGTGCTCAGAATCATCGACTCGTTGTCGTTTTTTGTCAAAAGTCAACATGCGCGGCACCCACTTTGACAACAGTTTTTTCATAGACAAATGTTCATTCAAAATAAAACCTACACGTTCCTTGGATATCTTCAGCGTCTGAGCTATCTCCTCCAACCTCACTTTGCGGTTCCCCAAAACGATTTTGTGGACTTTTTTTATGTTTTTCGGAGTATTCACCTCTTTTGCGTGGTGCATCATTGGTGTCCATACATCCATGTTTAAATTCAGCAAACCAGTCAATAATGGTTGATTTACCTGGCGCAATCTCCGGATAACGCTTATAAAGCCAAGCTTTTGTTTGAACGGTGTTTTTTCCCATCAAATAACAATTCTTGAAATTCTTGTTTGTCCATTTTTTTGTTTATCAACAAAGGCGTTCAACTAAAACCACTCTAACGTTTTATCCGAATCGTCGAACGAATCGTCATAACATTTTTTCTGCTACCTTTTAAAGGTTAGTTTATACTAAAAAAGCATCGGTTCGGCGATTGCAACGCCATCTCTGTGCCAGACCGTGAACTGTGCCAGACCGTATGTATAGTATACTTTGAAAACTGTAGTTACATTTTTTCACAAATTAATTGGCTGTGTAGGCTACCAAACCTGTATGATTTTGTTTTTACATACGATCTTTCTATAAAGCAGGATGTTACCGAATGCCAAATTATTTTATGCTAATTGTTAGTTTTAAAATTGTTCGGTGGCATTTGAAGTGTTTTTAAAAATATCAGTTAAGAGCCTACATCAGTCATGCGAAAAAACGCGCGAGCTAATGTTAAGAGTATGGGAAGGTTGTTGCGCGATTACTCGCTCGCATTTTAATATTTTTTAATATTTTTTTTTGCATAGGTTAGCTGATATCGATCTCTAACGTTGTTAGTTTTTACTTTTTCGATTTTGGTTCCAGTTATTTTATATAAAGGTACTTACTTTCAGAACCGTTTACAACCGGTTCCAAAATTGAAAATGTCCGCTTATAAAAAAAAACTGGAACCAAAATCAAAAAAGTAAAAACTAACAACGTTAGAGATCGACCTCAGCTATCCTTTGCAAAAAAAATCATTTAAAAATATTAAAATGCGAGCGAGTAATCGCGCAACAACCTTCCTATAGATTTAACATTAGCTTGAGCGTTTCTTCGCGTGACTAGCGTAGGTTCTTAAGTGAAGTCATTATATCTTGCTACCTTTCAATTAAAGTGTTTAATTTTCATCTATACTTATATATAAAAATATTTAAATGTGCTAATTACTGTTTCTATTTCCACCGATCTAGGGAATAATCAAAATGTCAGTGATCTGACATGGAAAAAGATACACACAATGAACTGCAGAAAAATTTATCACAAACAAATTTACATTATTTTGTTGAATATATTACTCATGAATGAATATATTTCTTGAATATATTTCATCAATGAAACAATAATCAGATTTCTTATACGTACCTTATAATTAAAAAAGTAATTAAATTGCAGTTACTGGTATCCTGCTTTTTGTTTGTTTGGCCAAAACGTTAGGATCGAGAACCGTAAAAAATAAAAGGATTAAGATGTGGCCAATAATGATGGTCTTATGTCAATATCTTCGACGATTACGGAGCAAACAACAAAACTATTATTATGATTGTAATCTAAAAATTTAAATATAATTATTTGTCATGTTCATTTCAACATAAGGAAAACACCTGCGTAAACAAATCACAAAAGTTTGGAAAGAAGGTTTGATTATACGTAGAATGTCCCAGCTCCGTATCCTTTTTCTTCTTATCAACTTTCCTGCAAGAAGATTTGTATACCACAGATTAAAATTTATGACCTGACTGCCAATCTTCGTATTATTTTTAAATCAACTAAAACCAGATTTTTTTTTATGAAAAAAAGTAATATATTACCTGTAAAGACAATAAATATTTCTTTACATAATTTTTCTGGCTAAAATTATGTTTATTTGATTTGAAAATCGGAAGGAGGGCAACTATAACATTCTCACATTTATTTTATTAAATTGCAAGAACGAGTTCTAGGAATACACCGTTCTAGGAATTCATTTTAAAAAAATGTTTAACGAAATATCTGTGTAGAATATACAGTAATGAACACTATTTCTGTAAAATTAATATCGTATTTGTCACTCATTTGTTACTTCTTGTTTATTGATTGTTAAAGTTAAAGTGTTTAAAGTATGACTGTTAAACGATTCATTATTTAAGTATAATGCACTATTACATATCTTAAAAAACAATAATTAATAAAATTAAGATGAACTGACAGGCGTAAAATGCATTGTCAAATTTAGGTAATTCAGACATCTCAGCTAGGTTTTAACTATTGTAAATATGACAAAAATGGCATAAATGAGACAGTGTCTTATTTTTGATTAGATTATATTTAATAATTTATTTTTTTCCAAACAAATTAGTTTTTACCTAACAGTTTAATAATCAATCCTTTTCAAGTTATTTTTGGCATTTTATATTTAATAAAATGCAATGTAGACTCTAAATATGACAAACGTATTCGAAATCGCACCGCATTTAAGCATGGTATATATATATATATATATATATATATATATATATGTATATGTATGCATATATATATTCATATAAAAGGCTTATAAATAATCATATTTATACGCAACTTATAGAAATATTGATATTCTTATAATAATTCATATTTATGTAAAAGTAGCAAAAGTATTGATTAAATTGTTCATATTCGATTCGGATCTTTAAATATTCATTGAATAAAATTGTAATAAAAGGACATATGTTATTCATTAAAGGACAGATTTCTATCAATTTTACAAATACTGTTTAATTTACATCTGCCTGCCGTTATTGCAAAAACTAATTTAACTTTAAAAGGGATGAGAAATTTCTAGTGCGATATTTTGCATATTTGTAGTTAGTTTTTTCAAAACATGTCTGTTGCATAGAAAAGTGTTTATATATATAAATACAAACTTCGGTCTGCTCTGTATGATAAGCATTGAATATAACATGATTTTGATAACATTATGAATGGAAAAATTAACATGAAAATAAATTTGCATCTCTATTGACAAACTCAGATACTAACATACAGCAGACACATTTTTGCATTGTTCATATAAAAATTCCAATATACTTGGAAATTTATTTGAATGTAATGCAAATTACGTCTGGTTGACTGTCATTTTGTAAATAAATAAATAAAATACTTACCTTTAAATAGATGACTAATTGTTTGCGTGTTTGGAAATCTCTATTTTGTTTCTTTAAATTATCTGTGTTCCATTAAAAAATGCCTTTAAATATTTTAATGCAATCATCTTATATTTCCGTTCCAATTCACAAGTAGTATACATACGGGATACTTGGAGAGACTTTTAATACTTTAAAATAACATAAATTTCTCTATTTCTTTCTTATTTTTGTGCAATTATAAAATATGTGCATAAGAATCTTTTAAAATAAATTCTTTGAATATTATTTTAGGAAAAACAAAACCTTATGAAACAGCTTTTCTTCAAGAATCTTGTTTTACATCATTAGGTTATTTAAGCATGGTTAATCCCAATGTTGTAATCATTGTCGTATCTCCCATCCATATGCAACCCCCTTGTTCTAAAAAAAAACTCATTTTTGAGCCATCTTTGTTTTTGACTTGATGGCCGAATATTAGCTTTTACTTTGCGATGAATAATAGCAGTATCTCATTTTCCATAGCGTACAAATGAAAGGGATTGTACATTTGAGATTACAATTTAAAATAAACCAGCGTGAAAGACCACCAAGCATTGCCAAATTTACGACAAGCATGTGTTTTGGCATTGGTGATCTTGAAAGTCGATTTTCCCGAAAAATCTCGCCAATGTCGCAAACATTTCGTCAAATTTGGAAAAATGTTGCCATCTTTGCGATATAGTTTACTGCCAACAGTTCAACAACTTAATAATAGTTTACAACAGATTACAGCAGTTAATAACTGTCATAACAACTTAACAACAGTTTACACCTTCATTCTGATTGGAATGCATTGGACGATAGTGAGCCAAAATTAACCCACTAATCGAATTTTCCCGAATATGTGACCTAGTCCAATGGTTTTCTTTTACCCCAGAAAGGTAGGTTACACAATTTAGTTAAAATCGTTAGAGCCGATTATTAGATAAAGTTAGCTCGAACCATAATGACCCCCAAATGACCCGCTATTCGAATTTTCTCGAACATGTGACCTAGCCCAATGATCTTTTCGTAACCCAAAACGGTAAGATACAACATTTAGTCAAAATCGCTAGAGCCATTTTTAGATAAAATTTGCATATATTCACACACACGCACACACACTTAGACATGCGCATAGACACAAGATTTGCTCGTATTATTATATAAGATGGTATGTAGCCCTACTTGTTGTTTGTATTTGAATATCAAACAGGGGACGCTGTCGTTCAGCGACTACGGCATTTTCTATACTCAGTACAGTGACTCTATGTAAGATTGAAAATAAAAAGGAATGGTATATTTCCTATTCATAACTGTAACTATGCAACTGTGTTATTTAAATTAAGACAGCAGAAAATGATATAGAAGAATGTTTTGTGTTGGCTAGACAGCATACTCGTTAAAGTGTTTTCCTGATTCCTACACTGTTATAAGTATACAAACTTCGATAAATAGTAAAACCTGTGAAAACGTATCAAGTAAGGATAATATTTTTCGTTTAAGGTGGGATTCCGTTATAGACAGGATCTATTCTTGCAAATTTTACTGTACTAAGAACTATAAAGTGTACAATTTGTTTCATTCTATATATACTTCCCCCCATGTACAGATTATTATTTGAGATATACATTCTAAATAAATAAATATTTAAAAACCTCTTTATTTATTTTCTAAATGATTATATGTATGAAACTTGGATATATTAAGAATAGAAATAATACAATGTAGTTTATATTAAAAAGTAAACTAAATTATAAAAAGTAATTAATTCGTTTTTCTTTTATTTTACAAGTACAAAATTGTACGAATAATTTCGTCTGCTTAGCGATAAATTATTTATTGATTTGTGGATAATTATGAAAATTGCATTTTTCCTTTTTTCAAGTTCACTAATATTCATTGAATCTAAATTGCGGAAAAAATTGTAAGTGAAAATCAATTATGTTAGCTGAAAATCCATTAGATAAGTGTAGTAAGAAATTTTAATGATTTTACAGATTGTTGGAGCGATGAATTTATTGAGATTATTTTATTGATTAAATTCATGAGATAAAAATGCATTTATTGTGGTTTTACAGATAACCTCATGCCACTAAGACATCTGAAGTATTTTCTTTTTTAATTTTATGTATTGAATGAATATTTAGAAACAGGTTATCCTCTTCCTCGAACATTTGTGTGCACGCTTAACCCTCTATTAATGTTTTTATATTAGATATTAATTATTAGATATAGTTAGTGTTAGACATTTATTTCGAAAAAGATATCGGATTTATTCTTATCAAAACATGATTATAACATGAAAAAACGAATATTATCGTAGATTTAAAAAATAACACGATCAAATAAGTCAAATGTACTACCAAGATGTCTCACTAAAAATATATTAAGGATTTTCTCAAAAGATATTGTACTCCACAAAACATTCTGACACATTTACATACTCATTTTTAAACTTAAAAGCAAAACGTTTGCAGACATGACTAATGAATAAGTAATACATGACTAAGGATGTTTTCAAAATATATTTTACTCCACAAAATCTTTTGACACATTTACAGACACAATTTTAAACTTCAAAGCGTAAAGTTTACAGGCATGACTAACGAATAACTAAGACATGATTAAGGATGTTCTCAAAAGATATTCTACTCCACAAAACCTTCTGACACATTTACAGACTCAATTTTAAACTTAAAAGCGTAACGTTTGCAGACATGACTAATGAATAACTAAGACATGACTAAGGATGTTTTCAAAATATATTTTACTCCACAAAACATTCTGACACATTTACATACTCAATTTTAAACGTAAAAGCACAACGTTTGCAGACATTACTAATGAATAAGTAAGACATGATTAAGGATGTTCACAAAAGATATTGTACTCTACAAAACATTCTGATACATTTACATACTCAATTTTAAACTTAAAAGCATAAAGTTTGCAGGCATGACTAATGAAGTGATTTGGAGGAAAACAGATGTTTTCACTTTCCGATAAATGAATTATAACTCCATATAGAATTTACATTTTGAATTATAAGTGATTGTTTTTCTCAAAATCACCTTAGTTGGACTGTCACGTTCGAAAATTTGGTTTAAAATGCAAACTTTGAAGACATATTCTGGAAGACCCTCTGTCTTTAACGAAAACGGAAAACAATGTTCGATTTCATATATTACGAATAAAAGATCCTGTCAATTTCATGTGTTTACAAACAACAGACAGACAGCGCCCACCCTAGGGACCAGCTTTTGGCTAATGGCCAGGACGAACCCCTAAGCCTAGGGAGGGAAAAATATTACTATCCGGCGCTAGCTACAATAATTACAAGTTAAACTACAATTTTTACAAAGTATAAACGTTACCCAATTTTGCCACAAGGCTGGGCGAACGTTAAAATTTTTACAATAATTGATATTTTACATAAACTTTAATTTTAGTTATTTATATAGCATTTTGAGATTAACATTATGAAGACAATTATTTGTAGTCGTACATTTTGAATGCATTAGTACGTATACAATAACCTTTAGAAGTATTGTAGGTATTTTTAGGTATAATATATTTTTAAATATGATTACAATATATAATTACAATATAAAATTCAAACAATTTTATTTACACACAATAACATTTTGAAATACACTATATACAGTGGCCCCTCACCCACACGCGGCACACGGCAAACAAACCTCATCACCAGAAACCCCCCAAAAAAGAAACACCCGTACTCAAATGTAAAAATAAAAACTTTTCCTTTTTTTTCTTTCTCCCTAAAATCCTCTATACTGTTTAAAACAGTGGTACGAAAAAGCAACCGAACATCGCGCATAAGTGAGCGGCCACTGTATTTACAATTTGGTACTGATACAATACATAAAACAAACTTTTATTATATATATATATATATATATATATTTTTTTTTTTTTTTTTTTTTTTTTTTTTTTTTTTTTTACTATAAGAGGAATTTGTATTTAATAAATGAATATTTTTGATTTAAGATATTATAATTTTCGTAAAGTTGAAATAGTTGCTTTTTATCAGATAGTATATCTAGAATATTGTCAAGAGTTGTTTTAGTTTCATTATATGTGGTTTACAAACAACAATGAACTCAGGAATATTTCAGAAACCAGCCAGTTTGAATTTCAGAACTGCCTTTCATGAAATGCATTCACGTAAACATTAATGTTTCTGCTGATGTAGATATTTAAAATATTAGTAAAGAAAACTATTTGCGTTTTTCTAAAAATATAAACAAATAATTCATATTAAATATATGATCTAATTTCATAGAAAATAACAAAAAAAAAAAAAAAAAAATATATTCAAATGAAATGGGAGATATTTGTTCTGTGTGTAAACAATGTTTTATAAATATTAAAATTCTGTTTGAAAGAAAATGTCTGTTGATTATTAACAAAATTAAAATATGATAATTCTGTTATATATATGGGGAACTAAAAGTCACTTAAAAAAAAACAAAAAAAAAAAACAAGAGGTAGAATATGGTGCCATAAGTGGGTATTACAAGGGTCACAGCGAAAAGAAATTGTTTACGTTACCCCACCACTTTATACAACAAATAACATCCCTAGTAAATGTTTTTAACACGTGCTAGAGAAATATCTTCTATAAATATTATTATTTCGAAATTGTGGTGTCAAGAAATACATATTCCTTATAGTTACAGTCTCCGATGTTACTACCTGAAAATTTAAAGTTGGTACAATTTTTAATATGTAGCAAACACCTAAGCATAATTCATGTTTAGTATTAATTATAGTTTGCTTGTTGTAGTTTAGTTGATCGCTGATATATAATGGACATATACACGAAATTAATAATTAATGAAGGTGATAATCTCTCCTAGCAACCAGCAGGATCTAGATTTTAGTTAACTAACGCATTTCCTGCTCCATCTGTGCCTGTTAACAACTTTCTTTCTCTGTATTAAAACAAATTCTTTCAACATTATTTATATCCATACTACAGATATACTATAAAAAATTCATTCATTTTCAAATCGCTATATATTTAAAAGCATTACACGAACAAATATTAGTGATATATGATAATAATCGCAAAATTATCAAGCTTGTATTGTGTGCACTAGGTGGCTGCACGAATTCGTGAGGATGACCTCGCTTTGTTCCCTTGGCCCGCCAGGTCACCTGATTTAACGCCTTATGACTTCATTTTTTGTGGAACATTAAGGACCTTGTTAAAGTGCGCCCACTATCAAAAACATTAGAATGCTGCAGTGATGACCATTGACAGGACGACGCTACAAAATGTGTATGAGTTCACTACAGCCTGGACATGTCTCGTGTGACCCAGGGAGCTCACGTAGAACATTTGTTGTTTGTGCAGAAAACTTGGTGATTTTGCATTTATTTTCATATATCACTCATATCTGCGAGTGTAATACTTTTAAATCCATAAAGCGTTTTGAAAATGAATAAATCTTTTTAATAGCTCTGTATGATGATACTTCGCATGGAATGCGCAAGATGGAATTACATCTATACATTCCATCTTGTGCTGCAAAGTTGCAGCTTCGCCAGCGTATATATAAGTGAAAAATGCCAGACTGGATGTCGTCAAGATGGCTTAAATGGTAAAGCAGTTGGTGCGCTATACCAGGGTATCTGGGTTCGATCACCGGTCTTGACACATTTTTCACTCTGTTGGCTGTACGCTGTTTAGCAAAGTAACAAGAAATCTACATCCTTTGTAGTGACATTTAATGTTTCACCATTTTAAATATATTGAAATTGATATATATATATATATATATATATCAGTAAGGTTTATTACAAGATGCTTAATATAGAATTTTGTGTGTATAGCATACATCGTTCATTTACAGGCACACACAAAAGAATTCCGTACTGCCAGTTAACAATAATCTCTGGAAGTACGTTTTCTGTTGCTGAATGCGTTTTTAAATTTTACTCATTTTTTGTCTATTATTTGGTGTGTATAAATTCTATATATAATCTAATATACAGGGCAGCAGAAAAGATCTCGAGTATATTTCTGTTCATTGACGGAAGTTCCACAAGGGGAATTTTTAAACTGTGTTACACGTTTCCTAACAGAACTAAAATTTAGCATTCTATGTAGTATATATATAAATCTATAGATCATATACCGGGCTGCATAAAATAATTCGGATATTTTTTCGAATATTGTTGGTAATTCTTGAAGTTCGGTTTTTAAATATGTTATGCGTTTGACAAATTGTATTACTTAGATATCATCTTTCACCTTATTAAACGGTAAATATTGGAAAAGTTACTTTGGAAGCATTGGAAAGTGTTAGATAATCTATGCCTGGCTCGTGATTTTTCGTTCTTGTTTTTCTATTTTACTCGCAAAACTTTTCTCAGTTTCTGTATAAGTAAAATTAAAATTTCATTGGTTATTAGATCTTCGGGGACTCAGTGAATGTGTGTTGTTGACAACTTTTGGGATGCGGACTATACAGTTTAAGTTACTACCGCTACTCTAATCAGTTTCACAACTTTTTGAAACTCTATTTAAAATCTATATTCTGCTGCTAGAAAAAAGTATATTTTCGTACGTATTTTTTTTATTTTATTCTATTATGTATGCTATTATGCATACATTTATTTACTTGAATATCTTTTTTAATATCATGCATGAATAGAACAATAATTATTTTGATAAAAATTAAAGAAAGACTATAGCTATTAATATCCTTAAAAGAGAATGCTTTCTCAACTAAAAATAATTTTTCTTCGTTGTACTGGCAAAGAAAAAAAGCTTAATAAATTCGAATTTTATTTATTAAAAAAAAATCGACCAATTTCTATTCCAGATACGAATTTTTATAGTTTTTTTCCCCATTTACCTTTGATTACCCAATTTAATTTCTAATCTTTAGTTCTTTCATCTAACAATAAGACAATGATATGAATTTATTTCTCTTTGAAATCAATAAATTAGAATTTGACATTAAAATGTGCAATTATCTCTCAATTTTTCTTTCCAGTATTTAATTAAATGAGAATTTCCTTTTTTTAGAACAGAGTTTCTCTTTCAATTTGGGTTATTTTTTTATTCAAGATATATTAAAAAAATATTATTTTAATATTCATGTTCTTCGCAAAAGTATTGGAATGGTTGAAACTTTTTTGAGAAAGATTGTTTTACAAAACGGTAGTGTGTATTTTATCTTTACTCGTGTGTTTTTGCCACTTTTCAACATAGTTGAAATGTGCTTATGGATTCGATTTCTCTGTCGGTCCGTCTGTCTGTACTCTAACTCTCGTACATGTTTTCGGATTTCCATGCAATTTTAATACATAATTGAAGTTTAGTATAGAATGTTCGGTATTGAAAATGACGTGTGTAGTATTTATTTTTCATTTACAAGGACACATAACAGTTTTCCGTTACATTACGGTCTATGGGGAAAATCGTTTGCGATGCATTTTATTGATGTTAGATCATTTCAAACATAATGAAATTGATATGAACCACTGGGATAGACTAAAAAAGGGTTTCGGCCTTAACAAAAGCGGTCGCCAAGTTGCCACTGGCGACCAAGTTTTTTTATCTGGTGATCAAATTATTTAATCTGGCTGTTTTGTTTTCTTGGTACCTAAGAAATGTACGCAAACGGAATATATTCTGCCCCTACCCCACTCTTACGATCTTTCTCCTCTGTCGTATTTTTAATGGAAGAACCATGTTTAAAAGGCATTTTCCATCTCAGGCACAGAAGACGCTGTTCTTCTCCGCTCTAGCCAGCTAGTGTGCCAAGTGATTCGAATGTGGGAGGAGAAGACAGGTTTATATAAAACTAAAAAATAGTGTTAATCCAGCCTCTGTGTCGTTTAAAATTGGGTACAATACTATGCTCAAGTTTTTCTGTATGTTTTAAATCCGATGTCTGTGTTCAGAGTTAAAACTGATTATTCATTTTAAAAAAATCATTCCATATAAGTGATTATAAGTAATTCATTTGAAGTAAATCTATATAACTTAATTCAAAGTTCAGGCTCTCCAGTTTCATTAGAAAACTTAATTTATAGTATCTTTCTAAATTAGGCACTATTCTAAATTATGTAACTAATAATTCTAAACTAAACTTATTATTTTTTATCAATAAATTCATAAAAAAAAAAAAATGTCTTTTTTGAAAATCAATGACAGGAAAGGGGGGGGGGGTATTTTTTACTGGCGACTAGAATTTTTTGCTGGATACCAGATTTTAACAGATTTGTAAGGCCTTCCTCATGAGCATACAATAAGTAGTAACCATAGTTCATTTACAAATACACAAAAAATAATTCCATTCCATTATAATCTATGGTGAAAAATCGATGGCGATGGATTTTAATGACCTTATGGTGCTTCAAATATAATTAAAAAGGATAATTAAGGTTCATTACAACATATTTTCAATAGATTTTGGAGGGCGTAGCGTTCATTTACAGAGACGCACAAAATAATTTGGTTACAGGAACAAGTATGATCGATGATTATTGGAACTGGGTTTTCCTCTGTAGTATGAATTTTTAAACTTAGTATCCAATTTTTTTAATTACGTGGTGTGTATACAGGGTGTTTCACAAAGGACCCCTAACTTTAAAAATCAATAACCCGCAAACGGTGATAGATAGAAGCATGAAACCAGTGGCATGTTTATTAAAAAAATCGTCAGAATCTTATACATAAATTTCAAAATTTAGTTAAAAATAGCACCGATAGATGGCGCTGAGAGCATTAAGAATCCTTCTAAAGAGAGTTCAGAAGTATGGAAAGACTAGCCGTCGAAGATTTCGCCATTGAAATCTGACCGCTATTAGCGTATAGTAAAAATAATTCACATCGGACACGTTGCCTGTCTGTTCAACTTTTTTGAAAAGCTCACGAATTGTTTTCCCATCTGGTCCTTTTGTGACTTGAAAACTTCTCCTTGTGCAGTAGGACTGTGATTTAATCGGTTGTAGTCCAACACAATAAACACACGTTCCACCATGGTATACATCATTTTCGGAATTATTTTCACTATACGCTAATAGCGGTCAGATTTAATGGTGAAATCTTCGACGGCTAGTCTTTCTATGCTGCTGAACTCTCTTTAGAAGGATTCTTAACGCTCTCAGCGCCATCTATTGGTGCTATTTTTAACTAAATTTTGAGATTTATGTATAAGATTCTTACGATTTTTTAATAAACATACCACTGGTTTCATGCTTCTATCTATCACCGTTTGCGGGATATTGAATTTTAAAGTTAGGGGTCCTTTGTGAAATACCGTGTAAATTCTACAGATCAAATACAGGGCTACACGAAGGAATTTGCACATATTACCGGATATGAACAACAATGGCTGAAATGAATTTTTACTGACTTAAGTGTTTTCGAAATTGCTTATTTAGATATCTCATTTCATTGTATGAAAAAATCAAATTTCTTAATAGTAATATTTTATTAATGTTGGAAAGAGTTTCATAATATATGCTTACTGCATGGTTTTTCATTCTTATTTGTGTTTATTGAAGATATGCATTCTATTAAATTGCATTTTTGCTATTGAAAACAATATATGTTTCTTATAGTTTTTTATGTGCGAAAATTTTCTAGCGAAATGACATCATTTCTTTAAATTGATATGATTTCTTGGAAAACTTCTTATTTACTGACCAGTTAAAGGAGCATACTATATGTGGAAATTATTAATTTTATTTTCACATTATTTTCACCTTTTGTAGAATTAAAAAATAAAATAAAATAAAATAAAGAAGAAGAAAAGAAACCAGAGCTACCACTATAATCGGTGGGACTTTATCAAATTCATTTTTTATAAATGCCTATGTACTACATTGATTCAAAAGTACCATATTCTCCACTCACTAATTTAAAATATTAGCAGAACCACCCGTGTTTGCGCGTGTTAACCATGGAAGTTTTCCTGGTAAAATAAACAAAAATGCAATATCCTAAAAATACGGTGATCTCAATAACGAAACTGTATACATTCGCTCCCATAAATTATTAAAAAGACAACTATAAAAAAGTGACGGTACTATAACGCAATCATCGTAAAATCTCCCAGCTTTATAAATGAGAATGCAGGTTTTCTTTGGCACGTGTATTAGAAAAAGAAACGATTTCCCTGCCAATACGGGAACAAAAAAACAAAATTAAACCAAATAGTGTAGATTTTAGAAAAATTTCATTTTGTATAGCATTATTTTTAAATAGAAACTTACATTTTCACTCATAAAAACTTAGTCTATAACGAATAATACATGAAAATAACAATTTTGTTTCTAGAAGCTTTCAGCCGTAACTTCAATCATAAAGTTTTGTTTGAAAAGAAATAGAACTGTCTCTAAAAAAACCGTTGCCATGTTTCAATTCCTATTTAATATAAATAGTAGAAAATTGTACCACTGCATCTAAGTTATTAAAACACTTTGCTATAAGGTGTAGCTTTAAAACATATATCTAGTATACAAAGGAAATGAAAGATAGAACATTCGATCTGTTTTTTCAGAGTCCGTTTGGCGTCACACATGAAAACATCTCATAGACGTCATATTTAAGAAAATTATTTTTTTCTCTTAATATTTTTCTTGAAATAGAAATGTCTGCATTATAATTGATTTTTTAACTCTGAATACCTTTAACTCAGGTTCTAAGTCATTTTTAAAAGCACTAAAAATAAAATTTCAAAATTTTAAATTTAAAAAATGCGCAATTATCTGTACAGAATGATGTCAGTTTTGGATGCGAAGCTATACCGACTGGGTCTGAATTTATATTGTCTTATAAAAACACACTGCATGTGTCATCATTTATTTTTTTAATTATTGCACTGCTTTAAAGTGTGTGGTAACAAAAAAGAAAAAAAAATGCATTAGAAAATTAAAAAAAAATAGATTTGTATAAAGGTAAACTATGTCAAGTGGTAAAGGTCATAAAGAATGCTCTGAGGAAATTTTAAAGTAGCTAGTAATTTTTATCTTGTTCTAAAACGTATATAAATCTGTAGCGTACCCGTTAAATAGGTCTCCTTAAAAGGTAGTCATGACACTGCCTTTAAGATAAAAGATCGATGCAGTAGAGATGGGAAACTTAACGATAATAAGCTAACTCTTAAAAAAAATGAATGCAGTTTACTAACTTCAAAACTCAACTTACGTAATGTAAATGGGTGATCTAATTGTACAGAAGAAGACTGCTTCATCGACGATCAATAATAGCACAGAAATCACCATGCATAACAGCACTTGGAAAACACAGGTTGTCCCAAAAGTCTCTGTACAACTTCAAAAATTTATCACAAAAAAATAATAGGCCTACCGGAAAAATAATTACAACAGTGCATAGAGTAACTTAAAAAGTTTTTTTTCTACTGCCTTAGTAAACTTCAACATGAGATACTTTCGTAGCACGAAGAATATCAAGACGATATTCCAATTCAATCCAAGAACGTTTTTCATGCTAACATCAACAGTAGCTACTGCTGTTTGGATCTTTTGTTTCAATTCCATGAGACTATTAACTTTTGTTCAGATTTCATCAAACGGTTGTAACTATTGTTGATGTTAGTATGCTGAAACGCACGTGGATGGAATTGGAATATCGACTTGATATTCTTTATGCAACGAAAGTATCTCATGTACAAGATATACTAAGGTAGTAGAAAAAACTTTTTAAGTTACTCTAAGTATTGTTGTAACTATTTTTGCTGTAGCCCTATTATTTTTTGTAATAAATTTTTGAAGTTGTACGGAGGCTTTTGGGACACCCTGTACATCAAATGTAATTAAATAGCTGGAAAAATGTTGACTAAGAAATGCATTTATTTGAAGTACTGAAACTAACTTCTTACCAAATATACGCCTCTAGGCTAAAGAAGCTAATTTAATGTACGTCAACTGTCACGACAAAATGATATTAGCTTTGAAATCAAGCCAGCAGAAATCACAAATTCGGGGATAAGTCTTACGAACTCCTGAGTGCTGATAAATGGTTAACATGAACCGCTTTACGGATGCAATTACGAAGCTTAGCGTGGATAAAACCTCTCAATTCACCTCTGAATGAAAATTTTGTAATAAAATAGAAGGTTATTATATATTGCCACATGTATGACATATTTTGGGAGTACCCATATTTTCTTTCTTACATTTTTATATAATGTGATTGTATTACAAGCTTGTATGTCTATATATTTTCTGGTGGTCTCCAATCTAATATGCATTAGTTATTGTTTATATTTTTATGCTTATGTTTTTGCTTTCCACATGCGGGTCAAGCCCATGGTAGGTTATCATATTTCGTTTTTGTCGAAGGGGAGAAATATATGGCGTTGCCCATATATTCTTAGGATTTTTTTATTCAAAATTATATTTCTGTCCTTTTTTAAATATTAAAATGTATGGGCTATTATTTTCCTAAATTAATTTTTCGTTTCCGAACTTAATCCTTTATTGAAAAAGTATTTTCCTTTTATCATTATGTTAATTTCATATCCTTTAAAACTATATGTTATGCTGTCTTCAGTTTTTATCCTTGCAGGCCTGTGGGTTTCCTCGATAAAACCTTATTTGATAGATACAGCACAGTTGGTGTATGCAATCTGTTTTGTGGGTTTTTACAGCTGCATTTTGCTCGCAATAAGTCTTTTATGCCTGCTTCAGAGTGTGAACAAATATCACTCCTTTGTAATTTTAGCATTTGCTTTTTCCTATCTTAATGATAAGTACAATATACTATTCTGAAGCAAAACTGCAGTTCCCACTCATTCGCAGATGTTGTCTGGGTTGAAGTGTCATTTCACTTAATTTTGCTAGACTGCCAATTATGGGTTTTCTTGCCATGTATATCATTCGAAATTAGCATTGCGGTCTCCCGAACGGTTGCGTATAACTCTGCGGCTCCCTGTCTTGATCAAAAATTTTTCTTGGCGAAATAACGGCCATGAAAATGTGAGCAAATCACCTCTGACTCTTGATCTAGAAACATGAAATCTAAAACATTATCGTCTTAAGTACGGAGGCCACCTCTTATTCATCGTTATGTGTTGCAATAACAATTGTTTCCATGGATTTGACATCTCCTCAATACTTTTAAGTTTTAACATCCTCCAGATGAGAATGCTGTGGTTCTTGCCTGTGCCAACGCATATTAATATTACTTTGTACTATTCTACGATCTCCAGTATTCTTGTTTGTATAGAATTCTAATCTCTCCAGAAACTCAACAATTATTGTTTTCATGCTCAGATCCAGAATACCCTCTACACAACAGAACTCTAGAATACTTTCTCGATTGTCCCTAAACTACATGATAGTTGTTTTGACAACAATCAAGGCTTGACTGTCCTCAACTGCAGCCAAAGAACTACAAAAGCTGCCAACTCTTCTAGTAGGCGCTTTCTCTACCAGATTTAAATCAGTCTGGCATTAATTTAGCAACCGAATTTCTGTCTGACAAATTAATTATGGCTTGCCTGAGAGTCAAAAATAACATATTAAATTTTCAGCATTGCTAAAATGACGTGAAGTTGACCAATTTTTTTTTACCTATAAATCGGTGTCTGGCACTTTCTTGACAACGTTGAAACTGTCTGGCAATAATGACTTAATATCACGAATAGTTAGCATAAACAAGTATTACAAACAAAAGTACTGCTAAAATGACGTAATTTTGTCATTTTTTGACCTGCATTATCGCTACTCCATAAAAAGGGAGGGATATAGAAAAAGGTGTCTTGCTAAAATCAGGTGTTTTTTGACGTCTCTTAGACTATAATATCCCTCCGACGTTAAATGGTTGCATTTAGGTAAGAGTTTAAAAGTTATAAAAATGATTTTATAGAAAAAGCCATATGTGGCACATTTGTAGTATTCGCATTACTAGAGCTCTGAAATCAATGAGTGTCAATTAAATGTATATCACCTATTTAATTATGTGTCAAAGACTGCATCAGTAGATATGTATATTACATTATTTTGAAATGCTTATCTTGTTCGCAGAAGTCCTGTCTAGTCTAAGAACGTTCGACTCCTTCGCAAATATTACTTTTGTGTATGTATAAGGTGCCTCATATTTTATTAGAAACTATTTTTCTATTTTTTAATCATACAAATCGTTCAACGTGAATTTGTATATCACGGCTATCAAAGTCAATGCATTTCTCATAGTAATAGCACATTTTTTTCAAACTGAATAAAATTGCTCATGAAGAAAAAAATATAATAATATGTATTAAATAATAATCTAAAAATAATTATTGAAAATAATGGTAAAATCAGTGAAAATAGAGATCATAATGAACTGTAAAATGTAAAATGCTGTGTTATTATTTTTTAGATTATATTTAGATTAAATTATATATTTATCTAAAACAAATTGCATTTAAGCCTCATGCATATTATTGTAGATATCCAGATGTTACCATAACAGAAGATATTAAATTATCCAATGGATGAAACAAATGTACAGATTCAACTGATACATCTTAAGATGACTTTTTTGTTTGTTTGTTTGTTTGTTTAATCGTAAAACGTTTCTTTTTTCTAAAAGTGATTATTCCTTGATCATTATTACCTGAAATCATAGTTAATGTAATACACACAGTTCGTAATAGTTAAATCTACTAAAGTCACTCGAAGCCTTGTATTGAAATAACTATGAATGCGGGTAATAAAATAAATAAAATAAAATATTTAACACCTGTTAATATCTAATGTCTTGCTAATGCTTATTATTATCAAATTTGCTATTATATTGCTATTGTGATGAGAATTGGATTTTAAAGCATAAAAAAGTATTACGAATGCGAGAAAATTTTATAGATCATTTAGTTCGTTTTCATCTTTTACAAATGCTAAATTAAAAAATATTCAAATTTCCAACATTAAATATTCTATGTTAATATAAATGACACATTGAAAAAGGGATTACAGAACTTTATATTTTGTATTTTATATTCTCAGAATTTTATTTTGGAACACTGTCGAAATTGTTCATTAATTGTTTGCTCATTTAAATAGAATATTGGTGATTAGATATAAAAGGTCTGTGTTGTTTACGGCACATGAAAAACATGATTAATTATCATGTATTTAATGTCTTATCTCCAGAGGAAGGACAGCGGGAGGTTTTATCTGGATGCCTTGTAACGAAATCCTATTAATTAAATTGTGGCTGGAATTCTTTATTTACGTTCTTACAAATTTAGAAGTTAATGAACCGTGTCACATAATAAATGTGATTTGTTTGTATCTACTTTCTTTCAACCCAGGAATACTGTTTCTTTTTTTATATCCGTGTTCGAACATTACATTTAACTGCAAGTTAAATTATTCTGAATATTTTGTTGGTAAATGAAGATAAAAATTCAAATGATTTTCAATGCAGTATTATTTAGCATCTATTGTGAGGCCACGATACGTATAGTTGTACAGCAGCTGTCTATAAAACGGGAAAAAATAAATATTCTTTTACATAGTCCTTTAAAAAACAAAACAATTTCTGTACTTATTTTGTTCTGTTATTTTGTTAATCAAGAAAATTTAAATTTACATATTTTAAAAATAAAATATTTTGTTATATTGTTACTTTTTTTTAAATTTTCCATACTTAATATATACTTTTTCTATTAATTTAACTACCGAAAGATTAAAAAAAATATTGCCCTTAATAAAAATTAAATATTTATTCAAGTATATTCTTGCGTATTTTTTATTTGACTGAAATTTAAGTTTTCATATAATAAACTTAATTCTATTTTATAGCACTACTGATTAAAGAATATTATTGCATGTTTTTATATTTCAAGTAATAGTCCGCAATTTTTAAATCAACTGACAACCCCCAACCCCTCCATCAGTTGTTACATCCATTAGTATTAATTTCAAAGGTTTGAAATTACACCTAAAATAGATGCCAAGAAGAAAATATTACTTAAAGATTTGCGTTATGATCCTAAATCAAAGACTCAAGTTTTTTTTATTTTCCGAGTTGTGATTCTCATCGCATAGTAAACTTTGAATAATATTTGTGCTGATTTCAGGAAAACATCTGAACCACTAGTTACATTTTTCATTATTTCTTTCATAACTTACAAATGTCAAATTAAACACATACACATTTACCATATTAAATATGAAAAGATAAGGAGAAAAATAACAGAACAAAACAAAAATTGTCAAAATTTTATATTTTGAAACAATATTATTCAAAGTATTACATGTATTTTGTGTCTGTATTGTTAAATTACACTTTATATTTAAAAGTGAAACATACAATAATTATCAATCTAAAATATTATTTAATACGTCCTGCATCCAGATTACACGTAGATTAACCCTTTGAGGGGCAGTGGGATATATTATATCCCACCTAATTTTAATCCGATTCGAACCAGAAACTTTTAATTAAATTTTACTTTTTAAACTTTGATGGGAAAAATAGTTGAAAAATTGATTTTCCTTATTTTGAACTAAATTTTTTCGTAAATACCGGAGTGAATTCAACGTTATAGGAACACAACTGCTAGCCCCTGAAAGGGTTAAAAGTCCTACAGTTTCCTTAAAAGTCATTGCACATGGACTAATTGTTCATTACTTCGTTCATTTAAATGGAATATCGTGGATAAGATGACGAATATCTTTGTTAGTTACTGCCGTGATAATTGATCTTCTATTAAATATTTTAACGTAACAGGGAAAGATAGGAGGGTATTTTATCTGGATACAACAATATCATATTTAATAAATTGTGGCTGAATTTTTTTATTTACTTTCTTACAAATATGGATGGTAATGAGTCGTATCACATAATAAATGTGATTTGTTTGCATACATTTTCTTTCAATGCAACAATTTCATTTACATTGTTAAAAAAAAAAAAAAAAAAAAAAAAAAAATCTGTTGAATTTTCAGAAACAAACTTTTCAATCAAGACTACAAATATATTAAGTAAAGAACTGGTTATTTTACGGGAATTATCTGTGTTTATTACGAACATACGGGCAAAATCTGTTAAAATAACAGAAAGTTCGAAGTGAATACAGATTATTTCCGTAAAAGAAACAGTTTTTTACAGGCGTTCTGGCTGACATTTTTTCCTGTAAAATCAACAGGTTTTTTACAGTGTATGGGATTAACAACACTGTAACAACTAGACAAGTAGGCCCACCTGCTTGTCTAGTTGTTAAAACACTAGCTACTGGACAAGATGTGCTGGGTTCGAATCTGCATTCAGACACTGATATTTGTAATGGATAGGATACCATTTTAAACCTTGTCCATTTAGTCCCAGTATGCAAAATATGACGTAGCACACGTAATCGTCCGAATTTCCGGTATTTTTTATTTTCAAATTAAACTAATAAGGATATATTTTCTTTGTAAATAAAAAGAAAAAAATGCAAATAAAATTGCAAATGGTATCTTTATATAAACTCTAATAAAATAATAACAATAGTATGTTTCTTTTTTAACTCTTTCCAACATAGTTGAAAAGTGTTTATGAATTCGGTTTGTCTGTCTGGCTGTCCGCGTATGTCTGTCTTTCCGTGTTCTAACTCTCATAAATTTATTCCGATTATTATGCAACTGAAATATGTTATTAAGGTTTACTATGGCATGTTCGGTATTAAAAATGAATTTCATGGCGCTTATAGTTTTTTTACAGGGACTCTCAAAATAATTTCATTACGTTACAGCCTATATGGGAAAAATCATTTGCGGTTTATTTTAATGCTGTTACACAATTTCAAACACATTTAAATTGATATATATCACTGAGGTGCACTACAAGAGGCTTACTATAGAATATGGTGTGCATAGCACTTATAATTCCTTAACAGGGACACTCAAAAGATTTCTATTACATTACCGTCTATGGAAAAAAAGTCGTTTGGAGTTTATTTTAATAATGTTTCACTATTTCAAACATATTGAAATTAATATAGTATATCACTAAGGAGCATTACAAGACGCTTACTACAGAATATTTTATGTACAGCATTCATCGTTCATTTACAAGGACACATAAAAGAATTCGGTACTGTATGTTGACAATAAATGCTGGAAGCCCTTTTTCAGTTGATGAACGCGTTTTTAAATTTAACTCATTTTTTGTCTATTATTTGGTGTGTAGATCATATACAGGGCAGCACAAAAGTCCTCGAGTACAACTTCATTTATTGAAGGAAATTCCATAAGTGGAATTTGAAACTGTGCTACGCTTTTCCTGACTGAACTAAATTTTAGCATTCTATGTACAGTGTATATACAAATCTATAGATCATATACAGTGATTCACAAAATATATTGGATATTTTTCGAATATTGTTGATAATTACTTAAATTGGGTTTTAAAATGTGTTATGCTTTTTCCAATTTTTTTACTTAGATATCACCTTTCACCTTATTAAACGGTAAAGATTTGTAAAATTATTTTGGAAGTGTTGGAAAATGCTACATAATCTATGCTTGATGCATGATTTTTCGTTCTTGTTTTCATGTTCTTGCTAATCAAATAGGTATTAATTTGGGATTTGTTTCACACACAATGCTTTTTGTAAGAATTATTTCAGCATCTAAATGCTTTAAAATTCTAATATCATTGCATTCTTTCAATTTACGGGGAGAGGGAACAATATTTGTATTTAATTAAAATTAAAAAATTTTTCATTTATATTTTTATGTATTAGTTTAATTATTATTTTTTATATAAACTTCATTTATTTACAAAGAACAATTCCATACATTTTTAATGGATTTAAAAGTATAAGAAATGCATTAAACATAGATTTTTTTAGGATAAAAACAATGGTAAGGTACCAAAAATAACGGACAATATAAAAAGATTAACAGAACTTTATATTCTGGAACATAATTATTCGAAATGGTATTTTATTTTGTATCTGAGTACAACTTATGATTTATATCAAACTGTTATATAGAAATTTTCAGAAAAAATGTAATTATTAGTCTAATCCAAATATCCAGATTATATGTAGGATAAGATGATTACAATTGCCTTACATGTCATTGCTACACAGTCGTAATTGTTCGTTACTTCGCTAATTTAAATGTAATATTGGTAACTAGATAACAAAAATCTATGTCGATTATGGAACGTGACAACCATGATTAATGATAATATATCAAATGTTTTATCCTCACCGGAAAGACAGCGGGATTTTTACCAGAATGCCTTGCAGTCATATCCTATTAATAAAATTGTGGCTGGAATACTTTGTCTAAGTTATTACAAATTTGAGAAGTAATGAGCTGTGTCCCCTAATAAATGTAATTTATTTGTAAAAACTACCTTTCTTTGGAGAACAGAAAATTATCTTTGGGTTATCACAATTGGCAAATTCTAAAACGATTCAAGATATTATTACTTTCTTCTATCTTTACAAGAAAAAAGTATTGGATTCATGAAAATTTTCGACTTCCGGTTTCCGACGGATTTATACGTTTTAGAAGGTACTGAACACGATTTTCCTGTTTTTAGAAACTGTCTGTCTGTGACAAAAATTTGTGGGTGCTCTATCTCAGGAACTAATGCTCAGAATTTAATAAAACTTTATATTCATTTAGTCTCTGATAAAAAAAATGGTGCTGATTAGTTTTTGGTGAAAATCGCCCAGCAGGGGACGCTGCTATGCTGCATTTTTCACGATTTCCGCAATAGCTCTATCTCAAGAACTAATGCACTTATTTTCATCAAATTTCAGACTCATTTAGACCTTGACATATATAGACGCTGATTAAGTTTTGGCGTAAATAGCCCAACAGGTGACGCTGCTATGGTACTTTTTTATGATTTTTACGATAGCTGTATCTTAAGACCCTAATGCACGGAATTTCATAAAACTTCATATTCTGTTAGACCTTGACTTAAATAGATACTGATTACGTTTTGATGTAAATAGCCCAACTGTTGGCGCTGCTATGCACTGTAAAAAAAAAAAACCTGAGGTTACTAAAATTTTTTTAGTATATTTGTATTCCACAGAATTTTTTAGTAACCGGTATTAAAAAATCGGAATCGTTGCTAGCTGTTTTCTAGTAATTCTCACAAATTTTCTTGTAACTGAGTAAGAATACAAAACATTTTTTAGTAATTACAAAAATCAAAGAGAAAAATTAATTTTTTTTAGTAGATCGACCCATTTTCTTTTACAGTGTGCTACTTTTTTCATGATTTTTGAGATAACTATATCTCAAGAACTAATGTACGGATTTTCATCAAACTTCAGATTGAGTTAGACATTGACATAAGTTGTTGTTGATTAAGTTTTGGTGTAAATCTACCAACATGTGGCGCTGCTATGCTGCATTTTTTAGGATTTACACGATTTTAGATAGTCATATCTGAAGAACTAATGCCCGGAATTTAATAAAACTTTTTAGACTCAGTTAGATCTTGATATAAATTGGTGCTGATTCATTTTTAGAGTATGCGAAACCTGTGTGAGATAGAAGAAAGTTTTGCGATCGGCACATAAGAATAGTTTTTGTTTGTAACTAATATAAAAAATGCAATGTTTATGGAAAGATATTTATATAAATCTACAATAATATATAAAAAAAATTATATGCCTCATCTTCCTTTGTCTCTTTGGTAAAACTTTAAACAATAATTTAGGTTTTCCCTTTAAAACAAGTGCTTGTTATATTTATTATTTCAACACAAGATCAACCATAGAGGGGGGGGGGGTACGGGAAGCTCAAACCTTCGTCTAAATGCAGTATAGCTATTTTTTTACATAAAAATATAATTTACTTTTTAAAGATTTTCTAAAAATAATCTATTGTATTAAAATAAATCTGACTCTGTGTTTAAAGTTCACAATTGCCACCCCCTGAAAATGAAACATTGCGCGATGAATCTAGCATCAATTATTTGTATGATTCCTAGGATGTCAAAATAGCTATTGCAATTTCGAATTTCAAATTGGTTTCTAAGATATTATTTGTTTTTTTAGATTTTAATGAAATGTTTTTTAATGCAGGCAACTAAATTACTCTGATGTTATGAAGAAATAAGAAGGAATAGAGAAATGAGATTTTCATAACTTTTGGTCGTCAATTTCTCATTGACAATAAAAATACATTAAAATATTCTAATTTGAATAGATCTATTTTACGATTATTTCCTGCTATCCGATTTGGCGCATAATCTACTTACTAAGAAAATAATCAGGATACTGGAGAACATAGATCTCTAGTTCTGTTTCGTTTGTATAAATCGATTTAATGAATTTTAAAGTATTGAACAAACTGGTGTGATGCTATAAAAGCAATACAAAAAATTCGGTACTTCTCCATTATGCCATCGACCACTTTCATAATAATAATAATAAAAAAAACTATTGCCAAGCTATTCACCAAACTGTAACACCCAATAAAGAAACGAAAGAATTTTGCCATTGGAATCTAAAAAAAAATATGTATACAAATAATTCGGAAAAGTCCCATTTACTAAAGTATAATTTATATCTAACTTTAAACAATAAAATTTACAATATATTAGTGAAAACAGAAAAAAATAACCTTCGATATTCATTTATTTACATATTATTTCTTTATTATCCTGGTGGATAAATATTTGTGACGTCAGTTAAAACTAATCTATTATACTTAACTATGCATCGCAAAACTTTTCAGTGCTTGTTCTCTTTTAATAACTCGGTGTCGCAGTTTAAAGACATAATCGTTAATTTAATTAACGAAATAATTAATAAATCTGTAAAACATCATTAAATATACAGATAAACGTCAAATTAAAAATCACTTGATGACATAACAAACACGTGTAACGCATCTAACATCAAGTGAATATGACGCCACGATCATGCATTGTTTGCGTTATATTCTATAGTTAGGCTTATTTTTTTTCTTATGAAAAGTGGTCAACGGGCTAATGGGGAAGTACCAAAAATTCTTAATAACACCATAAAATAAGGCCTCCTGCCTTCAAAGTTGTTGCACGTCTTCTTTCCGCCTGACAAAAAAAAGACAAAGCTCTTTTGAAAGGCCTTGCGCATGCGCATTCCTTATTTTATAGTGTTGTTAAGAAGTTTTTTTTTTTGCTTTTAATGATTTTTGTTTACCCCTGTTTCAGAAGTCTATTGTAAAGGATACATATGTGACCTGTCTCTATATGTATTTTTTAATTTTTATCCAATGGTTATAAAAAAGTTAAATTTTTCTATATGTTACTTTCTTATAGATATTTTATATTATTTTCATATACTCAGTTTAGCTACTTTGATGTTTAACTCAATAATTAGTAAGCATATTTTAACCCTTTAAGCGTCTTAACAGTGTTTTTCCGTCACGTAATTTTTTAATTCAAAGCTGAATTAATAAAAATTTTATATTAAAGTTATTTTTTCGCAGTGAATAAGAAATATAAAGAGGCAAGGTTCTTAAACATAAATCCTCATACCGATACTTTTCATATCTATTCTTTTATAAATCGTTAAACATAAAAAAAAAAACTGTCAGAAGTTAAAAATGTTAAACACATCTAAATTACGTAATACACAACAAATTTTCTTCGATATTAAAAAACAACAACATTTGTTTCACACAGGACAACAACGAACTTTCCATCTGCTTTTCTAATATTACAGGATTTAAAAATGTTACATTAAGTAATTTTAAATGTTGTCATAACTAAATTAAAAGAAAACAAATATGACTTTATCACAGTCCTCTGTTCGAATTATAAGCGCGCAGGTGCAAGCAAGAAAATACCATTGTTGGAAATTTATCAGTTGACAAAAGATAGTCTCAACTATAACTGGCGAAAGCGAAAACTTGAACAATACCTATAAAGATGAGATAGACTACAATAATTAGACTCATATAAATTGAAAAAAAAAATGTTAATTTTCAGTTAAGCTGCATGGTGAATATCATAACTGCCAAACTTTTACTCTTTTTTGTTACCGCTATTTTTCCTATGAAATGCTATTTTCCGAATTTGTAGAAAATGTTGGTATAAATGAATGGCCTTATATAGAATGTCAATATGTTTTAAACTATTTAGCTTTCAGTGCAGATACTAATGATACAAACATATCAAGCTATATAAATTAAAATTTATATTTCTTCATTTGTTTGTAAGGTATCCTGGGGTAACAACGCCACGTTAAAGTTCTACCAATTTTCACAGCTTAGTTTTAGAATTTTTGTCTAAACAAATATAGGATTTGATACAGCAACTTATCGACTATGTACATAAGAAAGAATATTTGTCATATTGATATGTATTCATAAAATGTAGTGGCATGATTTCTTGACCAATGCTATTTGGCGTTATTACCCACCTATGTGGGTAATAACACCATGCAAACAAAACTATAAAATATGGTGGAATAATGGCATGTAAATTGTCCAATTCTAAAGATACAAACTCTACAGTCCTAGAATTTGACAAATTGATCTTTCTTACCATTTATTTCGATATCAGGATGCACTAATAATCATTTGACATTTAATTTTTCTGACATGAAAAAATTAGCAGCATTTAGGACATACAAATTTATTTTTATCTTTTTTGGTTAAAACAACACAAATTTCATTAACATATACCCCGCACATTAGACATCTTTTCATATCCAGTATCTTATCCAGGGTAATAACTCCAGTGGATGGCGTTATTACCCCGTTGTACTTATTGCGCAGTATATTTTAAACTACAAGCTACTTCGCGAATACATCCAAAATATCTCACAACATTTTGAAAGTACGTTAAATACACTACAAATTTATGTAATAAAGAAAGTATTTCCTAATAAATATATAGTCTTCACGTCACAGAATTTACTTCGCAAATTTTTGATCGGGCGATAACTCTTACGTCTTCTTCTAGGGATAAGGTCTTCAAATGGAACAAAGTAACTTTAAGCGGTTGTTTGTGATTCAGATGACTTAAGCCTTTCTGCGCAGAACCCGTAGTGCCACCTTCCGTATTCCTTCATAACTACGTGTAATATTAGCACTTGGCGTTATTATCCCAGGACACCTTATGTAATAATTATTAGATTCTCGATTGTTATGCAGAGTTTTTTGTCTGAATACACGGCTTTGTGTTGAATATGTACACCAATTAGTACATGGCATTATATAAATAACACTTAAGAAGTTTTTTATTGGTGTTCGGAAAGATCTTTAAGATAGAAAACGTTAGCAGTTGAACATGATGCCATTTAAAATATTCAATTTAAATTTAATTCAAATTAAATTCAAATTATAGAACTTGGCGATTCTTTCTTTATTGAAAATGTAAGGAAATACATAAAATCTGAGATATAAAAGTTTCCGAAATAAAGAAGAATCGACCGTATGTAAGTATCTTGTACACCTATTAAAATGTTTCACAGTCTTGGAATAGAATATTATTTTTATTAGCCCTCTCTAGAATTATTCACATGGGTACCCATGTTTCAGCAATCAAATGTATTAAAATTTAAATATTTTCTTTCCTTCAATTTTCCGGATAAGTAAAAATGTTTGCATTTTATCAAAATGAATCCTTTGTTCGGTTTAATTTTTTCCCATTATAGGTTAATCATTAAAATATGTCTTTTCATTTAATAAATTCTTTTTCGTACTGCATTAAATATATTTCATAATGAATAAAAAACCTATTAGGAATTTATTAAACATATATATATATATATATATATATATATATATATATATATATATATATATATATATATATATATATATACAGGGTGATTCTAAAGTCACTATACATTTCAGTAATATACTTACTGAATATTTGTTTTTGCAAGTAATACGACAGAATTCTAACCAAAGAAAAACTACGCGATGTTATTTCTGTTCGTCTTCCTGTAATGACATATGAACAGGTGTCGCAGACTTCGCCCGTACATTTAGGAACCCAGGTGCCACCACACCAGGCTGGCTATAAAGATCCTAGTCAATAAATTCTGGTAGTGTTGCAGTACTGGTAATGTTGCAGATGAAGGACGTCCAGGGAGGCTGGGAATAGCGCCAAACACGGTGCAGAGTCTGCAGGATGTGATCGCACGTAGCTCTTCTGCGTCTACCAGGAGACTTGGTAGGAAGCTTGGTATTCTTTAAACCACCGTGTGGATAACTCTCCGTTACAAGGTGCAGAAACGTGCATATAACATCCAGGTCTGATTTAGAAAGTTTTTCGGTCTACAGTGGAGCGCTGGGGATTGTGTCTAGACATGCAAGGTGGTCACATTGAAATATATTGAAACGATGTTCTGCTTTGACGTAAGTTTCAGTACCATTGCATATTGTGTAATAAAAACTGTTTAATCACATATTATATAGTGACTTTAGAATTACCCCTGTATATAAATATATATTAACAATAAAAAATAAGGAAAAAAAAAACTAAATCATGAATTAGCAGAATATAAAATTCTGACACAATATTATTCAAACTGGTAATTTATTTTATGTCCGATACGTAACTTATGTTTTTTTTTATTATTATTATTTAGATGTGAATTATTAATTGTAAAACAAACCATAGTTATCAATCTAAAAATCATTCTTAATTCGTCCCTGCAGCCAGATAAAATGTAGGTAAATTCCTGGAGCATCCTTAAAAGTCATTGGTAAACGGTCGTAATTTTTCATTACATCGCTCATTTAAATGGAGTATTGGTGATTAGATAAATATTATCTGTGTTGGTTGCGGCACATGACAGCCGTGATAAATGATCATGTATGAAAAGTTTTATCCCTACAGGGAAGAAGGGGAGAGTTTTTAATATGAATGACTTGCAACGATATCCTATTAATTAAATTGGGGCTAAATTCTTTGTTTACATTCTTACATAAGTGGAAGGTAATGATCAATTTCAGACCAATAAGTGTAATTTCTATGTTGTAACTTTCTTTCAATAAAGGAATAGTATTGCTTTCAAATATATGACGTTAAATGTTGTATTGCATTACATGTTTTTTTTTCGAATTTATTTTGGTTATAAATAAATATAAATATTCAAATGTACTTCTCAAGGCAAGACATTTAACACATTTATGTAAAACTATTAAAACATTATGAAAATTGTATGTCGTTTTCATATAATAATACTCGGTACAAACCTTAGAATTTTCAAGAAGTATGGTACAACTATTTCAAATTAGAAAATTTATATTTAATATTTAAAGCATCTTATTAATTCGAAGAATTTGTAATATTTTTAGGCGATTAAGTATAGTTATATGATCTTTTAAAAAATTCCAGTAGAGCTGTGTATAGCACGTAAACATATTTATGTTTAAAACATCTTATTAATTCGCAGAATTTGTAATATTTTTATACGATTAAGTAAAGTTATATGTTCTTTTAAACAATTCCAGTAGAACTGTGCACGTAAACATATTTTTTCATTATTCTAATAACAAAATAAATTTCAATTCTTGATGAGAAAAGGGTGTATTTCTAATTAATATTCCATGAGTGAATTAAATGTTTTTCTAATATTCTATCTATCTGGAGTGGATTTTTTTTTTTACACTTTTCTGGATGTTTCAAAATTAGTTTCACATAATCAATATATATATATATATATATATATATATATATATATATATATATATATATATATATATATATATATATATATATATATATATATATATAAAGTATTAGTTTGTTGAATTACATCTTTCCATTTTAAGTACATAATTCTAAATTATAGCATTATTTTACTTATATTACATATATTAATTTTCATACGTAGTACTGAAAAATCAACTCCAAAATAAACTGTAGTTATCAATCTAAAATCTCGTTTAATTCTTTCAGAACATAGATTACATACGGAATAAGATTCCCGCAGTTTCCTTTAAAGTCGCTATTGTGACATGATTGCATTTGTTCATTATGACGATCATTTAAATGGTATTTTGGCGATTAGTTAACACAAATCTGTGTTGGTTAAGGAACATGATAACTATGATTAATGATCAAATACTTAGTGTTTTATCCTCACAAGAAATACTGCGGGATTTTTTTTTCTGTATGATTGTAATGAAATCCTGTTAATTAAATTATGCCGGAAATTCTTTGTTTACGTTCTTACAAATGTGGGGCTGATGTGTCACCAAATAAATGGGATCTGTTAGTCAGAACTTTCATTCAAGGCAGGAACAGAATTTCTTTTTCAGGTGTCCCATTTTGTAATTTCTTTTAATTGAAAGTTAACACATTCAGAGTATATTTGAATGAAACTAAAAACAAAAACGAAGTGATTTGTTATGGCATGATATATTTGTGTAAATCATATTATTTTTGTAAATATAAAACTAAAATAGATATATTAAATTTTTATATGCTTACTTGTTTATCATTTTGGTAACATACAGAGGAATAAATAAGGTTCCTTTTTTAAAACAGTGATTTTAGGTATTTGATACATATTAATCAAATGCTTAAAAATTCTACTATTGCTTTTATTTTCAATTTTATTTTTTATTTTCAAAATATAAGATCTTGTTTTCACTTGATCTAAATTAAACATTCTTATATATATATATATATATATATATAATTAATTTAAATGATTTGTGTATACATTCCATTTACTAAACTAAATTATGTTTCATCACATTACATTAAATATATTTTATAATGGATTATATACATATTAAAAATGTATTAAACATTGACATTTTTATCTAAGAAAATTAGAACGAAAGTAACGGACTAAAGAAAAAAATATAACAGAATTTTATATTCTGACACATTATTATTCAAATTGGCAATGTATTTTCTGTATAAATATAAATTTATGCTTTTTATTTAAAAGCGATATGTCAAATGCGAAACAGGCTAAAATTATCATTCTAAATATCGCATTTCGTTTAGCTCCAAGATTATATGTGGTAGGATAATATTTCTGCCGTTTCCTTAAAGTTCATCAGTACACAGTCGTAATTGTAAGTTACTTCGTTAATTTAAATAGAATATTCGTGATTAGATAACGAATATCTGTGTTGGTTAAGGCACATGACAACTATGATTAATGTTTATGTATTAATTGTTTTATCCCCAAAGGAGAGACAGCGAGAGGTTTTATCTGGATGCCTTGTAACGAAATCGTATTAATTAAATTGCGGCTAGACGTCTTTGTTTACGTTCTTACAAATTTGGGAGGTAATGAGCCCTGTCACTTAATAAACGTGATTTGCTTGTAAGAACTTTCTTTCTATCAAGAAATACTGTTTCTTATTTAAATATTCGTTCCCGATTATTGAATGTAATTACAAGTTAAAATTTCTATTTTTTTTTACTTTTTAAATATTGAGTTTTTGATTTTTGAATATCATTCCAGAAACTGAATAAGTAAAACAAAATAACTACATTTTGTAATGAATAAAAAATAAAAGAAAAAAATAATAAAAAATAAATTTTCATTAGATCCAAAAAATGACAGACGAAACCTACCGATGGTCAAACCAATCTCAAAAAAAGAAAAAAACTTTTTATATAGACCATACATTAAGTTTACAGTTACAAAAGTAATAATACTATAAAATTTAGGTTAAAGAAATATATATTTTTATTTTTCTCTTTTCTCTTCTTTTTCTTTCTTCTTCTTTCTTTCTTTCTTCATTTTCTTTTTTTTATTTTCTTTTTTTACTATTTTTGCTATACTTCTTTTTAATTTTTCTATTCTCAAATTTTTTGTTTAATTTTTATTTTTTAAACTTTTTACAGCTCTCTTTTGCCTCGCAAGTCAAATTACCTCCAGCTTGGAAGTTCAGTTGGTACGAAACTAGGTATTTCAAGCTGCTAACTACATTGTTTCATTGTTCCATTTTTTAATAAAATTACATTTCATTGAATTTTTATCTATTTCTGGTACAAAACATACGAGGGCAGTCGGAAAATAAGTTTCTCCTGGCGACTGTGGACAGAGGTGTGTATGAAAGACAAAAAATGTAATGAGACATTAAAGATAAAACATAACTTTATTTTTCCACATAAGTACCAAGTACATTGAGACATTTGTCATACCACTTTATAAGCTTCAAAAAGCCCTCCAGGAAAAAAATCAGGGCTTTGCATACGGACGAAGCGTTGAACGGCTATGGGCGAAAGACGACACAGCAGGTGAACACGAACGTGCAAGGCACCGATACCATTGGGTAGAGGTCGACCGTGATCAAGCAGATGACGCTGTTGCCGTGCCTGCGCAGATGGCGCTGTTGACTGTAACTGCGCTGTCACCGCAACAGCGTCATCTGCTTGATCGTGGTCGACATCTACCCAATGTTATCGGTGTCTTGCACGTTCGTGTTCACCTGCTGTGCCGTCTTTCGCCCATAGCCGTTCAACGCTTCGTCCGTAAGCAAAGCCCTGTTTTTTTCCTGGAGGGCTTTTTAAAGCTTATAATGCGGTATGACAAATGTCTCAATGTACTTGGTACTTATGTGGAAAAATAAAGTTATGTTTTATCTTTAATACCTCATTACATTTTTTGTCTTTCATACACACGTCTGTCCACAGTCACCAGGAGAAACTTATTTTCCGACTGTCCCTCGTAAAAAACTGACAACGCTTGAAAATGCTGTGGTATTAACAGAGTTTGAATTATTTTGAAAAAATTTTGTTGGGAAATAAAGACGGAAGATGAATGTATATGGAAAGATCTGTAACGGTTTTATATAAAACAAAAAATCTACTAAAATGTTTATATGTTTTAATTGTACTGACATTTCTTCAGCTTTTCCAGGCCATTATACAACTAGAAATGAAATAAAACTGCCGCTAAATAGAACAGGTTAGAATAATAATAAAATAAATACAGATTTGACGTTAAACTCCCTATTCTTCCGATTTCCCATCGAGAAAATTTGGGAAACAGAGCATGTGTAAAACGGAAACATGTTGTAAACGGAATATGTCCTTATTCAAGTAAAAATAATACAATACAAATACAACAGATGCCTTAGCAGAAGTAAACATGCCCCAAACGATACTTTTACAGCTTTTCCTTGGTGGTTTGTTCCGTAGATTCTTATTTTCAATTTATCTTAGCAGATTTTACTGTATTTCATCACAGGTATGATTAAGACTGTCCTATTAAGATTATAAAATAATGATAATATCAAAAAAATTTCTGGACCATTCAATGTGTTTCTTTTATTCATTTTTTCCCGTACAAATGAGAAATTAATAAAATATATCTATCAAACAGTTCAAAAACAGAACATCCTATTTTTTATAATGCCCGTACATATACTTAAATCTTACATTAGTTTTCTACCATTTCTCAGACATTAGTATTTAACTTTTTCAACAGCAGCTGTCGTATAAATGTATCTTTTTTTAATAGTGCTATTATTGTTGATTCCCATTACACTTCTTTAAAATAAATTTACTTTTATTGTCATTAACATACATACATTCAATATTTAACATTCACATAATCTATATATATATATATATATATATATATATATATATATATGTTATATAAAAAATTTATTTCCTTCGTATCCTTCCATTTTATTCGCATTAATCTTAAATTTAATCTAACTTCTGTCATCATCAGCATTTCCTTAATTCTTAATAATATCTATTCCTATTTAAAGTCCTTTTAAAAGTAAATATCCGTATATTAATAATTATGTTATTCCAAATCTTAATCTAAAATTTAAGTTCATTCGTAGCTTTTCTCAACTCCCCAATCTATAAAATTCTGAGACGCTTTCTCATTTCGAATGTTTTTTAAAAGCCAATTTATTTTTATTTTTATTATTATTATGCTAAATTTTTTGCGCACTGAGGTAGTTTCACTCCAAAATTAATCCGCTACCAGGTTCGGAATTCTTTACCGTCTTAGCTCCTCCTTCGCACCTCATTTGCTGGGGTGGAGCTAGCCTCTCACTCATTGGTTTGTACGCTCGTGACGTAATTTTTTGTATGTCTCCGCTGAAGGAACAAAACCAGGTCGCATCGGTCGGAGCACGAGATTTTTGACGTTTTTGGAAGTCTAAACAAATATGTGTCTGGTGTTTTTATGTCCGTAGAATATTCAACTGGCCCAGTAACATCTTAATTCAATGAAGTGAAGCAACGTTAGCCCGAGGGCTATAAGTTTTAGACCTTTGGGAATTGTTTCTGTGTTGTTCGTCTTCTAATAAAATTATTTGTCTGGAGATTGGCTGGATTTATTGGAAAACTTTGGTGGACTCATTTCATTGCCTTCTACTTCGCCATACTCGTTAATATCGACTGCAACTTGCTATATCGTTGAAGGACTGCCATTTTTTCATCGTAATATCTCAACCTCGTCAAAATGCTACATATATATATTCTAAATTATAGCGTTATTTTACTTACATTACATACATTAATTTTCATGCATAGAAATGAAAAATCATTTGTAAAATAAACTGTAGTTATCAATCTAAAATCTCACTTAATTTATTCAGCACACAGATATATACGGAATAAGATTCCTGCAGTTTCCTTCAAAGTCTTTATTGTGACATGATTGCAATTCTTCATTATGTCGATCATTTAAATATTTTATTTTGGTGATGAATTAACAAAAACCTGTGTTGTTAAGGAACATGATAACTATGATTAATGATCATATATTTAATGTTTTATCCTCACAGGAAAGACTGCGGCAGTTTTTGTCTGGATGATTGTAATGAAATCCTGTTAATTAAATTATGGCGGAAATTCTTTGTTTACGTTCTTACAAATGTGGGGATGATGTGTCACCAAATAAATGTGATTTGTTAGTCAGAACTTTCAATCAAGGCAGGAATAGAATTTTTTTTTGAGGTATCACAATTTGTAATTTCTTTTAACTGAAAGTTAAATCATTCAGAGTATATTTGCTAAAGTAAGATTTAAGTAATAAAATATATTCCCGTAATTAGTTTCAAAATATTTGGCAAATAACAAGTGAATAGAAATTTTTACTAAATTTTTATATTCTAAAACATCATTACTCAAACGATTTTAATAATATCCATATTATGTATTATATCTAAAAATATCTTATGTTTATATGATCATTACCTCGCTCATTTAAATATAATATTTTTGACTAGATAACAAAAATTAGTGTTTTGCGTTAACTCACATGACAGTCAGGATTAACGATCAGGTATTAAATGTTTTACCCCCAGTAAAAGCTGCGGAAGCTGTATCTGGCTACCTTGCAATGATATCCTTTTAATTAATTTATGGCTCAGAATCTTTTTTTTTTTTAATTTCTTACAATATTAAAAGTAATGACACGTATCACCTTATGAAATTGATTTGTTTATAATAACTTTTTCTGTCGCAGTTTCAATTTACATATTATTTTTATTTTACAGTTGACCTTGTCTATACACACAGACAATTTTTACATTGCATTTAGATTAAAATAGATATTTATCCAGAAAAAAAAATTCTATTTGTACCTCTGGGGCATATACTCGTATATATATTAATTGTACAGTTCTAGAAGATTTAAGATTATCACAATAACGAGTCAACGGGGTTAAAAGTTAAATATTTTTTTTTTTATGAAAGACTTGACAAAATAAATGATCTTAGAATTTCACATTAAGCAGTAAAGTAACAGTTTAGAACAATTAAATCTACTAAAAGTACTGGGAATTTTAAAAGCATTAATAGTGATATAAAATTAAAATTATATATACCTATAAAAAAAAAGCTATAAAGGGAAATAATTTATACACAGCTAACGTTATTCACTATCCGCCCCCTAGTTTTTTTCTGGATGCTTTGCAACGTTATCCTGACAATTAAATTATGGCTGTAATTATTTGTTATATTTCATACAAATATGGGTTTTTGAGAAAGTTGGCTGATGATTTATTGCTTTTTATTTCAATGTATATTCCGATTAGTGTGGTAATGCAGCGGGATTAATTAACTGGACTAATCTAGTGAAACTTGTATATATATATATATATATATATATATATATATATATATATATATATTACAAAATTTATTATATTCCGCTATAATTAACTTTTATTCTATATATTTTTTTCCGTTTTATAATGTTCCATATATAATTCCGATTAATTAAAATAAACAATCAATCTTCATGTGTAAAAGTGTAAAATCTTAATCTACTTAATAATATTTATTCCAAACTATTTAAATCTGAAAATGGCTCTAACTACTTAAATTTATTCTTTAAATAGAACACCTTTATTTTTAATACACTATTAGAATTCATTATTATTCCCGCGTATGTCAAACCACTGTAAATTCTTTATTTAAATGCTAAAATGTCATATCTCTTAAAATTATTCCGCTCTAAAAAACCCTATTTCTTTTTTAAAAAAACATTATATCATTAAATATTAAATGTCTATTATAATATTTCAAAATGCTCTCATATTTTTTCCTCCACATCAAAAATTCATTTTCTTTTTTTTCTTTATTGTGTGTTAAATTCGAAGCTACTTTTTACTACAATCTCAAAAGAGATATTTTGTTTTGTTTATACTTCATTCATCTGGTAGCGAGGCTTTAGAAGCGTCTAGAACATTTTTGGCGCCAGGAAGTCTTTTTTTATTTCAAAATCGATGCACCGGAAATATTAATAAAATCCCTTTAAAACTATTATGATTGGAACAAAAAGATCATGTGACGTGTTTTGTAATCCTACGCAAGCTCAATTAAAACCACATGCACGCTCTGATTCTAGTAGAGAATTTGACGTTTGGCGATAGCTAAAGGAAGGAGTGAAAATTTTATCGGCGTCTAGTTGCCTCATACGTCCTTTATAGTTTAGTGATGTAGAGCTCTAATATATTTTTATGGGTGTTTAGTGCCAAAATGATACATCCAACTCATCTGGATAAACATCTTGAGTCTCGGGGAGGAGATTTGTGGAGAGTGCTTACTGTCGCAATGGAATGCATTGGTTCTTCGGTGTAGTTTTAATCTATCGAGCATTCCTCCTGAAGTGACATCGTCAAAATGTAAATAAAGTTTTTTACTTTCAACTAAATGGTGCGTCAACTGTGAATTACCACCACACGGCAAGCCTGGTGCGATTTAAAATGGGAAACCTTGTTCAGTATTGGGGATGTTTATCAACAGCTTTTTTGACTGCAACTCATCGATCAAACTGGAGAGTCTAAATCATGACATATATATATACTACGGAGTTTTGCCCGCTACGCTGGTCAATTTATTCCAAACGAACATAGAATTAAACGAACTTAGGATTGGGAGCCCCACTGTCCTCTACACCATACGCCCGCCCCGGTCTCGGAAAATCATCGCAAAACTCGGAACAGCGTTAAAATTCAAATAGAAATTTTAAAAATAAAACAAAACCTTCCTACCAAATCTTTAAAAAAGCGAAAATAAAAAGCTTAGATTTCAACGCAATGCTCATATTATACCTTCCTCCCTTGCAGCCCGCTCTCAAAGCACTTGGAACAATGGAGATCATGGGTTGTGCTCACTCATTTCGTCACTTTCTATAAGCTCCTGGATTTTGCTCCCAGGCCATAGTAAACTGGAAGTGAGTGAGAGTTAAACAGGTTTCTCGTTTCTTTTGAATTTTATGACAAGGAGAACCGAGTTAAAAAAAATAGCAGACACATGCGCAAAAAGGTAAATTTTGTGTGGAAAATCTTGTGTGGATCTTATTAGCTCGTCGAATTAAAGTATATATTTCCATATAATAAGAATAATACTAAATTATAGCGTTATTTTAGATATATTTTAAAATCGAATAAACATGTAACAGAAATGATTTAAGCATAGATTTTTCTCTTGTCTATTAAAAAAAAAAAGAGAGAAAGCAAAACAGACTAAAATACAACTTTGTAGAATATTATATTACAACGCATTATTTTTTAAATGGTAAGCGCATTTTGTGTCTGAATACCAAAATTAATTGTTATGTATAAAACTGAAATATCAAATGTAAAATAAACTGTATGTTATGAATCTAAAATCTCGTTTAATTCTTCCAGCAGCCAGATTACATACAGAATAAGATTCCTGCAGTTTCCTTTAAATTTACTAGGGTGACACGATTGTAATTGTCCATTACGTCGATCATTTAAATACGTATTATGGTGATTAAATAACAAAAATCTGTTTTGGTTAAAGCACATGATAACAATGATTAATGATCATATATTTAATATTTTATCCCCACAGGAAAGATAGTGGGAGTTTTTATCTGATAACTTGTAATGAAAAACTATTAATTAAATTATGGCTGAAATTCTTAGTTTACTTTTTACAAATGCGGTAGGTAATGAAAAATTCCACCTATTCAATGCGATTTTATTTGTAATAAATGCCTTTCAGGGAAGTTTCAACTTACAAATCTCTTTTTTGTATCGCATCTATCTTGTTAATACATAGAGACATCTTTTACATTAAATTAAAACTGAAATAAATATTTAGCTACAAGAAAATTTTATTTAAAATTCATTTATATATTTATAGAGTGTAAAATATAACAATTTCAGAAGATTTTTAGGTACTTTTCGGTTAGCCGGGCGCCAGTGAAATTTATATATCTATGTATACATATATATACATATATATATACATACACACATTTATATATGCATGTATATATATATATACATACATATACACATACATATATGTGTGTATGTATACATATATATGTATATATAGATATACACATTTCACTGGCGCCCGGCTAACCGAAAAGTACCGATTTTTAATTATAAAAGTAAGAAAACTGATAATTTTTTTTTCATGAAAAAACCTTTGCAAAAAGCAAAGAAATATTGCAAACACTACGAAATGTCCAATGTCGGTACTGTAAAATCAAATAAGTAACATTTGTATAAAATGAGTCTTGAATGAATATGTGATCTGCACATCTGATGTCAAGACTACTTCCCCGATGCACATCTTCGGATTTACTATTTTATTATAGTTATATGTCTTACATCCCTGTTAAAAAAAGTTTGTGCTGATATCACAAAACCTTTGATCATTAAATCGTTTTTCCTTTAAATTCGTAAATATAGTAAATAAAAAAAAAGACACATTTATCAAATTAAGTATTAAAAGATGACAAAAAAAATTAATAGAATTTTATTTTTCCACACATTATTATTCAAATTGGTATTGTGTTTTTGTCTAAATCTAAAATTATAATTATTATTTAAAATTAATATATGAAATGAGAAACAAATTATAGTTATCAATCTGAAATCTCATTTCATTTGTCCTACGTCCAGATTACAAGAAGGATAAAATTCCTGCATTTTCTTTAAATGTCACTAGAACCCGGTAGTAATTGAATCCTTTATTTTAGAATTAACACAAGTCATATTTTTTTGGAAATCGATGTTTTGATAAAAATATATTCTACAGAGGTAGCCGCATTATGTTTTAAAAGGGCACATTTCTAACTTGATTCCATTAATTGTTATGGACGTTAGAAAAGCGCGTTAATTTAAGAAAAGGCACATATTTTGCATATGCGCCCCTTTTCCCAATCACTTTTTCTATTATTTTTTTCCAATGAACTAACCTTATGAAACACTTTAATTAAAAAACCCTAAATAAAAATCCCTATTAACGGAAAAAAAACATAAGATATCAGAAAATTTCTGAAATATGTAGTTGAAGAGTATCCTTCAACGACAGTATTGTAAATTGACCGACTGCAACAATAGGCAGTGCAGAGTAAAGCCTTCAATGGCAAATGTGACAAATGAGACATATTTCAATGTTTGTGCACTTATTGTTTTTTAAAGCATATATTTTCATATGTTCACTGTTTGAACTCACAGTTTACCTGTTTTTAATTTAGGAAGGCTCATGTCCAAGACTAAAACACATTACAGAAATCACCCTTTTCAGTCAAATAATCTGAAAAGCATGTGCTAAGTGTATTTTATCATCATATATATTTTATGTATTATTTAATCCTGCCATATAAACAGTTTTTTTTTTTTTTTTTTTAAATTTCTGGTGTAAAATTTGAAAAATGTTATTTGTGCCCGTTCTAAAATAAACGATTCAATTGTTCATTAACTTGCTCATTTAAATGGAATATTAATAATTAGGCAACAGAAATCTGTACTGGTTACAACGCATGAGGACTCATGATTAATGATCTTGTATTAAATCTTTTGTCCCCACAAGAAAGATAGCTGGAATTTTTATCTGGATGCCTTGCAACAATATCCTATTAATTAAAATGTGACTAGAACTTTTTGTTTACGTTCTTACAAATTTGTGAAGTAATGAGCCGTGTCACCAAGTAAATGTGATTTGTTTCTAAGAACTTTCTTTCAATGTTGGAATACAGTTCATTTTTGAAATATTTTTTTTAAGCAATGCATTTAATTAAAAAAAATATTCTAAATATATTTAATGAAGACAATAATAGATGGAAATATTTATACAGGCAAATATTTAGCAGCTTTATATATAAAAAAAGAAATCAGGTTTTAAATTTTTATCTGTGTAACAAACTTCTCCCACAATTTCACAAGTCAGTATCATATAACGTATAATTCTTTAAACAAAATAATAAAAAAAATAAAACAGGAATTACCTTTTTATTACTATTTCCACAGTTAAATAAATGTTGTGTTTTTATATCGATCATCCGTTCTTTGAGAAAGATTATTTTTGTTTCAGCTTTAAATGTCCAAATATATGCAATTATGTAATCCATCATGGTTGGAAATAGAATATATTGAAGATATAGAAAAAATATTTTTGAATTATGTTGACATGTATAAAACTTAGCTTATTTCAAATTATCAACACAGTGTTTTCCTTAATTATATTGGGATTTCTGAAATCCGCATTATGCAACTTTTGATGTGACGAAGTGATAAATCCAGCGTTAAATAATATGTGCAGTAAGTACAAATAGTAAATACGTTTTAAATTAGTTTAATAATTTTGTGCCCCGATACATTTTGTAGTTCAACCAGTCGGTAGCAAATTCTACTTTGTATAATTAAGTACTACTGTCCTAATCCGTAGCTTGTTTTTCACACTTAATAAACTATTATAACTCATATTATAAATATATGAACACATATTTTCAACGACTAAAAAACGCCATATTGTTAATTAAAATCAATTTCAATTCTTGTAAATAAACACTTGCATGTTACATCAGAGATATTTATTTAATATTCATTTACTTTTAATATTACCCAAGCGTTTTATGCAAGCATAATTTTAATGTCCCAATTCTATTGCATTTTTAATTATTAAATTCAATCTACCATGTATCTTGTAAGACTACGGAAGGCTCTTTGACCAATGATCTAAGATATATGTTGAAGATTAATTCTTAAAACTTGTAAATGAGAGCTATTTCTATAAAATTAAACAATTTAGAATTCTGTAACACTAAATCTGAAAATTCTATAACTATTTAAAAATATTTTCTTAAAAAAAATGATTAAAAATTAAGTTTGTTGATAGATTGGATGACTATGAGATACTCATTAAATATAAATATAATAAAAATTAACTCTTATAGAAATACATACAGTAGAGAAAAAAAAATACCCCATACTAACTCCATCGTAAATCACTGTATAAATATGTGACAGGTACCAATCGATTAGTAATAACATTTATTAATTCATGTTATACATAACAATTGCTTAGGAACTCGTCTACATATAGAAATTGTACCAAACTTTAAAATTTAGAATACTAGCACTTAATTTTGACATCATATTTGGATTTTTCTGTACATTTTACTTTCAGACATAAAATGAAAAAGTCATTCGGTGAAGTAGTTTACGAACTATGTAGGCTTAAAGTTTAAATTTCCTAATACCAAATTCATTGTTAATCTTTTAAAAACAGCTTGCAATGTGAGTAGTTTCGAAGAATAATAACTAAAAAACTACTTGGCGGAATGAACTCTCTTTTCGGATACGCATATTTGAAGCTGCTATAAATCAATTCATGCTAAACCATTCAGCTGCCACATTTCAATTTTTTTAAATACTTTTTTAATATATATTTATTAATTAATTTTTGTGAAAAATATGAACTGTAATCTAAGCATATTAAAAACAGAAATTGATTTCTAGAATCTTTGAATATGCTAATTCAAATTTACACCAAGTAGTTTTTCTTAAAGGGTACGTTAATCGCGCCACGTTCATGTAAAATCTTTCGTGGGTGCAATGTCCTCCAAGTTTTCTATGAATCTTACGTCTGGAGGTGAAAGTCCAGTGAAGGTCTCGTCACCTGATCAAGGTTCTAAATTACAAGACCAATTCGTTTCTCTTCTTTTAATTTTTGCTTTTTTTTAAATCTGCCAATTCAACAAAGTTAAATAGAAACCATGAACCGGCAATTAAAGAAAATTGAGATGCCAACAAGGCTCTTATCAGGTGGATCGCAGCCATGCTCTGATCGAGTAAATATCGCCCCTCGTCCAGGTATTAACTCTTCAAGCTAGGCTGTCATACCCGGCTAGTAGTTGGCCTGGTTAGCGGTATATAAGAAATAAGTATTTTAAATTTCCAATTAAATTTTCAGTAGGACTGAAACTACGCCTTAAATCTTTAAATAACACTACAAAGGATATGAATTTTTTTTTTCACTTTGCTTAACAGCGAACAACAAACTTGAGCTAAAAATGTGTCCATACCGGAGATCGAACCCAAATACCTTGGTATAGCGCACCAATTGCTTTACCAATTAAGCCATCGGGACGACATCCAGTCTGGCACTTCTTTCACTAATAAATGTATTAGTCTCATGTACGCCACTGATAGTGTGCTCATGTTGACATTCCATCTTGCACTGCGGAGTTGCAGCCTTGCCAACGCATATTAGTGAAGGAAGTGCCAGACTGGATGTCGTCCGGATGGCTTAATTGATAAAGCACTTGGTGCGCTATACCAAGGTATCGGGGTTCGATCCCCGGTTTGGACACATTTTTCACTCAAATTGGTTGTACGCTGTTAAGCAAAGTGAAAAGAAAATTCACATCATTTGTAGTGCTATAAAAAATAAGTTATGCTTGAAAAACTACCTGCATTGCAATCTTTTTTTAACAATTATATATATGAATTTAACATCAAGGGTTCCAGCCTATATCCTACATAATTCTAAAACTACTTGGCCGAGGGACTTTCATTTTGTTATTTGGAGATAACATTTGCCGAAGAAACCCAATATGATACCAAAATTAGGTGTCAGGATTGAAAATTTAAATGTTAAAAGGGTTTTTATATGTAGACGATCCCGGGCAAAATTTAGGCATAGAATTGATTAGAAGACAATTATACTAATCGGTTAGTGATAGACACATTTGGTGATTTGCGGCGTAGTCAGTCACTATGATAGTAAAAATAAAATCCTACGACTGTACATATTTACATTTCAAAAAACCGTGTCCAGTAAAATTTTTCATGAACTTATAAAAATATAGTTAATTCAAATTAATTTTATCTCTTTTACTGCATTGTAAATGACGATATTTTCGTGTTTGAATGAATACACAAATTTAAAAGGTTTTGAATACATCGTTACATAAATATTCAAACACAAACATTTCTTCAGTAACAACATGAACATATTGTGTATCCGTTTTATTGGTTTGACAGCTGAGTTTTGTTTTCTAACAGCATCTAATTTTGAAAAGAAACAAAGGGAAGCAGTATTTTATATTATTTCAAACTTGAAAAGAACAGTTAATTTTCTCGACATTATTTGTGTTTTATGTTGCTCCTACATTTTTAAGTACAACATAAAGTTTATTTCCATTTTATGGATATAAGAAATCACATTGTCAATTATATTGCTATAGTTACAATGGCAATTATATTGCTATAGTTTTATACATTAAACTTAAAGGTATATGTTGAACGTATATCAGTGATATATCTCTATTCTCACAACAATATGTTTATATATTATATAAAATCTTCAATCACATATATTATATCACACAGATCTTAATATCACAATAATATAAAAATATGGCTTTCTTTTATTTCTAAGAAAATTTTCATTTGAAACACTTTCCAACAAAGTTAGAAAGTGTTTATAAACTATGTTTATCTGTCTATCTGCCATCCGTCTGTCTGTGTGTGCCTTAACTAGCAAAAACATACAAGAATTGTTATATGAAATTGATATATGACATTGAGGTTTACTGAGGCATGTTCGGTGTTGAAAATGAAGTGTGTAGCGTTAACAGTTCGTTTACAGGAACACTAAAAATATCCCGTTACATTACGGTATATGAGGAAAAATATTTTGCAAGGTATTTTAATGATTTTGCACTATTTAAAAAATATTGAAATTGGTAAATATCAATTACAAGGAAGGTCTCCTTAAAATGCATACTCAGAAAAGTTTGAAAATAATGCTAATGAAGCTAATCATATGCGTAATAATGGATCAGTCGTATTTAGCTGCTGAATCCAAGTAGAAAATCTGTAAAAAAAACTAAAATATTTTTGAGTATTTGGCGCAAAAATACGCGATTTGGTAAGCAGCACTTTTTTCTCGCCAAATGCAATCGATTTTAATGCATTTGAAAATTCATGGTTAAATGAGCGTTTAAATGGGCAGTACTTTATGAATTTAAACTTAAATTATTAAATAGGTTATTATTTTTTCTATAAGCTCATATAACGTAAATACAAGTGGCGTGTTGCTGAAGTTGTGTAATTTTACACTGTTTCATTGGTTAGCATGTTTTAACAGTAACTGCCCGATTAAGAACGCTCTCATTACACATTTCAAATATTAGTATTGAAAAAGTGGTTGTTTCTATGGCAACAATAATTTTCTCGTCTTTTCTCCAACACTAACAATATCGAAGTCAAATTGACAGTTCTGAAAATCGGACATTAATTTTTAGTTTGAAACCTTTTTAATCAATTAAAATTTTATACTAAATAATAGATCTTTAATTTTCATTATATAAAAATAAATGTATATGGCAAAACCGTAGTTATAAAAGTGTATTTATTTAAGTTAAATTTACTTAAACTAGTTCAGTATGAAAGAGTAGAAAAAGTTTTTTCCAAAAAGAGTTTTTTCTTTTATTTCATTGCGTCGCCAACTAGCGATAAATCGCCAAAAACACAAAATTTTCACTTTTTTACGGACATTATATCGAGATTCCGCAGAAATTTTTTATAAACATATGTATCCCCATGAGACGAATATTCTGTATTTTTTTCTAATTTTTCTGAGTATGCGCTTAGAACCTTCTTTGTTAGGTGCACTACAAGACACTAACTATAGAGCATTTTGTTCATAGCATTTCCCATTCATTTGCAAGGACACAAAAAAGTCTTCACTTACGTACTGTACAGGGACAATTATTGCTGGAAGAGCCTTTTCTGTTGTGAAACGCGTTTTTACGTTTAACTAATTTTTTACGTATTACTTGGTGAGTATAAATTCTATAAATTATGTAAATGGCTGCACAACAGATGTGGAGTACATTTCGGTTTATTTGCGGAAATGAGTATTTGCGTTAATTTTCAACTGTGCTAACTGAACTAAGTTGGGCCTATATCCCTCGTGTTGATAATTGGCCGTCATAAATCAACCCAACCCTAACTGAACTAAACTTTAGCATAGTATGTGTGGTGGTTGGATGATAGTTCCTTCTTTTATATAGTGGAATCTTGTTAATATTCCAAATAATATATATTTGGGCTTGTGATCGAAAGAATATAGTGAGTACATATATTGTTATGGCCGCAAAAGACCACTTCGACATGACATTAATTATTAAAACAAAGATTTGTTAAATAAATTATTCATGCAAATTTATAATCAAGAACAATGAAGATAAAAGTAAAAATTTTTATCTGTAGTCATCTGAAAGATATAAGATAAAGAGCAAGTGAAAGAATTTGCACTGCAAATTTTCATCTTTGAATAAAATCTTTATTCATAAAGAGATTTTCTTCTAAAAAATATTACTAAATGGATGATCATTTTTATAGCTCCATTTTTTAGCACAAATAATCGATACTTTTTTTTTAAACCTTCCCTCAGGGAGTTCGGAGGCAATCATGTTAAAAAAATATATTTTCTACGACTTATCATCAACCGAATACAGAACGTCGCATTATTTGAAACAGAACAAAATTAATTATCCGCATACAGGACCAGTAGGATCTGTGCACTTATCACAAGTAAGAACCACTCATCGCGTCTCCATTGTGGAACTGCAAAAATCTTTGCCGTACTTAGAAGATAATTTATAGGCCGTCAACTATCACATTTAAAAAAAAAGTAATATTTTCTTCATATCGTAACTGTAGATGTACGCATTTTGTAAATTTTTCACAGCAGCAAGCCAAGCGATCACCTTACACACTTATGGCAAAAGTCTCAGTGTCTGTGTGTGAGCGCGCAGCTTCAGCACTGACTGGGAACGGAGGGGAGGGGGGTACCAAAAATTGAAAAACGCCAATCGGCAGAGATACAAAAAATACGTATTAAAAACATTTGAATTTGATTGGCGAGGGGCGGAGCTTAGAACAAGAAGTGAGCATAGGCAAAGAATGATATCGAAGCTTCTAGTAAGATCCAATACCGGAAGTACAAAGGTAACAAAATAGATTACTATCAATTTTAAAAAGCGAAATGTTATGCAAGAAAGAAAAGTTTACAGGGAAGTTTTTAAAAAGGAAAGAATTAAAATAATTTTGAATGTGAATTTTAAAATTAAATGAATAAGGACTAATAAAATATTTCTTAAATTGAATTAAAATATGGCAGTGGTTGTAAGAACCACAACAGTATGTAGTATATATACAAATCTATAGTTCATATACAGTGCTGCACGAAATAATTTAGATATTTTTCTGACTATTGATGGTAAATGCTTCAATTGGGCTTTTGAATGTGTTATAAGTTTTCCAAAAATTTTAATTAAACATCATCTATCACCTTATTATTAAACGGTGAAGTTTTATTACAGTATTCTGAATGTGTTGAAATGTGTTTTATAATCTATGCTTGAAGCGTGATTTTTCATTCTTGTTTAAGATGAAAAGATAACGGAATGATTAATATTAATTATGAAAACATTTAAACAAAAAATTTCGGTTTTATCCATTTGTCAGTCTATTTATAGCAAAATATATCGAAGCACCAGTAAGTCATATATATTATTTCTGTTGTTAACAGCATTCCATTTTCAATAAATTTACGAAAAGCACAACAACAAATGAGGTATCATTCGAAAGGGTTTTCAAGCGACTTCTGACATAGTACGCTCGCATTTCGTTAAAACATGTTTTTCGGTTAAAAATTGCAGTTAATTAAATATTAAATTAGCACTGTTTTCATAAATGAAATGAAAGGTTTATCTCAAATTAATGTTGCTAATGTTGCCACAAATATAAAATATCGCATTATATGATACTCAAAATGATTATAAAAAATAAAAAAAGATAAAGTATGATTTATCCACATGGGTTTATTTTATATTAATGGTTAAAAAGCAAAACTGAAATTGAAATATTTAGAACAAAAAGACACCATCAATCGATCGATGCAGTGGTATTTCACGTGTAGAATAAAAGGTATGTTTTGTTATATTAGATTAAAGTGCATTTTAAATGCATTCAATTTCTTTTTGTTTGTTTCATGTTTTTCAAGAAGCAGATGACGTCATCTTCTAATGCGGTTAAAATACGATTGTCAATTTTTTCTCGCGCGTGCCTTTTGCTACCTTCGATTAGTTTTTGCTGTAACTTTAGTGGAATAAAAGAGACGATATTCTGGCTTGACTAATGTTGTTTGGAGATATTTTCATCTTTATTTTTTCTTTAAAAGTTTAAATCTGCATCTAAAAAAATATTAGATATTACTAAAAATTATCAGACTGCTGTGCGAAATCCTCGCACGAGCCCATTGGTATATCGGAGTTGTACCAAAGTGTAATAAATTTGAATAAAAAGAAAGGTAAGTAATCTATCACAAATTTTAAAGTAACTTTTCAATACTATCTTATTTATGTTGTGTCTGAGCGTCGCACAGTGGGGCGTTTTGATGATCTAGGTGGACAAAATTCATTTTTCCGATTATCTAGGAATTTAATAAGACCGCGTATACTGGTAGCCGAACGTCTCTTCTGTCGAGATCCGTACAAGTTTTGTCAAAAAATCCGATGTGTGGATAAACTACGACCGTAAAGAAGGCAGTTGGTTTGAGGGAGTTTCAACAGTTGCATTATTTTTCTGCGAGTTCGAAAGCAAGTCGTGACTTTTCTGTTTTATTTGAAAGCAGGAGTTTACTGGACATATGTCACATGTTTGTCACACGATTCAACCTATTGTTGTTTTAAAATAAGCGCCATCTTGTTTTCAAACTTCATCTTGAATTTTAATAGAGTATTAAGCATTATTAAGAAATAAGCATTTTTTAAAATCAAAGTACCATTCCTAAAGTATTGGAAACTTAAGAAAGCTCCTGCGAAATTTTGCGAATCATTAAGTTATATTAACTTGAAATGTGTGTTTGAGTGTTTAATTCAAATCTTGCAAGTCAATTTTAAACCACTTTTAATTATCCGATTGTGCTGAAACTTTGAATACATGTGTACACTGTTAAAAATTTGCAGCAAACTGTCCAGTCATTTGACCGTTTTAGTAGAAAACGGTTACATAACCGTAATTTAACTATATTCTGACCGTATTATTGCTCATTTTATGGTCAGAATATAGTTAAATTACGGTTATGTAACCATTTACTACAAAAACGGTCAAATGACTGGACAGTTTGCTGCAAATTTTTAACAGTGTAGTTTCAAGGACAATACAATATTATAATATAAATACATAATAATAATATAAATAATAATAATAATAATAATATAAATTTTTAAAAAAGCCAAATATTTATCATTGTTTTATTATTTTATTACTGATAGATTCGAAAACCCAGCAAAAACCTAATAAAACCTCAACGCAATAATTTTGTCTACCTAGATCTTCAAAACGCCCCACTGTGCGTCGCAGGGGTTTCCTTCATTTTTATAAAAATGTTCGTAAAACTAATAATAATAATTTAAACTGTATTTCCCTGTTTGTTTCTAAACTATATTTCATATCTTTTTATTTTACATATGTTTTAAAATTCAATTCTGTTAAAAATATTTTAGTCTACAGTCAATTCAAGCTGTTTTTGTGAAACGGAAAAATACGCTTAAAGGGTTAAGATATAAACAAATGCTTAAAACTACGTTTAAAATTGCGAATTTCGTTTATAGATTTTATTTATAGATATTTACCGTATATTTACGTGTATAAGCTGAGTATACTACTTTTCGATGAAAAATTGTCCAAAATCAGAAACACGTATATAAGCCGATGTTAAAAAAAGGTGATGAAAAAATTCTGCTATCGAAAATTTAGCTGTTTGTCGCGAATACCTAATCACAAAATAAAGAAAAAGGGTAATGCTTTCCAATCACTTGACGTTTGACTAAGTATGCCATTTATAGACATGTCCGTTTGAAAATAACTGAATGGATGTTATCTCAGGATGCAACTGTGACAACTGGTGATAATTTTTAAAAAGTTGACATCGTCACCATCGCTGAATGGATGAAAGATATACCACAAGAAATGGTCGTCCGATCTTTTAAAAATGTTGCAAGAGTAATGCGATGTATGGAACTGAAGATAATGTCATTTTTGAAAAAGATACCGACTATGATGGTGATGAAGTAAGCGTTGACAACATTCATCCTGATATTTCAATGAAAGAAAGTAATTTTAAGGCGTTGTTTGAAATTCCAGATAATGACTTCGATAGTGAATGAGGATTGGTGAATTTTGTCACAGTAAAAAAAAAATGAATATTAAAACATTTTTGGAAATTTGTAACTCTTTTATGTTATATATATATATATATATATATTTTTTTTTTCAATTTTGTAATTTTTCTTTGACTCGTGTATAAACCGATCCCCACACTTTAGAACCAAAATAAATTCCAAAAATTCTCAACTTATGTACTGAAATATACGGTATTCATAATAAATTTACGTCTGCCACAAATAACATGAGCTTCAATTTGGTGAAATGCTGACTCGTACAAGGTTTCAGAAATGTGATAAATTAGAAATACATGTAATGACCTTTCCAGAAACGCAATAATCCCTAAAACACTGATTTCTTACCGTGATCGTGGTGAATTAATCATAAATGACACAGTGTTTCCCAGCGATTGAAATCCATAAAAAACTTTGTCATTTAAAATAGCTCTATTATCATCAATTGGAATCTCTAATGTTACAGTTTACGACAGACTTTCCATATTTAAATGGATCAGCTGTTGTTGTTGTCGTGTCAGAGAAAGTGCCTAGGCATTTCTCGGAAAGAAGGGGTGCCAAAGCCTCAAGAAAGTTGTAAAAAAAAACTTTTTTTTTTTTTTTTTATCTGGAATTTGTTCAAAATTAGGAGGCCAGTTCTAGAATTGAGGCTCTGGCACCCCTTCTTTCAGAGAAGTGCCATGGCATTTTCTTTGACACGGCAACAAAAGAATCAGCTTTTCTAATTATATGCTTTCTCTTGAATTTATGTATGTTTTTTTTTTCATATAGTTATATTTCTTTGGATAAATTTAATTTTTATCTACCTATTACAATTTTTGATTAAAAAAATTTTCTTAATTATTTTAGAATATATTTCATTATTTTTTATTTATTTTTAAAACCTACTTTATTAGATTCTACAATTAAACGAACACGCAAAATATTTATTGTTTTTTCTCATTTTAATTTCCGACAGTCAGAAAAATTTTAATTACATCCGTATTTTTTGATGAAGTAATCATTCTCTGTTAACCATCATAAAATAGATTGCTTACTTAATTTCAATTTATTTCTCGTTTATTACATTTTTTTAAATAGTTAATTAAAAATGTTTTTAAAAATTTGGTAATGTTGTTTTTAATCAAATATTTTTTATTTCCCTAAAAATAAAATAACTTCTAATCTGACTTTAATTTATTGGCTGAATTGTAACTATATATAGCTACACATAAGGCGGAAAAATCGTTCCACCCCTGATAAGGCTCCACCACACCCATTCCTATTGTTAAATGAAAACGAGATAACAAATTTCCGCTAGAAAAAATAAATGAAGATTTTCATTATAAGCAGAAAGTTATTTTAAATTAAGTACATTTCTTTATTCTGATGTTGCAACATAATTCGTAATACCAATAAAATATATGTGAATGCATAGCTGTCACCATTCCAGTATATTCCATCGTATATAATCATATTTGAACTAGAAATTTTATTTAATAAATTAAATTAAATTAAAATTAAGTGCCGAAAAATGTCTTGGATTGAAGAGATATAAATTATAATATAGCTAAAACAATTACAGGTGTGAGTAAAAATATAACTAATTTATGCATATTAAAAAAAAGTTGACCACTTGTTTGAATACAGGGCTATGTTAGGGAAAAATTAAGAAAAGATAGCGGCGAAAGTAACAGGTTAAAAAAAAAAGATTTTTCAAAGCGTCAGTTTTTTTTTTTTTTTTTTTTTTTTTGTTCAACCAACAATTTATATTTTATTTTATTATTGTTATTTGTTAAATTACTGAATCAGAAGAGAACGAAGTAGAACTCAATCTTTGCGATTTGTGAGTAACTCCATACTCATCCTCAATAAACAAAATGCATTTATGCCGCTTTCTACAGAAGGGATGAGAGGCTGCATAATCCGGCATTTCCGCAACAATTTCATTAGAGGTTTTTAAATATTTTGTATAATGCTTCGGCTAAATAGTTGCCTTTTTAGCTCAAAGTGCAAGCTTGTAGATATATTCTTATAGTTGAATTACGAATATATCTAGAAGCATTACGAACTATATGAAAGTTAGTATTATGGAACTTGCTCAGGTTTTCCATGCAATATTTACAAGTTAAATCCCAGTTGGGACAGGTATATGTTGGGTCCTGACGTTGCACCTGCAGGCAACGTGTAGAGGACGAAACAATCGCACTATTATAAGACGAGACGGTCGAGGTTAACCTGAGAGTAGTCGTGTGTTTTTTTTTAGAACGTTCCCGTTCGCATTCTGTATTTTTGCCGGCAGAAAAAGGAAAATAACAAATAGTTTTTATTAATTATTCAGCTATTACTCTTCAATGAAATACTAAAGTTGCACTTTACTCAAATTAGTCAGCATTTTCACGAGCTATGAAATATTTGGAAAGGTTGAAAATGAACTTTCGCTAGTGATTATGTCATGGTCTTTTCGATGAATTTCTATTTTTCCTGTCACTGTATTCTTGAAAAAATTTTAGAATGGTATGTAACTTTACTATGGTAGTAGAGCACCATTCAACGTCAGGTTCAGGTAATCTCACTATCGTTTTTATAAGGGAAGATTAGGTTAGTAATTGGTATGGGCGGCAGAAATATAGGCACGCGACTGCTGCCGGGTTAAAGCGAAAACGATTAGAGAAAGGATGCAGAATTTTCTGTTGACGACGTAAATACGGCTCTAAACTTTTGATGTTCTCAGAGACAAATATGCTGATCTATTTCTTTAGAGTGACGTAAGACATGTACGACGTGAGGCAAGTAATTTTGTTTATATTCCTCTCGATGATGGCCTGCTGATTACGAGTATTCTATATGTTCCATGTTTTTGTAAGATCATTTAGCCCCTTTCTTCATCCAATAAATGTGTCTCGTAATTATTTATGGAGTTCTTTCTGTATATTGAGATGCTTTTTTCTATGAATTGGGAGGTCAGAAGTTTATTTTGTCATCGACTATGGTGATATCATGTCCGCAAATTCCTGTGACGAGTATTCGTTTAGTGTCATATTTTGTTTTGTTTCGTAGTGTGCTATTTTAAGCGTACCATTTGATTATTGGTATTTTTTAATATCGCTGATGTTGTTACAGGACATTCAATAGATAAAAATCCAATTACAAATGGAAAAATACGATAAAATCATTCTTCTGCATACCCTAATTTACAATCTAGGTAAAGGTAAAGAAAATCACAGGAACTTGCGCCATTTCTCTGGTTTTCATTTTACAATAGACGACACAGAGTTTATGACAAAAATAAACAAACGCTACCGGTAATTTTGACCAACTATAGGTCATCGCAATCACAAATTTATTGTTCATTGTTGTTAATTTGGCCAAACAAGATATTGCGCACAACATCTTATTCCCGTTATCTGATTTTCGCAATTTTAAAGAAGCGTTTACAGTAAACTCTGATTCTGAGACGAAAATCAGGGTAACACCTCAAATTCCATCGCTCCAACTCCTTAAAAAAATAAAATTCTTCCTAAGACAGACGAGCAAAATTATTCCAACATTTCATCAAGTCATGACATCGATGTCACACTCTCAATGTTTCAATAACCCCTACTGCACTCCAGTTGCATTTACTGATTTTTAAAATATGATACCTTCTTTTGATGGCATCTCCTTCTAGAATAGTCATAAATGGATTGATGATGTCACTAATATGTTTGTCAAATTTGCATAAATTTGTATTTTCTAAAATATGCCTTAGAGAAAAAGCCCAATTGTTAATTCAAACTGAATTTCAAATGTCATTAGAAACGATTTTAATTAAAAATAAAATTATAAAAAAGAAATATTTAAAACAATACCTAGTGCAGTCAGTCTTATTCATAAATGAACAGCGTTTCATAAAAGAATAAATATTAAAACTGATTCAGTAGAAAGCTCAAGACAGATGATGAAAAAAAAGGGCTTTTGTTTTAAATATATAGATAAACATGTATCATTGTGCATTTCGTATCTTTATCAAGAAATAAATTTTGAAATAATAAATAATTGCATAAATAGACAAAAATAATAAAAAACATACAGTTCAACATTTTTTAAAGTTCCTTGCAGATATAATTCTATGAAAAGCATAATATTATAATGCTTATACTGCAAGATCTTCAACAATGTTCATTACTTTAAAAAGTATATCCATGTAGTAATACAGAAAAACGTATGCGTCAGTAACTATAACGTTATATATTGATAGAGGCAATAACCTGAGTAATCAATTTCGCTTTTATCGCAAATTTATTAACCTCTACACATCGCACAATTTGAATTTTTATACCATCGAATAGACAAAAATGTGTTTACGAATACAATTTGTTTTTTATAAAAATTAGCACAATTTACTGCTATTTGAAGGCTTTTAAAATCATTTTTAAACGTGATATTTTAATACTCAGCAATAAAGCATATATTTGTTACAATAATGTTGTAAACTAAGAAGAAATTGACAGAGCTATCATACTTGGCGATTGATTGCACATGCTTAGAGAAAGAATCTTCTTCACCTTCTGACATGATCAAAAAATATTTTTTTCTTTCGTAAAGTGAAAAAGTGTGTGAATTAATTCCTTTAAAATTTCGTATATAGATGGATTTTAAAAGCTATTAGGGTACATGCAGTTTTTAATTTGAGTATTGGAGTACATAAATAAGAAGGTGCTTAGTTAAAATAAATTGTTTTATTTTTCGCCAAACCAGGCTTGTTGAAATGCGTCAATTAAATATACATCTGATTACGTAAATTCACCAAATAAAAAATAGGATTAGAACAATAGAGTTTATAATGCGCCAATTCATGCTCGCTATAATATGACAATTAGCTGTGAACTAGGCTATGGAACTGTTTCCCGAATTTGCATGTCTGTAGACATATACGTAAGCACACACGAGACAATTTTGGCGCTTTACTTAAATTATGAGTGATGTCATTAATAGTGTCACGTCGCACTCACTAAAGTACTCCACTGGCGTGAAGCTCTATTCCTGTAATAGTAACAAATTTGTACTAAAAACAATGCAAATTACTCAGCAATTGCCTATTTCCGTGTAACATCCCCCTAACTAAATTTCGAAATGGTATTAAAACTTCAGAAATAAATAAATACTATGATAAGGGGCTACTTGAAATGGAGGGGTAACTTCAGTCACATTTTAGTGAATACTTTCACTGCTGGTATGGCATCGCCGTTTCCAATTTGAATGCTCTTTGAACACATTTAATAATGCATTTTCTACTTAATGTAGATAACATAATTCTGTAGCATTGTTCATTTTGTACCTTTATCTAGGCTAATAAAAGAAAGTTTCTATCTGCGTGTCGTCGATGGCTAGCGAAATCAATAGCTCGCACAGGTCTGAAATTTTGAATTTAGATAGTCCAATGCATGTCCTGATGCACTTGAGGCTGCTCAGATTTTTAATATTTTGATAATTAGTCGAGATATTAATTAAAAACTCATTAAATATCACATCGAAAAAATGATACCTTTTTATCTGGAAAAATGACGAAAGAAAACACATGTTTTGAATTGAAATCACAGATGATGGAATTTTCTAATTTTCACTAATCTGCAAATATTAAATAAGTACTTGAGACATCAATTTGAAACTCACCACACATACGTAGAAATTTTTCTGCATCAGAAAATCGAGTTTTTGTAAAATTCGGTATGTAATTTTTCTTAGTTTTTGCAAAAAACTGACCCAGACATGTAAAGTAATCAGAGAACTTTCAAACAGACAAAAGTCGTATTATATTGAGATCTGTTTCAGGAGCTTATTCGTATAGCCACTTTCCGAAAAGGAAAGTATTGTGCATATAATATAAAGTGCGAAAAAATGCTAATATAAAGTACTAAAAAGTGCTAGTATAAAGTGTGAAGCCAAACCAAAAAACCGCGCCATTTTGTTTCTGCCTCAAACGCGCCATTTTGTTTCTGCCTCAAACGCGCCATTTTACCTGTTTCAAAAATTACCAATTTTTCATAAATATAGATTTCATTTACCAACATTTTCGATTAGTAACGCCGCATTCTTTTATCGGATTCTATGGGTCCAATTTCAACAAGAATTGGTTCTTTCGACTTCCTTTTAGTTATATTTTAAAGTATGTATTCCTAAATATAGACTGCAGTTGCCATCATTCACGTCGCATTCTTTTCATGGGTTCTATGGGCCTGATTTAAACGAGAATTGATTCATTCAAAAACCCTTTAGTTACATTTAAAAGTATGTTTTCTCACATATAGATTTCAAATACCACCATTTTTGAACAGTAACTTCGCATGCTTTTCTCAGATTCTATGGGACCGATTTCAAAGGGAATTGGCTCATTCAACTCCCCTTTTAGTTATATTTAAAAGTATGTTTTCCTAAATATAGACTTCAGTTACCACCATTTTCGAACAACAACGTCACATTCTATTTTCGGGTTGTATGGGCCCTATTTCTACGGGATTTGGTTCATATCGCTCTATATTTAGTTACATTTAAAACGATGTTTTCCTAAATATGGACTTCTTTTAACACCAATTTCAAACAATAACGTCGCATTTTGTTGTCGGGTACTATGGGACCGATTTTAACGGGAATTGATTCATTCAACTCACCCTTTAGTTACATTTAAAAGAATTTTTTCCTAAATATAGGCTTCATTTACACCTTTTTCGAACAGTAACGTCGCATTGATTTCTCGGGTTTTATTGGACAAATTTCAGCAGGAATTAGTTCTTTCAACTTCCCCTAGGCAGTGGGGGATCTGTGTCCAAGGTTCGGTAAGAGGTTTGTTTAAAAAAGAATGCGCCCCTGGCGATGAAAGTTAGAACTGCAGAATTTCCCAGCGCGTGCCCAGCAAGCATGCTCTATGGTGCCGTAGGCAGCGGGACCCATTGCAGAGGCTCGTTCGAAAATAGGTTTGATTAGAATAGTACTTTCTCCCTGGTGGTGGAAGGTGTTCAATAGAAGGAAGACATTCAATATTGATACGTGAACAGAATTAAAATAAATTGGAGAAGATACTAATTTAATATAAGAATTAAAGAAAATTACGTATGCTGTTGAAGGGCCCAGCTGGAAAGGTATATAATTACTGACTAACAAAAGGAAATATTTAAATGCAAACAAAATAGTTTCAATACAAAAAAAATTACAGAAGATTAAACTTATATAATACAAAATTATCAAATTGTATAAGAACTTTTACACCTGTTACTGATTTTAAATTTCAATTTAGTCCTACTAAATCTTTCTGTATTCCTTATTCTTACAAATTTTATAGTCGGTTTCAGTTACAACCGACTTTAGTAATTTTTGAAGATTTACTCCTCACTTTGAAGATTTCATATTGAAATACTTCACAATTATTGCTCGATTATGCAAGACATGGCTAGACCGGAAGTTCATTTGAAAATAGGTTTGATTAGAACATAATGCGCCTCCTGGCGATGAAAGGTGGAACTAAAAGAATTTTTCATGTCGCGTAAGCAGCATGCCTGCTATATGGTGCCGTGGGCAGCGGGGACCCGTATCGGAGGTTTGTTTGGAAAGAGGTTTATTTAGAGCAAAATGTGCCTCCTGGCGGTGAAAGGTGAAATTACAGATTTTACTGGCACCTGCGCATGACGCATGCTATACGGCGCCGTAGGCAGCAAGGACCCGTTCCGAAAGTTCGTTCGGAAAGCAGTTTGTTTCGAACAGAATGCACCCCTGACTGTGGAAGGTGGAACAATGTGGACTGTGGAAAATTTTCAGGCACGTGCACAGCCCGCTGCTATACGGTGACGATGGCAGCGTGGGGACCTGTGTCGCAGGTTCATTCGGAAATAGGTTTGTTTAAAACATAATGCGCATCCTGGTGATGGATGATTTAAATAAATGATTTATCCTAGTTTGTGCGCAACACGCCTGCTATACGGTAACAGAGAACCGTGCCGGAGGTTCATTCCGAAAGAGGTCTGTTTAAAATAGATTGCATCCCTTGGAGGTGTAACGTGTAATAAAAAGATGTTCCGTCCACGCCTGCTATACGGTTCCGTGGGCAGCTGGGACACAGGCCACAGGTCCGTTCGGAAAGAGGTACTTTGGAAAACACTATACAAAGCAGTTGGTTAGTGGGAAACCTATCGAACGCAGTGAAGCCCCCGAAACTAGATTCATTTGAAATTTGAAAGTTTTTCCGAAGATATAAAATCATACAAAATTGAGGTTTACTTAATGTCATTATCACGGGCCCGGACAACGTCGGGCGAGTCAGCTAGTCAATAAATAAAATGTTGAAGTATCAATGAATTATTGCATATATTTCCAAAAATACATTACCTCATTTCCAATATTTCCTAATCGATGAAATTTAAGAATAACTGAGTTATAACAACTATATTATGAAAGAAGATCTTACAACATTTATGATATTTTAAAATTCGGTACGTCGTATCCGTATAAAAACAAACATTCTTGTAATATACCATTCTTTTCCATATATGTTTTGAAAATTCCTTTTTCAAGATACAAAATATAATAAACAAATGTCGAAAAGGGAAGGGGGTTAGAATCCCACTTGACTTAAAAATTGGGTGTCAAAATATAAATGCGATGTTATTACTTCAAGGGTATAAATCCCACCCTTATTTGATTTGCTTTTCCAAGCTTCAAACGGTTTTGAGAAGAAAATTTTGATGGTGGAACTAATGCTGATGTTTCTTGTCCGATTTTTTAGATTTTAATAAGATCATATAGGCAGCTAACATAAACATTGTTTTGTTTGTCAGATAGGCATTTTTGGTGCTAAGGGGCAATGTCAATATATGTAGCAATAACACTTACCTGGTGTCCCATAAAGGAGGACCTTTTTTAAAATATAAAAAAATGAAAACTTTTAATAATTGAAATGCCCGTTTGTAGCATCTTTATTAGAAAATAAATAATTTTTTAACCATACGATTTAAAAATTTGTTTAATATTTCGCCAATAGGTGGCACTGTAAACTGAAGAATGTAAATGAAAATTCTTCCAAATATCCACCATTTGCAGAAATAACATGACGTAGTCTCATAACAAAACTATCCGATACCCGTGAATATGTCTCATCAGGAATGTCTTTATATACCTTACTGATGTAATGTTCCAGTTCTGCTAAACTTTGTGGGTTTTGCAGTAAACTTCCTCTTTTAAGTGTCCCCACAGAATAAAATCGAAGGATTCAAACTCTGGGATCATTTTATTTTCAGTTTACTATTGGAGAAATTTAAAACAAATTTCGAAATCGTATGGTTAAAAATTTGTTGCTTTACTAATAAAAATGAAACAAACGTGGCATTCAATAATTAACCGTTTTCAAAATATTTAATTTAAAATAGAATCCCTCCTTTTTGGGACACCCTATATCTCTCTATTCCAATAAAAAAAATGTAACTAATACTAATGCTACTGTAACTGAATTCATTGTGGTCGAGGCTCTTTCTCGTCCTTTATTAAAAAACAACAACACAGAAATATTGCATATAAAAAATTTAAACTGGTAGTTTTATAGTAAAATGCGTCATAAATACGTTGAAACTAGACATTTTTTTTAATCAAAGAGTTATTTTAATGTTATCCAGTGTTGAAATCAGTCAAAATAGTTCGATTCAGAAAGTTTTATAGAATCAAAAAATGGGCATAACAATATAAACATATTTTTCAGGTATATAAAGTAACTAGTATGCGTTATGCAGTGTCCCATCATTATTTTTAAATTTGTCTAGTTTTTAATTTTTTTTCCAATTTTGTATTCAAAATTTAATTATTTGAATAGAGATTTATTTCATATTTTGGAAAAAGTCATTTTTTTACATATTGTTACAATCTATATATATATAACGCTAAGGTACGTAGCGGCGAAAAAGTGATTATTTATCTTTTGTCGATGGCAACAAGTGGTTTGTTTACACAAATTTCGGAATATTAAGAAAAGTATTTGAGGTATCGATTTAAAACTCCCCCCATATATGCAAAAAAAAAAATATGCATACGAAAGTGAATTTTTTGTAAAAATCGCCAGGTAATTTTTCTTATTTTTTCCTAAAAAAACAAGCTACTTTCTAAAAAGGAAAGAAAATAAAGTGCGAAGTCAAACTAAAAAACGCACCATTTTGTTATTAATTAATACATTAGTTGTACCTCATGCAGTTTAACCTCATTGTTGTCTACAACGTTATGATGTCAAAGTTACTGATGCACATATTTGTGACTTATAATATAGATCGAATAATATTAAATAAATAATAATAATAAATAATAATAAATTAACAATATAATCTTATTGGGTGGAGATTTCCGTAAAGTCCTGTTTGTCTTTTTTTGAGGTTAAAGATCACCAAGTTTCATGGTGGATACAGAAGCATTGACTTTGGTCTGAATTTTACTTTATGAAACTTACAGAAAATATGCTTGCCCTTCAAAGAGAAAGAGAGTTAGCAAGTTGGCTGCTACAGGTTGGCGAATGTGAAAGTGGGGAAACTATTAAGTTGCCCCTGATTTGCTATCCACATATACAAGATCCAGTACAGCAACTTTTCAGTGACATCGATTTTAAGACAGTGACACCTCCTAAGCTTATAGGACAATCCACACTAACAGTGACAAACAATTTGTCAAATGAATTTAATAATCGTGTTTTACAATGCATGACAGGAACGGAAAGGGTTTATGAAAGCAATTGCACCATACTAAGTGATGATCCACATCATCAAGTTACATATACTAAAGAACTTTTATACAGTTTAACACTATAACTGGAATGTCACATCGTAAACTGAAATTAAAGCTAGGAGCTACCATAATGTTACTAAGAAATTTAGTACATTCTGAAGGTCTTTTCAATTGCATAAGACTTATAGTTTGTAACTTGCAGGATAAAGTTATAGAAGCATAAAAATATAATTCCCATATTAATGAAACTTTTCTCATCCCTCAAATACCACTTACTCCATCAGACAAGAATTTATCTTTTACATTTAAGCGTATACAATTTCCTATCCGATTAGCTTTTTCAATTACTATAAATAAATCCCAGGATCAAACTTTTGAAAAAAAAATCGTAGATAAGTCATAACCAGTTTTTAGTTATGGTCAGTTGTATGTGGGTCTTTCATGAGTTAGATCTGTTGATTGTATTACCGTAGAATCTCCGAGTTGTGAAATTTAACAATTGTGTATATATAAAGAAGTTTTCGATGTTGAATATTAAAAGAAAAAAATATTTTGTAATTGTGAAGGGGGTAGATACTTTCAATTTAATATGTATAAATTTTATTTAATTTTAAAGGGTATCCAGTAATTATTATGTGTGTGTAAAAGTTTTTATATGCATGATGTTGAAACAATAGCTAAGTTTTCATATTTCTAAATGGTGTCGATATCTTATGATATGTATATGTATTTATTTCAAAGTACCCAGTCCTAAGTGGAGAAACTTTTATGCTTAGTATTTATGTATATAATGCTGAAATTCGTGTATTCTAATATGTATATATTTAAAAGAGTAGACATTACAGCGCAGATGCTCTGCGCAGGATTGAATAGTATTTTTTAAAAGAGCAAAAAATAATATATCCAAACATTTTACAAATAAATTTATATTTACACGTGAATATTAAGAGAAAAAAAAAGAAATCATTATGCGCGTAAAGCATTTACTATTGAAAAGCGGGTCATATTTACAAAGCCGAAATAATAATATTTCTAAACACTTTTCAATTGAAAAAATATTTACACATGAATACTAAAAAAGAAAGAAAACTGTGAAATTATTAACTTACTATGGGCAAAAAAGTATTGAATGGGGAAAATTAAGTAACATTTAAAACAATATATTTAAAAAATCGTATTTAAAACAATTTTCTTATAGCGTCTGAAATAAACTTTTCTTTCTTTGGAAGCGGCTTTGGTAACCTAAAAATGTCCCAGTTAAAAAGATATGAATGGCAACCGGAGTACAGAAGATCGCCATTGGTCATGATGAAATCATCCAATCTTCCGTAATCAGGTAATATTTTTATACCACTGCGAATTGGCGTGTTTTTGCAATTTTCGGTGTCTGGTGGGCACGCGTAGCTAGTAGGGGGAGACCCCCCTATTGTAATAAAGAATTGTAAATGAAGACATTATTAAAAATTCGTTGTTTAAAAAAAATGCTGATTTATTGAGGCTTTTTTTTTCTGTGAAAAATACGAATGGTAAAAATAGAAACAAATTTCATCTGATTATTTTTATATTTCAATGCATTTTCCCTTAATACATTTAAAAATGTATTTTATTACAATCACTAATTTAAGCTATATCAATCCGTAGCATTGTGCGAGTTGTACTTCTAGAGGTGTATTAATTATTGCATAATTTTCCAAAAATACAGTTCTCAACTTCATAAAATTCCTTACTTTTGAAATTTTATAAAAAGAGTAATTATTACATTAATACTAATAGATTATGCAATTAATATTAAACATTATACGTTACTTTAAGAATCCCTCTCTCTGTAGTATTTATATAAAAACAAACGTGATACTTGTAATTCATAAGCCATTCCTTTCTACATATCTTTTGAAAAATCCTTTTCTCCAAAACAAAATATAAAGAACAAATCCTGAAGAGGAAAGAGGGTTAGGATCCCATCTTGACTTAAAAATAGGGTGTCAAAAAATAAATCCGACATTATTACTTCTGGGGGTATAAATCTCACCCTTTTTTTTTTTCGTCTGTTTTTCCAAGCTTCAAATGCATTTGAGAAGAAAAAGTTCACTGCGAAACTAATGCTGTTGTTTTCTTGTCCGATTTTTCGATTTTAATGAGATGTATAGGCAGCAAGATATATTATATCCTGTTGTTTGTAGGTTATGTATTTCTGACTATGGTAAAATATCAATATTAAAAAAATAATAAAAATAAAGTAAAAGCAATAAAATACAAGGGAATACTAAACATGAGGAAGATTCTTTTAAAAAGTATTTTACATAAATACAGGGGTCGGAAAAACTACTTTCTTATTGTAGCGTACTACAACTACAACTACTTTATCGAAAATCTAGTTAACTACAAATACTTATTTAAAAAAGTAGTGACTGCAATCTACTTTTCAAAAGTAGTGACTACTTCGCTATTTTCTGATTTTGTGAAAAGGTTCAATTTACACTAAAAATGGAAGACTCGGATTAAATAATGAATCGACCCCTTGTTATATCGCGTCTCCCGGAATATAATTAAATAAATGCGAGATAACCGAGGGAATTGAAAAATTAAGAAAGATAATTTACAAGAAAATGTTTTGTGTTTGTCTTCAGAATGCTAGTTTATGCATACATTACAAATTTTGTAGCAAAATTAGGAAATATATTTAGAATCTAGAACTTGATTTTAGAAGCAAGTGTCAATTTGAAAAATTTATGAAGTCATGCGATGCGTTACTATACACTCTAGCTGGGATTTGCTGCTGAGAATAGCAAGTTCTTGAGAAGAACAAATTTTGCGCAAAATAAGCAAGTTTCGGTCACGTGATTTGCAGAATGACACATTTTCCCCCCTGAAATAGTGTTAAAAATAGCGTCAGTTTTCGCAACAAACTACTGATTTTTTGTATCGCGCTACTCGCTACTCTACATTGTTCAAAATGTAGCGCGTTGCACTACAAACTACTGTAAAAAGTAGCGACTACTGTAGATTCGCTACTTGTAGCGCGCAACTTCCGACCCCTGCATAAATATACTGTTGCAAATAAATGTGTGTATTAATAAATTTCAGAACAAGCTGAAGTTTTGCAAAAAATGTTATGAGCAAAAGAAATCATTAAACATCAGATAAACATAAAAATTTTCTCATGCTTACATAATCAAAATTTAAAAATCAAAATAAAAAAGTAATTATCGTGCATTATGAACTTTTTAAACTCGTGTATTTAATTTAAATTGGTTCATGTATGTAAAGATGTAATTTTGTAATTGATTTTCAATTACTCCCTGATATGCTTGCTAGACATATAAAAATTATGTAAGAAAGTGTGTTTCCGATGACAATACATAATTTTAGTACTATTTATACAGCTTAATTATAAATTAAAATGTGAATTTTAAGTTAATTTTCTGGTATCCGGGCACAGGTCATAAATCGACAAATATTATTTGCGTTTACAACATTTGGGGTTATTTAGGGGTTAATTATACACCAATCCACTCCAGCTAAAATATGACGGCTCGCTGGGTAACTTCACCAATTAAATTTTTAAACACCAAAAAATTGAAAATAAGATTTATTTATTTTTTTTTAATTGGGAGTGACTCCACTCGGGTTTCCAAACACTTTACAGAATACTATGCATTAAAATACATATAGTGATGTAAAAATAAATAGAAATTTAGATCCTCACTTTACAAAGTTGAAACGTTTCCACTTGTGAAACTGACCTCATATTCTAAAGGAAACGACACTTTCATTCATAAAGCTCAAAAGTTTTTTTTTTAATTTATGACATAATTTAGAATGAATTTTCATTCCGCTGTTGCGCAAAGTAACACCTGTTAATTAAAATAAATACTGATAATTAATTTCCATATTCATGCTAATGGGAGTTTTAAGTTGTTTAAAATGTAGATATTCCGTCATTATTCTCCAACATCATACAATACTTAAATTCCCCTATGTTTTTATCCTAGACAAACATTGTTTGTTGTAATATGATCTGCCACCTCTTACAGTTTGTCTAATATTTATTTTTTTAATCACCCTGCATAGTTTACTGCATGCTATACGAAAGTGGGCTGGAAAATGCCGTGGATTATGGAAGCTAATATTAAGGGAGACTATTTTTATTAAAAATAATAATTTAAATATATATATATGAAATAACGAAAACCATTAGAATTTTTTAATGGGTATAATTATAAGGACACTGCTTTTAAATTCGAAAAATTAGAATTTTAATAAGAATTGTAGAATTGTAAACACCTTTATTTTGGAGGCATTCAATTAGTCATGCTTGGGACAAGTTTTGACAAATATGATGTCGGTATAGCTGGCCGAGGAGTGTAAATAGCTTCCTGAAAATCTGGAATCTATAAATATTGATTGGTATTTTAATAAAACTGTTCATCATTATACTTCATTCAATTTATAAAATGTTCTTACCGTGCTACCGATGTGGTCAATGAAATAATGGAATATTGTTATTTAACTACTTTTTTGATAGTTTCTGAGGTATGGTACAATGCATTTTCTGGTTAGAAAATGATTTTTTAACCTCCTCAAAGCAACCACGTGCAAAAGTTTTTATTTCTTAAATACATGATTACATGTGTATGCTTTTGAGTAAATTATCTTTTAAAACTAAATTAGTCTATCCTTGAGCTCAAACAGCAGTCCGAAGTATGACTGTTTTTCCTTTATTTTGACGGCTCCATTCAATATTTTCATTCCTCCAAAATTCGTTCTGGAATTAATGTATATTTTCCGCCCATCAATATAGAATATTTTTTCATCTGCCTGACTTTACACGTTAATACATCCACGATGTGCAGAGGAATAAATGCGTTGCATGGAGCCGTCAAAATAAAGGAGGTGCATTCATGTATTTAGGTGCTGTTTTAAATCAAGGTAAGAATAATCTAGTCATTATTTCTAGAAAATAAACTTAAACGAGTACACCTGAATTTTATATACACAAGTTTTGGCATATAGCTGCTTTTAATTGGGGGGAAATTCATTTTCGATATCATCATAATACATTGTGCCTAGCCACAAAAGCCTCATAAAAGTAGTTCAATAATAACAATTGCACATTGTTTGATTAGCCACTTTGATCGTACGATATGAGCATCCTAAAAAATTAATGGTGTGTACTGGTGAACATTTTTTTTTTTTTTTTTTTGTAAACGCCAAGAAACATTTCGGCTTAAGAAATTTTAAAACAACTATTTACAATCCCTGGTAGCTAAATACACATCTTAATTATCAAAACTTGTTCAAAGAAAGCCAAATCGTAGGGCTGAGTGTCTCGAAAATAAAGATGTTAAATTTCTTATTAAAATTGTATCTATTTGAGATTATAAGCAGTGTTCTCATAATTATGACCATTAAAAATTGCAATTGTTTTTTTCTTATTTCATACATTTATTTTAAAATTATATATTTTGTTTTAGATAAATGAGCAAGCCATTTCATTATACATATTATATGATATTTAATACTAGAATTGTATAAAGTTAAAGATTCTTTACTTTTTTTGACCGTCTTTATAATTTTAGCCGGTGGTGTAGCATAAATTTTATATTCAAAGATTCTTATATTCAGATATGAGTTTAAAACTGCATATTTGTTCCTCAAAAGTTACTTTTAGTAAAATAATGTGACAAAAACAATAAAAATCTGACAAAAGAAAAAAAAAAAAAAAAAAAAAAAAAAAAACTATAGATTTTTTTTTATATATATGCAGCAAAAAAAGCGGTATAAATTTTACTTATCAGATCATATCCCAACACTACTTAAATTCGAATAATACTCCTTATCAAGTTCAATTAAAACAAAATTAAATTCTAATTTTAAACAGACAAATCTAATTCCAATTTTAATATACGATCTAGAAGATTTTTTTTTTCTCAACATTATGATGTAAAAAAAAAAAAAAAAAAAAAAATTACAAAAGCATACAGAGACAGTGAAATAAAATAAAATACGTGACTGAACTTCCAATTTTGCGCTTTACTTTCCAGGAAAATCTTATATCAGCAGATTAAATGCTTTACGAAAAAGTTTGAACCTGTGATCTAATATTTATTTTTATGACTGAACATTTCAACTATAAATAAAAATTTTCACTTTAAAGAGAATGCAAAATGATATATATATTTTTTTTTTCTTCGTGTGTGTCCTTTGAAGATGTATTATAAAATCTAGAGGAGGACTTTATGAAATATTTTAGAGTAAGAATTATTTGAACTTTACTGATGTTAAATCCTAAACATTCGCCGACAAGCAAACATACATACAAACGTAAAGATACATAGATAGATAGACAGACAGTCGAATCCCCATAATTCGAACTTAGATTTCCGAAATCATGTGTAATTCAAGTTTTATTCCCTTTGAAAATGGAGTTCAAAGTGTCAAATTTCATATAAATATACTTTTGAACGTCTTCTTTGAATAATAATAAAAAAAAGGTCTAATATGGGGGTCGCTAAATTGGTCAACATTGAAAGGGCATTGACAGATACCTAACATTGAAAGGGGTCCATGAAAAGAGTTTTGTCAAAAATATCTATTATGATGCAAGACTAAGAAGTGGAAGTGTCTGTCGCACTTCCACCCTGACGGAATGATGTTAAGACACTACACTAAACTCGCGAAGACACTCGCAAGCTAATGTTATATCAATGGCAGCGTTTTTTTTTTGTAATTTCTTGTTTGAATTTCAATATTTTTAAATGAATTTTACTGCAGAATGTAGCTGACGCCGATCTCTAACACGATGCATTTTTACTTTTTCGATTTTAGTTGGAGTTTTTTTCTAAGGAAACTTTAATTTTCGAAACCGTTTCCGAAACAGGAAGTGACCTCCCAAAATAGTATGCAACCAAAATTGAAAAAGTAGAAAAGGGCCCAATTAGACATTGACCTTATCTAGACTGTTGAAAAATTCATATAAAAATATTAAAATGCAAACGAGAAATTTAAAAAGAACGCTGTCAATGGTTTCCGGGTGTCTTTGCATGACTAGATTAGGTTCTTAAGCCACCATTCACATTCAATTTATTTTTTTTACAGAAGAGGAACATTTCGAATGTAATTTAATTCATGAACTTGTTGATTTATCAATTGTTCTTGACACTAAGTAGCTTCTCAAAGATGTTATTTTAAGATATTTTTGGACAAACACACGAAAATACCCGAGACTAGCGTACTCCCAATTTTGTTTGCATTTCCTGGCTGGTATACAAGGTGATTACAAATGAATATCCCAAATTTGAAGGGCTATATCTTCTGAACAATAAAAGGTAGTGTTCCATTTCACACATCGAAGTAGGTGAGAAGTTATAAAGTTTCATAAATGTAAAGGTTCGTTTTTTTGGCGAGAAATGGCGCAGCGAGAGGCGGGTTGAAGATGAACCAGCATGTTCCGTTGCGGGTTTATTCATTCAATTATCGCCGAGATGGCAACAGCACAACAAAAGACCTCACCAGCTGATATTGCTGAACTGAAAACGAGCCTAACTGCAGCTATTGCAACTGTAACACCCGACATACTGAAAACCGTGTGGGACTAATTCTTCAACAGAATGGATGTCGTCCGTGTTTCTGCTGGTGATCACATTGAACATTTAAAAACTTTTCGCTATTAGTAATTTAACAACCTTCTTTTTTATGTATTTTTCACAAATGCGTGTATTTTCTATACTTTTGTTAATAAAGCCCTTCAAAGTTGTGATATTCATTTGTAATCACCCTGTATAATTGAACCTGGTTTGAGCCCTGTTACATCCACTTAAAAAAAAAATATTTTAAACATTGAATTTAGAGAGGGACATAAGGTCAACTCATGAATTTTGAACCCAACATTCCTAATCTTGTCAAGAATTATCAACAGCATGCAGTGTCAAGCAAGTTCAAAAACTTAATAAAAGTATCATAACTTTGCATCTCATTACATATATACCGAGTGTCGCAAAAGTTCGTTAACACATTAAAAATTCATTAAAAAGAAAGAAATAACGCCTAAAAATTGTGGCGTACAGGTATAGAATTAGAGGGAGATCGGATTTTTTTTATAACAAAAAATGTTGTGGTTAAAAAATTACCGATACATGGCATTTCGATAGACCCATTTCTGTGAAGTGTCTGACAATCTTCAGTATCCCAAAACATGAATCAGACCCTTTTTCGTCTTCAGTCATTTTGCCATGCAGAATTTTCAGAATACGCCAGTTGCTAATTCCGCCTTCTTGTAAAGGAGTTTAACCAACAGAACTTGATCTGGTAACGATTGCATACAGCTGGCGTCAAATGAAGAATCTGTGTGCGTTGGATAGGTTTATTGACAACCTGATTTCCAAAAATCTGTTCCAAAAGTTTCCCCGAGAGTTTCATAAATGAGCTGAACTATCATGATAAGTTTAAAGAGCTTTAACTGTTTTTATTAAAAACTAAAATAGTCAGGAAGTCCACTTCAGAAAAAAAAAATTGTTTCGTTTTTTATAATTGTTTCGTTTTTTCGTTCGTGAAAATACATAGAATGACGTGTTTTACCAGAACTTCGTAAAATATATTGGCCATGCAAAATTAAACAAATTACAGCTGGGTATAATCTCTAACTGAGCAGGTTTGGTCATCTAAATATTAACGGTGAAAACTCTCAAATCATCCTTGCATTTATAAAATTCGATAGCATTTAGTGCAAAATGTTTTTATGCTTAAAAAATTTATACAAAAATGCTGTTTCAGTCTATAAATTTTCAGTTGCGGAGAGAAAATAGGAAATTAACTATTATCAAAAAGTAGTATGTGCATATAAGTATAGTAAAAACTTATAGTTTTACATAAGAACAGTGAAATATTTCATTTAAGGCTGTTCTTACATCCAAACATGCTAATTTCTGACTCATCCTTCGATTTATTTTTTCTCCGTAAGTGCATGAAATTGGCGAGAAACTATTGGCTCTTTCTTCTTGTTCAGAAACTATTAAATAGAATATCGTTTTAATTTGTTGGCAAAGACAGAGAAGCTTTTAGAAAACTCTTCAAATTTCGCATTTTCAACAGAATATTCAGAAGTGCCAGTCTGATAAAGGTCGTTAAAAATTGGTTATAACACACGATGCAATTTATTTAGAGAAACATGAAAAAAAAAATATTCCATTCGAAATTACTTCAATAGTCAGGCCTGGAAATATCATGTTTTATGTGTAAAAATGAGTCTATAATTGCGTTAGAAAAATAACTTTTAGAGAACAACATTAATACTCGTGATACAATCGTAATTTAACGTGAATTACGTATCAATATATTGCAGAATTATATATTACACGATAAGTAAATTTTATAAATAATATCCTTACAAGATATTTTCATAAAAATTGGAATCATAACTTGAACCTTTTAAAAATTATAGTATTCTAGCACGTGATAACGCTACTATATCTAATGCGTGTTCGTGAAAATAAAGAGTGCCTATAATTACCATTTCATGAAAGAAAAATTTACAAAAATAAAATTCTAATTCTTGTATAAAAGATTTGTTGATATCTAGTTTTATACGATAGAGTTAAGACACTGTTTATACAAATGACCCTGAATTCCAGTCATACAGCTTTAGTTTTAGACGGCAGTTTTCGGGATATAACAACAAAGTTCTATTTCAAAATATTAAGACTTTTTTTTATATCCCTTAATTTCAATAAAGAAATAATACATGTGCAAGTATCCTTTCGATAATGAACTTATTATATTTTTGTTTAATAAAAATTTTATTTTAGTTTAAACTTCATATTTCCTTTTTAATAAAAAATTAATTTTACTTTAATTTTATTATCCAAAAGTTTCGAAGTCAAGATAACATGTTTTCAGTGGTTTATATAGTAACTGAAAGAGAAAATAAAGTTTAGTATTATCAATGCTTATTAGTAAAAAGATTATCTTTCTTCATTGTTTTTTCTTTTCTTCATTATTAAAATGACAATACACTAAAAGCTCAGTATTATATGAAAATAATATAATACTAGTGGGATGTGCCAATCCTAAGACATACTTCTATCTGATGCATGTTCAATGTTCATACTACAAAATTCCCTATCACATCGCCAATAAAGTCAATATTTTTCGCCATTCTGTTGTACGCTAGCTGCTTGCGAATCGTCGAGTTACCTGGATGCGATCAGCTGCTGTATGATAATGCTTAAACTACGAAAAGTCCGCCTGGTAAGTACCGGTAGTTAAGATAGCGTCCCTAGTCCTTGGTTTTAAGATTTTATCTAATTTTGCTAGAAAACACGAAGCTAAAATGCGTGGAAACCGATTAAAGAACAATCATTCCCAGTTCTCGTCAGTATTGAATTTGAATGGGAATGTTGCCAAATTAGTTCGTCGTAGCCAAGTTGGCTTCATTTAGGGCAACCTATTTTTGTCACCAAGCTTAGCGAGAAATTGACGTTGGCGAACATAAATATCTAGTGTTAAGCATATAAGAGTTGGAACAATGATTACAACAATGAAAGAAAATTTGTCGAAACCATATTCATTAAAACTCATAAATTAAACCCGTTTATGGATGAATTCTGCTGTCTTCTTTGAAAATATCAGTCACCTTAAAATTTCAAATTTTAATATGAAAAAAATTTTTATGTTAGAGGCAACATAAAAATTTCTCCGGAATTCTTGGATCAAGGCCGAACATTTAACGGAAAATCCTTTTAGGATTTCTAGTCTTTTTGTACATCTTTTTGAATTTGAAATCTTAAAGTGGCTATCACTCGCCCCTTTCCGGCCGAATATCCCCAAATTCAACTAGGAATCTGCAAGCCATAGTCAAAAACATATATATAATATTTAGTTCAATTCTATTCCTTAACTCGTACACATCTCGATGATAAAATAATAAAAATAGCACAATAATTTCAGCACCAAAATTTCAGGAGGACCTGCTGACTATCGTCACAAACCTATAAATCAAATTTGATTCCACTCTATTCATAACTTCATACACTTTTTGATGCTACAGTGGAATCTTTAAATGGCTATCACAGAGCTCCCTTCCGGTGGAAGATCCCCAAATTCAACTGGGACCTGAAAGCAATGGTCAAAAACATATACAGAAAATATCTTTCAACATCCCCAAATTCAAGTGGAACCTGCTGGCTATAGCCAAAAACCAGTAAATGAAATTTTATTCAATTCTAAGCATAACTTCATACATTTTCAATGATACAAAGAGGACATACACACAGGCACACGGACACACGGACAGACAGACATTTTGTAAAAACATTTTTCTCGGAATGACTGACCCCTAATATGTGTAAATCCTTCTAAAACCGGAAGTCGAAGAAAATTTCGATTACAATATATTTTTCTACAACACAAGGTGGGCCAAAATTCCCGCATCATAGGAAAAATATGTATTGTTAAAATATGTTCTCAATATGATTGCCTTCGTTGTCAAAACACAACTGCAAGCGATCGTTCATGTTCCTTAGAATATTGGCCACTATGATTAGCGTTATGCCATGGCACTCAGTAGCAATTCGCTCACTCAAATGGTTTTTATCCCTGATCTTCTCACTGTAAATTTTCGATTTAAGGTAACCCCATACAGCAAACTCTACACGCTCTTCAGTAGTCAGAATTTTGATCTACAAATTAAAAAAAATTAAAAAACTAAATTAAAAAATTAGAAAACTCCTATGATGCGACACTTTTGGCCCACCCTGTAGATAGAAGAATGTAATAAGAGTTTATTCAGCATTACATTGTTGTAATTGAGTAAATCCTACCTACCACTTGATTATATAAAGCAATTCTAATTAAATAAATTTATGAACGATATCCTGACTAATTTTTCAGATAGTTATATCAAACATTATTCATTTGCAATGACAAACCGAACCTATTGAAAATTACATTACTCCTACTCTAGCTTCTAACGCTACTATATTTAACCGTGTTCGTCAAAATACAGTACCGATAAATAATTATCATATTATGCAAGCAATTTTTACAACAATCACATTTACATTAAATTCTAAAAGTTTTGTAAATATTCACTTTTGTTACGATAGAGAAAATAACTGCGTTAATTCAAATTACCCAAATTCCGGCAATGTAGATTTAGCTTTGCACGAAAATACAAAATTTTGCTCGTAGCAAAGATCTGTGCCAAAATATTTAGTTATTGTTTTTAATATCCCTCGAGTATCCTAAAACAAAGTTGCATGGACAATTAGATAATTACACTTTTAGGAATAAATCTACTATATGAAAATCTGATTGTCTGTTTGTGTTTCACAACTTTTCCTCCTAGAATATGAAACGCAGCACGATGAAATTAACACTAGTAATTTGGTTCGCATGATGGAAAAAAACTCTCAGAATTTTAAAATTTGAATTACTTTCCGAAATATTATTAATTTTTTGTAACTTTTAACGAGGTTTCTCTAAAGATAGTAACTAAATTACTCCATTTTTGGGAATAAAATAAAATAAACAGTTAAGTAAAGTGATGTCGTCTGCTATCCGAAATTGTGAACAAATACATTTATTTTTGTTTGCTTCAATATTTCGATTAAATGTTTTTTAGTTTAAATTCTGTTTCGAAAAAAAAAAATTTAATGTTGAATATTCATCTGACTTACTTCCACATTTACTAAATTTTTTATAGAAAAGATTAGATATTTTAATACTATTTACCCGTATGAAATAATATTTTCCGAATTTGTTTAAAACTAAATCAATGGACTGTGATAGAAATGGAGTCTTGAGCACTGAGTATGAACATACCTACATATATTATTGTTGTTGTTGTTGTTGTCGTTTCAGAGAAAGTGCCATGGCACTTCACTGAAAGAAGGGGTGTCACAGCCTCTAGAGAGGTTGGACTTCTAGAGCTGGTCTCCTAATTTTGAACCAATTGCAGATGAGAGACCTGCACCTGGATTGGCACCCCCAGAGATATCGTTTTCAACCTTGGAGGACATTAGAGCCACGAACATATTTTACGTGCACCAGCTTCTATTAACGTACACGGTCCAACAGCAGCCGCAATCGAGAGAGGTTGTCACCCTCCCAAACACTGACCATGGTCGATGCTGCTTCACTTTCGGCGATCTTGACGGAAACCGAGCTTAATCGTCTGCGCCACTGCGGGACTACAGATAATATGTACGCTTAGATTAAAAGCTTTTGTTTCAATCATAGCAACCCACACTAAAAAATGGACAATACTTTCCTGGACGAACTCAGACGAGTTAGTAAACAAACATTAGCATAGCAATAATGACAAGCTGTCCAAATATTTATCTAAACTTCTCTGGACCAATGGACTTTTATAGCCCGTATATCACATTTTTCTGTAAAAAGGCAATCCACTATAATTGCATCAATATCACGTAACTTGCAAAATATAATTTTCGCAATTCTCAGTTAATTCACGTTGTAAATAAGATTTCTTGATAACAATAAAAAGTTTAATGAAATAAATATTGTAAACTTTTCTAAATGTACAATTAAATTATATTTATTTTTTCGCTCCAAAATCGGAATATCTCATGCAATTCAAATGCAATATATCGGATTGCTAAGACAGGAAGTATATTATATTTTTTATATCAAAATGTGTTACATTATATTCATATTTTCCAAAAGTTTAAAAGTCAGGGTAACACATTTGCAAGAGTTCGTATAGTAACGTGAACAAAAAATTCAAAAATGTATCATTATCAGTGCTAAATTGGTGAATACGTCAATTATAAAACGACAAAAGCTTAATATTATATCCAATTAGTATAATACAGGATTTAATGCAGCATAAGATTGTACAATGAAGTAAAAGCTAGATACCACAAAATTACATAATTACTTATTTCTAAATAAATCAATTTATGAATAATATCCTGACATAATTTTTCAGATAGATATTTAAAACCCTATTCATTTGCAATGATAAACCGAACCTTTTGAAAATTACATCATTCATACTCTAGCACCTAATAACGTTACTACATCTGATGCGTGTTCTTCAAAACGGAGTACCTATAATTACCATTCTATGCAGGCAAAATTTACAACAATCAGATCCCCATTCAATTCTAAAAGACCTGTGGATATCGACATTTTTTCCGATAGAGGTAATCACCGTGTTAACTCAATTGACCATGAATCCGAGTCATGTAGCTTTAGATCGATTACTCTAGCAAGCAATTTGGATTTTGCGGCAACAAAAAGATTGTTATTGGCGCTCTGAGACATTATTTGTTGAAAGAGGGAAAGGTATGTAATTATTTATTTCTTATTCTTCGCGTTACACTTTGTAGAAAGGAGTAAATGTGTTTTATGTTATGTCTGTGAAGCGTGATAGTTGTTACAAAGTTTAAAATATGCGGTTTCTTTTTTGTAAACTTGCTCAATACAATGCTTATGCGTGATTTCAAACATTTGATCACACAGTTCATAAACATTTCTAACTATACGTCTTCTTTTCTTTGTTCAATCAGATATATTTATTGATGGGAATGTATATTATTGGAATAAATTAACACTTCTCAAAACATCTGCTAAAAAATGACGTATGAAAAAACATAATAATATCAATATAGTGTTAATAACCTCTAGTATCAAATGGTATACAGTATTTATGCATCAAAAGCTATCATTATATTAAAATTTTCACTAACTTTTACATTTTCAATAGCAACCCTTATATTTTATCTTTTGATTACTCGAGCAAGCATTTGGATTTTGCGGTAAATAAACGTTATTGGCGGTATGCTTAGCTTTATTTTGAAAACCAAAAAAAAAATACATATTTAGTTCTTATTCTTTGTGTTGAACTTTTAAGAATGGTAAAAAGTTATCTTATGTAGTGTTGATCCAAATGATTTTTGTTAGAAAGTTTAAAATTTTTCAGCTTCTTTTGTGAGCGTGGTATACTATGCTCAGGGTTGTTATCAAATTTGGTTTCGTAGTTCATGCACTGATATCTAACTTAATGTCTCGTTATATATATGTAATAATACAAATTTTTTGCCATTTTTCCTTAATTAATTTATTCCAAATTCTTACAATTCTAATTTTTCCCTTTCTTTTAAAATATCTCTTAATCTAATTTATATTTTATTCCATAGCTTAATCAAAATATTCTTTTAATTATCATTCTAAAAATCTTAATCTGTTAAAAGCGGCACCTATTTGTAAAAACCTTATTCTATTAAATGCAACACTGCTTCTAAAAAGCACCTGCTTAATTTCTTCTTATTTGAGACATTGAATATTTATTCTTTTGGAACATTTTGTAATACCATTTTTTATTTCGATTTAATTATCATTCGGCATCCCATAACCCCTCGCGTCTTCCCGCTCAAGGCTTTTTACCTTTTTAAATTACCGCGTCTAAGAAAGAGTTTTGACGATACGTCAGGTACACACTCTCTTGGCCTCATTTTTTCAACCATTAGCGAGCAAGCCCCGCCTTTTCTACCCCCTTGTTTCCCACCGAACATTGCTATCGTTGAGCTAGCATTACGCGCTTCTGTTACCTTGAGCAAAATCTTGTAATATTTATACGGTTACACTGGCTTTGGAGAGAGACTTTTACACGAATTATTATTGTCAACTAGATGCTGTCACTGGGATTGTCCAAATTCGTCGTAGGTTGTTGTTCTTCAATAGATCTAAATGTGTTTCAAGTTTTAATGAAGTGAAATTACGTGAAGTTGATCTTAATATATGTTGTCGAATAAAACTATTACTCGTCAATCATGTCTTCCTTAATGCTTTTCGAGAAACTCTTCTGGAAATCATTACCTCTACTCAACTCGATTACGATTGCACCGACACTACATTTTTCAAATGTGGCTTGTACTCAGAGACTTGTCTTCACAGTTTAAGTAAATCTAAATAATACCGTCTACAAATGTCATGAAACGGTTTTCGTTGACTTCGACTGTGCCAACATCTATCTTCTCATCCGATAAATTTCATGGGGTTCGGGGACTGAGATGTCGTCCTGAGTGACTGATAGAACGAACGTTTCATATATATATATATATATATATGTACTGTATAATGTGCAGAGACTTGGAGAAAATTATTTTATATAGATTTTTGTGATGTAGAATTTACTTTTTCATGTACGACATTTGGAAGTTGTTTTTGCACAATTTAAACTTTAAAATAATTTTATTATTCAGATAACTCATTAAAAAGGTTTACAAAGAAGTAATTAATAGTACACGCATGTCTAATTAATTGATACCAGTATTATTTTTCTGGGTTAATTAACATAAAATTAGTATGGATGTTCCTTTAACCCAGGATAGTACGATATATTTATTTTTTTTTTTCACAATAAAATGATGTAAATAAAATTTTCATTCTGTTAAAATTATCTTAGTTAATAAAACAAACTTTTTATTAATATTAATTAGTTGAATATTATTATTGAATATTATATGTATTTAACCTCTTGGTTACGGGCCAGACTGGTGACTATTTTTATATTCATTCGTAGCACAGTTTACAAAGAAACATTTTTGTGCTACATTTCTCTTGAAAAATATCCCAATATGGTACGGCAGAGATAATTTTTCAAAAAGTGGTTCGAATAAAATAAAAAATAGTCGCTGGGACTACATATGTCTCAACCCCGTAATCAAAGGTATAATAAAATAGGAATTCGCCAAATCAAGTAATTTTTTAATTCATTTAGCACTATTTTTGACTTTTTTCCTTAAAAATAATTAAACTGCAACTAAGTTTAGAAGAGTTTTTCCACCAATGTGTAAAACAGCATAAATTATTATATTATTGATTTTACAGAATATAGTAAATAAATTTATTATAACGCTATATTCTAACATTTATTCTTTAAAATAAATGCTAACGTCAAGAATATTCTATGAAATAAAAACAAATGCATAAAATACTTTTTAAATTGCATTGACATGCATAAATTTTAAAATATATTTGCTATCGTATATTTATTTTTACTGCAGACATTTCAAATTAGAACTCTGTATCTTAAACATAATGTGAAGGTTTTTTTTTATTAGTAAGTTTTATTTCCTAGGGAAAAATAAACTAAATTCCCACAAGAAGGCGCTGGATTTTCCTGTTTGCATGTCTGTCATAAATTTCTTTAAAACAGTTCAGCATTCAGTTACGTTAGAATTTATTTCTTAAAGGTTCAACATATGATATTTGTTCTAATACATTCGTACAGTTTCTTACTTTAGTTTCTTATACATTTTGTTAAATGATGTGACATTTCTAAACCTAGTTCAGTTTAAAATTTTTGGCGTATTTATTCAACAGCATATTTATATTTAAAGGCTCTGATATATTGTAATATAAAATAAATATATATTTTATAATATTTAGATAACTGTTTTTTAGTGTAGCGCTACAGTATTTTATTGAATCTTTGTTACGTTAAAGAAACATTAAGGGACACTTGAGAAGAATCCTGCACGTGTCGGATTATATCCGTCCCGAAGCAGAAAATTACATTTGAATTGAACTAGAAACACGAACCGAACCTTAATAAAATCAATCCATATTTTAATAAATGGAAAATTGTCTGCAATTACTTTTGTAATATCGATTTTATCTTGTATGTTAAAATTAAACATATATATGCTCCTTAATGCTCTCATATATAGTTTTTGTTTTCCTCAGAAAAAAAATCGACTTAAAAAAAAAAGAATTGGCTCAACCTGAATCTGATCCGCAAGACTCGAAAACGATTTGAACTCAAAACTATTCAAGTCAACACAACTCGAACCCGACCCCCGGCAGAAAAAAAAAAGATATCGTCAGATATTTTTTCTCCAATTTCTACTCGACCCGTGGTGAGGAAGAAAATATATTAGCACGCACAATATGTGATTTGTTATCTCGTGTCTTCAATGGCTGTAAACTAAATAACATTGATTTGCGTTTACTATCTTCTGTTCTGAAATGAAAAACGCCGATTTGCGTCTCCTGTCTTCAACATTTGGCAAATGAATAATGCCAATTCATTCCTTCCGTCGACAATGCGTTAATAATAAATAAAAGGGCAGATTTTATCTTCCCATGAAAATATATAAATCAACATGGAATGCTTTAAATACATTTATGCACATGTCACATTATAAATATGATGTTACATTATAAATATAATGTTACATTATAAATATAATGTTACATTATAAATATAACATATTTATAATGTTTACATTATAAATATGAATTACTTATTGTCTTGTGAAGCATGTACACTTCTGTCCAAAGATTAAGGGGCAATGACCCTACGCTTTCGCTTTTTACACGATTTATCGAAAGTCTACTGAAATTCTTGACAAATTGTTCTTGAAATTAGAAGATGTACAGCACATGTTTGCCTTCAAGCACAGTAGAAACAGTATACTGCAATTAATAAATTAATATATTGAATATTTTACGAGATATTGGAATTAATTTATAACTGCGCATGTGCGAACTATACCAAAGATTTTCTTTTCATGATTTGGTAGTCAGTTCTATAGAGTAATGCAGATAAAGATCAGTCAAATATCGTGAAAACTCAGAAAGATACCAGCAATGCACTGACAAATTCGGAGGGAAATCCCATATAATCCAATGGGATTTTCCCCCAAATTTGTCAATGAGCTTACTGTATTGCTGGCGTCTTTCTGAGTTTTCACGATATTTCACTGGTCTTTTTATATGAGTTTCTCTATAGAATTGACTACCAAATCATAAAAAAAAGTCTTTGGTATAGTTCACGCGTGCGCAGTTATAAATGCATGAACTGCATTTATAACTGCGGTTCTTTAATAATAACTTTATATTTTCATACAAATGCCCCTATCTCGTGAAATATTCAATATTTTAAAGTTTTAATTGCAGTGTTGTTTTATATATACTGTTCCTACTATTATTGAAGTCAAACATGTGCTTTACATAAATGGATTTCAAGAACTATTTGTCAAAAATTTCTGTAGATATTCGATAAACTGTGTAAAAAGCCAAAGCGTCCGGTCACTGCCCCTAATGTTTGGACAGCAGTGTAAAATGTCGCCGGGCAACATGCCACCCAAGTTGGTGATTTTGCGATTCATTTCACAGACATGTAATCAGTTACATGTAATCAGTTTTTTAGAGAAGTTTGAGCAAAATAAATACAAGTTTCTCTGTATTTAATTGATTTATCCTGTTTTAAAATTCAAAAAGTATTTGAAATAGAATTTTAAATTAGCAAAATATCATGTTAATCTAATAATATTTTATTTAAAATGCCCTCATTCTTTTAAAGTAGTTATAGAACATGTTTTTCATATAAGGAAAACAACATATTTTTGAGATTTTAACTTTAAAGATTGATATCTTGCTTATATTGCTTACTTGCATACAACGCAAGTTTTGCAAAAAATACCTAATGTCTTTAGATAAGAATTTTGAAAATCACCCAATAGCTAAATAATAGATAATTAAATTAATGATGTACCATTCAAGAACAATTAACGTACCAACTTTTATTACACTTCATACCGTTTTGTTTGTTTTACTAATGTTAATAAGCAAGATATTTGAAGAACAATTACTTTTTGAATTGTTTAAATTTTAATGAACAGAGGTGTAAAACAATGCTGTATCATTCAGGATTAACAGTCCTACCACACTTTTATTATATTTTAACACACACACACTTCTTCAGAAATTTTATGAATACTAGGTGATTCAGCACGGTCTTCCCGGGTTACAATACATAGGTCAAAATCCCTTTTTTATATTGAAAACTCTAATAGGTATATTACATATAATATATTTTTTTAGATTGCCAACTATCAACAACAAAAATAGTTTTTATATTAAAAATATCAACTATGCATTCAAATAAAATTTTGAATTTTTTTAAAAGCAATATTTTTGATTGACTGCAAGCCAGGAGATAATAGCTGAAGAAATTGCCAAAGGTTTCCCTACTTATAGCAAGCAGCATTATTGATTCTGATTATTTTGGTAGTAAAGCCCGTAGTTACGTTACATGACTGTTAAATTTGTGCTTTATTTGTAATATTTTATTATTTTACATTATTTTATTTATTTGTTGATGAAGTGTTAATTTCGTTATGGAATGCTAGCCGAAAACAAATGCTGTATTATTTATATTGTTATAGATGAAAACGATTTAATCTTCTGTAACCGGACTGCATGCGATAGACATATAGATTTAATAAATATTCATGCTGGAAAATTATTCACAATAAGAAACTAGTCGTTGGGGGCCACCGTAATACTTACCCATCATGGATATGCATAATGTAAAATATTAAAATAAAAATGTGTAAACTACTTATAAAATGCATTGCAATTCAAATAAAATCGTGGATTGATGATGTCATAAACTTTAAAGGCTCGATTACTGAATTGCTTGAAAGAGGTTTTCCTTATAACTCCAAAAATAATAATCCTATTAACTAGCGGTTTATTGCATCTGATTAAGCGTCAAATTTCCAATTAAAATATATCTTTGAAGTGAAATTTGGATGAAATACAGGGTCATGAAAAATCGAAGAGTGTGGTAAATAGGATTCCAAATATCTCGGCAACTAATTATCCGATCGACTTCATGCTTTATGCAAAATTTGTGTTTTTTTATTGTCTTTTATGTTCATTTCTTAAAATAAACAATTTCGAAAATTTTTATGTACCTTTTATCAGAACGAATATTTCGAGAGTCCGAAAAATATTGTTCCGGTTAATCGAGGTTATTGAAATGAAATAGGCTTCTTCCCATTATTACATACTAAATACATACCAAATTGCAAGTCTCTATCTCAATTTTTTCGGGAGATAGAGCGTTTACAGACACACAGACACACAGACACACAGACGGACAGCAAAATTTTTTTTCTAAAAATATGTTTTTCGGAATCTCCAGTGTCTGAAACGTGTAAATCCGTCAAAAAAAAAATTTCGATTTTCAAAACGATTACAAGACTTACCCTATACTACGTATGATGGGTAAGTAAAACAGGGAAGTGATAGGAATGTATTATGTACTACTAATATCTTGAGTTTTAAAGTTTTTAAGACATTTGTACATTTGTTTTTATCGGACGTCTATTTTAGTAATATGTAAATTAAAATATGTTTTCACAAAAATGTTTTCTTACTGTGAATAAACAAAAGCGAATCTTTCGTTTCGAATTTTCTTTTACTTTTAAAGTTATTTTGGAAAATTATTTTAAAACCATAAAAAATGAGTAAATTGAAATGCAGATTTTAAACAAATTGCATTTGAAAGTACATCTTTTTCCTATTCGAAAGCGTAAAAATTAAAATTGTGCAATTTTTAGAACTTCAAAGAAATTTCAGTAAAAGCGAAATATATTAGTCAGGTGTTACTATCATAAAAATGTCGTTAGTGTTACGCACGCATGATATAATATAGATTATTAGACGTGGTTTCCCAAAACAAATCGCTCTCTGGATAGTTTAAACATATAATGTCATTATATACCTAAATTCATCTTGTAATAATCATATTTGTCTGAGCTATTATATTTTTTATTAATAACTCTCTTGAAAAACTGTTTGTCTGGGAACTATTATGTTCAATTTACTTTTAATGTTAGTACCACACCCATTCTTGGAAAAAATGCGTTAATGAAATTGCACACATTATAGAATAATCTTCGATGACGTCAGATCCTCCAGATTCATTTAACCTTATATTTAAGCGTTTCATATTTCAATTTTTTTTTTTTTTAATATGTTTCGTTTTTTTAAAGATTTCTTCTACTTGAACAGATGCCAAAATACAAATGAGTAAGACAAGTAAATGCATGTGTAATAATACTAAATTATAATGTCTAGTTTGTGTGGTTTTCTTTGTATTTGGTTGTAACTAAACAAATTTAATCTTCGGTTTCCAAGTATTTTTTTTTCTTAACTTTTCAAACTAGTTTCATTTGTAACCTCACGAAAAACAAAAGAAGAAAAAAACGAAAAAAAAAAAAAGGGAAAGAATTGAAATTTTCTGGTTGACGTTGCCTGTCTTATTATAAGAATAATAGAGTAAATAATAAAATAGGGTATGAAATTATATAAGATTGTGTAAAGTAAGGGCGAGTATAAAAAGTGGTTGTAGTGCTGTATATAAGGCAGAGAGAAAGATTTTTCCGTTAATATATCGTATGTAGCTATGCATATACATATATCTCAGAGATCCTTTACTCTGAAAAATTAATGCGTGGACACAATAAAACATGTATACTGGTGATACAAAAACAATTTGTCTATATCTGTAAAGTGGCGTGGAAATTAGTGCTCCCTATTAAACGTTTATACGAAAATACGTATAATTCGTATTATACGGGGTACAGATTTAAGATACGTATGATTCGGCCAAGGCGGTTAAACATATTATACGAAATAGTATATACGTTACAGAGTATATACGGTACTTACCCTAGAGGTTAAATGTATAAAAGTTTAAACGTTTTTCATTCATTGAAATTTACACACTATTGTGGTTTTATTGTAATTTACACACTATTTATACACTAGCGTGGATTTACACACTAAAACAGGAATACTGGTGATACAAAAACAATTTGGCTATATCTGTAAAGCGGCGTGTAAATTAGTGCTCCCTATTACACGTTTATACGAGCATACGTATAATACGCATTCTATGGGGTACAGATTTAAAGTTTTTCATTCATTGCGTGGAAAAAATGGTTTTCTATTGCTGGTCTGCGGATCAGAGACATTGAGAAAAACCCGGAAGAGTCCCGCATTTTCGTGGTTTACCGAAGACATCGTAATTCCTTGATTAAAGAACCACGATGGCCTCGGGATTACCTGCCTTGTGGTTACTGTGAAGGTAGCGGGTGATTCCAAAAAATAAATAAATAATTGGAACATTTTTCTTTTTTCTTTTAGATTTTATTTCTTCCCCTCAACACTAAGCTATTAATTATGAAATGTTTTACTATGGGTACTGGGTAGCTTAGGATCTACCTTTCGTAGGTCTGTGACACCCACACACAGCTTCTATTGAATTATTGAGTGGACACTTCGTGCAAAACATTATTGTTAGACATTTTATGAAACCTATTATGCAAATTGCTACGGTATCGCCACCGATTTCCAGCTTGCTCTCCGTTCAGTGACGCAAGACTAATGAGGTCTATTGCTTTAAAAATAAATGTGCATACTTGAAATATACGTATATTTGAAATACACGTATACGTGAATAATACGTTCAACCGATATACGCTTATACATATCTGGATACGTTTAAACGTATAGTTTAAGGTATACGTATTGATGCCGACTTATTATACGTATGAACGCATATAGCTTAAACGTATAACTGAAAAACGTATCACGTCCGGAGCACTAGCGCAAATTGCCAAATACATACACACCTGGTGTGTCAATTTCAAAATACACATTGCAATGTGTATTTTGATGATAACACTTTAAGCTGCTGCAATGTGTAAAAAAGTTATGAGATAATTCTGAAATAAACAGTTTAATGTGTAAATTTCACCTGAGTAGGGGAGCTGGGGGATAAATGGGACAAGAGATGGATGGGACGTTCTCAATATTTCAGGCAATAAACATTTTTTTTAGTTGCTTCCTATCCTCATGGATTTCACTACCACAGTGTGCTTCAGAATCAAAAGCAAGACCACATGGCTGTTTTCTGTTTCCTTCAAAGATCATTTCCTGAAAACTTTGCTTAAAAGTAATTTTTTTAACATTTGAAGCTGCGTAATTATCTTATGCAATATAAACAATTAAGATATTTTGTAGTTGTTTATTTCAAGGATCAATATTGGTAATAAAAATGAATGAATATTAACTATTGTGACAAAATAATTTCTGAGTCAAAATGACTGACAATTGAATATATGCATCATGGGGATGATTGGGACATTTCAAATGGGGATGAATTGGACTGTCTCATTCATACCTAGATGATATTGAAAAATATATTTATTAACTAAATCATATTATATAGGTTGATAAGTTAATAATTCATGGTAATTACATTTTTAACATCTCCTCCTCATTGTAACCACCGTCTTCAGCCATTGAATGTTTCTGTTTATGAGCCTATTAACGCAAAGCTGAGATCGGTCCATGGTGAGTGGCTGACAAATTATTCCGGAGAGCATATCACAATTTGTAACCTCTTAACTTTTGTCAAGGAGGCATTTTTGTCAGCTTTTAATACTAGCAATATAAACATAACCAGTGGTTATAGGAAAACTGCCATTTTTTCCTTTTAACAGCAATACATTCATTGAAAGTGAGTTTATGTTAGCTTATGAAACTGACAGACCACATTTAGAAGAACAAACAACTGAAAGTTCTAAAAATATAATTCATTAAAATACGTTCACAGTTAAAATATATACTATAAATCAGTTTTTTCGTGCATAATTAACTATGTTTTCATTTTTTAGATTACCAACACTGATATATAACAGCCATATAAGGTTATATATTACAAATATAATTACTTATAAGTTTATAATTATAAATTTTAATTTGGTAACATACAACAGGGAGGAAAATGCTTGTGTCCCATCCATCCCTGCTGCGGGAATCATAGGGACAGAGAGGAACTTTATAATCTGAATAAATACACTGTAAAAAAAAGTTTCGTTAAACTACAGAAATCATACTAGCAATCGTGACGCTCCGTATTTTATTAGTTTTTTCTTTCTTTCTTTATTTTTATTTTTTTTGTGAATTTCAATAATCGTTTTTCAAAGATACATTTACATTAAGAGGAGAAGTTCTCTAGTTAATTCAATCTTTAAAGATCAAACTACCCCTAGATCATATAAAAAGAGCTCACACTGTTTTAGAGAACTCCTCTTCTAAAGTGAATTTTCGCATGGGGTTTATTTTAAAATGTTCCTAAAGAATCATATTTAATGATAAGCTAATTAAAAAAAAAAGAAAGAAAACAAATTGACATTTTAAAGGGTACCTGACCCCTTAATATGCTCAACTTGAGCAGTCTAATAATTTGTTGTATGATTTTAATTGATGTGTTAAATGTTGTATGATTTTAATTTATTTCATATATGTTCAATTCAAAGAGACTCAACTATTTGCAAACATTTGGTTTGTTTTCGTGGCATCTTAGTTATTCCTAAATTACGAGGGATAAAAAACTGGAATTTGTTTTTCCTAATGAATTCAGAATCGGTACGTGTCCCCATTGAGAGCTAATTGTCCAAACTGGCACCTCTGGTCAAAGGAACACTGCTTGAAATCCTTCTATATTAAAAAAAAGTAATCTGGAACTGAGCCAAGAACGATTTAAAAATGAACCAATCAAATTCTGCGTAGATATTCCGTGTTATTCTCATCGCTTTTTTAGTATGGACTTTTTTGAGGAGCTATTAACTTTTTTCTAGCCCTCCTACGGATTCGAAAATCATACCACCAGCCGCGAAATATAACAAGCTTTCAGAAATTAAAAAAATTATCACAGTCGGACAATAAAAACTAAAAAAATTCTTAAAAAACGAGTAAAAAATATTTTATTGAAAAGTCATTTCTTTATATTGTTGCTAATTTCTAAATAAACGCAAAGGATTATGTTTTATCTCAAATAAAAAATGTATTTGCGCGAGACTATTAAAAACAATAATGAAAGTTTAAAATAATAATTAAATGATCACGTGTTGAAAGCAGGAAATAAAGAAAATTACATCATAAAAATTGTGTTTACACATGAATGTTAAAAATAAAAAAGATGAATTAAATGAAAAAGCTTTATAACCAGTTAAATGAAAAAGCATTATAACCTGATTACAGAAGATAGTCGCCGTTCGTGATATCATCATCATCATCATCTTTTTAAATCAGGATACATTACTAGGTTTTAAGATGCTGTGAAATCAGAACGGGGGTTGGTGAGAGTAGCGAGCAGGGGGCAGAGCCCCCTAGTATTAGAAAAAATAAAGTCAAATAACGGTGTGTTGAATAATAAACATAGGTCACAAGATGTGGTAGTAATGTACTGATATAGGTAGTGTACTGATAATATACTCTGTAAAAATTTTCTCAAGCTTTAATTACATTGATCACAAATAACTGCACTGCACCAGAATTCTGTAAGTAGTAACATTTCAAAGTCTTAAAAGGAAAAAAAAAAAAAAAAAAAAAAAAAAACAGTCAATTGTCGAGAAGGAAGAAATGATGTAAATAGCAGAAAGATGAATGAACAATTCTCAAGCGTCACAAGCAAGACAGTTCACAAGCAACTCATTATAAAAGCGTTTGATTCGTTTATCGAAAAAAGAAATAACTAACATTTTTTAAAGGTATTTTTCGAAAATGATTGAGAAAACTATGTTCAAAATTCGAAATGAAATAAAATATAAAAAGCAAGGAATAAAATAATGAAATTTAAGATTACAAAACAGAATATTTGAAGAAAAATTGTTTTTTACTAAGTTCATTTCCACGATTGGTGTAGTCCAGATTGGTGTTCAAGATCCAGAAATGAATCTAACATTAAATTTTTATCGATTTTTAAATATTAAATATTTACCAGCTCATGGACTTGAAATTGAATACAGAAATGCATTTTAAATGGTGAACAAAAGCTATTGCATTCCGTCACTTTAAAAGAAATGTATGAAATTTTATAACAGTTTATAAATGAATCTAAACTTTCTAACAATTTTATGGGAAATACAAATATGTCTGTGGCTCAATTTTAAAAATAAAGTATTAAATAATCACTTACTGCATTATTAAATATGCACTTACTGCATTTCAAAAACCAAATGTATCCCGTTACCATGTCTTGCTAGATGAAAGAGTTTGTCAATGTTTCCTTGAACACACGTAGAAATACAAAAGGTTTTTTTCCCCTCATTTCAATTATTACTTTAAGTAGTTCAGATGTTTTCTGACACAAGTTTCATAAATGATGTCGCTATCATAGCTTTGTCACAAAAGCATTATAATGTAATTCAAATACATTTGTGAACAGAATTGTTCATATTCTCAAAATAAAGTATTGTTTTGAATTACTTAAAATAGAAACTAAATTAAAAACCAAAAAATACAAATATTCAATCTAAAGCTAGAATTCAAGTTGGTCGTGGTAGTATATCAATATAAATCAATATCAGTATATCAATATATCAATTTTTCGGTATATCGTCTTTAAAACATCGATTCCCAACGGACAAGAAATATTACTACATCTAAATATTTTCATTATTACTTGTTGTTTTAATATGCGGCATGCGTCTTATGCACAGGGAAATGTGGTAGCTTTTCTTATTTAATAAAATTTCTGGTTTGATTTTATTTGAAAAAAAGCAGCTATGCTTACGTGCTTGTATTTAGATGCATAATATCATTAAAGTACCAATCGTTGTTTTCTTAAAGATTATTGATATTTAAAATGTATGCATTGAAAATGACCATCTTAACACATGGATAATATATCCGTAAATAAATAAATAATAATTTAGTGGAAATGTACTTGAAAGTAAGATTTCTGGTATAGAGGAAATAAAGAAGTATCGTATATTAAACAATATTTTTATAATCGCAAAAACAATTCATAAGTTATAATACTAGATACAAGAAAACTGTACAATTCGTAAATATTAGGTTGTCCGGCAAGTTCGTGCCGGTTGGAAAAATCTATTAGTACCGGAAAATTCTGCTCGTTAATTATTAGACATCAGATATAGAACTCAATGAATAATAATAAAATGATAGAATTTTGCTGTACGAATTGATTTTCCCAACCAGTACGAACTTCCCAGAACACTCAATATTTCCTGCAAAATTACTATTTACAGAACTGAGATGAATTTACAAACTTTTAAATAAAAAAAAAAATTTGATGCGGAGCTATTTTTGTACAAATGCTAATTCTCTGCAAGAACAAAGTGTGATAAAGTAATTTATTTCTTGAATAGTTTAATCTTATGCCAGGTATTTAGAGGACTTCCGTTTTAAATGTTGTATGTTGATTTGAAATTCAGTTTATTTGCCGACTACCAGGAATTCAAATTGAATTTCGTATCCGGAAACTTTTTTCTGAATTACATTTGCTTTTTTCCTCTCTTAAAAGTCTTTTATTTGCTTTTCTTTTGTACTTTAGTTGACCTTTTCTAAATACTGTAAAATAAAGAGTACTTTAAAGAAAGTATTTATTTAGCGATTTATACTGAATAAAATATTGAAAAACGGATCTTATTTTAAAAAGTTCCTTTATTATTTCGAACCTGTATCTATCTCTCAGTGATTAAATTAGATTAATGATGTACAAATGTATTTATTGTGACCTAAATAAAAGAAAATAAATCTTGTTAATTTTTGAAATAAAAACTATATTATCAAAAATTAATGCTTCGATTTACTTTATTTTTTGGTACTTTTAAGTTTCCCTTTTAGATGAATTATTTCTAGAATATTCTTATTATGTACGAAAAACAACTACTTTTGTTTTATCGTCAAAAAGGTTTTATGGGACGCTATTTATTTATGTTCTACAAATTCCATAATCTGTGCCCTAACTAAATAAAGTTTGATTAATTTAACTTACACGAGTAAACATCACGCAAAGCTGCCAACTTTCAACTGTTTTTCAAGAGGAATAAACATAATTTGACTGAAGAAATATTTCAAGTTCCTAAGTGGTTATTAATTATCGTATTTTCTAGTGTATAAGGTGCTCTATTGTATAGTACGACCCTAAAATTTTACAATTTTAGGTAGCTTTCAAAACAAAAAGCTACCTATTCAAACCGTTTGGAGGAAAGCAATTACAAAAAATTTTGATATATTTTCACCGGTCATGAAACCCAGACCCCAAAACCACACTCCGTTCATATGTTGATTTATATATATAAATATATCTGACATTTGTCATTCTGCAACTCTCTTATTTATGAAACGATTTACATGTCACTGAGTATGTGTATAGGACATACCAAGATCTCGACCGAGTTCGTTTACCACCTTCATCCGCCATCTTGTTTCAAAATGGCGGCCAGTTAAAAAATTCAAAAATTTAAAAAAAATCAAAAAGATGTACAAAAAATTATAAATTGAAAAAATTGTTTCCGTTACGTTTTAGAATGTGACGCAAGAATTCTTAATCATTTTTTGTTTTGACTCTATATCTTAAAAAATGGTGGAGCTATGGCAGTTTGAATTTCTAGGGTGGCAGACTTTTGGAAACAATCTGATATTCGTTATGCTGTAATTCTCGTATTTATGAACCAATATGATTGTGACTGATAATGTGTACAGAATATACCAAGGTCTCGAGCGAGTTCGTTGGCCAGCTTCATGCGCCGTCTTATTTCAAAATTGCGGCCAGTTATTATTTTTTATTTTTTTAAAAATTCGAAAAGTGTTATAAAAATTCTAAATTGAAAAGGTTGTTTCCGTTAACTGTTAGTTCGTGATACAAGGATTCTGGAATTTTTTTTTGTTTTGGCTTTGTCTTTAAAAATGGCTGAGATATGACAATTTGAAATTCTAGGGGCGGGGGGCTGATATTTTGAAACAATCTGATATTTGTTATGCTGTAACTCTCATGCTGAAGTTTGCATTCAAATTCAGCATTAACAAAAAATCGGGATTTAATCTTCTATAATCGGGTTCCAAGCATTTTAGCTTCGGATGTTTGAGTAAAATGAGTTGAATTTTTAAAAACATGGACTATGAAAGCTACCTTTTCCTCCCGGTACAGGCCAGAAACACTTTTTTATTTCATGAAGAAACATGAAAGTAAAAGAATGGCAATACCAAACACACTCACACACAGAGAGATCCATTTCCTTTTATTAATATTGATAAATATTGTTTAATATTACTTATGAGCTAATTTTTAATAATTAAAATGGTATATTTATCTAAATGCAACAATAATATTCCAAGAAACTACACTTAAATTTATTTTATGTTAGAATTTCAGTAATTAATGATAGTAAAAATTTTCGAAACATCAATATATAAATTTTTTGATAGATCGTCTTTAAAACATCGAATCCCGACGGACCAGAAATATTGCTACATCAAAATATTTTCATTATTACTTACTGTTTTAATATGCAAAGTGTGTCTTATACACAGTAAAATACGGTACCTTTTTTATTTAATAAAATTTCTGTTTGATTTGATTTGAAAAGAAAAAAAAACCCTGAAGTTTGACAGCTATGCTTACGTGCTTATATTTAGATGCATAATATAATTAAAGTAACAATGGTTGTTTTCTTAAAGATTATTAATAATTAAAATGTATGCTAAAACTTTATATTATATTTGTTACATTTATTCGTATAGTTATTACATCATATATATATATATATATATATATATATATATAGCATTAAATTCAAGAAAATGCCATAATATATAGAACTCGAAGTAATATTTTCTGCATATTTCATACTCACAAAACGGAGATGAATTTTTTTAAGATTAAATCAAACAATTTTTAGCTGCGAAAGTGTTTTTATACAAATACTAATTTTCTGTAAGAACAAAGTGTGAAGAAAGTAATTTATTTCTTGAATAGTTTCCTCTCATGCCTGGTATTTAGAGGTCTTCCGTTTTTAATGTTGCATGTTGATTTGAAAATCAGTTTATTTGCAGACAACCAGGAATTCAAATTGAATTCCGTATCCTGAAAGTTTTTTTTTTGCCTGAATTACATTTGCTTTCCCTCCTTCTTTTGAGTCTTTTGTTTGCTTTTCTTTTGTACTTTCCTTTACTATTTTCTTTTAATTTTATAAGAGAAAGGGTAACTTAAAGAAATCGTTTATTTAGCAACTTATACGGATTAAAACCATTAAAAATGTGTTTTATTCAAAAGTTATTTTTTTTATCAGATATTTTCTAATGCTTAATCAAGATTAATGATGTATAAATAATTTTAATCAGACTTAAATAAAATTATATATATTTTTTTATTATTTTTTTAAATAAAGACTCATACTATAAATGGTAAATTAATTATTTTTTTTGGCACATTCGATTTCTAAATACTTTCAACGAAATATTTCTATAATATTTTTAGTATACACAGAAAAAAAATTTCTACTGTCTTTTCCTGATTTTTTTTCATGACTATTTTTTTATTTATATAAAAATTCTATAATCAATAAATCAATCCCACAAATAAATAAATTTTAATTAAATTAATCGACTGTGTATTACGTATATATATTTCGATACATAATATTAGTGAAAGTAATATCTTTTGTTAAGGAATATTCGATTCAAAATTCACCCTAAACAATTCCTAGTAGGGTAAATTCGTGACGTTCTTCTACTATCAATCGTTATAAAAAAGCGTTTTAGACGAAGTTACAGCGATATATAAGTATTCAAATAAAAGTTACATTCATCAACGAAAGGTAGGTTTTGCTGTTATTGTATGGTCTTGTGAGATAAAGACAAGTAGAAGATGGAACTTACTATAATTTTTTCATGAAATATTTAGTGAATGTTGTTGAAAAAGTCATCGAATGATGTGTTACTTATAGGTTGCAGCTATATTGGTTTCTACTTCCAGAGCTAATGGCTGAAGCATGTATCGCGGATTAAAAAGATACATGTTCTACCTGCATCGGGGATGCATGCCTCACTTTTGATTCGGTATAAGACGCCATATTTATAATTATCAAACAATTTGTTGCGTGAGAATTATTTTTAAATCTTCAGGATTGTGAGGAAAATAAAATCTGATTCTTCTTTTGGTTTAACATGGCCCTTCCGGGGGATTATTACCTAGCACGTCAGGGGGCGGTGTTAGTAGTAATAAATTCTCAATTTAAGAAATGATTTAAAAAGTTTCATTTGTTTCATTTCAGAAAGTTGGTTAAAAAGTGCCTGGTATTTATAGCTGTGTTCATGAACATTTTAATTCACATATTCCGAATTTTCCCCCTATTTATATCGGAATATATTCAGAAGCACGAAATCTAAATACAAAATAGAAATCTAAAATCACTTAAGTATATCATTCTCGCAGGAACTTCGGAAGGAATATACCGGAGCACCATATTAGAGGTATAAGCCCTCTTTATGCTTATTTATTTATTTAAATAATATTTCTTTTAAGTTTTCGCCCCTCCCTCTTAATTTAAATTACATAAGTTAAACCTTTCGTAGAATATATAAAATATTTTGAACTCATTTATTAAGAAACATAAAAATCTAATGCATTTAATTTGAATATTAAATTTGATTCCCGAATTATTAGTTTTTAGAGTTTGTACATCTTATATAAGAAGAGGGGGGGGCATTTAGCAAGGGGGATTGAACGAGTTTAGCTTTCGTTAGAATTATTCGATTGACTTCAAATTTTTACTTATGTATTCGAAGAATTGGGAATAGCAAAAATCCTTTGATGTGGGAGTGTGATGCAGGATTACTATACAGAGCCTGTAAAATCAATTTTGTTTAAAAAAATCGTAAATTTGATGTAAATAGAATCTAAAGGGAAATGCAAATCCATATTTTGAATTATAAATGTTAATTACTCATGTTTCCTATTTTTTTACGAATGGGACATCTATTCCGATCAAGTGGGATGACCAAACGCTGAATTTCAGAGTAAATGGCCAAAATCATTAAGTGTTTTGATAAAGATGCTATTTTATATGGTATTTATATTAAAGTAATATTTTTTATGATGTTCTACATATAATTTGGAGTGTATTGGTTACATGTGCACTCCAAAAATCATTGCTATAAGAATAAAAATGAAGGGTGTGTTTAGTAGGGAAACTTACGCTATAGTTGTTACATTTTATTGTATAGTTATAACATCATATCTAATACATTACGAAGTGTATCAATTCGTATGTGAGTCATTCTTCCATAATTTTAACTCTCAAGAATAAGAAATTAGAGAAATTCAACTTAATAAAATATATTTATAAACTTCAAGTTTTAAAACTTCTTTTTCTTCTCGCTATAATTAAATGTGTTCTTGTTCTACTATGATGTTTAATACTGTACTATTCCTGTGAGACCTTTACCATCCATTTAACAGTGAAGTAGAATAGGGTCGGTAAGGAAAATTACCAATTATTTTTAGGCAAGTGGTATCAAGCCTGAGTGGTAGCCGGACTGTCATTGATTTTTAGAAACAGTTATTTATAGAGAACTAAATAACCAAACACTTTTTAATTTATCTCTAAACATTCAGAAATATATCTTCGACACAGTAAGACTGCCAATAAACCCACAATGTTTGAAATTAATATTTAAATGCTGATTTAAATTCTGCAGAAAATTTCCTGTGAAAAAACTACAGCCATTTTTTCTCTAGCATCATTCTGTATGAGAAAAAATTGAAAAAGTCTTTGTGGCTGCATTTGGAGTGATTTTCGACATAAATTTAGCAAGAAGGCGATAAGGAATCCCGGGACAGAGTTGAAAAATATAATAATAACCGTAAAAATGGGTGCCGCCTAACTTTTATTACATATTTATATAAAACAATAGGTCCAGTTTCGTTAATCAAATTAAATAGAACTACTTTTGTTGAAACAATTTTATCCAGTCAGCTTCGAACTCAAAAATCAACATCAGATCCAAGGGGTGGTAAATAATTTAATGCTACATCTTGGACGCCAAAATCATTCAACACTTATTTATCTCGTTATTCGATCGTGCAGTGGCATGTTTTAAAATATAAGAAATAAAAGAAAATCAAGAATATGTACTAAAAAATTTATTAGTAAGGAACTTAAAAGCCAAAATTATGTGCGAATCGCTCATATCTTGTGCATCTGGCTGTATACTCTAATCCTGCCAGACTATTCACAAAAAACCATAACAGATTAATAAAATGCTGCACGTTCATAGAAAGAATCAAACCGGACATAAGCAAATTTTACAGTATTTGCACAATTACTACTAATAGAACACTGTTAGAAATGGATACTCAAATTACACGAAATTTCCTTCGTTTTTGACGAAACTATTTCCTGGGAAATGCTACGAGCGAATATTTCGTAAAATCGAGTAAATTTCTATCCTCAAAAAACTGAGGAAATTGATTTCGTCAAATTGATTGTTCGAAAAAAAGACTGATGGCGCCATCTATTGACAATTTTAGAAGCATCTCTAATTGACATGGGAAAAATTTACATCGCATTTCTCAAGTCTTCAACGGGATTCGAACGCGCAACCTTTGGCGTGGGAGACGAACGTTCTGCCTGCTTTGCCAGTGAGCCCTTGTGTGACTTTGATTTTCAATGTATCTACGGAATGTGGATGTGTGTTTATATTTTTAAAAGGTAGGCTGTATTTTTATCGGTGCTGTTATCATTTCAGCATGTTTTAATTAAATAGGTCAAATTATTATTATGGTTTTTCTATGGTTAATAGATAATTAGAATATGGCTTGATTAATATAATTTATTAGAGAAATTTCCTTTGTTCAATGAATGATTAGAATATGGTCTAGTTAAGTTGTTGATCAAAAATAAAATTTTTTGAAGTGCATATTGGAGGAGAGATTTTAACAAGTTACTGTTTATAGTGGGGAAAGAGATCAGTTATGCATATATGAAATTTGATTGTTATATGAATATATTTCTTAATTGTTGCTTTCGGTCGAAAATTGACCAAATGATGTTCGCATTTTACTATTTTAACCGAAATTCTGTAACTTTAGAAAAATTTATCTTTGAATAGGCAATAGAAATGCATAAAATCATTACAAAAAGGTTAGACGCAAATTATCAGATACGAAAAATTAAGTAGAAATTTGGTACTTTCGTGGGCCCCAAGGATGAAATATTTTTCTTTCTGTTTTCATTAATGTATTGTAAATTTGGTACTTTCGTGTAATTTTTTTGAACGATTTTGTAACAACAAAAATAATCTGGCCGTGAACAGGGAAACATTTGCGTCAAATATTTGAGATTTTCCATTTCATTAAAAATCACTTAATTTTGAAACGAAATGATTGTCAAAAATGATGAAATATAGCTCAAGAATTGCGGAATCGTCAAAAGTGAGAGTTTTATTTTTGAGAGTGAGGAAACAGTTTCGTCAGATATTTGAGGATTCGCGTTTCGTCAAAAACTACGTGACTCTGTGACGAAATAAATTGTCAGAAATAACGAAATAGGGCTTAAGGATTGCCGAATCGTCAAAACTGAGTGTTTTATTTCTGAGAGTAATCCTTTTCTTAAAATTTATGTTTTAATTTATCTGGTTATAATTCCTATACAAGCAAATTGTGATATATATACAGTGCACATACATATATTGCAAGTTTTGCTAACTCTACGGCGACTCACATTACAGAACATCGCGATACGCACATTTTGTCTAGAGTGGCTTTATAATTAATAGAATTATAATGTACGGGTAAGGAAATTTGATTGTTCGAGAAAATTTTGGACTAAAACAATGCGAGCCTTGGATTTGATGAGCGTACCATTAGCGCCAAGATAATGTTTTTTTCACTTCTCAACTCATCTAATCGAATAGTCCGGGCGAGTATCTCCAAGTTCTGGGATGCAGGTTGCCGTACTTTGAATAAAAACTTCAATTGAGTATTCTCCCAGTGTGTATATTGCCAAACTTTAAACTTCAGCTTATGTTGTGCGAGAATAATAATTTTAAAGCTACAATTTTCTAATGCTTGATGATGGTGGCAAAATGTATCTAATCGCCACATGCAGTTTTGTCCAAAACATATTTTATTGACTGTAAGCCATTTTCTCTTATAAAATTACCATGATAGGAGTTGATACAGAAAATCGGGATTCTACAACGATTTGTGATTTATCTAAATCTTCTAATTCACATACAACAGAATATATGTATGTTTAAAAGTAGTAAGATACGGAGAGTAAATTCAATTGGCCGATATGAGTTTGAATAAATAGTCTTGGCAAGTCCTCTTTTATCTCCAAGTCAATGTTTTTTACTCGTCTTAACTCGTCTAAGGGAGAATATATTCAATCTCATTTCGCCAAATTCTGTAAAGTAGGCTGACACAAGTTGGAAAAAAAGTTTCATTCTGAGAATGCGCCATGACCATATATTTGAGAACGTGAGTTTCAAAACTCGCCTTATCCAAAATTTAAAAAATCGTGTTTTATCTATCAATCTATTTTACTGGTAAACCTTCACTTAAAAAATACTACAATCCACAGAAAAACTAGTTTTAACTTGTATTTCTGGCGTTCTAAAATCATGGTTTACAACGAAAACCAATGGAAGCAGTCAGAGGATTTTCGCTATTTCCTCAAATTTGATTTTTTGGATAAGGCGAGTTTTGAAACTCACGTCCGCATTTCTAAAATGTATAAAAGTAATCAAATACATATTAGTGATAATTGATATGAATATACATACAATTCACTTCTAAAGAAATTTCACGACTTCGGTTGTTCAGTAAAATTATTCTGAAAAGTAGAAATTATATACGATTTAAAAATTAGAACTGAAACCTGTTAGAATACTTAAAAGAAAAAAAAAATCTCAACTTCCATATTCAACTGTATTCTCAGTGCAATGCATTACTCTTTTTTAAATAATTAATTCTATGGTTATTGTTGATATTTAGTGTAAGTAATAAGGCTTCACATATTATTCTCCGAACAAAAACGTTTTCTGATAACGTATTTTTATTGTTTCACCTTCGGACAGTATTCTGTATAGAAATTAATGCTTGCGAATGTTTTCGTGCACTTAACATTTATTATATGATCAAAGTAGCTCAAAGATTTTTTTCAAGACAATCTTTTGTCGTAATGAATGTCAAATGTATATTATGTTTTGTCCTTCAACCATTTGAAAAAGTTAATTTTACGAGTATTAAAGTTATAAACGACACTAAGAAAGATTCTTTAAATTAGTGTAATGTTTATTTTGTTTTTAGATTATATTTTTTCTTACATTTTCCCTTATTTTTAAATAAATAATATAAATTTGAAGCACTAATTAAATTTAAATAAAAACATTAACACCTTTAAATAATTAACTATTTGAAAATTTCGCTTATATCTTAAATGCAGTTATATGTAATAATTTTAAACATAAACGTGTAATTATCACCCGTATATACACAGTATAAAATTTATTATTACTTGACAATACAAATTTAATAACCTTTCTTTAACCTATCTCGATTATTGTCTGAGTGCAACGAAGACTCATACACAGCGCAGTATTACTTTGCCCCATATATAGCTACGATGGATATTAAAACCTTTCGTCAAGCATAACTCAAAAAATATTTAACGGATTTCGTTCAAATTTTTACAGCAGGTACCTATAAAGGTGACAACGTCGTCTATTTATTACCAAGAATAAGTATCAAACCGTTTGGAAGTTATATTAAAAAAATAGACAAAAAAGCACAATTAAAGTACATACGTCACTAAATTTTGTGCGTACGTCATTTTCACCGGCGGGAGATTTTAGTAGACAATCGGAATTGAAAAGTTCATGGAATACATGGAGCAAAAAAATATGCAAGCACTAATATTCAGCACAATAAAATATATTTCAATTTAATAAAAATGGAAAGTTAATCTGGAATTTTTTCTGTTTGAAGTATTATAGATTAGTAAGAGTAGTATTAGTATTAGGGATTTGGTGTAAATCACACCATTAGCAGCTTTTTTATTTCGCGTGTGTATGTTAGGAACAATTCTTTGATGTTTAAATAAAAGGTTTCGATTTGTGGCATTATTTCTTATTTTCTTTTCCTTTTTAGTATTTTAAATGGAATTAGTGAAAGGCGTGTCTTTTAAATTAAATGAGTGAAAGACGTGTATTTTTAATGTATGTATTTCAAATGAAATCAGTGAAAGATTTATATTTAAATGAAATGAATGCAATATGAAGATGTTATGAGAAAAATATTTGGCGATTTATCAACTGCGCCAAGTTAACATAAAAGTACCAATACATATGTGGGTACTTCTCTATTATCCCGTCGACCACTTTTCATAACAAAAAACTATCGCCAAATAAACGGGAGAACGTTGTCATTGAAATATCAAAATACATAAATAAATAAAATATAAGAATTTAAGGACACAATTGTTATTTTAATGAATGAAATAACTAATAAATCAGTAAAACATAATGAAAAATACACGCAAATGTCGCGTTAAAAGCCACTTGATGACGTAACAAACACGTATAATGCTTCTGATATCAAGTAAATGGGACTGCATTTTTGGCGTTTAATCTAACAGTTTGGCGATAGTTTTTTGTTATGAAAAGTGGTCGACGGGATAATAGAGCAGTACCTCTATGTGAAATGAAACAAGGCACAGATGTCATATACGCACCACGTTGGCGCAATTTTTCCCTCCACCAGCTTGGGGAAAACTTTGTTTTTCAATATTAGTTACAAATAGTGTGACAAATAGTACACGTGATTTTTTATTTCAATATAAAAATAAAATAACGTAATAAATGAAACAGCTTCTATTATTTTAAAAAAGGAAATAAAAAAAATAAATAATAGTTTGATATAAATAAAGGCGCGGATGTCATATACGCACCACATTGGCGCGATTGCAACAAAATGGCAATTTTATGCCTCACATGGTAACCCGGTTATTTTGTTTCAATTGTTGTTTATTAACTTTTATTTTTTATTTTAATTCTATAAATTGTTTTTATTATATATATCAATATTTATTTATATCAAACTATCATTTATTTATTTTTATTTCCCATTTTTGAATAATAGGAGCTATTTCATTTATTACGTTATTTTATTTTTATATTGAAATAAAAAATTACATGCTATTATTGTATGGTATTTGTAACTAATATTCAAAAACAAAGTTTTCGCCAAATTGGCGGGGGAAAAATTGCGCCAATCTGGTGCGTATATGACATCTGTGCCTAAATTAATATTGATATACATATAAAAATAATCTATAGAATTAAAATAAAAAATAAAAGTAAACAAACACAACAAACAGTTTGTGGAAAAATCGTGCCAACGTGTTGAGTATATGGCATCTGTGCCGGGATTTTTACCCTTTTATCTGAGCTTTCGGAAATATAAAAAAATTAAAAAATTCTTATATCAGGTGTATGATGTTTTGCATTTTTATACGGACCACTTCTCTATTTTAAGATTTTAAATGCTATTTATATCAGATATTTCTTTCTTGAGATTCCCACAAGTTTTTTCCGGTAATTTTTTTAGTTCACTTATTAATTGTTTACAATTTGCCCCCCTGGCAATAACAATTATTTATCACAAAAAATGGGTACTTCTCTATTATCCCGTCGACCACTTTTCATAACAAAAAACTATCGCCAAACTGTAACGCTAAATAAACGGGAGAACGTTGCCATTGAAATATCAAAATAAATAAAATATAAGAATTTAAGGACACAATTGTTACTTTAATGAATGAAATAACTAATAAATCAGTAAAACATAATGAAAAATACACGCAAATGTCGAATTAAAAACCACTTGATGGCATAACAAATACGTATAATGCTTCTGGCATCAAGTAAATGGGACTGTATTTTTGACGTTTAATCTTAGTTTGGCGATAGTTTTTTGTTATGAAAAGTGGTCGACGGGATAATAGAGAAGTACCTAAAAATGGCTTAGTTTTGTTAAATTTGTTTGTTATGTATTTTCATTTCTTATTAAAATATCGAAAATGGCAATAAAATTTTATATTAGCACCGTACTTAATTTTTTAAAATGGCTCAAAAACATGGTTTAATAAACGTACATTTGTGAATATTTTAAAAAACATGTTTTTCCGCTCTCTAGAAAAATTTGTAAGATTCTACAACTGCCTTTGGCACCAACCAGTACATGATACGGAACTTTTCCCTATTCAGATACACAGAAGAGGTTGGTCACAAACAAGAGTAATGCTAGCAACAATATTGTTTTAACTCTATAAGAGTTAGAAACAATAATGATATTAAATTCCCCGATTAGCTTAGGGCCCGATTACGGAACTTTCTCCTAGAAAAAAAAACTGTAGAAGTCTTTTACATTTGTTTCGAATGAAGCTCGATCAACAAAGTATTAATTGATAATACAAACAACACTAATATTAACATGGGGGCAAAAGTTTGAATTTAAGTGTATATATTTGGAACCCTCCCACCCCCCCCCCAACCACCCACCAAAAAAAGAAAAAGAAAGTTACAGAAATGAATTTAAAATGGCGTGAAGCCACCCTTTCTGACATAAGAAATTGGCTGCGAACCCGATTACGAAACTTTCACTTAACTTAATAACATGTATCTAATAGCCCTGAGGACAATTCCCCTTTCCAGTTATACGGACCTTGGGGCTTTTTTAAAAAGCATGACGCAGTTCGGGTTGAAGAAGTTGAGATTTACCGTCAAATGACATAAACTACTATGAAAATAAAACTGGTGAATTATTATGCTGGTTTATGTATGTATTTAAAAAAATTGCATCTGATTACACTCTTTAGATAAATTACTCCTGTTTGCATTTAATAACAGATAAGCGGCTTCCGTTTACTAAATTGTTTAAATATTGGGAAGAGTTGGCGAGAGATAGATAGACGTGTAAACAAACGGGTAGAGAGACGGATAGCGACAGAGATAAGCTAACGGGTAGCGAAACGAATAGACAGATGGGTAGCGAGGCAGGTGCAAAAAAGGGTTGACAGAGGGGTAGTGAGATGGGTAGGGAGACGGGTAGCGTGGTGGATAGAGAGACGAGTACAGAGACGACTTGACAGACGGGTAGAGAGAGGGGTATATAGACAGACAGACGTGTTGATAGACGAGTAGTGTAACGGGAAGCGAGACAGGTAGAGACACGATTAAAGAGTCGGGTAGAAAGACAGACGGATACTGAGACGGGTATACAGAAGAGTAGAGAGACAGTAGACAGATGAGTTCGGAGAGAGACACAGCTAAGACATACGAGTAGTTAGACTGGTAGGCACGTTTGTAGCAAAGCATGTTATCAATGTGGTTTGAAGTATACGAGTTTCTATAAATAGTTATACAAATAAACAAAGGAAATTTTTTTAATTCAAATATTAAATATTTGATTTAATATTTCAATATTTTATATTTTATTTTTTAATATTTTATTTAGATATTTGTCACAAAGAAAATGTTGCAAAAATTAAATTAAATTTGCGTTAAACTACGCTTGCTAAAATACGCTATTGGCTGCAAATCTGATTATGTGACTTTAAAAATATCGTTTTAAAAGATCCGGCGTTTTTTTTTTTTTTTTTTTTTTTTTTTTTAAGTTTTGAGCAATTCCCGCTTAAGAAAATGAGATTATTTGCCAAATGTTATAAAAAAAATGCATATGAAAACATAACAGTATATGAATTTATATATGATATTTTGTAATTATATCATTTAATTTGCTATTTTTCATATGTTGTATCTTTATCTATCTCTTGTCTATCATATGCTGTATATTCACTTAGATTCTTGTTGATATCTTCTTTATATCGTAATTGTTAACTTTATGTTCTCAGCAATATCACTCAGACTAATCCCTTTGAGGGAAGTCCTAGTACATGTATACTTTCGTTATTAGAAAAAAAAAACTTCTATTAAAACTTGTAAAAAAAAAAAACACTATTACATCTTTATCTTCATTTTATCATTCTCATATTCATAAAATCAAAAAGCTTAAAAAAATAATAAAACATACGCTAGAGGGTAAAATTCATAAAATATCAAGTTCAAATTAAAATCAGAAATACACTGGAATCTTCCGTCCGTTAAACGTCATCGAAATATAAAATCTGACACTAATGAAATACGGAAATGAAAACTGAAATAAAATAAATGCGAATTTCATTTCGATCGTTCAAAATTAATTAAATTTATATATTAATCGGCAATCAATATCAAAAATTTTTAATATATAAATTACAAAATGTATTTTAAAAACTAATTCGTTCGCATAAAATAGGTACACATTTTCTGAAGGTTAAAAATGTATAAAATATTATTTGATTATTATGGGTCAAAGTGGATTGCTTTTGAATACTTTAATTTTTTTTTCTCCTGAAATTTATACATTAATCTACATGAAAAAAAAATTGAATCTGATTTACTTAATAATACTGTTGGAATGATCTAAGACGAAGGTGAATTTGGTTACGATTTATTTTAAAATTATCTAACATGAAGAGAAACTGGAGTGCTATAATTTGTTAGAATATAATCTAAACATACATTATAATAAAGTGGGCGTTTAATAAGCATCTCTGGGCAGAGCTAGCTAGAAATAAATTAATCTTAAAAATATAATATTTCTTGATTAATTTAGATCCCTAAATTAATTGTTTAAAAGGGTAGTACGGTGTTGTGAATATTTAGAAATAGCTTGTCTTATGAGAAATATTTGATAATTCGCTACAAGTATATAGCCTGTTTTAAAAATTACCATCGAAGATATGCTAAACAAATTATTAGGATAAAAGATCTTCACACTAAATATTAAAGGAAGATACTTTACGTAGTTAACAACAAAATATTTGTTTAAATTTTTTACTAATTACACATTAAAAATAAGAGATGAAAATAATAACAAACAATCATTTTCGTCTGAGATGCTACTATTTGTATCTCCATTATTATACTTATTTAAGTTTGACATTCTTAAAGTTATATTTTGATTTTATAAAAATATCGGGCATCATACACTTGATGCCGAATAACATTTAAAATTAATTTTATAAAAATTATATACTTCATTGTTGATAACTTATTGTTTGTTGCGGATTGCAGAAATACTGGAGAAAAGTCTATCAAATATATCAACTATACAATAAAATTATATTTGTGCATATAAGATTTCATCAGACTTTATACCTGCCTCCTCGTCGACATCTTTTAGGAGCAGTCGGAGTCTTGTATATTCTATTCAGCATTCGTTGATAGCACTACACTGCACACATTTTATAAAAATAATCTTTAGTTATTTTATATAATTATTTCTGACAACATTTGCTTCTTAATTTGAAATAGCAATTAATTTGCTAATCATTTGCATGTTGCTCAAATTAGGGTTTTATTTTTAAAGAGAGCTATTCGGTGACTTTCGTTGAATCGCCAACATAGTTAAGTTTTTTTAAATCTGAGCTCTATTAACTCTAATAAGCTCTAACTCTCTCTAACACTAACTGCAATTTTCCCTTCATTTATTAATTCTCTCAAAACGTATTTCTTAAGAGTTTTTTAACGACCAAATATTTTTAAGGCTAAAAAATATGTCCCACTGTACCTCATGTTTGGGTGAAAGTGGGACACCACATGGGTACAGTGAACCCTGTTTAGTGAAAGCTAAATTACAATATTAATATATATATATAAAGATAAAAGTGCTTTATTAGAAATATTTAGCTATTTTTCAATGCACACAACGAAAAAGTTGATTGACTTTACATTCACATAATCATTTAAAAGAATTTTTGTGCAGAATGACAATATATCTATAAATATATCCATGAGGGTTTTACTTAGAAATTTAATTTTAAATGAAAATTATTCAGCATGCGTTAAATAATATGTAATAAAGAAAATTTTAAAAATATTTTTTTTGCAACATACAGATGTCTTCAATTACAGCAAATTAAGAATGTACACAGTTAGACTTACCTATTTATGTGAACATACCCTGTGTGTTTTTCGAATATATTATTTCATTTCTTAGTACTACATCTTTTAATTTGTAATTTGATTACGCTATTTGATATTGTGATTTCATTGTATGTGGTCTATATGTTATGTTTCAATGGATTAATCGTACATGACATTTATATATATGTATAAGAAAACAAAGCGAATAACCCTCGAAATAAATTTTTCTCAGTTTGATATGAAATAGTAGACATATTTTTCAAGATTTGCAAATTTTGCAGAAAATAAAAGTAAGTTTTTTTTTTTAAATATTTCATAACACAATATATTTGAAAATATTTTTTAACTGCAGTTTAAATTTTAAATGAAAATAGGAATCACCGTTGTAACTGTTTAAATGTTCCTATTTACGATTTCACTATTAAATCATCTTAAAAGAGTAATCCACTCTACTCCCTTTTAAGGTTCTTCCAATGTACTACATGTAGACATGAAATAAGACAATATTCCAAAATATTTTATAAAACCGCAAAATTTACATATATTTAACAGTAAATGAGTGCCTTTTCTTTAAACTTCACTTCTTTTTCTTCTACACTTCTAACCTTTATTAGCCAAAAAAATAAATTTTTAAAGAAACATTTTTCTTTTAATTTTTGTAACTAAACAACAAACTTCTTCTAAAACGAATCAATTCTACTTTGACCATTTGATTTAAGACTTAAAAGTACTAATATGAAGGTAAAACAATGTAAAATAAATACAATTTGTAAGGGTGGTCCACGGTGCACCTTATTCCCCTATATAATTTTTTATTTGCAAATACTGTTAAATTCTATTTGAAAATTTCCCAAATCGTATTGATATATAAATTTATTACCCATACTTGACTTAATAATGTATATATGATGTATGAGAATAATATACAGTTTCCAAATGCATTTAATATATCTAATTTTAAACAACAGGTTACACCGACACATTTCTTTTAACATAATGCTAAAACATTTTACGAACTAAAAGAAGGTGTAATTGGAGGTGGTTCATTAAGATTTTCGAGCAATTAGGACAATTGTATAAATTTTCTGTATTACATGTCTTAAAAGAAATAAAAAACACACATCTAGTTCATAACATAGAATTAAATTTTGATAAAAAGTATTTTCTTAATCCTGAATTTTTTTTATTTCTTTTATGTATAAATAGTACTGACAATTTATTTGAATTTCTTCATGTTTGAATAATTAAAAATATTTTTAATCATTCTCATTTATAGTAAAATAAATAATAGAAATTTGAACAATGTTACATTATTTAATATGTTATTTAAATAAATAAAAAAATAAATTAAAGTATTTTATTTCAGAAATATTTACAGCATTTAAATTAATAACTTTTTAATACTTCGACTTACATTTCCAATGAATTACAATATATATATATATATATATATATTTCAATTATGAATAAATAATTTTCACTTATAGATACACTGTATCACAATATTTTTATTAATTTGCAACAATTTTTTTTATAAAATTTCTTTAAGCACTCTGTATTATACTTGGAAAAATATAGTTTCATTAGTAGAAAAAAATTGATTTCTATTAAACATTTTTTTTAAACAAACTATTACATCTTATTTTCCATTTCATCATATTCATTTTCAGAAAATCAAAACGTAAAGAAAAAACATATAAGAGGGAGGGAAAAATTCGTAAAATATCAACTTCAAATTGAAATCAGAAATACATTGCACTCATTCTACTGTTAAACGTCATCGATATATAAAATCTACAGCTAATGAAATACGGAAATGAAAAGAGAAATAAAATAAAGGTGAATTTCATTTTCAATCGCGTTTCGTTTAAAATTAATTAAATTTACATATTAATCGGCAATCAATATGAAACTTTTCTGAAATATATTACAAAATGTATTTTCAAGAATCATTCGTTTCTATTAAATGTCAATGTACGTACGGAAATTTTAAAGCTTAAAAATGATTTCAATATTTTTTTTTTTTTTAATTGTCCAATATTATAATGTCACTTACGTAATAATGCACTTTTCAATTTAAATAAATTGTCTAATATATAATAAAAATGTTATGCTTTTTATGAGTAATATTCTTAATCTATCCCTAAGTGTTATGGACAAAGCAATGTGCATCAGAAAATTGGGTATATACTACTACCTCAAAAAGTTAGCTGATGGCCTTGAAAGAGTATGTGATGGTACAGGATAGGTCAAATATTTTTTTTTATTTAATATATATAATAAAAACCAATGAAGAGTTGTTGTTAATATCACATTAATGCATTAAAATAATTATTAATGTGACTCAAATTTATATGAGGAATTAAATAAAATAGCATATCAATAAAATTTTATCTAGTTTTACTATTATCATAGATTTGATAGGTCAAATGCTAATATTTTTAAATCTATACTAATAAAAGAAAGTTTCGCTCTGTGTGTGTGTCCGTGTGTGTGTCTGTTGGCAATGGCTAGGAAAATTTAGCCCACCTAGAAGGCTGTAAATTTAGATTTAGATAGTCTAAACCCTCTCCTGGTGCACCATTACTTCAGAATTTTAATATTTCAATTACTTTCTGAAATATTAATTAATATTCACAAAGAACTCTCATCAAAAATTAAGCTTTTATTCTCTTGGGTTGGTTGATTCACTGGTTGGTTGCATCCATTCTTCAGAGAAGTAATTAAATAAACCAGAGTAGCGATGCATAAATAAGGATTTCTAATTAAATAGTCTCAATATGGATTGAAGTTATCAGCGTAGAGGAGCCATGCGAATGTCGCGCCATCTGTACATGACAAATTACACATACGTCCCACTGATTGAAATATTTTACAGGCACATTTTTCTTCATGACAATTAGTCGGGTTTAAGTTTTTTTTTTTTTTTTTTTTTTTTTTTTTTTTTTTTTACATGACATTTATTATTATGATGGAGATTTTTAATACAGAAAATTTTATTTAACAGATTCTTTTTTATATTTGCGGGAATGAAGAGGGGCAAGGGTTTAATTGCATTTAAGCTTCAAGGTGTATTTCTAGAAAGCAGTTACCAGAATTTCAAAATAATAATGTAAGCCAAATTTCAAATTAAGTTCCTAGCTTAACCAAATGAATCAATCTTTAAAGATGTATTGTGATCCTCCTAATTAGTTATTTGCTGAAGGCCACTTGAACACCCCCCCCCCCCCTCCCGGCCCGTCCTTCAAGGTTTTTTCTCTAACTCTGCTCCGTTTCCATATCTCAGCAACTATCTTTCTGATTTCAACGCAAGTGATTTCAAACATTATAATTAATTTAATTGTCACCCTATATAACATTAAACTAAATTTATGAGTAGTGGTTACCACTATTTACGAATAACAGTTTAAGCCAAATTTGTAATTAAATGCAAAGCTTAAGGAAACGAACGAATTTTGAAAGATGCATAGTGGTCCTCCTAATTAGTCATTTGATGAAGGGCATTTGAACATCCCCTCCCCCCCCTTTTCCCCCGGGACCTCCTTCAAGGTTTTTTCTCAAACTATGCTCCGTTTCCATATCTCAGCAACTATTTTTCCGATTTCAACGCAAGTGGTTCCAAACATTATAATTAATTAACTTAATATTCACTCTTTATAACATTAAACTAAATTTATGAGTAGCGGTTACCACTATTTCCGAATAATAGTTTAAGCCAAATTTGTAATTACGTTCCTAGCTTAAGCAAACGAACGAATTTTGAATGATGCATAGTGGTCCTTCTAATTAGTCATTTGCCGAAGGACACTTGAACAACCCCTCCCCCCCCCGGCCCGTCCTTCAAGGTTTTTTCTCTAACTCTGCTCCGTTTCCATATCTCAGCAACTATCTTTCCGATTTCAACACAAGTTATTCTAAACATTATAATTAACTTAATTGTCACTCTTTATAACATTAAACTAAAATTATGAGTAGCGGTTAACACTATTTACGAATAATAGTTTAAGACAAATTTGTAATTAAATTCAAAGCTTAAGCAAACGAACGAATTTTGAAAGATGCATAGTGGTCCTCCTAATTAGTCATTTGCTGAAGGGAACTTGAACACCCCACCCCCCCTCTTGCAAGGAATTTTCTCTAACTATGCTCCGTTTTCATATCTCAGCAACTATCTTTCCGATTTCAACGCAAGTGATTCCAAACATTATAATTAACTTAATAGTCACTCTTTATAACATTAAACTAAATTTATGAGTAGCGGTTACCACTATTTCCGAATAATTGGGTAAGCCAAATTTGTAGTTAAGTTCCTAGCTTAAGCAAACGAACGAATTTCGAAAGATGCATAGTGCTCCTCTTAATTAGTCATTTGCTGAAGGGTACTTGAACAACCCTCCCCCCCGGTCCCTCCTTCAAGGTTTTTCTCTAACTATGCCCCGTTTCTATATATCAGCAACTATCTTTCCGATTTCAACGCAAGTGATTCCAAACATCATATTTAACTTAATAGTCACCCTTTATAACATTAAATTAAATTTATGAGTAGCGGTTACCACTATTTACAAATAAGAGTTTAAGCCAACTTTGTAATTAAGTTCCTAGCTTAACAAAACGAACGAATTTTTATGCATGCATAGTGGGCCTCCTAATTAGTCATTTTCTGAAAGACACTCAAACATCCCCTCCCCTCGGCATCTCACTCAAGGTTATTTTCCTAACTGTGCCTTATTGCAATAACTGGGCTAATAATGTTCCAATCTTCTCGAAACCAGCTCAATTTTGTAGTGCGCCTACTATACAGTAACGTAGGCAGCGGGGACCTGTCTCAGAAGTTCGTTCGGAAAGATTTTCTAGAGCGTACGAACATGCCGGTATACGGTTCTGAAGCCATCGTAGACCGTGGCCAGAGTTCCGATTTTTAAGAGATTTAAGTTTATTACAAGGGCTCGGGCAACGCCGGGCGGGTCAGCTAGTTTAATATATATAATAAAAACCAATGGACAGTTGTTGTTAACATCACATTAATGCATTAAAATAATTATTAATGTGACTGTCAAATTTATATGTGGAATAAAATAAAATAATATATCAATAAAATGTTATCTAGTTACTTACCCATCATACGTAGTATAGGGTAAGTCTTGTAATCGTTTTGAAAATCGAAAACATTTTTTGACGGATTTACACGTTTCAGACACTGGAGATTCCAAAAAATATATTTTTAGAAAAAAAAATTTGCCGTCCGTCTGTGTGTCTGTGTGTGTGTCTGTGTGTGTGTCTGTGTGTCTGTAAACGCTCTATCTCCCGAAAAAATTGAGATAGACACTTGCAATTTGGTATGTACTTAGTATGTAATAATGGGAAGAAGCCTATTTCATTTCAATAACCTCGATTAACCGGATCTATTTTTTTCGGACTCTCGAAATATTCGTTCTGATAAAAGGTATATAAAAATTTTCGAAATTGTTTATTTTAAGAAATGAATATAAAAGACAATAAAAAAAACATAAATTTTGCATAAAGCATGAAGTCGATCGGATAATTAGTTGCAGAGATATTTGTAATCCTATTTTCCACTCTCTTCGATTTTTCATGACACTGTATTTCATCCAAATTTCACTTCAAAGATATATTTTAATTGGAAATTTGACGCTTAATCAGATGCAATAAACCGCTAGTTAATAGGATTATTATTTTTGGAGTTATAAGGAAAAACCTCCTTCAAGCAATTCAGTAATCGAGCCTATAAAGTTATGACGTCATCAAGCCACGATTTTATTTGAATTGCTATGCATTTTATAAGTAGTTTACACATTTTTGTTTTAATATTTTACATTATGCATATCCATGATGGGTAAGTATTACGGTGGCCCCCAACGACTAGTTTTACTATTATCATAGATTTGATACGTCAAATGCTAATATTTTTTTAATTTATTATATACACTAGTGTGCAAAACCTAAGCAACAAACAGAAAATGCTAATTTCTGAACACATGAGTACTCAAAAGGAAATTCTATAAACAGCAAGTGTAGAAAATAGGTACTCTCCGAACAGCACAGCCAGTCGATGTGACGTGTCCTTGACGTCACATATGGTCACAATTGTCACAGTCACTGCAATGAGCTGAAATGTAATATCTTTCATTCGTCTCATTTATACTCTCATTTAGTCACTCCACTGAGAAGTCAACACGACTACTCCATTCTGGCGAGTCACCAGGTGAGTTTACAATGAAGTCACCTTGTGACTCTCATGTGACTGTCATTTGGAGATCCCATTGTAAAGTCATCATGATAGCTGTTCTGTGACGAGCTCCCAAATGACAGAAAATGAAATCATCTAGTGACTTTCCAAGAAAGGGTACAATGGTGACTTTACAATAGAGTGTCGGTCACCTGAAAATCACCATGCGACTTCATTGCGACATTATTTGGTGACTCATCACAATGCAATACTCACAATGACTTCAAAGTTGAGTCTTCAAATGACAGTCACGTGAGAATCACAAGGTAACTTCATTGTATTGATATCTAAGTAAACAAGGGTTGAGAAGCCAGCTTTCGCTTTAGAGTATAAGTGCAATCCCGGGGCGAAGACACAAATCCACTGTTTACTTTAAGATACATGCAATGTGTTGAAGGTTAGACAGTTTTTACAATGTTTAAAGTGCACAATTATTTAACTAAACATGTCTAACCAAGTCTTTACAAACTGTATTACGGATGCACATTAGTTTAATTTAACAAATTTGGCAAAGGTAAAAGATGATTGGGAAAGAATATACAAGGTGTGGGAAGAAATATAGTGGTATAATAATACTAAAGAAGTTGACAAATGTTACGTTACAGAGATTAATGAATATAACAAAATAATAATATAAACTGATAAATATGTACACAATTTATAATGGGAAAAACGCCGGAATTTACCAGCTCTGATTAAACAATACAAATTAAAACAATTAAAGAGCTCCTGTTTGGGTGAGTGAGAAGATGAGTGCTGACTGGAAGCTCAAAAGGCTGAGGATTTGAGAAAAGGAATTCGTTGTTTTCTATAAATTCCATATAATCTATTATTATATTCAGAAGAACTGGCTGGTCGAGCAGGTAGATCAGCCAATCACGTAAATTCATTATGTTAGGTTTTTTTATGTGGTAATGTGAAATTAGTGTGCAATTCAGAATGTAGAGTAAAGATGTTGATTGTGATCCATATATAAAAAGTGGTGAGTCACGTTTATTAATTGTATATAAGTGTTGTTGAAATGGTCCGTGGTTTGTTAAAAATCAGTAAAGGTATCTGTTTTGTATTTGGAAGTGTTGTGAGACTTCTGGTATGAAGTAAACAAAGTCAAAGTCAAACCGGGCGGCGAGGCCTAACTTTCGGCTTAATCTGGTATGAAGTAAACAAGGTCAATGTCATACCGGACGGTGTGGCCTACCTTTCGGCTTAAGCTCAACTATCCCCGCCCAGCAGGTTTGTTTACCTAATTATACTTAGCATTACTAAATTATACTTTGTGATATTGAGCAAAAAATATACTATGTAATTCTGAAATACAAATTCTGAAAATACAAGATTAAAAAAATGCAAATTCTAAAAATACAATTTACCAATTTGGAAAACGCATAACATATTTAAAAACCAAATTTCAGGAATTACCATCAATATTCGGAAAAAAAAATCCGAATTCTTTTGTGCAGCCCTGTATATAATTTATACATTTGTATACACACTGTACATAGAATGCTAAATATTAGTTCAGTTAGGAAAACCGTACCACAGTTTAAAATTAACCTTATGCAATTTCCGTCAGTAAACGAAACTGTACTTCAGGACATTTGTGTTGCCCTGTATATGATCTATAGAATTTATGCACACCAAGTAATAAACGAAAAATGAGTTAAATTTTAAAAAGTATTCAACAAATCAAAACGCACTTCCAGCAATTATTGTTAACATTCAGTACCGAATTCTTCTGTGTTTTCTTGTAACGCTATACACAAAATATTCTAAGCCTCTTGTAATGTACCTTAGTGTTACACTATATTAATTTTAATATGTTTCAAATAGTGAAACATTATTAATATAAACCTCAAACGATTTTTCCCCATAGACTGTAATACTTATTTTAAGTGTCCCTGTAAAGGAACTGAAAGTGCTATGCACACCATATTCTATAGTAAGCCTCTTGTAGTGCACGTGAATGATATATATTAGTTTTAATGTGTTTGAAATGATGTAACAGCATTAAATTAAACCACAAATTATTTTAATCCCATAGACCGTAATGTGATGGAATTCTTTTGAGTGTCCCTCAAAAAAACTATAAGTGTTACCGTAACACACTTCATTTTCAATACCGAACATGCCTACTAAATCTCAATAACATATATCAATTACATGACAATCATATTTACGCGAGTTAGAGCATGGACAGGCAGACTGCAGACAGACAGATAGACCTAATTCATAACCACTTTTCAACTATGTTGGAAACCGCTAAAAAGTATAAATATTTTTTTTCATTCTGTAATACAATTTGTTCATCAATTTTTGCTTGAGTGAAAAATTATTTTTTCATAGAGTAATATACAATGAAATAAGTTATGCAGCATGTATATGATAAGTTTATGTTATCACCATAGTTACAACATTCTTTCTCCCATGTAATTAAAATGTTAAGCATAATTAAAATAGATCATTGACCGTACGCTGCATAATAAACACTCTCTTAAAAAATAACAATTGAAATTTAGCAGGTGTCACTCTCACCTCTTTAGTAGTGGAATAGCGAGTTTGTTAGTGTCAGAAGAACATCTGCCGCTTGAAATTCCTCAGACTGTAAAGAAAAACAGTCTTTTTTTCTTGATATTTTACTGTTTCTTTGTTCTTATCAACTTGTGTAACCTTGCCTCTGGTTATATTTAGTAAAAAGAGGAAAAATTTAAAAGAGGTGTGCCACACACAGCTTGGTGCATTCTTAAATGTTATTTCATGTAGGCTATTAGGTTTCTAGTTCTTGTAGATAATGTTTTGAATTTACCTAGGAAATAGAAATGTACTTTTTTGTTGTTATGAATATTGTTGCAAATTTAGTTTGAATGAATTTTTACAAGTTATGTGTGATATCGCTTAATTACATATTTTAAGTAAAATAAGGAATTGGAGTAACATACATTTTTGCTAAAAAATTTACAAAAAAAGAATAGCTATTGATTATTTATAATGTCTAAAATGTTTTGCTTTGAACTAAATTTAAATCTGTATAAGTGGTTTACTACTGATTTATTCATTAAAATTTATTTTAAACATTGGGATTTGAGTTAAATGGTCAAAATATTTAATCATATGATCTAACCATCAGATATAAAACAAATTCAAAGTATTGATATATTCTTTCCATCCCAGAAAGCAGTTACATTAAATGTTCAAATTTATGAAAGATCAATTTAATAGTTAATCTAGGTTATATCTACTCGCATATTATGTATTTCTAAAGATTAGGTCTATGGTCACATCTGAGCTGACAGAACTAATTTAAAAAAAAGAAAGATAGTTGATTTGTGTTGTGGTGTTATTTTTTTAGAACGAGATAGACAGTTTAAACTATCTTTTTTCAACCTATATCAAAATGCGGTATTGAGCCGGCTACTGTCGACCAAACAGTATCTCATGAGAAATTTAAAGAATATAAAATCAGGTTCAAATTGATGCACGATCCATTTAATAGTTAATCAAGTCATTAGACATAACTGTCTATGCGACGCATAAAAAAGGTTACATCAACTCGCATATTATGTACATCTAAGGATTATGTCTATGGTGAGAGCTCAATGCTCAAACATTAAACTGAAAGGGAAATACATATAGGGTTGATTTGTAGTTGGCTATTTTCAATAGAATTATTTTTAACTCAAACCATTAATTACAGATCATCTTAGTCCTGTAATAGGACAGCAAATAAACCTACGAACTTGCTAAAACTGTTGATGGCTGACTACATTAACATTAGAATACATAAGAATGAATTTTTGATAGAGAAGTATACATTATTATTAACGAAAAATCAGTTTTATCTTATATGCGATATATCTATGTTATTTATTAATAAAAATTTAATATTCGATGTTATGCTTCAGAAATCAATACTCACAGAGTGAACTTATAGCTAATCAAAAGGAAATCATAGATATTATTTTTAACTCAAACCACTCATCAAATTACAGATCTTCTTAGTCATTTAATAGGATACCAAATAAACCTATAAATCGGCTAAATCTATTGATGGCAGACTACATTAACATTAGAATGCATAAGAATGGATTTTTGATAGAGTAGTATAGATTATTATTAAAACGAAATCAGTTTTATCTTATGTGCGATGTTTCTATATTACTTTCTTAACAAAAAATTTAATACTCCATGTTATACTTCAGAAATCAATACTCACAGCAAGAACTTATAGCTAATCAAAAGGAAAATAGAGATACATTAGCATAACATTATCACTTCTGTACTCATGTGTACTAATTTTTAACGTTGAATTTTTTAATTACGTACTAAAGACATCAAAGTTTTAAATTCAAAATATCAAAGAGTATTGAGTGTTGACTACACGGACTGCACCTATTAACATAAACTTTAACCCACCAAAAATTCTGGAATTGCAGCGAAATTTAGCATGTAGGTACTTCACAAACACATATGCAAATGTTTATAATTACAGGGTAATATTATTCTGTGTAATGCCAACTGATAAGCAGGAATAAAAGTTTTTGCATGTTCCCGTAGTTTTGATCATCCTGCCCGAGTTGTGAGCAAAATTCGCGGAGCACGGCGTTTCGCGTGATGGTCCTAGCTACGTCCCTCATGCTTCAAGCCAGGGAGAAAGGGGGAAAAATCTGAAAATTGAAACCAGACAAATTTAAAAGGAAAAATGAACAAAGTAAACACCTGGAAATGCGGTAACCTTTTGCATTCACACATTACCAGTTCTTTCGCTTGAGTTTATCAGTTACTTCATATTTTGGGGAGCTTCTGAGTGCGGCTGCTTGCAAAGGGGTTTTCTTTTGATATTTTCTTTTTGGCATTTCGCATTATCTAAATTATTTCTACAAGTGTGTGGCGTGAAGTAATGAATTAATTTATTATATATATTGTATTAAAATGGAATACATATGGCGGTGAAGATATATGGGAAGAGCACTGTTTATTTTTAGAAACCTGTGGTTTTTCACCGTCAAACGTAACATGTTGTTACTACTCAAGATTATGATTATGTTCATTATATTGCTTTCAATATTCAACGGTTTTAAGTTTTGACATTGATGAACAAATGCATGCTGTGTGCTTAAGAAAAGGAAAAGGTGTTTGAACTTTTTTTTTATCTTGTACTATGACATTTTTGCTTTGTTTTACTCTGCTCTGGTCCGAGTTTAAGTTGCTAAACATCGACGAATGTTACCAAAAATAGGCATCAAGTTTCGTTAGTTTTGCCCATGAAAGGGCACATATAAACATTAAAAAAATTATATTTGGCCGAGAGTATCTTTATAATTAAAAGTGTTTTTTATCTGTCATCAAATGCAATATGATCACACATGTAACCTCCAGAAGATAAGAAATCTCGGAATGCGTAAATTAAAGTCGTTACATCAGCGTATAGCTTCATGCCTAGGTCATCCTGTCAATATTATTTGAAATTGTTGAAGGAATGCATAAATTAGAATTCAAACACATGATATCCTAGCTTGAGACAACTTTATAGAAGCAGCAGACTACAGAAACACCCTCAGATGTTGGTCTGCAACGCTCGTCGTTATTATTCACGGTCGTTAAAAGTTTAAACAAGTTGTAAAGTGTACGACAAGTGCGACAAATAAGATGCGTTCGTGTTATAACTAGTTTTATAAATATTCAGTTTTTAGTGCAATAGCTGTTACACTCTGCTGCAAAAATGCATGAATACAAAATTTATTTTATGTGCAGATTTTCATAAAATAGATATTAATTTTATTTTATGAAATTAAGTTTCAATACAAACAATTAATAAGAATTGTTACAATCAATTAATTACAATTCTGTTACATTAAAATTATACTATGCGCAAATATCCAATACAAGACAATGTAAAAAGAAATCATGGTTATTATTTCAGTGAAATGAATTATATCGTCAGTTATTATGATAGGATTAATTTCCGTAAAATAATAACATCATTTTAAGTTGGCAACATTTTATCTTTTACTGACGTTTACTGAAAATTCTAATGGGAAACGTAAGTCTAGCTTTGAAAATTTCAGTACTTGAAATCTACATTTAGCCTCTTTTTCCATTTAATATCTATTTATCCCGAAACATCTATCTAACAAACTGTCGGTAGATTATATGATTGCTATAATTAAACAATTTTAGTATACAAATTCGGTTTTTAAATTCCGTAATACGGAAATAGTATGACTACGTCTTAAATATGGTGTAATCACCATGTCAACCCAGAATCATTGCCTATCATGCGATATGACTGAATTAATTACATATCATAGGATTTAATAGAATTAAGAAAACTTGTATTAATATTTTTTTTTTAAGTTTTGATCGATTTTCATAAAATTTGAAATGACTCGACAAAATTCTGCAACGGTTATATATATTAGGTTTCAAACCATTTGGTTGGGGAGTTTTTGCGCTGTTAAATGCGGACAGACAGACGAAGCAGGCGAAGGACAATAGGTGCTACGTACTTCTATAATTAAAAACGCACCTAAAAAGGGTTTTAGCTCAACGTACACAAGCACATCCAACTGTAACATTGTCAACCATCTTTAAATAACAAGAATGGTTATTATGGGTAGCTGAAAATTATTTGGTATCGTGGCGCAAAATATCACGCTGTAAGAGATTGAATTTATCCAGATTTAATTTGAACATTGTTGACATGAAGGCCTCATAGTGAGCATGAATTGAAGCAGTAAAAATTGCCAAAATCTGCTGTGATGATGGAGGTAATATCGTATATTTATAAAATCCATTCACTGCTAATATTGATCTACAGCGCCATAACAACTTAGTGGGACGTTCGTGACATCCTTCAAACATATGTATCTCATGTATCATGAGGAAGAATTCCTATGAGGAATTTCTCTGTAGACAAATGTCCATCCATACACACAAAGGGAATGCAGTACATGAAAGGTGTCACACGGTTATCGCTGACACATTACCATGCTCATATTCCCGATTACTGCACTCAGCTTCCCGATTCCTCAATTTGTCATATATCTAGAAGATATGTGTTCCCCTGGGTTAGTGAGTTGGACAGCCTATGCTCGGAATAAACACGGGTTTCAGAGACTGTGTAATGCGATGCTCTAAGACTCTATAAGGGACATGTATGCGTCAAAGACTGAGAGCACATAATCGTATATGTACGTTAAAAGTTCTGAACAGTAACAACTCACAACAAGCATAATTACGAAACTTAAATATTTGTAGTTTGTCCTACAACAAGCAACCATTCCCCCCCCCTTTTTAAGCAATTACTTACATCAGAATTACAATTATAAATGTAATCTCTTTTGTTTTCATTAAAAAAAATCTTTTTTGTGACCTAAACGTTTTATATGTAATTTAAGTTATAATAATTTTCTTGTAAAATACATTTAAAAATATATCTAATATTTCACTTAAAAAAATATTTTAATGCGTATACTTTTAATCAAATCACGTGCATTTCTCATAAATGAATTACAATATGAATATAGCGGATTCACATTTCATAAATCTTTATTTTATTTAATTTTAATATTCTAATATCAATTGAATACCGGAATAAAATCGCGAAGATTATTAATTCATCACTCCTAAGCATAAGGGAAAGAAATATATTGCCAATCAATTTGCCTGTGTGAGATACTTTTTAAAAGTAAAAGAATAGCGATTTATTTGGTTTTATATCTCTTTTGAAAAGGGGATATAAAAGGCTCAAAGTTTTTGCACTACTTTTCAAAGAGATTTTTTTTCATCCTATCAAAATGATCGGAAAAAAAGTAAAATCCAAGCAAAAGATCAATGAAACAAAGGAATGACTTTTTTGAAAAAAAAATGTAGCGTCGAATTTATCATTTTATATACTTTACAAAACTTTTTTTTCAACGTATTTATATGTCAGTGCAATAAATTTATGCAACAGATTTCTTTATGTCCTACAAATATTATAATACGAGTATTTGTTTCTTTTTAATTTTAAGTAATAATAATAGTGATGCAAAATCCGGTAATATTGTTAAACATTTATATTCCAATTTATTGGTATTATATGCTTTATGTATAAGTAAGACTTATTGAAGAAAAGCAGTAATTTCATTTAATGCAGCTATAAACTTTAAAAATTAAGAAACAATTTTTTAGAACAAAATATATAAATATCTAATTAAATTTTCAGCAGAGCTAAAATCACGCAGGAAATTAATGAACACAACAAGAGATGGGAATTATCACTTACAACACAGCATAAAACCAACAAAGTGAAAAATGCAAGACTGCGGGAATCGAACCCAGAACCTTTGGTTTTACGCACAATGTGTTTGATCCCCGGTCTGGACATTTTTCACTTTGTTGGTTGTACGCTGTGTTGTAAGTAATAGTAAGCATCCTTTATGTATCCCGCTGTGTAGTAAGCATCCTTCATGTATCCCGCTGTGTATTAAGCATTGCTTATGTATCCCGCTGTGTAGTAAGCATCCTTTCTTATATTCAAAATATATAAATTCATTCAAGAAGTAGGATCTTCATCAACAACATATGAAAAGCTTTTTTTTTTTCAAGTAACGGGGTGAAGTCCTTTGCATCAACTGTAACATAGAGTTGGAATTTTAATGAAATGTTATATATATATACAAATGGATAATATTAGCTTTTTAATAATGCGTTATTAATATAATGAATTTGAAATAGTTTTGAATCCTACAAAACCTTCTGATATGATCTTCCGATGATGAGTTAAGTCGTCCATTCGGTATCCGCTATTATGACCGGGCATATTGAAAATGGCCCATAATCAATTTTATATTACCTTTCTGTTGAATATGCACTAAAATGTATTATTTTCATTCTTAGATACCGTTTCTTACTTATATGTTTAGGAATATAGTAAAGCTTACATACTTACATCCATCTTACATATTTAACTTTCATACTTACTTCAGTATTACATATTTAATCTTTCACACTTACTTCAATGTTACATACATGCTTTTTTATTGCATACTTACTTCCCTCTTCCATAAATATATACTGCATATACAGAGAATCCCTTAACTCATAGGCCAAACTGTAAGGGATGATGCAACACGAACACGCCTAGACAAGTTCAAAACACCATACAATGCATGGTCATAACTGAAGCAGTGAGTAGCTACAAGGCGATTTCTGATTGTAAAGTGAACTCTGTTTGATACCTGATTCGAGCAGAAAGAACATACATACTGTCAGGGCCTGATTACCAACGGGGCACACTTCCACCAGTAAAAAAGAATAGAAATTTTGTCCTTATTCATGGCTGTATTTTCGCATGAATAGGGCGTTTTAATACGACAAAAAAGTCTATTAAATTTTACTGGTGGAAGTGTGCCCCGTCAGTAATCCTGAGGTTGAAGACACTATGTTTTTTATAGAGTGTAATATAAGCAGAGATTATAATTCGTTTACAAGGACACTCAAACGTATTCCGTTCATTACGGTCAATAAGGAAAATTGATTTCAATGCATTTTAAAGTTGTTACACTGTTTCAAAGATAATGAAATGTATATGAATCATTGAAAGTCGATGAGGACATACTTTCTATAGAGTATAGAGTAAGTAGAATTTATAATTAGCTTACATGTATGCACAAAAGAATGCCATTGCAATATCATCTGTGATGAGAAATTGTTAACATTGTATTTTAAGGACGTTATACTGTTTAAAACATAGTGCAATTTATATACATTACTGAGGAGCACTACAAAATGTATTCTGTAAGTAATTGTGCATGGAGACTTTATCGTTTATTTACAGAGACACTCAAATGGATTCAGTTGCAGGAGAGAATATGATCCATAATTGCTGGATATGGGTTTTCAGCTACGATACATATTTTAAAACTTAACAAAATCACAGTGTATTAGGAGGTGAGTGGATTCTGCACGAAAGAATACGCATACATTACTGGCTATGGTACTGCGTTGTGTTTTTTAATATATATGTATAAAGCTAATCATGAGCTCATCAAGCTCAAGTATGAACAAAAATAAAATGTTTTGGCGATATTCCGATCGTTTGGATAGTATATCATAATCTATGACGTGATGCATGATTTTTGTGCTCGTTTCACTTAAAATGCAACCAGTTGACACAACAACGTTGTAAATTTTAACTAACTAATCCAACTGGTTATATGCTGTATAGATTCAGTTAGTATTGAAGTGTTTAGATCATTAAGGTAAAACATGATACTAAATCGAGAAAAAATATGAATGATATAAAAAATAATATGTTCTACGTTTCACGAACAAATATTACTTTAAGACCTTCTCACGTTTGCTCATGTAATTATTTTCTTAAATTTTATAAATTATTCCTTACTAATATATAGCTCTTGAAATTATTTATTTTCTTCAACAAAATCATGGTCTCTACCTGAAATTGTTAATTTGATGTGACAGCCTCTCGTGCAGACAATAAGTGTTTCCAGAGAAACGATGAATTCACTAATAACTAATATGAGATACTATACAATGCATTAAGAGAAATTCACTCATCATCAAATTTACGACTGCTTTATTATAAATGAAGTTCTAGATGATGCTATATGAATTTCAAACAGCCTAGTCTAATTTTCTCTGATTGTATATGATGATGTCACGTGCTGTTATGTCGGCTAATAAACCTAAATGTGCGAAACATTGCCTCATATAATATGTAATGTTCAAGTGTAAGCTTGAAAGTGAAAAGGGTTATATTGTAACAAACAAAATTTGTTACCCATATTTAAAGGAGAATACAGTACTAGTACATTAGAAATAAATTGTTGATAAGTAGTTTAACAATGTAATTTCTTTTTAGCATCTAATAAAAAATACAGATAAATATTATGAATGCAAAGGCGTGAGAAATTTTCTATTAAAAATTTCCAAGTATTAAATAGATTTATTCAATCATCGATGCTAGATTCTATGTAGTTTCGTGTTTGCCCCTGAGTTGGAGGCTAACGGAAAAATATTCCATCTTGCCAACATGTGATAGTGAGAAGTGCCAGGCAGGGTATCGTTCCAAGTGGTTTAGTTGGTGAACGTCAGTGCGCCATACTGATGTCATGGGTTCGAGTCCTGACTTCGATACTTTTTCACTCTGTTGGCTATGCACCTTTTAAACAATTAAAATTTTAAATATTATGAATGCAAAGGCGTGAGAAATTTTCTATGAAAAAATTCCAAGTATTAAGTGGATTTATACAAATAAATATTGTTATTCAAAATTTGATTTCCTCATTTTCGATGTGTGCCTTTTACGTGTGATATGGTTACAAAACATAAAAGATATTCGCGCAAGTAATACAAAAAATAAAACATTTATACACAAGCAAAATTTCATATAAATGTAAATGGTCCTAGTTCTTATTTGCAAATAGCGAGAACTTTATGTTCATAGAACAGAATTCATTGAATCATTAGACAAGTTTAATAAAAAGTTCGATTTTCGAGGTATACAATTTTTGTGCTGCTAGTTAAATTTAAATCACAAAAGATCTCACAATCGTGACAATATCAATTTGATCTAGCTGTCAAACTATTCGGTATATGACATTTAATGTTTCGAAAGTTTTCCCTCAAAAGATACACAAACTGTCGTGTGTATATTACTATCACATTTTGAACTTTATGAAGAAACTCAACAGCGTCAGTAAAACGATATAATTTGAATAAAATTGTATGTCAGTCGCAGGCACTTTTACATGAATAAATATATTCGGTTTGGACAAAGATGCTTACTGTTGGATAATTGTCGCACTGTTATTGACTGTTTGAATTTTGGACGGCTTCAACAGTGACTCATAACATTGAGCTTGTTAAAGTACTGAGAAACACAAGTTATCAGTTTATGACAGATACTATTATGGTATAGATCCATATATATGCTTTTTAATATACAAAAAAAATTAATTCTTTTGTTAAATCTTATCTCTTCTCTTTTCTTTTTATTCTAAAATCATGTCTCATTTATTAACAGATTAATACTTTATCCTTTTTGCAGTCAGATGCAATTTATTCTCTCATATCTTACCTTTTTAATTTTACACGTACGCCGCAGCTCGAATATAAGAACAATATATTTCTCGCTGTGTGTATGCACTTTGTCCGGTATTATTTTATTTCTTTTTAATTCTGAACTTTGTGCATCTGCTAGTTATCATAATACATTTACTTTTAGCCTTGTAATTATTTCAGTTTAACACAAAATTTATATACATCCGCAGTTTATGTTTTTACAAATTGTTATTTCTGTCTCGATATTTCGTGATCTCAGATGTTTTCCCAGCGCATAAAAGTCACAAAAAGGTTACTGATGAACTTTGTAATATTACACACCCCTCTTTAATCGCCAAATTTAAATATATCTATTTCTTATCATTAACGGTTATTTTTGCTGGCGTTAATGGATCTTGCCAATTGCTTTATTTTTGGTGTAAAATACTCACTGACCTGTGAACATTGTCATGATTTGAGATGATCAGTCTTTGCTGAGATGTAGAGGTGAAAAGACTTCGTTTAATACTGCCTTGTTATGAAGCAAGCCGACCACCTGTTTTGCTTTTACTGTTAGCTGCTTTTCGCTTCAAATAAGGGACTAATTTCGGCAAAATGAGTTCTTATGTTCTTAAGTTTATATATCCGAACTATTGTTGTTTCTCTTTACTCAGGAAACGCATCTGAAGTGTTTTGCGGTACAATGAACTTCATTTTAATAAGTATGTACTATTATAGTAAAATATCCACTGTGACGATCAGGCCAACTCTTCGATAATATTATTATAATGCAAACGTCAACTATTGTATACTAAACCTACAGTACAACTATAACAATAAAATTGTAATATTCCCAGGAAAACGGAATGTGACATTAAATTTCATTATAGGTATTACATCACATTGACTCGACATCTTTCATGATTGTAAGTGGAATCACCACTCAGTCGACTGACCTGAGACTAACCAGTACCATTGGTCCCCAAATGTCTGGATGTAAGCCAACTACTATGGTAAAAATAAGACAGACTACCGAAAAAAACCCGGCTGGAAAGATCCTTGATTATAATTTTTGTTGTAAAGTTACCGAGTATTTACAACTTAATACAATTACAACACATATCTTTGTACATACAACCAGACTTACCACTGTAACCACGTGTAACAATCTTGTTTGTTTAATAAGATACATTTTACCAATGTTTCCACAAATGTCTGTCAAAAATTATTCATAAACACAAATATGGGTTTATGATGTCTGTGTGTTATCTGATTGTTTTTGACGCATAAAACTGTGACATTTGATTGAAAAATTGCCTTTCTTATATCATCATATAACCCGAAGGGTTATATTGTTTGTAAGATTTGCTTGGAGTTTTTATATTAGTGCAGTAATTTTACATATTAAGTTTTTTTAAGAAGTAGCAAGAAGCTAGTGTATGGGTAAAGTAAAGATGTTTTACCTCTGTTACGTCAATGAAAAAATATTTGTTGACATTTTTATTGGGAAGTTGTTACTCTTACGTATTAAACATGTCACACACTATCTTTTTGATGGGATTGATTTGATATCCATAGCTGCTATGGGAGTTGTTTGGAAAGGTATTTTTATTTACATAATCTTAGAATACGTACCGGATTTGACAAAAATTTCTTCCTTTATACATATATCTTCGTATTCATTTCTTCATATATATTCTTCCATACACAAGGTGACAAACGTTTTTACTGGTGATCCACAGTACGACACCAACAGAGCCGGGAACTCCACACTATGTGTGTGTGCAATGGTGTCACAGTGAGTTGAAACATTTAGTGTCATCATGGCATATGAACGCCTATACACTCTCGGTCACGGGGAGAATATAGACCACACTCTGTTTAAAATAATAAAAACAGTAATATTTAGTGTTTTCGTAATTTTAAAAATAGTCTTTTGATTTACAAAATCGGAGTTTTTAGACTCGTTTTCATATAAAGTTTCTGGAAACTTCCAACATAATTTAAATAATTCTGTTATGTACAATTATTTAAATGTATCTCAAATTTCAGTTTTTTCATATCAACGCCGAAAACAAATGAAAACAAAAGTTCGATGTAATTCTACAATTATTTTACAAAATTATACTTACGTCTATGACCATTGCTATAAAAACAACTGAAAAACATTAGACATAAAAATAAAGTGAGTTTTGGCAATCTAAACGTATTTAAAATAATAACCTATACAAAATCAAAACATAGTCTGTAATTTTTAATATCTCTTAATGTTTTAGCTTAGCAATTTCGTGAAACCGTTATTCGTCTCCCGTCTTTTAAATGCAGTGTTTTTCAAACGATGCATCACGAAAAATTTAATAATGTTCTATTAAAATCTTACGAAACAACAAAAGTATCATGTCTTCAAAATGCCCAAAATTTGCAGTAACAAGTTTAGTGGCATAAATATTCATTTTTTACAAATTTACAGCTAGAAACACTGAAAACATCTGTAAACAAAGATTTGATGTATTCTATAACTATCTTACAAAAATGGTGCCTACTTCTATGACCTTTTATATAAAAAATTATACTAATTTATTCTAAATATTGACCCAAACTAATTTCAGGATCGAGCTCGGGCTGAACCCATATCATCTATAAAACACAGTACTAATTTTTTTTTTAGGTTTAATGGAAAATAGCCATGATAGTGTGTTTTGGGCTGAAATATTTTTTTCTCCTTTCGATTTTTAGCAGCATGATTTTTTATAATATCTACAAACCGACGTAACCGAATTCATTTGTGTGTCCCTGGAAATATAATATAAATATCGTATGCACACCATATTCTATACTAAGCATCTTGCAGTATATCTCAATGATGTATATAAATTTCAATAAGTATGAAATAGTGTAATATTATTAAAATGCACCACAAATGGTTATTTCCCATACACCATAATTTAACATATTTCTTTTAAGTGTCTGTGTAAACAAACTATGCATGCTACACACTTTATTTTCAATACCGAACATGTCCTAGTAGTCTCCAATAACATATATCATTTACATGGCAATGCGGGAATATTTACGCGAGTTAAAGTATGGAGAGATAGACAGAAGATAGACTAACGGAAATTGTAAACATATTTCAAATATGTTGGAAAATGTTAAAAATACACAACTTAGTACACTTGGGAGCCCAAAAGCGTAAACTTATGCGACCTTTCCAGAACGACAGATTATTCACAGATAGCCTGCTTTATACTACAGGTGAAAACAATGTGTACAGTATACAAAAAACAATCTCAGCCTTATTTGAATTTTGAATGTCGCTTATTGAATCTACACCACTACACAAGATTAATAAAATGTGCCAGGAGATTAATTAAGTCTTATTACTTATGGGTCAACTAATGGTACACATATCAAAACATAGTCTGTATTTTTTAATATTTCTTAAAGTTTTAGCATAGCAATTTTGTGAAAGCGTTATCGGTTTGCCGTATTATACAATCCCGTTAACCTTTTTTCCAAAATCATGTTCAAAATCATTTTTTCCGGCATTTGTAGAAGCAAAACTAAGTCCTTACAAAAATTTCATTAACAGTTTGCTAGGTTTAAATGATGATATCGTAAATTTTTATCATCAGAATCAAAATTCAACATACACAACAATGGAATAACGACCAGTGTTCCATATATTATATGCGAAAGTAAGTATAAGCATCACATGAAAAAACATATTTTATGTAAGTTAAACATAAATATTTTATTCAAATCATCTTTAACAGTAAATCCTTTAAGCAGTTTATAAGCTTTACTCTGAATACAATTTTATATGGATTTTACTTCTATGTGATTTTGATCATTCCAAACATTCAAAAACAACGTATTCCGATCATTCAACTTATAAATGATATTAAATCTACCTGTTGCAACGGATTGCGAAATTGAAAACAAATAGAAATCCTTACATTCCTAACTCCCGACAAGTTTATTTCTAGCGTAATTCTGTTAGAGAGAGAGGTAGGAATTTACCATTTGCCTGACAGTACTCTGATAAGGGAGATGGAATTCATTAGAGGAGCTTTACAATGTGGTAGGCGATTTCGTTAAGTCTATCAGATTTTGCGTGAATTTCAATATACACTTAGAACATTACAATCTAAAATTTAATACGTTTAGGCGAGAAATGCTCTGAAGCATTTATATTCGGACGATAGAGAATGTGCACTCGCCGTTGAAATAACCTCTTTGCATACGATTTAAATTCCCAGTATATTAAATCTAGTAATTTTATTCATATGATGATAAAGTTGTTTTTAAATGCCGTTAAAAATATTGTTTTTAAGTTGTTGGGAATCACGGTAAAATTATTGGTATTAAAAGTATAAATAAAAATCTAAATATATCTGTAAATTATAATGATTACAGTGACAATAAATAATATAAAATTTATAATAATTTCAAAAATGATTAAAAAATCATATTAACAATGTTTTACATTGCGCAATTACAATAATTGGTGTTCAAAAATATCCAAATTGATGGCGCATATGCATAAGTATTCAAATTTATAAATTCATGCATATATACTATAACAACAAATTAATTAACAGATTGGAAATAATTTAACGACCGTATATATAGCACAAAAAACGTCATGTGACCGACTTTCATCGAATCACAAGGTCTTTAAAGGAAATTCATTGGCGTTTCTGGCGCAATTATTTTGACGTAAAACGGTTTCCTTGGCGGGAAAAAAATCTTCTACAGGCTTCGATAATCTCGTACCAGATGAATGGCATGTCAACAAATCAAAGTCTCTGTTTTGAGATTTTTTTTTTTTTATCTAGCTCGAATTTAATACGCATAAAGCAAAAAAAAGAAAATGAATCTTTGATGTAGAAAAAAAAACGAAAGCTTTTCGGAAATATTTTAATAGACATTTAATATTTAATAACAGAATAATTTTACGGGAATAGGGTTTTCTGAGCGGAATAATTTAAGAGATGTGATATCTTAGCATTTAAATAAAGATGTTATAGCAATTTGACTACACGGGAATAATAATAATGAATTTTAATAATAGATTAAAATAAAGATGTTCTATTTAAAGAATAAATTTAAAAAAATATCACCATTTTTACATGTAACTACTTTCGAATAAATATTAATAAATGGATTAGGATAAAATGGCTTTACATATCGATAGTAAAAGACTATTTTAAGAATAAGAGTTGTTTTAATAAGCCGGGGTTATATACGGAACATTATTAAATGGAAAAAATTTATAGTATAATTTATCAGATTGCAGAAAAAATTAAATTTTGTAATATATATATATATGTGTGTGTGTATATAAATCAAACACTAAACTTAAGTATTAATACCAACCACACTTCATAAACTAAAATCGAATAATAATCATTCACATAAACATTAAAATAAGACCAACTTAAACTAAAACACCAAAGTAACTTAAGGGTCTTTTTTCATATATATATCTAATATATAATATATCTACTTTTGGTTTTCTATATTTTACAAGGGGCAAAATATTGTCCTTTTTCGGTTTAATTCTGAGAATATTTGAGTAAATAACATATATATATATATATATACTATTATTTATTCTTAAGATGGTCCTCGGAAGAATCCATAAGATATTCATAGTATTCCATTCTCGATTTTTCTTTTTATTAAGTTTAATTCTTGCAGTATCATTTCCATTGATTTTTATAACATCTCTTTCTTTGCTTTTCACACATGTGATTTCATTTTAAATAAATATATATGTATTGTATGGTACGCGGTTTTTCTTCAAAACTCTTATCAAATAAAATCGGGCATTTTTGAGATACATAAAAATTTTAGGTCTGAATACCGATAGAAAAGTTTCCATGAACTTGTGAAAAGGCTCTAGAATTCACCTAAACGCAAATCTAACACATGATAATATTTTTCTAATAGTTGGTATCATTGTATTTCAATTCTCATGTTATCTGTGGAAAAGCCAATTTCATCAAGTCATTACTTGTTTCTTTATATGTTATCATTGACAAACCATTTACTATTTCAATGACTTTACGAAACCTTGAAGCAATAACATATAAATATTGTGAAATTTTAGGTAATTACGAATTATCCGTATCCTGAATATACAACTGCGCCAAGAATGGCGCCAATAACGCTAATTACTGTAACTCTTTACTTTTTTTGACGATCATATATAGACTATTCAAAATTAAGAGAGAAAACAAGCAAATAAAAGCACGCGTGAATTGCAGCTTTTGTAATGTTTTAATGCCAGGCAACGGTCATTGCTTTACAAAAAAATAGAAAATAAATAATAATACATTTTGTCGAAATAGATGTTTAACTTGTATTGTTAATGGAACAGTCAAATGTAATTCTTATTTTGCTTAGTTAAATTTCAACAGTTATATATTTGTCAAAAAAATTCTATTTATTTATTTATTTTTGGGGGGGGAAAGGGGGAAACAAATATTAATTTTTTTTTCTATACAATATTCCAATAAGTGAAGAAATCGCAAACCCGGAATCCCTTGGCCTAAATTAACAATCATTATGTTATTTAATTTCTCTATTCATTTTGAATGAACTTATTTATTTTATTTTATTTATTTATTATAGTTTATGGGTTTTTTTTATTAGTTTATAGTTCATAGTTTTTATTATTTATTTATTATAGCTCAGTTTATTTTATTTTATTTTTGATTCATTTTATTTTATTTTATTTTTGATTCATTTACAATTTTTAACAATATTATATATTTAATAATGTTATATTACTGTTTTTAACGTGACTGTCAACGATAAACAAGATTGGCAACTGCCACCAATTTTGGCGATAATTGTTCAGGACACGAATAATACGTTAGTATCCAATTTTAATTAAAATTATGTTATTTTAATTGGATAAAATTTGTTTAAAATATTTTTCTGAATTATTTTATTAGATATTTTCCCGTATAATGTATTAAATTTCGAATAAGGTATTAAATATGTGCGTGCGTGCGTAAGGATGCGGCATGCACGACAAACTACTGTACAAACCGTATATTACAGCAAAATATACGTACAAACCGTATATTACAAAGGTAAAGCAAATACAATCGATACTGCCAAGGCTATCAGTCTATATCTGCTCCAAATATTATGAATAATTCTCTGATTTATTCAATTGATAAAGTTTTCTTTTCGTGTTGATTAATGTAGATTATTGAACAAGGATTATGCACATTTCTTCTTAATATCAATCATTTTATACCTGGCTTATAATGCCTACCTGTAAAATTCGATCATTTTTCAAAAAAAAAAAAAAAAAAAAAAAAAAAAAAAAAAAAAAAAAAAAAAAAACATTATATACCAAAATATACGGTATTTAACATTTGTTTTTCATTTTATCTATTCTGAAATTTTTATTCATGAAAGCGATACTACCTCTTAGATGATTTTGTAAGACCTAGTTACTGACAAAAAAAAAAGACTTTTAAATCAACTGCCAACTCCAAAAATATCGCCCTAAAATATTTGTATTTTTTTTCTGATAACTGTAGTGTAAATATAACATTGTAGTCCTCTAAACATATTTACTTACTTTTAAGATACATTGCCAAACTGTATGATACGTATGCAATTCAGTTGCGTGACGTAAAATTGTGACGTGAATACTCGTACGTGAATCACCGCCATATAACACTGTAGACATGGATGCTATATATGTGGTCATGTTAAATTCTGAATTCTCGTTGTCATATCAGAATATAGTGACATATATGAAACGAAGTAACCTGGAAACCAAACTCATCTTCCTAGTCATGTTACAAAATATGGTTTAGCACGAATGTGGATACTCTGAATTACCTGTCATATATTGCAATAATAAAGTGATGAAAGTGACAAGCCAATATTTTCGAAAATATATCTAACAATAACACCTATCATTTGAGAAAAAAAAAAAAGTATATTTTCTTTCATTTACAACTGTTACATAACGGATGTAATAAACTAAATATTCAATTAATTTAACATATATTTTTGTTTTATTTATACAGCCATTTATATCCATTAAAGTAGTATTGCATCTAATAATTTTTACAACATTTATTTATTAAGAAATGGTTATAAAATGAACCGGCTCTTACAAAAATATTGTCTAAAAATTTAAACAGTGCTATCGTTTGAAAATAAAATAAATTCAGTGTATTTTCTATTATTAAAAACTGCATTAAGTTAAATATACAGGGTTTCCACTAAAGTCTTGCTCCCTCCCATTGACTACAAAATGGAGAAAGCTATAGTCATGAACAGGGCTTGACAAATACGGTCGCCAGGTCGCCACTGTCTACCAAGTTTTTTGACCTGGCGACCAAGTGATTTAATCATTCGGGGGGGGGGGGGGGGGAGGATTTTTGTAAAAAAAAAATGACCTAAGAAATGAGCAAAAGTGACTTTTTTCTCTCCCCCACCCCTACACGTGCGCGGCAAGCATAGTGATCTTCCCCTTCTCTCGTACTTTTAATGGAAGGACTAAATTTAAAAGGCATTTCCCAACTCATGCCCAGAAAACTTCATTCTTTTTAGCTATACTAGTATATGTCACGTAATTAGCATGTGGGGGGAGGGATATTTCAATAAAATAGTAAGAAATAGTGTCAATCTAGCCTCTGTGGCATCTAAAATTGGATACAATGCTAAAAAAAGCTCAAGTTTTTTTTTTTTTTTTTGTACGTTTCAAATCTGATTTTTGTGTTTATAAGTTGTCAACATATAAGTGATTATAAATTATTATAAGTTTTATAAGTTTCATTAGAAAACATATTTTATTATATTATCTTCTAAACTGTGTAGCTAATAATTCTAAACCATGCTTGTTATTATTTTTTCTGAAATAATTCATAAAAAACTCTTGTTTTTTTTTTAATATCAATGGCGAGAAGGGAATGGGGGTAAATATTTTTACTGGCGACTAGTATTTTCTTATGGGTACCAGATTTTATAAAATTTGTAAACGTGGTGTCTAGATGTAGTAAAGTGGCTATGCGCTATTTGATGACGCCGCTAACAGCACCAGTTAGTGACAAACTGTGGAGTTAGTTTTCTTTTCTAGAAAACGGTATGAGGTACGAGAAAAATGTCAATTAAAATTTTGTAGAGCGTCCTTGATTTAGTATGAAATAATGCCCTACATGAACAAATAGCTTTATTAGAAGTCTAGAAATGTAGTTTTTTTATATCTTATCATCTGCTTAAACATGCTACTAAGAGCGTGCAGAAGTGACACATTATATGGAAGGCGCACATTTACTATTATAACTACGCAGGGAAGCAAGACACAATTTATTTTAATAAGAAAATCAAGTTCAGTTTGCTCAGTGCAATTTACGCCAAGTTACGTATGCTCAGCAATGCAGTTTGAGTGTGTTCTAATGGTTGGCACATTGAACATACTTAGGTTGATTTTCTTATTAATATAAACTGAACCTTACTGAAATTCGCTAATTCTTTTACTAAATAAGCCTCTGCCTTTTAAAGTAACATTTCTGCATGCAGTTAGCGGCATTTTTAAGTTGGTGATTTCATATAAAATGAGTACAATTTCAGAGCTTCTAATAAAGTTATTTTTACGTGTAAAACATCATTTCGTATTAAATGGTGCACGCTCTCCAATTTTGCAATGAACTTTTTCTCACATCTTGTACCGTTTTCGTGAAAAGGAAAGCAAACTCCGCAGTTTGTTGCTTGGTGGCATTGTAGAGTGGTCTCTTCACTTTATTATCTCTAAACCATATTTTATGACTATAGTTGTCACTGTTCTGAAGTTAATAGAGGTGGACAGGAATTTAGTGGACAGCCTGTATATTTAATTTAATATATACTTTCATACTATCTGCTTTGATATTTTCAGAAATGAAAGCAATAATCGTTCTGCAACTTTGTGTAACTCCCAGTTAAAACTGTTGTAGAATCCATTTTAGACATATCCGATGGGCAAAGAACCAACTCTATAAGTTATATCACATTATGTCTTATGTTAGAATGACATTATTGTCAAAATAATTAGAATTCAACAGAAATCTAAAACCTCTTCCATATAAATAACATATGACTGGAAAATACTATCTAGAATAGCTAGAATGCTATCTAGTATCCATTTAAAATTTAGTTTTGTGCTTGTTTACTGCATAGTTTTAACACTTCGTTATGGATCACACTCTGCCACAGTTAGTTACTTAGATATATCTTGAAAATCGACAGTTTGTTGCAAAAATAAACACTAAAATATTTGTAGCTATGGAGTAAATATTAGTAAGACATACCATTTAAATTCTTTAAACATATATAATTATTTTCAAATCTTTTGCTACATTAAACAACAATCATCTCCTCCTAATCTGATCAATATTATGGTCTCCCTTGCATGCCAATGCCCTGTAATACATATCATGTAATATGACAAGAATGTAATAAAGTGATCAGCCAATATTTCCGAACATATATTTGACAACGATTCCTGCCATTTGAAATTAAAAGACTTAAAAGTTTAGAATTTAGAGCATTCTTTTTCAAATAATAAAACAATATTACAGAACAAATGTATTTAAAAAGTTTATACATTTAATTTATGTTTCTATTTTACTTATACTGAAAGTTTTACTCATAAAAGATATTTTAGATATTTTTATTGCCTATATACTAATAAACTGATTCAAATTCATTCAGCTATTACAAAAATGTTCTAAAAAAATATCTAACTGCTGCTGTCGTTTGTAAATACAACATTGTTTATGTTCTTTTTATATATAAAATCTGCATTGCCGTATAGGTGTGTTAAATCAAATATACGATTAAGTTAACATATATTTTCATTTTATCTCCTCTGAAAGTTTTAGTCATGAAAGCAGCATTGCTTTTAAAATTTTTCGTAACTCGTAGTAATCAAATGCGGAATATCTATGTTAGTCGTGTTAACCCGATTATAACCCCAATTTAATAAATTTTTTATGTATTATTATCACAATACATTAGAACATAATATAATCCCTTTTCTATATAGGTAATAAATTCAATGCCAAATTTGGTCTGGTGGTATCCGTCTAAATTTTTATTTTCTGCGTACATGTTCGCTGCAATGGCACTAAGACTTCACACTGCAAAAAATGACCAATATTTCTTATTTTATGAAAATACTATAACCACGAACGAAAATAAAATATAATCTTCTGAGTTATCCGAAATTCCGAATAGCGCGTTCCATTGACTATTGAATAGCCAGAAACCAAAACATTTCCAAAATTTAAAGAATTATTTATAAAAGCAAAGCATTTTTTGCTGCCCGTATTTTTCAGAAACTTTTCGGAAGAGTTTTTATAGAGTATTAATAAGTTTCTTCAGCCTGGAATACCCGTTTTTCGGATATCAGCAATTCTCACGTAAACGTTTTCAGCTGCATAAGTTAATTTATACATGAAAGAGTAAAGAAATAATCTTAATTTTAATGTTAATGTTAACGCTGTTAATTTTGCTTGTTTGTCTGTTAAACATATTTGTTGAACATAAAAATGTTTACTTGAGAACTGATAGCATCAGAATAAACTATACACCGGGCTTAGAAAACTGATTAATATATATTTTAAAAGCTACTTGTAAACGTTTCGGAAAATTACGGGCAGAAAAAGAAATTTTGTTTTTATAAATAATTCTTTTAAATCTCGAAATGCCATTGATGTCTAAGGTTTTTAGAGATAAAGAAACACTTTTCAGAATCATGGTTAACAAGGATGAGTTTATATTATAAATTTATTCGTGACTATATGATATTTTCATAGATTAAGAAACATTTGCCATTTTTTACAGTGCATTAAATATTATTATTTGTTACTGCTAGTTACTGTGAAATAGTTTAAAATCCGTGACCTGTAAGAAAAATGTACACTAAAATATTTGTAACACGGATGAGACAGTAGCGTGTGTTTAACATTTAAATCTTTTAAAATTATACAGAGTGTTTCACTACCAGACCGACAAACTTGCAGGAGGTGTAGAGTGCACAGAGACGACTCGGAATCACATACGAATGCAGGGTAGAAAATGCCGTAGTTGCGAACTATGGTCCAAAGAAGCAAAGAAAAAGAACAGAAACAGCAACATATTAATCGGACAGAAAACATTTTATTGAAAAGTTGTACTACAGAAGGTATTCTAATTTACTACCAGAAGTCGTCATGCAATCTTGACAGCGGTGTCGCATGGATTCACTTACATTCTGGAAGATTCTTGGTTTGACTCGTATCCTGCCCGGCAGCTACATATAATCAAGCAGCGAGGCAGGATACGCGACACACCAGGAATCTTCCAGAACGTAAGTGAATCCATGCGACACCGCTGTCAAGCCTGTCCGACGACTTCTGGTAGTAATTTCGAACACCTTCTGTGTAGTACAACCTTTCAATAAAATGTTTTCTGTCCCATTAATGTGTTGCAGTTTCTATTCTTTTTCTCTGCATCTTTGAACCATAGTTCGCAACCACGGCATTTTCGACCCTGCATTTCTATGTGATTCCAATTAGACACTGTGCCCTCTGCACCTCCTGCAAGTTTGTCAGTCTGGTAGTGTACTCAAATTCATAACGGGGAATTTATTATTTTGATATTTGCACATGAAACTCTGTTACATAACACTGGTGATATGAGCGCTATATTTATTTTCACGCTAAATCCCGTACTCTTTCTCATGTACAGAAATATAGAGTGATAGATATGATGTCTCATAATCTGGAAACCAGACTCCTCCTCGTAGTCGTGATTAAAAATATGGTCGCCCTCGTATATATGTGGATGCGATGAATTACCTGTCAAGTACTATGACAATAGAATGATGAAAGTGATTAGCCAATATTTCCCAAAGTGTTTCTGATAACAATATTTGTTTTTTGAAAAAAAAATATTTACAGTGTTCCTTGTATTTGACATAACATGTAAAATATTGTTCATTTACAGAGCAAAATTACAAGAAATCATTCGATGGGGGATAATAGCATGAAAATTATTTACATCATTACAGTTGGATTATTGGTTTTTATTGACGAAAATTCGACAGATGGGACATGCTGCGGCATTTAGTTATTAGTGAGGTGAAATAAAGATTAAAATTATTACGTAGGATACAAAAAGGTAGTATGTAGACATGTATATTATGTACGTTATGTATATATTTTTACGAATAAGACAACTATGCGTAATTTTGATTAGAAATTTTGTGTAAGGCATTTTTACAAGTAGAAGTTATTTTTTTAATATATTTTTTTTTATTTCATCATATATAGATACCATACAAAATAGATTTTCGCTAAATGCTACGCTATTTGGTTCATTTCTTTCGTATTGTCAGGGAAATGGTATATTTTTTTGTTACATGCACCAAATAAAATGCACATTCTGATTTATAAAACTGAGGATTATTTCTATGGTTGTGGCAAGGTAACTTCATTTTTTCCTGATTGTCTTTTAACGATTTGTGTGCGGGAATGTTTAGAGATCCGTTATTGTGATCGCCATATTATTACATTTTTATTTATTTTACCTGTAAGGCATTTATGGTTAACATAGGCAAAGACAGGTTATTCTGCCAGTGTTATATATAACGATATGATAAGATTATTTTCATACATTATAAAAACAGATGCTAGATGAGTACTTGAAAATTTCATATAGCCAGAAGATCAAGATTAATTCGGGAGATATATTTATATTTTTACTTTGAAGGAATTATTCGTTGAACACGGTATAAATTGAGACTATTATTCAGTTCTAGGTATTCCATAGATTCGATGGATCCTAGCTACACTGTACAAAAATTTCCGTTGACTAGTAATACAATTTCCACATTTTTAAGAAATTTGTTACTCTAACCAAATGATTTCGTTAATGTGTCAGAAATTAGCGAATATGGATTTAAAAATTTCCTTTACAGGTAACAGTGCTAAAAGTCTATTTAATTTGAAATTTTCGCTAAGTATTTGGGATTTTTTATATTTTTACACTGTTAAAAGATTTTCCATATATTTCCCAGTACAATTTACATACTTTTTATGATTTTTTTTTCTAGTATAATAATAAAAATAAATCCCATAGACTTATAAAAAATGAAAATTTAGCATTAACTCTCACAGATATTCTCCAAATTCACACTTTTTAACACATTCACGAAATCACTTTCACCGGAAAAAAAAAATTCAGTAAACTTACGGAATTTGTATCGGCAAGAAACGGAATTGTTCAACAGCATAGAAACTATTATTATAGATAATAAAAGATGAAATCTTCATGATTCATATGACAATCATTGTTTAAAATATTAAAAATTCTTATTCATTTTACTAAATATGATAACAAATACATAAAATAGGAAAATATATGATATTCATTATTAGTAAAACAACCGGTTTTGATACATTTAATTAAATTATGACATTTCAATACTACTAGCCTTTATTATAATTTGCTATATCACCATAGAGACAATATGCTACAATGCAATGCCGTAAAATGCATAAGTGCATTTCAATAAGCCGGATTTATCCTAAGAAACTCAATGATTGTAAATTTCATTTAAGAAATCTTTGCTTAGCATACATAGATTCAGTTTCATATCCTCACAGGCTATTATTATGTGCATCCAAACACAATTTCTATGTTCTGTTTCAAATGCATACAGTATTGTTTAGGACATCGTATATAACATAGCAGTTGTGAAACCACTGACGTAGAAATTTCTATCAATACTAGGCGTTCTGTTTGACATTAGCTATTGGTTTAACTGACATTTCTATGGCAAGGAGGATCTAGAATCTACGAGTATACTAATCTTTAGAAGTGACTGTAATCAAATATTTATATGAACTACAACATCTCAGGATAAACGTTAAGTTCTAATCCGAAAACACGGCAAAGCGAATTATTTTCCTCAAATGGATATCCAAGTGGTATTATGTTATTAAAAATATTTCATGTAAATGCATAAATATGTCTAAAAACAAATGTAATATCAAAAGTTTTCTATTTTATGAAGATGCAATAATTAATAATTAAAAGAGCGTTAACTACATCTTAGAATAATAGACTAATTTTGATCCCAAAACACTGAAATATAAAGTGTTTTTCTCGAGTGGATACTTATACAAATATTATATTATAATAAGTTATTTGTTGATTCTGCACTAGAATGTTTCAAAATAATTTCACATTTATAATTTGCTGCTGTAAGAAGTTTCCATTTTAAATAATGCAGATTAAATATATAGTAGTAATGACATACGAACTGCACCCCAGAAAAAACATTTAGTTAGAATTTAAAAATACAGCAAAATAAATTATTTTCTCTAGGGGGTAGTAATATAAATATTATACGTAAAACAATATAATTTACATTCATTGCGTATTAACTTACACTCGGTGCGTAATAACATACAATTGGCGCTAGTTGCTAATATATTGTAATCTGAACAAATCTGTTTGTCTAAGACTAAGAATACATTATGGAACTTCAAAAGAAGGAGTAACGTCTTTTAACTGCTCATTTTCACGTTAAAAAAACCTTCATCTGTATCCTTTGATTTAAATAAGTTCACCAAAATTGATTTAATTATCTCCTGGATTGGTCATTTTTCCTGGATCAAATCTGAAAATGTATGAGTTTCGTTAATATTAATGAAGATATTTTTCAAAATCCCTTTCTCCTAGTATTTTATGTTGTATATTTTCCTTATGCTTTCCTAATAGTGTCAGGATTTTTACTTTGATATGTTATGTGCAGGGCTTGACAAATGCAGTCGCCAAGTCGCCACTGGCAAACAAGTTTTTTTTTTTTATTATTTAGCTACAAAGCTTTTTAATCTGTAGTTATTATTATTATTATTATTATTATTTGTACAAAAATGGACCTAAGAAATGAGCACAAGCATCATTTTTTATCTTTTAGGGGATTTTTTTATTTGGTAAAAATATGTTCAATGAGTGCAAATTTTAAAATAATAAAATAGATTTGTTTAAGTGAGTTTGACAGGAAAATAAGCAAAAATTGTTTTCCTGCTTCATCGATGTCTCCCTTATCATATATAGATTTTGTAGCACTCAATTATCCAGACACTTGAAGCCCTCGGCCATCAGCATTTCCTGGTCATTATGATTAATTCAGCCTTTATAGAATTTCTCTTTTTTAGGGTTCCGTACTTAAAAAGTAAAAACAGAACCATGATACAATCACTCGTGTGTCTGTCTGTCCATCTGTCAGAACGGTTTATCTCGAAAACTATGGAACGTGGAATATTCAAACTTGGCAGATTTATAAATGCTATTGACCCACATACTTATAGATTATTAGCCATTCACAAATATTTTTAGGAAAACTTTAGGGGGATAATTATGTTACTTGAAAAAGCAATTTTTGCATAACGTGTGGTATCGTTGAAATATCTCGTAGCACCGAACTCAAAAACATATTTGTTTTAATTTTAAGTATTAAATTTTCAGAGATATCGTCGAAAATGTACTGCCAAAATATGTTCCCTCCTTCCCTATTTCCGAATCTACTGAAACTAAACTTATGAAAAACTTACGTGTAGTAAGAATTTATTTAAACCTTGCAGGAAAACTATAGATTTTGTTGTTTGTATTGATATGTTCGTTTTACGTATTTTATCATTATTATATTTTAGTTATTTTTAAGTAAGTTTTTAAAGATATTATATTGCAATGTAAAAATATTGGCTATTTGTTATTAGCTAATGTTAAAAGATTGGCGAAAAAAAAAGGTTGGCGAAATTTAAACAAATTTGACTATCACTGGCGCCCGACTAACATAAAAGTACCTATATTTTTTATTCTTCTGTTTTAAACAGTAAAGAGGGAAAAAATGTAAATTATGAAAAGGGAAAGAAAAAGTTTTTATTTTTGAATTTGAGTATGGGTGTTACTTTTATAAAAGTTTCTGGTGACGAGGTTTGTTTGCCGTGTGTCGCGTGCGGGTGAGGGGTTACTGTATAGAGTGTATTTCAAAATGTTATTGTGTGTAAATAAAATTGTTTGAATTGTATATTGTAATTATATATTGTAATCATTTTTAAAAATATATTATACCTCTACCTGTAAAATATCAATTATTGTAATAATTTTAACGTTCGCCCAACCTTGTGGCAAAATTGGGTAACGTTTATACTTTGTAAAATTGTAGTTTAACTTGTAATTATTGTAGCTAGCGCCGGATAGTAATATTTTTCCCTCCCTAGGCTTAGGGGTTCATCCTGGCCATTAGCAAAAGCTGGTCCCTAGGGTGGGCGCTGTCTGTCTGTCTGTCCAACGAAATTGCTATCAGTGTAATATCTCACCAATTCGATCCAATTGTAACTTATTTTTTTAATCACACACGGACCCACGTATTATTAAAAAATATTTCTTTATTTTGCTTTAAGACGACCTTAAACAAATATAATTATAGTTTGCCGCTTATGAAGATTCTGTTTTTAGTGATCAAAATTGCTTCAAAGCTGCTTCTGACAAAATGAAACAGTCCTGAGCTATAATTCATAATTTTTCTTTAAAGATACAATCCATTATATAAGCATTGTCTTTGGTAATAACTTGGTACCCATTTATTTATTTTTTTTCGCTCTTGTCTTCGTCAATAATGTTTCATAAACTGTTATTTTTCACTTGATATAAATTGCTTGAATTGAGTAATTTCTCTGTCTAGAAAATATGTTTTTTTTCAAAATATTCACTGAAATGTTTTATCTAACAACCATTCAATTCTCCCACAGTTATATTGGAATTCTTCCAATGAGTTCATTCACCCTGAATTCAATCAAATCTTATTTTTGGATAAGGAACTAATTTTTCAATAAAATACATCTCATTAACACAAGCAAGGGAAGAAAATTCTACTCCATAACTGTTTTTTACATTTCACTGAAATAAATATTCCTAAACATAATAAATATTCCTAAACATTCCTAAACCATCATTATACCTACGGCAGAAAATTCCTGCTCTGAACTGATCATGTTTCATTCCTGGTTCACCTGGCTTTTAAATTAAAAATAAATAATAAAAAAAATTCAAAGGGGCTATTAGCCAGGTAGATACGACTCCAGGAATGTGATTTAAAAATAAGTAATCGCAAAGGAATCTTGCATGAAAATACAGATGCTATGTCTAGAATCCCTGTATTCAAAGTTGCCGGTACTGTTCAAGATCTGAGAATCAGTATGGAATTTAGAAATAATAATAATAATGATAATAATAATAATAATAAAACCTTGCGCGTCAATTTCAGCTTTAACACAATCTTAGCCAGACCATTGGAGAGACAAAAAGAATTCGACATATCTAGTTAGAAGGTCCTGACATCACACATACTACCTGTTATACATTACTTTATTAATGTAACATTTGAAGATGAATAAATGTAATTAAGCAAAAAATTTCACTCACGATCAGCGATGTAAAATACCAGGGGTATTTATTTTTAAGGGTAAATACCCATCTAGGTTGTATTTATTTTTCAATTAAATATAGCTGTGAAAAATTCTCATATTGCTATTAGTTACGATGGAAAAATTTAGAACTTTAATATACTTAATTATTATAAAGAATGTAAAAAAGCTGAAGTATTTATTCAGAAACATTTTATTAAAATGACTTATTAAGTTATGTAACAGTTCACTTAACATGTACAAAACAACTTCAGCTAATTTATTAGTACTACGCAAGCTCCTCCAGTAAAGGGACACATTCGCTAATCACTCTTACATGACCTTTTTGAGTGCTACCTAATTTCACATGATGACCATTTTCATAAATAAAGGTTAAGCAATTAAGTAATTCTGGCGGTTTTAAAGTGCAGTCAGCAATTAAAAGGAGAGAGATAGAGAACACTCTATGCATTTTAATCACCAAATTGTCTCAGAAAAAAAAATAGCTATCCAACAGTAAATTATGTCTTATTTCAATTTATGTTAAGGTGGTTCTCAAATCCCAAGCTCAACCACGCGAAACTTTGACACATTTTTAAACGTAAAAGCATAAAAATAGCAGGTCTGACTATTTAAGCGATTTGCAATAGACTAGCTTTTTCAGTTTATGGGAAATTACCTATAGAGTTATAAGCGATTCTTGCTATGTGACGACAGGTTTTGCCTCTTTCTCGTGCTGGTTCAAAACGCTGAGTTTGACAGTATTTTCTGAAAGATCTGCCTGTATAAAAAAAATGTCTTTTGATTACATAATTTCGGAATAAGAAAACCGGCCAATTTCACGCGTTTCCGAACAAAAATGAATTTAGAAAAATGTCAGAAAATATCTCCTTTGGATTTAAGAACAGCTTTTAAAACACAAGCGTAGGTCTAGTCTTCATACTGAAATTGTGCCACACTCTGAAATTTTCAATACAAACACCTAACTTTGTCGTTTAATTTTACCTCAGGATACCAAACTGGAAGTAATTCAGTCAAGTAGTTTAGGAATTATGAAGAGTTAAAATTTGTAACTCCTAATGTTAAATTCATTTTTAATCCCTCCAAAACAGATTGCAATGTGGGTAGCTTTTATAGCATTACTCCAGAACTACTTTGCGGAATAATCTGTAATTTTATAATTCACATATTTCAAGCCTTTAGAAATTGATTTTTGTTCAAATAATTCATAGGTTTCATTATTTTCTCGAAAAAATAAATTTTTAAAAATAAATTTTCGAAAATATGAATTTTAACATATGAATTTGTTAACAGAAATCGATTTCTAAAAGCTTCAATTATGCTAATATAAAATTACAGCTCATTCCGCCAAATAGTTCTTAAGTTATGCATAAAAAAAAACTACCCGCGTTGCAATCTATTTTGCAATAATTAACAATGAATTTAACATCATAATTCCTAAAGTACTTGACTCAATGACTTCCCATTTGGTATCCTTATGTTAAATTTACAGAAAAAGCCAAATATGATTTCAAAAGAAGGTGTTGTATTGAAAATTTCAGAGTTTGGTATAATTTCAGTATGAAGTTTTTTTTAAACATAAATTGAAAAACGTTATTTATTCCGGTCTAAAGGCTGTTTCCATTTTTTCTGTGACAATTTGGAGATTAAAATGTATCATTGTTTTTGTCTGACTGTACCTCATTGCATCACTAGATTTAAAATATTTGTTACAAAATAAAGAGGACTAATGTCCGATTTTTTTTTTGTGTGTTTTGTTAAGTTTGTCTTGAATAAGTTTTTTTTTTTTTTTTTTTTTCAATAAAGATACAGGAAGTAGCTCTGACAGTACATTAAGTTTTTTATATACTAAATGAATCCGATTGATTGAAGAGATTGGTTTAAAAATAATGACCATTTTTTCAATATGAATCCAAAACGCATTACTTAAATATAGCTGATAGACAACTGAACTTCTTCACTAATTGCCTTAATTTGTAATATAGTGATTAACTTCTATATTTTTAACCTTTTATAGTTCTTTGGGATAATAATTTTACACCATAGGTTAATTATCTTACTGTTGCTTTCTGAAAGATTAACCCATTGAAATTCTTGTCATGTGATATGTTTTGCACATTTCTCTTGCTGTCGCATCGGGAATTCGGTTCCATTGTTAAAGCATCATAGGGTGAAAACCCCAGTTATTGACACCTAACCAGTAACTGACACTTCAGCAGAAATCTAACTCAAACATTTTCTTGTAAAATTCTGCAAAGCAATGTCATCTAGTGGCAACTTATTTGTCTTAACTGTTATAACTTATTTTTCAGCTATTGATTTTTCAAAAAAGGGATAGTGTCAGTTACTGCAGGTATTGACAATATTTATGACAAAATTTAATTTTTAGTAATAAAAAGTATAATTTTTCAAAGTTTTGTCAACAATAATTTTTAATGTATATTTATTTATACTTTCAAAAATAAAGGTAAGTATAAAATAGATTAAAAACTTTGTAATAGTGATTTGAACAAGAAAAAATCCTTAAAGTATCAGTTACTGGGCGTTTCACCCTATGTGCTCTTCTGTACAAGTTAATGTATCCCAGCAGTCCTACTCTTTTCTCCATACGGCTGGGTACTAGTATAGTGTAGTTTTGTTTTTGTCCGTTGTTGGAGCATGAAGAGCAACATTTTCTCTTTTTTTGAGTAAATTGCCGTTTCTCCTTATGAGTACAAAGTGTTACAGTTGATGTAATGAACATCCTACTTGTATTATGTAGTATCACTACAATAAAGGAAAAATAACTTTCTTCTGCTGTTGTACTGGCTAAAAAAGGGACTTTTTGGAACTGACGAAGTAAAATTTCCGAAACTCATTGCATTAGATCATTACTTTCCCTTCATACGTAGTATAGGATAAGTCTTGTAATCGTTTTGAAAATCGAAAAAAAAAAAATTCCTGTCTGTGTGTCTGTAAACGCTCTATCTCCCGAACAAATTGAGATAAAGACTTGAAATTTGGTATGTACTTAGTATGTAATAATGGGAAGAAGCTTATTGAATGTCAGCAACCTCGATTCACCGAAACTATTTTTTTCGGACTCTCGAAATATTCTTTCTGATAAAAGGTATATACAAATTTTCGAAACTGATCATTTTAAGGAGTGAATATAAAAGACAATAAAAAACAAATTTTGCATAAAGAATGAAGTCGATCGAATAATGAGTTGCCGAGATATTTATAATCCTATTTTCCACACTCTGTGATTTTTCCTGACCCTGTATTTCATTCAAATTTCAATTCAAACATATATTTTAATTGGAAATGAGACGCTTAATCCGACGCAGAAAACCGTTAGTTAATATGATTATCAATTTTGGAGTTATAGAGCATTTAATATTTATGACATCATCAAGCCACGATTTTATTCGAATTGCAATGCATTTTATAAATAGTTTACACATGTTTTATTTTCATATTTTATATTATGCATATCCATGATGGGTAAGTATTACGGTAGCCCCCAACGACTAGTTTTTATTGTGTTTTTAAGACGTCTTTTTCCTCCGTATTATGAGACAAAGCTTTAGATCTCGGTATTTCTTTGATGTTCGAAAAACATTTAGATAAAAACCTTCACTCAAATACAAACTTAAAAATAACTTGAGCATTAAGGATTTAAGACAATGCAAATAACTTCCCCATTTATTTTTTCCTGGAAATTTTAAAGAATCTGTTTTCTTACTTTCACCATCTTGAATTCGACTGAATGTTGCATGTAAATTTGTCTTTCTCATATGAATTACATTTGTAAAATATCCCTGACGGCTCAGCCTACAGGCACAGGTAGATTTCGAAGACCGTGGGGCGCCTGTTTGTTGGGAATTGCGGAAGAAATGACCTTTTGCCATGATGCGTCATTTGGGAACGCCCATTGTTGAAACCTAACTTGTTTGCAGGTGGAGCCGGCAGGGATAGTTTTGGTTTTCAATTTTTTTTGCTATAAGGGTTAGTCCTATAAACAATTTGTCAATATAAAAGGTTAGATAATATTAAGAGGATTTATAATAAATTTAATCGGATTTGATATCTTGTGAATTGACGAAGTTATGATTTTTTTCTTCTAAACCCCCCCCTTTTCCCCCCGTTCGGGTCATTTTTAATGATATCAAAAATCTGTCATACATAAATTTTCGGCCATTTTCTTAGAAGTAATAATAACTTTAAGCGGATTCAATACGTATCATAATTAAGAAATTATGGGTTTTTTCTGTTTTCACAAAAAGACTCCCAATTGCCCTCCCCCCCTTGTTCGATTTTGCCCATTAACGAACTTGACCAAGATTGTATGCCCCTTGAATTTATGTATCAGTTTGAAAGAGATTTGTGCAGAATTATTGAAGTTATTGTGTCCATAAAAAAGTGACATAGATAGATAGATAAAGTTTTGAACTGGGGGTTGTTTTGGGTTCTGGGAGTCAGAATCGGCATAGATCTGCAAAATTTTTTAAAAAATTCCAATTTAGGGGAGAATGTAATAGGTAGTATTTCTTACGAAATCTATCTAAAACTTCGCTGTAGCGTCCATAAAAAAAATAATGAAAATTTCATTTTTTTTGTCGATTTATCGTCGGTTGGCGACACAATGAAATTTACAAAAATATCCTTTTATGATAAATACGCTTTAAGGTAAACTTTTTTCTACTCTTCACCATATTGAACTAGTCCTGAACTTTAACTTAAAATACACTTTTATAACTACAGTTTTGTTATATGCATTTATATGTGTATACAATGAAATTTAACTATCGTATTATACGGCTTGAGATTAAAATTCAAATTGATTAAAATAGTTTCAAGCTTAAAATTAAGATTCGATTCTGAGCAATTGTCAATTTGACTTGTTAGTGTAGGAGACAGAAGAACGGTATTGTTGCTATGGAAACAACGGCAGCATTCCTAATTCAGGCTGCTACTTTTAAAATACACTTACAACTTGTCCAGCTGGTTAAACCGTGTAAAATTAAATACCTGCATCAATACGAACTTATAGAAATAATAATTAACTATTTCCTCGTTTAAGTTTGAAATCATTAAGCACTGTGCATTTAAACATTCATTTAACAAGTAATTTCCAAATATATTAAAATCGGTTGCATATTGCAAGGAAAAAGTGTTGCTACACTGTAAAAAACTTTCGTAAAATTTCAGTAGATGTACCGTAAATTAACGGTACTTGTACCGTTTTCACTCTTTACGGTATGAATACCGTACTTCTAGGGTATATTAAGCGTAAAAAAACCGCATATTAGCCATTTCGATTATAAACGGTATTTATACCGTAAAATGATTGTTTTTCAGTAAAAAATCGCTATTTATACCGTAAAATAATTATTTTTCAGTAAGGAGAAAGCTGGTAGCCCCACCTCTGTGTACGGCAACCCCTGAAGTCATGCTCTTTTTCTTGTTACGTAATGCGTGCAGGCCTGAGGAGAGGGGGGAGTGCAGCCGGTACATATACTTTAAATATTTTACGGCACATATACCATCCAGTTAAATTACGGTATATATACTGGTCACAAAGTTGCCAGTATATGTACCGTAATTGTTGACCAAAATCTTTTACAGCGTAGCCCAATTGCGCCTTTTTTTTTGCGCCACACACTCGAAAGTGTTAATTTTTTTTGCAGATTTTGTACGGATATTCCGCAGCTAAATTTGACTGATTCTTTATAACGTATGTGCGTAGTTTCATTAGAATTTTTTTCAAAATATTCTGTGTGTGCGGTTTAAGCAGACTTTTCTTGTGAAGAGCACTACAAGATGCTTACTTCACAATAGGATGTGCATTGTGTATAACATTTATCATTCGTTTACAAGCACATACAAGAGTTCAGTTATAGAACTGAAAATGAGCGATAATTGCTGGAAACGTATTTTCAGTTGTGGTATGCTTTTTAAAAATTAACTAATTTTTTGCATACAAATTGGTGTGTATAAATCCTATTTATCATATGACACAAAAAAATCGCACACATTTCCGCTTATTGACGGAAATTGCTGAACTAGAAATCTCAACTCTGTTATGCGTTTCCTTACTGAACTAAACTTTTGCATACTTTGTGGCATACATGCAAATCTATAGATCATATACATGGCTGCACAAAATAATTCGGATATTTTTCCGACTATAGGTGACAATTGCTGAAATTGGGTTTTTGACCCAATGTGTCATACTTTTTTCAGTTTACTTAGTTGTTTACTTTTCAACTTATTAAACAGAAAGTTTTGTTAGAGTATTCAGATTGGGTTGGAAAGTGTTTATCAATCTATGCTCGACGCATGATTTTTTTTCTTGTTTTTAAAAGATTTGTTAATCACATTTCAAAAATAAAAACTTTCCGTAAAAACTTAGTTTTAGAAACGCTGCTCGGACCTAATTACAAATAATGATTGACACAATGACAATTGTGACATTGCATTGACTCTAAAGAATTTAGTGTTGACATTTGTATCGGCACTGCGATGTGGTGTTTGCAATAAAAAAAATGAAGTATGAAAAATGTATGAATTATTTTGTTTAAACTACGCTCATATACATTTTATTAATTTGAACTAAAAAAGTTTTTTTCGAATATTATTATTTTGAAAGTTTATTTATTTATTCATTTAAACATTCTTAATATACGTACAATGACCTAATATTGATAGATATTTCAATATTTTATGTTATGTTTTATTTAATTAGGTTTAATGAAACTACAATTTATGGATTTTTTTTTAAACAAAACATTTTGCTCAAACAGTATGAGATGTTAACATCCAAACAGTATTATCTGCCTTATGTCACAAACTAGTTTCAAAATATAGAAAACTAGCTGTTACCCGTGACTTCGTTCACGTAACATTAAAAAAAGAATAAATGCATTAATTTAGCAAAACATTTCACTTGATAATTAACAACATATATAATTAACCAAAGCTTTATCACATTTTATAGGAGACCATACGGTATTTGTTTGCTATAGGGGCCTTGACATAACCCAGTCTTAAAAAAGTGAAATTTCATGCCAAATAATATATACAATCGTGAAAATGAAACTGCAACTAATGAAAAAAGGAGGACCCAGTAAAATCGTGAAAATCGAGGAATTCCTTTTCGTAAAACGAAAAACAACACTGGCAAAATTCTTCTATACAACAGTGCATTTTAGGTGGTATTTGGTGTACAATTTGTGTATGTGTGCATTGCTAAATGGGCATTATTATATTGTTTATTTGCATAGACATATGTTATATATTTCTTACTACATTATCTTGTTTATGTATATATTAAATTAAGTGTTTCACGCTAAGTGGTTTAAATAGTGAACAAACTGCTTGTGGATTTTATACATTGAACACAAAGATATAACAATCTGATGCGATTCTAAAATGTAAATAAAGGTTGCTAGAAAGTTCTTTAAATTCTGCCCAATTTAACCTCGATATTTTCTCTATCGCGTCAAGAACACTATTAGCAAATAAATACCGACGACACAAATCTGATTATCTAAATTTACATATATTTGTTAGTATATATAGGATTATTTTCATTTATTTCATGCGCTTGAAATTTTTTACGCTTTCTCTAGTGTTAGGTGTCGAATAAATGTACTTTCTTGTTATTTTATTTTGCCATTTCTATTTATTCAATTTTCCATTCATTCCATTTATGGATATTATTTAATTTACATATTCGTGTCAAAGAATATTCTTTAAAGTTATTATCATGATTAGGATAGGATACGATTAGGGTTAGGATTAGGAATAAAAATTGAACGACAATGGCATGACCGATTCAGGTTTAAAGTATGAACCATCATGAATCAATAAGAAAATTAGAAAATTATCGGCTAATAGTTTTTAATATGTTTTACAGTCATAGTTGGCATCAAAGGTGAGCGGGGAAATGATCATCTAAAATACCATTAAGTGTTTACCACGCAAAAAACAAATCTGGTTAGAACAATGTATTTAATTTTGCGCCAAATTTCACTTGATAAAAAAAAAAAGCAAATTGACTATGGACTTAATTACAGACCACTAACCTTGTTATTCTCGGAAATTTTCTACCTATATGTAAAAAAAAATTCTACTATATAGAACGCGCTTTCACGTTTATAATGTTATGAATTGGTACGATCGGCTTGTTCAAGTTTACACAATTCGGCTGGAAGTAAAGATTCATTACTTTTTGATTTCTTCTTTGCTTTTGCATTACGTGAATTTGTTGGTAAAATCAATTTTCTTTTCGATAACATTGTTGTTTTTTAAGTTTAAAAAATATTGTAATTTTACTTAAACATTGCTTTAAAATCTATGCAATTTTTCTTATCCTACAAGACTTTACAAAAATCTATTATGAAACAACTTTAAAAAAAGCTATATTTAAAAACGACAACAAAGTTTTTCCTATTTTAAAACTAAAAGTAAAATTAAATTCCGGTTCGAAACGACGATTTACAAATGTGTTTCGATTGTGGGAAAATGGTAGAGGAAAAATGCTGTTACTTCGACACAATCATATTAAATCTTTAGCTTTTATGACAAAAGCAACTTTCTTTTAAAAAATATAGTTATTTTTATTAAGATTTTCTGATTTTCGATACGGATAATTTTGCGATGCATATCATTGACATTTGCCATCCAATATATATATATATATATGCAGGATTTTATTCGAATTTAATATTAAAACTACAAGGAAGTATTGTTTATTAAAATTTATATATTGATTAAATTTAATGAAGTGATTATGTTAATAATAATAATATGGATATGTAACTAAATATTAATTATGAATAATTATAATACCAATAGATGGCGACACTTTACGTTTTAGTTAGTTGATGATATTATAGATAGTATTTTGAATTTAACTATAGAGGGAGCTATTGCTTGTACATTAATTTTACTTTCAGGAATTAAAATTAGATGGAGTAATTATATATTCACGGATATAATTTTGTTATAAGAGTATTATCAACAGAATAGTTTTGTGTGTTTTTGAATTATATTGTGTTGGGGTGTCATTGATCGAGTTGTGTTTTTAAAAACATGAGCTCTCAACTTGTCTTTCAAATCATTTCTCTCAACTCGACTCGAATGTCAACATGTTTGATACGTGCCATGTGGAATTGAACATTATGAAGAAGTTGCTATATTTTGAGGATACTGTATCATTCTTGTGAGTAAAACATTTTTTCTACAATTTAAGGGTTCAAAATTCCAATATTATTTCAAAAATGATATCTGGTGGTTATATAGTGTGGTGATTTATAAAGATTTTGGATAATCGTTGTAAGTGATATATTATATATTTCTTAATGGTTTTTTATTTACATTTTACATATTTCCAATATTAAATTTTTCCAATTGTTGTCTGGTAATAATTCAGTATACTTGGCTGATTCTACTGTACTTAGCATAATGCCAGTAGAATTATGAAATACTGAATTATTATTAAAACACATGTGGGTGCAGCCAAGCTGAAGAGTACATCCACATATGTTTTTTCATATCCAATTCTTGATTGGTTCTCTTGTGGTCCAGTTTTTCCACTGAATAATGTTCATAATTAATTTATTAATCCAATTGTGTTTACATAATAGCAACTCCAATTTATAATTTTTTCCCCTTTCTCTCTCTTTCTTTTTAAATGTTCTTCAGGTATGAGTAAATTTGGCTAATTACCATTGAAGCACATGCTATGGTAATTTTATGATTGCACAATTTAATTATTAGCTATGTGGTATTCTGATTACACAATATCATTAATTATCTTAGTAGATTTTAGTAGAATGATATTAGAACTTGATATGTTTTTGAAATTCATAGATATTATATATATATATATATATATATATATATATATTTTACATTTTAAAATTTAAATTCAAAATATGGTATCTTTATGTTAGCCGTGTGCAGACGATAAATCGCCAACCTATCCCATCATTCGTATTGAATTCATTAAAAATATAAATCTTTCGCTCATTTCCTTTAAAACACAGAACTTTAATTTACAACACATACATTTAAAATACATATATTACGTACATTTAAAATAATTCCTTTCATGTCAAAAAGAAAAAGAAAAAAAAGAGGAATTAATCACAAATAATTTGATAACCCAAGATCATTTTATTTCAACATCAAAACAAATCTGATTTATTTTTCTATATATGACATCATATTCGCCTGCTTTCCATACTTACTCGTATTTATGCACTTTGTATTATTATCAAATATTTGAAAACGCACGTTTTGTTTCTAATATGACATCATTTCATATTCTGTTTAATTCTTAAATAATTCATTTCCTTTTCATTTTTCACGTGGAAATTTTTCACTTGAAAATAAATTGTTGATTAAAAATTATTACTCAGGTGTTTTATTTTATATTGGCAACGATAAAGTATTAGCAACGGTAAAATAAATTTAACCATTTAAAAAAAAGCTGCAAAACCGGGCCCTTTGGGCCAAAGCAACCAAACCAACCAACCATTTTAAAATATACAAAAAAATGTCCATTTATTCTCTATGAAAATAATGAAATTTTGAATTATTAAGAAAAATATTGAAATAAAATAAACAAAAACCATTCTATGTTCATTTGAGGGTTATAATCAACTTATATACAAAGATACAGGATAATTAAAGACTTCATTTTAACGTTTCAGCCTAACATTTGCACACAATCAGATTTATAATATTATTAGGATAACGTCAAAATCCCATCACTGCAGCCTTAACTGTCACTTAGTACGAATGTTACGTGATGCCACTAAAACAAGTAAATTGTGGCGTCAAAATATTCTACGGATGAACTTTTCTGAGGTATAAATGATATATTTATATTAAATTAGACGATTGTAATATAATATTTTTCTAAACAATTTAGAAAAAAAATATGAATTGCTGCCTATGAATTTTTTAACAGAAATCCACGTCTAGAAGCTTCAAATAGGTAAATAGAAAATTACATCTTATTCCGTCAAGTAATTTTTGTAGCATGTTTAAAAACTTCCTGTAAAATCATTTGTTTTGCAACGCGTTCCAACCGTAGTTATTAAATTATTTGACAAAATGTATCCCCTTTCGTATCCGGTGATAAATTTAAACAAATAATCCAAATCTTATGTAAAAATTAAGTGTTAGTTTTGGAAATTATTATTATTATTGTTATTATTTTTACAATTTCTGGATGTAGACGATTATTTAAGCAAAACTTAAGCATAGCATTAATTAATAGACCTTTAAATTATTACTAGCTATAATTGCATACGATGATTTGCGGCAAAATTATTAGAGCGTAATGCTCTCTCTCTCTCTCTTTTTTTTAGGATTGTTGCTCATTTGCATGAAATTTGAAATCACCAGCCGTCTGGTTTAATTTAATTTTGGGAATATTTTTCTTTAAAAATGAAGTTTACTCAATTACAAAAAATTGTGTTTAAATCTTTATATAAGCTATAAATATTATGAGGATTTTTTTTAAATTGCCGTTTGAATTTAAAATTCAATAAATTATTAAATCAAATCTCAGAACTAAAATGTTCATTTAGATGCAACTAAATTACACAAATTTTAATTGATAATTTAAAATAAATTGTACTTAATTAGGCTGAATATTGAACGAGTTTCCCCAGGTAAAACTCTCATATATATATTAAATAAATACGGAAAATTCATTTCATATACAAATTACTTTCATTAATTATGATTCACGCAGAAATTATGTACTTGTTACTCTAAAAGACGAAAATAAGGAATATTCTCATCATTTTTACGTACTACAAGTGAGTTCTAACGCTGAAGACAGAATACAGTTTTAGTAAAGAAAATTTGCATTTAATTTACTGCAATAGAAACTTCTTCAAGGAGTCTCTAAGGACTGAACTGATACAGCAACTTTACCTTAAAATTTCAGAATTTATTCAAAGTATTAATTTTATACTGTCTGATGATGTGAAATGCTTTCCAATTACTCGTTTTCTTATTCCCTTATGGCACGATTCAGATATGAAGAACTATTGAGATACTTGATTTTATACTATTATACAAACTTCACCATATTTTAGGTCAAATTTCAAAACAAACGTGCTTCGAAAAGGAAATTCTTAGAAAATATATTCTTAAAGAGTATATCCATTTCTATTTAATTTCAAGTAGATTTTTGGACTTGATGGATAATTTCTGACTGTGAATTTGTAATATGATATATTTATTATACAGTTTTTGATGCATAAAATATCTTCAATTTGGGGTTGTTCGTTTTGATTAGAGAAATATACATTTGAAATTAATATTTATATATTTTGATAGGAAATATGAAATCAAAAGCATTACTTTTACAGTAATTGATTTTAATAAATTTAAAATTGTGAATATTTTTCTCTTTTATATTTAATATGTCAGTTATAATTAATTACCTATACTAATTCATTTTTTGCAATATTAAAAATCAGCCATAACGGATTTTTAATAATAAGTTTTATTGGTATTTTAATTTATATTTATAAGCTATTTAATGAAATATGAATTACTAAAAAAACTTTTATCAAATTTAAACTAAATTCTACAAATTTTAATTGGTGTTTTAAAATAATAATTTGCACGTAATTAGGTGAATATTTAATGACTGTCCAAAACAAAACCTCTCATATATAAAAACATAATACTGATATTAATTTCAAATACGTTTCTTCTGTTATGATTCATTCGAAACGCAGCTGTTCTTTGAAATAGTTTCCAACAATAGAAATAGAGACTTTCAAATAATTTTTGCTTTCTATAATTTAGTTATAACTCGGAAGATAGAACACTGTTTGACTGAAAAAAAAGCATTTAATTACCCTCATTGAAACATCATAGAAACCTGATAGAAACCTGATAGAAACCTGATAGAAACCTGATAGAAACCGCATATACACCTCATAGAAAAAGGAATCTCTAAGGACGAACTGATATTAAGAACTTCACATAATCATGTGTCAATGTTGTTCCTAAAATAATGCTGTATTTATTTTAAGATTGTTTTTTTGATTTTTCGCATATTAACATATAATTTATATTTGTATGAATCATAATGTAAGGATTCATACATATGGTTATAATACTTTGTAAATCTACAAATGTCTTTAAATTTGGGGTTGTTAACTTTGTTCAAGGAAGTATACATTTGAAATCAGTAATAATATATATTTTATATGAAATATAGAATCAAATGTCTTATTTTTATAAGAACTGACCCAGTCGAGTTTATTTTATGATTAGTCACTCTCTTCGATGCGATATGGTTAGTTTTAATTATGCTGATAAAATTTTTAATCTTTTTTTTTTTTTTTTTTTTTTTTTTTTTACATTACAAAATCTGCTAGAGCTAATATGCAGAAAATATAAATAAGATTTGAGTGGATTTATACTTCAATCAATTATTAGTTCATATATCAATTACAAAAATTTTGATTCAGTTTCAACTAAATTAGTTCCTTCAAATTTGTTTCAACTAAATTATTTAACACTTTAAATTGATATTTCAATTTTTATTTATAATAATTATATTGTATCTTTAATATATTCTATAAATTATATTGTATGTATAATAATTATATTGTATATTAAGTCGTTAAGACTTTCCGAAAGCAAAAGTGTTGTCTATGTTTTTTATATTAAAAAAGTCAGCTGTAAGTAATATAGATAAAAATAATTCAAATTGTATGTTTGAATTTATATTTTAATAAAGAATTACATAATATATGAGTTACTAAAATTTCTACTTATAATTTCAACTAAGTTGCCAAATTTTAACTGATATTTTAAAATAATTATTTATAATTAATTGGGCCAAATATGGAACAACTTTCACAAATCAAAACTCATTATAAACACTCAAACAATTTAATAATGATTCCTACACAATGTAGTTATTCTTCGAAATAGTTATTAATCAGAAAGTAAGGAACTTTCTCATCATTTTTACTTCCTACAATTGAGTTATAACGCGGTTCTGTTGTAGTAAAGAAATAGTTGCATTTAATTACTATCATAGAAACTTCTTCAAGGAGTCTCTAAAGACGGGATAGATATTAAGAACTTTACCTTAAAATTTTAGAATTCACTGAAAGTACTCATTTTAAGCTACTTGATGATGCAAACTGCCTTCCAATTACTCATTTTCATATTCTCTTATGGCACGATTCAGATATGAAGGACTATTGGGATACTTGATTTCATACGATTATACGTTCTTCGCCATATTTTAGGGAAAATTTCAAAACAAACATGCTTCAAAAAGGAAAATTTGAGAAAATATATTCTTAATAAGTATATCCCTTTCTGTTTAATTTCCAGGAGATTTTTGGTCTTGATGGGTAATTTCGGCCAGTGAATATCTAATATGATTACCAATAGATTTGAAATAACTGAGATTATTCATGCATTATTGTAGAGCATTTTATCACGGACTATGTATTTGATACAAATATAGATTAAAATTTTTTGGTTCTAAATATAATTTGTTAGGAATAGACATGTGATGTGATGAAATTAATAAACACAAATTTTAATTTCATTTGAATTGAACGTATCGTGACATAACCTTTATAAATACATATGTATAAAATACAAGAATGGCAATATTTATAATTATTACTTTCTTCTAATATATCACTTTATGAACATATACATTATTTTATTGCAACAAGTATGAATTATAAATATTTCATGTTTTCTCCTTCTAAATTATGCAATCTAAGTGTTTTCGTTGTGCATTAATTTTTCATTATTTTAATGTGCAATCCTCTGACATATTTTAAGGACCATTTTAGTTCATTCGAGAAATAACTCCTGCTTCTTAAATTTTAAAATATGTTTTAAATTGCATTTTAAAGGAATTTTATGTGTCATTTTATAAGTAAATTTGTTTTATACTTTTATACAGCAAAACCTAATACTACCAGTTAGATACTGTACACATGCAATACTGGGCATGACAGGGCTATTAACGGATTCCAGACCGTTGCGATAAGACTCCTCTCAATAGACCGAGAGTGGGGCCGGAGCAGTTCCGGTCCCCAAACTGCACGACGCATCATCCCCCCCCCCCCTGTAGCAGCCCACAAGAGCGAACCACACATTGAAAAAAATGTTTAAAACTGTAGAATAATACAAAAATATAAAAATATAGGCATATATTTTCTATATAACTTTGATAGATTTTCAGTTTTGATGACTAATTTCAAACGGTGATTATCTAATATGAATATCAGTTGATGTAAATATCTGAGATTTAAGCATGCATAATCGTAAAGAATTTTTATCATGGAGAATATATTTGTTACGGATAAAAGAACCAATTTTTAGTTCATAATAAAAAAAAAAAAATAGGAATTTACATGCATTAATGGGGACGTGGTGAAATAATAAACTCGAATTTTAACCTCATTTGAATTGAACATTTGCACGCCATAACCGTTGTAAATATAAATAGATCAACGTAAACTAATTGTTGTCCTATGTTGACCCACAGTAAGAAGTGTCCGCCTTGAAGCACCATTGGCCAAAGAACCATTGACCAACAAAGGCCCAACTGTGGATTAACAATTAACTGCTCAGATACGCTCCAAATTAGAAAAGGTCTGTGTACCTAATATTTTTCCGCCATTTCAACCTTACCATTTTCTAACGGTTTCTACAAACTACAGGAGATAGGCCCCCAATTCGTACTAGTAGGGAATGATATATTTTTTAATTATTACTTTCTTCTCAGATACTAATTTAGGAAGTTATGTATCATTTATTGAAAGAGATACGCATTATAAATGTTTGTAAATATCATTCAAATTTATGCATTATAGGTGATTTCGTTGTGCAAAAGTTTGATTTTTGAAATTACAGACTCTAGGTGTTTCTTTTACTTATTTTAAGGGTCATTGTATTTTGTTTAATGAAATAACATTTGCTGCCTTAAGGGGACGCGGTACTTTTACAATATTTTTTAACACTATCCAACATATATTTCTTTTAAATGCTAAAAGGTGTAAATTAACAACATAATACAAATTAAAATAACTTTTATTAGTTTGTTTGACATGATTCGACTCACTCCGAGTCATTTTCTAAAACAAATCAGAATATTCCATAATTGCACAGGCTTTGAAGTTATTATTTAAAATGCTATCATTTAATTTTCATGTATTTTTTAAAAAAATACGCACGTTATCTTTTATTTTTACTTGGTTGTTTATTTTCATATCTGTAACCATAGAGTAACTCTTGCCACAGTTTCGGTAAGTTAAAGGATGCCGCATCGTTACATATTGTATTTTTGCGTGTTAGTATCTCTACGGTTTCTCTTAGTATGGATGGATAGTATAGACTGGAGGGAAAAATTATTTTACTTTCATTGAAATTTATTTGGATGGTTTCTTCTTGACATAATCTTGCCAGGGCTGTGGTTTTTCTATTATACTTAATAATTATAAATATTCTATTATACTGTAGCAAGAGTTACTCCATGGTTACAAACAACCAAGTAAGAATATAAGATAATTTGCGTATTTTTTTAAAAAGTGCGTAATTTTTTAAAAAGTACATGAAAATTAAATGATAGCATTTTAAATAATATCTTCAAAGCCAGTGCAATTATGGAATGTTCTCATTTGTTTTTGAAAATGACTCGGAGTGTTCCAAAATACTCACGGGTTACAACCCCTGCAAAAGTTCGATTGATAGCTCTTTTGATACGAAGGGGCAGTGTTGCCAGTGGGCTACTTTTTTTTAATTCAGTTTTCTTGATTGTCACCAGTTTTTTGAGAAAGTAAAATTCGTCTAATTTAATGGCAGATTAAATAAAGGAAAAATAAGGCAATTTATATCATTTCAAAAAAGTGGTGCCACTCAAGCAATCTGAATTTTAAAAAAGTAGCCTACTGGCAACACTGCGAAGGGGAAACCTACTGCGGTTCAGCTCATTTTAGAACATCGTAACGCAACATGGATGACAATATTTGCTACTACGGTGCACAGACGTCTTCGCAATTAAGAACTCTATTCAAGACGACCCGTTGTATGTGTCCCTCTTAATTGACAACACAGAAATGCCTGCTTATGTTGGCCAAGATAGCTCGTTACCTGGAATATACAACAATGAATTTCCTCACTGTTTAAAAATGAGTCCAATTTGCTTTGGAGAGTGATTCAGTTAGTGTGCTGATCTGGAGAGAACAAGGCATCCGATTCTACCTATGTAACATTGTTGAAAGACACAGATGTAGAGTAGGTTGAATCATGGTTTGGACTAGAATCTCTGTGGTGGTCACAGTGACCCCCATGTGTGCCATGGAAAAACTCTGACTGCTGTGAAATATCAGGATGAGATCCTTCCTTTGTTTGTCACACATTAAGGTGGTGGTGCTATTGGTGAGGAATTAAGCTTAATGGATAAATAATGATCGTATTCAGCTAAAGTCGTTGATGAATATCTTGAGGATCAAGGTTTGGAGCGAATGGAATTGCCAGCTCAATCTTCGGGCCTTAATCCGATAAAGCGTCTTTGGGACTATCTCAGCAGACAGGTGGCTGCCGTAATTCCTTCTCCGAAGTCGTTAAATGAACTCTGACAAAAGTTGCTCCATGTTTGGGCGTTTTATCCCATTCGAGTATCCGACAATATAATTGACAGTATGGAGTCGATGCCTCAAATGCATTACAAATAGGGCCGGGATAATTCCTTATTAGAATCCGTTTATTTATTTATTTTTTCATAAAAACTGCCTTTTTTTATCAAACAGTGGACTTTTGTAAAAAAATGAATTTTTTATTTGTAAATCATGCTTGATATTAAAATTAAGTAAAATTCGATACATAACTCTTTAATCCACAAATCTTCTAAATTTAACTTAATTCTTCTAAATTTTATCTTTATTTGTTTTCAAATTAGACACTAAAGACTTGGTTGTACCTTAACGTTTGGAGGGCAGTGTATATCCAGATCTCTCTTCATATTTTTATTTCCAGATCGTCTTATTATTCTCTGCTCTTTTTTCATCAAAATATACATCACTTGCAGTAATCTTCAAGATAGATTTCACATGTATTTTCTCATAAAAATTGATATTTTTTCGCAATCTCTAAAATTAAACAATGTGAAAAAATATATTAAATTTTAAAATATAACTTGTATGTAGAGAACTCATAAGTTCAAAATATTAGAAGTATGGGAATTTTGGATTATGTGAAATTCGAGAATTAAACATTGAGTAGTATTTGGAAGTGACATTGCCTTTTGACTAATTACAAACTATTAGAAAATTCTCTTAAAAAGAATAGTAAATAAATAACTTTATTAACTTTGAAAAATTACCAGATAGGATTTCTGTATCTTACTTTTTTTGGCATTCTGTATCTCTCAAAAACATTTAATAAACTAAGTAGAGACTGTCATATTAAATTTTTATTATTAATATATTTTAAATTATATTCCATTTGAGGAAGGTTAAAATGTTTCCAATTTAAATTTTTAAATAAATATATTTTTAAAAATCTGTCAATGGCTTGATGAATATTGTGGGCATTTTTTCTATTCAAACAACCACAAGAAGAAACATGGACGATATTTATTCCAATTTACCGAGATTGAAATCGACACTTTCTGTTTGATTCATAGCTAACATCTTTATCACATCAAATGATTACTAAATTATTACGTTGTTTAAACATCCATAAACGTACCACCTGCTAATCTTTACGGCTAATATAACTCATAATAATCGGTATTGTTGAAACTGTTGATTAATGTCTCAATTAACAACATGATACGTTTTGAAGGGAAAATCTATTCATGGATCATGTAGAAATTAACGTACGCTGTTTGGATATAGATAAATGTTTTGTCATATGATTACTTCAATCTTTTACGCATTTCTTTATTATAATTCAGAATAGTGTTTGTTTCAAAGGAATGTAATTTACTGATTAACATCAACACTCAACTATTCGACATCCCATATGATTTCACATTACTTATACTTTGCATTTGATTTACAATATATTTTAGAGCATTTCTTATACAAATCTTTCACAGCGTACACTGTAAACAAAATCCTGAGGTTACTAAAATTTTTTTAGTATATTTATTATTCCACAGAATTTTTTAGTAACCGGTATTATAAACCGGAATCGTTGCTAGTTGTTTTTTAGTAATGTTGCTAGCTGTTTTCTAGTAATTCTTACAGATTTTCTTGTAATTGAGTAAGAATACAAAAAAAAAATTTAGTAATTGCAATGATCAATGAGAAAAACTAAAATTTTTTTAGTAGATCGAACTTTTTCTTTTTGTATATTTTTGTTTGTATATAATAACAGATAAACCGCTTCTGTATATTAAGTAAATTGTGTAAGTATTGGGGAAATGCTTGTGTGTATGAAATAGTGAATAGATTGCCAGAAAGTACTTCTGAAAGATTTCCTTCACTTAGCTTTTCTTTATCTCGCCAAGTCTTCTAGCACAAGGAAGTACTGGCTTAATTTCTATATCCATTTTTTTTAAACTTCATTAATCTAGAGATTTTATCGAAAGGTCATTTTGTCAATTCTCATAAGCAGATTTTTAAATACTTTAACAGTAACTTATTTGGGTAAAGTTCCGTAAGCGTGTTTATGTTGGCGTATGTTAGCGAGCATGATTTGCTGAGAAAATACGCACATACTTATATATTATCCGGAATGGCACTTTGACAACCCTAAGGTATGCAGACGAGATATTCAGATCTCATATCATACCTTATTTTGCAGCTATAGCCGGTTTTTTCTTTTAACCCTTTAACGTTCATTGGTTTCCCCAGGAAACCACAAAACTTTAATTACGAAACTCAACATTTACAGCAGAATTTTAATAGAAATGTTTTTCATTTATTATATATGTGAAATATCGCTTTTTTATTAAATAAAAATAAATTTGTTCATAATTTCCGGTGTCAATCATTTATTTCAACATCTTAGCAATTGAAGTGCTTTATCCGTTAAAGGGTTAATGCATGATAATATGGGTTCCATACATAGAGTCATTAAGTTCGCCGTCTCTCAATAGATATCAACATTAGACAGTGCCTGTAGACGTGATGCCGTACTTACACTAAGAATGAAATTGGAAAGCGCGCCAGTTGGCGAAATGGAATCAGATTGTAAGGATGACGTAATGATTTAACTAGAGAATAACGTGCTATTTTTGTGTCCTATCGACGTTGTCTTTTTTAGAATGTAAAATGTGTTGCTCCCCTATCTTGTAAATATACAAAGGACATATAAATATTATGTAATGTACCTGTTTATTTCTTTAACATTCAGCAATTTCGAGTATTAATTTAGTTTTACTGTCAAGTTACTTTTATGATGAACTATAATAATAACAGATTTAATACAGCTCGACCTGTCGGTAATATGTTCGAAACGAAAAAAAATACAGGTTATGCCTGTATGTTAAAAATACAGGTTATGCCTGTATGTTAAAAATACAGGTTATGCCTGTATGTTAAAAATACAGGTTATGCCTGTATGTTAAAAATACAGGTTATGCCTGTATGTTAAAAATACAGGCCAGAATGCTCTCCTCATTTAAATATGGACTGTCTGGGACACACTCGGACAACATTGCAACGAGAACAATGCCTCTGTTCACAATTCGAGATTTTGAGATAGCACTTTCTAAAGACTGGAACAGAATTCTCCCAGGTTTTAGATCGCATCCATGAAAAAGAAATGTGCAACAATCTTAAATATTCGAGAGGACCACACACACCATACAAAACATCCTCCATTCTCTGTAAAAAAACACACGTTTTTGTCATTTACATATACTAAATTAGCGCATTGGAGCATCTATTCGTGTTTTTGACATCATTTCAAAGAGTTAGAATTCCGATGCATTATGCTTTTGTGTCTTATTTCCTATATTACATTTAATGTATGTGTAATTCCAATTTTATACCCATTCATGGTTTTCTATATTTCTTTCTTTGCCCCTCTACTTTTTTTAAACAATGTATATGAATTTATATATACCATTTTGTAATTCTACCATTTAATTTGCTCATTTTCATTATTTGAATTTTCACCATTACTTAATTAAAGATAGCATCTCATTTTCATTAATTGTCAGAAAGTATTGTCGAATCTCTCTTCTCAGCAATATCGCTCAGACTAATCCTTTGACGGAAAGCCTAGTATAAAACATTATAGTTTTTCATCTATTAAATCTGCTAAGCATTCTTTTCTAGAAAAGAATTTCAGTCACAACTAAAGCAACATATATTTTTAAACCCAATTCATACATATTAATTTGCCTACAATATATTGTTGAAATATTAAATAAAAATTTGTGCATGTAAACATTTTTATCGAATCCGGGAAGGTTTCTAAAAATATATGAAATTTTATGTGTATAAATGAAAAATTAAAAAAGCATAAACATAAAATTTCATGAATGTAACAAACTCTCACCGATAGTGCTGAATTTAAGCAGTTTTTTTCCTTCCACTGCTGTCTTTCTCTGTCTCAGTTTACACTTACATGAACATATATTCATTGACAGTTTGTTGAAGGCCTTGCTCGCTGCTATCAGTATAGCAGTGAATGAACTAATTATGACTAACTCAAGCGAATGTAATTGTAGTCGACGGATCCTTTCTTTAGACGAAGCAGCAACAAAATCTGTCGAAGATATTGGAAAAGAGAAGTCATAATATTTTTAAATTAACGTAGAAATGTTTTCATGATACAATTTGAAGAACGAAAAATAGTTTCGAAATTACGTGTTTTTTAAAAATATCAATTTTCTTTTTGAGGAATATAAAGGAGCATAAGTATGTATGGACACTCATCAATTATATACAGGATGTCCAAAATTAGTTTTCTTTTTTTTTTTTTAAGATTGAATAGAAAGCTAACAGAGACACCTATTAAAGGTATTTTTGCTAGAAGATTAATGTGCGAAATTAGGAACTTTTTGAATATTGTTGCTTGTTTTAGTACGAAATGTCACCGACAGATGATGTTGCATTTTTTCATACAATAAGTATGCTTAATAGTATTTTACAATGTGAATCATTCAACCATTTTTTTTTTTTTCGTTTCAATAGCTAACCGAATGAAAGGTAAAAAACTGGTTGAACATTAATTAATATTTTTAGGTTAGTGTAAAATTATTACAATTTCAGACACCTCAAGGCCATTTGCTTGTAATATTTGGTAGCAAATCTAGGTAAATATAAAATAACTCTCCAACTTCATGCATTAATCACCTGCAAGAATTATATTTCTAGCTACATTGCTCAGTCGTTACTCCATTTGAAAATCTGCCAATTTATTTTAAAACACATTGTATATTAGACATGCGTACCCGCAGAAACGTGGTATTTATTTTAAGTTAGTCTGAATATTTGTGTATTTTTTTTTACTTATGTAATATAATTAGCATGTTCAATGCAGTTAAAAATACATTTTTATGTTATATTTTCAAAATTTCATTAATAATCGAATAAACACGTTCTTTGTTATACTAATCTATTAAAGAAATAACAAAAAAAAAATTGCATCCTTTATATATGAAACACTGTGTTAAAAATTCTGAAGCGATCTGTAATTTCTTTTTTAAATACTTACAACAAAAATCCATCCAAATTTATTTATCGATAACATTTCTCATATATGGGGAGTTTCATATTATTCATATTATAGATACATAGCTCATAGACAGACAATGCAATTAATATGATGAGTTCAGATAGCGACTTTCATCATCTGAACATTGTACCTGAAGATGCTTATGAAATTAAACAAGTATAATGCGTCGCTAGGTTTGAAAATTATTGAATATTAGATTTAGAATGTTTCAGATGAATCTCTATTTTTTCCTAAATCACCAAACATAATATGACATTCAAAACATGTATCGACATAGTATTGTTTTTATCAAAGGATTTATGTAATCTTAATTATTTTCATATAGCTGATCTTTAGGTATCATTTCCACAGCTGACTATCTCTTATATTTTAATTGCACCACTATTTCTGAACGATACTTGTCGGTGTAGATTTCTTTTGCGTATGTTGTAGAAATGTACCACAAAGATCGTTTAAAAAAAGTGGTAAAAAATGTAAAAGTACAGTTGATCTATGGACAATCTATGTAAGGTTGATTTATGTCCAAAAACTGACTATTTTTTTTAAATATTTTATTTGCACCACTAATTGTAAACTATAATCGTTCGGGATAAATTTATTGTGTGTATGTTGTATAAATGTAACACGAAGATTGCTTAAGAAAAGTGTTACAAAAAATGTAAATATATAGTTTCCAGTCGTACTCTTGTGACCACGTTGACCATGTACTTACAGGCACCATTAATATTATCTGAATAAGAGCACATATTTGTAAGTGTAAAACGATTCTGGGATAATATTTGTTTGTATCTGCTATACCTTTTTCAATATTCGTAATACTGGTATGAAATATTTCTCCATGATCTTCATACTAATTTATTTACATGATTATATTAAAAATTTTCATTCTCATTTTGTATTTATTAAATTTTCGTTATATTTGATTTTTTTTCTTTGGAATTAATCTAAAATAACAATAAAATGTGATATGTTTCTATGATATTTTTATTTAAACAAATACAAATTATTAATACAATTATTTATACAAATATTTACACGAATATATATTTATACAAATTTATACTTTAATGGGAAAAATATTTTTTTTTCTTTCCGAAGTTTAATATTAATTTACGAGAAAAAAAAATCAAATATTTTTAAAGCGCTATTTAAAAAAAAAAAAAAAATATTTTTTATTTTTTCCCTGTGTAATAAACTTAGATCTATTTCAAAAGTAAGAGGAAAAAGTTTTTATAAAATATAATTAGTTAATTTTTATTTTAAGACATTTAATATGGATGCCCAATCTAATTGCCATCCAGTATTTTTTTAATTTATTGCGAAGAAATTTGATACTCCCTTTACATGAATTATCACCAAAAAAAGCTTAGATATACACAAAACATGAAATTTGGCTTTTAGTATCTTAACATATTTCTCAACATTTGCTTCGGCAAAAATACACCATAATCAATTTGATATATGTGTACGTACCCTTGTTTTCGAGTTTCTTCCAAATGTTAGCCACATTTGAAGAAAAAAAAAATGTAGAGCATATTTTAATTCTTCACCGAAAAATAAAAGATCATTACAGTACAATACAGCAATTTTCCTCATTTAAAGGACGTGACTAATGAAGGGGCATGCGGGACAGCTGCCCCGATCCCTCCATGGCAGTAATCTGGATTTTTGTTAAGAAAGTGCCAAATGTTTAAAATTTCAAATATTTAGGAAGGAAGTGCGGTCCTCCCCTCCCCCCTCCGCTTCCCGTAATTCATTCCTCCCCCCCCAAAAAAAAGAAAAGAACGAGCTACATCATATTGATCACTACATCATATTGAGCTACATCATCATCGAGCTACATTATATTGATCAAGTTTTAGTTCATTTTGTTTTTATGATCAATTCATTATTCAAGTTTTCCTCGTAGCGAGACAAGTTAAAATCATTTATGATGACCAATTCAATACATTTTTCTTTTGGACATCTTATGACATACGTAAATAAGCAAAGAAAATTTTTTTGAACAAATACTCCCGTCAAACAATCTATAATTTTATTGTACTAGTTTCCTGTTCCTTTACCTACTAGTTTTTTTCTTAACGTTGCGGCCATCTTTCTTGTGATACATTGTTCAAAGATGTGAATAGTACCTGGTACAAAATTTATGTATAAATATAGTGGGTATGAAGTTTAGTACTAGTCATTTAAGTATAATTCCCGAACAATTTCTATAGATAAATAGAAGGAGGCGCTCAAGAAGATGTTTGCCCTGGGGCATTCTATAGTCTAAGTCGGGCCTTGCTCATTTGACATGCGAAATTTAAACTTACGAATGCGTAAACAAATTGCATCATAGATGTTGTTTCATACAAGGATTAAAAGTTAAAAAAAAAAAAAAATACGAAACAGCTTACTTAACGACGTAAAATAAAATCTTTAAAACTAAATTGTGTAACTTTTACTAGCTTTGAAAATGTCCCTTTCTTAGGGAAGTTTTACACTATCTAAAATAGGCGCAATTTAAAGGTGAAAACAAATTCTAAATATGTAACTATGCTAACAATGTGACAGAAAGGATTTTAAATAAATAACATCTTCGTTGCTGAGTTATAAACTGTACTAAATGTTTAAAAATTAACCCATTCTCGACTCATTTTATGATTCAATTTGAGGTTCAATCAATGTCCTTTATTAAATGTTTGTTTTTTAAGGGAGTATATATATATATAATATGATAACACCACGGTAAGGAATTCAAGAAAAGTTTACGAAAATCTTTTAAAAATAAAGGAAAACATACCTATAAAATTGGCTTTCATTATCTTACGCTTGTCCGAGTACAGTATGTGTAGATCCAAGAAGGGGTTAAAGAACATTCACTGCAGAAACTTCCTTATATCTAAACAAAACAATTTGTTAAAGTTTATCTATAAAAAGGTTAATGTGTACGTAGTGCTTAAGATATTAAAATATATGTAGTGTCTATGGTATGTTGTGTTCTGAAACTGAACATTATGCGTCAAGAATAAAATATAAAATATTTAATGCAGTTATGGAAGATTTTCTTTTGAAATATTTTTTCTTTAAACGAAGAAGAAAAACATTCTCATAAAATATTAATAATTTTCACGGTGTGTAGTTTCTTTCTTTTTTTTTTTTTTTTACTTTTCATATTTTAAAGTTGTTTACTTAAAACCAGATTTCTTATCTATAAAAATATCTAACCACACAATGGTGGGTTTCATAGACAATCCTTCTTCACGAAATAGTTTTGAAGAAGGATTTTTTTTTTTTAAGATAAAAGAAAAAATATTTGCATTACTGAAGCATAAACTATATTAGAAACAGTGTCATTAAATTTTTGACAAAGAAAGATTCAAAGCAATAAAGGAATTAAATCAAAAATAATTAAAGACAAGGGGGTGGAAAAATGGGATTCAAAGGGCAGCAAAAGATTAAAGAATAAGAAAAACTAATATGTCATTACGTTTCTTTTCTCATGCTTTTTTAACAAAATAAGTAATTAATTGAATTTAAGAGATTTTAAAGAGAGGTTTTTTAAAGCCTGGGAATGAAAATAAAAAGGTTGAATTTACGTACCATTTTATTTAATTAAAGAGCGCTTTAGCTACTCATCTCCCGTGGAATAAAATTAAAAGTCACTTAATCTTTGGATATTATTTCCGTTTATTTGAATATACTTAATAAGTGCATTTGTCGAATGACTGATTTCAGTTATTAGTTTTATGTTCAATTACCTTCTTCTATAAAATTGAAATATCTCGTGTGGTTTTTAAATTTTCTTTTTAAATGATTTTTATAATGGTTCTTTTATGGTTAAATTCAATTATATGTAGAAAACATTTAACATGGTTCGTTGCAAAAATATAAACCCATCTGTAATTAAAACATTTTCAAAATGCCTTTTGATTTACAGTACCTTTTTTGATAATCTGAAATCTGTATTTGTCCAGCCCAAAGCAGCATTTAGTTACCTGAAACAGGAATCAATTATACAGAAAAAAATTGACATGAATTCCGTCCTAACATTTTGTAGACAATTGCTTTAAATAAATATAATACGTTAATAAATTTGTTTTATTCTACATACGGTATTTAAGAGATAAAGAACATTCTCTGAAAATCTTTGAGCAATTTTAAATGTTTTGCTGTGAAACTGAAAATCATACAGGGAAAATTAATATTGAATAATTATTGTATTAATGAAAGATTTCCTTTTCAAAATAATATTTGTATTAATTCAAATATAAAACATTTTCATTAAATACACATACATTTTTCCGCTGTGTATTGTCTATTTTTATTTATTTATTTATTTTTTTAACGCTGCTTACTTAAAACCAAATTTCTTATCAATAAAAATATCTAACCACAAAATGTTGGGTTTCACAGAGAATCCTTCTTCATGAAAGCGTCTTTAGGAAGGACGTTTATTTCGAGATAAAAGAAAAATATTTGTATTACTGAAGCATAAACTATTTTAGAATAAATTTCATTAAATTTTAGCAAAAAAAAAAAAATCTAAATCAATAAAAGAATTAAATCAAGAATAATTAAAGACAAGAGGAAGGAAAAGGGGTTCAGAGGACAGCAAAAGATTAAAGAAAAAGAAAAACTAATATATCATTACATTTCCTTTTCTGATACTTCTTTAACAAAAGAAGTAATTAATTGAATTTAAGAGATTTTTAAAGAGAGGTTTTTAAAGCCAATGACTGCAAATAAAAAAATTTTGAATTTTCGTATCATTTTATTTAATTAAAGAGCGCCTTAGTAACTCATCTCCTGTGCAATAAAATTAAAAGTCATTTAATCTTTCGAAATAATTTCCGTACATTTGAATTTGCTTTATAAGTGCGTCGATCGGAAGACCGATTTCGGTTATTAATTTTATGTTCAATTATATTTTGCTATAAAATCAAAATCACTTATGTTTTTCGTTATTCTTTTCAGATTTTAATAGTGGCACTTACGCTGCGTAATTTAACGGAATGTAACGGACATTGTGCATAATTGCATGTAGGAATTAAAAGAAATTTCTGAAAAAGAATTGGAAAAAAAATTAGTTTTTCTTTAATACATGTGTAATAAAGATTTCGAGGAAACATTTTAAATTGCATTTGGCACAAATATGTTTAGTTATTTTAGTTGTATATAAAAGTGGGTATTCACTCCTACATCAATAACAGTAGACACACCATAGAGTGATGCTTTACGTAGTGTGTAAAGCGTATAAGTTACGAAGTCATTTAATTTATGAACGAATATACAAGCTGTAAAAATAGACAAATATTTCTTAATCTACGAAAATATAATTCTAAAACAAAATATAGAATAATCTTTTTGGAGTTACCCTTGAATCCGAAAACTTTCTGCATCTTTACAAACGTCAGAAAGCAATATGTTTTCGAGATTTAAAGAAGCAGTTATATAATCAAAGTTTCTTTTTGCTTCCAATGTCTTTCATAAACGTTTCCGAGAAGATTATATAGTGTATTAGATTTCTCAAACCGGAATATCGGTTTTTACGATGCTGTCAGCTCTCATTTAAGCATCTTCAGCTGCGTAACTGAATTTATCCATCCAAGAGTAACAAAATAATATTATTTTATATATTAGATTTAATGTTGTTAATTTGTCATATTTGTTTGCAAAGCATGGTTTTTGAACATGTGTTAGAACAATTTTCACTTGTTAATTGATAGCATAAAAAATAAATTATTTTCCGGGTTGACGAAACTGATTAATACTATAAAAACTACTCGGAAAAGTTTCCGAAAATCAATTGTTGCAACAGAAATTTTTCCTAAATGCTTCTTTAAAGCTCAAAATATATTGGTTTCTAAGCCATCTAAGTATAATGGCCGCTCTTCGTAATGGTGGGTTAACTGGAAGAGATTATTGTATATTTTCGTTCGTGGTTATATTATAGTTTACTAGATTAAGAAACGTTTGAATTTTTTGCACGTTATGGAAACGATTTTAAGAATTATTTTTCTTGGCACATTTTCCGCATTTTTTGAGAGTTTGACTCTATTATTTAGCATTGACTCTTGGCTATAGCACTGCTCAAAAATTCCACGAAAGCATATTTTTTCTGCTGTCATCTCAATTGTATTCTACATTTCTTAGTTTTAAACTTTCTTAGTTTCTTAGTCGCGTTTTGCGAATTTTCATCAATGATGTTTAACTAATGCTCGCTTTAACAAACATTTCGTGTAAAGTTTTGAAACTTTAGAAGCAATTTAACAACTATTTCCTGAGGATGACCATTGAAGTTGGTCAAAACGTTGATATTTATAATTTTATCTTAATGTATGTATAGGTTTTAAATTTGACATTTTTATACACCATTTAGTAAATTTGTGATATTTTATACTCATGTCTTTAAAGTAGCAGAATATTCACATTTAGCAATTTTCACCAATCGATGGAAACGCACTCGAAATCTTTTGTACAGCCCTGTATATTATCTGAAGACATCTGTACACACCACATATTAAGCTAAGAGGCAACTTAAACTTGCAGCATAAAACACTTGCAGCAATTACCAACCGTAAACGATAATGTATATTTTTCTTTGCGTAGCCATGTATATGAATTTTTTTTATGTTCCACAAACTTCTATTTGTCTACTAAATATAGTTCAGGAGGAAAATGAGTAAGCACAATTAAAAACTACCCTTAAGCAATTCACTCCCATAGTCCCTTGTGTAGCCCTGTATATGATCAATCAAGTTTATAAACACACACGTACTGTGAAAAATTTTTAGCTAAACTTAAAAAAGAAATCCAAAGTTGAAAACGCACTTATCACACATAGACTGTAAATATCGCACATGTACTGAAGTCATTACCTTTTGTGTGTTACTGTAAATAAACGCAATGCACACAAGAGAGCAATTTATAGTGCACCTTAGTAATGCATATAATTTTCATTATGTTTGAAATAGTGAAATATCACTGAATTACGCTGCAAACGATTTTTCCCCATAGAACGATGAGTAACAGAATTCTTCTGTTTGACCCTGTAAATGAATAATAAATGCTTTGTACCACATATTCTACAAAAACATGTTTTAATGCGCTTCCTAATTATATATCAATTTCATTATGTTTTAAATGAGGTAGTGTCATCAAAATGCACTTGAAACGATTATTTCTCCTTAGAACGATGTGTAACAGAATTCTTTTGTTTAATCCTGTAAATGAATAATAAATGCTTTGCACCCCATATTCTACAAAAAACATGTTTAAATGCGCATCATAATTATATATCAATTTCATTATGTTTTAAATGACGTCGCGTCAACAAAAGCACTTAAAACGATTATTTCCCATTGACTGTAATGTAACGGAATACTTTTGACTGTCCCTGTAAAAAAAATATATATATAAGTGCTACTCACTTCAGTTGAAATAGGGAACATGCTATAGTAAACGACAATAACATACTAAAATTTCAGCGCGATCCGAGTATATTTACGCGAGTTAGAGCACGGAAAGACGGCAGACGGCCAGACGGACGACAAACCGAAGTCATAAGCATTTTTCAATTAGGTTGGAAAGTGTTAAAGAGTAAAAAAGAGGCACTGTAGAGATCGATCTAAGATATCCAATGGACAATAAATCGTTTAAAAATATTAAAATTCAAACGAGATATTGTAAAATGACTGTCCCATAAGATTAACATTAAGTAAGCGGGTGTTTTTGCGTGGGTCAACGGGAGCGATAAAAAAAGACTTATCTTGATTTTATCAGATAGAAACGAAGAATCTTTACAGGTACTACGAATCTGTTTGCCATTTTGAGCTTTTAAGAAATTTGACAAGCGCGAGAAAGGATGCCAACAATGAAGCAGAAACGGCAAAAACGCTTTCATATTGCCGACAGGGACCTAAACGTTTGATGTCTATTTTATTTTATTATATTATCGGCTACTATGACACGTTTACTTGTTCTGAATTACCCCATGTTCATAATTACGCATTCAACTGACCGTACATAAATTTTTTTTTTCGTTTTCATCTGTTTTCCTACTTTTCTTATGCATTTCTTCCTAAAAACGGGACTAAACTGTATCTAAGGGAAAAAAGCCTGTATGGTTTCTCATGCTGTGGCACTTATAGAACAACTCAACAATGTTGTTTACAAACTTTGGGAAAATACATACAACCAGTTGATCCGTGCGAAGATTTCGCACAACATTCTAATATTTTACAGCAAAACTAATGTTTTAGGTAGCTTTCAATATAAAAAAGTATAAAGCTACCTATTTTAGATCACCTCCTTTTATCCCACCAAAATTACAATAAAAAAACTTATCGAAGACAGGAAAAGGTTCGAGCAAGGAAAAAAAAATAAATATCGTATTTTAACTGCATCAGAGGATGACATCATCTGCTTCAGAAAGAACCCGGGACAACGAAAAACAATTTGAACATTACGTATAAAATATAATTTAATATAATATAACAAAGCATACAGTTTAAGTGAAATAATACCATTGCTTCGATTAATTCATTGTGTCTTTTTATCCTAAACGTTGTCATTTCAATTTTACTTTTTAATCATAAATTTAAAATAAACCTGTGGTGAGTTGCCACTTTATGTTTTTTGTACTATTTTTTTTTTTTATATATAATCATTGTTGAGCATCATATAATGCGGTATTTTATATTTGTGGCAATACTAATTTGTAGAAAGTTTTTAATTTTACTTATGAAAACAATGCCGATTTAATTTTTATTAACAACAATTTTTAAATAAAAACCATTTTTTAACAAAATGTGATTGTACTATGTCAGAAGCCGCTTGAAAAACATTTTGAATGATACCTCATTCTTTGTTGTGCGTTTCGTAAACTCATATGAAAAGGGATGTTTACAACAGAAATTATAAATATGATTTTCCCCTATGACGTGGTAACTTGTCGTTTTGACATACTGTGCGTCCTGCCGCAAATAGTTTTTTCTTGGCGGAGCCATCTGGTAAATCACATGAACTCATTCGCACTTTTTGCTTTCGCTTTAGACTAATCATGAACATAAAATGTCATTTCTTACTATATCGATGGCGCTAAGAATATTTCTAATCGAATCTTTTCCAACATTTACATCTGTTTCTGCCATGGAATTGCTAAATTCCGCTTTTTGCTACTGGTGGCACTGCGAGTTTTCTGGGTAGATAGAGCATACTATGCGTACTATCTATATGTAGATATCACATGTATATTTTTTGCTAATCCGTTCACAAATTAAATGACTGCGCAACTTATATGTTTTCTATCTTCTGTATACAAGTCTTTAAAGTTAGTGAACGGAAATAAGAAAATTCAATATACGTATCATTTAATTTAATTAAATACTGCTTCACTTACTCATTTCCCGTGAATGCTATAAAATTAAAATGCACTTAATCTTGGATATTATTTCCGTATATTTGAATGTATCTAATAAAATTCATATCGGTATTTAATTTTACATTCTGCAGTAAAATTAAAATTACTTAGGTGTATTAGTTTTATTTTCAGAATTTAATTCCATTAATGGTATGGCATAATTCAATCATATATAACAAAAATTAAACGTTATTGTAATTAGAAATTTTTATATTTTATTAGTCATCAATCTTTAAGAGATAATTTTTATGTGAAACGTATTTTGATAATCCATTATTGTGGCTCATTGCTATATTGAGAGTATATTGAGATGTTTTTCTTGTCATAAAACAACTAATAAAGTTTTGGTTTCTTTATGATATTCAGCATCAATGACAATAGCATTCCAACGAAATATTTGTTTAATTAGACATGTTTTTAAAACGAGCATATGCTCCCCTTTTGTTACTCTGGTCTCCTGCAATAGAAAAAAAAAAGTCACTTAATATCTTATAAGTAGGATTAGATTTGTCACTTAAACTATGTATTAAGTATATTTGATTGTACTTAATAAATGTATTTAATGAAATACTGATTTTGATTATTAGTTTCATGTTAAATTGTATTATGTTATAAGAAAATAAAAATCCACTTGTGTTTTTCGTTTCTCTTTCAAATTTTAATACTGATTTTTGAACGGTGTATTTAACAGTGCATTACTGTGCATTGTAGTGTTAAAAAAGTTTTTCCTAGGTTGAACCAACTTTTGGTGCTTCAGAAACTGCAACCAAAAGATGGTGAAATCTCCAATTCCAAAATTTGGAGCTCCATAGCTCCAAATATTGCAACGAGATTTCACCATGTTATGTTTGGTGTGCTGCACCCCCAAAAATTAATTCAACCTACCACAAAAATTTTATCAGTGTGGAAACTCAGTGGTCAGTAGTTTTACCTCATGAATTCTTTCACTCTAACTAAAATTAAGGCCATAGTCTCGAAAGGGCAAAATACTGCCTCCCATGAAAATATATTAAAAAATTATATATAAAAAATTATTCATAAAATTAAAGCAAATATAAGGGGAAAGAGAAAATGGAGTTCTTCTTCATTGTTGTTTCCAACAACAAATTCAACTTCATGTTGTTTACTGAGCAAAATATATATATATATATATAAATTGATTTTTCAACTGATTATTTTAAATTAAATACATATTGTTTAAATGTCTCGTCACGTGATGATTTAGTGCATTTTAAAGATCAGGATAATATTGTCGAAACTGACTGTCTTAAACAAGTTCGAAATTGTACGTCAAACGTGATAAATGACACTCGTACTATAACTATTTTTATAAATATTCAGATGTTGGTGTAATAGCCCTTGCACTCTTATGCACACTCTAAAAACGACATTTTCAAAACTGAGCAAAAAATACTCAAATATGAGTATGTCGCATAGTCAAAATGGCTCCGAATCGAAATTACACAGGTTTGAAACGTGTACATATTCATTTATGAAAACATGCACACACTCAAGAATAAAACATCATGTGATCATATTTGAGTATGTCCATGCATCAAAAATGAGTATGAACTGACTTCTATGTGCTCATTTTTGAGTATGTCCTTGTTTTAAAAAAATGAGTATGAACTGACCCTAATAATTTTTTATACATTTTAAGTTGGCAACATTTTATCTTTTGTTGACATTTACTGAAAATTCCAATGGGATTCTTAAGCCTAGCTTTGAAATTTTAAGAAATTGAAATCTATATTTAGACTATTTTCCCATTTAAGGTCCATGTTTCAAAAATGAGTATGAACTTACCTCTATGTGCTCAGTTTTGAGTATGTCCATCGTTCAATATTCTGTGTATTTCTGGTATTTCAGATTAAAAGCATTGTGTCATCATATTTGAAACAAAAAGTTTCATAACAAAATGAAAACATTTTCATATTATATATATTAATTTCATTTTATTAAACTAAGTTTCAATACACTTTTACAAACAATTAATTACAATTATGTTACATTAAAATTATATTATGTGGAAATATTTAATACAAAACACTTTACAAAAATCGTCGTTATTATTTCACTGAAAAAAAATTAATTATATCGTCTGTTATTATGATATGATTAATTTCCATAATAAAATAAGTACATTTTAGTTGGCAACATTTTAACTTTTGTTGACATTTACTGAAAATTCCAATGGGATTCTTAAGCCTAGCTTTGAAATTTTCAGAAATTGAAATCCATATTTAGACCTTTTTCCATTTAATATCTATTTCTCCGGAAACATCTATCCAAAAATCTGTCGGTAGATTATAATATTGCTAAAATTAAGCAAATTTAGGCATGCTAAATTAAAGAAATTTAGGCATGCTAAATTAAACAATTTTAGCATGTAAATTCGGTTTTTAAATTCAGTCATACGGAAATAATATGACTCCATCTTAAATATGTCATAATCACCATGGCAACCTATAATCATTACCTATCATGAGATAGCATTGAAATAATTACGTATGATAGGATTTATATAATAGAATGAAGAACATTTTTTAAATATTTTTGTAAGTTTTCATTCGATTTCTGTAAAATTTGAAATAACTCGGCAAAATTCTGCAACGATTATATATAATGAATTGGAAACATTTCGGTTTAGTAGTTTTGCGCTGTTATTTGCGGATAGACGGACGGACCAGACGACGACTAGATACTACGTATTTATGTAATTACGAACGCACCTAAAAAAATGAGACAGGCTGTTATTTGGGGTAAGGCTTACAATACAAACATTTTGAACATACGAACATTCTTGGTTGTTCGGAATGTTCGTATTCTAAGCCTTATCCCAAACAACAGCCTGTCTCACTTTTTAGGTGCGTTTGTAATTCGGTCTTGCTTTTCCATTTGGTCCTATTTCACTGAGAAAAATGACACTTTCAAATCTGAGTAAATCGATGTTTTTATTTTGTTATGAAACTTTTTGTTTCAAATATGACGACCCAATGCTTTCAATTCTGAAATACCAGAAATGCTCAGAATATTGAAACATGGACATACTCAAAACTGAGCACATAGAGGTCAGTTCATACTCATTTTTGAAACATGGACATACTCAAAAATGATTAGAATCGGTTCAAAGTCATTTTTGAAACAGGGAAATACTCAAAAATGAGCACATAGTAGTCAGTTCATACTCATTTTTGAAACATGCACATACTCAAATATGAGCACATGATGTTTTATTCTTGAGTATGTGTATGTTTTCAGAAATGAGTGTACACATGTTTCTAACTTGAGTAATTTTGTTTCGGAGCCATTTTGACTGTGCGACATGCTCAGATTTGAGTATTTTTTGCTCAGTTTTGAAAATGTCGTTTTTAGAGTGTTTCAGGGAAACGAAGTAATTTTTTTGTTGTTGTTGTTTTATTGAATTTTTTTAATATAGATGAATCTATTTTCTACAGGCTTACCAGCAATGTTTAACGAAAAATGCTTCCTTGAATTAAAATGTGCATAGCTGCCAATCTTCCGAAGTTTTTCATGTCAGAGATAATTATTTCAAAAATGCTAAGTAATCAATCAAAAGATGTAACTATAACATAGAAATCAGATAAAATTTTATTTTAAAAACTATTTTATTTTTCGAAAAAGGGGTTGACAGGTATGCATGTGTATTCATAATCAAACCTATTTCTTTTATCTTTCATTAACCTTATGATTGTGGCAATCAAAATAAGAGCTAATAGTATGTGCTTATCATCTTTTATTGAAGAACTTTCATGTGTACTTGTCATGCAAATTGCTGTGATTATCTTTTATGACGTGTTATTATGTTTTACTTTAATTAAATGCAATTGCTGTAATTATAACCATTTAGTACTAAATAGAAAAAAAAGTTGTGTGAATACTTGGAAGAGATATTGGATACAGTTTATATTAATTATACATGTCCTTTCATAATGAATGCATATACAATAAATATCGATATTTTTATCGTTCAAGATACTAATTACACCCTCTGTTAATCAGCTATGTAGTAATAATATGCATGACAGGAAACCTCTTATGTAACTAAAACGACTTCGGTAAATGTTTTGAATGTTTCATTATAGTTCGTAATTTCTCAAAAGATACGAATTCTCGTTGAATGCATAGAACAGAAAATTAGATATTTTACTTGGGCTCGTCATACATAGTTTTTACATGTATGTATACACTCCAAAAACCGACATTTGCTCATTTTTGAGTATTTCCATGTTTCAAAAATGAGTTTGAACTGATTCTAATAATTTTTGAGTATGTCTATGTTTCAAAAATGAGCATAAGCTGAAAATCTATGTGCTCAATTTTGAGTATGTCTATGTTTCAATATTCTGAGTATTTCTGTTATTTCCGAATTGAAAGCACTGGGTCATATTTGAAACAAAAAGTTTCATAACAAAGTGAAAACATTGATTTACTCAGATTTGAAAGTGTTGATTTTGAAAGATTTGTAAATCCTGATAGATATATTATATAGTATAAAGTAATAATGTCATGTAGGTAAAAGTTACCATTAGTCTATATTAATAAAACAAAGAGTTTGTGAGTCTGACTGTCTGACTGTAAGATGTGTACACTGCTACGCTGGTGTGTATAAAGCCAGCGCTGTGACTGCAACCCGGAAGTACTACAAGGTATAATCGAGAACCCTTCGAAGAGATGTTTCTAAAAAAATAAGTTTTAATGAATTTTAAATGGATTTTTGCACTAGGTCACCCTCTAATATAAAATCCAAATAAACGCACGAAATCCACGTATTGTTTAATCGTTTAGGAATTCGACATTAGGCATGAATGCTACGTCTAAGCATCAGATGGTAATGAATCACCGATTTGACAAAAAACGTACATTAAATGTGTAAAACAAATAAAAATTCAAAAGATAGTTGAAAATTAAAATTGTAATGCACATTATTTTTAACAGCTACATTCTTACGTCAAACGGTATTATAAATCGATTTTTATAGGGTTAAGACGGCAAAAATGCTCAACAATCTCGATTTCGAAAATTCTGCTTTACCTTGGAATAAACGTTTAGTATTCAGAGGCTGGATAAGAATGTTCTTATTTTTTAACTTAAAATTTTTAAAGATCCAAAGAAGAACAAAAATAATTTTTGGTCGATTCAATGTGAGACGCAACTTTACCATAATTTTTTAGGATCAAAGGAATAAGATGTAAGTGCTAATAATTATAACAACGAAAACAATAATAATGAAGGAAACTTATTATAAACTATGTAAAAAGTTGCCTCATATTTTGACGCTTTCTTAAAACAGGCTTAATTAAATATACTCTGTGTTTTATTTTTAACATTTCTCATTTTAGAAATTTTCACTGGTACAAACGTTTGTTGTTTTATAAAATGTTTGTTTTATAATATTTTTGTTTCAAATCTCTTGCGTAATTTATCAATTATTGGAGTTTTTTCTGATATTTTAAAATAAAAGCTCTTTCTGTCAATCTTTTTTAGGTTTAGTAACAACATGCAGACATTTTATCAACAATTTTGGCAAAAAATATTTTAAAAATTATTCACAATTTAACTGGGCTATAATCGATACAACAATCGAATTCATTCGAAGGAAACATCATAATCCAAAACTGTTATCGAAAGACGACAGAACTCGAAGTCCGTAATGTTTTGGGAAGAGATTTGTTCCATTGGCAAAACACCGTTGACTTTTGTTTATGGAGGTGCCAAAATCAATCACCAAACGTATTGCTAAAATATCTTGGGGAATCTTTTGCTTCCCTGTTCCCAAAAGCAATTGGGAAATTATAAATGAACTCCTTCCATCGAAATTATTTTTAAGCACACAGGTCAGGGTGGTGCAAGTCACGACTGGCAAATTTCCTCAGAGCCCAAATATGACTACTGTAATCTCTAGATCACAAGATATGTTATTCTGAATGACCATTGTACAGAATTTGTTCTAGAGTTTGTTCTAAGTCTCAAACAATTATTTCAGTCTCTGAAAAAAATATATTCAGAAATAACGGGCGTAAATATTTAAGTATATTTTGAGCCATTTTGCTTAAAATTTTGTAATAATCCTTTCAGGTCTTTTACCTTCAAAGAAGGACATAATACCAATTTAATAACAAAACAACAGTTTATTAATTCACTTTAAGAAGATTAAAGGTAATGGAATAAATAAGCTTAATTTAAATTACTCCAAGGAAACGTAGTTAGAAAAACCTAAGGAGGGAAGAAATAATTTCCCACTTCACTAAAACTCAAATACATCAGTAAAATGAAAATGTTTCTGAAACAACTTTTTTTCATAGAAGCACAATCCCCAATTATTGTTTTTAAAATAAAGGGACATCGTGAGCTTAAATTTTAGTTTATTTTATGTATATTAAAACATAATTTTTACCATCATCCGCAGCCTTGCCAAAATATTGTTTTGCACGTGGCAAGCACAGACTTCAGTACACCAAGTTCGAAAGAAGGACATGCATTTACACGTTGTTGGTTGCAGCTAGATTAGCTTATTCGATGAGATCCACTGAAAATTTGAAGTTTCTTGCTAATATCTCAGTAAATATGGCCACTACGTAAACAAAGTATCTTAATTAACATACTTTTGCAAAAACACCAGGACAAGTAATTCCGGAGACCCATTCGCACTTTGCCAAACTTAAAGAAACACAGATTAGATTTCTTATTCACGTATAATTATTAGTGACTCAGGACAACATAATTGCAGGCAAAATCACAAAAACTCACTAGTTCACTAGAGTACACTTATAAAAGAGTAGCCAGGCATACTGTTATATTTTTTTCAAAAGATTTCGGTTCTCAGTAAAAGGAAAAGTCGGCCAGTTCGGAAACTTGTTGTTTTCTGTAAGTTATAGATCTATATAAGCTAAAACATTTGTCCGAGTTATTTTGTTTTTACCGTGCGAAAATAAATACGAAATGCTTATACAATCAGTATGTTCTCCACTTAGGAAACAATATTTGAAATAAATATTGGATTACCTTTTTCTTATTTAACAGGAATGTATATATTAGTCTGACGCGTTAAAGCATTTTTTTAAATCTCCGAAATATCGAATTAAAATTACTGTAACATGTGTTATAACTTAAACATCTAATAAAAACTATTGAAAATTTTCTACAATTTCTATTTAACCTAAAATAGAAGAACGGAGCAAATAGAAAAAAAAACTACTGAACATATCTACAAATGGGTTGTACATTAATAGATTTTTTTAAACAACCTGAATGTTTTTAAAAATATTACATTTACACAACTATTAAAAAACAATCAGCATGCGGCAAAAAAATAATGTGCAGGAATTTACGAATTGCACAAGTCAATATACAGAATTTCAAATTCTCCCAGAAAAACATACAATAAAACAAAATTTAACTGTTTAGATACAAAAAAGTAACAAAACTGGTAAAGTGTTATTTTATTCGTTTCCAGATTGATTACAGACAAATATTACTGATTACTTATGTAGTAAAAAAAACATGAATTAAAAATTTTAAAACGTAACTTTGAAAAAAAAAAATTAAACTGTTTAAATGTTATCTGTCAAACATTTTAAGTTCTATATTAAAAGCATTTGAATCAATTAATTTTAGTTTCGTCGTATATGTCCTCGTTTTTAAGAAATGTTTCAAAACTAATGTTCTATAAGATATCAGTAAACGTTTCTAGCTAATAAATATTTATTTGAATTCACTACAGCAGTAATCTTACAATCAAAGGAAAAAAAACATTCTAAAACAAATACTACTTACTTCGGCAAAATGTATCAATCCAAGTTTTCTCTTTAAGAATAATATTTCATTTGTAGTTTCAATTACTTAATGTAAAAAATTCTAAAAGTTTCAGAGCCCGCAAAATCGTATTCCACCTCAGTTCATCCTTTCGTTAAAGGCAGCCTAAAGTATTAGTCTGTAATAAAGCAAAACAATTTAGCTTAATAAAGAAACAATGTCTGAAACCTTAACAATATAAATAATAAAGTAATATACTGAAGAAGACGTTCTTTGCAAACATATAGTTTCTGTAATTTAAAGCATATTGAAAGTCATTTATTTTGCAGAACAGGCAAAAGGCGGAGGTCTTGTCGTACACAGCATTCGTGTATGGAGTTCAAAAATAGTCAGGATATGTAGAAATAAAAGCACCATATATTTTTATACTTACGTATCTAGATCACAAATTTTATATTTTAAGAAATACATTTGTTTATGTTTGTTTAAAGATATGGTACAGTTCTAAAATTATGCAAAAACGGTGAAAATATTTTAAAATATATACATTTTTTTCTTTTAAAAATTTTATATACTTCTTAAAACAAACATACATATATAAATGAATAAACAAGCGACTAAAAATAATTTTCAGAAATTCAGAAATTATACTAGTGATAAATCTGAAAAACAAGTAGAAGCCCATTTATTTTTGGTAAAATCTGAAATTAAAAATATCTTTTCAGGTATTAATATATATATATACAGGTTGTTCCAAAATTCAGCCGAAAAATTAAGAGGGGTGATAGAAGGCATCAAGACGATGAAACTTACCATAGAACATGGAGTCGCAAACCACGTTTAATGCGAGAAAATCGCAAAACCATTTCTGAAGGGTGTGACGTCGAGTGGAACAAAACAGGTTTAATAATAAATAGAAAAAAAAACATTTATTTGACGTAAAGCATGATTACTGTACATTACAGTTCAATGTCAGGAAGGAGACGATAAGAAATTTTTATAGGAATATGTTTTAACGCGTCCGGCAATCCTTCCTCCGTCGGTGTCGGCTGTGCAATGACCTTCGCTTCCACAACTTCGAACAATTTCTATAAAAATGTGTCGTCGTCTCCTTTCTGACGATGAACTGCAATGAATTGTAATCATGCTTTACGTCAAATAATTTTTTTCTACTTATTATTGGCCCTTTTTGTTCTACTTTACGTCCCACCCTTCATAACTATTTTTTCCTATTTTCTCTCACTAAACGTGGTTTGCGACCCCATGTACTATAGTAAGTTTTCATTCTCTTGATGCCTTCTATCATACCTCTTAATTTGTCAGTCGAATTTTGGAACACACTGCATATAGATATACATATTAATTTGTAATTTTTATTTGCACATACTTTACACAAAATCATAATCTATGCCTTAAAAATAAAATGAACAAAAAGGTTTAAAATATAAATGTAAATTTTTAAAATGCAGTAGTAATGTATTTTTAAGTTTTAAATTAATAGCATTTCAATTAATTAATTCTAACTTCGTCGTGAATTTTCTTGAATTTCATAAAATGTTTTTAGACTAATGCAACTCTCCTACAATATAAATAATCGTTTCAAGATAATAAATATTCATTCAAACTACTCGTCACACAACTAAGTCGTACAATCATCTAATAATAAAAAATAAACATTTCTAGAAACAACTACTACTTACTTCAAGAAATATATATCAATCCATTTTTTCTAAACAAGCAAAATAGTTCAACTGTTTAACGTAAAAAGCTTGGATGATTTAGAACTCGTAAAATCGTATTCCACCTCTGTTCATCCTCTCGTAATAGACTGCCTAAACTATTAGACGGTAATAAAGCTAAACAATAGCATAACAAAAGAAACAACAACTGAAACCTTAACAATATAAATAATATACTAAAGGAGACATTCTCCCAAACATACAGTTTCTGTAATTTAAAGCATATTGAGAGTCATTTATTTTGCAGAACAGGCAAAAGGCGGAAACCTTGTCGTACCCAGCACTCGTGTATTGAACTCAAAAATAGGCAGGATTTGTAGAAATAAAAACGCCAAAATTTTTTACCCTTATTTATCGAAATCGAAAAATTTCATTTTTAGAAAATACTCTTTTTATATTTTCAAAATATGAAAGAAGTCTTAAATTTACGTATACATATGAAAATGAAGATTATTTTAAATTTTAGATACATTCTTATCCTTTACAATCTCAAACCTTTGCATAGAAATATATTCCAACAAAACAACATTTATTTTCTATAATAAATGCAGTATCTATTATTTCACTGCTATGTTGAAAATAAAAGAAATTTTTATTCTGTTTCTTTTTTAATTTATTTTTAAAGACACGTTTACTGAATATTAATATTTTTAATATCTATTAAGTAAAATTATTTTTAAAATTCTCGCATTGAAAATTTTCTTTGGAGTAATTTTGGATTATTTTAAACTGTGCATTTAATGGTTTATTTTACCGCTTTAAAATGTATCACGTTACTCAAAATCTATGTATGATATATAATTGAAAATGACAAATTTTTAAAACGCAGTACTGTTTCACAAAATAGGAAGAAATTATGTATCCTTATGGTATAGTATAAAGCCCAAAAGAATGAAATATTTCTAGAAATAAAAACACGAAATTTATTTTTCTATTATTTATCTAGATCCGAAATTTTCATTTTGAGTTTTCACACTTTTGCGAAATATCAGAGAAATACAAAACCAAAGGTTTCTTTTTTTCTCTTATGGATATGTTTTATATTTTATTATGACTTATTTTCAATGGAAACACTAATGTTCCTTCAAGACAGAGAATTTATGTTCCTTCATCTAAAAAGCGCTATATCGCACATTATAATTATGAAATTTTCTACAATTTAAATGCCTATTTATTAAATAAATATATGTATTTTTTTTTTAATTCTTGAAATTTTCTTTACTTTTTGACTTTATAATAAATTGAGATATTTAAAATTTAACATTGTTTTGTGAAGTCATATTTAGTATAACAAGAACGAAAAATCATGCGTCAAGCATAGATTATGTAACACTTTCCAACGATTCCAAAATAATTTTACGAATCATACCGTTTAATAAGCTAAAAGATAACATATAAGTAAACAATTTGGAAAACGCATAACATATTTAAAAACATAATTTCAGGAATTTCCAACATATACAATATTCAGAAAAATATCCGAATACTTTTATTCAGCCCTGTATAGGATCTATAGATTTGCATATAGACTACATAGGATGCTAAATTTTAGTTCAGTTAGGAAATGCGTAGCACAGTTTAAAATTCTCCGCCTGGAGTTTCTGTCAATAAATGGAAATGTGTCCGCGAACTTTTGTGCTTCCCTGTATAGGATCTACAGAATTTATACACACCCCGTAATAGACAAAAAGCGAGTTAAAATTAAAATCGCGTTCAGTAACTTAAAACGCACTTCCAGGAATTATTGTTAACAGACAGTAGATAATCTTTTGTGTGTCCCTGTAAATGAACGATGACTTCTATACACACAATATTCTGTTGTAAGCCTCTTGTAATGCACCTTAGTCATATATATAAATTTCAATGCGTTTAAAATAGTGAAACATTCTTTTTAAATAAATTGCAAATGATTTTTCCCCATAGACCGCAATGTAACGGAATTTTTTGAGTGTCCCTGTAAAAACACTATAAGTGCTACACACTTCCTTTGAAATAGGGAACATTCTATAGATAACGACAATAACATATAAAAATTGCAGAGCAATCCGAGCATATTTACGGGAGTTAGAGCACGGACAGGCGGCCAGACGGCAGACGGCAGACGGCCAGACAAACCGAAGTCATAAACACTTTTCAATTAGGTTGGAAAGTGTTAACAACTAGGTTGTAAAGTGTTAAAAATGCCATATTCCATACACAGTACATTAATTTTCTGAAAAGTTATGTATTTTTAAGTATTAAATAAATATAAAATTAAAAATATTTAAAAACCCCTTTTTATAAGTATTCAACTTTTTTTTTTTTAAATGAAGCCTAATTTCACGACTGCACTTCAAGTTTTTTCAAAAGTTTTCTGTTACAATACGTTAATTTCGTGTCCACTCCGATTAGGGAAAATCCACAGATTTTATTTATTTTTTCTCTTGGTAAAAAGCAAAAACTTGTAAAATGATAAAAAATATAAATTTTGTCCTTTCTTTTTTAAGATATGCAACAGAAAAAAAAGAATATCATTTAAACTATCTATTTAGGATATTTAAATTGGCTTTATAGCGCATAATCATTATTTAATTAATTTTAAACTATTAATTAATCAATCTTGTTTAAATTATTAAAAGTTTTACTGTTTCGATTTTTTAGTGTTTAAAATATTTTGTTGACGCAGTTTCACATTCATTTGGCATATTTTTGCGAACGAGGTTTGGCGCATAATTAATTGCATTGTTTCTATAACTGGTAAACAGTTTTAGCCATAAAGATTATTTGGCGATTTATCCTGTCGCCGGCTATCGGGAAAATGACTTCCAATTAATTTATTCATTTATAATGAAGTTCTAAAAATATCAAAATCATATATTGTCATCGAAAACACACCTGTGTACATAAGTTTTATAATTCCAGCCTATCAGGATGTGTGCGAAAAATTGATTACAAAATTCCATCTTTACATACATGAACATAATCAATTTAAATAAAACAGTGCAATAGAATAGTCTATTCAATACATAGTTTTAAAAGTTACAAAATTGTAATGATAAACGCATAATCTTCTTTATTACTTAAGGGGACAGAAAACCTATAAAATGGTCAAAAATTTAATTTCAAGGTTTTGATGTTAGAAAATAGTGCATTTTATTCTGAGTAGAAAGGTACCAATGTTTTTCAAAGGCGATAATTTTTCACGAAGATATAAAGTAAAACGCAATCGTCATTCTTTGTTTTTGAATGGAGAGTGAAAACTTTAAATGCATTTAATTCACAACAATGATTTTCAAACTGGCGAGCACGATTTCTCCAGAAATAATTTAGATAGAACCTCAATTTTTTCAAACTTATTAATGTTGTAACAATGAACAAAATGAACTAGAATCTTTTACAATAAATTAAAAAATAATTAACTGTAATTCATCGAAAAGCGCATTCAAAATGCGTTTTTAATTTCATTTTTGATAAATAATAATAATAAATAAGAATAATGATAATAATAAAAAAATATTTAAATGCTTCATTTGTAACATAATAGTAAACTGCAATGTTTTATAAATTATCTAATATTTTTAAAAAGCACAAGACACTGACTCGGTATATTTATTTGCGCGAAAGAGTGGATTAAGGTTTTTAATACTTCTTTTAATTTTTAAATACATTCCGAACTATAATCACCTTTTTTTCTCATTTCTTAATATTCCGTACTTTATGCATTATGCCATATTTAATGTCCCACACTTTATCCTTTACCCCGTACTTTAATACATCTATATAACATGCAAACATCTTGTAATTTACCATAAAATCACGATTGTAAGCCTCCCCTTGAAAGTATGCCTTTTCCCTATGTTTAAGGAGTTTTGAATTTATTTTCCTTTCTAAAATACACCCCACCCCCCTCCAAACCTATTTTTTTGCGCAAAAAAAAATATATATAAATTAAAAATTCCAATGGAGATTTTTTTTTAAATCTTTGGAAGATTTCCAATTTTGCTTTTGTATTATTTCAATGACAAAATTTATTGGGGATTTAGATGATTCTTTTATTTTAAGCGGACATCCGCCAAAATGCCGAAGATTCTCACCCATGTATTTACCTTCTTTACTTCAAAATTAATGATAAATAGAATTTTTTAAAGCTTTTTTTAATCTCGATTATAAGCCTTTTCCGATATTTAACTGTATTTACCTTTTAAAAAATGGGGGGGGGGGGTTGCAATCGAGATTTTCGGCATGTATAGAACATCAAATAAAATCATGGCTGTGAGTTCATTTCTCATTTATGCAAGAATTTGAAAAAAAAAAAAAAAAAACGAATATAGTTTTAATTCATATAAATTTTTTATACTTGTATATGGCATATTTTGTAATAATTTTTCATGTACATTATAAAATTTAAGATGAATTTTAAAAGGTGAATAGCAACACCAAACTTTTACTACAAATTTAAATTTTCCAAGTCAAAAAATCGGAGAACATCGTAGAGAATTGACATCTATTTTTAATGATTTTAGTAAGATATAAATTATTGAAAAATGAACCTGTCAATGTTAAAGATATTTATTTCGGCATAACTTGAAAACTGATGTATATATTTCATTAATCTTAGTTTCATATGATACTTTGTAAAATCCTAAACATAACGCGAATGTATATATTTTATAAATATGTTTTCTAATATCAGTTATCAATTAATGATGCGTTTATTAAGCATTCTTGAATAGAAAAAAAAATTCTCGTCACCACTGGAATCCCTATAGTCGAAAATCCCCAATGTAAATGTTCTTTCATTTTTGACAATTAATTGGCAAATTGGCAAATTTAATGGGTCACACTTCGGATTAAAGATGATAACACTGTCTCAGCTATTTCATACACTCGAAATATAGCAAGTAAACAATTCATTTATTAAGGTTCCTACAGATCAGGGAATTTCCCTGACTTAAAGTTAAATAAACGCCAGTATTTAATTAGGATAAAATTCAGCCTATGCATTCGCGCGTTTATATAATTTGAGTTTTTCTAAAAAATAAATAAATACTGGTATTTACCCTGAAACTGTAGGAACCTTGTTTATAGATTTGAAGATGAGTATTGTTACTTTCTATGGTGTTGCTCATATATTCTTAAGATTATTTTATTCAAAATTAAATTTTTCCCTGCTTAAACATTAAAATATCATGGGCTAAATTTTTTCTAAATTAATTCTTCGTATGCGCATTAAATACTTTATTCGAAAAGCTTTCCTTTCATCATAATGTTAATTTAATAACCGTTAAAGATATCTTACTCTATTATTCAGTTTATATGCTTCCAATCTTCTCTTTGTGGTTTTTACATCTGGAAGCAAATACTTCAACTATCCTTTACCCTTTGTTCAGAATATAACAAATGCATATCTATCTAAATTTCCATCTGCTGTTTTCGGACTTAATAATAATTGTATATACAGTTCGTTCCTATCAAAACCGCATTTCCCATGCATTTTTCAGATGGTCACTGCGTTGCCGTCCCATTTTACTTATTTTGACTAGCCTGCCAATTATGGAATCCCTTGGTATGTCTACTGTTCGAAATTAGCATTGTGCTCTCCCAAACGGTTGTGAATAACTCCGCGCCATTGGCTTGATTCAGCATTTTTTTATGTTGGCATTGTAACGTAATGAAAAACGGCAGATCATCTCTGACTTCTAAGCTAGAAGCATCTAACTATTAAGTTAAGCTACGGAGGCCACCCCTTGTTTTTCATCGTTATGTGTTTGCAATAAAATAATTTCCATGGATACCGTTTACTTCCCTTCAATGCATTGTCTTTAACATCTACAGGATGAGAATGCTGTGTTCTTGCTTTAGCCACAACGCAACTTTTTGTACTTCCACCGTTTTCACCGCCCTTCATGTTTCTGTTTATCAGAAATCTAACAATTAATGGATTCCATGTTATTACAACTACTACAACACAAAAATCTACTCCATACTTTCTTTAACACATTATTGTTACTTTTTTTAAAAAAATCTCATTTAGCCGATAATTCAAGCAAACTTTAAAGTTAGTTTATTAATATTGGCACCGACCCCGGACAAACTTTAATTCATATCTCACGTTATTTTGTTGCTAGAGCAATGTAAAATTCTATTCCAGATATATGAGGCATGACAAACAGAATAAAACAAAGACATATAGGGAAAATAAATTTGTTTGCGTACCCTTTCACCCATGACAATTGCACTATAGTAGAATTAAAGAAATTCATAAACAAGCAACTTTTTTGCAAAAAGCTTTTTTATACGACTTTTAGAATTAGAGGTATCGCTCAAATTTATGGCACAAATGTCATATACACACAACGTTGGCGCAATTTTTCCCCTCCAATTTGGTGAAAAAAATAAATTGTTGTTTATTTACTTTTATTTTTTATTTTAATTCTATAAATTATGCTCTTGCTTTAGCCACAACGCAACTTTTTGTACTTCCACCGTTTTCACCGCCCTTCATGTTTCTGTTTATCAGAAATCTAACAATTAATGGATTCCATGTTATTACAACTACTACAACACCAAAAAACAACTCCATAGACCTTGGCGCCTTGAATTTACAAGATGTTAGAACAGGGGTGGCCTACAAAATTTATGTGAATGATTGTATTTTATGTGAAACGCCTACCAGGAAAATAATTTTTAGCCTAGCTGACTAAATTTTAATGGACTTTGTCATACTCCAAGGATTTTTGACTAGTTGTAGTTACCAAAAATGAAACTCTGAACTTTTGTGGAATATATAACTTTTCACGTATAATTCACGCATAATCCTGAAGTGATCTGAAGTGAAGTCCATCTGACTCCGAACATTTATTCATATAAACTTTTAAAACCTCCAATGTATCCGAAAATAAGAGGAACGAAAAGAAAAAAAATGTTAGAAAGAAGGAAGAATAAAAACGGAGTATATTGTGCCATCCTAAAAAAAAGAGAGTAACCAACTGAGCGTTAAGATTTACAGATGCCATCGGACAATCCAAATCTTTCCGCAGAAGTTTTGCTGATGCTGCTTAGAACCGAAATCGAAAGAAAACCGCATCATATTTTCTCTCTCCATACCAGCGATGACTAACAGCAACAATAAAAAACGGGATCCCGTATCTTCTCACCGCCTGCTAATTTTCCGGATTTTAAGCGAAAACTTTAATTGTGCCAGGTTCCTGAACCGATCGTATATACCGCCCGGCGTGACTGTCTTTTTACGTAGTGCATACAACGATCGACCTTTGATGTTTTCCAGTATGCGATATTCCTACCGCATACCCTGTGTCAGAACAACATTGCATAAAGAAAAAAAACAACGGAAGAAATTAGGATTTTCTTTTTCTCTTATCCTCCATGCTGTATTGCCTAAATTAGTGCTCATAAAGAACAACCGTATGCAACAATTATACATAATAAAAGTGACTACACTATGACGTCGGGTGCAATATTTTACATTGGTATTCCGAAACTTTTTAGTGAAAAAAGAATAAGCGATTTATATGATATCACAGCTGAGACTTCGTTATGCATTTAACATTCGCGATAAGAATTTGCGGATATAATTGACTGGAAGATTTCATGATTTTTTTTCTTTTTAGTTTTTGAATTTGTGACGTGCTCTAGCATAAAATATACGCGATATAGTTTTGTTTACACAGGAAAGTTTTTTTTCCCAAGAAACGAAGTAAGCTTTTTTATCTTTTTAATTGGCTCGTGGTATTATCAATGGTATCTTTTAAAGATTTATAATTTTATCATATTATTATTTAAAGCAAGTTGAAGAGTAGATATAAAGCTTTAAAATTTTATTTGATTATTTGGTATATGTATAAGTGTGTGTATGTACATTTCATGCTAAACGGTCAGATTTTATATTTTAGACATACAAATAAAATTTGTCAACAAAACATAAAAAAAAGAAGTTATTATCTTTTATTTTAATTGAACAAACTTTTATGAACAATTTCATTTTTTTTAAAAAAAAGAAGAGTAATTATGCATATATTAAAATTAACATAACATAAAATTTAAGGTTTATATTTTATTTATAAACTTTGTTAATTTTTGTGCTTATGACCATATATTATAGAATATTAACATAGATTCTTTTAAAGCGAAATTTTTGAATTTTTACAATTTTTCAAGTGTTTGAATATTATATTTTAGATAGATAAATAAATAGTAAAAGGGACATAATAAGTATCAGCTCTTTTACAAATATATTTATGTGTGTATCTATTATTTTTGTTTATTCGAATTCTTGTATTTTGAAATATATGTGTGCTCTTTAATCTAACAGATAGATTTTTATAAGAGAACTTTTATTGAACTGTCAGATTTTTTTGTTTATTTAAAAGATGTGTTCCTACAATATAATAATTCTTACAATAATGATAACAATAATATAAGGCTCTATGCATTTTAGGTTTTGTACAGATGTAAAAAAAAAATACAAGTAGTTAATATTTTTACAACATTTCTCATTATTCCTTTTATGTGGATACCATCTATTGAGTGTATTGCACGGTTGACAATAGAAATTTCTGATTTATACAGTAATATAAAATATCAACATGTTTAAATTAAATTAAATTCTGTCGTTATATTGAAAATTGGTATCTACTTTAATTTATACTTTCCTTCCGGAATACTGCACACTTGGGTTGTAGCACAGTTTTTTTTTCAAAATGTCTTGCTTTATTTCTCTACAGGTTAATTTTTTTTTAAATAAAATTGATATATGGATTCGTGTTTGTATTGGGAGATTCTTCTCAAAATTTATTTTGTGCACATGTATCACTACTTTCTAACCCGGATAGTAAGGTAGTAAGATATGTCGATGCATTGTGTTTCATAGTATATTTTTAGTGCTGGCTTACTATTTTACATATGTTGAGATATTCTGCATCCCATATGCATGCATGCGCAATTTTCTTTTTTTTTTTCTTTTATAATAGCTGATAATGTTAAAAAATTAATTTACGACGTTTTAGGATTTCATTCTCATGCTGTGTATATAGATAAAATGATGATGTATATGCTATAATTAAACTTTTTTTCACAACAAAATAATGCAGCTGTTGAATTAATGAAGATGGATATATATATATAAATAATTTTCTAGCCTTGAGATTGCCTAAACTGTTAAGATTTCTTGTCTTACATATTTTAAAAGGGAATAAAATATTTTAATGGACATTTTAAATCAAATATAATGATCAACTGCCTTTTAAAATGCATATATTTACGCATGTATATATATATATATATTTTTATGTGTATGTGCTCTTAAGACTCCTTGCTAGTGAAATGTTTGTGGCCGCCTTCCATCCAATTAATAATATAAAAAAAAATCATCGATTCTAATTTGCAAATCTATTACACATGTAAATTATACATTTGGTACTATGTTACAGGTATCAAAATTTCATCAGTCAATTTTTACCTTTTTAGATAGAATTAATATTTTTGCTACGTAACCCTTGTTCATCTTGTACTGTCTCCCTACTTTAAATTTTGATGTAGAAGTCATCTTATTTTTCAACGAATATTTTTCAGATAGTCTATTTTCAACTTTTCGCACAGTGGGTATCAATTTACTCAATGCATTTCACCTTCAGATTTTTTTTTATATTTAATCTGTTGGGATTCTTTCAATTTAATCTCCATTGCCACTTTTTTTTTAACTTGAGTATTTGTAAATTTTTTGGATGGGAACTCTGCATGCGATTGCTCATTGATTGTTTCTTTTTCACATCGGATTTGAGCGAGATGGCCACTGGCTTTTATCATATGTGGAATATGTACTTACCCTTCCACCTTTTTTCTCACTGTCACATGTATTGAGATTTACATTCTGGTTCAAAAATTTTACGTCTACTTTTTGGCAATGCAGTTTAACTTCACAGAAGCATAAAGCTTGCTTTCTGGTTTTTACATTCACATGTTTTACAGTCTATTTTCTCAATTTTTGTGGATACACTTTCAACTCTTGTACGTATCACTCACACTGTATTCAGAATTGTATTCTACGAATTTCACCGATTTTTTTTTTCTTGTACACACCTTGTTTCAATTTTATCGCTGAAATTTTTGTGGATTTGCTCATTTGAAACTTTTCACATTTTACATTTATACTTTGTCTTTTCAAAAAAAAAAAAAAAAAATTCAAGAAATTCATTCAACACGTAGATTTTGTGGGTATTCGCTGATATTCGAATTACACAGTTGTACAATGGTTCTTTACATTTTTCTCCTTCGAATATTAGTGGATATTTTCAGGATCCTTCTTTTTGTACAACTCTGCACGCAGACTTATATATACAAAGATGTACAATGCTATTTTCCTTACAAAGATATTACAATGTTTTCATTTATGAGTTCTGCATGTGGGTTTGTCATCTTCGCACACATTGTTTTTTAGCACTTTCCAACCTAGTTGAAAAGTGCTTATGACTTCGGTTTGTCTGGCCGTATGGCCGTCTGCCGTCTGGCCGTCTGGCCGTCTGCCGTCTGCCGTCTGTCCGTGCTCTAACTCCCGTAAATATGCTCGGATTGCTCTGCAATTTTTATATGTTATTGTCGCCATCTATAGCATGTTCCCTATTTCAACGGAAGTGTGTAGCACTTATAGTTATTTTACAGGGACACTCAAAAGAATTCCGTTATATTGCGTTCTATGGGGAAAAATCACTTGCGGTTTATTTAAATAATGTTTCACTAATTTAAACGCATTGAAATTTATATATATCACTAAGGTGCATTAGAAGAAGCTTAATATGGAATAGGGTGTGCATAGCACTTATAGTTACTTTACAGGGACAGTCAAAAGAATTCCGTTACATTACGTCTATGGAGAAAAATCGTCTGCGGTTTATTTAAGTAATGTTTCACTATTTTAAACGCACTGAAATTTATATATATCACTAATGTGCATTACAAGAGGCTTACTACAGAATATTGTGTACATAGCAGTCATCGTTCATTTACAGGGACACACAAAAGAATTCTCTACTGCCTGTTAACAATAATTCCTGGAAGTGCATTTTAAGTTACTGAACGCGATTTTAAATTTAACTCACTTTTTGTTTATTACGTGGTGTGTATAAATTCTGTAGATCCTATACAGGGAAGCACAAAAGTTCGCGAACACATTTCCGTTTATTGACAAACTCCAGATGGAGAATTTTAAACTGTGCTACGCGTTTCCTAACTGAACTAAAATTTAGCATTCTATGTAGTATATATACAAACCTATAGATCCTATACAGGGCTGAATAAAAGTATTCGGATATTTTTCCGAATATTGTATATGTTGGAAATTCCTGAAATTATAATTTTACATATGTTATGCGTTTTCCAAATTGTTTACTTAGATGTTATCTTTTAGCTTATTAAACGGTATGAATTGTAAAATTATTTTGGAAGCGTTGGAAAGTGCTACATAATCTATGCTTGACGCATGATTTTTCGTTCTTGTTCTGTTATTAAATTTGTATACTCACATTAAGATAGGTTTGCTTCTTTTTCATATTATTTTAGGTTACGTGAAAAAATATTCCACGGTATTTTTTTTTATTTACACATTGTTCATAGGGTCTGTCTCCTTTGTAGACAGAAATATTTGTTCATAGGTCTGGTCTCCTTCGTAGACAGAAAATGTTTGATCATAGGTCTGTCTCCTTCGTAGACAGAATTTTTCTTTCATAGGTCTGTCTCCTTCGTAGCCAGAATGTTTGTTCATTGTCTGTACACACATACCGTTGGATTACTTTTTCAATTCTTTAAAATTTTTCTACAGCATCTATTTTAATTTTTCTGCTGGATTTATTTCAAAATCCCTTGTTATCATTATCTTCTTAATCTTTATAGGTTTGGTAATTTTTTTTACAGATATGTGTCAGGATTTTAAATATTACACACTTTATATTTTTGGACGTTTAAAAAAAAAAAAAAAAAAAAAAAAAAAATCTACAATATTCTAATTTTGTCTTTTTTTTTTTAAATTTTGCACAATGTTCTAAATTTTGGACTCTATAATTGTAGGAGACATGTGCTATAAGGTATTTATTTTATTATAATGTTTACATTCGAATTTCTTTTCTCTTTTTCATCGTTGACATTTTTTTAGATTTACAAATCACACTTTTGAGTATTATATGTATATGATACATTTCTAGGCGATAAATCTCTTCACTGGTAAGTAATTTAAACAAAATTCACGAGATTTATCCTGCACTGTCAAGACTGCTGAGTTGAATGTATATGCGCTGGTACAGGTATGCTTTGCTTGTATTTTTATCATTTGTTAGATTCGTTTTTAAATATGTACATGTTTTATTTTTGCTGCCTTTTAATTTTCATCTCAACATTTTTTTTTTCTCTCACAAACATTTACTTTCATCATATTCTGCAACATGTACAAGAAAACATATGTTTTTACATGTCAGACATTTTTCACATTGTTGATAAATTTAATGTACACGTTGGTAATGTCATCCGGTTACATTTGGCTTACAAGAGGTACTCTCTCTTACACACACACTTACAATTTCTTTTTGCAAGCCTTTCATATGACAGGTTGTTGGGGTCCCTGCATGTGCTCAATGGTAGGTATTGCAATTTTAACGTTTATTTTAACACACATACTTCCTGTTTGTCATTGTGTCTTATGCACTTTATCCTTCATTTAAAAAATAATAATTAAATTTTCCATCAAGGTTCACACACCTTTGTTTACAATTTTATCTTTTGGTATTTTCAGTTTTCATATGGTTCAATATTTTCATAATATTTACATTTAAAAATTTAACTTAATTAACATTTTATACATTTTTCCTTGTACATACCAGCCATATTGTGCACTCAGTCATGTTTGATAAGATATTTTTTTTTTTATTCAGTGTTGTCTGTTACACAAAAATCACATTTAAGGCAATTGCTTGCATTTATACTCTTTACATGTCATTTTTACATCCCTAGTTAAACTTTTATAAGGTATACTTCAGTAAGGTATTATTTTTGCTTAATCTACACTCATATATATATATTTTGGCTTTTTAAATTGGATGGAATGGTGCTGCATTCACACTTACATTGTTTACATTGTTATTAAATTCGCTAGGTGTCTTAATTTAAATTTAAGTAGTCTATATTAAATATGTGTATATATATTTTAATACATTGATATAGATATACAGGACATTGCACATTCTAGTACAGATTCAACTGCGCATTATGTATTTTGTGCAACTTACGATATTTATATATTTTTTTCTATGTTTTCTTTATTTTAGTAATCATTTATATTAATGTTTATATTCTATAAACATTTAAACTGCATGCAGTTGCCATATGAAAAGAAAAGAAATTTTGACCTGCTGTAGTACTACTAATATTTACTATATTTAATATCAAATAAGATTGATTTTTTCTTGTGCACATTGATTTATGCAGGTCTCCGTCCATAGATGACGAGATTTAAAATATTTTGTTCTGAAAGAAATATTTGAACAAATTTACTGCAGTTATCATGAATATCATGATTAGATTGTCACACGTATGACATCTTTTCTTGGGTACCCATAGTTTCTTATGGACATGTTGTATTGAAAGCTTATATGTGTATGTATTTTCTGGTGGTCTCCAACTTAATACGCAATAGTTATTGTTTGTGTTTTTGATTGTATTTTTGTGTATATTTTTGTCTTCCGTGTAAGGATCAAGCCATGGTAAGTTTTCACATTTAATTTTTGTCGAAGGGGAGAAATATATGGTGTTGCTCATACATTCTTAAGATTATTTTATTCAAAATTAAATTTTTCCCTACTTAAACATTAAAATATCATGGGCTAAATTATTTTCTAAATTAATTCTTCGTATGCGCATTAAATACTTTATTCGAAAAGCTTTCCTTTCATCATAATGTTAATTTAATAACCGTTAAAGATATCTTACTCTATTATTCAGTTTATATGCTTCCAATCTTCTCTTTGTGGTTTTTACATCTGGAAGCAAATACTTCAACTATCCTTTACCCTTTGTTCAGAATATAACAAATGCATATCTATCTAAATTTCCATCTGCTGTTTTCGGACTTAATAATAATTGTATATACAGTTCGTTCCTATCAAAACCGCATTTCCCATGCATTTTTCAGATGGTCACTGCGTTGCCGTCCCATTTTACTTATTTTGACTAGCCTGCCAATTATGGAATCCCTTGGTATGTCTACTGTTCGAAATTAGCATTGTGCTCTCCCAAACGGTTGTGAATAACTCCGCGCCATTGGCTTGATTCAGCATTTTTTTATGTTGGCATTGTAACGTAATGAAAAACGGCAGATCATCTCTGACTTCCAAGCTAGAAGCATCTAACTATTAAGTTAAGCTACGGAGGCCACCCCTTGTTTTTCATCGTTATGTGTTTGCAATAAAATAATTTCCATGGATACCGTTTACTTCCCTTCAATGCATTGTCTTTAACATCTACAGGATGAGAGTGCTGTGTTCTTGCTTTAGCCACAACGCAACTTTTTGTACTTCCACCGTTTTCACCGCCCTTCATGTTTCTGTTTATCAGAAATCTAACAATTAATGGATTCCATGTTATTACAACTACTACAACACAAAAATCTACTCCATACTTTCTTTAACACATTATTGTTACTTTTTTTAAAAAAATCTCATTTAGCCGATAATTCAAGCAAACTTTAAAGTTAGTTTATTAATATTGGCACCGACCCCGGACAAACTTTAATTCATATCTCACGTTATTTTGTAGCTAGAGCAATGTAAAATTCTATTCCAGATATATGAGGCATGACAAACCGAATAAAACAAAGACATATAGGGAAAAATAAATTTGTTTGCGTACCCTTTCACCCATGACAATTGCACTATAGTAGAATTAAAGAAATTCATAAACAAGCAACTTTTTTGCAAAAAGCTTTTTTATACGACTTTTAGAATTAGAGGTATCGCTCAAATTTATGGCACAAATGTCATATACACACAACGTTGGCGCAATTTTTCGCCTCCAATTTGGTGAAAAAAATAAATTGTTGTTTATTTACTTTTATTTTTTTTATTTTAATTCTATAAATTATTTTTTTTTATGTATATCAACATTTATTTATATCAAACTATCATTTATTTACTTTTATTTCTATTTTTAAAATAATAGAAGTTATTTCATTTATTATGTTATTTTATTTTTATATTGAAATAAAAAATCACGTGCTATTATTGCATGCTATTTCTAACTAATATTCAAAAACAAAGTTTTCGCCAAACTGGCGGTGAAAAAAAATCGCGCCAACGTGGTGCGTATATGAACATCTGTGGCAAATTTAGTTATTTATATATATATTTATTTATTTATGTGCGTACTGTACATTATACAATACATGCAGCAAGCATAGTTCCATGCAGCATACTTCGCATTCATGAATTTTGCAATATATTAACCCCTTCGTGACGAGCGTAACGTATATATATAAAAATCATGAAGTGTTCGGAATGTTTTATTATTCCTACGAGTAATTTTTAATTGAAAAATTGTTATATTTAATGAAAGCATATTTCGGATTAAATTAGACAAATTTTTCTATTTTCAAAAACCGGTGATAAAAAGATTACAAATTCTGCAAAGGACGCTAGTCGCGAATGGGGTTAAGGGTTCGAGTGTAACACAAGATAACTAAGAAATTGTAACTTTTGAGATATTCAGTGTTGAAATATCCTGGAAGCGCTACCACCAAAACTACTATGATTACGTCCTTAAAAACAGCTGATTTATAGAGACTGATCCTTCAGTTAAAAATGGGCAACACTTTTTGTCTGACAGATTTTATTTTATAAGAGCTATTGATTTTTATTAACAAATATCCATTGCATTATTTAAAATTTATCTTTGATAATGATGGCATTAATTGTGTAATATATAAATTTTGTACTTTTGAAATGAAGTCAAGATGCAATTAAAAAAAAATTACATGAAAATCAGAAAAGAAGTAAAACATATTAATTACCTTGTTTGACACCCGACCGGCCGAGCCCTTCTTGCTCATTACGTGCATTACATAGACTGTAAAAATGACAAATGTGTCTTAACTTACAAAAATAAAATTTACTCATGTACTGAAATACACAATAAGCTCTTCTGAGTTATCCACTATTCCGAAAAGATTTATTTATATTTAGAAAGCTCAGAAATAAATATACGAGAGGGTTTCGAAAAGTACAGGTATATCTCAGACAGCAGAAAAGAGAACGTCGCGTTGGCAACACATATTGTAACCTTGAACATTTGAACTTTCTCTAGTAGCCTTTCGTTATTTGTATGGTAAGACTATTCTATGTAATGCCCTCCAAAAGTTTTATGGATGGTAGTAAAAATGAGTATAATCATTGTTGCAGTGGCATATTTGTGAAAATGTCCTCAACCAAACTTGCCATAAAGATCAGAAATCCGGACCACTGCCTGAGTTTTTTTATCGGAGCTACTTGCGATTGAGGAGAGCCTCAAAGCTGCCATTTCCTGTACCACTTATAAAGATATTTGGATTCTAACTGACAGTCGCAGTTCCATACAAATCTTACAAAATTGGTCTCTCGTTGGTGACAGAATTTCGTTAGCTATTCTATCTCTACTGAGAGGATTTTCCTGCTGCGATAATATATTCTTTCAATGGATCCCTTCGCATGTTGGCATTGGCGGAAATGAAATGGCAAATCCATTGGCTAAAGAGCTCTTGGCTAAATAGCATTGGCTCTTTGACACCGCACACTTCCTCCTTGACTTTTCTGGAGATCTGTTCAAGAACCAAATCTACTCTCGACGCATCTTGGCGTTCCTCTCCAGTTCACAACTAGTACTGTGGCAAAAGCCTGGAGGAGCTATTACTTTTGGGGCTAGCCGTGACCAGCACTCTGCTATTTCAATATTCTTGAGTGGACACTTGAGATGACTGAAATTTGACAATGGTTTCAAGATTTTCCCCATTTGTGGAAAGTGCAAGATCGCACAGTCCCCCCCTGACCACATCCTTTCCTGTTTGGCCTTGAATAGGAGTAACCTTTTGGAGTGTCCTTTCATCGTTTTGCGCTCATGGACTTTGTCTAGCCTATTGGCTAGATCATTTAGGATTAAAAAGAATAACAACAACAATGGTGAGACTGTTTCGTGAAGCACGTGTTTATAATAGCTGCGTCGATTCAGAATCCGCCAAATGTGAAGTATGTTCCGTCATACATTTTCTTCATGCAAAACGTGAGCTTCCAGCGGATATTCACAAAGAAATTGTTTCCGTCTATGGAAACATTATGAACCGACAATATGTAACGAAATGTTGTTGTGCTTTCTTAGGGGGTAGGACCAATGTTCATGAAGAAACCAGAACAGGTAAGCCATCTGTAATCTCTGATGCCCCCAGCGACTACCATTTATTCCTTAACTGAAGATATATCTTGCAGGGCAAAACTTCCACGACGATGATGAAAGCAAAATCGGAGTTCAAATGTGGTTTCGACAACAGGGGGTAAGCTTCGATGACTGTAGGATACATAAGCTTGTATCCAGACTTAACAAATGCTTGGAAAATGGCGTCATCTATGTCTAAAAATAAGACATATAGCAATAAGTAATTTCTAATGGATATTTTATCAATTAAAAGTTTTTTTAATAGTATGCGGCATTGTATCTTTACTTTTCAAAAATCCCTCGTATATTCGAGATTTACAGAAGAATTTATAAAAGCAAAGTTCCCTTTGTTTCATTTGTTAGCAACAAATTGTTGCTACTCAGTTTCGAAAAAGTTTCCGAGTAGTTTTTATAGATTATTAATCAGTTTTTCAACACGAAACGTAGGATTTCTTCAGTTGCTATCAATTTACAACTAAGCACTTTCGTGCTCAACAAAGATGTTTTATAGGCAAACGCGGGGCAAATGCTATGCAGTAACAGGATTAACATTAACATTAAAATTAATATTATTCTGTTACTCTTACTTGTATAAATTCAGTTACGTAGCGGAAAATGTTTAATTGAGAAGTGTGAGCATTCCAAAAAACGACGTTCCGGTTTGAGGAAATTTTATATACTGTCTAGCCGAAACATTTCTGAAAATCAGTGGCAGCAAAAGAAACATTTTTTCTGTAAATACTTCTAAAAATTTCGAAAATATATTGGTTTCTGAGGTTTCTAAAGATAAAGAACGATTTCGGAATCACGAGCAACTAGGAAGAGGTTTTGCTTATATTATACTTTGTGCTTATATTATACTTTCCTAGATTCAGAATCATTTGCCTTTTTTTTTCCAATGTACAATACATACGACAGAGTTTTTTTGGCAAAATGAAAATAATAATAATAATAATAATAATAATAATAATAGCTATCGTTTTCAACAATTGATTGTAAGTGATAATTTAGCATTTGTGTTAATAGTCCCCATTATTTCTCTATTCTTTAACAGCGAATCAATTAGAACTTTTATTCAAATATATATATATATATATATATATATATATATATATATATATATATATATATATATATAATATAACAAATGAAATGTTTTGCTCTCTTTAAACATTATTCATAATTTTAAAGTTATCCAAATACGGGAAAATAAAAAGAATTTAAATTATGGATAAATTTTTTATTTCAACTATTTGCATATAAATGTAGGTATACAAAAAGGCAAAAGTAATATCTATAATAAATGCGTTGCACTATTTCGTCTACGATCAAAATAAATCATTAAATTTTTACTCTAGGTTTAAGCCAGCCTTACTTTTATGGTTTTCTAAAAACATTTTGAATTAAAAATAAAATGTTCTTTTTATTTTCAGCTGAATGAAAATATTTCTTCTTGCTGTTAGTTTTATTAAATTTCAATTTAATAATAAGGATGTTTGTAACAACAGTACACTATACAAATTAATTGATGACGCCCTCAAATGCAAAATGTATTTTTATATTTTGTTTTAATATGGTAATTTACTTAAAAACATTTTGTAATATTTATATTAGAAATGGCACATGTTTAAACACAGAATATTGGTGGAGAAAATAATAAAAAAATTCAAAGTATTATGCGTATCTAGTATAGAGTTTAAAAAAGGAATAGCACTTGCAGGAATAAAATACAAAATATACACAAACATTTACTCATATTTATCTAAGCTACAAATTTTTATTTTGACAGAAATAGTATTTTTATTTACTTTCGCATAAAAGTAATAAATAGAATTCCAAAATTACGTAAACGTAGGAGACAGAATAAATCATAAATATATAGTTAAATTTAAACTATGTGATATAAATATTTCTAGAAAACTGCTATTGGGTTACTAGATTATTGTAGCAATAAACAGTTATAAGATTAATGTTATATATAAAAATTTAAATTATAATGTTTCTAGTAGTATTAAACTGAATTTCTCTATATTATTTACTAAATTTAATATTTTAAATATTAAAAATAATAATAATAATTTTAATCATTGTCTACTGTGGATGAGCTTATTTTCTGTCCCTGATATATTCTATAAATTTCATTAGGATAATTTAATTAGCATTATGCTTCAATTTAATTTAATTTTCAATCCCTTAAAATTATATCTTAATTTATTCGTTTATATTAAAGCCGGTAAATATCCCATTATGATATTTATTGTGCAATGTTAAAATTAAAAATACCACATATCAAATTTCGAGTACTGTTTCAAAGGAAGAGAGAAAATAAATCATCACATTTTCAAGTAGAAGATGCTTTTACATTTAATATACAGGGTACTCGTAAGTTCTTTGAAAATTAAAGAAAACGATAATGCACGTCAAATAATTCAAGACAAACAATTTTTGCATAAGAAAGCATGATCGCAATCGATTATTTATTCAGCCAAATACACAGGATACACTTTATTATTTTTAACTCATTCTTACTGATTGGTAAAGATATCATACGAATTGATATTTTTCAAATAGACTGAAAATGAGCCCATTTCGGGATTCGAGCCTAGAACATCTGGCTTAAATTTCAAATGTTTTGACGATTGAGCTATTTGAGGTTCTGGTTTCAACCCCCTGTCTCTTATTGAATTAGTTGGAAAACTGTAATTCGTAAAACACAGGATACTTCAAGCAGAACCTGGATTTTTTATCAGAAGTTTTACAATAATGAATATATTTTAAAGAAATATTGAACAGAATAACTTATTTTCTCTTTGAAATGTAACATCTGAAAGTGCACTGTAAATCAGCAAGTGACATTCTATGTGCTCTTGGCTACCTTTTGAATTATGAAACATCTAGCTTAGTATTGTTTGAATGCGCAAAGAAAATTTCGGCATTTCACGTTATTTTATTACATTTTTTGAGAAATAAAGTAAGTCTATAGAAAATTTCGTTACAATATTTTCATTATTGCTAAATTTTTAAACATTGGTCCAGGTATGGCTTGCAAGAATGTAGCCTGTATTTTTTTACTGAATAACTGTTTTGAGACCATAATTTCCTATATAGTAATTATTTTTCTTGTATTTCATTTATTCCAACAAATCTTAGTATGGTCACTTGATGCCGAAATCGGATTTTGATTCATTACTTCAACAGTAATGAATTTAATTTAGAGACATCTTTAACAGTATAACTTGTTTTCTGTAAAGTATGATGAAGTAACAAGAACATCTAAAAGTGCACTGTAATTCAGTCAGCTACCTTTTGAATTCAGAAACGTCTAACTTAGTATTGTTTGAACTCGCATGGTAACACTTTTCAGCAATTCCCTCTAAAACATTACATTTTTTGAAATGGAAAGTGAGTCTACAGAAAATGTCGTTAAAATATTTTCATTATTGTTAAATTTTTAAATGACAATCCAATAGGCTTGGCATGGAATGAAATAGCCTGCATTTGTTACTGAATAATTGCTCTGCGACCATAATTTTCCATACAGTAACTATTTTTCTTGCGTTATATTTATGGAGTCAAGAACTTAGGACGGATCACTTGATCCAAAAACAGGATTTTGATTCATAACTTCTACAATGTTGAAGATGTTTCGAGACATCTCCAACACAATAACGTTTCTTTTCTGTGAAATGTAGTGATGTAAACAGAAAATCTAAAACTGCATCTTTCAGTGACGCCATATTCATTGTCAGCTAATTTTTGTTTTTTGAAGCATATAGTTCAGTATTGTTTGAACAGGCATTGTAACAATTTTCAGCAATTTACGTTAAATCATTACATTTTTTGAAAAGAAAAATAAGTCTATAGAAAATGTCGTTGCAATATTTTCATTTTTGTTAGTTTTTTAAACGATAATGCAGATTCGGCTTGGAATGAAATATCCTGTATTTTTTACTGAATAATTGCTTGCGACTTTAATTTCCTATATAGTAATTAATTTTCTTGTATTTCATTTATTCGGTGAAAAACTTAAGCTGGTTCAGTTGATGGCAAAACTTTACTTTGATTCTTACCTTCAATAATAATGAAGATATTTTAGAGACTTGTTCAAGAGAATAGTTTATATTTCTGTGACGTGTCAGTACGTTTCAGGAACAGTTCAAAAGTGCATTGTAATTCAGCCCATGACACCCTGTGTAATGTCAGCTACCTCCCGAATTATGATTATTTAGTATTGTTTGAAAACGCATGGTAATATTTTTCAGCAATTAGTGCTTTTCCATTACGTCTTTTGAAAAGGAAAGTATGTGTATAAGGAAGAAAATGTCGTTACAATATGTTCATAATTGTTAAATTTTTAAACAATAATCTAGGTTAATCTTGGAATGAAATATTGTGTATTTTATTCTGAATAATTCCGACTATAATTTCCTATATAGTAATTAATTTTCTTGTATTTCATTTATTTAATCAAAAACTTAGGATGGCTCACTTGATGTCAAAACTGGATTTTGGTCATACCTTCTACAATAATGAAGATATTTTAGAAACAATTTGAATGAAATAACTTATTTTTCCGTGAAATGTGATGACGTAAAATGAATATATAAACGTGCACCGTAATTCATCCAGTGACGACATATGCATTGTAAGCGACTTTCTGAATTATGAAACGCCTAGTTTAGTAATGTTTGACCATGGTATCAATTTTCATCAATTCACGCTATATCATTAAATTTTTTGAAATGGAAACTCAGTCTATAGAAAATGTCGTTACAACATTTTCATTAATGTTAATTTTTTAAAGGATAATCGAGGTTTGCCTTGAAATGAAATATCCTGTATTTTTTACTGAATCCGTTTTGTGACCATAATTTCCTATATAGTAATTATTTTTCTTGTATTTCATTTATTCATTTAAAAAATTAGGATGACTCACTTGATGCCGACTCCGGTTTTTCCTTCATTGACGTCTATAGTAATAATGTTAGTTTAGAGACATTTTCAGCAGTATGACTCCTTTTTTGACGAAATGTGATTACATAACAACAACACTGTTAAAAATAGCTGTTACATTACAGTACTTTCCCGCATAATTTACTGTGAATTACTGTATTTCTGTAAATATTGCATTTACCCGTTAAATATCAGTCTTTTGCAATAACAATCCGTTATTCACCGTAACTGATCATTTTTTTAGTATCATCCTCGCTTTAACAGTCATTTACAGTGAAGAGAAAATGAACACATCCTTTTTACGGTCAAAAACGGGCTATTCTAGTAAATCGCTGTTATTCACGTCCGCAAACCGTGATCGAACAGCGGATCACGGTCCAGGGGAATTGGCGCAGCCGCTATACAACACAACACGTTGTTTGTTGTTGATCTTGATACTTGGATGTGAAGTTTCGTTCGCATAGGAATAAGGTATGTTGCTGCTATGTTTCTTTGCCTATTTTTAGTAGTTACAATTTTTATCTATCTTTTGAGTGTGTCACTTAACAGATTGTGTTAAAAAATATGTTTGTCATCTCCAAACACATGCGAATGTATTGTAACTTTTAAGTTTAATTAAAACTGTACTACTTGTTTTACCTCGTGGTAATGCTGATCCTGAGAGGGGGTTTTCTATAAACAGTTGTATGCTATAAGGTCGTTTCAATGAACATACGATAAAAAAATTGAGATTTGGAAAAGATGCTGTTAAAAATTATAGAGGTGTGAGTAAAGCACCTATTTCAACTTCTTTGTTAAATGATATTAAGAATTCACATAAAGCTTCTTAGCAGTATACATGGAAAAACAAAGTCAAAAGAAAAAAAGCTCAGAGATTGAAATGAAGAAAGCCCAGATTTTATAGAAGAAAATTAAATGTGAAACTAAATGAAATCAAAGGCTAAGATGCTTTACACTCACGCAGAAAAAGAAAAAAAAATTAATCGTTTTAAAAAAGGAAAAAATTCGTCAAATTTAGGGTTTTTTTTCCTTTAATGGCAACCTAGCCATTGTATTAAGTTATTCGTTTGGCGCGGTCTTGAAAATCGCGCCAACCAAAAAGCTGAAAAACACCAGCTATATTACAGCATTATTTAAAATCTGGCATTATTTTTATTTGTCTGCACAAATGCCACAAAGTATAATTTTTCATGTTGACATTTATTCAGATGATTACTCCAAAACATAGCTGATGAAAAATAAGCTTTATTGAAAAAATATTCAGCTATAAGGCCAAAATCTTTTTACAACAAATCATACTTCTCAAGCAAAATATTTTTATCACTTCAACAATGCAGAAGTTTCTGATACATCCTCAAAATTTTCTAAATGTAAAAGCATGACAAAGGTAAAGCTATTGATAAAATTTGGAAATACCGGATTTATTCAGGTATTTATTTATCTGGTTATCTAATCTTATTAATTTAAAAATGAATTTTAATATCAAAGTTTATGTAGGGTAGACAGTGTTCGAAATTTGCAGTCGTTAGTCGTCAAATGCAACTATTACATTATAGCATTTGACGACTACAAAATTATTCCTGGATGTGAAATTTGACGCCTAGCTTTTTTAACACTTAGTTTTTGCCAATCACCCGCTTTTGAAAATTTGGTCTCACACCAAACATAAACTCTTATGTGAGACAGTTAGACAGTGAATTTTAGCAGAGTGTACAAATCCAAATGAATTTATTAATTTATGCAAACTTCTAAACTTTATAGTGAACCTGCCATTTAGCACTGCTGAATGTGAAAAGGGATTTAGTCAGTTTAATTTAATAAAAAACTAGCTGACCCCCGCCCGGCCCGGGGGGGCCGTGATAATAAATAAATTAATAATAATAATAAATAAAAGAAAAATCAAGTTTTTATTATTTTACATCTTTAACCCGATTTTGTATGAAATTATATTTTAAGATGCAAAATTCGTGAAAAGATATTGATATTTAGTGATAAAAGCACTCATTTTCTTGTTTTTTTTTTTTTTTTTTTTTTTTTTTTTTTTTAATGCAGTATTGTTTCATAGTTTTAAAATAAAAAGTTATTTTTGTCCTAACTCTTTAACATCTTTATGGGTGATAAATAAAACGGTTTTACAGCCCGTGTACAAATTTCAGGAAAAAATATTGTTATCCAGTTGTAAAAGAGATGCTTTCTTCTTGCTTTTTTGTTTGTTTGTTTTCTCGTCGGCTCCTTTAACATAGCAATAAAAAATAGTCCGAACTCTTTGACATTTCAGTCGGTTATAAATACAACCATCTCCAAGCTCTCTTTAAAATTTTGTGAAATATATGCATATTTAGTAGTGAAAACATGAGTTCTTAAAAAAAAAAAAGCTTTAGCTTTTAACCTCAGAGCAAAAATATATTTCCATCCGTTTTCAATCAACCCTTTTCCATCCCCCTAGGCTAAACAGGTTAATCAATCAGTCTTATCGTTTTTGAGGGGAGAATCCTTCAAAAAAAAGTTGACGCATGCGTAAAGAGACGATATTCTTGTGAAATTTTGACAAAATGCGCTTTCTGTTTTAAATATATAGATGATACACGTAACCATTTATCCACTGTTACTGTTAATGATTTATTAATGGCAAAGCTGTACTTACCCAATTTAATAGATTTTTATCCAGATAAAGCTATAAATCCCTGTAAAATCATGCAGCTGAAGGACAGTTAGACGTCCTGATTTTAGTATCTAACTTATTAAAATTAGTGGGTATTGTTTGAGATTCGGCCAAACAATACCATGTTGTAGAAAAATTATTCTCCAGTCAGACAACACACGAAGTTACGAATCATAGTAAAGGCGAATTCGTGTCAAAAACCAATAAAGCGAACACCAATAATGATCTAGAAAATGAAAATCGTTGGTTTAAAAATTCTCTAAAATGTCGCAGGAACGATAAAATGTTGTCACAATATATGGCTCTTCATTTTTATCGCCGACTCAAGCTAGATCATTTAGAAACGACGGGCCAGAAAATGCAAGTCCTCATAAATGACATTATTCAAGTCTACCCAGGGTACGGAAATGAGGGGCTAAAGCTTTTGGATTTTCAAAGACCAACGGCAAAGTCTGAAAACATCGAGGGTGCATTACCAAAAGTCCCTCAAAATTTAAATTCTTTTCAGTTAGAAGGTGAAGTGCCTTACATTGACGATGTTTCAGACCCTGACTAGGATCCCTTTTGGTAAACATTAAATTATTTTTAATTAATAATTAATTTTTTTTTTTTTTTTGTAAATATTAACTTTTTTTGTGTAATTATTTATATATTTTTTGTATGCAATTTCAATTTTTTTCTGAATCGCCGTCTCATTTATTGGCATTTATTATATTTATCTATCCTTTTACTTTTTCTTTTTTTTTTTTTTTTTTTTTGAATTTTTTTTTTTTTTTTTTGGGCAGTTGTGAGCGAGATTATAAGTTAACATTGTTTTGAATATAGTGTAATCAAGATTGACAAAAGATTTCTGGTAAGTTTTTTTTCTTTTTTTTATTGTCCAAAATGTTTTTAAAACGGGGGTTCAGTGGGGCAGAGCCCCCATGACAATAACAAAAATTCATCTGAAAAATCACATTTCTTTAGCTTTTTAATCGTTAGTTTATTTAGAATGTTGCTAAAATTTGCATAATTGGATCGTGATAAATTTTTCAAGATGGCGGAAAAACTTCTACTTTTAAAAATGTTGCAAAATCATTGATTTATAAATAACATACAGATTTATGATGTTTTACTGCAATCTTTAAAAATTTTTTCATGTCGCCAAAACGGCATTTTGGCGCAATTTTTTCTGCCAAGCAGCACAGGATACAGAACTCCTCCTACAAAATTCACTATTGCAGAAAAATTAAAATGTCATTTAATGTAACACCGCACTTCATTCATCATACAGAAACTCTTAAGAATGATTTTTGTTCAGTATTATACATTTACCATAAATAATATTTGCAATGTCAACAAACTTAGATACTTTTGAGGTAAATATATTCAATATTTGATACTGTAATTTTGAGTAAAAAAAATTCTAAACAATGAAATTTCTTGTACAGTAAGTAAAAAAAGGAGGATTAATTTTCATCTAAGTCATATGTGAAACTTTATTTTACAATATTGTTATGTCTGTGCATTTTTTAAGCACTCCTTTTTAAAATACTCAAAAAAATACCAAATGACGAAATACATAATTCCGTAAAAATGAAAATTTACTTAAAATTTTAATCTGTGTTTCATTTATCCTTCAGAAACTCTAAAAATGATTTTTGTTCAGTATTAATAGCTTTACTATAAATAATTGCTATGTACAGCAATATTAGGCCCTTTTGAGGTAAATATTTAATGTTTGATACTTTAATTGTGAGTAAAAAAAAAGTTGTAAATAATTTCTTGTTAAGCAAATATATATTTTTTTAATCATACCAAATATTAGAAAACAAGAAATATAATAATTTAAAATGAATTTTTTTGAACTTATATATAAATATAAAACTATTTAAATCTACAAACCACGGTAATATGTGGTCGTTAACTTAACAGAAGTGGATACTAAACATAGTCTCTACCGGCCACTGCATACTAATGCAAATATGGAAATTTAACCTTTAATTGACATTAATTCAAATAAATATTTCCTGGTATATATATATAGATATATTGTATCATTTTAGGTGGAACCACTCTACTCTTTCCATGAACATCGTAGCATCGCTGAACATCAATTGAAGACTAATATCTCCGGATTGGGGTAAGCTGGAAATCTGTTCTACATGTCTATCTCTTCCTTATTAAATTTTGTTTAATTTGAGTACTCATACCAGGGGTTGATACAGACAAAATTTGGGGCCTCTTTAGGGACCCCTCACAAAAATCAATTTAATAAAATGGACCCCTCCACAAAATTCTTTTTACTAAAATAGGCCTTTTCACAAAATTTTATTCCATAAAAACTTACTATTTATTATTTAATTATTATTTTGTGATGTTTTAAAATGTGTAATTTGTAAACAAACAACTTCACCAGAGATAAAAACTTCAGCAAAAGGATTTTAAAAAGTTTTTGTTATTAAATGCTTGGCTCGAATTTGAGTAACTGGATTTCAACTTTCGTTACAAAATGTTATTTTTAACAAAAATATAATAAATTTCACAAAAATAACCTTTATTTTTCACAAAATGGGCCTCAAGAAAAAAAAAACCTGCATCGACTCTGCATACATCTCATTCGGTTCAGGAGTTATGACTCAAAAACCATCCTCTACTTTAGATTCTCATATCTCTAACGAATTAGACTTTTGTCAAGTGAACCAGCCCCTCCCATGTAGAAATCTACAATTTTTTGTGCATTCTTGCCTTAATATAGATAGCTTGTACTTTAATGAACAATTTAAGACCTTTTTTATGTAATTATGTCAATTACTTAATGAGTTATTCACATTTTAGCATATGCTGTTTTAGTTTCTGTTTTATACCATTTTCTAAATTTTGAAAAATTCCATGCTCTTTGCATATATTTTTAATACTTTTAACTTATTGAAAACTATGTAAAACATAAAAAAATTAATGAGGATTAATTTAGTTATAATTGTTTTTAAGTTTTTATTAAGTTTTGTACATGTATTGATTATAGGTGCAGATTCACGGCCGCCAGTCGCCACGTGGCGACTAAATTTTTTGCTGTGGCCACTAACTTTCGGTGTTTAAGTCGCCATGTGATTTAAAAGTAATAAATTTCTGGTATTCCCAGTCCCCATCGTGAAATGTTGATATTTTTTTTAAAGATTAAGACCAAAACACACACATTATTGTTATCTTTTAATAACATTTCAGAATGATCTGTTTAACGCAGCAAACTATTAAATATATTCGAATAGCAATGTTATTCGTAACAGTTTGAATCTGATAATTTTATTTTATTTTACATAGACTGTGATTTAAATATATATATATATATATATATATATATATATATATATATATATAAACAAATGTTTAAGTGTGTTTTTATTTTTATAGTGCAAAATATTCTCACAAATTCAGATTTTCTTTCATATGTACTTTTGTCTGGCAAAATCAAAATAAGACATATTGTTTTTCTGATATTCCCCGCTATCATGATTGCTTAGCTTATCTACATATTGTTTTTTAAACCGTATCTTGCCCAACTTTATCTTCTGACTGTACATGATTTAAGATTTAATTAATATTCAAATTTTGTTGTACACGTGTTTATATTAAATAAATTACTTTACACTTTGAATTAATTATTATTATTATTTTTTTTTTTTAGTTTTTTACCCTATATAAACACTATTGTTTTTATGCATTTGTTTTACAATTGTGGCCACTGGATTTTTTGGGTTTAGGAGCCAGTGACTCCTTCCAAATGTTGGGAATCTGCACCTATAGTATTGATGCAATTTTCAAAACTTCATTTTTTCCTCATGTTTTTCCAGTGGTGTTTTCATTTAACATCCTCCTTTTGTGCACCCACTTTTTAATATGTTTTCATACTTTTAACAACTTTAAACATTAATGGCATCTTAGCTTATAATACGTACATGGTTTTAGTATTCATTATTTTTAGTTTTGATGGGTTTTAATATGTATAAGTTATATTTTTGTTTTTATTCTAAATTGCAAATGGCGCCCCATAGACTTAACATTATATTGTTTACGTTAAATTTTCATTGTTTTTATAATCTTTAATATAATCTTTTTTAGTATATATATTTTTTAATTTAGTTAGCGTAACCTTTTACTCATCTTACTTGTCTAAAATTTTAATTAATGGAACCATTTTAATATTTTAAATAAATTATTTTTTGATTATCGCTTTGTAAAGTTGTTTACATTCACTTAACATTGATTTCGATGTTTTTTAATAAATTAATTAAAAATACAAATTTTTAATTTTTTGGTTATTTTAGGAATTTAAATCATGCTTGAATTAAACTTTTATTTTCCTTTGGATGTTTAAAAAAAAATTAATATTTTCTATTTTTAATTGTTAATTAAAATTTGTTTTGATAATTCAAAAAGGGCAACTTAGTTCATTTCTGCAATAAACAGGAGTCGAGGCAGGTTTTTTTTCTTGGGGCCCATTTTGTGAAAAGTAAAGGTTATTTTGTGAAATTTATTATATTTTTCTGAAAAATAACATTTTGTAACGAAATTTGAAATCCAGTTATACTCAAATTTGAACCAAGCATTTATAAACAAAAACTTTTTAAAATCCTTTTACTGAAGTTTTCTTCTCTGGGGAACATGTTTGTTTACAAATTACACATTTTAAAACATCACAAAATAATAAATAAATATTAAATGGTAAGTTTTTATGGAACTGAATTTTGTGAAAGGACCTATTTTAGTAAAAGGAATTTTGTGAAGAGGTCCATTTTATCAGATTGATTTTTGTGAAGGGCTTTTTATTAAATTGATTTTTGTGACGGGGCTTTAAAAAGGCCCCAAATTTTGCCTGGATCGACCCCTGATAACATATATCTCCAGTCAGATAGTTTAGTTCTTTTTTGCAGCAAATATTAATAGATATTCTATTTAAAAGAACCCGATATCTATCCAAGCACTTTTGACAGATAGAGGAAAACTTTTAAGAATCTTTCCTGACCAATGGTATTCCATCTTTTCATTATTTGGGTTTTAAAGCTGATTTTTAATTGACCATTGATAGTAGTAATGATTTATAATATGAGTTTTAGTACAATTAGCGCTTGGACAATGGAAAATTGGGTTGTATATGGTAGACATGGTAAAAAAGAGAATGATATTTATGAGTCACAAGTAAAGTTACAGTTTAAATAGGTCTTAATTTCTTTTGTTTATTGTTTATCCTGTATTAAATGTCAATTTTATGTAAAGTTATGGGCACATAATTTAATTATCTTTTATACTGGTTTGTAAGCATTCATATAGAGTATTAATACCCTTGATATAATTTACAGAGTTATAATACCTTTAAATTCAATTTAATTTTTATTTGCTTTTAATTAAACTCATTGTATAATTATTGCTTTCCTCCCAGCATATAAACAAACATTTTACAGGGCTTGAAATTCAATTTTAACAAGGAGGGGAGCCTCCCAACCAACATTTTTAAATGGAGGGGAGTTGTAATGTTTGGGAGGGAGAAAAAAAAATCTTTAAACCCCACTATTATTTTACATTCTATTTAAAGAATTACATTAATGCAGACATGACAAAATACCATTGACAAAATTAAGTCAACTGAGAATGATTATGTAAAATGCTTATTTTTATTATAAAAAAGGGAAGAAAGTTAAGTTTTATATATGCAGTGTATTTTTCAAGTTCCATTAAATGTGTTAAGGACCCTTAACAATTAGGTTGTTAAATAAATTTCTGAATTTAGATTTTATTTGATTGAGATTCACCTATCGATCGCGGAAAAGAAGCAAAGTTTGTCGATCTGTCACCAACAAATGCAAAGTTCCTCGATCAGTCGTGGGAAAAAAAACAAATTTTGTCGATCGATTGTGGAATAAACGCAAAGTTCGTCGATCTGTCCCCAAAAAACGCAATGTTCGTCGATCTGTCGCAGAAAAAACGCAAAGTTCGTTGATCAGTCATTTAAAAAACGCAAAGTTCGTTGATCAGTCATTTAAAAAAACGCAAAGTTCGTTGATCAGTTGTTTAAAAAACGAAAAGTTCTTCGATCTGTCCCAAAAAAACGTAAGGTTCGTCGATCAGTTGCTTAAAAAATGCAATGTTCGTCGATCTGTCGCAGAAAAAACGCAATGTTCGTCGATCTGTCGCAGAAAAAACGCAAAGTTCGCTGATCAGTCATTTAAAAAACGAAAAGTTCGTTGATCAGTCGTTTAAAAAACGAAAAGTTCGTCGATAAGTCGCTTAAAAAACCTTAAGTTCGTCGATCAGTCGTGAAAAAAAATGCAAAGTTCGTCGATCTGTGGTTGAAAAAACGAAAGTTTGTGGATCTGTCGCAGAAAAAATTTAAAGTTTGTCGATCTGTCGCGGAAAACCCCCACAAAGTTCGTCGATCTGTCGTGGAAAAAATGCAAAGTTCATTGATCTGTCACCAAAAAATGCAAAGTTCCTCAATCTGTCACCAAAAATGCAAAGTTCGTCGATCTGTCACCAAAAAATGCAAAGTTCGTCGATCTGTCACCAAAAAATGCAAAGTTTGTCGATCAGTTGAGGGGAAAAAAGCAAATTTCGTCGATCGATTGTGGAATAAACGCAAAGTTCGTCGATCTGTCTCCAAAAAACGCAAGGTTCGTCGATCAGTCGCTTAAAAAACACAATGTTCGTCGATCTGTCGCAGAAAAAACGCAAAGTTCGTTGATTAGTCGTTTAAAAAATGCAAAGTTCGTCGACCAATCGCTTAAAAAGCGAAAAGTTCGTCGACCAGTCGCTTAAAAAGCGAAAAGTTCGTCGACCAGTCGTGAAAAAAAAATGCAAAGTTCGTCGATCTGTGGTTGAAAAAACGAAAGTTTGTGGATCTGTCGCAGAAAAAATGTAAAGTTTGTCGATCTGTCGCGGAAAAACCCCACAAAGTTCGTCGATCTGTCGAGGAAAAAATGCAAAGTTCATTGATCTGTCACCAAAAAATGCAAAGTTCGTCAATCTGTCACCAAAAAATGCAAAGTTCGTCGATCTGTCACCAAAAAATGCAAAGTTTGTCGATCAGTTGCGGGGAAAAAAAGCGAATTTTGTCGATCGATTGTGGAATAAACGCAAAGTTCGTCGATCTGTCTCCAAAAAACGCAAGGTTCGTCGATCAGTCGCTTAAAAAACACAATGTTCGTCGATCTGTCGCAGAAAAAACGCAAAGTTCGTTGATCAGTCGTTTAAAAAATGAAAAGTTCATCGATCTGTCCCCAAAAAGTGCAAGGTTCGTCGATCAGTCGCTTAAAAAATGCAATGTTCGTCAATCTGTCGCAGCAAAAACTCAAAGTTCGTTGATCAGTCATTTAAAAAATGCAAAGTTCGTTGATCAGTCGTTTAAATAACGAAAAGTTCGTCGACCAGTCGCTTAAGAAACGAAAAGTTCGTCGATCAGTCGCGGAAAAAAAGCAAATTTCGTCGATCGATTGCGGAATAAACGCAAAGTTCGTCGATCTGTCCCCAAAAAACGCAAGGTTCATCGATCAGTCACTTAAAAAACACAATGTTCGTCGATCTGTCGCAGAAAAAATGCAAAGTTCGTTGATCAGTCGTTTAAAAAACAAAAAGTTCATCGATCTGTCCCCAAAAAGTGCAAGGTTCGTCGATCAGTCGCTTAAAAAATGCAATGTTCGTCAATCTGTCGCAGCAAAAACGCAAAGTTCATTGATCAGTCATTTGAAAAATGAAAAGTTCGTTGATCAGTCGTTTAAGTAACGAAAAGTTCGTCGACCAGTCGCTTAAGAAACGAAAAGTTCGTCGATCAGTCGCTTAAAAAACCTTAAGTTCGTCAATCAGTCGCTTAAAAAACCTTAAGTTCGTCGATCAGTCATGAAAAAAAATGCAAAGTTCGTCGATCTGTGGTTGAAAAAACGAAAGTTTGTGGATCTGTCGCCGAAAAAATGTAAAGTTTGTCGATCTGTCGCGGAAAAAACCCCACAAAGTTCGTCGATCTGTCGCGGAAAAAACGCAAAGTTCGTTGATCTGTCACCAAAAAATGCAAAGTTCGTCGATCAGTCGTGGGATAAAAGCAAATTTCGTCGATCGTTTGCGGAATAAACGCAAAGTTCGTCGATCTGTCCCCAAAAAACGCAAGGTTCGTCGATCAGTCGCTTAAAAAACACAATGTTCGTCGATCTGTCGCAGAAAAATGCAAAGTTCGTTGATCAGTCATTTAAAAAATGCAAAGTTCGTCGACCAGTCGCTTAAAAAGCGAAAAGTTCGTCGACCAGTCGCTTAAAAAGCGAAAAGTTCGTCGACCAGTCGCTTAAAAAGCGAAAAGTTCGTCGACCAGTCGTGAAAAAAAAATGCAAAGTTCGTCGATCTGTGGTTGAAAAAACGAAAGTTTGTGGATCTGTCGCAGAAAAACCCCACAAAGTTCGTCGATCTGTCGCGGAAAAAACGCAAAGTTCGTTGATCTGTCACCAAAAAATGCAAAGTTCGTTGATCAGTCGTGGGATAAAAGCAAATTTCGTCGATCGTTTGCGGAATAAACGCAAAGTTCGTCGATCTGTCCCCAAAAAACGCAAGGTTCGTCGATCAGTCGCTTAAAAAACACAATGTTCGTCGATCTGTCGCAGAAAAAACGCAAAGTTCGTTGATGAGTCGTTTAAAAAATGCAAAGTTCGTCGACCAGTCGCTTAAAAAGCGAAAAGTTCGTCGACCAGTCGCTTAAAAAGCGAAAAGTTCGTCGATCTGTCACCAAAAAAAGCAAAGTTCGTCGATCAGTCGCGGAAAAAAAGCAAATTTCGTCGATCGATTGCAGAATAAACGCAAAGTTCGTCGATCTGTCCCCAAAAAACGCAAGGTTCATCGATCAGTCGCTTAAAAAACACAATGTTCGTCGATCTGTCGCAGAAAAAATGCAAAGTTCGTTGATCAGTCGTTTAAAAAATGCAAAGTTCTTCGACTTGTCGCTTAAAAAGCGAAAAGTTCGTCGACCAGTCGCTTAAAAAGCGAAAAGTTCGTCGATCAGTCGCTTCAAAAACTTTAAGTTCGTCGATCAGTCGTGAAAAAAAATGCAAAGTTCGTCGATCTGTGGTTGAAAAAACACAAAGTTCATGGATCTATCGCGACAAAAATGCAAAGTTTGTCGATCTGTCGCGGAAAAAACCACAAAGTTCGTCAATTTGTCATGAAATTCGTTAATCGATAGTCGATAAATCACGAAATTCAACAATTAATAGCAGAAAACTCGCAAAATTCATCAAATTGTCTCGGGGGGGGGGGGGGTGCGAATATCGTCGAATGGCTTCGAGAAAAAAGAATCTCAATGGTTTCAGGGGAAAAATCGTGAAATTCGCCAAATGGTTTCGATATTCGACGAGCGACAGGAGGAAAAAAAATCTGTTTCCATTCAATCATCACAGTTGGTGAGTGTGGCTATTAAGTTTGGCCAGTGGTAATAATAAAGTCAGTTGCCAAATTTTCAGTATTACTCGCCGGATAGCGAGTGCTAATTTTGTCCTATATTACTTTACAGCTCTATATACTTTATATTTGGCATAATAGTGTTTAAGATACTAAGACAAACTAAAAACTTTGGAAAATTCCAACAAATCAAAAACATTTTTTTTTTTTTTTTTTTTTTTTAATGACCAGATCAGTTGATGGAAAATATCTCAAAATTTGCCAATCAGTTGAGGGTAAAAAGGCATGATTATGGCGGAAAAAATTTCGAAATTTCTCGATTGGTACGACAAATTATCGGAAAAATTGCTAGTTAATTGAGGGGAAAATCTAAAAAATGTTGCGAAATTCGTCAATTGAATGCAAGGAAAAATCACGAAATTCTTAAATCAGTCGCATGGAAAAAATACAAAAATTGTCGATTTATCGTGAGAGAAAATCACGAAATTTGTCAGTTGATTGTGGGGAAAAATCATGAAATCCTTTAGCCAGTTGCAAAAAAAAAAAAAAAAAAATGCAAAATTTGTTGATCAGTTGCAGAAAAAAATGCAAAATTTGTCGATCAGTTAAAGAAAAAAATGCAAAATTTGTCGATCAGTTAAAAGAACTTTTGGTCTAGTGTCAACACTATTTTCTTCATATACTTTGCAGATCTACTGTGGTAATCAAATCAAAAATTTTAAATTCATGGTGCAGTGTAGTTGCCTACAACAAATGTTACTTATAACCTGTTAGATAACATGTATTCAGTAATGAATGAGCTCAAATGAAATTTCTTACCACTCATTGACACTAGTGGGCTATTGAGTTCTGTCATATATGCTAATTAATCCATTTTGTTCTGGCTTTAAAGATGAGAAAAACAATAAAGGGTTTATAAAGCACAAAAAGTTTTTCTTCATGAATGTTATTTTGTAGACATTCTATGCACGTGTTATTGAGGAGTTAATATCTGTTATAATTTGATAATTACAAGATTAGTTGTTCATTCGATTATGGCTTGATGTATTTACAGTAATGTTATTTTTTAAAAGATGTGATACTATTAATATTTTTTTCTTTATTTTCAGAGCTTTTTTGGAGATCAATCCTGAAAAAAGTTCAAAAGCAAAAAAAATCCAAAATCATGTAATATAAATAAAGTCAGGAAGTTGATGACAAAATTAGCAGCATTTAGATGTCATATTGTTTAAAACCTGTCGTATCTTATGTAAAATATGTACAGAATAAATAATTTCAGAGTTCCTGAATTTAAATTTTTATTTTTGTCTGTGAATTTTTTAAAATTATTTAAAAAAATGCTTGTTTTTAATATGTGTGATGGCATATTTTAAAGATTTTTCTTGAACAGTTCTTAGAAGTTCATTCCTTGTTATATTAAAATTTTTCCTGAAATTAGGATTTAGTTTTTTTAGTTTTTGAAAATTGATGAAATTGTTCATTATTTCAGGGTGTTCTGGACATTTATAAATTAATCATAGAACAAAAGGCAGGATGTTACTGAAATTGATGACTCAGCATTCTATCCTGTCCTTCCCAAAACACGAAAATCTGTATAGTACTTCCCAGTCTGTAAACATTCATTATTTAACCACAGTAGCTGACTCGAGTTAAATCGGGGGTAATAACACTGTTTCCCTATCTAAACGGCCGTTGAAGTGGTTAAGTTATTTGCATTTTTACAAATAGTTTATTTTGGCTGTAGTATTTTCAACCAAGAATTTTTTTTTCTCTGATGATCCTGAACAATTTCCCATTTTTACAGATAAATCCATGTTTTATACTATCTCCAAGTAAAATGTTTAACACAAAACAGAAGTGTTTTTGTGATTTTTTAAAAAGGCAAATATTATACTCTATTCCTGCATTATTAGCTAAAACGACATTAATCTCACTTGGGTTTGGGTAGAAACCAAAAGAACCCAGGCATCAAAATACAAAAGAATGTGCAAGTAGATAAATACCAAAGTGATTCTCAAAAAACTTAAAACGAAAGTTATATTGAAAGAAATAGAAATAATTTTAACATTTTGATATTCATTAAATTATGTCTTTGATACATTATTATGCAAAAGTTTATTATAATCACCTTCCTCATTACATTAAAAAAAATCATGAATAAGTTCATTTGTTGTTACAAATACATAATCGTAAATATTCAGAGTATGATATTAAATAAGAGATAAGTACTAAAAAAATTTCTGTTTTTTTCTATATTTTTCAAAGGTGTGCATTGTTGAGCTAAGAGTTATACTTGATATTGTGTTAGGATTTGGACAAATTTAGCCTGTGACTTGTAACAAATTTGATAAGTGTTTGTTACTCTGCCTGGTTAATATTGCTTAAGTGTCTGTTAATTTTTATTTTACTTAGATGTTGGCAAAAATTACTACACTTGTATATGAAGTTTTACGTCATTTTTTTTTTCGGAAATATGAAACAATCACGTTTAATAAAACTTATACACATGTCATTTTTCAATGCTAAATATAATTTTATTTTGTAAGCTGTATAGTGTTGTAAATAGAAAAAATTTGTAATATTGAGAAAGTCGCTAATTGTTTAAAAAAATTATATGCAAACCACCATATATATGTAGTGGTAGAATAATCTTAGAAATATTATCAAGTTTTAAATATACAGGCTGTCTAAAAAAAGCTATACAGTTTATTTTTGTATTTATATGAGATGGATAAATAATGTAATCTGCAAAAATGTGGATTGGTTTTAATCATCTCCAAACATTATGAAGTTGCAGAGAGTCAAAAATTGTGACTTGCTTCACTTTGCATGCAATTTGAAAAGTGAAATCTGTTCAAGCTTGGCGAATGTTTACAAACTAAGATTTAATGTGCCATCAATTACATCAACACATTATTATTGATCAATACATTTAAATATCAGATTTGTAGACATTATTCTCCAATAATGATTAGATTCCATGTTTCGAATTGCATGGCAAAGTGAGATAATTCCTGATTTTTGGAGGGACTGAAGCCACCTGTTTGGTTACAAAGAATGTATAAAAACTAATTTTGGAAATATCTCCATGGAGATGAAAAGTATAGAATTGAAATTTTGTACCTTATGGACATTTTTGCAATTTATACTATTTATCTCTTATACAGAAATAAAATGTTGCATTTCTTGACATCCTATGTATAAATATACAGTTACTGTTGGAAGTAATCATGCGAATTCTTGAAATAACTATTTCATGGTCATTTACAGTTCTGATAACTACTGCAATTTACAGCGATAAATGTAAATGAGTAGAAAATGATGGGCATTTATGCTTATTTACAATCTTGATATTACAGCCATATACGATAATTTATAATCTACAGGGTGTCCCAAAAGTCTCCGTACAACTTCAGAAATTTATTTTTAAAAAAATAATAGGCCTACAGCAAAAATAATTACAACAGTGCATAGAGTAACTTAAAAAGTTTTTTTTTACAGCCTTAGTAAACTTCAAAATGAGATACTTGCGTAGAACGAAGAATATCAAGACGATATTTCAATTCAATCCACAAATGTTTTTCATGCTAACATCAACAGTAGCTACTGCTGTTTGGATCTTTTGTTTCAATTCCATGAGACTATTAACTTTTATTCATCAAACATTCCTTCATTCATTCATCAAACATCTTCAATTCAACATTTTATTTCATCAAACAGTTGTAACTACTGTTGATGTTAGCATGCTGAAACGCACGTGAAGGGAATTGGAATATCAACTTGATATTCTTCGTGCAACGAAAGGATCTCATTTACAAGTATACTAAGGTAGTAGAAAAAAAACTTTTTAAGTTACTCTGTGTACTGTTGTAAATATTTTTGCGGTAGGCCTATTATTTTTTTTTAATCAATTTTTGAAATTGTACGGAGGCTTTTGGAACACCCTGTATATTACTGTGATTTACGGTCAGACACATTCTTGAAAGTAACGGTTATTTACGGTCAGATACATTCTTGAAAGTAACGGCTATTTACGGTCAGATACATTCTTGAAAGTAACGGTTATTTACGGTCAGATGCATTCTTGAAAGTAACGGTTATTTACAGTCAGATACGTTCTTGAAAGTAACGGTTATTTACGGTCATATACGTTCTTGAAAGTTACTGTGGTTTACGGTCAGATACGTTCTTGAAATTTACTGCTATTTACGGTCTAATACAGTCTAAATAGATTACGGTACAAACTGTAATATTACAGGAAAATCTTGGAGTCTGTGCTGCCAAGCTTTTCCCGTAATCCAACGGTGAAATTTTTATCAGTGAATATCCGAATGCACTGTAATTCTCTCAGTGACGTTATATGCATTATCAGCTACTTTCTGAATTTCGGAGTGTCTAGCATATTATTGTTTACACATCCATGGTGATCATATCCAGCCATTCGCGTGATGTAATTTCCTTCCGAAAAAAGATAATTAAATCTGTAAAAAATATATTTACATCTTCATCTTTGTTAAATTTTTGAACGATAATGTGGGTTGGAATGAGACATTCTTCAATGTTTTATTGTGTAACTAGTGTAAATGCCCGTCTTAGGACAGTGCATAGAAATCATGGTTTTCACTTAAAATTTGAAATAATTGATAAAAATATTCATACACTATTAATCGACAATAAGGAAAACTGGCATGAAACGTTAATTAGAGGTCCTGATTAATGCATGAGCCTCTTGGATTTTAACAACAAATTGATGTAATCTGATGCAAATAAGATGAGGGGAAATTGCAGATGTATCTTAATTAGTAAAAGGAAACAGATATATATTGAATGCAATATCAGTACAAATAGTTTTTAGTGACTGACTTGTACTCTAAGAAATGTAAACATGTTTACATACTATTCATCGACAATAAGGAAAGCTTATCTGAAATGTTAAGTTTAGATCCTCTGGCGTTTTAACAACAAATTTTTTATCTTGTGCAAATAGGATGACAGAACAGAAAATAACTTACAGATATTTGTTAATTAGTAAAAAGAAACGGATATAGATATAATTCTCATATGGTTAGAGATGTCGCTGACGTACCAGGGTATCTTTTTGGTGCCAAAATGGCGATTTTATGCCTAGACAACTGATGATTTTGGCAAGTTTTGTTTGGCTACCCGGTAGAACAGATTGTGTGTGTTTTATATTAAATTAAGCATTGTGTGTTTTATAATAAATTTACCATTGTGTGATAAAATAATTTGTGTATGTTTATTATAGTAAAATAAAATGTTTCATAATAAAATAAAACTAACATGCTGTTTTCGCAAGCTAGGCCTAACACGTACAAGAAAACAGGGTTTTCTTGCTAAAATGGCACAAAACAAAAATCTCGCCAACAATGGTGCATTTGTAACATCTGTTCCCTAATTTCCGTTTTATTATGAAGTCTTAAATTTCTTATGGTATATTAGCCGACCTCATTTGTAATTTTTTTTTAATAAACTTGCCGAAAAAGGCTTGTAGAGCTCGAGCAATATGGTAGGCTACCCTGCTTGGTTGAATCTGAATCTGGTATATTAGCCGGAAACAAGAACTGAACTATTTATATTGTTTTAAGTGCAAACGTGTTAATGTTCCGTTTTCGTTTCAAGCTTCTTTCTACCATAACGCTAATCTTAATAATTATATTTTTTCTGAAATCCTCTTCTTTCCTGAAATTTTTATTAAAAAATTTATTCATCTTACATGTATTTAGTTTTTAAAAAAAAAGAAAGCAATCGCTAACATGCAATCAGGGTATACAATCAAGATGGAGTACTCAATAAAGGTTCCAATTAAAATTTTTATAATTAACAATAGAAACACCAGAGAAAATTGCGTTATGTTGGCACAATCGCATCATTTTTTTAATTTGTATTAATATAAAATATATTTCAAACTAAGCATAATGTCATTTGCACCGGCGCACAGTGGGGCGCTTTGACGATCTAGGTAGGCAAAATTATTGCGTTGGAGTTTTATTAGGTTTTGCTGGTTTTTCGAATGTATCACTAATAAATGCTCAAACAGTGATAAATATTTGGTTTATTTAATTATTTACATTATTATTATAATTATTTATATGATTATCATTATTATTATTATTATTTATATTATTATTTATTTTATTATTTATTTAAATTATAATATTGTATTGTCATGTAAACTACACATGTATTCAAAGTTTCAGCTTAAACGGATAATTAAAAGTGGTTTAAAATTGACTAGCAAGATTTGAACTAAACATACATACATACACTCTAAGTTAACATAACTTAATGATTAAATAATAATTAAAATAATAATAATAAGGTTTCGCTGGTCTATCAGGGTGACTTTTATTTAAGACGCCTTTTGTTTAAGACGTTTTCAATTGCTTGAATAACTCAATGCGGTAGGTGTGAGGGTCCCTGAAACCAGGCAGAATTGTATTGATAAAAACGTTGGCTATTTCTTTCCGATTTAGACCATTTTTGTTGAATTTGAAAACAAAGTGTCCGGACACGTGATTTCAGGCTCTTAAAAATGTCTTCAGTTAACTGAGGATTCCCCAGTTTTTCCAACAAAAATGAAAGGACAGCTTCGAATTTGTTTTCCTTTGGGTTGGCAACCCATAAGTCAAGAACAGATTTTCCAGAAATTTGTGTAGTCATCCTGAAAAATAAAAGTTTTAAAATAAAAACATTATTAAAATATAAGCTGTTATGTTTTGTGTGACTCTGTAAAAAATATAAATGCTACCCAAATTATTTTCAGTTGAAAAAATGCTGTTGCGTAAATCAATAGCCTATATAAATTTTATTGAATTTGAAATACAATTTTTGCTTATAGATGGGGATATATCCGAATTATTTGTGTGGCCCCTAAAAGAAATATCACTGCTGCGTACTTTATTTTCACTTTATAAGATGGTATTGTGCATCTCGATAATCTAGATTAGTTTTCTTGAAATTGAATTAAAATTTGTGTTTATAAATAACAATCTTTCCGCAATATTTTGTGTTGCCCTGTAAAAAATGCATAATTTCTACGTTCCTCAAATTATAATATAATTAAATTATCATCTAAAATATACATGTAGGCCAAGTTTTAGCTCAATCCGATAGTTATAAGCTGATTAAAATTGATTTGCAAGATTTCAAGCGAAATTTGTGTAGCCCTGTAGATACAGTATAACTTCTACTTTCCTCAAATTACAATAATATTGTATTGGCATTGAAACTACACATGTACTGATAGTTTTCAATTAATCGAACTATTGGAAGTTGTTAAAAATTAACTTGCAAGATTTAAACTAAACTTTTGTGTAACCCTGTAGAAACAGTATAACTTCTACGCTCGTCAAATTATAATAATATTGTATTATCATTAAAACTACACATGAATTCAAAGTTTCAGATCAATCGGATAATTAACAGTGGTTTAAAATTGGCTTGCAAGACTTTAACTAAATATAATACATACACACTGAAAGTTATTATGAAGCTGGTTTATTAATACAAACTTTACGATTCGCAATCTTTCGCAGAAGTTTTCTTAAATTTCCAATACTTTAGGAATGACACTTTTATTTAAAAAAAATCTTATTGCTTAATAATGCTTAATACTGTATTAAAAGTCAAGATAAAATTTGTAAACAACAACATGAATCATCCAAAAACACAATTTATGAAAAAAGCACTTAAATTAGTTTAATGGAGTTTGTTTTCAAACAACAATAGGTTAAATGTTACCTTGACAAATATGTAATATATTTTCAGTAAACTCGCGCTTTCACATTAAACAGAATCGTTAAGACGCGCTTTCGAACCTGGGGAACTAAATGCAACAGTTGAAACACCCTCAAACGAATTGCACAAATGTCTTCTTTACGGTCGTAATTAATCGACACCATGAATTTTTTCGACAAACATCGTATGGATCTCGACAAAAGAGACATTCAGCTACCAGAATATGCGGTCTTGTTAAATTCCGAGAATATCGGAAAAATGAATTTTGTCCACCTAGATCGTCAAAACGCCCCACTGTGCGGCGCAAACTTTTCACACGTACTATTCATGCGTATTTTTATGCTTCATCACCATAAATTCAAATAAAAATATATTTTCTATTTAATTGTAATGAAAAAAATGGCATCAATAAAGTTATAATACATACAGATAAAATAAACTCAATAGACGCTATTCTCGTGACGTCACAGTAAATATGAATTTTTATTCACTTATAAAAACAAAGTAACAAAGTAATATTTTTACCAAAATTTAACCTGAAAATTAAAACAAATACATCGAAAAAGCCACGTGTCTGCATAATTTTATTATTTCCCTTTTCTCTGCAACGATGGAAGTATTCCATTGTTTCCCATCCATTGTTTGGATGAGTTCATACCGGAATCAACACACTGTGTTTTATTATATTTAGATTCGTTTACAACAGTGTTTTCCCAACCTTTTTTTGGCCGTGCCCCCCCAAATCATCACTATAACCTTGATGCCCCCCCCCCCCCCCTCCCTTTGCCTGTTGCAAATAAGTTTTATTACATAAAAATTGAGCTCTTATTCCCACTAAAGAAGTCCTAAACTCCTTTAATTGGATCTAAATAAAGAACAGTACATTGACGAAAGGAAAAAACATAAACTAAAAGAAAGTATTTATGAAGAAATCGTTAATAATAATAATAGTAATAATATACAGCGATGTAAAAAAGCAAATTAATTTTTTAATGTTTAATAGAAAATTGAGATACATAAATAAAAACTTAAATTTTAATTGAAGCTTTACATTTGATAGCTTTACATATGATGCTTTTATAATTTTAATTATTGGCAGTAAAAAAAAGTACCTTATAAATTCAAAATAGACTTGAGAGGAAGAGAATAAAATTAATGAGATCCTTGTGCTTTACGGTGATTGCAGATAATTTTTGTATCAGGCCTTAATTTAGTCAACTTTAATCTCAAGTCTCCTCGTTTAGTTATGAGCTCCTCGTTAGTTATGAGCCCCCCGAGGTTTTAGCTCCCCGTCAGTTTCTTTTCTTCAGAAGTAAATCATTTACTGCACTAAAACTACATTTAACTAGGTATGATTTAAGGAAATGGTCACAATATTTTTTTTGCAAATTTTCTTGCATTTGGATATTTAGATTCTGTCTCGGCACAAAGCCATGCGCCATCATTCTTTTTATACTGAATGAGGTTTTAACTGGCTCATCGTTTTAAATTTCAGAGAGTTGTTCTGGACATCGTATGAATCATTAAATGATAAGTGCACTAACATTGGCTACATGACCCATGATGGGAAATCCATTTGCTTTAAATCAGAAAATCTAACGTTCAAATCAGAGGTTCATATTTTTAAATAATCCACAATCACAGTTACAGCTGTATCGGCCATCTCTCATATTTTTAATCAGCAAAACAGATCAAACTTCCTCTTAGAAATATGTTTAAGCCATACCTCACTGAATGTAATAAAACCAAATATTTTTGCTTTTGTATCAACAAGTGTTTTACCTTTTCCTTGAAATTCAAGTATTCAAGGTATTCACTTTTCAAAGATACCTGCTAAATAACTAACAAATGCTTTTCCATCAATGGTTTGTAGGTGCTTCATGTCAGACTTCACACTTAGAAATTCATCAAGAACATCAAACAACTCCATGATTTTTTGTTAAGCATTTCCCCTTTGAGAGACATCTTACATCAGTGTGAAGTAAAAGACGAACGTGGTTTGCGTTTTTGCCTTCACAAAACTGCTTCAATAGACGCTCACATTTGGTGCTGGAGTTGGCACATCTTATAACACATTTCAATATATCACTAAGAATAGGTGAAATGTTTTTTGATACTAAATTCTCTCTATGGATGACGCAATGCACAAGAAGCATTTCTGGATTATCATCTGTCATTAGTTTTAAACATCCATGAATCCTCTTACCCATCACAAATGAAGCACCATCTGCAGCATAAGATGTTATATTTGTCATTGGTGTACTATTTATATCTAAGTAACTTTTCAATATATTACAAATATTAGAAGCAGTAGTGGTGCTCTCTAATGATTTACAGAAAGGCAATTCTTCAGTAAATTTACCTATATCAATATACCCTACATAAGTAAGCAATACGGCTTCGCCGTCTCTCAGAGCAGATTCGTCCATTTGTATGGAGAAATTTCTTGATCTCAGCTTTTCAACAAGTTGTGCTTCAATGTCCTCACTCAGTTCATCTATTCTTCTACTAACAGTATTGTTACTAAGTTGCATGGATTTCACATCTTTGCCCAGATAGTAGTGTTTCCAGATTTCGTCAATGAGTAAAGATATTTCATGCCTGGCCTCAAAGGTACACTTTTCTGTAGTAGTTTGTGCAGTGAATAGAGACTTGCCCTTTGATCTTTTTTCAAACTTGTCCTTAAAGTTTTAAAATAACTTAAATTTGAATTTATATACTGACTATGTTTTGCCTTCATATGTGCTTCAATACGACCTCGTTTCATAGATTCGTTTCTTAAGCATTGTTTGGAAAAAAGGCATAAAGGGGATCGTTCATCGTGGTTAGCCGGCATGAAACCAAATTTTAAATATTCATCTAAATATTTTTTTTCAGATTTTTCACAGAAATACAAATTATATAGTTTTAATTATTTTTTATACTATACACAATCATAGATCAATAATAATTTTATATGTATATATAGTGAAGTAATCTAAAGTTAACTAGAGCAGGGGTTCTCAAACATTTAGAACGACGTACCACTAAATCGAAGTTCATACTTCCGCGTACCACCTGGTAACAAACGTAAAGCTAATATTAAAAAACCTGTCTAAAACGAAATATCTCTCCAGTTATTTGTATTTCCGTCATAGCAGGTTTTATTGCCTTTACAAATGAATGCTTACATTACTAAATTGACTGCTTTTCAAATACATGACTGGAATCACCACGTCGACAGACTACCGTGTGGTGGCTTCTTTTGCCAATATGTCCGCCTTTTCATTAAAGATGTAACCAACATGGGCCCGGACCCAGTGCATGTGAACCTCGACTTCAATCGATTTAATCAAGTCCCAAATCTCAGCAATGGAATCTCAGCAATGGAATCTCAGAAATGGAATCTCAGCAATGGAATCTCAGCCTGTGCTGAGGCACAAGTCCGTGAAGCGCTTGGAGCGCCTATATCGAGTCAGAGTAGACGTCGTGTTCCCCGAAACCTCTTAGATGGGCATGAGTGATTGCTTTCTTGATCGCTTGGACCTTGGACTTAAAAAAATCCGCAACATCCGAGAGACGGAACTGGCTCCCCACTAGTATTTGGTTCTCTGATACGGCAAGGAACGTACACCCGATGGTGTAGTTCTCCTGCTTGGATCCGACCGTGTATTACGAACACGTGGTTTGCGGAGTCAAATCCGCGGTCCAACGGACCCGCCAAAGATCCTGAAGTCTGGGAGTGGGCCTCCACAAGTCGACCTACTCGGAGTCTACTCCGTTACCGTCAACGCTCTTCTTTCATAGAACGAGGGTCGTGTAGTCTCTGTCCTGCTCCGCACGCAGTCGACCCCTGACAAGACCTGCAGAGCATCCGTGGAAGTCGTTGTGTAACATTTTGTTACACAGAGGAGAAGGTTCCTCTGCATGCTAAGCAACCTGTTTGCTATCACTACCTTACTTGAGTACCAAACAGATGCCGCATTAAGAATAATTCTTTCTGCTATGATCGAGTAAAGCATCTTGCGAAATTTCGGTCTCAGACCCCAGTTATCTGCTGTGAGACGATTCATTTTGTTCAACACCTCAAAAGCCTTCTCCTGAACCGATGTTAGGTGAGGCATCCAACTTAGGTGGGAATCGATTGTGACACCCAGATACAGGATCTGCCATTTAAAGCGGATCCGGTTCCCTTCCATGAGGATGGGAATAGATGGGGAATTGTGGTATCTGCCCAGGGGCTTCACAACCGTGTAACCGCACTTACCGAAACTGAACGTGAGGCTGCACTCTGTTGCCAAAGCATGGATCTTGGAGAGAACCGGCCCGAGCAACTCCGCGAACCTTATGACAGCTCGTGGTCGTGAGGCTAAGAAGACGTCATCGGCGAAAACCGAAACAACATAGGTTTCGTCCTTCTCGTCTTGCAACCGTCTCAACAGAAATTCAATTACAACTAACCAGAGGTAGAGCCCAAGACACGAACCTTGGGGTACTCCAACGTTGAAGTAGTGGTCCCCGTCATCTATCAGGATGACAGAGCGACACCAGAGGTAGTCGTCTATCACACCAAGGAACCAATGTTCAACACCCAGTTCCTCCAAAAACCGGAAGATGTCTGTGCGTCGAACACTATTGAACGCTGACTTGACATCGAGCGTGCGAAGACATGTGTAATCTCCATGAGTCTTCGAAACAGCTATGTACTCCATCACGTGATGGAGCGCGTCGACCGTACTAACCTTCTTTAGAAAGCCGTTCTGCCGCGCATCGAGCAAACGTTTGGACTCCAAGTATAGTACCAGACGAGTTGCAGACAGTTTATCCAATATCTTCTCGAGGGTCGGCAAAAGACAAATTGGACGGTAGGTCGCAGGTTCACTGCGCTCCTTCCCAGACTTGAGAAAGAACACGGCAATCGCCCGCTTCCATGGCCGTGGAAAACAAGACTCTCTCTGCCAGTGATTATACAAGGATAACAGCCACAGAGGGTGGTGTTTCAAGACCTCACGGGCAATTTCGAGACTGAGTCTGTCATGACCAGGAGCCTTGTTAGGCGGCAGCGATTCCACTGCAAATTCAAGTTCATGAATCGAAAACAGATGTGGTTCACCGGTCCTAATATTCGCGACCTGGGAAACTTCATCAACCGATAGGAAGTGGTATCTCGTATTGGTATTTCGTAAGGGCGTCTTGGGATTCCTTCCAAGTCGAGACCTCTTGTCCAGATGGAAGCACAAGCATATCAAGTGCTTCCTTTATCCACTTACCTCGCACCACCTCAAGTGTCTGGCCTAGTTTGTCCGTGCAAAGTCCCTCAGAAATGAATCTGCGGAACGAGGCACGATCACCATTGGCTCCAGCGTTAGTCGCGGTAGAGTCGACGGAGCGCGCGCAACCGATTTCTCTGGCTGGATAGCTGGGCTGTCTACCAACACGCCTCCCGACGCATAGCCGGCCGGCGTTTTTTGTTTTTGAGACATAGTCGATTCAAAGTCGACGTCAAGTATTCAACTCCCGCATCAGGGGTCGCAAACTCATACGAAGTCATATCCGCGGCTTGCAGATCACGGGAGAATGCATCCCAAAACTAAGTCCCTCTTTAGCAAGTCTGCTATAACAAACATTTCTCGTAACAAGAAAATAGAAAAAGCGGATCCTAAATCGCGTTCGAATTTTTTTTTTTAATTTCTATGTTAATAAAGACAAGCTGTTTTCGATTCCATAATAATATGCTGATTTTTGTGTTTTATTCCACGTACCAGTATCGGACGTCTGCGTACCCGTAGCCAGAGCTTCACGTACCAGTACTGGTACGCGTACCATAGTTTGAGAACCCCTGAACTAGAGCATATGAAAACATCAGCAACGATTAAATAAATATATAACAATAGTATTAATTCACTTGCTGCTTGAGAAAAATAGAAAGATTACAAAACAGAGGGATTTATCGAATAATTTGGCCCAAAGGAATATCAAAGAAAGCTATAGGAACAATTTTGAAAAACAATAGCCGAATATACAGTGCAAAATATTTTGCACACATATTCAGAAAAAAATTTTCATGCACTTATTTATGCATAAAAAAGGAAAAGAATGGAATAATTTATTTAATTCCTGGGCCTGTTTACGACCTACATAAACTTATACCACTTAAAAAAAATCATTATTTAATCATAGATTTTGCGATTCAATAACAAAAACAATTCTTTTCATAAATAGTGGTGGGAGGTTGAAATTAACCTATTTGTTAATCGAGCCGTATATATTCCACATAGTACTTCTATTAATAAAAAAGAATAGTTGCATTAACCGAATCTGATTATTTCAAAACATCACAATTTCCATTCATCACTTAAAACAAAATTTATTTTAATAAGCAGTGTAAAAAATAAATTATGAATTATAAGAAGACAAGTGGTACTCTAAGTATTAAAGCTTATTTTAAAATTTTAAACTCGAAAATGCATATGGAATAAGAAAGTTTGACTATCATGCAGTGCAATAAATTTAAATTTAAATTTTTTTGAAATCAGAAAATGAGAAATTATTAATTGAAATATCATAGAAAATATTTTTAAAAACTGAAATTCTTATTGAAATATTATAATTCCTAATATAGCCATTGCTAAGTTAAACTGTTACCTCCATAATGTAACGGAGGTACGCAGGTTCACTGCGCTCCTTCCCAGACTTGAGAAAGAACACGGCAATTGCCCGCTTCCATGGCCGTGGAAAACAAGACTCTCTCTGCCAGTGATTATACAAGGATAACAGCCACAGAGGGTGGTGTTTCAAGACCTCACGGGCAATTTCGAGACTGAGTCTGTCATGACCAGGAGCCTTGTTAGGCGGCAGCGATTCCACTGCAAATTCAAGTTCATGAATCGAAAACAGATGTGGTTCACCGGTCCTAATATTCGCGACCTGGGAAACTTCATCAACCGATAGGAAGTGGTATCTCGTATTGGTATTTCGTAAGGGCGTCTTGGGATTCCTTCCAAGTCGAGACCTCTTGTCCAGATGGAAGCACAAGCATATCAAGTGCTTCCTTTATCCACTTACCTCGCACCACCTCAAGTGTCTGGCCTAGTTTGTCCGTGCAAAGTCCCTCAGAAATGAATCTGCGGAACGAGGCACGATCACCATTGGCTCCAGCGTTAGTCGCGGTAGAGTCGACGGAGCGCGCGCAACCGATTTCTCTGGCTAGATAGCTGGGCTGTCTACCAACACGCCTCCCGACGCATAGCCGGCCGGCGTTTTTTGTTTTTGAGACATAGTCGATTCAAAGTCGACGTCAAGTATTCAACTCCCGCATCAGGGGTCGCAAACTCATACGAAGTCATATCCGCGGCTTGCAGATCACGGGAGAATGCATCCCAAAACTAAGTCCCTCTTTAGCAAGTCTGCTATAACAAACATTTCTCGTAACAAGAAAATAGAAAAAGCGGATCCTAAATCGCGTTCGAATTTTTTTTTTTAATTTCTATGTTAATAAAGACAAGCTGTTTTCGATTCCATAATAATATGCTGATTTTTGTGTTTTATTCCACGTACCAGTATCGGACGTCTGCGTACCCGTAGCCAGAGCTTCACGTACCAGTACTGGTACGCGTACCATAGTTTGAGAACCCCTGAACTAGAGCATATGAAAACATCAGCAACGATTAAATAAATATATAACAATAGTATTAATTCACTTGCTGCTTGAGAAAAATAGAAAGATTACAAAACAGAGGGATTTATCGAATAATTTGGCCCAAAGGAATATCAAAGAAAGCTATAGGAACAATTTTGAAAAACAATAGCCGAATATACAGTGCAAAATATTTTGCACACATATTCAGAACAAATTTTTCATGCACTTGTTTATGCATAAAAAAGGAAAAGAATGGAATAATTTATTTAATTCCTGGGCCTGTTTACGACCTACATAAACTTATACCACTTAAAAAAAATCATTATTTAATCATAGATTTTGCGATTCAATAACAAAAACAATTCTTTTCATAAATAGTGGTGGGAGGTTGAAATTAACCTATTTGTTAATCGAGCCGTATATATTCCACATAGTACTTCTATTAATAAAAAAGAATAGTTGCATTAACCGAATCTGATTATTTCAAAACATCACAATTTCCATTCATCACTTAAAACAAAATTTATTTTAATAAGCAGTGTAAAAAATAAATTATGAATTATAAGAAGACAAGTGGTACTCTAAGTATTAAAGCTTATTTTAAAATTTTAAACTCGAAAATGCATATGGAATAAGAAAGTTTGACTATCATGCAGTGCAATAAATTTAATTTTAAATTTTTTTGAAATCAGAAAATGAGAAATTATTAATTGAAATATCATAGAAAATATTTTTAAAAACTGAAATTCTTATTGAAATATTATAATTCCTAATATAGCCATTGCTAAGTTAAACTGTTACCTCCATAATGTAACGGAGGTAGCGGTTAAATACATTGAAATAAAACTATTTATGGCATCATACAAAATTTTAAAAAAATCATGAAATAATTAACGCATATAAAATGCTGTTATACAGTTTTCAAAACTTATTTTAAATAACTGTTGTATTTGTATTACTATTAGATGACCCCCAGAATGTCGGGTCGTTTCCTCTGAATTGAGATATTTGTAATTCTTTCCCAGAACTAATACATTTGTTTGTCCCTGACTATAATACCAGAATCAAATATTCGCTCTAGGATTCTAAAATAATGATCTGTAAAAAATTGAGTTTTAATTGGTTGATCGAACTTCTGGTCATGTATCTGACGGTGGCGCTTTGACTTTTGTGCTTTCCCAAATATCAATTTGAAACAATTAAAATGAAAAATGTTTTAAACCAGAAAATTCATTTTGCAAAATGTTTTTTTCAATTTTTGTTTTACTTTGATTGTTTCCAAAAAGAAATCTTTTAAACTGCTTTAGAATTTAAAGAGCGAACATCCGAATTTCACCAAATTCCCGTATTGCCCCCCTAAGGAGTCAAATTGCCCCCCCCCCCCCCCGTTGGGAACCACTGGTTTGCAACCATGACTTCCTTTACAAAACATATTTTTCTTGACTTTATTATCACCGCTCTTATTTTATTAAAACAGTTTACAAACACACTCTGCTTCCTAAAATAATCTTTTTTTTTTTTTTTAAAGTTTGTTATTTTGTGATAATTTACGATGCATTTTACGATATATATTAAATGTTGCATTTATTTTTAATTGAAAGGATTCTGAGAGAAATGCTGTGGTTGATTCAATATTTAGAAGAATGCAAGGGTTTTCTGACATCATACTTTTCTTGGATAGTTTAAAACAAATTTAAAAAGGAAAAAAAATAATACTAAGGAAAAAAAGCTAGAAAGGATATATGCTTTCATTCTCTGCTTAACTTCCTCAAAATCAGTGACCAAACAATGAAAGCTTTGTTTCCTGCTAATCTTACTGAGGTTGTAGTTGGGTATTATTTGTTCAAGCAGGCCACCTGCGTTGACAAAAAGCAGTCTTAATTGCAAATAAAATATAAAAAGAATCTGTATAATTTGTTTCAAAATGAATGCTACTTAGTAAAGTACGATTCTTCTTGAATATTAGAAAAGTATAATTTCACGGTTATTGATAACACATGCTGAAAATCTGTATTAGAAAGCAAAAATATGTCTGTGCGCAACGCAGACGTCATATTGACAGTGGCAACACTTGACCAATTAATTTCACTTTTACTTCATTTTATTTCATCTCTAAACATTGCACAATTTCAATTTATACACCGCCGAATAAAAATAAATGGTTATTTCAAATGCAGTATGTTTTAAAACTTTATCGCATTTTACTGATGTTTTGTGGTTTTTAAAATAATTTTCAAGCATGATTTTAAAATAAGTATATCCCTGTAAAAATCTGTGTTTATTGGTTTTACACTGAAACAGTTACAATGGGATGGTTTGATGGAATTACTGAACCATTGAGTTAAATCAGATACATTGATATAATAATATAATATTTCTTTTAGCATAAACTTTTTTCTATTGAATACACTTATTGCTTTAGCATCAGTATATCACTGCAAAAAATGTATATTGCTGATATTTAGCCAAAAAAAAAACTTCAATAGATGCAAATTTAACAATGTAACATTGTTTGTTACATAATTTACTATCTATTGAATGCAATTACTTTTAGGTAGCTTTCAATACAAAAAAGTATAAAGCTACCTATTGCAGCCGGTCGGAGGAAAGCAGTTCCGGAAAATTTTGATGTATTTTCACCGATCATGACCCCAGACCCCAAAACCACCCTCCGTTCAAATGTTGATTATATATTATATATCTGACCTATGTCATACGATAAGGCTCGTACTTATAAATCGATTTTGATGAAACTAATTGTGTGTATTAAGCTCACCAATGTCTCGACCGAGTTTGTTGGCCACCTTGGTCCGCCATTTTGTTTCAAGATGGCGGCCATTTAAAAATTTAAAACTAAAATAAATATACAAAAAAGTTAAAAATTCAAATTTATTTTTAATTACGTACTAGGCCTTGATACAAGGATTCCAGAGCATTTTTTGATTTACCTCTATCTTAAAAAATGGCTGAGATAGAGCAGTTTGAAATTCTAGGGTGGCTGACATTTTGAAACAAAACAGCTCAGTAACGCGATTACTCGCAAATTATTTTCTTTCATTGTTGTAATAATTTTCCCAATCATACGCATAAAACTATATATTCATATCCGTTAGCGCCAAAATTGGCGACATTAGCGACATGGGGGACAAAATTGGCAAAATTGGCGACACTTGGTGAAATATGTCCAAATTTGGCGACCAAAATAAGTCTTCATAAATGAACCCAATTTGGCTATGGCTCAATAATTTGACGAATTTCTTACTCAAATTCAGTATTAACGAATCTTTTGTAAACGTTTCTTTGCATTTTAGCTTGCTGTTGCGAGTAACATTAGCTAAAATTTTAAAACGAAGATATAGGAAAGCTACCTTTTCCTCCCGGTACAGGCCGGAAGGACTTTTTCTTTTTAAATATAGTGGTAGGAAAAAATGCTGTGGAATGATGGTTCTAAAACAAAAAAAAAACAAAGCATTAAGCTATCGCTGGTAATATCTCAGTTGTATTGCAGTATTTAATCAAAATTTCATAAACATTGCTAGTCTAATTTAACTCTCTATTTCCTGGTATAATCACACATCTTCATACAAGTAAATTGCATAAAATAGGCTCCACATTGTTCCAACAGTTAGACAATATTGCATTAATAATGACTTTCAATCAGAATTCTCAAATAAGTGTCATCATATAATAATAATCCATAAATTTCAAAATTAGCTCTCATATTATGTAATTTCGTTCATAAGTACAAAGTATCAGAACAGGGTTCTTCAATAAACCCCATATATTAAACTGTTTAATGTAAAATTGGTGTGTTATATTAATTTGCGTTGAGGACTAAATAAATGAACAAGGCAAAATATATTTTTCAAGAAACCTGGGATATGTGAAAGTTTTAAAGTTTTTTCTAGGCGATAGTGAGGTCAGAAAGTTCTTGCTCATCGATAGTGGAATTATGAGGTCTACTTGTTCATCAATGGTGAATGCGCGAAGTTTATAGAATGCAGAAAGTAAAATACTAGCCGTTGGAAAAACTTCAATTTTGGAGTCTCAAAAATGTTTTTAGTTATGTTTAGTTACATTTATTCTTACTTAAAGTTTTGATAATTTTCCATAAAATAAATGCGAAACGTATGAGATATTGAACTAATGTGTTTTATGTAAATTTATCTGGCGTTTTCGGTTGATTACGTTGTGAAAAAATACAAGCTACAGGGTTGATTTCGGTCATGAACTGAATTCTGATCTCTCATAGTATTTTCGTGAGTTTTATTTTTTTGTGATATTTGCTCAATTGCAGTTAGTATATTATTTCCTTTAATACGTTGCTTTTGAAACCCACGTAGGGGTGTTCGTATTTTTTTTTAATTTTGAATGCCACTATTTTCTAATGATAATCCGCACTGTATTCAATCACAGAATTTCTGTCATTAAATGAGCCGAATTTTAAATTAAAATTATAATGAATTTTAAATTAAATAAATAATAAAAAAATTGTGGTACTAAATTTTAAGGACTGTACGGAACCTGTGTTGTTTCAACAACGTGCGCATCGTATGTAGACGTACACTGTAAAAAAAATCCTGGGGTTACTAATTTTTTTTTTAGTATGTTTGTATTCCACAGAATTTTTTAGTAACCGGTATTATAAACCAAAATCGTTGCTAGCTGTTTTATAGTAATTTTTACAGATTTTCTTGTAACTGAGTAAGAATACAAACAAATTTTTAGTAATTGCCAATATCAATGAGAAAAACTAAAAGTTTTTTAGTAGATCGACCCATATTTTTTTACAGTGTAGTCAAGATGTTAAATTCATTTTATAGTAGCTTTTATTATTGTATTAAAGGTACTTCGGTGAGTATTTTGAAAAAAAGTAGTAGTTATTAAATTTGAGTAAAAGGTTCAGGCTTTCATGTACAAGCATCTTTAGCCCATAAAGATTCAATAAATTTGTTTTTAGTTAAAAACTATATCTAGTTATTTATGGCGGACACTGACAAAATGTTACAGAAGCCTCCGTACATATTTAGGGTCACAATCATCATATTCAATCAAAAATATAGGGTAGTTCACTTCAAGCCAAAACGAAAGTTTCATTTATACCGTTAACAGCTAAACATTTATACCGTTAACAGCATAAATTTTATTAGGAAGGCCAGTTTATCAAAGCTATTTCTACATATTTGCCTTCATTATTGTTAAATGTGAGGAAATTACGGAAAATGCTGGAAATTCGCAACATCCGCCTTCAAACAGACAGAGCTAGATGTCTATTATTTTGAAAAGCAGCTGATAATCTAGCCGATCGTTGGGTAGCGCAAATAAATTTTCATAAATTTATTTGTTAATTAAATTGATAATCACTACTAGTAACGACCATACTCTGTTTTATCATTAAAAAATGAAATATTTTTATCATTTGTGACTTTTATCAACTTTTTCTCCTTGTAGCATCCCGAACGCTTTCAAGTTCATCTGCCAATTTATAGTGGGCTGACTATACATACGTTGTCACTGACCAAAGGATTGATACTTTTCGACCTGTCTGTCATTTCATGACATTTTTCAAAAAGTCTGTGGACGATCAGTTACAATATATTCATTATTTTTAAAGTTATGAATGAAATACTAGCTTCGGTATGGTGGAAGACACGATGTATTTTTGACTAAAATAATGAATTTTCTCTATACTTACTCGCAGGTTTATTGTTTGTACTTCTCAATGTTTTTTAAAAAAATAGTTTGAAGAATTCGCGAACTGCTTGAGATCATGTATAGATACTACTGAATTATTTTACAGATTCATACATAAACTTATAAAAGTGTAATTTTTAAGAATTAGTTATCATTAACGGTAATTTCAAAGTGAAAACACTTTAAATGAAGAAACAAAATTGAAACTAATTGCATATATTCTATAAGACAAAATAAGTATTATATAAATCACACTTTCTTTCCTATTTCTATGCCTTCAATGAAGCATGAAGTATAATTTGAAAATTACTCTCTAAAAATTCGTATGAGCGATTCGTTTTCAAATCATAACGAACAAATACGTATTCTCCCATTTTAATAAAAGCTACGTTGAATCAAAAGTGAACTCGTACAATTTTATTCAGGGATTCCCCCCCATCCAATTAGAGGACGGCACGAAGTAATCCTGTTTTTTCATATACATCGATTTAATAACTTGATATTTTATGAAACAGAAAAAGAATATTAGTACGGCAGAAAAAAAAAATGCTTTCGTTTTTTTAACTCTGGGTGACCTCCGTTTTATAGCTTCCTATCATTTTCAATTAATGCGATGAGACTTAACTCTAAAGCGTGCCGCGCGATTAAAAAAGAAGCAAGAGAGAGTGAGTAAAAAAATAAATAAAAAAATAAAAAAGAAAGCTTTTCTTTATGTGTGACAAAGGCTGCTTTCGTTCTTTTCATTTTAATGGCCTGGAGGAATGGTCTTCAACTTCTTGTTGTGCAAAGAAGTGGCTCTCATGTGTGAGATTTTTATTGCTTCGTATTTTTGCTTCTCCGTATGTAACAAAGCATTATTTAAGAGAAGCACGTTTTAGCTACTGGATTGAAAGTTTATTCCTGCAGTGAATATCTTACTGTTTTGTTTTGGTAAAAAGGGAAACTCAGTTCTCTACAGAATTACTTAGTTGAATAATGGTGATCTATATATTAACAGTTTTAGATTCTTTACTTTTTTTTACTGCTTTAAGCATCATACAGTGGAACTTTTCGATTAAAATAATCGGTACTTTTCGGTTAGCCGGGCGCCAGTGAAATTTATATATCTATGTATACATATATATACATATATCTATACATACACACATTTATATATGCATGTATGTATATATACATATATATATACACATACATATATGTGTGTATGTATACATAGATATGTATATATAGATATATACATTTCACTGGCGCCCGGCTAACCGAAAAGTACCAAATAATCCTTCAATTTATTTAAACGTTATTTAAAATCTGCTAACATTTCACTAATTTCAGATTTTTGATAGGTTTTTTAAGGAATTTACTAATGAAAACAAAATGATAACTTATCATTTATGTTAGGTTAACATAAAACCATTTAAAATAGCATAGTTTCAATTAATGGCCTGGAGGAATGGTCTTCCCACTTCTGTTGTGCAAAGAACTGGCTCTCATGTGTGAGATTTTTATTGTTTCGTATTTTTTGGTTCTCCGTATGTAACAAAGCATTATTTAAGAGAAGCACGTTTTAGCTACTGGATTGAACGTTTATTCTCGCAGTGAATATCTTACTGTTTTGTTTTGGTAAAAAGGGAAACTCAGTTCTCTACAGAATTACATAGTTGAATAATAGTGATCTATACATATTAATAGTTTTAGATTTTTTACCTATTTTTTTTTACTGTTCTAGGCATCACACAGTGGACCTGTTTCGATTAAAATAATCCTTTAATTTATTTAAACGCTATTTAAAATCTGCTAACATTTCACTGATTTCAGATTTTTAATATGTTTTTTTTAAGGAATTTACTAATAAAAACAAAATTATAGTTTATCATTTATGTTAGGTGAACATAAAACAATTTAAAATAAAATAATTTCAATTAATGGCCTGGAGGAATGGTCTTCAACCTCTGTTGTGAAAATAAGTGGCTCTTATGTGTGAGATTTTTATTGCTTCGTATTTTTTGCTTCTCCGTATGTAACAAAGCATTATTTAAGTGAAGCACGTTTTAGCTACTGGTTTGAAAGTTTATTCCTGCAGTGAATATCTTAGTGTTTTGTTTTGGTAAAAAGGGAAACTCAGTTCTCTGCATAATTATTTAGTTGAATAATAGTGATCTATATATAAATAGTTTTAGATTCTTTACCTATTTTACTTACTCATCATACGTAGTATAGGGTAAATCTTGTAATAGTTTTGAAAATCGAAAAAAAATCGACGGATTTACACATTTCAGACACTGGAGATTCCGAAAAACATATTTTTAGAAAAACAAATGCCGTCCGTCTGTCTGTGTGACTGTCTGTGTGTCTATAAACGCTCTATCTCCCGAACAAATTGAGATAGAGACTTGAAATTTGATATGTACTTAGTATATAATAATGAGAAGAAGCTTATTGAATTTCAGTAACCTCGATTATTCGGAACTACTTTTTTTGGACTCTCGAAATATACGTTCTGATAAAAGGTATATAAAAATTTTCGAAATTGTTTTTTTAAGACGGAATATAAAAAACAATATTAAAACATAAATTTTGCATAAAGAATGAAGTCGATCGGATAAATAGTTGCCGAGATATTTGTAATCACATTTGCCACACTCTTCGATTTTTCATGACCCTGTATTTCATTCAAATTTCAATTCAAAGATATATTTTAATTGGAAAAGAGACGCTTAATCCGACGCAGTAAACTGTTAGCTAATATGATTATTTATTTTAGAGTTATAAGGATGTTTCTCTTACGCAATTCAGTAATCGAGCATTTAAAGTTTATGACTGCATCACAATATGTGACTGCATCACAACGTCATCAAGCCGCGATTTTATTCGAATTACAATGACTTTTATAAATAGTTTACACATGTTTTATTTTCATATTTTATATTATACATATCCATGATGGGTAAGTATTACGGTGGCCCCCAACGACTAGTTTTTACTGCTTTAGGCATCACACAGTCTACACGTTTCGATTAAAATAATCCTTTAATTTATTTAAACACTATTTAAAATCTGCTAACATTTCACTGATTTCAGAATTTTCATGGGTTTTTTAAGGAATTTACTGACGGAAATAAAATGATCGTCAATCATTTATGTTGGGTGAACTGTATTTAAAATAGAAAATGTTCGCAATCTTCAATAGCAATTTAAATTATATGTTAATATTTATGTTTGGATTCTGGTGACGCTGTTAACAGAAAATTACAAAAGATTTTTGCTTGATTTAAGAGTAAAAATGTTATAACATTAAACATGATTTCTAATTTAGAAAAAAAAAAAAAACATAATTTATATGTTTTCAAACGACAAATTTCTAAAATAGCTTAGCTAAAGAAAATTTGGACAAAGAAGCTATAATTTAAATCAAAATACTGATAACAATGTTGTCTAGAAAGTTAAATCCTTACATGTTGATATACCTTGTTTTTGCGTCATAGCACATGTTTTAAACTGTGTGACCTATACTTGAGATTTTATTATAAGAGGTTAAATATAATCTTGAAGAAAATAATTAGCGCGAAGTAATTATTAATGATATTAATGCATATTTTCCTAAAATTATGAAGTTATAAATATGGGAATACTTACGTGTGAATCTGTTTGGGCAAAAAGCGGTTCTGACGCGTGAATTTTTTTCTTATTATTTTTTATTCTTCGTATGTAACAAAGCACAAGAGGATCACGTTTTAGCTACTGCATTAAAAGTTTATTCCTGCAGTGAATTTTTTTTTTTTTTTTTTTTGTAAAAAGAGAAAACAAGAATTGTGTAGAATTACTTAGTACTGTTACAGTGAGCTATATAATAGTAGTTCCGCGTTTTTGTAGCTACTTATTTATTGCTTTAAGTTCTTACAGTCAGCATGTTTGACTTAAAATGCCAATGTATTTTTAACGATTAAAAAGCTATTGAAAAATTGAATGATTTTCTGAATAAAAAAATTTGATTACATCAAGTATGCTAAATGAAATTTTTTTTTAAATAAAGTTAACTAAACTACTTTTAATCGATAAAAACATCAATAATGTCGAATATGTATAATGCAAAAGTTACAAATTATGGGATTCATAAACATTTATTTAAAAATAATAAAAATGCCTCTAAAACTTTTTTAAATTCCAATCTCAATTTAGATTTTGAGTTCATATTTACGTTTGGAGTGAAGAGAGCAGCAGTTCACTGAAAATTGGAAAAATACTTTCACATGATCAACACTAATAACCTCGCCACAGTTCGTTTGATGATGTTCGTTAAATGAAAATATATATATAATCAACAAAATTAAAAATATATACATAATGGAATATGCATTTAAATTGGGTATTTCTATAATGTTTAGAGATATGTCATTCAGAAAAACAACAATTTAACTTAAAATACAGAATACACAAATACACAAATACACAGTACATTAACTACACAATATTGATAAAAAAAATCTGCCAAATTTAAATCTCTCCCAGCATTCATTTTTTAATGGTAACACACCTTTAGACACTTCATTTGATGTATTTGTACAAATCAACACATAAAAATAGTGTAAAAGGAGAGGTTAATTGTTTATAGGTGCAATCAGGGGACTTTTTTCCGCTAGGAGATACCAGTTTTTTTAATGCACAAATAAAAAGTTGAATAGTAACTTGAAGCAATAGACAACATGTACACTGTATATGTCCTAAAACAAAACAATGGCGTTAACAAAAAAAAAAGGGTACCCAATTACCTCCATTATCAAATTCCCCCTGATTACCTTATATATTTCATGTACTTAAAAAAATATCTCCATGCAGTTATAAAAGAAAATGGGTTAGGGGTTTATCAATAAATTTTATAAAATAAGATTAAAATTTTACAGAGAAAAGTAATAGGAACATTGAAATGGTAACCAAAAAACAATATGCTAAATCTCAATAAACAGACAAACAGATGATGCTTGCGCAGGGGATACCCAGTTGCAAAGTAACTCAAAATATTAATATATAGATATAATATATTATAATATAACATATGAAATAAGATATTATTATATAATATATCAAATATTATATTATAATATAATACATCAAATATATTAAAGTAAATGGTTTTCAAAATCAATCAAAATCAGATTTTTTTTAAATAAATGGAACTTGGAACGAATTCATTAATCAGATTCCCAGGAGCCATGGTCACCGTATTTCTAGTTAGAGCAATGTCAATCTTAGATTTATGATCGTAGCCAAAGTCCAGAACATCTATTACACCGGAAAATTTTAATTTAAAAAGTAAACCAAATTTATGTACAAAATACGTTTTTATAAATTTCTGGTTACATTATAACATTTTATTTTACGTAAATTTAATGATAACAGCAGACGTAAAATCTATATCTCGAAAGCTAATGACAGGAATGAGATGAAATTTAATACAGACATATTTTTCTCTATCCTTATATTTTTTATGTAAAAAATAATGTATTCTTAATCATTGTATTTCATTAACAAGAACGAAAAATCATGCGTCAAGCATAGATTATGTAACACTTTCCAACGCTTCCAAAATAATTTTACGAATCATACTCTTTTATAAGCTAAAAGATAACATCTAAGTAATCCGAATACTTTATTCAGCCCTGTATAGGATCTATAGATTTGTATATATACTACATAGGATGCTAAATTTTAGTTCAGTTAGGAAACACGTAGCACAGTTTAAAATGCTCCGTCTGGAGTTAAATAATACGGAAATGTGTTCCCGAACTTTTGTACTTCCCTGTATAGGATCTACAGAATTTATACACACCACGTAATATACAAAAAGCGATTTAAAATTAAAATCGCATTCAGTAACTTAAAACGCACTTCCAGGAATTATTGTTAACATACAGTAGAGAATTCTTTTGTGTGTCCCTGTAAATGAACGATGACTGCTATACACACAATATTCTGTAGTAAGTCTCTTGTAATGAACCTTATATAAATTTCAATGCGTTTAAAATAGTGAAACATTATTTAAATAAACCGCAGACGATTTTTCTCCATAGACGTAATGTAACGGAATTCTTTTGACTGTCCCTGTAAAGTAAGTATAAGTGCTATGCACACCCTATTCCATATTAAGCTTCTTCTAATGCACCTTAGTGATATATACAGTGTCTCACAAAAGTGATGGGACACTTGTGCTTTATAAAAAGAAACTGCAATAAAATAAATAAACAAACATGTGCAAAAATTTTTTGGGTGTGTTTCATATTTAAAGTTAGTAACAATTATTACATAACATACATTTTGTCAAAATATTAAAATATTAATTTAGTAAAAATACAATTGTTCAGAACGGAGCAAAAAATGGCTCACATAAGTGATGGGACACTTACTTTTCCATCAAATATTTATCCAAAAATTTTACTTTTTAAAAGGTTTTAATATTTTGTTGGATTTACTTTTACTTTTAAAACATGATTTAATCTTTTTGGGATGGATTCGACTAATTTTTTTGTGATTTCTGGAGTGATTTTACCCCATTCTTCTTGAAGCACCGATTTTAGTTGTTGTTTTGAAGAAATGGTGTGTTTGCGAATTCTTGATTCCAATTCTTGCCAAATATTCTCTATGGGATTTAAGTCTGGAGATTGTGGTGGTGTTTTTATTATTTCAGGACAGTTATATAGCAGCCAGAGTCTAACGTTCAGAGCAGTGTGCTTGGGGTCATTGTCCTGGTAGAATTTAAAATCGTTATGAAGGTTCAATTTTCGTGCTGAAGATTTCAAATTTTGCTTTAAAATATCAATATACTTGTACTGATCCATTATACTGTCAATAAAAACAAGATTACCATCTCCAGCGGACGACATACACCCCCATACCATAACTCCTCCTCCACCATGTTTTACTGTTGGTACCAAGTTCTGTTTGTGAAGTTCTTCCCTGGGTTTTCTCCACACCAAGATTCTACCGTCAGAACCAAATATATTAAATTTACTCTCATCAGCAAATATAACTTTATTCCAGTAATCAGAATTCTTATTTATGTTGGATTTTGCGAAAGCTAGTCTGAGTTTTCTATTCTTTTCACTTACGAAGAATTTTTTCCTGGCTACTCTACCGTGATATCCAGCAGATCGAATTACCCTTCTAATAGTTTCAGGATTAACAATTATTCCATATAATGCTTGTAAATCAGCAGCAACTTTTGAAGCACTAATTCTTGGATTTTTTTTAATATTTCGAACGATAATTCGCTTTATTCCATTGGATAGCTTTGATGGTCAGCCAGGTCTTCTTTTATCCTGAATCATATGATTCTTTTTATATCGTTTAATGATATTGAAAACTGTTGAACGACTCAAGTTAACTGTTTCAGCAGTTTTTCTAATAGATTTTCCACGTTCAATATGCAAATTAATAACTAATTTTCGAATTTCAGGCGAAGTTTCTTTTCGTTTAGCATTCATGACTACACAGAGCTAAAAAACACAAAAATTCCAAAACAAACTGGAGAGAAATACTGCAGACGATTTTATAAATTATTGCCAATTGCTTTTAAGTAAAAATAAAACCCCAAAAAATATTTTTATTGCTTATTTCAGACGATTTTTGTTGCATATATAATGGTGTCCCATCACTTATGTGAGCTATTTTTTGCTCCGTTCTAAACATTTGTATTTTTATTAAATTAATATTTTAATATTTTGACAAAATGTATGTTATGTAATAATCTTTACTAAATTTAAGTATGAAACACACCCACAAAAAAAATGTGTACATGTTTTTTTAATTTATTTGATTAGTTTCCTTTTGTAAAGCACAAGTGTCCCATCACTTATGTGAGACACTGTATAAATTTCAATGCGTTTAAAGTATTGAAACATTATTTAAAAAGCCGCAAATGATTTTTCCCCATAGACCGCAATGTAACGGAATTCTTTTGAGTGTCCCTGTAAAAAAACTATAAGTGCTACACACTTCCGTTGAAATAGGGAACATGCTATAGATAACGATTATAACATATAAAATTTGCAGGGCAATCCGAGCATATTTACGGGAGTTAGAGCACGGACAGATGGCAGACGGCAGACGGCAGACGGCCAGACGGCCAGACGGCCAGACGGCCAGACGGCAGACGGCCAGACGGCCAGACAAACCGAAGTCATAAACACTTTTCAACTAGGTTGGAAAGTGTTAAAAATGAAATAGTTCTATAGGATTGTTTTTTGGGAAGGTATAAATTAAAGTTTGATACGAGGATTTAATTATATTAGCCTTCTCAAATTTTTACCTTATCTAAATCTGAGTATATTGTTACAAATTTGATATGAAGCCGACATCTTAAGAATTTATTCCCAGTTGATTGGTACCTATTTATCTTTTTTATGCAATTAATTGCTTAGAACCAGTATAGTTTAGTCAGATTTTTTCAGGACTGTACATTTTTAAGGTTTCACAAAAAGAAAGCAATAATTTACTAGTGATCCAAATAGAAAATTGTTTTTGAAATTTAAATCACTTACATGTCGATACAATACCTTTTTGTGAATTTTATAAGTTTTAAAAGGTGGGCTCACATGTAGGGCTATTAATGTCATTTTTATTTATTTTTTTTTTTTTTACAGTTTCCAACATAGTTGAACATGTTTAGGAATTCGGTTTTGTCTGTCTATGTACTCGTATTTGTCTCTCTGCCGTCTGCCTTTCCGTCTAACTCGCGTATATATACTCGGATTGACATGCAATTCATACATGTTATTGAGGTTTACTTATTCAGTATTAGAAATGAAATTTGTAGCATTTATAGTTCGTTTACAGAGACACTCAAAATAATTCCGTTACATTACGTTTAGTGACGCTGCGCTAAAGTTATTGATTGAGTGGACTGTATTACGAAAATATGTAATGCATTGATGCAAATAATGTAAAGAGTCTCTAAATTACTAAAATGTTTATATAAATATTTACATTACATTAGGTTAAATCCAAAGTGCTGACACCATAGTCGGTTTTGAACAATATGAACATAATGAATGAGTGGACAATTTACACTTGAAGAACATAATCACTTTATTATTCTTACTATGATGAAGAAATTACATAATTATATTATTCTTACTATGATTAAGAAATGACTTCTTATTACTATATTTAATGACCCCATAGTCATTTTAGACCTACTGGACAGGCTGGTATTGTTTAGTAGCAGCGCCATTTGTATTACATCATCGTAATTATAGTTGCCAATTCATTTGAGATAAATTTTCATGTAACCGATCACGTAACCCACCTAACCAAGATTTTTCTTTGGTTAGTTCGGTCCCTTACCGGTCACTTCGGTTACTTCCGCTGAACGACGTTGGTTGCGTATCGGTTAGCAGCACTGTACCTTCGGTTAACTAACCGACCTTACCGGTTACGTACCGGTGACATTGCTGGACGCGCTCCAAGGGAAGCCGTAACAACAGTCTATGAGGAAAAATCGTTTGCGGTCAATTTTATTGATGTTACACAGTATTTCGACCTATTGTAGTTATTAAATATCACTTAGGTGCACGATAGAAGGCTTACAATATAATATGACGTGCAAAGCTTTCACTGTTCATTTGCCGGTGTACACAAAATAATTCGGTTACAGTAAAGTCTATTAACATTAAGTGCGTTTTCAGTTTTGATACGCGATAAAAAAAAAAAATACTTTTGTGCCTATTAGCACTTGATGTGTATAAATTCTATAGATAATATACAGGGGAGCACAAAAGATTTCGACTACATTTCCGTTTATTGAGAAAAATTGCTGAAGGGAAAATTTCAACAGAGTACTAGGCTTTTTCGAACTGAAATAAATTTTAGCATACTATGTAATAAATATACAAATATGTAGATCATACACAGGGCAACACAAACGAATTAGGATATTTTTGCGATTCTTGATGGTAGTTCCTGAAATTGGGTTTTCAAATGTGTTATAAATTTTCCAATGCCCATTATTGTATCTAGCTTGGCTCGTCCAGTATAATTGGATAGCCTTTGAGATTGACAGTGTAAACTTTGACAGTTAATTTTCAATAGAGAGGGGTCCCCTTCCCGGGTGGTCCTTCCGGGCATCGCGTGCTGGGCTGGGGCCTTGCTGCATAGTAAACAAACCTGCTGGGCGGGGTTAGTTTAGCTTAAGCCGAAAAGTAGGCCTCCTCACCCGGTTTGACCTTGACCTTGTGTACTTAGACATCACCTTGCACCTTATTAAACGGTGAAGTTTAGTAAAAGTATTCTGGAAGTGTTGGAAAAATGTTTCAGAATCCATGTTTGACGCATGATTTTTAGTTCTTGTTTTTAAACTCAACTTTTGTATGTAAAATGGTATTTCGAAACTGATGTTTAATTTATTTCTTGATATGCTAAATTTATTTTAAAAATGTCTATAAAGGAGTGTTTTTAAAGACAATACAACATTTTATAAATAATTAATATAATTATTAATTATAAATAATTAATATAATTATTAATTATAAATAATTAATATAATTATTAATTATAAATAATAATTGTATACGAGTTACAATAGCAATGGATTTAATTATTCGCTAAACCACGCTCACCAAAAAAGGCCAACTGGCCGTGAAGCTTCAAGAACGAAATATTTTAAGCATTATAAAATAGAAAATAAAAATAAAAATAAAGAGTGTAATATATATGTATTTGAATACGCTATAATCAATTAATAGTTTCATATTAAAAAAATTATGATTTTACGTTGAGAAATCAATTTAGACATTCCTAAAAGATAGATTAAATAAAGCTTAGTTATTTAATTATGATCGTCCATATTGTCATTTCTTAACATAATAATTGCTTGCAATACCGATTTAAATAGACATTATTTTATTTTAAATTAGCCAATTATAATAATTTAAACTACGCATTACAGGTCATAGAAATATTAATAAGTCATAGAAATATTTGTAATCAAGCTAAGAAACATGCAATGATATGATCTACGTAAAAATCGATAATAGATGACGCCATATGTTTCTAGAAAAAAGAAAAATGGGGGTTTTCAACGAACTGACTAACGAAAAAAGAAATAACATCAGTAACCGAGGAAGCCTGAGAACATCAGGTGAAAATATGTTTTTGTGTAGTTTTAAAGATGTTTTTTAAGGCTTTTAGACGTGTACACTGCTGTTTGATGTGTTTTAAAATAAAATAATGTCTTTTTAAATAGGTAGTGCAAGTAATTATTATAAATAAAGCTTTTATTTTTCTTTTCTGTTACCATATCTTACAAAAAGAAATTGGCGGGGGAGGGGGGGTGGAGGGTTATTGTTTTTAAATAACTATTTCACTAGTTCGCACTTTCTACCAAGCGTAAAATAGTTGTGAATTTTCCATATTTGGCTTCAGTACTCACGCCAAAATTGTAAACGATTTTTCTTTATTTTTTAATCATGAATTGCAGAAATGAAATTAGGCATGATTTTTAAAATAAATATTGCATGCATATAAAAGAGTGTATTTTATAAATACTATTTTTACTCTTATTCGTATCTTAAAAATAAAAGTAATATTTAAGAACAATTTTGAAATAAAGCAATAATTAATAATATTCGTAAATATTTTTTTTATTATAATACAATTTTTAGGGAAACAAATAAATATTTTTGGAAGATAAATCTTCAGCTTCTACTATGAAAAGATTTCTCATGTGTGAGATCTTTATTGCTTTGAATTCTTGCTTCTCTTTATGTAATGCAGCATTGTTTAAGAGAAGCACGTTTAGCTACTGGATTGAAAGTTTATCCCTGCATAGAATATTTTACTCTTTTGTTTTGGTGATAAAAAAACCAAGCATTGTGCTGAATTATTTAGTTGAGTTGTGGTTAGCTATATAGTTATAGTTATAGCTTTTCAAACTATTCATTTATGGCTCTAAGCTTAAAAGATTAAAATGTTATTTAAGCAAGAAAGTTGCTCATTGCTTTCAATTGTGAAAAAAAAACATCGTGTTATGATATCGTCTTGTGTGATAAAAGCATCATGATCGTAGAAAGAAACTGTTATTTTAAGGGGAATAATCTATAATTGTTTCCTTTCTGTACGCTATTAATCAATAAAAATTAAACTCTAAAATTTTTGCACCAATCTACTACATTTATAAAATTTTGATGAATCAAAATCATGGAAAACTAGTTTTTAGTCACTACTACATTTATTTTCTAAAACAAAGTGTTGTTATATTTGTTGTATATAATATTGAAAGTTGTTTTTAAGCATGTTTGTAAAGTTGCAGTAGAAAAATTACACCCCTTCACTCACTCTCCCGTAAACCACAACATAGCAGAGCCACCTGTTGAGCAATATACATCAAAACCTAATCAGCACCATTTTTTTTGTCGAGGCCTAACAAAATATGAAGTTTGATAAAATTGAACTACTTTTTGAGATAGAGCAGCCACAAAGTATTTGTGAATTAAAAACACACTGACAGACAGACAGGTATTTTCCAAAATAGTCAAATTATGTACAGGATATCCCAAAAGTGTGAATCCATCAAAAAACGGAAGTTAAAAGTTTCCACGTTTCCAATACTTTTTCCTTACGAGTAAAGAAGAAAGTAAAAATTGCATTCATTTTCAAAAAAGTGGACATAATTACCAGTTAAATAGTATCTCTTCCTTCTCTCTGTGACAATTTGGTGAAAAACAAACATGGAATGCATTATTTTCTATATTCCAGAACTGTATTTTCCGAAATTGATTTCGTGAAAGGAACTTAAATATAATGTCCAAAGTGGTTGCAACCGATTTTCTCAATAACAACTACTTTGGTAGATATAATTTTTAATACGTACATGGCCCCTCAATACTTATTCCAAGCATAATATTTAATAGTAGATGTTATTACTAATCTTTTGATATCTGTATTATTTTTATATATTGATTTTCGGATGAGTTAGTAGAAAGAAGCATAATTTTCCCCCTCCACTATACATTATAATATATTGGTGCAAGTTCATAAATTGTATGCAAAAATGTTTATATATATTCATTCAAGCAAAAATATGACGTAAGTAAGTATGGCTATATTTGTTTTAAATATGGAGGGTTAACAAGAAGATATATAATTAACTAAAAATTACTTAATTATTATTCTTAATTGTTATTTTAAAGCTCTGTCGCGTACATAAAATCTGCTGATAAGTCTTATTTTTATGAAATATCTATAAAATTTCAGTCTACTTAAAGCCATGAACATTCGTAATGTATTAATCAGATAATGAAACCTTAAGAATAACAGACAAATAAATAAATATTTTATTTCTAAATTTAATTACTAATTAAATACACTCAAAATATCAAAATACATTAAATGACTTAAAATGAACTGTACAAAGTGCCAGTTTGAACTATGTTAGGTTGAGGGGTCATATACGACCCATGAATTTGATTTTTTTTTCCTAATAAATTGTTTTACTTAAGTTGTATCATGATATCTGTCTTATTTTAAAGGCATCTTGAGAAAAACGAGAAAAATATCTTTATAAACATTACTACTAAATACAGTACTCAATGCGCAGCGATGCAACAAATAAATGCTTTTTTTCGGATTTACATAGGATGAATTTAAGAGAGATTTTCATATTAGTCCCTGTTTTAAGTTGTAATTTTCTTATGGCTTAACATCGCTTTAAAAAAAACTGATCTGCACAGCTGGTCTTATAATGTACAAAATCATTCTGTTCTCCAACAAGATGCTATGAATTTTACAGCACTACTTCAAAAGCATATTGTAAATTTCATAGCAATGTGCTGTGCATTTAACAGAATCGTAAAAACACCATCCTGTAAAATTCTCAGCAGTGTTGTAAAATTTACAGCGCTTTAAGAACACCAAAATGTAAAATGCTATGAGTTTTACAGCGCTATTAAAAGCGGCATCTTGTAAAACTCACAACAAATTGCTGTGACTTTTACAGCACACTTAAATTTTGTATTTTGTAAAATTTTTGCAAAAATTAATTTTGCATTTTAATTTTGCATTTTGTAAAATTCACACCAAAGTGCAATAAATTTTACAGCACTGTTAAAGACAGCATCTTGTGAAATTCACAGCAAGGTGCAGTATATTTTACAGCACTCTTAAAAAGAGCATCTTGTAAAATTCACAGCAAAGTGCAGTAACATTTACAGCACTCTTAAAAACAGCAGCTTGTACATTTTACAGCAATTGTGTTGGCATCCGGGGTGTCAGCACCTTTTGTTGTAAAATACAGATTTTTTTTTTTTTTTTTTTTTTTTTTTTTTTTTTACAGTGTAATTATTTTGGTTGTTTAGATAGCAGAACATCGACTTTTATCGCTCCTAATGCGACAGTTATCTAAAAATGCACAACATTATAGATCGTTTGAATACAGATCATATTTTCATGGAACTGGTAAATAAATGTTTGGTGTAGTCCCTGTGACCATATTTTCTTTAATATTAACTATAATTCACAAAAATTTGGAATGTAATCATAAGTAAATTTCAAATAAAAAATAACTAACAAATTTTTTTTATTTTGTACATTTTTTTCTGACCTTGGCTTGAAATAGATTAACATATATTTATCTAATTTTTAGGTGCGTTCTTAATTATACAAATATGTAGCACCTATAGTCATCGTCTGGTACGTCCGTCTGTCCGTCTGCCCGTATATAACAGCGCAAAAACTACCCAAACCGTATATTTTGAAATTTAATATATTATAATCGATGCAGAACTTTGTCAAGTCATTTCAAATTCTATGAAAATGGAATCGAAAACTTAAAAATGTATTAATAAACGTTTTCTTCATTCTATTAAATCCTATCATACGTAATTAATTCAATGATATCCCAAGATAGGTAATGATTTTAGATTGCAATTGTGATAACGCCATATTTAAGATGGAGTCACATTATTTCTGCATTATTGAATTTAAAAACCAAAGATAGATTCTAAAATTGTTTAATTAAAGCAATCATATAATCTACTGACAGTTTTTTGGATAGATGTTTCCGGATAAATAGATATTAAATGGAACTAGTTGGAAATTGTACGTTAAACGTGACAAATGAGGTGCGCTCGTACAATAACTAGTTCTATAAATATTCAGATGTTCTAACTTTTCCAAACATCTTAAAACATTCTTCCTTAGCTCACTGCCATATGTATAGTACGCAAAATAACTATCGTGATTATAGTGTATTAAATGACATATTCATTAAATTTCAATAAACCTATTTTTTAATTCCTTTCTCATAATGTAATTTGAAATTTAAGTCAATTTTATAAATTACTTTAACCTAGGAAACAAAGCTTTATAGTTTTCTATTAAAGAGCTTGTGTCGTTGAGAAAAATATATGAAGCTTGTTATCTTTATTGACCAGATAAAATGCGACGAACTGATTCAGCATAGGATTCTTGTTACGGAAAAAAAGTGTTATCTGTAAAAGTTGTTATGTCTATTTAATACGACATTTTCCAAACATCTTAAAAAATTCTTCCTTAGCCCATTGTAATAGTATGTATATTACGAAAAATAACTATAGTCGTTATAGTTTATTAAATAAAACATGCATTAAGGTTCAATAATCCTTGTTTTTTTTCTGTTCTCATAATGTTATTTGAAATTTAAGTCTTTTTTATAATTATTTTAACCTTCAAAACATAGCTTTTAAATTTACCACTAAAAACGTTATGTCGTTAACAAAAATATATAAAGCTTGTTATCTTTATTGACCAGATAAAATGCGATGAATTGATTCATCATAGAAATCTTGTTACCAAAAAAAGTATTATCTGTAAAAGATGTTATGTCTATTTAATCTTGTTTCAATACGACCTTTCCCAAACTTCTTAAAAAATTCTTCCTTAGCCCATTGTCATATTTATAGTACTCTAAATAACTATAGTCGTTATGATTTATTAAATGACATATTCATTAAATTTCAATAAACTTTGTTTTACATTATCTTCTCATTATGTAATTTAAAATTTAAGTTCATTTATAAATTAATTTAATCAATAAGACATAGTTTTCTAATTTATCATTAAATACGTTGTGTCATTAACAAAAATGTATGAAGCTTGTTATCTTTATTGACGTGATGAAAAGAGACAAACTGATTCATTATGATATTATGAATCAGATAACAATTATGTTATGTATATTTAATCTTGTTTCAACACGACATTTTCCAAACTTCTTAAAAAATTCTTCCTTAGCCCATTGTCTTATTTATAGTACTCAAAATAACTAAAGTCGTTATGGTTTATTAAATGATATATTCATTAAATTTCAAAAATCTTTTAAAATATCTTCTCTTAATGTAATTTAAAATTTAAGTTAATTTAAAAAATAATTTAACCTTCAAAACATAGCTTTAAAAATTACTATTAAATACGTTGTGTCATTAACAAAAATGTATAAAGCTTGTTATCTTTATTGACCTGATGGAAAGCGACAAACTGATTCATTATGATTCTTATTACCGAAAAATGTGTTATCTATAAAATTTGTCTCAATAAAGATAAATGACACAATTGAATGTAACAACTGTAACACGTGATGCCGATTCTGCTTAAGATATGTAATGTTTTTTTCCGTATATTTAGTCCTTTATTATTGTAATTTTTCAAACATCTCCCTTGGCTCGCATTTTTTAAATTTTAAGACACAATAACTTTACTTCCTAATGAGATTAAACTACATACTTAAAAAAATTATTAAAACAATAAAAGCCTCTCCATTGGGGAAGTTAGAAATTTCTAAAGTTCCATAGAAATATCAGATCCGGTTTGGTTGATAAGGGGTGACGGAACAAGTGTGACCTTCAATTAATATCTTTAGTCTAGTCAGTTAACAATGGATTTATTTCCATCTCTGACAGAATAATATGTATTGAGCGATATATTTTAACTGAGAGTTTATTGCTGTGCGTTTGAAGTTAACTCCCATCACGCCACAGGGAATTTCAATAGTTTTCCGAATCAGCAGTTAATGAACATAATGGTTGAAAGAGGTAGGAGAAAATGAGACAGGAAATTTAAATTTTAATAATTGATTAAAGGTCGCAAGATTACAATAAAGCTTGGGAACATCGGCTGGCGCGAGACATTAGTTAAGAATTAATAACTCAATATGTAAAATCTGTTAAAATTGGTAACGGGGAGAATATTCCGATACTGGATAACGATAAAGTTTTATCTCTCATAACGCTACAATGGCTACTGTTTAAACTCACCCTCTTTCGTCCCAGCTGATTTCTGGGAGTGAATGATTAATAAAGTTATTCATTCATGATAAACGTTGATGTAGCAGTTTTAAACTCAAAATATATTAGAAACTATCGAATGTGATATTTACTAAATGTTTGAAAGTACTGAACCTATCACTCATTTCATTACATTTGATGTTTAGGATTGGTTATCAACAAAGGTCTTGAATTTAACACTCACAATAGAAGCAACTCTTTTAACAGGAATAAAAAGGCAAAGGATTTGTAAAGAACTTATGGGGACTTAGGACTCTTTATGAAGGTTTCATAAATTTTACTGTTTATACCTATGCATTTTTGGGGCTATTGTTTCTCAATACAAACAAAATATATTGCTGTTTTTTTAACTATTATTTTACAATTCGTTATAAGGTAGGTGCACCTGTTATGGCCATGTTGTTGATATGGCCATCCCCCTATTACACAATAGATAACCAAAAAATTCGCTAGATGGCATCAGCATACCCTGAAGGAGCCTCCTAGTGTATCACTCACCATTCAGCTAGGTTGTGGAATTTGATGCCAATTTCTTGTTTAATGTTTTTGGTGTGATCTCGTCTTGTTTTTATCTGGGAAGTCTTCTTTGTTATGCACGTTTCTAAAAAAATTTGATACCACCATAGTCTGTTCAGTTTTCAATGCTCATCAATTGGTGATATCGTGGATGTTGCATATTTTACGAATTGTTCAAAGTAAAACGATTTTCGTGAAAGCTGACCTGCTCGTGATATGGCCATCCAGGTGGCCATATCAAATGCACCAAGTAAACCAAGGATAAAGACATTTTTATTTGTTATTATTGCGACAGGTAATTTGTTTTAACAAATTTGTCAAACTCTAAAAGGATTTAACGTTTTTCTGATAAAAACATAAATTGTAATGTCAATTTCCTTAACAACTTCTTTTTTTATGAAAAACCCTGTTTCAAATCCACCTTTGAACAACAAAAATAATTATTTAATATCCTGTTTATTTATATTACACGAAAATTATGTAATTTATTAGAACAGCATTTTAAAATTGAATAAAATCACGATTTGTGAAACATGGAACAATGGTGACCATATCATTTACACATGTTCCTGATATGGACTTTTAGAATTCCGTTTTTTTTTTCGACTACTAAAACTATTTTCATTGGGAATGCAATATTTTTTTATGAAAGTCTATTAACCTCAGAATGTTAAAAAAAAGTAAAACGGTTTTAAAAGCATGTCTCGGGACACCCACTTATTTCAAACAATCTTTCTGAATATTTTGGAACAAAAATCCATATTTTGTTATTGCTATTACAAAATGGCGGCGAAGTTGAGAATGTCCCCGCTCACAGGTTGCATTGTCTTACACTTTCCAGTAGATCTGTAAATCAGAAATAAAATTTAAGATAAGTTTTATAATATGTAGGCTTACAAAGGCCGTTTATCTAAAAAAATGGTAGCAAAAATCGATATTTGATTTGTCTTTAAGGGGGCAGAAAAAATAGATTATATCGAAAGGTTCATATTTCCGGTTCCAACCATAGCCATATGTATTGTGTCATCCGGAAAGTTCTGCAATATACTTCTGTTGAGATAATGTTGAAATGATTAAATGTCACCAGAATTTACAAACAAATTTATTTCAAAATAAGGTAAAGCAGTTTCTTCACGTACACTATTAAAGAAAAGTTTTATACCAAAATTCCGGTGACAATGTGGCATTTATGGATTCAAACTACAGAGTGATTACAAATGAATATCCCAACTTCGAAGGGCTTTATTAACAAAAGTATAGAAGTTACACGCCTTTGTGAAAAGGACATACAAAAGAAGATTGTGAAATTACTAATAGCAAATATTTATAAATATTCAATGTGAGCACCAGCAGAAACACGAACGACATTCATTCTGTAGGAGAATTCGTCCCACACGGTTTTTAGCATGTCGGATGTTACAGTTGCAATAGCTGCAGTTATCCTCGTTTTCAGATTACACAGATTCGATTACACAGAACACCTTTTGTTGTGATGTTGTCATCTCGACTGACAACTGACTGAATGAACTCGTAACGGAACATGCCGGTTCACTTTGAACCCTTCTTGCGTTGCGCCATCTCTCGCCAAAAGAAACGAACATTTACAATTATGAAACTTCATAACTTCTCACTCACTTCGATCTGTGAAATAGAACACTACCTTTTATTGTTCAGAAGATATAGCCCTTCAAAGTTGGGATATTTATTTGTAATCACCCTGTATACCAGAAACCGGAAGAACTTTTCGAATGACATAATATATAGAACAATGTAGTTCGACCGAGTAGTTTTTTTTTCGGAAACCGTGGACAAGGTAAAAAAAAAAAAAAAAAAAAAAAAGTTGTTTTAAGAATAACAAGTTTTTTTTTTCAATTTTTTACGAGAAAACATTTTTTTAAACTTTTTTTTAATCACCTATTCCGGGACGTAAAGGAAACCTTCCTGTTCCCCAATCAAGTCGTTCGTCAATGTTCTTCCGAAAATGTAGAACACCCCCCCCCCCACACCTCCTTAAAATGTCGAAAAGTGATGAAAATGGACCATTTTTGTTATTTTATACCTTAAAAAGTATACAGTACAGAAACACCGTTTTTAAAGACTGTAGAATATATATATTTTTTTCTTTCATTTCATATTTTTTAGACCATAATGAGAAAATTTGTTCTTATAAAGGTTTCTTTCTTAGACTTTCTTAAACTTTCTTAAGCTTGTCAAGCAGAAAATTGTAATCACTTGTTGCACGCATGATTACAAAAGGGTTTCTGCATGTAATAAATAAATAAATAAATAAATAAAAGTTTTCTAATTATACTTGACAATTTTGTGCTTAGAATGAAACAAAAAAATTGTTTATTTACTGCATTTGTATGTTTTAAAATCAAAACTGTATCTTGGTTATAAAAAATTTTCAATATTTTAGAAAATGTAACGTAAGAAAAAATATTTTAAAACACTAATGGATGAAATTTTATGTTCACTTTATAGAGTCTATCATACTCTATATATCCTGAAAATTCAATAGAAAAATATTTAAAAGTTATTTAACAGCTTTGCGCAAAATTCCCAAACTCCACATAAAAATAAAAATAAAATTCTTTTTTTTCTTTAATATTTCATATTTAACAACTATTAAAAGTGCCATTCATTTTGCTTTAAAGTGTTCTGAAATGATTACTATTTAATATTTTTTTTTTCAAAAATTAAATGTTTTGTAGCTTTAAAGTACCAAGTCTACTTAATATATCAATAGTCTTATTATAAAAGCTACAGTTTTCAAAAAGAAAAAATTGTTAATATTTTGAAAATAATTTCTAATATTTATATAAATCTATGAAAATTGTCTGCAATTTAGAAAATGCCTTTCTGACTTTTTTTTTTCTTTAAGAATAAATATTGCATATTATCTATTCAACTCTGATGAAATGAAACCGATAATTCATATTTTTGGCAAAAGAAATAGTGAACTAAATGATTGAACAGAGCAGAAAAGACTGAGACAGGAACTTTATATTATTAATAATTGATTCAAGGAAATATTGTGAACACCAGTTGAAGCAAGAAGTTAATTCAGAATTATAACTAAATGTTTAAAATCTGTTAGAAATGGTAATAGGGAGAATATTTAAATCTTGGATATCCGTGTAGTTTTATCTCTCATATTGTTACAATTATCATGTTCCATCGTATGCACTTTCGTCCCAGTTATTTAATGAGTTACTGTACCTATGGACCGAATAAATAATAAAATTATTCATTCAGAATAAACGTTGATGGAGCAGCTTTAAACTCAAAATACATTGGAAACTATTGAATGTTATATAATATACAAATTATTTAAAGTTACTAAACTTATCACTGATCAAATGTATTTAGGACTGGTGTTTAGAGCAAAGGAAAAATTATTTAATAAAAAATCCTTCCTAACTCTTAAACTCTGATGGAAAAAATAATGTACATTGTTGTCAAATATAAATACTGAAATAAGTGACGGAACAGTATAGGGTATATTGAAACAGTAAAATTTAATTTAATAATTGATCTAATGTCGGTAGATTACAATAAAGCCTGGGAACACTGGCTGAGGCTATGTTTCAGTCAAAAATTAATAACTTAATGTGTAAAATCTATTAAAATTGGTTGTTGAGAGAATATTCTGTTATTGGATAATAGTAAAATTTTATCTCTCATAACGCTGCAGTGCTGCTGTTTAAACTTATCCATATTCATCCCAACTGATTTCTGAATTACCTAGAGGGTGACTGATTAATAAAGTTATTCATTCATAATAAATGTTGATGTAGCAATTTTAAACTCAAAATATATTGGAAATTACCTAATGTAATACTTACTAATTGTTTGAAGTTATTGAAGCTAGCATTCATTTTATTATAATCTGTATATAGTAGGATTGAATGTCAAAAATCGAGCTTAATTTCTGCACTTTTATAATGAAGCTACAGTTTTCACGGGGGAAATATGCAAACAAATTGTGAAAGCGCTTATTTTAAGCATTCTCATTAAGAAACTGCAAACTTTTACCGAGAAGACACTGTAACCGATAAATGTGTTATAATGTGTACTTAAATTAGACATTTTTATGAGATTCGCAAAGTTACTTTCTGACGTTTTTTTGCAGAAATGATTAAAGCAAATTTGTACCATTCGCAGTGAGACATTATTAAAGAATCAATATCTCAATGTATAAAATCTGTAAAAATTGGTAATGGGAATAATCTTACAAAATGGGGTAACTATACAATACAGATTAAGTTTCATCTTTCATGAGGCTACAGTGGTGCTATGTAAACTTATCTAATTTCGTCCCAGATGATTTATGAGTTACCCAAAAAGTAATTTATTAATATATTTATATATGATAGACGTTTGTACAGCAGTTTTAAATTCAAAATATATTGGATACTGTCGAAAGTGATACTTAATAATTTTTTTAAGTTACTGAAACTATCATTTATTTAATTATCTATACTAATTAAATAAAGTTTCGCTCTGTGTGTCTGTGTGTGTGTCTGTCTGTTGGCAATGGCTAGGTAAAACTGTTTTTAATTATCATCAGCTTTTTTTTTTTTTTTTTTTTTTTTTTTTTTTTAATTTTTCGCAATCGAAACTAAAAGAAACAATTGTTTCGTAAAATTAAAAAGTTACAACAAATATTCTGTTATAGAAAACCCAGATGTAAATCAGAGGCTATTGATTCCATCATTGTCATATTCCTCATCCAAGTGTCCCTCATTCAAATTGACATGTTCAAATTATTTTTCTGCAACCGAATTAATGAAATAATAATTAATGTATTTGGTTGTAATTGAAGGATTTTTACGAAAATTACATATTTGGATTCAATATTAAAAAATACGCATTGATGTATTAATTTCAAATCAATAAATGCAATAAAAAAAAATCTATAGAGACTGAAAAATGCCTAGTCCGCCATCTTTGGGCTGTGGAAAAAGTTTTCAGACTGTTCGTCTGTGGTTTTTCAATGAAAGGAAATTAAACAAATTTATTCTAATCGATTTTTAATTGATATTTTCACTTCAGAGGGAGTAATGCAAGAATTTTTAGAAATTCTGAAAGGTAATTTTTTTTTGTGTGTGTCCCCAAAATTTCACGTTCCTAAGTGGAATAATTTATCAGATAGGGGTGTCTTTGAAAACATCCAGTCTGTTATCGCCATTGCAATTCTGTGACTATGGCGACCCTTCCCTCTCTTCGGGAGTTTCAGAATGAATTTTCATTGCTGTTTGATTAAATTTTAAGCTTTATTTGAATATTTTCCATTAATGAGTATGTTTTTCTTTAATATATTGCGTTAATTAAGACATTTTTAAAGTTTTATGATTTGTGGTGTGACAATAGGTATTCAACTGTAAGTATACACAATTCCAAGTCTCTAACTTATACAGTTTCCGAGTACAAACGCTGTGCCGGACAGAAAGATAGACAGAGACGTGAGACGAATAGGGTTTCGTGAGATGAACGAAACCCTAAAATGACAGAAACGGAAAACAAGATCGCGAATAAAACCTTAAAAAGGCGCCATGATGTCGAGGGCCACCGCATTTGACAGATAGACCTGAAATAGCGTACAGAGCGCCTAGTCTGGCGCCTAGGTTTCGCTGAGTAGATCCCCGAATCCCCAGCACGAGTCTGATATTGAGAAGATTGCTTATTTTATTTGGTTTTACCTAAGCAATGTTTTCTCCTAGATTGAATATATGTAAGTGACCCTTTTGTTTGTATATGTTTATTGACCCTTATCTAAATAAATAAATATTTAACTATACTCAAATCACTCCGTAAATCAGTAAATTTGGGTGCATTGTGTATTAACAAAGCAATATGTGTTTTATATTCTAACTATACTTAAGTTATCTCTTTATAGGTAAATCTAGGTAAGTTAGGAAATAATGAAGGCACTTTAGAAATTTATAAATGAAAATGTCTTACGCCTAAATCTAGAATATGCATCATACAATGATATACAAACTCTGTTCAAAATAAGATCACAGAAATGATTAAGTTCGAAATATACTGAATCATCCGATATATTAAACCAGGGGTTCTCAAACTTTTAGACCGACGTACCACTAAATCAAAGTTCATACTTCCTTGTACCACCAGGTAACAAACGTAAAGCTAATATAGAAAAACCTGTCTAAAACGAAATATCTCTCCGGTCTTTTGTATTTCCTTCATGGCTGATTTTATTGCATTTACAAATGAATGATTAAATTACTAAATTGACTACTTTATAATAGACATTCAAGTAAAAAAGTAGTATCATCATTAAATTTTAATAATGCATACAATATCAAAATACAGTATTTTGGTATAGTATAAAAGCCACAATACTTAATGACATATTGGCGCACACTGATCCATATACTGTTGTACTAGACCAAAGAAAAGGGTGGGCTTGTTTCATCAAGCACAACTTGCTCATGTATGGCTCAATAGTAAGAAGTTTTAGTCGTAAGTCGGATTCGATGTTTAGTTTATTCCTGTATTTGTTTTTCATATAACAAAGGTTGGAAAAGAACATTCACAGAGATATGTTGTGCTAAACACAAACAGACTTTGACAATATTAGACGGTACTCTGATATTTTCGTCAACGAAAATTCTGTTAATTCACCCTTTTGAATATGGACTCCAGTAATCCATCGCAGGAGATGACATCTGAATAATTTTACTTCTTTTCTCTCTAGTGAGATACAGTGGCAGGGTGTCTCAAATGAGAAACTAATATCCGGAGCACGATTAAGATCATGTGGAGTCCAAGGCCCAGTACCTTTTCAGAACTAGTCTCAAACCAAGATAATAGTTATAAATATTCTGGGGGAGTATTCGGTGGTAATCCTTAGATATTATGATATGGTTATTAAGTTAATCAAAATCTTTTTTGGTGTTGGGGGAAATAATTGCAAAAAAATGCATTTTTAATAAACTTTTTGCAAACGATTTTATTTATTTTGGGGGCCCCCATCAGTGGTGGACCCTAGGCCACGACCTAGTCGGCCTCTGCAATAATCCGACCCTGCGAATTTCTTAACCAAATCTTAGTTAGCGCATTTAACATAGGCTCAATACAACCGTATTAATATTCTGCATACCTTTAAATGCGACAATAATGTCTCTCAATGGGCAAACACTTGCAAGTTCTTCATACATTCATGTGTATGCCACCCTCAATATATATGTACAATGTTTTACCTCAAATCCGCGCTGCATACGACTGCAGTTTTTGTTTGATTTAAATAATCTTACTCTCTTCGCCATTTTAAATAAATATACTCTTAAAAACTAATTTTCATGAAATAGGAGGAAACTATAACACTTTTTGCAGAAGAGAAGAAAAATATTTCAATCAACACAATGAATCAATTTATGGATTATGTTTGAAATAAGATTTTTATTTCAACACCTCCTAGAAGCTCTTCTAGTGCAAAGAGAACAATGGGTTATAAGTTACACTTGGAATGTTATTTTGCTTTAATTCCTCTTACTCATACAAGCTCCTCCTACTTGCAAGCATTCAGACTTTACCTTCAGATAATTCAATTTATAAAGCATGTTTAAAACAGCTCTTCCGCTAATTAAAAATGCTTCATTCATTCATTAGTTTTACTAGGTCTTTATTACAAAATTCAGTTTTGATCTATATAAATGTAATAATTGTGTGTTTAATTCTGAAAAACTGATTGTATCATAAGCGTTGTGTACGAATTTAAGCAAGTCTACTATAACAAACATTTCTGGTAACAAAAAAATATAAAAAGCGTTTACAAATCCTAAATCGCTTTCAAATTTTTTTTGAAAATTTCCAAGTTAATAAAGACAAGCCGTTTTCGATTCCATAATAATATGCCGCATTTTGTATTTTATTTCACGTACAAGTAACGGACTTCTGCGTACCAGTAAGCAGAGCTTCACGTACCAGTACTGGTACGCGTACCATAGTTTGAGAACCCCTGTATTAAACAATCCAGCTCTCCCAAGTTCACTGGTAGATGTATTAAATTTATTGAATTTTGCTGTTCTTTTTATTTATTTATTTATTTGGTGATATCTTCCGCGATCGTGCAACTTTCTCGGTCATCTCCAAGGAGGCGACGATTCAGTCTTTTCCGCAAGTAACGGCTATATTGGACGGCGGGTAGAGCCTTACCGCCGTCATTCGCGGAACAGTAGAAACGACAAAGTCTGGTTGGAAGGCAACCCCGGTCACGGAAGATCTCACCGGAGAAAACTAAAAGCGAAATTCAATAAGTTTAAGGGAATGACTATCGGGCTTGTGTGAGATCCTACAAACGGATCGGATACCGATGACAGGCAGTAGATCAATAAATATGCGAGTAATCTATCAATATGCGAGTAACGGCGTGCCGTTACTCACAGAACTGGCAAAACCGCCAATATGACGTTCAATATATAGTTTTCAGAACGGTGCCTTAGCACGAAAGATTCTACTGGAAAATTTTTGAATGGTTTTTGTGAAATTAAATACATCTACCTGCAGCTTCGTGTGGGCTGGGACGTTTAATATGTCGGATGGTGTTAAAAAAACGTGTCGTCAAATTTCAAATGTTAATCTTTCAAAAAAAGGCTGTAATATCGTCTGAATATCTATGATCTCATTTTAATGCCAGCAGAATTTATAGTTACTAAAAGCTGAATGATTAATAACGTTGTTCATTCATGACAAGCATTGATGTAGCAGTTTTAAATTCAAAATATGTTATAAACTATCGAATGTGATTTTTACTAACTGTTTAAAATCCCTAAACCATTCAATTATTTCACTATTCTTTGTGTTTGGTTTTGCTATCAGAGATTATATTTAATTGTCATTGGGATAGAATATTTTTTCAGATTAAGATTTTAAGAATTTTGATGCCATAATGAGTATGAAAGAGATGCTAGTAGTGGCGAGGATCGAACCGGAGAAGCCTGGTCAGCAAGCGAGTTCTATACTATCTAGCAAAAGGCTAGCTCGATCGCTTCCTGTGAGAATCTCGTTATCCTGTCCGTGCGCCACAGTACTCCACATCCTGTAAAGAGAACGTTTCATTGACATCGGAAGAACGATGTTTACTCGTGTTGCGTGGAGGTTGCCAGGAGATGTGTGGTGTGACTCTGCTGTGAACGTTTCACAGGCTTTACGAGCTAGGGGTTTTTCAGTCGTACCATCTGTTGGCCTCAATAGGAGAACACGATGCTATTGAAGGTGTGTGTTCATTTGTGCAATGTCAGATATGAGAGCGGCGGCAGAGATGAAACCGCAGACCCCAGGTCAGTAGGCGAGTTCTATAATACCGAGCAATACGCTAGTCAATTTCTTCCAGAGATAAACTCGTTTTATATCTGTCATTACGAGATTGCGTCGCCAGAAGTGTTTAGTACTTTAAACTATTTTACATCATTCAATAGAATGATATTTCTTTTTGCCTTTAATATTTTATTAATTCTTAGTTGTGATTTAAATAGTTGACACCGTCTTGTCTAATTATTTTGGGAAATTTATAATTGTTGTTTTCCTAAAGGAAATGAATTAATTCTTTATCTTACGTTTGTGCTTCTGTTTAGCAGCTGAATTTTTTATCTAAACTCTTCAATAATAATTTTTCTCAATTATATTTTTTACAAATAATAATAATAATAATATGTAATATTTCTTTATGCATCTAAATAATTTTAGAAAAAGTTAGATTTAGTGATTAATATTAAATTTTGCTACTGGGGAAATTAATTAAAATTTATTACTTAAAAATTGAAATAAAATGAAAAAAATATTTAACTGCAAGAAATATTTTTTATTCTAATTAATAAAATTTAAAGATCTTTTAATACATATATATTTGAATTGTAGAGTTGCTATTTTTATAAAATATATTATTAAATATTTAGTTCGTAACTTAATAGAATTAAAATGTTATTTTTATATAAAAATGGAGGGGAAATAACAACAAAACTATGGTATGAAATAAAAGAAAAGTTTCTTAACCAGCAGAATTTTTTTTTCATAATTAATGAATTTTTAAAGATATTTTAATATGCTTGAATATTGTAGAGCTAGGGCATGCAAAACATTTCACTGAAACTTAATAAATGTAAAATTTCAAAATCGAAAAAAGCAAAACAAAGTTTTGTGAAATATTTTTTTACTAAGACCAAACTCGAAAAAGTTCATTACAAAAATATCCCCTCTTTTTCTAACTTTTTTTTTTTTTTTTTTACTGGTGAGAAATATTAAGAAAATTACCATTCTGCAACATTACCTATGTATTATAGCTTGCAGCATTGTTTACTTTTTTGTAGCATTTTGTAAAACGACAGAATAATTAAGCAGAGTTTTTGTTGTTGTTTTTTTTACTCTTCATAAAATAAAGCAAAAAAAATCATATTCATGCTTGAAAAATTAATTAAAATGTTTAAAATTTGTTGAAATCAGAAAAATATTTATGTATCGAAGTAAGAGCTCTTTGAGAATATGTACTGTCTGCTTTTCTCACCTTATTTTTTTAGATTTTTAATAGTTTCATTAGAAGATGAAGATACAAAACATTTACTTTCATTGTCGTTTTTTACTAACTTAAAATAATGGATAAAAATTAATTAATCGCTAAGAATTTGTAACGCTTAATTATTTTCTGAAACAAAAAAATGGCTCTCCTTTTTTTATTTCAAAATTTTTGTTTTGTTTCACACAAAAATACAATAACTCGTTTTTTATAGTCGTAACTGAGAATAAAATTATTTATTAAGAATAATCCGATTTATGAGGTTTTTTTTCTTCGAGCGAAATTTTAAATTAAGATGGGTTTCAATATTATTGTAAAAAAATAAATCAGCATTATAGAGGTTTGTGACAAATATTCATGTAAAATAATATAAATCCTCATAAATGTATTTTAAATAATTTCATTAATGCGAATTACTCTTTTTACCATTCTTTTATATGTAGGTCCGAATTCTAAAGTTAAAAAGCTATAAATATTAATTTTTTTTAGAAAATTTATTTGAAGATTTCTTTATGCAGTGAAATTTTTAATTACATTTTTAAAGATGCATTCTTTTTTATGAATAAAATAAAGTATGCGAATCAATTTTAAGTTATAAGAGGCATTAAAATTAATTATTAAATTGGAAATTCTCTCTGAAAATTTTGCTATATTATTAATTAATTTTTGGACTGAAAATGTATTTTTACAAACATAAAATCGTCTCTTGCTTTTTCTATTTATAAAATAAGATGCTACTGTTTTATTTATATATATATATAGATTCTATAGTAAATGGTACTAAAATAACTTTTTATTAAATAATTTTTAATTTAAAAAATCAAAAAGGTTTTCAAGAAAAACATTTATATTCATTTCTGTATATTTTATGAAATTAAAAATTGTATATCATATCCACGACTTGACGATCCACTATTGGGAACTGAGTAACACATCCATTGGCACAAATCCACTATTTTTGTATATTATCTTTTTCTTTATATTTGACAGCATTTTTGCATTTAAACAGGACAATAGCTTCTATTAAACATATTGGTAATTTTTAAAAGGGACCTGTGCTTCATCTGCCATGGCGTTATCATTGCTGTTAACTGTAAAACTCAATGTATTTAGGTCTGTCAGATATAAGTTGGCAGATAGTAAATATTTCATTAATGTCGAATGAAAAAAGTTATATCGGTGGTTCTGATAGTAGGAATAATTTTTAGAACAAACATTTTTATTTAATAATTAATAAAAGCATTTTAAATTGCTGTCACCCTGGTTTACAGAATATCAGACTCTTACTGGTGATTCGGTGATATACTCAGCCCTACATCGCTATGTAAAATATTTCGGGTCTGTCTGTCAAATGCGGCGGCTATTGACATAATGGCGCTTTTTAACACTTCCCAACCTACACTAGTGTGCAAAACTTAAGCAATAAAAACAAAATGCTAATTTCTGAACACGTGAGTACTCAAAAGGAAATTATATAAACAGCAAGTGTAGAAAATAGGTACTACCCTAACAGCACAGACAGTCGATGTGAAGTTTTCTTGACATAACAAATGATCACAATTGTCACAGTCACTAAAATGAACAGAAATATGATATCTTTCATTCGTCTCATTTTTACTCTCATCTGGTCACTCCACTGAACAGTCACTATGACTGCTGCTTTTAAACGAGTCATCAAATGTCTTTACAATGAAGTCATCTTTTGACTCTCATGTGACTGTCATTTTGACACTCCATTGTAAAGTCGTCATGATAGCTGTTCTGTGACGAGTTCCCAAGTGACAGAAAATGAAATCATCTGGTGACTTTTCACAAAGGAGTGCAATGATGACTTCACAATAGAGTGTCAATCACCGAAAAGTCACTTTGCGACTTAATTGTGACATTATTTGGCGACTCATCATAATGCAATGCTCACAATAACTTCAAAGTGCAGTCTTCAACTGACAGTGACTTGATAATCACAAGGTAACTTCATTGTAATGTCACCTGGTGACCCATCACAAAACGACAGCCACAGTGACTTTTCAGTGTTAACAATTATTTGAGAGTAATAACGAGACAGTGAAATATCCCATATTTTCACCGTAGCGAGTGTGACACTTCTAACCATGTGTGACGTCAAGGGGACTTCACATCGACTGGCCGTGCTGTTAGGGTAGTAACTATTTTCTACACTTGCTCTTTATATAATTTCCTTTTGAGTACTCACGTGTTCATAAATTAGCATTTTGTGTTTGTTACTTAAGTTTTGCATACCAGTGTAGATGAAAAATGTTTATGACTTCGATTTGTCTACCGTCTGGCCGTCTGCTGTCTGTCCCTGTTCTAACTCGCGTAAATATACTCGGATTACCTTGCAATTTTTGTATGTTATTGTCATTTACTATAGTAAGTTTCCTATTTCACCTGAAGTGTTTAGCACTTATAGTTTTTTACAGGGACAGTCAAAAGTTTTTCGTTACATTACAGTCAATGAGAAATAATCGTTTCAAGTGCATTTTGATGACGTTACGTCACTTAAAACATGATGAAATTGATATATAATTATGAAGCGCATCAAAACATGCTTTTTATAGAATATGGGGTTCAAAACATTTATTATTTGTTTATAGGATCAAACAAAAGAATTTTGTTACACATTCTTCTTCGGGGAAAATTGTTTGCAGTGTGATTTAGTGATATTTCTCTATTTATTTCAAACATAATGATAATTATATGCATTATTGGCTTGCACTATAAATTTCTCTTTTGAAAGTCTGGTGTGCATTGCGTTTATTTACATGAACACACAAAATATATCGGTTACAGTACATGTGCGATATTTACAGTCTACGTGTAATAAGTGCGTTTTCAACTTTGATTTGCGTTTTTAAGTTTAACTAATTTTTTTAATAGTACGTGTGTGTTTATAAACTATGTTGATCATATACAGGGCTGCACAAAGGAATTCGTAAGTATTACACCCTATGGGAGTGAATTGCTTAAGGGTAGTTTTTAATTGTCTTACGCATTTTCCTGCTGAAATATTTATAGTTAGTAGACGAAAAGTATAAAATAGTTAGTAGACGAATAGAAGTTTGTGGAAAATAAATAAATTCATATACAGGGCTACGCAAAAAAAGGTACATTGTAGTTTACGGTTGGTAATTGCTGCGAGTGAGTTTTAAGTTGCCTTTTAGCTTAATAGGTGGTGTGTACAAAAGTCTTCAGATAATATACAGGACTGTACAAAAGATTTCGAGTGCATTTCCGTCGATTGGCGAAAATGGATCAATGTGAATATTCTAACTGAACTAAATTTTATCATACTATATATCCTCATCTATTGATTATATACAGGGCTGCACAAAATAATTCGACTACTTTTTTGGCACTGGAAGGTAATTTCGAAAACTGTATTTTTCAATGTGTTATATGTTTTCTAAACTGTTTACTTACATATCTTATTTCACCTTATTTAACGGTGAAGTTCCGTTACAGTTTTATGGCTGTGTTGGAAAGTGTTCCATAATCTATGCTTGACGCATAATTTTTCGTTCTTGTTTAAGGTTTTCTTTGCGATCTTGTTTTCCGTTTGTATTTTTCTTTTCTTCGTTCATCTCACGAAACCCTTTTTGTCTTATATTTCTTTGTCTGTCTGTCCGTCACAGCGTTCGTACTCGGAAACTGTGTAAGTTAGAGACTTAAAATTTTGTGTACTTACAGCTGAATACTTCCTTTCACGACAACTAATAAAATTTTGAATACGACTGCAATTAGCGGAGATATTAATTAAAAACGCGAAGAAACTTAAAATAGCACATTCTCTCTATGATTCGTTCTCTCTGTCCAGATGATGTTTCGTCCAGACTACGTAGATATCTTCTTTCACCGCGACCTCGAGAGAAGTTTTCAATTTCACACTCAAAGTGATAAAACTACTTTAAGTACTCTTATTTCACGTTCTATAAAATTTTTAAAAATATTTGAATTTACTGATTTGAAATATACATATCATAGATTTGAATGCTGAATACAAATATCTAATTTTTATCAAATTTGGACAGTAATTACCAAAGATATTAATTAAAAGTTATTATTTTTTCAAGTGAAAAATTATTTTTTTATAGACGTGTGCAGGTTGCAGACAATCGATAGCAGACAGGATGGAACGAAGATTTTAACCACCGATAAATTACTAGTACTTGGAGATTTTAAGGTATATACAAATTTTTAAAACAATATAAGATATGGATTTGAAATTTGGTATTGATACTCAAAATCATATGCCGATAAAGAAATTCCAAAAATCGAAAACGTCGACAGGTAACTTTTTATTTTACACCAAATAAAAATTCATTTACTTTCAGATTCGAAAAAAACAAAAACAAAAAAACAATGCTTATAATAATTTAATACCTCACTCACAAATTTTAACGCCTGTTCTAATTTTTAAAACTGTATAAGATAGGGATTTGAAAATTGGTTTAAAATACTCAAAATCATATTCTATTTAAGAAATTAGAAAAATCGAAAACATAGAGAGATAAGTTTTTATTTTATAAAAAACTTGATTTTTTGTGGAAAATGAAATTTATTTGCATTTATTTATTAAAGAACAAAGTGTTTTGAACGGAATTTTAAACGAAACACTTTGTGCGATTTTCGATCACACTTGTTTTAAAATAAAAATCCCTTTTATATTATGTTTTTTTTTAAAATCAATAATCAAAGTATGGTAATTGCTTATATTAATTTGTTTATTATAGACTTGATAGTGGTTTCCAGCAAACTTGATAGTGGTTTCTTCTTCACTGCAAAAGTTTTTGAGATAGTCCCTCTCTCAGAAATATATAATACTAAATTTACTATAATTTATGTTTTCTCTCATTTTTTTCTTTTTTACATGGAGTTTCTGAATCTTATGAGACTATGGTTATCACTCCGAGATATAGAACCAAAGTATAATCTGTGTATCGTTACCAGAACTACAGTGAAGTAATATGGCTGCGTGTTTTGAATCATGTGGATAATTCCCCTTCATTGTTTGCCGCCAGCTCAGGTGCGTCCCTGATTAATGAAAGGTTTGACTGACCTGTAGTATTTGAATCTTTTGCATACAAAATCCACCGTGAATGCAATGTCCTCGGATCGGGAATTCCGTCTGTGTGGTATCTTATAAAATGAGGGTCTCATGATCTGGCTTAGGATAAACATTATAGAGCCACTTGTGATAAAATCCGTTTTGACGATTCCCTTAAAATAGAAGCTGTACTCATTAGAACTCCGCTATTGGGACGTGCTCAACCCTATAGATATGTAGGGAACATTCGTAACGACAACAAAAGTTAAAATAATCTACTTGAAGATATTACTTACGATACTTTTTTGGTGACGTTTGATTTCTGCCATATGTTACGAACTTAACATGGTGTTTATTAATCACCATCTGTTTACATGTATTTTATATTGCATTTTTAATGTTTCGACATATACACTGCTGGCTATCCAAAATGCAACACCATGAAGGAATGCAAAGAACAGAATGATATTTATTGGACAAATACATTATAATGGGAAGGACAAGTGATTACATTTTCAGAAAATTTGGAGGTATAGATCCTGAGAAAACACTACCCAAATCAGCCACCTCTGGCTGCAATAACAGCATTTATCTGCCTAGCCATTGAGTCGAAACAGAGATTGGATGTCATGTACGGGTACATCAGTCCATGCAGCTTCAACACTATGCCACAGTTCATCAACCGTAGTGACGGGCGAGTGGTGGCGAGCCAGTCGCTCAGAAGCCATTGACAGGACAATTTCAATTGGTGAGAAATCAGGAGAACGTGTCGGCCAAGGCAGCAGTCGAGCATGTTCTGTATCAAGAAAGTTCAAGATAGTACGAGCAACATGCGGTCGTGCGTTATTCTGCTAAAACGTAGAGTTGCGGAGGAATCGAAGGTAAGGCAGAACCACGGACCGTAACACATCAGAAATGCAACGGCTGCTGTTGAAATTGCCAGCAATCCAAATAAGAGGTTACCGAGACGTGTATCCAGTGGCACTTTATACCGTAACTCCAGGTGATATGACAGTATGACGATTCGAATGCAAGCTGGCAATGTGCGTTTTCCACGATGCCGCCGAACATGGATGCTTCATGATGCTGCATACAGAGCCTGGATTCATCAAAGACGACGTGAGACGCCATTCCTGCGTCATACACAACATCATGATTTTATTTTTTTTTAGCATTGAATACAAAATGGAGAGAAAAAAAATTACAGATTTGAACTTTTGCACGACTGTCAGAGGGTTAATACTAATTTAAAAAATTTCTCTGTTTCTTTCTAAAATACACTTCCTACCTCTTTATTTTACATATATTTTAAAATATTATTTTGTTAAAAATATTTTTGTCTACAGCCAGTTTAAGTAATTTTTGGGGAACGGAAAAATACGAGCAAACCGCTTAGGGGGTTAACAAACAAAATTTAATAAACGAAAAAATTCGTTCAATTCACGTTTTTTCTTTGTTTTTGTTTGAGGAGTATCCTAAATAAAATATATTTCTTAAAACAATTAACCTTTCATTATATTTTATGAAAAATACAAAAATAAATTCTAAAATATTATTTGCTTGTTATTAAAATATTTAAGATGCATCTAATAGCAACATTATAATTATTTTCAAATAAATTTCTTGTTTGTTAAGTAAGTGAGTGTTCTTTTTCCAGTATCACATTTTAAAATCTCTAATGCATAACTATTAAATATGATGTTTTATAATAGATTAAAACTTTGACCTGTAGTTGGTTTGTATGTTAGTGCATGATATCAAAACTGGGTAATAAAAATTTAGTCTAAAATTACTGAATATAAATTAGCCTGTTCCATATTTATCTATCAAAATTTTGTTATTCCTCATGAAGGTGATGGAAATAAAAATTTCAAGATGAACTTTGCGATAATATGACCTTTAAAAAGTTTTAGAAAAAAAAAATTAATAGGATCTACTGATAGTAGTCTGTGTAATATTAGACATTTCATTAAATAACCTTCAGTATAATATCCTGATAAAATTTATAACGCTGTCATAAAACCAAAATACATTATCTCTACATCTTCAAATGATATTCATGTGACGATTACCATTTTTATCATTCGGTTATCTGAAAAATTCACTCGACGAGAATGGTATTCAATTTTACAGTCTGTCGGACAAATCATTTTACACTTTTACATGAACATATCTAAAATCTCGATAAGAGGACTTTTTGGTAAGAAATTAAATTAAGAAAGAAATGTCATTCACTTTAACGTACAAAATGTCTCTAAATTTAAACTTCATTATTTTATCATCCTTCAATTTATACGTTTGAACCTTATTTCTGTGGTACCATATTTCCTATAAAATATGTTACGATAGTCTTCTTCTGAAGCTATCATAAAAATCTTACTAAAAGTTATAAAATTATTTGAATTTTGAACTAGCATTACTATTTTAGTTCTGATTCAAATTTTCACGCAATTATCAGCCGTAAAAACGCATACGGAATAGAAATTAGATCTAAAAAAACTATGTGTAATATGCTCTTTGTACAGAGATATATATTAATTACAAAATTACTTTTTACAAATATTGCATATAAAAATTACACCATATTTTCTTCTTCGTGAATCACATGCAAAGAAAATCCATTTATTTTTAATAAAGAACACTCATTTTTTGAACACTGACATATTTTAAGCAGCATTGTTAAGCAGCTAAAGGTTATATATTTTTTTTAAGTAGAGTTTTTTAAATTATTGTGTATGTGCTGTATATATAATATTACATTATTTTAACTATATATTATTTATTTAAAGCAAAAAATAAAATAAATAAAATCTTTTAAACATTATAAAATAACTTGGATTTTGAATTATCCTGGTATAATTCGAGTAAGATGTTAGTGGATGCTCCTAGCTGAAATTTCATACATACTTAATTGGTATCATGCATTACAAGGGTTCGTTCACTTTTAATGCTTACAAAAAAATAATAAGATAAGAACTCTATAAACAAAAAAGTACAGATTTCAGAAATAATTCCCAATCATGAAAAAATCTCGGTATAATTTGTTTGAAAGACTTCTATACAAATGCTGTAAAGAGAGATTTGTTGTTCGAAATCTACGGCTCTTATGGGAAACGAGGTTTGTTTAAAATCATTTAAAATTACGTTGTTTTCATTCCATGCAAACATATATACAGGGTGTCCTAAAAATATTGAATAAGTCTATAATTTTCTTGTTGTTTTTGTTGGAAATGCGTAGTCAATGTAAATTGTACAAGTGTTCCAAATAAGGTGGGTAATACATTTTTGTTGTAGAAATAGTCCTGTCATTACTTTTCAAAGGTTTACAACAGGGCTGTTCAACCTGGAGCCCACTATTCACCATAAAATTCTTGCAGAAAAAAATGCTTTATTCAATCTTCCAATAGATCCGATTAAATAAGGCAAATATTTATGTAAGAAGTTACTGGTGAATAGCAGGCACCAGGTTGGACAGCCCTGGTTTACACTTTTTAAATTTTCAAATGATACCTGTATGCTATAAATTATAGTTATAAAAGATTTCACCAAGCTGTGACAAGTACAACAGTAAATATATTATCTTTTGTCCAAAATTTACTGAGTTATATACCTTGAATTTTAAAGAATTTCGGAGCTTTGCGACGGAAAGTTCCGAATTTCCATAAAATTCAAGGTATCATAACTCTGTGAGGTGCAAATAAATTCTTATTGTTGTACTTTTCAGAGCATGGACATTTTTTTCTAATTATAACATTTAGGATTCACGGACAGTAAGAGATTTAGAAAGATAACTCTTTGAAAATTAATGGCAGTACTAATTCATCGACGTAATATTAATCTCTACATTATTTTAAACACTTTTACAATATATATTGAATTCGTATCACCAACAAACAAAAATTTAAAACACGTTTCAATATGGGACACCCTGTATAGTCATTTAATCAAAAATATTCAAAGACAATGCATGTCAATCATTTGCAGTGTTTTTACAGTCATTGATACTAAAAACATCAAACATAATTTTACTTTATTTTAAAAAACACAAATTGCACAAATTGTGCTTATTAGTTGCTAAAATCAGTGTAAAAATTGTTTTAAACTCATAAAAAAGCTAAAATCCTACATGTTTCGGCTTTAAACTTAAAGCCATCATCGGGGAAGAGGAACAACACAAACGACTACTGATCTTTTAATTTTCGACACGAGAAAATTGCAATATTTTGCATTTTAACTTGTAATACTATGTTGTAATATTTGGAACAGTAAATAATTTTACTGTTAAAAATATTGCTACCTTGATATTTTTTTCTATTTTACTGAGAAAAATGTTAAGATTTTAATGCTACATTTTAACGATGTTAAGTAATCCGTTTCATTTTGGAATTAGATCATTATAACTTCATCATATCTAACAATAATGTTTCTAACTTTTATCTGTTAAATTTTATGTTAGTGCAAAAATCGTGTAAAAAAAAAAACATACGTTGCTGTATTAAGAGTATTGCACGAGAATAAAATTGCTAATTTCCATTTTGTAATTTATTACTTTTTGATTCATATATTGATTTATATCTGTTTGATTAATAAAATATGGCGCTTGATTTCTTATTTAATTTTCTTTAAATGGAGTTTGCCAGTTCATTCTGTTTCAGCAATTCTGGAGGCTTGGAATGTTCGATCATCAAAGCTTTCCCTCAAATATTACTATCTGGAATCGTATATGGAAAATCGATGTTGTAGAAATCACTATAAATATATAAAGATATCCTCTTATTAAAAATTCATAAAAAAATAATCTTTAATGCTCACATCATATCAGAGGGAAAGCTTGTTGTATGAATCCAGATTTTAACTCCGGTGGCGCTGTCGGGGATTTTATAGTAAAGCTCTACAGCCACTCTCTATATGAAAGATAGTTACACCAACATTTCTTATTTTTACATACGAGCTCCACGGACATATAAGCGCAAGCCACGCCTTTTCACAAAAAGCGCCCTTAACGTTAAACAAACAAGTCGATGGAGAGAGCAAAACATTCTTTTTTGTCACAATAAATTCATGACGTAAAAACATCCATTTCATTTTCTATCATAAGTATTTACGTAATTTCTACCAACTATAAATAACTTTATCAGATGTTAAAATTTTTTTATCTATTTTACAATTTTAAATAGTCTAAAAGAACATCATCAAGCTAAATAAATTTCTCTTGACAGAATTTATTTCTCTGCTGCATAAAGATGGTTAAATTATTTAATGAAACAATAGGTTTCCTTTTTTAATGCAAAGTGAGAAAATTGCTCATTCATTAGTTATTCTTTTCGTGTATGTAATTACATTTATTTTATAAAGGAGATGAAAATTTCAGTCTATTCCACTAATATGTTATTATTACCACGGCGATTTTTTTAACTTGTGAGTGTTTAATTTGCATGCGATGCATCTAACTTGTATGATTACTCGTAAAAAGCACTTATTCCGTTTTAAACTACGCAGTAAATAATTTAGATTATTACAGATCTCTGTAGCAGAATATTATTGAGAAAAAGGTTTCTTTTCAACTAATAGTATTTTTTACAATTGAAGAGGTCGGGGAAAAGAGTGCCAAGCCACATTTTTTAACTTCTGAGAGATTTCAATTTAAAAATTTGATCAAATACTCAAATCAAGATATATAACTTAAAGTTTTTTCGCCAGTGTCTTAGTAAAATTTGAGATATTATGAGCCACAATATGGCATTACTTTAAATATATTAATATTACGTTTTTGTAAATTAGCTATGTTCATTGAGGGCATAAATATCTGGGGCAAAAATGAAACCTGTCACATATGCTGCCACCAAGGGACATTAGGAAAAAAATATATGTTGGATATTATAATTTACAATATTAAGCAACAGATTACAGTGTTAGATTTATTTCACCAAAAATGTGGCTTGACACTTTCTTGTCCCGACCCCTCAATTACTCATTGTTCCCTTATATCATGTTTATTGTTGTCAAGACAATGTTAGTAACCAATACTTGAAAATCCATTTATATATTAAGATTTGAGAATGTGCATGATACCACAATTCATATATTTTTTTGGTGTATAATTGCCAAATAATATGCGATTTTAAAAAAAAATAATGAAAAGAACATGCTTAAACAGTGACAATATGCATTTTTTGTTTATGAATATCTGGTCAGTCATTCGGTAGTATGGTTGTTTAATTGATGTGTAAACATTATGACCATGTTGTATACGATGACTAGGCACGCGAAAAGTTATTAAAGTAAGGTGGATAGCTCGAACATTTAAACGCGAACCACACCTATTGACTACAGTCTGTTTCTAACCACTAAATGAATGGTTGACGCCTACATTTTCATCTTAACATTATAAACAACTTTATCAACCCAAAATTAATTATTTTCCTAATTCTATTTATTTACATTATTCTTTCTAATTGAGAGCAATTTTAATGGTGCTTGGAAATTCGACTATGTTTAAATGTAATAAAAAAACACATGATACAAGCAAGTGTCATCGATATATATATATATATATTGCTGATACATAAAAAAGGTAAAATTGTCTAACAAAACAATAGCCTTTTTTTTCTTTATGTAAAGTGTGAAAATTGCTCAGTCATTGGTTATTCTTCTCGTGTACATAATTGCAGTTATTTTATAAAGAGAATGAAAATTTTGATCTCTTCAACTAATCTGTTATCATTAAAGCAACATTTTCTTTTTTTACTTGTGGACGTTTAATTTGCATGCGATGCTTCTTAACTTGTATGATTATTCGTAATCAACACTTGTTTCGTTTAAAATTACGTAGTCAAAAACGTTACTCTAATTCAGGCTCAGTATATTAGTATTCAAACATATTATTCAGGTAATTGCTTTGTTCAATTTAGGAATATCTTTTAAACACCATCCATTGTTTTTAATATCACATTTAATGTAGTTAGAAAAATGTTAGTAATTAAATTTTAAATTCCATTTATCTTTCAAGAGGCACGAATGGCATGATTGCACACTTCACATATATATTTGTGTGCAAATCCTAAATAACATATACATTTGCAAAAAAAGATTATTCTTCAACAAAGGCGATATTTTTTATTAAGAATTTGATTAACAAAGCACTAATTACATATGACCTACAAAGATGAAATGAATATTATCTATCATGATTGCATGTTTCACATATATAATTATGTGAAACTCCTAAATAACATACACAATTGTAAAAGATTATTCATCAACAAACGCAATACGTATTTGTTGTTTTTTTGTATGAGAATTTGATCAACAAAGCGTTATTTACATATGACGTATCAAGATAAAATACATATGACCTAACATCACTGACATATCACATATGACATAGAATTATTCCACATTTCACGAATATTTACTTATGTGTAACTCCTAAGTAATATACCCATTTAAAAAAAAAAAAGATTATTCAACAAAAACAATATGTATTTGTTGTTTTTTGAAGAGGGTTTTATCAACTTAGCACTATTTACATATGACATATCAAAATAAAATCTCTCTGAAAACTGGTCTGCCTGCGACAGTAACAATTAAAGATAATTTTTCAATTTTGTAATTATATAATTAAAAATACACATCTATTCAGAAGCAAAAAGCTATTGCAATTTTAAAAATAGAAAAAACCCTCAAAGCATTATTTATGTATATATTTTAATAGTAGACATTATTCCTAATCGACGGTTCTCAGTATATTTTGTTTATTTTTGGATGATTTGTGAAAGTAGCATTAATTCATGCTTGGATGTTCAGCTATTTTCAAAATCGATGATTGTATATGGAGACAGAAAAGGTGAATTCAGTGATAGGGTGCATTTTAGAATGGATCCTTTGATTTTGATAATTCTTTCTTTGTTCGAATAAGCTCGTTAGGGTAGTTTTTCAAAGAGAACTAAAGTATCAATAAAAATTGGAAAATAGTATAAAATAAAAAATGACAATTTTTGGAAAATCCCTTATCATTCCGCGAGTTTTAACGAGAAACTAAAAAAGAGCTCACTCTAACGCCGATATCTCTTTGAATTTTTACGATATTTGACTGATTTTTTTTTAATAAGTTGCTGCATAGAGTTGACTATTAAATTATGCAAAAAGTTCCTTGTTATCGTTCGCGCATGCGCAGATAAAAATTATTTTATACAACTGCCCATATTTCCTTAAATATTTAATATATTTATATTTCAATTGCACTATATTGTTTCTACTACATTTTGTCAATTTTTCTGAAACTGGCGTTATATTTGGTTTAAAACTCTGTATGTTATAAGCAAAAAACATGCAAGAATGTTTTTTAATAAAAGAAAAATCGCTATATCTCTATTACTATACATGCTATTTTTACACAAATGAATACACATATTGTACAATGTCTGCCTATGAATATTCTGTAGCGATAGATCATTTGGTGCATTTTATTTTACAGAGTGATCCCAAGTATTATTTTTTTCTTTTTTTTTGGTCCCCTATTTGTCCTCCTTATCAAATCAACAATGATAAATATGAAGTCAAACCTGTTCTTTTGGATCCTAAAATACCAGAAGAATCTGACAAGTATATTTTTAAATATTCGACAAAATGTCTAAAATTGAAAGTTGCCGGTCATTAATGGCCATATAGTGTATATATATATATACATACATATATATCATATATATATATATATATATACATACATACATATATATCATATATATATATATATATATATATATATATACATATATATCATATATATATATATATATATACATACATATATATCATATATATATATATATATTTAAAATTTGCCAAAATACTTATTAATGATAAATGTTTCTCAATTTTGAGAATGTTTAAGATTTTATCAAACATTATAATTAGTAATTATTAATTTCTTTGACAAAAATGTTTATTTAATGGTAGTAATTATATTTTAGTCAAATATGACAAATTATTTTAGCTTTTGTAAAATTTTAGAAAATATAAACTTTAGACTGACCTGTGATGATTCTGGAAAATATAATTCCTTGGGGAAGGGATGTGCTTCGCACTAGCCTTTCCTCTGTGGGGCCCTGAACCAGATTGAGGGATGGTGGTTCGATTATCCTGTTTTAAATTTAGCTATCGTTTGAAGAAAAATAAAACGTCAGTACTTTACAACACTACAGTGTTAATTACATGTTTGTAGTATTTGTAACTTGTACAAGAAAGAAAAATCAAGTGTCTAGCATAGATTATGAAACATTTTCCAGCACTTCCAGATACTGTAACGAAGCCTAACTACTTAATAAGGTTTAAAAAAAAACAAGATATGTAATTAAAATTTAATTAAGAAAGCGCATAACACAGTTACATACCTAATTGCACTATTTAACTCCACAATACATAAGATATTCGAATTCTTTTGAGAAGCCCTGTGTATGATATATAGATTTGCACATATAATGCTTGATTTCATAAAATTCAATTCAGCTACAAAACGCATAGCACAATGCAATGACAACTCCAACAGAAGGTAATTAGAAACTTTTTGTGCAGTCTTGTATATGATATATAGATTTTTATACACACCACATATTAAACTAAAAATTAATTCAGTTAGGAAACGCATTACACAACTAAAATCGGACTTCCAGCAATTACCATCCATAGACTACAATATATCTAGCTATTTTGCTTCAACCTGTATATTAATTTATTTATATTCTAAAAAAAATATGTTAGATACTTAATATTGTTTAGACGGTAAATGCATAACACAATTTAAAAATGCCTCTTGGTAATTCACGCTCATAGCCAGTAATTCTTACGAACTTTTTTTGTGCAGCCCTGTATATGACCTACAAAATTTAAAAATACCACATACTAAGATTTTACTAAGCTTAAATACACATACCACATCTGAAATCGCATTTGCAGCAGCGATTATCGCTCTTAGGCAGCACTTTAACCGAATCCAAAAATGTGTCCCTGTAAATGAACAAATAAATACTATGCACAATACACGCTCTATTCAACAATAACATAATCTTGTAGTGCACTTAAGAAATACACATCAATTTCATTATATTTCAAGTAGTGTGACATCTTTAAAATACACTGAAAAAGATTTTTCTCTATAGACAATGATGTAACAGAATTATTTTGCATGTACCTGTCAGCAAATAATAAATGAAGAATGTTGTATTGCACCTCAATACTGCATATCGATTTCAATATGATTAAAATAGTATAACTTTATTAAAATTCGTTGCAAACTATTTCCTCCATAAAACATACTATAACGGCGTTTTGTGTGTGTCCGTGTAAAGGAACTATAAATGCTCCACACGTCATTTTTAGTAGGGAACGTCCTATAGTAAACCTCAATAATTTATTGCAAGCTCATGATAATCCAGGTATATTTACGAAAGTTAGAGGACCGACCGACAGACAGACAAACGGTCAGGCAAACCGAAAACATATACACTTATCAAATGTATTGGAAAGGGTTAAAAAAGATAAATACTAATTTGAATACCCAGAGATTGCAAAAATCTAGGCGCCAATGGGCTGATTCCCACCACTAAATTTTATTAGTATTCTTCGTCAAATTTTATTAGTATAATTCGCCTAAATTTTATCAGTATTCTTATTAGGCGAAGAATACTAAAAATTTAGTGGTGGGAATCGGCCCATTAGCGCCTCGATTTTTGCACCCCTGTGCATACCTGAGCACAGTTTTATACTTTTCAATCGTCATCTTGTATATTGAAATTAAAGATTTCCTTTATCACAAAATAAATTTCCATTGTCCATTTTAACGATCTATCTTTTGTGCTGTAATTGTTATCGACAAAAACAACTTTTCCAAAGTAAAAAAAAAAAAAAATAAATAAATAAAAATTGTATGTTGAGGCTAAAACATGGCATGATAACAAATTTACAAGCTTATATTATTAATGGTACTTATTTAACATTTTCCATTAAATAAGTTTCCATATGCAAGTCAAGTGTATACGCATATCTGGTTAGAAGTCCTTTTCTCCTGTACTAAATACATCATAACATGTTTCTGAAAATTCAATTTTTTAAATATTATTCGTGATGGGCTTGGCGGTCATCTTTCTATATTTTATACAAATTTCTAAGAACCCAAATCCGTCGTTAAAATCAGAAGTTCGAAATTGTAACTTAAACAAACAATTTAAGCTTTTTGTTTACGGACTTGTATGCTTTTAAATTTGTGTCTTAAGATAATGGTGACTTATCTTAAGGATTCATCTTATTATTTATTTCTTAGAGTAATTAATCATTTAGAAGCAGTGAAAATAAATTTATTTTATCAAAATATCAGTCTTTCACAATTTATCTATCCATAGTTAAAATCCGAAGTTCGAAATTGTTACTAAAGTAAACAAATTACGTTTTCCGTTTACAAGCTTGGGTGTTGAGTTAGAGTGATACTTTTCTTTACAAGGAATTGCTGTAACTCAACGCTTGTATATCCAAATATGAATTAGGTGTAATATAATTTCCAAGGTGTCTGGTAGCAGTACTATTACATTACTATGTAAATTTTTATACTGAACAGAACTTTGTAAAGTAGCCGACAGCAGGAGATAAGTATTGTTGATGAACACTCATAATGGTTTTCTGAACTGAAAAATAGATGATATAGTTGCTTCGTTAAAATAGGGAATTTCTAATTCCTTTTTGTTTGTTTCACAGATGCAGTAGAACTATAGCTAATACATAACTAATCTCACTTATCCAATGTTTCATATATGAATTCTCACAATTTTTTCTTAGTCTTTATAATTACTCGTGTTTGAAAAAACATCTTACTTAAACAACTCAACAATACTCATAAAACAAACATAAAAATAGCTGATTTTTTTTTTAACACTCAGACTAATATATTTATTCAATAAAGTTGGGCAGGAAGTGATTAATAGATTGCGCATATGCGCATAGACTCCGTTTATACAGATCATGTCTTCCAAAGTACACAAAAATATGCGAAAAACTTTTTGTACAAAATATTTTAAATAAATTTTGAGTGAAGATTCCATGTGCATGTTGACTGAATTGCACATACGTATGACTAATGCATATATCTACAGATGCTTTTGAATGGGGAAAACTTGATTTCAACTGTTCTCTATATAAATTTTGCAAAGTTTGACGCATTTTATTATTGTTACAAATATAAAAATATATGGCTCAAATCATGAAGCATGATGCTTTACAGAACTATTATAATTAAAGTAAGATGCACAGTTTTACCTTTATGTAGTGTGAATATTCCAAATCAACACTTGCATATCCAATTATGAATTGGATAAAATCTAATTTCCAAGGTGTCTGCTTGGAGAACTTTTGCATAACGATGAAAATTGTCAAACTGAACAGAACTTTGTAAAGTAGTCGTCAGCAGAAGATAGGTAGTATTGTTGATGACCACTCAGAATGGATTTTCTGAAATGAAAATCAGATTATACAGCCGCTTCGTTAAGTTAGGGAATATATAATCTCTTTTGTATTGACAGATACAGTAGCTTAAATATAGCTAATCTCTCGTCCAAGGTTACATATGTGAATTGTTTCAAATTTTTCATAGCCTTTTTAATTACTCGTAGAATGCTTTATGCTGGTAAAAAAACTATTCTGTACAATAATCTTCATTCGTTGTGTTCCATAGCATATCTTTTATTTTTTATTTATTTTTTATTTTTATTGTATAAAAGTGTTATAGCAAAAAGAAGAAACATCAATTTATTTTAGTAACTTATGTAGGGATACCCCCCCCCCAAAAAAAAAAAAAAAAATAAATAAATAAAATAAAATAAAAAAATACGTGAATTATTTTTCTTCCCATTTAACTTTTTATTTTATTGTATAAAATATTTTTTAGGAAAAAGAAAAAAGAAGGAATCGGGAATTATTTTTACTAACTTATGTGGGAATATTTAAACAAAAAAAAATTAACCCTTTGAAGGGCGGTGTTTCATATTTAGACTATTTAATTTCAATCTGTAAATTCCACATTGGCACCAGTATTTTGGAATGAAAATTTCCCTTCTATTAAGTACGTGGAGAAAACCCCTTTTTTATATTAAATTGTTTGTAAATCCTGGTGTAATGAATTATTTCAGCCTTTTACGAATAGAAGTACTTTGCCTCTGAACGGGTTAAACGACTTATCATAGAAACTCGACAGAGTTTCTCGCCAAGCATAAGAAACAGCAATGCATTGAACCGTAAATGAAAGGAATTTCCGCCAATGGATGCCAAACGATTTTACATTTTTTTTTTTTTTTTTAACTCTGTCTAGTTTATATTTTGCGGACGGGACAAAACGGGTTTTTGACACATCTATATCTCGCGTTCTATTTATGATAGAAACAAAATTCTTGATTCTATGGAATGGAGCGTACCCAGTGACTCAGAATTCAAAAGTAAAGCAAAATCCGACGAATAGGTTTTCAGTAAATGTGATTTTAAAAGTGCTGTTTTTTGCCCTTTTTAAATCTTGTTCCGGCCAAAAACTGTTGACAGGGCTACAGCAATGTGTAATTATCGGATTTTTACGCAGTTTACGTTATTTGAATCGTTTTTATGAGTAGTTCAAACCTTTGTAAGTTTCATGTAAAAATATTAATTAGTTTTTGATTTATATCAGTTTAAAGTTATTGATTCCTATACTTAACATAGAGCAAAAGACTGTTGACAGGGCTACAGCAATGTGTAATTATCGGATTCTTACGCAGTTTACGTTATTTGAATCGTTTTTATGAGTAGTTCAAACCTTTGTAAGTTTCATGTAAAAATATTAATTAGTTTTTGATTTATATCAGTTTAAAGTTATTGATTCCTATACTTAACATAGAGCAAAAAAATAATAAATGACCCATCTCTTTTAGGAATGGTCGTATACACATGATATTAAGATATGTGTATTACACTCGACCCAAGTAAGCTTCCTATTATAAAAAAATCGTAACATTTAATGTTCGTTTACAGGGTCTCACAAAAGATCTTTTGATATAGGGCTAAAGAGTTGTGCAATTATCCGATTTTTACGCAGTTTGCAGAATTTGAAATGTTTTTAGGAGTAGTTCAAATATTTAATATTTCGTGTAAAAATATTAATTATTTTTTTATGTATATCACTTTAAAGTTATTTATTCCTATACTTAAGATGAAGCAAAGAAATATTAAATGGTCTAACTCTTTTCAAAAAGAACGTATGAGCATGGTGTTAAAATATGTTACTACGAACGACCTAAGTTAGCTTCCTATTGTAAAACAGATTTGTAGAATTTACTGTTCGTTTATAGGGTAACTCAAAAGATTTTTTAATAAGACTAAAAAGTTGTGTAATTAGCGAATTTTTTCGTTGAAGTACATGATTTCTGTAACTTAACACAGAGGAAAAACAATAGTAAATACCATAACTTTTTTCAAAGTGGCTATATACACAAGATATTCAAATATGTTACTACATCCGATTCACTGTTAAAAATTTGCAGCAAACTGTCCAGTAATCTGACCGTTTTTGTAGAAAACGGTTACATAACCGTAATATAACTATATTCTAACCGTTTTATGGCCCATTTTATGGTCAAAATAGAGTTAAATTACGGTTATGTGACCATTTTTTCAAAAAACGGTCGAATGACTCGACAGTTTGCTGCAAATTTTTAACAGTGTTCATTTAAACTCTTTATTGTAAAGCGGCATTGAAGCATATACGTTTCGTTTACAGAGTCTCTTAGAAGATCTTGATTACATTACAACCGATGTATATTTACTGAGTGAGATGTATTTTAATGATTTTACACTGTTTCAATCTCTGTATGGCTTTATTATCTTGCTTTAAAATTTAATATGAGTTCATTTTGTCCGTCTGAAATCTCGTCGATGTTAAGCTGTAAATCTATTAAAATATAGTATTTTCATCGATTAAAAAAACTGTGTTTATTTATAAATATATAATTCTAGCGTATCAGGAATTGATTGAAATAGCGATTACAAAATTCCAACTTTACATTCATACGCAAAGTAATAGAATGTAAAAATGTTGCTACCCCAAGATTTAAATATTTCCCGTTCATATATTTGCGTTTAAATATTTGCCGTTCATCGAATCTCCAGCTATGACGAACTTAAAATGCTCTAAAAACGGGCCTAGAGCACAATGAATAGGAAATAACTTCTTATATTCTCCATAAAAATTTAAAATGCTAAATTTCGTATACAATAGGTGATCGGTAACGAAATGTTCGGTTAAAGAACAAATCGGTTAACGAACACTTTTGCGTAAGATTTTTCTGCTCGGAGAACGAACACTTTCGAGAGATTTTTTATGTTCGGAGAACGAACACCTCACGAAACAAAGTCATGATGAAGCAATGCCGTGTTTAATATTTGCCGAGCTATACTTATTGCCTCTATTGTCAACTTGGAGAACATTTTAATAGTTGCATACATATGTCCTAATTAATTCATGGACTGCCGTGGGGGGGGGGGGACTTATATTTTAGGATCACCGAATTGGAATGAACAGACTATACGAACAGAAATCACTTTAATAGTTTTTATACTTTTGCAAACGTTGCGAATTTTATATATTTCAAATTCTCGAAACGTTGATTTAAAAAACTTAAACAAATAAAAAACTTCTTAGGTGCTCAGTTAATTTCAAAATTAATATATTAGTATACAAATCGCTGTGAATTTTTATACTAGTAGAAATAGCTTCGTAGAAAAAAAAATGTTGATTATTCTCGGTAAAGTATGCTCCATAAACTTATCGTTATAATTGACCGAAAAATAAAAGTGCTTCTTATTTTTCCACATTTTTTTGAAACTATAGTATTTTAATTAGTTTGTAAACTACTGTAAAATTGTGTAATTTTTTGTTTTTGAATGTATATAAACGGAAGAGTGATATAAACAAAAGAAAAAGGAAAATAAATATGTCATAAATAATCTGATGAATACAATGTAAGGAAATTAATATAAAAGTTTCCCAGTTGTTATGGTAGCGACATGTACATTGGAATAAGTTACTCAATAAATTGTATAATTCTGATGTATAATTCTGTTTATAGCATCACTATTATTTTTTTTGCCCCTTTCATCTTTTCTTTTCTGAATAAAAATGTAATATGTATAATTGAAATTAAATACCTTACAAAAAGGAGTGATATCTCATCAAAAACAACTCGTTGTAAATGATCCCGCCAAGCCACAAACCTAAAACGTCAGTCATAAAAAGAAGTGATATCACATAAAAAGAAGCTATATAGAAGTGCATACTCCGAGTCCCGTGTAAAAATCTATCACCACTCATAATGTTTCCAAAGGACTCGGAGTGAGGGACAGTATGTGAAAACTGCTTGGCGACCTGCAGGCTTTTATAATGTTTGCGTTTCCTGAAATTACATATGACTATGTTATTATTTTTATTTTATTTTATTTTATTTTATTTCATTTATTTATTTATTTATTTTGCTCCCATTAAATTGTAAAAAGTTGAAGTTTCTGTGTTTGCATGTCCTTTCTTATTTATGAGGTTGAAAAATCAATTTGTTGATTTTATTTACCATTATTTAAACTAGAAACACCACTCTTACGAAGAGGATTTTTAAGTAAACATGTAAAGATTTTGAGTTTGTAATATATATATATATATATATATATATATATATATATATATATATATATATATATATATATATATATATATATATATATATATACATAATGGTCATACGCATATTAATAACAATGCACCTTCAATAAACTTTAAACTGAATTGAGATATATTGCAGTAATTCTAGGGTAAGCGGAATCGCATAATCCGTTCTGTGAAAAATCCGTTCTGTTTAAGCCATTCTAGTCTGTTTTAATAGTATTATATGCAATAATATTCTTTGTATTGGAAACGCATAATTTTTTTTTTTTTTTTTTTTTAAGAAATAATTCCGGAATAAGAAATAATTTCGCCCATTTTACCAGTTCCCTTAGAAACGGGGATTTAACAATATTTGTAATTAAATTTTATGGTAAGAAATATTGGAAAGTATAATTGTAATGATTATCACACTTACATACTTTTTCCTGCTTGTTTCTCAACTATTTCTGTTTTTACATTTTTTTAGCATGCAAATATATTTATAAAAGTGATATAACAAAAATTAAAAATTTATTTTTTCAATTTTCAAAATTGATATACTGCATATATTATAAAAGCCTGCAGGTCGCGAAGCAGTTTTCACATACTGTCCCTCACTCCGAGTCCTTTGGAAACATTATGAGTGGTGATAGATTTTTACACTGGACTCGGAGTATGCACTTCTATATAGCTTCTTTTTATGTGATATCACTTCTTTTTATGACTGACGTTTTAGGTTTGTGGCTTGGCGGCATCATTTACAACGAGTTGTTTTTGATGAGATTATTTTTTTTTCTACTGTATAAAATGAATTTAGAAAAAAAAATAAGAAACATGCAATTATTTCAATAACTTAAATATAGTTAAAGGAAAAATATTGCTAAATCACTTAAATATGTTAAATTCAAAGAAAAAAGTTATTACGTTTTATTAATAACTTTCATTTTACTAACTTATGTAGGATTTAAAAAATATAGTTAATTGACTTAAATATGTCAATTACAAAGAAACTAATTTTATGTTTCAATTGATGCGTAGAGTTCCGTCACAAATTTTGAATATAAATTTTCATCTTATTTAATCTCAGAAAAAAAGATAAACAATTATGTGATTGAACGCAGGAAGGTTTTTAAACTGTAGAAAAATTTTAAGGCAAAGACTTTTAATATGAAATACTGCAGCTGTACTCCATGTTAGTTCTAAGGAGCCAACGTACCTTGGTTTGATTAATGATAGTGTAACATTCAAAGTTAAATCTTTGCAGAAAACTGCTCAGTCATTCACCGTTTTTATAGAAACGGTTGCATAACCGTAATTTAACTCTATTCTGACTATAGTATTGCCCATATTATTGTCATACTAGAGTTAAATTACGGATATGTAACCGTTTTTTCTGAAAACGGTCGTATGACTGAACAGTTTGCTGCAAAATTTTAACATTGTTAATTTTTTCTGCTATTAGCGTTACAAAAGGTGTTGTCATCCAGTGTTACATTACCCTTTCAGAAGATGATTATTTAATAAAACAATTCAAAAATAAGACATCAAGAAGCTATTAACCTATGTACGGTGTGTTCCACAAATAATCCAGTTGGGATTTTTCTTAATAACTTTTAAAACAGTGTCTTTTATTTGCAAAATTTATATCAAACTAAAACTCAAAATTTTTAAATTATGAACAAACATACTATTGAGTTATACATCAAAGTTTTGTTTTCTTATTCAATGTTAAAGAAAATTCTATAATTTTTTTTCAGAATTTTTTGTTTAGCTTCCGTAAAAAAGAATAATAACGAGAATGAAAAACTATTCTGCATTTATTTTGAAGCAATTATAAAGGACCTTTATAATATAAAATAACTAGTTTTTATTTCGTTTATATATACATTGAACTCCCGTTAGTGCGGAATTCCAAGAGAGGCCTTCTTTCGACCGCACTAACCGAAATCAATATTAAACAATGTAAACATTTGAATCGTGTAAAATAATCTCTTGCATTAAATAAATGGAATTCAGTTTAAGGGAGAAATGAAAAGGCTTAGCAAATTTATGATAAAATAAAGGAATTTTTTTTTATTTATTTACTAAATTTAGTAAAAAAGCGAGTTAATGATAATTTAAAACAAAAAAATACTTAGGGCAAACAAACTATGCAAATAATTGGTAGTACTTAAATAATTTTACTTTAATTAAAGTAATCTCTCACTTTTCTTTGCGATAGTTGAGCAATCAATCTTTATACCACGCCATTTTCCAGTTTTGCAATCCACTTGAAAATTTATTCTGTACCGTCAGATTTTTTTTCGTACTATGGATGAACAGGACAGGTATTTTTGAATCTATTAAGTTTTTGATGGTTGGATGTTTTCTTTCCCTTCTTCACTGACACTGACAACTTCTTGATCTCTGATTAAACAAAATTACACTAAAGTTGCTTTTGTGGAAATAATGAATAAAACTGGTTTACATTCTGCCTGGTCAATTTATGAAAACCTTGTCCGTATTATCCGGTGGGTAGTATGCACTAAATGATGTCCTTAAGACTTAATTGGAAATAGAAAATGATGGAGAAAACGAAATTGTCCTATTTAACATCTTACGCTGACACGCTTTAATGTGTGTCCAGTGTATAGATGTTTAGTACTAGATATATTTCTGAAATTTCAGTGACATTAAGCAAAATGTTTAGTTAATACTAACCTGTCTTTAAAATTGTTTCAAAGATACATTTTACTAGTTCATCGAATTTCGTTTGATAATATTTATTTCTACTTTTCAAAAACCTATTAAAAACAATTTACCTATAATTATATTTTTCTTTCGGATACCCCATCAGCCTAAATTCAAGATCTTTCCATTGCTATTTCAATTTTAATAGCCGATGTGATTTCATTCCCTACTAAATTATATGTTCTGTAAATCTCATTTTTACTTTTACTTTTTATTTTCTTTTATTCTGAAAGAATTCCCGTTCTTTATCGGAAGAGCCATCCCACGACTATGTTTCTAAGCGTAACTAGTTCCATTTTGCCTTTTCATTCACCAGGAGTACTTGCCTCATTGCGGTAGTGGCTACCTAAGCGTCAAGTATTTAACGCGATCCACGAGCTTTGGAGATAAAAAATTGTGTTTTTTGACTTATTAAAATATTCGTACGAAACGAGGAAGATTGCCTCCTTTTATAATATGAAATACACTTTTATTATTGCTTAATTATGTAAAATATGATGGATTAATATGATACTTTTTAAATAGGTGAAATGTCGTCGCTAATAATTGAACAGCATGAATCACTCTTAGTTGTGAAAATGCTCTATTTTTTGTGAACTGTCACAGAGGTAATAAATATATTTCCTACATGGATACTGACTCTTGAGTTCATTTCGGGAAAACCCTTTTTGATTATTAGACCCATTGCCTTTATCAAGATAGGCGGCTGCAAATTGCTTAATAATCGGTTGGTGAAACATTCTTTAATTTTACGACTGTCTACTAATTTCCATATCTTAATTCGGAAATGATATTTTGAATTGCTTGGTACAGCATAATGAATTGGGTGTGAGTGGAGGCTTTGTTATGGAGAACAAAGGTGGTAAAGTTTTGTGAGAAAACTACAGAGCAGTAAAATCCTACCAACGACAGATTACACTGAGGAAATATAACACACATATATATATATATATATATATATATATATATTTCAGAATGTTCCATTTATTTCTTAATGTTATAAAGTTATAAATTTTTAATGTGCTTTTCATATTGTTTATATCATTAAAAAAAATTATTTTATGTATTCTTTACGGAGAATACGATTAAAAATAATACTGATAAGCTTTATATCGTAAAAAATAAATATAGATTTGTGGGAAGAGAAAGCATAGTTTAGATTCATTATATATCAAACATAAACATTTTAAAAACAATTTGCCAACTTTACGTAGTGAAAATATTAATATATATATAGATATATATTACATTATTCGTATGTTCAGAACAAATTATTAAAAGGTACAATTTTTCTAAATAAATGGCCTCTGTTGATATAGAATATTAAATAAAAATTATCGTACAACCTTTTCTCTACTTTTAATAATACTTACTGAATTTTAACTATTATATTATAGAGTTAAGAAAAAGCAATTTGCAAAGGGTTTACGCCTAGCTTATAACTTTTTCTCCTTTAAAGTATGTAACTAGACAAAAAAAAAATAATGTGTAATATTTTACTTTGACGTTTTAAAATTATATTCAAAGTCTTTCAGAATTTTAAAGGCGTAAAGCAGTTTGCGGCAAAGTTTTTCGTAAAGTAATGCAATAAATCTCATTATATGCGTCTTTTTAAATTTATTAAAGATGTATTTGAGTGTTTTAATCCTTTGATAATTTTTAAAAGCTGGTCATTTTTTTGGTGGTTGCGAGGTAAAATGTTTTCAAATTTTGTGAAAAAGAAATTTTATTTTTCAACGCAAGTGTATGTGGGGTATTTTAAATTAAACGTACATACTGAAAAACTTATCTATGCACAAATGTACTCTATAATGCTTTATGAGTAAATATATTCATCTGTCATACATGTGATTTTTTTACAGTACTATCTTTAACATTTTAGAGTTTTTATTTGCAAATGTTTTAAATATTTCCCATACCGAATGATTCAGAATAAAGATTATGGTAAATATATCCGAAACCATTGATAATAGAAATAATTCCAATTAAAAAGTACATAATTCAAATATAACTTTTATAGCATTTGTTTTACAAGTTTCTCTAGTCTAGACATATAAAACACAAAATTTATTTTATTTCATTCGGTCTACATTTCCTATAATTTATATTTACAAAAATGTTGCCATTCTTCTAAAAAGGGCATTTTATATAATCATATTCTTTCTTGTACTGCTAAAGCTTACTGAGTTACGATACATTGAATTTTATGAATTTTTGATATTTTCTGGCAGTAAAAACCAGTCTTTCTGTTTTCTGACTGTAATATATATACTATACATATATTTAAAATTACATGTAGAAATACATTATTAAATATTAAATATATATGGATGTTATTATAATACAAATACAGAGATAAATTTCATACACATTTTCTTAATAATTTTAAGTCAATTATTCATATTCATTTCTGTTTGCAGCAATAATTATTTAATCTTGAAACTATATTTTAGAAATTCCGACAAAAAAGTCAACTAACACTCATATTTCATGTTCAGGAATTTCTGACGCAAAATTTTACATGTGCGTTTTTTTTTTTGTTTTTTTTTTTTTTGCAAAATTACAAATTTCAGATTAATCGCAAAGAAATATTCCTTATTCTGTTTGTTTTCGGCAGCGATAAATTTATTCATAAAAGAAGTTTTTTTTTTCAGTATTTGAATGCCTGCATGACTTAGAATCTATAATTAATTGAGTTTAATTTTATTACATGTATATAAAAAAATCACATTATTTAATTATTAATAATTAATCTTTCAAAATGTACATATATATATATATATATATATATATATATATATATATATAACAAAATTTAAAATGTATCGCGATAAACCAAAGTATTTTTATTCCATCCTAGTCTAACTTACTCTATAATATTTATTTCCTCCGTTTATTAAAATATTTTAACTCTATGTATTCCGAAAAAACCTCGTATCTAAATTCAATATTTCAATGGCTGCTAATTAGTTCAATAAATCGCGTCTTTATCTTTAAATTATAAAACTCCCTAATATTCATACTTTAAAAAACCCGCATAATTCCCTTTTAATTTTCTAAATTCCTAAAAAGACTGTATTTATTTTAATCAGTTCCGATATTAAAAATAATTCGCCAGATCATAAAATCTTTTTCTTATATTAAAATGTAAAAGCATTTATGCTAATCCCATTCTGGCTATGTTCCAAATTCGATAAACCATTTCTCTTTTTCTTTTTTTTTTCTTTCCCTAAAAGTCAAAATCATTCCATATTCTCGAACCAATTAACTAACGATAATCAATTAATCTAAAACACTCTGGGTCATAGCTAAATCATCGAACATCATGGAACTTTCGAGAATTTTCTTTCGCGCCAAAAATTAGCGGAAACCATTTTATTACCATATTCTGGAGCCAGCGCAAAGAATCCCAGCTCACGATTGGCGCACGTGACCATGTATTCCTACTCTTACTGAAAGAATATACCGTCGCCTTTTCCGTTTCGGAGAGCATTCTATTCTATTCGGAGATCCGAAGATGTGATGCACTGATGAAAGCTCGAATAGAGAGACTCTAGATCGAAGTTTGATTTGTTAGGTTAATGATGGAATCTCTGCCTGGTATTGGCTTGGAGTCCAGTATGTTTTTTCTTATATGCCTGCGGAATGTTTATTTTAAATAAATGACCATCGTGCTCTGCAGTAGTGGGAGCCGTGATTGAAACGAAAAGAGGACTCGAGTGAAAGCAGATTCTTCCCTGATGTCAATTTAAGTTTGAGAATAAAAACTTCTGTGTTCTTGAATGAGATGCTTAATTATGATTACGTACACACGCCATCTAATATGAAGTGCTGGAAATTCCTCTTCGGTTGATTATGTGAAAAGAGCCCATCTTATTTTCAAAAAAACATTTATTAAAAAATGTTACTACTCAAGCAATTCGGCCTTAAAAATCACCACATATATATATAAACTTATAATAAAATTACAAAATATATTCAGATCAGATTATAATGCAACTGTTCTACAAATGCTGAGATAAATTTAATACACTTTTTCATAATATTATTATGTCAGGGATCCATTTTTTAAGCAATTATTTTTATTCTTAAAATTATATTAAAAAAGAAAAACCTGTCTGACAGCCATTGCAATAAAAAATTCCACTAATCCTCATCTTTTATATTCATGAAATTCTCAAGCGAAACTTTAACTCCGCAAATTTTCTGATAAAATAACAAATTTAACACAACTCGCGACGAAATTCAACTTTATATTATAAACAGAGAAAAAAATTATTCATAAAACAGGTACTTTTTTTTCAGTAGAATGTCTTTCAGAATGTCTTAGATTCTTTTATTAATTAAGTTTAATGTTATTACACGTATCTGTATGAACCTTTCTGACGTTGAACGTTTATGTGGAATAAAAAGTCACTGTTGGAGATTTATCTTGTAAAAAAATACCACAATTTAATTATTAAAAGTCACAAATTATTCAACATATATTTAAATACTTAAAAAAATTATAAATTATTAAAGGGTACTATTATAATATAACTATTTTACAAATGCTGAGATATATATACTACACTTTTTCATAATATTATTGTCAGATATCCATAGGCCATTTTGTTTGACGCAATAATTACTCATTCTTATTAATATATTTTTTAAAATTCCATTCTGACAGGCATTGCAATAGAAAATTCACTAATTCTCATATTTTATATATGACTAATACAACTATTGTACAAATGCTGAGATATATTTAATACACTTTTACATAATATTATTGTCCGATATTCACAGGCTATTTTATTTGACGCAATAATTACTTATTCTTATTAATATATTTTTAAAAGTCCATTCTGACAGGCATTGCAATAGAAAATTCTACTAATTCTCATATTTTATATATGACTATTATAATACAACTATTGTACAAACGCTGAGATAAAGTGAATACACTTTTTCATAATATTATTGTCAGATATTCAATTCCCTTTTATTTGACGCAATAATTACTTATTCTTATTAATATATTTTTTTGAAAATCCATTCTGACAGCCATTGCAATAGAAAAGTCCACTAATTCTCATATTTTATATTCATGAATTTCTCAAGCGAAACTTTAACATCATTGATTTTCTGATAAAATAAAAAGTTTCAGACAATTCACGTCGAAATCCATCATTCTCCGTTAGGCAGCGAAAAATTTATTCACAAAAATTTTCTTTCACTTTTTAAAAAATATTTGAATCTTTGCGTGTCTTGAAATCTTTGTTTAATTAAGTTTAATTTTATTACAGGTATCTGGAAAAAAATTTCCGAGTTTTTTTTTTTTTTTTTTTTAAGTTGAACATAAATGGAATTTTTTCTTGTAATAAAATATCCACTATTTAACTATCAATGATCATTATTCTTTAAAAATATACATACGTATATTTAAATACTTAAAAAAATATATAAGGTACACTGGTGTCCAGAAATTTAGGGGCAGTGACCAGTTTCAGACGTTTCGTCGAATATCTTCTGAAACTCGCGAGAAATGCTCGAAATGCCCATGAACTTTGAGAATGTAAAGAACATGTTTGACTTCGTGTTTATTAGTTAAGATTTTGTCGCGAGAACGATTGCGGAGGGGGGGGGGTGCAATAATAATTTTAATAATAAAATAATATTTTCGATCACCCAAGTAACAGAAAATGCTAAAAATGATATGTCACTGTAGCAAATGACTATGTAGGTCCTGTTCAACATTTGTGTGCATTTGTGTAAGCATGGCACGCATATTCGTGAAGATGTTAACGTTTCTATGAAAAATTCAAAAGTTTTTTTTTTATAGCATGCAGAGTTTTCAGCCGAATTTAACACAGTTTTCCAAAAACTTGACAAAAAAACGTAGAAATAGTATACTCTAATTAAAATAATAATATGCTGAATATTTTATGAGATACGGGTATTTGTATAAAATAAATTTTTACTGCGCATGCGCGAACTACAGCAAAATTATTTGTCATGATTTGATAGTCAATACTATAGGGCAACTCATATAAACAGACCCTTGAAATATCGTGAAAACCCAAAAAGTTACAGTATTAATTGATAAATTGCGGAGAAAATCCCATATAATCCTAGTTTCAGTAGATATTCGACTAACCGTCTGAAATTGGTCACTGTACCTTAATTTCTGGATATCAGTGCATATACGGTGTCAGGTTTCTCTGGTAGCTGCAAGAGTTAAAAGCTATTCTTAAGGGATTACCTTATTGTATATGTATCTATTGTGTACCGTTAGAGGCTTGCTTAAGAAAAATCTTAATCCGGAGGGGAGCGAGTTGAATATAATGAAAGAAGTATTTCCTTTGCAATGTGGTCTTTCATAGATAAGAAAGATATTGCACCCATTATTTAGGAAGACAGACCCTTGGAAACAGACCAGCAGCCCCGTAGACAGAAAGGTTCTCGGGTGGATGACAAGAGAGTGAAGTTAGTTCGAACGTAGGAGCGAAGCAAGGAGGGTCGTGCGGAGAATGAACTCTGAGAACCGGGTTTTAGTTGGAGCGTAGGAGTGAAACGTGTTGGTTGTTCAGACAGGAGCGCTGGACACGTGTGTGAAACGATTTTTCCCGAAGGGAAAAGGTAAAGCGTGTGAGATTAATAGAGATCTCGGTTCTGAGTGAATTAACGTAGCCTAACGGTACACAGAGGATAGTCTTCTGTATTTTTTTTTTTTTAATATTGAACCGGATAAGTTACATCCGAGTTAAGTGTAAATATTGTTAATAAAGTGTTAGTTTAAGTTTAATTGAAAGAGTTAGTTTTTTTTAATGTACATCACGTAACGTGTCCGATATCACGTATTCATGTCGGTGGTAGCAGCATATCAAAAGACCGGATTATACTTCGAAGTTGTGTGGACGGAAAAGTGGAATCCGACAATGTTGGCAGCGACGGGATTTGAATCACCAAAGACCAGTGCCAGTTAGCCGTGTTAAAGAGAGTTTACGCCGGATCGCCCAGCGGAAGTGTTCGTGCTCTATCGTCGTAGACCAGTGCCAGATAGCCGTGTTACAGAGAGTTTGTGCCGGATCGCCCAGCGGAAGTGTTTGTGCCCTATCGTCGTAGACCAGTGCCAGTTAGCCGGGTTACAGTCAGTTTATGCCGGATCACCTAGCGGAAGTGTGTGTGCCCTATCATCGTAGACCAGTGCCAGCTAGCCTATAGTCATTACAGTGAAGTGAACTACTGGTTGTTGCCGGAGAGTGCAATATTTACCCGGGTTAAAAGTGAGCAGAGAATTGCCCCAGCAAATAAAGTACGAGGTAAGGTGTTTTGATAATTTTACTCTACTGACATTCTCGAACCTACTGTTGTTTTGTGTAATTGATGGTAATTTAAGTTAATGTTATGGTTAATTTATGATAATTTATGTGCAATATAATAACTGGGCTAAATCAAATGATGTATTGACAACCATTTTTACATTATTGTTTTAAGAAAAGGAGCTAATATATTGTTTACTAGAGGTGACTTTCTAATTTTTTTTTTTTTACGGATAAGATTAATGATTAAAATTAATGCATTGTGTTAATAGTTGGAAGGAATAATTGAAATTTCTTATATTTAAATTATTATTAAAGTAATATTTAAATTAAGTGATATTGTTTTAAGTTTGAAATATTGATAGTAAAAAAGGAAGGCAAATTTGTGTAGAAATTAAATTAAATTAAAATAACCTTCAAGGAAGAATTGAAGGCTCAGAAAAAAAAGTGCTGTGATTTACTTTTCAATGTGAGAACTAATTTTGGAAATTGAAATATTTTATTGAGATTAAATTTAGGAATTTATGTGTCTTTCATGCAAATTTTTGTTAGGTGGATATCTTTATGTATTGATTGGCATCAGTGTTTTATTCAAATTGCAACGTATCAGTCTTATTGTGTAAGTTGTATTTTATTATTTAATTGTATAAATTTAAAATCTGGATTACATAGTAACCAAATTGAAATTATTTTTTTCTTTGTTATTGAAAGCAAATTGTGGTGTGGGGTACCATTGTTTAAGGAATTTTATCAATTTATTATTATTTATTTGAAATATGTTAAATAGTATAATATGTGGAGGTAACTTATGAGGGTAGGATATGAGGAAATATTAATTTGATATTGTGCTTAAGTATTATTGTAGGGTGGTAATAATTATCAGTATGGCTTTCTTACTAAAAATATCTTCAGGCGATCTGTGAAGAGTTAGGGATTGAAGTCTCGGAAGATGATACCAGGTTTAAGCTCAAGAAAAAGATACTGGAGAGCGACGAATATGAAGAGGGGGCCGTTATGGAATTATCTAGCACTATTGTTACGGAACGGTCAGAACAAGAAGCGTTAGTAGTAGAATGGGAAAAGTTAGAAAGGGAGGTAAAGTTACAACGAGAAAAGTTAGATAGAGAAGAAAATTCTGAAAAATTGAGATTGGAACATGAGTTAGATTTGGAAAGGATAAAAATTCAGAGTTCGGCAAATAACTCTAATGGGACTAGAGAATCTAATCATGAGAGTAGCCTAGAGAAATTTATTGAAAGTGTTAAAACTTTGTCTATCAAAGTTCCAGAAGGCACTGAGGGATGGAATCTGTTTTTTAGCAGTTTAGGACGGGCATTCCAAACAAAAAATGTACCGGAAACCCAACATGCCAAAATTCTGCTAAATATGTTAGGAGATAAGGCCGATAACTTGCTAATATACACTACTAGGGAACAGATTGAGAGTTATGAGAAATTAAAGGAATTAGTTCTAAGGGAACACGAGCCGACACCAAAGACATGTTTGGAAAATTTTAAGAAGACTAGAAGGAATCAAAATGAAACTCATGTATTATTTGTATCGCGTTTAATAGCAAGGTGGGAAAATTATTGTAAGATTAGAGGTGCAGATACGTATGAGAAGGTTAATCAGTTAATTGTCACGGATAAATTGTTAAATACTTTAGATGAGGAAACAGCGACGCATATTGGATTAACTCAGCACAGTAATTGGTTAGAAGTTTCTAAAATTGCTAAGGAATGTGATAATTTCTTTGATGCTAAACAAAAATCTTATGCTGTAACTTATAAGAGTTATAAAGTTAAAGAAAGATATGCAAATAACAAAGATTCTAGAAGGGAAAAAGATGAGGGATTTAGTAGTAATTGGAGACAAAATGGGAAGAATGAAGTTAGTCCATTTTCGGGTAGAAAACTGGAATGTAGGAAACCTAACGATGCGACGCCTACCTGTTTCAAGTGTGATTTACGAGGCCATGTCCAGCGATTTTGTACAAAAGGAAATAATGAGGGAAGTAATCAAATTAATAACCGACAAGAACCAAGGGCTAGTATAAATAATGTCTCAGTTCAAGGAATTAAAGAATTACCAATGGGAGCGAGTATGGCAAGAATCGAAGCAAAAGGGAATTGGAGAACTAAAGTTATTGGAGAGAAGTTAAATAAACTTGAGAAAGTGGAAGTTAGTGTAAATGGGAAAATAGCAAAAGGATTAGTGGACTCTGGTAGCGAAATTAGCGTTGTTTATAAAGATTTAGTACCAGCTGAGAAACTAAGAGGGGCTGGTAGCATATATTTACAAGGGATATTTGGTAAGGCAGTGAAATCGCCATTAATTCAGTTACCTTTAGCTATTCCAAAACGCGGAGAAACTAATGTAATTCATCAGGATGTACTTTGCGCGATAATTGATAACAGTAAGGAACAGGTGATTTTACATCCTGACGTGGCTAATGAATTGGCAGGGTTAAACCACGAGAAATCCTTAAGAGAATCGGTAGAAAGGGAATGTAAAGAAGATAGTAGGAATAAAGTGAAGGAAGGGGAAAGGATTAGAAATAATAATAATAATCGTTATGTCGTAGAAACGAGATCGGTAAATTTACAAAGTCATGAGAAGGAAAAAGCCGAGGTGGAGAAAAGTAAGATTGATCAAGTTACGGAAAGTAGTTCAAATGTATTTCAGAAATCTCAAATGAATTGTAAAGATTTAGAGAAAGCTTGGGAATTGGCTGAAAATGAGAGAGGGTCTTATTATAGTGTTAATGGGTTATTATATCATAAAGAGAAAGTAGTACATTAAATTGTAGCTCAATTAGTATTACCTAAAATTAGAAGGGAAGAAATTCTAAAATTAGCGCATACTTCCTTATATGGAGAACATCACGCGGTTATGAAAGTGTTAGAAAGAATCAAGCATTCATTTTATTGGGAAAATATGGCGAAGGAAGCTAAAACGTTTTGTGAATCATGTGTAGAATGTCGATTAACGAGGGAAATGAATGGGAATGATAAGGAGAAAGAGGAAATATGTCGACCTGCATTTATAGTTGAGTTAGTGGACGGGAGTAAGAAATTGGTGTATCAAAATGAAATGAGAGAATTTATGGCTAAAAATAAAGTAGTGGATATTGTCGTTGATAGTGACGGAGAGTTTCAAAACCGTGGGAAAACTCTTTTGTTAGATAGAGAACAACCGGGAGTTAAAGACATAAAGGGATTCGAAATAAAAGGGTTAACCAATATTCAAGTTGGGGACATAAAATCAATCTTAAGGAAAAATAAGGAAATATTTATGGGTCCTATACAACTGGAGAAAAATCGGATTGGTCGTAAACCGGAGAGGACTAAGATGAAACAAAAATTGTACAATGTTCTCATCATGTACAAAGAGGACTTGGACAGGCAAGTGCCGGATTAGTTAGAGGAAAATTTAATTAAGACCTCAGAGGCAGAAGTTAGCCATTCAAGTGGGTGTACTACGAAAAGGGCTGTACCTATTAGATTAACTAGGAAGGACTGGAAGGAAAAAACAGTACCGCCTCCAGCAATATCAGCCTAAGGACTGACATTGAAATGACATAATACTAGTGTAACTTCATTTTTTTGTGTATTTATAATTGTATTTGCATCTTGTGTTTATAAAAGTGTATTAGCATATTGTGTAATTTTTTTCTGTAGTTATCACATTAGTATATGGTTCATTAGAGATGTCAGTAGGTAATATTCAGACACCTTGAAATATTTATGTAATTGTAGTAATGAAGAAACCTATCAAGGAACTGCTGAACTCTTCTCAGACATTACATAGTTTTGAGGAAAATTAGCCCCTAAAAGGCATATTTTCCGCTAAGGTGGGAGGTGTCAGGTTTCTCTGGTAGCTGCAAGAGTTAAAAGCTATTCTTAAGGGATTACCTTATTGTATATGTATCTATTGTGTACCGTTAAAGGCTTGCTTAAGAAAAATCTTAATCCGGAGGGGAGCGAGTTGAATATAATGAAAGAAGTATTTCCTTTGCAATGTGGTCTTTCATAGATAAGAAAGATATTGCACCCATTATTTAGGAAGACAGACCCTTGGAAACAGACCAGCAGCCCCGTAGACAGAAAGGTTCTCGGGTGGATGACAAGAGAGTGAAGTTAGTTCGAACGTAGGAGCGAAGCAAGGAGGGTCGTGCGGAGAATGAACTCTGAGACCCGGGTTTTAGTTGGAGCGTAGGAGTGAAACGTGTTGGTTGTTCAGACAGGAGCGCTGGACACGTGTGAAACGATTTTTCCCGAACGGAAGAGATAAAGCGTGTGAGATTAATAGAGATCTCGGTTCTGAGTGAATTAACGTAGCCTAACGGTACACAGAGGATAGTCTTCTGTATTTTTTTGATTTAATATTGAACCGGTAAGTTACATCCGAGTTAAGTGCAAATATTGTTAATAAAGTGTTAGTTTAAGTTTAATTGAAAGAGTTAGGTTTTTTTTAATATACATCACGTAACGTGTCCGATATCATGTATTCATATCGGTGGTGGCAGCATATCAAAAGACCGGATTATACTTCGAAGTTGTGTGGACGGAAAAGTGGAATCCGACATACGGGTACTATTATAATGCAATTACTGTACAAATACGGAAAAGACATTTAATACATATTTTCTTAATATTATTATGTTATATTTCGTTTTGTTTGAAAGAATCATTACTTATTCTTAAAACTATATTTGAAAAACTTCATTCTGACAGCCATTGCAACAGAAAATTCCCCTAATCCTCATATTTTACATTCATGAATTTCTCAAGCGAAATTTTTTGATAAAATAACAAATTTGAGATAACTCGCGATGAAATTCATCATTCTGTGTTCGGCACCGATAAATTTATTCATAAAAAAGTACTTCCATTTTTTTCCAGTATTGTCCATGTTTAAAAATCTTTGATTAATTAAGTTTATTTTTATAAAAGGTATCTGTATAAAAGTTTCTAACGTTGTTTTTTTTATGTTGAATATTTTTTTTTTAATTTTATCTTGTAATAAAATGTCAGCTATATATATATATATATACATACGTGTGTGTGTGTGTATTTAATTATTAATAATCTTGAATCTTTCAAAATATAATTTTAAAATGTTTTTAAATTATTAATAAATATATTTGGATACTATTATAATACAACGATTGCGCAAATGCTGCGATAAATGTAATGCACTGCTTTCTAATCTTATTATGTCAGATATTTATAATCATTTTTGAGTGAAACAATCATTACTTAATCTTAAAGTTATACTTTAAAAATTGGAGTCTTACAACCATTGCAAAAGAAAATTCCACTTATCCACATATATTATATTCAAGGATTCCCCAAGGAAAATTTTACTCCGTTGATTTTCTGATAAAATTACAAATTTCAGACAACTCGCGACGAAATTCCTCAGTCTGTGTTATTAAGCGAGTAATTTATTTATTAAAGAAATACTTCATTTTTTTTCCAGTATTGGAATATTTGCATGTATTAAAATCTTTGATTAATTAAGTTTAATTTAATTCTATATTCATGAATATCACAAGCGAAACTTTAACTCCATTGATTTACTTTATAAAAGTCTCTGACGCGGAAAATTTTATGTCGAAAAACTATAGTAATTTTATCTTGTAATAAAATACCCACTATTTAATTATTAATAATAATTAATCTTTCTAGATATGCACACATATATTTAAAGGCTTTAAAAATATATATAACATATATACGGGTATTTTTATAATGCAAATATTGTGCAAATGTTGAAATAAATTTAATACACGTTTTCTTAATGTTATTATGTCATTTTTCATAATAATTTTTTTTAAGAATCATTACTCATTCTTAAAACTACATTTAGAAAATCCAGTCTGACGCGCTATTGTAGCAGAAAATTCCACTGATCCTTATGTTTTATATTCATAAATTTCTCAATCGAAATTTTCACTCGTTGGTTTTCTGATAAAATAACAAATTTCAGACAACTCGCAACAAAAACTTATCATTTTGTGTTAGGCAACGATAAAAATATCCAGAAAAGAAGTACATCATTTCTTTCCATATATGAATACTTGCATGTCTTAGAATTTTTGATTAATTAAGTTTAATTTTATTACTCGTGTCGGTATAAAAGTTTCTAAAGCTCTAACTTTTAAGTGTTGGAATTTTATATTGTAACAAAATACCTACTATTTAATTAAAAAAGTCCTTAATCATTCAAAATATATATACAGGTATTTGAAGGTTTTCAAGATATTTATAAAATGTATACGGATACTATCATAATACAACTAGTGTGCAAACGCTAAATAAATGTAATACACTTTTCCTTAATATTGTCATTTTTAAGGTTTCGTTCATCTCACGAAATCACGTTGTCTGTATATTACAGAGCCGGTTCTGAGAAAATATATAGCTTACAGACTTGAAATTTTGTGTACTTATAGCTGAATACCTAATATAAAGCTGAAAATCATAAAAGTTTTTAAAAATCTTATTATTTTAATATAGAAAGATCAAAAACCAAAAATCTAACAGCCTTTTCCTATTAAATTTAAACATTTTTCGTTATAGCAGTTGCCAACAATTAAAAATCCACAATAAAATTCTTTCTACAATAATTAATTTTCTATTGAAAAAATTCCACGCGAAAAGTGAAAATGAAGTAAAAAGTTTCACCAGTTGAAAAAAATATTAATATGACGTCATATTGGTAATAAAACGGAAATTTTCAAACATTTCTTAATAATACAAGGAGTATGAGTATGTGTAAGTACAGAAAGCGGGTTAATATGATGTCATAAGAGAATTAAAAAGGAAATTAATATGACTTCATATTGGAAGTTTAACGGACATTTTCAAATGTTTAAGAAAAATACAAAGAGAGTATCAATATGAGTAATTGAGAAAGCAAGTAGATATGACGTCAGCAAGTGAATCTAACGTTATATGAGTCTGAGGAACGTACTGAATCATGATTAAAACCCGATTATGGAAATATTGGCATATATTAACATTTTGAAGGTCTCTATACAACATGTTTAACTTTGAAATTGATTTTTTTTTTTTAATATCGCATTTAGTCCACATGATATATATTATTATGACAGAGTATATTAGCGCGCTTCGCCCGCTATCAGACCGGTTCAGATTTTTGTAAAAACGAGAAAAATAGTCCGGTAAATTTTTACTTTATAAAAAACAATTTTTTTTTTTTTTTTTTTTTTTTTTTTTTTTGGAAAAGGAAATTTATTTGGATTTGTTAAAGAATGGATAAAGTGATTTGAAAGGAATGTTAAACGAAACTCTTTGTCGATCTTCGATCACACTTACCCACATATTTCTTAATCCTTTTTGTTTGAAAGAATCATCACTCAATCGTAAAACTGTATTTAAAAAAATGCAGTCTGATAGACATTGCAACAGATAATTCTACTAATCCTCATATTTTATATTCATGAATTCTTCAAGCGAAAATTTAACTCTGTTGATTTTTTGATATAATAACAAATTTCAGACAACTCGCGACAAAATTCATCATTCTGTGTTAGACAGCCATAAATTTATTCATAAAAGAATTACTTATTTTTTTTCAGTTTTTGAATATCTGCTTGTCAACCTTTGATTAATTAAATTTAATTTTGGTACACGTATCTGCATAAAAGTTTCTGACGTTGGATATTTTTGTTGAATAAAAACTTTTGGAATTTTATCTTGTAAAATATACCCGTGCTTAATTATTAAATATCCTTAATATTTCAACATATTCATACATGTATAAATGATTATAATTTTTAATAAATATATTCGGCTACTTTTATAATAGTACAACTATTGTAGAAATGCTGAGATAAATTTAATACACTTTTCATAATATTTTTATGTCAACCTTTCTCTAAACCTTTTTATTTCAAGGAATCATTATTTATTCTTAAAACTGTATTTATATAAATCTGGTTTGACAGCCATTGCATTAGAACATTCTACAGATCTTGGTATTTTATATTCACGAATTTCCCAAACGAAACTTAAACTCCGTTGATTTTTTCATAAAATAACAAATCCCAGTCAATTCGCTACGAAATTCAACTTTTTGAATTAGCCAGCAAAAACTTTTTTCAAAAAAGAATTTTCATTCAGTATTTGAATCTTTCCGCGTCTTTGAATCTCTGTTTAATTAAGTTTAATTTCGTAACCCGTATCTGTATAAAAGTTTATGACGTTGATTTGTTTATTTTGAATGAAAACTCTTGCAATTTCATCTTGAATTAAAATTCTCACAATCATATTGTAAATAAACATTCATTTATTCAATAAAAAAAACTGTAAAATGTCACACTATAAACTAAAATATATACGGTTGCGATTATAATGCAATAATAGTACCAAACACTAAGATTATTAATGCATTTTTTCTTAAAACCCTCTGACTGTCCAGCAAGAGGGCTAAATTGTAATGTTGTTTTCCTGTATTTTATTTTAAATTCTAAAAAAGGTGATTATTCCAAAATTATATAAAAAACTTAATTATATATATGAATGTAAACCTTGAGGGTATCGATCTTTACTCAATGAATTAAAAGTGCAGTATATACGTAGAAATATGTTAATTTAAAAAACTTGCTTATATTGCAATGAAACCTGGAACTTACTGAACGTATTCACACGGGCATGTCAGTAAGAAGATTAATATCATTATGTCAGATTGCCATGGTCCTTTTTCTTTGAAGAAACCTGTATTTTTCTTAAAACCAATTTTTTAAAGTACAGGCTGACACTCACTGAATGAGAAATTTCTACAGGCTGACCGTCATTGAAAGAGAAATTTCTACTAATTTTCATATTTTATATTCATGAATTTTCAAGAAAATTGTTTACTGCTTTCATTTTCTGATAGATTAACAACTTCCAGAGAACTAGCGACCAAATTTATGTTTTTGTGTTAGACAGCGATATACTTATTCATAAAAAAAATCTTTCATTATTTTGTAATAGCCATTGCTGTTACTGATAGTGAACCAGGCTGTTCAGTCGTAAAAGAGAGCACAAGAGGTAAAGTTTAAATGTCAAGTTTATTAAAACTTAATCGGGCAGGGATTTGAGAAAGGGCTCCACTAAATTTTCCTTACTCCAAAATAATTCAGTTTTACAGAAACTGTACTCAGCAAAATAAAACTTCAATATATTAAATATAAAGATTCAAAACGAACTTACAACTTTGACTATAACAACAAGTCAGGATGCCTTCAGCATGAATCCAACTGCATGCTGCAAACTAGTCGAACAATGATCTCAATATGTCCGCTTAGACTAATGCAACTGCTTATACACTTTTCAGATATTGATGACTCAATAGCAGTATCTAAATGTACTCTCATAGAGGAAGAACTCGACCCAAGTTCCGAATTTCAAACGCATTTCGAAGCTTATATACTCAAACATCGATTGATTAGCTATAAGAATTTGCATAAATATCGATGAAAAGCAGAAACTCACAAGTTCTGAGGTTTTCACAGTCATCCGTTGTAAGTTAAAGAGATATAGCCTTGATCAACTTTTACGCACATGGACAATTAGTGGACAAAAAACTAAGTTCTCATTAAAAACATCGCCTACTCACATGATCAGATTAGCCGATCCATCACAATTTCAGCATTTGAATCTTAGCGTGTCCTAAAAACGTTATTTAATTAAGTTTAATTTTATTAAACGCATCTGTGTAAACGGTTGTGGTATTGAATATGTTAGGTCAAGCAAAAGCTATTGGCAATATATTGTATGAAAATACTCACAATTTAGTTATCACTAAACATTTTCATAATCATCATCATCATCAAAAATTTTAATAAACTTTTTTTCTCAATCTTATTATGTCAGAATTTTATAACTTTATTTCTTTGCAGCAACCATTAATTATTTAAAAAATATATATTTAAAAAATTCACTTTAACTGTCATTAAAACAGAAAATCCCACTAATCCTTCCATTTTATGTTTATGAACATTTCAAGCAAAATTTTAACTAAGTTAATTTTTATATAAAATAACAAATTTCAGAAAACTCCTACCAAATTTTATTTTTATTATATATATATAAACTCGGTTTGTGACGTCAGGTGCCGCCATCCGAAAAATCGACAAGAGACCACGCCACTTCTTCCGGTCAAGGGTCCATTCTTCTTCCAGACCCCTATCCCTCATGGCTTTTTTATATCATCCATCCAGGTCTTTCGTGGTCTTCCTCGTTTCCTCTTTTGTTTTGTTCTGTAATTAGATGCGATTTTGGGTAGTCTCTCGTCACTCATTCTTTTAACATGGCCATACCAGATTAATTGTTTCTTTTGGAGATCGTCTAAAATGGTTCCCTTTATTTTCATCATTTCTTTTATTCTTTCATTTCTTATTATCTCTATTCTTGATATCCTGAATGATCTTCTTTGGGCATCCATTTCCACTGCTGCTAATTTCTTTCTCTCAGTCTCCATAATTCTCCATCCCTCTGCTCCATATAACAAAATGTTCTTTACTATAGAATTATATATATTATGTTTTTTTTTTTCCTGGAGATCTCCTCACTCCACCAAATAGAGTTTAAAAGTTTAACAGCCTTTCTTCCTTGGCAGATTCTGTATTTAATTTCCTGTGAGTCAGTGCCTTCTCTATTAATGTCTACACCAAGGTATCTATAATACTCACAGCTTCCTATTTTTATGTTATTATTTAAATTCAGTTCTGTCTCATTTCCTCCCACACATAGGTATTTGGTCTTACTAACGTTCATGTCACCCCTTTTCTCATATTCTTCCTTAATTTTCGTCGTCATTTTCTCTAAATCATTTTTATTTTTTTGCAATTATAACTTGATCATCTGCAAATTGCAGAGTGAAAATTGATTTTCCATTCACATTAAGTCCCATTCCTCGGCAGTTTTGTTTCCAAATTTTCAATGCTTCTTCAACATAAATTTTAAAAAGTGTTGGGGAGACATAAAATCCCTGTCTGAGTCCTTTATCTGTTATAAAACCTTTTGACAGCCTTTGGCCTATTTTAATTTTTGTTTTTGATTTTGTAAAGTTCTTGAATTGCAGCAATAATATTTTGATTTATATTCATTTCCTTTAATACATTCCATAATTTTGCGATTGGAACGTTATCGTATGCCTTCGTAAGATCAATAAATAGAAGATGAGTTTGCATTCCTACCGCCATTTCCTTTTCAACAATTTGTTTAAGACAAAATATGTTATCCATACATGATCTTCCTGCTCTAAATCCACTCTGCTCTTCACTTACCTTCGTTCTAATTTCTTCCTCAATGAAATCTTTTAAGATTCGTCCATATAGTCTACTAAATGCTGCTGTTACAGTAATGTCACGATAATTTTCACATTTTTGTCGGTCTCCTTTCTTATATATAGATGTTAGATATCCAATTCTCCATTCCTCTGGTGTTTCTTCTCCGTTTAAACATTTTTCGAATAATTGTGCAATTAATCTATGCAATTTATCGGTTCCATTTTTGATCAGCTCGGCTGCTATACCTCCAGGACCACTTGTTCTTTGTTTTTTTAATTTTTTAATTGCTCTTTTAACTCTCTAAAGTTCCAGTAATATAGGTTGTCTCAAAGTTGTCTCTTCTTTTTTTCTTTTCAATATATATATGATTTACTTGAAATTCATTTCTAGTTTCCGTAAGCAAAGTCTTGTAATATTCTTCCCATTTCTGAATAGATATTCCCTGCCATGAATTACTACCTTCTTTTCTAATATTCTTTAAAAACTTCCATGCCTCTGTACATCGTCTTCCTCCTATATACGTCTCAATTTCTCTGCATTTTTTATCCCAAGATGTTCTTTTTTTTTCTCTAATAATAACTTCTTATTTTCTTTTCTAAAATTTCTATAAAGTTGTCTATCCTCTTCCTTTTTTGAACACATCCATCTAATATAAGCTTCTTTTTTCTGTAGTACAGTCTTTTCAATGTCTTCGTCCCAACAAAAAATTTTTGGGGTAGTTTTTTCCTTTATTTTTTGTCCCAGTGCTTCATTTGCAGCCTGGTGTAAAGATGATTTAATATGTTGATATAGTTCAGTTGCATTAGTATAATTTCTTTCTTCTAATGTATTATCTAATCTTACTTGAAAAAGTCTTTTTTGTACTTTCCATTTATCCTTCCAACATATATTCTGGGACATCAATATCCTCCATCTCTGTGGAAATTTCCTCGTCTCTAAATAAATTAGTCGAGTAAGGAAATGCAAGTCTTGCTCGCACCATACAATGATCTGAACCACATTCCGCTCCTCTCTGGACTCTAACATCTAATAATTTTAATTGAGCTTTTTGCTTAATAATTATATAGTCAATTATAGATTTTAGCTGTCTAGTATGCTGATACCACGTATATTTGTGAATATCATTGTGTTCATAAAAGCCGTTTGCAATCTTTAATCATTAGTGTTGCAAAATTCTATAAGTCTTTCTCCATTATCGTTGATCACATCCTCTCCGAACTCTCCAACAATATCATCTCTTTTCCTGCATCCAGTTCTTCCGTTGAAATCACCCATCATTATAATTTCTCTTGTTCCTCCAATTTCATCAGTGATTTCTTGTAGTTTTTGATAAAACATATTCTTAACTTCAATAATTTCATCATTATTCGGAGCGTAAATTCCCAAAATAGTAATTCTTCTCCCAAAAATATCCATATTAAGCTTTAGGATTCTCTCATTCACAGCTTCAAAGTTCTTAAGATTTCTCTCAAATTTCTTTTTCATCAAAACTGATACTCCACTACCTTCCTTTATTATATGGAACGAATTTTTTTTTATGCAAGTATTCTTTCATTTTTTTTAGTGTTTGAATCATTCCATCCTTTTGAATCTTTGTTAATTAAATCAGATTTTATTAAACTTATGTGTAATTTTAAAATGCTAAATTTATTATGTTGGCTAAAAGCGTTTGAAATTTTATTTTTTAATAAAATACTCACATTGAATTATCAATAATTATTTTGTTAGCTATCATTATAAATAATTTTAATACACTTTGATAGTTTCTTTATCTCAAGTTTTCATATTTATTTTCGTATGAAGCAATCATTAAATATTCTTTAAAATAAATTTTAGAAAATCCAGTATGACAGTGATTCCAACAGAAAATTCGAATAATTTAGATATTTTATATTCATGAAAATTTCTAGCGACACTAACTTCATTGATTTTATGATAAAATGATAAGTTTAAAACAATACACGGCTCAATTTATCTTTCTTCGTAAGGCAGCAATAAATTTATTTATAAAAGAAGAATTTCATATTTTTTCAGTATTTGGATCTTTGCATGTCATAGAATCTTCGTTTAAACTAGTTTAATTTTATTAAACAAACTAACAGACCCGCCTGACTCGAATGTATCGGGAAAAATTAAGCCTGGGTCCGGCCCCAGTCTAATAAGCTGGCTGATATTCCCTTTTCACTGGCTATCCGAAAACGAAAAAAAATAGTTTATAAAAATAAATAATTATAAATGCCTATGCATGAAGATGAAAACTAATCTCAACCCAACTAGAAAATGGTTGCCCTTTTTTTTGTAAAAAAGTATGAATAGTACACAATTTGTGCAAAAAAATGTTTCAAAATGTGTACAAATTATATGCATTTTATATGCATACAAAAAAGTGCAAATTTTTTATTTTCAAAAACTGTGCACATTTTTTGCATAAAAAACTGCATATTGCGTGTTCGCAAAAAGTGTGCATTTTTTATGCACAAAAGTCTTATTTTTTATGGATGTAACAATTGGTATATTCCATGTTTTGATTATATCTATGCTTAATGGTGCCAATTCAAAATCTGTAAATATTTTCAAAAGTGCATGTATCTCCTTTAACAATACAATATCCCGTAAAAGGCGCATTTTCTCGTTACAGAATGTGACTCCCTTTCACCAAAATTTTTTGCATTGTGGGGGGGGGGGGGGGTACAAGTAGTTCATGCTTTCTGTTGTTCTATGACCTGAAATTTTACTGTAATAGTATAAGATTAATTTTTTCCCACATTATTTAATACTAATTAACAATTATACAGGTTCTTAAAATTTAAATAAAGCCAAAATGTAAAATATGTTTAATATTCATAGTTCACGTCACATAATAGACGCAACAAGGGGGGAGGTGCAACCCCCATTGAATTGGACATATATACTTATTTAAGGGGGCAATACAAGGGCAAATTTTCCAACTTTTTAGAATTATATTTTTGTTTTATTTATTTTTTTTTTTGTCTATTTTGGGTCCAACAGGATATCATTGCATTCCCTAGACCTTTATCTACAAACTGGCACAGTTATCTTTCAAAAAAACGAAATATAGTTTTTGACAGAAAATGGTTAAGTCTGACCATGTTACGTTGGAAAATGTGCCCCGTATGCGTGGCAAGTTTTCCAGGCTACTTTAAATGTAAGGGGCACATTTTCCAACTATACTTTAAATGGTAAAACACAGGTAATAAATCTTGTTTGTTAATTAATATGTATTTTTTATTGTAAACTAAACAGTAAACATGCATACTAATAGTACAGAGAGAAACTAATTGAATATAGAAAACAAATGTCACTTAATGATTTTTAAAAAGACTGTCAGTTAGCAATTTTATAAAGACAGATTTTTTTTAAAACAAAAGTCGTCATCATAGTCTGAATCTCAATGAACGCAAACAAAAAATGAAACATGTCCTTTTGTGCAGTCTCCATGCGCCCATTTATTGAATTTCCTGCACCTCATCCACTTTTCTTTTGCCTTACATTTGGAGTAAAGTTCAAAGCAATAAATGCAAAGACAATTTTCTTCATCTTCATCACTTGAATGCAAGCTTTTTATATCATTTTTAGTCTTTGATGTTTTATGGCATTTGACATTTGAAGACGAACGTTCAAACAGCTTCCTGGCCGCGATTGGATTTTGTTTTTTCTCACCCCTTTTATCTGATTCCTTTAGCAGTTTCCTTTTTCTTAGATAAATCTTTTTCTATTTTCAGCTGATTTTTAACGGGAGAATCAGTCAGTATAGCGAAATTACTTTTTTTCTTTCCACGGCGTGTTTGCTTCCTAGGTGCCGCCTTCTCAAAAGACCTAACTTCTTCTGGTGTAGGGAAAGTTTGCTTAGATGTAGAAGCAACGTCTTCGAGCTAAGCAATAGGAAAAAGTTTGAGTGGAACTCGAAGGAACAGCCTCTTCGGAATTGCTAGGTTACGTTGGTGCAAAAGGATTTGATGCTTTCGGTATATTTGAATTAAGGCTATGAAGAGTCGATTGTCATGGCAAGTATGTCTGTTCAGGACTGTTAGTGCTTGGTACGGCAGAAGCTGACCTGTCAGGAAAGTAGAATGGCACAAAATCAGAGTCTGTAAATATTTCAGGATTTAGTGTAAAAATTCCGAAACTTTAAAACCCTCAACAATATTGACTAGTGTTAACGCCAGTTGAGCAGCTCTAGTCAAAATAGTAAGAGATGTTGTAAATTGTCTTAGGTCTTTTATTTGTGCATACCCAGGTGGCATCACAAGCAGTGTTAATTTGCTTTTTGAAGGGCTCAGTACTTCCAATGGAAGCTTTTCCGGTTGAGACTCTGCAGGCCGGGAGATTACATCTGATGCTGGCACTGGTTGTGGGCGATTATTTAAGGACCGAAATTTCGACCAGTAATTGTTCAGAGTCCTACGGCGAACACTGAAGTTCATTGGATGCTTTTGTAACACTGCAATCCCCTCCCCCTCACTGCTACTAGAAGGACATTTATTATTTCAGGGGTATACGATCCTCTGTCGATCTTTTTTTTATAATTGTTGACCATTTTAAATCTGTAATAACTAATCGTCGTTTTATTTATTATTTATATCAAATTTTATCAATGTTTTCTAGTAATTAATAAAAAAAAGGTATTTTACTAAAGTGGCTGAAAAAAACAAATAGTTAAATATTATTTGCATAATTGATTACAGGTATAATTAACATAAAATGGATTCAAATGAACCCATTTTAGAAAATAGTTAAAAAAAATATATATTTCAATTTACTTTGGTTTTTATATTGGTAATTTTACTTAAATGCCTAAATGATCTGTAGTGATCTCATCTCCCACGAACAGTTTAAAGCGAGTTACTAGCTTAAAGTAACTGGCTTGGCCTTTTGCTTGACGCTAACGTTCGATTGTTCATGAGATCTCTGGTTCGATCCTATCTGCACCAATCTTTTCAATGGTGACCCGGTCAAACACGCAACAACATTCAACAACTACAATCAACTCATCTCGTAACCAACAGATAGCAGCACTAAATAAATCATCCCCTGCATTCAATGTCTGTGAAATGCTCACAGCAGAAAGCTTGTCATCCCGCGCATTACATATGCATAGACATCAACAATGACGAGTACTTACCACTCGTCTGACGTCAACAAGAACTCTTCTTCACTGGGGATGGAGTGTGTCGCGATCTGATCGCACACGAACAGTTTCAAGCGAGTTACAAGCTGAAATTAAATGGTTTGGCCTTTTGCTTGACGCTAATGTTCTAGCCTACTGTTCATGAGATCCCTGGTTTGATCCTCTCCTGCGCCAATCTGTTCAGCTCAAATGGGTTCGTTTCATACATGGTACGTTGGCCGATTTTATTACACAATAAATACATTTTTCATACAGTGGATAGTGGATGACCACCTCGGGAAACCCGGCTTTTGCTTTAGAGTTGAACATTTTTCATACAAAAAGACTAGCTGACTTAGGGCGGAGCGCGTTTTCCAACGAAACACGTGTTGGAATACATGCTCCGCATCCTGTTAGAAAACCTACCCGAGCCTTATTGGAAATTGTACACTTACGAGTAGCGGTGTAAGTTATTTACAAAACAAACGATAGTTACGTGAAGAAAGAAACCCCTTTATAGCACATGCAATGTCAGAACATTAAGTTTAACACTAGTACGTTTATTTTACGTTTTAATAAAGACCTGAAATTTTACTCACCGTTGAAGAAATGAAGAAAACAGCTCTCCTGATGAAGAGACAGCAGCTACTAAACTAATACTTTCGTAGATTGTGTGTGCAGTGTTGCCACTTCCGCATGTATCCCCGCTGGCGTCGTCTAGCGGCTCATTTAAAAACTAAAGCGAGTTGGAAAATTGCCCCTATGGAATATGTGCCCCGGTCTCCCCAAGAGATATAGATAATATGAATGAAAATATAACTTTGAGTCACGTATTTTAGCGTATAAATTTTTTTTTAAATGTTCAAATTTTTGATAAAATTTCAATTTTTTTTCAAAAATTACAAAATTTATAGGTGAAACATCTCAAATTTTTCATCTCGGTAAATTTCTTTGAAATTTTATAAAATTTTATTTAATTTTTGTAAGATTTGAAATTTTTTTATTTTACCCTGTGAAATGCAGAGGTGGGATATTCAAAATCTCACCGAAATTACCCCTAAACAGTCAAAATGATTTAAATTATATAAAACATATATATTTATTATAATTTTGTAATTGGGAATTTTAATTAGTAATTTTCAGTTTAACTATAGGAACTAGTGAAATTTTGCGTTGTTTGAAGCCTTAGTACTATCACTAAAGACTTCTGAATAGGTGACTGTTAATTATAATAGTCCTGTAGATAAAGTATCGAACAGAAGCAGAATCATATGAGTTACAGCCTTTTATTCATTATTCAATCAAGCAGTCTCAGAAACCGCAAACAGTATGTATATGCGGCAATTTTTGTGACATCAGTTAGCGTTCAACTGCATAAAGTAATACATATATAACAACAAAGCATGTTGAAACATTTTTTTCTCTCAAATATTTTACATATATTTCAGTTCAAAATGCAATTTAATTTTTTTTTACTGTAAAATTTTCAATAACTGTACTTTTATTTATATTTTTAATTAGATTTAATAATTGAATTTTCTAGTTAGTACTAGCCAGAAACCAGTAGACATTTTTAGCTTAGTGGGCAGTTTTTCACAATCTAAATTCTAGTTAAGTTAAATTAAAATACATATTTATATTCTAATTAACAGAGCTTTTTCTGAACTGTTTCAGAAGTGCAATCAATTTACGAAAGCTCATTTTTAAGTTCATTAACATACAAAAACAATTGAAAATAAACAAAAAGAAATATTTTAAAACTGCATAAATATAATATGCTTTGATTTTTGTCTGTCAAAATATTTTTTTGGGGAGGAGGGGGGACACTTCCCCATGCACTCTCGTTCATAGCCAAAACTAGTTTTTTTTTGTTTTGTTTTTGTTCACGGGAGGTAAACATGGTTTTTGATGCCCCCCCTTCCTTCTCCACAAAGTAAAGTGAAGTTTCTAATAGCGAATTTTTTTTTAAATTAAAGGTATGTAATCATAAAGTACATAATATTGAACTATGTAATCAGCTTTGTCAAATATTTATTCGATACAACCTCTGAAAAGATCATCAAAAGGTATAGGAGAAAATTCCGTTGAATACAGATTTCCTTCTTGGCATGCATAATTGTTTATACATATGTTGTAGCATACTTTATTACAGTGTCAAATTTAATTATGGTGTTTAGAAATGTGGTACTTTCGTGTTATAGTGGACCCCACAGTTACGATTGTGCCAAGGTTGCTGCTATGGTTTCGCGAAGATCATCGCAAAGCTTATATGTGCATCATATATGCATACATATATTCCAAACACTCATATATGTGCCATATACGCCATTATATACACATTATTTACGTCTTGTATGTCATATATACATCATATACGTCTTATGTCATATAGAAACATCGTATATATGTCCTACATGTCTATAACTTGGCCATATACGTCACGAAATGTTACATACATCATATATTATTATAATGCAACATATGCTTTATAATGTAGCGATAAATATTGGTCCCTTGGTGAATCATCATAGGAGGCCGCTATAACACGAAAGTACCGAAATTTTGTATTCATAATTAGTGTTTTTTATTTCTCCATATAAAAGAGAACTATAGCAATTACTGCTCTTTTTGACGTGCCCATTTAATTGTTTTCCTCATGAACTATGTCAATCAGCCGGGGATGGTGTAAAATTTGTTGATCGCCCGCCAAAAAAATCATTTGCAAAAGTGGTCAATAGTGAGAAAATATTGTGAATTTGTCGATCGTGAAAATAGTTTTTTTTTCCTTTCATATTGAGAAGTTTTTTAAAATTTAAATGACCCCCCACCCCACCCCAAAACAAAAAACAATTAAGAAAGATTTGCTTGTATCTTTATTTTAAGATCTTTTTAAAACAATGCAATTAAAGATTTGATGTTTTAAAAAATGCATTTAAGTTATTAGACTACCAACTGGCGAATTTTCGGTTTATTCTTGCGACAGATTAAGGAGTTTTGCGGGATTTTTTCTTGCCTCAAATTGGCAATTTTTGCGTTTTTTTCTTGCGACAGATTGGTTAATTTTGCGGAGTTTTTTGCGACAGATTGCTGAAGTTTGCTGTTTTTTTCTTGCGAGAGATTGGCGAATTTTGTGGGGGGTTTTTTGCGACAGATTGGCGATTTTTGCAGTTTTTTTTCTTGCGACCGATGGGCAAATTTCCTATTTTTTTATTCGAACCTCACTGGTAAATCCTGATGCGTTTTTTTCTGCAATCGTTGACTATTATTGGCAATATTTTTCCCAATAACTGCGACTGATTGACAAACTTCACAATTTTTTGCTGCGATATTTTGACGAACTTCGCGATATTTTTCGAAACCGATTGGTGAATTTTGTTGTTTCTACATACGATAGATAGATGAAATGCATGATTTTTCCCCCGTGTTAGATCAAAGTAAAGTAGATGGCCCATTACTAATAGACTAATTTTGAGGTATTTTTCCGCAACCGATTGCAGAATTTTGCAGGGTTATCCCGCCACAGATTGGGAAATATCCAGATTTTTTATGACAACATATTGGTGAAATTTGTGGGTTGATGCACCGATGGCTTATTTTAAAAACCAAAATTGGAAAGCAGCATTTGTAGCTATAGAATGAGCAGGTTGCATTTACAGTTATAAATAACATGCATGGCACTGTGCCCTCCTGACACACATATGGGAAACACTATGTCTGAAGCATGTTGTCATGCCTGATGACGTCGTAGTTTATGGCAACCCTTTTTTTTTCTCTTCTACTACTGAGTGAGGGAGAAGGTAACAGTTTTTGGCGGGAGGCCAAAATGGAAGGTTGTGTGCATGCGGTGGGCATGTTATGGAAATAAATTTAATGGTTTGATAGAAGGAATAAGATTATTATAACTACTGCTGCTACTACAAATATTCATCTTTATATATTTATGTGTGTTCTTCATGTTCTGCGTGACGTGGTGTCCCAATAAATTGGTTTATTGTCAATTAGCTGCATTCTTGTGTGACAGTAGCAATACAAGAACAAAATGGTATTCATAAAATTTTGCCTTTGAATTTAAAAAATGTGATCGAGTAGAAACCCGAAGAAAGGGTTATTAAGGATATTACACGCTCTCTTTGTCGAACCAGTGGCTGGATTTACGAATGAAGTAAGTGCATGTTTTTTTATGTTTATTCATGAAGTAAATAGAAAAGAAGTTGAATAGAAGAATGTTTGAGAAATATTTATGAATGAAAACAATGTGTTAACTTTGATATTATGAGCTTTATTTGAAACGAGATAATATAGATATTTATAGAGTATATTATAGTATTAATAAATAAGTGTTAAGAATAAAAGTAAAATGTTTAATATTAAAGGGTTAAGAAAAGAAGACCTAATTGTTGTTGCCACAGAACTGGTAAGAACATAAAAGTAGAAAGTGAGCACAGGATAATTGATTTGAAAGCATTAATTGAGGGAAGCGATCAGTATTCAAAAGATAATGAATTTATAAAAGAATTTTTAAATACAACGGTGTCAGACCGCATAGAAAGAGAAAAGCGTGACGCAGAAGTCGCGAAATTTGACAAAGAAAAGTCTAAGTCAGAACAAGATACGTTATTAGAAATTGAAAAAACTAAGCTGGAATTAGTTAAAGCTCAGATAGAAATGGCTAAAATGCAAAACGAGTATAGAAATATTGACACAGGGGGGATGGACCCAAGCCTACTTCGTTAGAAGCACTTATCAAAAGCGTCAAAACTTTGACTATTGCAGTCCCCAGCAGGCCTGAATCATGCAATTTATTTTTTACTTCGCTAGAGAAAGCATTCGAAATTAAAAATGTCGCAGAGGAATTAAAGGTGGAGATTTTGTTTAATTTGGTAGGGGAACGGGTGGTGCATTTGTTAGTGTACGCAAACACGGAAGAAATGAAAGATTACCAAAAGGTTAATGTGTTAATATTAAAAGAATTGCAACCCACACCAGAGGCCTGCCTCGAAAACTTTCTTTTTTGCAAAACGATCGAGTAATGAGAATCATATGCAATTCGCTAGTAGGCTCAGAGCCAATTGGGATTTCTATTGTGAACTGAGAAAAGTAAATGATTTTGACACGCTTAATGAGTTAATTGTCAGCGACAGATTATTAAGTTCACTAGATTCGGATACGCGAAGTTATGTTAGGATAAAACAATTAGATAATTGGTTAAAACCACGACAAATTGCGGAAGTATGCGATAATTGGTTTACGTCAAAGGGCAGAACATTTTCGGAATTATATGATAAACCGATAAAACCCCGCAATCATGATGAATCGGGAGCTATAAGTTACAATAATGGAAAATATGTGCCACCCCATGTCAGAAATAATTTTAACTTGCGTGGCGATAGAAAATTAAACACATTAAAAGAATGTAGACTTTGTAAACAAACGACGCATTTGCGATTTTGTCCGAATAATAGAGAAAAAGATAAAATTGGAAGTTTGCAAAATCAAATGAAAAAAGATTCTTTTGTTCGAAAAAATAAGCAAGATGATAAAATAATCGCCAAGGTTGAAACACTCTGTTTTGGAAACGAGCCAATAAGTACGCAACCACTCCAATTTGGACATTTGTAGATAGGGGGAAAGGAGATCAAATGTATTTTAGATAGTGCTGCAGAAATACCCGTAATAAACTCTAATCAATTACCGGATTCATTTGGAAATAATGAAAATTCAAAAATTCAGTTAATATCGGCTTTTGGAGAAAGAATAATTGCTAATCTTGTGTCATTACCCGTAGCTTTAAAATCCGGAGAGTCAAATTGTATATTTAACAACAGAGTAGATGTACAGTTTGCCGTTACGGATAAATTATATGGGACATGTATTATAACACCGGCAGTCTATGAAATATTACAGTTAGCTAGTATCGAGGGGGGGAAAGGAATGTTCTTCGGAAGATGATAGACAGAAATGTCCTTTGGCGCCAGTAAATGATACGCAATCGGAAAAAGGTAAGGAAATTGAAAGGCAAAAGGGGGAAGGCAACCAACCAGAGGGGGATGATATAAATATTGAAAATTTATGCTGACGACGTGAAGATCAAAACGCGGAGAGAGAATTAATGATTAGTTGTATTGAAAGGAAAGATGATAGCGGAGATTTGAACGCAGGTCAACGATCAGATGCAAGTATATACAGGGAGCAACAGAAGAGTTGCGAAACATTACACGGTGCTTTCAAAGACGCGGAAAATGGTAAAAACGGGTTTGTTATAGTAGATAATTTTCTTTATCATAGAGAAAGAGTCACGGGGGATTGTGTTACGCAATTAGTTGTACCAAAGGTAAGGAGGGGGGGAATTTTAAAAATTGCGCATGAATCAATTTTCGCTAATCATCTCGGCATGAAAAAAACAAAAGAAAGAATTTGTTATTCATTTTATTGGCCGAATATGTCACGGGATGTAGAGGATTATTGTAAATCTTGTAAAGACTGTCAGTTTCGGAGTAGAGAGAGGGCTAGCGATCAGATACCCATTGTCCCAATTGAGAGACCGGAACTTCCGTTCGACGTTGTAAATATTGACATAATTGGAAAAATTAAACCACCTTCAGCGCGTCGACATCAATATGTACTTACCTTAGTGGATCAGCATTCGCGGTGGACGGAGGCGGTCCCGTTAAGAACAATTACGGCTAAAGCTACGTGCGATGCATTATTAGAAATATTTATGCGAACAGGGATACCCCGCGTAATAGCGAGTAACCAGGGCAGGAATTTTGTTTCAGGTTTAATACAGGAGTTTCATGCTAGGCTAGGAGCGGCTCCTATATTTGCGACGCCAGGGCATCCGCAAAGCTCGGGATTATTGGAGCGATATAATCAGGTTCTGAAACGCATGTTACACCATATAATTTGGAGCGATTCCAAAATGGGATGAACACATTCCTTATTTATTATTTGCCTATAGAGAAATTCCGAATAGTACCACGGGAGTATCGCCATTCAAATTAATGTACGGAAGGGAGGCGAGGGGCCCATTAACAGTATTGAAATCTACATGGTCACGAGAAATACCACTACCCATAAATCTTGGAAAGAGCGCAACCGAATATCTTCAGGAGTTAAAAATTAATTTAGAAAGGGCGGCGGAGCAAGCAGCAATAGTAGCGGAATTTAAACAAGGCTCGTATTCGAATTACGATAATCGGAGAGCGATTTACAAGGAATTTAGACCAGGGGACCAGGTATATCTATTAATCCCGGATTCCACGAACAAACTTTATGCTAGGTGGACGGGACCAGCCGAAATTGTAGCACGCTGTAAGCCTGACTCCTACAAAGTAAAATTAAAAAACGGGAATGTTCAGAATATTCATGTAAATAAGATAAGAAAATTTATTCCTAAGGTACGGGCGGTGGGAGTAATCTTTGAAAATGAAGGAGAATTAGGAGAAGTCCATCCCACCCCCAGTGTGAAAGATAACTCAAATTTATTTGACATAGAAGAAGTAGATTTGAAGCATTTAGGAAATGTAGAAAGAAAAGAGATGTTAGATTTATTATACAAATATAAAGATTAATTTTCAAAAAAGGTACAAATAGCTAAGTTAGGATTGCACAAAATTAGATTAAACGGCTCAGAAATGAAAAAGCCATATGTTTATCGAATCCCAGAGGCGTTCAAGCCACAAGTAGATAAACAAATCGAAGAAATGCTAGAGTTAGGACTGATTGAAGAGAGTGATGCGGAGGCGCCACACCCGGTAGTGTGCGTGATGAAGAAAGATGGGGCTCTTCGACTATGTGTAGATTTTAGAGCATTGAACGCAATCACAAAAACCGACGATTTCCCGATGGAAAACGCAACGGACCTTTTGTTCAATATTGGCAGGGCCAATGTAATAACTACAATCGACTTGCTAAAAGGATATTGAGCCATACCGCTGGAAGCAGAAAGCTAGGGTTTGGCATGTTTTAAGACTCACAGAGCTCAATATCGCTTCAAAGTGATGGCCTTTAGGCTCTGGAACTCAGCTGCGACCTTTCAGAGAGAAATAAATAAAGCACTTTCAAAATACAGGAACTTTGCTAGAGCGTATATAGATGATATATCTGTTTTTTCAGAAACATGGTCCGATCACATTACGCATCTTGACACGATATTTTCTAAACTTCAAGAATTACGGTTCTCAGTGAACCTGAAGAAGTGCGCCTTTGCGAAAAACCAGATTAAGTATTTAGGACATGTCATCGGGTCCGGCAGCCATCGAACCGATCCAGAGAAAGTTGAAGCCATACGAAAGTTAGCCGTTCCACAAACAAAAAAACAACTTAAGAGTGTCCTCGGATTGTGTAATTACTACCGCGATTACCTGCCTAAGTATGCCGAAACAGCATACCCATTGACAGAACTTACTCAAAAGAACAGTCCTGAGAAATTGTGCTGGTTGGAGGAACATGATAAAGCATTCAACGCACTAAAGAGGGGTCTCGTTGAGGCACCTAGTCTTTATACACCTGTGATAGGGCTACCTTTTACCATTCAATGTGACGCATCTGCAATAGGCATCGGTGCATGTCTATCTCAACAGAAAGATGAGAGACTATCTCCAGTCAGTTATGCCAGTCAAAAACTCACCAAAACTCAGTAGGCTTGGCCGACCATTGAACGGGAGGCCTATGCGTTTATCTGGAGTCTAAAGAAGTTCGAGACTTGGATTTTTGGTTCGCCCGTGGAACTTATCACCGATCACAACCCACTGACTTTCATCACCAAAAATGCTCCCAAATCTTCCAAACTGCAACGATGGGCATTAGCGTTGCAGAAATATGACATCATGATTTCACATTGTCCCGGTGCAAAGTTGACGAATGCGGATGCATTGTCTAGACTGGAGACAACGGAATAATAAACTGACTATTAACTTTCGATGAACAACTTTCGATGACTGTTAGAAGCAAAAACTTTTGACAGTTCACTTTTGTGCATGTTGCAGCTGAAATTGTATTTCATATTAATTTGCATTCTGTTCCTCATTTGTTATTTGTATTTAGTATTATATATTATGAAACATTAATTGTATTTTTATATTGCAGTAGCTAAGCAGGAGTTTCCAGAAATGGTTCAGAGATGTTTAAGTATTTTTTTTTGTATTTCCTTTTATATATATTGTAGTTTATTATTATTCATTAGTAGTTTACTGTTAGAGGATGAAGTGTAGTGACGTCACCAGTCTGGATTTCAGATTGCTAAAATGGCATACCCCTTTTTCAATCTTAGGTGGGGGGTGTCATGCCTGATGACGTCGTAGTTTATGGCAACCCTTTTTTTCTCTTCTACTACTGAGTGAGGGAGAAGGTAACAGTTTTTGGCGGGAGGCCAAAGTGGAAGGTTGTGTGCATGCGGTGGGCATGTTATGGGAATAAATTTAATGGTTTGATAGAAGGAATAAGATTATTATAACTACTGCTGCTACTACAAATATTCATCTTTATATATTTATGTGTGTTCTTCATGTTCTGCGTGACGTGGTGTCCCAATAAACTGGTTTATTGTCAATTAGCTGCATTGTTGTGTGACAGTAGCAATACAGGAACAAAATGGTATTCATAAAATTTTGCCTTTGAATTTAAAAAAATGTGATCGAGTAGAAACCCGAAGGAAGGGTTATTAAGGATATTACACATGTTTAATCTAAATCTTTTCGAAAAGAATTTAACCTCTCGGCTACTTCTGTGAACTAAAATAAATGAATAAAATTTTCTTGTATTCTAAAACAAGCGTTTTAAAATGAAAAATAAATTTTGAAAGAATATTTTTCAGTCATATAGTGTTTACTATTTGCCAGGAAGCGAGTAATTCAAATGGCGACTTAGTAAAAAAAAAATTATGTAGGGGAAGGCCGGGCAAAGTGTCCAGGGTGGGCAAAGTCTTCACCCAATATAATGACGTCGCCAGAGCGCTGGCATTGCGTGGTTTGTGGTCAAACAATTTCATTTGATAGCAGTGAGTAACCAGACAATAGTTGAACAGTATGGTTCCATGCTTTATAACTTTATAGCGGGTTTTCCAGTTTTTGAAGTTTGTGATCTAAGGTAAGTGACTTATATTACATACAATTATAACAATAACCTGTTGTACTTGCATTTATTTATTGAATGTGTAAAAAAATAACATGTTTTCATCTTCACATTGATGGGTAAGTGGTCGCTGACTGTTCATTAGTTTCCACTGTAGAACGTATTTTCTGTCATGGCTCCCTAACGGGAAAAGTGGGTAGTAGCCGTTGATTGGATCAAGTGATGAAGGTTGGATCAGGTGCAATGTTTGTCACCTCTGAGCTCAAAAGGCCTGTTCACTTCGCGAAGAAGATTACGTGGAGTTCATTTGCAAAAAATGCAGTGTTTGATTCTGATTTATAATTTTTTATATGGGTTTGTCAAACTCTTATTGACTTTCATACCATTTTCCATCTTTCATTGTGTTTTATACGATTTGTTATGACAATAAAAATGTTCTAATCATTTAAATAGTGTTTTCAATTTTTTTACACCTGTAGGGCAAAGTAGCAATTGAGACTGATGAAGGTTGATGAAGGTCAAAATGACCATTTTGTCCGACCTAGACGGGCAAAGTGGTCATTTTGACCTTTTTTGGAAAAAAACAAATTCTCACTTTCACTTTATTATTTCGTAAAAAATGTAAATACCCTTACACTTCTAAGCAATCACTCTAGTTCAAGGCAAATTGTCAGTTATGTATATGTATTTTAAGGGGTAACAAAAAATCACAAAAACTTAGGGTGACCACTTTGCCCGGCCATCCCCTACTAGCGGGGTAAAAGTGAATTATCATTTCGAAAGGGAAATTTCTAATTGTTTTCACATTTCTAATTTTTCATTTCTTAATTTTCACATTTCTAAAGGGACATGATCTCTAAAGGGAATCATTATTTTCAGACGTTAGAAATGTTCAGAGTGTTCCTAAACTTTTAGAACAAATTTTCAAGAGAGATAATGCGGTCAAGGCAAACTTTTCTGTACAGGAAACCAGCCTCGCAATCCATTTATTCAATTAAAAATACAACGTGTTTCACTATAAGCTAAACCCGAATTTCCGTTCACAACTTTAGCAATAATGAAGATATTTCAGCGAGATTTACATCATATTAACTTGCTTTGTCTGAAATGTGATGAAATCATTGATTTTTAGTCAGTGACATAATATATGTACTGTCAGCAGCATTTTGAATAATGGAATATCCAGCTTAGTCTTTGTACTGCAATGGTGGCATCTTATAGCACTTCTTATCATATTTCACATAAAGTAATGTAAGTCTAATATATCGTTACAGTATCTTCATTATTGTTAAAGTTAAACGAAAATGTAATTTCGACTTGGAGTCTGATACACTGTAATTTTTTTAATATATGGATTGTGATTCTAGTTTCCAATACAAAACTGTTTGTCATGTTACATATTATAATCCCTGAAAGCTGCGTATTATCTTCAATTATGTTTAGAAACACACAGTTGTGAAAAAGCAAACAATATTCAAGATCTTGCATTTATGCATCATTAATTTCTATGAATTTAACAGATAATTTTCTTAATTGTTACTTTTCAAACAGCACATAAATAATGTAAAAGTACTTTCTCATTTGAATATGATTCTATTTCTTAATTTTCTGGAATATCTTTACTTATTGAAAGTTAAAAATAAAAGTTACCTAAAGTTTTTAAAAATATTTTTAAAAGACTGTTCTTTAACTATGCTATTTGTCCGAATATAAAGATATTCGGCCTAATCGAATATTCTGTAGTATGGCCGTATAGGCCGAATACGTACCAAATATTCGGCGTATCCCTAGTTTCTACTGACTTCTGCTGTTGTTTACTGGTTTCTCTCAGCACCACTAGATTCTAATAAATAACCACCATATGAACAGTCAGATTATTATAGTGATGTCAGTAGAAATTAAGCTAATATACATCTGACATCAGATGGTGTGTAATGATTTCTATTGGTAACATATTTCAATTACTAGTATCTCTTATACTGATATCTACTGGTCCATGTATGTAGTCATTTATGGTGTAATAATTAAAATGTTTCTGTTTATTCTTTATTTTAATCAATGTGATATTTTTATCAATGATACTTAAGCTTTGGTTGTGAAAAAAAAAATATTCAATATTAGCTATTTAACTCATTCTACGTATGGGTATTTCTAATTTTAATATAAATTCCAAAAGTAAGATTATCCATGCAAACTTCTCGACCCTCCAAGGCTCGTCTATAAATCAAAACTACCTTTTCCTGGACAACATTCAGCTTTTCAAAATTTAAGTATAAAAATTCTATAAGTTTTCAAAGCATGCAGACCCGGTGTCAAATGCATGTTCCTGTTTTTAAAGATACATAAAAATGAGCTTTATTTAAAAATTAATTGAAAATAAATTTTTCGTTCAGAGATTCACAATTAAATACTTTTCCTTTAAAAAAAACTGTTCAAGCTTCCTAAATATGTTATTATTTTCCTTCTGACAACTACCTCCCACCTTTCCTGTAGCGTCTGTTTGAATACAAATCATCTAAGCAAAATTCACAAAAGAAACAAACAAACAAAAAAAAAAACAATAAATCTAATTAAAATTTTGGCATTTTTTTGCTGTTCATGGTCCTTTTTATCATGCAACTTTGCTCAAAATTTATCAGCTCTGCGCCCAATAGTCTATGAGCCTTTGAGTTTATATAGATAGATGCATAGTTACGCACATGCATTTTTAATAGTATAGATAGAAAAGTAAACTTCAAGTTTGTAATTTGGGAAATTTATTATATGGACAACATTTGACGGTTTATCCTTATCTATATTACATACGACAGACAATAAAACTATCAATTATAACTGTTATTTTTTTCTGTAAAAAAACAAACTACTTAATAAAATTTAATGTTGAGTTCTTATTTTTATGTAATGCATTATGTGATGTTAATATATTTGTAATGTTATTATGTAGTTCAGTTTGCATATTTTTGCGTGATTTAAAATTTTATTTTTAATTTTGCAGAAAAACAGAAACCGGATACAGCTTTGAAATTGATTTTGTAAATCAACCATCCAAAGATACAGAAGCTCGTGCAAAAGATAAAGTATATACTGAACATTGTGAAGATGACCGATATGGTGGAAGAAAGACTATTTCGATATAACCGTTTAAAAATGTATAGTGACACGAGTTCGTAAATTGTAGTGCAAATGTATTGACAAACAAAAGTCATGGGAGAGTGATAAGTTTTTCAACTGTGTTTTAAAAGTTGTGCCAACTGGGCCTGATAAATTTAGATGCACTTTATGTTTTAATTATAAATTTTTTTGACAGTATTGATGCATCTGTGCTGTAGTATGCAGTGTCTGTTGTTTTGACAACTAAGTGTTCACTATACAATCAAACAATACACAACTACCATTAGTTTATTATTTATGTTGTGATTTCAAATAAATTCAGCGGCTGTCATTTTTTGTGCCGATTTTTCTTTCAATTCTTCCTGACATCAGCTTGATTTTATCGATTGTATATCAAAGCCCTCTGCGTTCAGAAGCATGATTGCATCCAGTTGCAGCGGTCAAAATTTACAATATCTGCACTGGAAGTGAAATGATGAGAAAAAGCTCATTGCAATAGTAAATAAACAAGATTTGTGTGATTCTCTGTGAAATTCTGAGAAAAAGCTCATTGTAATAGAAAAATATTCGTTGGGGGCCATCGTAATACTTACCCATCATGCATAATATAAAATATGAAAATAAAACATGTGTAAACTACTTATAAAATACATTAAAATTAGAATAAATTTGTGTCTTGATGACGTCATAAAATTTAAATGTTCTATTACTGAATTGTGTAAAAGAAACATCCTTATGACTCCAAAAATGTTAATCATATATTAACTAGCAATATATTGCTTCAGATTAAGCACCTCATTTTCAGTTAAAATGTATCTTTGAATTGAAATCTAGATGAAATACAGGGTCATGAAAAATCAAAGAGTGTTGAAAATATGATTCCAAATCTCGGCAACTCATTATCTGATCGACTTCATTCTTTATGCAAAATTTATGTTTTTTTATTGTCTTTTATATTCATTCCTTAAAATAAACAATTTCGAAAATTTTTATATACCTTTTATCAGAACGAATATTTCAAGAGTCCGAAAAAATAATTCCGGATAATCGAGGTTACTGAACTTCAATAAGCTTCTTCCAATTATTACATGCTAAGTACATACCAAATTTCAAGTCTCTATCTCAATTTGTTCGGGAGATACGGCGTTTACAAACACACAGACACACAGACAAACGAAAGGCAATTTTTTGTTTCTAAAAATATGTTTTTCGGAATCTCCAGTGTCTGAAACGTGTAAATCCGTCAAAAAATTGTTTTCAATTTTCAAAACGATTACAAGACTTACTCTATACTACGTATTATGGGTAAGTAACTAGTTGTTGGGGGCCACCGTAATACTTACCCATCATGGATATGCATAATATAAACTATGAAAATAAAACATGTGTAAACTATCTATAAAATGCATTTCAATTTGAATAAAAGCGTGGCTTGATGACGTCATAAACTTTAAACGCTCTATTACTAAATTGCGTAAAAGAAACATCCTTATAACTCCAAAATTGTTAATCATATTAACTAACGGTTTATTGCGTCGGATTAAGCGTCTCATTTCCAATAAAAATATATATATTGAAATTTGAATGAAATACAGGGTCATGAAAAATCGAAGAGTGTGGAAAATACGATTACAAGTATCTCGGCAACTCATTATCCGATTGACTTCGTTCTTTATACAATATTTGTGTTTTTTTATTGTCTTTTATATTCACTCCTTAAAATAAACAATTTCGAAAATTTTTATATACCTCTCATCAGAATGAATATTTTGAGAGTCCGAAAAAATTATTTCCGGATAATCGGGGTTACTCAAAATTCAACAAGTTTTTTCCCGCAGTGTCCGAAGTGTCCACGACTTCTTACATACTAAGTATATACCAAATTTCAAGTCTCTATCTCAATTTGTTCGGGAGATAGAGCGTTTACAGACACACACACACAGACACACAGACAGACGGACGGCAAATTTTTTCTTCTAAAAATATGTTTTTCTCAATCTCCAGTGTCTGAAATGTGTAAATGCGTCAAAATAATTTTTCGATTTTCAAAATTATTACAAGACTTAGAGCCCTACTTAAAACTTAGATCCCTATACTACGTATAATAAGTAAGTAATAAACAACGGATAAGTGAAGTTGAATTTTTTAATACATCTTTGAGTGTAAACATTAGTTAAAATCATTTTCAACAACAACTAGAATTTATAATATATAAGGAAGATATTTATTTTGCAGCTGTTTTCAAGTAAGTGTAATAATTTTCTCTCATGAAACACTTTCAAACTAACTTTGGGTTTTAATAATATTGAACATGATTTTTGTTTTGTACTTTACTGTATGGAATGTTGTTTTTAATTATAAAATTTACATATTTAAATTTCTATTTCAACTTTTATTCTTTTCCTTGTTTTGGTGAACTTGTACGATGTCTGATAAAATCGTTGTTATTTTTAATTCTATTTATAATTATTCATCTTTCCAAAAGTGGGTTTATTACTATGGTAATAGTACCAATAGATTTCATAGTAAACTGAATCTTGATTTAAATATGTGCTTGAAATGCTTAAAATGTTCAGTACGCAAAAAAATGTAAAAATAAGTGCACAAAATCTGAGCATGTTTAGCAACTCTGATTATGCATAAAAAATGTACAATTTAGGGAATTTTTTGGAATGAAAACAACTGTAAAAAAAGTGCACAAAATATGAGCATGCTTAGCAATTCCGATTATACATGAAAATGTGCAATTTAGGGATTATTCGGTATGCAAAACAAGTGAAAAAAAAGGTGCACAAATTCTGAGCGTATTTGGCAGCTCTGATTATGCATAAAAAGTTTACAATTTTGAGATACAGTTTACGCACTTTTTGTGAACAATTCAGTTTGCATTTTTTTTGCACAGCTGCCAAATACGCTGAGATTTAGTGCACTTTTTTTAAACCTTTTTCTAGCTGGTAAAACTTCAACTGCCGTAGCGTCACATGACGAAATTATTTATCTCTGATGTACGAAGTAACTCCTTCGTCATTACGACAAGCGTTTTGTCCGTAAAATGTTACTGGAGAAATGTAGAATGAAAAAAAAATACCTACCTTGACCTTCATTCCCGTAACCATAAATTTCTCATTTTCTTTGTCTTTAAAAATTGGTATAATTTCAAATTATCATTATTATTTTTATTTATTTATTTATTTATTTTTTTTGCTTTTTCAAACGATTCCCGATTTTTGTCTTCACACAGCGATATACAATATAACATTGGATGGCTAAAGTATAAAATAGAACTCATTTAATAAAAGACAAGAACGTTTTTGAGGAGAAGGAATTTTGAGACCACTTACAGCGACAACTGTCACTCGAGAAGGGAATACGAGAAAAAGTCGATTACAGAGTTGTAGATCGTTCTCGATTTAGTATAGAATGATGTCTTGCATGTAAAAGTAACTTAATTAGAAACCATAAAATGTAATGTTTATATCCCATCACTAGCTTAATTACCACACTATTTACATGCAGAAGTGTGACATTAGAAGGCACACGAACACTTACTAGTAATGCTAACAAATGTAAGTAAGGTACAGTTTTTATTATTTTTTTTATTTGAAAATAATGTTAAGCATTCTTAATGTGTCCACCATCTGAAAATGTGCTCAATCGACCACTAGAGTATCCTTATAAAAGAGAAATTAGCCACTCTGCTTCCATATCTGTTAATTTTATTAGTAAATGTCCGTTTGTTTTTAGGGTTTCGTTCACGTCACGAAACCCTATTAGTCCCGCTTCGCTGTCTGTCTGTCACAGAGCCGGTTCTCAGAAACTATATAACTTACAGTCATGAAATTTTGTGTACTTATATCAGAATACCTACTATGAAGCTCAAAATCGTAAAATTTGAAAAAATCGTATTTTAATATATACAGTTAAAAAACCAAAAATCTAACAGCCTTTTCCTATTAAATTTAAACATTTTTCGTTATAGCAGTTGCCAACAATTAAAACTCCACAATAAAATTCTGTCTGCAATAATAAATTTTCTATTGAAATTTTCCCACGTGAAAAATGAAAATGAAATAAAAAGTTTCACCAATTGAAAAAAAAAATATTAATATGACGTCATATTGGTAATAAAACGGAAATTTTCAAACATTTCTCAATAATACAAGGAGTATGAGTATGTGTAAATACAGAAATCAGCTTAATATGACGTCATTAGAGAATTAAAAGAAAATTAATCTGACGTCTAACATTTTGAAGGCTCTATACAACATGTTTAATTTTGAAATTTTTTTTTTTTTAATATCGCATTTAGTCCACAAGACAGATATTATTAGGACAGAGTATAATAGCAGACTTGCCCGCTATTGGACCGGTTCAGATATTCGAAAAAAACCCGAGAAAAATAGACTGGTAAATTTTTACTTTATAAAGCATGACTTTATTTCTTTTGTTAAATAAAATTTATTTGGATTTTTTAAAGAAAGGATAAAATGTTTTGAAAGGAATATTAAAAGAAACCCTTGGTGCGATCTTCGATCACACTTACCCACTTGGTGTAATGCATCAGTGTGCATGCAACTAGAGCGTATTTAAGCTGCCGATAAAATATAAAAATATTACATTTCAGGGATTCTAAAAACGTTATTTTAACTTGTAAGACAAATTTTCCTCTTAAAGGAGAACGATCTACGACTTTGCCATTGACGTTTTTCACATATTTCGTACCGTTTTCGGGATAGGAACGCTATCTCTTAAGTTTGCCAGTAGGTGGAGTTGCAAGAATTCTCATCACATATAGCATAGCCACTTTACTACACCTAGACACCACACTGTATAACTATAACTATCGCCAATGAAGGTGGATACGACTTTAGTGGGCACCCTGAAAATTTATATAAAGTTTTACGATGTTAAATCTTCTAATAGATAAAAACATAAAATACACACAACTCCATTTTAAATAATGATTTATCACTCACATTAGGAATTGTTAGTTTTAATATAAACTTTGGAATTATATCTTGTTATAAAATACCTAATTCAATTGTAAATAATCATTCAACTTTCAAATTAGGAACTCTAAAATTTTAAATTAGCAATTAAATTAAATATTTGAAACATTTCTACTTGTGCGCATCAGTTTTCAGCTGAAAACATTTTGATATCAGTTTCTGCAGCATTTTGAAACTGAGAGTAGTATTTGCTGCAAGTGCTAATTAAGATGTAAAATATGTACGCAAACTTACGAAAAATCAAGGAAATATGAAATATTTGCGCAATTATATATTACACCATATTTCGCTTAATGCAAGAAGTGTTAATGAAATTTGCATTTGGCAATTTAAAAAAATATATATATACTAATTTAATCATATTGACGAAAGTGAGGAAAAATTAGAATTTTGAAACACTTTTTCTTTCAGCAATGTCCCTTCATTTTCATTAATCTTCAGAGATATGTAAAATAATAATGTTATAGTTGCAAAGTCTCCTGAATTTTGAATATCACTTTTCACAATAATCTTCGTCTTAATCACAAGTTTTTTTTACGTTAAATGGAATAAATATTTATTTTCGGAAATAGTGGTATTCAACATTCGATAGATTTGGTATCTATGGCATTTGTTTGTTATATGCAGTACTTTTTATAATGGAACTTTATTTTAATTAACAATATTAGAATACAATTTCATTTTTAAAACTTATAATTTTTTGGTGTAACGTCAGTTATATGCAATCACCACCTTGTGAAATTTAACTATAATAAAAGAAAGAGCTCCGATTTGCAAAGTATTAACTTAAAACAATACCAGACTATTTGTAATTTTAGTAACAAGTTGAAATTTATCTTTCCGGACTACAGAATGCTGAATGATTGCTAAGTAATCAAAGCTGATTTCTTTCAAAAATTTTCACGGAGTTTCGATGCATAATTTTTAATATTAACGCCATACTAATATGTACTACTTTATAAAAGAAATCTCGTGTTTCAAGGGTGTTATTTTTTACTACTCAGGATCGTCTTCTCTGAAAAACAAAATATTTCATAACCGATACAGAATTGTACATCTAGAGTTGATTTATGTATGCTGGATGATTATTGCAGAATCTAAAGACAAAAATTCCATTAAAATATTTCGAAGTTTTTTATTTTTTATAAACGTTTATCTTTGAAACAAACATGATTATTGAATTTTAGTTTAAAGAAATCAAACTTGGGAGTAAGCTAAACGGAGAATTTCAGTAATCCTGATGTTTTATACTTTCTCAAGCAAATTTCAATTATTTTTGATAACATACCTCATTTCATACAAGTCAACATGAAGTTCAGACTTTCCTTTTGACAGCGAAGTATTTATACATAAGAGAGATTTTTTTTTTTTTCGCTACCTATAGTTTTACGTGTCTTATAATTTTTCTTAATTAAGATTAATATAAATGAAGTTTGTACAGGTTTTTTAACGTTGAATGCATCATAAAAAAGAAAAAAGTATTGAAATTATGTTATATAATCAAATATTCGTCTTTTAGTGTTTAATAATATTTCATAATAAAACCTAAAAAAAAGAAATTGTAACATTTTATGTTACAATCTAAATTAATTATTCATTCTAGTACTACACGTGTATTTCAGCTATTTTATACATGAAAACTTTTGAAATAAATTTTTCTAGCCTTTTGAAACTGCGAGTAATTTTTCGTGTCTTATAATTTTCCTTGAAAAGATTAATATAAATAAGGTCTGTATAGAATTTTATAACGTTGAATACATCATTTAATAGAAAGAAGTATTGAAATTATGTTATATAATCAAATATTCGTGTTTTGGTGTTCTAATATAGTTAATAATAAATCTTAAAATGAGAAACTGTAACATTTTATGTTACAATCTATATTAATTATTCCTTATAGTACTACTGCACGCGCATTTCAGGGATTTTATACCTGAAAACGTTTGAAATAAATTTTTCTAGCCTTTTGAAACCGCTAGTAATTGTACGTATCTTATAATTTTCCTTAATTAAGATTAATATAAATAAAGTCAGTACAGATTTTTATAACACTGAATGCCTCATAGTAAAGAAAAATGTATTGAAATTATATTATATAATCAAATATTCGTCTTTTGATGTTGAATAATATTTCATAATAAATCTTAAAAAGAGAAACTGTAACATTTTATGTTACACTCTATATTAATTATTCATTATAGTACTACTATACGTGCATTTCAGGGATTTTATACCTGAAAACATTTGAAATAAATTTTTCTAGCCTTTTGAAACTGCGAGTAATTTTTCCTGTAAGTAATAATTAAGATGTTTGAAAGTATGTAAGCCAATTAATGGCGAGTCATGAAAAGAGAAGATATTTCAATGATTCATAATCCGGTTATATAAGGAACGTTAATGAAAATTGTATTCGGCAGTATCATAAAATGTTGGTTATTTAATAAAACTGAGGAATATCGAAGAAAGTTAATTATATTAAACACTTCCTTTGTCTTTTAACAATATATTTTAATTCTCATTGATTTTCAGAGATATAAGAAATTTGTTTATGAGCTGCAAGGTTTTTTATAATACATTTTCAATAAACAATTTTAGAATATGACTTTGAAATTTCAGTGAGCTTACACGGAGAAAAATGACACTTTCAAATCTGAGTAAATCGATGTGTTCATTTTGTTATGAAATTTTTTTATTCAAATATGACGGCTCATTGCTTTCAATTCTAAAATACCACAAATACTCAGAATATTGAAACATGGACATACTCAAAAATGATTAGAATCAGTTCAAACTCATTTTGAAACATGGAAATATTCAAAATTGAGCACACAGAAGTCAGTTCATACTCATTTTACAAACATGGACATACTCAAATATGAGCACATGATGTTTTATTCTTGAGTGTGTGTTCATGTTTTCAGAAATGAGTATATATATGTTTCAAATTTGAGATTTGGAGCCATTTTGACTATGGGACATACTCAGATTTGAGTAATTTTTGCTCAGTTTTGAAAATGCCGTTTTTAGAGTGCATGCTCTTTCTGTGAAACGTCAATTACATGCCATAACTTTCTTGTTAGATGCAACTCTAATTCAAAGAATTATTTTTAATTTATTATACGAATGTGCACGAAAATTCGATTCAAAATTGTTTTTAATTTTAATTTTAAAAAGTTGTTGTTTTAAAATGTTGTTTCTCTTTTGTAATTAGTGAATGCTGAATGATTATTGAACTTTTAAGGAAAGTTTCATTCATTAAATCTTTATAAGCTCTTAATCTATAAATTTTGAAAGATTAGATTTGTAGATTATTGTTTGATAATGTGTATGATTAATGTATAATACTTTTACGTAAAAAAAAACAATGTGTCAAGTACATTTTTTTTAATCTGACAGATTCTTCAGTCTAAAGTAAAAAATACTGTTGAAATAACTCGGTATTGTACTCTCGCAGGTTACTGGCGAATGCCGAAGAATAGAAGAAAATATACTATAACTTGATAATTTGTGCAACAGTTAAAAAATGCACACTGTTTGACGTTACACATTCAAACGTTGTTGCAATATGTGTATTTTAACAGTAATCGTAATTGATAAACTAATAAAAAAAATTATTTTGTTCTGATTAAAAGAAACGTCGAGTAATACAATGATTTTTTCCTTTTCGTGAGAGTCCTAGAATATTTATCTTATATGTTATATCACCGGGAAGCAGATAGGCAGTCATTTCATGGTTTAATCATAATGAAGTTTCTCTGTCTATTAATAAATATCAATGTCTGTCAAAATATATTTTCAAGCAAAATAAAATAATCCTTAGAGATAGACACTTTTTTACGTCGAAGAATCTAAGGGTATCGGGTGGTCAAAATTTAAAAAAAAATGTTTTTTTTTTTTTTTTTTTTTTTTTTTTTTTAATTCCTACTATTAGCTCACACTCTTTCTATATATATCTTGTTCAAATTTTCAATCGTTAATAAAATATTTTCTATTCATACACTCAAGTTCAAATAATTTTTTTTTAACTTGTAGTGGATGACACTTTATGTTAATACAGTTTTTTCAAATATTAATTCATTAATTAAATTTTTAAATTCCTACTATTAGCTCACACTCTCTATATATATATCTTGTTCAAATTTTCAATCGTTAATAAAATATTTTCTATTCATCCACTCAAGTTCAAATAAATTTTTTAAAACTTGTAGTGGATGACACTTTATGTTAATACAGTTTTTTCAAATATTAATTCATTAATTAACTTTAATTAATTAATTTTAGTTTTAAATTGGATAAAAAAATTCCTCCCATTGTTTTCATAAATGAAATGAAAGATTTATCTCAAATGAGTGATGCCACAGAAATAAAATACCGCAACGATGATTATAAAATAATGTTCAATAAATATAACGTGGGACATTAATGCTGCACGGGTTTATTTTATATATTTGTGATTAAAAAGTAGGAATTGACTTTAAAAATTTTTTATATTACTTGTTTTTAGCAATAAAGAACTACATAGCTAAATAAATAAAATAAAACAAACCGCGTATTTCTACGATGATTGCATCAGCAGATATAATTTTTTTTTATTATTGTAGTATCAGTCCTGCCGTGCCCGTAACTAAAACTTTAAGTCCATTTATCTCAGAATAGATTTTTTTAATAAGTTGTCATGTTTAAAAGGATATATGTAAACTTCTTTGAAAAATATGCGTATTAAATTTACAGAGTTGTTACGTTATGTTATAAATAAATTGTCTTCAGTATTTTTATTTTCATGTGAAAAGTTTGAAAAAAATAGTCTCCTAAGTAAAAGTTACTCTCAAAAATCCTCTAATTTTTAATTTTAGATTTATTATAAATTTTTTAAGTAATATTTTTATAAATCCTGACAAATTAATTAGAAACCTTTTTAGCACATAATACTGTAAAAAGTAATGAAATCAAGCAAGTGGTTTATGAATTATAGCAAAATTTTAAATAATTATAATTATTTAAAATTATTAGTAATATTTATTATAGTAATATTATTTATAGTAGTATATATTTAAAGTACTATTTATTAAAATTATTAATAAAAAATAATTATAAATTTTATAAAAAAGTTTAAATTTAAAAAAATTTAATTTTTTATAAAAAAAAAATTTCAAAGTTTTCCAAAACTTTTATCTGAAAAGTAACTTTTATAGAAAAAAACATTTCAGTAAGAAATAATTTATTAACAAATGCTTATAAATAAAATAATAAATATTTGATCCCCCCCTTAAGATTATTAATTACGTTTAATATTTATTCAAAACAAAACATTACCCACTCTGGTGAGTAAATTAAGTTTCAGATTATCCCAATTTTAAAATGTTTTCAATTAACATTTAAAAATTTCCGATTAAAATCATCTCGCTCAGAAATTACAGATAGTGACGTGCATTTGAGTAGTCTATATTCTTTCTCGCTTCAACAACAGTCTACAAAATAGAGATCACTAAGTAGCTAATAATTAATAAAGAAACATCAATAATAGCCCTGTACATGATTTTATGTTACTAATTTAAATCTGAATTTAAAATTCGTATCTGGTCTTTGCTAAAATGCATTAAAAAATTCAGTTATGTTTTATGTATTTACATAAAATAACATACTGTTCAGTTCATTGCTTAATTAAAATGTATACGTTTGCAATAATTCATAGCACGAATTTATGAATAATCTCTGTATTGGAACATCTGAACATTAATTTTTCTTCATAGTAGACATTTTTTATTAGCTCACAGGCTATTAAAGCCTGAGAGCTAATCTACGTACATATGGCGATAACTCTTAATGTAGACTTGATAAAAATATCCGATTTGCTTCAAATTTTGCATATAGGTTCATCCTGATATAAGGCACTTCCTCGATTAGTTTTGAAGGTTCGTTGGTTATGTATAAAGGGGGAACGGGGGCTAATCACCCCCCTTAATTTAAATAAATTGGTTTTTCATGCACAATTAGCTGATTTGCTAAAAAATTCTATTTGGGTTCATTGTGATAAAGCGCTTCCCTGATTGATTTTGAGGTTCATTGGTTAAATATAAAAGGGGGAAACTAATCCCCCCTTAATTTAGATAAATGGGTTTTTCATATAGAATTTTCGAATTTGCTTTAAATTTTGTTTTGTTTCATTGTGATAAGGCGCTATCTTGATTAGTTTTGGGGGTTCATTAGGTAAGTATAATGGGGGGAGGGGGGCTAATCCCCATTAATTTATTGTCGATTTCTTTATTTTTCGAGAAACATTATTCTGTGAAATAGGAGTATAATATACAATTAATGTGAATAGCCTGTGAGTTCAATGCCATTAGCTTAACTGGGCACTTTTTTTTTCTTTTTAAATACTCTTATAGACAAGTAACATTTTCCGCTCTACTAGCTGTCTTTCTGAAAAAAAAAATCCATGTTTCATTTATTCATGAATTTCTCAGGCGAAGTTTTTACTTCATTCATTTTGTTATAAGACAAAGATTTTGAGTAACTATTATTTAATCGGGACATTTTAGACTTGAAAATATTAAACATTTTTATGATAAAATGATTTACCTCTTATTGCCTGTCACAAGCATTTAAATAACGTAGTGCCTTTATAGGACTCCGTACTTCAAAAGTCAACAAGAAAGAAAAATCATGCGTCCCAGCATAGATTATGAAACATATTTCAACACGTCCAATAGATACTCCAAACATTTTTGGTAACCTTGTATATGATCTATAGATATGTCTATATTCTATATAGTATACTAAAATTAATTTTCTAAAATTCCCTCTTCACAACCGGACGTGTGTCTAGTTCTTTGCATAGCCCTGTATATGATTTTATTTGTATTCTGCAAACATCTTTTAGTATACTAAATATAAATTAGCTTTAAAATGCATAGCCCAATTTAAAAACATTTTTAAGCAATTTACGCTCATGCTCACTAATACTTAAGAATGCTTTTGTGTAGACATGTGTATGATCCATAGAATATATACACACCACGTAGTATGAACAAAAAAAATTAAGCTTAAATAAGCATACCATAACTGAAAACGCACTTCCAGCATCTATCCTTAATAGAAAATACTTCGGATACAGTACTGCATCCGAAATCTTTTGTGTGTCCTGTAAATGAACGATAAATTATATGCACATCATATTATACAGCAAGAATCTTGTAGTAAACCACAGTAATGAATATCAATTTCATCTTGTTTGAAATTTTACAGCTTAATTTAAAATACATTTTTTCCCCGTATACTTTTATATCACCGTAAATGAATGATTATTGCTTTGCGCTCCAAATTCTACAGAAGCATGTTTTAATGCCACTCAGAAATTTATATAAATTTCATTATGTTTAGAATAATGTAACATTATTGAAACAGATCGCAAAAGATTTTTTCTATAGACCAGAATATAACAGAATTTTTTGAGGACCCAGGTAAATGAATTGCAAGTGTTACACATAACATATTCTAATGTAACATTCTTATAGCGCACCTCAATAACGCATATATTTTTTTTATGTTTCGAATAGCCACTAAAGACACCTACTAGAACTACACCACTAAAATACTCCGCAAAATATTTTTCCCATAGACCGCAATGTAACGGAATACTTTTGAGTGCCCCTGTAAATGAACTATGATAGCTACATACTTCATTTTAAATGCGGAACATGCCACAGCAAGCCTAAATAACTTATATCAATTACATGAGAATCGAAGTATATTTAATTAGTGTTAAAAATCAGATATACGGACAGACAAACCGAGAGCATAAACACTTTTCAACTATGTTGGAAAGTGTTAAACACAGAACACATATAGGATCACTTTGTTATCCGTCAGTCAGTCAAGACCGTTTCTTTTTTTTTCAGGAACGGGTGAAGGTATTAATTGAAAATAATATCAAATAATTAGATCAACATCCCCAATGTTTTGTAAAAAATTCGAGCTTATAACAAAATACAATAAAAAATTACGACCTTAAAAGAATGTTTTTCACTATTTAAATTTTCCATAATCGAAAACCACGCCAAATTAAAGTATTGTAGACAAATTTGATTATATTTATCTTCGATAGGCGTGCAGCCATTAATAAGCGAATCTACTATTAACAGCAATAGAGTTACAGACAATGTCTTTTCTATCTTTGAAATACAATGCAGTATAACCTATTCTTTCTACAGTCATCACAAATAAATCGTGTTAAGATTTAACATATTATTAAATTAATTAAAATTTTACGATACAGCAATTACAAGAAGCATATATGTATAAGTAACCATTACTCCTGCGTTTCGTCTCATCAGTAGCAACTTTCTATATTGTTTTTTACTTATTCACTATTTTTAGATGCGTTCGAAATTATATAAATATGTAGCACTTATAGTCGTCGTCTGCTCCGTTCGACTGTGCGTCTGTCCGCATATAACAGCGCATAAATTTCCCAACCGAATAGTTTGAAATTTAATATATATAATCGTTGCAAAATTTTGTCGAATCATTTCGAATTTTATGAAAATTGAATCGAAATTAAAAAAAATATTAATAAAAGTTATCTTCATTCTATTAAATCCTTCTATACGTAACTAATTCAATGACATCCCATGATAGGTAATGATTCTAGCTTGCCATGGTGATTACGTCATATTTAAGATGGAGTCTTCTTATTTCCATATTACTGAATTTAAAGCCCGAATTTGTATACTAAAATTGTTTAATTATAGCAATACTATAATCTACCGACAGTTTTTTCGGATAGATTTTTGTGGAGAAATAGGTATTAGACAGAAAAAGAGTTTAAATATGGATTTCAAGTTCTGAAATTGTCAAAGCTAGTCTTAAGTTTCCCATTGGAATGTTCAGTAAGTGTCAACAAAAGATAAAATGTTGCCAACGTAAAATGTACTAATTTTATTACGCAAATTAATCATATCTTAATAACAAACGATACAAATATTTCTAAAACTAGTGATATGTCACGTTCGGCGTACAACTTTGAACTTGTTTATTGTTTGCTTAAATATTTATTTGTGTCATCTAATATCGTGTTTCAGACGATTTATTCTTTATATTGTTATTTGCACTTACTTATTTTCTACCCTGCCCCGTGACGCCTTTACCAGTGGGTGCACCTTGGCTGAATATTGTGATTTTTTTTCGACTTAAATAAAGGGGACCGGGAGGGAGATCTATGCTCTACAGACTTGGTTTCCCCGTCTGAGCAGTCCCTCTTAGGCAGTCCAACAAACAAATCAATTAAACGAAAGAATACTTTGATTATTTGATTATCACACTTCTACAGACAAATTTGGTATTAAGAATGCTTATTTGAAACGTCTGTCTGATAGCATCTATGATTAGGTTAGTACGAATTTTGCCTATTTTTTTTTCAATTTTTCTGTAATTTCGCTAGTTTTCTTTAAAGTTTCAATACATTTGTCTTCCTGCAGACAATTCCTGCCTTTATGCAATGTTTTAATTTTTTTTATGATAATTTATATTTAGCAAACGATAATTCACGGTGTGCAACTTTCGATTAAAAACAAAATGATTTCAGTAATGTTAACACAAATAAGATTAATCCCATTTCTTTTTACTGTTATTAATGTGCTACCTTGCCTTAATTACATTTGATGTATTTGTTAGAATTTAATGCAATTAGAATGTAAATGAATTATGTTCGAGTGTTATTAGTTTTGGTGTTTTTTGCAAGAAAATCAATATAATTTTTTTAAAGCATTGATATATATTATTATATAATAGGTGTTATATAAAAATATAAATATAAGAAGCCTGATACTTATTCTTAATAAAAAATAATAGTATGCAGTACTTTACCATGGGCTAACATGTCAATTTATTTTAAGCAATGAATAATTAAATTAAAATGAAACGTACACAGATATATATATATATATATATATATATATATATATATATATATATATATATATATATATATATATATATATATATATTCAAGTAAAAAAAGCACAAAACTATTCCTCGAAAGTTAAATATAATTGAAATGTAAAATTAAATTTCAATTACGAATTTCAATTTTTTTTAAATCTAAGCGTTAACATTTTCATCAAGTAATTAAGTTAAATTTCGTGGACAACACAATTTTTCTTGGTCATTTTATTACTGAGATAAATTCTTTAGTGTTCAATTATGATCAATGAACAAGAAATTATACTCGTGCTGTTTGTTTAATATTTTTTTTGTTTATTTGTTTTCTTTCAACTTATAAAATGGTTCAATGATACTGTAAAAATTTAAACCGGAAGTTCCAATTTTACCAACTCATCAAATAAACATTTAAAAAATCTCTCTCTCTCTCTCTCTCTCTCTCTCTCTCTCTCTCTCTATATATATATATATATATATATATATATATATATATATATATATAGACGTGTGTTCACTTTGCAGCCACAACTACCTAGCGCAGACCACTGGTAATTGTGTGTGGTGGTAGCCTCGAGTTTCTCATCGTACCCTATGGTGGTTGCATGCCGGTAGCTGTGGGAAATATGGTGGTTGAAAGTGGTCGACCTAGGGCATTTTCATACTTCGACCAAAGTGTTCTAAAAAATGTTTGGAATCATTTTCAACGGGAATTGGTTCATTCAACTTAACATGAACTAATTAAGCTATAGTTAACTAAGTAAGTTTATTTCGCGCAACGTAGCGGTGGAAATTGAAACTAAACACGCACGCTTGCTATACAATGCCGTAGGCAGCGGGGACGAGTGCCAGATTTTCGTTCGGAACGAGGTTTGTTTAGAACAGAATGCGCGCCGAAAATGACTATTATTATCGAAACCGCAAAAGAGAAGCTACTAATTTCCGGAAAACGCCGGGCGAATCAGTTAGTCAAGTAATAAAAATTTTTAATATTTATTTATCAAAATTTATAATTATTGCTTTTTACATTTTGTTGTAGACAAAACATTCAAAAGTTAAAATGTCTGTACAAAAATTCTTCATTACCTTTAACTTTCTACTCATTAATATACCATTAAAGTAAAACCATAGAAAAGTTACTTATTCTTAATAAACACAATGTTCTAAAGCATTTTATTATAGGCTGGCATTTAAATTAATTTCAAATGATAAACATTTAAATTATAATCTAGACATTTAAAAAATAAGCTGAAAAATAATGGTGCATTATTACTCTAAGATTCTTTCTCACAAACTTCAGACACACATTATGTAAAAATATGCTCGTCAAATTACAAAAGTTTTTTTTTTTTTTTTTTTTTTTTTTTTACATGAATAATAACTGTTTTATATCCCTATACTTATGTACAAATACGTACAAAGAAATATATGTACAGACATATATAGCATTTAATAAAATTTAATATTCTATTTGTTATTCTTGAATGTTTCTAAATCTGAATATTTAACTTTTTTTTAAACTTATATTTTTATTAAATCCTTTTTCTACTCTAAAGATTATTCCTCACATTTATACGCATATTTAAAGTTTTGATTAATTCAAACTGAACAAAGCACAAAATTATGTCTCGAGAGTGAAATTTTATGAAACTGTTAAATTAAATTTTAACTAAGAATTTTACTTTTTACATTCTTATTTAACCCAACCTGTTTTGAGCATATAAAGATGGAATTTTGCAATCAATTTTTCACCAACTTGCTGATATGCTAGAATTATAAAAATCATGTCCATAGATGTGTTTCTATTGACAATAGAACTTTTAATAATTTTTTAACTTAATTATAAAGTAATACATTCATTTTAATTCATTTTCCCGTTAACCCGCCAGAGGTGATAAATCGCCAAATATTCCCTGTAATTCGTACAATTGTATACGAGTTGAAACAAAGAAGGATTGAATTATGCGCCAACACACGCACGCCAAAATATGCCAAATGGCTGTGAAACAGCAAAAATGAAACTTTTTAAAGGCTAAAATGCGAAAAATAAATTATAAAGAAAAAATAAAGCGTGTAATATTATAAAAAATACGCTTTTACCATTCCATAGTTTAATATTAATTAATTTATGAATATTCGTTGAGAAATAAATTTAAAAGTTCTAAAAAGACAGTTTAATTAATGTTTCATTTTTTTCTTTCCTGTTGCCCTATCATTAAAAAGAAAGAGCAAAAATTATATATTGTTATATATTCACTTGCTCGCGCTTTCTACCAAGCGTAAAAAAATCAGTGAATGTTTTATAATCGAGTTTGGTGCCCCGACAAATTAATGTATTTTAACGGACATTTTTAGGGGAAAACATGAATTGCAGTCAAAAAATTCGGCGTGAATTTCAAGAAGAACTCTGAAAGATTATAAAAGAATATATTTTAAAAGCTATTTTTACTTTGATGCACTTAATATCAAGAAATTGTTTCATCAAGTTTTCAACTTAAATTTCATAGCAAGTACAATTATTCTTGGTCTTTTTATTTCTTAGAAAAATCATTTAGAACTTACAAGTGGCCGAATAAAAAGAAGTTTATACTTGTATTTTTCATTTAATAAATTCTAATATCTTATTATTATTTTCTGTCCATTTATAAAATGGTCCAATGCCAATTTGTATCTTAGACATGAAACTCCACTTTGTCTAAATCTTCAAGTATTTATTTATTTATTTATTTATTTTTATGAGATACTTTAATGTACCATAAAAATCCCATGAAAAGTCTGATACTTATTCTTAAAAAAATACAATATTCTGAAGTACTTCATCATGGGATGGCATTTCAATATATTTCAAGCTATGAACATCTAAATTATAATCTATACATTTGACTAAACAAGCTAAAATAACTTTTTTAAAAATTATGAAATAAAAAGTTTTGTTAAATATTTCTTTTCGGAATTTCTAATAATTGTTTTTATTTTTTATTTCTGTAGACAAAATATGCAAAAAGTTAAAATGTCTTTAAAAAAAAAAAAAAAAAAAAAAAAAAAAAAAAAAAAAAAAACGTTGTTACTTTTAAACTTCTACGCATTAATGTACCATAAAAATCTCATAAAAAGTCTGATACTTATTCTTAAAAAACACAATATTATGAAGTACTTTATCATGGTCTGGCATTTCAATTTATTTCGAGCTATGAACATCTAAATTATAATCTATACATTTGAATAAACAAGCTGAAAAAAAATTAATGATACATTATTACGCTAAGCATTCACTCCCACACTCTACAGCCTCTTGAAAAAAAAAAGTGAAGCCCTCATTAAAATTTCGCTCCTTTTCAAGCTCGCTGATGCTTAAAAATAAAATGACACTAAGAAAAATAAATAAGATAAAATTACTTTCAAAGATTGTAATTTCAACTGAGCATCAAAAGAAAATGAGTCACTTGCTGCAGCTAAATCAGAAGAAATTAAAAAATAAAATTAAGAATAAAACGAAAAGCCCCTTAAAGAAGAGAATTTAGGAAGATACATAGCGTGAATACTCTTTCATTATTTTCAAGAGATTTTATCGTTAAAGACATAAGTGTAAAGGGAAGAAATTCTTTAATGATGTTTTATAAAATTATTACATTTAAACTGTTTTTTTTTTCTCTTTATCGTCTATCTGTTTTAGTACAAAATTGTTATTTTTTTAAATGCAATAAAATTGTTTATAAATTTCATTTTCATTTCTATTTGAGTAGTTGAAATATAGAGTAATACATTTATATTATCTTTAAAAAAGTTTATTAAAATTTCCCTCTCAACTGAGTTTTATACCTTTAATTAATGTTGAATTTGTTTTAACTAAGGATATGAGTGCCACCAATTGAATAATATTGAAAACAAATAATTAATAACAAAAAAAAGGAAACAAACATATGTAAATGGAAGAAATATTTTAATGATGTTTCATAAAAATGTTTTATTTAAATTATTTTCTTTTAAGTTTTTTCTTTAAACATAATTTTATATTGTGTTTTGGAATTAATTTTAATTGTTAAGAGAGAAGTTAAAATCTAACTGATGCTTAAAAATAAAATAACACTAAAAAATAACTAAATAAAATGAGATTATTTTCATCTGATCATAATAAAATAAGTCATTTGTTGTGGTTAATTCAGAATATATTAAAAAATAAATTAAGACTGTTCTCAAATCAAAACTGGCTACTTTATGATATATTTTTAAATTATTTTTTGTTCGGGAACACGTGGAATTGGCATGTGTTCTTTATCAGAAACTTTGTAATCGAAAGACGTTTCCCGATTTTTAGTAAAGTCAGAAGATCTTTTAGAAAATACTGTTAAGCTCGGCGTTCTCAACGGAATTTCGTACCGCAGCAGGAGAAAGTGGAAAAACGTGCCGTCATATGACACAAATTGTTTATAACTCGATAAGTAATTTATTTATCAAAGAATGGAAAACTCCTTTTGCTTCCAAATCGTTGCAATAGTCAGGCCTGCCAATTTTATGCCTCTGCGTTTAAAAATGATTCAGAAAATGTGTCAAAAAATTTCGCGTCTTTGAACAGTCATTTGAGAAATATCTTAAGAAAACGGTGAAATCAAGATAACTTAGTAAGATAACTCTTCCATTATTTTCAACAGATTTTATCGTTATAGACATAAACATAATGATATGAAATACTTTAATGGTATTCTATAAAGTTATTACATTTTAATTTTTATTTCTTTACGGCTTTGTTTAAATATATACTTCATTTTGAAAATATTGCGATAAAAATAATTTAAAATACAGATAACATGCTTAAGTGATACAAAGAAGAACTCAAAAGGCTTATAAAAACCTTTTAATGATCGACATATGTTTCAGCGTTCATATACGGCGCCATTTTGAAGATATATAACGATAAAAAAATATTCTCGCAAATTTTTGAAAATAAACTTGTAAACATAAATCACGAGATCATATATGTAGAAAAGCAGGTGCTTGAAATAGTCAACTGTAAACGTAAAAATTAATAATTCCTTATTGCTTTTTTAAAACTGAAAAGTACCTCGTGCCAAATGCTAAGTAATTCAAATGAAGCGGATTCATTGCAAATGTTCAGGCTACGCATATAGATTTCTATTGATTCACGGATAATAGATGAGAAATAAAGCATTGATGGATAACTTATTTAACTATTTTTAAAATCAATTTTTAAAGACTCGGTTCTATGTAGTCTTGCCAGTGCTGTAGTACTTATGTCATACTTGATATCTTCCATATGCTCTTTTAAACTTGTTTTAAATTTTCTAGTGATCATTCCTATATCATATTGTAATGTTCCATCTGCTCTGGTGAACGGAATTTCGTAAACACCAGATAGTTGATATGGCTCTTTTGGGTCTATTTTCTTACAAACTACGCTTTTTAATTTTATGGATGGTTTTGCGATAAGACATATATTAAATTTGCTAAGTTTATATTTCAGTCTTTCAAAGAACCTAGGAAAATATTGTAAAGTAGATAACTTTGAATTTTGTTTACTGAAGTTTTTCTTCTCCTTTATTTACGTGCTCATAATTACGTGTGATTATATAAAAATAATTTGTTTATTATTTTATTTCACTCCATCAGAATAGTTGTTAACCTTTAAAAAAGTTTATTATAATTTTGCATTCAACTAAGTTGTATTGCAATAATTAATTTTGAATATGTGTTTATTTAACATATAATTGTCATCAGTTGAATATTACAGAAAATAAATGACAAATGACAAAAGAAAGTAACCATCTAAAGGAAAGAAATACTTTATATTTATAACTGCATTTTTGTGAGTGTGTGTGTTTATTTTTTATACGTTCTGAAATTAAATTCTTTAAAATTAATATCACACTGCATTTTTGAAAACTTCTATACTGTTAACAGAGTAGTTAAAATAGAAATTAGTAAATTAGGATGATCATTATAAATTATTATTAAATGTTTACTCAGTTTTATTTCTGCAAATGAAGTTCGTTTTCTGTTCCTTAATGATCTTGTAAATAATTATTATATTTATATTTCTTCTTTATTCCCTTACTGTTCGTAAGTATTGATATTAATTTCGTTTTAAAAAAAAATAGTATACTATTGAAATACTTTTTTGAAAGTAGTTGAAATACAAATTAATACATTCATATTAATTTCTATTTATTAATATACATCGAATAATAATTAATAAATACACAAAACGTGTATTTATTTATTTATTTATTTTTCATTAGATTCCTTTTCTTTTTCATTTAATTGTTAAAAGATATATGTGCAAAAGGAAGAAATATTTTACTGATGCTTTATAAAATTATAAATTTAAAATGTGTTTTCTTTCTTTCAGGTTATATTGTCATACTGTCTTGGTCATATTGTTCATAAATTTTAACATACAGTTATTTTTAAAAATGCAATAAAAATAATTAATAATCATTTTATTTATTTCTATCAGGGTAGGTGACATGTAGAGTAATACATTTATATTATCTTTATTTTAATTTTACTCTTAACTAAATTTTATTTCATTTTCAAATTTATGCTTATTTAGAACATGTATGCCATCATATGAATATTATAGAAAATAAATAATAAATACCGCATGTAAATGGAAAAAATACTTGATGGATGTTTTGTAAATGTATCACATTTAATTTTTTTTCTGTCTTTGTTATTTATATATGTTAATATAAACTTCTTTGTAAAAATGCAATAAAAACTCGCTGTTTATCCACTTCTATCACAGAAGTTGAAATACAGAACAGTACTTTTAAAAATACTTTGAAAATTTCTATTAAGATTTTTCTATTGGGATTATTTAGAATATGCGTCACATCAATTGAATAATATAGAAAAAAAAAACACATACAAAAAAGTAAATACATGTATAAAGGGAAGAAATACTTTATGATGTTTCATATAATAATTATATTTACTTTATTTTTCTCATTATTGTTTATAAGCAAAAATATAAAATTATTTTAAAAGTAGAATTTAAAAAAAAATTCCACTTTCATTAGAGTAGTTAATACAAAATAATGCATTTATACGATCTTGAAAGATGTTTATAAGAAGTTTACTCTCAACTAAGTTTTATTTCCTTAATTAATGTAGAACTTGTGTTTTTTAGCGTGTAACTGTCATCAGTTAAATAGTAATATAAAATAAATAACAAACACCAAATGAAAATAAAACTTGTAACGAGAAGTAATACTTTTTTTTTTATTTTAGGAGTTTTTTCTTTTTATCTTCATTATTTATAAGATCTAAAATTACCTTCTTAAAATATAATACTATATTGTACTATTGAATTCATTTGTTACACTTAAAATAGTAGTTAAAATAGAAAACTCATTCATAAAATCATTTGTATGCTTTTTATAGATGATTATTAAATATTTTCTTAGAAATTATTCAGCACATTGAAAAAAACTGAAAAACTTTTTATTTTCAGAAATAAATTTTAATTTATATTCTTTAATGGTGTTTATAAAGTTATTTTACTAAAACTTTTTCTTTATTCATATATTGTTCATAAGTATAGATATTAATTTATTTTCAAAAATATTATAAATTTAAAATTCTATGTTACTTTAATTGAACTAAAGAGTAATACATTCATACTATCTGAAAAAATTATCATTAAAATTTTACTCTCAACTAGGTTTAATTCCATTATAATAGGTTTAATTTTATTTATTGGTATCCATTGAATAGTAAATAATAAACACACATAAAACATATATTTTTAATAATTCTTTCATTGTTTTTTAAAAAAGATATATTGTTAAAGACGTAAGTGTAAAGAGAATAAATGTTTCAATGATCTTTTATTATATTACATTTGAATTCTTCTTTTCTGCCTTTATTGTTTAAAAGTTTTAATATAATATTCTTTCGCAAATGCATTAAATTATTTTTTATCTTTTCATTTACTTTTATCACAGTAGTTTACGCAGATTAATACTTATATGATCTTTAAAAATGTTTATTAAATGTTTACTCTCAACTAAGTTTTATCTTAGTTTTCCCTTAATTAATGTTGAATCTGCGTTTATTTAATATCTAACTGTCATCAATTGAATAATACAGAGAATAAATAAAACATTCCAAAAAATAAATATACGAAGATGGAAGAAGTACTTTAATGAAGTTTCATAATTTTTCTTATTTTTAACTGTTTTTTTTTTCCTTTTTGCCTTCATTGTTTATGTGTTTTGATATTAAGTTCCTTAAAAAGATTTTATATTCCCTTTTTGATATCTTTTTTGTACTTTTCAGAGAGTAATTAAAATAGAGAATAATACGTTCATATGATTTTCAAAAATAATTATTAAAAATTTACTTACAATTGAATTGTATTTTCTTAATTAAAATTGAGTTGATGTATTTTAACCATGTTTTATATAATTATAAAATTTCATTTTTTAAATTCATTTATTGTTCATAAGTATTGTTATTAATTAATTTTTAAACTATTGTATTTTTGAAATCCTATTTCTGTTTTGTCAGAGAAGTTGAAATACATTCATTTTAATAGTAACAGTGATTCTAAAAAATTTATTCTATACCACTTCTTAAACTTTGTTTTATTTCATGAATTAATTTTTAAATTATTTTTATAGACACACATTGAATAATATATAAACTTAATAATAGGTACACTAAATATATATTTTTTCCTTGCAATATTTTCAAAAGATTTTATAGTTAGAGGTACGTTTAACTGAAAGAAATACTTTAATGTTGTTTCATAAAAATATTATATTTAAACACTTTTTTCCGCCTTTATTGTTTGCAAGTTTTCATATAAAATTCTTTTACAAATGCAATAAACATAACTCCTAATATTTTTATTCAATTCTATTACAGTAGTTCAAATGCAGAATATTACATTCATATGATATGATCTTAAAAAAAGTTTTACTCAACTAAGTTTTATTACCTCAAGTACCGTAATTACCGTTAAATTTTCTTGCAATAAGACTCATATCATATATCATATATAATAACATATTAGGCTGATTCGGAATTAAATGGTCATTTTGAAATTAACTAAATGTTGCATAAGCTCTTTTAACAAGCCTAAATATTATCAGGCTGATTCTAAAACGGCAGATAATTCTCCCACTAGCCTGGACCTTTGTAAACAGCCCAGGATTTTTGCAAAGGGCCATATTTCCCCATTAGCCTACAGCGTATATATATATATATATATATATATATATATATATATATAGTATAATATTATATGTTTCGGTATAAACTTCTTTGAAAAAAATATTCTGGTTCGTCATTTTTTCTACCTTTGTCAGTTGAAATATCGAGTAATACTTTCACAAGTTCTGTAAAATAATTATTAAAATGTTACTCTCGATTAAATTTCCTTATAATAATATCTGTGTAATTTATTTATCTTAAACATATGTGTTAATATTTAAATACTATAGAAAAAAATAAATGAAGGAAAAGGGAAATATATACATTGATTCTCGCGAAATATGTCACAACATTGTAAATGCTGTTAAAAATATTTATTAACACATTTATGGTGCTATAATGGTTTCCTATAAAATCATGACACTTGAACTGTTTTTTTTTTCTTTGCGACTTTATTTCTGAGAAGGTTTAAAACTGGATTCTTCTTAAAATATGAAAAATAAGCCAGTAATTGACCTGACACCAGTAATTAACCTATAAAATATAAAAACTGCAAAAAATAAGAATTAAAATCGCAATCTCACTTTGATTGTCAGAAAATATATCTCGCATAAAAAATGCATTTTTAAATGTTATAGTCGTAGTTGCATTTAAGGATGTTCCTGAAGGTTAACATGGAAAAATTAGATATATTTTCACTTTTTTAATCGTTACTACTTTGTGATTTATTGTGTTTTTTAAATGATTCCTTACTTTGAGATGACATAATGTATATGTATTTTAGTAGCAGTTTTTATTGCAAACTTTCATATTTTGATCATTGCACAGAAATAAATTTGGCCAATTACTGGTTCTCTCACCCTAATTGCTATTATTCCTAGGCTTGAAATTAAGAGTCGGTAAATTTAATCTAGGGGCATATTTTCAGAATAGAAAAATATATTATCCGCTATTGTTTTATATTCAATGTTTTAAAATAGCAATTTTCATCATAAACTTACAGTCTTGTTAATATAAATATATGTTTATTTTAGACATGAATATAACGACACACAACAGAAAAAATAGTAATCACATTCAGGAATGTTTTTTTACCCGAGTAGATAAAATTAATCTTATTTTAGAATAATGACTTAAAGAAATATATTGAAAAGGCATTTTAATCTCAACTGAAAAAAAATGTTTCATTAAAAGAAAAAAAAAAGTATTTGTCACTAATAACAGAAACCTATTCTTTGACGACTTCGCGCATATTCTAAAATTTATAAATATTTAGAAAATACAGAAATTTATCTAGGAGCTATATTTTCCCCACTGTTAATTTTATTATTTATTAATTGCCGAAACGTCAGTTGACGCTCACTGTGGAGACGCGAGAAGCTTTTGGTTTCCGTCTGTTTGTCTGTCTGTTCTGCAATAACTGCCGTAAAAATCGTCCTATTCGGTTGATTTTTGATGGGTATGTTGCTGAGGTATCCGAAATAAGCTGTACAGTTTTTAGTTACATTTGGCTCATTCGTTCGAAAAATATAGAACATTTCTATTTAGGTCATAATGCTTTCCTATGGGAATGCAGACGATTTTCAAATTTCATTTTTAACTGAAATGAAACGCGCATATTTGAATAATGGATTTAAACGTAAAATTACTAATGCTAAATTTTCGATATGAAGGTTTTAAATATATCCAATAGCTTTGAAAATTTGCTGATACATCCATTAGAATTTAGATATTAATTGTTTAAATTATTGGAAAATTTTTGCATCTGTTCGGGAAATATAAAACTCTTTATTTTCATATTTTTTTTTACAAATTTTAAAATGTATTTCTTTTTACTTTGCTCTTTCATTTATTAGTTGCTTAACAACCCTATTTAAAAGAATATCAAACTAATAAAATTCAAGTAACTCGCTTTATTTTGCTGTAATATTTTATTATCAAAGTAAATTATTTTTGAAATCTATTGACATAAATGAAGAATTTATTTTAATACAAGTTTATTTTTTTTTTATCTAAAAAGTTACATGGATAAGAAGTTCATAAGAATTTAAGAGCATAAATCGTGCGTAATTTAACGCTTCTAATTTCTGAAACCTCCGAAGTATTTTATATGCCTATAAATATCTATGCAATATAAAAATAAATAAATTGCGGATTGTAAGATGCTAAATAATACGAAATGTGAGATTAAAAACTAGGACTTTTAGAGCTGTCGTTGAGGCTCCTGATCTGCAGATTTACTAGTTTATTTATTTATGTTTGTCGGAGTAGTAAATATAGAGTAATAATACATAAATTTGGTCTGTCTAAATGACTATTAGAATTTTACTTTCGGCTAAACTTTTCTCCTTTAAATGACGCTTAGTTTATGTTTATTTAGCATGCAAGATTCACCAGTTTAATAATATACAAAAAAATTACATAATAAAAAGGTAAAGTCAACAAATGCATTTTATGAAATCTTTATTTATATGTGGATAATATGTAGATACATAACTGTATGTAGATATATAATTGTAATTATGATTTATTTAAAAATGGTTATTAAAATATTTTACATTTATACTTTCTCTTTTACTCAATGTTTGATACTTATTTAACTTATTATATGACAGTCATTCCAAAATATACAAATTACACAATAATACACTAAATCAATACAAAATATGTATTTTTCATAACTTTTTAACATAGTCAATATATTCTAAAACACAGATATCCATCCCAAATATAAGTAAAAATGATTTATAAAATTTTACTGACAGCTTAGTTACTTTAATTAGTTACCTTAATTAATGTTTATTCCTTTAATTAAGTCCCTTAATTAATGTTCATTTAGTAAGTATTCACCATCGATTAAATAATACATAAAATAAACACCAAAGGTAATTTTCAATTACGCGTTCAATTATTTACATTAAAGTATATACTTACTCGTATCACAATATTAATTATCATTTGGGGAGTACGCATCTTCACAGATTAATTGTGGTAAACAAAAATTAATAATACTTTTATATTTCTATTAAGTGTATCTTTTAAGACTTTCAGGCATATACAGTAGTGGCCAAAATTGTGGAAACCTTTTTGAAAAGGTATATTTTTGAGGTTTGACGACTCATAACACCAATTTCTATTTCAGTAATATCATAAAATTGATATCATAAAATTTTAAGATAATTTAATCAAAAATGTAATGAAATAAATTTTGTTCAATTATTAGTATTTAATGAAAAGTTATAGATAAGTAAACGAAAAAAAAAAATAAGAAATACAACTTGCTTAAGTTAACATGAAGTAGCTTTCATTATTTAAATGCAGCCAATGGGCATGAGTGTTCAGAAAGCTAATCAATTGCCATCATGTTTTGGCAGTGATTCAGTCAGGTAATACAACTATTGTTTTTGAGTACATTTCAAAGTTCTTTATGTGATTGATATTATAGTTGAATGTAAAACATAAGAAAATAAAAGAAATTGCACAAACAATTGACTGGTCACCTAGAAAGCGATGTAAAATAGTATTATTAAGTGAAAAAGTTTACAGTTATGAAGAAATTGGAAGGTGAATTGGGGGAAATGTAAACAAAGATGGCATAGCTAAATTTTTGAAGCGGTATAAGCATACTATGTCACTACAGAATCAAACTGCTAAAGACAGGAAAATGGTAAATGATGATAGAAGCTTTAAGAGACAGTGCATAGGTAATATAAGAAAATTATGTCGATGTATACAAAGGGAAATTGCGTAAGCCAATGTGATGTTGAGTGCAAGTACTGTTCTGTGCAGACTGCAATAATTTGGTTTAAATGCAAGAATTCCACAAAAAATCCATTTTATCTCTCCAACAAAAGTTGTAAAGATTAAACTGGTCTGAAACTCATGTTAAAACAATAGGAAGTATTATTTGGTCTGGCGAGACTAAAATATTCCGTTTGTAGTGATGGCGTAATGTACGTAAGGATAAAAATGGGAGATGTGTATGCTAATTACATTACACACACCGTGAAGCGCCCAGTTAGTGTTATGATATAGGGTTGTATAACATCAAACGCTGTGAGCAGAATTTGTGCAATTAAAGGGAATATGAATGCTCAAAAATACATAAATGAAATACTTCAATTCCAACGGAATCTTTCCGCGTGTGATCATTTCCATAATAATGAAGAATTTATATTTCAACAGGATTCAACATCACGATGTTGCTAAAGTTTTCAAAAAGTGGTTTCAAGATAATGCTATTCCATTGTTTGAATGGCACGGGAATAGCTCAGACCTTAACCCAATTGAAAATCTATGGAGCCGACTAAAGAAACTTGTTGCACAGAAGCAACCCAGCAATAGAATCCAATTAATAGAAGCAATAATTCAATCTTGGTATCCCATTATAACAGCTTCAAAAGTGAAAGACTTGGTTCACTCCATGGGAAGGCATTTTTAACGCCGTAATTAAGAGTAAAAGTTACTCAACTAAAAGTATTAATTGACATTGTGATAATTTTTGTATTTCTCCTTTATTCGATATGTTTAACTTTTCTTCCTTATAACTGCTCTTCTGATAAACATTACTTCATAAATTTATTGCATTACATTCTTGATTAAAGTATCTATTCATTGGTATATAATTTTATGGTATTACTTACAGAGAAAGTGGTGTTATGAGTCATTGAATTTCAAAATTACACATTTTCACAAAAGTTTCCACAATTTTCGCCACCACTCAAAGTGTAATCGTTTGAAAAGTAGGATAAAAAAAATAAAAAAATATATATTCAAAAAAGGAAATACAACAAATGAATCGTATGAAACTTTTCTTAACGTTGTCTATATTGTTAAAATATACATATTAATGTATTTAAGGTTAATTTAAATTATTTTAAATTTATGTTTACGATTTTAATTAATCTTGAATTTATGCATATTTAACATGAGTCACACCGTTCAAAATATACAAAGTAACTTTAAAAAATACTAATTATGTGCAAAATTCATTCCTTTATCATCATTGTCAATATTGGATGATATCATCAAAATGCTTAAAAGAAATTGAAAATTTTAACATTTTTTCTTTTGTGAAGGGATGAAACAACAAGTCGTAGCCATTTTCCCTCTGCATGAGGATATTACAAATAATTTTCCCCTTTTTTGACATTTGCGCTGGTGCAACTCAGGAAGTAAACTGTGCAGTCCAATAGTGGACAAGTGCCTTTGTGAAATAGTAAAAAAATACGTATGAAATGCCGTCTACTGCTTTATATGATTAAACCATAACATTATTTTGGTCCATTGTGCGGAAGGTAATCAAATGCAAAATGTGTTTGTGAAAAGTTATTCTATGTGAGAACTTGTCAACTTTCGTTTGGAATTGTGACTGAAAAATAAAACTGGATAAAAAAGTGTCAGCTGATAAACGTGTTTTGAAATTAAGTGTGACAAAGCTGAAAGATAATTTTTTTTAACTGATTTAAAAGTTTGTGAAGCTGAACAGCTTAAACTTAAAAAAAAAGCTGTAATGTTAAATGAGGAGTTAGGTGAAATGTTTAAAGTTATAATATCTTCTTGAGCATAAAAAGATGTGGATTGATTCATCAAAGAATCAGATGAACATATAATCGACAAACTTACATATAATCGACATATACTTACATGTAATCGACAAACTTACAGTAAAGATAAATCATGCAATTTCAAATAAATATAGTAAATGCAGATGCTGCGAAAACAGAATTGAACGAGATAAAACTTCCAAAGTCATCTCTACCTTTTTTCGTAGAAGAAATCCATGAATGGTTAAGCTTCAAAGATTTATTTTATGCAAGAAATCATGATAATGCCCACCACTATGATAATGCTTAGCACCAGCCCAGAAGTTTCAATACTGAAAATTAACTTGTCAAGGTGATGTCTTAAAATTAATTAAATCATTTCCCATTGAAAATTCAAAATATATTCGATTGAGTGTGAATTATATTAGAACATTTTTCTCATAAGTGAGCATCTGATCCTTACTGAATATTAACGATCATTTGGACTTCGGGATCAGAAGACTTTACTTTCAGAAGCTCTATTGATTTAATTAATTCTTCAAAAATTGGACATACTATAAAGTTGCGATGGGAAGGAAGACAATTATTAATGGTCCAATTTATGAGAACTAACAAATTTTCTGAAATACTGTGCAAGATCTTTGGAATCTTTTAAAGGAAGTATTTATTATAAGAAAAAAAATTTCAAATTAACTACTATGGCTGCATCTGATAACATCTATGATTGTAAATATTGTGATTTACGTAATCACAAACTATTTATGTGTTCTGAGTTTCAAAATTAACTTTGAATGATAGAGTATAGTTCGTAAAAAAAGAAGAATTTGTGTTTTAATTGTTGTATTTCTGATCACATATTAGCAAATTGTCAGTCAAAAATAATATTATTAGCAAATTGTCAGTCATTTTAAATGTAATCTCAAATCCCATAATAATTTATTGCATTAAGAAAAGTGATTTCCAAGAATTTTATAAAAATCCATATATCGCTTCCAGTATCTTACGAGCAAAATAATGATGAGGTATTGAGTGACTCATCTAATGTAAACTTTCCGATCAACTCGTGCTTTTTGAAAATGACTTGAACAACATTTGGCAATTTTGCTAAATATAGCAAAAGATTTTTATAATGGACATAAATTATTGCGCTACCTTATTGACGTCGGGGATACTTCTTACTTTATATCTGAAAGCACCATGCATTTATTAGGATAAAAAAGGTTTTTTTCTTAGTTGCTGATTAAAGTCTTTAGTATTTATTATGATTGATGAAACACGTTGAGTAGTAAAGCTTGAATATTCTTCATATTTTCATAAACAAACACAAGAGTAAGAACATTTTATATTTTGAGAACATAACAAGTAATAATTATGTTTAGTTATATGATGTTATATCTTTAAGTCATTTCAAAAACAAAACATTCATCCATGGCAGTGTCATAAACAATGTTCGATAGATTTATTATTCGGCGTATAAATTTCGCTATTTATAACTAGTGGAGAAGAATTATTCCGATAACCAGGAAAAACCTTTTTCTGCAAATTCTAAGCGTGAGTATTTTATTTCAGAGCATAGTTATGTATATTCATAATGTAAACCAAACATTACTTTTAATTTTGAAAACAATGAAAATTATTATATTAAGGCGGTTTTCAAATTCTCTGCTCAACAATACGAAACTTTCTGACACATTTTCTTTTTAATTTTTAAACGTAAAGGCATAAAATAAGCAGAATATATATTTCCATTTTTTGATAAATAAATTGCTTATCGAGTTATAAACGATTCTTGTCACATAACAAATGTTTATTCTTTCTCGGTCAACAACGTTCGAAATTCGGTTTAAAACGCAGACTTTGACAGTAGTTTCTGAAAGATCTGCTGTCTTTATAAAAAAAAATGGACTATGTCATTCGATTACATAGTTTCTGAATCAGAACACCTGCCAATTTCCTGCGTTTACAAACAAAAATGAATTTAGAAATGTGTCCGAATGTAGCTCCTTTAAATTTGAGAACAAACTTAAAATATTTTGGAACTAGAAAATATTCCGTCAAAGGATATGTACACAAATGAAGAAAAATACTGTGAAAAATGTATATTGGTGCATTCATTCGCGCACCCAGAAAAAGGAATTGATTAAAACAACAAAACATGTTTTGTTGAGTACATTTTGGTTGTTTTAGCAAAATTTTTAGTTGAAGTAAAAAAATTGGTTTTGTTGCTTGGACAAAAAAATATTGTTAACACTCTTACAAAAATTTAACAAAATTTCATCAATTTTACTTGAATTAACAAAATTTGTCTTTTTAATTTTACCAATAATTTTGTAATTCCAGCAAAATTTTGTTGTTTTTGCAAAATTTAAATTATTGTATAGTAGCCATAACTTTCTCACGTAACTCGATTTATTTGACTTATATAGCTATATAATTAAATGATTAACATAATTTTTGGATAATTAAAACTTTTTTTTTATTGGGGCGGACCAAGGTAGTTTTAAAAATCCCCCTGTCCCATTTATTACTTTGTTCTATCTTTACAAGAAGAAAGTATTGGAATCATGAAAATTTTCGACTTTCGGTTTCCGACAGATTTTAGAAGGTCCTGAACACGATTTGACTGTTTTTAGAAAATGACTGTCAATGACTCTATCTGTCTATATATGACAAAAATTTTGTGGGCACGCTATCTCAAGAAATAATGCACGGAATTTAATAAAACTTTATATTCAGTTACTTCCTGATATAAATTGTTGCTGATTAGTTTTTGGTGTAAATCGCGCAACAGGTGACGCTGCTATGTTGCATTTTTCGCGATTTCTGCAATAGCTCTATCTCATTTTCAGCAGGGAATTACGTCTGTAATCTTTGAATATTAACCAGTGAATTTTTATCCTGCTTTTTGCAGGCGTTATTCACTGCTGAAAATGAATTAAAAATTTACTATGTGTTGCCGTATGCTGGGCTTTGTAATGTCGTCTCATGTTTGCCGCAGAAATTTGCGTGCTCCTGATGACATTTCCATTTTGTGCTGCGGTTGCAGCCGTTCCGACATATATAAGAGTAAGAAATGCCGAGCTCAGATATGGTTCTTTGTAGCTCAGTGGTAGAGCCTCCGAGCGCTGTTCTGAGGACACGGGATCGACTCCCGGCTGGAGCAATTTTCACTCTCTCGATTTGCGCTTGAAAAAAAGCCGGGTAAAATTCACTTGTTATTATTCAAGGTTTGCAGTCGTTATTTACAGCTGAAATAAATTAAAAAATAGTTAAAATTGCATATTTAGATTGGTTCATGTAACAAAAGCTTTTGTAGTATAAACAAAACAAGTTCGTAATATAACATATTTTATTATTTAAACAAACAAAATGTATTTGTTGAAAAAAGAAAATAGATTTTTAAAATAGCACATAGAATATATCTATGTAACAAAAAGAGTTTTGTTAATACAAGTAAAATTGAACCATTTTACTTGAATTAACAAAACATTTTTTTGCTGACGAAACAATTTTATTTTTGGAATTGCAAAAAAAATCAACAATATTTTTTTTGTTGATTCAAACAAAATTTCCATTGACCCATATTTAAACGAAAAGTTTTGTTGGGTCAACCAAATTTTTGTTGATTCAACAAAACTTTTTTCTGGGTGCGAGTTTCGAATGGAGGATAATCTGATCATTTCCCATGTAGAAAAACAATTCAGGAGTTAGAAGAATCAAAATTGTTAGCTATTAAAAAATTTATTAATTTAAAAAAAAAGATTTAAGAGAGAGGCTGATATACAGGAAAATCATAGCATATTTTTAAATGAATATATTTATGTGGGATACATAGAGAAAATATATGAATGTGAATTTCAAAAATCATTTAATGAAACTTTCTGTCTTGGTTTGGAACAAAAAGCGAAATGGCCTAAAGGAATAGCTTATTCTGAAGGTGCATGATCCAGTGATCATTAAACATTTAGGCCTATTCCCTTTTAATAAATATTGGCTCGATTGATTAAAATCCATATTTGAGACGTTATTACAGTTCGGGTTGTGACTCCAAAAACTGAAATTAGTGATTTAAAACGGCTACTAAACAGTGTAAAAATCTTTAGAGTAACTTTTGAAAACATTAGAACTTTCAAGGCAGGGAGAATGGTTATTGATTCGATTAAAGTTTTTAAAAGAAAATAAAAATTATAACCCCTTTCCCACTACTTAGTTATGATCCAACTAATTTTTCTTTTGCTAATTGAGCAGTTCAACTCAGTAAGTTGTACAATCCCGTAGCGAACGCGTTTATTTGAGTAATAGTAAAAAATAAACTTGTGTAATAAATACAGTCTACATTGCTTTGTGTTATTAAACCTCCACAGTCAATATATTTGAAACAAAGTGCGAGTAAAAATGATTTATAAAACTTTACTCTAAAATGATCTTCATTTTCTTAATTAATGTTCACTTCATTAATGATGTCCTTAATTAATGTACATTTAGTAAATGCATGACATCCATTAAATAAGACACAAAATAAGCATCAAAATTATTTTTCAATTATGCATTCAATTATTTTCATCAAAGCATGTACTTACTCATATCACTTTATTCGTTATTATTATTTTAAGCAGTACGCATCTTCACAAATTAATTGTGATAAACAGAAATTGATAATATTAAGTGTATATTTCAATAGTTTCAATATCCGTTTACTGTTTCTCTTCTAAATAATTTATAATTCTAACTCGGCAACTCAATGCATGATTAACACATCATGTTTATATCTCAGAATTATCTCTCATATCGAAATCAGTATTAAATTTATTCAGCTATAACTAATCAGCATTCCGTAAATCTTGCACTTCTAGAATTTCTAATTCATTAAAACCTTTACATAGCGTGTATTATTTTGGGTTTAAATTATAACATTAATGTAGGACGATTTAATATATTTATTAAAATTACAGTTTATTATATTCAGGCTGTTAATTTGAGTAATAAAATTACCGCATTGTATCTGTCCAATTAATTTTTTTATTCATTTCATGAACATTTTGCTATAAAATACCACTATAAATAAATGTTGGTTAATTTTATTGTATATAATTATGTATCTAAGATCCTGAGTTAATACATTTAAATTGACTTTTGTTTGGTATTTTTCTAACATTTTAAACAAACAGAAAAGGAAAAAAACACAGTATTATACATAATGAGCATAAAAATACAATATAAAGAATAATATGTACAATATTTCAACGAAAAAAGCTAAAAAGAAAGAAGGAAAAAGAAAGAAGCATAATATGCAAGAATAATTATAAAATATGTAATATAAACTAAATTCACGGGATCCGCCATTTTCAATAACTGAAATCTTTAATAATCGTTTACGTGTTGTGCAGTGCCATCTATGACCAGAAATATACCATTGGAAAAAATTGAGTAATTCTATCTATTGTTTTAAGTAGTTTTGCTGTAGTCTATTCTTTTTTTCAATACAATTTTGAAGTTGTAGGAATCTTCTTGGGACACCCTATATTATGAACAGTAATAAGAACAGTCTTATCTTATGGTTATATTATATGGTTATTTTTCAATTTCTGACATTTTCAATAGGGTATTAATAAAAGTATAACATTTAATTGATGTTTTTGGTGTATTACGTATATTTATGATATAGGATCTTCTGAAAAAAGTTCTATAGTTACAATGGTGTGTTTCATTATTTCATAATCATGAATAAGAACTCTATATACAGTAATTGGTATAGGATACCAAGGACCCAGTTTAAGGTACAAAACTGCAGATATAAGGCGATATATTTTGAATTTCTCTTCATTAATATCAAATCCGCTATTCATATTTAGGGGTATAACCCATATTCTGTAAATTAGATTTTTATTAATACCAGTAATTACAGATGAAGTTTCATAATCGTAGAAAAATCTTCGAGCTGTATCATCGTCATTAGTATTTCTGAATCCGTGTTTTTGTTTGTCAATAACAAGATCCATTTTTAGTTTATTTTTTTAAATCCTATATTTCTCAGTATTAACTACATTTTTATCTTCTTCTCCTCGTTTTTGCCATTTAGATAATTTAAGTTTGTAATTATAACGCAACAGTCATTTGAGGAATTTGTTGCAGCAGTGTAGTAGAGATATTCACAAATCCACCATTTTCATTAACCAGTTTCATTGAATAAAAGTTTAAACTATTGAACTGTTTTAACGTGACTCCAAATAAAGTGCTTCGTTGATATGTATATGTGCTTATAACAGTATTTATGGCTTTTCTGTCAATCATGGTCTATACCAATTTAGGATTTATGCATATGACCCGAAATATTTCATCCGGAAGTCAAAAAATTATTTACTTGATAAGCCATATAACTATGTTCGTTTTAAATAAGTTTATTTGTCTCTGCAACAAATTGTAGATGTATTGGTAGACAATATCAATGGGAGAAAGGATATGGATTTTTCCATATTACTATATGCTTTTCGTCAGGGATTTCAGAAATTAATTTTATTTGGACAAGGGGTGTTACAAAATCACTAGCGTTTAAAGCAGTTGTATCCTCGAAACCGTGCTTATATTCAGCATGTCCCCAAGAACTACCAAATCTCCATTTTCAAATGAACCAAATATTGTACATACGAGTACTCAGTATTGCACTCAGTATTGTACTCAGTATTGTATTCAGTATTGTATTCAGCATTGTAATTATAGTACATATTGTAACTCTTAATGCATCACTATGTCTCTGCAACAAATTGCAGATGTATTGGTCGACAACATCGATGGGAGAAAGGATGTTGATTTTTCCATATTACTATATGCTTTTCGTTAGGGATTTCAGAAATTAATTTTAATTGGATAAGGTGTGTTACAAAATCACTATCGTCTAAAGCAGTTGGATCCTCGAAACCGTGCTTATATTCAGCATGTCCCCAAGAACTACCAAATCTCCATTATCAAGTGAACCAAATATTGTACATATAAGTACTCAGTATTGTACTCAGTGTTGTACTCAGTACTGTATTCAGTATTGTATTCAGCAGTGTACTTATAGTACATATTGTAACTCTTAATGCATCACAATTTCTTCTGTTCTTTAAATAATCTCATTGGCGTATGATTCAACAAGTCTTCGTCTCTTAGGAAGTTTCAGATATTGCCATATTTCCTGAATGGCATGTCATTTTTGATCTAGTAACGGTTTCCTAATCAGCCTACAATTTGTAGCCTTCCTTCAAAGCACTGTTCTTTATCATATTATACGGAAACTTTGTAACTTTGCACTAATCAGAAGACATGATGCCTGGTCCTCTGAAAATTTATTTCGTCTGTCCAATAGAGGCGATTGTTGAATATTTATTTTTGTTGAATTTTACAACCGTTCGCAATGATTACTTAAAAAATATTCTTACTTGAACGTGCCCTGTTTGTCTATATTTCATCTGCGCACTAACATTAACATAAGAGTATCTATTTGTTTCTTAATTTTTCAGTTTTTCTCTATTTTGGTCGTTCACTACATTCATGAAACTATTTTATTGGTCTCTCACAAGGAAGGTCTCCTTAAAGCGCGTGCTTAGAATATTTTGAAAAATGCTAATGAAACAAGTCATGTACGTAATAAAGGATCAGTCAAATTTTGCTGCAAAATCCCAGTAGAAAATCTGTAAAAAAATAAAATACTTTGTATTTGGCGCAAAAAGACACGATTTGGCGAGCAACAATTTTTCCAAAGCTGCCAAAAGCTGCTAAAATGCAAGCGATTTTAGTGCATTTGAAAATTCTCAGTTAAATGAGTGTTTAATTGCGCAGTTTTTATGAATTTAAACTTGAAGGATTAAATAGTTAATTTTTTCTATAATATTATTTAATATATATACAAGTGGCAGGTTGCTGAAGTTATTTAATTTTACAAATTTCTACGGCTGGATAAGTTTTAAGTATATTTTAACATAACAGTCCGATGAAGACCGCTCTCATTATACATTTGATATTGTATAAGTCGTTGTTTCCATGGCAACAACACTTTTATCTTGTTGTCTCCGACACCAATAATATCGAAATCAAACTGACAGTGCTCAGAATCGAACTTGGATTTTTAGTGTGAAGCAGTTTTAATCAATTTAAATTTGTTCGAAACTGTAGAGTGCGATTGTTAATTTTCTTTATGTATACATATAAATGTATATTGCAAAACTGTAGTTATAAGTGTGTGTTTATTTAAGTTAAACTTACTTAAACTAGTTAAGTAGGAAGAATAACAGCATTTATTACAACAGCAATTTTGTTTTATTTCATTGTATCGCCAACCAGCGATAAATCGCCATAAACACGTGTTTTTCATAATTCTTTTACGGACGTTATATCGAATTTACGCAGATTTTTTTTTTTTTTTATGAACCAATATATCCTCATGAGAAGAGTATGCTGTAATTTTAAAAAAAAATTCCGATTATGCGCTTATGGAGAACTTCCTTGTCAGTAGAAGTAGATGTTTTTTTGCATCTTAAAAATTAATAAAACTGTTGAACAAAGTTTTATATTTCAAAGCAAAACGAGCTTCACTTCTTAGTGCTTTCATCCTATTTGACTTATTTAAAAATTAATATTGAATTTTTTTCAACGCTAATAAATCAATATCAAAGTGCAAGACATCACGAATTTTCTTTACTAACTGTTCATGTTTATTGATGAGCGAAATGATATTTCTGTACAAACTGGTTTGTTTTCTTCGACTTATTGACAGTCACTTAATAAGGTCAGAAGGACTGTCTTAAACAAACATAAGTAATTCTACTGATAAGATGATTACAAATTATTAATTTCATGAGTAAAAGTAATCTCTTCTCAATATTAAATTTATAAAAATTTTGTTATCTTGTTCTAGTTATTTAAAGCTTTTATAAAAGTCGATAACTTGTATAAATATTATTTCGATTGAATACTTCACTTTAAAATGAAATACATGTAATTCCTCGTATAAAACGTACGTTAGTAGTAAAATAAATAAAGTTTGGGTCGTCGGGAAAGTCATGACGCATAGATGCAAAATTGTAAGCTGTTTACAACCATTAAATCTTTACAGCATTCTTTACCTTACTTAATCGTAAAATTTCTTCGACTAAGTAAGGCGAAAAATACATAAATTACTATAAATATTTAATGGTAAAAACAACGAAAATTTTAACATGTATGCGTCATGACTTTTCCTGCAACCCAATATTTATAGAGAATCAATATTTTGCACATTATCATTGTGCGATCAGATTTACATCTTTACTCCTTTATACAAAACAGCTTACAATTTTTCATCTATGCGACATGACTTTCGCAACGACCCAAATTTTATTTATTTTAATACTAATATACATTTTATATGAGGAATTAATTGCTTAAAAATAAACATCAAACAACTTAACAAAAATTCTTTTCAGTTCATTTTACTCCTTTTTTACTTACCCATCATACGTAGTATAGGGTAAGTCTTGTAATCGTTTTGAAAATCGAAAAAAAATTTTTGGCGGATTTACACGTTTCAGACACTGGAGATTCCGAAAAACATATTTTTAGAAAAAAAATTTTGCCGTCCGTCTGTGTGTCTGTGTGTCTGTGTGTGTGTGTGTCTGTAAACGCTCTATCTCCCGAAAAAATTGAGATAGAGACTTGCAATTTGGTATGTACTTAGTATGTAATAATGGGAAGAAGCCTATTTCATTTCAATAACCTCGATTAACCGGAACAATTTTTTCGGACTCTCGAAATATTCGTTCTGATGAAAGGTATATAAAAATTTTCGAAATTGTTTATTTTAAGAAACGAATATAAAAGACAATAAAATAACATAAATTTTGAGTAAAGCATGAAGTCGATCGGATAATTAGTTGCCGAGATATTTGGAATCCTATTTCCCACACTCTTCGATTTTTCATGACCCTGTATTTCATCCAAATTTCACTTTAAAGATATATTTTAATTGGAAATTTGACGCTTAATTAGATGCAATAAACCGCTAGTTAATAGGATTATTATTTTTGGAGTTATAAGGATGTTTCTTTCAAGCAATTCAGTAATCGAGCCTTTAAAGTTTATGACGTCATCAAGCCACGATTTTATTCGAATTTCAATGCATTTTATAAGTAGTTTACACATTTTTATTTTAATAATTTACATTATGCATATCCATGATGGGTAAGTTTTACGGTGGCCCCCAACGAGTAGTTTGTATGGCGAAAGGCTAAAAATTCAGTTACTTCCTTACCTACACTGCAAAAAATAATTGTTGATTTTGCAGTATAAAACTGGCACCCAGCTGCTAGTATTATACCGTAAAATTAACAGTATTAAACAGTAAAATAAGCAGTAATACGCTGCCGTGCAAGCAGTAATACGCTATAGCGTAGTACATACGCAGTAGCGTATTACTGCTTATTTTACTGTTTAATACTGTTAATTTTACGGTATAATACTGGCAGCTGGGTGCCAGTTTTATACTGCAAAATCAACAATTATTTTTTGCAGTGTAGTTGGCAATTATAATTCTTTATTATTGTCATTTTAAGTCATAATAGTAGTTACCGGTATTTGTGTTTTCTCCATTTGTTTAGAAAAGTTGTATCTGACACTGGGATGACAAATAATTTATTTTTCTTCGCTTTACATTTTTATAAAGTTTAAATCATATAATAATAATAACACATTTTTCGTGTACATCTGCGTCTTATAAATTATCCCTATGCGAAAGGATCAGGGTCCATAAACCGTGTTTTTGGCCCATGAAATAAGACTAAAATTCGATTTCGTTATACTGACTTAATTAATTCACTTTTTAATATTAGAAGGTTTATCCTGTACGATTTCAACAAAATTTTTTGTATTTTGTTCGGATTTATATAACTTACGCAAGCTCAAAGTTCGTATTATTCGTAGTTTTTGGTGAAAAATAAGCAATTTCTCCTAATTTTACCTCAATTTTTACTTACCCATCATACGTAGTATAGGGTAAGTCTTGTAATCGTTTTGAAAATCGAAAAAAAAATTTTGGCGGATTTACACGTTTCAGACACTGGAGATTCCGAAAAACATATTTAAAAAAAAAAATTTTGCCGTCCGTCTGTGTGTCTGTGTGTCTGTAAACGCTCTATCTCCCGAAAAAATTGAGATAGAGACTTGCAATTTGGTATGTACTTAGTATGTAATAATGGGAAGAAGCCTATTTCATTTCAATAACCTCGATTAACAGGAACAATTTGTTTCGGACTCTCGAAATATTCGTTCTGATGAAAGGTATATAAAAATTTTCGAAATTGTTTATTTTAAGAAACGAATATAAAAGACAATAAAATAACATAAATTTTGAATAAAGCATGAAGTCGATCGGATAATTAGTTGCCGAGATATTTGGAATCCTATTTCCCACACTCTTCGATTTTTCATGACCCTGTATTTCATCCAAATTTCACTTTAAAGATATATTTTAATTGGAAATTTGACGCTTAATTAGATGCAATAAACCGCTAGTTAATAGGATTATTATTTTTGGAGTTATAAGGATGTTTCTTTCAAGCAATTCAGTAATCGAGCCTTTAAAGTTTATGACGTCATCAAGCCACGATTTTATTCGAATTTCAATGCATTTTATAAGTAGTTTACACATTTTTATTTTAATAATTTACATTATGCATATCCATGATGGGTAAGTTTTACGGTGGCCCCCAACGAGTAGTTTGTATGGCGAAAGGCTAAAAATTCAGTTACTTCCTTACCTACACTGCAAAAAATAATTGTTGATTTTGCAGTATAAAACTGGCACCCAGCTGCCAGTATTATACCGTAAAATTAACAGTATTAAACAGTAAAATAAGCAGTAATACGCTGCCGTGCAAGCAGTAATACGCTATAGCGTAGTACATACGCAGTAGCGTATTACTGCTTATTTTACTGTTTAATACTGTTAATTTTACGGTATAATACTGGCAGCTGGGTGCCAGTTTTATACTGCAAAATCAACAATTATTTTTTGCAGTGTAGTTGGCAATTATAATTCTTTATTATTGTCATTTTAAGTCATAATAGTAGTTACCGGTATTTGTGTTTTCTCCATTTGTTTAGAAAAGTTGTATCTGACACTGGGATGACAAATAATTTATTTTTCTTCGCTTTACATTTTTATAAAGTTTAAATCATATAATAATAATAACACATTTTTCGTGTACATCTGCGTCTTATAAATTATCCCTATGCGAAAGGATCAGGGTCCATAAACCGTGTTTTTGGCCCATGAAATAAGACTAAAATTCGATTTCGTTATACTGACTTAATTAATTCACTTTTTAATATTAGAAGGTTTATCCTGTACGATTTCAACAAAATTTTTTGTATTTTGTTCGGATTTATATAACTTACGCAAGCTCAAAGTTCGTATTATTCGTAGTTTTTGGTGAAAAATAAGCAATTTCTCCTAATTTTACCTCAATTTTTACTTACCCATCATACGTAGTATAGGGTAAGTCTTGTAATCGTTTTGAAAATCGAAAAAAAATTTTTGGCGGATTTACACGTTTCAGACACTGGAGATTCCGAAAAACATATTTAAAAAAAAAAATTTTGCCGTCCGTCTGTGTGTCTGTGTGTCTGTAAACGCTCTATTTCCCGAAAAAATTGAGATAGAGACTTGCAATTTGGTATGTACTTAGTATGTAATAATGGGAAGAAGCCTATTTCATTTCAATAACCTCGATTAACAGGAACAATTTTTTTCGGACTCTCGAAATATTCGTTCTGATGAAAGGTATATAAAAATTTTCGAAATTGTTTATTTTAAGAAACGAATATAAAAGACAATAAAAAAACATAAATTTTGAATAAAGCATGAAGTCGATCGGATAATTAGTTGCCGAGATATTTGGAATCATATTTCCCACACTCTTCGATTTTTCATGACCCTGTATTTCATCCAAATTTCACTTCAAAGATATATTTTAATTGGAAATTTGACGCTTAATCAGATGCAATAAGCCGCTAGTTAATAGGATTATTATTTTTGGAGTTATAAGGAAAAACCTCTTTCAAGCAATTCAGTAATCGAGCCTTTAAAGTTTGTGACGTCATCAAGCCACGATTTTATTTGAATTGCAATGCATTTTATAAGTAGTTTACACATTTTTATTTTAATATTTTACATTATGCATATCCATGATGGGTAAGTATTACGGTGGCCCCCAACGACTAGTTCGTTTACGCCCCAAAAAATCTGTAATCGAGTTCTAAATTATAACTTAAAGAATGTGAAATATATTATCCAAACAATATTATGGAATCACATGAAAATTGCATATTTTATTTTTGCGATTTACAAAACCGGTATACTTTAGTGAACAATTGTCAAATCCTAATGAATTACATGTCTAATGAAGGCGTTTTGTTACGTTTAGGATCCATTTAACGATAGTAAAAATATATCGACTCTCTGTCGCTTTAAAAATTACAAATGAGATCATGATATATGAGTTTTCATTTTTATGTTTCTACTTTGAGTATGTATGCCCTAACATTTGACATGCACACATTTGCATAAAAACACTTAAGAGCAGCTAATGCTTATTTACTTCCAAAGACAGTGTTATAATCTGTAATTAACAATGCTTAAAGTGCTGGAATTCGGAAAAAGTTTATAATTTTAATACTAAACTAATACAAAAACAACAAATTCATTCTTAAATAGTCCATTGTCTAATATGTATAAGATAAACTGCTTGCTTTTCTTATTTGAATAAAATATGAGTACTGACGTGTAGGAACAGGAACCATATTAAAAGTGTTACATTATTACAAAAATGAAAATTATCAAATGTAAAATAACTGTGGATAAAGTAAAATAAAATAAAACAAACCATTTGCAAAGTTCACAAAAATCACAATGGCGAGTTTTATGACTTTAGAATTAAATTCATCAAGTGTGATATTCGTGTACATAAATATTTTTCATTAAGGGTGTATTCAAATCCAAACTGTTTATTTTGAGACACATTTGTAAATTCATTTTTGCTCTAAAATGCATCCAATTGGCAGGTTCTCTTACTCAGAAACTTTATAATGTTCGTATTGCCTCTATTTTGTGATAAAGGCAGAATATATTTCAAAAAATGCTGTCAAAGTGGACATTTTTAACAGAATTTCCCAAAGCGATAGCGCTGGAAACAAAAAAAAAAATGATCGTACTGTGAAAATAATTGTCTGTAAATCAATTTCTAATTAATTGAACGAAAAATAAAAACATGGGGCCCTTATAAATGTCTTTATAAATCACGCCGCCAAGTTTCCTGTTGTTACTTTTAAAAATGAGTCTGAGAATGTGCCTCAAAATTTTGAGTTGTTGAGCGTGGAAAAATATATTGTTTTTAATACCGCCTTAACTGGCACTTTTTACAAATGGGGATTTCGGCAGTTTTTCAGTAAATTTCTCCATTGTGCAACGTCTAAAGAAAGCTTGTTGCTGTGTACAATCATATTGTAAAATCTGTGTACATGATCAAGAGATGGTGCAACTTATTCGCTAAAAGCAAAATAGATAATATTTATGCAGTTCTGGTTATCCATAAACTGCCACTGTGCCACTAATGATAAGAACATTGGAAAATTGGCATTTTGAAATTGTTTTGGAAACCAAGTTACAGTACGAAGAATGTTTGAGCCCGAATATTATTTCTTTGTACAGGGCTTCACAAAATTGATGCAGTGTCATTACAGATGATTCAATGCGCATAGCGATTATTTGAATAGTACCAGATGTACTTATGTAAATTTTGAATGCATAATTACCAACTAAAAATATTAGAACATATGGTTTTTTGCACATCTCACGTGATAATACATGTCTCGTTCAATAAAATTCTTATAAGGAAATGCAATTATAATAATTTTTCTCTGTACCTTCTACATTTCGTTGATAATGGTAATAAATTGTGGAGTTGTGATGTTTTTCACTGACAAATATAAACATATTTATACAATTGTTTTTGAATAATTTATGACATGAAATAAAATTATGCCATGCCTGTGAGAAATATTAGTAGAACATGCACAGAACGAAAATAAAATCCCACAGCTTATCATAATTTTTCACCCAGTTTTAGCGTCAATTATTTAGTATACACGATAGATTAGATTGTACAGATAATTGTCAGTCAGCTGGCACACCGGGGAGGGAAATGCTGTAGGAATATCGGAAACACCCTGGCAATGTGAAATGAAATTCAACACTATTGCCGATGCTACACCGACTCAGAGGCATAATCAGTATTTGGGTTGGTATTCATTTCACATTACAACGAAATGGGCAATGTTGCTATGGCAACAAAACCCACTATAGCGCCAGCTGATTAACAGTTTAGATATTTGTACAACTTAATGTTTCTTAACCAAAACCATCGACGCTAAAATTAGTTCAAAAGAGATTCTGCCACCCGGATTATAATTTATTTTTAAATTCGCACTTATTTCAATTATATGATGAAATCTGATGGGGTAAAAAACATTGAAATCTAAAGTAAAGGTATCATTTATTTCATTGACAAATATCAGTTTTACCTTTTCATTATTTTTCTCAATGCCACTCGAAGAAAAAATCTGAAGGAATAACTCTACATCTTTCTCTTATATAAACAGAAAAACAGAAAAGTAATAAACCCCTCCCACTCCACAAAAAAAGAAATATATATATATATATATATATATATATATATATAAATTGACAGGGCTCTTTGGTATCGGGATTTCAGTGTATGTGGTCAGTTTCTTATGTTTCAATGGTTAAATTTTACTTAAAGTTTTATATATATATATATATATATATATATATATATATATATATATATATTAGATGTATTTGTAAGCCATTCTTTTTACTGATACAAATTTGAAATGTGGTTTCACTTGCTCTATATTAACAAGGATGTGTATGAGAGCTGATTTACAGAAAAAAAAAAACATTTGGCTGTTAAGTAAATCTTTAAATATTTCTATCGTGCAAAAGACATTTTAAAATTTAAAATAGATATTTTATACATTTGTTATTTGCAGTGACGATCACTAATGATAAACTGTCAATAAATTTCAATTCACAGACCTTTGGATTGTAAATAAATCTTTAAAATATTCTATTGTTCAAAAAACAATTTAAAAAATTAAAAAAAAAATTTCTAAAAAAAAAAAAATGCTTCATCATACTTTTTAACTTTCACAAACTAATAAATACACTCCCTTATTTAAATTTTATCATAATAATTTCGAAGTAAACGGGGGTACTCCAGTAACAAGGATTTTTTTTCCTTGACCTCGTTTAAAAGTATTGACTTTCATTAATTTAGATACAAAACTAGACGTCATTATTCTCTATATGAATAATACGATAATGGCATGTCTTTCCTTGCCATTATTTAAAAAAGAGGAGAATTTTTCGAGAAAATATGTTTATGAAGTTATGAAGCAAGAAAGAAAATGAATCAATATTCATTAAAAAGGATTGTATGTTGCTCTTGCCTTATCAAACCTTTCTTCACCCCATTACAATTTATATAAAGGAAAGTCAAGGAATAATGAGATGTAATCCATTATGTGCATTAGAAGAGGGGTATTTAATGAGAAAAAGTCACACTGTGAGAATTTAATAATTTGATTAATAAAAGCCATAAACTTTTTTAATTTGACAGTAAGCAAGCTTTTTAATGTGTTTACGCGCTAAATTTATAAATAATTCTGGTCAAAATGTTCCATACATAAAATATAAATACAGATGGATTGTAAAAATATATATATATATATGGAGTTGCAAAGGCTAGAAAAAACCCGGTTTAAACCTGGGAATAAACCGGGTTTTTTGGGAATAAACCGGGTTTTTTGGTAATAAACCAGGTCTTTTGGGAATAAACCTGGGAATAAACCTGGTCTATTGGAAATAAACCCGGGAATAAACCCTTTCTTTGCAACTCTATATATATAGCATAAATTGCTTTTCTAAATGTTTTCCAAGTTTCTGTCAGCACTATATCATAGAATCATATTCAATATTTAAAATTTTCTATTAGAGAATTATTTGACATATTTCTTCTCATATAGGAGAAACCATTTATTCAACTTAACAACTTTATGCCCTAATAGATTAAAAATTATTCATTCCAATTCCCTAGATTGTATTAAGATTTCACAGCATTATTTTACTGTAACTTTTAATGCCATATGTGTAGTGTAACTGCTGCAACTACAATAATGAGTGAAACTACAATAATACAAAGTGACCAAAGTACTTTTCATATTCTAAATACATTCCATCTCCCTCTATTAAAATGTGTGGATTCTTCTGCTAGCTCTTAGCTAACGTAAGAAACACTTTATAACTTATCAATCGAGCGTTGACAGTGCGATGGAAAGAGATTATTGACTTTGAACTCCATATTTATCAATAATTGTTCAGAAAGAATGCGCTATAGCTTTTACTCAACTTCAGAATATTATTTGATATATCAAGGTATATTTTTTTGCAATGTAGGATTGATATTAGAAAATTTGAGCATATTTTCCGCATTAAAGTATTCAATGGTCAGTGAGCTTCGTCATTAGGCCAGGAGCGGTCAACATTATTTTAGAACTGTAGTCCTCGGTTCGTTCCACTCAGAATTTTCAAATCAAATAGTTAACTGAAAGTGACAAGCCTAAGAGAAATCTTGGACGTTCCTTCAATCCGACATTCCATCTCTGCTAGAGTTGACACATTGTCACAAATCTCCCCGTTAGACACTAAAAGTCAAAGAAAATGAGTGCCAGAAGAAACACATAATTTTCGAAAAAAAAAAAATTCCTTGTGCAAGTTACCTGCGTTTTTTACGAATGTTCCCCAAATCAAATAATGTATGCATTGTAAATTTAATGAAGTGTGAGAATTAGGAACCCTTTTCTAAACTTTGAAAATTGGAGTTACTTTTAATTCTGATTACTTGGTGACAAAGGTAATTCTGCCTAGTCACAATATTATATAAGTCTATATATTTGTCTAAAATTCGTATTGGTTTTGATCAAAGTTGCTTAAATTGATGTTTGTGCTTCATTTGGGCCCTTTACCTAAATTTATCATAGCTATACATGTGTCTAATTAGGACTCGTAAGTCGCTTCATCTGTTCCAGATTTCCATTAATGATAAAATTCTGAAAACGTATTATTTTGATGTTCGTGTTTCAACAATAGTTAAATGGCTAATTCAGTTCCATTGAAATGTACAGATGTAAATTTTAACACGAAATAGAAAAAAGATAGATATTATTTCTGTATATAAAGTTTTTTAATTTAATTTTAACTTCTCTTGTAGCCTATTAATCTTTACGTTATTGAACATTTAGCGATTAAAAGAAACCTACAGCTCTACTAGAAAGGGCTTCGTGGAAGTAGTCATAAGGTTATTGCTGTTTAGAGAATGAATTAGTCTCATGATAAAATAAACTAAGTGTTTTCCAAGACGAGTGTCGTAACAGAGTTATCATTTTTGTGAAATATTAGCAATTTTCGCATGGAGCTCACAACAGACCATTCGCTTTATTCATTTCTGTAAACCATGTTCATAGACGGATATTCATTAATCTTTATTCGCTAAGGCTAATTTAGACGTAAAATCGTGTATTTTGTAATTTTATATCCGAAACAGTAATTTAATGCTGCAAGTTAACATTTTGTAACTCCTCGTGTAATCAACTTTTAAAAGGGAATCTGACAATATATTTCAGACATTACTTGGAAAGCAACAAGAGAATTTATAAATTTAAAATCGTTAAAATCTCTTTTTAGTTTTGATTAAATTGCACAGATACAAGAAATGTTTCTCGCCTTATTCCTTCTGTCATGTTTATTTTTTCCAGTTCTTTTTCTTATTACTATATTTTTTATAAGTAAATAACAAAAATATGTATTTAAATAAGTTCTTTTTATTTGTGAAATTAATAAAATAAATTGTTAATAACTTTTCAGTACATAACATTTTATAATGATTAAAACGGTCCATCTAATTAATGACTATTTTATAAATTTATAATTGCCTGAATTTGTAAAAAAAAAAGCTTGCAAAATAATAATTATCTATAATTCCTATTAAAACAAACATTAATTTATTTTAAAAACACATTAAAGAGCAGTACACCTCTCTAAAAGCTTCAAAAACACTAAAACTAGTCAATATGTTTAAAAGTAAAAAAAATATATATATATTTTCTCCTCTTGGTCCAGAGACATCTTTAGTTACGGATGTTGCGTTTCTTCCTCGGTAGTCTTGAGAAGACCACTGTAAAGGATTTAAAAGATCTATTTAAAATATGGATAAGATATGTTGACGATATATTTGTAATAATTAAGAAAGATATAGACATCATCCCCCTTACTAGAAAAACTTAATTCATGCGATCAAAATATACAATTTACCATAGAAACATAAAGAGACAACACACTAGCATTCCTGCACATACAACGCATACGATCAGAAGATAAGCTACTAACAACACTATACAGAAAACCAAATGCAAACATTCACGTAATCTCAAAACACTCAAGAACACCCTTCCCATACAAAATAGCTGCAATAAATACATATATCCATAGAGCCCTTAAACTATGTAGATTCCAGAATCGAAAATAAAATTATTCTGCTTCGAATCAGAAGATTATCAGGCTTAAAAGTCTCTTCTTTTTAATTTCAATAAAAAAACTTTCATTCACCTTTACACATTAAAAAGAGTGTATCGTGTTCTGATAAACAAAAAATGCGGATTAAGAAATAAACTAACAAATTATATTCTAATCAAGCAAAAGCCTGGTTCAGACAAAAGCCGGTTATAACGCCGACCACTTGATTCAAAATATTACATCACATCTAAATCTGAATTAAAACTGAAAAACAGTAAAAGCAAAAGGGTCACAATAATTATTATTGGCAATGCCTAATTTCGCCAATCCTACAACAGAAGGTTTTTTTTTACAAACTATGTTCAACGGAAGACTCTTACGCACAGAAATAAACAAAATTAAAACAATAGCGAATGATGCAAGATACGCAACCAAAACAATACAAAAGTTAATAAAAAATGCGACGTCAAGATATAATAAGATACAAATAGATTAAAAATAAATAAAATTTACAAATGCAATCCCATTTATAAAAAGTACTTCCCTAAAAATAAAAAGATAATTAAAAAAAACCTTGCAATAAGTACTCGCATCACCCCAGATTCATCGATTTTCAAGTTAATTAGATCAGACGCAGAAAAAATTAATTATCAACAGATATCATGAATGTGCAAAATTAATTTCAATTATAACGAGGGAAAAGCTATTTCATATAAGAGGGGATTAGAATGACAGTGGAGTAAGTCAAAAACTTGAAAAATCTAGATAACCATATTTTCTCTGATCGTATATTAATGTCTATTTAGTGTGACAGTCAAATACGTCATAGTTCACAGAGGGAGTCGCTAGGGGAAAAAAACAAGTTGGACCACTTAATGCAAAGGCAATACGACAAGTTTCACAAAACCAATTCATTTCTCAAATTACTAAATACTGACTTACTCCACTGTCATTCTAACCCCTTCATATAGGTATGGGGAGGTATCAAAAAGGAAAATTGAAGACAGAGTGAAAAAACATTGACGAGATATAAACCGAAAAAAAATCTACCAATGCAGTAGCCAGGTTAAATAATAAATCTGCGATTGCAGTAGACTTCAATAATGTCGAAAATACTCCTCGAAAAATTAGAAGAGATATTAATTTAAACTAAGGAATAAAGAGGGAAGCCATAGAGATATTACAGCAAAACCAGACATATGCAATGATATGATGCACGAAAAGATTGATAATAAGTGGCCCCATATGTTATAAGGAATAGGGAGAAAAAAGGAACTTTCAACAAAGTCACTATCAAGGAAGAGACAAAACATCAGTAACTAAAGATGCTCCGGGACAAAGAGGAGAAAATATTTTAAAAACTTAAAATATTTTAAAAAGTAGTTTTAGTGTTTTGTTAAAGTGTTTTTTTGAGCTTTTAAATATGTGTGCCGCTCTTTAAAGTGTTTTAAAATTAAATTAATTTAGTACAGGTGATTATTTTGTTAATAAATGGCATTACGGACGATTGTAGATAAAAACAAGTTGGAAATTGTACATCAAACGTGACAAATGAGTGCGTTCGTACTCTAGCTAGTTATATAAATATGGAGATCTTGATGACTTTTAATTCTTTGAAATGAATTATATAATCTACAGATTAATTTCTGTAATAAAATAGGTATCTCGATCGCTTGACGATTAAACCTCGGAAGCTCCTGTAACAAATAGCACCGATTTTTTTTAAAAATTCGTTTTCTTAATAAATATTTTTATTAATATCGGCTAAAGTTTTGATTCGATTTTCATAAAATTTTAAATGTCTCGACAAAATTCTGAAAAGGTAATATATCTCTAATTTCAAAACTTCGTTTGGGTAGTTTTTGCGTTGTTATATGCGGACAGACGGACAGACAGGCAGACGGACGGACGGACAAACAGACAGACGGACGTTCCAAACGACGACAATAGGTGCTACGTATTTTAATAATTACAAACGCACCTAAAAACTGCCTAAAAAATGTTTGTCACATTCACTGCCGCATCTATTTTTATAGATAGATCTTCAACTGTTTTCTGGAAGATGAGAAAGTACACAACGCAATGATCTAAATACAACCTCCTGAGTCCTGACCTACACGCCTAATAGATATTTACGATATTTTTTTGAAGAAAATGGCTAATTGTATAACAAAGCAGAAAAAAAAATTATCTTTTTTTTTCCTTTTGAAAAAATTAATGCTATTATTTTTATTATTTTCAAAATAGTATTTATATTTAGAAAGATCTAAATTTTGATATTCTTAAACAGTGATAAAAAAGTCTGCTGAAAAACTCTGTACAAAGCAAAATATCGTTTAATTTATAATGCATATTTATTTCAAAATACAAAAAAATCCACAGAATGCCACCAAATGGCAATGCGTAATTTTTTACGATTTTTATTGAAGGTTTGTATTTCAATTCTTCTTTTGAGCATAGACAATTGTGACGAAAATTTTCTACTAAAGACATATTATAACTTCGTGCATCACCTAAATGACAATGACGTATAAATCAATATATTTACATTTAAACATTTTTACTTAATAAAATATGACTACACTAATTAAAAACGGATTGATTTAAAAATGAATGTGAAAAATAAAGAAAACTTTGTTATGTTACAGTATAAAGTTTAAACCTTACAAACAAAAAACATTTTAATTTGATTTCTTTAGTTATTCTTTATCATTTATATACTAAAATATGCTTATTTAAACCAATTTTACTCTATACCATGTTAACAGACATTTTTTGTTTTAAAAAAAAAATGCTTTTTGCTTACTTTAAATTTTAAAAATATACGCAAAACAATTTATTCTTCAGTTAATTTATATTTTCATTTTATGTAAATCTATCTTATACGTAAATTCAAGTGAAAAAAATCGCAAATGAAATCAAATAAAATTATTTAGACGTGCGAAAATTGCTCATTAGTTTTACTTCTTGAATCTTATTTAAATTTATATCGGGAGCTATTAAGTCTCTCTGTGAATTTTAAAAGCTTCGTACGTGACATAAACGCATAAAATATCAAATAATATTTTCAAAATAGGATTCATGCATAAGTAATAAGGTTATTAAATACATTTCGACTTTAGTAAAAGCCATGAAGTTTATGACGATAAAAGACTGTATTAATATCTTTTTAAAATGAATTTATTCAAATGGAAAATGTGCCTAAATGCTGTTTTTAATGTCTATTTTCGAAGAAAAGTTTGCAATAAAAAAAAAGAAAGAAAGAAAGAAAAGTAGAAAGAGAAAGAAAAAGAAGATGGAAAAGTGAGACAACGGGGAGAAATAAGTTGAGTTGTGGCTTTTGCATTCAAAGAATTAACTCAATATCTATTAAATCGTGTATATTTATATATTTTTTCAATTTTTATTAATATTTTTTTCAATTTTTTGCATAACATTTTAATTTGTTTTGTATTTTTTGCATAATATCAATAAGATTAGAATTTATGTTTTTATTAACTACTTTTCATTTTTTTCTTTACTACACTTTGAATTCTTCGAAATGTGTTATGAAAAATCGTGGTTTCTTTTAAACTTTAAGCTATTTATAATAATTTGATGATTTTATCTTCACATTGGTGTTTTCTTCTCTGTACATAATTAGTTAAAATAGTTAAATATCTGCTTGTATACTTCTTTTTATTTACAAACCGTCATTATTTTACTGTCAAATGTTTGTTAATCCTAACGAAGCAACACGAAGAAAACGTTGGCAGTAATTACTTATTATAAGTTCAAATTCCTATACAGTTATTTCAACTTCTTGTCTTCGCTTTCAGTGATAGTTGCCGCCTTCATATCATAAAGTACTTCATTTTAAATTTTAGATTTACTATTTCGTGTTTGTTTTCTGTATTCTTCGGAAACTTTAAAATCAGAACTGGTTTTTTTTCATTAAATTTATTTTATTCTATCATGTAGTAAGTGGCCTTATACATCTGTATAAAAAATTATAAATGAGTAAATAGTCCTTTTAAAAAGGTAAATGAAAGTTTAATTAGAGCTTTTTTTAAATACAGTGTTTAAAGTACTGTCTCCCCTCGCTTATTTCTTCATAATTATCCTTAAAAATGACTTTCGTAAATTGCCTAATAATTTGTTTGAAGATAAGGTGTTTGAAAGCAAAATTATACGTACTGTAAAACATTACTACTGCAGTAAAATTGCTGCAAGACAGATTCCAGATCATGTCCTTTGCCATCAGATAAAAGGACTTTCCTCCAAGATAAATGGGTTTGCATGCAAAAACTTGAAATTTACTGGATGTGAATGTTCAGCATGAAAAAGTGGCATTCCCGTAAAATTAGTACTGCCTCACGGTAAAACATCCGTGAATTTACAACATGGTGTCAATGTGTAAGGATAATAGAACTGCAGTCACTATAAAACAATTCATCCTTCAAACACTTAGTTTAATATTCTTTCAGATTTTTGTACGATTGCAGCATGAAAGAGATACATGGAAAAGTGAAACACACATTTTAAATGCACATTATGACGTAATAAACTCTGTTAAGACAAAAATTATTATTTTTTATTATTTTAACACAATAATACTGATTGGTGAAGATATTATTCAAGTTGGAAATTTCCCAACTGATTGAAAAGTGCCCCTACCGGAAAACGAATCTGCAACGTATCGCTTAAATTGTCAATGCTCAGCCAATTGAGCTACATGGATCGACACCCGGCTAACACAATTCACACAAACAAAGCTTGCAAGATAATCTTTTATGCTATTATGATAGCTCAATATAAGAAATCGTACTTTAGACTAAATAATTCACTCAGTTCGAAAATTTCAAACCTGTATAATATATTTACCAATCTGTATGATACCATTAGTATCTATGTTTTTGTAGTTTAATGGAGTTAATTTAGAAGCGCTTTATTCTTTTGAGCTATGATAGACGAGGGTATATTGCTAAGAGGGTTATCTCAATAAATTGTGTCACACAGATGTCGGTACAAGTAGCTCAATTGGCAGACACTTGGTAGTTTATGCCTGCGATTCTGTATTCGAATCCATGGCTGGACACCTTTTCACTCAGTTGAAAATTTTCAACATCTAAAAATGTTTTTATTATTCTAAACCTTCTACATTTATTTAATTCTAAAATACAATATAAACTTAGTTTTGATCTGAATATTTTCTAATGCATAATCATTAATCTTTTTGAATACAAAAGTTTAAACTTTCTTTAACATTTTAAAACGTTTAAAAAATCAATAAACTTTCACTCTGGGTTTTAAATGTTGTTATAATATTTATTATAAGTAAGCAATATATAATTTATGATATGAATTATTGTAATCACTCAAAAAATATTATCATCATCAACAGCTTTCAATCCACTGCTGACAGTAGGTCTACCCCAGATTATTCCATTGCTTTCTATCTTGTGCTTTGGTCATCGAATTAACTCCATCCATTTTCTAATTTCGTCGCTGATGTTTGCGCTTCGTATATTATCTTGTCTTTTTGCAATGTATCACTTCTAGTTATTCCTAGCATACATCTTTCATTACTTCGTTGTGTTGTTTGTGAGCTCTGAATCATCCGTTTTATTAGTGTCCAAATTTCCACTCCAAAAAAAATGCTGGAAAAACACATTGGTTAAACGCTTTTCAAGCAAAGATACATGTTATCGTATTGTTCATCCTAAATGCACGCCATCCATTTCTTATTCTGCTGTTCATTTCATCCATGGTGCTTTTACCCGATGTTATTTCTTGTCCAACGTATACATAGCTCTGCATTTCCTAAATCTCGTTTTGTTGTATACAATCTTATTTTTTGGTGTAAATAAATTGAACGAACTAAATTGAATTTTACAAATTTTCTTTTAAATCTCACCTTATTTCTAGTTTCTGCTAAATCTTTAACCATACATTTCAACTGTTCAGGGCTGTTATTAAAAATTAAAATGTCGTCAGCAATCCGGTGATTACTTAACTGTTCCTCATTTATTCTAATTTACTTGTATTCCCAATCCAGCTTCTTGATAATATTTTCTAACGCAACAGTAAAAGGATTAGATGAAAAAGTGTCTCTTTGTCTAACTCCTCTTCTAAACTTTATCTTTGTTTTTTTTTTTCTATCCAAACGGATGGTTGCTGCTGCTTTCTTGTAAATCTTTCTCATGGTATTAAAGTAACACTTGTCTATAGCGATGTCTTCCAGAGATTTTACTACTCTTGATGTGTAGACAAAATAAAATGTTTTTTGATAAGGAATAAAAGCGACGCGCAGAGGAACATTATATTATTTATGTTTCTCTATGAGTTTCGTTACTGTTTTAATATGACCCTTTTGCTAAATCCACTTCGCAATCCTGCTTGTTCTCTACTTTGAGCTGAATATAGACCTGATTCAAATCTTGTCGTTAAAATTTTGGAGAACATTGTATAAATCACTGACAGTAAGCTGATCGGACAGTAGTTTTTAATGTTTTCGATCTCCCCCTTTCTTGTAAAGTAGCACCGTCACAGCATTATCCCAGTCTTCTGGTACATCTTACATCTCTAGACTTTTGGAAAACAGTATGACGAGATTATATATATATATATATATATATATATATATATGTGTGTATACAGTGGAGCATCGTTTATACGACGCCGAAGGTACTACCAAAAAACGTCGTATAAACGATAACGTCGTATAATAGATTTTTTAGAATTAACATCGCTTTCACTTAATTTTAACCCTCTGAGCGTCTTGAGGGCTTTCCTGCATTTTCATAAAAATATTTGTAAAACTTAAAATAATTTAAATTTTCTTTCCCCGTTTGTTTCTAAAATTATGTTTCATATCTCTTTATTTTACATATATCTTAAAATAAAATTTAAAAAAATATATTTGTATCTAGAGCCGATTTAAGTTGATTTTGGTAAACGGAAAAATACGGGCAAAACGCTTAGAGGGTTAATGTTTAATGTGTTGATTGACATAAATTTATAAATTAAATAAACAAAAACAAAAAAAAAGGAGAAACAAATACAGTAAGCAATTTAAATGTACGCATCTTTATTTTTTATTTTGATCATTTTACGTAGTATTAAAAAAATGTCTATGGTTGTTTGACGTGATGACTGACGCTGAGTTGTAATTAATGATTTGTGCAATGAGTAAAGGGCCTGAAAAGTTTTTTCGCTGGTATTGTGGCAAACAAAATAAGTTCTTAATGTTTCAATGCAATTCACGGCATCTTGAAATGATGGGGAAACAACTTCTTGGCATTCCTCGTCATCTCCGCTTTCACTATGCGATTCAGATTGGGAGTTCTGAATAAGCTCATCAACACTGCAAATCGCTGACGTTATTACATCCTCATCGCAATCCATGTATTCATCAATAGTTGTCTCTGCTCTGAGCAGATTCCAATCATCTTCATTGATTATTGTATCATCGTCGCTTACGTCATCACCCTCATTATCATCGGAATTTTGATGTGCAAATCCCGCTTTTATGAAACAGTTTTTTACCAAGCCAACGAAATCATATTCATTGCATCGAGAACACTTCTTTTCTTGGGATTAGGCTCTTCAATGCTTCGAATAGCGAGTTGAACTAACTGCTTTCTATAATGCATTTTTAGATTCTTAATCAGGCCCAAATCAAATGGCTGAAGGTGACTTGTGCAGTTTGCAGGAAAGAAGTGAACCTTTATATTTTCCAAAAAATCAGTATCCGGTGGGTGCGATGAACATCGGTCGACGAATAGCAAAATTTTTCGTTTTTTCCTCTTCACAACATTATTAAGTTTTTTCAGCCATCTAGTAAAAATTTCAGTCGTCATCCACGCATTGTTATTGGCATCATAATCCAGTGGTAGCGTTTTGATGTTCTTTAGACATCTAAGATTTTTTTATTTTCTTGAAACCAATGGAGAGATCTTTTCACTTCCATCACAGTTTGCACAAAGTAGCACAGTAAGGCGATTTTTACTTTTTTCCCCTCCTTTACATTTTTCGCCTTTATAAGCTGAAGTCCGATTCGGCATCAGATGATAAAAAAGACCCGTCTTGTCGGCATTAAAAATGTCTTTAGGTTGGTATTCACTTATTATGCCTGGCAGAATTTTGAGCCATTCTGCTACAGAATCAACTGGAACATCTCTCGATTCACCACTTACAACTTGACACGTGATCCCGTGACGCTCTTTGAATTTCTGCAACCATTCTGCTGTAAAGCCACAGTCTGCCAGATACAATTTCATCACGATTTATTTCGCTTTTTCCATCAACATTGGACCACTTATTGGAATGTTTGACGCAGGCCACTGATTGAAAAACTGGAGCAAAACTTTTTCCATTTCAGGAAATTTACCCTTTTGCACTTGCAATTTTTTTATGCCGAAGATCCACGGGTTTTTCCATTTTCCTCAATTTTTTGGCGATCGTGAATAATAGTCTTTAATGTAGAAAATAGAATACCAGTCATTTTAGCCAAGTCAACTTTTGACCTTCCCGGTAAATTCTTACAATCGAATTCTTTCAAAATTTCAATTTTTTCTTTTGCCGAGATGGACTTGCTTTTTCAAGACATGTCTGAAAAAGCTGTGGCCGATACAGTACGAAAAGTGAAGAATGAAATCTGTACTGTTAGTGAACTGATAAGCAAAGAATATGTCGTGTAATAATAAAACAGGTTGGGAAAACTGACCATCCCGCAAAAAGAATGACCCCTCCCAGTGTAATTCGTTACGCGTAAACTGTTTTTTTCGACCAATCCCACACCAGCCCGCGTTGTTATCATAACTCACGAGGGGTATATTTAAACACGTGCTTTGGTGTCATTCATAGATGGTAAATTCCGCCCGTTCTTAAAATACACAAGAAAAATAAACAAAAATAAAAGTGTACAGAATCGAAAACCGACGTATAAACGATTTTGTGCGTCGTATAAAAGATATATTTTTACATTACAACGAATAGGAATGAATTGGGGCCACACTAAAACGTCGTATAAAAGTAAACGTCATATAAACGATGCTCTACTGTATATATATATATATATATATGTATATATGTATATACATGTACGTTTATATATGTGTGTACTTGTTTTATTTGGTATAAAAATATAACAAGTATTTAGTTAGAAACAAAAAGAAAAGAAGAATTACTTATCGCGTAACTTGCGTAAAATGCGCAATTTTTTCTCTGATATTTTGGGACTAAAACGTGGACTGCGCAGTATACAGTATGCATGTAATATTTTCAAAAGTTATAGGAAACCAGACATGCTTCCTCTATGCGAATAAAAAAAAAAAAAAAACTCGTAGATATTGTGATAAATTTGCAATAATACAGACGTAGTAACTCAAATAAATGAAGTTATTGCACTTTTAACGTGTAATAAATGAATACACTGTAAAATAAAATGGGTCGATCTACTAAAAAAATTTTAGTTTTTCCCATCGATTTTTTTAATTACTATAGATTTTTTTGTATTCTTACTTAGTTACAAGAAAATCTGTAAGGATTACTAGAAAACAGCTAGCAACGATTCCGGTTTATAGTACCGGTCACCTAACAAAATATGTGGGATACAAATATACTAAAAAATTTTAGTAACTTCGGGATTTTATTTTACAGTGTATGATGACCAATTTCCTGCATCGATAAATATTTTCTAACAAGGTTTTTAATGAGATTAAAGTACATATTATAAAAATCTTAATTTTAAAGTATTAAAAAAAAAAGATTAACGTAAGTGAATACGGCAACTAAAAAATGAAGAAAGGATTTCAACAGATTTCTAGAAGTGCCTGGATTTTTTATCATTAAAATAGCAAGGTACGCATTACAAATGTTACATATATATTCTCTCTCCCGGCTCATTTAACTTAGGTATTTCAAGACACATGGCACCGCATTTTACTTCCTCTTGCATCAGTGTCAATTTTATTTATTGGTGAGTTGTTTCTTTTTTTTCATTATATTCCTCTAATTTTGTTGGATTTTAGTTAATGTCTTGGTTATCTTAATACATTTTGATTTCAACTTTCGTGCGTTATTTGAATATATTCTAAGGAGATAACTATCTTCACTTTTAGGCCTTATGCCGGCAATATTCGAAGAAGTAACACATCTTTACCATTAATTGTGCTTATGACGCTCCTCTGATAAATTCACAACACATTCATAATTATTTATTTATTATTTCCTTTTTCCTGAGTTTAATATTTTTTCAATTATTTTTTTCAGATTGTTTTCACACATGTGATTTCATTTTGATTATATATATAAACTCGTGTTTGTAAAAATTGCAGCACCATGAAGCACTCATCAGTCTTGATTGAAGCTTATTCCACAAACGACCTGTATTGGAACAGTTAAATGATTAAATTTCCAAAGTAAAAACATAATGTCGAAAATCGGCATTTTGCACAGCTACCACGCATTGCAATAAGTACATCAACACGACGTGGTATCGAATCTAACAGATTTTGAAACTGTATCTGAGGAAGAGAATTCCAGATTGCTTCTCTTCAAAACCAAATTTCATCTGTATCAGTTACAGGAGGGCGTCACGAGCGAGGTGCAGAGCAACAAAATTCCATATATATTTAAAAAAGCGACAAAACAATTAAATAGGCCAGGCAAGGAAGTTTCTGTATCTATTGTGCTCAAAAGAAGGTTTGACCATTCTTAACAATATGTGGACGGGTATTGTCCTTTTGAAATACCGCACCATGAAGGCTTTGAAGGCAGGGTAAGACTTCGGGCTCCAGAACGTCTCTAAAGTACCAATTGCTGTTCAGATTACACACAATTCTTTGCTGCAGAGACTGTCCATGATACCCAATAGTGCCTCAAACTATCATGCTTGGCTTTCGTCCAATATCTCGTTGGATGATACACACCGGAAGCGTTCACCGGTTCGGCGTCTACTCAGTACCCTAAATTAAAGTGGCATCCATAGAATAAGACGAGTTGTTGTCAATTGACACACTAGTGTACACATCGACAAGCCCATTGTAGCCGCAGTCGCCGATGGGTTTGTGTGAGGGGAATTTCCGTACAAAGGAACTACGCCAGACGCTCTTGTGACCGTTACTACGGTGTAGCAAATGATGACGAATTGTTGGAGCAGACAATAACACCAGCATTGCTCCAACATTCTGTCAGCTGTCTAGATCGCACTCCTCACTTCTATGCGGATAATATGTTTATCATCCTGTGCTGACGTAACATTTCGTCATCTACTGCCAGATTTCTGACTCGTACGGTTTTATTGCGTCCACTTCTTCCACATTTGCATCGCAGTCGTGGCATTGCGCTCCCTGCGATCTGCTATTGAACGATACGAAAAACCCTTCACGAAAGCCACCATTCATCCCCGTTCAAACTCATTAGCTCAATAATACCGTGCCATTTGTTGTCGTCGAGGTGTAGTGATTTCTCATGAAACGCTTACCACTGGCAGACAACATTATACTATTTTCAACGTTATGCTACAGATCTCTATTTATACGGTTAAGTAGAATTACAGAGGGCGCTGCTCAGCCGATTACGCGGTGACTTTGAACTTCCAATCATTTTAATACAACACTCTAATTTACAGTTGCTGTCAGTTTCAGCTCACTGGCATTATTTCTAATAGAAGTTATATAGAGATAGATAGTAGATACTACTAGTAAGTACATGATTTATTTCATCTTCACATAAATTTAAATATTTGTTTTTCTTATAACAGTGCAATTGAAGTACTGATTCTTAAATTCTTAATAAAAAGAAATACTTTTATTTTTATTTTTAATTTCAAGAATAAATATATTTTGATGCATCATAAATTATTTTGACTAGTTTACCGTTCGTCGCGTATGTAAACATTTCTCTTGGAAGCAAAGTTCACTAATGGAAAATAAATGACTTCACTAAATTAAGCAGAAATGAAGTATTAGGATTTTATTTGATTAAATGTAGCTTGAAACAGATCACCAGGAGTTCATTATTAGTCTTTTCACTTCATTCTCTACGGTTTCGAAATTTTTATTTGTTTAAGAAGCATATTTCGATATTTTTGATATCACAGGAACTTTGTCTAATGTGAATTAGAAAGTTCTTAACTTTCTTTAAAAAAGAAGAAAATTTCTCATTAAAACTTCTTATTTAAAATGTAGAATATTTTTTGTTATATTTCTTATCTGCATATGGCTATGATTATTTTAGAAAATGGCTATGAGTGCATTTAATTTCGATATTTCAAAAGATGAATTTACTAAATTTTAAAATTTTTGTACTTTGAAAAATTGCATGTTAAATATACTTTGCTTTTCTATAGTTTTCCACATACTATCGATTAACTATAAGATATTACGCCAATATTTACGCAACATGTTCTTGTAAAATTTCTTTTAATATTTTTCTACTATATTACATTGTTATTTCAATGCATATTTAAACTTTCAGTTTTAATACAGAAAAATAAAAATTTTTGTTTATACGCACTACATCTTTTAAACATACTTATCATTTTTTTTTTTCGAAGAATTGAAATTAAGAGTTAAAAGTAATAAAATATCTTGAACACATTTATCATTTGTATTTATTTCTCATACTTGTGCAACAAATATTCTTTGTGCCAGAATTTTAAAGAATAAAAATACAGAAAGATAATTCCTTTTTCAATTGAATATCTGTTAAATCAAAAAAAAAATTATAACTACATCTGTGGGACATTTTTTCAAAATAATCGTTTATAAGTTTTGTCTCCATTAAGTAGATAAACCAAACTGCATTATTCTATCCTTCATTTATTCGTTTTTTTTTCTAAATAAATATATATATATATATATATATTATTGCTTCAGATTTTATTGAACAAAAAATAAAATTGTACGTTCTCAGTTTACCTTGAGAAATCATTAAAACTAACAGTTCTACTTAAAAATTAATGTAAGTGCTTTAAGTCATTTAACTCTTCATTTTGTATTTATATAGAATAGAGTAAAGGTTATTCTGTATCATATATATTACCAATAATATAAATTAAATGCAATACACAAAATAACAACATAATGAAAAAAATGTATTTAATATATAATTTATAATTTCAAGTTGTCATTTTTTTTCATTTGGTTATTTTCCGATTTCTCTAAAACTTCGGATTTTTATATAATTTCTCTTATGCAAATTTAAGAAAGTAAAAAATCTGCACAAATAACGTACGTAGTTATAAAAAATTCATATGTGCGCATTAGCATTTAAAACTCTATTATGCATATTTGCACTACATTTGATTTTTGTAAAAATATATCATTTAAATATTACATTACATTAAATTTTTTGAAATTATTTTTAAAAAATTCAATACTAAATTTGTGGAACAAAAAGTACTGTTCATGTTACTTCTCCAAACTGACCAAAGCTGTCCATGCTCATGACAGAATATCAGTATTTCGTTTGGTTAATTTTCTTTATTACATCTATGACAGGAGCTATTTACTGGCTTATAAAGGGACTCTAGTTTGATTGTGAGCGTTTTGTCCGACACAAACATCATCATCATCATCATCATCATCAACCGTTTTCAATCCACTGCTGGATGTAGGTCTCTCCCAGATTTTTCCATTGTTGCCTGTCTAGTGCTTTAGTCATCCAATTAACACCAGCCACTTTTCTGATTTCGTCACTCCATCTTCTTGGTCGTTTTACATCTCTGGGATACCACTGTAGGGTGTTTGTGCTCCATCTATTGTCTTGTCTTCTTGCAATGTGCCCAGCCCATTTCCATTTTAGCCGTTTAATTCTCTCGATGATGTCAAAAACTTTCGTCTGACTTCTTATCCACGTTATTCTCTTTCGGTCTCTTCTGGTTATGCCTAGCATACATCTTTCCATACTTTGCTGTGTTGTTTGTAATCTTTGTACCATCCCTTTTGTTAGTGTCCAAGTTTCTGCTCCATAAGTTAGTGCAGGCAAAACACATTGGTTAAACACGTTTCTTTTCAAACAAAGAGGCATGTTACTCTTCAGAATAATATTGTTCTTCCCAAAAGCACTCCATCTATTTCTTCTTCTTGTGTGCATGAAATTGACATCTATCTATTGTTTCTCTAACTTTTAAGAGTGCTATTATGCCTCCCTGAATCTGAGTTTTAACTTTATTTAATGCGGTTAAATGATAATTAGTTCGTGGTGGTCAGCTGGCGAGCATAAATAAGTGCAAAAAAGGTTGAACAAGCTTATTTTGAGTTACGAGGTAAACAAAGTTGAAGTTTCTCCTTGGAGACTTGGAATTCACATTGCTGCATCTTCTCTAACATATTCCGGTCTCGTGTTATACGAGAAGTTTTCCTTTTGGTAAGAATCTGTTGGACATATTTGAATAAATGGATTGCGGAATTATGGGGTTTTAGTTGGTAGAGACATTTGATACAGTTTTAAATTGCTTTTCATTTAAAGTGTAATAAACAACAGCGCTTCTTCATCATCGAAGTCGTCCTGGGTACGATCTTAAGCAGCCATTTCCGTTAAGTAAATTAAGTTTGAATAGTCGATCTGCATTTTGTTGATTTGAGAGTTAATTGAATAAAAATTTTATCAGTGTAGTTAAATCCTGTCTGCTCCACTGCAAGCCTTATATTTTTATTGCTTTAATAAAAGTGTGTTACAACTTGTATATAGTGTCATGGCCTCTTCTTTAAGTAGTGTGTTCTTTCGGGACGCAACACACCTTTTAAGTAGCTTCCACTAAAAAATGTAAAAAGGTACATATAAACACCCGCAAAAGCAATTTCGGAAAAATTTGGTTTATTGTCACCGAGATTTCACCAAAAAAAACAATTTTGGAAAAATTCGGTATATTTTCACCGATCATGAACTCCAGACCTTAAAACTACTCTCATCCAAATGTGGATTCATGTATATCTATTACCTATATATCTATATCTCATTCTTGTCATGCGATAGCACTCGTATATCTAAACCAGTTTCAATGTCATTAACCATTTGTACAGTACTTACCAAGATCTCAACCGAGTTATGTGGCAGCTTCATCAGCCATCTTGTTTCAATATTTTGGACATTTAAAGATTTCAAATTCTAAAGATGTACAAAAAATTATATATCCTAAAGTTTTTTCCGTTATGTGTTTGGCCTTGGTACAAGGATTCCGGGGCCTTTTTTGTTTCACCTTTATCTTAAAAATTGTTAGCCATTTTTTAAGATAGAGATTTTTAAGACATTTTTTAAGACAGGATGACATTTTGAAACAAGAAAGCAGGATAGCGCCGTAAACGAGTTTCATTTATGAATTTTAGTGAACATGGTTTCTCGCAAATTTTTTGTCATTGCTACAATCATTGTTCCAACTCTCATGTGCTTAAAACTATATATTTACTACATCCACTACTACAGCGTCGAATTTTCTTCAAACTTGGGGACACTTGGTGAAATATTACCAAATTTGGCGATAAAAATAGATTGCCGTAAATAAAGCCAACGTCGCTATTGCTGACTAATTTGGCGAAATTCTCATTAAGATTTAGTATTAACAAGAACTGGAAATGAATCTTCTATAACCTGGTTTTAAGTATTTTAGCTTCGTGTTTTCCAGTGAAAATAGCAAAAATCTTGAAACCAAGGATTGGGGAAGCAACCTTTTACTCTCGGTGAAGGACGGAAGGACTTTTTACAAAAAAACATATAAATCTGGTAGCTGATAATTCAAACTAAATTACTTTTTTGTAAAGAAAAAAGAATAAATTATATGAAAAATTAATAATGTGCAAATAGCGAATAAAATATACACTTTTGCACGCTCACACACATCACAAACACACAAACACACACACGCATGGACGCACCCACACACAGACAAAAAAACAGCTAGAAAATACGTATGACTCTCCTTTATTTTACAATTTCCTTGAAAAAAATTAAAGTCTGTTAAGTTGTTATAACAAATAAGCAAACAAGAGTAATCTATGCATCGAAAAGTACACTTATGGAATTGCATTCCACTCTTCCCATTTAATTGATTTGAGAGTTAATTTCTGCCTGCTCCACTGCAATGCTTATGTTTTTATTGCTTTAATAAAAGTGTGTTATAACATGTATATAGTGTCATGGTCTCTTCTTTGCTCTTTAGTGTGCGTTTTTGTCTCTTTAGTGTGCTATTTCGGGACGCTACACACATTTTAAGTTGCTTCCATTAAAAAATGTAAAAATCTACCTATTGCACCCGCAAAAGTAATTTTGGAAAATTTCGGTATATTTTCACCGATCATGAACCCCATACCCAGAACTACCTTCCTTACATAACGGAATGATTTAAAGAAAGGGCTTTTAAAAACATTCGAAATGACAAACTAGCGTCTCTATATTATATGTATATTATAGATTGGATAGTTGATATATATATATATATATATATATATATATATATATATATATATATGTTAGATTTTTAAGAGGATTTAATTTTTCATGAGAAACTGGCAGAAAAACTCACGAGAAACTGGTTAAAGGTGGTAAACGATTGCAGTCAGTAAATCGAGAATCATGGCTCGGAATGAAGGCAAAAAGGAACCCAATTGTAAGTTTCTCCATAAAAACTCAGCCAGTCATCCAATAAATAGTTTATTCAGGACCAGGAGAGATGCTGGAATAATTCCTACAGGATACAGATACAAGCTTATAGCCCTCAGGCTTGACGATAATTCACTGCATCATTTAATGGATCTTAAGTGGCTGTTTAGAAATTCTAAGTCGTTCAAACACCAGATGACATTTTGGTCAGCACTGCAAAATAAGACAAAAATCTGCTCTCCAAACGCTTGCAATCGGTTTTTGTTAAATGCGCGGAAAGTTACAGAAGTGACGTAACGTGTGCACGAGCCAATCAGTGAGAGGCGAAATTAAGCAAAGCGAATGACGTGCGATGGAGACGTTTTAACAAGAAATAATCCCCGTACCCAGCGGCGCATTGATTTTGAAGTGAAAAATGCAGGGCGCAAAGCGATCCCTTGGAATAATTTTAAAAAATGGCTTTTATAAACATTCGAAATGACAAACTAGCGTCTCACAGAATATTATAGATTGGATAGTTGATAAAAGTTACAAATCGGCTTAAAGTTAAGATTTGGAATAAAATAATTATTAATATACGTGTTATTAATTTTAAAAGGACATTAAATAGGAATAAATATTATTAAGAAATACGGAAATAATGAATCAGAATTTAGAATAATTTAAAGGAATATTGCGAAATAATGTATATATATATATATATATATATATATATATATATATATATATATATATATATATCTTTTTTAGTCATGTGATAGCACTCATATATGTAAACCATTTTGACTGTAACTAATAATTTGTATAGGACATACCAATATCTAAGGGTAACTATCGTTGGCCAGCTTCATCAGCCGTCTTTTTTCAATATTTCGGAAGATTAAAGATTTCAAATTCACGTACATCGAGAAAACAAAAATGTCAGAAATTATAAAATATATTTAAAGTACATGTTTTACATTTACTATTTATGTTTTCAAGTTTTGATGTGACTGCTTAAGTTTTAAATATAGAAAAAGAGAATGTAATATTATTTTTCTTTTATAGATTTTTTAACTGATATTATTTTCCCGTTGTCTTTTCATGCCTATTTAATGAACTATCATTTGGAAAATACTTTTCGTGAAATTCAACAATTTTCCAAAGATTTTATTATTTCTGTACTCTTCTTTTCAAGATAAAAATTACTGTTAAATAAATATTAGCATAGATATCAATGTTCAATTTATTTTTTGATTCTCTTCTTTGCATTAAAATATCTTTGAAAATTTTATAATTTTAAAGGGATATTAAATCCGTGAAAAATAATAAATAAACTAATAAATACGAGTTGCACTGAAAGAAGTAACTTTTGAAAATGTATTCAGGATGTGACTAAACATCATTAGAAAAAATATATAACGAAAAAGAACTACTAAAATAATCACAAAATATTAATAATTTATGTTTAAACTTTTTTAAAAAATTGTTGAAATTGTAAGTTTTAAATGCAGACGAGAGACGAAGAATAATATTTATTTATCAATTTGTTGAAGTATATTAGTGATTTTTTTCGCCTTTCTTCTGTGGAAAAATCAGCGTTTAAGTTAAGTATGAATTTGGGGGAAAAAACTATTACGTAGTTTAAGGCAAATGTTTTTTTGTTTTCATTGTGTTTTTCTTTCTCCACTTTTTATTATTACAAAATACTCGCTGCAAACTACGACTGAACAGATATCAAAATCTAAACCTAATTGTTATTTGTCTTTTTACCAAATAAATACGTTTTAATATTGTTCAAAAGAAATATAGTTTACGGGAATATAAGATTTAAATAAATGACAAAATAAAATATGTGTATTAAAAAATGCAATCCTTAAAATATATTACAAAATGTATTAAACACCATTCTAAAAAATTTAGAATGAAAAATCATGAAAGCAATCATCAGTATGTTTTATACGCATTATAAATTTAATTTATTAGAGATTTAAAACAAAATTCGTTGAAATATAGAGACAAAGGAATAATATGTTTTTCGACTTGTTATGGTAACTAATATATATATATATATATTACTATCAAGAAAACATCCTTTTAAGGAATATTCTTTTATGTGCTTTGTTTTATGAGTAAAATAACTGTAGTTAAGTAAAAACTAGTGCCTATAGACATTAAATTAATTATTTCTTTAATATTTACATATTTTTCAAAAGTTTTAAATGTTTGAAGAAATAATAAATTTAAACAAAAATAACATGTAAATAAACTAACAAATCCAAAGTCTACATTTAAAATAAATGAAGGAATAATAATTTTAAAAAAACTAATCACACGCATCAAAAATATTTAGTTTACAATGTTTTAAAGCGATTTTTTTAACACTTTGTAAAAACTCTATTCTTTACAAATGAATTGTTGTTAACTAAAACAGAGGTAACCACCAATATTATACTTATTATTTTTGTTATCTGGTATACCTTGTTTTTAAAGGGTATTAAGTTAACGCACAACTATAAGTTATTTATAACGCAATTATGAAATATAGAGCCAAAATTTCTGAAGTATTTACAAAACATTGCATACTAGATGCAAATTTTTAAAATCTGTCTCCATTTTCTCTATTGTTGCATGAATGGAAATATTTTAAAAAAAAATCAAAAATAATAAGTCAATTCCTTATAAGAGCATTCACTTTGTCTTTGGTGTGTTATAGCATAAAAAATTCTAAACTTTGCACTTTTTTTATAGGAATAGATCCTTGAAAGTGAATCAACTATTCTTATTCACGTGAAATTGCACTTTATAGATGATTCATAACAGAATTATATTTGATCGACGGGATCATTTATTGAACTGTAACTAAATATTGGAGAATATTCATGTAGTCAGAAAACTAAGGAGAAATGGACTTTTAACAGAATCTCCAACGGGAATTAAAATGTCTTTATTATACGTCCAACTGAAATGTTCTCTGGATTTTCCATTTTAATGGTAAACTGATAACATCAAACGGATAAAAAATATCTAAATTACCATCTTCCCTCGGATGTAACTTTTGAAGATTCGAAAAAAAAAATCTAATCACTATAGTATCACACTCGCATTCATTTTCATAAAATAATCCAGACATAATCCTGATCTGTCAGTGACAACACCTTCTACGATTTTAATCAAGTGATTTCCTCTATATTTTTAGAACTAAAGTTGTAACTATTCACCATCGGCGTTTATCCGATGAAAATCTTCGAAGACAGATAATGATAGATCTGGAATTGAATATGATAGATTTGATAATTTAATTCGACAGTTACATAGCTTCGATAGTCTTCAGCGTAAATAGTTTTTTATAGTTTTGTACATAAATATTTTCTATGGTTTCATGGTTCAACTAAGCATTACACTTTATTCCTTGTGAAAGTTATATATTTCATTCTCACAATTTCTATTTTGAAATTCATTTTTCCTCTATATTGAATTAAGTGTTAAAGTGCTTAACAATTTTCAGTTTTCTCTATGTGTCATCAGTGAATCTAACATTTATTCAAATAAATATAAACAATAATTTTCTTCTAATAAATCATCCATATTCTTGCTGCATTAAAATGATTAAATGCATTCTTTTGACTACCTAATTTATTTTCAGAAAAAATGATTGTTTGTTACGTGATAAAAATATCTGAATTACCACCTCCATTCCGGCTTTTCTTTCGGGAAAAAAAATCTAATCACTACGTTGTCACACATTCATTCATCCTCATTAAATAATCCAGACGTAGTCCGGATCTGTCTTTGACGACACCGTCTTCGATCCTAATCAAGTGATTTCCCCTCTTCATTTAGAACTAAAATCTTTACCTATTCAACATCGACGTTTGTCCAACGAAAATTAACGATGAAATTCCTGAGAGAGGAGTAATAAAAAAAGAAGAATGTGGAATATTTTCTTTTCCTCTTTTTTTTTTTAGTCTCCTCCCAATATGTCTCAAAGGTGGCGCGTGCTTGATGATGTCACAGAGACACGTGCTGTTAGATTCTAGTCAGGCAAGAGATGGTCAGCAATTAAAGTTAGATTATGTCGAAGGTCACTAGCCAAATATCACCCGGTCATTATCCAACCCTCAAGGGGATTTCTTTCTAAAAACAAATGTGATAATTCAAGGTCAGTTTTTTTTTCTTCAAGACAAATGTATATAAGGGCGCGCATAAAACTATTTTGGAGTAAACGGATCTTTAAATGCAGATGACTCTTCTCATTAGGTTTCATAATATTTTCAAATTGTTGGCAACATGTTTAATTAGACAATTTAATGATACGGTTTAAGCAAATGCAGATATTTTAATTCAGATTAATGATAATGGTGCTTTTAATTTGTTTTGGAATTTCCATAGCATTGTAAAACAGTAATATAATGTGAATTAAAAGTCCTGCCTTTATTATAAATATTTATTGTACTCAAACTATTGTAATTAGACATATGGTGTTTGTTTGGATTCATTGTAAGTACTCTTAAAAATTTTTATAAGATCCTCTGTAAATTTAACGTGTGCCCCCTTAGTAGTTCGCAGAATTTCTAAGCTGTTTTCTAGTTCCCGCCAAGTGTTCTTTAACATGTCTTCTGTTACAGTACACACAGCAGCTTGTATCCTAGTCTTCAGTTTTTCGATGTCAGCAACTGGTGTGACAAAGAGTCTGTCCTTGATATAGCCCCAAAAGAAAAAATTCCAGAGGAGTAATATCTGGAGAGCGCGGAGGCCAGCTTGCTGGTCCACCCCTTCCAATCCAATTCGCGCCATCTATTGCACAACAAACTACCAAAACTGTCCTATCTAATGATACATTAATTTACATTATTATACAAACGGTTATTTTGTACTGAATTATTATAATTCACCCTGTATAATGCTTATGGATAACGTACAATACATCGCTTGTTAATAGTGGTTTACAAAAAAGCATTTACATATTTTCATACGGATATCGAAGTAATTGGAGTTATATCCGCGTTATACAGCGTTGGTCGGAAAATAATAAAATAACACCATATGAAAAGCGTAATATAATCTAGGATAGTAAAATGATTATGAAAATGTATAAATAAAAGTTTTATTTTATTCTCTAAAACATTAGTTTGTATGCCTATTATAATTTTCCCAATACAGTTAAAAGTACAGAAATACATTTATTGTAGCTGAAATAAAAAAGTACATAAATTCTTTGGTAAAATTAGAATTTATTTATATAGTGTTTTTTCGAACAAGCGATATATCCAAATGAAAGATATAGATAGCGGCTAAAGTATTAAAAAACAGTGTTATTACATCCTTACTAGTTTTATAACACCTAGAATATTTATAATGCTGCATTTAAGAATTCATATGAACATCTATCTATAATAATAAGGAAAGAAGTTTGCCTGTGTGGGTGTATGCTTTATTCTAAAGTGACTGCTGCACGAAGAGCTAAAACATTTGGTGGGAAGGTAATGTATATATCTTGTAATGCACGTCGAAGCCCAATTTTGATTTTTTTTATTAGATTTTTCTATTTGATTTTTTATGGATTTTTAGCGTTTCTTCACATTTTGAGGTGATTTTTTACATTAATAAAAAAGAATTTGGTTTCAATACTTTAGCCCAGGACACGAAATTTCAGCTCGCCATCTCGACATTGGCGAGCAAATATTTAAAGTTGGCGAGCAAGTTTCGTCTTTTGAAATGTTGTGCTTCAAATCAAACTGTATACGCTCAGAATATCGTGCCTCAATCTAGCGATATGTGGAAGTGTTTTAAAATTAAGCGACGGCATATATCTTCCAAAGGAAGAAAAAATGTGGCGTCATCCACTTCCATTTCTCTCCTACGTTGGAACAAACTCGTCTGTATTCGTTCACACGCTTTCACACCGCGCAAGCGCCAAGGCTGCTTCTTTCGCTTCCGAGGCCGAATCTGATCGATCTTTGCTCCTGCGCGAAGTGAATCAAGTTTCTCCACTTAAGCTGAGCTGCTTGAAACACGGTAAACATTATTCGCCTTCTCTCGAATTTTTAACATTTTAAAAATTGTTCATATTTTTAATGAATGTAAAATATTCTGGATTTAACAGACAGCTCCTTTTAACAATAGTCAATTGAAATTCAGCTTGTCATAAATATTTCATGTGTGTATAAATATTCATATCGTGTGATGGTCGACGTTACTGTCTGAATGAATGTACTAATAGTGGCGAGCAAAAATTTTAGTCTGGCTAGAAAATCTTTTCACTGAAATTTCATGCCCTGCTTTAGCCCAATATAGTAAATTTTATTATCTTTTCAATAAAATTTATTTGGAATTCGTACAGGTATTTTTGAATTTTTCGCGAATTTTTATGCGGTCTGTGGCGATTTTTTGAAAACAAATTGCTAAAAGGAATTCGGTTTCAAACTTTTGAACTAATATACTAAATTTTGTCCTCTACATTTTTTTAATTTTAGCGAATTTTAATGCGATTTTTAGCATTTTTTGCATTCCGCGGCAATTGTTCGACATTCGGGAAATATTATAGTTTCAAACTCCTAGCCTAATATAGCAAATTTTGTCATTCAGGATTTTTTAATTTTAGCAATTTTCAATGTGACATTTAGTATTTTATCAAGTTTTGTGGCGATTTTTCACGTTAATAAAAAGAATGTGCTTCTAATCTTTTAGCTCTCCAATATAGTATATTTTGTTCTCTTTTCAATAAAGTTTATTCGGAAATGGTATAGCGATTTTTGAATTTTTTGCGATTTTTAATGCGATTTTTTGAGTTTTGTCGCTTTTTACGGCGATGTTTTGGCAGTGGTAAAAGGAATTCGGTTTCAAACTTTTATCCTAATATAGTAAATTTTGTCCTCAACGGTTATTGAATTTTAGAGAAATTTAGTGTGATTTTCGATGCGATTTTTACGAACTTTTCGGGTACTGTGGAATTTTTTTTATATTTGGAAAAGGAATTCGGTTTCAAACTTTCAGTCTAATATAGCAAATTTTGTCCTCCACGGTTATTGAATTTTAGCGAATTCTAATGCGATTTTCAATGTGATTTTTAGCGACTTTTCGGATACAGTGGAAATTTTTTATATTCGGAAAAGTAATTCGGTTTCAAAAAGTCTGAACCAGGATTTTTCTCTCAGTTGGGAAGATTACATCTCGTATGATTTCTTTTCCAATTAGAATAATTGTTAATCCGCACAAGTATTCACCAGGAAGCTATCATAAGAGAGTCTTTGAAAATAATATCTAAAAAATAAATAGTCTGTAACGATGTATTATGATATGATATCCACGCAGTCTGGAATGAATTAATACATGATTGTTTAACCTGTACTTATTTTTAAAATATTGAATGACCTTTCCCATCCCACCTTCTATTCAAACCCTTGAAGTAAAATGGTTTGTTCCGACTAGAAAATGCGAAGACACAACAACTCAACTTAACTATTAGTTTTTCACTGATGATAACCGAGTAGTTCGGTTGAAAACGTTTTGAATTTTTAAAAGGACTTTAATGTGCTTTTAAATATTTTATGTATATTTTTACGCACCTTCAAGCAATATATTTACATTTAGTTGTATCTTTATATATTTTAATTAGAATAATTGTGTTTTAATTAATATAGTGTAATCACGTTTCAGGCGTTTACTGGTGGTCCAATTACCTGTGATTTATTATGTTTTGTTGATTCAGATATCAGACCAGATGCTATGATCATTAAGGTTAACTGGGTGAATAAGTTCAGCCATATTCGTCAGGGATTGCTCAGTTGATAGAGTATTGGCAGCTTCAGCCAAGGGATCCGAGGTTCGAATCCTGGCCCGGACTTTTTTGCTCAGTTGGGAAGATTACATCTCATATGATTTCTTTACCAATTAGAGTAATTGTGTCTTAATTGCACAAGATTAATTTTAACACAATTATTCAAATTGGTAAAGAAATCATATGAGTTGTAATTTTCCAACTGGACAAAAAATGTCCAGTTCCAAATTATGGAGTTCCAAATTACCTGCGATTTATTCTGTTGAGCTGATTCAGATATCAGAGCAGATGCAATGATCAATAAGGTTAACTGGATGAATTAGGTCCTCCAGATTGGACCGGAATGGCTCAGTTGGTAGAGTATGGCAGCTACAGCCAAAATATCCCAGGTTCCTATCCTGGCCCGGACATTTTTCGTCCTGTTGGAAAATTACAACTCATATGTGTCTTAATTAATCTAGTGTAAAAGCTGTTTATTTGTAGATGAGCTATCTAGTCTTTTTTTAATATTTTTCATTTTATATTTTTTAAAGTTTTTAATGTAATTTCTTCAAAATGTTGGCAATAAGATTAATTACATTGTTCCAGAGAAAATGAAATAATAGAGTTGGTGCCATTTTTTCATTATGATTAAAAAGAATATATATTTTCAATTTGAATAGATGATGTTTAAAAGCAAGAAATTACCAAGGCCCTAAAAAGAATCATCATCATTTATTTTTTTAAAAAGCATCAATTTAAAACATGAAATTGCAATATTTACCTATAGTTGCATTTAACGGAGAAAATTTTCAGAGATTTTCATTCCACCAGCTCTAAATTAGATACTAAATTTTCAATGGAAGATAATGCTTTCACGTGTGAAAAGAACGTCATTTTAAAAAGGAATTCAACTGAAAATATACATTTTCATTCAGAAAACTGGAAAGTTTTAATATGATTTTCTTTAAATAATGTAATTTACATTGGCTTTACATTTCTCATATCTTTCCATTAGACTGAAAAAGCTCTTAAATAAAGCTCCTCCCCCTTGCACTAAGTCGTCCCCTAAGCACAGAAAAGCATTATTTTACCTTCAGTCAAAATGACGTCATGTTAAAGAAGGAAAAACACAAATGTTCTGTCATGAAAATTTTACATTTCAATCGTAGATCATAGAAACTCGACAGAGTTTCTCGCCAAGCATAAGAAACAGCAATGCATTGAACCGTAAATGAAAGGAATTTCCGCCAATGGATGCCAAACGATTTTACAATTTTTTTTTTAACTCTGTCTAGTTTATATTTTGCGGACGGGACAAAACGGGTTTTTGACACATCTATATCTCGCGTTCTATTTATGATAGAAACAAAATTCTTGATTCTATGGAATGGGGAGTGCCACGGGTCTAAGTATTCAAAAGTAAAGCAAAATCCGACGGATAGTTTTTCAGTAAATGCGATTTTAAAAGTGCTGTTTTTTGCACTTTTTAAATCTTGTTCAGACCAAAAACTGTTGACAGGGCTACAGCAATGTGTAATTATCGGATTTTTATGCGGTTTACGTTATTTGAATCGTTTTTATGAGTAGTTTGGACCTTTGTAAGTTTGATGTAAAAATATTAATTAGTTTTTGATTTATATCAGTTTAAAGTTCTTGATTCCTATACTTAACATAGAGCAAAAAAATGTTGACAGGGCTACAGCAATGTGTAATTATCGGGTTTTTATGCGGTTTACGTTATTTGAATTGTTTTTATGAGTAGTTCGGACCTTTGTAATTTTCATGTAAAAATATTAATTAGTTTTTGATTTATATCAGTTTAAAGTTATTGATTCCTATACTTAACATAGAGCAAAAAACTGTTGACAGGGCTACAGCAATGTGTAACTATCGGATTTTTACGCGGTTTACGTTATTTGAATCGTTTTTATGAGTAGTTAAAGCCTTTGTAAGTTTCATGTAAAAATATTAATTCGTTTTTGATTTATATCAGTTTAAAGTTATTGATTCCTATACTTAACATAGAGCAAAAAAATAATAAATGACCCAACTCTTTTAGGAATGGTCGTATACACATGATATTAAGATATGTTATTACACTCGACCCAAGTAAGCTTCCTATTATAACAAAATCTTAACATTTAAGGTTCGTTTACAGGGTCTCACAAAAGATCTTTTGATATAGGGCTAAAGAGTTGTGTAATTATCCGATTTTTACGCGGTTTGCAGCATTTGAATTGTTTTTATAAGTAGTTCAAATGTTTAATATTTCGTGTAAAAATATTAATTAGTTTTTTATGTATACCACTTTAAAGTGATTTATTCCTATACTTAAGATGAAGCAAACAAAATATTAAATGGTCTAACTCTTTTCAAAAAGAACGTATGCGCATGATGTTAAAATATGTTACTACGAACGATCTAAGTTAGTTTCCTATTGTAAAACAGAAGTGTAGAATTTACTGTCCGTTTACAGGGTAACTCAAAAGATTTTTTAATAAGACTAAAAAGTTGTGTAATTAGCAAATTTTTACGTTGAAGTACATGATTCCTGTACTTAACACAGAGGAAAAACAATAGTAAATTGCATAACTTTTGTCAAATTAGCTATATACACAAGATATTCAAATATGTTACTACATCCTCTCTATTGTAAAGCGGCATTGAAGCATATACGTTTCGTTTACAGAGTCTCTTAGAAGATCGTGATTACACTACAACCGATGTATATTTACTGAGTGAGATGTATTTTAATGATTTTACACTGTTTCAATCTCTGTAAGGTTTCATTATCTTGCTTTAAAGTTTAATATAAGATCATTTTGTCCGTCTGAAATCTCGTCGATGTTAAGCTCTAAATCTATTAATATATAGTATTTTCATCAATTAAAAAAACTGTGTTTATTTATAAATATATAATTCTAGCGTATTAGGAATTGATTGAAATAGCGATTACAAAATTCCAACTTTACGTTCATGCGCTGAGTAATAGAATGTAAAAATGTTGATACCCCAAGATTACAAGTTTTGCGTTTAAATATTTGCCGTTCATCGAATATCCGGCTATGACGAACTTAAAATGCTAAATTTCGTATACAATAGGTGATCGGTAACGAACTGTTCGGTTTACGAACAAATCGGTTAACGAACACTTTCGCGTGAGATTTTTATGTTCTGAGAACGAACTCCTCTCGAAACAAAGCCATGATGAAGCAATGCCGTGTTTCATATTTGCCAAGCTATACTTATTGCCTCTATTGTCAACTTTGAGAACATTTTAACAGTTACATACATATGTCCTAATTAATTCATGGACTGCTGGAGATTGGGGACCTATATTTTAGGATCACCGAATTGGAATGAACAGACTATATGAACAGAAATCACTTTAATAGTTTTTATACTTTTGCAAACGTTGCAAATTTTATATATTTCAAATTCTCGAAACGTTGAGTTAAAAAATTTAAACAAATAAAAAACTTCTAAGGTGCTCAGTAATTTTCAAAAATAATATATTTAATATGTTAGTATAAAAATTCCTGTAAATTTTTATACTAATAGAAATAGGTTCGTAGGAAAAAAAATGTTGATTATTCTCGGTAAAGTATGCTCCATAAACTTATCGTTGTAGTTGACAGAAAAAAAGTGCTTCTTATTTTTCCACATTTTTCTGAAACTGTAGTATTTTAATTAGTTTGTAAACTACTGTAAAATTGTGTAATTTTTTGTTTTTGAATGTATATAAACGGAAGAGTGATATAAACAAAAGAAAAAGGAAAATAAATATGTCATAAATAATCTGATGAATACATTGTAAGGAAATTAATATGAAAGTTTCCCAGTTGTTATGGTAGCGACATGTACATTGGAATAAGTCACTCAATAAATTGTATAATTCTGTTTATAGCATCACTATTATTTTTTTTGCCCCTTTTATCTTTTCTTTTGCCCCTTTTATCTTTTCTTTTCTGAATAAAAATGGAATCCGTATAATTGAAATTAAATACCTTACAAAAAGGAGTGATATCTCATCAAAAACAACTCGTTGTAAATGATCCCGCCAAGCCAAAAACCTAAAACGTCAGTCACAAAAAGAAGTGATATCACATAAAAAGAAGCGATATAGAAGTGCGAGTCCCGCACTCCCCTGTAAAAATCTATCACCACTCATAAAGTTTCCAAAGGACTCGGAGTGAGGTACAGTATGTGAAAACTGCTTGGCGACCTGCAGGATTTTATAATGTTTGCGTTTCCTGCAATTACATATGACTATCCATATATTTAAAGCTGTTTGGTAATTCTGTCAAATCTATTCCATCGAAATTCGATCGAATACGCATGCGTCAAAAAATCACCGGCCAATGAGGTGAGGGTCTATGACTGTCTCTACAAACGTGTTTGGGATCGTATCATCTGTTGTTTTTTTCTGTTGTCACGTTGCGTTAAACCTAGGAAGATATTTATCTAGGAACTCACTGTGGAGTGTTTAGAAGGTATTTATTTTATTTATTTATTTTATTTATTTTAATTTGTATGAATACTTAGATGTCCATTTCGGATTTACTGTTTAAAAATGAATTTAGGCTCATAAGTTGGCGAAATCCCGATGGAAATTTTTTTTTTAGATCTCTATCATTTTGTTTATATAGTACAGAAAATAATTATTCAAACGTGTAGAACACGTAATACAAAATTGGACCACTTATGGTCTGTTTATTATCGGGAATGAATCTTATGGCGTTCCGATTGATAATGAATTCGATTATGTAAATATAATGTCAAAAGACAGTACGCACGGTAGTAATATTTTTATTATTATGTGTTCGAAAAAAGCAGAATCTGAGCATCTGAATATAAGTTATAAAATAAACAGAAATATATTATCTCTATTCGATTTAAAAGTTTTTTCATTACATAAGTGGGCTATTTTATTTGTAAAGAGTATGTATGCATTATATTGTTTGTATGTATACAAATCTTTATAATGTTTTGATTTGCAAACTCTTAATATTTGAATAATGTTTACATTATATTTGTTTGTATGTATACAAACAATATATGTATACAAAGAAGTATATATACAAACAATGTATAATGTATCATGTAACAATATTAATATTTACATTGTATTGTTTGTATATATACAAATCTTGAATGTTTTAAATGGGCAAATTTGTAATGTTTTTTTATGTTATTTTTTTTAAATGTCAAAAAAAGATAAATTTTCAAACTTGGTATAAAAAACTTGAGTACTTCTCTATTATCCCATCGACCACTTTTCATAACAAAATACTATCGCCAAACTATATGATTAAATGCCAAAATTGCAGTCCCATTTACTTGATGTCGAAAACATTATACGTGTTTTTTATGTAATCAAGTGGTTTTTAATTCAACATTTGCGTGTATTTTTCATTATGTTTATTTGATTTATTAGTTATTTCATTAATTAAAATAACAATTGTATCCTTAAATTCTTATATTTTATTTATTTATTTTAATATTCCAATGACAACGTTCTCCCATTTATTTGGCGATAGTTTTTTTTTTTTATGAAAAGTGGTCGATGAGATAATAGAGAAGTACCAAAACTTAATTACGTATATGAGTATATTCTTTGACAGTATTAATCATTACTCGATATTTTAAAACTGCATCATATTTGTAGAATTATATTAATTTAAACAATGCTTCTATTGAAGTGTGAAGAACCATATACCTCTATGAAGAACCATATATTTACATAATTGTCTTCATTAGCAATCGGAACACCATAAGATTCATCCCCGATAATAAACGGACTATAAGTGGTCCAATTTTGTATTACGTGTTCTACGATATTTTTACATACATTTAAATAATCATTTTCTGTACTATATAAACAAAATGATAGAGATCTAAAAAGACAATTTCCATCGGGATTGATTTCGCGAACGTTAAAAAAGCCTAAATTCATTTTTAAACAGTAAATCCGAAATGGACACCTAAGTATTCATACAAATTATAATAAATGAAATAAATAAATACCTTCTAAACACTCCACAGTGAGTTCTATATAAATACCTTCCTAGGTTTAACGCAAAGTGCAAGAAAAAAACAACAGGAGATGATCCCAAACACGTTTCTAGAGACCGTAATAGACCTTCACCTCATTGGCCGGTCCTACCGGAAGATTTTTTTTATGCATGCGTATTGGGTCGAATATTGTTGAAACATTTGACAAAATAAGCAAACTGTTTCCACCTAGGTATTTATACACAATACAACAAATAAAATAAATGCCTTCAAAACCCTTTTGATCATCACATCAGCGTGCAAGACAATTTTTTTACCGGAAACCGTTTGATGAATTTCATTATTTTTCCGTTATCGATTGACAAATTTTACGATTTTACCGCTAACGATTGCTGAATTTCACAATTTATCGACTATTGATTAACGAATTTCATGATTTTTTCCATGAACATTTGTCGAATTGCACAAAAAAAATTAAGAATATCGTCAAATTGTCTTGGGTAAAAAAATTTTGAATATTGTCAAATGCCATCGAGAAAAAAGTCTCTTTGTCAAATGATTTTGAAGAAAAAATCGGGAAATTCACAAAATGGTTTCGGAAAAAACTTCACCAAATGGTTTCAAAATTCTTTGAGTGACAGCGGGAAAAAAAATTTCATTTTATATTCAATCATCGCAATTGGCGAGTGTGACTAAGTTTAGCCAGTGGTGGCAATAACATCAATCACCAATTTCCAGTATTACTCGCCGATTGGTGAATGTTAATTTTGTCTTATATCACAAACTGTATTTACATATACTACTAGATATAATGATTATGAACCATGATTTTTCTGTTATTGGGCGAGATTCATGTTTTTTCAGCAATTCTTTGACGAAATTAGTGTTTTTTCAGCGATCCTTTGAAGAATTTCGCATTTTTCTCACGATCCTTAACGAAATTCGCATTTTCCAGCAATTCTTTGATAAAATACATTTTATTCCGCAATTTTTAGACGAAATTTAGTAAAAAAGCGTGATCTTTTGGTGAAATTTCCTTTTTTGCGATTCTTTGACAAAATTTGCTTATCTTTCGCGATCCTTTTGCATAATTACGTTTTTTCTGTGGTCTTTTAACAAAAGTCATGTTTTCCCATTATCCTTTGATAAAGTAGTGTTTTTTCCTCAATCATTTGACAAAATCTGTTATTTTCCCCCCGCGAAGATTGGTTAGATGTTTTTAGTCTGCAGGTGCCCTAAAAAGTCTGTGACGCCCGTTGCTGCATCGCACACATTCTTCCATGGGGCATCGAACGAAGTAAATTCAACCTAAAGAATCATTGTTTCATTCCTGACATTTCTCGAAAGAAACAACGTTCAACTCATTGACTGAATTGTAAAGGGCGAAATGTGTCAATTAGCAGAAAGTGCGCAATTTGTTCGTTCATGGAAAAAATCGTGAAATTCGTTAACCGATAGTCGATAAAATTCGAAATTCGTCAATCGATAGCGGAAGAAGTGCAAAATTCATTAATCTACACAGTGGAAAAATCGCAAAATTCATCAACTGGTTTCGGGAGAAAAATTTTTCGAATATCGTCGAATTTCTTCGAGAAAAAAATTCACAATCTGCCAATTTCGGGGATGAAATTTACCAAATGGTTTCAAAATTTGTCGCGCGACAGCAGAGAAAAAAAATCTTTTTCCATTCAATCATCGCAATTGGTGAGTGTGACTATTATGTTTGACCAGTGGTGGCAATAAAGTCCATTGCCAAATTTTCAGTATTACTCGCTGTTTGGCAAGTGCTAATTTTGTCCTATACTTCAAAACCCTTTTGATCATCACATCAGTGTGCAGGACAATTTTTTTTACGGGAGACCATTTGATGAATTTCGTGATTTTTCCGTTATCGATTGACCAATTTTACTGCTATCGATTGTTGAATTTTATAATTTATCAACTATTGATTAGCGAATTTCCTGATTTTTTCCATGAACGTTTGACGAATTACGCAAAAAAAAATAAGAATATCGTTAAATTGTCTTGGGTAAAAAAAAATTTAATATTGTCAAATGCCTTCGAGAAAAAGGTTGCAAGTTGAAACGGCTGTGACTTCTTTTTCATGTTATGCCCCCCCCCCCCCAAGTGGGACACTTTTCTAAATTTTGCACATACCCCTCATGTGATATATCGGTGGAAAAGTCTTTGACCACTTATTCATGTTATGCATCTCCGGGGTCCATCCCGCCCCCCCCCCTAAGGGGGCCACTTTTCAAAATTTTGTTGACACCCCTCATGTCATACATTGTTGGAAAGGTCTGTGACTGCTTAATCATATTATGCATCTCCGGTGTCCATCTCCTCACTTTGCCCCCCCCCCCCCAAAGGGTACTTTCTAAATTTTGCACATTACCCTCATGTTATATATCATTGGAAAGGTCTGTGACCACTTAATCATTTTATGCATCTCCAATGTCCATCTCCCCACTTTGCCCCCCCACCCCCTTAAGGGATACTTTTCTAAATTTTGTTGACACCCCTCATGTCATATATCATTGGAAAGGTCTGTGACCACTTAATCATATTATGCATCTCCGATGCCCATCTCCCCACTTTCCCCCCCCCAGGGATACTTTTCTAAATTTTGTTGACATCCCTCATGTCATATATTGTTGGAAAGGTCTGTAACTGCTTAATCATATTATGCATCTCCGATGTCCATCTCCCCACTTTCCCCCCCCCCCCCAAAGGGTACTTTCTAAATTTTGCCCATTACCCTCATGTTATATATCATTGGAAAGGTCTGTGACCACTTAATCATTTTATGCATCTCCAATGTCCATCTCCCCACTTTGCCCCCCCACCCCCCTAAGGGATACTTTTCTAAATTTTGTTGACACCCCTCATGTCATATATCATTGGAAAGGTCTGTGACCACTTAATCATATTATGCATCTCCGATGCCCATCTCCCCACTTTCCCCCCCCCAGGGATACTTTTCTAAATTTTGTTGACACCCCTCATGTCATATATTGTTGGAAAGGTCTGTAACTGCTTAATCATATTATGCATCTCCGATGTCCATCTCCCCACTTTGCCCCCCCCCCCCAAAGGGTACTTTCTAAATTTTGCCCATTACCCTCATGTTATATATCATTGGAAAGGTCTGTGACCACTTAATCATATTATGCATCTCCGATGTCCATCTCCCCACTTTGCCCCCCTCCCTCCCCCAAAGGGTACTTTCTAAATTTTGCACACAACCCTCATGTTATATATCATTGGAAAGGTCTGTGACCACTTAATCATATTATGCATCTCCAATGTCCATCTCCCCACTTTGCCCCCCCACCCCCCTAAGGGATACTTTTCTAAATTTTGTTCACACCCCTCATGTCATATATCATTGGAAAGGTCTGTGACCACTTAATCATATTATGCATCTCCGATGCCCATCTCCCCACTTCCCCCCCCCCCGAAGGGGTACTTTCTAAATTTTGCACATTACCCTCATGTTATATATCATTGGAAAGGTCTGTGACCACTTAATCATTTTATGCATCTCCAATGTCCATCTCCCCACTTTGCCCCCCCCCCCCAAGAGATACTTTTCTAAATTTTGTTGACACCCCTCATGTCATATATTGTTGGAAAGGTCTGTAACTGCTTAATCATATTATGCATCTCCGATGTATATCTCCCCACTTTGCCACCCCCCAAAAGGGTACTTTCTAAATTTTGCACATTACCCTCATGTTATATATCATTGGAAAGGTCTGTAACTGCTTTATCATATTATGCATCTCCGATGTCCATCTCCCCACTTTGCCCCCACCAAAGGGTACTTTCTAAATTTTGCACATTACCCTCATGTTATATATCATTAGAAAGGTCTTTGACCACTTAATCATATTATGCATCTCCGATGTCCATCTCCCCACTTTGCCCCCCCCCCGTACTTTTTAAATTTTGCACACAACCCTCATGTTATATATCATTGGAAAGGTCTTTGACCACTTAATCATATTATGCATCTCCGGTGTCCATCTCCTCACTTTGCCCCCCCCCAAGGGGTACTTTCTAAATTTTGCACACAACCTCATGTTATATATCATTGGAAAGGTCTGTCACCACTTAATGATATTATGCATCTCCCATATCCATCCCCCCACTTTGACCCCCCAAGGGTGTACTTTTCTAAATTTTGCATACACCCCTCATGTGATTTATCGATGGAAAAGTCTGTGACCACTTAATCATATTATGCTCCCCACTATGAAATTTGTCAAGTTAAAGCAACTATAAATTTTACTTTTATGGTATTATCAAGTTGTTTGCCGTCAAATTTTGACGGGTTCCATCTAGTATTATTTTAATTTAATTTAATTTAATTTAATTTATTTATTTATTTTGCTCCCATAAAATTGTAAAAAGTTGAAGCTTCTGTGTTTGCATGTCCTTTCTTATTTATGAGCTTGAAAAATCAATTTGTTGATTTTATTTACCATTATTTGAACTAGAAACACCACTCTTACGAAGAGGATTTTTTAAGTAAACATGTAAAGATTTTGAGTTTGTAATATATATATATATATATATATATATATATATGACACATTTTTGTTACGATTTTCACATTATTGATGATTGCTATTACTGTCGACTTGAAACGTTCGTTCCATCATACTCGAGTGATGACATATCAGTCCGAACCCCACGAAAATTACCATATAATCAGTTCGATGCAGGCGCAGTCGAGATCATGGAAATACAGTCATGACATTCGGCGAGGGTATTATTCCGATTTAATCACTATGAAGGCAATTCTCGGAGTACGAATCATATTTGAACATCATATTATAATGCAATCGGGAAGCTGAGTAGAGGCAGATCATTCCAATAGAAATTTCCCAAAACATTAAGGAAACTTAATAGATGAGCAAGAACTTTATTATGAGAACATAGATGAAAACAACTCCACCGACTTTCGCTTCATTAAAAACTTGAACACATTAAGTATTGAAGAATTAGCAGAAGTTGAAGAACATACTACCGACGAAATAGTGTAGACTTCCCCAGTGACGGCATATAGATGACAACAATTAATTCGTGTAAAAATCTGTCTCCGAAGCCAGTGTAACCGTATAAATACTTCCAAAATCTTGCCCAAAGTAACAAACGCGCGAAATGCTAGTCCACTGACAGCCATGTTCGGCGGGAAACAAGGGGGGCAGAAAAGGCGGGCCTGCACGCTAATGGATGAAAAAATGAGACCACGAGGGTGTTTCTCTGACGTATGACCAAAACTCTTTATCAGAAGCGGCAATTTAAAAAGGTAAAAAGCCTTTGGGCGCGAAAACGCCAAGAATCCTGGGATGCCGAATGATAAATAAATAGAAATAAAAATGGTATTACAAAAATGTTCCAAAGAATAAAATTCAATGCCTCAAAAGAAGAAATTAGGCAGGTTCGTTTTAGAGGCAGTGTTGCAATTTAAGAGAATAAGGTTTTAATAAATACGTGTAGCTTTTAACAGATTAAGATTTTTAGAATGATAAATAAAAGAATATTTTGATTAAGTTATGGAATAAAATATAAAATAGATTTAAGAGATATTTTAAAAAGAGAGGGAAAAATTAGAATTGTAAGAATTTGGAATAATTTAACTAAGGAAAAATGGCGAAAATGTTTTTATTATTACATATATATATATGATGATCATACGCATATTAATAACATTGTACCTTACAATAAACGTTAACTAAATTGAGATATATTGCAGTAATTCTAGCGAAAGCGGAATCGCATAGATCTGGGGAAAAATCCGTTCTGTCAGTTCTTTCGCATACAAAAATATTTAAAAAATGATGTAACAAAAATTAAAAAATTATTTTTTTCGATTTTCAAAATTGATATACTGCATATATTATAAAAACCTGCAGGTCGCCAAGCAGTTTTCACATACTGTACCTCACTCCGAGTCCTTTGGAAACATTATGAGTGGTGATAGATTTTTACACGGGACTCGGAGTATGCACTTCTATATCGCTTCTTTTTATGTGATATCACTTCTTTTTGTGACTGACGTTTCAGGTTTGTGGCTTGGCGGGATCATTTACAACGAGTTGTTTTTGATGAGATACAGTTTTGTCGAAGTGATTTTCAACATTTTTTTCATTCCTCTGGTATTAAATTTGAAGCCACATCGCCTTAAATGTATACTGGAAAATAAAAATTCAGTGAAAACATACATAATTTGGACGCGATTACAGTAATTGTTTTTTTCTGTTTCATGAATGAAAATCTACATTTAGAGTGTCTTTTTACATTGGTAAAAGTGTACCGCCATATTGCATTTAATGTATTTTATCTTGGAAAGGAACCAAAATTCTTCAGAGTTTGAAAATGACAAGATACAAAGAATGTTTCTAAATAAGGAAAATTTCTAGATATTTTACCCAGATGTTACTGAGATAGACATGAAAGCTAACGGCGACAGTTTTTGCTGGGAATATGATTACTAATAACCTATTTAGCCATAAAATATACTTTGTTGATAAATATAAAATGTACACATGAAAATGTTTCACCAGTGAAAATGACGTTATGTTTAGCATGAAATATATTTTTTCTCTCATATTATTAAAAATGTGATTTTGTTAAAGTAACAAAAGTTAATTTTTTCGACTTCAATCGTTATATGTAAACCATTAGCGTCGAATTGCTTTTAGATTTCATCGCTAAAATATTTATAATGAGTCACTGAATTTTTAAGGTAGTCTTCTAAATTGGAACCTGGAGGCCCTGGATATTTATTTGGTATTGCTTGAACCCATCCTTTGAGTTAAAGTTTGTTGAGATGTGTAACCCTGAAAAGAACAATTACAACTTTCAATCTCATTTAAACAAGAAACTCTCCTCTGCTGCGTTTTGTGATGTACATGTGTAGACAGTGAAATAAAATGCATACTTGCGCTTTCTACACGCCTACGTTTACATGTACTGTGATCGCCTATACACTGTTGTTCCCTGTTTAAACTTTGGTCCTTTTCGATGTTTCTTTTTCAGTTCATATTTAACTTGTTTAGCTATAAGAGCTTCTAAATTGTTCTTCGCGAAGATATATTTTCTCTCGGTTTATATATTGTTATTATGTTATAACCAATAATCTGTATATTAAATATTTCGTTGGAAGAGTAGTTTCTTCAACAGTGTGAAATACATTCTTTTTCACAATACTGAATTTAATATAGATTCATTAATAATTTTCTTTCAGTTTTACACTTTAGCGAATTTGTGAAATAAGCACCGGAAATCATTGAAATCATTGTGGTCTAAATCATATCTGCAACCATTGGGATTTGGTGGGCACCTGCGCTACTGAGAACAGGTAAGAGATATATTTTCCTGTCTTAATTAATTATTTATGAAGGGAAAATTAATATAATTTGAAAACACTCACATTCTAGTAAGAAAATATATGTATATTTTGTAAAAAAGTTCTCCTTCTCATCGAAGAGAGAACGAGCTTGACTAAATTCTTTATATGAACAATTTAGATCCTTTAAGTGTTAATCCAAATAAGAATATTTAGGGATTAATACTGGTGGGGGAGAGAAGGGAGTTAAATAACTTGCACTGCCATCCATTGTACCTCATAAGGCCCGACAACACGTCGGCACCGAGAAAATATTCAGTCTTGTGAGACGAGGGTAGGAGAGCTTCTAACACACGCTGTTGCTTGAGAGAATAGTCATCAATAATTGCATATAAATAAAATATAAGAGAGGCGTCATTTTTAAATGCTTTTTAACTCTCCAACTTCTTCTCTGTTGGATATAATGGATTTTCGTTCTCTATTTGTGAAAAAAACTACGTGATTGAGAGAGAAAATATAATATATTGAGAGAGAAAATATAAGCTTTTCTGAACTCAAAAATAATTACACTCATTTTCTAGTACACAAATCATGTACTAGAAAAAATGTTTAAATCATTACTTCGCCGATGTCTAATCAATTTCCATATTCGCACCAAACACTGCATTTAAAAAATATATATTTTAGACAGGTTACTGGGAATTTTTTTAATTACCGCACTTTAGGACCAATTTTATTATCAAAATGAGTATGCGTTATGATAAGGATATGCATCAGATTTTATGTTTTATGGTGTAGCGTGAACGTTTTAAATTAGTGTTATTTTATTTAATATTGGTTGTCTCTATAATCTGCATGTTCTATAGCTTTAACACAGAGTTTTAAACTGTGTATGATTTGTACCTTTTGTTGCGATTTTCTTATGATTTATGTAACAGTTCATTTATTTACAATCAAGCGCTGCCAAGTTTGGACGCGTACAAACCAGTTTTATATTAAAGTTTTATCTTTGTAGAGGACTTTAAATTTCTTTACGGTTATAATCAATTATATACGTTATGTTTCAATGAAAATAAATGTCATGTTCTACATATAACAGTATAAAATCTTTAGATTTGTATAAGACCGTATATAATCGTTTAATTATTAAAAATTAATATAATACCAAATATGGCAGTAATAATCCTAAAAGTTAATGTAATACCAAATATGGCAGTAATAATCCCCAAAGTTAATATAATAACAAATATCGCAGTAATAATCCTAAAAGTTACTTTAGTTTTTAAATTATAAAACTATCAGTTTTAAAAATTTCATTTTTGATAAAATCCTTAAAACGTTATTTATAAAAAGTAAAATAAAATTCAGAAACGTCCGTATCAAAAGTTAGAATAAACTCTCATGAGAAAAAATATATAAATAAAAAGCAGCTTCAACCCTGAAAGAAAATTCGGATATTTTGAAAAGAATATTAAGTATACTAAAAAAAATTACATTGATTTTGAACATAAAACATAACATATGAGGTCTGATTTTCAACTTCAAGTACTTCCCAAAGTATTTTACTAATGCACTATCTCTTTATTAATTGAAAAAAACCCGAAAATATAGTAGGAAAATATCATGAAGATTATTCACTACTATTGGAAATAACAAAATGAAATGACAACTATTTTTCTCTTTAAAGAAATTGAATAATAAGCGTTATTATAATACTAAGTACGGCAACGATAACATTCACTATGTTAAAAATTACTTTCGTTTTTATATTATAAAAACAATCATTTTTAAAACTTTCATTTCTGATAAAAACATTTGAAAAAAATAAAAGAAATTGCAGAAAAATAAATATAAAAAAATAGAATAAAAACTCATGAGAAAAAATATATATATAAAAATAAAAAGTAGCTCTCAGCCTGAAAGGAAATCCGGATATTTTGAATAAAATATTAAGTGTACTAAAAAATGACATCGATTCTGAAAATAAAACAGAAAATAGGACTCCCGATTTTTAACTTCAAGTACTTCCCCGGGCAAGATACATTTTTTTTTGTTTGAAATGTGATTCTGTATATTTGATTTCCAGAATTTTTTTTAAATAAAAGATTTTTTCTGGATACCATGCAGCTGAAGAACTATGTAGACAGTTGAAAATATGCACTTTTAATATACAATGAAGAGAAAATATTCCCACGAAAGTCTTAAAAGTTCAACCTTAGGAATAATCTGTTTGCCTTTGTTGTGATCCTTTGTTCATTGTTCAACATTTCGCTTTAAGCCTTTGAAACTATAAAGAATTTCAGTTTAACTTCTGTTAATAATAGAAAACTTATTTCAATGTTGTACTCGAACGGAAAAATAAAATGTGGTTATTCTTCCAGTTATATTGAAGATTTAAAATATGCTTGTTAAGAGGATTAAATAAGAGGAAATAAAAATATTGGATAAAATAACTCAACGGAAAAATAAAGAAAAGAAAGTAGGAAAAAGTGTGTTTGCAAATTTGAGGATTTTTATTGAAGTTAGTTATCATTGAATCGCTCAGTAAAATTAGAATGTTTTACAAAGTTGGTTTTTTCATGGATTATGCGTACAATGTAGTTTGTTTTTCCGTTGTTGTTATTTGTCCGTAAACGCAATCAAAAGTTTTTGATAAGTCACAGAATTTTTTCGTATGTCATTTTACAAAAAAGAGTAATACAAAAGAGAGTTCAATAAAAGCAAATGTCACCAAGTAGAAATTTAGGCAAAATATATGAATACGTAGACTAGTGTTGGACGTTGACGAGATGTTTTATCTATTTTCTCAACTGTATGGACATCTCGATTGTTTTCGATTGTGTCAGTTGTTTTTCAGTGACTCCAGTCAACCAATTGCTTTTCGTATCCATTCCTATCTGATAAAAAATCATGTGCGATGGGCGGAAATCGTTAAAAACATCTCGTCCTCAGCCAACACTAATTTAGAGAATCTAAGTCTATGAAGCCATCAGAATCAGATTCAGACTTACCGCGTTTCTGATTTACAGATGGGTGACAAAATAATACGAACGCTCATGAAAAATGGTGAAAAAAGAAAGATCATGTATCTAGAAAAATACATGAGGAATGAACCTAAAACTGCAGGTGTGTAAACAGTATAGTATAAGTTATATATTTCCGTGAATATTTTTTCCCGAAACCCCATAGGGGACTGTCAACAAATTGAAAAAGCACAAATATCTTTTGGATAACCCTGTAAAAACTAATGTAGCAAAAGCGTTCAAACTCGAGATTATTACTAAGTGGTTTATTGTAATATACTGTGTTCATTTTTATGAGGATAGCATGTATACTCGTGGAGAAATTAAGGTTTTTATAAAAACAGTCCCAAATTTCGCCTAGTTTTTTGCTTATAATTTGCAGAGTTTTTAATATAAAAAAAAAAAGTTATTTTCAGAAAATATGACAAACAGCATTGTACATAATACTCTGTAATCAGAATTAAAAAATAATAAAAATTGGATGAAAAATGAGCAGGTTTACTAAAAAATTTTTCACAGCGCATGCGCGAATGCAATCAAAATATCATATGCATAATGCATTAGCTAAGTATATAGAGCAACTTTTGTGAAAGTCTCAAAATCATAGCTTGAAAATTCTGTAAATTATCGTCGATAGAATTAGCTCGAAATCCGTTGTTCCCAAAAGGAAGCAAAAATATGAGGGGTTGTATCCAAATATAGTAGTACGTGCAATATTGTGTACGCTATCTTGGCACTAATCAACAGATATTTGATGCAACCCCTCATCTTTTTGCTTCTTTTTGGGAACAACGGATTTCGAGCTTATTCTATCGACGATAATTTACAGAATTTTCAAGCTATTATTTTGAGACTTTTACAAAAGTTGCTCTCTATACTTAGCTAATACATTATGCATATTATATTTTGATTGCATTCGCGCATGTGCAGTGAAACCTTTTTTAGTAAACCTGCTCATTTTTCATCCAATTTTTATTATTTTTTAATTCTGATTGCAGAGTATTATGTACAATGCTGTTGTCATATTTTCTGAAAAGAACTTTTTTTTTATATTAAAAACTCTGCAAATTATAAGTAAAAAACTAGGCGAAATGTGGGACTGTTTTTATAAAAACCTTAATTTGTCTACGAGTATACATGCTATCCTCATAAAAATGAACACAGTATATTACAATAAGCCACTTATTAATAATCTCGAGTTTGAACGCTTTTGCTACATTAGTTTTTACAGGGTTATCCAAAAGATATTCGTCTTTTTTCAATTTATTGACAGTCCCCTATGGGGTTTCGGAAAAAATCTTTACGGAAATATATAACTTATACTATACTGTTTACACATCTGCAGTTTCAAGTTAATTCCTCATGTATTTTTCTAGATATTGCTCTTTTCACCATTTTTCATGAGTTTTCGTATTATTTTGTCACCCATCTGTAAGTGATAATTTCTCAATGAAGTGCACTGGCTTTTCGAATCTCTTTTGGTAATAAATGATATTTTGTTAGGAGGCATAGTGGTTTTTATTATTCAGTTCTACAAGTGCTTTCGGGATATAATTCCGGTTTTGGGAATATTTTATATTATTCATTTTCTCTTTAACTTCTTTTGATTTTATCACTCTAGGTTACTGCCCGCAGTAGAATTATCCTTCAGTTGCATGCGTATGTATCTTTCATAAGGCCACATTTCTTTTTTAGGCCCTCTTTCGGCTTTTGAACTGTTTCTTTCAGCTGTTTTTCAGTTGTGCCTCCCCCTTCCCTATAAATTTTTGCCACAACACTTCCTTCCTTCCGCCCTTCTTCCCTCCTCGGCTAGCATCTGTTTCAACAGCTTTGGCATCTTGTTTTCTTAATTTTTCTGTTCTGACTCCCCTTCTCCTTAAGTTATGTTTTTTATATTTCTCAAATATGCTTTTATTCATCTTAGGCGTATTGGTTCATCACCAGTTGTGGGGGTCATGGCCTTAAAATTGCTCTTATTTTTTCCCTAGTGGCCTTAGTTGACGAGATACAGGGGGTCTAAATCCCTCTTTATCCCTTTAACACCATTTTTTTTCTTCGACTCGTCCTTTAAATATGCCTTTGCCGTTTTGGACTTAGGGGTTTATACCCTAACTCCTCCTAGAATTTCAGAAATATTGAACACCATTTATAAGCTTTTACATTTTTGGCTCTACCATTATGTGGCTCCACGGAAAATCTACACATAATTTTTCTTGATTTTCTCATTTTCTACTGACTTGATCTTCCTGCTATTGTTCTTTTGCTGTTACACTTGCCATTATCCCCTTGATCATCTAATATAGTTACCATTTATGATATTCAGTTCTATACGGCTTTCGGGATACAGCTCCAGCTTGATGTCTTTTATTTTCTTTACTATCCCTCCAGCTTCTGTTGGTCTTATCATCCTGAGTCACTTACCGAAGTGGATATATCCTTCAGTTGCATGCATTTGCATTTTGCATGTAAATGAACCAGGCAAACACGAAAAATTCAGCTGTTGTCTGTTGTACGGTTTTGGCAAGCCTTCTTTTTTTCTGTTCTGACACCACTTTCCAACTCTTAAGCTTAAAGAAAGAAACTTCTATAAAAATGTATATGCATACAAAAAAAGGATAAATCCGCTGTCGGCAGCGACACAGGAAGGGAAAACTAGAAAAAGTTGAGAGATAAAAAAAAAATAAATAAAATACCCTAAAGCTGTAACTGTATCACGAAAGTATCTATAGAGCTGAATAACATAAATGGGAACTATATTACATTAACAAAGGGATGATTTTATGAGTAACAATGAAAATAGCATGAAGTTCGGATAAGTAGAAGATAAGAAAATGAAGAAAAATATATGTAGATTTACAGTGGCACTAAATATGGTAGGGGTGAAAATTTCTAGAGGGAAACGGCGGCTACTCCCCTCCCACCCCCTTAATTCTAAGTTTTGCAATTTCTATCTGTACCGTCTCGGTGAGAAAATCGGTTATACAATATCTCGATTGTAGAATTTGGGAACTAATCGGTGACTGTAACAACTGTTATTTTCTACGATGGCGATTTTTCTCGATTGTTGAATTATCGAAAATTGCCCATCACTGACGTTCTCTGTAAGCAGTATTGCCAAATCTGCGGATTTTTGGTCGGGAAATTTCGAATTCATACCATAAATTTAGAATAATGTTTTTATTTTATTTTATTCTCTGAAAGTCTATCATTATAATAAACTAAAAAACACTATTACAGATTTCTGGTATGAATTATGTATTTCTGAATTCCGAAAATTAGTACTTAAATGAAATAGACAGTTTTAATAAAGATGTAATATAGTCAATTTATATACCTTTATTTGTTTGTTTTTCTGAAAAGTTTGAATTAATGTTAGCTTTGTTAAAACACTTAACGTTACACGGTGTGGAATGTTTTAATGCTCTACAAAGAAATGCATTTCTTCCCCAAAATTAGACACACTTTGATGCATATTCAGGCTAATAATGGAAATTAATTTCTCCATTCGTTATTTCATTCACATGAACAACTTTCATAGACATATTTTCAATTTCTCCAAACAGTTTGCTGTAAAGTTGCTGCAGCCGAATCAGACACGAAATCACAGGTTTGACACGCCTTGATTTATCAAAACATTTAATCAGAAAGCGAACTGTGCCCGAAGCATTTATATTAAAATGTTCCGCTCAACGCGTCGTTAAGTAAAACTACAGATGAAGTATCGCAGGTGTGGCAGTATTTATGACTTATTACCAGCCAATTTAAGGACAGTTTTCACTAAGTACACCTGAAAAACATCTTACTTTAGCAAGTTATGAGTTTTAGATAAAATATCAGCGTATAACATAAAATGACGAAAAGATTTTATCAAGTGCACATATATCCATGTAATCATGCTGAAAGGCCATACATTTTTAAGATTCTCTCACTTAAATGTATAAGCAAATAAGTATTAAAAAGCAAAAAGAAATTTTGAGATATAAATCGTTAATTACATGTTATTCAACATTAAATATAATCATCTAAAGTGGCAAAATTTAAATAACGTTCAATGCATTACACTGTATAGTTAAAATATATTTTACACGGATTCCCTTAACATATAATTATCACACATAAAAATGCAGAATATTTTATTTGAGGTGGGATGTTATAAACGGTTTTATATAAAAAAATATTTTTTTAGAATAATTTTTTAAAGCAACAATCTTTTATTTAAAAGAACGTTTCTTTAAAAAAAATGAAAATCTAATTACAGTTGCAAAGGATAGAAAAAACCAAGTTTAAACCTGGGAATAAACCGGGTTTTTTTGGGAATAAACTAGATCTATTGGAAATAAACCTGGGAATAAACCGGGTTTTTGGGGAATAAACTAGGTCTATTGGAAACAAACCTGGGAATAAACCGGTTTTTTGCAACTTTAAATATAATAAACACCTAATAATTAACCATTATGAACTTCTGTTCAGCTATATTGCATACATTAAGTTTAAAAGAAAAGTTTATTTAACACAATATAGTAAATATTACTTTTAATAAAATTTATTTTCTTGCATTTAAAAAATATAATGCATTCTTTAAAGAAAATTAATTAAATACACTTAAAAATATAATGCATACTTTAAAGGATTCTAATAAAATTCAGTTCTTTGGGAGGCCCTGAATAGGATTTTATTTATAGTTTCCAAACACCTTTTAGTAAACTAAATGTAGTTCAACTTGAAAATGCATAGCACAAATTAAAAAACACCTTAAACCATTTACGCTTATTCCCAGTAATGTTTACTAATTCTTTTGTGTACCCCGCATATGATCTATAAAATGTATACACACCACGTAGTGTGTAAAAATTTAGTTACACTTAAAAACACATATTATAACTGAAAAGGCACTTTAAGTAATCTCCCCTAATAGACAATTCTTACGGTACAATATTGTATCCGAAATCCTTTATGTCTCCCTGTAAATGAACGATAAATGCGATGTACAGTATACTCATCTGCAAGCATCTGGTAGTAAACCTCAATAATGTCTATCTATGTCATCATGTTTGAAATAGTGCAATAAAATAATCACCCTGCAAAAGGTTTTCCCCGTAGAACATTATATAAATAAACACTTTTGATTGACCCTGTAAATGAATGATAAATGTTTTGCTCCCCATATTCTATGTTTTAGTGTACCACAGATATTCAAATCAATTTTATTATGTTTGAAACAGGGTCACATCATTAACTTACGCCGCAAACGATTTTCTCCCCGTAGTCTATAATACAACGGACGCAGATTATAACTGAAAAGGCCCTCTCAGAATGTCCCCTAATACACAATTCTTCGGATACAATATTGTATTCGAAATCCTTTATGTTTCCCTGTAAATCAACGATAAATGCTATGTACATTATTTTCTACTGTAAGCATCTGGTAGTAAACCTCAGTAATGTGTGTAAATTTCATCACCTTTGAAATAGTGCAACATAATAATCACCGCTGCAAAAGGCTTTTCCAGGTAGCACATTATGTAACTAAACACTTTTGATTGACTCTGTAAATGAATGATAAATGTTTTGCACCCCGTATTCTATGTTTTAGTGTATCTCAGAAATTCAAATCAATTTTATTATGTTTGAAACAGGGTCACATTATTAACTTACGCCGCAAACGATTTTTCCCCATAGTCAATAATATACCAGACGCATATTATAACTGAAAAGGACCTTTCAGAATCTCCCCTAATAGACAATTCTTCGGATACAATATTGTATCCGAAATCCTTTATGTCTCCCTGTAAATCAACGATAAATGCTGTGTACATTATATTCTACTGCAGGCATCTGGTAGTGAACCTCAGTAATGTGTATCTATTTCATCACCTTTGAAATAATGCAACATAATAATCACCGCTGCTAAAGGTTTTTCCAGGTAGAACATTATATAACCAAACCCTTAGTCACATTATTAAAATATGCCACAAACGTGTTTTCCTCGTAGACCATAATATAACGGAATACTTTTGAATCTCCTGTAAACGAACTCTAACTGCTACACGTAACGTATTCTATGGTAAGCTTCTTCTAGTGCACCGTAATAACGTATATAAATTTCATTATGTTTAAAATAGTGCAGCATTATGAAAATACAACGCGAATTATTTTACCCCATTGAACATTATATAACCGAACACTTTTGTTTGACCTTGTAAATGAATACTAAATGCTTTGACCCCATATTATGTTTGAAACAGAATAACATCATTAATATACGCCGCAAACGATTTTCCTTCGTAGATCGTAATATAACGGAATACTTTTGAACTCCCACGTGAACGTACTCTAAGTACTACACATAACATATTCTATAATAACCTTCTTCTAGTGCACCTCAATAATGTATATAAATTCCATTATGTTTAACCCCTTAATTCTCGCGCCCGTGATATTCACGGGCTGTGTATTCTACTTTTTTTTAATTCAGATTCTTTGACTCACACCAGTTTTTTAAAAGAGTGAAATTAGCTTCATTCTCGCATCATTTTATCAGCCGTTAAATAAGGTGGATATTTCTACTTCAAAAAAGTGGTGGCAATCAAACAATTTGAAATTTTAAAAAAGTAGCCTACACAAAAATATAGCGACACTTAAGGGGTTAAAATAGTGTAACACTATTAAAATGCAACGCAAATGATTTTTCCCCCATAGTGTAACATATAATGTAACATATACCCTATAATGCAACATAATACATTTGAGTGCCTTTGTAAATGAACTTTAAATACTACACACTTCATTTTCAATGACGAACATGCTATGATAAACCTCAAAAACGTATATCAATTACATGCCAATCTGACTATATTTACGCGAGTTAGAGCATGACCAAACAGACGGGTGGATATGGAAACCGAAGTCATAAACACTTTTCAACTATGTTGGAAAGTGCTAAAAATAAGAGATTAATTTATGAGTATTAGTGAACGTGGTTTATCGCAGACTAACTCTAATTGTTGTAACTCTTTTTCTAACTCTCATAGCAGAAAACTATATATATTCATACAAGGGGACTCCTCTTCCTGCTCGGTGACGTTCGCCTATCCCCGTGCAATGCAGTGCAATTCACATTGGGACAACTAGGCGGTCTCAGCTCACTTCACTAACTTGCCACTTTTTGCAACAACTCTAGCCAGAATCAGTACTATCATAAATCATTTTAACATATAAAATTTACAATTTCTTATAATGTGATATAAAGTAATTGAAAATTTGGTTGAAAACACAAAATAAAATGCATTTAGTTGGTGCTACCAATGAGCATAAATCATTTTAACATTATGAAATTTACAAATTTTTGAAATGTAAAATAATAAACTTAAAAATTTACCTCTGAAATACAATGAAAAATATTTTCAGTCGGTGACTATAATATTGTACAGCACGGCTTAAATTCATTTTGAAAAACACTACGTGATAGCAAGATTGTTCAATATAAATCAACAATCATCAACATTCTTTTTTTTAAGTCAGTATAAGCTTTTTCGTCTAAAGTATGTTCGATGTGAAAAATACAGTATCTCTTAGACGCTTCGCAAGTTAACAAAACATAAACAACACGTTTTCAGCTGTGTCTAATAGAGACTCTTAATCAAAAGATGGTTTTCTGAATGCATCACGTGACCGTAAAACGAACCAATGACCATTGGTTTTCATACATCGGACGAAAGATCGAGCAGGTTGTAAAAAGGGCTCCTGGTGTGAATTTTATTTGCTGAATTGATCATATGACTGTTAAATGAACCACTGAGGACCGTCGCTCTGGAAACTATGGTTGTTTCCAAACGGCAAGTTACAAATTCAGCTAATTCAATTTTATTTTCCCACCACACTAGCACACATAGACACTAGCGTCAAATTCTCCAAGCTGGGCTACATTTGGCGAAATATCGCTAAATTTGGCGAGCAAACTAAATCGCCATTAATGAATCAAGTTTGACTATATAGCTGAATAATTTGGCAAAATTCTCGTTAAAATTTAGTATTGACGAAAACTTTTCTAATCGGGTTCTTCGCATTTTAGCTTTGTGTTTTCGAGGAGAATTATCTAAACCCTTAAAATCCAGAAATAGGGAAGTTCCTTTACATCTCGGTACAAGCCAGAAGAACTTTTTAAATAAAATTATTTTTAGATAATAAATTGAAACAAATGGAGTAAATATTTTGAAAATTGGATTGCATGGAAGATTTTATTTTTAAAACTAATTAATAACTTTGAAACGTAATTTTCTTTATATATATATATATATATATATATATATATATATATATATATATATATATATATATATATATAATAAACACCAATGGAAAATCACTTGCAGAACCATTATCACAAATGCCAACCAAAAACTTTAAACCACTTAAATTCAATACTAGAAAAACAAAACTAAACAAACTACATTTACACAGAACCAGAAAACGCAACTAACTACTTAAACTCAAAACAAAAGAACACAACAAATTGCAGCAAAAATTAAAAATGCCAATAAACAACAAAGAAAAGCTAAAACAACCTGTGTCAGGTGGCATGGCATGAGACATGCACTGCTGGGTTAAACTAGTTTTACGCATGCAACACTCCCCCATACCTGACAAGTACAGACTGAAAATGAATGAAACAGACATAACAAAAGGAAGCAAACTAAAGCCAGACTACACCAACAAATTCTCGATTTACATCACAGTAAACAACCCACTACACCGACAAACTATAACTAGACTACAACATCAATTTCTCAACTTACATCATGGCAAACATCCCACTACACCGAAATACTAAAGCCCGACTACTCCATCAAGTTCTCAACTTACATCACAGCCAACAACCCACTACACCGACAAACTATAACCAAACTACACCAACAAATTCTCAACTTACAGCACGGCAAACATCCCACTACACCGACAAACTATAGCTAGACTACACCATCAAGTTCTCAACTTACATCACAGCAACCATCTCACTACACCGACAAACCATAGCCAGACTACACCAACAAGTTTTCAACTTACATCACGGTAAATAACCCTCTACACCGACAAACTAAAACCAGACTTCACTATCAAATTCTCAACTTACAACACGGTAAACAACCCACTACACCGACACTCCCACAAATATCACATCAACAAAACATCGCTCGTATTGAACACTCCTAACAGTTCGTCACTATAACCTTTATTTCTGATAAATTTATATGTTAGATCGGACAAAAACTGAACCGGATAACCTTGTAATAACGCCATATAATAAAAATCAGCTATATTCCTAGCAATATTTGCATAATTAGAGCACAATTTCTCAATACGGCATAAACCATTTATAAAAATATTTCTGAAAATGGACAAATGCACATTTGAAGTGAAATGTAACATTTTAATAGTATCAAAATTAAAATAATTTCTCTTATCGTAAATATTAGTTACCAGTTCACCATTAGAAACATCTAAAGTTACATCCAGAAAATCGACACATTTTGAATTATTTGACGCAATTTTCAGGCTTAAACTATTTGGATAGTGATTAAAGCTGAAATCTTTCAAGGAATTGTTAATCCCGGCTAATAGAACATCATCTATGTATCTGTAATATATTACATTTTGATTTGCAGTATCTTCTTTTTCATATGTATATAAATAAATATCAGCTAGGATGGAGCTGCATCTCCCACCCATAGGAATACCTTTAATCTGTTTGTAAACCCGTTTACCATCGTATAAATAATTTTCTTTAACTACAAAATTAAAAAGAGTTGTGAACTGTTCAGAGCTTATATTTGTAGTATTGAACTCCTTAAAAAAATCCATAATTTTACTCTTTAAATCATCTAAATTAATACTATTGTATAAATCTTCAAAGTCATAAGTATGAAATTCCATTATATTGCACAATTTTCTTAAATTGTCAATCAATTCAAAACTGTTTTTAATTATACATGTAGATTTTTCTTTTAAAACTTTAGCAAATATTTTGTTTAGAATGTGTAGAAACTTTTTATTTGCTTTAACCAAATATGAACCGAAACCACATGTAATAGTTCTAAAGGTCACAGGAGTTTTGTGAAATTTAGGGACTAAAACAAGATACGGCAGTTCGTTGCTATGTTGTTTAATATTTAATTTCTTGTAGAAAGCCTTGATCCTATTACCAACTACTTGTTTGCTTGATTTTAAGAGCTTATAATTCGCCTTATTATCATAACTACCACGTAGAATGTCTCCATATAGTTGTTTACATATTATTGCATAGTTAGAATTTGCTTTATCAACGTATGTGATAATAAAGCTGTTCTGAAGCTGCTTGATAGAACTCTTTAAATCATTATAGTATTCACCCATAACTCCATCACTTTTTTTATTGTAAATCTTGTTCATTTCCTTCAAAATATTAAATTTCCACTCCAAAAAAACACTTTCGGGTAAGCCATATTTATTCATCAATTTCTGAACAAAAATATCTACATTTTTCGTTATACGTTGTATAGCATGAGTTTTTGTAACAATCCTTTTCAGGCGATACTTCGTACCGTAACGCATATATTTTCTAAGGTTTATGTTTTGCACGATATTTAAATTGCCTGTTAAAACATGTCCATACGTTTCATTTATAAAACTCTTGTATTTCGCGTCATTACAATGACAGACGCTACTATCAATTCCCTTTTGCAATTCTTTAGCATATCCATTATAGTTAAATATTTCACGTCCCAATGGCTTATCATATCTAAATGCCTTTACAATCTCAATTTTCTTAACTGGCAATAATTCGTTATATTTGTTTAGTATTGTTTTAAAATTAATGCCACTCATTTTGTGACCAATATAGTCCATGACAAAATACACTTTATTATCAATTTTATCATGTTTATTCTGTAGCTTCAAATATTCTTCTAGACTTTGTTTTCTTACTCTAAATCTTAACAAATCCAAACTCATATCGATGTTAATACCACCATTATTTTTGATATATATAGAACTTAGCAGTTCTGGAATAAGTTTTTTCTTTAAATTGAATATAATAAATTTAATTCCATTTACATTATCTTTAATGTCACAACCAAGTATGGCTCTTTCAATTTCCATAATGTTATTAAGATTTATTAAATCTTTATAATTTCCTTTATTATTAATATCTTCATTTCTTATATCATGATTAGTTCTTTCATATATAGAAACGTCCAACACTTTATCTCTAAAGCATTTTAATACATTAACCTGGTTAAACATAACATTTAACCCATATGGGTAAACAGTACCATATTTTATCATCATGTCTCTCTCACATAGCAATCTTTCCCTCTTATTCGGAATTATATGAAGAACTGATAATTCTATATTCTCTAAGCCATGTTTATTAAAGTGGGTAATTTCAATTTCTTGCTCTTCTTTACCACTTTTACAAAATTTATATCCGATTTGTGATTATTAAACCTTTTATTAATTGGACCTGATGTTTGTCCAATATAAGACAAATTACAGATTTTACATCTGAGTCTGTAGACACAGTTATAAACCTTACATAACTTCAAACAGTTCTCATCTTCAATATTACTGTACTCCTCTCCTACGTACAAACACACCTTACAACGCCTATCCATGCATTTCTTTAATTTAAAAACTTTTCTCTCCCTATTTTTCACTATATTTTTATTATAAAACCACCTAGTTTTATATCTTGTAATTTTATCAGTCCTCATTCTACATTTTTTAGACACCTGTACAATATTACTATTAAATATATATCTTGTACTATACTTATTATATCCATTACTCCGTTCATCTCCTGAACTCTCGTTTTTCATACCATTATCATGCTCACAATTTTTATCATATATTTTTTTACAACTTTTTTTATTATTTGGTATTTTATTCTTCTTGCTATAAATAAAACCATTCTTGTAATCTTTGTCATTTGCTTCCCCATATCCATTATGACTCTCATTTCTTGTAATCGCTACATAATTAACCACATGGTCACTTTCTGACGATCCGCCCCCTACCATGTTATCAGGAGCCGACCGAGCACAATGGTCTTTCGAAAAATTCCATTTCTTGCCGGTATCGATACCATTAAATTTCTTGTACTTCATAATAATATTTTGAAAACACAAAGTATACATACAAATTAAAACAATGACGGTAAATATCACTACATGACAATAAAAAACAACCAGAAAAGAATATATACATATCACAGAAATATAATACAACTAACTAAAATATAATTAAATTTATAACCAAAATGTATAACACATTAGCAGTTTGTGACAAGGTTACTACTACAATCCCATACATAATCGATACAATATGCAATAGCAAATTCGACACTGCCCAAAATTCGCTAAAAACATTTTTCTAAACAACTCATAAAATTCAAATTAAAAAATCCAAACCTAATAAAGCTGTAGCTATGCCATCATATGCTTTACCGGCTGATATAATAATAAACACCAATGGAAAATCACTTGCAGAACCATTATCACAAATGCCAACCAAAAACTTTAAACCACTTAAATTCAATACTAGAAAAACAAAACTAAACAAACTACATTTACACAGAACCAGAAAACGAAACTAACTACTTAAACTCAAAACAAAAGAACACAACAAATTGCAGCAAAAATTAAAAATGCCAATAAACAACAAAGAAAAGCTAAAACAACCTGTGTCAGGTGGCATGGCATGAGACATGCACTGCTGGGTTAAACTAGTTTTACGCATGCAACACTCCCCCATACCTGACAAGTACAGACTGAAAATGAATGAAACAGACATAACAAAAGGAAGCAAACTAAAGCCAGACTACACCAACAAATTCTCGATTTACATCACAGTAAACAACCCACTACACCGACAAACTATAACTAGACTACAACATCAATTTCTCAACTTACATCATGGCAAACATCCCACATATATATATATATATATATATTTGTCGATATATTGATATGTAACAATCTTTTAAAGAATTTCTTGTTGGAATAATGCAAATACAGAAAAATTATTTTTAAAAATCTACTGTCCCCTTGAAGGTTAAGTGTTGTCTCTTTTGCATTAAACGGGGAGTTAAACTTTGCATTACAATTACATATGTGATCTAATGCAGTTAAGTTTACAATATGTTTTCATGATGAATTATTCACAGCATCTATACATTTCTAATTTATTATTCAACACTATTATCATATCTTTAAAACATTAATCACTCTTCGTACTTATTAACAAACCATGTACTTTTGTGTCATGCCTTTATTAATATGTGGCTATTTCAAAATTAATCTCACGATCAATGTTTGTCATTAACAGCATCTAAATTCGCAAACTAATACTTATTTCGTGGTTTAGCTATGCATAATGGCTTAGCGCTTGGACTTTCTATGGTGTAATACTCAAAGTATCTGAAATAGAAGGTGATTTTAAGATGCAAAGAGTCTTTCAAATACGCGCATTTTAAATGGATGCGTTGTATATTGCATGATCCAACTATTTGCATAGTTTAATCATTGGGTACAGTTAAATTTAAAGACGCTTACATTGGTGGTGTTTGCTGTTGTATTAAAACACATAATCTTTTATTGTAATTGATATCTGAAATGTGTTTTGTTTTATATTGTATTATATTACTTGAAAACTTTGCATCGCATGAGGTAATAATGAATTCATTTTATGATATACTACTTTGGAATTATGATAAAAGAGTTTGTTGACATTGGTAAAGGAAATTGTTAAATGCTATATTTTGTGTAACATTTACAGTATATGTCACAGCATTTATGCTGCATAGCAAATATTTTATAAAATAAATATTAATTAATAAATAATATTAGATGGTGCTTTTACGATGGAAAGAGGCTTTCAAATACACGCATTTTATGATCCTATATATATTGCATGATCAAACTATTTCCATTGTTTAATTATTGGGCACAGTTAAATTTAGAGACATTTACGTTTTGGGTGTTCGCTGTTGTATTAAAACACATAATATTTTATTGCAATTGACATCTCAAATAAAATTGTATTTTCATTTTATATTGTATTATATTAATTGAAGACTTTTAATGACATGAGATAATAAAGAATTCATTTTATGCGATACTGTTTTGAAGTTATTATAAACTCGATCGTTGTCATAAGTAAAATAAACTGTTAAATGCTATATCATATATTTCAATACGAGGACATCTTATGTGTGTGTATGTATATACAGAGACAGATATATCTATATATATGCAAATTTGATTTTAAAAACGGCTCTAACGATTTTGACGAAAATTTGTATCCTACCGTTTTCGGACACCAGAAAACCATTGGACTGGGTCATATGTTCGAGAAAATTCGATTAGTGGGTCATTTTGGGTCAACATAGGTCAGGGTCAAGCTAATTGCACTGATAAAAATATACATGTAAAATTACGGGCCGAGGCCGGTAGCAGAGATTCCAGTCATACCCCGTTAAATAAAAATCCATGCCCATCATTTTGTGCAGCCCTTAATTTTACGGAGCAAAGTAAAGCAGTATTTATGCATAGGATACAATGTACTTTAAAACACAATAACAGTTTATTTACTGTTCTATAGCATGTAGCACGTTAGATAATCATCACAGAATCGCTTTTTAGGCGGGTTAAAAATATGTCAAGGTCGCGGTTAAGTGACGTTATTTTTCGAAACAAGACTAAAATAAAGGGTTACACCCTAGTGGAGGAAAAAATGGGATCGTACCGCAGTTTTTTCTGGGAGTGTGTATCTAAAATACGGTTCAAACGATTTTGACTAAATTTTGTACCTACCATTTTCGGGCACGAGAAGACTATTGGCTGGGTCACATGTTCGAGAACTTTCGATTAGTGGGTCATTTTTTGGTCAAAGCGGGTCAATTAATTTTATCTAAAAACGGCTCTAACGATTTTGATTAAATTTTGTATCCTACGAGTTTCGGTCATGAGAAAATCATTGGGCTAGGTCACATGTCCGAGAAAATTTTATTAGTGTGTTATTTTTGGGTCACTGTGGGTCAAGCTAATTTTATCTAATAAACGGCTCAGACTATTTAGAGTACATTTTGCATATTATGGTTTTCGGGCACGATGGTTTTGGGTTAGGTCACATGTTCGAGAAAATTCGATTAGGGGGTCATTTTGGTCATGGGTCATTATGGGTAAAGCTATTTTTATCCTACAAACGGCTCAGAAGATTTGAACTAAATTTTGTATCCTACGGTTTTTGGGCACGAGAAAATTATTTGGCTAGGTCACATGCTCGAGAAAATCTTATTAGTGGGTTTTTTGGGCCACTGTGGGTCAAGCTAATTTTATCTAAAAAACGGCTCAGACTATTTTGACTAAATTTTATATCCTACGGGTTTCGGGCCAGAGAAGACAATTGGGATTGATCACATGTTCCAGAAAATTTTATTAGTAGGTAATTTTGATTATGGGTCATTATGGGTGAAGCTATTTTTGTAAAATAAAAAGCATTATAATAATAATACAGAGCTACCAATATATCGAGTTGAACTCAAAGCTAATTTTGACCGAGCGTAGCTCGGTCTTCCCTGCTCCTTTTTTGTGTAGAATTTACACTAAATGCTGTAGCATTTATGCTACATAGCAGATATTTTATAAAATAAAATATCTGCTTTACATTAAGTTCTTTTAATAAATAGAGTACTTAGTGTTTAAAATTTAAAGGATTTTGAATGCAATATATATTTACACAAATCTTTACATTCGAGCTGGCAGTTTATTGTGTTCACTTTGAATATATTTGATTCCCAGATTAGTATTAATTCACATTTGCGAGGAATTTATCAAAGTATTTCGCAGAATTTTATTGTAATTTATATAATTTGAAATAAGGTCTAGATTTCTAAATTAGACAGAATTGAAAATTTAATTAATAACAAATGCGTGTTTTGAGAGTTAAATAAATTAAGATAAGATTATGGTCGAAAGCAGATCTAAAGTATAAAAATATAATATAACTTTGGAAATAAATTTAAAATTATCATTCTGATTGAATTTATGACTTAATAAATTAGATATTCATATGTTTTCCATTTGTTTAAAGTTTATATTCTAAGTATAGTTAGTCTTGATATGACTTTACACAAAAAATGGCCTTTTTTCATTTCCCAATGAACTATATGACTTCAACAAAGATTCAAATTTCCACATCGTAAGCATTTCTTTTACGGTTTATACGTCAAAATAATAAAGAGAAACGATTTGAAATGTTGAAAGTTAGACGAAATTCAGGAAATTCTGCTATTATAAAAAAGATATGAAATAGTTATAATAATTATAAATTAAAATATATATATATATATATATATATATATTAAAATTATTCTAATGTGAAATATTTCTCTGATTTTCACAGCCTATATTTTTGGAAATGTATTAACCTTAATGTCGCATAAAGACGATTTTGTATTAAGGAACAAAAGCAAATGTTTTGAAGCAGTTGATCAATAATAAAGTAGATATCATATTATGTTTAAAAAATTACAAATAATTTAAAGAAATTTTATCAAAGAATATCTTAATTACACATTCTTTACAAAATATTTTCTGTATAACCTTTTTCTGTTTTAGAATGAAATTAGTAAAATGTCGCTTTTGTTTAATCCTTGCAAGAATAATTTTAAAAATATACTATTCAGTAGTTTTATTTAGTTATGACGCAGTGAAACAAATCAGTTGAAAGTAAAGAAAATAAATTTAAATTAAAAATCAATAAGAGTTAAAGTACATTCTCTCCAGAATAAAACACTTTTGACATTCACATTTTAATAGAACTCAATGACAATAACGTGTTTAGTGCGTTGTCTTTACATGTTACGTTTTACTTAATAGTGTTTTCTTGTAATGTCATCATGGTTTTCAAATCGAATAACATTCGGACAGATCATGTATCAATATATATATATATATATATATATATATATAAACTCCAAATTATTTTTTTTTCTCTCTCTCTTTTTAAATTTTCTTCATGTTTTCAGTATTTTTGGCCAATTACCATTGAAGCACAAGCTATGGTAATATTATGATTGCACGTGTTAATCTATTAGCTATGTGGTATTCTGTCTACACATTATCATTAATTATCTCTTTGGAGATTTAAGTAGAATGATACAAGAACTTGATATGTTTTTTGAAATTCATAGATATTATAATTATATATATATATATTTATATATATAAAGAGAAATCCATATCATTAACTTTTAATTTTTAACTTTTAAACTTTTTTTCACGTTCACTTTAAACACTTTCTAACATAGTTGAAAAGTGATTATGAATTCGGTTTGTCTGTGTGTCTGTCCGTGCGCTAACTCGCGTAAATATATACGGATTAACGTGCAATTGACATATGTTATTGAAGTTTACTGTTGTATATTCGGTATCGAAAATGAAGTGTGTAGCACTTATAGTTTTTGTACAGGGACACTCAAAGGAATTCCTTTACATTACGGTCCAAGGGGAAAGATCATTTGTGGCTTATTTTAATGATTTTTCATAATTTGAAACATATTGAAATTGATATATATCACAGAGGTGCTCTACAAGAGGCTTACTATAGTATATTGTATGCATAGCACTTACAGTTCCTTTACATAGTCACTTAAAACAATTTTGTTACATTGCGGTCTATGGAAAAAAAGCGTTTGCGGTTTATTTTAATAATGTTTCACTATTTGCAACATATTGAAATTGATATATATCGATTAGGTGCATTACAAGAGGCTTACCATAGAATATCGTGTGTACAGCATTCATCATTTATTTACAGGGACACACAAAATAATTCGGTTGTGTCTGTTAGCAATTTGTTGCTGGAAGTGCGTTTTCAGTTGCTGAACACGTTTCTAAATATAACTCATGTTTTGTCTATTACTTGGTGCGTATAAATTGTATAAATTGTATACAGTGCAGCACAAAAGTTCTTGAGTTTATTTTTTGTTTATTGACGGAAATTCCAGAAGGGAAATTTTAAACTGTGCTATGCGTTTCCTAACTGAACAAAAATTGAGCATTCTATAGAGTATATCGTGTATCGTATATTCTATATAAAATACAAATCTAAACGTCATATACAAGGCTGCACAAAAAAAAACTCGGATATTTATCCGAATATTGTTTTAGTAATTCCTGAAATTATGTTTTTAAATAATACGTTATGCCTTTCATCTTATTAAACGCTAAAAATTTGTAAAAATATTTTGGGGGTGTTGGAATGTGTTACATAATCTATGCTTGACGCAAGATTTTTCGTTCGTGTTTAACTTAAAATGAAATGCGTTAAAGAGGTTAAAAACCATAATACAACTCAAAAGAAAATTTCAGCAAATTCAAAGTAAGAAAACAATTAAGTCAAAGTTTAAATAGATATCTAAAAGAAATTGTTTCTGCAACAAATGGTTGTGAAATTGCAGTAAAAAATATTGCAATCTGAATACTTACTGTATTTTTAACACTTTCCAACCTAGTTGAAAAATGTTTATGACTTCGGTTTGTCTGCCGTCTGGCCGTCTGGCCGTCTGCCCTCTGTCCGTTCTCTCACTCCCGTAAATATACTCGGATTGCCCTGCAATTTTTATATGTTATTGTTGTTATCTATAGCATGTTCCCTATTTCAACTGAAGTGTGTAGCACTTATAGTTTTCTTACAGGGACACTCAAAAAATTCCGTTACATTACGGTTTATGGGAAAAAATCATTTGCGGTTTATTTTAATGATGTTACACAATTTCAAACACATTGTAATTGATATATATCACTAAGGTGCATTACGAGAAGCTTAATATAGAATATGGTGTGCATAGCACTTATAGTTACTTTACAGGGACAGTCAAAAGAATTTCGTTACATTACGTATATGGAGAAAAATCGTTTGAGGTTTAATTAAATAATGTTTCACTATTTTAAACGCATTGCAATTTATATGTATCACTAAGGTGCATTACAAGAGGCTTACTACAGAATATTGTGTGTATAGCAGTCATCGTTCATTTACAGGGACACACAAAAGAATTATCTACTGTCTGTTAACAATAATTCCTGGAAGTGCGTTTTAAGTTGCTGAACGCGATTTTAAATTTAACTCATTTTTTGTCTATCACTTGGTGTGTATAAATTCTGTAGATCATATACAGGTCAGCACAAAAGTTTGCGAACGCATTTCCGTTTATTGACAAAAACTCCAGAAGGAGAATTTTAAACTGTGCTACGCGTTTCCTAACTAAACTAAAATTTAGCATCCATTGTAGTATATATACAAATCTATAGATCATATACATTGCTGAATAAAAGTATTCGGTTATTTTCCGAATATTGTATATGTTGGAAATATATATTGGGAATTCCTGAAATTATGTTTTTAAATATGTTATGCGTTTTCCAAATTGTTTACTTAGATGTTATCTTTCAGCTTATTAAACGGTAATGATTTGTAAAATTATTTTGGAAGCATTGGAAAGTATTACATAATGTATGCTTGACGCATGATTTTTTGTTCTTGTTTATTTTTTTATTTTTAATGTTATAACCAAATATTTGTTTAAACATTAAAAGTATTTTTTGGTAGAGTACACTGTAAAAAAAGACAAATGTTTCTTAATCTAGCTCTTATGTTTCTTCAAACTTACGAAAATATAATATAGCCACTTTCGTGTTACCCGCTATTTCGAAAAGCATTTCGTTATCATTATAAACCTCTGAAATCAACAGTTTTCTGAGATTCAAATAAGTATTTCTGAAACTGTAGTGTCCTTTGCTTCTCGTAATTTTCGGAGACTCTTCCGAATTGTTTTTACTGTGTATTTATCAGTTTCCTCATATCGGAATATTGCTTTTTTCGGTTACTATCAGTTCTGAATTAAACATTAACAGCTCCGTAACATAATTTATGCATGCAAGAGAAACAAAGTAAATGCAGCTTTTAATGTTAATGTTAATAATAATGTTATTAATTTTAATGTTGATATTGTTAATTTATCCTGTTTTTTAAATATGAAAATGTTTACTTGAGATTTGATAGAATCCGAAAACAAATATTTTCGTTTGAGTAAACTGATTAGTACATTGTAAAAACTGCTTGAAAACGTTACGGGCAACAAAAAAGGTTTACTTTCGGAAATGTTTCTTTAAATTTTGTAAATCCATTGCTTGGTTGAATTCATGCATTGGTTTCTGAGGGTAAAAGAAAATTTTCCGCATCCATTGGAAGAACTGAAGAAGATATATTATATATTCGTAAATATTAAAAATGGTATGAAATAGATTAAGAAACATTTGTCTTTTATTACAATGAAGGCGCTTGTCGTATTTTTGACGAATAGCAGTTAAACTATTACAAGTGCGAGCTATTTCATAACAATAAAAAGAGACATGTTGAAAGATAATACAGGGGGATTCTAAATTCAAGGTACAAACTTTAAGGGTTGGTACAGGACACTGTAACAAACAATTTTTGCATAGGAAAGCAGGGTCGGAAATCTATTTATATAGTCAAAAGTACAGGGCGCCTCACTCCAACGTGTGTTTTCGTTGATAACTTTAACAGTAGTGAAGATATTTCAAAGAAATCCTTACAATATTCTTACGATTCATACAAAGATGAGTCTGTTGCGATTTTTTTTTTTTTAAATATCTTCAATACTTTTAAAGTTATGAACGAAAACGGAACTTCGGATTAACGTGAGACGCCCTGTAATTTTGACTAAATAAATGAATTTTTGACAATGGTTTCCTATACAATAAATGTTTTTTACAGTATCTTGTTCGAACCTACTGTAAAAATCATTTATTGTATAAGAAACCAGTGTCAAAACTCCATTTATTTACTTAAAATTACAGGGCGTCTGACTTCAATACAATGTTTTGTTATCGTTCATAACTTTAACAGTAGTGAAGATATTTTAACAAAATTTGAAACAGACTCATCTTTGTATGAATTGTAAGCATATTGTAAGGATTTCGTTAAACTATCTTCACTACTGTTAAAGTTATGAACGAAAACACGACTTCGGATTGGAGCGAAGCGCCCTGTATTTTGACTATATAAATGAATTTCTGACCCTACTTTCCGATACAAAAATTGTTTGTTACAGTGTCCTCTACCAACCTTTAGAGTTTGTATCATGAATTTGGAATCACTCTGTATATTAATTATACATACAAGTATTAAATGTTAAATTTTAATTTTGCAAAATTTGTGTCAACGAAGTTAAGAGATGTCGTAAGATTTACAACAGTGCGCTGGCTAAAATATTTATAAACTAAAAAAAATGTACTTTGAAACATTCACTTTACAACGTAAACTCGAAGATATGCAATTTATTTATTCTAAGATTATGCAATAAAATAAATAATGCACTTTACATATTATTCATAAAACCATTATTCAAAAGAATTTTCAGAATTTTGGATTCGTTACACAACACGTTTATTTAATATCAAACCATACACTTCTAGTTATACATTATTTATCAGCTTCGATTCGAAAATTAATGTTACTATCAATCTTTGTCATTAACTGCAAAGTCAGAATTCTATAACTGATACTTATTTGATACTTTAACTCAGAATAATTGCTTAATTCTTGGAAATTCTGTGGTGTGATGTTTAAAATATCAGAAATAACAGGAACTTTAAGATGCAAAGAGTCTTTCATTTATGCACATTTTAAATAGGTGCGATATGCATATGCATGATTTAACGATTAACATATCTTAACCACTAGGTATCTTTACATTCAAGCATTTGAATACATCTGGCGTTCGATATGAAGCTGCAACAGATGACAATGCTTTGTTATGGATATTATAAATTAGGTTATTTTAATGATTTTAAGGCAATAGAGTTAATTAAGATTTATTCATTTGATACCAGAAGATTTATAAAATAAAATATCTGCTTTACATACAATTCTATTAACAAATATAGACTGCAATGTTTATAGAATTTAATGGAATTTAAATGTAACATACGTTTCCACAAATTTTCTGATTTTGGGTGTTAGTTCATTGTGCTCACTTCGAATATATTTTGATTCTAAGAATAGTAGGAATTCACACTTTCAAAGAAATGTTATAGTATTTCGATACTACACAGAATTTTATTGTAATTCGTTATAATTTGAAATTAGATCTAGATTTCTAAGTTACAAAATAAAATCTTTTTGGGGGATAATGAGAAAACATTTTACTGTAACCTATTTTTTTGAAGATTAGTTTATAGGATTTCCACTAATCCAATATCGGAAGCTTGAGGTGCAATAATGGACTGTTTTATTCACTTCAAATTTGAGACATTACTTTGCATACATAGTGTAAATACCTTCGGAATTATATATGTATGTATATATAGCAAATTTGGACTTTTTTTTACCAGAAATGTACTTTTGCAATATAAATCCATTAAAAATATTTCATGTTCTGCCTTTCAGTATATAATGTTTATTTTTTCGTTTGTGCGTTAAAATCCTTAGATCGCGGAAAATTTTAAGTATGTGAAGTTTCTAAAACAATCCGTTAAACAACATTTATGGTAAATAAAATGTAATTATGATATCAGCTTTGAAATTTGGCATGATTAAGTATGGTCTGGGTATAACCCAAATCTAGATTTTTTAAAATTATTATTATTCGTTTGCTTTCGGCGTCTGTGTACCCTCCAAACATCCTCACTTACGAATATTAGTGGAATGTCAGTCCGAAATGGGATAAATTAGTTAATTTAAACTAGTCGTTGGGGACCACCGTAATACTTACCCATCATGGATATGCATAATATAAAGTATGAAAATAAAACATGAGGAAACTATTTATAAAATGCATTGCAATTCGAATATCATCGTGGCTTGATGACATCATAAACTTTAAATGCTCTATTACTGAATTGCGTAAAAGAAACATCCTTATAACTCCAAAATTGATAATCATATTAACTAACGGTTTACTGCTCGCGATTAAGCGTCTCATTTCCAATTTAAATATATCCTTAAATTGAAATTTGAATGAAATACAGGGTCATGAAAAATCGAAGAGTGAGGAAAATAGGATTACAAATACCTCGGCAACTCATTATCTGATCGACTTCATTCTTTATCCAAAAAAAATTTTTTTTTATTGTCTTTTATATTCACACCTTAAAATAAACAATTTCGAAAATTTTTATATACCTTTTATCAGAACGAATTTTTTGAGAGTCCGAAATAAATAGTTCTGGATAATCGAGGTTACTGAAATTCAATAAGCTTCTTCCCATTATTACATACTAAGTACATAACAAATTTTAAATCTCTATCTCAATTTGTTCGGGAGAAAAAGCGTTTACAGACACACACACAGACTCACAGACAGACGGACGGCAATTTTTTTTTTCTAAAAATATGTTTTTTGGAATCTCTAGCCCTCTGAGCGTTTTGAAAAAGGGTAAATTTGTAATGTTGTTTTCTCTGAATTTTGTTTTAAATGCTAAAAAATTATGACTCTTTCAGCATTATAAAAAAAACTTAATTACAAATATGAATGTAACCCTTGAGAGTATTAATCATTCTTCAATGTTTTGAAAATTCATTAAAGCTATAGAATTATATTATCTTAAACATTGTATATATTGCAGTGAAACCTGGAGCTTAGTGAACGGAATATTACGTTCCACTCGCTTAGAGGGCTAGTGTCTGAAACGTGTAAATCCGTCAAAAAAAATTTTCGATTTTCAAAACGATTACAGGACTTACCCCCTACTTATGATGGGTAAGTAATAAATGTACTGCGAAAATTTTCCCATATGCTTTACAGCAAAATGGTTCCCAAACTTTTTTTGTTTTGCCATTTCCGACTGAAGCATCCTTAAAATCATGATAATTACACTCGTTAACCTATAATTCATATTATATAAAATGGGAATTGTTATTCGCATAGCGAATCTGTACATAGCTCTAAGATCTATCTGTTACTGCACTATGTTTAAACTTAGAAATGGGCAAGTTTTTTGTTACCTTTTTGAATTAACTCTTTAAACATAAGTAAGCCATATATCCCCCCACTACAATAAGTAGAGGTTTCATGTTTCTTATAAGCTTACTTCAGTGTGAAACAAGATACATCAATAGTCTTCATTTTTACAAACTTTTATTTAACTTGCCTTTCTGTCCGTTTGGTTCAAATCTTCCAGTCAAAGATTAACACAAATCCTGTGCGACAATTGCCCTAATTTTTGGTAGTGTGACCTATTTCTAGGGACAATACAAAGTTCTATAAAAAAATATTTGAAATTCGCGTCCGCCACCCCTCTATCGAAAAAAACTTGTGTCCAATAAAAATGTGTAAAAGTCACCATGTATGTGATCACGTAAATACCATTGATTGCTTTAGAAATCAGCTGGAAAATGCGCCGTCTTTCAGTTCTGCACGAAGGGTGAACGGATAAGATATGACCCCGAGCTCGTGTCGGATCCGGGCTCGGGCTCTATTTTTGTACCAGACATCAGGTTCGGGCTCATTCTTTCTGAAACTGGCTATTTTATTTATTCTCATATAGAAAAAAAAATAACTTTTTTTTTTTTTCCCTAAAAAATAACATTTTTCATTTCAAGGCATTTTAATGTTATTTTGATCAGAATTAATCGAAGGGGAAACAGAAATCTTATTTTTCATTTCTGGAATTAGAATGCTACTTTAAAAGAAAATTTATTATATTTGCGATGCGACTGAAGACTGATATGGCGACTGATATGGCGCCAATGGGAAGAGGCGCGAATAATATATGTTGCTAGATTTTCGTTTGTGACAGTAGAATATTTTTTTAATTGGAACGTTTATTATTTTTTATTTTTTTAGAGATCTAACGCGAATTGAATATTCTTTATTTTGTTATTGTATTTAGTCAATCAGCATTAGCTTAGGATTACAAATTTTTAGTCTTCTATTGTGTGCGAATCATAATTGCTCTTCATTTGAACATAACGTTAGTGATTCTATTTTTAATCATGAACTCTGCTCATGCTAAAACTCTGCTCTGCACATTTACGAAGTCACTTTCATTCGTAAGTAGATGTAATTGTTATGTATTGTTATTCCGATAGAAAGTAATTGTCAAATCGTCAGTTTTCAGTCAAATTTTTAATTTAAGCTGATTTTCAGGAACACAAAATATTGTTTTAACCCTTTAACGGACATTGGTTTCCCTATGAAACCACAAAACTTCGAAACTACGAAATTCTACAATGACAGCAGAATTTTAATAGAAATATTTTCCATTTATTATGTATCGGAAATATCGCATTTTTCTTATATACAAATAAATTTCTTCATAATGTCCGGTGTCATTCATTTATTTAAACATTTTAGCAATTGAAGTGCTTTATCCGTTAAAGGGTTAATTAAGGAATAAATTATAATTTACATTATACACCTTTTATAGGAAATAGAAAACGTTGTTTTAAATAGTAATTTCTGAAAATATCGTACATTTATCCACAAAATGCACTTCGTTAATGTGTGCCCATCAGATTTTGCTTGTTGGGCGAGAAAAACATGCATATCCTTTTAAGGAAGTTTATTTTGATTTGATACTAAACTTCTCTTTTGATAAGATTGAGTACAAATTTCTATAAAATTAATTATGTGCATGGGATTAACAGTTATTTTCATGTACGAAGTTTTTAAAAATTATATATTACTTTTAAAACAATTTTTAAATATTATACATTTTTCGGCATTGGTCTCGAACGCGCTCAGGCTCTGAATACGTGAAGTGTTTCGGGTTCGGGCGAGCTCGGATTTAAAATTGTCGGGCTCGGGCGGGCCCGAGCTCCTAAAGGGGAGCCCGAACTCATCTCTAGAGTAGATGTGTGTTCGATCGTCAAGAGGACGTTTCCTTTAAAGCCAGGAATCTGGATTTTAAATTGTATATAAATTTAATTTATTTAAACAAACTGATAAGAAAATCATAATTCAGATCACTCAGTAGTCTCACATTAAGTCGTAGCTCTGATAGAATTCATGCATTTTATGATTTATTTTAGTGCATCATCAAAGATAGACAAAATATTTTTCGATGATAAGATCCTTCTATGAAAAGCACAATTCTACCAGAATCATTTCCGGATTCTCAGCTTTAACGATTTTAAGTATCTAAATTTTCTTTCCTATCACAACTTTCTTCTTTGTTAGCGGGCTTTCTTTTCAACGTTATCGCCTGGTTGATTGCTGCACCCTTCACATTCTAATTTTAAATTTTAAAATGATCTGTCGTAATGTATATTTATAAGCATTGTGCGAGGCTCGAAGCAGTATCATAAAAGAATTACGAATAATAAAAAAAAACGACTAAAAAGAAATTACGAATCAAAATACCATTTTCCTGTAAATTTTAGTGTTTTTGCAACTTTCCTTTATAACTTAGTGATATTGATTTGTATCTGTGTTCCTTTTTGCTCCCTTTTATTTAATTCAACTTGTTCTTTTTAAGTAAAGATGAAATTTTGCAATCGATTTTTAAAACACGTCTTGATATGTTAGAATTATAAACATTTTGTACAAATGTTGTACAAATGTGTGTTTCCGATGGCTATACAACAATTTAATATTTTTAGGACTTAATTATAAATTAATTACTTACTTTTTAAGGCATTTATCCATTAGCCCGCCACAGGTGTTAAATCTCCAAATATAATTTATGGTTACAATTGTCCGAATTACAACAAGAATGAATGCCTAACCACGCTCGACAGAAAAAGCCAACTGTCTGTGCATCAAAGAAATATTTTAAACACTATAAAGTAGAAAATATAAACCAAAAACAAAAGAGTGTAATGTACATTTTTAAAAATACGTTCGAGTCATGTGATAGTTTTATATTAATTAAGTTATGATTATACTTCGAGAAATTAATTTAGATAATCTTAAGAAGATAGTTTCAATAACGTTTATTTTCTTTTGCCACATCTTAAAAGAGAAACAGAGAAAACTTATATATTTTTCAATAAAATCACTAGCTCGCACTGTCTAGCAAGCGTAGAAAAAGGCGGTGAATTATACATAATCGGGTTCGGTGTCAATGTCAAATTAATGTAATATGAGTTAATTTATTACAAAAATCATGAATTGTAGTTATAAAATTAAGTGTGATTTTTGAAATAAACATTGAATGTTTACAAAAGAGTATATTTAATAAAAACACTATATTTACTTTTATACATATTGTGAATATAGGTTATAAAAATTTTTACTCAGTAAAAATAAGTCGTCCACTGATGTAATTTTTGCATCACACGAAGATTATCCCGTCAAACACCTCTGGGATAACAGATAAATAAACTTTTATTACTTTTTATTAACACTTTCCAACGTGGTTGAAAAGTGTTTATGAATTCAGTTTGTCTGTCCTTCTGTCTGTCTGTCTGGCCGTCTGTCTTTCCTTGCTCCAATTCACGCAAATATACACGGATTGCCATTCAATCGATATATGTTATTGATATATGTAATGACATGTTCGATATTGATAATGAAGTATGTAGCACTTATATTTCGTTAACAAGAGCATTCAAAAGAATGCTGTTACATTATGGTCTATGGAGAAAAATCCTTCGCAGTGTATTTTAATAATGTTAAACTATTTCAAATATATTGAAATTGATACACATTAGTAAAGTGCACTACAAGATTCTTACTATCGAATATGGTACGTGTAACACTTGTAATTAGTTTACATCAAAAGAATTACATTATATTATGGTCTATGGGGATAAATTTTAATTATGTTACACTATTACATATATATTCAAATTTAATTCAATTTGTGAGGTTCACTAAAACTTGCTTTCTGTAGAATATGGGATATAAAGCATTTATCATTCATTTACAGGGCCACGCAAAAGTATTCGGTTACATAATGGTCTACAGTGAACAACTGTTTGCAGCGTATTTTAATTACGTTAAACTATTCCAAATATAATGAAATTGATATACATTACTGAGGTTTACTACAAGATATCTGTTGTGTAATATCATGTGTTTTATAATATCATTTCTTATAGCATTTATCTTTCATTTACCAGGGACACACAAAATATTTCAGATATAGTACTGTTTCCGAAATATTGTCAATAAGCAATAATTGGTTTAAATGCGCTTTCAGTTAGTTATGCGTTTAACTAAATTTTTGCATACAATGTGGTATGCGTAAATGCTATAGATAATATACAGGGCTACACAAAATAATCGTAAGCATTACTGTGTATGAAAATGAATTTCTTAGCGGTGTTTTTTAATTGAGTTATGCTAATTGAGTTAAGATAATTTAAAGATAGAAAAAGAATTAATCTATGCTGGAATTTGTGTGCGGCTTTATATGTCATCTCAAATTTGTCACAGGGTTTATGTGCTCGTGATGATATTTCCATCCTGCGCTGATGTTGCAGCCTACCGACATATGTGAGTGAGAGATACCAAGTTGGATATTGTCCTCGTAGCTCAGTGGTAGAGCCTTGGAGCGTTAATCCAAGGGTCCTGGTTCGATTCCCGGATTGGACATTTTCCATTATGTCGGTATTACGCTCAGTTCAGCAATATAAAATTCACATGTTTGTTATAAAAAATAATTTTATAATCTTATTTTCACTGACGCGTAAATAATAATTAACCAATAAGGTCGCTTTTTCTTCTTCTTATCTTATACATTCTTTTCTTATAGCAATAGTTTAAGGAAATGTAATTTACGATCTAGCTATGAGATTTATTATTATTTTTCAAAAAATTTGAACGAGTGTTTTTTTTTTTTTTTTTTTTTTTTTTTTTTTTTTTTTTTTTTAATATGACTATTTTAATGTCATATATTCATGTGTGTCACTACGCATACAAACTTCTTTATAATAAAAATGAATTACATATTATGCAACAAAAGAACTCTTAAAATATTCAATTCTTGGATTTTCTTCCTCGAAACGGTTTCTAAAAGGTGTTGCTTCGATACATATATATTCATGATATTTCCTTATTCTAAATTCATCACTCACCTTTTCTGCTTTTTCATGTATCAGATCATATTATGCATGCGTTTTTTTTGTTCATAAACAATGATTGATGCTTGACGTTTCATACATATTTATAAAACGGAGGTTAAAAATGGTACCTTATGAATAGAAATATTTTGAGGTTACAAACGTTTCGTTTTATGTCTGTATTACGGAATTTATTCTCTTTTTTTTTAACCATCACTGCTGGTTATATACGAAAGAAAATACTTTATATATATTTCCAATCGGAAAGTGAATTTCTTTGCAGAATATATATATTTTTTTTTCCTTTTTCTAATTTATGATAGATGGGTTGACCAGCTGTGTCAGACGTGATACTGACAAAGATTTCTGTTAAGGTATCGCATTTCTTTGATTCATTTGGGTCAATATTTTGACAGTGATTTGTTGTGGTGTATTTTTTTTTATTATTATTAATCTGAAATTTGCAAAGCTTATTTTCCGGATTTATACCTATTAAATTAATCGCCATATTAGTTTAAATTAATAATTATCATTTAAGTATGAATACATATAGGTTTCTTTTATTTATTCCGATGTTTTTTATCTTTGTTTTCATTCGTCAAATAATTTGAAAATGATTCATTCTATTTCCAAATCTGAGGCTAAATAACTACTAAATCGAGTTAGCTACAGCCGTTAATATGGTTTCTAGGTATAGTAAAATGACTATACACAATCTGAGGTACCTGGCAGCGTCTCTAGTGCCAGATTCTAGAATTAGAGATCATATTTGGAAAACTATACGTAATACACCCGAGGCTAACGAAAAAGAGAGGCTACCGCGGTGCTTTACGCGTATCTTTTTTTACAGACCGCGGGAGTCACGTGATGCTCGAATCCACCAATGCAGGTGTACGAAAAGAGCATCACGTCACTCTAGCGGTCTGTAAAAAAAGATAAGTGGAATGCACCGCGGTAGCCTGTCTTTTTCGTTAGCCTCGTAATACACCGATGTGACGTCAGTATAGAATGGGTTAGGTGTCATACTGAGAAATATTTCTGTTAAGGTATCGCATTTCTTTGATTCATTTGGGTCGCTGTTTTGACAGTAATTTGCTGTCGTGGATTTTATTTTCTTATTAAACTAAAATTTGCAAAGCCTTTTTGTCAGATTTATGCCTATTACGTTAAGCAAAATCTCATTTTAAATTAATAATTATCATTTAAATATGAATAGTGTATAATAAAGCGTTTTCTTCCGTTACATTTGACTAATGCAACTTAGTTTCTAGACCAGCCATACTCAACCTTTTTCTCTCGCGGGCCGCAACATAATTATATTATAACGTAAAAAAGGTAAGAAAACAAAAGTAGTATAATAAACCTATATAATAAAATTAATATAATCAGTAAGATTGAACGTTTCTCGCGAAAGAAATGTTTAAAAAAAAAAAAAAAGAGCTATATTTCCCAAACAATATACAACGTAGTAGATTTCTATTCTGAAAATTTTTGTTTGGAAATAGGGATATAAAACTTAAACTTTTTTGCTTCCAATATGTTTTCGCGGAAAAATTTGATCTCTAATAAGCATTGTTAGTTATATGATAAGTATAAAACGTAATAATGTAACAATGCAGATGTTCCAAAGAAAAATATCAAGTGATTTCTTTTAATAAATCAGTCATTTTCTCAATGCAAAAACTTTTGCAAAGTGTAGCAATATACAGTGCAAATTTAATTAATTTGGAATAATATTTGTTTAGTGCTGATGATTAAGAAATGTATAGACTACTATAGTATAAATAGAACTGCACGTAAAAAGAACTTTTGACTAAGGAAACGGCATTTAAGATGTTTTAAGATAATTTTAAATAAGTAATTATAAATAACAGGACATATTTTGTCTTTCTATGAAAATATTTAAAAGAACAGTGTAGGTCTTAAAAACCTTTTATGCAAATTTCACTTAAATTTATAAATAGAGATTTCTGATTATGTGTCTCGGGCCGCAGGTTGAGTATGGCTGTTCTAGACGCATCATGTAAATAACATGGATGTAAATATATAAGATGGCTATATGTAAACATAGAAGTAAGAGAACGATGTATGAGCAAGGACATATAGGAATAATTTTATATCAATACACTCTTTTATTTATTACAGTGATTTTTATTTTTGTTTTGATTCGTCAAACATTATGAAAAGGATACTTTCTATTTGAGAATCTGAGGCTCAAATAAACAGTGAACCGGGTTAGATAAAGCAATAAATGTAATTGCTGGGCGTATTAAAATGGCTATGCTCTACCTAAGGTACTTGGCATTGTCCCTAGTGAAAAATTGCAGAATTCGACATGTTATCTCATAAACTATAGGTGATGTGATAAAAAGCTCTATTACAAAGTTATTGAACGTCATCTATCAGGTAATAAAATATATATCGTCTCTTTTTTAGGAATTAGTGGTGGATTTAAATAGACTGTAAAAAAAAGACAAAAATTTCTTAATCTACGAAAAAATAATGTAACCATGAATATACTATCCTCTTCCGAGTGACCATTATTCCGAAAAGCGTTCTTTATTTCTAGAAATCTTAGAAACCAAAACATTTTCGAGTTTTATGTTTGTTGAACATTAAAATGTTTACTTGAGAATTGATTTCCATTTTTAATTGGATTTTTTGTACTATATACGTATATATACAGTATGGCCACTAAAGACCCTTGCCACCCTCTTAACTGCGGAACGGCTGCTGCTATATTCATAAAAGTGGTGTCTAGGTGTTGTAAAGTAGCCATGCGCTACTGAATAAAATCGCCTACGACGCCACCTGGTGGAAAATTGCGGAGTTAGCATTCCTTTCACAAAAACGGAAAAAGATAGGGAAAAAAAGTGATTTTCAAAGTTGTAGAGCATCATTGATTTAGTACGAAAAGGCAACTTGTGGATATTAATGCGAAGAATAGAACGGTTAAAACGCGCATTTGCTTTTTCGTGATTTCCTACACTGTGACGTAACAAAACGATCTTAGAAAGAAAAAACAACTAGTTGAAACAATATACCTTTATTTGAGATGATCAAACTTCTCTTCGTCAGCTTCAATGCACATTTGGATCCTTGTTTGAATTTCAGATTGCATACGTAGGAGCATAGAGGGTGAAACGTTGGCGCAAGCGTCCGTAATGCGTCGTTTTGATTGGGGATCACAAGCGATACCACTGTGCTACACTGCAGTGTTGTGTTTTGTCCGAAAGATAATTATTTCTCTTTCCGTTCAAGTTTCGTGACGTCACAATGTAGGAAATCACAAAAAATCAAATGCGCGTTTTAACCGTTCCATTCTTCGCATTAATGTCCACAAGGTGTCTTTTCGGAAAAAATCTATGATGCTCTACAACTTTGTAAATCACTTTTTTCCCTATCTCTTTCCATTTTCGAAATAAGAATGCTATCTTCGCAGTTTTACACCGGGTGGCGCCGTAGGCGAGTTCATTCAGTAGCGCATAGCTACTTTACTATACCTAGACACTGCTTTTATGAATACTAGGGCATCCAACCCGGGCTTCCCGGGATAGAGAATATATGTGAAAACCATTTATTTATTTATTTATCTATTTATTTTTATTATTCAAAACTCTAATAGATTTTTTTTTTTTATATTTAATATTTTTTTTAGATTGTCCCGCCAAAGAACATTTTTATATGAAATATGTCAATTATATATTGTCAATTATAACAATAATTATATAAATTATAGCAATAAATTATAACAATATTAACAATAATATATTGTTATATATATGTCAATTATATAAAATTTTGAAATTTATTAAAATCTGAAATTTCCTATTGGGCTCGTACTAGAAGTTAATAGCCCAAAAAATTGCTAAAAATTTCGTTCAGTTTTTTTTTTTTTTTTAAATTCAGATAATTTTAGCGGTTTTAAGCGCTTATTTCAATTACATGTCTATTAAATTTGTTTTTTAGTTATACTATTTTATTTATTACTTAATGAAGTTTTAATGTCGTTATGGGATATTAGGTGGAAACAAATACTGAACTTCTTATATTGTTTAAAGTGCAAACGGATTAATATTTTGTAATCGTATGCAACACACATACGATGCAATCACAGCGATAGAGATAGATTGTTAAAAAAATCATGGTTGAAATTTAATTTAAATGCTATAATAAATGAGTAAATTGCGATAATGCTGTCAGACAAATTGCATTTTGAAAGTAGATTTTTTTTTTCTATATAACGGTGTAAAAATTTTAAATGTGCGATGTTTAAAAATTAAAAAATTGCAGAAGCGAAAATCGCAAAAACGGAATTTCATCGCCAACTGTTGCCATTCGCAAAATCACGTCAGCATTACGCACGGACACGTTTGTCCTTTATAATATAGATAGCAGCAGCCATTCCGAAGTTAAAAGGGTGGCAAGGGAGTTTAGTGGGCATACTGTATATTGTGAAGCAAAAAATAATGCCTTCATTACTCTAAATTTTATTTCTTTCACAGTTACTGGACTATCTATACATTATATTACAGAGGTAACCTTACTCTACATTAATAGTATTTTCTTTTTCAGATTTACTGCTTAGAACTATGGATCTGAAGCTAAAGGAAACAGCCGTCATCGAAATTCTTCCAAAAGAAGGTTCTGCACCTAAGGAAATCCATAATTGCTTGAAGAATGTTTATGAGGACCTTATAATGGACATCAGCAATGTGCGGCGTTGGATGAAGAAGTTTGGAAACAGAGAAACGGAAATTGCAGACAAACGGAGAAGAGGCCGGACGACAATATCAGTCCCAGATGCAAATCGAGAACGTGCTGGGGAATTGATTCCAGGAGACAGATGCGTTACAGTTCAGAATGTTGCTGATGCATTGAATGTAATGCATCACGATAATCCACGACCACACAAGTCATTGTTCACAACCCAGGTGATTGAAAAGATGGGCTGGACAGTAGTGCATATCTCATCTTACAGCCCTAACTTGACCTCTTCTCACTTTTATCTGACCTATGAAAGACAACCTACGTGGTTTCAGATTCAATGACTTGGATGACGTTAAAACAGCTTTAAAATCATGGGTCAAGAAGCAAAACCCTACATTTTTCCAAAATGGTTTCGATGCCCGTGTTAACCGACGCCGCAAATGTGTGCAAATGCATGGTGACTATGTTCAACGGTAGATTTTTGTAGAGGACAGTTCCGGCTGTGATCTATAAGAACTTCTGCTGTTATATGTTCACTCATAAAATTTTTAAGACAAATGAGGCATTACTTTCTGATCCACCTTCCCGTATATATGTTATCTTCTTTCTAATTTATGACAGATGGGTTTACCAGCCGTGTAACACGTGATTGCGACAAGGATTTCTGTTAAGCTATAGCATTTCTCTGATTCATTTGAGTCAATATTTTATCAGAGTTTTTCTTATGTTATAACTTATTTTCTTATCAAACTTAGCTTTCTAAAGATCATTTACCAGCTGCATGCTTACAAAATTACGCAGCATCGTATTTGAATAAAATAAAAAATTTTTTTTAAAGAGTATCTCTATTTTCTAAAACTTCCTTTTATATTACATTGATGTTTATATTTGTTTTGGTTGATAATATAATTTGCAAATATTCTTTCTGTTTAGAAATCTTATGCTTTTCTTAACTCAGTAAGTTAAAAATTTTAATTCCAAGGAAAACGAAAAGCATAGACAATTTGCATGTTTACTTTGGCGCTCAGAGTATCCTACCGTCAGGTTTTTTGTGGGATATTACGGGTTATAGACTATAATTAACTGTCTCACGCGAGAAAACTAATTTAATGATTTTTTTCAAATACATCTTTCAGAATAATATAAGGTAAAGCTAGGGGAGTCTGCGCACAATTCAAAACAATAACAATAAAAAATCTATATATTAATTTTTTGCTAAACTATCCATGAATAATTTTTACTTCATTTGTTTTTTATGTATTCCCATTGCTATTTTGTTGTTATGTTGCAATTTAATAGAACAGTTGTAATAAAACCAAGAAAGTTATTTTGCGCAATCTGCCCTTACAGGGTTAGTGTGATTGCGCACAAGGGTAGGAGAGATTGTTACTAATAATAACTACAATTAAATTGTTAACAATAATAATTACACTTAAATGACATTGTTGTAAGGTTTTTGTGAACAAATATTATTGTATTAGGAGTGAATATTTCAACCTAATGATTAAAGAATCAGAAAAAGGAAATAATATTAAAAACGATTAAAAAATTTTAATTAAAAGGAAAAAAATTAAAGAATCAGAAAAAGCAAGTCCAGATAAGATTACAAAATAACATTAAATTACTTGATAACACGTTTAACTTAAAATTACTCCATTTTCATTTTTAATTTTTTATGCAAATTTACCAATAAGGTGCGTAATCTCTCCTAGCATGGAAACTAATGGGAACAATGCGCCATCTCTCCTAAGTAGCAGATGCGCAAACTCTCCAATTTCGGTAGGAGAGATTGCGCGGCCTTTTATTTAAACATGGCCGCTACTAAAACGAACGATGATGTTCACATTGTTAGTCTAGATTAGTAGCTTATGATAAATCGTTTAAGTTTAAAATATTTTGTACTATTGACATTGTATAGAAATTCTGATGAATAGCTATGAAAATTCAAGCACTTACTTTAAGAAAACAAAACAAAATAGCAATGCTTTATCTTAGACGCTCAAAACAATCAACGTGCACTTTCAAGTAGACACTCCACTACTGTTGTTGTACAGTACAACTACCTGGAGTCGCTGCGAGCTCACTCTACTCCTTCCCCCCACCCTCTATATGCGTAATCTCTCCGACCGCTCCATCTCTCCTGGCTTTACCTTATATGGATCGTGATTTCTTTTCCAGTCCTAAAGTTTGGGATTGGAAAAATGGAAGCTACATCATAAAATGAATGTGATGCAAAAAAGTGGTTCTTAGGGTTGGTCTTAGAGAAACCGCAACATAGCGGGGTGGGATCGATCATGGAGTTTGTCATGCGAATTGGTTATTTTGATAATGCTATTGTTATTTTGCTTGTGAGTAAGTATTATTCTGTCTATTTAGTATACCGCGTAGAGTATTTTCATTTTCAGGCAATAAAAACGGGAAAAGATACTTTTAGTACATGAAAACGCTGAGAATGTTAATAAAATTCAAAGTACCATAACAAGGTAAATCTTGGTAGTGAAGAAAAGAAGTTTTTTTGATGGCCTCCTAAGACACGGGACACCTTTTTCTAAATATAAGTAACAAAATTCTAAATACTAGGGGGCTCAGCACCCTACTCGCTAACGCTCGCCAACCCCCCGTGAATTGCAAAGCAATTCACATTGAGACCGCTATGCGGTCCCAGCCCGCTCGCCCCTTTTTATTTTTCTAGTAATTCTAGCCGGAATAAGTATTACAATAAATCATTTGAACATATGAAATTGACAATATAAATCATTTAAATACTATAAAAAAAGGATCTTGGAAACATAATTAGTTTAAAATTTTTTGCACCTATAATATTGTACAGCACGGCTTAAATTCATTATAAAAAAAAAACACTACGTGGTAGGAAGATAATTTATCATCAATGATTGTTTAAATTTCGTTCTACTTCATTATAGATTTCTGCAAAAGAAATAATTTTTACTTCAATAAAACAGCAACAGATGGCAGCAGGGTCACTCTAGAAAGTTTATATTTTATTATCTCCGATTTTTTGTGTGAGTGAAATTCGTAAATAAATTCTAAATAAGAGTTGAAAATTCATTTGAAATTAACAATATAACTCATAATTAAAATGAGGAATCATCTCAGACGCTTTGGATTACGTTCATATTATTTTATTTTTAATAATTGTTAACTTGAGTTTCACTGCTCTGACACTGACCGCCATATTAGAGGCGGAGCTAACACAATCTTGTATGTTCATTGGTCTGAGCTCTCCACGTAAGACAAAAATATATATATATATTCTAATATAATAACATTGTTCTTATTTTAATACGTATACAACCTGTTGTACAACTAATGGCATACCTAAAGAATATACTTGATTTGTATGCTTTGTGTAAATGAAAGTATATTTGTATCATCAACGGATCCAGAGATAATCTTCAATACATCTGTTTTGTATCGCCCGATATAATAAAATCTCTTTGGGGTCGATGAAATGATTACTAAGTTTGTTTGGGAACTAAACACTGGGGATCTCGCGTTAGGCTGGCCACTTGACAGGAACATATGTTTCACAGCACCTCAGGACCCATTGTCAAGAAAATAGGGCTGAGCACTATAGACCATGATACTTAATGGATTGAATGGCCGCAAGTTTAGCTTAGTTTAGATATAATAAAACTACTATTTATGTTTTGATTTATATTCATGAACAATAGTAGAATATTGTACTTGAAAAATGTAAAGAAATTATTAATAAACAGTAGTCAGGATTTAGCCGACTTCTCGAAATATATGATATTGACGGAATAAAATAGCAGTTTGTCTAATAACTGAAGCAAAATTAAATATGTAGCCATACCTGCACTAGTAATATTACGTTTTAGCATTAAGAGATGTTAATAATATTATATAATCACAGTATATCGGAAATACGGTAATATTATTATACAATATTCACAATGTCTTAATGATATTATATCAAGAATATGGTAACATTATATATATGAACAATATAGCATAACTTATTTCATTGTTGATGTGCATGAAATTATTTATATTATCTAATAAATGCATATGCTGAATTATCATTGAAATAATGAAACATTGATGTTTCAGATTGAAATACAGTAATATAGAATTAGCATATCAAAGAAAACCAAGTAGTAAGTATTATACGACGTTAATGAATTTTATGAATTCCAATTTACATAATGTACAACAACTCAATATATCATATAATATACTGCTACAAATTAAAAGTAATCTTTAATGTATTAAGTATTAATATATAATTCATTACATTATACATTGCTTCGTAAAGACCTAAAATACAATTTCGTATAAGTTATTCTTTTATTTAATATTGATGATTGATTGAATTTTCATGTAAATTCGTACCCTTTAATCTTATTTTTAGCCTTGTGTATGTTATTTTTTAGGTTTCATCATGCTAATGCAATATCAAGGTTTTTCATCTCATAATTAAGAAAAATAAATAATGTCACATCGTATTATCCGAATGCTGCAAAATAATGTGAAAGTGTGACATCAAAATTCTTATCTCCTATCACCGTTTATTGTTGTTATCTCATGAGAAGTTAGACCACGGTTACCGTGGGTTAGACAGACCTAGTTTGGAACTGTCCGCTCCAGGCTAATGAAGCTTTCATCTAATGATAAATCACCGAGGCGGAAGAGTGACTTCTGGCCTCGCTACCGAAAGTTCTGACTTAGTCCCAAAACTTTTCTAACTACCTACACTGTAAAATTTTTATATCCTATCACCGTTTATTGTTGTTATCTCACGAGAGGTTAGACCACACTTGCCATGGGTTAGACCAAGTTCTGAAGTGACTGAGCCAAGCTAGTGAAGTTTTCATCTAATGATGAATCACCGGGGCGGAAGAGTGACTTCTGGCCTCGCTACCGAAAGTTCTGACTTAGTCCCAAAACTTTTCTAACTACCTACACTGTAAAATTCTTATCTCCTATCACCGTTTATTGTTATTATCTCACGAGAGGTTAGACCACAGTTGCCATGGGTTAGACCAAATTCTGAAGTGACTGAGCCAAGCTAGTGAAGTTTTCATCTAATGATGAATCACCGAGGTGGAAGAGTGACTTCTGGCCTCGCTACCGAAAGTTCTGACTTAGTCCCAAAACTTTTCTAACTACCTACACTGTAAAATTCTTATCTCCTATCACCGTTTATTGTTATTATCTCACGAGAGGTTAGACCACAGTTGCCATGGGTTAGACCAAGTTCTGAAGTGACTGAGCCAAGCTAGTGAAGTTTTCATCTAATGATGAATCACCGAGGCGGAAGAGTGACTTCTGGTCTCGCTACCGAAAGTTCTGACTTAGTCCCAAAACTTTTCTAACTACCTACACTGTAAAATTCTTATCTCCTATCACCGTTTATTGTTATTATCTCACGAGAGGTTAGACCACAGTTGCCATGGGTTAGACCAAGTTCTGAAGTGACTGAGCCAAGCTAGTGAAGTTTTTATCTAATGATGAATCACCAAGGCGGAAGAGTGACTTCTGTTCTCGCTACCGAAAGTTCTGACTTAGTCCCAAAACTTTTCTAACTACCTACACTGTAAAATTCTTATCTCCTATCACCGTTTATTGTTATTATCTCACGAGAGGTTAGACCACAGTTGCCATGGGTTAGACCAAATTCTGAAGTGACTGAGCCAAGCTAGTGAAGTTTTCATCTAATGATGAATCACCGAGGCGGAAGAGTGACTTCTGGTCTCGCTACCGAAAGTTCTGACTTAGTCCCAAAACTTTTCTAACTACCTACACTGTAAAATTCTTATCTCCTATCACCGTTTATTGTTATTATCTCACGAGAGGTTAGACCACAGTTGCCATGGGTTAGACCAAGTTCTGAAGTGACTGAGCCAAGCTAGTGAAGTTTTTATCTAATGATGAATCACCAAGGCGGAAGAGTGACTTCTGGTCTCGCTACCGAAAGTTCTGATTTAGTCCCAAAACTTTTCTAACTACCTACACTGTAAAATTCTTATCTCCTATCACCGTTTATTGTTATTATCTCACGAGAGGTTAGACCACAGTTGCCATGGGTTAGACCAAATTCTGAAGTGACTGAGCCAAGCTAGTGAAGTTTTCATCTAATGATGAATCACCGAGGTGGAAGAGTGACTTCTGGCCTCGCTACCGAAAGTTCTGACTTAGTCCCAAAACTTTTCTAACTACCTACACTGTAAAATTCTTATCTCCTATCACCGTTTATTGTTATTATCTCACGAGAGGTTAGACCACAGTTGCCATGGGTTAGACCAAGTTCTGAAGTGACTGAGCCAAGCTAGTGAAGTTTTCATCTAATGATGAATCACCGAGGCGGAAGAGTGACTTCTGGTCTCGCTACCGAAAGTTCTGACTTAGTCCCAAAACTTTTCTAACTACCTACACTGTAAAATTTTTATCTCCTATCACCGTTTATTGTTATTATCTCACGAGAGGTTAGACCACAGTTGCCATGGGTTAGACCAAGTTCTGAAGTGACTGAGCCAAGCTAGTGAAGTTTTTATCTAATGATGAATCACCAAGGCGGAAGAGTGACTTCTGTTCTCGCTACCGAAAGTTCTGACTTAGTCCCAAAACTTTTCTAACTACCTACACTGTAAAATTCTTATCTCCTATCACCGTTTATTGTTATTATCTCACGAGAGGTTAGACCACAGTTGCCATGGGTTAGACCAAATTCTGAAGTGACTGAGCCAAGCTAGTGAAGTTTTCATCTAATGATGAATCACCGAGGCGGAAGAGTGACTTCTGGTCTCGCTACCGAAAGTTCTGACTTAGTCCCAAAACTTTTCTAACTACCTACACTGTAAAATTCTTATCTCCTATCACCGTTTATTGTTATTATCTCACGAGAGGTTAGACCACAGTTGCCATGGGTTAGACCAAGTTCTGAAGTGACTGAGCCAAGCTAGTGAAGTTTTTATCTAATGATGAATCACCAAGGCGGAAGAGTGACTTCTGGTCTCGCTACCGAAAGTTCTGACTTAGTCCCAAAACTTTTCTAACTACCTACACTGTAAAATTCTTATCTCCTATCACCGTTTATTGTTATTATCTCACGAGAGGTTAGACCACAGTTGCCATGGGTTAGACGAAATTCTGAAGTGACTGAGCCAAGCTAGTGAAGTTTTCATCTAATGATGAATCACCGAGGCGGAAGAGTGACTTCTGGTCTCGCTACCGAAAGTTCTGACTTAGTCCCAAAACTTTTCTAACTACCTACACTGTAAAATTCTTATCTCCTATCACCGTTTATTGTTATTATCTCACGAGAGGTTAGACCACAGTTGCCATGGGTTAGACCAAGTTCTGAAGTGACTGAGCCAAGCTAGTGAAGTTTTTATCTAATGATGAATCACCAAGGCGGAAGAGTGACTTCTGGTCTCGCTACCGAAAGTTCTGACTTAGTTCCGAAACTTTTCTAACTACCTACACTCTAAAAAAGAGAAAATGTTTCTTGTTCTACAAAAATATAATAACGTAAAAAAATGTACACTAACCTCTTCCAAGTTACTCACGAATCCGAAAAGCTTTCTTTCATTTTAGAAAACTCGGAAACCAATATATTTTCAAGATTGAAAGAAGCATTTATAAAACGAAGTTTCTTTTATTGTCACTGGTTTTCAGAAACGTTTCCGTGTAATTTTTATAGTGTATAAATCCGTTTTCTCAAACCGGAATATAAATTTTTAAGATGTTATCATTTCACAATTGAACAATTTCAGCTGGATAACCGGATTTATGCATGCAAGATTAACAAAATAATAGTAATTTTAATGTTATTGTTACTGCTGTTAATTTTCCATGTTTCTCTGTAAAACATGTCCGTTGAACATTAGACTGTTCACTTGAGAATTGATAGCACACGATAAACCTATATTCCAGGTTGAGAAAAGTTATTAATACTAAAGTCTACTCACTAATGTTTCCGAAATTCAGTGGCAACAAAAGAACTTCGGTTTTATAAATACTTATTTAAATCTCGAAAATATTTTTCATGGCAATCCACATATATTTATGCGAGTTAGATCACGGACAGACAGACAGACAAACAGACAAACCGAATCCATAAACACTTTTCAACTATATATTGGAAAGTGTTAAAAAATAAACAGACGTTTCCGGCTACGTTTTAGCTCCTTATCAATGTAATAACATAAGTTGACCAGACATTCTTGAAACATGTTTACAGTCAATAGTTTTACCTCATTTAAAATCTAGTAAACTTCATAGAAATTGCATTAAAGCAAGACCGTATATATAGTTTCACCTAAATATACGGTCTTACTTTTATGTATGATCAATGACATTTTCTTGAATTTAACTTGTAAAACAATTGACTGTAAACATGTTTTGAAATTCTGGTCAATGTATGTTATTGCACTGATGAGAGGTCAAAACGTATATTGAAACGTCTGCTATATTTTTAGGTGCGTTCGTAATTAAATAAATGCGTAGCGATCCGTCCGTCCGTATGTCCGCATATAACAGCACAAAAACTACCCAACCAAATGGTTTGAAATTTAAGATGTATTATTTTTGCAGAATTTTGTCGAGACATTTCAAATTGTATGAAAATCGAATCAAAACTTTAGAAGATATTAATAAAAATATTTATTGAGAAATTTTAATTTAAAAAAAATCGATACTTTCTTGTTATAGGCGCTTCCGAGGTTTAATCGTCAAGCGACCGAGATACTTATTTTATTACAGAAATTAATCTGCAGACGATATAATTCATTTCACAGAATTAAAAATCATCAAGATCTGAATATTTATGTAACTAACTATAGTACGAACGCACCTCGTTTGTCGCGTTTGACGTACAATTTCCAACTTGTTTAATGGTATATTTATGTGTTTTGAACTTATATTGTCTGATTAAATGGATATTTGTAATGTTAAAATCGTAAAATAAACATTACACTGCGCATCTTCTAAATACATTTAATACTAATTGCTTTTTTATGTTGACCTTATTATATTTCGTTGTAAATTTTATTTTCAGCTCATTATTCCTAAATAAAAAAAAAATATTTTTTTCTATTTCTGAAGCATGTCAATTTTCTTTTCTTTAAAATTTTTTACATTTTTACTATAGCATTTCTTAATTATTTACTATTTTGTAATGTATTTAAAATTACATAACTTACATCATTGTTTTTCTTTATTTACAAGAAAGAATCTTTAATTATTTAACCAAAATTAGTAGCTTCTTCAAAAACTATCGGACATTTTTGTAACTATTATAATCTTTTAAAGTATAACGTTCTTAACAGAAAGTTATTCCATATACTTCATAATTATTGTAATAGTCTTTTCTTGAGAGAAATTATCATTGCGTTTATCTACAAATTGGAAATAATTTTCATTTTGTCCTATTTGTTACAAAGAAATTTGTTGTTCTACAAAAATATATATTATATAAGCATCCCTTTTCTCCAATAATGACTTTTTTTGCGATAAGCATTTAAAAAAAAATCGTATACATTTATTTATTTATTTTTATTTATTTTTATTTTTTTACTTATTGTTTTTTTAATTATTTTTTGAATACCGTAAATAACTCTCTTGTGTGCAAAATTAACTCTAACAGACATCACTGTTCTAATTTACTTTATCCTGTTCTAATTTACTTTACTTGAATAGCCATTGTATTTCAGTTTCAGGTGTCAAGAAAAATCAAAAAGGAAATTTCTGCACTGTATACTTATAACAATTAATTTAAAATTAAAAAAAAAAAATTAAGTGGTCATCAGTCAAAATACTAATTTAAATGGCTACCACAAAACCACCTAATATAAACATTTTCCTCAAAAGTATTGCTCGTTAATGTCAACCTAAAGAAAAAAAAAGATTCTTGCGTGCAGGCTATACCTGTAACTTATACGCAATGAATAATAATAAAAAATCTCGATATAAATTTGAGAATTAGAGCTACACATTTTCATTGAAAGACTGAGTTTATTTATGTTTGTTTCCATAAAATTTTAAAGACATTTAACAACATTCTGTGTATATTTTAAAAATACTTAAAATAAAAATGCATATTTTTAAGAAGAATACTAGAGATATTATAAGTAGATAATACAGAAATTAACAAAAAAAATTATCTTGGAAGATGCGTAAAACCTAACGTAAAACCAGTATTATATTTACTGGGTTTACAATGAAATATTTACACTGGAATACGTTAATTTCAAAAGTATGAAAAGCCCGTTTTTCGGAATTTTTTCAACATACTAGGAATGCTGAAATTTTATTGGCTGCTTTTTGGATGCTAGTAGGCTACACACGTTTTGCTGATCGATTTCTCGAAAAGAAACCTCGAATGATTAAAACATTCCACCTTCCACCGCCGCGCCAGGGGACTCATTCTGATCTAAACAAACCTCTTTCCGGACGAATCTCCGTCACGGGTCCCCTCTACCTAAGACACAGTGCAGCAGGCATGCTGAACACGAACCGCAAAATGATTTAATTCCACCTTCCACCGAAAAGTGGTGCATTCTATTCTAAACGAACCTTCCGCACGGGTCCCCACTGCGTAATACAATATTTTATAATAATAAATATATAAAAGATTATAGAATCAAACTAAGAAATTTTAATATAGTGTACCAAGCAGAATTGACGGCTATCCTTTGCGCAGTAGTCTGGTTCGTACATTCTGATTTTCCAATAGTTACAATCTATATGGATAGATTATCTTCAATCGATTCTATCAAGCCCACCTTTCGCAACAACGACACTCTGTTAAAAATTTTCAAAAACTTATTTTTTTTTCATGATTAAAAGTTTATCATGATGGATATCTGGAAAAGAAAATATAATACATACAATTTTATTGTAAAGAGCATATTGTTATATGGAGCAGAGGGATGGAGAATTATGGAGACAGAAAGAAAGAAATTAGCAGCAGTGGAAATGGATGCCCTAAGAAGATCATGCAGGATATCAAGAATAGAAAGAATAATAAATGAAAGAATAAAAGAAATGATGAAAATAATGGGAACCATATTAGACGATCTCCAAAAGAAACAATTAATCATGTATGGTCATGTTAAAAGAATGAGTGACGAGAGACTAATCAAAATCGCAGCTAATTACAGAACAAACCAAAAGAGGAAACGAGGACGACCACGAAAGACCTGTGTGCATGGTATAAAAAAAGACATGAGAGATAGGGGTCTAGAAAAGGAATAGACTCTTGACCGAAAGAAATGAAGTGGTCTCTTATAGATTTTTCGGATGGCGGCACCTGACGCCATAAACCGAGTTTATATATATATATATATATATATATATATTAGGGTGTCCCAAGATATAATGGCAATTTTTTTTTTTTGCAAAATCGAATACGCATACCCTCTATTTTTTTTCTATTTGACCTCAGTAACATAAATAAAAAGTATTATTGCAATAAAATAATAGTAACCCGTGCCGACTTTAGGTCAAACTTGAACATGAAATCTTATACGGGGAATACTATGGAAAGATTTCAAACTGTACTTTTCCTTGGTACTTAAGACACCATTTTATTAAAATCAGATATTTATTAACATATTACAGTAAAAGAAGCATTAATGAACATATTTCCGTTTCAATGTTTGCTTTTTACAGTCAGGATAAAGCTTAGTATGTTCTTGTACGCAATGTAACAAAAATTGTTTTTGATCCTCCTCAACCGTTATTAAACCATGAAAGTCCTGCATCAATTTTACCGCTCTTTCAGCTGTATCATTCACTGCTCTAAGCATTGATATAGTCTTTTTCGCGTCTAGAAAAGAATCATTATTCTCCCATGAAGAGGGACTCTTTTTGAGAAAACTATCATCGATTTTGAGTCTAGAAAGCAAAGAAAGGCTTTTGACTGATATGAAATCCTCCATTTTTTTTCTGTAAAAAAGAATATAATAATAAATAACAATTGCATGATATAAATGAATAAATAAATATACAACTACAAAATAAATGTATCAAACTCACCATACAATGAACCACAAAGTTCTTCCTTCGATGGAATGTATCTTTTCTCATGGGTCAAAATATCTTCTCTGTTTAAATTTGCCACCATTTTTAATTTTGTTCCTTCGTCAACATCATCATCAAAAAGTGCTAATATTGCTATTTCATCAGTCAAATACCACAAATGCTTGAGAAATTTCTGTAAAGCAACTTTCGAGATACTTTCATTCACATTTTCGTAAGCTTTCAAAGATTTCAAAAATCACAAATCTTTGTAGGGCGCTTTAATTGCTAAAATGCATTGAATCCATGGTTTAACGTAGACAATCACGATAAATAAGCAGACATCTAACAGTGCCTTTTTATCCTTGATGTTTAATTTCAGTTGAGAACTAAATAATGATAGTTTTAAGGAGTAAATCGCTCGGGCCATCCATCTAGCTTGGTGCATGGCACCTGGAGGTCTGATTTTAATTTTTTTTCTACATTTCCACCTAAACATACGATAGAAAGTTCCATCAATTCTCGATAGTCCTCTCGGATCATAATATTTTTAAGTTCAGTGCGGTAAAAGTCAATCAAATTTTCAATTTCGGATACGGTTCGGAACGATTCCACTGTTTCTCTATAGCACTGTATTTTGGTGGGATCGATGTTTTTCCAGTTCTCTTTAAGCTTTTTAAAAAGAGGAATATCGGGACATGTTGTCACTTGTTTAATTTTCGCTTCGAATACGGCCTTTAATACCAGTTCGTATACATGATGGCGGCAAGCGTAAAAAAGCATTTCCCTTTCAAATTTGTGCTCTAGGAGCGCACAAGCACCAATAAAACGACCTGTATTCCAAGCCGTAGTATCACAACAGAGAATTTGGACTTTGTTTTCGAGATTCCAATCTAAGATCGCCTTCCAAATAACATGCGCTTGTTCTTTGCCTGTAGAATTATCCAGTCTCGGCACAGCAATGAGTTGTTCTTTAACTCCATATGAAATAATTATGGGCAAGCGTTCTTCTTTCGATTTTCGAACACTCAAAGCAGGCAACAGTTTGCCATCCCAATGTAAAGTCACTACATCCGGTACCTCATTTTGGAAATCAATTTTTATGTTTTCCGCGCGGTCCTTCCGTTTTTCCGTTCGAATTCTTTGAATTGAAGATTTACTTATTGGAAATTCGTCAGTGTTAAATCCAAGTGCATCAATAGTAGCTTCAAGAATAAACACAGAATCTCGGACACTTAACTGACACCTGTCTAACGCAGCAACTAACTTTGGAGTAATAAAATTACTCCTTACTACTGGTTTTCAGCTTTCATTGTTCGGAGCTTTCTGACTGTTCTGAACTTTCATAGATATAAATGTTGGGATATCTTCTATATCCATATTTTCGGTAGAATTTGAAGAGGAATCTTCTTGCAATGTTTTGTATGTTGACGAGGAAGTTGAAGCGGAACCATATTTGATTCGCCGATTTTCTTCTTGGACAGCTCGAAGTCGCGCCCTTTCTTCTTTTTTGGCCAGTTTTGTATCCACTCCACCTAAGTGACCGGGTCGGCCAGGCTCTCTTTGGAGTTGCAAGAACATCCTATCTTCCTCTATTTTCATTATTTGAAGTGCATCAGCATGTGCGATGTCAAACAAATTTTCTAAATTACTTACAAAATCCTCTTGTCGCCTCTTAAATACGTCTTATAATTTCTTTGCATTTTTTTGTAAATCTCTCCAAACTTGATACATATTAAAAAGCTTCCTCACGCAATTTGGCAACGATTTGGTAGGTATGCGTGCCTTTTCCCAAAAGATAATGCATTCGCGAATAGCGAGATTTGCACTTTCATTAACAGTTAAATTCACTTCCCGAATATTGTAAAACAAGGCAGCGAGAACTTGTCTATTAGACGGAAGTTTTGAGCCCGTTATTTGATGTTTTACGTTCCCTACTAAAAATATAACATTTTTAGAACTACGCAATTCTACTGCCATGTTCTGTTCACTGATTCAAAACTGTACAAACATTTGCTAACAAAACAAGTTGGAACTATAAGCACATTGACACGTAGACGTGCGCTGTTCTGAGTAAACTGCGCGTTATGGCTGTCGAAGCATTCCAAAACCTTTCTTTTTTTTTTCTTTTCCTATGGACTTTACCCACGAATGGCAACACCCATGCCGCAGCGGGTATCTACCCTCCGAAAAAGACTGTTTATTGGATGAAGGGGAAGCAGTGTTAAAATTTTCTGCACGCCTATTGGTGTTTTTCTTCTGAATACCCGCGGCTGACGTCACATGGGTAAAGTCCATTGCAGGTGGTGGGTGCTCCTCTACGGTCACGTGACAAGCTGACACGTGAAACCGTTCGTTCGCTTAAGTACACAAGTACTCGCTGCGATGTTTAGCTAGAAGTCGGCACGGGTTACCGTGGTTCAAATTACATGAAACTTTATTTACAATTGTTTTGACATAAAAGGAAAAAAATAAGAGGGTATGCAATAGAAAAAAATGACTTTTATTTTTTTGGGACACCCTAATATATATATATATATATATATATATATATATATATAAAGTTTCGCTTTGGCTGTATTAAGACTCATGCCGGAATAGAAGTTAATGAGCTTGCGGATCTCCTCCAAAATCATTCATGATGGAGGCTATGACATTATATCAACAGAACTGGGAAAATGGCAAAACTACTGGACTTCTTCAATCAAGGGCAGGAAGAATTATGACATACTGAATAAGATCGGCCTTACGTTCATCTGCAACATTTCAAATTGGGATGAATGGGACTGCTTCATTCGTCCCTAGAGGATACTGAAAAATTTTTATTAACTAAATACTATTATATAGGTTGATAAATTAATACTTTATGGTAAATATTCATTTCAACATTTCATCCTCTTTGTAGCCATCGTCTTCAGTCCACCGTTTATGGGCCTTTTAAGGCAAAGCTGAGATGAGTTCAAGATCATTGACTAACAAATAATCCTGGAGATCATATTGCAATTTATAATCTCTCAGCTTTTGCCAAGTCGGCATTTTTGTTCAGCTTTTAGTCCTTAACATTGAATACGGGGAGGAAAATGTTTGTGTCCCATTCATCCCTGCTCTAGGGATGATTGGGACATAGAAGAACTTTTTTTTTTTTTAATTTATATATCTATATAATAATAATCTTGAACCAATATTGTGCATAAGATGTAGTCAAACACTTAAAGTTTGACATGTGATATATAATATTGATAATAACTTATAGAAAATATTTAAAAAAAAATATTTTTGTGAAAATGTCCCATTTATCCCCCATCTCCCCTAATCGTTTTTTCAACGCCACATACATTAGTGTTTTATATACTCCGCATTATATTCTAAAGAGTCAGCCAATCTTAGTGTTCTTTAACGTATCTATTTCCTTACATAACTAACTCAGTACATTCCATACATAACTATCTCTTTTCAGTGATTTCTACAAAACATTGTTGGTTGAATTTACTATGAATTCTCATCTATGAAACAACTAACTTGAAGAACCATTCAATTTCATTTTCAGCTATCTACAAAAATCAAAAGTGAAATTTCTTCTACTGGACAGAAATACTTCTGACAACCTATTCGAAGAAAAATAAAGTTAGGTGGTCATCAATCAAAGTAGTATTAAAAATGACTATCACAGAACCAAAATATAATCTATTTTGCTATTATGCTTGCCAGAAAAAAAATCTTTTTTTTTTTTTTTTTTTTTTTTTGCGTCAAGGCAATACTTTTCTAACTGATACGAGTTGAAGGATAAAAAGATCTAAACATAAATTTGGGAACTGTATCTTCTTTTATTTAAAAGATTGGGATGAATTTTTTTCTTTACAAAATTTTTGAGTCACAGTGTTATTTTTGGTACTTTTTGAAAATACATATTTGTAGGTGTATGAGGCACGCAAAGTTTGCAGAGTAGATCGACATAAGACATTTATTTACAATTAAACGAAGACAAAATATATACAGCTCGTATGCGACTGAGCGCCGACATCTTTCTTAAAGTAACAACTGCTCTCTTTTCCGGAGCATCATCATCGTAACTATACGCGCATGCGCCATATGTGCGGAGAGGAGAAAATGAACGTTGTATTCCAACAATTCCCCCCTTACAACGTGCATTTTCTTAAAAAGGCATTAATTACTCTCCTATTATACAAATATTATATGCAAATTACAGAGAAACAAAATATAAAATTACAATTACAAACAGTATATACTTTAAACTTACGAGCAGGGAAGACCGAGCTATGCTAGGTCAAAATTAAATCTGAGTTCAAATATCATGACCCATGACCAAAATGACCCACTAATTGAATTTTCTCGAACATGCGACTTAGCCCAACAGTCTTTTCGTGCCCGAAAACCATAGGATGCAAAATTTAGTGTAAATTGAGCCGCTTTTTAGATCTTGACCCACAATGACCCAGAAATGACCCACTAATCGAATTTTCTCGAACATGTGACCTAGCCCAATGATTTTCGCGTGCCCGAAACTCGTAGGATACAAAATTTAATCAAAATCGTTAGAGCCATTTTTTAGATAAAATTAATTTGACCCGCTTTGACCCAGAAATGACCCACTAATCGAAAGTTCTCGAACATGTGACCCAGCCCAATAGTCTTCTCGTGCCCGAAAATAGTCGGATACAAAATTTCGTCAAAATCGTTTGAACCGTTTTTTAGATACAATTAGCTTGACCATGACCAAAAATGACCCCAAATGACCCACTAATTGAATTTTCTCGAACATGTGACCTAGCCCAACAGTCTTCTCGTGCCCGAAAACCATTGGATGCAAAATTTAGTGTAAATTGAGCCGCTTTTTAGATCTTGACCCACAATGACCCAGAAGTGACCCATTAATCGAATTTTCTCGGACATGTGACCTAGCCCAATGCTTTTATCGTGCTCGAAACTCGTAGGACACAAAAATTTAATCAAAATCGTTAGAGCCGTTTTTTAGATAAAATTAATTTGACCCGCGCTGACCCAAAAATGACCCACTAATCGAAAGTTCTCGAACATGTGACCCAGCCCAATAGTCTTCTCGTGCACGAAAATGGTCGGATACAAAATTTCGTCAAAATCGTTTGAACCGTTTTTTAGATACAATTAGCTAGATCATGACCCAAAATGACCCAAAATGACCCACTAATCGAATTTTCTCGAACATGTGACCTAGCCCAATGGTTTTCTGGTGCCCCAAAATGGTAGGATACGAAATTTCGTCAAAATCGTTAGAGCCGTTTTTAAGATAATTTTTGCATATATATATATATATATATATAACCACACACAAGATTTGCTCGTATTAGAATATATGAGCAGGGAAGACCGAGCTATGCTCGGTCAAAATTAAATTTGAGTTCAAATATCATGACCCATGACCAAAATGACCCACTAATTGAATTTTCTCGAACATGTGACTTAGCGCAACAGTCTTCTCGTGCCGGAAAACCATAGGATGCAAAATTTAGTGTAAATTGAGCCGCATTTTAGATATTGACCCACTATGAACCAGAAATGACCCACTAATCGAATTTTCTCGAACATGTGACCTAGTCTAATGATTTTCGCGTGCCCGAAACTCGTAAAATACAAAATTTAATCAAAATCGTTAGATCCGTTTTTTAGATAAAATTAATTTGACCCGCTTTGACCCAAAAATGACCCCCTAATCGAAAGTTCTCGAACATGTGACCCAGCCCAATTGACTTCTCATGCCCAAAAATGGTCGGATGCAAAATTTCGTCAAAATCGTTTGAACCGTTTTTAGATACAATTAGCTAGACCATGACCCAAAATGACCCAAAATGACCCACTAATCGAATTTTCTCGAGCATGTGACCTAGCCGTTTTTAAGATAATTTTTGCATATATATATATATATATATATATATATATAACCACCCACAAGATTTGCTCGTATTAGAATATATGATGATATGGAAAAAGGATACAGAATAACATTGAATATTTTTAAACACTTAGTCCTATTAAATCACAAAATTTCTTATGTTTATAGGCACTTAAAGCTTTTGTTAAAATGTCAGCTGCCATATTTTCAGTTTCTAGATATTTAACTTCTATTTCTCCATTCTCATATATTTCGCGCACAAAGTGATGGCGAATGTCAATATGTTTTGTGCGAGAATGATAAATTGGATTCCTTACTAATTTTTGAGCAGACTGGTTATCGCTGAATATTAAAGTAGGTGCAGACACTATTTCAGGAGAAAGTTCATTTAAGAACCGTCTGATATGCAAAGTCTCTTTAGCAACCTCTAATAAAGCCATATATTCTGCTTCAGTTGTGGATAATGCAACAGTTCGTTGCTTTCTCGAATCCCAAGATATAGCACCACCTTGCATACTTAAAAATGTATCCAGTATAGGACTTTCTATCATTGACATCTGAAGCCCAATCAGCATCAACAAATGCAACTAAGGACTTAGTATCACTTTTAAAAATCAGTCCTTGATCTTGAGTACCTCTTAGATATCTTAAAACTCTTTTTGAAGCTATCCAATGAGGTTTGCCTGGATTGTTGTTGAATTGACTTAGAAAATTCACAGCATGAGTTATATCAGGTCTAGTTGCTACTGATAAATACATAAGAGAACCAATTACTTGACGATAAGGAATATTATTCATTTCAGACTTTTCTTCTTCAGTTTTGGGACACATATCTTTAGTAAGCTTCACATTTTGTTATCAAAAGGTGTAGATATTGATTTTGATTCTTGCATATTAAATTTGCTCAGAATATCTTCAATATACTTCTTTTGAGTAATTTTAATACTGTCCCCGTTTTGCATAAATTCTATGCCCAACCAATAGTGTAACAAACCTAAATCTTTCATTTTAAAAGATTTGGCTAATTCATCTCTAATATATTCATAATCGTGTTTACATTTAGTAAGAATTACGAGATCATCAACATAAACAATGATAATAGCTTCAATTGGAGATTTAGAAAAATAAACACGTTTGTCAGAATTTAGTGATTCAAACTTCATTTGTTTTAATTTTCCATCTAATTTATTGAACCATTGTCGACCTGATTGTTTTAATCCATAGAGAGATTACAAACTTTGTCAACATTAGATTCATATTTAAAGCCTTCAGGTAACTCCATGTATTTTTCTTCAGTTAAATCACCATTTACATAAGCCATAATAAAATCTAATTGATAAGCTGTAAAACCATTTTGAATACCATAAGCGATCGCAGTTCTGATCGAACTTAATCTGGCTACAGGCGAAAAATTTTCTTCAAAATCAATTCCAGGTTTTTGAGAACACCCTTTTGCAACTAATCTCGCTTTAAACTTTTCGATTGACCCGTCTTGTTTATATTTAGTTTTTAAAACCCATTTACTTCTTATAATTTTCTTATGTTTTGGCCTATCAACTATTTGCTATGCATTTTCTTGCATTAAAGAATTAAATTCTAATTCCATTGCATCTATCCATTCCTGTTTAAAAGGCCCGTTTAAAGCCTCAGAAAATTCCGGGCATGAGTCAGAAAATAAATTTTCCATTACAACTTGGGATTTTTCTTCTTTTGGAATTATCATTTTAAATTTTTTCCTGGGTCTACCTTTTTTACCAGTTTTTATTTTTCTCGGCCGACCGCGCGCTCTTGTAGGGTAAGAAAGGGGGTCGGAAATTTCATCCGATTGCGTATCAACATCACTGTCGCCACAGCTGTCTGGTTCATTTTTGACGGGAGGAGATGTTTCTGATTCTTGCGTAATTGGTTTATTTTCATTATTTTGAGAGAAGGGAAAAATTAATTTTATTTCACTGTTTGAAGGTAAATCGTTTTCAAATTCGTTAATAAATCGGACGTCTCGGCTTATAACAATTTTTCTGAAATTCTTATTCCACAGCCTGTACGCTTTTGATTCATTTGAATATCCAACAAAAATGTGCTCTTCTGACCTAGGATCAAATTTTCCTTTACTTTGTCTTTTATTTAGTACAAAACATTTTTGCCCAAATATTTAAAAATATGATAAAGTTGACTTGATGCCAAAAAATACTTCGTAGGGTGTTTTGTTATCGCTTAAACGTCGCGAAGGACAGCGATTACGTATGTATACCGCACAATTAATAGCTTCGGCCCAAAAAGATTGTGGTAGATTGCTTTGTAATAGTAAACACCTCGCCATTTCAGCTAAGTTCTATTGGCCCTTTCTGACGTTCCGTTCTATTGCGGAGTTAGTGGTGAGGAAAATTCTCGTTTTATACCGCTTTCTTCGATATATTTATTAAATTCTTCTCCGAAATATTCTTTGCCATTATCCGTACGAAGAATTTTTATTTTCTTTCCTACACGGTTTTCAACTGCTGCTTTGTATTTAACAAATGCATTTTTAACCTCATCATTGGTTTTAAGAAAACTGACTTCAATGTAACGTGATTTATCGTCAATAAAAGTAACGAAATATCGCGATTCTCCGTGGGATGGAACTCTCATAGGACCACACAAATCTGAATGTATAAGAGCCAATAAATCGTCACTTTTAAAGTTTCATTCTTTAGGAAAAGAACGCACAGTTTGTTTACCTTGAATACAAATTTTACAGTCTTTAAGAGACTCGTTATCACTGAAATTTAGATTTCTAACCATATTCTTCGATTTAAGTCTTTTTAAATCAGACTCATTTAAATGACCTAATTTAAGATGCCATTTTAGAAATTCACTTACCTCTGCTATCGCAGCTCTCTCGATGCTTGGGTACTTGGGTACACGTAATATAAATCCCCATGACGGACAGCATGTACTAATGTAGAACCATTTGGTTCGAGGATTTTAGCGTATTGTTCTTTAAAAATCACTGAACGATAATTGGCTGTTGCTTTAGAAGTTGACAGCAAATTTCACTTTAATTCTGGAACACATAGAACGTTCTTGAGTGTGAGATTAGTAATTCCACTCCCGTTAGGTACTGTAATGAAAACTGTTCCTATTACTGTAATTTTCGCTGTTTGATCGACTGCAAGCTGTATAGCAGAATTCGTACGAGGATGAAACTCTGAAAATAAATTTCTATCTTTACACATGTGAGATGTACATCCACTGCCCAAACACCATGCAGAAGGTTCTTGATATGCGTCATTAAATGCCATACTAGTCGGTTCTTCATAATTAGTGGCTATCATCGATCCTTGATTTCCTTTATTTAAGGATGTAAGCTTTCTATCAGCTATTTTCATTCTACATTCGGAAGCTTTGTGCCTGATTTTCGAACAATAATTGCACTTGAAATTTCGGTAACACCTTTCCAAGGAAAAATTTTTATTTGGATTCATTTTCCATTTTTCCTTCTTCTTCTGTTCTTGATTATTTCTTTTATTTTCTATATAATATGCGTTTTGTGAATCTTGAGTGGATTTTCCTTTTCTAGCATCCCATTCTTCTAGCAATTTAATTTTTAAAGATTCGGGTTTAGGTAACTCATCTCTGGATTCTATCGCGCATCTAAAATTTTCGAAGTTCTCAGGAACACTGTAAAGAAGTAGAGTTGATAGTATATCATCCGCGATTTCTATTTCCATATTTTTCAGTTCATCAACTATTTCGAAGAAAATATTTAGATGATCAGCCATCGTTTCATTTATGGACATTTTTCTAAACAGATGTTGTTTTAACAGAGTTGCTTTCTTTGCGGGTCCCCTCGATTCATAAACATCTTTCAGCTTATTCCATACGGCACTTGAAGTCGTTCAATGCTTTATATGACTCAGTTCACTAGGATTTATAGAAAGAATTATATCTGCACGAGCTTTTTGATCAGCTTGGAGCCACTTCTTTTCTTCTGCGGTTCCTTCAGCCGGTTTGATTTCTTTACCAATTACGTAATCCCAATGATCATTTTTCATTAATACAGCTTCGATTTGAAGCTTCCAGCTATCACAATTATCTTTTCCGAGCTTTTCAATTGCCGTTCATGAGACATAATTATGCAGAGTCTCTCACAGCCAGAAATAATGCAATAGAATCAGTATTATTTTTACTGAATTCGGGATAGAATAAGAATCGTATTATTTTGTAATACAGTAGTTAAGTAACCAACATTATACTAGGGTAGTCCGGCGCACATTTACGCGGATTTTTTTGAATGAATTTTCTAATTTTTATGTTTTAACTTAGAAAATTTTAGACATTGTGGTTTTATAAAGCAGTTAATAAAGTCAAAATTTGTGTATTCAGTTGTTGCCATATTTGTGTTTTTAACCGTAAAAAAATTTTTTTAGGTTCAAGTCATGCATTACGTTTACGCATAATCTAAGTGATACCAAAGAGTATGAAATAAATATTTAATCAAATTGAGATGTTTTATTTATAACTTAATAATGTCTTACCATCTGTAAAATAAAGAAAATTTATTACAGGCTGAACAGTCTATAAAATTAGAGCTGAACAGGCATGAAGACAGAACTATATGATTGTAAGCTGTAAAAGACGAATCTTTTACTCAATTAAACATTAAATGATTATTTGAAAAACTAAATAGCCTGAAAATACTAAAAAGGTTTGAGACAGTACGGAGCAAAAAAGCTTCAGGGAACGTTTACACAGTAAGAACGTGCGTAAAGGTACACCGATGTCAATTCGTAAACGTGGCCCGTCGCCATGTTTGGATTTATTTTTAACGTGCAACGAAAATTAATAACATTTCTGTTCATGCAAATACAGTTCTCTAAAAAGGATAAAATTCTGCTAATGTTCATATATTTGTTTATCCTCTACAAAGTATTATTAGTTGACAATAAGTTTCAATAAGTTCAACACAAAATTTACTCAACTTGACATAAAACAAGTTATCCTTTCCGCATGCTAGACCGAAGCTCGACTGACGCTCAAAAACCTGTGAGAATACCCGCTAGGGGGCAGCATCAATCTGTTATGACTAGGGATCCTACATTAGAGAGAGATTGGACATTGACGGAGAGTCCGCCATATTAGTTACAAAGCAGGTGGAACGCCGTAGAACGCAATGCATTTTCATCCGCGTCCAACACTTTTTATTCTATTAAAATTACCAGAAATTCATTTCATATGCATTCACAGAGTCATTCAGAACATAAACATAAGCACAATTCCGTTTTAATGAATAAGAATTCTCAGAAAATGCTTTTTCTTTTATTCGGCTGAATTGCAGGGTTAACATTTCGGGACTTTACATTATGCTTAAAATATCCGAATTTTATTTTAAACAAATATTCAAGTTTTTGGGGTATTTTTTTTCACTTAAAATAAACATTTTAATTCATGCATAACGCAAGAAATGCTACATAATGTAATTTTTTGTAGCGTGGGTATTTATTTTTTACTTTCCTTTGTTTAAATGGTCATGACTCATGATATAGATTAGTTAGGTTACTTTTTTAAGTAAATAAATAAAATTTCTTAGAGGGAACTCTTTTAATTTTATAAGGTTAAAAATATATCATTTAATAGCAATAAGAAATTAAAAAAAATCTGAAATATTCAGAAAAGTATAAATTTTTTTAACTTATTCCTAATATACCTTCTTTATTAATGTATTTACATTAATAAATTTAGATAGTTTTAAAGAAACTAATTGGTTGTATGAAATTAAAAAGCTTCATTTTTCTAGAATAATACACTTTATAATACTAAGTATATCTAAATATGCAAAAAAAAAAAAAAATACATTCCGAGAAACTGAATAAAAAAATTTACACACATATGCTTAGTAATGTTTATTTATATAGAGGTTTATATATTGTGAATTTATATATTTTTGCAATTGTCAGAGTCAGCGCTTTTATACATAGATAATTTTTTATGCGGAAAATTTAAATGCTTACGTCTTGTGCTCTCAAATTCCGCGGATATGTAAAAAAGAAATTATTAAAAAATGAACAGTTTTACAATTTATTCAATTATTCCTTATAATTTATAAACAATTTCATATTTTAAAAAGAGTGCACTATATACAATTTTATTCTGTATTACGTTCTTAAAATAAATGTTTCAAAATGTAAACAGAAATTCATCGCCAATAACGTTTGTCAATTACCGCCAACTGTGTCAAACTTCGAAACTCCAAATTATTTACACGTTTTGCTCACTCACTACAAAAAGATTTAAATCAAAATTAGTTTTAAAATGTAAAACAAGAGACGCAGAAACGAAATTGCTTTGTTTGTGTTACTCATTTCGATAGTTATTATTTAATGAAACTGTTTAAAGTTGACCGCATACTCAACAATTGAACTCTGACAATTTAAAATATGTTAAAAAATAAATAAACATTACTAAATATTAAAAAGTAACTATAAACAACAAAAGAAAATTATCTATTAATAGTGTACTAAGTCTTGATACAGTATTTAAAATGTTGAATCTTTAAAATCCAAATTTTCTTTAGAAAGCAATACCAGCGTATACATACGACGTAACTAAAATGGCGGATTTGTCAAATCTGCCGGCGACGCAATGTCCAATCTCTCTCTAATGTAGGATCCCTAGTTATGACTGGTGGCGCATCAGTTATAACTCGTTTCGGGAAAAGTGCACTGCGTAAACGTGCCCCATGCGTAAACGTGCCCCGGTCTACCCTACTCGAACTGTATTCAATATCAAAAATAATGTTGACAAAACATTAGTACTTTCATGGATATTTCTGCATTTTAATTCCAATAATCAGTCAATCTCGGTGTCCTTTAGAATATCTATTTCATTATGCAATTCACCATAAGCATTCCGTATTTGCATATATAAAAACTCTGTTGTGTAAAATATTAACTCTATAAAAATTTCTGTTGCAATTTACTTTCTCCTCTGTGAAGCAACAAACTTGAAAATCCAATCAATTTCAGTTTCAGTTTTCAAACAAATCAAAAATGATTTTTTGTAGTTTTTTTAGACAGTTGTATTTCTAACAACCTATTTCGGGTTAAAAAAAAAAAAAAAAAAAAAAAAAAAGTTATGTGGTTATTAATCAAAATAGTAATAAAAAATTAATGTCACAAATCCAAAATAAAATCCTTTACCGCAAAAAAAAAAAAATTATCCACTCCAGAAAACTTTGAACTTGTGGAGGTGATACCGGGAACTGATAATAACTGAATTAGAAGAAAAAGATCTAGAATAAATTTGTGAATTGTAGATATATCTTCTTTTCTTGGAACGATTCGATTGAATTTTTTTCAAAATTTTTCGACTTAAAACATGAGTCTGTGTATTTTTTTTAAATACACAAAATAAAATATATAATGTAAAGAAAAAAAATTAATATTGAATGGAAAAAAATAAATTCCTCTTGTAATAGATGTAGAACCCAACGTAGAATCATTATTACTTTTACTGAATTCAGAGTGCAATAATAATCGTATTATTTTGCAATACAATAATTAACGAAACATCAATATTATACTACTCTGAAGTTTTTGATCCTACAAAATAATGTTCACAAAATATTTGTATTTTCTCGGATATTTCTGCATTTTAATCCTGATCATCAGCCAATGTCGGTGGCTGTCCTTAAGGGTACCCTTTTTCGTATGTAATCTGCCATAACCATTCCGTATTTCCATATATAACTAAGTCCCTTGTGTTAAAAATTAACTCTTTAAAATATTTCTGTTCCAGTTTACTTTGTCCTCTACGAAGCAACTTACTTGAATAGTTCTTCAGTTTCAGTTTCAATTTTCAAGAAAAATCAAAAATGATTTTGTTGTCTTTTTTTCAGGACAGGGGTACTTTTGGCAACCTATTAAAAGATAAATAAAAAGCTAGTCATCAATCAAAATTGTATTAAAATGGATACCACATATACAAAATATAATTTTTTTTTACAAAAAATGATACTCGTCTGAAAAAAAATTTTTTACGTGCTGCTGATACGGTTAAATGATATAAACTGAATTGAGAATAAAAAGATCTAGACATAAATTTGCGAATTGTAGTATCTTCTATTTGTTGAACGATTAGGGTGATTTTTTTTTTCGTTTTTGTTTTTGTTTCAAAAACTTTTGCATAAAATAATATATATATATATATATATATATATATATATAAGGAAAAAAATAATATTGAAATTAAAAAATGAATTCATCTTAGAAAAGTATAGAACTTAGCATAGAATATATATAATAGAATATAATTTATCATATTAATATTAATTAGCATATAATAACAGAATAAAAAAGGTATTTATACCTGTTAATACGAAAATTAAGGAATGATTAACATTATATTACTCGGAGTGATTTTAGTGTCGAAATAATGATGACAAAATATTAGTATTTATTTGGATATTTCTGGATTTTAATCCAAAGAGCTAGTATCCATTTCCATTTATAATTAACCATAAACATTACTAATTTACATATAATGTGTAAGCTGTCTTTCCATATACAACTAACTGAACATTTAACTCTGTAAGACATTTCTATACCATTTTATTTTCTTCTCTGTGAAGCAACTTACATGAATACCCATTCAATTTCAATTTCAGTTTTCAAGCAAAATCATAAATTATTGTTTCTTTTTTTACAGGACAAAAATACTTCTGACAACCTATTTTGAGTAAAAAAAAAGTTAGGTGGTTATCAATCAAAATAAAATTAGAAAAATGATATCACAAAACCAAAATATAATTTATTTTTGAAAAAAAAAATATATATATATATAAAGATCTGGCCATTGTCAATCTAAAGAAAAAACCTTCTGCATGCAGACGATGCCTCTAACGGATATGAGTTGAATAAGAATGAAAAGATCTTGACTTAACTATGAGACCTGAAGATATATTTTCTTTTCGTTGGATGACTCGGTTGATATATGTTGTTTTCCAAAATTCTGGAGACATTAAATATCATTCTTTGTCATTTTTAGAATGAAATAAAAATTATACACATTTCTAAGGAAAATTAACAGAAAATAACATTTAATGAAAATAATAATGAAATTAAACCACTAATTTTCAAGAAAAAAAATTAAACCGACTTCAAAGGATTATTTATTATCTTATTGATACCATATTTACTATTTACTGCATGTCAGTTAGCGTATTTTGGTGAGAAAGGTTAGACATAGCAGAATGTTTTAGTGACAACTATATTATTATCCAAACTCATTTTAAATCTAATTTTTACCAATATCGCTAATTTTACCAATATCTAATTTTTACCAATATTTCATGACTATTGACCAACTTTACAATCGTAAGTGCTTTTAAATTAAACAAGAAAGAAAAATCATGCTTGGAGCACAGCCTATAAAATACTTTACAAAACTTGCTGAATACTGTGAAGAAACTTCACAATTTAATGCATTTAAAAATTATACACGCGAAATAGTTTGATATATTTCTAAATTTTATTCCAAATAGTCACTCAATCTTGCTGTCTTTAGGTGATATCCATATCCAAAGTTGAAAGAAACATTTCTCCAATCAGTATAAAAATTTGCAGAAAATACTGGTTATATTTTATATCTATTACTATTCCAATATATTCGCAATATCAAAATATCAAGATTTAAATATAATTGCGCTGGAATCCAAGTGTTGTCACGATTTTGACATGACAATAATTTTTTTAATAAGCACCCGACGACGCACAGACAGTGTTATATTTCTTGAGTTACAGTGGGACATTTACCATGTCATACGATTATTATGGAAGCACCAACGGCACAGCACTCGGAATGTTTTCAGTAACAGAGTGTTGAAAATTTATCGGTATTTCATTGGACATTTCTAAATTTTATTCCAAATAGTCCGTCAATCTTGGAATCATTTATGGGATGCGTTTCCAAAGTTGAGGAAATATTTCTTCCGATCTGTGTAAAATAATGTAAAAAAAATAGACTACAATCCATAAATATTACTGTTCCATTTTTTTCTCAAATTATTTTAATTATTGGAGCATTTTGTTTGGCAATTTTAGTATGCTACTAATTTCTAAATAATTATTCATTAAAATCTAACCGGTATTTACAGAAACAAAGTACATGCTACCCTATGATATTTGTTAAGATGTAAAAGTAGAAAGTGAAATAAATTACTGAAATCTTTTGCAAATCATAAGATATATTAAAATAAATTTTGTACGGATTTTTTTTTTCAGAGGGAAGGAATGACACCTTATTTTAAAATGAAAATCAACTTTACGAAACGAAATCCTTAAAAATAATATTAAACTGATCATTAGTTAACTCCTAATAAGAAAAATATTATTGGTTTTCACCTCAGGACCGTCTTAGTGGTATGCACTAGGGATAAATTCGGCTTCCTTTTCTGAAGTTAGAACCCGTCCGAGACCAAAAAATTTTGTGTCGCCCGAGCCCGATCCCGCCATCACCCCATACCGAAAGTATTCACCAGAAATTTGTTAATAACATTTTTAAATTATTCAAGGTTAATTTTCTCACTTAAAAATCTCTTCTTAGATAGAAATAGTATTAATTTTAAATAATCCCCACGACGAAGTTTCATAGTCCCTGAAAATCTGTTTAAGGGATTATACCTACTGGCAATCTTTCAAAAGAATGCATTTTTTAAGGCATTTTCTGATAGTACAATTAGTTAAGAATATTCAGTTAACATTTCTGGTCGATCTGATAAAAGTTTAAAAAAAAAATATTCTGATTTAATTAACTTTGTTTTACCATACGTAAATCGCAACTTGAATATTTAATTATCGATGATTATATTGATTATCAATGATACTATGTTTTTAAAGTCATGAACATCGAACAAATCTCAACCAATCCTCTTCAAATTTTGACCAATTTTTAACAACAATATTATCTAGAGAGTAATCGCTACTTTTGACTGTCTGATGGTTATTTTTTGCTATTTTATAAAAAATCAATGTTTAAAATGTTTTGTGAAAATCGGTACCTTAACTTTGAATTGCCGCCATTTTGTTTAAACTCATTTTCCCCAAAAACCGAACAATTACTCTCTAGTTTTAAGTGTTCGTTGTAACGACATTATTATTTTTATAATTTCAGATAAGATTTGACAGAGTTACGGGATCCCGGTGGACAGTTACCAGAACGGCACCATCTCTGGGGACATTCAACTTTATTTCGTCAATACAAAAATTAATTTATTTTTGTTAAAATACAATAAACAAAATATAAACAGAGTTTTTCAAATATCTTCTTTCATTTTTCTGAAATTTTCCCAAAATATACACTTTTTTCGACCTTGGAGATAGGTATAACCCCTTAAAATAGTAAATTTCTTGTTTATGCCCAACCACTGGCAGAAATCTGCAAAAGTCACAATTCTTACTATTTTAAAATATCATTGTACAACTATAGCTTAAAGATATGAGCTCTGATTTCCAGCAATTCTGTAAAAAAAAATGAAACAGTAAAAGATGATGTACGAGAGATATCCCACGGCTTCTTTATGTTACTTTAAATGGCCGCGCCAATGTTTCAGAATCAGATAGAGTATTTTTATTTCTATCCTTTTCAATAGCAACTCAAATCCGTTTTAAACTCATCATTAGAAAATTGTAAAACACTTTAAAAAATTTAGGCATCATTCCTGTTTTTCATATTTTTTTTCAATTTGTGAATAAATAATTTTTTCACTTTGAGTCCAAGGTCGTCGCAACTCTTCATTGGCACTGCTGCTTGGTAATACATACCTGCCAAATTTACACTTTTTCGTACTATTATTTTTGAAAAAAAAAATTCCCTTATTTGAACTAAATTTTCGGCGATTATTTTTTTCTTTTTAAATATAGTGGTAGGAAAAAATGCTGTGGAATGATGGTTCTAAAACAAAAAAACAAAAAATTTTTATATTGATTGTAGAAATCTGATAAAATATTCATTTTCACAAAATACGTCATATAATTATTTTTTAAATGAAACTGTGGAAATAAACGCAAAAGATTTTCTTAGAAGCCATATTTATAAAACAATAAGAATCATAAAGTGAAACTGGTTCGCCAGATATGTGCGTTTATCCACTATATTCACTCCATACTTGAAATCTACAGTTTAAATAATAATTTTCCCACCTGGCCATCCTGGCCAAAAAGGTAGAAAATTAAATTTGTTCAAGAATTGTAAAAAGCATAGTTTTTTGTAGCTGACTAATTAGTGTATCGATCTATGTCTATTTAAGGAGAATATGCCACACCCGGCGGCTCCTAGCCTCAGTTGAAGTGGACATTTTTTTTTGTGAGAATATGTACTTTTTTGTTATGTTTCAGCTTTGATATTGTGTTTAAATGTATACTTTGACATGTGCATTTAAATAATTTTAATTTTCATATAGTAAAAAATAATTACATTTGAAAATGGTTTTTTTAAGCATTTTTAGATGTAATGTATTGAAATATATTTATTGAAATATATTATCCAATATATTCAAAGCTCTTTAATCACATTGTCGGGGTTTGTCGGAGCATTTTTAACTACAATCTTATTGTTATAATTTGGCATTTTTTTTCCCGCATATTGTTGTCATTTTCAGATATTACTTTTGGGAAGACTCCAAATCTATTAAAACACTCAAAAAACAGCATCTCTGTACTATAAAGATCCAACTTTCCTAAATACTAATGCAAGTAATAGACATATTATATGCATTGGTTTATATAATAATTAAACATTTATGTGCAGGAAAATTAACCACATTTAATTAAACATTACTTGTAAATAAACCAAACCTATCAACAATAACTTTCCTATTATAAACAGTAAATAAGTAAGTAAACGTTGTATTATATATATATATATATTTTTAATAAATGCATACATTTATATAACATTAATTAATTGTATTTACTAATAGTAAGTCAACAACAATGGTTTTAACTTCAGAACACATGAAAAGTATTTTTGGCCAGTATTTTGCCTCAAATGCTCCACTGTGCGGCGTTGGAAACTAACAGAAACATATAATTTTTTAGATGACAAAATTGGTTTGAAAGGTTTTACACCGATATTTCCTTACAACACAAACTGATAATTATTTTTTATGTTCAAAATGATTCGTCATCAAACGCTGTAAATCATATATTCTAATACGAGCAAATCTTGTATTTGTGTGTATGGTTATATATATATATATATATATATATATATATATATATATATATATGCAAATTTTATCTTAAAAACGGCTCTAATGATTTTGACGAAATTTTATATCCTACCGTTTTGGGGCACCAGAAAATCATTGGGCTAGGTCACATGTTCAAGAAAACTCGATTAGTGAGTCATTTTGAGTCACTATGGGTCAGGTTGAATCTAATTGTACATAAAAAACGGTTCAAATGATTTTGACTAAATTCTTTATTCTACCATTTTCGGGCACGAGAAGACTATTGGGTTGGGTCACAAGTTCGAGAACTTTCGATTAGTGGGTCATTTTTCGGTCAAGCTAATTTTATAAAAAAAAATCGTTTCATAATATTTCTGAACAAATTTTATATCTTACTGGTTTCAGGCACGAGAAGACAATCGGGCTTGGTCACATGTTCGAGAAAATTTGATTAGTGGGTCATTTTGCTCATGGGACATGGTATTTGAACTCAAAGCTAATTTTGATCCTTGCTCTTATATTTTAACTATGATGCTTCAACACAGCATAGCTATTCTTGTATTTACTATTAAAAATGATTTTAGCTTACGTATCCAACTCAAGTGTTTATGATATTTAAAACAAATAAAATATTTTAGTTTTTAACATATACCTCTCATGAATCTAGGAGAAGTATGTGATCGTTAAAAAAAAATAAAAATAGGCCCAAAAATCGTGTTGATTAGTTTCTCTTCCATCATATCTTCCGATTCACGTCAGATTGCTCTGTAATTAAGTTTCAAAATTAGCTCTTTTATGTTCTAAAACATCAAAAATGATTAATAAATCGACACAGAAAATGAGCATAAAATAAAGGTGCATAAAGTGAAGATATATTTCATAAATATTGATGAGAAATTATGAGACAGTCATTATTGCTTCATGTAAGAAATACGAAATAAAACAAAATTTAAAATAGAATATATATGATGATTAGTGATTTTATTTTTATAATTACACCAACTTATTGGTTGATTAGCCAGTTAAATGCGATCTACTTATTTTATTTTAACGTAAAAAAAGTATTTTCGAAATTTTCAAATGCGTGTTTCTTTCACACAGTAGATATGATTACATTTTATTTAGAAATATTGTAAATAGAATTTAGAATTAATTAAATCAGCTATCGTTGGAGGAACAATAGAAAAGTAAAATTCATTTATAATTTTGTTTTGTATAATTTAAATAACTTAATACTAATCTATCCCTGAAAATAAAATTTAAAATTTACATAATTTTACTAATAAGTTACAAAATTGATAGGAAATATTAAAAAAAAATGTACTTACGATGATGTTTATAATCTATTTCTTTAAGAAACTTTACCTTTCAAAAACACGAAATCAAATATGCAGCACAAAGTGAATTTATTGGATGACAGAATTATTTAGCAAATCTTTATAAACTGTAGTTCATTTATTATTATAACTTGAACCACAAATAACATAGAAAACAGCAGAAAATAATTAATTCCTTTACTTTCTTTAGTTTTAACCTTTGGATTTTTTAATTTAATGGACATTAATTTTAACTGTTAATTCAAAAATTTTTAATTTTAGTTTTCTAATCTTACATTTATTTTCTGAGACATTTATTTGACTTAATATTGTAATGATTTTTTTTTTTTTTTTTTTTTGGGGGGGGGGGGATTTTATTTTAACTACAGTTTTTTTTTCATGGTTCCTTAATATTCTGTCAGGACGTTTGCAAGATGCTTGAAGTTGTGTTGCAACAAGGAAACCCATAAAACAGCCTACATTTTTCTATTGTTTTAATCACAGACTTTCAAATTCACCGATACCATAGACGAGCTTCCTTTTCTTTATACTTTCGAGGAATCGGTTTAGTTATATCTTCCTATGATATTATTTTAAATATGCTCGAAACACAATATACCGCAATGACGAATTTCCACGACGTAGATGAAAATTATATGTATTTTCAAGGTTTGTCAACTGTGTACAGTTGTTTTATAAGTCCCACAGCATAAGAAAGCATATATGTGTTTTCCTTTACATACAGTCTATCCCCGTTTTTAGAAGGAAATGTTACGCTACAGGAGGAAAAACAAGTGAAAATCAAACATAAGTAACTGGTGTAAAGAAATATATGTAACTCCAATTTTTTATCTTGTTGTATTTTCTTCTCGTCTATTGAGCAATATTCTCCGGCTAACTTTTTTTTATTAATTGGGTTTTGTAATTTTAAACTTTTTCGTTTTGTAAAGTCAAAATTCTGCTATATACCGCAGAATCGTTGGTACATTCATCTTGTGTAGGCATTTGAGGAGAGAGAAACGTTGGGATTACCTGCGCTCAGGCCTGACTTTGCCAGTTAGTGGTCAGAGTGCTTCTGCACCAACTTCATTAAAAATAAATCTGTTAATATTTAAATAAACTTCGAAAAAATCATTATAGTTGCAATTTTTTGGTATTATTATTGGCACAAATAGATTTTACGTGCAGAAATACATAACAAGACATACTGAAACACAAGTTTAAGCTCTTAGTACAACATTTGTCAATGTCGGCAAAAATGGTAACTTTGTCACGGTGTGTTCAACGTCTCAATTTCTCTTTCATGTAATAGTTTAGTTTGCATTTGTGAATATTCATGGCAAGGTTTTGGTGTCCAGTTAGTCACAGAAACACATCTGATTATTCAGGCGTTAAACCTTTATCAAAACTAACTTCTCCTTTAAGGAATATAACGTTTTTGTAACATTCAGTGTCTCATATATGCAATTTAAGAAACTTTATGAGAAGTGGTTTATGAAAATGTACATGGAAGTTGGATCATATGTGCACTTATAAATTAACGTCAAATGGTTTAGGTTCCACAAAAATATGTATTTTATCAATTTTAATTCGATTATCAAGTATAGATCTGTGTGGATATTACTAGTTGTGTTTTAAATATGGTACTATAATTTGTTTTTGGCATGTTGTCTTTATGATCAGCATTTGGGCAGCCACATAAATGTCAGAAATACTAATGCAATATTAGGGAGGATTATCTTGTAGGTATACAAACGTTGCTTAGATGTCACATGAAATACTGGATTTTTATTGGTTATCACTTTCGGCATAATATTCCGTTGACAATTTTATGCTCTGAAATTTGCTAAATTCGTATGTTATACATTAGTTAATATATATATACACACACACGCACACACATTATATATATATATACATACTCAGCTGTCATGTAATTAATCCCTAGTGGTAAATTGAGTACAACTCTTCATAAGCTTTTTGTTTCAAAATGTAGAATGATGAGTTATACTCCTAGGGTTTCATCTGCCCCGTTTTTTAAATACCAGAATTTCCAAAAAAAATCACCTTGTTATATTTCTACAACATTTGCAACATAAATCAAACACGAAATTTATGGTTTAGAAATAATGGTGTTCAAAAAGGAGACCAGTGTGACCCCCCACCCTCCCCCTTTCCTAGTCATCATTTGACTAAACTTACTTAAGATGTTTCTAATACCACAAAAATGTGAATAATTTTTACTTTAAAATAAATTTAATTACAATTAAATTTGATTGGCTGGCTACTCTTTACTGATTGGCTGATGAAGTTATCAGTCCAAGCCTTTACTTTTATTTCTTTTGTAGTACAAATGTGCTACAGTTTTTCCATGGCTCCTCTATGATAACTACAGGGAGTGGCGTTGATTTGCAACTGGGAATCCCATTGAAACACTCAACTGTTTACTGTTTATTTTTTACCAAACAATAATAAATACTGGATTAACAAAATATATAAATCATGAAGTGAAACACAAAAGACAAAAAAAACTTTAAAAGAAAAAAATACTTTTTTTTCACGATTAAATCTTGCTGAAAAAGTTAATCTCAGAAATCAAAATTCAGTTAACAACAAGAACATCATAACAATGAATTGAATCTGTCCATAATCTATTCATAATCTATTAATAATCTATTCAACTAGATAAAAAGTTTTTCATACGAAAAAAGTATGCAATCTATGATATATTATTTAAATATTCCTTTGCGAGAAGGATATTACAAAAAATTATATTACGACAAAATCTGTGCAATTCTTTTCAAAACAAAATTAACATCACTCTTTTTTTATGCGAACAAATTATATCCACTGTAATGCGTAAATTTTGTTCTCATAATAAAGCTGATCGAAAGCTTCCGTCCTTTTACTCAATTTGCTATTAATAGAGAAACTTTGCTCCAACACCCTCGTTTAATAAATGTACTTTCATCGTGATAGGTTATGTCTTGACCATGATTTCCGAAGCTTGTCACAACAGTTTTGGTTTTAATTAACTTTCAAAATTAACTCCTTGTACTCTAGGAATATATTAGAAATAACTTAAAGATAATTTATTGCTAAGGATATTCGATAAAACTAATAAATGTAAATTTAAAGGTAAAATGAATGTTTGGATGGAAATTGCTTTTTTTCTTATGGGGATTGCCATATTTTAGTTTTTACGAAACTTTTTATTTCCTAGATACACTCTAAAAAAAACAGAAGATTTTATTAATCTAGTCAAATACAATATAACCAAGAAAATAAATATACAACCTCTTCCTAGTTACCCAGGATTCCGAAGAGCGTTGTTTATCTTTAGAAACCTCAGAAACAAATATATTTTCAGCGTTTAAAGTAGCATTTATTGTCGTCGTCTGGACCATTCGTCCGTCCGTTCGTCTGTCCGACCGTCTGTCCGTCTGTCCGCATATAACAGCGCAAAAACTACCCAACCGAATGGTTTGAAATTTAATATACATAATCATTGCAGAATTTTGTTGAGTCATTTCATATTTTATGAATATGGAATTAAAACTTAAAAATATATTAATAAAAGTTCTCTTTATTTTTTTAAATCCTATCATGCGTAATCTATATTGTAAAAGCGCAAGTCATGTGACTGAGGAAAACAAATACGGGCAAACCACTTCTTTTTTCATATGCCAAGCAGCCATTTTTATTCAAAATTATTTTTTCGAATAAAATTGCATAAAAATTACATTTTTAAAAAGATCGTTCAAAAAAATTGTTCGCTTGAGAGATGAGTTACATTAAAAAATGCATAGATTCTGAGATAACGTCAGTGGAAGTTAGGCTAACAGCCGAATATCCCAATCCATTAAAGTAAATAAACACAAGAGATTTACCGTGAGTCATAGAGATATTAAACCATGGAGGTAATCATTCGCAAGAAAGATCTCCATGGTGAATTCTGCAGCGCTGTCTGGTGTCTAAAAATGGTGTCTGTAAACATGGCATACGTAATTAGAGAAAAAAAAAAAGACATGCTCATTTGGCTCATAAAAGACGATATAATTCATTTCACTGACATAATAAAGATTTTTTTACATTGTAAAACTAGTTAGAGCCCACCTCTTTATCACGTTTAACGTACAATTTCCAACTTGTTTCTGTCTTGCCACAGATTTTCGAAAACCTTTCAGAGTAATTTTTATAGTATTTTAATCAGTTTTCTGAAACCAGAATATCACTTTTAAGAGTGAAATTAATTCTCAATTTTACATTTCCAAGCGTGTAACAAAATTTATACATGCAAAAGTAAGAAAATTTTAATTTTAATGTTGATGTTAATTTAACGTGTTTGTCTCTAAAACATGTTTATGGAACATGAAAATATTTACTTGAACATTGATAGTAATTGAAAACATATTTTACGGGTTGAGAAAGCTGATTAATGCACTATAAAAACTATTCGGAAACGTTTTCGAAAGTCAATGGCGGCAAAAGAAACTTTCTTTTGAAAAATGCTTTTTTAATTCTCAAAAATGCATTAATTTCTGAGGTTTCTAGAGATGAAGAATGGTTTTAGGAATACTGGGTAACTCGGAAGAGGTTATTGTATGTTTTCGTCCGTAGTTATATTATATCTTCCTAGATCAAGAAATGTCTTTTTTTCATATTGTATGTTTCACAGTGTCTGAAAGTTTCTAACTGTATGTTTTTGTAGTTAAATTCAAAATTAACATAAAAAGTTTTTTTTTATAATCCTTAGCTATATACGTTAAAAAAAATGTATTACTGATTTCTTTATTCTTGTTTTTCAGTATTTTTTAGAATATCGTTTGATATGTATTTAAAAAATCCTGAGCATTTACTTGCGTATTGATACTAAACAAAACCACACGTTTGCAATTTTTGTGAACGGATTTGACGTGAATGTTTATTTCATGTATACGGTATAGATAAAGTAAAATACAGAAAACACATATCTCACATAATTGATCACAGACATTAAAATTGAGTTAACACAAAAACATAAAAAATGAATTAAATCAATCCGTTAAAAAATTTCAGATAATTGAATTACCTAAAAAACTAGTCTTAACACAAATGCATATATCTTATGATAATGGATAAAATATTTGTCTCTTCTTGAGACGCATATTATAAAAATATGTGCACTTTTTAAAAATTAAGACAAACGTCACACTCTTTATATGAACAAGTTGTGATCTCTGTATTGCGTGAATTTTGTTCTTATAATAAAGCTGATCGATAGCTTCCGTCCTTTTACTTAACTTGATATTAATAGAGATACTTTGTTCAACACCCTCGTTAATAAATGTACTCCATTGTGATAGATTTTGTCTTGACCATGATTTCTGAAGCTTATCACAATAGTTTTGGTTTTAATTAACTTTCAAAATTAAGTCTTTGTCGCCTAAGAATTTATGAAAACTAACTCAAAGATAACACCAGGATACAGTGATTTTGCGACACGAGGTTGGACAACGAATTTCAAATAATTTTGGTCTACTGAATGCGAAAATAATAACAATTTTTTAGCTCACAGGCTATCAAAGCCTGAGAGCTTATGTGTCCGCCGGTTCTGTATGTATGTATGTACGTACGTATGTATGTACGTAACGCGATAACTCTTGATAGAACTAGCCGTTTTACTTTAAATTTTGTTGATAGGTTCCTTGTGATAAGGCGCCTTCCCTGATTAGTTTTGGAGGTTCATTGGTTAAGCATAAAGGGGGAAAACGGGGGGCTATCCCCCCATAATTTAGATAAATAAGTTTTTTATGCAGAATTATCCCATTTTCTCCAAATCTTGTATATAGGCTCATTTTGATAATGCGCTTCTGTCAAAACTTTTGGGGGTTCATTGGTTAAGTATAAAGGAGGAAAGGGGAGATACCCCCCCCCCTAAATTAGATAAATTAGTTTTTTATGCAGAATTATCCGATTTTCTTCAAACTTTGTATATAGGTTCATTGTGATACGGCGCTTCTCGGAATAGTTTTGGAAGTTCATTGGTTAAGTATAAAGGGGGAAAGGGGGGCTAATCCCCCTTAATTTAGATAAATGGGTTTTTCATGCAGAATTATCCGATTTTCTTCAAATTTTGTATATATATTCATTGTAATTAGAGAATTCCCCGATTAGTTTAAGGGGTTCATTAGTTAACTATGAGGGGGGTAACGGGGGGATGACCCCCCTTAATATATTGTTGATTTCTTTATTTTTTGAGGGGCTTATTTCAAATTATTTGAAATAAGAGTATAATATACAATTAGTGTGAATAGCCTGTGAGCTCAATGCCCTCAGTTTAACTGGGCAGTTTTATTTTTATTTTTTAGCTCACAGGCTATCAAAGCCTAAGAGCTTATGTGCCCGCTGGTTCTGTTTGTATGTATGTACGTAACGCGATAACTCTTGATAGAACTAACCGTTTTACTTTAAATTTTGTTTATAGGTTCCTTGTGATAAGGCGCTTTCCTGATTAGTTTTGGAGGTTCATTGGTTAAGCATAAAGGGGGAAAGGGGGATACCCTCTCCCCTAATTTAGATAAATGAGTTTTTCATGCAGAATTATACGATTTTCTTCAAATTTTGTATATAGGTTCATTGTGATAAGGCACTTCTCTGAATAGTTTTGGGAGTTCATTGGTTAAGTATAAAGGGGGAAAGGGGGCTAATCCCCCCTTAATTTAGATAAATGGGTTTTTCATGCAGAATTATCCCATTTTCTTCAAATCTTGTATATAGGCTCATTTTGATAATGCGCTTCTGTCAATAGTTTTGGGGGTTCATTGGTTAAGTATAAAGGGGGAAAAGGGGCTAACCCCCCATAATTTAGATAAATAGGTTTTTCATGCAGAATTATCCCATTTTCTTCAAATCTTGTATATAGGCTCATTTTGATAATGCGCTTCTGTCAATAGTTTTGGGTGTTCATTGGTTAAGTATAAAGGGGGAAAGGGGGGATAACCCCCCCTAATTTAGATAAATGAGTTTTTCATGCAGAATTATACGATTTTCTTCAAATTTTGTATATAGGTTCATTGTGATAAGGCGCTTCTCTGAATAGTTTTGGGAGTTCATTGGTTAAGTATAAAGGGGGAGAGGGCGCTAATCCCCCCTTAATTTAGATAAATGGGTTTTTCATGCAGAATTATCCGATTTTCTTCAAATTTATATATCCATTGTAATTAGAGACTTCCCCGATTAGTTTAAGGGGTTCATTAGTTAACTATGAGGGGGATAACGGGGGGATGACCCCCCTTAATATATTGTTGATTTCTTTATTTTTCGAGGGGCTTATTTCAAATTCTTTGAAATAAGAGAATAATATACAATTAGTGTGAATAGCCTGTGAGCTCAATGTCCTCAGTTTAACTGGGCAGTTTTCTTTTTATTTTTATTGGCTCTCGTTTTTGTATGAAAGCCAACAATCCGATAATAGCACAAGTACAAACAAGCAACATTAAATTTGTAAAGTTTACAAATTTTGCAGCATTGTATTTTGAGTGAGATAGGTATTGCAAAAGATACATATAGATCTAACATTACTATTAAAACCATTTCCTGTATGATTTTCTTGAATGTTTCTCTTCAGGACAATCTATTATTAAGGTCCAACAGTCGTCAACCATCATGTAGACATCCAAACGTCCTTGGTACCTCTGCTCCTCTATTTTGATATCTTGGTAGAAGCATTTACCCTACTATCCTCTTTAATAAAAAGCTATGCGTTGCTGACGACTGGAATTTTTGATAATCGTTGCCATAAATTAATCTCGGAAAATGAAACATTTGAAGTTACTGAAAAACTTAATAGTTCGAAAAGTATTTGTCAGAAAATTGTTAGACAAACTGAGTTTGAAAGGTAAGAAATTGTACTTTTCTTGATATAAATTTCAAATCTATTGATAATGCAGTTTTTCAAATATTGAATTAAAAAAATTACCAAACTTCAGAATGGAGTAACCATAGCGAAATCTTCACGCGTAAAAAGATAATGATAACGGCCATGTGTCCTGACGTATACTGGCTATAGCACGAGTCACAAATTATAGTAGCCTTACTATTCTGTTAAAATAAAAAAGTGAATTATGATGTCAAGAATGCGTGATTTTTATTTAATTTTATTATAATAATCATAGAAACAAGGTTTTGGAAATTTTTTTCGAATTTTACTATAATAATCTTAGAAACAAGGTTTTGGAAATTTTTTTTTCGAATGTGATTAATAAATTGGCCAATACTGTATATTATTTTGAGTTTAAAAGAGGAAAGTTGGGGGAGCGCTTTATATTATTTAGGTTTCCTCAGGAACTTTTGGTCAGAATTGAAAGTTTAATAGCAAAACGTCAGAAATTAAATCGGCAATAACTATAACGACTGTTCTTCAGTTCGTTTAGATAGATTTTAATTTAAAAATATGAATTCATTCAACGTTGATTTTAGGTATTTTTAAAGTTATTATCACGGGTCCGGGCAACGCCGGGCATGACAGCTAGTTCACTATAATCGCCGATGTTTTCAGGAAATCTGTCTAAATGACTGCGCCCAAAATCAAGTTTTCAACCCAGGGGATACCTCAAAAATAATTATTGCACGAATCAGAGCCTTTACAACTAGCTAATTTATATAAACTTTTGTATGCATCAAAATCACCAAAGAGATGTAATGACGCATTTTTTTCCCTTTGTAATTTATTGCTAAGAATATTCGATAAAACTAACGGATGTAAATTTAAAGATAAAATGAATGTTTGAATGGAAATTGCATTTTATGACGTTTACAATATAGTAATTTTCACAAAACGTTTTAAAACATTGCATAATATATAAAATTTGTAATTTTAAAATGATGTTAGAATGCAGCTAAATAATTTTGCATACAAATCAGAGTAAAAGTTAAAAAATATAAGTTACCATATTTTACACCCGAGCCCTTCTTATTCAATACATGTATTATACACACTGTACAAAAGTAAAATGTTTCTTAATCTACGAAAATTTAATAACCATGCACGAAATTATACAATAACCTCTTCCGAGTTATCCACGATTTCGAAAAGCGTTTTTTTGTCTTTAGAGACCTCAGAAACCAAAATATTGTTTGAATTTAAAGAAACATTTATAAAAACAAAGCTTTTGCTTGCTGCCCCAAATTTTCGAAAAATTTTCCGAGTAGTTTTTTATAATGTAATAATCACATGTCAAATCGGAATATCGGTTTTTAGAATTCTATCGATTCACAATTTTACATTTTCAGCTGTGTAACTGAATTTATACATACAAAAGTAACCTACTAATTTTAATTTTAACGTTAATGTTAATTTAACATGTTTGTCTGTAAAGCATGTTAGTGGAACATGAAAATATTTATTTGAGAATTGATAGCATCCGAAAAACCTATATTCTGGAATGAGAAAACTGGTTGATACACTATAAAAACTACCCCGAAACGTTTCCGAAAGTCAGTGGTAGCAAATGAAACTTTGCTTTTATGAATGATACTTTAATTCTCGAAAATATATCGGTTTCCAAGGTTTCTAGAGATGAAAGACGGTAACACGTAACGAATTATTTTACATTTTCGTGAAAGGTTATATTAGATTTTCGTAGATTAGGAAATTTTTCTTTTTTTTTTTTACAGTGTATGTTTTACAATTTCAAAAAGTTTCTAATAGTACAGTGAAACTCCAATTATCCGAACTCCGACTATCCGAATCTCTTTCAGAACTTCAGAAAAAAAATAAGACGGAAACGTACTGCGATTCTCAAAATAATGATTCTGTCTACGCGCGCTATATTGTCCTTACCTCCGCGAATCTAGTGTAGGCGCAACGTGTATATTATTGGGATTTAGTGCAGTTCGGTTATTGGCTGTCGTCTGTCGCCAGGTGGCCGACCCGGCCCACCTGGGTTTCAAATTTTAAATGACGATGAACTGATTGAAAGTGTGAGAGAAGAAAGTGTCGAGGAAGAAGATTACCTTAATGTTGAAGCACACACGGGACCATCAGCTAGTGAAGCATTTGCCGGCCTTGAAACTGCGTTGAAGTGGATGGAGCGTCAGCCTGAGTGCGACCACATGCAACTTCTCACTATCAAACGGATGCGCGACTTGGCTGCCCGAAAACGGATGGAGATTGTCAAACAGCTTACTTTGATCGAGATATTCAGCAAGCAATATGACTTTCATTTACAGTACGATATGTACATACTGTACAGCACTTGTAAGTACGCTTAACATGTAAAAGTGTTGCCTTTTCATTTAATTAATTAAAAGATCTTTTTCTTTAAAAATAGTTTTTTTCTCCCATTTTCAACATACATACAGTAATTAATTAAATTAACTCTTTTTTCGGAAAAAATCCAATTATCCGAATTTCTGATTATCCGAATGGGGTCCGGTCCCAATCGATTCGGATAATTGGAGTTCTACTGTACATTTTTGTAGTTAGGTTTAAAATTAACAAAAAAAGTTTAATTAATTCAAGTTGCAACAAACTTGCGATATCATAAAAGCATACTCACAGAATTCAGATTCACCTTATAATACAAATAAATAACTAAAACTACATAAATGTTCTAAAAGCTTATATATTTATTTTATAACAAAAAACTTTACTGAAGATGTTTAAAAAATTACATTTTACATACAAAACCTGTATTTTCATATAAAACCAAGCGCTTTCGAACAAACACTTGCACATTATCAAGGTTACAAACTAACACAAAGACACAATGACAAAATTTCGTGAAGTACATCTTTTAACTGCTGAAGAATGGAACAAACCATTCAAACAAAGCCTAGAGGGGGAGGGGAGGGAGGGATTTCATAATCACGTCTCATCTTGATCAATTCTTAAGAGTCAGAATTGATTCCAAGAAAAACTAATAATACTAAAAAAAACAAAGGTTTTTCCTCCCTATAATTAAACATGGCACTCGATTACAGAAGAGAGCACAAAAACAGTTGAAAAACTCTCTATTTATTCTTTATGTAAGCTGTGTGAAATGCGTAAATTGGTAAGTACAAAGAATTTTTCATTGTTCAATTTTTAATACTCTAAAACAAACTTTTAAAAAATCTTCCTGAGTAGTTCTCAACTCCGCTCCTTGAAACATACTTCTAACAAACTCCGTTTCAAACTTTCTAAAGGTGGACCTTCAGTCACAGTACTTAATCACAAAATAACATTTATTTTTTTCTAGATAACACAGATTAAATGCACTTCAAATTATATATATATATATATATATATATATTTAAAGGTTTATAATTTATTCATTATATGTTATATACATTTTTTCTTACGAAAATTTCAGGAATAAATATCTTATTGAAGTAAATAAATTTTGAACACTTTTAAAATTTATCTCTTTGAATTAAATTTTAATACATAGTATAAGGTCAGGTAATATATGTTTATTGCATCTTAAAAAATAATACAATATTTTCAGACTATAATAAATGAAACAATTTTGTGAAATAAAATATTATTTTAAATTATAGAAATGAATAGTATCGATGATATCAAAGTTTAGTCGAAAATATTTTCTTTGATTAATGATTTTAAAGATCGCAGAAATTACAAAAGAGCTTCGAAAACTCGAGGTTAATATTTCAGGCACATACCATTATTCAATTTCTCTGAGATCATTTTCTACCGTTGTAACTGCATTTTGAAAAGTAGCATTTTAAATAGTGTATCAGAACATTGCAGTAAATGCATTTAAACAAACATTAAAAGTCAACGAAGAATTGTTTTCCTTATAGTATGTTTTAAACATCTAAGAAATCCAATGCGGGTTGGATTATCCATTAGTGCACTGTGGTGAAGTCAAGTACTAAAATGAGTAAATATATTTATATTCTTTTACAAATATTTGGAAAATATATTATTTCTGTTTATATTATAAAAGAGTTACGTTTGAGTTTTTCCCTTTGTAAGAATAAATATGACAAAAAGTTAGAAATTTATATCTAGAAAAATTAAATATTAGAAACAATTATGTATAAACACATACATTTATGTGGAAGTTTTAATAAAATGTTTGTTTTTATTATATATATAGAAACGTAAATTTAAACATTAAAGGTTGCTTTTTTTATACATCTGTTCATATAAGACTTTTGAAATTAAAATAGTATTAAACTTTTTAATAATGTATCACAGTCTTTAATATATTAGAATCATTTTTAAGTATTATATTATTAAATTTAATATTTTTTAAATCTGAAAAATCATCTCAAAGTGATAATAAAGGCTTATACAAGTTTTCTACTTAATGACATTTTTTAATTACAGTTTGCAGTGTTAAAACTCTTGTTATACTTTCTTAATTTCGTATATTTTTAAGACAATTTTTCAACGTTACTTTTATATATTTTTAACTGGAAAGGTAATTTATTTAACGAATTATATATTTATATATACAGGGTGATTATAAAAAAAACTATCCCGATATATGAGTCCTTAACTATCACACCGTTCACAGAAAATGACTGAAATTTTGGTTTTAAGTATTTTGAAGTATGCGCTCAGGAATCGTATGAAAAACAACAGTTAAACTCTAATAGTTACGGTTACAGTGACAGAATTTTGAAATTTTCAAAGGGCAACACCTATTTCTTTTATTGGAATGTGATCTTCATAGTGAAAAACCATAAAAAGCGTTGAAACGGTACCTGTAACACGAAAATTGACGGCGCTAGAGAGACTGGCTGTCTGGCTGTCACCCGCCTTGAGGATCCGCTTTTGGCATATGATCGGGACAAGCCCCAAGCTCAAGGCAGGAAGGTCTCCACCGTCCAAACGACACTACCGTCTCCGGATTAACTAAAATTTCTTACACCATCAATCATAAGTGGCAGCCCTATTTATCAGGGCGTGCCATGGGAAAACATTTACAAATTGAAAAGTAAATTATAGTAAATTATACAAACTCTAATTCACAAATGGCAGCCCTATTTATTCAGGGCGTGCCTGATTTTATACAATGTTTGAATATTATAGATTATATACACAATATTTAAAGCTACAGTTTTTTACAGGTAAGTAGATTTAAAAAAAAAAAAAAAAAAAAAAAAATGTATACACAATAATTATATAAGTTACATGTTTTACAAATTTCAATATTTACACATTATACATAATAGCTCTTTGCAAGATGATAACAGTAATTTTCTAAGTTTAACAACATTTTCCATTCTTTAAAAGACAACCCTAAGAAATGTCTGCCCTCATGATTAACCATGCAAGAAGTAGATGAATGAATATATGAATTGTAAAGTAACAATTATGTATTTACAGGTAGTACACTTGATATATTTACATTTTACTAGATAATCAATTATATTGATTATTTTAACTATTTAATTGTTAGCAAGATTTTCCGAACATTTATACACTTAATTATAATGAGTAATGCAATGAATACTACACTCGAATAATATACAAATATACACGATGAATAAAACAATGGAAAATTTATATTTGAATAATAATCACTTATATACAATGAATAAAACTAGAGTAATATACTTGATGAATAAACACTTATAAACAGAAAATATAGTTAAAGATACATAACACCGCAAATTAAGAGGACAACCGTCTCCATGAAGCGAAATAACCTTCACAGGACGAGCAATAGCAGGATTAAAAAATATTTTAGATTTAAAAATAAAATTTGTATTTTATAAAAGAATATTTCTCATTTAAGATATTGTAATTTTGATATAATTTGCCTAGTGATTCATTATTATTAATAATATCCATCATGTCCTCGAGGAGTGTTGGAAACTTCCTATGAAATTTATATTTCATAAATCTACACTTCCCGAAGACATAATGGATAGGATCACCTCTCTGGCCACAAACACATAGATCATTATCCATTTTACCGATTTTATTTAAGAATGTAGGAAAACTGCCGCAGCCCGTGAAAAAATATATTGAGACTTTATCTTTAGTTATTAATTTAGTGTTGACTTCTGGCACAAGCTGATACGTAAATCTGCCGCTCCCTGAGTTATCCCAGTTGTACTGCCACCTTTCCAGTAATTGATCTTTGATACATTTATTTAAATATGAGCGTGGAAATTTTATTCCGCGCTCTACTGGAAGGTTGGAGTACTGAGCAGCATCATTAGCCAGCTTGTCCGCCAGTTCGTTGCCTATTGTACCCGCGTGTCCTTTAACCCATGTTAGATAAAATATTTTGTTTTTATTTTGATGTATTAGTTGCTGTATATCATAAATTGCTTTAAGTGTTGGAAATTGATTTGTTAATGAAAGGATTGTTGATTGACTATCTGATAAAATTTGAAATTTATTAAAGTTAGAATTTATTGCCCATTCTATTGCTGTTATGGCCGCGTGCAGCTCTGCTTGGTAGACTGTGTTTTCTGGTTGAATTTTAGTAGTTTTTTCGTCTATTTTTATGTTGTTCTGAAAAGTCACCAATGAGAAAGCTGTATTAGAATCCACCTTAGAACCGTCTGTGTATATGTGTATAATATCTATGTTATTTAAGATTTTGTCTATTGTTATTAGATTATTTAAAAAGTTTTCTGGGTTAATTGTGTATTTGTAAAGCTTTTCTTCTATGTCATTTTTAGTTATCACCTTATTATCTTTTAATAATATCTCTGTGTTGTTTAATATTTTATATTTTAAGTTTTTATGTTTTAACGTTAGTAATAGTGGTGGAATACCCAGTAGTGTCTGTAATGTGTGAGTTGAAGTATTTTTATATGTTTTTGTTATTGATATTAAACATAATCTTTGTATGCTCTGGAGGTTACGTTTGTCAATAACTCTTAAATCGTCGAACCATACCTCCGAGCCGTAAACTATTATTTTCTCTAAGACTGGGATGTACCAGGTTCTAAGGCGTGATCTATCCACTCCCCATGTGGCTGAAAAAACGCGTTTTATTGAAGATGTTAATAATACTATTTTGTTTTTAATTTTTTGGATGTGTTTATCCCATTTAAGATTTGATTGGAATGTTATACCTAAGATATTTAAGTCGGTGACACCTTTTATATTGGATTGTTTTAATTTAAAGATTGGTGGACGACTCACCAAGGCATTTTTACCCAACAGAATGTACGATGTTTTATCTGATGATATTTTTAGCGAGAGTTCTTCACATATTTGGGCAAAAAGGGCAATTCTTTCATTCGCCTGCGATTCTAAATTTCTTCTATTGTTTGCGTGTATAATAAGATTGAAATCATCGCAAAAGGCATAAAGATTAGTGAATTTAGTGTAGAATATTTTTAGTATTTGATTGGCCACAAGGAGCCACAGGAGAGGGCCGAGACACGAACCCTGTGGACAACCTTGGGAAGTAGGACGTTTAATGTTATTATTTAGGTAATCGGTAATGATGAGTCTGTCTGAAAGAAAGCTTAGGAGAAAGTTTATAAGATATTTTGGGACTGGCAGGGTTTTGAGAATTCTGCCCAATGTTGTCCAGTCAATATTATCAAACGCCCCCACAATGTCAAATGAGACGAGCGCGCAGTATTTATTTGATTTTAGATAATTATTAATTTTATATTTTAATCTGTTAAGTAATTGTACTGTACTTTTTCCTTCACGGAAGCCAAATTGAGATTTATGTAAGTAGTTATTGTTTTCTAGATAGTAATTTAGTCTATGTTTAAGCATGCGTTCTAGGATTTTGCCCAGCATCGGGAGAAGGCAAATGGGTCTATATGAGGTTGGGAGTTTAGGATTTTTATTGTTTTTTGTGAAAAATATAACGTTAGCTATTTTCCAATTTTTTGGGAAATAATTTAAATTTAAACATTTATTGAAAAGATCACGAATTAAGTATTTGTATGATTTGAAAAGATTTTTTATGAGGTATGCGTCTATTTTATCGGGACCGGGGGCTTTAAGATTGTTTTGTTCAGATAATGCTGTTTTTATTTCTTTATTTGAGAAGAGTGGGGGGGAGGGGACTATCTCCCCTGCTGGGGCTAAAAGTAATGGAACAGTTGGATTTATTGGAAAATGATGTGTTAAAAGATTTTGAAATGTTTCTTGTTTTGTAATGTAAGGTGAAGAACCTTCCAAGGATGTGTGAATAAAGTGTTGGTTTGATAAGTTTTTGTTTGTTGCAATTTTGAACGCCTGCCCAAAGGTGTCTTTTGTATTATTACAGAATTTTTTCCAGGAATTTAATTTTTCGCTTTTTATGTGTTTTTTATATAGCGCTCGCTCACGTTGTAGAAGCGTTCTCCATTTTGAGTCACCCGATGACCTCCATCTTTTCCTTAGAGCTGATATTTTGTTTCGGTGGGATCTTAGCGCGTCAGTCCACCAGACAAAAGTTGGGTATAGTTTAAGTTTTTTAGTTTTTAATGTTTTTTGACATGTTTGGTTAATTTTGATATTGAAGTCTTCTAGCCAATTATCCAATTTGTCATAGGTGTCAACCGATGTAAGTTTAGTGTGTAAGTCCGTGGCCAAAGGTCTGAAGAATTTGTTAAATTTTTTGAAGGTTGTATACTTTGTTTTAAACCTTTTGAGATCTATTGTTGAGGGTGTTAATGAAAGAGAGAAACAAATATACCTATGATCAGATAGCGATACGGATTCTGTGTCCACGTACCAGGAGTCGACGAAGTTGGTTAGATCCTGAGTGCACACGGTGACATCTGGGTTTCCCCGACATGGACGACCCGGCTCTCCTATGAACGAAGGTGGTGATTCCGTATCGTTTATGAGTGTTAAGTTCTTTGAAAGTAGTAGGTATGTTAGGATGGATCCCCGTTCATCCTCCTTTTGGTAGCCGAGCAATGACAAGTGCACGTTGAGATCTGCTCCCAAAATCAGGTGCTGAAGGGGCATGAAGAAATCCAGCCATTTTAAGTCCTCTCGGAAGTCTCCTGATGGTTTTGAATAACAGGATCCTATTGTTATTGGTCCTGTAGATGATGTTAGATTCACGAAAACTGAATTATGGTCGCTGTAACATTGAACTACCTCCACATCAGGGCGTGTTACTATGATTGCAGCTGTATTGTTCCCCGATGTGAAGGTTTGCCAAGACTTGGAGGGGACTGCCCATATTTTTCCTTCCTGTGAATAATAGTCCTGAATCAGCAACACTAGGATCTTATTCTTGTTGGCATGGCCCATGAGATTCCCAGTTGCTGCTTTAGATTTTTGTAAGTTTATTTGAAGAAAGGTCAGTTTGTCGATTTTATTATCTATTTTGTTAACTATTGTATTGGATGAAGCTGAGGTTTTATGCTGTATGGGGGTTGGATGAATATTGTCTATGTTGAATTTAAAAACTGTTGTTGTGCGTAGATGTTTCTCTGTTGGATGTAATAATGGAAGGCTGGACATTCGGAAGAGTCAGCCGAGTGAGGAAAGTCGCCCTGCGTTCCTGAGCAGTTCACGCATTGATGTTTTTGGGGGGATTTAGCCAATGGGCAATCAGAAGAAGCATGTTTTTTCGTGCAGTATTTACAGGACGTTTGAGATCTGCAGTTTGTATTAGCATGTCCAAAGCGCTGGCAGTTGCTACATCTGATTATAGGCAGGTAGGTGCTCACCCTACATGTAGAGAATCCAAATTGAATTTTTCGTTCCCGTAGCATATGGGCTGCTATATATTCCTCGACCTCCAGGATTAGTTGGTATTTTCCGTTTCTCTTTATCTTTTTGAAGACTGCTACTGGAGTTTCTGGATTGTAGAAGCTTTCCAACTGTTGCAATATTGTTTTCTCTTCTAGTATTTCTGGAATCCCCAGTATGATAATTTTCTTTAAATTTGTGGATTTATACGTTATTTCTATTATGTCTTTAAGTGATGTTATGTTTTCGATACTTTCCATTAGTTCAGTCGTTTGGTCGTCTGATGTAGTTTTGATTATTAGAGTGTTTCTATCTTTAGCTATTGCACAATATATGTTGGTTGTATTTGACGATGTTTTTATTTCTCTTGTTAGTATAAGTCTGATTTCATTTAGTGCGATATTAGTTGTGGACTTCCTCTTAATTAGAATTGCTGAACTTGAAAACTGCCGGTGATTCTTCATTTCCCTGTTGTGGATTTTATTTTGTAGATGGATTCTGGAGTACAAGCTCTTTGATGTTTCTCTCTGATCTGTTGTGGCCGCCTCTTCCTCCTGTTGCATCTCCTTTGTATTTGTCAATATCTTTTCCTTTGGCCTTGTTATTGTTTTCTCTATCTTCATCAATTTCTCGAGTATCAATTGTATATCGGTTATCGTTGTTTCTTTCTTATTGTTCTCTAGAAGTTCTTCCACTAAATTTTGTTTCACTTCCAATTCCTCCATAATGTTCTGTAGATGTTTTTCTTTCTTCTCCAACTCGTCCGATAAGTTTCGTTCTCTCAATGCTGTTTCTTCCTGCATTTTTATATAGCTCTCATTAATTTCTGTTCCACTGGCAGCTAATTTACTTTCTTGTTCATTGATTACCTTTAGTTGATCTTTAACAATTTTGTTGAGGAGTTGTACTTGTTGTTCGTTTTTCTGGTTCTTATTTTGTATATCTTCTAAGTTTTTGAGATTTTCTTTGTGGTCATTGTACATTTTCGTTGATTTGGAGAATATCATGTCTAGGTATTTCTTTTTCTCACTCGACACTCCCTTGTACCTTTTTGCGTTCAGTTTTACGTATATATCTATAAGTTCTGGGATGTTTTTCGTTTGAGCCATTTTTTTGTTGAATCTATATTCCTCTGTTTTTGGTGTCGATGTAAATTTGAATCTGGATGGGACCAGTCGTGGTTTTCTATTATTTGTGATTTTTGAGTCGCTAGCGAAATCTGCAGCTTCATCTTCACTGGTACTCGACTGATGATCTACAATGGATTTTTTCAGATGGACCAATGTTGGTGTCATTGAAATATTTTGTTCTAATATCGAGGTTTTCTCATACATAGTTCTTTTGTTTAAGTCATGATGTTGTTCATGAGATGCATTACCCTCATTTTCACTAACTTTATCACTCTCTTCCATTTTACTTATCTGTTATTGTTATTTATGATTTTTAGTCAACAGTATATATGAGTTATATTATATTTCAATTAATTACTGGATCAGGCTCATTAGCTCCCCATACATGGTAAAGAAAAATGGAATTTTGAAATTAATAGACTCGCCAAAATAGAAGAAAATAATTTAGAAAAAAAAAAAAAAAAAAAAAAAAAAACACTACGTCCAAATCGGTAATGGATCCCGTGCTCAAAAATGGGTGATCGCAAAATTTATTATAATGAATGGTATAATACAGTTATAACATGATATATTCAGATAGCAATTGTTGGAGGTTGTTATTAATAGTGAATTAGACATAAAATTATTATAAAAAGTTAATTAACACCAGGTGCAAATATATACATGAATATATAGCAACATTTCATTTGTAAACCAGATTTTATTTACTAACTTTGGCTAGATATTATGTCTGAATACTCTAGAACAGATAAAATGAAGACTAGTTTTAAACAATTACAGTCCTTAAGAAAATAATACCCTTGATTATAGACCAACAAAAAATTAATGATGAAAATAAATAATTTTTTTTTTTTTTTTTTTTTTTTTTTTTTTTTTTCTCTACAACAATTTTCCATATGAACACTGCAATTAATTAAAAATGTATTAATTGAGAATTAGGTTAGTAATTCACCAAATAAGAGTTAATTGGGACGGATGCAGATGCTGTAGAAAAATAATAATATGGTTGAGCTGAGTGCAAAGTTCGGCTCCCGCAACAGTAGGAGGGAAGGGTCACCAAACTTACCCATATGGGAGCTACATCAAGAGATCCATGCTGCACTTGAGCTATGGGAGTATAGTAATGAGATAACTAATCCAAAGTAATAGAGGGCGCTACGAGCTGTAAGTAGTATTTGGTTGAATAATTGAAAGATTTAAAGACTGTAATAGAGGAGCTATCCGGGGATATGTGACATGACATGAATTTAAAAATCTATGAAAGATGCCCCTTATATAAGGGGCCAGGGCCGATCCTGAACAGAAAAAGTTAAGTGTGATACAAGAAGATGAAATGACTAACCTATGGCCATTGATACAAGGTGAGAAAAACGATAATGAGATTAAATATTAGGGGATAATGGGGTAATGGCCCTGATTTAAGGGTCCAGGGGCCGCCCTGTAAGAGGAAAAGCATTTTAATGTATATGAATGAATAGGTCTCAGCGAGACCTTTAATTTGAGTGGTCGGAGGATGTGGTTTTATAGGAGTTAAAAATTTTGAAAAAGTTAAAAATGCTTCCGGAAGCCACCCACATAAATTAAGGGCTAAGAAAATATCAGATATGAAGAGCTCTAAGTCAGACCTTCAAATTCAGTGGTCGGAAGGCAGGGTTTAGACAAGGTTTTATTTTATACCTTAAAGGGGGGCTAGAGCCTCCCCTAAAAAGTTTAGCATTAAAATAAACCCCAAAAACGGACTCAGCTGCCCCAATACCCTACTAATAGGGAAAACAGGCCAATCTGAGCAAAATAAAGAATTATTTTAAAGTCGAAACGGACGGAGTACGTTGGTTCGAAACCAAATGTGTAAAAGATAATGTTTAATAGTAAATAGCAATATAAAGGCCCAACTAGGGTAAAGTATAGAATACTGTACTGAAAAAGCATCAATTAAGGTAAAAAGCACGGTAGCATAGTTAATATTAAGAGATAATTGAAAGAAAGTGGTAAAAGCTAAACTATATATATATACCTATACATACACATACATACATACATATATATATATATATATATATATATACATACACACACACACACACACATATATATATATACATTTTTTTTTTTTTAAAGATATTAAAAGGGACGACCCATTAGACCAGCTCAATGAGTATTTAAGTGAGTGTAAAAGGAAAGCTATTGATGTATAAATCTACAATATACGGAAAAGCCCCATAATTCCATGCGCCAAGAGAATAATGCTGAATGTCAGCCTAGCATCCATGGCCCAGCATAACTATACCCATAATGCACCACGCAATCCCCATAAGCAACCCAAAATACTATGCGATTGAATAATTAACTATTGTTTAACAAAACTCAAAACTGGACGCCCACAATGCCTTACACCATGTGTTTATTGTAGGCAACAAGTTACACTAATAGCCATGAGGATTGAAAATTTTTACCCATAATTCCAATGGAAAAATCTTTATTTTGTATTTTATAATTTACCCAGGATGCATATCTTCCACTTACTGGGCACAAGAAAAACAATTGAGAGCTCCATGGGTTTTCAGATAAAAATTATTAAACTTCCTATATTTTATGCTATGGACTGATATTTAAAGGTATCCTGTCCCTAACAATTAACAGCAGGAGCCGAAAGAAGACAACTCAACTAAACTCCACCGCAAAACAGAACCATAACCAAAAACGGCATCCATCTTGAAATATTTAGAAAAAATCATAGAATATTGACATATAAAACGCTTATATTTCAGTTAATAATTCATCAATTCTAAAAACAAAAGCGGATTTAGAATCCACAGTTAATTTTATACTTGAATCAAACAACAGTTAAAATATAATATTTTAATTAATATGATTAATATCACAAATCTAAGAGATAGTTACGCTTCAATACGTTTTTTACATTACGATCACCGTGTCAAGAATAAGAAAATGAACAGTTTTAAAAATGCACATATTAAACCATTTAACACTTTAAAATATCTCAAAATGAAAGCGAAACTTAATCTAAATATCCGACACTATATTTAATTAAGATTTAAATTAATAATGAAAGATTAATCAGGATATTGAACACAAAAAAAAAAAAAAAAAAAAAAAAAAAAAAAAAAAAAAAAAAAAAAAAGTAAATATTGTCATATTATAACGGTTCCGATATGAAACACCAACTACCAGAATACATTTTCGAGACAATTTACATTATAAAAACCATTTAAAAACCCTCTCCAGACCTTAATAATTAAGTAAATTAAGTCAAATGAGCATATTATTACAATTTACATAGTTAATAATAGAATTAATTAAGATTTAAAGCACTATTAGAAAGTAAACAATGTCACGATAAAAAACGGGACGAATGATACACTAACCACTAGAATACAATTTTAAGGCATTTACTTTTACAGAAACCACTCAATAACCAGCACCAGACCTTTATTAATAATTAAATTAAGATAAATGAGCAATTAGAGAGCCTGGGACAGGATAATTAATATAAATATCAGGAGATAAATGTAGCGTGGCCTACCTGTTTGCAACCCGGAGCTAATATGTTCTGGGAGGAAGAAAATAATTTATTAAAAATACAAGATGATAATCGATTCTCTTGAAAATTTTTGTGCGTGGTAATAATATTATTTATAATAACATATAAAAATTTTAAGACGGTCTGAAGACGGGAAGGGTGATAAATAAGTACATGAATAGAATAGTATCTGGACTAGCGATCGACCCATTTCTAGTACACTTGAACATATGTAAACAAAAAACACATTACGATAAAACAGGCTAATTGTTCCAATTAAAGGGTGTAGAAAGTTCTGCTATTACAAAATATGAAGATTGAGATAAAAAATTAAGTGATTTGAGCACGGGAAGGCATAATAAATCATTAAAGAAGATGTGAAAAGGATGCTTCCCTATAGTGTACACCTGAACAATCCAATAAAGGACAGAGAAGCATCAAAAAGTAAAATATTTTATTATTCAGTGCTATCCACCATCTGCCGCATGCAACGTGTCTTCGTGTGTGACGTGGAAAATTTGTGAAACACAATAAAATGTTTTGTTTTCTGTTGATACTCTGTCCTTATTCGTTGTTTTCACTTTCCTTCTTAGTCTGTCTAGCGCCGGCAATTTTCGTGCTACAGGTACCGTTCCAACGCTTTTTATGGTTTTTCACTATGAAGATCACATTCCAGTAAAAAAAATAGGTGTTGCCATTTGAAAAATTCAAATTTTTGTCACTGTAACCGAACTGTTAGAGTTTAACAGTTGTTTTTCATACGATTCTTGAGCGCATACCTCAAAATACTTAAAACCAAAATTTCAGTCAGTTTCTGTGAACGGTGTGATAGTTAAGGACTCATATATCGGGATAGTTTTTTTATAATCACCCTGTATATATATATTCCTTATTGTTTCATAAGTATTGTTCTGAAAAATATTTGAGATAGATAACATTTTGTAGAAATATGTTATAATGTATATGAAATAAAAAAGATTCTAAACAAATAGCATATTATTTCCAGATTAATAACTAAAATTATTGTTTAAAATATTATCGTAAAGCATTTAAAAGTCATTTTAATATATTAAAAATTAGACGAAAAACTTTTTCTTAAAAGTTTAAGTAGATAAGTAAAAATTATGAAGTGTTATAATAGTTTTAATACTTATCACTTTTGGAATTCCATTTAGAAATGTAAGAAAACATTATTTATTCTTTATTTCACTTTTTGCCATATAATTATTTAACGTAATTTTTTTGTACTTTTGTATAGAAATGTTCATTTCTTTAACGAATTATATATTTATATATTCCTTGGCGTTTGAAATAGATTATTGTGATACAATATTACAGATATATACTATTTTGTTGAATAATGTTTTAATGTATATAAAATAAATAAAATAGAAAATTTACCTAGAAAAATTTTTAATTTAAATCAGCCATATTTGTTGTTTTTATTGTTATTAAATAAAAAATATAATATTTTTTGATAAATAACAAAAGTTCTTGTAAAAATAATACCTTGAAACACTGAAAATGTATTAATAACGTATAAAAAATGACACGAAGAATCTTTTTTAAATAAGCTAAAAAATAAGAAAAGAAATAAGAAAAGAGATTTGAATATTCAAGAATAATATTTCAGCCACATTCCATTATTTTTTCTGCGAAATCATTTGCTGTCATTGGAACAGTATTTAACTATGTATCATTTTAAACGCGGCTATAGAAATTTTCAGTAAATACGTTTATACAAACAATGAAAGCTAAGGAAGTATAGTTTTCTCTATGATGTTTAAACTAAGAAATCAAATGCGGGTGAGATTTTCCATTTAAAATACACTATGGAGAAGTTCAGTAGTTAATGAGAAAGGGAAACTTTGTTTAAATTTTTTATGTTTGTTTACATTATTCCAGAAAATTATATGTGGCATTTAATATTTACGATACATTTTCTCTTTCAATCTAAATTACAGCCAGAGTTACGTCATTGCAAAAATAATAATATTGTCCATATAAAGTGTAAAATATTATTCTGTGATGTACTTTTGATGAATTATTTATTACAATCTTTTTTTTTTTTCAAATATGAATATGTAATACGATTCTTACAAACTTGACAGTTGAAACAACAAAAGAAAAAGTCTCATTACCGTGACTTCAAACAACAATGTCTCTTCAAAATTCAACGACTATAACCAATGCTTATGATTACTATATTTAAATAATCGGAATTTATGTTGAAACATTTGTATGTTTTATTAAATGCATCATATCTTCTTTCCTATTACCCACTAAAGTTTGCGCATATGAAGACGATTTTTTTCAATACATTCATAAGAAAACATAAAAAATGTAAAAAAGAATGCTGGGCTTTAAAGGTGATTAAAATTAAGTATTTATCAATTAAATAAAAAGTCAACACAAAACAATATTTAAATATTTTTTCTTTGATAAATTATCTGTATTAACGTCACACCAGCCTCAGAGTAAATATATATACACTGTAAAAAAATACAAATGTTTATTAATGTAGGAAAATATTATATAATTACAAACGAAACTGTACACTAACGTCTTCCGAGTGTCCGAAAAGCATTCTTAAGGATAAAAAACGCTTTTCGAAAACGTGAGTAATTCGGAAAAGGTTATTACCTAGGATATTAAGAAACTTTAGAAACACGAAATATTTTCGAGATTTAAAGAATCATTTATTAAACTTCTCTTGTTGTCACTGATTTCCGAAAACGTTTCCGACTAGTTATAGTCCAAGTAGAATATAATATTTTCTGATAAATAACTAAATTCTTGTACAATAAAGTACCTTAGAACTGAAAATGCATTTAATGTATAAAAAAAAGAGACGAAGAATCTTTTTTTAATAAATATGAAGAGCTAAAAAAAAATGAAAAGATATTTGAATATTCAAGAATAATATTTCATCCACATTACATTATTTTCTTTCTGTGAAATCATTTGCTGTCACTGGAACAGTAGTTAGCTATGTAGCATTTTAAACGCGACAATAGAAATTTGCAGTAAGTACTTTATACAAACAATGAACGTTAAGGAAGTATTGTTTTCTCTATGATGTTTAAACTAAGAAATCCAATGCGGGTAAGATTTTCCATTTAAAATCTAATGCACTATGGGGAAGTCGAGTATTTAATGAGAAAGGGGAACTTTATATTTTTAATTTATTATGTTTTTTTATATTATTCAAGAAAAGTACATGTGGCATTTGATATTTACTATACATTTTCTCTTTTAATCTAAATTACAGCCAGAGTCGCGTCATTACAAAAATAACAACATCGTCGATATCAAGTGTAAAATATTATTTAATGATGGATTTTTGATGAATTATTTATTATAACCAATTTGATTTTTTCAAATATGATTTTCAAATCGTATTACATATGTAATACGATTTTTACAAACTTGTCAGTTGAAACAAAAGAAAAAGTCTCATTGCCGTGACTTCAAACAATGATGGCTCTTCAAAATTCAACGACTATAAGTAATATTTATGATTATTATATTTAAAAAATCAGAATGAACGTTGGAACATTTTTATTCTTTATTCCATGCATCTGCTTTCCTAATACACACCAAAAACTATCCATATAAAAAATATTTTTTTTTAATCTCTTTAAATGAAAGCATAAAAACTGTTGACAGAATGCTGGGCTTTAAAGGTGATTAAAATTTAGTATTTTTCAATTCAATAAAAATACGACAAAAACAATTTTTTAACTATTGTTTCTTTCATAAATTATCTGGATGAACGTCAACTGAGAGTAATATATATATATATATATATATACATAAATTGTAAAAAAAAAAAAAGACCAATGTTTCTTAATGTAGAAAAATATATTATAACCCCAAACGAATATGTACAATAACCTCTTTCTAGTTTTCGAAATGCGTTCTTAAGTATAAAAACACTTTCCGGAAACGTAGGTAAATCGGAAGAGGTTATTACCGAGATTATTCAGAAAGTTTAGAAACTGAAATATTTTCAAGATTTAAGGCAGCATTTTCCTTTCGAACAGCTTTCTTTTGTTGTCAACGATTTTCGAAAGCGTTTTCGGAAAGATTTTATAGTATATTAATCAGTTTTCTCAACCATGAATAAACATTTTTCGAATGCTATCTATTCTCAACTTAATATTTTCCAGTTCAGCAAACATATTTTATAGATAAACATGATAAATTAATAGCATTAACATTTATATTAAATTAATATTATCTTGTTACTCTTGCATGTATAAATTCGGTTACGCAGCTGAAAATGCTTAATTGAGAATTGATAGCTTGCTAAAAATCGATATTTTGGTCTAAGAAAACTGATTAATGCACTCTAAAAACTACTCGGAGAGGCTTTCGAAATTCAGAAGCAACAAGGAAGCTTTTAATATAAAAGCTTCATGAAATCTCGGAAATATATTGGTTTCTGAGTTTCTAAATATAAAGAACGCTTTTTGGAATCGTGGGTAACTCAAAAATATGTTATTGTATATTTTTGTATGTGAATATATTTGATTTTTTTTTTATTAAGACACATTTGTCTTTTTTTACAGTGTACGTTAACGTTTTTAACATGTTTTACAGAGGTTTAAAATCTCAGCCCTAACCCTTACTTAAAATGTCCCATGCAAGCCATTTTTCGTCCAATCACTTTCAAATGTCTTAAGATCTTTAAAGGTTTAATTTTTTATATAAGTAAATATCCCAATGCAAAAAAAAAGTAATTATTAGCAATTGCAAAATTAAGGAAAAAATCGAGAGGCTATCCCAGAAAGAGACAGTTATTTCTATAATTTTAGTGATAACTTATGGATATCAAAACGAATAAAAAATATTTAACCTATACATAGTTTTTGAAGTTGAACTTACATTAAAAATCTCACTGATTTTTAACAACCTAGAAACCACATTTTTAAATATCAATTTCTTATGTATTAAAGCCCTTTTTTACCATTTTCGCACAGAAATATTAGTTTTTTTCAAAGTTTGCAATAATGCAAGTAGAAAATATTTGTTTAAAGTCATTCATAATTTATAAAGCTTTAATTTTAAATTTTATTGCCTAACATTCCCTTTAATATACGATCAATCTTTTTTAGACGTTAACTAGTTGTATTTATTCGCAGAGTAAATTTGCAGGATATCTAGAAATTTGTCTTGTTTTGTGATTGTCTATAATACACGAAGTACACTTTCCCTTTTTAAGTGATTTCTGTGACAGAGAAAATATTTAGCTCATACCAGAAAAAAAATAACAAAACTTTTTTTATATATACTATTCAGATATGGATACATTTTCCAAACATTTTCCGTTACAATAAAGTGATTTGGTATGGGCACCAAACACGGGTATGGTAAATTCGCCGCTCTTTTTTTTTTTTTTACACTTGCAAGAAAACGGGAGCTAATGAGTTTAATTACAAAAACTATAATTTTTGTTATGTTTGTATTTTCAGACACCGCAGCAAGAAAGAAGCAAAGCATCATTTAAGCTATCTATTTTAGATTCTTTTTTATCTATTTTAGATCTATTTTAGATTTTTTTCTTCAACGAATAGTATAATTTAATTAATATGAAACTATTAATAGATTAAGCGTATTTTAAAGTATATGTATATCCCACTTTTTATTTTTCATTTATATTTTTTATTTTATAGTGTTTATTCTATTTATTTATTTATTTATTTATTTATTTTTTGCAGCTTCACATCCAGTTGGATATTTTTGGCGCGTAATTAAATCCATTGTTACTGTAACTACTATATAATTTTAATCATAGAGAAATTGGCGATATACCTGGCGATTTATCACCTGCGGTGGGATAGCGGAAAAGGGCCCTAAAATCAAGTTATTAATACATAATTAAGATCTAAAAACATTAAAAGGTTGTATTATCATCGAAAACACAGCTTTGTATATATTTTTTTTATAATTCTAGCATATCAGGATGTGAGTTAAAGCAGATTACAAAATTCTATATTTAAATACAAAAACCAGATTGAGTTAAATAATATAGTGTAAAAATGACAAAAAGTTTTTGATACATACTATACAGATTTGGATATAAAAAAAAGAACAGATCTTGTTTTTGATGTTTAATCGCAGATTTTTTGTATTTCTGAAAACAAAACATAAAAAAGATGAGGTATCAAGATCCCTGTATTGAAAATTTGTAAATTTTAGACATTTCAGATTTTACATTCGTAAATAAAGCATTTACTGTAAAGTTTAGACAAATAAATGCAATTATTTTTTCAACAACATTTTATCTTAAAACATAGAAATGCTACCAAGAGAGCGAAAAGAACTTTTTTTTCCTCATTAATAAAGCAAATAATCTCAGCAATGAGAAAAAAAGTTTCCAAAACTGTAGGTTAATATTTCAGCCACAATCCATTATTCACTTTCTCTAAGATCATTTGCTATTCTTGGAATTGCTTTTACAAAAGTAGCATTTTCAATGCTGCCTCGAAAATTGCAGTGAATGAGTTTAAATAAATATTAAAAGTCAAGGAGTCATTGTTTTCCTTATAAGTGTTTCAAATATCTAAGGTTTCCAATTGTTCACATTCTGACTTATTTATGCGATAGAGACAATGATTGCCTGATATACATATAAAAATCACAGAAAATTATGTATATATGCTAATCAGCTTTGAAATAAAAAAAAGTTTTATTTATTTATTTATTTTTTACAAATATTTTGGGTGTTTAAACAAAAATTAGGAAGGTGTGATATATTCTTTATTAATAGACAACATCGTGCAATAAAATGTGCATCATTTAGACAATTCAGATTTTTACAGCTTGTAAATATTTATTTTTTCTTCTTAAACTGTTTTTTAAACTCCCCTAGATCTCCTGAATTTTGAGCATATTACAATATTACAGTTCTGTAACAACATTTTGTAGTAAAGTGTAATAGTAATTGTGCAATAAAATGTACATCATTTAGGCAATTCAGATTTTACATTAGTAAATAATGCACACATTCGTGCAGATAAATGTAACTATTGTAAGAGCATATTATCGTAAAACTTTGAAAATACACAGATTTCGTTTTTGATACATATTTTGTTTTTTGTTTTTGATACATTTTTTGATACAGATTTTTTTTTTGCTCTGGATACTGTTTTTGACACAGATTTTGTTTTTGATAATAAATTGTAGCTATTTCCAGTTTTTAAAGAAACATGAGAAAAGATGTGAGAAGATTTTATATTAGATACCGTACATTAAAATTATGTAATCTTTAGGCATTATATTAGTAAATACCGAAAATGTTTGGAAAAATAAACGTGCAAACGTGATCCTTAGAACAATATTTTAACGTAAAGCATAGAATTAGCTACTATCAAAAGTATCTAACCTAAACGAAAAACTCTTTCTCGCAATAATGAAGCGCAAGGACCCACTAACCAGAAAAGAGAATCGAAATTTCAAAGTTAATATTTCAGCTACATTCCATTATTTAGTCTCTTCTAGATAATTTGTTACTTTTAGAACAGCATTTTCAGAAGTAGTAATTTAAAAGCTGTACCAAAAATTGCATTAAATATGTTTAAACGTATATTAAAAGTCAAGGAAACGTTGTTTTTATTTACCAGCGTTTTAAACATCTAAAAATCTGTAATAGACAGTGCCTTGCAATAAAAACGTTTAAATTTTAAACATTTCAGACATTACAACAGTAAATAACGTAAATTTTGAACAAATAAACACAATTCTTGTAAAAATATTTTATCGTAAACCTTGAAAATAATTAATGTCAAAAGTATGTAAACAGAAACGAAAGCCTTTTTTCTCATTAATAAAGCAACGATGTCCCAAAAGGAGTAAAGAGCTTCCAGAACTCAAAGATAATATTTCAGTTACATTTCACTATTCAGTTCCTCTGAGATTATTTGCTACTTTTGGAACTACACTTTGAAAAGTAACATTTTAACTGCTGCATCGAAAACTACAGTAAATGATTTTAAAGGAATATGTAAACATACATATCAGGCAGGAAAGTTATACAGCTCATTTACATTGCAGCATGACAGTAGGGCCACCATTATCTTCATTACAGAGCCACGAGTGGCACCAACTGATGGTATCCAGTAGAGGTTTAGACGTCTGTGTGCATCAATGCATTGTTTTGCATTTAAAACAAGTTTCCGTTTAACATCTAAGCTTCCATTAATTAATGTATATAGCTTGTAGTAAATATTTATTTTTTATTTTTAAACTGTCTTTAAAACTACAGGGTGGTCCAAAAGTCCCAAATCATAGGAAATACTTGTATTGTTACAATATGTTCTCAATATGATTGCCTCCGTTGTCAAAACACAACTGAAGGCGATAGTTCATGTTCCTCAGAATGTTGGTCACTAAGATTGGCGTTATGGCATGGCACTCAGTAGCAATTCGCTCATGCAAATGGTTTTTATCCCTGATCTTCAGACTGTAAACTTTCGATTTAAAGTAACCCCATACAGCAAACTCTACACGCTCTTCAGTTGTCTGCATTTTCACCTACAAATTAAAAATAAATAAAAACCAAATTAAAAAATTAAAAAACTCCTATGATGCGGACTTTTGGCCCACCCTGTACACTATATCTCTTGAATTTCGAGCATATTACATTATAACAGTTCTGTAACAACATCTTGTCGTAAAGTATAATAAAAATTGTTATTATCAAATTTACCTAAAGTAAAACGAAACGTTAATAAAGCATATGAGTCCAGTAACGAGTAGAGAGCTTTGAAAACTCAAGGATAATATTTCTGCAACCTTCATTTGTTCAATTTCTCTGAAATCACTTGGTTCGTATTAAAAAATAATGCTTGAAATGCTGCATTGAAAAATGCAGTAAATGCATTTTTAAAAATGCTAAAATCAAGGGAGCATTGTTTTCCTTATGAGTATCAAAACATCTAAAAAATCCCATTTGTGTAATGTTTTCCCTTCAAAGTAAGCTGTAGGGAAGATAAATAGTAAATGAAAAAAGATATTGAATATTCTATTGAAAATATTAGAAAAAGTATTGTTCATGTTTATTTTATTATACAGGGATATATGTGGTATTTATTATTTACCTTGTTTTATTTCTGAATAGGATACATATAGCAGACAGAATTCGACCACTTCAAAAATTATAATATTCTGATAATTATATTATGTAATATGTAACTTTATATTAGTTTTAATAAAATCTTTTTTGTACACCTATGGAAAATCCATATTTACAACTAGACTTACGATTGTTACACGTTTGTCAGTTAAATTGAGACAAATAAATGAAATTCTTGTAGAAACATTTTATCCTAAAACATAAAAATAAATAATATCAAAAGTATTTACTGTGAAACGAAAACATTTTCACTCATTAATAAAGCATAAGAGCTTAGTAATGAGAAAAGAGCTACGAAAACTCAAGGTTAATATTTCAGCCACATTCCATTGTTCATTTTCTCTAAGATCCGTTGCTACCTTTGAAACTGCATTTTGAAAAGTAGCATTTTAAATTCTGCATCGGAAATTTGCTGTAAATTAGTTTAAACAAATCTTAAAAGTCAAGCACACATTGTTGAGTCTTTTAAACAACTAAAAAATTCCATGAGGGTAAGATATTCAATTTAATGTAAGCTATAGAGAAGTTAAGTAATAAATGAGAAGAAACATGTATACTATTGTATGTATTTAAAAACTGCATTGTTCATATTTGCATTATTATATAGAAATGTGTGTAGCATTTATTATTTACGCAATGTTTGGTCTCTTGAATAGGATATATTTAGAAAATAGTTTTCCTATTAATATAAATGCTGGACGATTACACCATGAAATATTACAACATTAAAGAAGTGAATATAAAACATCACATATTTCTACTGAATGGTGTATACAAATTTAAAATTTTATACATACATTAATATTAAAAATATCGACGTTTCGACCACTATCTATGGTCATCTTTAGGAAAATTTTCTTATATTGCTTTTAAAGTTTCAAATGCGAAAAACAATCCGCCCGTTGCCACAATATTATTGCCGCCCACAAATTAAAAAATTAACAAGACTAACACGCAACCATCGTACCAACCAACCACAAGTAGAAACGATGCAGAAGCATCTCCTAACGGACAAAAATCTAACTGCTGTAAATGTATTATTAATGAAGAATATTAAAATAAAGAAAAGCGGAATAAACTATTTCAAGATGTTCATCCAAATTTTAGGGATATTAAATGAAATGCTATCATTACAAACCTCATTTTTCCTAATCATAATTTCAATGGACTCCTTTCGCAGACCCTCAAAGACGTTATTACATGGAATTTTAATTTTAGCGTTATCAAAATCTATGTGGCTGTCAGGATTATTAAAATAGAACTTAGCCAGGGCTGTCGTCTGTTGATATTGTGAAATATTCCTTTTATGTTCTTTTAGACGTTCAATAAATTTCCGTTTTGTAACCCCAATGTAAAACTTTTTAGTGCCAAATTTCAAAACAATAGGTATTTCATAAACACCCGCACATTCGTGCAACGGTGTAGGATCCAGGTTACTACATAATAAATTAGTGAGGTAAGGAGGGGGAATAGCAATAAGCTGAATATTAAACCCACGAACTATACTCCTTAACTTTTCAAAAATAACGGGAACATATCCAAACCGACAATATGTTGGCCTCTGTTGGTTATTAGGCAAGCTATGAGGGGGTGGACAATGATGCTTGTGAATGATGTTATAAATGTACTTAAGGGGAAACCCATGATTAGTGGCTATTTGCTTTATAAAATTAAGCTCTTGTTTTAATTGCATACCGGAACAAATTAAGAAAGCTCTTTGAATGAACGATTTAAAAGCAGAAATCCGGTATTGGAAAGGTAAATTAGCATTGAAGGGGATAACAGTATTTTCCTTCATAGGTTTTCTATAAACATTATAGCTCAGCACCTGATTATTGCGGTGTAATTCAACATCTAAGAAGGGTAAAGAAGCGTTTTTCTCTATTTCTATTTCTTCATATAAAATTCACTTTAGAAATAGAGAAAAACGCTTCTTTACCCTTCTTAGATGTTGAATTACACCGCAATAATCAGGTGCTGAGCTATAATGTTTATAGAAAACCTATGAAGGAAAATACTGTTATCCCCTTCAATGCTAATTTACCTTTCCAATACCGGATTTCTGCTTTTAAATCGTTCATTCAAAGAGCTTTCTTAATTTGTTCCGGTATGCAATTAAAACAAGAGCTTAATTTTATAAAGCAAATAGCCACTAATCATGGGTTTCCTCTTAAGTACATTTATAACATCATTCACAAGCATCATTGTCCACCCCCTCATAGCTTGCCTAATAACCAACAGAGGCCAACATATTGTCGGTTTGGATATGTTCCCGTTATTTTTGAAAAGTTAAGGAGTATAGTTCGTGGGTTTAATATTCAACTTATTGCTATTCCCCCTCCTTACCTCACTAATTTATTATGTAGTAACCTGGATCCTACACCGTTGCACGAATGTGCGGGTGTTTATGAAATACCTATTGTTTTGAAATATGGCACTAAAAAGTTTTACATTGGGGTTACAAAACGGAAATTTATTGAACGTCTAAAAGAACATAAAAGGAATATTTCACAATATCAACAGACGACAGCCCTGGCTAAGTTCTATTTTAATAATCCTGACAGCCACATAGATTTTGATAACGCTAAAATTAAAATTCCATGTAATAACGTCTTTGAGGGTCTGCGAAAGGAGTCCATTGAAATTATGATTAGGGAAAATGAGGTTTGTAATGATAGCATTTCATTTAATATCCCTAAAATTTGGATGAACATCTTGAAATAGTTTATTCCGCTTTTCTTTATTTTAATATTCTTCATTAATAATACATTTACAGCAGTTAGATTTTTGTCCGTTAGGAGATGCTTCTGCATCGTTTCTACTTGTGGTTGGTTGGTACGATGGTTGCGTGTTACTCTTGTTAATTTTTTAATTTGTGGGCGGCAATAATATTGTGGCAACGGGCGGATTGTTTTTCGCATTTGAAACTTTAAAAGCAATATAAGAAAATTTTCCTGAAGATGACCATAGATAGTGGTCGAAATGTCGATATTTTTAATATTAATGTATGTATAAAATTTTAAATTTGTATACACCATTCAGTAAAAATATATGATGTTTTATATTCACTTCTTTAATGTTGTAGTTTTCCTATTACTTGAAAAATCGATCTTTTTATATATTGTAATTTTTGTAAAACCAGTTAAATGGAAGTTAAGCATAAAATTAATTGAAAAACTTGTGTCGAACACTCCGGACCCGTCAGCTTGAAAAGTTACCATGACATAAAATTTAACAATAACAGCAATATATTTAAAACATTACTAAGGGTAGATGGCAGTGGAGCGGGTAGTTTTAAATAACTTTTAGCAAAATAGCTCAAAACACTATAACGCTGAGAGGAGGAATGTTTTCCCCATGAAACTTGCTTAATTCAAGCACTAGCTCAAAACAAAATGACTACGCTGACCGGTTGCTTAAACCTAAGAAAAAATCACTTCAGCTCGTTACAAAATGCCCCCAGAAACTCTGTAATATCACTATAAAACGTCACTTTAAGTACTTCAATATCACTATAAAGTGAATTCCGAGACTTCCAATGCTCTATTATTTGAAATGCCAAAATTTAACTGATTATCACGCTGACGAAATCACAGTCGAAGATTCCAATGCAAAACAGTTCACTAAAAAATTTCACTTGCCATACAGTATTGAACTCCGTTCAAAACCCGTAAACGATGAAAATTTTAAATAAAATACCGATATGGGCGAGATGTGTCCAATCCACTGAATCTAGCTCCTACCGGTGTGTATACAGCAGATAAACTAACACAGATACCTAATTATCATATAATTGCATAACATAATCGTAAAAATGAGATTCCAAGATAATCAGACACAATTAACACACAGCGAAATTTAAAGCGATGACAGAATAGATAGTTCTTTTGCGCACAAATGTTAAAATTCAAAACAACACGATCTCACGGAAAATCTCCTAAACTCACTCGAACATAGAGTACCTTCATAAAGCAGTAGCTAGGCACTGCTACAAACCTTTCATCATTAATTCTTCGTTGGCCGCATCTTTTTCGACGACGGCAATGCTTGCGTGTGAGCGCTTCTCTCAGACTACTCTCTCCTATTTCATGAGCAGTGCAACGTAATGAAAACAGTTATAAAATCTTTCTTTGCGTGACATACAATATAATTTATATTGAAACAAAAATTAGGATAAATGAATTCAAAGTAACTAAAAAGACATCTCCAAATTAAATACACACTGTTTTAAGTCTAGCGTGAGAGAAATGCTCGGAGCACGACCAACGCATACTGTGACTAGTTGGGTTTTTTTTTTTCAGTCGTTGACCGCATACGATGTGAGGACGAAAACCCAAACTTATATTTCAGTATGCCTTTTTATGTAATTTTTCAAGTAGAATCTATAGGTACCTTTGAAAATACCGAAAAATTGCGACTGTAATCATTTTTAAAAGATTTATTCAATTATTAAAAGATTTTTTTTATGAGGTTTGTCCAAAAGCATGTATTTTTTTGTGGACTTTCATTCAATCAAGCACCGCTAACAGCCTAGGTGCAGGTAATACCAACATCTCAACAGGAAAGAAATGTACTAATGATTTTGCGGGATAGAGAGGTATTTTGCATTTACAAGACAAAAAATTTTGAAAATCATTAAAAAAATTTAAAAACAGACATAGATATCAAAACCCAAACAATGTAAAAAAGAATTAGGATCAAAACATTGCTCAAAAGACAAAAAAAAATTATAACAATATAAAACAAGTGGGTAAGTGTGATCGAAGATAGCTCAAAGGATTTAGTTTAATATTCCTTTCAAAACACTTTATCCTTTCTTTAATAAATCCAAAAAAATATCATAAAAAAAAAAGTCATGTTTTTTATAAAGTAAAAAATTACTTGTCTATTTTTTTCTTTTTTTCGAATATCTAAACCAGCCCGATAACGGGCGAAGCTCGCTATTATATTCTGTCATAATAAGATCTGTCATGCAGACTAAATACGATATTTAAAAAAATAATTTCAAAATTAAACATGTTGTACACTTTCAAAATGTTAAAATATGCGATATTTCCATAATCGGATTTTTATCATAATTCAATATGTTTCTCAAACTCATATTACTATTCTCTATTACTCATATTGATACTCACTTTGTATTGTTCTCAAACATTTGAAAAATTCGTTAAACTTCCAATATGACGTCAGATTTTCTTTTTAATTCTCTAATGACGTGATATTAATCTACTTTGTGTACATACACATACTCATACTCCTTGTATTATTGAGAAATCTTTGAAAATCTCCATTTTATTACCACTGTGACGTCAATCATTTTTATTTCATATTAATATATTTTTCAATTGGTGAAACTTTTTATTTCATTTTCATTTTTCACGTGGAAATCGTCTGATAGAAAATTAATTATTGTAGAAAGAATTTCAGCGTGATTTTTTAATTTTTGGCATCTGCTATAACGAAAAATGTTTAAATTTAATAGGAAAAGGACGTTAGAATTTTTTTTTATCTCTATTTTTTATAATAATACGAATTTTTCAAGTTTTAATATTTTGAGTTCTTTATAGCTGGTATTTAGCTATATATATAAAGTTTCAACTCTGTAAGTTACATAGTTTCTGAGAATAGCTCTATGACAGACAGACAACGGAGCGAGAGTAATAGGGTTTCGTGAGATGAACGAAACCCTAAAAATGGACTTGCATAATATATATATATATATATATATATATGTCATCAGATACTCATTTTTTGTTTCGACCTATTTTTCCTACTTTTTCGATACATTTCCTTGTAAAAACGGGTTTGGACAGCATGTAAGAGGATATAAGAAAAATACATATAATTTTCACCTACGTTGTAGAAATACATCGTTTTGGCACACTGTGCAACGACGGGTTAAGAAAGCAAAAGAAAAAAAGAACTGCTTCGAAATCTCAATGTTTTCTATTTCAGCCACTGCATTTTAAAAAGAAGCATATTGAATGCTGCATCGGACATTTCAGTCAATGCCTTTAAAAAAATTATAATCCAGGAAACATTGTTTTCTTTATGGCTGTTTTAAATATCTATAAAATCCGGGGGAGATTTGAAATTTAAAATGGTAATGATATATTTTAAATGAGAAAATATATATATATGCTTTTGTCAAATATTTAACAATGCACTGTAGCATTTAATATTTATGCAATATTTTCGGTTTTGTGTAAGATACATGTGGGAGACAGATAATATTACACTACGTGAATATTTGACAATGGCGTGCAATGAAAATGTGTACATTTTAGATCATTCAAAAGTTACATCACCAAATGAAGCAAAACTTTTGACAAATAAATGCATTTCTTCTAACAATATTTTCACCTACGTCGTGGAAATGCATCGTTCTGGCAGCCTGTGCAACAACGGGTTAATAAATTAATATCGGTAGTATGTAATGTAAAACGAAAACTTTTCTGCCATTAATAAAACAAAACAGTCCAGTAACGAGAAAATATATTCGAAATTTTAACATTAATTTTTCAGCCACATCCACATTCTTTGAGATCATTTGCTACTTTTGATATTGCATTTGAAAAAAAAATACATATATTCCATAGTGTACGAAAATATTATATAGCGACGAACGAAAACGTAATATAACCTCATCCGAGTTACCCACATTTCCAAAATCATTCCTTTATCTTCAGAAACTTCTAAAACCAATAAATTTTCGAAATTCTAAGAAAAAAAATTTTTTTTGTAATTTTCGCCAGCGTTTCTGAATAGCTTTTACAATGTATTAATCAGTTTTCTCAAACCACAATATAGGTTTAAATGAAGAATACCAACGTTAAATATGCACAAATAATACACAAAAAAGCAGCATACAGCTGTTTCTAATCCACAAGTGAGATTGTTTTTCAGTGCGACAAAGAGCAAAGCACAGCGTGCTAGAAAAAGCAAGACTGGGCTATTGCTATTTGCTATTTTTATACACACTATATGTTATTTGTATACTATCAATTTTCAAGTAAACAGCCGCGTAACTGAATATATACATGCAAGAGTAAGAAAATAATACTATTTTTAATGATAATAATAATTCTGTTAAATTAGAATGGTTGTTGTTTAAACATGTTTGTAGAACATAAACATGTTTACCTAGGGGTTTATAGCATCCAAAAAAACCTTATATTCCCGCTTGAGAAAACTGATTAATAGGCTATAAAAACTACTCAGAAACGTTTCCGAAAATTACGGCAGCAAAATGAGCTTTGTTGGTATAAATGATTCTTTAAATATCGAAAATCTATTGGTTTCTGTATTTTCTGTAGATAAAGAAACGCTTTTGGAATAGTCTCAGATAAGGTTATGTAATATTTCCGTTCGTGGTTATATTATATTTCTGTAGAATAAGAAACATTTCTTTTTTAGATGCGTTCGTAATTATATAAATACGTAGCACCTATTGTCGTCGCTTGGTCCGTCCGTCTGTCTGTCTCCGTCTGTCTGTCTCCGTCTGTCTGTCTGTCCGTCCGCATATAACAACGCAAAAACTACCCAACCGAATGTTTTGCAATTTAAGATATATTGTCTTTGCAGAATTTTGTCGAGACATTTCAAATTTTATTAAAATCGAATCAAAACTTTAGGAAATATTAATAAAAATATTTATTAAGAAATTTGAATTTTTTTTTTTAAATCGGTGCTTTTTTGTTACAGGAGCTTCCGAAGTTTAATCGTCAAGCGACCGAGATACTTATATCGTCTGCAGATTAATTTCTGTAATAAAATAATTCATTTCACAGAATTAAAAATCAGAAAAGATCTGAATATTTATGTAACTAGCTATAGTACGAACGCACCTCATTTGTCACGTTTGACGTACAATTTCCAACTTGTTTCTTTTTAGAGTGTGCATTGTGAAAAGCAGCATTTTAAATACTGCATCAAAAATTGCGATAAATTAATTTAGACAAATATTAAAAGTCAAGGAATCGTTGATTTGCTTATGGGTGTTTTAAATAACTAACAAATCCATTCTGAGTAAGATTTTTCATTTAATGTAAGCTGAAGTGAAGTTAAATAATAAATGAGAAAGCAAAATGTATATTCCAATGCAAATATTTAGAAAATGCATTGTTCATGTTTACATTGTTATAGAGAGATATATGTGACATATATTATTTACGAAATGCGTTCGTCATTGAATAAGGTAAATATGGAAAACAAAATTCCTCTACTTGAAAAATTACTACATTTTGATAATTGAAGACCTTAGGGGAAGAATATGTTATTTAACAAAAAGTAAACTTTGACAAAGTGGAAATAAAAAACGTTTCGTTATAAATTTTACTGAAATATTTTCTTCTTGATAGCATATAATTAAATTTTAACTGTTGGTATTAAAGTCTCTCAGAAATACTTATTAACATTTAGTTTTTAAATATTAAAAATTACTAATAGTATGTATTTAAATTATGAAATATAAAAATGTCTCATATCTTAAAGAATAAATAGAAACTTAACATTTTAGTCTTAGAATGTGATAAAACATTTTTATAATAAATATAAAACATTTTTTGAAACATATATGATATAATATATTCTTTCACAGAGCTTTTTAATCATATTGTAATATATAATTTTTATTAATTTAATAAAGTCGTTTAAACACGAATAGATATATAAATTTACAACTTAAAAAACGATTGTTACACTTTTCGTTTAACCTCTAACTGTTGTTAGCGGTCTCACAAACCGCCTTTTTAAATTTTCAAAGTTTACTTTGTAACTTTAATAGTTTAACTATAGACGCTAGCAAAATTTTGTTTCGTTTGGAGCTTTAGTATTACTAACACTAGACTTCGGAAGAGGGAGTTTTGATTATACAAATCCTATTCATAAAGTTTAGTACAAAAAGAATATTCTATGAGTTAATTTAGCCTTTTATTCAACTTTCGATCAAGTGGACTCAGAGTACCAAATTTAAGCGTACATTGTTATTTTTTATGGATTTGGAATGGTTTGGCCGAAGAGGGCTTCGGAAGACGCCCGAAAACAAAGTGCATTTCTGACCTTGGGATCTTCTTGGTTAGCAATATCGAGTGCTATGCGCCATTTCGAGAAAAATAATGTCTTTTTTATGGGTGTCCATGATGGTTTCTTATAATATCTCGGTTAATTATCAAAAAATTAAAATTTTGAGTCTGGGGTGCATTAAGACCTATTTTAAAGTAAAGAGTGAGGAAATTAATTCAGGTATTTTTTTACAAAACTCCACAATCCTTTTTAAAATGCAATACACAAACTAATTTGTGAAACATATTCTGTATATCATTTTGAGTTAATGAAATATTTATACCCTTTGTTACGTAAGCTGTGGAAATTATTGCGGTTCTTCATAATTATCTAGTCTTTGCCAGATAAATAGGCCAGAGACTTCTAATGATTTACGCACTGTGGATACTACATATATGTTAAGTTAAAATTACATCTACATCACATGAGACCCATTTAAGTGTTTACTATTTAAAAAGATTATAAAATCATTTTAAAAATTTAAGATAATAATATACTTTATGAATTGATTAAGAAAAAACATATCAACATTAAATATTTATTCTTAATTTACAAAATTTACTTGTGTTAAACAACTGCCTCGATTTTGTGTACAATTTAAAACTCTCCAATTTGCATCAGAACTCTGAAAACGGCTTTTAGAGACGTCGAAAAATAACATATCGTCACGCTTCCTATAAATTTACGAAATATAAAATACAGAATAAAGACAATGATCAGAAAGACAAAGAAAAATGATACATTTTGAAATTCAATTATGCATTTGAAAAATAAATCTTCAGTAAAATGCATTCAAAATAAAAATATCCCGCAGACAATACCATACATAAAATTATGAATGAATGAAATATAAAAGTCACGATGACCATTTTCAATGGAAATTGCTACCGGTTTAATAAAACATTTATTCATACATATAAAGAAATTAAATTGTTCTAGATCAAAAGTTGATCAGCAAATAGACATAGTTAAACAAAATGACTTCCTGAGTACCTTTGAAGCTGTATACTAAAATTTTATCCAATTTGTACTAGCCATAGCACCATTAAGACAAATTTCGAACAGCAGTCGCCCACAGACGGAAAACATTCTAATTGTTTTCTGTGATACTGTAAAAAGTGTAATATATTTACCACTTTCAGTCAAGAATGTACTTTAGTATTGTTCAGTAACATAATACATATAAAATACATATCAGTTTAAACTTTCTTTTAAAGAAAATAGAACTTGGACAAGCAGAAGTCACTGAAACTTACATGAATGAAGAACTGTATTTCATTCGGAATATACTCAGTGACCTTTTAATTTTATATACTAAACTCTTACTCAGTCTGAAATAGTATGACGTTGTTGAATCAATTGTATAATAATAACCATTCACAAACGACAGCATAATTTTAAATTTATGTAAGGAAGGCTTCATTTAAAATCACTTTTCAAAAGCTTACAATACAATTCATATCCGTCCGAAATTTATGAAAAGAATATTTAAATGTCTTGCATTTCATTTAAAGCTCAAATAAAAAAATACTATGTATGAGAGCTTATCATTCTGAAAAACGAAAGGCTAAACTTTCGATGCTAAAATAATAATGAGTAAAAAGAATTCCTAAGTTTAAAAAAATCGAATTTACGTCAACTGTTCACAATCTGATAAATAAAGATATGTTTTGATTTCTTAATAAACCAGGATATAAACATTTTGGAACAAATGACCCTAATTAAATGAAATAAATTTCATACATTAATTTAAATACATGCTGTAACTCAATTAAAACGTGTGCTTTAATATCTAACATTAGAACATTCTTAGTTTACATATTGTAACCTTAAAGCATTGTTAATTAAGTAAACGCATTTTTCATAAAAATTACCTGTTTAAATTTGGGTTAAAACTGATAACTGATACTTTATTTTATTAAAATGGCGCTTACATTAACGCACGAATAATTAATTTATTTTTTATCAAATGATTAATTTTTAAATATATACATCGATAGCATAGGATATTTTCGCAATCTACAAATTTATTCTTCGCTGTATAATTATCAAAATTTATTTAAATACTTGTTTATCAAACCACTAATGAGCTAGGCATACAGAAATTTTATTGATGCTAGAGCTAATTGCTTAGAATTAACCTGGCCAGTACTTAAAGCTTAAATATTTTGTCGTTAATGAAAGTGCAGAACTGTAATTCGAGCAGCGAACAGATAATAAGAGCAACTTATAATTTACCCACACAAGATAGTTCAGGCTGTTTACGTTAATGGTTGAATTTCACAATGAATAACTAATTGCTTCTTATATCGTTAAAAGTGTATAAATTTTTGAATAATGTTCTGTATTTCTATGTTAGAATAAATTACTTTATTATGTACAAGCATTTTATTCAGTTATCACTATAAGAAATCAGCCATATTTTTTCTGAAAATTTAATTAACGTTTTGAAACTTTTACAGTGTATAAATTTTTTTTAACAGTTTGATTTTAATAACATAGTGTTTATACGTAAAACACAACCTACGTAAGAATATTTCGAAACTAGGAAGTTTTTTTGTATAGGAGGAAATGTTCACGTTTTATTCATACTTCAAAGCTTATCTTGCAGTTAAAGCACGAATTTTTAATATATTCATCTATAAAACTATTTTTTCGTCCTAAAAATTAGATTCACAGATTAGTTAAATACAATCGTAAAATTTTAAGAAATATAATTCAATATTTGACATATAGGGACATATTAAAAAATAAGAAATATAATTCAATACTTGACATATAGGGACATATTGAAAAATACAAAATATATAATTCAATACTTGACATATAGGGATATATTAAAATATAAGAAATATAATTCAATACTTGACATATAGGGGCATATTAAAAAATAGACAAAATATTATAGCTTGAAAGATACTTTAGACGACACATGTTTTAAAATAATTTGAAATACCGCGTGGGTCAAACATTAATAAGTTATTTAAAAAGTTAAAAACTTTATGAGAATAAATGTTTTTTTCTCATTTTAGTGGGTTGTTCGGAAAGTTATTTTCGTTTGGGAATGTAGGTTCGTACCAGAAAATTCTATCATCTAAATAATAGACATTAATTCTGATATCTAATCTCTAATATCTAATTTTGATATCTAATGACGGGCAGAATTTTCCAGTACGAATTGGTTTTACCAAACGGAAGGAACTTTCCGAACAACCCAATAAATTTAGAATCTAGTAAGTTTGTAGTGTTACAATACTGAAATATACGTTGAACAAAACATAGCAGTGGCAGATCAGTGAACGCAGCATGGATGGTGCAGATAGTACCTCGGTGCCTTTCTAAATAGGCGCTTTATTTTTTATCTATGTATTATCACCTGCAATCAACCAGAAAAGCAAGACAAATTTTTCGCATAGATGACAACTACAATTCTTGCGGCGCTCGGTGTAACTTTATCAAAGTTTCAAATTTCCATACTCAAAATTCCATAGTAAAACAACACAGTCTAGGAGAGTCAGCTACGGAAACATGATAATTTATTCTCCCACGATAACTCGGTTGCTGGGTAGAGGAAATTTAGATGTATTTATTCATTAATTCAAGTGACAATCACTACTACCTCAATGCTACCAAATAGAAAAATGAAGTTTGTAATTAAACAATGCATTTCTTTTACCGTTTGTTGTGTTAACAACTATTACTTTTCCCGTAGGACCATGATTTTCTCAAGATCATCGGCCAAATTATAGTGAATGGCCCACAGTTTAAAACGTGCCATTAAATAGTTACGCATTTTGTCTTAGATTTGTCTTATCAAGCCGCAACATGTTCCCATTAAAATACCTGCAACATGTTCTTAAGTCGTAATGCTTTAGCGTTAGTTTTAAAAATAAAATTATCAGCTGTACATACCCGCTTGATAAAACCCCGCTAACTATGACGGTAAAAAGAAAAAAAAAAGACACAAACAGACCTATGATATTTATTAACACTTACAACGCCTGGTAATGGTTGAACCCCTTCTCATTTCGTCATTGAATTAGTATGCATTTATATTTGAATTTTTCAGTTATATTTGTTAAAATTTTACAATATTGCATTTACACAGCATTAAATCTATTATTCTGAATCAACGGAAATAATTTGTACAACTCTAAGTAAGTGATTTTAATTCAATAAATAAAAAATTAATTAGCATCATAATTCCCTGTCTTTCCTCCAAAAAAATGAAAACAATTCTGCTGAAAAGGAATTACGAGCGTAAAAGTTCGAGGAAATTACACCATTTAGTGTAAGAGGAAGGAAATATTGAAGTTTTCTAAATAAAACTGGACTTTTAATTTTAAATATGACGATATTTTTACCATTGGAAACTTTAACGTTCTTGATTTATAAATGTAAATGTAAGCGATCTACTGAATATTGCGCAACTTACACATATAAAAACCATTTATTAAATGTTAAGGTATTAATATCAAAATATTTTTAATCTTGCTTAAATCCTTTTAAACATGAGGCAACAAAAAAAAAATCAATTAATCATGCTAAATTTTAAATAAATGTTTGAAATATCTTAAAAATCAAAAATGGAAAAAGTCTGTAGATAACCTTGACGACACAAACTTTCCCTTGCGTACTGTTATCCAAGTATTATTATAAAGTCGTCCTTTATGTATCTTAAAATATAATTTAACTCTTGAAAATGCTCACTTCACTTTAAGTATGACGTAATTTTCACTAGTACGTGCGTCTCACACATAATAAATTATTTATTAAAATTTTCTTTCCTTTTTAATATTCACGTTGCAAATATATTTGGTTGTCCGAAAAATTCTTGCCGGTTGGGAAAAGCAATTCGTACCGGAAAATTCTGTCTGTTAATTATTAGACATTTGATATCGGGAATAATGTCTAATAATTAAATGATAGAATTTTCTGGTGTGATTTGTTTTTCCCAATCGGCACGAACTTTCCGGACAACTCGATACATACATATAAAAATAATTTGTTTATAAATAATATTATTTAGGCTTTTTTTAAATTTTGCAACGGTAAATAAAATACAGCTACTTAAAAAATTTAAATTAATTGTCTATTTGGACAACGATTTTTTTTTTCGACAAAAATGATCAAATTTTAAACAAGCTGGAAATTGTACGTGAAACGTGACAAATGAGGTGCGTTCGTACTATAGCTAGTTATATAAATATTCAGATCTTGATGATTTTTAATTCTGTGAAATGAATTATATCGTCTGCAGATTCTTTTCTGTAATAAAATAAGTATCTCTGTTGCTTGACGATTAAACCTCGGAAGCTCCTATAACAAGAGAGCATCGATTTTAAAAAAAAATGTTTTAAATTTCTTAATAAATGTTTTTATTAATATTTTCTAAAGTTTTGATTCGATTTTCTTAAAATTTGAAATGTCTCGACAAAATTCTGAAAAGATAATATATCTTAAATTTCAAACCATTCAGTTGGGTAGCTTTTGCGTTGTTATATGCGGACGGACGGACAGACAGACGGACGGACCAGACGATGACAACAGGTGCTACGTATTTATATAATTACGAACGCACCTAAAAATGATTGTACACTGCACATCAAAATCCAGTCAATTATGTCATCACTTGACATCAAGTGCCCGCTTATAAGTCATCGTCAATATACAGGGACCAGATAGCCACAAGGAAATTTTACAACACCAGAGAGTTACATCCTGGAACTCCACATAGTGGGTGCAATGAAGCTGGCGGGAGTCGAACCCGCCGACCTGACTCCTACGCTCTCAAGCGATTAGCGGAATGGTGTCTTAACCACTCGGCCACGGAGGCCCCATAACGTGGTTTATTAAATAAATAAATAAGTAAAAATAAAATGGCATCAGCTTCGTTAATAAACTTTTTTTTTTTTGTTAGAAAAGAGCGCTACTTAACATTTGCCCGAATATCTAATGAAACGAAAAATCTAAATATATTATAGACGCAATACGGAGACATAGGTTTGTTAATTTGGAGCATGAGGAACTGGATCCATATTTCGTAAATAGTATAATACTAGTTCGGTGGCAATCCGATGTGTTGCATTCAAATTGAATCAGATCTTTTGATTCTTTGGTGTAAAAGAAATCTTATTTTACGGTAGATGTAAAAATACATATATAATATTAATTTTATTAAATAAAAGTTTTAAATCCTACTTACAATGTAGATTTAAAGTTTTCTCCACCAAAACGCACATTCTCAAAGACTTCATTTTTCACCTTCTGAGCGTCCGAGGGCTTTCCTGCATTTTCACATAAACGCTCATAAAACTAATATTAATTGAGATTTTCATTCACGGTTTTCATTTCACTTCATATCTCTTTATCATACATGTATCTTAAAATACAATTCTGTTAAAAATATTTTTGTCTACAGCCAATTTAAGTTGTTTCTGGGAAACGGAAAAATACGGGCAAAACGCTTAGAGGGTTCAATAAATAAATAAATAAAAATAAATAAATAAACTTTTTTTTTCAAGTTTTGGCTTCTAATTTTAGAGCTGTTGAGTAAAAACGAGGGCGAACTTATTCAAAACGGGCGTCATTTGGACGAACTTATACAAAAAGGACGTCATTTGGACGAACTTATTAAAAAATGTTTTAGACATATGATTTAAAACATATGCTGAGAAAAACGGCATTTTGTACGCTAAACAAAACATATGCTGACAAAAGCGGCATTTTGTACGCTAAACCATTTTCCTTTTACCACTTTTTTATTTTAATTTTAAATTGTTATTTCTAACAAATAATTACTTGAAAACTTGTGTTTTGTATTTTAATTCATTTATTTTAAATAGGAGGACTAATTGTTTAATTAAGCACAAAGAGCCTAAATTCGTTTTGTTCAATTTCCTTGGTTTAATGTAAAACTCTTTTTTCTTCCATTAAATTAAACGCCTTCCTGAAGCTTGAGTATGTGAAAATAAGTTTATTTCTTTTATTTGTGTTTAAAAACGTAATGTAAACTTTATATGGTTTTCACCCGCTATTCCTATAATAAATATTTGTTTCTTACACTTTATGTAAAAATGACGTCAATAAAAATATAAGTAATTGTTCCCTATGTTATCTACAACAACTAATACAAAAATGACGTCATTTGGGCTAACTTACTCAAAAATATTTCAGGTTTATGAATTGAAATATATACTTACAAAAATATCATTTTTCACGCTAAATCAATCTGCGCTTAGTGCCATTGTAAAACATTTTAATCGTCATCGTTAAAAAATAGTTAGTTCAAAAACATTACTTCTATTTTAAATACACTTCTTGTAAATAAGGGGCAATCATTCTCTACTTAAATGCAAGGTTCTTAAATTTATTTTTCTTCTACCTCCTTGGTAGGATGCAAAATTCTAAAAAGCTATGATGCGATGGAATGACCAGTTATCAACTTGTCGTCAGACGATATTTTGTTTTCTAAAAGAAATTGATTCCTGAAGCTTGAGTATGTGAAAATATTTTTTAATTTCTTCAAATTTTCTTTTAGAAGTTAATTAAATCTCAATATTGGTTCCAGCAAACAAAAACAATTTTTCTTTTCAATTTTTATGAGAAATTGACGCCAATAGAAATATAACAATCCCTGTAATTCTCCCCTTTTCCTCTTTCATTCATAACAATGGAGTAAATTAGTTACCACGATTAGAAAAATGTGACTAAAATGTACAAGAAAAAATCTTGGAAACTAATTATAATTTTAAAATTCTGTGATCTTATATGGCATCTCCGAGTTCATTGGGATAACTGGAGTTAATTTCATCGCGCTGCGCTCCATATTATAAGAGCAGTAGTTGTGAAATAAAAAGAGACAGTCAGATTTTTTATAATAGACTAGCTACCTGTAAATTCTTTCAAAAAAAAGAAAGAAAGAAAGAAAGAAAAAGTAGAAAAGTAAAGTAAAGTAAAGAAAGCTGAAAAACAGTATTTTAGAATTCACATTCAAATTATAATAATATTATAAAATGTATACTTTCAAATAAAAAAATCCTATTTTAAACACATATGAAATTTTCATAGCGAACATGAAAAACAAAATCCTGAACAACTGAAGCCAGAGTCCAAAATCTGCCCTTCCAATTTATAAATAATGGTTCATAGATAGATATTTATTAATTACATATTTATTAAAAAATATCCATTCATAGTTCGTTAATATATGTTATTATATATATAGACCGGGAGGCGGTAGCATAAACAATCACCTCATCGAGTTCACGGCTGAAATTCCAGAATTAGTTAAAAATCGATTCGCATATTAAAACGCAATCGGTCTGCCAAGTCATATCTTGGTGGAAAACTCCTTAAAACCTGATTTTAGCGGTTGACTCGTAGGTTTACCATTGTGTTTTCCTGCACCCAAAAGTATGAAAACATGGAGGACTGGGAGCAGGAACACACAACGGTAAACCTATGAGCCAACCGCTAAAATCGGATTTTCGGGTGTTTTCCACCAAGATATGACTTGGCAGACCGATTGCGTTTTAATATGCGAATCGAGTTTTAACTAATTCTGGAATTTCAGCCGTGAACTCGATGAGGTGATTGTTTGTGCTGCCGCCTCCCGGTCTAATATATTTTTTTAATTCCAGGACACGTGTCTACTTAAGTCAATTATACGTTTAAAAAAATTAAGTAACATATTTCTGCGTTATAAGGAAGCTTATATTCTATTTTTAACTACGTTTGTCAAACTATATTTTCTTATATGAAACTTAATAATCTGCAACCAGATACTCTGAAATATACACAGACTGGGTAAAAGTGCAGATAAGGCATTTTATTTTAGAGAAGATTATATTTTTTAAATAGTACATTTAAAATTCGAGTTCACATATATTTTAAACATTTATTTCATAAAAAAAGTATTGCATTACCAGATATTACAATATGAATGCAATAGATATTATATTGAATACCTTTGATATATGATAACATACATTTTTTTTCCAATGTGATGCTGTTTCAATAACAATTTTCTATCTGTAAACAAATATAAATTTATAATTATTACTTTTATCAATTTTCTGAAATGTATTATATCAAATATTTTGTTATATGATAACATACATTTTTTTAGTATGATAGCGTTTCAATGACAATTTTCTGTCTGTAAACAAATATCAATTTATAATTTTTAGTTTTACCAGTTTTCCGAAATATTTAAACTTTATTATTATTTTTTTTTGTGTGTAATTATAATTTTTTTCAGATTCGTAATAGAATTTTGGTGATGCCTCTAAAAGGGCGTTAAATTTAGGTTTTAGTAAGATTTAATATTATAAAGTAAAAAAAAAATATATTTTATTCTTTAAACCTTGCGTTATAAGGAAGCTTTTTTTTCTATTTTTAACTACGTTTGTCAAATAATATTTTATTATATGAAATTTAATAATCTGCAACCAGATACTCTGAAATATACACTGACTGGGTAAAAGTGCAGATAATGCAATTTATTTTAGAGAATATTTTGTCTGGATTCAATATATTTTTTATTGCTGAATATATATATATATATATATATATATATATATATATATATATATATATATATATATATATAATTAAAAAAGAAAATATATATATTGTTTATTTATTTATTTATTTTATTTTATTTTATTTTATTTTATTTTATTTTATTTTATTTTATTTTTGCGTTTAATCATTTATTATAACAACTAAAAATCACGAAACTTTCAATTTTTATTTCAGCTTTCAATTAACATTGTAATTCATCTATATTTATTGGATGGGTAATTAATTCAAAGCGTCATTTTTTAATGTTCATTAATAATTATTGCAGGTGTCTAATGGATGATTAATAGGTAAGTGATTAAATATGTCATTCCTATATTGTTCATTTTTTAAATATTGTAAAAACATTTATTCCATACATACACAGATTTGTTTTATTATTCTTATAGATAATTGCATATTTAATTTTTTTATATGTAATGTTTTATTAACTTTGTTCTTTATACTGAAGAAGTCAATTTTTACCTTTATCAACTTGCTCACACGCTAACGTTAATTAACACTTAAATATGGTTTAGGTAATTTATAAATCCTAATTAAATTTTAGTAGCTCATCTAACAGAAGTCTACATAAAAGCGCGTTTTCTGTTCTTTTTTTTTTTTTTTTTACCTGGATATAAAAAAATGAAAAACATAGTTATTTTTAGAAATAGAAATAAAAATAATTATTTCCTTTAAACCACGTTGGAATGTTACAAAAATTGTTTTAATTATATTTTTTATTGCTTGATGAAAAACTTTATATCCTTAAAACAAATAAAAATGAGCTGTTATAGATTTTATTTTCGTAAATTTGTCTCATCGTTTTCATGTAGCTATTAAAAAGCACCGAAATTTCTGTTTCAGTTTCAGCAATTAAGTTTACGTTGTGATTCCTGTATCTTAAGTGGCATGTTATTAATTATATCAGGTTTCAACATCATTAACAGTTTCGACAGATGTCTAATCTAAGATTAATATATAAGTGATTAAATAAACAACCTTTCTTTTTTTTGTTTTGAAAAGCTACGTAAAAAAGGGTTAGTGAATTGTGATTAGAAAAGTTTTTTTTTCTAAGATATTGTGCTCAGCAAGAACTAAGGATGTTTTGATTTTAACTATATTACATTAATTGTAGTTAAGGGATTACAGTTGTTATCACACTTCATTTAATTTTAATCTAAACATCGTAATTATTTCATAGTTGTCTACCTTAAATATGCTGCGTTAAGATGTCATGTACGCGAACGTAGACTTAGTGTTCACTTTGATTCACAATGTTAAGAGTTTTGTCGTGATAGGTCAAAATAGACCATAATGTAAACGTTATCTACCTAGCCACTCTGCAAGAGCCACGAAAAGTGAAAAGCATCGAACGATCAATTTCGCAACTTTTACTCCTAGATAATTTGATAATAAGTGGTTGTAAAGAATTCCCTTTAAATTTGAGAATATATTAGTCCGTGTGTAAAATCCCTTTGAACAAGATAAGTCCCGTGAGAAATCTTGACCAAGAACATTGCAAGTATATTTTCTCATGTCGTTTTTTTTTTATGTGATGGTAATCCAGAAGTCATTTCTTGTGCTTAAAAAAGATTTCGAACAATGAGATATAGAATAGCAAATTACGAAGCAAAGTGGTACATACTGATAGCTGTAGTTAAAATATCATCTTGGTGAACTTGGTAGTGCAACTTCTTGATTCTCTCTTTGGGAAACAATAATGATCGCAGTTAAACGTGGCATCACTTTCATACTATCTAAGTGGCTGAATTAAACCCCTCCTGGATGTGGTAGCCAAGAAAAAAGAGGAGAATCTGGGGGATTCAGTTCGTGATTTTTGCTAAGAAGTGTAACAGCTTTGTTTTGAGTTGTGACGGAGACAGGATAGGTATCCTGTCGATACGCCAAGTGCCATTACTAAAATTCATATAAAGTCCAGTGGCTTGCTATGAGCGTTGATGTGAAGTGATAACAAGCATAGCGCAACAGGCCTATACCAATTAGTCCCGATTCAGTAAAGGATCTTTAACTCTAAAAGACTGCCCACTACTGCAAACGTTTTAGAAAAACTATTAAAAGAGTCAAAGAAGAGAACGAAGCTTCTCTTTGAACGTTTCCTGACAGCTGTTAAACTCAATCACTTATCGAACAAGGAGAGTGCCAAGCTTGGTAATCACAGATTTTGATTATTTTTATATATGTTGTAGGGTAGAAGCCCCTTAGTTTCAGGTTTAATAGATTTTATACAACGCTCCTTGGTTCTCGAGAAATAGGGGGTCTAATATTATAACACAACTTAAAAACTCACTTTATAACGCAATAACTGCGTTGGTCGTAATTCAGTTGTTATGGCGTCTGCTCATTGATACCAGGGCCCGGGTTCGAGGCCGGAACGCGCTACGTTTGTTTTTCTCATTTTGTTTTATAAATATACTTGTAATTCTAATTTAATAATCTCATTTAAAAATTATAGTATCGTGCTTTAATTATAATGTTAACCTATTTATTTTTTATCTGTAACTAAATCGTTGTATAAAATATCATTAAACGGTTAATTTGTAAAAAAAAATCACTTCTAAAATGTATTTTATATATGCTTTATCGATGCAACGATATTGAACAATTGTGTCAATTCATGATTGTAAAGAAACCTAATTTATAAATTGCATTAACAAAGGAAGTCAATGCGATGAAAATACTACTCTGTTTTTTTAAGTAAGAAGCATAATTATATTAAAAATTAGCATAAGAATTAAATTACAACATATTTATGTTTTATTTTATTCTAACTAGAGGCCGCCACAACAGACTTTGGTTATTTCTTTTTTTAGTTTGGTGCAGTTGAGTTGTTCTTGTTTTCAATCTCTATCGCACAAGTGCGTTTCATTCTATAACAGCTTATAATCGTATAAAAATGGAAGAAGCAAGCTGTAGTTCACAAGAACATCAATCTGAAGTGTCGGGATTCGAAGAAAATCAGAAAGGGGATGTCACAAATGCGTTGAATTACTGTGAAATTTCATTGCAAAACAATGGATAATTAACAAATAATTCAGCATCTGAAATATCTTCGTTTTCTATTGCGATCGGAGAAGAATTCTATAATTCTATAGTAAATATGCTGATTTTGTAACGATTTTTGAATTTTTACTAGTCAATAATAGATCCAATTTTTTTTAAATCTCTTTAAATGCTGAGAAATGTTTATTCTTGGTTTAAAAATCAAAAATGCTAAATTAAAATTTAATTATGTTAACAAATATTTTTAATTGAGATTATTAAATTATAAATACAAGTAGATTAAAAAAGAGAGAGAGAGAGAGAGAGAGAAACAAACATTGCGCGTTCTGGCCTCAAGCCCGGGCCCTCGGATCAACGAGCAGACGCCATATCAACTGAGCCACGACCAACATAGTTATTTCGTTACAAAGTTGTGTTATAATATTAGACACCCCCCCCCTTCTCAAGAACTAAGGAGCGTTGTATAAAATCCATTATTGAACCTGGTTTCAAAGTGCGCAAGTAGACGGATCAAAATCACGCGCAAATTATGAATTCACTCCGGAATGAAATTCCTGAACCCACTCGCATAATTCCGATCCAATTGTTCATTCCGCTATCACCCGCAATTTTCCTTGCCCACACACTATTCAAACTGTGAACGATCTGTCTTCAGATCACTTCCCGGTTGTGCTCAAATTTGATGTGGGTATTTACCATCACGATATACCTCAAGATATTTCGGTTGAATGGGATAATTTCGCACATGTTCTCATGCATAAGGAGACCCCACCTACTGAGATTTACTCTTTGAATGACGTGTAGCATCTTCAATTCAAACATTTGGTGATACTCTCCAAAATGCTTTCAACGAAGATGCAAAACCACGACAGACGGTGGTTGAATGCTTTCGACTACCTGATCGCATCAGGGACTTGAAAAGAAACTTACATCATTTAAGATGAGACTGGCAGACGTCCAGGGACCCACACTTAAGATCCCAACTATATAGTATGAATCATCATATCAGTGCTTCAATCAAGGAGTTTAGTATATCACGCTATGTTGAGTTCTTATCAAATTATGATAACTCAATCGGCAATGGCCCGCATTCGTAGGACACCACCACACATTCCGGCGCATAATGGCTCCAATGGAATGCTTTGTGCAAACTCTGACAAGGCTGAGCTCATTGCTGACCGTCTTAGAAGCTAGTTTACTCTAAATCGTGATATCGTCAATCCTAGAATGAGTGTCATTGTTAATTCCAAAGTTAAAGAGTTTATACACACTAACCTGTCTCAATCCTGCAACCCCCACTGAGGTTGATACTTATATTTGGAATCACAAAAAGAATTAATCCCCTGGCCTCGATTACATCTCTACCAATATGCTTATGTACTTTCCATTAAACTTTATCTTTTTCTTAACTATTCTCATAAATACTATGCTTAACCCTCGTATGTTTTCTGACTGCTGGAAGAAGGCGTTGATTGTACCAATCCGAAAACCCGGGCAGGACAGACACGTCTCTTCTGGTTTCAGACCTATCCTATTCTCTCCTGTCTCTAATAAATCTATGAATACATACTTGCAAACCATCTGAAGGAGTTTGTCACTGTTAGTTCGAGTATTAAATCCAAGCAATTTGGGTTTAGGCCCAAACTCTCGAGTCAACACCAGTGTTGGAGGGTGACCGAACTCGTTCACGAGGGTTTCCTTCATAGACAAAGAACTGGTGTTGTATTTATAGACATCGCTAAAGCTTTTGATAGAGTATGGCATGGCGTTCTCATCCATAAATTAATTATTATAAATGCCCCACCTAAATTTTCCTTATTGTCTGGAACTATCTTAAAAGTAGAACCTAGTCTGTCAAAGTAATCAATTCTATTTTTCTTCTCGAAATATCGAGTCCGGCGTTGCCCAGAGTGGATTAGTCAGCACCTGGCTATTCAACTTATACACTAATGATATCCCTAAGATTCCCCACATCCTCTTAGCATTATATGCGGATGACATGGTCATCCTTTACAGAAACATTTCACTACACCTTGTGATAGAACAACTCCAATCCTGCCTGCAAATCCTGTCCATTCAATTGACTATTTCAACTTATTGGGATATCTTAAACTTAACAGCAGAATATTATTTTACAAATGAGTTTTCAACTAAAGATACACCCTCATCATCAATGTTGAGAAAAAAAAACATATTCAGTTATCCTATGATAGAATTCTGAATATCTTGGATTCTGATTGATGTAGATAGAAAATCAAAACTTTTTTGTAAGCTAAAAACTATTCTATCGAATAAAGCGGAGAGCTGAATATGTCTTTTTTGCGAAAATTGATCATGTCAACAAATGCGGACATCTTAAATTTTACAACAGAATATTACTTTAAAAATCCATTTTTAATTGAAAATACTCAATCTTCATCAATGATGAGAGTGAAACATAACATATTCAGTTATCCTGTGATGGAAATTTTGAAATTTTTTTTAATACGATGAATTAACGGAGTTTCGCTTGCTGATGATAACAGAAGAGTCACAGATTTCTGTGAAAGCTGATTATCTTCTTATGTTTAGCGCAACTTATCTATATGGCAATGCATTGGATTTCCTTCTTTAGATAAAAACAAAATTCAGGAGTAAATTAAGTATTCAGACATGGTTTCAAGTAACAAATTTTGAACTGGACTTCCGAAAATCACACTTGGTTAACAAGGTCCACTTTTCATATCAGCGATACAAGCCAAATTAGTGTAACTAAGACAGTTTATATATGTCAGTCGATTTGTAAGCCAATAAGACATACAAGTAACTGTAATCCCGCCGTTCAAAATCGTCTTATGGTATGTTGTGTGTTATTAATATACCATCACGTGATACTTCATTATGAAGATAGTCTAGAAGAGGATGATTTAGGGATGAGTTTAAGTACCAATTTAGTAAAATAACAATCAAAATTTTAAATATTAACATCCAGGGACTGATTTAATAAATTAGGGGCTATTGGAATTCAAAATCTTTAGTGAAGGGGTGGATCTAGATTACTGTATATGCATACTAATTATTTTATTAAGCATATTTTAGATTTTTGGGGCCCTATGAGGGTGAGGAACCATGCGACGAATGCTGTTTTGTATGTCAGTCCATTTCATAACCTTGTGGCTCAGAAAAATATAACTTTCGATTTTGTCGTACGCAGTATAGCATTTTGAGAGTCCCTTGATCCCGTTAGATTAAGTCTTTGGAATTATTAGTTATTGTTATTCTAAATTACATTAGTTTCTTTATTTGTGCGTAAATTCTTTATTGCTTCTTATTATTTTATCTCAGAGCTAAAAAAATTATAAAATCGATTTTTTTTCAAATCTCGTTTTTCTTCAACTTGCTCTACAAGAGAAAATAAGAGAATATTTACTCTTCTTAAATTGTATTATTTTTCAATAATTTGTATTGAACAGGTTGTTAAAGCAATCAATATGTCATTGAAGTAGAATATCGGTTTCTTTTTGGAAAAAAGATCATTTTTAAAAATAGAAATTTATTCATAAGACCTTTGATATCGAATCTAACTTGATCTTAAAACCTCTCGAATATTGAATTCCTTTTGGAAAGTAAAGAATTTTTAAAAATATCGATATGGAAAATTCAGTTGCTTCTTATGATATATTTTTTAAATTCTTGAAGTTCAGATAATCGTATTCGATTAAATGTGTCTGATTTTTTTAAGTCTCAATTTCATAAGATTAACAAAACACAGATATGTTTTTATATCACGAAGGAGTTTTAAATTATTTTTAATCAAACAAAATTGATTACAGAGAAAACCGTTAAAATAATTTGAATTGTGAGGGATAGAAATTTTAACGTTTAAAATGAAACAATTTTCTTTGTCTTGTGTCTAGATGTTTATATGTTTGGATGAATATTTTTTAATGATCAGTGCAAAATTTATCAAATTCACGCACCTTGTAAGTGCGTGAAAAGGTTTCAAAAGGTGCGCAAGGCTACTTTTTAACAAGCAAAATACTCAAGAAAAATACTGCTCAGATAAAATAAAAAATGGTTTTTCAACTTCACGGCTGGCTCTCCACAAGTGTGTGATTTCATTTCTTTTTTTTTTCCCTGATTACTTTTAAAACAAAATTTAAAAACACTATACGTTAAAGATGATTTACCACTTCACCAATCTAACACCAGAAGTGCAAAACTAATCAAGGGAACTCGTCACATTAAAATACTTACTACCTGTAAAACTTGCATTTACTGTAAAATAAAACATGTCTATTTGTACTTATGCATTTTTCTCTTTGTTTCCATTTTCTCTGCATGACTTTTAAAGGTTTAAAAAATAGGTGGTATGCCAGATATTCTTTGAACCTTTCAGCGTTTGAGGGGTTTTCTATATTTTCATAAGTATGCTTGAAAATTCCAGGATATATATATTTTTTAATCATAGTTTGAGGCTATAATATCTTTCATATCCCCTCATTCTATATATGATTCAAAAAATTATTTTGTTAAAAATATTTTTGTCTACAGCCATTTTAACATAACTTCTAGTAACACTCAAAGGCCTAACGCTCAAAGGGTTGGGGTACCCTTGAAATAAATGTTTGATTACTACTGCATGAATTTTCTTCATTATCTAACGACGATTTCCTAATTCAACTCGTATTTTACTTTAGGAAAAATATTTAAACTTTTATCTATTCTATGCCGAGCCTCAAAATATCACCCATGTAGAAATTTTGCACTTGTGTCAGAAATTTACCTGGACTAAACAAGAATTAGGAGATATTTGAGACTATCTTTAAAAATGTAAGAAGTTATATGACAGAAGAAGTAAAATAATATGTTGCGCTAAGAAAAATAGCAGAAAACTTTTTAATATCGAATAAATAATTACGAGAAGGATAAACTCATAGCTGCCAAAGATTGCCGATATCTCTTTCATACCTATCTTTAAGAGGAGAATCAGCTGGAAATCTTAGAAGAGGGGGGAGGGGGGGGGTTCCGAAGCAAAAATGCATTTTTATTTAAAGCTGTTCTCAATACCAAACAAGCTACTTTCTTCATTTTTCTTCATAATTGCACTTGATTGATATGTACTCTAATTCAGAAACTAAGCAATCGAACAGTATTTTTCAATTTTTGGTAAAAGCAGAATATTTTTCAGATAATGCTGTCAAAGTTAACATTTTGAAAAGAATTTCCAGACGCAACAGCGAGGGAGAGGAAAAAAACTGCCGTCGAGACACAAGAATCGCTTATAACTCAGGATGTGTTTCATTTATATAAAAAAAAAACTAAAAAACTGCTCGATTCTTATTCCCTTCCATACTCATTACTGAAAGTGTCATGCATGTTAAAAAAATAATCGAAAAATGTGTTGGAAAGTTTTGCGTTATTGAGCGGGGAAAATATTTTTTTGAGAACCGCCTTAAGAAATATCTCTGTAAACATCGGAAATCTATCGTTGTCTAAGGTTTCTTACTGGTCCTGTTCTAAATGGTTCCTTAAGGTAAGAGAAATATTTTTGAAATCATAGATATCTGTGAACTTGTGTTGAATTTTGTTTAACTTTTCTTCTACATAAAAAATATTCCAACAGCATTTTACAGCGTAAAAAATTTCAAATAAACTAGAGTTGTATCTAAATATGTCTAATTTAGGACTTCAATGAAGTTCATATCATTCGAAAAAGTTATAGTAAATGCTCTAAAAAACTTTATTAAAGTTGAATGTTTTATGTATAAATCACTTTAAATACTGCCTCGATGTCTGTTTATTATTTGAATTAGATATCTTTAGTTCTTCGTTTTTTAGAAATTTGTTATTTTGTTATTTAAAATACAATTCAGGGGAATGTTATATAGTTACATACATTTAACTTATAGATAATTTAAAACATATAAAAGCTTTATACTTATCTCATAACACTGCTTAAATAATGCCGCAAAAATGGGGAAAATTATATGCATTAAACGCATCCATACCTAGTTCATCAGATATGCCATTCTTAAGTTTCAAAAAGCTGTAAATTGTTTCAATAAAAAAATCTGCTCGAATATTATGTTAAACAATGAACCTTTTAGAAATGTGTTTAACTGCCAATAAAAAGATAGTTAAGTATCATAAATTGCCTATTAAACGTTTAAAAAAATCTTATATAATATAGAACAAAGAATGTGATAAAAGAGTAACGGTCGAATTTTATGATTCATAACATAAAAAAGGCAGCATTCTTTCACCTTTATGTTTTTAATCTATTATCTTTAAATATTCGTTGATGCTAAAAATATACTTTTATATACTTATACATTGTTGTGTTTTAATTAATACGTGAATCTATTTAACAGCCTCATAAAAGCTACGAAGCATGTTCCTAATTTCAATTATCTTAGAAAATATTTTGAATATTACTTTGTAATGAGGCCGAGTCAGAAAGATTTTTCTCGTAGCAACTCCTTGAGAATAGGCATTGCATTACTTACTCTTTGAGGGTTTAAGTTTCCATTGAAGATACATCACTCTACATTTGAAATAGGTAGGTATTGAATTTAGAAAACCCTTTGTTCTGCATACCAAGTCATCCAAATTGCATTTGTTGCATTATATTTTAAAAGGATTTGACCATGTATCCATTATATCCGTATAAAGAAGCCGAAATCTTTAAAGAACTCGTTTGAACCAACCATTATAGAAACTTTCCAAACTTTACAGCAATACTGTAGAGCAGATTAATGTGTTAATGACGTATTTGGTTTATTTCGCATGTTAAAAATGAATGGATGTATCTATAACAATTATTATCTGCAATCTAGAATCTGTAGTTATAATGCGTATTCACAGAAATTGTGAATAATGAAAAATTTTATAGATATAAAATGACAAAAGCACAAAGTCCCATGACCACTACAAGCGCAAAACTTTGGCAAAAATATACGAACCATAAAAAAAAAAGAAAAAAAAACACATTTTTTTATTTTATTGTGTTAATATTTTAGGGTAAAAGAAAAAATGTATACAATAATAGTTAAAATAAAGATAAAATGCTTAAATGATACAAGTGGAAACACAAAAGGCTTATAAAAACCTTTTAATGATCGACATATGTTTCAGCTTTCAGCGCTCATATACGGCGCCATTTTCAAGATATATAACAATAAACAAAAATATTCTCGCAAATTTAAAAAAATAATCTTGAAAATATAAGTCACGATATCATATATGTAAAAAAGCAGGTGCTGCTTAAAATAGTCAACTGTAAACGTGAAAATTAATATTTCCTTATTCCTTTTTTTAAACTGAAAAGTACATCGTGCCAAATTTTAGGTAATTCAAATGAGGCAGATTCATTGCAAATTTTCACGTTACGCATGTAGATTTCTATTGATTAACGGATAATAGATCGAAAATAAAGCCTTGATGGATAAATTATTTTACTATTTTTATAATCAATTTTTAAAGTATCGGTTCTATGTAGTCTTGCCAGTGCTGTAGTTCTTCTGTCATATTTGATATCTGCCATATGCTCTTTTAATCTTGTTTTAAACTTTCTAGTAGCCATTCCTATATAATATTGTAATAATAATAATAAAAAGCAATAATAGTTAGACTTTTTTAACACTAAAAAATAACAGATTGATAAATGAAAATAACAGCACAGAAACTTGTGTCTACCCAATACCAACGTATAGACATATATTTCAGTATAGTACGCCAAGCATCATTTAGGCAAAATTTATTGAACGAATTACTTTTGATAGAAACAACTCGGTAAGATTTTATATTTAAAATAAGTTTTATACTTGAAATAAGTAACTAGTAATAATTATAAGTAGGGATTATATTAAACGTTTTTCTCACTGTGAAATCCAGAGGCATGACTCGGTACCTGGCGACACGGAAAAAAAAACCTGGGTACTTTTCGGTTAGCCGGGCGCCAGTGATATATGTACATATATAAATACATATGTATCTACATATATATGTATATATATACATACATATATGTATATATACGTGTATGTATATATATGTATACGTAGATAGGTGTATATGTGTGTGAGTGGGTATATATACATGTATATATATCACTGGCGCCCGGCTAACCGAAAAGTACCAAAACGTGGCATAAAATTTAACTGGCATAAAATTTAAAATAAGAACGACTTATGTAAATGAAAATGTAAATAAAGTGCAGTATTTTACTCTCTTTTAACTTATAAAATTCGGAGACACACTAATACTCAAGGCACGCTTCTCAAACACTTACATTTGCTACTACATTTCGTATGCACCGAAGTATACTATTACAATTTAATTTTAATTTTTTATTTTTCCTTTTTCTGAGTTAATGTTTTATATAAAAAGAGCGTTTAGTGTGTTCCTAATCGTTCTATTCAAGACATGGTCAAGCAACAAAAGATATAAAAATGATTTATAACAGCAGCTATTTCTTTTCAGTAAATCGTATTATTTTGAAAGCTTTCATGTGTAGGTCATGTTCCAAACCCCTTAACATTAACTAAGGAAATCCAGTGTTTTGAAACAAAGAATTTCATTAATCATTTCTTCTGTCATAATTACGAGGCTAAATCGTTCTTCACTCTAGTTCCTTGACACGGCAGTCGAGAGTAGAGATGTTGCCAGATGTATTAGACAAACATCGCTTCTTAATGGACCTGTGATGTTTAATCGCAAGAACGTATCGCATTTCGGTTAATTAATGTCAACCAGTAAGTAAGGAAAGAGTCCTTAACTCCTGAAACCCAATATAATTGTTTTAATAAAATGTTTAACCTGCAAATAAAGTGTTTTGAAATATTGTTATTAAATTTTAAGAATTTTTAAGAAATCTTTTAACGCAGCTTCGTCTATTTTCAAGTACACATTCTTTTGTATATATCGACATACATTATATAAATGTGATTAATTGCATTTAATTATTTTTTAATGTTTTATAAGTGAAATATAGTAAGTTTATTTTATTAAGTATTACTTTTTTGTAAATTCAATATATGTTATTGTCATATTTGACAGCAAAATGTATAAAAGTTTTTTCGTTCAAAGTTTTAAAATTAAATATCATCGTCATATCAGAGAAATCCGTATTTGTAAAAAATATAATTTTCATTTCGACCTAGTCTTTTTATTATCACTTTAAATTACATAATTTACTGCTACTTTCTTTAGTAGTGTCTTTAAACTGGGTTAAGATTAAATTTGTAACCATAAGATACCCGTTTACGCTTGAATTATTTTTTGATGAACTAAAAAAAATAACAATATAATAAAATATAACACCTTGTAATAGTATATTACTTTTAAATGCTAAAGGTGTAAAATTAACAACTATAATATAAATTAAAATAACTTTTATTAGTTGTTTTACATGTTTCGACTCTTCTGAGTAATTTTCAAAAACAAAATCTTATTTTGTTTTTGAAAATTACTCAGAAGAGTCGAAACATGTAAAACAACTAATAAAAGTTATTTTAATTTATATTATAGTTGTTAATTTTACACCTTTAGCATTTAAAAGTAATATACTAAAAAAAATATTTTGCACTTAAAATATATTTAAAATGTATTAACTATTGAGAAGAAGTAATATAGAATTTTTAAAATCCCCCATATATTACAAAGTTACAAAACGTATCTCATATGAACGTAAAAAACATTAAAAAATGTATTAATAGTTTTTCAATTGTTTTTGTGTTTATTTAAATTTAAATAAAGAATGTGTCACAAATATTGTTGTAAATTACAATTAATTTTTTTTTAGAAATGCTGATTTATCCGATAAGAAGATGATATTTAATTTTTTAAACTTTGAATGAAGAAACTTTTATACATTTTATTGTCAAATATGACAATAACATGTATCAAAATTACGCAAAACGTAATCATTTAAAAAAATAAACTTATAATATTTTACTTATAAAAAAATATAAAATAATTAATGTGATACATTTGCCTCACATCCTGGTTTAGTTATAAGCGCAGAAGTTCTTTGAGAAAATTTTCTCTCATGCGAAATAGAAACAAATTTGTGAATGGCGAAATTTCCAACTGAAAATTAAAAATGAAAATGGTTCTGACATCTTTGGATATATTTCACAAGCATTATTAAATTTCATGATAGGATTTTTATTTGAAATAAAGAGCTAAAGTTCCATAAGTAGGTATGTCGCCAAGCTTGGCATTAAACAATAGCGATGTTGGCAACAATATGGTAGTGGTTTCAAACGTAGCAAGAGCATGAGAGGAGTTATGTAAAAAGGAATGTTTGCATATCTACATTACACACAATTTAGAAAATGTGTGCCGAATGTTTAAATAAATAGTATTTAAATCCATCATAAAATCAGTTAATTTTACCAAAATAAATTAAAAAGTATATAACTGAAACAAACAAAAAAAAATGGCGTCTATTTCCTGTTATTATAATTTTGTAATTTTGTTTCATATCCCACAATAAACTGTCATATAACATGTTATAATATAATTATACTACTGTATAAACATGCTACAACTTGAATAATTAACCCTCTCATATATGATAACCTCATATCAGGTTGTATTTTAAAAAGAAAACTCGGCGAAATGAGCATATTTTATTATTACTCCTTTAATAGAGGAAAGTTCTATAAGTGGGTTGTAAACATGCTACAACTTGAATAATTAACCATCTCATATATGATAACTTCATATCAGGTTGTATTTTTAAAAGAAAACTCGGCGAAATGAGCATATTTTATTATTACTCCTTTAATAGAGGAAAGTTCTATAAGTGGGTTGTAAACATGCTACAACTTGAATAATTAACCCTCTCATATATGATAACTTCATATCAGGTTGTATTTTAAAAAGAAAACTCGGCGAAATGAGCATATTTTATTATTACTCTTTTAATAGAGGAAAGTTCTATAAGTGGGTTGTAAACATGCTACAACTTGAATAATTAACCCTCTCATATATGATAACTTCATATCAGGTTGTATTTTAAAAAGAAAACTCGGCGAAATGAGCATATTTTATTATTACTCATTTAATAGAGGAAAGTTCTATAAGTGGGTTGTAAACATGCTACAACTTGAATAATTAACCCTCTCATATATGATAACTTCATATCAGGTTGTATTTTAAAAAGAAAACTCGGCGAAATGAGCATATTTTATTATTACTCATTTAATAGAGGAAAGTTCTATAAGTGGGTTGTAAACATGCTACAACTTGAATAATTAACCCTCTCATATATGATAACTTCATATCAGGTTGTATTTTAAAAAGAAAACTCGGCGAAATGAGCATATTTTATTATTACTCCTTTAATAGAGGAAAGTTCTATAAGTGGGTATGTCGCCAATTGGCGTATTTTATGGAACGCGGCTTGGCTTAACCATATTTAAATCCAAACTTAAGATTAGATATTTTATTTTGCAATTTATGAAATAATCATCTGAAAAATACATAAAATTAAAACCTGGAGACTTACCCACTTTTGGAACTTTCCCCTATTAAAGGAATAAAACTAAAATATGTCAGTTCTCCCAGTTTTTCTTTTAAAATACAATCTGATATGAGATTATCATATATGACAGGAATAATTATTCCTTTTGTAGGATCATATATATTATTTCGGTTATCTACATCCCCTATTCTATGCATTTACAAAACGCACAACAATTAATGAGGTATCATTCGAAAGATTTTTAACTGGCTTCTGACATAGTACACGCACATTTCGTTAAAACATATTTTTGATTAAAAATTGCAGTTAATTAAAAATTAAATCAGCATTGTTTTCATAAATCAAATGAAAAGTTTTTTTTTCAAATCAATGTTGCCGCAAAAATAAAATACTGCATTATATCGTGCTCAGCAACGTTTATTAAAAGAAATAAATGGTACAAAACAGATAAAAGTGGGACGTCTCCGCACGCGTTTATTTTATATTTATGATTAAAAAGCAAGTTTCAAAATCAAATATGTAGAAGAAAAAGACATCATCGATCGATCAAAGCAGTTATATTTCACGTATAACCAAAAATATCTGTTTTGTTGTATTAAATTAAATTGTGTTTTATATGTATTCAATTTATTTTTCTTTGTCCCGTGTTTTTGACAATGAAAATGGCGTTATCCTCTAATGCAGTTAAAAAATTATTAATGATATTATTTTTACCTCGCGCGTGCCTTTTGCTATCTTTGATCAGTTTTTCCTGCAACTTTGATGGATTAAATAAGATGATATTGTGGCTTGACTAATGTTGTGTGCAGATATTTTTATCCTTATTTTTTCTTTAGAAATTCCAACCTGCATCTAAAAAATATTAGATATTGCTAAAAAAATATTAGACTGGGGTGCGAACTGCGAAATCCTCGAACGGGTCCACTGTTTCTTATATAATAGTATAATTTTACAGTTGATGTCTGGTAGAATAATACAAGTTTTTTTTTAAAGGAAGTTTTTCCATTTTTCATGTTTTAAAATCTGAAACTTTTATCATTTTCGATTTGAATAAGGAAGCATATGTGTTATGGAACTAAATGTGAAACTAAATTTCTTTAATTTTAATGTAATCTAGCTAATTTTGAGTACATTTCAAATGCACTCACTAAATTCAACATTGTTTTCTGATTTTACAACGTACAAAGCCACATATACAAACAGGGATAAAAATTCTTTTAACACCTCTAAAGTAAGTCTTATGTCAAAATTTTTTATTATATGGTGCTGCATAAAAGGAAAAAAAAAAATCTACTATTGTCTTAATAAACGTTTTGGTAGTAATCGGACACATAAAATTAATTAATCTGAATTAACTCCATAAATAATTAAACACTGTAAAATTAAAAAAAAAAAGAAGTAGAAAATATATTTATATTTTTATTTTTCATTATCTGTATTAATAAAATAATGTTTCGCTCTGTGTGTATGTGTCTGTGTGTTTGTCTGCGATGGCTAGCAAAATCTATTCCACCTAGAAGTCTGAAAATTTAGGTGCGGATAGTCCAAGGTCTGGCCATGTGCACCTGAGTCTCAAAATTTTAATAATTTGAAAAATGACAAAAATATTAATTAAAAACTGATCAATAACTCATCTCTTTTTTGCGAGACGGGTTTCAGAACTCGCACATGCCCAGAACCAGATTTTGAACATCGTACGGAAATGAAGAACCATTTGCATGAAGAATGCATTTATTTCGCAATTCTGTTTTAAATTCTATCGACTAAACGGTTTGGTTTATTTAAAAACGAAAAGCATATTCTGAAAGATCGCACTCTTACGTCTCCAATGACGTAATCAATTTGAAAAAAAAAAATATGTTAACCCTTTGTAAAATATTTGTGAAACAAGGTCATTTTCTCGGGCTTAAGTTTTCTCCCTTACGCCAACGCCCCTCAATAGCACAATTTTAGAGATACAGGCAAACCAAAGATATGCTCCAAAGATATGCTAAAAGTTACTAAACTTCTGTTTTTCAACATACTCTTTTTAGAACATCTCAGTAGACCAGATTTACATCACCTACAACAATTTCGAAGCGTTCGGACGAGAACAAATATTTTAAAAAATTAAAATCTGGGATATTTTCGGCGAAAACCCATAATAATGGGATGTTTTCCGCAGTCACGATCGGCTTCTGGTAACGTTTTCACTATGTAAAATGCATATATTTTCACATAATTTTATGAGGACATGGAAACAGTTATATTTATAAACGATTAAAATTTCAGAGAAGTCGGACGACGAATACTATTTTGTTTTTATGTTAACGGACCCGACGCAAAAAGAAAGCATATTTATTTTACAATCAGATAACAATATTTCTGACGTAAAACCGTTATATATATGGCCATTGAAATTTTCAAAAGGAGTGGGCAAGAAAAGCTATTTTTTTTAAACTATATAATGATATTATACTTGGAAAAAAAAGTAAATATTTTTTTACGATTTTACGATTTTGTCATTAAAGATAAAAATTCATAGGAAATCGGGTAAAATATATAAAATAATACAAATTTGGGTTTTATTTAAAGTTTTATCACAGGCCCGGGCAACGCTGGGTGGGTCAGCTAGTATTGAAATAAAAAAAGACAAGCATGAAAAACAATATCTTTTAACCCTTTGAGGGGCGGTGGTATATATTATATACCACCTAATTTTAATCCGATTCAAACCAGAAATTTTTAATTAGATTTTACTTTTTAACCGTAAACGAGAAAATGTTGAAAAATTGCTTATTCTTATATTGAACTAAATTCTATCCTAAATTCCGGTGGGAATTCAACGTTACAGGAGCACAAGTGCTTGCCCCTGAAAGGGTTAAAAGTATTACAACAACTTTTGTTAAATACGGTTTGGGAAATGAAACTGTATGTTCCTTTTTAAAAACTGCATTTTTACATTCGTATTCTATGAAGTGACAAACAAAAGACCAACAAGGATGAAAATTCTGTTAATATCTTAAGAAGATATCATTAATTGGATAATTTTAAGCATATGATGACATATAAAACAGATACAGATCTCATTAGTGCCATAAGTATAAGCTCTAATCAACATTTTGGCAATTATTGTACGTTATAAAAATAACTAAACGTTTCTTTGTGAAATATAAAATCAAGTGCAAGTTTTAAATTATTTGTATTAATAAGAAATATAGGAAAGCAAGTATTAATAAGAAATGTTTTTCTTTGAAATGTTTTATCAATTCGTCTTAATTTTTTTTAGAAAAACTGTTCCTATATCTTCCGAGAAAATGTATTTTACATCAATACATTTTGAACACCATGCGTCAGCTCTTTGGGTAAATCGATATACCTATATCCGAGAACAGAAATATTATTAAAGATTCATTCAATGCATTTTACTCCAGTTAAAAACAGATAATAATCAGAATACGTATATATTAAAACTATGTGTTAAATATTTCAGTGTGTTTATTTCAGTAATGCTATATATATTTGGATTGTATTAAAAGTTTCGAAGAGTGGACGTTTTGATTGTTAACATTCAGAACAGTTGAAAAAATAGATAGGCGTGACATATTGTGTTTTGTAAAATTCAACTTTTGACTATAATTTGCATGACATATTAAAGAAAGAAAAAAAATATGCATCAGCCATAGTTTATGAAACATATTTCAACCGCTTCATTAAATACAATAGTATATGTGACCTTAAATTTTAGACACTGTTACAGGAAATATGGTAAATGTTCTGGCTATTGCTTGCTTTGACGAGGTAAAATTTAAGATTTAACATCACAAATAATCTGAACCGTTCTCGATAATTTGACTCCTGTATCTAAATTTCTTTATTTGAAGAAATTTTCAAATCCGAGAATAACACAGAAATAAACTAGTCGTTGGAGGCCACCGTAATACTTACCCATCATGGAAATGCAAAATATAAAATATAAAAATAAAACATGTGTAAACTACTTACAAAATGCATTGCAATGCGTATAAAATCGGGCTTGATATCGTCATAAACTTTAAATGCTCTATTACTGAATTGCGTAAAAGAAACATCCTCTTAAATACAAAACTGATAATCATATTAACTAACGGTTTATTGCGTTGGATTAAGCGTCTTATTACCAAATAAAATATATCTTTGAATTGAATTTTGAATGAAATACAGGGTCATGAAAAATCAAAGAGTGAGGAAAATAGGATTACAAATATCTCGGCAACTAATAATACGACCGACTTCCTTCTTTATGCAAAATTTATGTTTTTTTATTGTCTTTTATATTCACTCATTAAAATAAACAATTTCGAAAATTTTTATATACCTTTCAGGAGAACGAATATTTTGAGAGTCCGAAGAAAATTGTTCCGGATAATCGAGGTTACTGAAATTCAATAAGCTTCTTCCCATTATTACGTACTAAGTACACACCAAATTTCAAGTCTCTATCTCAATTTGTTCGGGAGATAGAGCATTTACAGACACACAGACACACAGACGGACGGCAATTTTTTTTTTCTAAAAATATATTTTTCGGAATCTCCAGTGTCTGAAACGTGTAAATCCGTCAAAAATTTGTTTCGATATTTAAAACGATTACAAGACTTACCCTATACTACGTATGATGGGTAAGTAAAAAAGCGAAATACATTTTATTCTGCTATTGCATTTTACTCTGAAACGTCTCACAACTTACCAAACGTTGCTTGCTACTCATTATTTAAACATTTTTTTTATTCGTAGTGGTAATTACATACATTCTTCTGGTTTAGACAGTTCACGAATACGTTTACAGGTTTATCTTTAAACAATAACTTTCGATTATAAATACACGTTCTACGTTTCTAACCTGGATGTTGCACTGCGCCCATGCACGCATTGCTTGAGACTCACTACTGAAGTCAAAGATAATTCGCGTTTTAGTGTATGATAGCTAATACATTAGCTAATACAATAGCTAATACATTGCAATGTATGGGGGTCTACGTAGCGTCGAGGTGTAATGGCTTCGTCTTTTAATCGTAAGATGAGGTTTTCCTGTGAAGTTGGAACAGTTGTTTGTAACTTCTAACTCCTAGTGATGTACATTTTGGCCTGCGCTGTCTACTTTGACGGCGGCTCACAAGCGAATCTAAATTATTAAATACTCGAGTCGAAATATATGTGTGTCAATAAGTAACTGAATAAATAAACTACAATCATCCAATTGGACGCTTCTTTCGCTTTTATTACGATCTCGATATATGGAATTTCGAATTATCAGTTGCATCAATTTTTTTTCCTGTGCGTGAGAGAGAGAAAGAAAGAGAGAGAGGATTAGTTACTGTGCACTGTAAAAAAATTTGCAGCAAAGTAACAGGTCATTCGCCCGTTTTTATAAAAAACGGTCGAATGACCGTACTTAACCGTACATAACCGTAATTTAACGCTATTTTGACCATAATATTGCTCATATTACGGTCAGAATGCTGTTAAATTACGGTTATGTAACCGTTTTTTATAAAAACGGTCGAATGACCGGTTACTTTGCTGCAAATTTTTTACAGTGTGCACTCATTTGTATGTTTAGCTATATATGCTTTAATATATCTCTGATATAGTGATATTGTTCCTTTGTTTTGGAATATCCGCACTAAAATAATGCTAAAAAGTTTATAGAATTATAATTAATCCTTCTTTTATTTAAAAATGAATTAGGTTTTAAATAATTTAAGTTTATAACTAAGCAAACTGCAGTACACAGCGAGTTTTAACTTTTTAGCTTAACATTAATTAAAGCAGGCAGAATAATTAACTTTGAGATCCTGATTTCAAGCATATGTGCAATTAATCTCCCATACGTATATATTTTTTTGATTATGATGAGAGTAGCGCGTGCTTAGTTTTGTTAGATGAAAAGCGAATGAAGAGCAGAATTTTTCATAATGCCATCCCATTTCACAGAAAGGAAAATAAATCTATTGAAAATCTCCTTGCAGTATATAATTTATTGTTAAAATTATGAATGAAAATTTCTTGTTTGACATGAAATGGGCACACTACATTTTGAATGATTTTTTAACCTGGTTTCTTACACAAAACAAATCCTTCTTTTAATGTGCTCTATCACTCTTTACTGTATATCTAATGAATTTTGAAACCCTCGGTATGTTTATATATATATATATATATATATATATATATATATATATATATATATATATATATATATATATATATATATATATAAATATATATATATATATATATATATAATTATAATATCTATGAATTTCAAAATACATATCAAGTTCTAATATCATTCTACATTAATCTACAAAGAGATAAATAATGATATTGTGTAAACAGAATACCACATATCTAATAATTAACATGTGCAATCATAATTTTACCATAGCATGTGCTTCAATGGTAATTGGCCAAATTTACTCATACCTGAATAATATTTAAAAAAGAAAGAGAGAGAAAGGGAAAATATATATATATATATATATATATATATAGATTGGAGTTGCTATTACGCAAACACAAATGGATTAATAAATCAAATATGAACATTATACAATGGAACACTGGACCACAAGAGAACAAACAAGAATTGGATATGAAAAAACACATGTAGATGTACTCGTCAGCTTGGTTGCACCCACATGTGTTTTAAAAATAATTCAGTATTTCATAATTCTACTGGCATGATGCTAAGAACAGTAGAATCAACCAAGTATACTGAATTATTACCAGATAACAATTGGAAAAAATAAGATTGGAAATATTTAAATTGGAAATAAAAAACTATTAAGAATATATAATATAATTCACTTACATCGATGATCCCAAAAACATTATAAATCACCTCACCAAATTACCACTAGATATCATTTTTGAACTAATATTGGAAATTAGAACCTTTAAATTGTAGATAAAATATTTTTACTCACAGTAATTATCCTGTATGCACAAAATATAGAAACTTCTGTATAATATCCACGTCCACATGGCACGCACATAATTTTGACAATCGAGTTGAGAGAAATGATTTGAAAGACAAGTAGAGAGCACATTTTTTTAAAACACAACTCCATCGATGACACACCAACACAAAATGATTCAAAAACACACAAAATTATTCTGGTGATATTGCACTTATAACAATATTGTTGTGAGCTCGGGGTTCGAAAGGACTGATGCCAATATATAAGAAGAATAAAAAGGCTTTATTCACTATAAACAGTGCAATACGATCACAAATATCTTCTGAAAATTACAAGATATTCAGTAATCTTCAAATCCAATAAAAGCGCAGCAAAATTTCACACAGAAACAATGCGTTCAATACGACGTATCAACGACAAAATCGATCCGAGTAACACAGTTCTCAATGCAAAGCCTCTCGTATGAATTCAATCGCAGTTGACAGACAACTAACTAACTGAACTGAACTGATGGAGGTCCTTATATAGGTTTCAGATATCTTTCCAGATTATTCCAGAGCATTCAGATGCTAGAAATTACCAGAAAGTGCTTTAACTTTCGATAGAGAACCTAAGCGAGAAAGGATCCCAATGTACAGGTATAAGGGGGGGGGGGTTGCACAAAAAAGTCGCCAAATCCGTCGCCAACTTGGCGATATTTGGCGATATATCGCCAAATTTGGCGACAAAAATAAGTCGCCAAAACCATCGCCAACTTGGCGATAAACCCATTCCTTGGCGATTTTTCCATAGACTTCTTATAAAGATGAGGGTGTAAGGTTGTTTTCCTTGCAAACCATCTGAGGCCTTTAGCATTGAGTTACATGATGCTCAATAGCAAATACATTAATAATACTGCAATTTTCACAATAATAAAATAAAATAAATTTAAACAAATGGAATATTTACAGATATATACAAAATTCATAACATTGCCCCCCTCTCAAGGACTGCACGTCCCGGGCAGTTCAACTTTTGATCAGGAAAGCAAACCCGTTGCCAACAAATGCTATACTATTCAAAACACTTAAAGCAAACATGCAAAATAACCATTAAACACATTCATAATGCTGAATTATACAAAATATACACTTATTTAAAAAAAAATTAAATTAAATTAAAGCAGACATCATTACATACAAGTATTTAAATAATAATAACATTAATAATGATAATGCTAAGCAAAAGAAATTTTTACATTAACTTATATACAAGACCATGGTCATACTAATTTACATTATTTACATTACACTATTTACAATCAATGAACTAAGTACTATGGCCATAGTATGGAGCTAGCCTGTCGTAATGAACGACTCTAGGCTTCGAACTTGGTGACTTTCGGATCCGAATTACGACATCGTTCAGTCTGTTTAGGACTGTATAAGGACCGTCCCAGTGCGATTGCAGTTTGGGAGAAAGTCCTTTACGTCGAGTCGGATTATAAAACCAAACCTTGTCACCTTCTTTGAATTGATGTCCCGTGGCTTTCGTGTCGTACCTGGTCTTCATCTTCTCCGTCTGTATATTGATCCGCTCTCGAGCCAAGTTGTGGACGTCTTCAAATCGTGCCTGGAGATTCTGCACGTATCCCTCTGGCGATGAAGGCGCATCTGGAGGGCGACCAAAAATCAGATCACAAGGTAGACGAAGATCACGACCGAAAAGCATCTGAGACGGGGAATAGCCGGTTGTTTCATGGACGGCGCTGCGATAGGCGAGAAGAAACAAGGGAAGTTTTTGGTCCCAGTCTTGCTGGTTTCTTGAGACTAGAAGTGAGAGATTGTTGAGGATGGTACGATTAAATCTCTCAACCATGCCATCCGACTGCGGATGTAAAGGAGTCGTCCTAGTTTTGTCCATTCCGAGAAGTTGGCAGAGACCCTCAATCACAGCAGAGATGAAATTTCTCCCCTGGTCAGAATGCATTTGAAGGGGGACTCCATACCTTGATATCCACTGGTGTACCAAGGCATCCGCAACCGTAGAAGCTTCTTGATCAGGGATGGCATAAACTTCAGGCCATTTTGTGAAATAGTCCATGACAACAAGGAGGTATTTGTTGCCATCAGCACTTCTTGGCAGAGGACCTAGGATGTCAAGGGCGATGCGTTCAAAAGGTGCTCCTACATTGTAGAGATGTAGTCTTCCTCGGCTATGTTTCTTTGGTCCTTTCCGAGCTGCACATGCATCGCAAGATTTGCACCATTGTCCGACGTCAGCTCTCGCTTTTCCCCAGAAGAAGCGCTCTCGGACTCTGTGTAATGTTTTCATGACTCCAAAATGGCCACCAGTGGGACTGCCATGTAATTCTTCGAGGACCTCTGGGATTCGAGATCGAGGAAGTACCAACTGCCACCGAGATGTCTTCCCATCTTCCGATTCGAATTTTCGGAACAGGACACCATTCCTGACGTGGAGGGAGTTCCAAAGAGCCCAATATTGCTTCGTCGTAGGACTGTAAGTCGAGATGTCTTTCCAACTGGGCTTCGTGCTAGAAGATTCTAATAACTCCAAAATTGGTTTGATGTCAGAGTCTGCCATTTGATCTTCTCGAATCTTCTCATCACTCCAGGGATCTGGTGGCGTCAATAGTGAAGTCTTCGTCTGGCGTATGACATATTCGGGATTATACTTGCTCTCCGCTCTGGAACAATAGCGACAGCTCTCGGGACACGGTCTTCTTGATAGGGCATCGGCGTTTCCATGCGATGAGCCTTTGCGATGCCTGATGTCAAAGTCGTATTCCTGGAGTCGTTGTATCCATCTGGCTACTTGGCCCTCTGGGTTCTTAAAATTCATCAGCCATGTTAGGGATGCGTGATCAGTACGAAGGAGAAATTTCCTGCCATAGAGATAGTGATGGAAGTGTTCTATGGCTTTCACTATAGCTAATAACTCCTTACGAGTGACGCAATAATTCCGCTCTGGTTTCGATAAACATTTGCTCCAGTATGCTACGACTCGTTCTTGGCCATCTATTTCTTGGGAAAGTACAGCGCCGACACTTTCATGACTGGCATCCGTGTCCACAATGAACTGTTTCTCGGGGTGCGGATAGGTAAGAACTGGAGAGGATGTGAGAGCTTCTTTCAGCCGCTGGAAGGAATTCTCGCATTCTTGTGTCCATAGAAACTTCTGATTGCTTTCAGTGAGCCTATGCAAGGGTCTTGCGATGTTGGAGAACCCCTGTACAAACTTTCTGTAATAAGTGCATAGTCCCAGAAAGCTTCGCAACTGATGGACGTTTTCCGGACGCTTCCAGTTCTTTACTGCAGACACTTTTTCAGGATCTGTTCGAACACCTTCAGCTGAGATGATGTGTCCTAAATAATTTACTTCGCGTTGGAAGAACTTGCATTTCAGAGGGTTCAGCTTTAAATTCGCCGCTCTTAGCTTCGTTAACACTTTTCGAATATTTCCAAGATGTTCTTCAAACGTGCGGCCACCAATGATGACGTCATCTAGGTAGATGAGACAAGCTTCAAAAGTCAGGCCTTTTAACACTGTCTCCATGAGGCGCTCGAACGTTGCTGGAGCATTGCAGAGCCCGAACGGCATAACTTTGAATTGCCAAAGTCCTTGTCCAGTAGTAAATGCGGTCTTCTCTTTGTCATCAGGATGGATCTCTACTTGCCAATATCCACTCTTCAAATCCAGCGTGGAAAACAATTTATGTCCTGAAAGAGTATCTAGTGTGTCGTCTATTCTTGGTAGCGGATAGCTGTCCTTCTTCGTGATATCGTTAAGTTTTCGATAATCCACACAAAACCTTGTGGAGCCATCTTTCTTTCGGACCAACACGATGGGAGAGGCCCACGGACTTGATGACGGTTCGATGATGTCACTATTCTGCATCTCTTGTAAGAGCTTAGAAACCTCTTCTTGTTTTGCGAACGGCAAGCGTCTTGGATGCTGTTTAATCGGTGGATGGTCGGCAGTATCAATTCTATGACGTGTCAGAGAAGTGCGACCTATATCATTCTCGTTTTGTGAAAACACATCCTTAAATTCCTGGAACAGTCTTTCTGCGGCATGTCTCTGCTCAGGAGATAAATTCTCATTTCGTCCAATTACAGGTGTTAAACTTGTAGGCGGCTCCGATAACGTCAAGCTCGGGTCTTTGCAAACACAGGTGACTGGAGCACAGGTTGCAAGCACTTCACCCTTCTGGATAATTCTAGATTTTTCACTTACGTTCGCAATTCTCACTGGTATGACATCTCTCGACAGATCTACCAGCGCTGATGCTATTAGCACTCCTTTTGGGCTCTTCTCAGGATATCCAACCAAGCCACATTGAAAACTTCTTTCGTTCACAGTTAATCCAGGTATCACCATTTCGGTCCGAGGAGGGATGATAACATCTGCCTTGGCTGTGATCTGTTGAATAGACTCAGACTCATTTCCTAGTTTGAAAATAGTGACATCTTCTTGAGCAGAGCGTAACTCATTATTCTTAAAGTCCAGTGTAAATCCATGCTCTTTTAAAAAGTCCAGTCTGAGTATGAAAGGGTCTGAAATATCGGCCACATAGACTGTATGATGGTAAGTGGCGTTCCCAAACTTTATTTTCAATTTCATTCTTCCATGTATGTCGATCTTATCCCCGGTCACGGTTTGGAGGATAACACGGGGCGGGGTCCAGAGGAGTTTTTCCTTTAGCCGGTGAGCTAGATCTTTCCGAATGATGGTCACATTGGCTCCTGTATCGATGATCATATTACAGGGCAAATCATTCACACGCCCGACTATAAAAACTCCGTTCTCGCCGCAACTTCTTGCAGAAATTTGACACACTTGATAATGGGGCTTCTCAAAATCTGGCAACCTCCGCCCCGCGAGATGGCCATTAATTAGTTTTCCTGCTCCGCCGTTCGTGGGGAGCTATTACCTTCTGTGCTGGGTCGTTTTAGGCAGTTTCTTTGAATATGGCCTTCTCCACCGCATTTCCAGCACTTGATCTTTCTGCCAGTTTTGTTGTCCATCAAGGAGTTCATCTGCCTCATCATGTCCTTCACCTGCTGCTGTAAACTCTCCACAGCTCTATCCGACGTCTCAGGCATGTTGGCTACTCGCACAAAGTGCCGATCTTTCCTTGTAGCTTGCTGGGCTGCCTCGAATTTCAGGGCATAAACTAAAGCCCCTTTTAAGTCACTGAGATCTGCAATCCGGAGTGCTTTCTGGATCTCAGAGTCACGCACACCATCAATAAAATGTTGCAGAGCTAAACTTTCTCTAATTTCAGTCGGGCAGTCAGGATAAGCAAGATGGGAAAGTCTCTCGACATCCGTAGCAAGCTCTTGCAGGGATTCAGTGGATTTCTGCTGTCGAGATTTGAGCTGGAGTCTGCTATATTCCTTCATGCATTTCTCGCCAAAGCGCAATTCTAAGGCACTGACGAGCGTTTCAAAATCCAGCGGTTCATTTGCAGGCAAAGTCTGTAGGACGTCGGCAGCATCAGCTCGTAGAGAAGCAGCTAACTGGCAAGCCTTTGTGTGGGAATCCCATCCATTGGCGTCCGCTACGATCCCAAATTGTGTCTTAAAAACTGACCATGAGGATTTTCCGTCATAGGTCGAGAGCTTAATAAAGGCCCGAGGACGCATAGCTTGATACTTGACATCTTCGGGATAGTTTTCGGCAGTTATCTTTTGTTTCTTCACATTTTCCAAATCTTTTTTTACATTCTCTATGCTTTCTTCAACGGTCTTGGCGATCTTTTGAACTTTTTCTTCTACTCTTTCTTCTACGGTTTTGGCTGTCAATTGAACATTTTCTTCTATTTCTTGAAATCTTCCTTCAAATTTGTTTTCCACGCTGTCAATTCTTTCATTTAAAGATGTTATTTTATTATCTATTAATTCTTTCAACTCGCCAAGGTTGGTTGACATCTCCTTCGTTTCAGCCTGGTTTGCAGTCATTTTCTCGTCTATCGCTGACATTTCCTTCTTCATTTCTTCCGACATTTCCTTCATTTCAGCCTGATTCTCAGTCATTTCCTTCTTCATTTCTTCTTTCAACTCGCCAAGGTTGGCAGTCATTTTCTCATCCATCGCTGACATATCCTTCTTCATTTCAGCCTGATTCGCAGTCATTTTCTCATCCATCTCTCCTAATTTCTCCAATAATTTAGTCAGTTGCGCCTCCATTGCTCTGGTAATCGGCATTCAACCCCACTCCTGACACCAAATGTTGTGAGCTCGGGGTTCGAAAGGACTGATGCCAATATATAAGAAGAATAAAAAGGCTTTATTCACTATAAACAGTGCAATACGATCACAAATATCTTCTGAAAATTACAAGATATTCAGTAATCTTCAAATCCAATAAAAGCGCAGCAAAATTTCACACAGAAACAATGCGTTCAATACGACGTATCAACGACAAAATCGATCCGAGTAACACAGTTCTCAATGCAAAGCCTCTCGTATGAATTCAATCGCAGTTGACAGACAACTAACTAACTGAACTGAACTGATGGAGGTCCTTATATAGGTTTCAGAGATCTTTCCAGATTATTCCAGAGCCTTCAGATGCTAGAAATTACCAGAAAGTGCTTTAACTTTCGATAGAGAACCTAAGCGAGAAAGGATCCCAATGTACAGGTATAAGGGGGGGGTTGCACAAAAAAGTCGCCAAATCCGTCGCCAACTTGGCGATATTTGGCGATATATCGCCAAATTTGGCGACAAAAATAAGTCGCCAAAACCATCGCCAACTTGGCGATAAACCCATTCGTTGGCGATTTTTCCATAGACTTCTTATAAAGATGAGGGTGCAAGGTTGTTTTCCTTGCAAACCATCTGAGGCCTTTAGCATTGAGTTACATGATGCTCAATAGCAAATACATTAATAATACTGCAATTTTCACAATAATAAAATAAAATAAATTTAAACAAATGGAATATTTACAGATATATACAAAATTCATAACAATATTATATCCGTGAATATATAATTACTCCATCTAATTTTAATTCCTGAAAGTAAAATTAATATACAAGCAATATCTCCCTCTATAGTTAAATTAAAAATAATATTAATAATATTATCATATCTACCTGACACGTAAAGTGTCGCCATCTGTTGGTGTTATAATTATTCATAATTAATATCTATTTGCATATCCACTTTATTAGTTACATATACATTTCATTAGATTTAATTATATAAATAAATTTAAAAAAAAAACAATACTACCTAATAGTTTTACATTAAATTCGAATAAAATCTTACAATATGAATAAATCTACACAGAATTTATTCATCCTGCACAGTATTTCATATATACTTAATAAGAGTATATTATGTAAAATAGATATTATTTTAAAAAAATGTGTTTTGCTGCCAGATGTATTAATCTACTGATATATATTATAGACTTATAATTAAATAATTAATGTTATTGTTACTACTACTTAAATATATTTTAGACTTGATATTAAATAATTAATGTATTATTTAACTAATACTTAATTATATTTTAGATTTCATAGATTAATTTTAATATCAAATTAAATAATTCATAAACAATTCAAACTATCTCAAAATTTATAAAATTGATAATTATATGTAATACTACTGTGTTACAATCAAATTAATGTAATGCAGTAATTAAAATACATGTTAAATTTGATATTTCATAGATAAAAAATAAAAAACTATATATATATTTGTATATATTGCAAATAGATATGTTTGTGAGTTATAATTACCAATGCTATCCATGTATAATTTTATGTGTTATTGTATAAGTTAAATTATAAATGTATGAAAACTGCACATTAATAACACCCTAAACATGTGTGATCGGCAACGCACAATCACATACTATACAAAGTGTATATATAATGTTCAATCAAATATTAAATTTCCTAATATGTTATAATTGTATTAATGTATGTTATAATTGTAATATTATATATCTATTGGTATATGTTATCGCACATTAAAACAAAAATTTTATTACATACCGTGTTTATATTTAAATGATATAATAAATGTTATTTAAAAGAGTTGATGATTGAATTTATCATAAAAATTGGATATCCATATATCTTTGCTTGATCTCGAATAAATCTAATATTTTTTTTTTATTTATATCTGAGCATAACTATTTTATTCGATGTAGATAATTGATAATTATATTTTTATAAACAGATTTATGTAAACATGAAGCAAAATTGGTAAATATATTTACTTTAAAGGGAAAATCAAATCTCTTATCATAAATATCAAAAATTAATTTATAATTATTATTAATATTGATTTTTAAGTCAAGAAAGTTTATATTATTATTAATCAAATCATTTTCACTTAATTTAAGCTGAGTAGGATAAAAATTGAGTGGTGATGTGTAATTTTTATCATTGAAATAAAATATGATAATGTCATCTATATAGCGATAAAATACATAATCATTGTTCGGACTAATATTTCTTTCATAATAATATAAGTAAAGGTCAGAGAGAATACTAGATGCGGTTCCGCCCTGCGGAATTCCCTGGCATTGTTTATAAATAATATTGTCATATATGATGTAATTATTATGCAATGTAAAATTTAGTAAAGTTTTAAAAAAATTTACTGAAATATGTTTTTTTAATTTTAATTGAGATTTAAATTCTTTAAATAATATACATATTGTTTTATGTAAGTCTTTTATATCTATGTTATTAAATAAATCATTAAAATCCAATGTTTTTATGAATTTTACCGGATTGATATTATGTATTTTATTAATGAGTTGAAAACTGTTATATATATATCAGGTATATATATATATATATATATATATATATATATATATATTCCTTATTTTCTATTTATTTTTTTTATTTTTTTTTCTTCTTCTTAATTTGAATTAATAACGTTACTTTTATTAGGACTACAATTTTAATTTGTAAATTGACAGGGCTCTTTGGTATCGGGATTTCAGTGTATGTGGTCAGTTTCTTATGTTTCAATGGTTAAATTTTACTTAAAGTTTTATATATATATATATATATATATATATATATATATATATATATATATATATATATATATATATATATATATATACCTGAAGCAGGTATAGAGTAATGTGTTAATTATAGGTTTCAGCCCAAGTTGTTCCTACTTCCAGAGTTACTGGCTTGGACATCTATCCCGTATTAAAAGGATACATGCCTTACCTGCATGCCTTACTTGTGATGCGGAATAAGACGTCCCTTTTATAATTATCAAATAACTTTGTTGTGCGAGAATATTTTTTTAATTCTTCAGGATTGTGGGGGAAAAAAATATGTTTTTTTTTTTTTTTTTTTTTGGTTGACCATGACCTTTCCGGGGGGAGTACCTAACAAGTCAGGGGGCGGTGTTAGTAGTGATTGTTACATTCTGAATGGTTGCATGCCAATCATGTTTTTTTTTTTTTAACTACAGCGTTTTACTCGAAAAAAGCAATTTCTTCATAGCTGAAGATATTTAACTCGTGATTGGGCTTATATTGCTTTGAGATTTTGGTGATGATGATTTAGTAACGATTATTGTGCTTTCAGCATCCAAAATAATAGCAAATTGTGGGTCAAGATAAACGGTCAAGATATCATTAAAGTGAATTTTTGTAAAAAATGATTTTATAAGCAATTAATTTTACTGAAATTGATGCGGAAAACCCTGAAACGTGTCCCTTTAAATGTGAAAACGGCGCTTATGACATAAATATAATGTTCTAAAATGGGATGAATTTTGACACGGAAAAACTAAGATACCAGGTGTAGAAACAATTGAAATTTGATCAAGAGAAAGTATTTTAATGTTGTAATATGTAAACTAAATGGGAAAAATATAGAAATTTAAAATACATATATATATATATATATATATATACAAACATTATGACGTGGTAATAATTGTTTAAAGTAAAACATGTTTTTGCACAACCAAAACATACAAAGTAACCATAAACCTTTTTCTAAAGTAAACATTTTTAGTCTCAGTTTATTATTCTTTTTTGTTATTTCATTGTTTACCGCATAATAAGAAACTGACATAATGAAAAGTGCAAATAAATATTACATATAATTAATATAATTATTATGTGCTGGTTTATCAGTGAAACTAATCAATTTCTTAAATATTTCCACTTTATTGATCTTCATATTTGTGCGAATCAGTTCAATAATCCAATCCAGACATAATAAAAATATTAATGTAAAAATCGTCTTTATTATGCGAACGTGACATAATATTACGATAAGCTGAAGTGACAATTCGGACTTGGAACGCTTCCACGTGAAACACATTTAATTATAGATATGGACAGTAAGAGAAAGACATAATAATATTCTATCTAGATAAGAATGCAACAAACTATTCCCACTAGGCATCTGATAGAGAATGCACAGAGTTGCATGTGCTACAAACTTTATTGTAAATAAGTTTGAATAAAGTTGCAATAAAAAAAGGAATTTTTTGGATAATTTCATTAAAGCATCAGATAATGAATGCATATAAAAAAATAAGAATTTATACTTAACTGCTTACGTGTGTTAACAAAGTATAATTTCATTTATATATGTGGAACGGCTCAGTACATGTTCTTTTATTTGTATTACTTACCCATCATACGTAGTATAGGGTACGTCTTGTAATCGTTTTGAAAATCGAATTTTTTTTTTTTTGACGGATTTACACGTTTCAGACACTGGAGATTCCGAAAAACATATTTCTAGAAAAAAAATTTGCCGTCCGTCTGTGTGTCTGTAAACGCTCAATCTCCCGAAAAAATTGAGATAGAGACTTGCAATTTGGTATGTACTTAGTACGTAATAATGGAAAGAAACCTATTTAATTTCAATAACCTCGATTAACCGGAACTATTTTTTTCGGACTCTCGAAATATTCGTTCTGATGAAAGGTATATAAAAATTTTCGAAATTGTTTATTTTAAGAAATGAATATAAAAGACAATAAAAAAACATAAAATTTGCATAAAGCATGAAGTCGATCGGATAATGAGTTGCCGAGGTATTTGGAATACTATATCCCACACTCTTCTATTTGTCATGACCCTGTATTTCATCCAAATTTCACTTGAAAGATATATTTTAATTGGAAATTTAACACTTAATCAGATGCAATAAACCGCTAGTTAATAGGATTATTATTGTTGGAGTTATAAGGATGTTTCTTTCAAGCAATTCAGTAATAGAGCATTTAAAGTTTATCACGTCATCAAGCCACGATTTTATTTGAATTGCAATGCATTTTATAAGTAGTTTACACATTTTTATTTTAATATTTTACATTATGCATATCCATGATGGGTAAGTATTACGGTGCCCCCCAACGACTAGTTTAGTGACAGCTATGTACATTAGCTAAAACGGAGAGGAAGGGGAGCATTTCGAAAACGTACTCAAATTTTGGACTCAAAACTAAAGCATTTTATTTTTTTTCTATTATTGTATTTCATAAATATGCACTCCCAGGATAATTACGTAAATTTAATTTACCTTAAACTTTGAATAATTTTAATTCTATTTTTTTTCAAATGACATAAAAATTGACATTAAGGTATAAATGTAAACTTAGAATAAAAACGTTTAGTAAAAATAGGGTGTTGCCATACACAATTTTAAGTTACTTCAAATTTAAAAATGTAGTTGTCCTGCAAATCCTAATCCTTGCATACCATTATACAGTATATATTATTTCCAATTGCCGCAGTTGTAGCATTTGTGTACTATGATTATCTACGAATAATATTTAATTGACATAATAAAAACTAGCTGCACTAGGGTTCAGCACTAAGGCGACAGAAATTAGGAGTTCGTCGTCAAATGATTTTGTTCGTAAAAAGAAGATTTAGAAATTCTTTTTATCACCGAAAATTCCGTAAATACGATTTCCACAGAGCTATAATCCAACAAATTAAATACAAGGTATTTATTTCCTCGTGTGAAAAATTAGCAAAAAAAAAAAAAAAAATAGAACAATTATTTTAATTCACACGTAATTTAATAAAAACTAGAAACACCATGCGTCATGCACTGATTATTAATATTTTCCATAGTAACATTTTTAAACATTTCCAAAATATTTTTGTAATTCTTTACCGTTTAATAAGGTGAAATATGATATCTAAGTAAAGAATTTGGATAACGCATAACATATTTAAAAACCCAAATTCAGGAATGACCAACAATATTAGGAAAATTATCCGAACTCTTTTCTGCAGCCCTGTATATGATCTATAGATCTGTACATATACTGCGTAGAATGCTAAATTTTAGTTCAATTAGGAAACGCGTAGCATAATTTAAAATTCCCCTTTTGGAATTTCCGTCAATAAACGGAAATGTAGTCGAGAACCTTTGAACTGCCCTGTATACGATCTATACAATTTATACCCATCAAGTAATAAACAAAAAAATGAGTTAAATTTAGAAAAAAGCTCAGCAACTGAAAACGCACTTCTAGCAATTAATTGTTAGACAGTACTTTAACCGAATTCTTTTGTGTGTCCCTGTAAATGAACGATGAATGCTATACACACAATATTCTATAGTAGGCCTCTTGTAATGCACCTTGGTGATATATATCAAATGCAATATGTTCAAATAGTGAAACATTATTAAAAGAAACCGCAAACGATTTTTCTCCATTGACAGTAATGTAACGAAATTTCACTGTGAACGAACTATAAGTGCTATGCACACCATATTCTACAGTAAGCCTCTTGTATTGCACCTTAGTGATATATATCAATTTCAATATGTTTGAAATTGTGTAACATCATTAAAATAAACCGCAAATTATTTTTTCCCATAGACCGTAATGTAACGGAATCCTTTAGAGTGTCTCTGTTAATATATATATATATATATATATATATATATATATATATAAGTGCTTCCCACTTCCCTTTTAATACCGAACATGACATAGCAAACTTACATAACATATATCAATTGCATTACAATCTAAATATATTTACGCAAGTTAGAGCACGAACAGACAGACAAACCGAATTCATTAACACTTTTCAAGTATGTTGGAAAGTGTTAAAAAGAACTACAAGTTACTGTTATCATAATTATCACACTGATGTGTACTTATTCTAGGCTAACTGGCGTAATTTATTAAGGGTGGTTTGATATTTTTTTGGTATGCATTTTACTGCAATCCTGATGGTGCCAGTATCACACATTTTAACATGTAATATACGATCCCACATGAAATGGCGTGTTTCAGTAAAATAATAATAATAATAATAATAATGTGCATCATACAATGACTAATTAAAAAATATATTGCCCTCTGGTGCACACCAATAATGTATTTTACAAAAAATAGATCGTAAAAAAACGAAAAAAGTGAAAAGGAAAAAGTAGTATTGTATAACTTTTTGTTGAAAGTTGGTTATAAATATTTGAAAGGATATGATTGTGGTTAAATATAGTCATGCATTAAGTATCTAAATACAGTATCAAAAGGCTAGCTTTTAGGATTCTCCATATGAGATATACCCAACTATCGTTTGGAGATATTTTCAACTAAACATTGATATGTACTCTTAACTTATTTCAATATGCAATTTTTTTCAATTCATATATAACGTTATAAAATATTATATAACTTACTTACGTCTCCCTAAATTTTAATATTTAGTTTAAATACATTTTTTGATAAATTGTGTAATTATTTTCCAAAAGAAAAATTCTTTAATAAAATTTATACTAAAGATTTTTTTAAAAAAATGCGTAAAAAAAAATATAATTTATTTGATCTAGTTAAGAAATTTCGTCTTAAATTATACGCACCACGTCCTTTCAATTAATATTTTTTTAACTATATTTCAAAAGTAAAGTACGTTATGCCAGTTAAACATTAATTTGATTTCACAAACATTTTTTATTGTGCTTTTTAAAAATGTATGTAAAAGAAATTATTATAAAAGTATTCTTGCTGCATAAGATATTTAATTTGTAATTCGTTTTAAAACAAAATAAATAATTTTGACTGCACATTTAAAAAAAAAATTATCTAATGTTTAAAAAAATTCATTGCAATTTTTTGCACGTTTCATCATTAATTTGTAAAAAAAAACAGAGGTTAACAAAAAATCATAATGACGATAATTATACATTTTAAAAAATTATTTTATGTAAACTCTCTTTTAAAATAAAAACAATTTTAAAATAAGATATTCGTGGCTAATTTTTATAAACATGATTTTAAAACCTCAATAAAAGATATTAATTCGGCTAATAAATAATTTATTGAAATTATTAATAGTTTTATCATTTAAAGATTCTTGTAGCGTGATATGATAAAATAATAGGCTACTTTTCTATTTCGCCGAAACTACATAACTGTTTAGTAGGATGTTTTTCTAGTAAAAATCTTACAGGTTTTTCAATTTATTTAGAACAAGATGGTGGTATTTTAATCGGCCGTTTTATTTCATTTTATTTTATTTTATTTTTATGTATTTATATATTAAATTCATAAACCGAAACCAATATTCAATGAATATGTCTCAAGGTATGTGGATAAGCTGAAATCTTGTTATGGCGAACTTTTTAACATCGCATGAATCTGTCATCGGTAACACTTTATGTTTTACAAATACATTGTAATAAATACGGAAGTATTTATACAAAACGAGAAAAGTTAGTAAATTCTAACAAGATACATCTCATAACTTTCAGAATTACAATAACAGAGATTCTATACTGATTTATGTGAGGTACAGCACTAAGAAAAATATAAGTTTTCTTAAAGTCAAATAAATACAGATATAAAACCTCATTTCGTTTTCAATAATTTCAAATTTCTACCCTTACACTATAAATATATCTGGCATGATGTACATTTTTCGTTACGTCTTTGCATGTAATATAAGTAATCATCTGATTTCTTTAGTTATCTTCTAAACACTTAATACGAAAATTCATTTAAAAAATTTTTAAGTAAATTGTTCTATGTTTTATGATATTTATAGGCAATGAAATCAATGCCATATATGTATATTATTATAAAACACTATTTGTGCCATAAAGTAGTATTAATTAATCTATTCATTATGCTGATACATAAACCTACAGAACATAACCCCGTTTGAAATTTCTTGATGATGAAATAGCTAACGAAAACTCAGACTGAACTAAAATTATTTTGTTAATTTTTGACTATTTATTTATAAATTATTTAAAAACTATAAAGTAGCAGTATTCTGACAAGCAAAACTGTTTTACGATTACTTTTTTAGTGCACAAATGAATGACAAAGAAGTAATGTCTAGAAATATTTTCACTGAAACATGTTACTTGTGTTTGTATGTTCACTGTTAAAATTTGCAGCAAACCGTCTATTTATTCGACCGTTCTTAACGTAGAAAACGGTTACATAACCTTAATATATCTTTATTCTGACGATAATATAATATTAATTAATCAATATAATATCAATTTTATGGTTAGATACGCTTCATAATATAGTCAAGTAACCGTTATCTTTAAAACGTTCGAACAACTGGAGAGTTTGCTGCAGATTTTTTACAGTGTTCTTACGAAGCGACGATCGTACCCCAAATTTTCAATTTCTTTGCCCTTATTATATCTGTTGGTATAAGAAAAGGGCAGCTGACGTCACTGTTGGTCAAATTACTGCAGGATAGCAAGAAACACCTGTCCGTTCTTTATAGCTCCTACTTTACACATGAGTACGGGAGATTTGATTGGTCTACGTTTAAAATGTCTAATATATGATTGGCCTACGTCGCCATGTCGATTCGTGCAATGATCGCTAAGACAAAAAAGCAGTGGTAGATTCATGAAGATAGAATTAACCCGGCAGTCGTCGCACGTTGGTCATTTCCCCGCCAAAATTCGCTGTCTTCCTTTATCTCATTTCCCCTTAAAGCTACAGTAATGAAATGTAGTGTAGCTGACCTTGACCGTTGGTTCTTTTGTGTACTAAAGTTGCAAGGCATTCTAGCGTTTTCTCAGAAATTTATTTTATTCTAAAGTTGAAATCGGTCTAAAAGACTGTGGCGCGAGCACTGAGGATCAAGTAATTTTTTCCCCTCCCAGTTCTTCATTCCCTTTTCCGCGAATTTCTCGGCAGGAAAGTTTCTGGGAAGGGTTCGATTCTAGTTTGCTCTTTAATTCTTCTTTTCATCTTTCTTTGAATAAACTGTTATTTATTATTATTAACTTCATATGTACGATTATTATTTACTTCATACATAAGAAGCTTCTAACAGGAGGTGTGACTCAAGAGGCCTGCCTCTATCCTGAAATAAGTAATAAATGGATCTTCATAAATTTTCATTTCAAAAAGGGCGTTTAATCATACAAACGCTAATAATGCCACCCCCCCCCCCCCACCCCACATACACACACAGGCAGCAGCAGCACACACACAAAAAAAAAACTGCTGCCTTTATATTAATAATTTCAGAGTAAGGAGTTTTATCTTCTTTTTTATTATTTTTATATAGATATATTGTAAGAAAAAATAATAAAATAGGATATTGATATCAGTTAGTTGATGCAGATGTTTTTTCTTGGGGCCCATTTTGTGAAAAATAAAAATTAATTTTGTGAAATTTATTATATTTTTGTGACAAATAACATTTTGTAACAAAAGATGAAATCCACTTACTGAAATTTTAACCAATAATTTATTAATAAGTTATTTAAGTCCTTCTGCTATAGTCTTCCTTTCTGGTGATCTTGTTTAGCTTGCAAATTACATATTTACAAACGTAACAAAATAAAATAAATTAATGAAGCGTATGTTTTTATAGAATGGAATTTTATGAAGGTGCTTGTGTTAATAAAAGAAATTTTGTGAAGGTCAGGGGCTCTTTTATTAAGAGGATTTCTGCAAAGGGACCTATTTTATTAAGAGGAATTTTGCGAAGAAGCCTGTATTCTTAATTTTATGAAGGGTTTTGTTTTAATAACAGAGTTTTTGTAAAGGGGCCGATGTTTTATTAAGAGGAATTTTGTAAAGGTTTTTGTCATATTACATGGAATTTTATGAAGGGGGTCTGTTTTATTAGGAGGAATTTTGTGAAGGGTCCTGCTTTAGTAAAAGAAATTTTGCAAATGGACCTTTTATGACAGGAATTTTGTGCAGGGACTGCTTTTGTAAGAAGAATTTTGCGAAGGAACCTTTTTTAACAGGAATTTTGTGAAGGGTCTTTTTTTATTAATTTTATGAAGGATCCTTTGTTAATTAAACAAATTTTGTAAAGAGGCCTGTTTTATTAAGAGGAATTTTGTGAAGTATTTTGTGAAGAAATCTGTCTTATTAGATGGAACTTTATAAAAGGCCTGCTTTATTAAGAGGAATTTTATGAAGGGTTATTTTTTTATGAAGAGTCATGTGTTAATTGAATAAATTTTGTGAAGATGCCTGTTTTATTAAGACGAATTTTGTAAAGAATGTCTGTCTTATTATATGGAATTTTATGAAAGACCTGTTTTATTAAGATGAATTTTGTGAAGGATTCTGTTTTATTAAGAGGAATTTCGTGAAGGGATTTGTTTTATTATATAGATTTTTGTGAATAAAAAATAAGTAGGTCCAAATTTTGCCTCGATGTACCCCTAGTTATAAATAACATGTCCTGAAATACACGATTGAATGATTATTTAAATTGCATAAATGAATAATGTAATCTGTCTCTTTTCAAGTTCAATTGGCTCCTAGTTCCAGTACACTGTCAAAAACCAGCTTACTGCGGTTCTGACTTTAAAAATAATTTATCCCTAACACGATTTCAAATTGATAATTGAAAATTCAATCTAATTAGTAATTGATTGTGTCTTTATAACATCAATCAAATTATTTAATAATTTTAATTCTTTTACTGTATCAGGGGTCGATACAGGAAAAATTTGGGCCACCTTCACAAAAATCCATTTAATAAAACAGGCTCCTTCAAAAAATTCTTTTTTATAGAATCCGGGCCTTCACAAAATTCCTCTTGATAACATAGAGACCTTCACAAAATTCCTCTTTATAAAATAGATCCTTCAGAAAGTTCTTCTTGATAAAATATAACCCGTCACAAAATTCCTCTTGATAAAATAAGCACTTTCACAAAATTCCACTCCATAAAAACATGCTCTCAATTAATTATTTTTATTTTGTTAGGTTTTAAAATGTGTCATTAACAATAAAACAAGTTCACCAGAAACGAGAACTTTAGCAGAAGGAACAAAATTATTAAATGCTTGGTTTGAATTTGAGTTGCTGGATTTTTTCTTTCATAACAAAATGTTTTTTTTTTTTTCACAAAATATGTAATAAATTTCGCAAAAATATGATACATTTCACAAAATAACTTTTATTTTTCACAAAATGGGTCCCAAGGAAAAAACCTGCGTCGATTCCTGTATATTTTGTAAATATATATATATATATATATATATATTAAAATATTTATTTAAATTTGAACTGAATATATTCTTAAATAAAATTCTTAAATTATAGTTCGTAAATATATTCTTAAACATATCTGAATATATTTTTAAATAATAGTTTCTGTAAAATGTATCTTTTCAAATTCAATCAGTATTTTCCCCCTATGTTCTCCGTTTTCGATCATATGGTAACGCCGGCAGATTTCCCCTCTGTTTTCGGGGTACTGGTAGCGGCGGCAAATGGACCGAGCGCGACTACTAGTGTTTTAAAAAAAGGCGCGACTTCTCTCGGGTTAAAGAAGGACTTCCAACGAAATAGTGTTAATATCGTGTCGCGACTTTGGAGCGAAATAGCAGCTACACAGCTACGCGCATGGTTCTGCGCAGCCGGCAAGAATACCTGCCAAGGCAGCGCCACCTACAACATCAAACCGAAACTGTATATCAGATACCCACCAGACGACAGACGGTTTGAAGAAGCAGACAAACTGGTGACGTATCTAGAATCCGTATTACCACATGCGTCACCTATTTGAGACTTTTTTCGAGGAACGATTTTCTTCTTGGAAATACTATTTCGTTAGAAGTCCTTCTTTAGATCTATATTCATGCGTAGACTGGTTTACGGAAGTGCTTGTTTGTAAACATGTCCTTTCCTTTCTGTTGGTCAAACTACTGTCGGCAAGCAAGAAGCACCTGTCAGGTCTTTATGGCTCCTACTGTACACATGAGTACGGGAGATTTGATTGGTCTACGTTTAAAATGTCTATTATATGATTGGCCTACGCCGCCATGCCGATTCGTGCAATGATCGCTACGACAAAAATGCAGTGGTATATTGGTTGACGGAAGTTTTTGTTTGTAAACATGCCCTTTCGTTCCTGTTGGTCAAATTACTGTTGGCTAGCAAGAAACACCTGTCAGGTCTTTATGGCTCCTACTGTTCACATGAGTACGGGAGATTCGATTGGTATACGTTTAAAATGCCATTTATATGATTGGCTTACGTTGCCATGTCTATTCATGCAACGATCGCTACGACAAAAATGCAGTGGTAGATTGGTTGATGGAAGTGCTTGTTTGTAAACAGGCCCTTTCCGTTCTGTTGGTCAAATTACTGTTGGATAGCAAGAAACACCTGTCAGGTCTTAATAGCTCCTACTGTTCAAATGAGTACGAGAGATTCAATTGGTCTACGTTTAAAATGCCATTTATATGATTGGCTTACGTCGCCATGTCGATTCATGCAATGATCGCTACGACAAAAATGCAGTGGTAGATTGGTTGATGGAAGTGCTTGTTTGTAAACAGGCCCTTTCCTTTCTGTTAGCCAAATTACTGTTGGATAGCAAGAAACATCTGTCAGGTATTAATGACTCCTACTGTTCACATGAGTACGAGCGATTTGATCGGTCTACGTTTCACATGTCTATTATATGATTGGCTTGCGTCGTCATGTCGGTTCCTGCAGTGATCGCTACGAGAAAAATGCCGTGTAAATTGATTTCAGAAGTGTTTGTTTGTAAACATTCCCTTTCCTTATTGTAAGAAATCATTTTTTTCTTACCTGCGCAACAAGAACAAAAAGGTTCCGCTAGTGTCAAGCATAAAATATCATTTTTATATGATGTTAATACATATTTAGTATTAAAAACAAATTCTACTTTACTACAAAAAACTTAATTCTTTTGTAGGCCTTAAGATATATATAAGACAGAAAAAAAATCACATTTTCTTTTATTTTAAATTGAAATTAGGTTATACCGGCGAACGAAATAGCAATCGAGAAATAATTAGATACCTTAGTTTTCGTGTCTCATGTATAAATTGCATTTGAACTCTCCAATCATATAATTAGATACTCCATAAAATATTCATAACAAAAAGTACCAATGTATAAAACATTTTGTTCTCTAAAAAATCTAATAATTCCGAATTAATTACAGTTTATATAATCAATAAAGATTGAAGTAAAAACAAAAACTTATGAAAACAATTATTCCTTAATCACTCATTTGTTTAAAAATAAATCGTCTATTTCTTTATATGCTACAAGATATAATAAAATCTTATTTGTTTGAAATGTAAAAATATCCTTTCGCTATAATAATATATAAGTACCAGTAAAAAAATGCTACTTTCTACGAAAAATAAAAATCTCTTGTAAGCCTTAAAAAATAAATGAAACAAAAGAATGATATCCTGGCCAATATCCATGCTCCTGCGTTTCGATTTTCGCATGGAAATTTGGAATTAAGTTACAACAGCAAAAGAAATAGTAATAAGGGAATAATAAGATATCTTAATTTTCTTCGGATATATAAATTGAGTTTTAATCTGCCTTATATATAATTTGATTCCCGATGAAATATTTCTGACAGAAAGAACCAATTCACAAAACATTTTGTTCTCTGGAAAAATCTAATAAGCGTTTGATTAATTAAGACCCATGCATTCGAGATTAAGCAAGAGGTAAAAAAAAAAAAAATAAAGCAATGATGAAAGCGATTTTTTTTTGTAATCTTGTAGTTATTTTTCTATTAAAATAGAAAAATAAATCAGCGATGAATATATTTTTACATAATATTTTATTCAGTTTTCAAGAAAAGCAAAAAACAAAAATATGAATATGAAAAGATAAAGCAATCAGTTAAAGTTACACTTTGTTACATATTTTAAATTTAAGAATTAATAGTTATTTCTATTTTGAAGTGCTTTTAAGTAATATATGAGATCATTGTACATTAATGTGACGATCCATAAGAGCGATAATGTTCTTGTATCTAGAATCTTAACGCAAAAATCGTTTATAAATGCTATACGAGTATAATAAAACTTATGAACTTCTGGAACAAAAGATGAAAGATTTCACTACATTTAAAACGGTTTATTTTATGAGTTTCTTATTACAATTCAATCGTTCATTACCAAGACCATACACAACTTCCTAAATGCGGCGAGTGGTATTATAATAAGGATCACGGTTTCGCTCTTTTACATTTGCAGACCAAATAACCATATAAATGCTATACGAGTATCATAAAACATTCGAACTTCTGGAACAAAAGGTGAAACACTACATTTAAAACGGTTTATTTTAATGAGTTTCTCATTACAATACAATCGTTCATTACCAAGAGTCCACACAACTTCCTAAATGCGGCGAGTGGTATTATAATAAGGATCACGGTTTCGCTCTTTTATATTTGAAGACCAAATAACCGTATGAATACTATACGAGTATCATAAAACATTCGAACTTCTGGAAGAAAAGGTGAAACACTACATTTAAAACGGTTTATTTTAATGAGTTTCTCATTACAATACAATCGTTCATTACCAAGAGTCCACACAACTTCCTAAATGCGGCGAGTGGTATTATAATAAGGATCACGGTTTCGCTCTTTTATATTTGAAGACCAAATAACCGTATGAATACTATACGAGTATCATAAAACATTCGAACTTCTGGAAGAAAAGGTGAAACACTACATTTAAAACGGTTTATTTTAATGAGTTTCTCATTACAATACAATCGTTCATTACCAAGAGTCCACACAACTTCCTAAATGCGGCGAGTGGTATTACAATAAGGATCACGGTTTCGCTCTTTTACATTTGAAGACCAAATAACCGTATGAATGCTATACGAGTATAATAAAACATTCGAACTTCTGGAACAAAAGGTGAAACATTTCACTACATTTAAAACTGTTTGGTCAATGCCTCGAATGTTTGTTTTATTTGCATGCAGTGAAAGCGGTAAAAGGCGACACATTTTCAAATTAGACTTGTTCTAGAATATCATTAGTGACTGATTTTTGTCATATAACTATTACCGGGAAATTTGATCCGTAAAATTCGGAGACACATTTTAAGAGATTTGCTAAAGTAAGTTTATATGGTATTTTCATATATTGTATTAAGATTATGTTTAAAGCAGAAATTGTGATTAATTAAGCTTTGTTGAATTACTAAATTGGGAATTTCCGAATGATCATGCATCAGTGTTTTGTTTCGGCTGGATACTTATATATAACTTTCAAATTATCAAAATACCAAGCATATATGTCATTAAAAAATTTAAATAAAAAAATATGGCGTAATAATAGCGGCATATAAACAAACAATAAAGACATATGAGCACTGGATTATTCAATACTCTTATATGATTCAAGCTCTGAAAATCCTAGTTTAGACTGAAAACTCTTAAATTCAAAATGGATTTAAAAAATCTGATTTACCTACTTAATCTGTGTGTTGTTCCAGAATAATCTTTCGATACCAATTCTCTTCAGCAGTATAAAGAATTACAAATCCAAAATTCTGAAATAAATGAATTAAGTAGGGTCTATACGAGACATGCCCACCACCAAAAAATCGCACAGAACGCGGATAAACTCTAAAAATCGTGATAAATATAAAAATTGATACACTAATTCCGAATAAAGTTTTTTGAAAATAAAACGAAATGTTCTGAATTTGGCTGGAAAATATAAACCAGATTCCTTTTACTAACATGGAAAAATCGCAGTAAATCATGAAAATACACAAAAATGCGCAACAAAAAGGCTAAAGTTAAAAAAATCCTACAGCACAAAATTTACTATATTAGACTAAAAGATTAAGACATGATTACTTTTTACAATGTCGAAAAATCTCCGTAAAATGATAAAAACTATAAAATTTGCATGAAAAATTTAACGAAAAATTCAAAAATCTCTTTGCGAATTACGACTAAACTTTATTTTAAAAAAAGGACAAAAAACGCTGATAATCGCATGAAAAATGGCTAAAAATTCAAAACTCACAAAGAAAAAAATTTACTATTTTAGGATAAAAGTTTGAAATCGAATTTCTTTTCTGAATGTCAAAAAAATGTTGCGGAACGCGAAAACAGCACTAAAAATAACATTGAAAATCGCTAAAATTTAAAAATTACAGAGAACAAAATTAACTATCTAAAGTTTCAAACCGAATTGCTTTAAAGAATTTAAAAAAATCGCCGCGAAACGCAAAAAATCGCAGAGGACAAAATACTATTATTAGGTTAAAACTTTGAAACCAAACTCCTCTTACCTATGTCAAAAAATTGCCGCAGAACGCGAAAAAAACTCAAAAAATTGCGTAAACAAATTCGCGAAAATTTGAAAAACTGCTGTATGAATTCCAAGCTATTTTTATTGCAAAGAGGACAAAATTTACTGCATTGGTCTAAAAGATTGAATTAAGATTCATTTAAATAATGTAAAAAAATCGCCGCAAAACGCGAAAAATCGCTGAAAATCGCATATAAAATTAAATAAATCTAATAAAAAAATCCAAAATCGTACTTTGAGGTGCATAACTACATACACAAAGAAGTACCTTCCTGCCAAATTGTGTAACCAAAATCCGTATAACAGAACATAATATTTAATAACATAAAGATACAAACATGCTGATTTTTTTTATTATTTTAGTATTAATTTTCCCAAGCATATATGTGTATTTGACTTTCAACCCTTTTAAAATTTTTATGCAGGAAATACTATTTGAAATTTTACATTCTAATAAAATAATGTAATATGCGGCAAATATTTTAACATCAAACAATCAGAGCAAAAACCGTGAGTCATTCACAAAATCTAGCGAGCATATGCATATCACGTGATTCGCATAAAACCAAGCTACTCCACCGCAAGGCGGGTCACTTCACTGCCGCATCTAGGTTCACGGAACACTTACGAGGGAGCCAGGTGGATCGGTTTAACCGGGACACCATAGAGGCATGCTCGGCGGCCAAGGGGGGCACCGTCACCTGCGCATCACTACCTTGCACAGAAGAGCCAATGTACTCAAGGAAACTGCCGCATAGCACTTGGGTAAGAGTCGGAGTCCCCCAAAAGCTTCGGAGCTAAAAACCCAAAAGGGTACCGTGTACCTAGGCTTTAGACCAGGTTTCCCCAGCGCTCACTTGATTAACCAACACCAGCGAACGTGATATTCTACAGAGATAGTCACTAGCCCGTTAGCTATGGATTAAGCGATTCGCATAAAATAAATTTGCCTACAAAAGTAATTAAATAATTTACCTTCAAAAATTTATTTAAATAAACTTATAAAACTTAATACAGCCAAAATAAATTAAAGAAAGCATGACTTACAAAAACTAACATTTCACAGTTTGTGAAAATGTATACGAATCATGATAGTGAATAGATGAGATGTTTTGAAAAGTTAAACATGACTTCTAAATGCTGATGCTGTAAAAAAGGGGTAAGAAAAAAAAGAAAGAAAAGAAAGGAAGAAAGAAATTATGATATCAAAATAAATAAATATATAAACATTAAAAAGAGATGTGCAGGAAACAAAAAAAAATAATACACCACAATTACACAAATACACGTGGGGCGTAATCCGTACGCCACTCGTGACTTACGAAAAAAGAATGAATGAGAGTAGAAAAGATTTCGAACGTCAACATAAACATTTATTGAACAGTGAAGGGTCTTTTGGAGGAAGGTATATGACGCGGAGGTATTAGTCACGTAATTATTTTTGAATTCGCAGCTGTTTTTTTTTTTTTTCACTGAAAGGCACACCAATACGTCTTTCATGTTTTTAAAGGTTAAGCATTTTCGATAGATAACACGCTGTAATTTAAAAAAAAAAACATACATCGATTTTGCGGCAATCCAACAATATTTACGAAGGATCAACCGTGAACTGGCAGCCAGACATTCGAACCGAAAGTCATAAATATTTTTCAACTATACTGTTAAAAATGTCATTAAACTGACCAGTTAATTAAGTTTTTTTATGGAAAAAGGTTACATAACCATAATTTAACTTTATTCTGATCATAATAGGGTCAATAATACGATCAGGTACACTTACTGATATGGTCAAATAACCGTTATCTTTAAAAACGGTCGAATGGCTGGACAGGTTGCTGTAGATTTTTAACAGTGTTTAGTGAGAAGTGATAAAAAAAACAGACAAAAAAGAAAATCTAGGAATTTATTGCAAATCTCAGTAATTAAAAAATGTAATACATGCAGATATTTATCTGGATTCATTGAAATTGGAATATACCACAAAAAAATATACAATAATCCATTTATTTAACATAAATCATTTGCTTTTATTTGTTTACAATAACAAAATATTTATTACTCTTTAATAAATTTTTGTATCTCATTTACTCAAAAAACTTTAAAAAACATACATCGATTTCGCGGCAATCCAACTATATTTACGAAGGATCGAGCGTGGACTAGCAGCTAGACACTCGAACCGAAGTCATAAATGTTTTCCAACTGTACAGTTAAAAATGTCAGTAAACTGACCAGTTATTGGAGCGTTTTTATGAAAAACGGTTTCATAACCATAATTCAACTTTATTCTTACCAAAATATGGTCAATAATATGATCAAGTACGCTTACTGATATGATAAAAAAACCCTGATCTTTAAATATGGTCGAATGACTGATCAGTTTTCTGTAAATTTTTAACAGTATATGTTGGTGAAGTGATTAAAAAAAAACAGACAAAAAAGAAAATCTAAGTATTTATTGCAAATCGCAGTAATTCAAAAATTCAATTACATGTAGTGCAGATATTTTATCTGGATTCATTGAAATAGGTATATACCAAAAAAATATACAGTAATCAATTTATTTAAATTAAATCACGCGCAATAGCTAGCTGCTTTTATTTGTTTGCAATAATAAAATATTTATTTATCTTTAATACGTTTTTTGTATCTGATTTACTCATTAAAAGTGTGAGGCATTTAAAAATTCAAGTAATGGAATATCATAAAAAAATACTTAATGAAAAAACAACGATTCTTCATGTATCTTATAACACTGATAAGTGAGTGTAATGTATGCAAGTGATTTCTTAATTTAATGTTATTAATGAAAATTTTTAATCAATGACCTGAAAGTTTTAAAATTAATCTCCTTAAGTCAAAATTAAAACATTTAAAAGTTTAAAAATTATATTTAGATCACATTCCTTAAATAAAATCTATTTGCTAAAATAATCTTAAAAATCATGTATAGCATTATTTAATCCCACTTTGCAGCTTATTCTAACTAAATTACTTTAAAAGCTTTATTGTGTAATCTAAAAATAAGATTTCTGATTTTGCAGGGCATTGTCTCATGACACAGTTACTCAATTATCATTTAATAAAACAGCCCAATTGTATCATACTTCAAAACATTTTCAACTTCTCACTAAAAAAAATTCAGAATGTTTTTTTTTTTTTGTTTGTTTGTTTGTTTTAAAATAAAAAAAAAAAACAGAACGAGTATTAGCTTCGTTAAATTATTCTTCCTTGCAAATGTATAATCTCTTGCAGGTGTGAATTCAATAAATAGCGGTCCTATCTCAGAAAAAAGATTTCTCAGAAAAATAAATGACTACTTGATATCTTCAATAAATGAGAAATGAAAAGGAATAGTCCTACCTTTTCTGTCAGTGATCATCGTACTTGTATTCCGCAGTAGTATCCATATAGATTACTGGTACATGATATGAATAAATCCTTTATATTTAGAAATCTGGAAAGAACTTTTTAGAATGTTAGAATAAACTTAAATATTAGTCTTTTTTGTGTATAAGTATTAAGTGTATATATTACTGAATTTTACAATTAATACAATTTAAATTTTAGATTAGATTTACTTAAGTTACAAAACAATATTAATATCTTAGATTGTTACAGATTATGAGAGCCATTTCCTCCATTTAGAGATGTTGACAGGGTTAGTTTTATTGGCAGAAATGAAGTAAAAGTTTTTTAAAATGAAAAGGAATGATAATGTTTTTTTTCTTATTATTTGTTAAGTTTCTCCTTGACATGTATACAGTCACGAGATTTTATTTTAATTACAGTTTCTGGCACATCACGAATAAATGAGCACAATTCAGGAACATAAAAAGTACATTACAAATGTAAACACATTTTACAAATGTCTGGGTTTTCCTACTTGTTGCAGCAATTATAAAAGTTCTTTAATTAGTGAACTTTTATAATTAAATATTAATGCACTTTGTTCATTATTTGATTATATAAACAAAATAGTCATTAAATGATTTTATTATCGCTTTTCATGAAAAGTAATCTTGGTACTGTATTTGAAGATAATTGGCTATAACTATCAGCAAGATATTTATTTTCGATGAATCAGTTCGCGAGATATTGCACTAAGTAGAAGAAAGCTTGTCGCTGGTTTTTCTTTTTTGAGCATCTGGTTTTTAAGTGGTTACAGAAATACTAAGTTAATCCAATATCAGGAATTATTTCTAACATAATCCATATCAAGAAACAAAACTACAAACTTCTTTACTCGTGGATAGTTTAAAGTAAAAACAGAACTGAGACACGAAATCAAACTATACTTCTTTCAAACTATGAATGCGATTTTCTAAAAAAGAATAATCTATTTTAAAAAAATGTATCAACTTTGGTTTTTCAAATGGTAACACACACATTTGGCACCATATTTGAGTTCCTGCATCAAAGAAGCCGGTAAAATTTATAATTAGTGTATTTTCATAAATCTTCATAAATCTTCAATCTTCATTCTATCAATCTTCTTAGACACCAACTCAAATTTTCTTAGATTCAGCACCGCCCCCCCCCTCCTTTCCCCGAAAGCAGTAGGACCACCTATATTAATGTTATAATATAGGAGGCGCAACCGTCGTTATATAGTAAAAAACAGTAATTTCCTATCACTAGCAGACAGTTTAGAAAATAAAATGTAAAATCTCTGAATAGCAGCAAACATCTCGGGTCTGCTGAATCTGTCCACTATTGGCATATGTCGTGTTTTCAGAAATAAAAAATAGACAAATATCTGGTGTTGGGAATTGATATAACAAACATGAAAAAACAAACATGAACAAACATGAAAAATAACAACATGAATTTGATGCTTATAGATTATCTTTTTTTGAAAGGGTTAAATATGAAAAATTTTCGAACCAACCAGATCGTTCGATACGTAAAAGTACGTTCTTTGAGAATATGTAGACCGTTTTTCTGTATTTTTAGCCGTTCGCCCATGGCGAATTTAAAGAAAGCTTACAAAAGAAACGGGATGACTCGTGCTATGACTCGCTTCTATTTACGGAGATACGGATAAAGGGCGTCTGAGCATGCGAGCGCGGATTTCAGAAGAGTGATTTTTTATTTGTGATCTTTGATCAGTTTTTAATTAATAACTACTCTAATTTTCAAAATATTAAAATTATTAGGCTCAGGTGCACAAGGCGAGCTAAATAGCTATTTGGAATGCCCTTTATGGAGGTTTTATTGTATAAAATAACAATTATTTTATTACAAAGAAAATGTAATAAAAATCAAATAAATGCGAAAATCTTATTGGATTTCTATGAGAATAAATTTACTTTACCAAAAAAAAAAAAAAACTGAAGAATTTATCGCCAGCCACAAATTTTCTCATTAAATATAGGTGTTAAAATAACAAATTATCAACACTGTTCACAGGAAAAATTTCCAGAAGATATAAGAAAAAATATGTTAAAATTTGAAACTAATTTTTTTTTATAAAAAATGTCGTGGTTTCTATTTACGAGTTTGTTACAGGTGGTTGAACGATGTTATGATACGGTCCCAGTAACCATCGAGAAAAATAAAATCTCTATATTTCGAAAACTAATTATTAGACTGAACTGGAAATTTACACGTCTGTGTTTTTCATGATGCTCAATCTGTTTATGTGAAATTTAATTTAATTTTAATTCAAAAGTTTTTTATCTGAATTTATTAATAACTTTCGTAATTAAAAATATCTTTTCGATTCGAGAAAATGCCTGGAATGTGTTTGGGTCCTTTCAACGTATGTCAAGAAAAAAAGCAGCATTTCAAAAGCGGTGGATGTTTTGGGGGAAAATATAAATGAAAGTTTATCACATAGATTTAATATTAGAATCCTCAAAATGTGTCCTTTTCTAAAAATTTAAGAAAGTTATGTAAGCGATACCATTTTTCCGGGCTGTTTTTATCCAATGAACTCAGATATGATGTCAAAAATGAGAGCTGCCGTTTGAGAAAAAAAAAGGGTACAATTTTCGATAAATAGATGATTCCTGTTTAAAATATTGAGTATTAATATTTTGAAAGAAAACATTATTCCGTGTCTAATGGCACTTTTTTTGTTATTTTATTATTAAGGATTTCGAATAAGTGCGGTAATATGATTTATTTATTTATTTATTTATTGACATGGACTGCACATGTGATTAAACACTACTTGTACACACATGTTCAAGTTCATTCACAAAAGTAAACGGATGCTTAAAAATCAAAAAGCCGTAACCTTATAACAAAAATCTTTAAAATAATTATATTATATAAACATGAGAAGTTTCAACCTGAAACATTATATTCGTTGTAGTTGGAGGTCAAATTTTAATAACTTTTCTTCAACAGAGTGAAAAGTATCTAGGTCAAGATTCAAATCTCGGTCCTTGTCTATATGTGCTCAATGCTCAATGCTCATGGACTGGCTCAATGGACATGGTGCATTGAGTCCTGGACAGGCTCATGGCTCAATGGACTGGGCTACACAGACGGTATCCAGCCTGACACATTTCAGTCACATGTTTCATGTTGAAATTTCTCATGGATATATAATATAATTATTATCCATGGTTTGATATAATTCCATGTGTTCTTGTTGTGCATTTATAAAAAGCTGCCGAAATGACAGATCTGATGGTTCTAACATCTGAGTAATCGTCTGGGTAGCTCAGTGGTTAGATCATTGGCGCGTATAGCCAAGAACCCAGGTTCGAATCCTGGACTAGATACTTTTCACTCTATTGGAAAAAAAAATATTCAACTTTGACCTCCAACTCCAATGAATATTATTAATATAACTTACGTTTGCTTATTCTCTTGCAATTATTCTTTGTACCATCGTCTTTGTATAGTAGATTCAATCAACCCAGTGGGTAGCATGCTGTCTACAAAATTAGGAGCTTACGCCTATGTTCTCGGATTGAAAGTACTGCCGTCTGAGTGGCGTGGCCGCTTTCTGTTTTAATGATTTTCCTTGTAAAACATCGTTTATTCGGGTGATTCCTTCATGTCCTCTTTCAACACGTCCCTCTTATAGCAATACTAGCTAACCCGCCCGGCGTTGCCTTGGCCTGAGATAATAACAATATGTTCTATACAAATATTACTGAAATCTGTAAGGCTATCGAAATAAAGTCGAATGTGACAAACTCCGTCATAATCGGGCCCATATAACCAGAGATACTCCTGTAGTTCCCCCTTTCACCGCCAGGGGGCGCAATCTGTTCTGCAACAGGCCTTTTCAGAACACTCGACCCAACCAAATTTCTAAGTAAAATTCAAATTTAATCATGGGTAAACATTGCTAAAATAGTGGAAATCGCGAAAGTGGGTTATGCAAACAATGAGTTTCGAAAGGGTTACTGTAGATATTTTTAAAAACCTAACAATGTGTTTTAAAGAAAATGAACGTGTCTATGATGTGGAGTCTACTGTTTGTCCGTATTCGCATTTCCCGAGTCGATGCCGATTTTTAAACCTGGGTCGAAAAATGAAACGTGAATGAGTTTTAGAAATGATGAGTTTTAGAATGAGTTTATATGTCTTTAGGTGTGTTTGTTTTTTGTTTGGTTATTTTAGAAAACCGATGCCAGATTTATATATCGCATAAAATCGGAATTCGCAAAAGTGAGTCCTGTTATTTTTCAGAGGGTTAATATTTTATTTTTTCAAAAACAAATACAGATGTTAAAACAGGAATAAGTGTAGATATTGTCTGGTATTTTTAGTTTTTCGTACCTTGTTCTGAACCGCCGATTCGAATTTTTAAAAATAGCCGAAATCGCAAAAATCGCGAAATGGCATACAGAAAATATACTTTTTTGAAGAATTAATTTTTGTATTTTCTAAAACCAATGGTGGCTTTAAAAAGGACAAAGTTAGTTTTTTATTTGGGGACCTTCGTTTTTCTGTATCTCTTGTAGTCTGGTGGATGCAAGGCTCGGAAAACGGGAGAAAATAAAAAACATGAATTTGATGCTTATAGATTATCTTTTTTTGAAAGGGTTAAATATGAAAAATTTTCGAACCAACCAGATCGTTCGATACGTAAAAGTACGTTCTTTGAGAATATGTAGACCGTTTTTCTGTATTTTTAGCCGTTCGCGCATGGCGAATTTAAAGAAAGCTTACAAAAGAAACGGGATGACTCGTGCTATGACTCGCTTCTATTTACGGAGATACGGATAAAGGGCGTCTGAGCATGCGAGCGCGAATTTCAGAAGAGTGATTTTTTATTTGTGATCTTTGATCAGTTTTTAATTAATAACTACTCTAATTTTCAAAATATTAAAATTATTAGGCTCAGGTGCACAAGGAGAGGGTTTGGACTACTTAAATCTAAATTTTCAGGATTCTAGGTGGGCTAGATTTTGCTAGCCATCCCAGACAAACAACAAACAAACAAACGGTCAGACAAACACACACACAGAGCGAAACTGTCTTTTATTAGTATAGATGGCCATAAACTGGCGGAAGCTTAACAAAGTATCTCTCTTATTTTGTATAGTAATTAATATCTCATAAATAAAATAATATTTAATTCTTAAAAATGTAAATTTTGTTGAAAAGTTTAGAGAAAAAAATCACAAATGTCATCTGTCACTATTGATTCTTTAAATGAAATCTCCAATTATAAACAAAAAACAATTGCTTTATGAAATTTTAAGTAAACATTAACTGGCAGCAAATTCGATTAACATCTGCATATGTTATTTAGATATTTTTTGCTGTTAAATATTTGATATTTTCCTATTACGGTTGCTTCTACTTGGGCAGGAAACGAAGTGACATATATTCTTGCAAAAGACGTTGCATAAATAATAAGATATACATATTTATCATATAATTCAGAAATGTTTTCCACTCTCATCTTTATTTTAATTTAATGAAAAAGCTTAAACAATAAATGCTAGAGAAATTACAGCATGAATGGAGTAATGGTGATACGGGAAGATATTCTACAATTTATTACAAAAGATTCTGAATACTGCCTCCACAGCAATTTATATTACTTTTCAGCTAATCACGGGTACTTTTCATGTTACTTATTCAAATTTTACAGAACTCTATTTCCACTTTGTGTATGTGGGCATATGTCAACATCGCGTCATTACTTTCAAATTACCCTCTAACCTGTACACTTCATGTAAAGAAGCCATAAGACCAGAGATTATCACATTGGATTCTATAAGTATTACAAAGAAATTACCCAAAAGATTAAATGATTAACTGCATCAAAATAATAGAAAATTGCCAACATAATTTTCATAATGTGTCCTTATTTCTAATATATGATATGAATCATGTTTCAATCCTTCCAGAGACTGAATTTCAACCTTATTGAACTAATAACATGTCTATTAGGTCATCCGGAAAGTTCTGCAGATTAAAAAAAAAAAATTGAATAAATAAATGACACATTCTTACCGGAATAATTGGAATAAAACTTTGCTTTTATAATGAACGTGAAGAAATTATTTTGAAATATATTTGTTTATAAATTCTGGTGACATTCAATCATTTTGACATTATCTCAAAAGAAGTATACCGCATAACTTTCTGGATAACCCAATACATAGTCTGTAATTTTTTTTGATAACCTGCATGTTTGCATATTCATTATAGAATTTTAGTTTCAGTATGTGTATATGTCTTTATGTCAATTGAAAAATGTATATGTAAAATTGTAAACTTTTTAAATAAACATCGTTTTAAAACAGGAGATATAAACTTCATTGGTTGGCAGCTCTTCTCGGTATGACTCTGACTCTACTTTGGTTGCTCAACGCAAACCACTACCTTTGCGGCCATATCTTAAAATAGCAGACATGGAAATTTCTGTTAAACTTGTTATTATTGTTACGGTTGGTTTCAACAAATTTTTTTTTTTTAATCTACATTAATTATTTAAATCACTTTCTCAACATTTATTTAAAAGCACTCTTTTTTTCTGTTTCTAATAAAAATTTAAATAAATAAAAGTAATTGTAATAATTATAATAAAATCAGTTTTTATTTTTTCTTCTTTCTTTTTCTTTTTGCAAAGTAATTTCAACGTTTATAGTCTAACGTAGCTTCCTGTTTTTCAAATACGAAAAGCAGACAGCAAGGGAGGGATGTTTTGTCAGTAGACTGCACAGGTGGAAAATTTGGAGTCATCTAGTCTGACTTTGATATAAGAATGACCGACCGCCCTGTATAAGAATTACGTTATCTTATGAGTGTACTATACACGCAATTAGGCTTTGTAAGTTTCGTCAGGCTTCAATTGGCTCTGCTATCAGGCGGATAGCTGGCGCCCATGTAAACAGAGGCTAACAGGACCCCCTTCAGCACACGCCATGGGGGTGATGCATGGTTTCCTTCCCCCATGAAGCGGCCGGCAGAGTGGAGCGGCAAGCTGTAGTCTTCACGATGAGTCCATTTTTCCTTTTGTTTCCATTCCCGTACCCCTGGCAGAGTGGATCGGTCCCGTTTTTCAAGCAGCGCGGGAGAATGAATGTTTACGACACTTGTTGCTTGGCCAAGAGACCTGTCGTTTGACTCGTAAAAAAAAAATTCGACTTATTACGGGGCTCGAAGATTGGCCTGTGGGCTGGATCGCGAAGTTGTTGAAGGCGGACAGGTTTCTGGAAGATTTTTTTTTTGAGAGTGGGGCATTGATGGCCCTACATTAACCATCCTAAATCATGATGTTATGATGAAAAGAGGCTATAAGGGCATTTTCGAATTGCGGATCTATAACTGTTAACGAGAAATTAAGAAGAAGATATGTGTAGCCTATTTTTTTTTTGGCGTAGTGGCGCTCCAAGATTATGACTTCTTAACCATCAGAAGTGATCATAGATATTGAACTAAACCGGTCGTTAGAAGTCGTAGTGTTCTGAGTTACGGTGATGGCTATCTTCGAATAAAACACATGCTTCAGGAAGGTGAAATTACTGACTCCGACGGTGAAGTTCTGGACCGTAGAACGATTTTCCCCTCCGGACTAGATGATGGACCTAGTAGTTGATGGCAAGTGATGCAGTGAGATGAGAGGATTGATGAATGTTAGCTTGAAACCACGTCTGAATTTTTCCCCAGCCTGAATACTCCAGCTTAAGTGCTTCATCAGATTTTGAAAAAGGAGGAAATGCTCCTAAGTGCCCATTGACTAAAATTGTAGAACTCTCTACCTGTTGTAAGTACTATTTGCATAGTTTTTCTTTTTATTTATTTGTACCTCTTTAAAAAAAAAAAAAAAAAAAATATGTTTGCTATACCAGAGTTTAAAAGTGAAATGAATATCTTTGGATAATTTCAATAAGAATAAACATTATGAACAGAAATAGTCTGTAGGTTAATATATAATGTTTGTATGTTTGAACGACCATTAAATGGTAATATGATGGTAATTTTAAAAATATGATGTGTAATTTAAAAGTAACCAGTGAGTGGTTTCAACTTAAAAGATCAGCTGTTATATTGTTTTATTAAGATTATTTTTGATAACTTAGTTGCTTCATTATTTTAAATGTTCAAATAAATTGTGTTTTTTTTTTTGTTTATTATCAAAGTTGGTATGTTTTTCTTTGTATAAATCTCTAAATAATTAATTTTTTATATTCACAGTAGACCTATAAGAATGGCCTAACCTTTCTGTGATTAATTAAAAAAAAAAAGGGAGAGAAAATTCAACTTTATTAAATTAGGACTTTAAAATTTCTTAAGTTTAAATTCATAACTGACTGTTTTAATGAACATAGATTGAAGTTCACTCAATGTTATACAATCGTATTTTTGATCTTGATTTAAGGATGGATAGATTAATAAGTGAAACAGTAATATTAAATTTAATTTCATAAAATGTTAAATTAAGCTTTAACTCTCCTCTTTCAGAAACATTGTTTTTCTAAAATATACACCAAAATTGTTTTATTTTAAAAAGTAAAAAAAAAAAAAAAAAAAAAAAAAAAAAAAAAAAAATATCCAGTCATTATACACCACTATACGATTCTTGGTTAACCGATCGGATCTTGTTCAGAATCTCTATGGTTGTTCTAAAATTTTAGTACATCATCATATCCCTATTCTATTAACGGATTTAACTCTTTCCCCTTTTGGTCCTCATATTGGAGGAATTTCAGGTTGTCTGCATTTTTCCAAATTATATGATGATTACACTTTTGTTAATTTAATGTGTATGGAGATTTGAGCTTGATCGGGTTGGAGTGGAGTTGGGTGTTCTTTATGCAATCCAGTATGCTACTTGATTTAGAAATCTGTTGCCCCTTACTACATTTAATATTGTCTTAAAATGATGAGTTCAAAATTATCATTGTTGTATTAACCTATTCGGATTCTTAAGTTTTGATATTTTGATTAGTTTAATATAATTTGCTACCTTTTCCACGGCAACAGATTTCAGTGGAGCTAATCAGGGTATACTTATTTTTTTCTAAATATTTAATTGGCAAGTGAAGATTGAGTAATAAATGAGCTTTTTAAGTTTAAGTAAGTTGTGTTTTAGAAAGAACCCCAAAATTCCCACAACATTATTTTAAAACTTGTTATTATATTGAAATTAGAAACTGTACATTATATTTGGGTTACACAGTAACAATTTATTGAAAATGCTATTGTAGTAAAATTATTAAATTTAGGAACAAATAACTAATGTTTTTGAAACTTAGACGTGTTTTTAAATAAAGTGATACATTTTATAGTCACATATAAAAGATTTCATAACAGTAATGAATTAATAATTTAAAAAAAATTACATAAGTGAAGTTGATGAAAATGTCATTTTTTTGAGCAAAACCGCTGGACCTAACATAATTTCCCCCAAGAAAGAAATGTTCATCTAACAATCTCACACTGAGCAGTGCAGTTAATCGGATTATTGAACATAGCAGCGCGAGAATATAGAACAGAACATGATCATTGTTTAATTAGCTGTGTAATAATGGTCCAACATAGATCGTTAAGGCTTGTGAACAATTCATGCTAACACTCTCCGTGCTTGTTATGAAAAACTATAATGGCAATCCAAATGATGATTAAGGAATGGATGTCTAAGCATTTCGTGCAATTAATTTTAGCTAGAGTCCAAGATTTGTTTCTGTCAATTAATTCTTTTACTGAATTTAGAACAAGTGATTTTGAAACAAAAAAATCAATGCGACTTCAAATGACTAACGACTTTTTTTTTTAATTTATAATAAAAACGCATTTTGTTAACATTGCTTATTTTATATTTACTTATTGTGTAGCCGTTGCCGTATTTTATCGAAAATGGTTTGGCACAAGAGGATATTTTTTGTGACAACCACATTCAATTTATTCTACGTTGTTGCAATTCGAATCTCTTTATAAATAAAAGAGTGCTGGCATGTGCACATGGCGCATGCTCAGTCTAAAAGTTTTAGTACAATCTCTCGCAACCCACATTACAGAATTTGGCAATAATCGCCTGAATAAGATTTATTAAACGAGTAAAAAACATTAGATAAGTAAAAAACATTAGTTTGGCGATAATGGCAGGCTTGTCAAGTTTTTGTTAGAAGTCCTCCCGTCAAATCAAATTTTATTTCTCACATGTCGCCACTAACTATGTATAAAGGCACCCTAGGTTCTCAGCGGTCACAGTTTTTTTCCATAATCCTCTAATACAATCAAATTTTATTGCTCGCATGTCTTATAAATAATGTCTTTTATAAATAAAGTGCTCATCGCTCACGATTGTCCAAATTCCTCCAATCCAGCGGTTCCCAACCTTTTTATTTCACGTTCCCCTTGCTTATACTTTTCATTTATGCGTACCCCTTCTCACATAAACCCATTCCAAATATTTTTGCTTTCATTCATTAGTAATGTTCTTAGGCTAGTTACCAATGTTCGTTGCAGTTCTTATCAGAATTTTAATTTTCAGCCACTTATATCTATTTTGAACCACAACATAACAGCAACATAAAGTCACTCAAAACACTAAATATTAACTAAATTAAGCACTCACAAAGAAGGAAAGAAAAGGAAAAGACACATACGAAATCGCAAGATATTATTAAGAATGAACGGAGAAAATGCCGACATATGATCAACCAATTACTAAATTTAGGCATTTCCCTGATTTTATGCGAATAGCCTGTTTTAATTTTACACAAGTCTCTGTAAGCGAAACGTTTTTCTGTTTTCATTTTAGGTTTAATTTTTGCGTTATTCGCCATTACCAATATATATTTTCACTTACCCACAACTGTTTCTCGGCGCAGGACAGTTTTACCCCCAGAGGTATGCGTACCCCAGGTTGGGAAGTGCTTTTCTAATCCAATCAAGCTTTATGGTCGTATGTTACCACTTTCTTATTTATAAAAGCACTCTAGTTGCTCGTCGTTTCAGAATTTTCCAAAATCTTTTCGATAAATCAAATTTAATTTTCCATATGCCACCTTTCACACATTTAAAAAGACAATCGATTGCTCATAGCTAAGGATTAAAAAGCAGTAAACAAGGCTATATTAAAATATTTGGCGTTTTCCTGTAAAACAATTATACACAATATGATGAATACTTTTAGCTTAAAACTGTCCATTGTATACTAGAATTGTAATGCAAAAGTTACGTTGAAAACCGCTCACTGGTTATTGAGAAAATTGAGGACATACATACTACACACGTACATACATACGCACATACATAACGATAAAAAAACAGAAGCTTCTTTCTTTAAAGTCGTGGGAAAATGATACAATAATGATAGAATAATGAAGGTTTATTACGACTACAAATTAAAAAATAATTTTAAATATTTAAAAATTAAAAAAAAAATATTTAACTATAATATAATATATTTTAAGATGAAAACAATTATCCATTACTTCATAATTCGATAAATGAAAACTATTATTCTTTGATTGTATATTTACCCGATTTTAAATCAAAGGAATTATTTTTTACCTGGTTTTAAATAGAAGGAATTATTTATATTGAGTAATTTTACTTCTGCAATATGTCATGATGTCATTTCTTTGAGATAAAACCTGCTTCTAACATCGTTTCACTCACAAAGGAAATGTTCATCCAACAAACCTTCACATCGCGTTAGTTAATCTGAATATTGAATTTAGCAGCGCGAGAATATAGGACAGAACATACTCATTGTTTAATTAGCTCTATAGTAGTGGTCCAGCGTACGATCGTTAAGGCTTGTGAACAATTCAAGCTAACACTTATTCCGTGCTTGTTATGAACTATTATAATGGCATTCCGAATGATGATTAAGGAATGAATGTCTATGCATTTCGTGCAATTAATTTTAGATAGATTTATAGATTTATTTTAGTTATAAAACCCTTTTGCTGTACTTAAAAAAAAATGCGATAATCAAGGAGTAATCTTAAAGAAAGTAAAGAAAGAGGTTGTATTATAGAATAATAAGTCTAATATATAAGTATAATTATAATAGACATCAAATAAATTTATATTATTCTAGCTACGTGATAATCGGATGTGCTAAATTTAAATTGTATGAGATCTTCCAATTTCTTAATGGAAAGATAAATCCAATATTAATATACATTTAGAAAAGCTTATAAGATTATTGGATTAAATACTAAATTTCAATAAGAAATCGTATTTATAATGTAGGTTAAACAGAAATGCAAAAATTACATTTTGCAGATTAACTTATTTTTGGTGCAAAACTTTGTTAAAAGTAATTGTTATTTTCAGATTTGGTTTCTAATTTCAAAGCTGGTGAAATGAAAATCGCGTCACTTTTGCAAACTCATAAAAAAATATTTAGCTTTTTGAATTAAAATAATTGATTTACACAAGAAACAAAAGTTTTTGCTGTAAAAAATGTTTTTATTTTTATTTTTATTTTTATTTTTTTGCTGTACTTAAAAAAAAAAAAAACGCAATATTCAAGGCATAATCTTAAAGAAAGTAAAAGGAAGAGTTTGTATAATAGTATAATAAATATAATATATAGGTATAATTATAATAGACATCAAATAAATTTATATTATTCTAGCTACGTGATAATCGGATGTGCTGAATTTAAATTGTATGAGATCTTCCAATTTCTTAACGGAAAGATAAATCCAATATTAATATACATCTAGAAACGTTTATAAGATTATTTGATTAAATACTAAATTTCAATAAGAAATCGTATTTATAATGTAGGTTAAACAGAAATGCAAAAATTGTATTTGGCAGATTAACTTATTTTTGGTGCAAAACTTTGTAAACCAAGTAATTGTTATTTTTAGATTTGGTTTCTAATTTCGAAGCTGGTGAAATGAAAATCGCATCACTATTACAAACTCATAAAAAAATATTTTAGCTTTTTGAATTAAAATAAGTGTTTTACGCAATTAAAAAAACGTAGTTTTTCTCTATAAACCATTTTAACTTATCGGCTTTGTGAAGCATTTTAACCTTTATCTTTAGAAAATAATTAATTGAAAGTAATATATGTTTTTTCTTTAAATTCAATTCATGTGAATATGGTTCAATAACTATCCACCTAAATGAAAGGAGTTTAAATTTTTCTCTTTGGTTAAAAGTAAAACTAAAAAAACTCCACGATTTAATGATTTTTAAATGTGAGTAGTATTTCGAAAGACAATGTTTGTTTCTGTGGAATCTAAATTGCTTCATAAAGCTTGAATATGTGAAAATATGTTTTTATTTCTTCGAAATTCTTTGGAAAATTTTAATTAATCAAGAGATTTATCATCCTCTATTTAAGTTCAAACTAGTTTCTCTTTTTAATGAGAAAATTATGTCATAAAATTCTAACAATCCCTATATTTTCTCCTTTTATCTTTTTTTTTTTTAATCTTTTCTATCCATAAAAATGGAGTAATTTAATTTCAACTAATACAGAAATGTCATTAAAAATTTTTAAAAAAATTAATATCTCGGAAACTAATTCATATTTTCAAATTATAAGACCTTATACGACATCCTCGGATCCATGTGGATAACCGGTGTTAACTTCATCTCCCAACATTCGATATTCCAGGAGTCGGAGTAGTGAAATACAAACAGACAGACAGATTTTAATATAATAGATTATATTATAAGCGTTTAATAAAATGTTGTACTTGCTAATATGACGTATATATATATATATATATATATATATTTTATAATTCGGATAATTTTGAAATACTATTATTTGACTGCACTTTTACTCACCTTATAATATAATTTTATTTTTTATCGTCGTTTTTGATTCAGGATTTCATTTTTAAAACCTTATTTAGTTGCGTTGTTAATTGTGAAAGGCGTTTTTTATACAATGGAAATTTATCAGAAAATTAATTTTCGATTATTTTTAACTAAACAAATAGCGGCCAACCTTCTGTTTTTTCCAAGTCAAATAAACATAACTTGAACCAGAAAAGTTACTTAATTAAATAATTCCAAATTGTTTAAACCAAAGGCTCATTGTAGTGTGAAGTCCTGATATATTCAAATGGATATTTTTAAAAACATTGCCGTGTTATAGTAGCACATTGGATGCACCGCAATTCAGTCCGTTTCCTGAAAAATTAATCAACACAAGAGGCATTAGATGAAAAACAAGTCTTGTAATCCATGGAATTTCTTTTTATTTATACCAGCACAACATCGACACAAGAAAACAGAGAGGGTGGCCTTCGCTTATTCTACCAAAAATTACATGTTTATCCGACAAAAGCAAAAGAAGATCTGATCTAATTTTTCAGATTCATTATCGCCAACTCATTAGATGTAACATGCCAATCGTTACATTTCTAGCCAGGCATGAACCGTCAAACTTTTTGACAGTTAGCAATAATCCAATATTGAGATTTTTTGAATAAGAAAGGAAAGGATGCCATAATTTGGCGGAACATCAATTTTTGTGATTTTTAACATACACCAGAGCGTTGTTTTGGGAAAATTAGGCATGTGTTATTATAATCTAATGAAAAGAGTTTATAGTGCATATTTTTGCAGCAGTCAAATTATGAAAACGGTGCCTGCATTTAACACAAGATACGAAGAAAGACAAAACAAAATATGTTACGGTCATCTGCAGTACATTAATATTCGAATTGGAACCGCATGAGAGTAACGTACATTTAATGTTACGAAGAAATATCTGGGAACAATTTTAGCTAGGAAGAAATGATTGTTTTTCGGATTCAAGAATAAAAAGATTTTGAATACAGAAATTAATTCACATAGAGAAACTTTAAGATAGGAAAATTAAATTTTAGAGTAAAACGCAAAATATATATGATTCTATATCATACTCATTTTATAGCAAGACCTACAATACTTAGACTAGGCGTTAAGTTGATTGCAACTAGGAAGCCCCTCAATGCTGCTCCACTGTTCAGCACTGTTCATTATTTCTGTTTTTATTTGCCTTGAAAATAATTGGAAATTTTGGCCGATATTTAAGTGAAAGAATACATTAAAGCAAATAAAACAATCACTTTCACATGCATATTACCAAAAAAAATCTTTAATTTCGTTAAGAAATGTGATGCCATAAATGTTTTAATTCTGTGTTTTTATTTTGTTCTTTTGTTTCGAGAATGCTATTTCAATGAGTGTTTAAATATATCTCAAAATAGTGGTCTTTAATCCGTGTCCTGTGGGCCACAGGTTGCACGTGGTGAGTATTTTAGTGGCACGCTGTGTCATTTAAAATTTTAAGAAAAAATGTTTTCTACAACATTAAAAGAGACGTTTTATGCGGCTTTTCAAAGGAAATCAGAGAACAGAAAAAACTACTCAATACACATGATATCCTACTAAATCCTTTTACTACTAATTATACTAAATAATGTAACTGTATAGGATTTCTGGTGTAAGAATTAAAAATTATGTGCAAATATAAATGTTATAAAATATTTTCTATAAATCAATTAGAAGAATAGGATCCTGCAATTCCACAGTGATTATATACAACCTGCTCCCGACATTTTTAACTTATAGGTGTGTGCACATTTTTTTCCCATGCTATTTAAATGACTTCGACAGCGAGAATTTAAAAATTTACTGATGCGACTCTCGAATGTTAAAGGCTTAACCCCCTAGTTTAAAAGGTTTCAATTTTTTTAATGCATTCTGTAAAAACTGTTCATGATACAGATGAAGACTAACTCGAAAAGTCAATGTCCCAGCATCTTAATATATAGGGAGATTCGCTCGAAAAAAAGAAACTTCGATTCCCAATTCAGGAAAGAAAGTTACAGTGGGTGAAAAAATTTTCATATACTTAGGAGGGCACACGAGAACACACGAGATAAAATAGTTTTGAAGCAGTATAAACTAATATATAGTGGCTATTTCACTGCCAAATAGGGACTGCTCAGACGAGGACGCCAAGTCTGTAGAGCATTGATGTCGCTCACGGCAACTTTATTAAAGTTATATAAAAAAACTTTCTTTTTATCAGGAATCGCCACCTTTTACCAGTGTTGTGTTAAAAAACTTCGCGGGACAAGCCATTTATAAAAGCAAATTATATTCGAACTTATAACATTTCAATATTATCACATTATCACTTTGAAGTTCTTAAGAATACTTAAGAACTTTATGTACAAATGTGATGTTAATGTACAAATAATCAATTTTAAAATATGTATGTTACCTGGTAATTTTGTATAGTTATCAGCTGATATGGTAAATTTCAAAAATTTGGGATATATTTGATCAATATAAAATAGTTTAAATAAGAAAAACAATGTAAAGGATAAAAAATTATGTGTAGTAATTTCATTATTAATCTAAATTACTAAAATTACATTCCAGATTATTAATAATATGTTTCGTTATTTAAAAAATTATATGAAATATTTATAAAAGAATAATAGAAAACAAATAAATTTGCACAATCACAATGGTATTTAATTTTAAAATTTATCAATATATCATGAGATCGTTGACCTTGTATCTTCTGGCGCAACTGGTCTATATTGGACTGGTGTCTTTTAATTTGACAAGGGATGGAAAAATTCTGATGTAAGACAATTTGTAAATAAAGGTGTTCACTGCGGTCTGCGAAATGTGTCCGCATGCCAAAATTGGCACGCGTTGTCTATTCTAAAGCATTTACCTACATTAATTTAAATAGCGCTATTTCAGAAAAAAATTAATATGAAATGCAGGGCATTTCTTTGAATTTACAGTTTCAAGTCTAATAATTAAAGTATAGTACTGCAGATCCCCATCTGTATATTCAAAGACAAAATTGAAACAACATACAAAATTTTATTTAATAATCTCATATATCAAATGTGATGCGTTTCTACATACCAAAAATTGAGCTACTGCAATAATGTTTGTAACAAACAGGACAGCGTAGCAATGCCTCCTGTTGAGTAATCAATACCAAAATTGAATCAGTACAGTTTTTCATAAGAAGCATCATACGTATTTTATTTGAAGCAAATACATCTCAAGGATGTTGGAAACAGATATGGTTCATTCCATAACATCCCGAAATTTGGGGCATTTGTCACTATGAATATGTTTCACATTGTCTGGTGTGAAATAGGCTGTCGCTTGTATGTTGTCCGTATATCCAAGCGAAGTTATTCAGAACAGTTATAAAATTCGCAAACAAAACTCTGAACTTCTTTTCTTATTTTGTTCAATTTTTCCCTCCCATCTTTGCTTGCAGCGACAATGTTGTCATTTGTAATCATGACAATCATTTTGACTATCTCTGCCAAAATCTAATCAGAGCAATTTTATCAAACTCTGTGTGAATGACCAGTTTCAAGGAATTCCGTCAATTAGCTCATGAGTTACAGAGCCCATAAAATTTGCAAAATACACAGTCTTATTCAGAGCATCCCAAAGCGTGTAAATCCATCAAAATCGGGAAGTCAGCAATTTTCATAAGTACAATTTTTTTTTACTAGCTTACTTTTTTATTTACTTTACTAGCTTACTTTTTTACATACTGTTTTACTTACTTATAAGTACAATTTGTTTTATAATTGTATAACTATGTAAAAAGAACAAAAAGGTTAATAAAAAGTTGTAGATCCAGAACAACATTTTTTCTTCAGCTAACAGCCTCAAAAAGCTTACTACTAAGAACAATTCTCTGGAGAAAAGAGATGTGCTGCTCAATTCCAGTTTGGCACAGAAATGTTACGATTAAAATATTTTGATGGCATTTCAGTTTGATGTAATTCATTAAGTATACATTATCTCTTTTCTTAATATTTGTAGTAATTTTCGTACTATACCAATTACTTCGTATAATCTGCTTATTAGATACATTTGATGCTTTAATAAAACCTTAAGGAAATAAATCAGATATTTGAGTTTTTTAAACTAGGAAATTGAGAGTGATATATATTACCCAAAAATTTATTTTGTTTAGTCTAAGATGATTTATTTGATTTCTTTGTACGAGTAAAACATTAATAAAAATAAAAATTAGTTAAGAAGAGAAACAGCTGGCATCAGCAAACAGGAAAAAGCATATCAGTTCTAGAAATAGAATACCGTTATAAGATAAAATAAAAAAAAAGCTAAAATGGAAGATTAAAAACATTCTTTGATTGATTTCTCCACATATATTTTGACATAAACAATAAAATAACTTCTCACAAAATACCTATTAGTATAATAGTTCATTTATATTTATCATCATCATACATAATTTGTTAAAGCTTGTAAAAAATTATCGCATTTTCTCTTTCATAACTTTGTTTAAAAATGCATAAATAAACAGAAAAAAAAATTTAATCTGGATATTCAATATAAATTTTTTAAACTCTTCTCTAATTCAGATAGTCAGATTCATTCAGATTTATTCAGAAGCATCTGACTTTTGCTTCCAGAAGTCAGATTCATTCAGTCTGATTTTAACAATCAATAACAACTTTTTACGTTTTTTTAGATATTTTTCATGTATTTTTGAAGAATATTTAAATTTAAAAACCGTTCAGGAGTTCAAGCACGTTGGATACAGGAAGTAACAAGCCAAAAAGATATAAAGAATAGAATTGGAGAAGGCAGAAAAGCAACTGCTAGGCTGAATTCTGTCTGTGAAATAATAATATTTTCCCCAAAATTAAACAACTAATCTACAATGCAATCGTGCAAAGTATTATGCAGTATGGTTCTTAAACAGTAATTTTATATATCTCCCATAAACATACTACATTGTAATGAAACATATTTTTGGCAAAGTACCAGGAAGAAAAATGGCTAGTAAAAAAAATTAGAAATACAAGAGAAATCATACAGGTAAAATAGAGTGTCGTGGCAAACGATTGATTATAATAGACTTAAATGTATGGGCAGGTTCCAACGGTGAGTGATGAGCGTATCCCAAAAATACTTAACGACTAGATCCAGCCAAGTACACGAAACTCGTAAGGCATTGTTACGTCACGGTGACTTCACAATGACGTCACACTGTGACATAGTGACCGTCGATGTGACGTCACATGACATGGATCGAGGCTAACGAAAAAGACAGGCTACCGCGGTACATTCCACTTATCTTTTTTTACAGACCGCTAGAGTGACGTGATGCTCATTTCGTGCACCTTCATTGGTGCATTCGAGCATCACGTGACTCCCGCGGTCTGTAAAAAAAAGATATGAATAAAGCACCGCGGTAGCCTTTCTTTTTCGTTAGCCTCGACATGGATTTGAAGGCACTGTGACCTGAATGTGAAGTCAATATGGCCTTTTTCAAGGATTTCTGTGACCTCACAATGTGACTACTTTGTGAAGTCACCGTGCGACTTCAATGTGAAAAATGTGACGAATCTGCATCGGATAGCGTGTCCAGATTTTATCCGCATCCGATCCGGATTGTTCGGATGGACATTTTTTTTTGGCTACAGGTTTGTAACATTTGTGATGACACTGCACCGGGTCGAGTGACCAAATTTTACCCGAATCCAATCCAGAAAGTTTGGATCACTCTTTTTGGATTTTTTTGGCTACAGATTAGATTTGGATTAGTGGTCGGGTGACCTGATTTTCGTGAACCCGATCTGACCCGGGTCGGGTATAAGATTTTTACTGTAACTCTTTACTGTAAGTTTACTAAAATCTTCCGAGTAAGCAGATTTTATCAGAAATTGTGTCACGACACGTGTCGGCTCGAATCTAGAGTCATGCACGAATCCGGTTATACAGTTCTTGAACATGATTGAATGTCTACTTGAACATGAATGATGGTTGTCTGAAAATACATTTCGATTCAACTCGCATTCTTATCCTAACTCGACAAAAAAAATCTATAGGCTAACAACCGACCGAACCTGAAAAATGATTTAATCGACACTCCTCCAGATCCGAAACCCGAAATCAAAGAAAATAGATCTACAACTTGATACAAGTATAGAAATATTATGTATAATCATATCTTTAATATTAATTTTACCTATCACATAGAAAAAATAACACATATAAAGACTCATTCATAATAAAATATAGTTTTTCATTTGAAACAATAGTCTTGTCTTAAAGAAAAACAAATCATGTTAAAAAAACTGAGCTGCATAAATAAATTTTTAACCAAAAAACTTTATAGTCAACCATATTCAAACCACGCGAACACAAAAACAACTATCACCAATCAGACGCGAAACAAATTGTATCAGGTTGGGTGCAGGTAAAATAAAGTTTATACGATCCGATGTAGGACTCTAGTCGAGTCGACATTATTATTCTTTCTTTTTTTCAATGAAAATTCCGGGTAACCAGAACCCGAAACCCCCGGGTTGGCTGTAAATTTTCTACTACATTCAGATACAGATTAGAATGTCGCATAGAGACGGATAACAAGATTTCATCAAATCTGAATATGACCGGTGTCCCATTGGCTACAATTTTGATGTGTAACTCGGATTTGAATTAGAATTTTACATCGGTTTGGGAAATTAGCTAATGTAGAGTTAAACAAGTGAAATTACAAATGAAAAAAAGTCCTTCCGGGATGTACTGGGAGAAAAAGATAACTTTCCTAGTCCATGTTTTTAAAAACTCAACTCATTTTACTCAAAGAGCCGAAGCTAAAATGCTTGGAACCCGATTGTAGAAGATTCAATTCCGATTTTCGTTAATACTGAATTTAAATGCGAATTTCAGCATGAGAGTTACAGCATTACAAAAATCAAATTGTTTCAAAATGTCAACCACCCTAGAATTTCAAATTGCCATATCTCAGCTATTTTTTCAGATAAAGCGAAAACAAAAAATGTTTCGGAATCTTTGTATCACGTTCTAACACTTACTGGAAACAATTTTTTCAATTTATAAATTTTTATACATATTTTTGAATTTTAAAAAAAGATTAAAAATTTAACTGGCCGCCATTTTGAAACAAGGGTGCGCATGAAGATGTCTGATGAAATCGGTCGAGACCTTGGTTTGTTCTGTACACATGATCAGTCACATTCATATCGGTTCAAAAATACGAGAGTTACAGCATAACAAATATCTGATTGTTTCAAAACCTCAGCCATTCTGAAATTTTCCTGGAATATTATCTCAGCGTAGCAAATGAGATATTTCTACTGTTTTAATCCACAATAACGGTACTACATTTTGCATTTTGAAAATGTTTCTTTGTACAATTAAATATAAAACCCATTCTTTATATTTAAAAATGCATAGCATACGTTTAGATTTTCCTTTGTATTTCTGCAATCTTCTTTGCTTACTTAATCATCTTTGTCTGTATTGTTTTTTTATGTTATTATTATTTATGAAGTTAAATGATGGATTTCTACTGTATCTGACATAATAGCATGAAAATAAAATTCTTTTTGAGAAAGGTGTTGTAAAACCAGAAAATAAAAAACTTTTAAGAATTTATGACTACAAATAAAATGTATACAGGTATTTTAAATATTTATATAAGTGCAGAAATGCATTTGAATAAAGGATATAGTTTATAAAAATTATATTTGTAGAACGATTTTTTTTTTCAATTGGCTCTCTTTTATAAGTTATACTAAATGTAATTTAAATTGGCTCCTCAAGGTCAGTTTCCCGGTCCTTATCTTAAGTCAGTAATTATGATAACACCGCATTTGTCTGACTGACTGCTTTACTATTCCCCATCAAAACGAAGAGATTAAGTGGTGAGGTCGAGATGTTTTTGAGGAGCCAATTTAAATTACATAGAGTAGTGCTTTTATTTACTCATCATACGTAGTATAGGGTAAGTCTTGTAAACGTTTTGAAAAAAAAAAAAATGACGGATTTACATATTTCAGACACTGGAGATTCCAAAAAACATTTTTTTAGAAAAAAAAATTGCCGTCCGTCTGTCTGTGTGTCTGTAAACACTCTATCTCCCGAACAAATTGCGATAGAGACTTGAAATTTGGTGTGTACTTTGAATGTAATAAAGGGAAGGAGCTTATTGAATTTCAGTAACCTCGATTAACCGGAACTATTTTTTTGGACTCTTGAAATATTCGTTCTGATAAAAGGTAATTAAAAATCTTCAATATTTTTTATTTTAAGGAGTGAATATAAAATACAATAAAAAAACATAAATTTTGCATAAAGAATGAAGTCGATCGGATAATTAGTTGCCGAGATATTTGTAATCTTATTTTACACACTCTTCGATTTTTCATGACCCTGTATTTCATTCAAATTTCAATTCAAAGATATATTATATTTTAATTGGCAATGAGACGCTTAATCCAACGCAGTAAACTGTTAGTTAATAAGATTATAAATTTTGGAGTTATACGGATGTTTCTTTTACGCAATTCAGTAAAATAGCATTTAAAGTTTATGACGTCATAAAGCCACGATTTTATTCGAATTGCAATGCCTTTTATAAGTAGTTTACGCATGTTTTATTTTCATATTTTATATTATGCATATCCATGATGGGTAAGTATTACGGTGGCCCCCAACAACTAGTTTAAATGTTAATTAATAATTTTCACTTATGTTGTTTTGCTAATTCTTTTGTTATATGTGTTGCGAATAGCAAGGAAACCTTACGAGACTAACCCTACGAGAAGCCCTTCGGCAAAGTTTAAATTTGGGGACATCATAACATTTTTATAGTCATATAATTTGTACTTATTTTAAGAAACAATGATTGTTATTTTGCTTTGGAGATCCCTTAGAAGAGGAAGTTGGGGGTGGGGACTTGGCAGCTGCACTATTTGCCCTCATGATAATCGGTTCCTGAGCTTACATAAAAAATTAATACTATATAGTCAGTAAGCCAAAGTTTGTGATAATTAATTAATTTATAAAAATATGAATTTTCTCTTCTGAATATTTCTATAAAGTTTTCAATAAATCATCCAGTTTCAATAATACTTCAATCAATAATTCTATGAAGTTTCTATGAATAGTTTTTAGAAAACAGAGCCCAACTAACTATTTTTCTATCCATGATAAGTAGCATGAAAGGATTTTATTTAAAGTTCATTGAGGTCTTGTTGTTTTTAGCTCACAGGCTATCAAAGCCTGAGAGCTTATGTGCCCGCCCGTTCTGTATGTATGTATGTATGTATGTACGTATGTACGTACGTAACGCTATAACTCTTGACAGAAATAACCGTTTTGCTTCCAATTTTGTTTATAGGTTCCTTGTGATAAGGCGCTTCCCTGATTAGTTTTGGGGATTGATTGTTTAACTATAAAGGGGGGAACGGGGGGGGCTAACCCCCCTTAATTAAGATAAATGGTTTTTTCATGCAGAATTGTCCAATTTTCTTCAAATTTTGTATATAGGTTCATTGTGCTTAGGTTCTTTCCTGATTAGTTTTGGGGGTTCATAGGTTAAGTATAAAGGGGCTAACGGGGGGGGGAATCCTCCCCCTTAATTTAGATAAATGAATTTTTCATGCAGCGTTATCCGATTTTCTTCCACTTTTGTTTATAGGTTCCTTGTGATAAGGCGCTTCCCTGATTAGTTTTGGGGATTGATTGGTAAACTATAAAGGGGGAGGAACGGGGGGCTAACCCCCCTTAATTTGGATAAATGGTTTTTTCATGCAGAATTATCCAATTTTCTTCAAATTTTGTATATAGGTTCATTGTGATAAGGTTCTTTCCTGATTAGTTTTGGGGGTTCATAGGTTAAGTATAAAGGGGGTAACGGGGGGGGAGGTTAATCCTCCCCCCTTATTTTAGATAAATGATTTTTTTCATGTAGAGTTATCCGATTTTCTTCAAACTTTCTATATGGGCTCATTGTGGTAAGGGGCTTCCCTGATTAGTTTTGGGGGTTCATTGGTGAAGTGTAAAGGAGGGACACGGGGGCTACCCCCCCTCCCTTAATTTTGATAAATGGGTTTTTCATGCAGAATTATCCAATTTACTCCAAATTTTGTATATAGGCTCATTGTGGTAAGGCACTTCCCTGATTAGTTTTGGGGGTTCACTGGTAAAGTATAAAGGGGGGAACGGGGGGGGGAATAACGCCCCTTAATTTAGATAAATGGATTTTTCATGCAGAATTATCCGATTTTTTTAAATTTTGTATATAGGTTCATTGTGGTAAGGCGCTTCTCTGATTAGTTTTATGGGTTCATTGGTTAATTATAAGAAGGAGAAACGGGGGATGGTTCCCCCCTCTTAATATATTGTCGATTTCTTCATTTTTCGAGGGCTTATTTCAAATTCTTTGAAATAAGAATATAATTTACAGTTAGTGTGAATAGCCTGTGAGATCAATGCCGTCAGTTTAACTGGGCAGTTTTCTTTTTTAGCTCACAGGCTATCAAAGCCTGAGAGCTTATGTGCCGTTCTGTATGTATGTATGTATGTATGTACGTATGTACGTACGTAACGCGATAACTCTTGACAGAAATAACCGTTTTGCTTCCAATTTTGTTTATAGGTTCCTTGTGATAAGGCGCTTCCCTGATTAGTTTTGGGGATTGATTGTTTAACTATAAAGGGGGGAACGGGAGGGCTAACCCCCCTTAATTAAGATAAATGGTTTTTTCATGCAGAATTGTCCAATTTTCTTCAAATTTTGTATATAGGTTCATTGTGATAAGGTTCTTTCCTGATTAGTTTTGGGGGTTCATAGGTTAAGTATAAAGGGGCTAACGGGGGGGGGGAATCCTCCTCCTTAATCTAGATAAATGAGTTTTTCATGCAGAGTTATCCGATTTTCTTCCACTTTTGTTTATAGGTTCCTTGTGATAAGGCGCTTCCCTGATTAGTTTTGGGGATTGATTGGTTAACTATAAAGGGGGGGGGGGGAACGGGGGGCTAACCCCCCTTAATTTGGATAAATGGTTTTTTTCATGCAGAATTATCCAATTTTCTTCAAATTTTGTAATTTTGTATATAGGTTCATTGTGATAAGGTTCTTTCCTGATTAGTTTTGGGGGTTCATAGGTTAAGTATAAAGGGGGTAACGGGGGGGTTAATCCTCCCCCCTTATTTTAGATAAATTATTTTTTTCATGCAGAGTTATCCGATTTTCTTCAAATTTTGTATTTAGGTTCATTGTGATAAGGTTCTTTCCTGATTAGTTTTGGGGGTTCATAGGTTAAGTATAAAGGGGGTAACGGGGGGGTTAATCCTCCCCCCTTATTTTAGATAAATGATTTTTTTCATGCAGAGTTATCCGATTTTCTTCAAACTTTCTATATGGGCTCATTGTGGTAAGGGGCTTCCCTGATTAGTTTTGGGGGTTCGTTGGTGAAGTGTAAAGGAGGGAAACGGGGGCTACCCCCCCCCTTAATTTTGATAAATGGGTTTTTCATGCAGAATTATCCAATTTATTCCAAATTTTGTATATAGGCTCATTGTGGTAAGGCACTTCCCTGATTAGTTTTGGGGGTTCACTGGTAAAGTATAAAGGGGGGAACGTGGGGGACTAACCCCCCTTGATATAGATAAATGGGTTTTTTAAGCAGAATTATCAGATTTTCGTCAAATTTTATATATATGTTCATTGTGATAAGGCGCTTCTCTGATTAGTTTTGGGGGTTTTTGGTTAAGTATAAAAGGGGGACGGGGGGCTAACCCCCCCCCCCTTAATTTAGATAAATGGATTTTTTATGCAGAATTATCCGATTTTTTCAAATTTTTTATATAGGTTCATTGTGGTAAGGCGCTTCTCTGATTAGTTTTATGGGTTCATTGGTTAATTATAAGGAGAAACGGGGGATGGTTCCCCCCTCTTAATATATTGTCGATTTCTTCATTTTTCGAGGGCTTATTTCAAATTCTTTGAAATAAGAATATAATTTACAGTTAGTGTGAATAGCCTGTGAGCTCAATGCCGTCAGTTTAACTGGGCAGTTTTCTTTTATTAGTTATTTAACGTGTTAATATTCATAGTAAATACATATTTAAGACTTATAAACATAGTTGAAAAATGTTTATGACTTCGGTTTGTCTGCCCGTCTGTCCTTACTGTAACTCTCGTAAATATACTCGGATTGCTCATAAACATTTCTATGTTATTGATGTTTACTATATAGCACGATCGCTATTGAAAATGAAGTGTGCAGCATTTATAGTTCGTTTACAAGGACAGTAAAAAGTGTTCGTTGCATTACGGTCGAAGGGGAAAATTTGTTTCAAGTTTAATTTGATGATGTTACACTATTTCAAACGCAATGAGATTAATATGCATTTATGAAGCGCACAAAAACATGCTTTCTGTAGAATATGATGTGCAAAGCATTTAATATTCATTTACAGGGTAACAGAAAATAATTCTGTTACATAATAGCGTACTGGGAAAATCGTTTGCAGTGTATTTTAATGCTGTTACACTATCTTAAACACAGAGAAATGTTATGTATATTCATCACCGATATGCACTATAAGTTTCTCACTGAAAAGTATGGCGTGCATTGCATTTATCGTTCATTTAAAGGGATAAACAGCGATAATTGATGGAGGTGCGTTTTAATCTCTTGTTTGCGTTTTAAAATTTAACTAAATATTTTCATAGTAAGTGGTGCGGGTGTGTAAAAAAATCTGTTGATCATATACAGGGCAACACAAAGGAATTGGTAAGAATGACTAAATATAGGAGAGAATTGCTTAAGACTAGTTTTTAATTGTGTTATGCATTTTCAAGATGAACGATATTTTGTATACTAATAGAAGTTTGTAGAAAGTAAGTAAATTCATATACAGGGCCACGAAAAGAACAAGATACATTTCCGTTTATAGTTGTTAATGTCTGTAAATGCGTTTTAAATTCTATTATGCGTTTTTTTACCCGAATTATTTTTGTGATTAATATGTGGTTTTATGATCCTATGCAGATGTGACTCAGTATGTGTATAGGACATGTCAAGGTCTCGATCGAGTTCGTTGGCCAGCTTCATCCGCCATCTTGATTCAAAATGGTGGACAGTTAATTTTTTTTTAATTTTTTAAAAATTCAAAATGTGTACAAAAGAATCATAAATTAAAAAATTTCTTTCTCTTAAGTGTTAGAACGTGACACAAGGATTAAGGAACATTTTTTTTTCTTTTGGCTATATCTTTAAAAAATGGCTGAGATATGGCAGTTTGAAATTCTAGGGTGACTGAGATTTTGGAACAACCTGATATTTGTTATGCTGTAACTCTCGTATTTAGGAACCGATATGAATGTGACTTATCATGTGTACAGAACATACCAAGGTCTCGACCGAGTTCTTTAGCCAGCTTCATGAACCATCTTGTTTCAAAATGGCAGCAAGTTAATTTTTTTTTATTCAAACAGATGTATAAAAAATTATAAATTGAAAAAGTTGTTTCCGTTAAGTCGTGATACAAGGATTCCGGAACATTTTTCGTTTTCGCTTTATCTTAAAAAATGACTGAGCTGTGGCAGTTTGAAATTCTAGAGTGGCTTACATTTTGAAATAATCTGATTTTTGTTATGCTGAAATTCGCATTCAAATTCAGTAATAACGAAAACTGGGATTAAATCTTCTATAATCGGGTTCCAAGAATTTTAGCTTTGGCTGCTTGAGTAAAATGAGTTGAATTTTTAAAAACTTGAGCTATGAAAGCTCCCTTTTCCTCGCAGTACAGGCAGGAAGGACTTTTTTAACAGTGAAATTCCGTTGCAGTTTTCCAGATATGATGGAAAGTGTTTCATAATCTACGTTATGCATGATTTTTCATTGTTGTTAAAATTTTAAAAGATCATGAAAGGAAGTAATTCATTTTAATTAATGTCAGAATTTGAAACTGTTTTTTTTGTTTGGCCTCTTTTAAAACTTCAAAAGGTCAACAATTCTCAAACAAAAAACGGGATTTCAATTGTTAATTCATTTTATAAACGAAACAAATTACTTTTATATTTTAATTTAAAATATCCTAAATGTTTCTTGTAAATATCGTAACAATGAAAGATTTTCACCATCAAAAATATAAAAAGGATTTTTAAATATTTCTTTTTGTTTTCTCTTTGTTTTATTTTTTTTCTCTTTCGCTTTTATTTACAATTATTTCACATGCATATTTTATGTTGTTTACTGAATCATTTAAAATACTATTAATATTCATAATTTTTAACATTGTCAAAGGAATTTTTTTAATGTTAAATTTAAATTGCTAATTTTAAACTTCCTAATAAACTATATTTAAAATTAATTACATTTAAAATACTATTAATATTTATAATTTTTAACATTGTCAAAGGAATTGTTTTAATGTTAAATTTAAATTGCTCATTTTAAACTTCCTAATTAACTACATTTAAAATTAATTACATTTAAAATACTATTAATATTCATAATTTTTAACATTGTCAAAGGCATTTTTTGAATGTTAAATTTAAATTGACCATTTTAAACTTCCTAATTAACTACATTTAAATTACTATTAATATTCATAATTTTTAACATTGTCAAAGGCCATTGTCAAAGTTTTGAATGTTCAGTTTAAATTACCCATTTAAAACTTCCTAAAAATTACCAGATAACGTTGATTTTTTTATGTTACAAAAGTGGCACCAGCATACTTACTCTCAAAAATAATTACTTGATTTTCTTTCCAACATGATGAAACATTTAACACAGAAATATAAATATAACCCGTAAATAGTAAATATAATAAATATAACCCACTAATATAAATATAATACATAGTCCACATATAAAGCAGGATCTTTTCTGGATTCATTATTTAATATACTTGCAGTATGAAGCCAATTTTCTGTTTTCTAATTCATAAATAAACATTACATTTATGAAATATTTCCTGTAAAGTCTTCATCTTACAAAAGTTTAACGAAGCTATTGTTAGACTGTGAAATCTCAAATTGAGTTAAAGAGATGAATGCTTATTGCTGACTAAACAAGTTCAAAATGATGGAAATAACAAAGTGTTTTAAATTTTCCCTTTCAATATAAATGATTGACATTATTCAGCAGTAAATCTGAATTTGAATTTTTAAATTGAATAAAACTGTTGGAAATGTCTTTCATTATGTAAATTTACTGAAAACGTATTTTTCTTTCTTTTTGTAATTTCCTTACTATTATTTAATAAAAGATTTACAACATGTAAAATGTATTTCTCAGAAAATAAATAATAATTATAGCATCAAACGCTGTAAAGCTATGCAAGAGATTTCTATATTGCTGTTAAAAATGATCAAAAAAATTATGCCAAATACATATTATGCAACCGCGCGCTTTTAAGAAAATTTAGATTAAAAACCTTTGCTTATTTTCAGTATACATCAACACGCGATAAATGTATATATATATATATATATATATATATATATATATATATATATATATATATATATATATATATATACAGGGTGTCCGAAAAGTCTGCAAACGGTCAAATAACTCGAGAAATATACATCGGATTGAAAAACGGCAAAATGCATGTTCAATACTTTGGAAAAATCTATTTAGGGATATGAAAGTTTCCCCCCCCGGGGGGGGGAAAGGGGGGCTACTTTGAAAACTTTGAAATCTTAAATGATGACTCCCATTTTTTATTGCAGATTCGGATTCTACGGGAAAAAATACGTAACTTTTGTATTGAACATTTTCTTCGAAACATTGTAGATGGCTCTGTAATCGAGTGCAATGCTGTGAGAATCGTTACCATTGCAATGTCTGGAAACGCTCCAATAACTCGAGAAGTATACATCAGATTCAAAAACGGAAAAATACGTGTTTAATATTTTAGAAAAATGGCAACTTTGATATCCCTAAATAGATTTTTCAAAACTATTGAACACGCATTTTTCCGTTTTTCAATACGATGTATATTTCTCGAGTTATTTGACCGTTTCCAGACTTTTCGGACACCCTGTATATATATAGTATATATATATCAATCTCTCTCTCTATATATATTTATATATATAGTAATATATATAGAAGCTGAAGAGAGCATGAAAATATTCGTTATAAGAAAACGTGTTAATAACAGGCTGCCTTACAACATATTTCCCTTTGCAGGGAATTTTAATAAGTTCTATTTATCCACTACTTCGATTTAACAGCATCCTTATATCCGGGTTCTACTGTTTTATTACTATGTTCTCTTTTGGTATTATTATTTTTTAAATGAGATATAGACAGGAAAATATTGCATAATTTTGCGATAAAAAGTGCAACAAAATATTAGGAAATTAGGCCGATAAAAGACTTACCATAATTCTTGAAACGGTGTTGGGAATAATCGAACTAAAGAATGAGAAACAGATATAGCAAAGACTCCCTGATTCAGAAATAAAGCTTTCAAACTCAGAATTTCTATGCACAGAGACCTCCAGTATTTTCGATATTATCTTGTCTCTAAATATGATTTTATAAAGTTGGAAATCTCCAAGAATTTTGCGTTTAACCCCCATTTAATAGAGGTTAAGGCGATACATCAGTTTCTATGATACTCGCAAACTTAAAAATACCTCTTGCGACAACGAGAAGAAAAATATTATAATTCATAATGGTGCGAGATTCTGAACAACAGTTTTAAGACATATTTTTAGTTCAGTAAAAATCAATGAAATAATTAACAAGTTGGAAATTGTACGTCAAACGTGACAAATGAGGTGCGTTCGTATTATAGCTAGTTATATAAATATTCAAATTTTGATGATTTTTAATTCTGTGAAATGAATTATATCGGCTGCAGATTAATTTCTGTAATAAAATATGTATCTCGGTCGCTTGACGGTTAAACCTCGGAAGCTCCTATAACAAGAAAGCACCGTTTTTTTTTTTCAATTCAAATTTCTTAATAAATGTTTTTATTAATATTTGATATTTTGATTCAATTTTCATAAAATTTGAAACGTCTCGACAAAATTTTGCAAAGATAATATATCTTAAATTTCAAACCATTCGGTTGGGTAGATTTTGCGTTGTTATATGCGGACGGACGGGCGGACAGACAGACAGACGTATGGATGGACAGACAGACAGAGGGACGGACCAGACGACGATAATTGGTGCTACGTATTTATATAATTACGAACGCACCTAAACAGGTTAATTTTACTTATAAAGGCTTTTATTTAAAATAACTTCAATGTAAGGTATCTAATTAACCCATTAACCCAAAGGTGTACATTTCAATTTCTTGAAAAATAGTATTGTTATTTAAAATTGTATGCATCTTAATATTCACTCAATATAACAATGAAAAAAATATTATTCTGCAATGTCAAAATTTGAAAACACTTAATGAATTAGTTTATGTCCTGCAGAACACAAATGCATAAGAATCCGATCATTTCTCTAACAGTTAGTTGCAAGTAATCGATCAGTTAATAATGGAATATAGCGATATCGTAATCCGTTCACATCAGAGAGAAACATTAGTGGGATTTGCTTTTTTCTAATATTTTGGTTAAATATCTATATTTTGCGATATGATTGCTGAATATTTCATGCTACGTTTGTCGTAAAATATTTTATTAACACTGATATCAATTTCATTTTGAGGTGCGTTAAAATATACTGTATATAAAATTTGTAAATATTTATACAATATTATGTTTTACGATAACCTTGTCAAATATATATATATATTCAATATTTTTATTTTTCATTATTTGAGTGTACTAATTTATATAAATGCAATGCTTTACTAGGATTTTTTTTATATTTAAATAATATGCAATGGTATTATATCGTTATTTTGATGTAGTTAAGATTATTAATTCTATATTTTAAAGTTGAATTATTTTATTTCTTTTAATTTTTACGCAAGAGAAAATTAAAAAATATATATATCGCAAATGATGAAATCTAAAAGCAATCAGTGACCTCCTCTCTGTATTGTAAAACTTTAATACATAAGAATCCGATAATTTATTTATCCTTCAGTTAGTTACATACTATAATCAGTCTGTCAGTAATGGACTATATCAGTTTTGTAATCCGTTCACATCGGTACAGTGTTAAAAATTTGCAACAAACTGTCCAGTCATTTGACCGTTTTTATAGAAAACGGTTACGCAACCGTAATTTAACCGTATTATGACCATATTATTGCCCATATTATGGTCAGAATAGAGTTAAATTACGGTTATGTTACCATTTTCTATAAAAACTGTCAAATGACTGGACAGTTTGCTGCAAATTTTTAACAGTGTATAACACATTAATGGAAGTTACATTTTGTTGATATGGTTGTGAAAATATATGCATTTTGCCAATTGATTTCCGAACATTTTATTATGTATTTGTCATGAAATATTTTTTATTAAACTGACGTCAGTTTCCTCTCAAGATGCATAAAATATTCTGTTTATAAAAGACATAGATTTCTTGTATTTTCTAAATAATTTTGTTCTAAATACGTTCGATAAAATTTCCAAATCTTACAGGAGGTCGCCATTTTTATCAAGGTCTCCATCACAAGCATGACGTCACATAACATGTAGTAGTTTGTATTGATTAACAATATAATGATCGAAGATAAAGTACAAATCACAATACTTTAAAAGGAAATATACTATCTCTATGCTAGATTTACCGGCAGTTTCTAGCTGCCACCTTTTTAAGCGATCCGAATGACAGCTGATCATTTGCCTATTAGACTCACGCCTACCGTCCATCACTTTTTAAGTTGTTGCAATATCGTAAGCCTATGGAGAGCAATTTTTATCCGGCAACTCAAAAGTCTTAAATCTTCAAAATTTTCGATTTTTTTTTTTTGTTATTTTAAGCTCCTATCTTCAAAAACATATTATTCAATAACAGAGTCAAAACCATATGGGAATGATATTGGTGCAAAATTAGAGTGTGTTGGTTATGTCCAAAATAGAATGGAGACCAGGTTAAGAAAATTAAAAAAAAGTACTTGGCTCAAAAAATTATCAGATAGTAAATTCATATAAGGGAAAGGGAGACTCACAGATGCTTTTATTCATCAACTGTCCATATATTATGGACATGTAATGTGTCAGTGCTCTAATTCTGTAAAAAACATGCAAAATGGAATATGAGCCATATATTTTCAAATCAGGTCTACAGATATGTATCAATCAATACCAGATGCTCACCCTTGCACACTTTTTTCCCCACTGGTTCATCGACATGGTGTAAATACGAGCAAGCTGTGACAAATGACACTGCAGATTTTATAAACATAAAGTAATTTTGTCTGCAGCTGTTATGGATGTTATTAAGCCTGTGTCCAATGTGCTTTCCCATCCAACATTGATAACACGTTGTCTTGGTGAATTGACCCAAAATGATAAAGACTCACTGAATTCAATGATATAGCAGTTGTGTGCAAAAACCTCAGGTTGTGACCGTAGAACTGCAGAAATTGCAGTTTATGAAGCTGTGATAATTTTCAATGAGGATCGTAGAGGTTGGCTTGATGTGAGGGAAAAACTAGATATCCAGGTTGGTAAACATGTTAGATCAGCACAAGTTCAATCTTATTCTAAGTGCCTCGGCACTGCAGAGAAGTGAGCATCACTAAACACAATTGATGGACGAAAAGCCAGACAAATTCAACAAAATTCTATAAATATAAAAAATGCTAAAAAAGAAAGAAATGTATATAAACCTGGAGAGTTTTAAATACCTATGCAGTAATTAGTAGTAAGCATTCGTAATTGTTCAACATTCTGTGACCAATATCAAATATTTTTATGTAACTGAAATATGTGATTTACTCAATTAACTAGTCACAAATGTGAAATATTATTAAAATTATGACGCGGTATGTGTATTCATTATGACTTTGATTGTTTTTTTTATTATTATAAATAGCACGCTTATAATTGTTAAATAGTGTTTTTTTGTAAAAAGAAAACTTTGAAGTCATTTTTCTCAAAATGACGTTTTGGACATAACGCGCAGGATGTCTCAAAATCTTTTCAATATTTTTGCACGAAATTTTCAAAAGATGTGTTTCATGTAAGCCTGCTTAACCTTAACTTTATTCTTCATTTTTATTGTTTAAAGAAATATTTTTTAGGTGGTTATACTGTTGAAAAATTCCCAGTTTTGTATAAGCTAAATGCAGCTGCTAAATAAAAATATAAAAATATTTTAAATACAAATTTATTTAGGTTCAGGGTAATGGTTTCTTCTTGATATAAGCAGCCCTGGCAAGATTATATCAAGAAGACCCATCCAAATAAATTTCAAAGAAAGTAAAATAATTTTATCTCCAGTCTATACTATCCATCCATTACAAGAGAAACCATTGCGATATACTAACACGCAAAAATACAATATGTAACGATGCAATATCTTTTAACTTACCGAAATCGTGGCTCGAGTTACTCCGTGGTTATAGATAGGAAAATAAACAACCAAGTAAAAATAAAAGATAATGTGCATAATTTTTAAAAAGTACATGAAAATTAAATGATAGCATTTTAAAGAATAACTTCAAAGACCGTGCAATTATGGAATATTCTCATTTGTTTTTGAAAATGGCTCGGAATGAGCCGAAACATGTCAATCAACCTAATAAAAGTTATTTTACAGTGTATTATGTTGTTAATTTACACCTTTTTAGAATTTAAAAGAAAAAAGTATTTATAAAATGGAAGTTTTGTTGTGTGCCAATAATATTTTCGGAAACGTTTACGGATAGATTTTGTACTGTATTAATCTCTTTTCTCAATCTAGCATATAGGTCTTTCAGATGCTATCAATGTTCAAATAAACATTTTCATATTCAAAAATATTTTTTACAGACAAACAAGATAAATTAACAGCATTGACATTAATATTAAAATTAATATAATTCTGTTACTGTTACATGTATAAATTTAATTACGTAGCTTAAAATGTTTAATTCACAATTAATAGCATCCTAAAAAACGGTATTCTGGTCTGAAAAAACTGAATTATACACTATAAAAATGACTCGGAAACGTATCCGAAAATCAGTGGCAGCAAAAGAAACTTTGATTGTATAAATTCTTCTTTAAATATGCAAAATATATTAGTTTCTAAAGTTTGTGGAGAACAATTTTTATTCATAAAAACAATTTTTATTCGTAAAAAGCAATTTTTATTAGCAAAGAACTATTTTTATTCGTAAAAAACAATTTTTATTCGCAAAGAACTATTTTTATTCGTAACTTGGTAGCGGTTATTGTACATTTTTGTACATAGTTAGGTCATATTTTTGTAGATCAAGAAATATTTGTCTTTTTTTACATTGTAAAAGAAAATATGATAGGGGTTTATTCATACAGTATAAAAACTAACATATTAATAATACGTTATGAATACTACTCGGAAACGTATCCGGAAATCAGTGGCAGCAAAAGAAACTTTGATTATGTAAAATCTTTTTTAAATCTGTAAAATATATTAGTTTCTAAGGTTTCTAAAGATAAAGAACAATAATTATTCGTAACTTGGTAGAGGTTATTGTACATTTCCGTACATGGTTAGGTCATATTTTCGTAGATCAAGAAACATTCGTCATTTTTTTACATTGTAAAAGAAAATATGTTTTGGGTTTATTAATACAGTATAAAAACTACTACATTAGTAATACGCTATAAAAACTACTCGGAAACGTATCTGAAAATCAGTGGCAGCAAAAAAAACTTTGATTATATAAAATCTTTTTTAAATCTGTAAAATATATTACTTTCTAAGATTTCTAAAGATAAAGAACAATATTTATTCGTAACTTGGTAGAGGTTATTGTACATTTCCGTACATGGTTAGGTCCTATTTTCGTAGATCAAGAAACATTCGTCATTTTTTTACATTGTAAAAGAAAATATGTTTTGGGTTTATTCATACAGTATAAAAACTAACATATTAATAATACGCTATAAAAACTACTCGGAAACGTATCCGAAAATCAGTGACAGAAAAAGAAAGTTTGTTTATATAAATGTTCTTTTAATCTAAAAAATATATTGGTTTCTAAGGTTTTTAATGATAATGAACGCTTTTCTTAATCATGGGTAACTCGGTAGAAGTTATTATTTATTTTCGTTCATGTTTATATTATATATTTTTACATTAAGAATATTTTTTTTTACTGTGTACTCAGAGCAAGGAATTCAGACGTTACAATTTATGCGGTGGTATCGGAATACCTCGTATGAAATTCTGAAAAATTATCTATAATGTTTATCTTAGTTTAATAAAATTGAAGGAAATAAATGAACAAGAACGAAAAATTATGCGTCAAGCATAAATTATGTAACACTTTCCATCACGTCCAAAATAATTTTATGAAACTTTACCGTTTAATACAGTGAAATATGATATAAAAGCAAAGAATTTGGAAAACGCATAACATATTTAAAAATGAAATTATCAACAATATTCGGAAAAATATCCGAATTCTTTTGTGTAGCCCTGTATATGATCTATAGATTTGTATATATATTACATAGAATGTTAAATTTTAGTTGCGGTAGGATACGCGTAGCAAAGTTTAAAATGTCCCTTTTGCAATTTCCGCCAATAAACGTAAATTTACTCCAGAACTTTTCTGCTTCCCTGTATATGATCTATAGAATTTATACTCACCAAGTGATAGACAAAAAATGAGTTAAATTTAAAAACGTGTTCAGCAACTGAAAAAACACTTCCATCAATTATTATTAACAGACAGTACCAAATTCTTTTGTGTGTCCCTATAAATGAACGATAAATGCTATACGCACAACATTCTATAGTAAGCCTCTTGTAATGAACATTAGTGACATATATAAATTTCAATATGTTTTAAATAGTTAAACATTCTTAAAATATACCGCAAACGATTTTTCTCCATAGGACGTAGTGCAAAGGAATTCTTTTGAGTGTCTCCGTAAAATAAATAAATAAATAAATAAGTGCTATACACACCATATTCTATAGTAAACCTCTTGTAGTGCACTTCAGTGTTATATATCAATTTCAATATGTTTGAAATTGTGTAACATCATTAAAATAAAACGCAAATGATTTTTCCCCATAGACCGTAATATAACGAAATTATTTTGAGTGTCCCTGTAAAAAAACTAGAAGTGCTACACACTTCATATTCCATACCGAATATGCCATACTAATCCCCAATAAGATATATCAATTGCATGAAAATATGTATATATTTACGCGAGTTAGATCATGAACAGACAGACGGCAGACAGACAAACAGACAGACAAGCCGAATTCATAAACACTTATCAACTAAGTTGGAAAGTGTTAAAAAGCATGAAAACATCATTCTTTACCATCCTTAAACACATTTATAGTAAAAGTTTCAATCCAAAACATCCAAGCTTATAATCTACCTTATAATTCAAGGGTAGCAACTTTTGATTTCTCTAAAAAACAGTATAATTTTTTTAATTTTTTATGTCTTTTAATTCTTACCCAATAAATCACTGCACAGAATATCTTTACCCAATGATGAAATCTGAAAACACTTAGTGAAATAGCCTCTGTGCTGCAGCACACGAATTCATAAGATTCCGATAATTTCTCCTGCAGTTAGTTACAAGCTAATCGATCTGTCAATAATGGAATATATCGATATCATAATCCGTTCACATCGGTGAGAAACATTAGTGGGGTTTTCCTTTTGCTGATATATTTGTGAAAATACCTATATTTTTGGAATTGATTTCCGAATATTTCATGATATATTTGTCAGGAAATATTTTATTAACAATGATATCAATTTCATTTTGAGGTGTGTTAAAATATAGCATTTACAGAATTTATAGAATATTTGCACCATATTTATGTTAATACGGTTATGTAAAAACTACTTTAAATCTTATACTTTTCCGTTATTAATGTTCCTCGTTTCTTCACATAATATGCATTTTTAAGACATTATTTTTTTTTTTTTTTAGACGAAATTAAATAGATGTAAACAGTTTGGGTATTTTTAAACAGTAGTTTATAACAGTAGTTTATAACAGTAGTTTTAAAAAGTAGTTTTTTTTTGTTTTGTTTTGTATTGTTTTTTAAGTAAAAAAAAAAAAAATCTGGAGTAATTTACATTATTTAACGTATGGTTATTTTATTATTTATCAAACAAAAGTTATGTGACGCTTTCGTTTTCTTTTTGAACTAAAGATCACTTTATGCGTTTTTCGTTCTTAATATATTTGATTTCATAAATTATTCTCAGTTTGTTTTTATTAATACTAGATGGAACCCGACAAAATTTGACGGCAAACAACTTGATGGTAACATTAAAAATTCATAAATAATACAATATTCATAGTAATTTTTAAAATAAAATTACAAATAAAGAAATTTTTGCAGTAAAAATTTTATGATCTTTCCCAATTATAAACATTTAACTGCATTATATATCATCATACTACCAATAGAAGATAATACTGCCCCAGTTGCACTCATTTCCAAGTACACCCATGAGGTCGAGTGCTTGTACGCACTAACCCTTATACAGTAGACTCCCTTAAGTCCTCAAAGCTTAAAACCAGAGGTTGTAGGGATTTTAGAATTTTGCGGATTTCTAGTCACTGTTTTGTTTACATTTTTAAACAGTCATTTGAATTTAATAATCCACTTGAAATTATAATGAATGCTTACAATAAAATAAAGTTATAAAAATTAAGAAAATTATTATTTTTTTATATTAAAAGGAAAGAAGATCAAGTATATAATTAGTGCATAACTGAATATGCATATATGCATATTCAGTTATGCACTAATAGTTAAGTTACTAAGTTATTAACTAATAAGTTATGCACTATATAATGATACGATAATTTTTTCTTGAATTATTCTATGACACTCTCTTTATAAATATACACCAATAAGCCACATCAAAATTTTAAAATAAAGTTTTATTTCATGTTTTAGCTATGCTTAATAACCAAAAAGCTTGATTAATACATAAATGTATTTGGTCAAAAGAAGTGATCGCCACTGATATCAGCGCCATCTTGAAAATTTTCAGAAATAAATTTATTCATGAGAAAACATGAGTTCAATCATATTAACCAGAATTTAATGTTAAAATGTGTACAAAATGACATTAAAAAAAATTTTCACCTACAACTTAACTATAAGTTTCATTGTTTACATCAGAAACGATGTGCGGATTTGAGGAATATGCAGGTTTTAGGGTTACGGATTTGAGGGAGTCTACTGTATATAACCTTCCAGCAGGCATGCTATTGAAAAGTTTTCAGCAAAGTGCGACTAAGGTCAATCACTGGTCAATGGTCCTGAAATTTTGAAGTGGTCAGGGAGAAAAAAAAAGGCAAAAAAGATTAACCGAAAAAAAAAACTAAATAACCTCATTCATTTCTCCTAAAATCAAAAATAGTTTTTTTTTTGGGGGGGGGTTGGGGGGCAAAGATGTATATTATCAAGATACAATTTTGATTTGTAAGCACAAAGTCAATAAAATCACCATTTTGAGACAAATTATGAGTTTAATAAGTATCGCCCAAAAACGGAGATGCAATCTGGTATAAAATGAAATCGTCATCGCCCAATAATGAAAGTAATAATAAATCAAAACATTCAAGAATCGTTTATGAAGCGAAATTAATTCAATAACAAATCTTAATGAAAATAAACATTTTACATTCTACTACAACTTTAAACTGAGTTTGATGTTACAATTAAGATATGAAAACATTCAGTAAAGTGTAAAATATATGTTTCCATAGAGATTTCTTATGAAACTGATAGTATATGGGGAAGTGGAAAAAAAGATTAACCGAAAAAAAAAAGAAAAACTAAATAACTTCATTCATTTCTCCTAAAATCAAAAATAGTTTTTTTTTTTTGGAAGGGTAAGCAAAGATGTATATCATCAAGATACCATTTTGATATGTAAGCACAATGTCAATAAAATCACCATTTTGAGACAAATTATGAGTTTAATAAGTATCGCCCAATAACGGAGATGCAATCTGGTATAAGATGAAATTATCATCACCCAATAATGAAAGCAATAATAAATCAAAACATTCAAGAATTGTTTATGAAGCAAAAAAACAAATCTTAATGAAAATATACATTTTAAATTTTTTTTGTCGCATTCTTGGGCAAAGATGTATATTATCATGATACCGTTTTAATTCGTAAGCACAAAGTCAATAAAATGACCATTTGAGACAAATAATGAGTGTAATAATTATTGCCCAAGAACGTAGATGCAATCTGGTATAAAATGAAATCGTCATCGCCCAATAATGAAAGTAATAATAAATCAAAACATTCAAGAATTGTTTATGAAGCAAAAACAAATCTTAATGAAAATATACATTTTACATTTTTTGTGGCATTCTTGGGAAAGATGTATATTATCATGATACCATTTTAATTTGTAAGCACAAAGTCAATAAAATCACCATTTTGAGACAAATTATGAGTTTAATAAGTATCGCCCAAAAACGGAGATGCAATCTGGTATAAAATGAAATCGTCATCGCACAGTAATGAAAGTAATAATAAATCAAAACATTCAAGAATTGTTTAAGAAGCAAAATTAATTCAGTAACAAATCTTAATGAAAATATACATTTTACATTCTACTACAACTTTAAACTGAGTTTGATGTTACAATTAAGAAATGAAAACATTCAGTAAAGTGTAAAATATATGTTTTCATAGAGATTTCTTATGAAATTGATAGTATATGTGGAAGTGGAAAAAAATATTAACCGACAAAAGAAAAAAAAAAAACTAAATAACCTTATTCATTTCTCCTAAAATCAAAACTAGTTTGTTTTTTAGGGGAGTGCAAAGATGTATATTATCAAGATACCATTTTGATTTGTAAGCACAAAGTCAATAAAATCACCATTTTGAGACAAATTATGAGTTTAATAAGTATCGCCCAATAACGGAGATGCAATCTGGTATAAGATGAAATTATCATCACCCGATAATGAAAGCAATAATAAATCAAAACATTCAAGAATTGTTTATGAAGCAAAAAAAAAAATCTTAATGAAAATATACATTTTACATTTTTTGTCGCATTCTTGAGCAAAGATGTATATCATCAAGATACCATTTTGATATGTAAGCACAATGTCAATAAAATCACCATTTTGAGACAAATTATGAGTTTAATAAGTATCGCCCAATAACGGAGATGCAATCTGGTATAAGATGAAATTATCATCACCCAATAATGAAAGCAATAATAAATCAAAACATTCAAGAATTGTTTATGAAGCAAAAAAACAAATCTTAATGAAAATATACATTTTAAATTTTTTTTGTCGCATTCTTGGGCAAAGATGTATATTATCATGATACCGTTTTAATTCGTAAGCACAAAGTCAATAAAATGACCATTTGAGACAAATAATGAGTGTAATAATTATTGCCCAAGAACGTAGATGCAATCTGGTATAAAATGAAATCGTCATCGCCCAATAATGAAAGTAATAATAAATCAAAACATTCAAGAATTGTTTATGAAGCAAAAACAAATCTTAATGAAAATATACATTTTACATTTTTTGTGGCATTCTTGGGAAAGATGTATATTATCATGATACCATTTTAATTTGTAAGCACAAAGTCAATAAAATCACCATTTTGAGACAAATTATGAGTTTAATAAGTATCGCCCAAAAACGGAGATGCAATCTGGTATAAAATGAAATCGTCATCGCACAGTAATGAAAGTAATAATAAATCAAAACATTCAAGAATTGTTTAAGAAGCAAAATTAATTCAGTAACAAATCTTAATGAAAATATACATTTTACATTCTACTACAACTTTAAACTGAGTTTGATGTTACAATTAAGAAATGAAAACATTCAGTAAAGTGTAAAATATATGTTTTCATAGAGATTTCTTATGAAATTGATAGTATATGTGGAAGTGGAAAAAAATATTAACCGACAAAAGAAAAAAAAAAAAACTAAATAACCTTATTCATTTCTCCTAAAATCAAAACTAGTTTGTTTTTTAGGGGAGTGCAAAGATGTATATTATCAAGATACCATTTTGATTTGTAAGCACAAAGTCAATAAAATCACCATTTTGAGACAAATTATGAGTTTAATAAGTATCGCCCAATAACGGAGATGCAATCTGGTATAAGATGAAATTATCATCACCCGATAATGAAAGCAATAATAAATCAAAACATTCAAGAATTGTTTATGAAGCAAAAAAAAAAAACTTAATGAAAATATACATTTTACATTTTTTTGTCGCATTCTTGAGCAAAGATGTATATTATCATGATACCATTTTAATTTGTAAGCACAAAGTCAATAAAATCACCATTTGAGACAAATTATGAGTTTAATAAGTATCGACCAAGAACGGAGATGCAATCTGGTATAACATGAAATCGTCATCGCCCAATAATGAAAGCAATAATAAATCAGAACATTCAAAAATTGTTTATGAAGCAAAATTAATGCAGTAACAAATCTTAATGAAAATATGCATTTTACATTCTACTATAACTTTAAACTGAGTTTGATGTTTCAATTAAGAAATGAAAATATTCAGTAAAGTGTAAAATATATGTTTTCATAGAGATTTCTTATGAAACTGATAGTATATGGGGAAGTGGAAAAAAAGATTAACCGGGAAAAAAAACAAAATAACCTCATTCATTTTTCCTAAAATCAAAAATAGTTTTTTTTTTTTTTTTTTTGGGGGGGGGGGGCAAAGATGTATATCATCAAGATACCATTTTGATTTGTAAGCACAAAGTCAATAAAATCACCATTTTGAGACAAATTATGAGTTTAATAAGTATCGCCCAATAACGGAGATTCAATCTGGTATAAGATGAAATTATCATCACCCAATAATGAAAGCAATAATAAATCAAAACATTCAAGAATTGTTTATGAAGCAAAAACAAATCTTAATGAAAATATACATTTTACGTTTTTTTTGTCGCATTCTTGGGCAAAGATGTATATTATCATGATACCATTTTAATTATATAGTGGCAAAAAAGATTAACGAAAAAAAACTAAATAACCTCATTTATTTCTCCTAAAATCAAAAATAGTTTGTTTTTATTTGGGCAAAGATGTATATTATCAAGATACAATTTTGATTTGTAAGCACAAAGTCAGTAAAATCACCATGTTGTGACAAATTATGAGTTTAATAAGTATCGCCCAAGAACGGAGATGCAATCTGGTATAAAACGAAATTGTCATCACCCAATAATGAAAGCATTAATAAATCAAAACATTCAAGAATTGTTTATGAAGCAAAAATAATTCAATAACAAATCTTAATGAAAATATACATTTTACACTCTACTATAACATTAAACTGAGTTTGATATTTCAATTAAGAAATGAAAACATTCACTAAAGTGTAAAATATATGTTTTCATAGGGATTTCTTATGAAACTGATAGTATATAGTGGCAAAAAAGATTAACGAAAAAAAAACTAAATAACCTCATTTATTTCTCCTAAAATCAAAAATAGTTTGTTTTTATTTGGGCAAAGATGTATATTATCAAGATACAATTTTGATTTGTAAGCACAAAGTCAATAAAATCACCATGTTGTGACAAATTATGAGTTTAATAAGTATCGCCCAAGAACGGAGATGCAATCTGGTATAAAATGAAATTGTCATCGCCCAATAATGAAAGCATTAATAAATCAAAACATTCAAGAATTGTTTATGAAGCAAAAATAATTCAATAACAAATCTTAATGAAAATATACATTTTACACTCTACTATAACATTAAACTGAGTTTGATATTTCAATTAAGAAATGAAAACATTCACTAAAGTGTAAAATATATGTTTTCATAGGGATTTCTTATGAAACTGATAGTATATAGTGGCAAAAAAGATTAACGAAAAAAACTAAATAACCTCATTTATTTCTCCTAAAATCAAAAATAGTTTGTTTTTATTCGGGCAAAGATGTATATTATCAAGATACAATTTTGATTTGTAAGCACAAAGTCAATAAAATCACCATGTTGTGACAAATTATGAGTTTAATAAGTATCGCCCAAGAACGGAGATGCAACCTGGTATAAAATGAAATTGTCATCGCCCAATAATGAAAGCATTAATAAATCAAAACATTCAAGAATTGTTTATGAAGCAAAATTAATTCAATAACAAATCTTAATGAAAATATACATTTTACACTCTACTATAACATTAAACTGAGTTTGATATTTCAATTAAGGAATGAAAACATTCACTAAAGTGTAAAATATATGTTTTCATAGGGATTTCTTATGAAACTGATAGTATATAGTGGCAAAAAAGATTAACGAAAAAAAAACTAAATAACCTCATTTATTTCTCCTAAAATCAAAAATAGTTTGTTTTTATTTGGGCAAAGATGTATATTATCAAGATACAATTTTGATTTGTAAGCACAAAGTCAATAAAATCACCATGTTGTGACAAATTATGAGTTTAATAAGTATCGCCCAAGAACGGAGATGCAACCTGGTATAAAATGAAATTGTCATCGCCCAATAATGAAAGCATTAATAAATCAAAACATTCAAGAATTGTTTATGAAGCAAAATTAATTCAATAACAAATCTTAATGAAAATATACATTTTACACTCTACTATAACATTAAACTGAGTTTGATATTTCAATTAAGGAATGAAAACATTCACTAAAGTGTAAAATATATGTTTTCATAGGGATTTCTTATGAAACTGATAGTATATGGGGAAGTTGCAAAAAAAAGATTAACCAAACAAAAAAAACTAAATAACCTCATTCATTTCTCCTAAAATCAAAAATAGTTTTTTTTTTTAGCTTGGATAACTATTATCAGGTATTTTTCAGTTTAGTTTATTGAGTTGATGAACATATGTTCATGATTGAGTCCTTTGGATGCTGTTTGTATAGTACAGAAAATCATTTGCATTCTGGTGTATTTTAACTAATTCATATGGCCACTTACACACTGGCTCTGTAAATTATTTTGGAAAAAAGCACATGATTTAATCAAAAATCAATAAACAACAACAAAAACGTGGCAATCATTTTCTTTCAAACTGTTTTATATAATCAAAACTTTTCGATATTTTACTGCCGAATGTAACTATTAAAACATTCAGCTTTTCAAAGTAAAAATAAACCCCTTAACCCTTTCCGGCGCGGAATAAATCTGTTTATAAAATAATGAAATAATGGACTGACACCAGATTTTATGAACGATTTCCTTAGAAAAGAATAACTTGCTGATTTTCCCTCACTTCATAAAAGGAAAATTTTAATTAAATATTTTTGGTCCCGTTTGTCAGTTTTGGAATTAAAATTAGGTGTCCTTTTTTGTGACCACCGCCTGCTAAAGGGTTAAAAAAAATCCTAATAAAATCTCAGGTTTAAAAAATTTTAATTAGCAAAATACATACGACATTAAAAGAAGAAAAAAAAACACCAGAATGTATCTCTAATTTTGTGTTCACGAAAGCGAGCGAAATGATTTTCTATGCTATACAAACAGCATCCAAGGAACTCAATCATGATTATGTTTCTATGTTCATCAACTCAATAAACCAAAATAATAAAATGAAAAATTACCTGATAATCGTTATCCAAGATAAATCGTAAACCAAACTTGTCATAATTAAAGTAACTCGAGAGGAATGACCGATCTTAAAAAATCCCAAATACGCTTCTAGACAGAAAAAAAGCCCTCACTTCATTGGTTGACAGCGCTGAATCGTTCACTTTATCCAGAGTGTTTTTTCCCGGAACATTTTCTGACACATGCGTATTGGGTTTAATATTGTTGGAAATTTGACAAAATATGCAATCTGTTTTAAATATATAGATACATTATTTATTTTTGATTAGGACATTTATTGCTGTTTGAACCTTTCTGTCCCAAGATTTGTGAAAATTAATATGTAATTATATTACACTAAACGAAAATGCACCACATAACTTAAAATACAAATATCTTTATAATCGAACTAATAAAAGAAAGTTTCGCTGTGTGTGTGTGTCTGCGTGTGTCTCTGTCACTTACGACAAGGAAAATCTAGGGAACCTAGAAGCCTGAAAATTCAGATTTAGGTAGTCCACTTCAAATACACTCTCCTGATGCACCTGAGACTCAGAATTGTAATATTTTAATTATTTACTGAAATATTAATTAAAATCCATAAAGAACTCTCATCAAAAATACGCTTTTTTCCTTCGGTTGGTTGGTTCTATAGAGTCTTCATAGAAGTAATTAAATAAACCAGAGAAGCATAGATAAGGACTTCTAACGAAATAGTGTTAATATGGAGGGCAGTTATCAGCGTAGAGCCATGCTAATGTAGCGCCACCTACACACGACAAATTACACAGACGCCAACTGTTTGAAACATTTTTTCCAGGCACGTTTTTCTTCATGATAATTAGCTGATTTTTTTTTTTTTTTTTTTTTTTTTTTATACATGACATATATTATTATGATAGAGATTATTAATACAGAAAACTTTATTTAACAGATTATTTGTTATATTTGCAGGGATGGAGAGGGCTAAGGGAAATAAACTGGCGGCGGCTTTTCTTTATTAATAAATATATACTATATTGACCCCCTCTTATTAATAAATCCGACTCTACTGCTCTGATTTCAACAGCACTAATTACATTTAGCATTTTTAGCTTCACCCGTAGCGTTTAATTGCTGTTTTATATAGAGCAGGGGTGTCCAACTGTGGCCCGCCAGATACTACTATATTTTTAAAGAAATAGTTGACTTCTTGAATCTCAGAAATTCGATGATTAGATAAGGCAAAATTTATTGTAAAATTTTAGTGGTATCCGGCGGGCCGCAGTTGGACACCCCTGATATAGAGAATACTGCTATTTTAAATCTCAGTTAATAATGTTCGAAACCAGTTCCATTTTTACTAAATTATCGTAAAAATCAGCAGTCATAGCTTCTAGCTATATTTCTAGAAAGCCGTTACCAGTATTTCCGAATAATAGTCTAAGCCAAATTTCAAATTAAGTTCCTAGATCAACCAAATGAAGCAATCTTTAAAGATGTATAGTGGTCCTCCTAATTAGTCATTTGCTGAAGGTCACATGAACATCCCCCCCCCGGCCCTTCCTTCAAGGTTTTTTCTCTAAATATGCCCCGTTTCCATATCTGAGCAACTATCTTTCCGATTTTAACGCAAATTATTCGAAACAATATAATTATTTTAATTTAATAGTCACCCTCTATAACATTAAACTAAATTTATGAGTAGCGGTTACCACTATTTCCGAATAATAGTTTAAACCAAATTTGTAATTAGGTCCCTAACTTAACAAACGAACGAATCAAACATTAAATTCATGGGCAAAAAAACAATAAATTCATAGTTTTCTTTTTCTTTCTAAAGATTACTTTCGGTTGCATTACTTTTTTCATCAGTTGTCAGTGTATTAATTATTGTTTCTTTAATAGGGGTTTTCTTTTGTTTTTCATAAAGCAGTGTCTGCAATTTTTTACATTTAATTTGTCCGTAAAACTAATGTGTGGCAAAAACATTCCTAATTGAGATATATTATTAAACCTGATTTCAAGGTAAATTTCTACTAGCAGTTTCATTGCTGGGTAAACGTCCCAAAAAAAATTAACAAAAAGTTTGAAAATTTTGGGAATAAAATTAAGTTAATGGGGATTGTGAAAATGATATGAGTAATAGTTAAAATACGATTAATTTGTTCTGACGTACTTGTTTTACATTCTAAAAGTTATTTCATATTAATTTTCTTATTGGTCGTTTGATTACTGATTGTTTCTCTATATATTTTCAAACTGATACTTTCAACTACTCGAACAATAAAAAATTCATTATGAGCAACAACAAAAAATTTAAATTTAAATTTTCTGTTATTTACTTCTTTTATTAATTCTTAAGATTTTGAGATGCCTTATATAAATGAGAAGATAGTATTTTCTATTCCGAGTTGACATGCGCCGAGATAATCTGTTTTATTTTACTTGAAAATATATGTTCATATAAGTTTGCAATATTCATCTATTTCCTTTACAAAGAGTTTCTTGAATTTGTCTTTTGTAAAAAAAAAAAAAAAAAAAAAAAAGTAAACTTAGATAGTAAAAATAATAGTAAATAAATAAATGTATATATATATATATGTTTACATTCATACAAAATCAACAATCTTACCTTTTTCAGAAATTTTCTTTTTCCTATTTCGTTTAGAAGACTAATTTTTTATTAAAGAAATACACTAAAAATTAGCAACATTGATGGTAAAGAAACAGCTGGTTTCTGTTTTGTTAAAAGATAAAAGTTACAAGAAAATCGTATTTAGAAACAAAGCTGGAAATAATAGTTTTCAGTTCCATCTGTTGGCATTTAGCCTCAGTGTAATAAAAAATATTAATTGAATTACGAACAAAAAAATAACTGGTTTTCAGATAGCATTCTATAAATTTAAACGAAAAGGAAAGATAATTTACAATAAAACAATGGTAATTTTGTAATTCACAAAAATAGCTATTAATTTTGTTTATGTATATGTAAAAATATATAAATTTGAAAAAAAGGGATGTCTTAAAACAGATAAAACAAGAAATTTAAAATGATAAAATAAAACCTAATTAATTATTTGTTGAATTATGTTATAATTGAATGGTGAAATTGATATGAGTTTTTATATTAAATTAAAAAATATTGAAATTTAAAATGATAAAATTATAATCTGATGTGTAATTAAATATAATTGATATAGAGTAAAACAGTCTATACTATTAAAACGCAATTAAGAAAAATATTAAAATCAAGTGTTATTAAATATTATAGAATGAAAATAATGCAAATATTGAGTTATTAACTAATTAATATATTACGTGGCTTATCATTAAACTACTATTAGGTAGAATTCGAAAGAAATACTACCTGTTACATTCTCCCCTATTTGACATTTCTGGAAAATTTTTTACAGATCTACGCCGATCATGACTCCCAGAACCCAAAACTACCCCCAGTTCAAAACTATCTATCTATCTACCTATCTATATAGCATTTTTATGGACACGATAACTTCCATAATTCTGCACAAATCTCTTTCAAACTGATACATAAGATCAAAGGGCATAAAATATCGGTCAAGTTCGTTAATGGGAAAAATAGAATGGAGGGCTTTTTGTGAAACCAGAAAAAAACCATAACTTCTTAATTATAATACCTATCGAATCCGTTTAAAGTTATTATTACTTCTAGGAAAAGGGTGGAAAATTTATGTATAACAGATTTTTTGGTATCATTTAAAATGGCCTCAATAAGGGAGGCCAAAATAGAGGTTTAAGAAGAAAAACATTCATAACTTTGTCAATTCACAATGTATTAAATCCTGTTAAATTTATTATAAATCATCTTAATACTATCTACAATTTTTATATTGACAAATTTTTTATAGGACCAACCCTTACAGCAAATAAAAATTAAAAACAAAAAAATCCCTACCGGCACCGTCTATAGACATAGGTAGATTTCGAAGAAGGCGGTCCCAACTGCCGCATCCTGGCAAAAAGGTCATTTCTTCTGCAATTCCCAATAAACAGGCGCCCCACGGTCTGCGTCTTCGAAATCTATCTGTGCCTGTAGGCCAAGCCGTCAGGGATTTTTTACATTTAGATTTTCTAAATTTAAGTACCTATTGACAAACGTATGAAAAAAAATTAAGTTGCGCGACTGCGCATTACTGCTTATTTTACTGTTTATTATGTTAACTTTACGGTATAATACTGGCAGCTGGGATGTAAAAAATCAACACCGTAAAATGATTTTTTTCTTTCTTTTTTTGCAGTGTGTCAATTAGAAAATAAATGTTAAGAAAACGGTGTGTTATGCTTTTACAAAAATATGATACGACCATATTTAAGAAACTGTACAAATTAATTAACATAATAATAGAATGTATTTTTAAAAATACTTCAAGTAATTTTTCTATATCCATATGACCGTATACCGTATTCTCCGGCGTAAAACACTCACTGTTAAAACAAGAAAATTGGTCAAATTTTGAAAGTGCGCGTTTTTTATAAAAATGAAAGCATAAAAATTAAGCATAAGAATTTAGATTTCAATATTAATTAACAAGATAAGAAGACGTGATTATTTGAATGAATGGTGAGTACAATTTGGACCACTTTGTGTGGATTCAAGCAGATAGGCTTGGCAGTAACGTATGTCTTCACGCTGCATTTGTTTATTTTCTTTTTGTTTATACTAGTTATTGCATTTGTGTATCTTCTGTAATGTATGTACGTGTTACATATCTCATGAAGGTTTCTAATGAGTGCGCGTAATACGGCGAATATATCTAAAAAAGTCCTTCCGGCCTGTACCGGGAGGAAAAGGTAGCTTTCCTATATCTTCTTTTTAAAATTTTATCTAATGTTACACGAAAACAGCAAGTTAAAATGCAAAGAAACGGTTACAAAAGATTCGTTAATACTGAATTTGAATAAGAAATTCGCCAAATTATTGAGCAATAGCCAAATTGGCTTCATTTATGAAGATATATTTTGGTCACCAAATTTGGCAATATTTCGCCAAATGTCGCCAAGTTTGGCGAGAATTTGGCGCTAACGGATAGGAATATATAGTTTTATGCGTATGATTGGGAAAATTATTACAACAATGAAACAAAATCATTTGCGACTAATCGCGTTAATGTGCTGTTTTGTTTCAAAATGTCAGCCACCCTAGAATTTCAAACTGCTCTATCTCAGCCATTTTTTAAGATAGAGGTTAACCAAAAAATGCTCTCGAATCCTCGTATCAAGGCCTAATTTTAAACTTTTTTGTATATTTATTTTAGTTTTAAATTTTTAAGTGGCCGCCATCTTGAAACAAAATGGCGGACCAAGCTGGCCGACGAACTCGGTCGAGACATTGGTGAGCTTAATACACACAATTAGTTTCATCAAAATTGATTTATAAATACGAGCGTTATCGTATGACATAGCTCAGATATATATATATATATATGTATAAATCAACATTTGAACGTAGGGTGGTTTTGGGGTCTGGGGGTCATGATCGGTGAAAATATATCGAAATTTTCCGGAACTGCTTTCCTCCGAACGGCGGCAATAGGTAGCTTTATACTTTTTTGTATTCAAAGCTGCCTAATATAAAAATCGTTGGTGCGCGAAACGCAGTATACGCTGGAATATACGGTATTTATTTTTTCAAAGAACTCAGTAACTGTGCAATTAATTTTGTTTTATTTCTTCAGCTATTTTATAGATACGACTGTCATCATATTGATTGAAAGATCTCCTTTTTATTTATTTATTTAAAAAAAAAAAAAAAAAAAAAAAAAGGATGGAAAGAAATAACAAAAAAGGAAAATATTGCGTCACGCTTTGATTATGAGACACTTATGATCCAATATTTCTAGAATATTGTCACGAAACTTCATCCATTCTCCAACTACAGAGTTCATTTCCATCATCAATTGGAAACATCATATTATAAACCTCAATAACATTATCACATTCATCATTTAAAATAAGATTTCCTTTTATTGTTTTCTCCCTGCATCATTTATTAACAGGGTCATAGATTTTTACAATGATTAAAAAGTCGAAGTCTTCTTTAAAATGACTTAAAAATTTATTTAATATGTAAAACATTAAAACCGCAATAAAGGTTTTGAGTTAAAACAAAAATTATATTAAAAAGAACTTAGCTGTAGCTTAACTTATGTACAACCAAAGAAACGTTATATTTTAAAGTCTTTTACTCAAAGAGCTTATTTTGCAATTTGTAGTTTCTTGGATTTTGCAGCTTTGACTGCCTAATAGATTTTTTAATTTTTATTATGATATTCATTCATCTTACTCACGCTGAAGCATATCTCGAATTCTCATCACAATAGTATATTTCTCTAATTACCAAATTTATGCGACGAGTGAAGTTTTACTTCAAAACTTATAGATGTGACAGAATAAAGAAATATTTTCAAAAAATATCTAAATTTACATTTTAGGTAGCTTTCAATACAAAAAAGTATACAGCTACCTATTGCATCCGTTCGGAGGAAAGCAGTTCCGGAAAATTTCGATATATTTTCGCCGATCATGACCCCCAGACCCCAAAACCACCCACCGTTCAAATGTTGATTTATATATATATATATATATATATATATTACAAAATTTAATTTTTTTCCGCAATTATTCTATAAAATTTGTCCATTCAATAATATTCGGTATATAACCCAGCTTATTAAAATAATTCTCATTATTAAAATAGCCTTTTACTATCCATATGTAAAGTCAATTTGTCCTAATCCACTTAATAATATTTATTCGAATGTAGTTAGTCTAAAAATGGCGATAGCTTTTTTAATTTATTCTTTAAATAGAACATCTTTATTTTAATCCATTATTAAAATTCATTAGTATTATTCCCGTGTGGTCAAATTGCTATAACTTTTTTATTTAAATGCTAAAATATCGTATCTCTTAAAATATTCCGCTCAAAAAACCTTATTTCATAAAGTTATCCTATTATTAAATATCAAATGTCTATTAAAATATTTCCGAAAAACTTTAATTCTTTCTTTTTTTTTTCCCTTTTATAAAGATTCGTTTTCTTTTCTTCTTATTATTTTTATTACGTATTAAATTCGAAGTTTAGCTACAGCCTCAAAACAGATAAGCTCGTTTGTTGATATGGCAGGCATCTGGTACGAGATTATGGAATATTCTGGAAGGGCGTAGAAAGTTTTTGGCGGTAAGGAAGTCATTTTACGACAAAATAAATCCACCGGAAATACTGATAGAGTTCCTAAAGAGACCTTTTGATTCGATAGAAATGGGTCACGTGACGTATTCTGTATTATTACGCAAGCTAGTTTAAAAACACGATCCTCCTGATTCGGAGAGAATTTTTTGACGCTGGTGTTTGCTAAAAGAATCGGGACGGATTCTAGAAAATAATGGAACGTTGTATTTTTATTTTGTTTAGCGTTGGCTAACGAGCATTTTCCCTGAAGAGATGTCTTAAACTGGAAATAAAATGTTCTTCGACAAAAAAATGAACTGGATTTTCTTGTTGTTGTTGATGATACCACACGGCCGCCTGATGCGAGCTAAAAGGGAAACCTATCACATAGCTAACCCTGTTTATCAACGAGCACGACTACCTTTCATCCCGGATTTGAACTTGGAAATACGACATATATACATTGTACAAATTTTGCAATTATTTGCAAAAAGTTATACAGTGACCAACTAAAACAAAGTTATAATAAAAAACATAATTACAGGTTATTAAATACCAATGTAAAAGAGACAGAAAGAAGAATTGGCGCATTTTATAAAAGGTTAAAATATACACAACGTAGTAAAGAATTACCTTATATGGTATTGATTCCTAAATTTCATAAGGACCCTGTTGCCTTTCGTACAATTACTTGTGGTTTTGGAACTTATTTAGAAGTTGCTAATAAAAAGTTTTTGGATATTTTGCAGAGTTTATTTGATGTGGCATTAAAACATAATAACACTTGTATTATAAAAAATAGTATTGAGTTACTTAATAGATTGAAAGGTTTGAGTAATATCAAAGGTTTATATGTTTATGATTTTGAAGATTTATATAATAACATTGATTTAATAGATCTTAAAAATAAAATTTTTGATTTTTTTAAGCGTTACAATACTTTGGGTAAAGATTTGGATCATTTAATAAATTTATTTAATTTTGTAGTTAATGAAAATTACTTATTTGACGGTAAACATGTGTTTCAGCAGATTAAGGGTATACCTATGGGGGGTAGTTGCAGCTCGGTACTTGCAGATATTTATTTATTTTTATACGAAGTTAATGATACATTAAACAAGGATTTTTTAAGTTTCAGATACATTGATGATGTCTTGTTGGTAAAGATTAACGATTCCAACAGTGAATTAAATTTTGATTATTACCCACAAGGTTTGACATTAAAGAGAACTTCATATAACACAAAACATGTAAATTATCTTGACCTTGCTATCGACATCGAGAGGGGTGACTTGCGTACTTGCATTTACGATAAGAGAAATGATTACAAATTTGAAACAATCAAGATATTAAATTTTAATTCTAATGTACATATTTCAATTTTTAGAAATATATTTATCAACAGTTTAATTAGGATAGCAAAATTAAATTCTGAACATGATAGTATAATGAGTGACATAATAAATCTCTATCACGGTGCATTGGTTCAGAGTTATCCTATTGCTTTTTTAAATAGTTTGGTGAATAGTTTTGTCAAAGGTAAAGAATACAGTGATACTCTCCTTTTGGCGATTAAAAATATCGCCAAGTGAGTGTAGGTTTTATAAGGAGCTTCGTCCGGCTGAGTCGTCTTTTCATCTTGGTTTAATTTTTCCTACGGTTAGTTTGGTTGTGACAGGCATGGGGGAAGTTTCATGTGTAATGCCGGTATAACCCAGCATGCAGGTCTTTAGCCCTGCAGCCTGTCTCCATTGGTTGTGTTTTTTCTGTTTGTAGTTTTGTTTAAAGTATTGTTAGTTCGAATTTTTAAGGTTATTTGTTTGTTTTCTCTGCCGTTTCAGTAGTTTTGGGTTTGAAAGTATGGTATGTGGTTTTCGCATTATATATATATATATATATATATATATATATATATATCTGACCTATGTCATACGATAACGCTCGTATTTAAAAATCGATTTTGATGAAACTAATTGTGTGTATTAAGGTCACCAATGTCTCGACCTAGTTCGTTGGCCAGCTTGGTCCGCCATTTTGTTTCAAGATGGCGGCCATTTAAAAATTTAAAACTAAACTAAATATACAAAAAAGTTAAAAATTCAAATTTTATTAAGTGTTAGGCCTTGATACGAGGATTCCAGAGCATTTTTTGGTTAACCTCTATCTTAAAAAATGGCTGAGAGCAGTTTGAAATTCTAGGGTGGCTGACATTTTGAAACAAAACAGCACATTAACGCGATTAGTCGCAAATTATTTTCTTTCATTGTTGTAATTATTTTCCCAATCATACGCATAAAACTATTTATTCATATCCGTTAGCGCCAAAATTGGCGACATTGGCGACAAAATTGGCAAAATTTGTGACATTTGGCGAAATATCGCCAAATTTGGCGACCAAAATAAGTCTTTATAAATGAAGCCAATTTGGCTATTGCTCAATAATTTGGCGAAATTCTTATTCAAATTCAGTATTAACGAATCTTTTGTAAACGTTTCTTTGCATTTTAACTTGCTGTTTTCGTGTAACATTAGCTAAAATTTTAAAACGAAGATATAGGAAAGCTACCTTTTCCTCCCGGTAAAGTCGGAAGGACTTTTTTATATTTATTTTTCCATGTTGTATTTTTTAGTCTGCTGTATTCGTTTACACATCGGGGAAAAAAAAGACACAGAATTCGAGCATGTTGTCTTAAAAACACTTACCAAAACCTTCTAAAGTTTTTCCTTATATCGTACAAATGTAAGTTATTTGTAAGATATAATGCACACAGAGCAGAGTACTAAAAATAATTAAACTATTTTTGTCTCTAACTTCATAAAAATTCATTTTGCTGTTTAAATTAAATCAATAAGTTTAAGACAAAAAAGGGCGTTTTCCAAACATATATCTCTCAATATAAAACATTTATGCGTGACTTTTATTGTATAATCGCACGCTTGCAAAAACTAGTTATGTTTGTAAACAAATTATTAATATGTCAAGAAATATAAAATACTATGAGATAAATTTATTTTGGTTGTACTACGATATATTCTTTATTTTGAATGTGGAATATTATGTAAGTTATACCTATAATTGTATCAAAGACTAGCATTTAAGTTAACCTCCAATTCTACTTAGTGTATGAAATTAAATGCATATACAAACGAGGAAATATGTTTTATTGCAGAATCAGGGATTTTTCATGCCAATTAAGCTAGTATTTGTCTGAGAATTCCATTTTTAACATCTAATATACATATTTTTTTAATTATCTTAAAACTGAAACGATAACAAACTTAAAAAGTTTCATTGCAGCAAATTTCAGCCTTTAAAAAATCTGGATTCGTATATTCAACTCAAATAAACCATTTCGAAGATTAAGCTTCCTTCAATACATCTGGATATGTCTGAAACAAGGTACAGTAATATATCATATAAAAGAAGTAATTTAACTCCATAATGAATTGAATATGATTTAAACTGAATAAGTTAAGGTCAATGGTAAAAACAATGGCAGCTCACTTTTTGTGAAATTAAATGTGCCAATGCCGTCTGTTAATGGCAGAAGCCTACTATCGTTTAGTAAATTTAGAAAAAATGAAGGTAATCTTTTGAAAATCACAGCTGTAGATAGACATAAGGTTGGGGGAGGGGGTACTTTGCAAAATATAGTTAAAGGTAGGTATAACAAGGAGGGGGGAACGAAGAAAGTCGGCCCACGTAAAAGAAAGAACTAAAAAAATTACCTGAGACTGTCATAATTTTTATCCCTGACCCTTATGTTATAATTATTTTCATTTGCTATTCGATAAATGCTGCATTATTATATTTTGATAAAATTACGTAAATAAATATTTCAATGATAGAAAACTTTGAAATAAACCATTTTAAAAAGTTGATTTATTTTACCAAGAACTTAATGAGTATGATATAAAAAGCATTACCATGTTTCAAAACAATCTATATTAATTGCTGCGCAGATTATATGTATAAAAAAGATTTAATCACAAGCAAAAAGATCCAAAATCATCAGCGATTAAATATTATAAATTGAAGGGAATGCAAATATTGAGTAGGAAACTAATTAGTACATCGTGTGGTTTTCTCTGAGTATTATCAATAATACGAAGTTATATTTAGATTTTCTAAAATTAGTTCATCAAATATACACGTTATCAATCTATATTTGAACTGTGTCAGTTAGAAAAAAATACTAAGAAAGTGGAAATTTTTAACAGAAATATGATCCTTTCAGTATGAATATATATATATATATATATATATATATATATATATATATATATGGATGATTTCACATAATATTAAAAGGGATTTCATTTGCATTTCATTATTTAAAAAAACTAAGATCACATGTGTTAATTATTTATTCCAAAAATTTGCAGCAAATTATATTTAATGAATACGTTTACTAGTTTCTAATTAGAATATTATCAACGGAAATACAAAGCTATGCCAATCCACTTACGCAAAAAGGCCCTAAAATCTTCATATAAAATCAATAATTGCATCTTTTTCCACATTGTAAATATTGTAAAATGATTTTTATCAACACTTTCACTCCATATCCCTAACGCAGCATTTTAACCAATTAAACAATAAGTTTTTTTTTTTTTTTTTTTTTTGCTGCAATGCTAACTTGACGATACTTTTTCAAATATTAAAATAATTAGAAAGGTCTTTTACCCCAAGCATCTTTCGTAAAGGATCTTGTACCTTTTAAACGCGACGAAAATCAACAAAAACAACCAAACTCTGAATTAGTGTATCTTCAAAACCTTTTTATGTATGAACACGACATTTTCACTACAGATTAAACAGATTGGAATTTTTAATATAATACCAATAAAAACGACTAGACTTTTACAGAATTTGTGCATTATTGAAAACAAAATTGCTCCTTTTACTTACCCATCGTACGTAGTATAGGGTATGTCTTGTAATCGTTGTGAAAATCGAAAAAAAAAAAATTGACGGATTTACACGTTTCAGACACTGGAGATTACGAAAAACAAATTTTTAGAAAAAATGTTTTTGCCGTCCGTCTGTCTGTGTGTGTGTCTGTAAACGCTCTATCTCCCAAACAAAATGAGATAGAGACTTGAAATTTGGTATGTAGTTAGTATGTAATAATGGGAAGAAGCTTATTGAATTTCAGTAACCTCGATTATCCGAACTACTTCTTTTTGGACTCTCGAAAAATTCTTTCTGATAAAAGGTATATAAAAATTTTCGAAATTGTTTATTTTAAGGAGTGAATATAAAAGACAATAAAAAAACATAAATTTTGCATAAAGAATGAAGTCGATCGGATAATTAGTTGCCGAGATATTTGTAATCATATTTTCCACACTCTTCGATTTTTCATGACACTTTATTTCATTTAAATTTCAATTCAAAGATATATTTTAATTGGAAATGAGACGCTTAATCCGACGCAGTAAACCGTTAGTTAATATGATTGTCAATTTTAGAGTCATAAGGATATTTCTCTTACGCGATTCAGTAATAGAGCATTTAAAGTTTATGACGTCTGTAATGCAGTCACATATTTTTTTCCTTTTTTTAATCACAAGATAACAAAACAGCAAAAAAAATTAAATTACACATCAGTCAGAATACACTTACAGTCATCCATTGTAGGATCGTAGTAAATCTGTCTTATTCGTTATGAGAAGATAGAACAGCTATACTAAATAAAATCACCTTCAATGCAGACTAGAAAAAAAGAATAATAAAAAAAATTAGAGTAGCTCCTCAGATGACGCAAATCCGTATTTCCAACGCTGAAATCGCTGTAAATGCACTATAATAGCGAACATCTCATGTTCCTTCCCAATTTCACATTTTATAGAAATTACCGAGAATTTATTGATGCTGAGGCCTCTCCAACCCTACTGACAGTTAATGCATACTCAAGCATCCCGCACAACCACAATCTCTCAACTACTGGAATCATAAAGAATTAACGCATTCTTGAGAACTTAAAAATTGCTGCATCCAAACACAGGAACAGTTGAAGCCAACGTAAATATGAAGTATCACCTCCGAGCAATGCATAATAGTACTATGATGAAATTTTATCAATCTCTCCAATTTTTTTTTTTTTTTTTAGCAGATATTCACAGTCTGTATTTTTATGTAATATCAAACGACCGATCCAGCAAAAAAAATTCCTTTTTACAAGGCACCAATTGATGTGATGGCGTTCGACCATCACAATGAGCCATTTTCATATAGTGGAGTATAGAAACTCAGGTTCGAAAACATTTTTTTTTTGCAGGTAGAAAAGTTGACTCTCAAAAGATTAAATAATTCCATTTCGTACACGACCAATCGTTTTATTTACAAGTCAATATTAAGTAGCAAAGACGCTGACAAATTAAGAGGATTATTAAAAACAGACATAAGTATTTTTCTTTCAATCCACGTTAACAGGAGAACAAACCTTCTTGCTACTCTCACACTTACATAACTGACTAATTTTTTATCTAAACAATATCGCCAACACAAATACTGACGAAAAGAATAGATTCCCAACTAAACGTACGGGTAAAGGATGTTAGATAAAAAAAAATTGCAAAATTTAAATTGAGTGCGCAGAAAGACAAAACAAACATCGCCTTTTGGCGAAACGAACATGCCAAATGACAACCCTATCGGTGCCGCCTAGTCTACCAACACAACTGTGCTATTACTTAAGTTAACGTTTTTATTTAAATAAAAAACAGACAACCGAAATAAAAATGAATATCAAAGGGGGAGTATAAAATTTAATTGTTTTTAACACTTTAGCAAACTGTAACGGAAAAAAAGTAAAATAGAAAAAAAATGATATTTTAAAGTAGTGTATTAATTATGTCTTATTATTATGTTTTATTTATTACAAATATAGGAAGACGCACTCAATAAAGAAATAAAAAATAGATGCTTTTTTTTAATACAATTTAAATGGAGAAATATTAATTTTGAAACATTTTAAAATGAAAAAGGAAAAAAATACGTGACTGCATCACAACGTCATCAAGCCAGAATTTTATTTGAATTGCAATGCATTTTATAAATAGTTTGCACATGTTTTATTTTCATATTTTATTTTCTGCATATCCATGATGGGTAAGTATTACGGTGGCCCGCAACGACTAGTTTACTCTATAAGTCATTGCGTGCATTATATCTTTAGAACCTTATGTATGGATTGTTATGTAATTTGATATACATAATAAGCACATATGTGTTTTTAAAATGCTCTACTTTTAAGTATTTACAGTGATACCATTTTTAGTTATGACTATTTTTATTCATTAAAAATTGTAAAATTTTTAATTTCTTTTTATAAAAGAATTTTTTTTACATGGTTAAAGAAATAATTTTGACCTAAAAATAGATCATTTTTAAAATACACATGTGCTTTTTATCTATATCAGATTTCATACGTTCTCAACATATCATGCATACAATGACTTACGAAGAAAAAAAAAGGACTACTTTAATTTCAGCAATGCACAAATTCTGTTAGTCCGTTTCTAATGGTATTATATTAATCACAATCCATTTAATCAACAATCAAAATTTTGTGTTTATGCATAAATAGTTTTTGAAGATACACTAATTCAAGCTTTGACTGTTTTTGTTGATTTTTGAAGAATTTAAAAGGTACAAGACCCCTTAATGATTTATTCTAACACGTAAGGGTCCATGCAGTGTCCCGTCTTTGTAATTCCATTATTGATACATCAAAAATATTAAACTTTTCCGATTCCTGTTACGATTTTCACCGAAATATACATCAGTTAAACATACCATTTGCGTAAAAAGCCATTGAATACTTACGAAAATCAATATTCCCGCTTTTCCGGCAACACGAATAATGCAGAATTATTTTAATAGACACGTTAATAACAAATCTTTGCAGTCAATGGAACAATTATGTGCAGATATATTATATTTATTGCTCTAATGCGGCTTTAGATAGACAGCTTTTAAAAATATCCAAATGATCTAAACATCTTTTATCTAAGACCAGGTAATCCAACCGGAGCTATCCGAGTAAAATATGTCCAGTATACTTCCCAGTGGTATAAACCAAAGATGAAAATCGTTTTTAATTTAAAACTCTAATAGTTTTTTAGGTGCGTTCGGAATTATATATATACGTAGCACCTATAGTCGTCGTCTGGTCCGTCCGTCTGTCCGCATTTAACAGCGCAAAAACTACCCAACTGAATGGTTTGAAATTTAATATATGTAATCGTTGCAGAATTTTGTCGAGCCATTTCAAATTTTATGAAAATCGAATCAAAACTTTAAAAATAATAATAAAAGTTTTCTTCATTCTATTAACTCTTATCATACATAATGTATATATTAAAAGCGCATGTCATGTGACTGAGGAAACAAATACGGGCTGACCATTTCTTTTTTCATATGCCAGGCGGCCATTTTTATTCAAAATTATTTTTTCGAATAAATTGCATAAAAGTTACATTTTTAGAAAGATCGTTCAAAAAAAATCACATCTGTAAACGTGGCATACGTAATAAGAGTAAAGAACGGCATGCGCATTTCGCTCATAACAGACAATACAATTCATTTCACTGAAATAATAACGAAGATTTTTTTTTACATTGTAAAACTAGTTATAGTAAGAACACACCTCATTTTTCACGTTTAACGTACAATTTCCAACTTGTTTACATTTAGTATATTTTCTTGGATTGGCCACCAACTACACCACAAAGCATTTTTAGTATTTTCGCATTAGCCACATGCCAGTGGTCAATTGCAAAACATTTCACTATTTACAGCAAAATTCGTAATTTAAATCACTGCAGTGTTTAAGCGCGTAGTTCAATTACATATATGGTAAATTCATGTTTGATTTATTTATTTATTTATTTATTTATTTATTTGTGCAGCTTTAATTTCGTTTGGCAATTTAGTTATGGAATATTATAAGGAAACAAACAAATACTGAATTATTTGCGAAAATGAGAGCGAAATTTATTGGTTAGGTCGTCGCCACCGTCAATATGACGTCAGTGTAATTGAAAGGACATGTTTTTGCTTTATAATATAGATATATTTTCTGTTGTAAATATTTCATTCTCAAAATTATGGTTTCAAACAAAACTAAGTTCATGCAAATGAATTATTGATACATTAAAAACATGATTCAAACTATTTAGCGTTACGGAAATTTTTGTTTACAAATTTCAATGAAAAATATAGTAATTGAACCAATCAATTTACATTAAGAGCCGTTGAATATTTATTGAAAAATCAATATTTACATTTTGTCCAACAATGCAAATAATGCAGAGTTATTTTAATTGACACGTTAGGGCCACATTGTAGCGCTGCTTTGTAGTCTATAAAACAATGATTAGTGTTCAGCACTTTTATATTTATTGTTCTAACGCACCATTCAGATATTATCCCGACTAAGCATATAATATAACAACTATTTATTCTTCAAGATTATACAAAACGTACATACATAAGAAATTCTGATTATTTTATTTAATTATTTATTATTATTATTATTATTATTATTATTATTGCTTCCAAATCAAAATATTTTCAACGACAATGCCACAGATACACTGTAAAATAAAAAGTCCTTCCGGACTGTACCGGCAGGGGAAGGTAACTTCCATATTCCGTGTTTTTAAAGGGGCCTATATCCCAAGTGTAGATAATTGGCCGTCAATAATCAACCCAACTCAACCCGTGTTTTTGAAAGTTGAATTCATTTTACTCAAATACCCGAAACTAAAATGCTTGGAACCCGATTTGATTATTATGGAAGATTCAATCCCAGTTTTCGTTAATAGTGAATTTGCATGCGAATTTCAGCATGAGGGTTACATCATAACAAAAATCAGATTTAAATAAAAAGTACACACAAAAACATGTGATTCCATTACCTAAAAGATGATTAAAACTTTATTTAGATTTTAAAACATTAAAATAAATCGAGCAATTTCGGCTGTGAACCCAGCCTTCATCAGGATTTATAATTAAAACAGGTGCTAAAACACAAACATCCAAATCACATTCTTGTAAATAGTATGTCTCTGTACTGTGAGTCTACGGGAGAATTCAAATCATTCACATTCTTCCAACGGTCAGTCGGTAACATTGCATAGCAAAAAAAGTGATGAAAGAAGAAAAAAAGGGGAAAAAAATCACATTTTACTGTACCTTGATTAAATTAAGCCATGTACTCGGAATATTGTAAGACAGTACATCATTGCACACTTTTTCATGCTTATTTATAATTTCCACAGATTCTCGAATTATTAAATCATAGTAATTTCTCATAGAACATATTACTTTAGAATTATTAAAATCTATTTTAAAGTTTCGGGTTTGGTGAAGTGTCGATACAGCAGTGGATGGTTTGTTAAATTTTAGATCTATTTTATGTTCATTTATACGGTCTTTCAATCTTCCTGTTGTCATTCCTATATATTCTAGTTGTCCATCTTCATCGGTGTTAAACGCAATGACATATACTCCGGCTACATCATCAGGTAGGACAGGATCGATCTTCGCGGTCAGTAAATTCTTCATTTTAATTGGGGATTTAGTTATCAAATTGTTTCCATAACCAAAAAGAGCTTGCCGAAGTTTCTCAAAAAGTCCCGGTATATAATTTATACTACAATATTTCTTCTGCGTTAAGTTATTCTTGGTTGTTTGCTTGTTACAGTGAAACGAACTAATTAATCTATTAATAAGATATAACGGGAATTCATTTTCTAGAGCAATGTTTCTGATAGCATTAAGTTCCATTTGTAAACCATTATTGGAACAAACCATAAAGGCTCTTCTTACATAAAAATTATACGCTGAGATTTTATAATTAAATGGTGAACTGCTGTCATATGAGATAGTATTATTCGACTTATGAATTTTCCTATATACTGTGCGTTCCAAATTCAGGTTAGACAAATTTCTGATTAACTTTACATCCTTAATTTAATATTTAAAGGAATCAAATTTTTCAATTTATAATTTTGTGTGCATCTTTTTTGAATTTTTAAGAATTTTTAATTTTTTAACTGGCTACCATTTTGAAACAAGATGGCGGATGAAGCTGGCTAACGAACTCGGTTGAGACCTTGGTATGTTCTATACACATACTCAGTCACATCCAAATCGATTCATAAATAAGAGAGTTCCAACATGACAAATGTCATACATATATATATATATATAAATCAATATTTGATCGGAGGGTAGTTTTAGGGTCTGGGGGTCATGATCGTTGAAAATATACAAAATTTTCTGAAATTGCTATCCTCCAAACGGCTGCAATAGGTAGCTTTTTGTAATGAAAGTTGTCTTAAAGGGCAGGTGTTTCTTAATCTAGGAAAATATAATGTAACCCCGAACTAAAATATACAGCAACCTCATCATAATTACCCACGATTTTGAAAAACGTTCTTTATCTTTAGAACCATAGTTAATTAACATAATTTTTAATATTTAAAGAAAAAAGTGTTAAAAACAAAACTTCTTTTGTTGTTACTGATTTTCGGAGACGTTTCCGAGTAGTTTTGATAGTGTATTAAACAGTTTTCTATACCTGGAATATAGGTTTTTCGGATGCTGCCAATTCTCAAATAAACATTTTCTTGTTCAACAAACATCTTTTACAGACAAACATGATAAATTAACAGTATTAACATAAACTGCAACATTAATTTTATTTTGTTACTCTTGCATGTATAAATCCAGTTACGCAACTAAAAATGTTTAATTGAGAATTAATAACATTATAAAAAAAACGATATTCCGGTTTTAACAATTTTTAGAGAAAAATACAACCGTTGAGCCAATCCATTTGCATTTAAAGTCATTAAAATTTTATGGAAAATCAATATTTAAGTGTTTTTCACAGCACAAATAATGTAGAATTATTTTAATAGACATATAAATGCCATATCTCAGCGCTGTTCTACTGTTAATAAATCAATGATAAATGTAAATCGATATTACGTTTATTTCTGTACCATGCCCTTTTGATCTTACTCTAATTAACTCTGCACTGTAGCTAATTACACAGTAATAATTATTCAGAGCAATTTATTACTCTAATGCAACTTTTAAGTCTTTTTGCATAGATTAAAATAATTAAGAACGTTTTTTTTCATACCTAAAGCTTCTTTCCTTATATATACTTTATACTAAAATTCATGGAGCCAAACAATGCCATGTTTGCCCGTAAATTAATTCTTGATGCTTCAAAAATATTAAATGATACTCCATGTTCCACCATTTTCAACAAAAATGAAAACCGTTGACCCAAAACCCCGACATTATAAGCCATTGAATATTTATGAAAAATCAATATTTTTGCTTTTTCCACGGACAAATAAGGCAGAATTTTTTTAATAGACACGTTAGTGCCATATCTCATCGCTTCTCTGTAGTCAATAAAACAATGATTGGTGTTCAGCACTATAACATATAACATATCTTATCCTACTTAACCCTGCATTGTAGTCAGTTACACAGTAACAAGTATTCAGAGGTATTTAGTGCTATAATGCAACCTTTACGTCTTTTTTCATAGATTAAAATAATTAAGAAGTATTATTTGTTACCCAAAGATTTTTTTTTATAAGTACTTTTTCTACAATGCATGGACTCAAACAATGCTATGCTCATGTAAATTAATTGTTGATGCTTCAAAAATATTAAATGCATGTTGAACGTCTTACCATTTTCAGCGAATAATACAACCATTGAACCAATCCATTTACATTAAAAGTCATTGGATTTTTATGAAAAATCAATATTTTAAGCTTTTCAGCGCTATTACATTTATTGCTCTACCGCACTCATTTGATATTATCCTAATTAAGCCTGTAATGCAGTCAATTACACAGTAATAAGTATTCACAGTTATTTATTGCTCTAATGCAAGCTTTACGACTTTTGGATAGATTAAAATAATTAATAAGAGTTTTTGCGGTTTTTTTTACCCAAAGCTTCTTTCTTGATAAATAGTTATTCTAAAATACATGGGGACAAATAATGCCACGGCCACATTAATTAATTGTTGATGCTTCAAAAATATTCAATGATACAGAATGTTTTACCAGTTTTATCGAAAAATGCAACCGTTGAACCAATCTATTTACATTAAAAAAAAATTGAATATTTATGAAAAATTAATATTTACACTTTTTCCACAGCACAAATAATGCAGAATTATTTTAATAGACACGTTAGTGCCATATCTTAGCGGCGCTCTGAAGTAAAAAAAAAAATTATGTATTGAGCGCTATTACATTTATTGCTCTACACACACTCATTTGATATTATCCTAATTAACCTTGTATTGCAGTTAATTACACAGTAATAAGTATTCACAGTTATGCTCTAATGCAAGCTTTACGACTTTTGGATAGATTAAAATAATTAAGAACGGTTTTTTTCTTTACCCAAAGCTTCTTTCTTGATAAATAGTTTATTCTAAATTGCATGGGGCTAAATAATACCATGCCCACATTAATTAATTGTTGATGGTTCAAAAATATTAAATGATACTGAATGTTTTACCATTTTCAGCGGAAAATACAACATTAAAAGCCATTGAATATTTATGGAAAATCAATATTTACGCTTTTTCCACAGCACAAATAATGCAGAATTATTTTAATAAACACGTTAGTGCCATATCTTATCGGCGCTCTGCAGTCAATAAAACAATGATAAGTGTTCAGCCCTATTACATTTATTGCTCTACCGCACTCATTTGATATTATCCTAATTAACCTTGCATTGCAGTCAATTACACAGTAATAAGTATTCACAGTTATTTATTGCTCTGGTGCAAGCTTTACGACTTTTGGTTAGATTAAAATAATTAAGAAGGGGTTTTTTTTTTGTACCGAAAGCTCTTTTCTTGATAAATAGTTTATTCTAAAATGCATGGAGCCAAATAATGCCATACCCAGCCCATATTAATTAATTGTTGATGTTTCAAAAATATTAAATGATACAGAATGTTTTACCATTTTCATCGAAAAATACAACCGTTGAACCAATCCACTTACATTAAAAGCCATTGAATATTTATGGAAAATCAATATTTACGCTTTTTCCACAGCACAAATAATGCAGAATTATTTTAATAGACACGTTAGTGCCATATCTTAGTGCTGCTCTGCAGTCAATAAAACAATGATAAGTGTTCAGTGCTATTACATTTATTGCTCTAACGCGCCCTTTTGATCTTATCCTAACAGAGCATATTCTTGATCTAAAGACGAAATGCTTACAGATGGGAAGTTTGCCAAAAATCCTTTTGTTTTTCCAGCCCTTTCATTCTTCTTTTTCTGGTGTTAGTCGAAACGTTTTGTTGTCAGGCTTTTTCTCCTAATGGCAACCAGCTGTTTCTTTTCCATGCATTGTTTTAATCTTTGATAAATACATTTTTTGTGTTTGTAAGACTGTTATTTTATAAATTAAATTATATTTTATACATATATTTTTTTTTTCCAATTTAAATGATTGTTTCGTTTTGATTGATGGTCGTAATAAATGTCATATAAATGTTTATAAAAATGTCAGTATAGTGATTTAATATTTTGTTCTAAATAAGTTTTAATTTTTAAAAATGTCAATAGAACCCGTAAAAAAAAAAAAAGGCTTTGTACCAGATAATAAATGAAAATTACTGTTTTAGAAAATACTTTATAGTAAACTTGTACTTACAATGTAAAAGAAGAAAAATGTTAGGATTTATTATCATCGTCTTTATTTATCGTTTTTAGCTCACAGGCTATCAAAGCCTGAGAGCTAATGTGCCCGCCGGTTCTGCATGAACGTATGTATGTATGTACGTAAGGCGATAACTCTTGACAGAAATAACCATTTTGCTTCAAATTTTGTTTATAGGTTCATTGTCATAAGGCACCTTCCCTGATTAGTTTTGGGGGTTAATTGGTTAAGTATAAAGGGGGGACCGGGGGCTAACACCCCTTAATTTAGATAAATAGGTTTTACAAGCAGAATTATCCTATTTTCTTCAAATTTTGTATATAGATTCATTGTGGTAAGGCGTTTCCCTGATTTGTTTTGGGGGTTCATTGGTTAAATATACAGGGGGCACGAGGGGGGCAACCCCTCCCCTTAATTTAGTTAAATGGAATTTTCATGCAGAATTATCCGATTTTCTTCAAATGTTGTATATAGGTTCATTGTGATAAGGCGCATCCCTGATTAGTTTTGGGAGTTCATAGATTAAGTATAAAGGGAGGGAACGGGGAGCTAACCCTCCTTAATTTAGATAAATGGGTTTTTCATGCAGAATTATCTGATTTTCAGCAAATTTTGTATGAAGGTTCATTGTGATAAGGCGCTTCCCTGATTCGTTTTGGGGGTTCATAGGTTAAGTATAAAAGGGGGAAGCGGAGGATAGCCCCCCTTAATTTATATAAATGAGTTTTTCATGCAGAATTATCCGATTTTCTTGAAATTTTGTATATAGGTTCATTGTGGTAAGACGCTTCCCTGATTAGTTTTGGGGGTTCATTGGTTAATTATAAAGGGGGGAACGGGGGGATAACCCCCTTAATTTAGATAAATGTGTTTTTCATGCAGAATTATCTGAATCTCTTCAAATTTTGTATATCGATTCATTGTGGTAAGGCGCTTCCCTGATTAGTTTTGAGGGTTCATTGGTTAAGTATAAAGGGTGGGAACGGGGGCTAACCCCCCCCCCTTAATTTATTGTAGACTTCTTTATTTTTCGAGGGGCATTATTCTTTGAAAAAAGAGTATAATATACAATTAGTGTGAATAGCCTGTGAGCTCAATGCCATCAATTTAACTGGGCAGTTTTCTTTATTATTTAATATCGTCTTATGAAAAAGTAAACGAAGAAGAAATGCTGCGTTTGAACGCGTAATGTTAAAATATATATTATATGTAAAGATTTTATTTTAATATATGAAAAAGTGTTATTATAAATTACAAATTATTAAATTTTTCTTTTCTCATTGTTAACGCCAACAACATTTTTATATTTAAAAATCTATTCCTAATTATTTTTACTTTGAGCGCCAGAGTGCTATTTCTTTGGTTATTTCATTTTCGGTGTACTAATAAAAAACACGAAATTATTTTTATCTCAATCGATACTGGTGAAATCTTACCAGAGATTTTTTTTTAAATTGCAGCTGGGTGTAAAGTGTGGAAGCCAGAAGTCGAACTTTGAACCCCTGTCTTCCTGAAATGTTGCCCAAAATAAGACAAAATTCTTTTTTTTTTTTTTTTTTTTTTTTTTTTTTCCATCCAGAAAAGGTCGAAAATTTCATTCTTATACAACACAACATTACTCGCATAACTAAACTTCGATTATTCGATTCGTATTCAATTTATTTATAAATAATATTCATTTTTAATATACCTTTAACAGTTACCGTTATTACCTTTGTAAGTCTCTACATCCCTCGAGTTCTGTTAAAGCAAGTGCGGGTAGAGGTAACCTGACTGAAGGCCTAGGACCTGACTCCCTTTTGGGTGTTCAGCCCCGAAACTGTTGGGGGACTCCAGCCCGTCCCCAAGTGTTTTCGCGGTGGTCTACTCTAATAATGGGATCCACCGCGTATCGCACGCGACCTATGTCGTCAATACATGGGTTCAATCGGGGTGATGCGCAAGTGGCGGTTCCCCGAGTGGTCGCAGCGCACACGGGAGGCAGATCCTGGTCGTGTGCGTTATATGTCCCGCAGGACATGGATTTGATGGTTGAGACGCTGGCGGGCGCCCCTCAGGCGCAAGGCGGTGTAGCATAGTTACATACCTTTAACAGTTAATCATTCAAACTGCAAGGCCTGAAACGCATTTGCTATCATCTATTTCTGTCTTTTACCTTTCGATTGCATAAAAAATTTATATTTAATTTCTATCATTAATATCATATTCACTTTTTCGAAATGAAATTTCTTATGTCGAGGTTAGAGTGTGAACTGGTTTGGGTAGGTGGAAATGACATCAAGATAACAAAACATTTTAAGATTGGGACGGAAATTGGAAGAAATCTACGTATGTCTGTCTCTCTGTAGGCACAGTAGTAGATCATTATTTAGTGTAGATTCTCCAATTCTATTCTTTTTCAGGTACTGGTCTAATGCTTAACGTAGCCTTGTTTAAAAGTTTGAAATTATAGAGATATGAATACTATAGTTATGAAAATTCGTACAATGATAGATGCTAGTTATATTTAGCGACATTGAAAGAAAAAATAAGATTTTTTTGCAACGTGTTTTTAGACAAATTATATACATGTCAAATTTTTAGTTTCAATTCTTGAGTATATATTTTTTTTTGCAATTAAGCATATAACTCCAGCTCACCTCTTTTTGCGATGACAAAAAATAAGCTCTTTATCGCGGGGTCATCACCCACATCGTCACCCCATTCACAAAACAAACTTCCCATTTTCGGGAGAACGGGTACTTCTTAAAAAAAAAATCACGAAATATTCAAAAATCGCTGTACGAATCCAAATGAACTTTATTGAAAATATGACAAAAATTTCTCGAAAATCTGTTTCATGGAGAAATACAAAATGTAATATTTAATATTGGATTGGTAAGGTATTAAATACATATAGTTAATAAAAAAAATTAAAAAAAAAAAAAAAAAAAAAAAACTTTTCCACTTTCGGCAAAACGGATACTTAAAAAAAAAAAAAAAAAAAAAAACTTGAAATATTCAAAAATTGCTGTATGAGAATCCGAATAAACTTTATTGAAAAGAGGACAAAAATTACTATAGTAGACCAAAAGATGAAAATTTGTATTGTTTTATGAGTTTCAAAAAACCGCAGGCTAGATCGGGAAATTGAGAAAATACGCGTGTTGTTCTGTTCAATATAAAATAATAAAATATCTAAAAAAAAAAGTTCCAATATCTGAGCCTTGCGTGAATTCGGACCTGTGTTCGTCTATGGAGAACCAAATTTACAGACCTCTACATGCAATACACTGTAAAAAAATACAAATGCTTCTTAATCTACGAAAACATAATATAACCACGAATGAAAATATACAATAGCCTCCTCCAAGTTACCCATGATTACGAAAAGCGTTCTTTATCATTATAAATTTTAGAAACCAATATATTTCCAAGATTTATAGAATCAATTATAAAAACAAAGTTTAATTTGCTGTAGCTGATTTCCGGAAACCTGTCAGAGTAGTTTTTATGTTGTATTTATCAGCTTTCTCAATCCGAAATATATTTTTTTTGTTTGCTATTAATACTCAATTAAACATTTTCAAATGCGTAATTTAATTTATGCATGCAAAACTAACAAAATAACATTAATTTTAATGTTAATGTTGATGCTGTAAATTTATTTTGTTTGTCTGTAACGTATATTTGTTGAACATGAAAATGTTAATTGAAAGTAAATAGACTCTTATATTGTATTTTTCTACATAAAAAAAAGTCTTTTTTTCTTTGCAGGATAGAATTATCTACTGATCGGGGGCAGACACACACACACACACACAAATATCTTTACTTTATTAGTATAGATGTGGCATCTAACTTTGGATATATTTTTTTACGTGCTATTTATATTTTACAATTATGCTTTTATGCACAAGCTCAAAATTGAAACAAAGTCATCAGTAATTTTGACTTCAGCCGTTTGTCTTAGCATACGAACTAATTTATTTATTAAATCTCAATTAATTCACTAATTAATTTATCCACTAAACCTATGTTTCATCATTCTGAATCAATAAATTATTAATTGTTATGAAATTCTTTGTATAAACATCCCACATCTTCTTTAAATTATTGCTATAACTTATAAATATTTATTTCATACACTGCAACGCAGAGTTTGTTATTTACTCCAATTTTTATTTGGAAAATCATTACTTTAATTTTTTTTTACAGGAAATAGTCTTGATTTTAATCCTTTTCCCCCAAACAGCTATGATTTCAGTCCTTTCCTTCTAATAGAGATTTTTACTACTGAGTGCAATTCTGTATTATTTTTCCCATTTGTGTAGTTTTTTGTTTACAAATGATTAATGAACAGGTATGAGGAGTTTTTTATGCATTCTGTTGTCTCTATCTTTTTCACTCGATTTCATTTATAATCCTACATGAACTAGCTGTCTTTATTTTCATCGGTAAAAATGATAGATTGTTTCAGTGGATGCATACCATCTATGTTAAAATGTTTTATGTTAAAAAAGATTTAGAGCTTAAACTATGTTATTTTCTTAACTTTCTGTGTTTTAGAAAAGTTATGATTAGGACATCATGACGGAATAAATATTATTAAGTAGCACTATTATTTATGAAAAACACTAAATTTTCTTGTCGTAATAATTTCATTAAATACAAAAAACATTTTTTAAGCTACATTAACATTATAAATTTGTCCATTTTAAGAAAAGTCCATTTTTTCCCGGCCTGTACTGGGAGGAAAAGATAGCTTTCCTATCCCTTGTTTTTTGAAAATTCAGGTAATTTTACTCAAAACACAAAGCCAAAATGCGTTTATAGAAGATACAATCACAATTTTCGTCAATAATGAATTAGAATGAGAATTACGCCAAATTAGTTAGCTATATCCAAGTGGGCTTCATTTATGGCGATTTATTTTTGGTCGTCAAATTTAGCAATATTTTGCAAAGTATCACCAAGCTTGGAGAGAATTCGACGCTGGCGGATATGACTATGTAGTTTTAAGTGCATGAGAGTAGCAACAATTATTACAACAATTAAAGTGAAATGAGGAGAAACGACGGTTTCTAATGCTCGTAAATGGAAACTTATTACAGAAAACTCAGCCTCCATAGAATTTCAAACATACAAAACTGCCCCAACAGCAGCCCTTCAGGTACTGGCGGGCCTGATTCCAATACACCTACAGGTCAAATATAAAGCAACATATGGAACAATAACAAGGTTAAGAGAAACATGTAAATTATATGGTAATACAATTCAACCAACAGACTACGATAACAAAATAAACATATGGGAAACGCACCCAGCAGAAACAACAGAACCAAAGATAGGCTACAACGAAACAGATATAACAATTTATACAGACGGCTCAAAATTGGAATCAGGTGCTACGGAATCAGCTTTCGTAGCATACAAAAACGACAAAAAAAATTTAACTATGGTCAACACCATTGCGGAAACATAACAGTGTCTTCCAAGCCGAACTACTGTCGATACTAAAGGCAACAGAATGGGGCAACGAAACAGGGATGGATTATAGAATTCACTCGGACTGCCTATCAGCAATATTAGCGCTCAGCAAACCATTCAACACAGTAAAACTATTTGCAGACATACAAAACAAAATAAGAAAATCAAACAACAAATTTAAAATTAATTGGGTTAAGGCACACGTTGGCATCCAAGGAAACGAGGATGCTGACGAATTAGCAAAAGAAGCGGCTAAAAATAAAAAAAAATGATAGACCCTACCACATAGAAAGACCAATATCAAACCTTAAGCGTATATTAAAAGAGTTAACAGTAAAACAATGGCAGTTCGAGTGTGACTACGGGGATACGGGTAGAACAACCCATGGATACTTCCCAAAAGTAGACACAAAAAGGCTCATAAGCTGTAAATTACTGAGCCAAATCTACACAGAACATTGAGCATTCCCACAATACCTACATAGATTTACTAAATTTAGATCTCCAGAATGCATATGCGGGGAATTAGGGTCCATAAAACACTACCTTACGTCCTGCCCACTCACACAACCACACCATCTGGTCACCATCACAGTTAATAACGAAATACAAAGTCACAGACAACTTGCAAACAACAAACATGTACAAAACAAAGATATAGCAGTGATCAGATGGTCAATGAACAATGTAGACGACATGAAACAGACAAACATAGACTAATACAACGACAACAACAAAAAAAAAAACATAAAAGTCCCAGCAGCCACCATACTTCTATATTCAAAGTGTGTATAACCTCTGCCTAATTTATCTTATCTTTCAGGGAAAAGAAAAAAAAAGGAAATATATATATATATATATATATATAATAAAAATAGCAGTGTAAAGTATACCTCTTTCCTGCGAAAAAAAAAATCGTTCTTTTAGCGTCTAAGAGGGTGGAAGTTAATAAACTAATTAACGGACTAATGGCCAAGGAATATGCCCCACCCCATAGCGCACCAAGTCCTCAAATACCTTCATCGAGTTCATGAAAACAGCCATAAGGTATATATGGACTGATCGCCACTAGAGCGCATTCATGACAACAAATTCAACGGTTACCAGTGATGCAACAGAGTATAAAATCAACAGCGAAATATGAGAAACCCAAATCACAATGAGAAACCTGCAGCAAATGAGAAACCAAAATAAATGCAACAAAAGAGAAACAACTGCATCACATGAGAAACCAAAAAGCAACGAGATAAACCTAAATGTGCAACAAAAATCAAGCAGCAAAAGAAAAACAACAGGCAACTGGAAAGTACAGTAGAAAAAAGTAAGGGAAAAAACAATCCAACACAGGTAAAAGTAATCATTTTCTTCTATTTTTTATGTAAAGTTAAATAAACATGTATTAACCCCCTTCCCTTACAGGTTTTTTTTTATCATGTACGCTAATGGCGCCCGGTGCATGTAAAATCCGGTGTAAAGTCCTCCAAGTTCCCTGTGAATTATACCTCTGGGGGTGCCTAATCAGGTGAAGGTCTCGTCACCTGATCAAGGCTCTAAATTACGAGAACAACTCGTTTAACGATGCCATGACGTATGGGTGTGATGCCAAGCGCAGGTCCATATAAAAAGAATAACATCAATTAGCAGCAAGACAAAAATGGGAACAAAACTAAGTCCTTCACATAGCCGTCCTGCCAGCAACGGCCAGCCGCTACGCGGCATCTCTTCAATGGCGCTACGCACCCCGGTGCCAGGCACTAAACCCGTTTAAGCTAGGGAAACCTGGCAGGTAGGGGCCTGGTCGCCGGTCTCAAAAAAAAAAAAAAAAAAAAAAAAAAAAAAAAAGCATCAAAGCAAAAAAAAATGCGCCAGAATCTTTGTATCAAGTCTGAACAGTCAAAGGAAAAAACTCCTTGCAATTAGTATACTTTTTGTGCATCTTTTTGAAATTGAATTAGTTAAGTGGCCAACATTTTGAAACAAGATGGCGGATGAAGCTGGCCATCGAATTAGGTCACAATATTGGTATGTCCTGTATACATGCTCAGTCACATCCAAATTGTTTCATAAATAAGAATTCTACATTATGACAAAAATCATATATACATATAGATAGATACATTTATATATTCATACATATATATAAAGAGATATATTAATATATATATATATATATATATACAGAGTATTGGTCAAATTATTAAGATCATTCGAAAACAATTCCTAAAACTTTGTTTCTAAGAGGATTATATTAAAATAAATCATCGTAGTAGCATAATAAGCTATTCAATGGATTACACTGAGTATTGACTTCAATATAAATGAGATTTTTAATGATTGGTTTGCTTATATTTTTTATAGGTGAGTGGCAATACTAATCATTACAAAATCCAGAAATTTTGCTCTGTTGATATTATTTGCTTGCCTGTTACAAATTGAATAATATCACTTCTAATTATTAATTTTAGTGTTTTAAATGTTTCTCTAATCTTTTTCTGTACTAAATGAAGGTTTTAAAATGAAAAATAACAAAGGTATTTTCTATAGCAGTAATTAAAATGGGTGGCAGGAAAGACATTTCTCCAAGAAAACATAGAGAGGCATACAGGTTCTCTTGCAAAATTCTAACTTGACCCAATCTGAAATCACCAATAGACCTTCTGTGTTTCGGAAATCTATAGTAAGGTTAAAGAAAAACATCAATTTGAATGGAAAGGACCACCGAACAGAGTTGCATGATGTGGAGGAAAATGGATTTCGTCACAACGTGATGATAGTGTTTTACTGATTTTGAGAAGAAATTGCAGAAAAGTTCTTCAAGACAGTTGAAAGCTGCACTGGGTAACTAGGGCATTTATTTGATTACAGGAACTATAGGCAGAAGACTTTTTGAGGCTGGCTACAAGACCTATCGCCCAAGGAATAAACAAAATTGACTGAAATCATGAGTAGGCAATGACTGATAAAGGCCGAATCATTTAAAAACTGTGTTTACCAAGGTTTCTTTAAATTATAAATTTTATATAATGTCTACATGAGATAATAAAAAGGTATTTACCCTTTGTCAGTCATCAACTGTCTAGTTTTTAAACGGTTTGTCCCACGCCAGTTGTTGTCTTCTCATGTCTTCAGTCAGCTTCGGTTTCTTCCTTGGTCGACAGACCTTGTAGTCAGTCTCAAAACAAAGTATTCTGCGGAAGGTTCTTGTGCTCAAAGCGATTCCCTGATTACCTTTTGCAGATATAAACTGTCTGGAAAAAATTTCTGCTATTTCTGCTCAAAATCAGTAAAAAAACTATCAACACGTTTTGAAGAAATCCTCTTTATTCCACATCGTGCAACTACGTTCGGTGTTTCATTTCCATTCAAATCGATGTTTTTCTGTATCCTCACTACAGTTTTTTGAGACCCAGAAAGTCTATTTGCAATTTCAGCTTGGGTCAGGTTAGAATTTTCAAGAGAACCTGAATATGTCCACGTGTTCTTGAAAAAATGTCTTTCTCGCCAACCATTTTAATTACTTCTATAGAACATTCCTTAAACTATGTTATTTTTCAGTTAAAAATCTGCATTTAACACAAAAAAAAAAAAAAAAAAAGATTAGAGAAACATTTAAAACACTAAAATTAATAATTAGAAGTTATATTATTTGATTTGTAACAGGAAATGAAACAATGTAAATAGAACAAAATTTCTGGATTTTGTAATGATTAGTGTTGCCACTCACCTATAGAAAATATAAACAAAACAATCGCAAAATATACAATATATATTGAAGTTAATACTCAGTGTAATCCTTTGAACAGATTATTACATTACTAGGAAGATTTATTTTAATATAATGATCTTAGAAACATGGTTTGGGGAAATATTTTCGAATGGGACTAATAATTTGGCCAATACTGTATATATATATGTCAACATTTGAATTGGGAGTGGTCTTGGCGTCTGATGGTCTGGCGGTCATGATCGGTATAAATATACCGAAATTGTCCGGAATCCATTTCCACCGAACGGACGGCTGCACTATGTAGGATTTTACTTTTTGTGATGAAAGATATTATATATATTAACTAAGCGCCGGTTTCATCAGAAATATGAAGAGGATACATTAATTTATCATTGTTTTGTACTCAAAACAAGTATGAAAATCAAAACAAGTCTCTATTAAACTCTAAGAATTCACTGTCATAATTTTTTCCATTCAAACATAACTGAAAGTTAATATCCCTCGACTATTACAATTTTATTTAAGTTTAAAATTAACAGTCCGCGAAATTATTTTCAATGAAAAGCGTAAAGTATTAAAACACTAACTGATTATGTCAAAGAATTCATCTAAAATTACTTGTTCAGTATTATAAATGGTACATATGTATGAAATATTATGCACAGCAAATAGATATAGATGTATGGAATAATGAAAACAATAAATTGGTACGTATGTGTGAATAGTTACGTAAATGTATATTGTAAAATATGTATATATATATATATGTAATAATAAAAAATTTTCGCCCTATTTCTTTAGTTAAACTATTCCAAATTCTTCAATTCTTTTTTCCCTCTCTTTTAAAATATCTCTAAAATCTATTTTCTATTTTATTCCATAACTTAATTAAAATATTCTGTTATTTATCATTCTAAAAATCTTAATCTGTTAAAAGCTACACGTATTTATTAAATCCTTATTCTCTTAAATTGCAACACTGCCTCTAAACGCACCTGCCTAATTTCTTCTTTTGAGACATTTAATTTTTATTCTTTGGAACTTTTATAATACCATTTTTATTTCTATTTAATTCATTCGGCATCCCATGATTCCAAGCGGTTTTCGCGCCCAAAGGCATTTTTACCTTTTTAATTTGCCGCTTCTGTTAAAGAGTTTTAATCATACGTCAGAGACACGTCTTCGTGGCCTCATTTTTTCATCCATTAGCGAGAAAGCTCCGCCTTCTTTATCCCCCTAGCGCCCTCCGAACATGGATGCGAGTGGACCAGCTTGTTCGCGCGTTTTGTACCTTTGGGCCAAATTTTGAAGTATTTATACGGTTACACTGGCTTCGGAGACAGAATTTACACGAATTAGTGGTTGTCATCTAATTGCCGTCACTGGGGAGTCTACACTAATGCATCGGTAGTATGTTCTTCAAGCTCTGCTAATTCTTCAAGATCTTCAAATGTGTTCAGTTTTAATGAAGCGAAAGTTGGTGGAGTTGCTTTCATCTCTGTGATCACAATAAAGCCACTGCTCATCTATTAAGTTATTAAGTCTTCTTTTTAATGTTTTTGGGAAATTTCTTCTGGATTTCACTGCCTCTGCTCAATTTTTACGACTGCAAATACACTACGATTTCCGATGTGATATACTTCGAGATTTGTCTTCATGGTGAGTGACTCGAAGTGATGCCCTGTCCGGGTGTCATGACTACATTTCAACGATCTCGACTGCGGCTACCTCGATATGATTATCAGGTAATTTTAGTGGTTTCGGACTGAGATGTTCCGATTGTCTGGTGGAAAGAACGTTCAAGTCGACAGCAATAGCGATCGTCTATAATGTGCCAATTTTTGACAGGAATGTATCATATATATATATATAATTTTGAACTTAGATCTTTAAAAAATTAACATAAATGTAGAATTCATGAATTTCCATTTTTCTGTTTTATTAATATATAAATATCAAGTAACTTCGTATGTTTTCAGAAAATTGTTATTTAACTTTTACGACAGCCTATAATAATTTCATTAAATATAAGAGATTAATGTTATTTAAGATACTCAATACACAATCACTTGATCACATTTAAAAGGATACTGACATGTAATCTTTCAAAATATTATTGCTCTGTGTAGAAATATTATAAATTGACTGCTGGTTGTCCAAACATCACTGTAATAAATTGTCGAATGCAAAGGAAATGTTGTAATGAATTTGACACTTACGCATCAAAATAAAAGAAAAAATGCGACAAAATATCATATTTTATTTATTATAAGGTATTATATTATTATTTTGGAGAAAAACATTTATTATATTTCAAACATCTAACGTATTGTTTAAAATATGCTTATTTCGATTAATAGAACTCCAAAGTTTCTTGTAGCGTATTTAATAAGAATATAGATACAGAAGGATATTAATATCGAATATAATATAAGAATATAATATCGAATAATATAATATAGTACATCAGATATATCATTGAACATAATAAGTATAATATTGAATTAAAGCAAGGATATTAATATTGAATATTGTACAAACAATTAGGCGAATATGTATGAAATACTGTGTACAACAAATGCATACTTGAACGTTTCAGTGCTTAAAAAACGGACATGTACTTAGAAACCATCGATTTACCTTTTTGTTTAGATATGATATTAAAAAATATGTAAATATCATATTTAAATTTATTGAATTCTCTAAACCATCTTCGAAATATTTCTCCGTTAACTGAAAACAGCTTAAATTGGCTATTATAAAATATATGTATAACATAAAAATATTTGAAGAAATATAAAATATCAAAAACCAAACAGTGAAAAATGTAAGTTAACATGAGTTTTGTGAGCATTTTATAAAAAAAATGGAAAAGGACCTCATAATAAAGTCTGTTAAAGTCTAAAGTTTGTTATAATATCAACATTTATTGTTTAAAAAAATAAGTATAATTATTCTCCATAACTTGTAAAGTATTAATTTATATTTCAGAAACTGATTAAATGGCAGATAATTAATAAATAACCATTCAATTCCATCCAAAATAATGTTGAAAAAAAATTTCTTTCTTTCAATGGTTTCTCCAGTTACGCATTAAAAAATATATATATTGCGATTGAATACTTTAATTTTAATTTAAAATTTGTAAAGATTACTTTATTATGCTTCAAACATCTAAAATTATAATAATAAATTGGTTATCTGTGGAATAGGTATCAAATTCTCGAACATATTTTCCTGCTTAATAATATGCATTTATCGAATAGTGTACGCAATAAGTAGCTACAATTATGTGGAATATTATATGCAATAAATATTATTTTGAACGTTTTAGTACTTAATGAAAACTAATGTATAGTTTTCAAAAAATCAAAACCTCCTTATAATTGGCTAACAGAAATACGCCAAAACCAACGACCAACGGTGAAAGAAGGTTTGGGTTAATATGCGATTTTTGAATATTCCTTTTAAAAGGCAGAAAATACATTGTCTAGCGTAAAAATAAATTTGCAACTTTTCTCAGAAGCAAATTTTTTCAACAGCCTATGAAGTTTAAGTTTCAAATTCCAAAGACTGGTAGCATTTTAGAAAATTAATAGACAACATTTTATTCCATCCTGACAGTTAGCTGAAAATAATCTTTCAAAATATTAGGGTTTCATCCAGAAATCAGTTTCTTGATGGCAAAACATGGCTCCATTAAATTGTCAGCAGTGAATTTTTTTTTTTTTTTTTTTTTTTTTTTTTTTTTTTTTTTAAGTATTCATTATAAAAGACAGAAAAACATTGTGTTTTGTAACAAAAAAGAAAGCAATTTTTCTCAGTATCCTATGACGTTTTAATTTCAGACTCCAAAGACTCATAGCATTTTAGATAAGTAATGAGCAACAACCTTTTACTTACCCGTCATACGTAGTATAGGGTAAGTCTGTAATCGTTTTGAAAATCGAAAAAAAAATTTGACGGATTTACACGTTTCAGACACTGGAGATTCCGAAAAACATATTTTTAGAAAAAAAAAAAAAATTGCCGTCCGCCTGTGTGTGTGTCTGTGTGTCTGTAAACGCTCTATCTCCCGAAAAAATTGAGATAGAGACTTGCAATTTGGTATGTACTTAGTAAGTAATAATGGGAAGAAGCCTATTTAATTTCAATAACCTCGATTAACCGGAACTATTTTTTTCGGACTCTCGAAATATTCGTTCTGATAAAAGGTATATAAAAATTTTCGAAATTGTTTATTTTAAGAAATGAATATAAAAGACAATAAAGAAACATAAAGTTTGCATGAAGCATGAAGTCGATCGGATAATTAGTTGCCGAGATATTTAGAATCCTATTTACCACACTCTTCGATTTTTCATGACCCTGTATTTTATCCAAATTTCACTTCAAAGATATATTTTAATTGGAAATTTGACGCATAATCAGATGCAATAAACCGCTAGTTAATAGGATTATTATTTTTGGAGTTATAAGGATGTTTCTTTCAAGCAATTCAGTAATCAAGCCTTTAAAGTTTGTGACGTCATCAAGCCACGATTTTATTTGAATTGCAATGCATTTTATAAGTAGTTTACACATTTTTATTTTAATATTTCACATTATGCATATCAATTACGGTGGCCCCCAACGAATAGTTTCCATCCTGTTAGCTAGCTGATAAAAGATCTTTCAAAATATTAGAGTTCTGTCCAGAAATCCATTTCTTGAATTCCAAACATGGCTCCATTAAATTGTTGGCTGTACGGGAATTGTTGCTATGATTTTTTTATCTATATATTATATACAAAAAAAATCTGACTGAATATGGCATTTCTGTTTTAATTTATAATTTTGGAAACATAATTTATTATGTTTCAAACCCGTAAAACATTGTTTTAAAAATAAATATTTCGTACAGTAGATTTTAATGGGATTTTAAGCGTTATTAATGAAACGTATTTATGAAATATTGTGAACCATAAGTAGGTATGTTAAGGAAAATGTAATAAACCGATGATTATGTATAATTACGTGTGATTATACATAATCGCCACTAAACTTGGTAAATGTGATAAATTATTGAATATTTATCAAATTTACCAGTTTATAAAATCCCCAACTCGTAATGGGGAATGTAATAAATTCGGATTATTTTATGGAGTAACGAGGTCTTAATTACAAAAAAATGAATATTTTCAAACAGTATGTACGCTTCGCGTACATTAACTGAAAAAAAAAATCATTGGACGTATGAGACTCGCTGTACAGCAATATCTAGAATGCACGAAATTAATTCAAGTGTTAGATGTTTTTTTTTTTTTTTATATATATATATATATTATTTCTCTTAATTTAATTTTAATTGTTACTAATTACCTTTCTTTAAATTTACTCACAATTAGCAGTAGCCTTCACCTGTATGAATATGTAAGTATACTTAATATCCTCTAATAGTAGATTGAGATTACAATCTATTGTGTCCTTTTGTGATAATCAACCGAGAATCCACAAGTAACATTAAGATGACAGGTGCAGTCAAGAGTTTAAAATTTTGAATAAACCACCTGAAATTAAGGTGGATAAGATAATTAGTGGTGGTTAAAGACAGCACCTGATCACGAGGTGAGCAAATCACAAAAGCACACTATTTCATGGCAAGCATGAAACATCCAAAATTTTACGAATTTTGCGTTGTATAAATCCTAGTATAATATTTAGTCATGTTTATCTCAATACCTGACAGATTACTTAAATACCTGGAACCGACATGTTTATTGTTATTTTAGAACATACATAAATTTCTCACTTTGAGTAAATAATATTAAATAGAGAAGCCATGAAAGTGTGTAGTAAACTGACTAAAGACTCCACTCAGAGTGTATATTATGACTTAAAATAATTAGCTTCAAATTTGGTCTCAACTCTCAAAATAGGGGGAACTACCCCTCCTTAAAAATCTTGTGAACTAACAGAACGCTTCAATTACATAAATTAGTCTAGAGACAAAAATCAAGCACTTATATGAACAAAGTGACAAAATTTATTCAAGAAAAGAGAAAGTATATTTTTTAGTCTCATCAATTCTTATAAGATCAACTACACAGTTTAGAGGGTAAACCACAATGATTATTACTTGAAAACAAAATCGTCGATCATAGAATTAGATCATAAACACAAGAAGCCATGAGCTTACACCAGAGCACCATCACTAATGTGCTCATATTTTCTAGACAAGTATATTTTGAATGGAGATAAGAGCCATAATATTCAAATAAAACCTACGTAAACACACAATTACATAAATAACATTATCACATTAATGAACAAGATGTTTTCTTAACAACATTTAATACAACAATTAATATATATATAATTTTTTTTTATATTAGCACTCACCAGCCAGTCTTGATAGGTGTTCGCCGTTTATCGGCTGGGCACAGCGTTCATTTTATCAGTCTATTACCGAGGCATCTAGCCGCCTGTCTCCGTCAAATTTTAGTGTAGCGCTCTCCACGCCAGTATTTACCAGGATTCTCTCCGCTGAGGACCAGGTCTAGGGACCCCTTCCTGACGTCTCTCCCGTTGCCTTTCCGTCAGTCATCGAAGTTATCCCGCATCGGAACGCTCACATCTCCCGCGACATGCCGCGTATAACTCGGACGAAGACCACCGAATGCATGAAGTCTGTTGCCGCTTGGGTTGAATATTCTGCGGCACGTTACGCTAAATACCGCAGTCGCCGTAATTTGCGAGACTTTTCAAGGGACGAGGGGCCCACCGCATTCATCTACCGGTGCTCATGCATAACTCCTGCCGCCAGAAACTTTCATATTGCCGTACCAGCCCCGTTTTCTTAAAATCAGCCGCATTGCCTGTGCTGCCTACTTCATTATTCCCGTTCTCTGTCAAAAATCACCTTTTCATCTTCGTCTCAAACCTCCTAACTGACATACACACCAGCCCCGTTAAATCTCTTCCATCTGCCTAACCAATGAGCCTTCCGTGTCTTCCACCCTTCTTTGCATACACTTAACTGAGAGTGCCCTATTGGTCAAGGGTGCACACAGGGTCAAAGTTGTTGCTAGGGTCCACCCCGAAGAACCACGTGATAAAACAACCCTGTAGGTCCCTGTTTCATGGAAAAATCTTGTTGAATTTATGATGACAGCTCCTACCCATTACTGAAGCAATAACATGCAGTTAGATGCACTTTTAAATACACACGAACAACAAACCTTATTTTTATGAGTTTTAGAGAAACAGGCGATTGTTACTTGAAACGTTTTTGCAATAAAATCTCCCACTCCTGTTGTAAAAGAAAAATATCTACTGTGTGGTCCTTTAACAGCCACACTCTCTCCCGTGAGAACATCTTGTTTACAAGTAAAATTTTATGAGGAGGGGATGAAATCATCGACCACCACCCGTAACATCTAAAACGAATACAATTTTGAGAGGAGGAAAAATTTTGCTCCCTATACAAATTGTGGGCTAAACTTTACACAATGTTTTATTTATTTACTTATTTAAATTTTATTTATTTATTTATTACATTTTATTTATTTATTTATATAATTTTTACAAAACGGGGGGAGGGGGGTAGAAGAAAACTGAAAAAGCACATTTAAAACTATAAAACAGTTAAAACTCAACTGTCATAACAGAAGCAGCGGTCAGTAATTTATGTATGTATGTCAATCAGGTTTACCTGGCATCTTGAGTTCATCTCTTGAAAGACCATTGGCCTAACAACAAGTCCTTTCTTGGGTACCTTTGATTTCTTTTGACAACTTTTACACAAATTTACGTAAATACAGCTGCGCAAACTGAACGAATTCTGGTAAAGTTATGGTCTTTTATTACATTTTCCATTACGAGCTGGGGATTTTATAAACTGACCGGTGAATTTGATAAATATTCAATAATTTATCACATTTACCAATTTTAGTGGTGATTATGAATAATCACCAGATTAATCAGGTATACTGTAAAAACCGTGTACCGTAGCAGGTATACTGTAAAAAAAGCCAAATGGTTCTTCATGTACGAAAGTATCATGTAACCATGGACAAAAATATACAGTAACGTCTACCGAGGATTACCCAGGGTTCCTAAAAGCGTCCTTTATCTTTAGAAATCTCAGAAACCAATATATTTTCAAGATTTAAAGAAGCATTTCTAAAAGAATAAGTTTCTTTGGCTGCTACTGATTTTCAAAAACGTTTCCGGGTAGATTTTATATTGTATTAATCAGTTTTGTCAAACCAGAATATCGGTTTTTAGGAAAATCAAGAAATTCTCAACTAAACATTCTCAACTGCTTAATTGAATTTGTATATGCAAAGTGCAAGAAAACACTATTAATTTTAATGTAACTATTAATGATGTTAATTTATCATGTTTGTGTGTATAATACATGTTTGTTGGACATAAAAATGTTTACTTGAAAATTGAGAGCGCCCAAAACTTTTTATATCCTGGTTTAAGAAAACTGATTAGTACACTACAAAAACTTTCGAAAATCAGGAACAGCAGAATAAACTTTGTTTCTGTAAATATTTCTTTAACTCTTGAAAATATATTGCTTTGTGGGGTTTCTAAAATTAAAAAAAACGCTTTTTGGAATCTTCGGACTCGGAAGACATTATTTTATTCGTTTGTCGATATACTATATATTTTTAAATTAAGAAACTTTTTTTTTCAGTGTACAGGTATGTGAAATACTGCGTATACCAAGTTTTAATGTATAGAATCCATTTATTTTATTTTTTCAAATATAGTATTAAAAAGTCATATAAATATCATACCTTCGTTTCCTTTAAAGAAATTATTAGAAAAATGTCATTAAAGTCTATTGGAGTTCAGAAGAAACGGATAACGTTTGAGAAAATTAAAATAAACCCATTAGATGCCACAGACAGATAGTAGGGAAATGATATTTCAAATGATTGTTGCTTTGTACAGAAATTTTATAAATCAATTTCTGGATATGAAAATATGCTTCCATTAAATTGTCAATTGTGAGAAAATTTTTATAATTATTTCTGTATTAATGCACCAGTAAAAAATCATTCCAACATCGTATATATTATTTCTCTTGTCAACATCCCTTTTTCTAAGAAATAAAAAAACTTAGAACGACGAATGAGGTACCACATGAAAGGATTTTGAACAGACTTCTGACATAGTACACTTACATTTGCCTAAAACATGTTTTTTGATTAAAATTCGTTGATAATTAAAAATTAAATCGGCATTTATTTCATGAAAGAAATGAAAGGATTTCCTCAAATTACTGTTGCCACAAAAATAAAATACCATATTATATGATGCTCAGCAATGATTAAAAAAAACGCCGCATGAGTTTATTTTATATTTATGATTAAAAAGCGAAGTTGAAATTGAAACGTTTAGATTTATATGTCTATGTCCCATGTTTTTCCCGAAGAGGATGGCGTCATCCTCTAATGCAGTTAAAATATGATTGTTAATTTTTTTTTTCTCGCTCATGCCTTTTGCAATCTTGGATCAGTTTTTACCCAAACTTTGACGGAATAAATTAGATGATACTCTGACTTGACTAAAAATTAAATGTTGTTTGCAGATATTTTTATCCCCACATTTTCTTTAGAAGTTCAAACCTGCATCTAATAAATAATAAAATATTGATACAAAAAATATTAGATTGTAGTGTGAAATCCTCGCGCGGGTCCACTGGTTATTTTATATTTAATTTTAATTTAAAAAATTCAGAAAAAAATTATGCGTCAAACATGTAAAAAATATTTTTATTGTTATGTCGAATAGATCTCATTCTCTTTATGCAGCATTTTTGAACGCATTTATCGAATAGTGTACACAAAAAATATAATTTTGACCGTTTCAGTGATTTTAAAAATCAACATTATATTAGAATTCACAGATTTTATTTTTACGAGCATGATAGTAATATTAAATAAATATTACACTTTCGTTCTTAAAAAGAAAAAAAAAGTTATAATAAATTATTCGGAAAAGCCTATAAAATTTTCATTTCAGACCAAAAATAAAGATAACGTTTAAGATAATTAATGGGAAATCATCAGATATCACACCGAAAGATAGTGGGGAAACGATAGTTCAAACTATTATTTCTCTATATAGAAAATCCAGAAATCGATTTTCTGATATCTAAAGATGGCTCCATTAAATTGTCGTTTGTGCGAAAACTGTTGTAATGATTTTTTCAATCAAGGATCATGAAAAATGTATTGCGAATGCATGTCATATTTTAATTTTAATCTATTTTTTTTATTTTTTTTTAAAATGAGTTGTTACTCGTATGCTTGAAACACGAAAATTATGTTTTTCAACAATTGTATCGTAGAAATAATTTATAAAACTAAATTTATAATACAAATTTGTAATACAAATAATAAATGTACTAAATTTGTAATACAAATAATAAATGTACTAAATTTGTAATACAAATTTTTAAAAAAATGAGGGGGAGGGCGGGGGAATCCAACCCGGGTTTCCCGGGTTACAGAACATAGGTAAAAGTAATTTTTTTTATGAAAATTCTAATAATTTTCTTACATTTAAAATATTTTTTGGACTGCCCACTAACAACGCCAAGGTCATTTTATATGAAAAATGTCAATTATGTATCCGAATAAAGTTTTGAAAGAGTTATTAAAAAAGTTGCATGTCAGACGTGAATAAAGGAAAATATCTTCAAAGTTTTGCTACCTACAGCACCCATTTTGTTGTGTTTGTTTCTGAGTTTAAGTACGTAGTACGATTACTTATCTGTTAAATTTGTAATTTATTTATTTATTGATGAAGTGTAAATTTCGTTAAGGGATATTAGCCGGGAACAAACGCTGAACCAAGTACCAACGGGTTAATCTTCAAAAGGTGAGCTGCAGGAGTTTGAAATACATTTTTTATAAATACATGCTTGAAAATAATTTTTTAAACTACAAAAAATCAATAAATTGCCATAGAGTTTTTTTTAATTGCATTTGAAAGAATGCTTTTTCCACTATTTGACGGTGTAAAAATTTAAATTATGGGATGCTTCGAAGTAATTAAATTTGCGAAAAAGGGGAAATGGTTTGCTTAGATCGTTGCCACCGTCAATATGACACCACCGTTACTCACAGTCATGTTTGTGCTTCATAATATACTTCATTTTAATATCAAACAATTCCAAATTTAAAAAGTCCTTCCGGCCTGTACCGGGAGGAAAAGATAGCTTTCCTATATCTTCGTTTTAAAATTTTAGCTACTGTTACACTAAAACAGCAAGTTAAAATGCAAAGAAAACGTTTACAAAAGATTCGTTAACACTGAATTTGAATAAGAAATTCGCCAAATTATTGAGCAATAGCCAAATTGGCTTCATTTATGAAGACTTATTTTGGTCGCCAAATTTGGCGATATTTTGCCAAATGTCGCCAAGTTTGGCGATAATTTGGCGCTAACGGATATGAATATATAGTTTTATATGTATGATTGGAAAAATTATTTCAACAATGAAAATTTTTGTAATGTGCTGTCTTGTTTCAAAATGTCAGCTACCCTAGAATTTCAAACTGCTCTATCTCAGCCATTTTTTAAGATAGAGGTAAACCAAAAAATGCTCTGGAATCCTCGTATCAAGGCCTAACAATTAATTAAAAAATAAATTTGAATTTTTAACTTTTTTGTATATTTATTTTAGTTTTAAATTTTTAAATGGCCGCCATCTTGGAACAAATTGGCGGACCAAGCTGGCCAACGAACTCGGTCGAGACATTGGTGAGCTTAATACACACAATTCGTTTCATCAAAATTGATTTATAAATACGAGCTTTATCGTATGACATAAGTCAGATATATATATATATATATATATATATATATATATATATGGAGATATATATATATATATATATAAATCAACATTTGAACGGAGGGTGGTTTTGGGGTCTGGGGGTCATGATCGGTGAAAATATATGGAAATTTTCCGGAACTGCTTTCCTCCGAACGGCTGCAATAGGTAGCTTTATACTTTTTTGTATTGAAAGCTACCTAAAATATCATTTTAATATCATCAGGCATATACTATAAGAATTAAATGCATAAGCTTACTGAACTTTTATTTGAGTGCTGCCATCATTGGAGAAACTATTGTATTATTATTTATTAAATGATAAAAGCATTATTTAAATTACCAGTTGTTTTAATTCCGCATCAATATCAATTAGAGCAATGGAACCCTTTGAAGTTGGTGACTTCTTTCTTTATAACCCTATATTATAACATAAACCTACATGATTATGTAAAAATTTCTGTAATATTTTCAATTGGGTATTCCGATCTCTTTGCTGACTCGTCAATTTCACTCTCAGACTTTAGTGACTATTCTCGCATTTAACCAAAATAGACCAGGCGTCTATGGAGGAATATCAGATATCTGTATAAATCATGGAATAGATCTCAAACAGTTGGCTCACCATTATTAATAATACGCATTTATCAAATATTATATGCAAAAAATAAATTTCCCCACCTTCTATTTTTTGAAAAGAAAAAATATATCTTAAGTTTTCAAATTTAATTTTTGAGTATATTTTTGAGGGTATTATTCCAAAATTGCTGAATATGCTAAAGGGTCTATATTAGAAAAAGAATGTCATTTAAAAAAAAATTTCATAGGGCTTTTTTTTTATGTTTAAAATATCCCCTCCCCATTTCCAAAACAAAATATTATTGATCTAATAGAATTCTCGTTGGACCATTTTTTATGGAAAACCTTGTTGAGATTAACAAATTATTGTTGAATAAACCATTTTTTTAAAAATCTCAAACCATTTTTAGGTACTTTTTCAGTATAGAGGCCTTGATGAGATAGAAAAAATGCTCTTGGCTAGAGAAGGAAATTTGGCAATATACTTTCTCACATCCTATTCACTAATTCAAATATACAAGCATTTTTTTTTTCAATATTTATACAATTTTTTTAATATTACGAAGCCATTTTTATATTTTTATATACAAACAGAAGTGATTTGTATGTAAAAAAACAAGTGTAATATATATATATATATATAAACAAACATAAAAGTTCATTAGGTTTACTTTCATTTGTCTCACTGTTGATATCATTTGGCAACAAATCTCACTTTCGAAAACGGAATTGCACCAAGCTTTTTTATTAAAAGGTCAATGCCCCTATAGTGGAAAAGTACCCAATTTTATGTATGTCCCAATAGGTATGTTGAAAAGCCAACAATACTGTTTCTCTATGTGTTTTATTTTGTCTCAAAGTTACTCAGAAGTTAGATATTCTATTTCATATCTGGGATATCACGCTACAATTTTTAATCTTTAAATGTATTTTCCCAAAACGGATTTGTTTGTCTGTCTGTCTAATGGTTAATAACCATTAAAGAGGTAAGACATTTGAAGCCTTTTAGGCTTCAGGTTTGGGTGTTTGTAGAAATTCGAATTCCATTTTACATGAAGGTCCTGATCTCTCTAACAGTTCTATGTGACAAAAATTATTGTAACACTCCTAACACACTTAAAGCTATTTTAACATAATATTAATTAATATTAATTGACTTTGAAGTAATTATTAATAAAGGACATTTTTTCTCTGCGTGTGCGCATATTTCTTGGCGATGGCTAGGGAAGCTTATCGCATGTAGAGGTCTGCAAATTTGTATGAGGATAGGCGAAGATATGTCCGAATGCACCTGAGACTCACATTTTCCATTTTTTGATAATTAGTTGAGAAATTATTTAAAAACCTTAATGAACGCGTTGCAATTTTCGGCAGTTCACCAGAGTTAAAATCGCTTCTGCGCATGTCCAGATAATCCGAAGTTTTCAAGCGCAAATGTGGTAAACTTTCCGTTATTTTTGCATTTTGAAATCACAGTCTCCTGGTCCTCTATGGAGTTACAAAGAGAAAAGGGTTATATATATACGGACGTTTCCATGATAGCTTTCTTGTTCTTTTTTTTTTTTCTGAGGGTCGATTTTATATTCCTTTTCACGTTACGTTTTCCCTTTCTTCTGCTTTTTTAAACTACCATCACCGTTCAAAGGATGGAAATTCAAAAATACTTATTTACGGCGCGTTCCCGGTTCTAATGGTATCTTTTATTTAAATTAAAAGTAATAACATTTACTATTTCAAAAAAAGATTTTCTGAAGCTCAATTTTCTATTCGTTTTCATGTTTTTCATTTTTCTGCAGTTTTTAAACTGTTACCCGCATGTCTCAGATGGAAATACACAAAAACAAAATTTATACCAAATTGTTTTCTACCTACATCGATACGTTTCATATAAATAAATATGAATATTACTATAAATTAATGGCACTAACATTAAAATTAATATTATATTTTTAATCGTGCATGTATAAATTCAATTACGCAGCTGAAAATGTTTAACTAAAAACTGATTGGCTACTAAAACCAATAATTTGGTTTCAGATAACTCATTAATATACTGAAAAAACTACTCGGAAATGTTTTCAAAAATCAGTGGCACCAAAAGAAACTTTGTTTTCAGAAATGCTTGTTTAAATTCTGAAAATATATTGGTTTCTCAGGTTTCTAAGATAAAAAACGATTTTCGGAAACATATGTAACCCGGAAGGTGTTATTACATATTTTCGATTGTGGTTATATTATTTTTTCGTAGAATAAGAAACATTTCTCTTTTTCTGACAGTGATGATGAATTTTTTATGTTTATACTGTGTATTTGTTACCGTAGGCACGCTTTGTGTATACGAAACAGCGAAAATATATATTAAATAATGAACTGTTTTAGAATCGTCTAGATTAAATATCAGCAATTTCAGCTATCAGTTTTTTTTCGGTTTTTTATTTTATTTCAATATAAGTAAATGCTGTATTTATATACTTCAATAAAGAATGTATCAACATTTCTCGAAAATTTTGAAACAAATTTGTTCTAAAATTTACAAAACCGTAAATCTTTTATTTAATGTATGCTGGTAAATAACATTTTAAAGGGCGTCAATCATCCTTATTGAAGAGCCTGCTGGCCTTTTCAAGAACTCGTTTAAAATAAGAGATTATTTAAATAAGCCCTGTACTGAAAGTGACACTTTCATGCAGGAAACTCTTCTGTATATCTAGGTATATCAGAAATCGAATATTACTTGACAGACTTATGAAATGAGCAATACAGATTTCATCGCCATGTGAAGAGTTGTACGTGAAGTGGCAATGTTAAAACATCAATATTAAATCGTAGTATTTTCTTAGTCAATATATATGGCCGTACACCAAACCCATATTAGTTTTAAATTTAAGACTTTGACAAAACTTTGACTCACAGTTTTATAAAAATGACTGCAATTGATATTTGACTGCTTCAAAATTCTCTTTTCGTTCTTTACTTATAATTTCTTTAAGTACTTGTACAATACAATTAAAACTGACAAAACAGATTTTCTAATAAACATTAAGGTGTCTCAAAACTATTGAAACGTGCTTTAATTGTTACCTATTTGAGATTCGTAGGAAATGTAAATTTTTAAAGTATTCAAAATAATTATAGAATTTACGATTATGTCGATGAAATAGTAACGCCATTAATATACAAAAGTCATAATTTTTAAATGTTTATACGGTCTCTAGGTGCTACATAAAAACAATGTCCATGCTCTTACAACTACAACAGTAAAATTTTCATTCTTCTACGACAAAAATTCATCGAGTTGTGGTAATTCAAACTATATGAAATTTCGGGGTTTCCGGTAATAAAGACACGTTTTTCTATTTTACTTTCTTCTATCTTTACAAGTCGAAAGTATTGGATTCATGAACTTCCGGTTTTCGACGGATTTATACGTTTTAGAAGGTCCTGAACACGATTTGACTATTTTTAGAAAATGTCTGTCTGTATGTGACAAAACTTTTGTGGGCTCTCTATCTCAAGAATTAATGCTCGGAATTTAATAAAACTTTATATTCAGTTAGTCCCTGATATAAATTGGTGCTGATTAGTTTTTGGTAAAAATCGCCCAGCAGGTGGCGCTGCTATGCAGCATTTTTCGCGATTTCCGCAATAGCTCTCTCTCAAGAACTAATGCTCGGAATTTAATAAAACTTTATATTCAGTTAGTCCCTGATATAAATTGCCGCTGATTAGTTTTTGGTAAAAATCTCCCAGCAGGTGGCGCTGCTATGCAGCATTATACGCGATTTCCGCAATAGCTCTCTCTCAATAACTAATGCTTGGAATTTAATAAAACTTTATATTCAGTTAGTCTCTGATATAAATTGGTGCTGATGAGTTTTTGGTAAAAATCGCCCAGCAGGTGGCGCTGCTATGCAGCATTTTTCGCGATTTCCTCAATAGCTCTATGTCAAGAACTAATGCTCGGAATTTAATAAAACTTTATATTCAGTTAGTCTCTGATATAAATTGGTGCTGATTAGTTTTTTGGTAAAAATCGCCCAGCAGGTGGCGCTGCTATGCAGCATTTTGCAGGATTTACACGATTTTAGCGATAGTCATATCTCAAAAAATAATGCACGGATTTTAATAAAACCTGAGTTTCAGTTAGACCTTGATATAAATTGGTGCTGATTCTTTTTATTGTATGCGAAACCTGTGTGAGATAGAAGAAAGTTTTGGGATTGACACATCCGACTAGTTTAGTACAGGGAAGCTCCGAAATTTCATAAAATTCGAAGAATCATAAGTCAGTAAGTTTGGTCATATAAGAATGGAATTTTAAGTTTTATACTTACAAAACATGGAGACAAGGTTGATAAATTAAACTTATAGGACTCAGAAACCGTATAAAAATTTTCAAAATTTTGCTTTTGAAAAAAAATGTCAGAACTATTCCTTCAGCATAGTCTTTAATCCTACTTTATTTTGAAGATTTATATAATTTACATTGACTAGTTATCACCAAATGGTAAAATATTACAAAATATTCCAACCTTTTTGAGACACCCTTTAGACCGTTACAGTGATTCTTTCGTAATACCTTATATCGGTTCTTAAAGTGTTTGCTAACCCGGAATCTTTTTCGTATTACCTGTGTTTTTGCGGACCTTCATGATTTATAACTGAAATTACTGATATTATTTAATATATGCGTCCGGACATTACTTTTAAGCACCAATATCTCAGAATTAAATAATAAAACTCTGTATGAATCACTATAAAAACAAAAGAACACACAGGACGCGTTGCGGGTTGGAAATTTTTAACAGTCCATCATTAGCCAAATTAAACAAGGAGGAGACAATGTAACAAATGAACATGGGCAGAGAGAAGAGCTTACAAATAATGCGACAGATGGCGCTAACTGAAAGAAAAACACCAATCATAGAGGAGAACACGCGGTAGAGGAAAGTGTAGCCAAAATGATAGGGGAAAAAAGAATGAATAAATAAATCAGAAGTTAATTAAAAATAAATAAACAAAAATAAATAGATAAATAAATAAATAAATAAAAATAAAAGAGACCAGAAAAAAAAGAAGAAAAAATTGTAAAAGTAATTTCCAAGCTGAAGAGAGAAAAGGAGATGATGAGAGATCATCGATAAAATTATCGAATTTTTTAAAAATAAAGAAAAATGCTTAGCGAAAATCCAAATGAGTGGGAAAGATAGAAGAAGAAATTATTCTGGCCATGGAGAAATTCAAACAGTAACTTTCAAACAGTCCAACAGTAAGAGGCAATCGAAGATTTGGAAAATTCTTGATTTACCATTTCTTGAAAGACTGTAAGCACCCTGAATATCAAATACAGTATATATAAACTAATCAAACAATAAAACAATATATGAAATAATATACTAATGTAAAAAATTATCAAATAGTATAACTTGTTTTTCCTTTAATTTTTTTGGCAAGAGTGCAGTCGAAATCTGTAACAGTGAACATTTTCATATTTAGCAGTAGTCCTTCAAGGAGTCCCTGAAGAAGCATTTTGGATCACCTGGGGTCACCAAACCACAATTTCCGCTACATCATACTGATGAATAACATACTAATTAGTATTACTTTTCGTACATCCACTATACATTTTTAACACTTGATATAATGTTATTGCTTACTTTAACTCTAAAAACAGATTTTTTTTCTTCACCATCAGATGTACATTTTAATAAAAGCAGTAAAACTCCCAAGTAGTTGAAACAACGTGTAAATCCAAAATAACTACTTTCGAAAGACACCTATCTGGTTACACTATATCCATGCTGTTTTGCCGTTAAAAATAAAAATTAGCATTTTATTCCATAATTCATAACTTTATTATAAGCTATCTACATTAAAAATAATTCAAATTTCATATGCGATAACAAGATTAGATGTATAGTAAAATGATAGCAATATGATGTGAAAGAAAATGTATTATCGCTATTATCATTAGATAATCATTCCTTTTAAAATGAAGAACGGTGTAATGAATTCAGTTGAGGAATCCTTGTGGGCGTATATTATTAGCTGAACGTGTTCTCAAAATTTCTTCATCAGTATTTACCTAGCGTTCTTAAACCGGACATTTCCCTGTTTCTCTAGAGGCACTGCACTCATATTATCTTAAGTGGATGATGACCTTTCGAAAATGAATTTTACACATTAAGACTAAATATGCTAGTATATCTTGCTCATATGAAAACTTATATTTTAACAGTGAAAATTGTAAATAATTATTAACTAAAATGAATTTCTTATTTTGTATTTTAACAGTTACTTATAATATTTTTCTTAACTTTTATAATAAATAAAATTTGTAATAAGCATACCTTTATGTACAGTATATGTCAGAAAAGAAATAATAAATAAATAAAAGTTAATTAATTAATTAATGCGGTTACACCAGCTTTTATTCGCATATGGTTTAAATTCGCATATGGTTTAATAAAATAAACACAAACGTACTATTAGACTCGACATGGTCTTTTTCAGAGTATGAATGCAATTTTTGAAATTGGTCCACTAATTAAAAAAATGACTGTCAGTTTTCAAAAGGTAACACCCATCTTTAAAACCATATTTGATCAATTGTTCTATGACACCAGCTCGGAAAAAGCATATTTTATCGGCTTTTTTCTTAAATCATCATAAAGCTATAAAAGAAAACGTGTTAAGGGTTTATTCATAGAAAAGGTAAATTACGAGGGTGGGTCAAATATAAAGGAGACTTTTTTTACTATCTATAGAAATTTTTTGTATGTGTTGTCATTGCAATTATGATAATTTTTTAGTGTCTAAAAATGTGTTTTGTGTGGTTTTATTCATCATTGATTTAGTAGCTAGCATTAAAAAAAACACAAAATGACTGATGCAATAGCACAAAGTATAATTTAAAAACTTGCAATGAATGAAAATATCAGGCGTATTGAAATTTGACACAGTTTAAATGTACATTTCAGAAATGACACCCTATCGAGGTCCAAAGTTTGTAAATGGCAAAAGTTTTTAAAAAATGTCCGTGAAGAAAATGAAACAAGGTGATACAGCATGGAATACCGTATAAAAAGTTGAACTGCTCCACTAAACTAAAACTTACAAAGTTCTCACTGGTAGTTTTATGGATTTATGGATTATTTTGTGCGTCAAATTTCTTCATGAATAAGGTAATATGCTTTAGTATAGAAATATTACTTTTTGAAAAATATTAAAGTTACAGATTGGTTCTAAAAACGTGAATGCTCTGAGCCGAATGTTCATCTTCTCCGATACATATCTCAAATACAGGTGAAAAAACAAAACAAAATTTATTTGTAAATCTATTTATCGCCAAATAGTACAAACTTAATATCTTCTTACTAATATTTATTTAGATATAATTAAAAAAAGTCTTACAAACAAGATTTTAATCAGATAAATAAGTCGAAGAATTTGTGTGTAGTATGATTACCATATGTTCTAGTTCCTTTTATTAAAAAAAAAAAAACAAAAACAAATTAGAATAGGTTGAAAAAAGTGTATCTATGTTAATAAAGATATCTAGAAAAATAAAATTGGGATAATTTTGGTAAATAATATTTCATAAACTAACTGTTAAAAGAGTCTCTTTTATATTTGATTACATCCTCGTAAAATCTCACAGGAAAGAATTCCGTAGTTATTCACCGGAGTTATTGAATTATTCACCAGAAAAAAAATTAAAGATGATAAATTATGCTAATTTATATAAAATAAACTTTCATATATTTATTTTATTTTATTTTATTTTATTTATTTATTTTTTAAGCAAAAAGGCAAAATTGCAAAAAATTGTCCCTACTTTCCTGTCATTTTTGTCCTTTACAATTTGCGTTTTTTCTCATAAAAACATTTTTCTCATATGATATTTTTTCTTCAGTAAAGTTTGTGTTCATCTACGAATTATTATTCTGGAATATAGCAGTGTTTATTAAAAATTCAAACTCAGTATAATATAAGATTTTTAAAAATCAGATATCAACAGAATATCAGAAGCCAAAAATCATACTAATGAGATTTTGGCCCATATATCATTAAAAATTATTTCAAATTTATATATTATGTACAAAAAAAAAGGGCATGATATTAACTGGAAATGTTTCAAAAATCGCTTATTTACTTTAGTTTTCAACTAAATAGTAGAGGAAATCAGCATAAATCAGAAAACATTTTAAGTTTCACTCAAACATTTTTATTTTATACCATTTAAAAGTGTTGCATTTAAAAACGTAACTTTAAAAGCTGTGTTTGAGCTTACCTTAAAACCTTATTTTATTAGAATTTGTCTTTACGCAAAACCTAATATTGAATGCAGATAAATAAAACTAGGACTTCCCTCAAAGGGATTAGTCTGAGTGATATTGCTGAGAACATAGGGTTAACAATTACAATATAAAGAAAAAGAGCAAATTAAATGATAGAATTACAAAATATCATATATAAATTCATATACACTGTTAAAAAAATAGAAAAGAAGTACCGTTCATCAGATGTGTTGTCATAACTTTTTTTAACATGTGGCAAAGGATCTCATTTTCTTAAGCGCGTATTGCGCAAAACTTGAAAAAAAAAGCCGGATCTTTTAAAACGCCAAGCTTTTTAAAGTTACGTAATTGGATTTGCAGCCAATAGATTATTCTATCAAGCGTGGCTTAACGCAAATTTAATTTCATTGTTGCACCTTTTTTGTGTGTGAATTTAAAATTTTTCTTCCTTGATTATATATCTATTATTTGTATAACTGCTTATAAAAACTCTTACACTTCAAACCACATTGATAGCATGTTTTGCTACAAACCAGATTGCAAAACTATAGTCTAAATTACTATTAAAGTATAGAAAAAATCTTTCGATGACTTCTGTAAAATAACTTTTACATTAAATCTCCATATCGGCAAAATTGAAAATTATATATATTACAAAGTTAAGCTTAACAGATACTTCTTGATTATTCTATAGGAGGCTCTGCCCCCTGCGTCTTTAATGCGCCTTTACAGCGCCAATCCGCAGATTTTCTTTTGCCTGTCTGTCTGTCTCTCCACAATCTGTCTGTTTCCCTATCCGTTTTTCTGCCCGTCTCTCTAACTGATTGTCTATCTCTCTACACGTCTCGATACCTGTCTCAATATTTCTCTACCGGTCTCGCTACCCGTCTCTATATTCCTCTACCAGTCTCGCTACCCGCCAATCTATTTCTCTAACCGTCTGTCTATCCGTCTAACTACTTGTATGTCTAGCCGTGTCTCTATCCACTTCGCTACCCATTTGTCTATCTGTCTCTCTACCCGTCTGGCTATACGCCTCTCTACCCATCTTCTTACCCATCTCCGTACCCATCTACTGTCTCTCTACTCGTCTGTATACCCGTCTCACTATCCGTCTGTTTTTGTACCCGACTCTTCACCCGTCTCGCTATCAATCTCATTACCCGTCAGTCAACTCGTCTCTGTACTCATCTCTCTACTCGTCTCTTTATCTACCACGCTACGCGTCTCACAACCTTTCTCGCTACATTCCAGTCTACCGGTATCGCTACCCGTCTCGAGACCCATCTCGCTACCCCTCTGTCAACCCTCTTTTTACCTTTCTCTCTAGCCGTCTGTCTATTCGTTTCGCTACCCGTCAGTCTACCTATGTCGCTACTCGTCTCTCTACCCATCTCACTACCCGTCTGTCTACCCGTTTGTTTACTCGTCTTTCTACCTCTCGCCACCTCTTCCCAATATTTAAACAGTTCATTTATTATACAGAAGCCGTTTATCAGTTATTAAATGCAAACAGAAGTAATTTATCTAATAAGTGTAATCAGATGCATTTTTTTAAAATACATATATAAACCTGAATAATAATTCATCAGTTTTGTGTTCATAGTTGTTTATATTATTTGACAGTAAATCCCAACTTCTTAAACCTGAATTGTTTCAAGCTTTTTAAAAAAAACCACAAGGTCTGTATAACTGCAAAGTACCCTGAGGGCTATATTAGCTACATGTTATTAAGTTTCGTTATCGCGTTTGCAGCCAATTGCTTATGTCAGAAAGCGTGGCTTAACGCCATTTTAAATTCATTACTGTAACTTTCTTTTCTTTTCTTTTCTTTTTTTTTTTTGGGGGGGGGGGGAGGGGGTAGGGGGTGAAGGGTTTCAAATATATACATTTAAATTAAAACTTTTGCCTCCATGCCATTAGTGTTGTTTGTATTATTAACTAATACCTTGTAGACCGAGCTTCATTTGAAACAAATGTAAAAGACTTCTTCTACAGTTTTTTTGTAGGAGAAACTTTCGTAATTGGGCCCAAAGCTAATCGGAGTATTTAATATCATTATTGTAACTCTTATAGAGTTAAAACAATATTGTTGCTAGGTTTACTCTTGTTTGAGACCAACCTTGCATGTGTATCTGAATGGGAAAAAGTTTCGTATCCTATGTCGGTTGGCGAAAAAATTTTTAAATGGTGCCAAAAGGTAGTTTTAGCAACTTACAAAATTTTTCAAGAGAGCGGTAAAACATGTTTTTCAAATATTTACAAACATACGTTTATTAAAGCATGTTTTTGCGCCATCTTAAAAATTTAAGCACGATGCTAAAATGAAATTTTATCGCCATATTCGATATTTTAATAAGTAATGAAAATACATAAACAAACTTATATAACAAACCTAGGAGGCATTTTTGTGATAAATAATTGTTATTGTCAGGGGGTTAAATTTTAAACAATTAATAAACGGCTAGTAAATAATAAATAGCATTTAAAATCTAAGGTACTTTTCGGTTAGCCGAGCGCCAGTGAAATGTATATATCTATATATACATATATATATATGTATACATACACACATATATGTATGTATATATATATATGTATATATACATACATGCATATATAAATGTGTGTATGTATAGATATATGTATATATATGTATACATAGATATATAAATTTCACTGGCGCCCGGCTAAACGAAAAGTACCAAATCTAAAAATGGAGAAGTGGTCCGTATAAAAATTAAGCGCTTGATATATGTAAATCTTTTTTTATTTTTTAATATTTCCGAATGCACAGATAAAAAGGTAAAAATCTCTTTTCCAAATGCCAAATAGAAAATATACAAAATAGAAAAATATCTGCTAAAAAATATATTTACATAATACTACATCTGCAAAAAAATAAGATTTAGAAAAAGTAAGCCAAATCCTTCAGATCCCAACAATCACATCGAAAAACTTATCACCAAAAAAGAACTCGCCAAATCTTACGGCACAGGAGATGGATTTTTCCCTCTGAATGCAGAATATTAGTTTTTTTTCTTGTACGATGGGTGATTATAACTGTTTCATTTCACATACTACATACCGTTTGATATATTGGTACTTTTATGTTATCCTGGCGCAGTTGATAAATCGCCAAATATTGTTCCTATAACATTTTGATATTGAATTCATTTCATTTAAATATAAACCTTTCACTCATTTAATTTAAAATACATGCCTTTCATTAATCCCATTTAAAATGCTAAAAAGAGAAAAAAAAAAAAAAAGAAACAATGCCATAAATCGAAACCTTTTATTTAAACACCAAAGAATTTTTTCTTATTATTTACACATGAGAAATAAAAAAAGCTGCTATTGCTGAGATTTGCGCCAAATCTCTAATACCAAGTCTACTAAGTTATTGCGGGGTTTTTCTTTCAAAGAGAAAAAAATACAGATTAATTTTCGATTTCGACTCAATTGAAATATATTTTATTGTGCTGAATATTAGTGCGTGCATATTTTTTTTGCTCCTTGTACTCCATGAACTTTTCAATTCCGATTGTCTACGAAAATCTCGCGCCGGTGAAAATGACGTACCACAAAATTTCGTGACGTATGTACTTTAATTGTGCTTTTTTATCTATTTTTTTAATATAATTTCCAAACGGTTTAGCATTTATTCTTGGTAATAAATAGACGTCGTTGTCATCTTTATAGGTACCTGCTGTAAAAATTTGAACGAAATCCGTTAAATATTTTTTGAGTTATGCTTGACGAAAGGTTTTAATATCCATCGTAGCTATATATGGGGCAAAGTAATACTGCGCTGTGTATGAGTCTTCGTTGCACTCAGACAATAAACTCTTAAAGTGGAATTTTTTACGTATTTGCATGTTTGGGAGGCTTAGATGTAATCTCTTTTCCACTACAATTTAATGCTTCATCGGATACTTGAATTATTTGCATAGTTGTCAGTCTGCCTAACAAGACGTTTACTTTCTTTATTGTGTTTATTTCTTCTTGTCTCACGTTGAACAAAGAAATTTGCATAAGAATTTACATCAGAATTGGACAATCACGCGTTCTCGCGCAAATATACGTCCATATAACCTTTTTTTTTTTTTTTTTTTTTTTTTTTAAAACCCCCACAAAGCTTTTATAAAGATATGTTTTTAAATATGTATTTCGTACTAGTAAAAAAAAATATAATATATATTCATTTAAGGTGATTCTCAAATGACCTGCTTATCAACGCAAAACTTTCTGACACATTGTCTGACTCATTTTGAAACGCAAAAGCATAAAAGTGGCCGATTTGAATATAGAAGCAGTTTGATATCGAAATGAGTTTTCCATTTTGTGATAAATAAATCGAGTTATAAGAGATTCGTGTCATGTGACAACACAATTTTCCTCATTCTCGCTCTGCTGCCCCAGGAATCCGATTGAAAAGGCCGACTTTAACAGTATTTTTTGAAAGATATTCTGTCTTTACCATAAAATGAGAAAGGCTTTCGATTATATAGTTTATGAAGAAAAACACCTGCCAATTTCATGCGTTTTCGAACAAAAATGAATTAAAAAATATGTCATAAATTAGCCAGTTTGGATTTGTGATCTGCCTTAATGAACGAAACGTGAAAAGGTTATCAATATGTACAGTTTTGTTATTAAAAATGAAATCTACTGTTAATAAAATAGCGACACTTAATCGGCTTGATCAAGAAAAAGGCACACTTCGGCATTTTTTCATCCGTTGTATCCTTAGTTAAAAAAATTTGTTAATCCTATTATTTGAAAATTTTATTGAATGTATGTATTTACATTCATCTGAAATCTATATTCGTATATTAGATTATGTATGTTTAGACAAAGTACGCTGTACACAGGCACATATAAAATATCGTATCTGCCTGTAATAAAAAAAAATATATATGTGCCTTTGTTTAAGGAATGCACTCACGAAGATATTTGAAAAATTCAGACGCGCCTGTCATAATAATAAAATTCTATCTTTGATTTATCTCTAAATAAATCAACCAATAATCGGACAAATCCTAGACTGAAAATTTATTCGACTGATAGGAATTTTTATTTTTGAATTAAAAGTTAATCACATTAAAATGGCTCACCTCTGTGTTTCCATAGTACTTTTTTTAATTCGTATTATTCTTATTTTTCTGATCATTCATTTCTTATTTCCTTATTTCAATTTTTATTTTATTCTTTCTTATGTTGTTTTAAAACTTAGTTCATTTCCCTTATTGAATCTGTCCCTGTCAGTAAAATTATATCTTCAATATTATTTATATTGATATTAAAGTATCAATATTCATTTCAAAATTAAATAATCATAAAACTAGAACACAAGAATAGGTTAGGCTTACCTAAACGGTCCTCTTTCGGGAGATAAGATATCTTAAATTATTCTAACTTTTCGAGACTAAATGTTCATGTTGTTCAAAAAATAATTGAATCTATACAATGTAGATACACAAACAAATATATTGACGATCACGAACACAATATACACAACATTTTTCGCGCACATCATAAATATTACATCTTATATTCCGTATTACATTTTCTAGTTAATTTCATAAAAGCATTCTAAGACAGATCCATTTTTTATCAACAGAAAAAACATCGTCTGCGCGAGGCACAAAAAAGAAACGATTAAATTAAAACCATGGAAGTAGCGATAAAACGCAACACACTCCCACCTTTGAGTTTCGAATTCAATGAAACTCAAACTTTACTTTGGGTTTATATAACCGACCATATCGGGATCGTTTTTCAGGTACAGTCACCACAGGAGAGTCACTAGCACCTTTATGCAAAATAGGTTCAGTAGATTCAGTATCTAAAAAGCAGTCTTTAACCCTTTGAGGGGCGGTGGTATATATTATATACCACCTAATTTTAATCTGATTCAAACCAGAAACTTTGAATACAATTTTACTTTTTTAATTTTGACGAGAAAAAATTGAAAAATTGCTTATCCTTATTTTGAACTAAATTCTTTCGTAAATACCGGTGTGAATTCGACGTTACAGGAACACAATTGCTTGCCCCTGAAAGGGTTAACAGAATATTGGATCATTGGCTTACTCGTAGCAGGGTCTAAATAACAGTTTTTACCAGTCAATTTTATCGTCGGTTTGGTAGGAGCAGGATCTAAATTACATTCTTTATCATTCGACTGAACTGTAGAATGGAGTTCAGTTCCTCTTTCATGGGTTACTTCTAGAGGAATCAATCTGAGAACAGGACGTAGAAATTCGCCGCCTTTCATCTTTACCTTTACCAATCGTACATTTCCATCTTTTGAAGGATAAAGTTCAATAACTTTGGCAAGTGGCCATTCAAGTTTTTTAACATTCTCACTAATCACAAGAACAACGTCACCAATCTGGACAGGTCTCTGATTTTTGTCAAATTTCGAGGATTGTTTTAAATATCCCAAATATTCAGTGCGGAATCTTTTTCGTAAATCTTGTTTTAGTCGCTGTCTATAAGCATGTCTCTTGTTAATAGACGATGAATCCAAAATGTCAAGATCAGGAATACCTGATTCTCTAATGTCTTGTAAAAACATAGAAGGAGTAAGTGGTATTAAATCATCAATTTCCTCTGAAACATAGGTCAAAGGCCGCTGATTAACAATATTTTCAGTATCGCAAATAACAGTTTGCATTTCTTCTAAGTCCAAAGAGCTTCGTCCTAAGACTTTTCGAAGGATCCCTTTTATTACGCCTATCAAACGTTCCCACCATCCACCCCACCACGGCGCAGATGGAGGGTTAAATTTCCAAGTGATCTTCTGAGCTGTGCTGTACTGAGAAAAAACATCCCAATCAATTTGCTTAAGTAAATTTTCAGCACCCGTGAAATTTTTACCGTTGTCAGAATATACTATCGCAGGTCTACCTCTTCGTGCTATAAATCTTCTAAAAGCTTGTAAAAAGTTGTCAGTCGATAAGGATGTGGCTATCTCTAGATGTATGGCTCTGTAGACAGCACATGTGAAAATAACTATCCAAGCTTTCTGACCACCTCGAAGAAGTAAAGGACCGGAGTAGTCAGTCCCTACAACCTCGAATACTGCAGCTTCTTTTATACGATTTTCCGGAAGAGGTGCTTCTATAATCGGTTTAGGTCTTGAATTAAATCTTTTACAACGTACACAGTTTCTAATTACCTTTCTAACAGTCTTCCTGCATTTCAAAATCCAAAAGTCTTTTCTTAAATTACTCATCAATATCTGGGTACCAGCATGATTTAAACTAAGATGTCTTGTCCGAATAAGTATTTCCACAACTGGATGGCTACAGGGTAACAGTATCGGAAATCGGAAATTTCTTTTATCTTCTCTCATCAGAATACGTGTCTTTACTTTAAGTAGTCCATTCGATTCTACATAAGACTGAAGTGATTTTAAGCGTTTATCTTCAGTTCCTAAAAAGGATTCCTTTTGTACTATTTTTAACAAAGATATTTCAGCTCTATTTATTTCTTCTAGAGTTAAGAGTCCAGAAATCCGGTTGGCACGTTCCACTTTACAGTTAGTAAAAAATCTATAAATCCAAGCAATAGTTCTGATCAGTTTGTCGTACGACGAAATTCTGTTATAAATTTTTTCAGTTGATTCTTCATGATTTGTAGTGCTAACAACAGTTTTTCTCTTTTCGGAATATACTATGTTGAAATCAGGAACAACGTTGGATTTTGGCCATTCTTTTTCCGGTCTTCGCAACCATTCCGGGCCCTCCCACCATTTCGATTTCACTAAAGTTTCTGCATTACAACCACGAGAAGGGAGGTCTTCTGCATTTAATGATCCAGGTATGTGATACCAATTATCAGGTTCTGTCAAAGATCGGATTTCTTTAACTCTATTGAAAACAAAAGGAGCCCAGTTTTCAGTTCCCTTGATCCAATATATAGCATTTGCTGAATCAGACCAGAAAAATTTCGGGATATCTTTCAACTGAAGATCGTGTATAACACTTTGTGCCAGTCTAGCTCCTATATTACAGGAAAGTAGTTCCAATCGAGGACTAAAAATGGTTTTCATTGGAGCAACCCTGCACCTATCCTGTACAAGCTGACAAGATATTGTATTTTCAGTCGCACTTCTTAAAAATATACATGTAGAATATGCATTCTTGCTTGCATCGCAGAATATGTGCAAAGAAAGATTTTCTGGCGCTTCATAATTGGAAATAATACTTCGAGGGATTTCTATTTACTTTAATTTAGAGACATCCTTCCGCCATTTTTCAAATTTCTTGGTAATAGATTCAGGCAATTCAGCATCCCACGAAACTTTCAATTTCCAACATTCTTGAAGGATAATCTTTGGCCCCAAGGTGACAGGACACGTGAAGCCAATGGGGTCGAAAATTCTATGAACAGCACTCAGGATTGCTCTTTTCGTTACAATAGTAGAGTCTTCAAAACATTTTCTTAAATCTATTTTCAGAGTATCAGATTTTACATTCCACATCAGTCCCAAAACTGGAATATTCTTTTCTTCTAATAACGGGAAGTTACCTGCTTCTGTTTTGTTGAGATTATACTCCCACCCTCGAAGATCAAATTTAGCATTTTGGAGAATAATTGTGGATTCTTCAATAAATCTTTCAAGCTCCTCATAGTTTTCAACACTAGTGACGCAGTTATCTACGTAAAAAAACTTTAACAACTTGTCTGCTGTTTCTTTAAATCTAGAAGGCACATTCTTCAGATGATATCGGATAGTTGCACCAAGTAAATAAGGCGAACATGTAAGACCGAAAACAACCCTTTTATGCTGGAAAATTTTGAACCTTTCGGGGTCACCTTCCTCACACCATAAAAACTTCAGAAATGGTCTATCTCGCTCATTTAAACCAATTTGAAGAAAGGCTCTTCGAATATCTGCAATCACGCCTATTTTCTTCAATCGAAATTTATTTAATATAGTCGGAATGAGCTCTACGATATTAGGACCTTTCTCTAAACAATCATTGATCGAAGGTGAATCTTTTTGTCTAGCTGAACCATCAAAGACTGGTCTAACTCTGGTGGTAGAATTTTCTTTGATCACAGCTCTGTGTGGCAAGTAGTGTTCATTTTCGTCATTACAGGAGTTTTTAACTTCTTCAATAACGCCTTCTTGTATCCATTCTTTTAATACATCTTCATACTCTTGTAATGTTTCAGTTTTCTTTAGTGATTCAACACAATTTCTTAATCGTCGTTCAGCGATTTTTCGACGAGTTGGTAAGGGAGGATGGTTTTCAATCCATGGGAGGCTCACTTCATACCTTCCTTCTGCATCTATTTTTATATTTTTATTAAAATGTTCTTCAGTTGCTTTTTCTATTTCTTGTCTGCTTCCGGTTTCGCTAGGATCGAGAATTCCAAGAGTGTCTTGCCGCCATAAATCTGAAATTTTTGCATCATTTACATGAAGTGACATGACGCCGTTTGTGCTATCGGATATGTTACATAGGTCAGTTTTTCCCATCAAAGTCCAACCAAGACGTGTTTCCATCAATACTAAGCCAGAAATCAATTGTTTGATTTTTCCGGTGTACAATTTACCTGCTACATCAGCTCCTATAAGCCCATGAATTTCGTTAGGTGAAAACTCATATAGTAATTCAACCTGGTTATTCAAATCAGACAGAAAGATTTTTTGTTTCTTAATTTCACTCATAAATGAGCCAAGAGGAATTTTAGGAATGTTCGAACAAATTTTTTCTTGATCTAATACTTCGACACAACAGCGATAATTATCAAAGAAGTCGCTCAGACTGTTCAAATATTTCTTATGTGATAATACAGTCTCCGTGCCACCGAATAAACTATGTCTCAAATTATCTTCCCCAATGCATTCATATCCCATCTCGGCCTATGCAAAAGATGATAAATAAGATTTACTGCTACCTGAATCAATTAATATTCTTATGTATTTCATCTTATTATTACATCTAAGACGGACAATAGCGTTTGTAAAAGTACGCGACGAGTACCTGTTTCATTGGATAAATCAGTGTCTTTTTTAATTTCGATATCTGACTTTTCCATAATCGGGTTTTCATTATCATTTTTTGCCGGACATATTATTTTGAAATGTAATTTACCGCAATCACAGGGTAGTATTTTCGTTCTACAAAAACGTGATATGTGTTTTCTTATCTCTAAACATTTAAAACAAGCCCCTTTTTCATTAATATTTGTTTTTTCTCTTCATGAGATAAACTATTAGCATGTCTATATTCGTTACTTAAATGTGACTTGTTACAAAAAATACACGTTTCCCTTTTCATTTTTGATGAATTATGTAATTCCATAGCCGTTGAAATATCTCTTTCTCGCCTATTTGACACTGTACAAATATTTTTGTTTACATTTACTAAATTAAACCCACTTCTAGCCAAACGGACTTTTTCTTCGCTTTCGATTTCGTGCTGCAAAAATTTCATCAAAGAATCTAACTTATTATTACTTTCGTCTTTTGAATTTAAAGTAATAGAATTTAAGTTTCTTTCCCAAATTCTCAATATTTCAACTGGTAAGCACGATTCAATCAATGGATAAAGAATTGCAGAATAATGTTCGCTTGAAACACCTAACATTTTAATGATCTTAAATAGGTTTCAATTTTGTCGTATAATTTAAAAAGAGGAATTCTTGGACCTTTTCCTGTAGCATTATTCATCACTAAAGCGAGCACTTCTCTTATATATACTTCTATTAACATATCAGTACGACCAAATCGAGCCTTTAAACATTCAATAACATTTTCATAACTATCACCAGTAGCGGGGTACGACTCGACTATTTCTCTTGCCCTAGAACCCTTTAACGTTGCTTGTAACAAGTACAGATATTTATCTTCTTTCGCGATTTCAGAATCGTTATGTATTTTTTCAAACTGAGCCCAAAAGGCCAACCACTCCTTAATATCTCCCCCAAATAATTTGAATTCTATCTTAGGAAGTTTAAACTTCCGTTTCGTGATATTTTCAGTTTCGAAAACCTTTAAAATCTTTTGAACTTTTGTTTTTAACTTAATAAATTTCTCATCATACACGCTAAAACCTTCGTATTCCTTATCATAATTTTCTTGAGAACATGTTTTATCGTTTAAAAGAAGATCTAACATTTATTTTTCTTTTGGTTGTAGATCTGTCCATTTTTCCCCTAATTGAGCATATAAAATCTCAATTTCTTCAATATCTTTATTTTCATCAGTTAATTTGTTCTCAAGTAAATTAGCAATTCGCGTAAAAGCGCTTCTTAATGGAGTACGCAATTTTTTAATCTGTTCCATTATCGTATTTTATTTTCTTACATAATATAATATACCGGCAGGGATGCCAAAATAATATTGAATCTGTCCCTGTCTGTAAAATGATATCTTCAATATTATTTATATTGATATTAAAGTATCAATATTCATTTCAAAATTAAATAATCATAAAACTAGAACACAGGAATAGGTTAGGCTTACCTAAACGGTCCTCTTTCGGGAGATAAGATATCTTAAATTATTCTGACTTTTCGAGAATAAATGTTCATGTTGTTCAAAAAATAATTGAATCTATACAATGTAGACACACAAACAAATATATTGACGATCACGAACACAATATACACAACATTTTTCGCGCACATCATAAATATTACATCTTATATTCCGTATTACATTTTCTAGTTCATTTCATAAAAGCATTCTAAAAGTGCTATTACACGAGGCTTCGAGTCGCCGCTACTTCCAGGCGACATCCATGTTAACCTATGGCTTCAGAAGAGTTGCTCGGTACCAAGCAACTTTTTTCTGTCGGAGCAATTTTGTCGCTTCGAAGCGGGCGATATCGCGACCATGTCGCCACCAACAGCCAATCAAATGCTTAGGAATCTGACGTCACGTTTTCACTCTCTAGATTCTTAAAACATGGCGGCTTCATGCTCTCTGTCTCAGCTCGACGGAGAGCATTTTATGCATTTATTTTCTCACGCAATATCTTTTAAACCTCACAGACAAATCTATTTTTTCAAAATGAAAAGTATATAGTGAAAGGTTTTCGTCACATAAGCCGAGAATTGCAAGATACATATTCTGCTTTCCTCTTCATAGTTGGTAAGTGTCTTTTTTCTATTTATCTTTTTTATTCTAAACCATCTTGTATCTAATGTTAAATACAATAAAAGTTAATTTCTTTTATTCATTCTCGTGTTCATTAAAATTATTTCATTGTTGTTATTCTTATTAATGTCGTAATTTCCGTAATGATATTTTGGCGCTATTTCAAAACTTTCTCGCCAAACTCTGTTTACATTTTATTTTATCAACGATATATATGTCAATGTAATGTTAAAAATGCAATTTTACTGTTTTCTTGCCAGGTTGAAAATAAAATAGTCCAATTACATTTTCTGATCTTAAACTTAAAATAAACAGAAATTAATAATTTTTCTAATGAACATTCAGTGTTAGCAAACTCTCAATTAAAAAAAATATTTATATATCTGCCTAAAAAAAAATATATTAAAAGTTGGAAAAACTAGCAAAAGTATTCACATACGCACCATATCACTGGTAATTAATTAATTTATATGAATTCTGTTATATACCTACTTACTTAACAATATGAATATCTTATTTCATTTCTTTGTAATCATTTTACCGCAAGAATTTAAATGTAAACTTAAACATTTAAAATTAGTTATAGTAAATTGTAATTTGAGGTCATAACTTTCTTGCTAATATTCTATACGAAATCTTTTAACATTAGTTACAGCTGTGTCATTTGATTTGGCAATGATTGTACCCAATTTTTGTCTATTTCCTTCAATATCAATCTCGGGGAAAAGTTAATATGGAGGAGGCAAGAATTTGTTTCTCTAAGAAAAAGTGAAATAACTTTCCCAGCATTTTATTTTAACTGATTTTATAATCTATTGATTTAACTGATTTTATAATCTAACAAAAATTCAGTTGTAACTCACTGGGTGTATATTAATGACATTCCAAAAAAAGTAATAAATATGAAATAAGATATAATCGGATGTAAGACTTTTTTTTCTGTGTGTGTGTTTTCAAATATGTTTAAAAAGTTTTAAACTATTTTCCCCAGTTTTATTGTATTTTAAAGTAATGAAAACCAAATTAAATTTTTGTGAAGGTGTTTCAGAAAGTTTTTTTAGTATTTCATCATAATTACTTTTTTTTTTTTTTTTTTTTTTTTTGTTGTTGTTAAATTGGAACGTTGTTTTTCATTATTTAATTTTTTGAAGGAAAAAAAATAGTTTTACATTTTCTTACAAATATTTACCTTTATCTTGTTCAGATTGAATAACTATATACTCAGGTATATTTTTTTATTCTTTTATGTTAGCCAGGCATCTAATATCACTGACATCCGGCTAACATAAAAGTACTTATTTTTCTTATTTAAAAGGTAAAAACAAGATTAACAGTAATATAAATATTAAATAAGTATTACTATTTTTTTTTTTTTTTTAAGTCAGGAAAAATTATGATTCTTTTCACTTTGAAAATTTTTACTGAAAATAAAAATTTAATTTTTGGAAATTTCTTAGAATTTTGACTATTAGCCAACTATCCAATATTTGTAAGACCGAATGTATCAGAAAATTTAAATCATTAGATAATTGGTAGCACATATTACCAGTATTTTATATGCACAAACATTAATTTCTAAGTAAACATACTATAAATAACATAAATATGCACTAACATAAATAAAAATTCTAACAGTAAGATATATTTAAAGAGCTAATTCCAGATGTACATTTTTGACATTCGCAGCAATAACCTAACAATTTTAATTTAAAGAAAGTAGTAATCTATCATTTTTCTTTATACTTGGAAGTTTTTGATATGGTAAAAGAACTTAGATTATGTCTACTTCTTCCTCATTTAAAAGCTGTTCAATTGGAACTGGAAAATGGATGCAAATAAGGGTGCGGTAGGACATGCCATTGCTCATGCCTGCAATTTTAAATTTAATTAAAAAAATTTCCCTATTCTCTAATGAGTTTTGGAAAAAATATGTAATTTATTATTCCCAATTAACTTAACATAATGAAGTATTACAATGATTTTTTATGAAAAGGGCACGGCCCCCTTAACCTTTTGTATAATATAAAATTTATTTATTTTTTATGTTAATTTGTTTAAAAATTATCTAAAATTAACGAAAGATAACAAATGAAAAAACTGTTTCATTATTCATAAAAAAAAAAACTAGTATGTTTACTTTTTTATATTTACTATTGCTTGTTTGTTACATTTCTGTATTACTTTTTATGTTTAAAAATTCTATTGTATGTCAAAAATTCTTAGTTTTGCTTATTTTGTATTTATATGCTTCATTTTAAGAAATGGTCATCTATTTAAAAATCTCACGCATCAAATACACAGAGCCATCGCTATGACATATTATTAGGGAGGGGCTTAAAATTACCATGACAATTATTGGTGTTTGGCAGCTGTCTATTTCACCAGAAAGTCTAAACATGTGGAAATGTAGGGGAGACTGGTACACAGTGGACCACCCCCTAACATTTTATTTATTTCATTTTTTTAAAGCTTCTCTTCTAATAGATAACAGCACTGCACTGAGTATTTATAGCCTTCAGAAAATATGTTTAGCTCAGATTGAACTATTTTATCTTGATTGGTTGTTTTGAGCTTCTAAAAGTAAAATTTTTCATCATATTTTTATTTTTTAAGTAATTAAAGGTTGTAGATAAATAAGATAAAACAGCTATTTTGAAAAGCTAAGATACTTGTATTTATTTAACTTTAAAGTTAATATGTTTAAAAGAATGGACCACCCACTCCTGGGGCACAGTGGTCCACAATCCACTCTGCTCCTATATAATGCAGAATGTTCAAAATATTTAATAATTGCTTATTTTCTATAAAGAAATATTTTAAAGTAGTTATTTAACGGTAAAATAAAGTAAACAAAGAAAAATAACAATTTATTTAACATAATAAGAAATATTTTGTTCTGCATTTATTTACTGCCTTTGATAAATATAACTGTAGTCTAATTGATGATGATTCTATTCAAGTAAGATTCGTAAGATGCAAATTGAATGGAAATCAGTTTTTTTTCCCCAAAACTGTAGATGAATCTGTTGTTGATATCAATGATTTCATAATGTTGCTCCCAGACCCAAAAGTATTTCAGGAATATTCCAGGCTCAATCTTACTCATAAGTATTTTGGAATTTCATTTGCAAATTTTAATGTGCACTGATTTTTTTCTACTTAAGTAATAACTTCAACTAAATTGCAATTGTTCCTGTATTAATCTGTTATTATTTTCAAAATATAATTAATTTTGTTTTTGTTTCAAAATGTTACTTGTAAATTTATATTACTATGTTATTTTGCGGGTAAAGGGGAAATAAAAAAAGAATTATATTAATGAAAAATAGATTTATATTGTATTTCAGATAATACCTAATAGCGGTCTACTGTACCCCGGTGGGTGGACCAGTGTACCCCAGAAATAGGGCACATATTTTTTTTTTTTTTTTTTTTTTTTTTTTTTAATGTATTGAAAACTATGTTCTGAGAAAATTATGATAGATGTATAGGGGGGGGGGGGCTTTTTGTGAAAACAGAAAACCCCTATATTTTCTTAATTATGATGCGTATTGAATCCGTTTAAAGTTATTATTATTACTTCTAGGAAAAGGGCCGAAAATTTATGTATGACAGATTTTTGATGATATTAAAAATGGCCCCAAGGTTGGGAGAGGTGTTAGAAGAAAAAAAAATCATAACTTTATCAATTCAGAAGATTTCGAATCTGCTTAAATTTATAATAAATCCTCTTAATATTACCTAAAACTTTTATATTGACAATTTTTTTATAAGACCAACCCTTATAGCAAAAAAAAAAAAAAAAAAAAAAAAAAAAAAATTAAAAAAAAAAATCCCCGGCTTTGCCTGCAAACAAGTTAGGTTTCAAAGTAGGCGTTTCCAAATGACGCATCATGGCAAAAAAGTCATTTCGTATGCAATTCCCAACAAACAAGCGCCTCACGGTCTGCGTCTTCGAAATCTACCTGTGCCTGTAGGCCGAGCCGTCAGGGATTTTTTTTATTATAGGTTACAGTTTTTTGTTATTTATTATTGTTTATTTATTTTATTTATTTATTCATTTTATATTATTTACTACTTTCAACAATTTTATGTATTTAACAATATTAAATAACTGTTTTGCACATTATTGACAACAATTTTTGGCTATCCAGTACCAAAAAATCTTCCAGATAATACTAATTTTGTTTTGAGTATGCCAACAGCAAATTTAATGCTTAGTTTGCTTGCATTCAATAGAAAATAACAACGTTACAATATCACAATATATGGTACTTTCCCGTTAGCCAAGTGTTATTTATTTATTTTTATTTTATTTATTTATTTTTATTTTTTGGGGGGGGGGGGGGTGGACACAATGTAGTTCTTGGGGAAAGAATTTAAACTCTTATATTAAAAAGGAAAACACACACATTAAAAAAATATTTTCACTCCTTCATTTAAAATAACAAAAAAAAATGTTCTAATGAGAAATTCCTTGAATCAAAAATATTTCATTTACATTTACATTGTTTCATATTTTCATATGCAAAGATCAAAACTACTGTTTTTCTTTAATTAGGGACAAAAATATTTTAATAACAACAGATATCCTATCTCTATATATTTATAAAAGGGATAAATTTAACAGCGTTTGACAAAAATTGAGATTTGTGATCATAGGATCAATAATATCTAATATGATCATAAAAAAATTTCTTTGAACATTGTTCATTATTATATAGCATGGATATATTTGAAAAATAAATTATAGTGGCCATAAGAAACCTTAGTAGTTGTCATAAAAACATACTAATTATTTTATAAACAACTTTATGTACATTTTTTAATCTAAAATTTAAAAGGCAAAAAATCTGTTAAAAAATTAAAATAGCTGTACAAAAATCCTGACAAAGTATGTAAATACCAGTACAAAAACCATTGATCTTGATGAATGGGCTTAATCACATAACAATGTCAGTAACGGGGATTGAAGCATTATTTGGTGATCTGGCTAATAAAAAAAAAAAAAAAAAAAAAAAAAAAAAGTGTGTAAAATTTGAGTGAAATTGTTTCTAGTTACATTGTGAATGTCATTTTCGCATTAGCATGTTTAATGCCAAGGTTGATTAATCTTATTTAAACTTCATACTCAAACTCACATTATTCTGTTTTCATAATATAAATTTTGTTTATTATTAACTGACCCATCTGGCGTTGTCCGAGACCATGATAACCTTAAATAAACCTTAAATTTCTATAAATTTAACCCTTTTTTAAATGGAATATTCACATATAGATAAACAATGAAGATAGGTCATTTACTCGATTTAATTTTGATATTTTTATCTAATTACTCATAATTCATTTTCCTTTAAGGTCCAAGAAAGCTGTCGTAAATAATACTGATGAAGAGGTAATCCTGAGGGTGAGCTAAGAAAGACTAAACGACAACTGAACTGCTGAAAAAAGTTCTTCTTCAATAGAGAAGAATTCATCAAAGATGACGTAAGATGCCATTCTTGTGTCATATACAGCATCATGATGTGCATCCATGTTTGGCGGCATCGTGGAAAATGCACATTGCCAGCTTGCATTCGAATCGTCATACTGTCATATCACCTGTAGTGACGGTATGAAGTGTCATTGGATACACGTCTCGGTAACCTCTTGTTCGCATTGCCGACAATTTCAACAGCAGCCGTTACATTTCTGATGTGTTATGGCCCGTGGTTCTGCCTTATATTCGATGCCTTTGCAATTCTACATTTTAGCAGGACAGTGCACGACCGCATGTTGCTCGTACTATGCTGATCTTCCTTGATACAGAACATGTTCGACTGTTGCCCTGGCCAGCACGTTCTCCTAATTTCTCAACATTGAAAATGTTCCGTCAATGACTTCTGAGCGACTGGCCTGCCACCACTCGCCCATCACTAAGGTTGATGAACTGTGGCATAGTGTTGAAGCTGCATGGACTGATGTACCCGTACATGACATCCAATCTCTCTTCGACTCCATGGCTAGGCAGATAAATGCTGTTATTGTGGCCAGAGGTGGCTGATTTGGGTAGTGTTTTCTCAGGATCTATACCTCCAAATTTTCTGAAAATGTAATCGCTTGTCCTTCCCATTATAATGTATTTGTCCAATAAATAACGTTCTGTTATTTGCATTCCTTCATGGTGTTGCATTTTAGATAGCCAGCAGTGTATAACAGTGATAAAGTTATATATATTTTAACAGAAAAATTGAAATTGCTCTTTGTAAATGATATTAAAATTTATTTTGGCCAATATCTTTTTTAATATTTTTAGTACCATTATATTGTTTTAATATATTTATTTTGTATTATTTACTGTGCAAGAGATTATTTTTATTGTTAAGGCTGTTAGTCAGTCAACTTCCCAATTTCCCTCGCTAATGTTAAACATTATGGGTGTAGAATGCGTCATATATTTAAAATATCTCCTCGGGAAATTTATATTTTTAACTCATTTTTTCTTTGTATTTTTCTTAAAAGATGTCTCTTTTTTTTATTAGTTCTCAAAATATTTCTAAAATCTATGCTTAATTTAAGATTTTAACCTCACATAAAATTAAGTGTTTATTTTAGAAATATTTTGACACCTAAGTAAAACTAGTCGTTGGGGGCCACCGTAATACTTACCCATCATGGATATGCATAATGTAAAATATTAAAACAAAAATGTGTAAACTACTTATAAAATGCATAGCAATTCAAATAAAATCGTGACTTGATGACGTCATAACTTTATAGGCTCGATTACTGAATTGCTTGAAAGAGGTTTTTCCTTATAACACCAAAAATAATAATCCTTTTAACTAGTGGTTTATTGCATCTGATTAAGCGTCAAATTTCCAATTAAAATATATCTTTGAAGTGAAATTTTGATGAAATACAGGATCATGATAAATCGAAGAGTGTGGAAAATAGGATTACAAATATCTCAGCAACTAATTATCCGATCGACTTCATGCTTTATGCAAAATTTATGTTTTTTTATTGTCTTTTATATTCATTTCTTAAAATAAACAATTTCGAAAATTTTTATATACCTTTTATCAGAACGAATATTTCGAGAGTCCGAAAAAAATAGTTCCGGTTAATCGAGGTTATTGAAATGAAATAGGCTTCTTTCCATTATTACATACTAAGTACATACCAAATTTCAAGTGTCTATCTCAATTTTTTCGGGAGATAGAGCGTTTACAGACACACAGACGGACGGCAAAATTTTTTTTTCTAAAAATATGTTTTTTAGAATCTCCAGTGTCTGAAACGTGTAAATCCGTCAAAAAAAAATTTCGATTTTCAAAAGGATTACAAGACTTACCCTATACTACGTATGATGGGTAAGTAAAAAAAGAGACATCCTTTAAGAACAACAGGAATATACACAGATAAAAGAAGTTAAAAATATTAATTACCTTAAATATATGAATGTATTTTATGTCCTAAACTTTTACATTAGCGAGGGGAATTCGGAAGTTGACTGACTAACAGCCTTAATTCTTGTTTCATGTTTATATCATTCTGACTTATTTTTCCTTTTCATTAAAAATATATTGGTAGAAGTGTGCAATATCAGATGCACAATTTTTAACACATATAAAATTAAAAAAAAACAAAGAAAAAGAAAAAGATAGCACAATTTGTTGATGTAAGAGTCATTCAGAACCAAAGAAGATCAAGTCTATTTTCTCATTAAACCAAGATTCTTGCTCTAGGCAATAATTTCATTGATGCCTTCAGGGCCCCAGGACCAACCCTTCCCGCTTTTCGAGGCATTAAACCTATCATATCATGCTTTTACATTTTACCAGTGACATCTTTATTTCGCATCTGGATGTTGGTCAGGTATGTCGTGGTAAAGGGCGTAGGGACGTGGATAGTCGCCCAACGTCCGTACGCCCTTTCCCGGCACTCTACCAGACTTTAAAAACCGGATTCAATATCGGAGAAATTTAAACTCTAAATTCTGCAAATTTAATGCATCGAAAATGGGGAAGGATTGGGCTCGGGGCTCTGAGATCATTGGACGACCGCAGCAGTTTCGAGCTTAATGTTCGTCTTCATAATAATATTTCAATGTTAGCTGTCTAGAGGAAATTTTGATTAACTGCAAACAATGTGTGTTTACCTAAGCTAACAACTTGGATATTCTCATAATTTTAAATGCTTAAAGTTTGATTATTCTCAAAAAATAAATAAATTATTGGATATAAATAATTTTTACTTTTAACACTTTATTCTTTTACAATTGCAGATTATTTATGACAAGTAATAACATAAGATGATCTTTAAAATTTTGGTCAAGCTGTAAAAGAAAATTTTCTCGATTGGGGAAAATTATCCGGTACTTTTCGGTTAGCTGAGCGCCAGTGATATATGTACATATATATTTATTTATTCAGCAGGGGTCGATCCAGGAAAAATTTGGGGCCTATTTAGGGCCCCTTCACAAAAATCTATTTAATAAAATGTGACCCTTCACAAAATTCAATTTGCTAAAATGGGCACCTTCACAAAATTCAATTTGCTAAAATGGGGCCCTTCACAAAATTCAATTTTCTAAAATAGGGCCCCTTCATAAAATTCTATTCCATAAAAACTGACTATTTATTATTTATTTTGTGATGTTTTAAAATGTGTAATTTGTAAGCAAACAAGTTCACCAGAGAGGAAAACTTCGGCAACAGGATTTAAAAAAGTTTTTGTTTATAAATGCTTGGTTCGAATTTGATTAACTGGATTTCAACTTTCACTACAAAATGTTATTTTTCACAAAAATAACCTTTACTTTTCACAAAATGGGCCCCAAGAAAAAAAACCTGCATCGACCCCTGTATATATATGTGTACATATATATGTATGTATATATATGTATATGTGTAGATATATGTATATATATATGTGTGTGTATATTATGTATGTATATCACTGGTGCCCGACTAACCGAAAAGTACCGATTATCCTTTAAGAATTAAACAAAGAAACTAAAGATATGAAGTCGAATAAGAATGCATTAAAAAAATTGGGTGCTAGTTACAGCATTTCAATAATACCAATTTATCTTTTTTGTTACTTGCTGAATCTGATGGACACAAATCTAGACTTGGAGTTATCACTCAAAAAACAAAATCACATGAAGTATTTTAATGTAAAAAATTCTTTAACAATCTCAGATACCGATAATTATATTAAACAAAGTTAGCAGTTTTGTAGATGAATTTGTTTATAATTGTGAAGTAATGGTTAGGTGAAGAAGAAAATATTAAAATGTTCAGTGAGCTAGTTTTCACTGCAAAAATATACTACAGTAAAGGTAGAAAAATCTTTTATTGGCGTGGTCTCCTATAATCAAAATCGCACAATTAAAAAAAAATCTAGAAAGAAGTTTGTTTCTTCTTTTATATTTTTAAACCAAAATTCTGTTGAATAAGCACCTGTTTACTTTTAACTAAAATATGAAACAAGATGTATTTAAATGCATAATCAAGCCCACTATCTTGAACCTAACAAAAAATGGAGGGAAAATCAAGATACGGTTTGTTTTAGACATCGTTTTATAAAATATGTTAATATTTTTTTTCATTTAAAAGTGATGTGTATTACAACATAGCTTAGAAAAAAAGCCTGTTTTTAAAGTCTGGTGGCTGTTTAAATCGTTTAATGGATGACAGTTTTTGTAAAACTACTGTGCATTTTAAGAACAAATATTTTTAATGGTTTTAAAAAGCTGGTAAATGTTTTTCTTTTCTCTGCTAATTTTACTGTTGCCTTTTTTTTTTCTCCTCCATATTTATAGAAGAACATGTTGAGGCTGATGAGGAAAGTATATTTTTTAGATTCTTAAGAGCAGTTTTTAATTCGTAAGACTTCTCTAGTCCAAACAGGTTACTTTATAACAATTTTTTTATTGAATTTTTGTTCGCAAATGCATGAAATTGGCAGGTGTACTTAATCAGAAACTATGTAATCTAAACACGTTTTCCATTTTTTGGTAAATGTAGAAGATCTTATAGAAAATACTGCCAAAGTTGGCGTTTTGAACCAAATTCCCTACGCAGCAGCCAGAAAAGTGCGAAAAACGTGTTGTCACGTAACCAGAATCGCTTATAACTCGATAAGTAATCTATTTATCATAAAATGTAAAACTCGTTTTGATTCCAAATTGCTTCCATAGTCAGGCCTGCCAATTTTATACCTTTGTGTTTAAAAATGAGTCTGAAGTTGTGTCAGAAAGTTTCGCATTGTTGAACAGGTCATTTAAGACTACCTTAACTGCACATTTTGAATTCTGAAGGACACTCTCTTCAAGATAAGAATGAATCAGTTGTTACTATGCAAATAAATGTTTTAATAGAAAGGTATTATGGGCAGAATTTTTTTAACTGAGGGGCAAGAAGGGTGCTTATTTTTATACCAAAGGGAAGGCAGGGTCCTGAAACTTGGAGGGGAAGGAACTGTAGTATAGGATATAACTTAGCACCAGGTTTACATCATGGTAATACAGGTTTCATACACTTTTAACACAATTTTTTAATAGAATTGTTTGCCTTATGTAAATGTAGAAAAGTATTACGAATGCTGTAATTAAACAATGTGTCTACAATTTCTGCTATTTAAATAGTAAATAAAAAAAAAAATTATTAAAACATTGTTGTAAAAGCGTACGAACCCTGTAATGTGCAAAATATGATTATTAAATAAAGTTTTTGGCACATCTTCTATAGCTAGCAGTTTTTAAAGGACTTCCATTCGCCGTGTTATAAAATCCACTTATCTAGTGGGGAGTAAAATGATGTAATCCCTACACTTTGTAAATAATTAAAATTCTTAGTATCAAGTTTCAGATAAACATCTTATCCCCGTGGCAGAATTGCATTGACAATGTCGCAGAATAGGAAAGATTTATTGCAGAAATAATTCTCATTTGTAAAAAAAAAAAAACATTTTTGGGAGAGAGAGAAGATTTATGCAACAGCAAAAAGATATTCTGTATGTGTTTCGCTTCTGCAGAACAATATTGGTAAGAGGTGAAAATCTTCTGAGTTTCGGCAGATTTTTGTCCCTCCACCCCCGAAATTTTTGTTTGTCCCTTCCCACACTCCCTAAACTTTAAAGTTTAAAATATTTATAATTGTTAAACTCTAAGTTCTGCTCAGTTTCTTAATAGGGTTTTGCAGTAATTGTATTATTTGTTACAAAATTTTAGTTTTCCCTTTCTTTGCAACCCCCCCCCCCCACCTCTCTCTCCAGCATTAACCTTTAACTGCTGTGACAAACACTGCTGCATAAGATACTGTGAGCGATCTCTGAGACTGCTTGTTCGAAAGGCGAAAAATAAAAGCTCGATTTACTCATAGTTTATGTACTAAACCTTAGTTCAGGACCATTATCATTAAAATCCACTTATTCAGAATTCTCTAGCAATAGTACTAGGGCTTCAAACGAAATATCATTTCACTATAGTTAAATGATAGTATCTACAGTTAAACTATGAAAATTGAAAAAAAATATATAGCTGCCTGTGAGACAGCTAACAACAGTTAAGTGTTAACGTTGTTAATATTAAAAAGTCTCTATTTTTAAAATTGTGTCCCTTTTTTAATGTTGTTTTGCCTTAGTTCTTTTATTTTGAACTCGTTACTTCTGCCTTAGTTCTTGTTACTTTAAAATACTAATACATAAATATCCATGTAATCTCCCCCCCCCCCACTTTGCTCCCTCATCACAATTTAAAATCCTTTAAAAAAAATTAATAAAAAATGACAAAAATCTGCCGTATTTATTACTTCAAAATAAATTATCACCCCCCCCCCCAAATTTGTATCTTCCCTTCTCCCTAATTAACAAAGTTTACAGTATTTAAAATTATTTCTTTATGTTTTTTAAGTTTCCTTGTGTTACTTTACATAAACAATCCACAAATATATTTTTTTAATTGTCCCCTGAAATGTCTTTTTTTACTTTTTTAAGGGTTGGGTATGCGAGTTGATCTTTTCAGAGGTCTATCTGGTTACTATCCTAAGTGGGACAACTTAGTTTGTGAATTGTACATTTGGTTGCATTGTTCTAAGAATATATAAATAAAATTGAACTTCGATAAGTGGGAACTGAAGTATTGACCAATCCAGCCATAATTAAAATGGTTTCTCTGTTATATAGGTTCAACAAGTGCTTATTTTACTAATAGAGGTTATCAAAGTAATAATAACTACTATAATTAGTAAAGGTATTATATCTGTTATCTCAATTTTGACTGTCAATCATGTGAGACTTTAATAACAAGTAAAAACCATCTCAGTTATGAAAGTAATAATCACTTAATACAGAAATAAAATAATTTCAAGTAGAGGTTTCATTGGCTCAATAACAAAGCTTTTTCTTTCTAAAAATGCAGTGGCAGAATAAATAGCAGTAATAAAATTTTCCCACTTATCCAGCTTTGCCTGTATTAAATTAATATTGTTTAGGGTTCTTTAAAAGGAGCTTTCCATGATGGTTTGGAAAAGGATACAAAATTATATCTGTTATCTGTACACTATGGATTATTTTAAAATCTAATTTATAAAATTTAATTTGGGTGTAGGGCTAATGATTTATATTTTTATGAATATTATAGAAATTGGTGCTGATACACACACACACACATATATATATATAATACATTTTTTCTATTCAAACTTCCTTAGTATCGTTAAAAATTAAAAAATCACAGGGGTCAAAATTTATTATATTGAGTTAAAAGATTCAAACAGGATTCTTTTTACGAATGTTGAAAAAATTGCCGAAAAAAAAAAAAAAAAAAAAAAAAAAACCTCTAAAAATAGCATGTAACATTTCGTGAAAATTCTAAAATCAAAGTACGAATTCGGAATAAATTTTATTCAAAAGAGTTATATTGCGCTAGAAAATTTAAACTGGATTCCTTTAACGAATGTCAAAAATTTGCCGCGAAAAACGCTAAATATTCCCCTGTATTAATGCCTAATCACATCTGTTAATTCCGTGTATATATCAGCATTTTTAACAATAAACACAACCAGCGGACTTATAAATCATATCTTTAAACTTTGTTATACAAGTATTTTTACTAAAGTTCGAATAAATATCTGTTTTATACAATGTGCTATTAAAATTTAACCGAAAATCTTGTTAAAAGCCGCAAAATAAGTTTGAAAACCATCATATTGGCACGGTCGCTCGCTTGTCTGCCAATTTAGAGCGATGTGTAAAGCAGCGCGGGAGCGGGTTCAGATATTATTTTGGCAACCCCAGCTGAATGATCTGGTGGGAGGAGTTTGTGGAGGCGATTTTTTGTCGCTCCCAATTCACGTGTAATAGCGCTATAAGACAGATCCATTTTTTATCAACAGAAAAAACATCGTCTGCGCGAGGCGCAAAAAAGAAACGATTAAATTAAAACCATGGAAGTAGCGATAAAACGCAACATCCCTATAGAAACCTTGTGGCGTACAATTCCGGGCAGTGCACTTGAAAAGTACCCATGACACACGATTAACACAAACAATAGTTTATTTAAAAACAATAATAAGGTCGTGATTGACAGTCTAGAAGACAGATTTTATCTAAAGTGATAAGAAGTAAACAAGGCCAAATCATTAAAACTGAGAGATGGAACGCTTTCCAAATAAACTTATTAAATTCAAGCAATTAGCTCAAAGGAAATTGGCCTAACTGTTAGTTTGCAGGAACGTAAGAATAATTCAATTCAGCTCTCCATGTAATCTCTCTAGAAACACTATAAATGTCACTATAAATGTCACTTAAAATATGGCAATATTACTATCGAAGGGAACCCCGTGGATTCCAATACTATTTTATTTGAAATACTTAACTTTAACTTCTTACCACGCAGACAATCTCACAGTCCAAGGTTTTACTACAAAAATCAGCTAATGGAAACTTCACTGGCTACTCAGAACGTGGAAGCTTCGATAGTCAAAGCAGGAAGCGAGAGAAATTCAGATTAAATTACCACTCTGGGCAAGATGCGCCTAAATCCATCGAACATAAATACTCCTACCGGAGTATATGAAAAAGTTAAGCAACCACAGGTACATAATTATTATATTATTTTACAAAGTAAACGTAAAAATCAGATTCTCTGAGATTTAGACATACTTTGCAAAATTTAAAGGGATGACAGGTTAATAGGTAGCTCATGTACGCAGTAATGTTAAAATTCAGGAGTACGTGACCGCAGGAAAAAACTCAAATATCACTCGACCACAGAATACCTTCATAAAATAGTAGCTAGGTACTTATGATACCACCTTATGCCAGAAAAATTCAATAATCAACCAACCAATCAAATCTTCAAATTCAATGTTCATTTGTGAAATCTGGTCACACTTGTGCACCAGTGTAAGCGTGATGCCAATATCCATCAACTCTTCTCAAAATCTGATTTCTGTTAAACTAATGAAAGCATACTTGAGATTCATATCAACAGTAAATCTTATTTGTAGTTGATTAATTCGTACTTTTTAATTTTGCGCATACTTTTAACACGTTGAGTGTCACGTCAGTCATCGGTGACTGACACTGAACTTTCCGTTTAGGCCGCGTCAGTCACCGGTGACTGACAGTGTAAGATATGATATAAAACTAAAAAAATTGCATTGTTTTAAGTAATTACTGAAAAATTAATTAAATTTTACTTAATTTTTATTTATTACAGGATTGTATCATTAATGCATTTATATATTTCTTATCAAAAAATATTAATGGATTTCATTGAAACACGGTAAACATAAAAACAGTTGTCCTTAGCATGTATCACAAAATGTCTAAACTTGTTTAATCCTTTTTCTGGGCATCGCTCTACCAGATTGTACTGCAATTTCTTCACGTTTTACAATATTTTCGCACTGCAGAGACTTCACCGGGTCGTCTTTGGAGTTTGTGTAGTGTTTTATCAGATGTCGTTGCAAAACAGCCAGGTGGAATATCTTTAAAAACAGTTTTTTAATAGTGGTGCAAGTAGAATATAAAAATAGTTTCCAGTGGTACGCACGTGGCCTAACGGGGATTTCCTTAAAAATACGCGTGGCGCTCAACGTGTTAATGACATGCTGTTCCAGCAATTTGTTTTCACTGCATCATATAATTTTTCTAACTAAGTGTACAGACACACATTCAATTATAAATTCGAAATAGTAAACGAAATACTTTGATAAATTCTGTAATACATATGCATTAAAATATTATTATTTTAACAGAAACTTTTTTCAATAGAAAATATAGTCCCCTAAGTACCAGGCATATTTTTTACACATTTCTTAGTTTTACGGCGTCCAAATGAATTTTAATTCGAAATAATGTTTTCCTGCATTGTTTACAATGCAATGAAGATTATCCAGTTAGGTATTCTAGAAAACTCACACAAGCTTCTACGTGCATTGTTTTTATATAATTTATACTGTAATTTTGCGTCTGATACATTTAATGAAATATAAAATACAATTTATATTTTTTATACTATTATTAAAAACTTGGTGTGTCATAAAAATAAAAAAATCTAACACAGACTGTCTAAATGTCATTAAAATTAATGATAAACACAAATACTTATATTTTAAAAATACAATAGATGTGCTTTAAATTCTCCAAAAATAATTTTTTGCAGAATCATTAAATATCATTATCATGAAATATTTTTATCTAGAATTGTTCTGGATATATGACATTAATAACTGCAGCGCAACTTCAACTAAAAAATTATAGCATGTACACTATAACCACTAATTTACAACTACGTGGTTGCAAAAATAGTTAAAATGTTATGTAGTGGGAATTTCAATTAATTTAATGAAAGACTGTAAGAAAACATACTATTTTAATTGTTCTTTCTCTCGATTTTTGACTTTACAATTTGACTCGCACGACTTTTTAATATGTATTTAATGAAACACTTATGGTAATTCCAGAGTAACGTAAGAGTGGACGCTAAAGAAACAGTAAAAGGTTGCACAACCTCATAACTTTTGATTTAAGAACATGACGTAAAATATTATTACATCGTAACATACGTTCGTAAAGTACAACTCAAAAAGTTTTTTAATAACACGAACAAACTTACATATGCGTAAAGTTGTAACTCAAAAATCAAAACGTTAATTATTAAGTAAATAACGATTATAATCAAATAATAATTAATATTAAAATTTTATAAAATTTATCATAAAGTTATTAATGATTTACGAGCACAAATTTAAGTAGAAATACATGATCATTAATATTTTTTTGTTAAATTTGATAAAATTTTCATATTAATTATTATTTGATTATAGTCGTTATGTAATTATTAGCGTTTTAAGTTACAACTTTACACATATGTAAGTTTGTATGCGTTATAAAAAAAACTTTTGCGTAGTACTTTATGAATATGTAATAATACTTTTCGTCATATTTTTAAATCAAAAGTTATGAGGTAAGGAAGCCGCGACAATAATTTATGGGCACCCTGTATAACAGATTTTATCCGTGGACGCATTTTTTCCCCACACAATAAGATTCTATGAAACTCGGTATCTCGGAAGTTTGCTCATTTCAACTGGTTAATAAACCTAAGAAGAATTTTAATAACAAAAAAACATACTTGTAAGTGTTTTCTATTGGGTTGTCCGGAAAATTCCTGCCGGTTGCAAAAATCAATTCGTACAGGAAAATTCTATTAATTAATTGATTCCGATATCTAATGTATAATAAATAAATATCGTAATCAATGTCTAAACATTAGATGATAGAATTTTCCGGTACGAATTGATTTTTCCAACCGGCACGAATTTTCCGGACAATCCAATAGAAAACACTTACAAGTATGTTTTTTTTTTCTGTTATTGAAATTCATCTTAGGTTTATTAACCAGTTGTAATGAGCAAACTTCCGAGATACCGAGTTTCAGATAATCGCATTGTGCGGGAAAAAGGCGTCCACGGATAATACCTATTATACAGGGTGCCCATAAATTATTGTCGCGGCTTCCTTAATTCATAACTTTCGATTTAAAAATATGACGGAAAGTATTAGATCATATGCACGGAGTGGAGTTGCTAGCACGTGGGAATCTCATCGAAACAATCTACTGTTTCTGTTTCTGTATAATAATTAACAGGCAGAATTTTCCGGTACAAATTGATTTTCCCAAACGGCATGAATTTTCTGGATAACCCAATAGATTAAAAAATAATACATCACATATTCTAACATTATACATTTACACATACCATCGTTGACTTAATGCCTAAGTGGGGCAGATCGGTCTGAGATACAGACCGTGGACCTGTAGCGCCCCACCCGGGATTTTCCCCGGCACGCGGGGATTCGTGTAGGTTGGAGTCCAGTCTCCGACGGGCAGGGAAGGCCCACGCCAGGACCGCCAATGCCACGCTCGCGCGGCCCCGGCCAACATTTATTGAGAACAACAAAAAATTACAAACTAGACCACATGGTCGGCACTGCCGGGAATTACCCCACGCGACAATGGGCAGGCAAAGGCAAGAGAGAAAAAATAAAAGTGAAGTAAAATCTTGCAGTGAAATAACAAGGGGAGGACTGTCGTATTAATTTTCTAAAGTATAAGACAACATTTATAAAACTATATTTTACTAATAATTCATAAAAAAGTAAGTGTTTCTTTAAGCACTATACCCAAATTGACAATTAAAACAATGAAAATGCTGAAATAGCTATAATTTAATAAAACTACATATATGCTGTAAATTCTCTAGAATTAATTTCTTAATTAAAAATATAAGAATTTTCAAATATTACTTTATCAACATTACGAATTTTATATAAAAAAATGTTTTTGATGTCTAAACTTAATTATTTTCGAGTAACCTGAGCAAAAATTAGCTCATGCTCTAGAACAACTATTATTTCATGATGGATGATATTTATATTTCATGATAACGAAAATAGTTCAAAAATTGTATGGCGGGAGTTTCAATTCTATTAAATTTCATGAATTAAATATAATTTAATATTGCATGCTATATCGATTTTGTGAGTTATAAAACTAAATTTCTAAAACTATTTTTATTTTAAGATAATGTTTATAAAATTAGTAATCCATAAAAAAAATACCCTCTATGTCAAAATTGACTATTAAAAAACAGGATAAAAGTTAAATATTCCCATTACATACTATTTTAATTATAACTTTCCTGGATTTTTTAATTTAGAATTTGCTCTCTTGATTTTAACATGCATGACATGATTCACTAATGAGGATTACAGGATAGCTGACCAGTTGAATTTGAAGATGTATGCTATTGAAAACTTTATGCTGTGTTGAACCAACTTTTGATTCGGCAGTACCTGAAACGATAAGATGGTGAAGCCTATTTCCAAGATTTACAACTCCCACTCCAAATTTTTCAACAGTGCACTGAGAAAAATGACACTTTCAAATCTGAGTAAATCGATGTTTTCATTTTGTTATGAAGCTTTTTGTTTCAAATATGACGGCCCAATGCTTTCAATTCTGAAATACCAGAAATACTTAGAATATTGAAACATGGACATACTCAAAACTGAGTACATAGAGGTCAGTTCATACTCATTTTTGAAGCACGGACATACCCAAAAATGATTAGAATCAGTTCAAACTAATTTTTGTAACATGGAAATACTCAAAAATGAGCACGTAGAAGTCAGTTCATACTCATTTTTGAAATATATACATACTCAAACATGAGTACATGGTATTTTATTCTTGAGTGTGTGCATGTTTTCAGAAATGAGTATTATACATGTTTCAAACTTGAGTAATTTTGATTCGGAGCCATTTTGACTATGCGACATACTCAGATTTGAGTATTTTTTGCTCAGTTTTGAAAATGTCGTTCTTAGAGTGTGTAATAAAAGTTGCGTGCAAAAACCTTATTTGGTATATCTTCCGTTATTTCTTAATATTATTTTTAATCCAACAAAATGTACAAACATTTAGCTTAAAACTGTTATTTCTACAACGACATAACAATTTATGTTCTTGAGCATATTATGCTTTTTTTTAGCCATATAACAAGATTATCTGAAACCTGGAATGTCGGGTGTTTATTGCAAGAAGGTGAATAAGTATAATAAAAAGTTCAATGACAAAAAAGCGTACATGTGAGTGTTTGCAAGAATTAAAGACTATGCGTCACATGTTCCATAGCTGATTGTGTTCCAGTATTTTGTATGTCACTATTTCTGTACAATAATTTTCTTCTTATTCAGTAACGGAGTTCTGCTATTATATAAGGCGAAGATTACTATACAGAAGTAGTTGTATTCAAAATAATGGAACATAATCATTTCCGATTTTCTAAAATTAGACATCCACACATACTTTGATTTCATGTTATATTAATTTTGTGAACTATAAAACTAAATTTGAGAAACTATTTTTCATTTTTAAGATAATGTTACAAAATTAGAAAACATAAAAAGATTATTTTTTGTAATGCATTATATCAAAATTGACAATTAAAGTAAAGATAAAAATTAAATGTGTACCATTCAATAAAACGATCTATATGCTTTAAATTTTCTAGAATTAGTTTCTTAATTACAGAAAAAATTATTTATAAATATTATGTTATCCTTATACAAAATTTTATCAAGAGAAATGTTCAGTATATCTTAAATTAATTATTTCAGTGCAACTTAAACTAAAAATGCAGCACACACACACTAAAAACACTATTTTATTCTCCATTATTACAAAAATAGTTCAAAAGTTATGTGGCGGGAATTTCAATTAATTTAATGAAAGACTATACATATATAACATACTATTTTAATTCTACATTACATAACTTTTTTACTTTAAGATTTGCTTTTCATGACTTTTTAATATGCACGACATGATCCACTAATGGTGAATCCAGGATAGCAGAATATTTGAAAATGAAGAAACAATAAATGTTGCGTGCAAAATTCCTATTTGGTATACCTACCGTAATTCTTTACCGTAATTCCCTTTTATCCAACAAAATGTACAAATACACGTTTCTACAAAGACATAACAATTTAAGTCTGTGAGAATATCGTCATTTTTTGTAATACAATAAGATTTTTTGAAACTCTGAATGTTGGAAGTCACTGTTTATTATGCCTAATAAAAATCATAAAAGAAAGGGAGTATACACATAAATGTTTGTAAGATTAAAATATCTTGATTAATATGTTATTATATTAAAATTTACACGTACCTTCAATGCAAGTTGGTATTAATTTTGTGAAATGTAAAATTAAATTTTTAAAACTATTCTTTATTGCTAAATTATAATTATAAAATTATTAGTGCATACAAGGTATAAGTTTCTTTACGTGCAGTATCAAAATAAATAATTAAAATAACGATAAAACCTAAATATTTCTAAGTCAATTAAACGGTATGTATGCTGTATGCTGTATACAATTAATTTCACGATTAAAGATATAGAATATTTAAATATTACTTTATCGTTATTAAGAATTTTATCAAGAATTGTTCTTTATATCTTAAATTAATCACAGTCGTTTAATACGAGCACGGTTAAAACGAGAAATTTGCATGTTAAAAATGGTTCACCATTTAAACTCTATTAATTTTTTTACGAGCTACAAAAGCAGGATCACGGCTAATACGAGCAAACCTGATGTGCAATTCAATGTAATTTTCGGAGAAATGTAATGTACAATTAGGAAAGAGATCCCTTTCTATTTGAATTCTCTCTTAGCGATATTATTTTTATAATTACTATCTGTCAAAATAAAGTAATTTAATAGTTTTACCAGATAGAATTTTAACCTTCAAAGAGACCCCCACCCCAGAAAATGCAAAGGGATGTCCTGAGGCCTTGAAAGAATGAAAGGAAGAAGAAAGACATAATACCGCCCCTTTATAATATTTACAATTCCGACATGGAAAAGAAGGAGCATTGATGAAAACCTTTATTTGTTTCGCTCTTTAAATCCAGACTCTGAGCCATATAAACCAGCATTTTCATGTTATTGCTCTGCTAAAATGAAAAGGATATGTGAAATCAATAGTTCGAAAATTGTAGTGACTATTGCAGTGTTAGATGAGCTTCCCCGGTAAAAAGGAAGTGAATCATTGCATTACTGTATGTCGTCCATATCCTTTGAAGTACTAGTTCTTCAGAGGCTTTGACTTCAGTACTGTGATTTTATCTAAAAATATGACACTCACAAAGGTAAGACTGAATATTTTATGTTAAATTATTACATTAAGTTAATTTTATCATTGAGATAGCTAGAGTAATTAATAGTAGTAATTAGTGTAATTACGTATTTGTTTTGAAGAGTTTTTTATATTACGAGCAACGGTTAATACTAGGACTTTTATAACTCCCTTGGTTCTCGTATTAACCTAGTTCGACTGCATTTTAATGCAGTTTCATCTATACACTAAAACCACTATTTTATTTTCCCCGCCACCAAATATTTATCAGTAATACGCAGTGGGAATTTCAATTATTTTAATGAAAGACTATGCGAAACTATTTTAAATATACCTTTCCCTAGACAGTTGATTTTAGGATCTGTTTCGAATATTTTTTTTTAAGAAGCATGAGATAATTCACTAATGGTGATACCAATGTAGAGAAATAGTTGAAATTGAAGAAGCAATAAAAGTTGCCTGCAAAAATTTTATTTGGTATAACTACCATTATTCTTTTACGTAATTCATGTAATAAAACAAAATGTACACAACAACACGTTTCGCAAAACTTCTGTTTCCACGTATTATATATAATAGAATTTATCCCTAAATATATCATGCATTTTTTGTACCACACAATAAGATTATCTGAAACTAGGCATGTCGGAAGTTTACTTAATACAACTGGTTAATAAACCTAAGAAAAATTCTAAAAACAAGATTTTCTTGTGCTGTAGCTATATAGGAAATAGTGAAAAACACAGCATAAGCGGTGTCACCTTTTGGACTATATCTATTCAAACTTCATCAGCATATATGTCAAGGTCTAACAAAATATGAAGTTTAATTAAATTCCAAGAATTAGTTATTCAGATATAGCTATCACGAAAATCGGGAAAAATGCAGCATAGTTCTTGTTTGGAAATATACGCCCAAACCATATCAGCACCATAATTGAATCTGAAGTTTGATTAAATTTCGTACATCATTTCTTCAGCGAGGGCGAACACAAAATTTGTGCCACACACAAAATAAATTTACAGATAGACAGACATTTTCCGAAAATAGTCAGATTGTTTTCAAAACATTCCAAAACAAGTAAATCCATCAAAAAACAGAAGTAAAAAATTTCCATGATACCCATACTTTCTTCTTATACATATAGAAGTAAAAATACAGGGATTTTCAATATTCTATCATCATATCTACAAACATTTATCAAGACATGTTCAAGATATCTGAAAATAATTATTTTCATGCAACTGTAATTAAAAACAAAACACACACACCAAAAAAACTATTTTATTCTTCACGACAACAAAAATAGTTAAAGTATTGTATAACGGAAATTTTAATTATTTTTTCTAACACTATCCAGTGTGCGGATAATTTTCTCGCAAATGTTCAATAGAATTGTGTACCTTATTTAATCTTAGAAAAATATTCCAAATTCTGTTATTCAACTAGATGATTGAAAACGCTTCAATTTAATTATGAAATAGAAACTTTCTGATCTACAATATTGGTTCCTCCATTCCATACTCCTTTGAAATTCTAATGAGCGTCCGCACATACTATTACGCACATACACATTACTATACGTAACATATTATATTGATTCTACTTTCCCCATATTTTCAACTTTAGAATTTGCATCTCTGGACATTTTAATATTAATAACATAATCCACTAATGGTGATTCCAAGGTAGCAGAACAGGTGAAACTCGAGAAGGCAATAAAAGTTGCGTGCAAAAATCCTATTTGGTACATCTGCCGCTCGCTATTCCTCACCGTAATTCACTTTAATCCAAAAAATGTACAAACAATATATTCAGCTAAAACGGCTGTTTCTACAAAAATATAGTACTTTACATCCGTGAAAATGTCATATTTGTTTGTACCATAATCTGAATCTAGGAACGTAGGAAGTTTATTTAAGGGATCATATGATTTTTAAACTTCCAAATATTATATTTTTTCATTATATATATATATATATATATATATATATATATATATATATATATATATATTAAAGGATAATTTTTTTCTGAAGAATATAAAACAAACCGTGTCAAAAAAATTCGTATAATTACTCCAGTTTTACCCCAAAATGTGCAACACCTGAATTTTCATAATAAAATTTTGATGTCAAATTTCGTAATCTGAGGTTATGGGAAATAAGCGCAGGATAGCTCAAGAACTTTTTAATATTTTTTTCAAACATTTCCAGAAGATATATTTTATGTTAGTCTGCATAAATTTAACCTAAATTTTCTTTTTTATTGTTCAAAACAGTATTTATTTTGATGGTTATAAAGTTGAAAATTTTAAAATTTCGCTTAAGCTAAATACAATTTTGTATAAAAAATATAAAAATGTCTTAAATACAAATTTATTTAGATTCAGCGTATTTATTACAATCTGGAGTATAATTAGTCACCAAAAGTTTTATTCTAGATCTAATTTTTTTTTTTTTTTTAATCCTGAAATCCGTAAGCTGCTATGCAAACTTTCTGCCCGACAAATGAATGACAGTTTGAAGCCCCCTATAAATATTAGTTCTACATATTGTAATTTTATAAATATCTGAAATGAAAGAGCATACATTTTTCATCTATTCCAAAATTTTGTTGTAATATTAAATATATTTTAGGATAAGAAATGTTGAAAATTTGTATGGTATTTTTTTTTTCATTTTTTCTGACTTAAAAGTCCTATGATACCTTAATTCAGCAGGTTAATAAGCCTAATAATAGCAAGAAATCTTTTGCGTTAGTGTTTGTCAGATTAAACTATTATGCATTACATATTCTAACACTACATATTTACATATTGAAACTGATAACTAAAAATCGAGCACTTATCCTAAAAACGCTATTGTATTCTTCATGCACTCTAAAAACGACATTTTCAAAACTGAGCAAAAAATACTCAAATACTCATGGTCAAAATAGCTCCGAATCAAAATTACTCAAGTTCGAAACATGTATATACTCATTTCTGAAAACATGCAAACACTCAAGAAAAAAACATCATATACTAATATTTGAGTATGTCCATGTTTCAAAAATGAGTATGAACTGACTTCTACGTGCTCATTTTTGAGTATTTCCATGTTTCAAAAATGAGTTTGAACTGATTCTAATCATTTTTGGGTATGTCCGTGTTTCAAAAATGAGTATGAACTGACTTCTATATACTCATTTTTGAGTATGTCCATGTTTTAATATTCTTAGTATTTCTGGTACTTGAGAATTGAAAGCATTGGGTCGTCATATTTGAAACAAAAATCTTCATAACAAAATGAAAACATTGATTTACTCAGATTTGAGAGAAAGAGTCATTTTTCTCAGTGTGAATTCAAAAACCCGATAAAAAATTATATAGGGAGAATTTCAATTATTTTAACGAAAGACTACGTAACATGCTATATTATTTCTACTTTCCGTATAGTTTTTTAACTTTAGGATTTGCTTCTTTATATCCTTTTAATATGCATGACATGATCCACTAATGGTGATAGAAAGGAAGCGGGAGAGTTGAGAATGGAGAAGCAATAAAAGTTGCGTGCAAAAACCGTATTTGTTGTATCTACCGTTATACCTTACCATAATTCTCTTTAATCCAGCAAAATGTACAAACAACACATTCCGTTAAAACTGCTGTTTCTATATAGACAATAATTTATGTCCGCGAGTATATGATGTTTTTCTACCATTCAATGCAGCTGGTTACTAATTTTTGTAAAAAGTGAGTGTTTGCTATATTAAAAATTCATAAATAACATATTATAATAACATGCATTTACACATTCAGGCATATACCTTCATTGCCTGTCATATTACATTTTGTAAAATAGAAGACAGGTTCCGTACGCTTTTACCACAAATTTTTAATAGAATTTTTCGCCTTATTTAAATGCAGAAAAACATTACAAATCCTGCAATTAAACGACGTGTCTACAATTTCTGCTATTTAAATATTAAATAGAAAAATTCTATTAAAAATTTGTGGTACAAGCGTACGAACCCTGGAAGATTAAATGTATAAAACAATCCTTTATTACTAAGCTATATTTATAGAATTAAAATTTTAAAAAAACTAGTCGTTGGGGGCCACCGTAATACTTACCCATCATGGATATGCATAATGTAAAATATTAAAATAAAAATGTGTAAACTACTTATAAAGTGCATTGCAATTCAAATAAAATCGTGGCTCGATGACGTCACAAACTTTAAAGGCTCGATTACTGAATTGCTTGAAAGAAACATCCTTATAACTCCAAAAATAATAATCCTATTAACTAGTGGTTTATTGCATCTGATTAAACGTCAAATTTCCAATTAAAATATATCTTTGAAGTGAAATTTGGATGAAATACAGGGTCATGAAAAATCGAAGAGTGTGGAAAATAGGATTCCAAATATCTCGACAACTAATTATCCGATCGACTTCATGTTTTATGCAAAATTTATGTTTTTTTATTGTCTTTTATATTCATTTCTTAAAATAAACAATTTCGAAAACTTTTATATACCTTTCATCAGATCGAATATTTCGAGAGTCCGAAAAAAATAGTTCCGGTTAATCGAGGTTATTGAAATGAAATAGGCTTCTTCCCATTATTACATACTAAGTAAATACCAAATTGCAAGTCTCTATCTCAATTTTTTCGGGAGATAGAGCGTTTACAGACACACAGACACACACACAGACACACACACAGACACACAGACGGACGGCAAAATTTTTTTTCTAAAAATATGTTTTTCGGAATCTCCAATGTCTGAAACGTGTAAATCCGTCAAAAAAAATTTTTCGATTTTCAAAACGATTACAAGACTTACCCTATACTACGTATGATGGGTAAGTAATAAAGAAAAAATCATTTACGGACTATATACAAATTTTAAATTAAAATAATCCTGAAAGCTAAATATTTACAATTTAATACGATATCTATGCTGTGAATTCTCCACAAATAATTTCCTGATGAAAAGTATAGAATTTTTAAATAGAAAACGTTTTTCGATTACGTATTGTCTGATTAAGTACACCTGCCAATTTCATGCGGTTCCAAGCAAAAATGAATTCAGAAATGTGTCAGAAAGTAGCTCTTTTGGGTATGAGAACAACCTTAAGTGCTGGGCAACAGTATTTAATTCATGTAAAAGTATTCATTCATACTTCATTAATTCCAAAAGTATTATTATTAGGAGAAAAATGTATTACATTGCTTTCTTATCATTTTAATTTACTACTAAAATGGAAGCATAATGAAGTGTTTCAGAAAGTAATTTTTCCCCTTTGATTGTTAAGACATTAAAAAATTATAATATTTTCCAAAGCAAAGTATAATATTTACACTACTTATTGTAAAAGTTGAACTTTTAATAATCCATTTGGTCAGTTGTTTTTAATTTATTACTCAAATTACAATTCGTTAATTCATTTAATTCGTTTTTTTTTTTTAATAATAGGAAAATTCGTAGTTTCTAATGATATTTTGAATTGACAATGATTTGGCATATTAAATGATTTTATAGCTTTTATAAACTTTTTAAAAATTTTTCCTTATGAAACTTTTTTTTCAATCATTTAAAAGAATTATCCTAAAAAATACCGTTTCTAATTAATTCCGTACGCTTTATAATTTAACGTTTAGTGGCATCAATTGATAGGTCATCTAAAATTGAGCACAAATGCGCCAGTGTTATTTTTGGAATACCTTATCCTGTTCGAAACGAACGTCACGCATATCTGTAGTATAGGGTGCGATTCTGTGTTTTAGCATCAATGTTTCCGATTATTGTTGTCTTCATTTTATCTAATCACAAATACCCTGCTAATAAATAAATCAAAGCTTACTATTCGGTAACAGTGGTTCTAAAAATAAAAATATATACAGGCTTGCTTGTCACATGTTCTCGAATGTTTCTATGAAGACATGTCTTTCGTATTTTGTGTAAGCGGTACTTTTTCAAAGTATCTTCTATCTTTATCCCCAATATTTAAGCAACCTTCCACACTGTTTCAAATATTTATTTACGTGAAACTGAAGATACAACAAGTTATGTAAGTGGTTTTTAACAGCATCTTTATCAATAAATGATTGTCCACTTACAGATAGAATACAGCAAAATGATTTGTCATATTAAATTATTATATAGCTTTCATAAACTGTGATATAAAAAAAAAAGATCAACAAGTGCAATGTCTTGTGACTATAATTAGAAATATTAACACTTTGCCGTCCGGCGACACCACAGTGTAGTGTCGTACGTAAAGTAACTTAATTTTAATCCTTAGATGCTACATTGGCACCAGAATTTGAAAATGAAAAATTCCCTTTTATCAAGTACATGAAGAAAAGAGTTTACTAATTTTCGAATAAATTTGTTTCTAAATTCTGGTGTCAATCAATCATTTCAACGTTTTACGAATAGAAGTATTTTTACTAGAAAAGCGGACGACAAAGTGTTAAAACATCCTATCTTACATCCTGTAGCTTTTAAAAGGATGCTCAAAAGTACATGAGACTTCATAGCGTCATATGGTATCCAGTTATCTTCTAGAAATACCTCTCAGCCAGATCCCGAAACAGGCTCGAGCTCAAAGTGAAAATTTTATTTATTCACAAATTGTGAAAAGGGAAAAAAAATGATAAACCATTTGAGAAACAAGAATACAATTTACGTTTCTTAAAGTATTATGCAATCCTGTAACAACCAGTTTGAAAGGAATTGAAGTGTTATTGATGGGATATAAGGGAAAATATTCTATTTTTCCTTTGCACGCTCAGCGTTAGTAACATAAAAAAATCTGTGAGGTATCTCTTGTCTATTATAACTATATGTTTAAAGGAATTTTTTTTTTTTTTTTTTTTTTTTTTAGAATTACTAAAAAACGGAACGGATGTCTTCCTGCGATAATTGTACACTGATGTTTTAAAAGAATAATAACTGTGGCTTTTGCAAATTTCTGCCAGTGGTTTGGTATGGCCAAACCACTATTGGCTATTTTAAACAGATTTTAAGAAACATGAAAATCACGAAACGTTGTCATGAAGAGGTATTTAGGATTAATATTTACTTTTATGTAAGAACAGATTTATTAAAAAGGCAATTAATCTTGAAACAAATTTAAATTTGTTACGATCAGTTTTATACTGTGTACTTTTGGTATCGGGCTCGATTTCTGCTGACACAAAAGCTTTCGGGTCGGGCGTGCTCGGATTTCAAATCGTTTGGCTCAATCTTCGAAAAATGAGCCCGAACTCATTTCTATTCATATAGTCATTTTTTTTTATGTTCGGAACGAATATGTTCAATATTTTGTGACAATTCCTCGGTATGTGAAGAGCAGACATCTTTTGATATAGCAAAAAATGTTTTTAATAAATAATAACTTTATAATCCCATCAGGAACAAATCATTTTGATGCTTGTTTCGTTTATATTGGGAGTTGACTGCAGAAACTCTTTCACAACATCCTGTTACACGTAAACAATTTTCCATTTTCAGTAATAATGCATTTCATAAGTAGGTGTAATAAAGTTTCAGAATTCTGTCAAACAATGAATAGAAAACGGTGCTGTTTTCCTTCGGGACACTTTGCGCTAAAACATAGTCTACATTTTGTGGTCTAAAACTTTTAACTACTGAGTTGCGAATTTTCATACTTTTTCAGTTTTCTTTTTTCGCATATTCATGATTGAAATATGTCGTCTATACTGATTCTTTTCTTATAGCCTATGTTTTTTTGGTCTTAATTTTCTCAAAACATAGTAAAACCTTTGGTTGGCCTAAATCAAGATCTGTGTAAACTACACAAATATTTTCAAAATTTTCAGAATCGTTATTTTATTAATACAGTCTTATACCATTCACTTGGACCATCCTGCAAATGCAATCGAATTTCACTAATCGCAATATACTCTAGACTAAACATTTCCAAAGGATTTATCCTAATTTTCGCAAAAATGATTATTTTCAATACACACCCAGATACAGTTGAAATTTCCATCAGCAGAAAGCGCTCGAATTTTCTGCAAAACTCAATAAAATCTTTCAATCAAAATGAAATTGGTGCCTTTTTTTGCATTTATTCTTTTTTTATAACATTATTTTTCTTGAGTTCTAATTTATTTTCTAAACATATAATATCCGGTAACACATAGAAGGCTATTTAATCAATATTCTTCAGGCTGTATTTATTAACATAATACACTCTACTTGACACGATCATAACGAGTATAAAATCTCTTAAAATGTTGATCAAAATCCTTACTTTATTGTTTGTCTATGTATCTTAAAAGACCTTTATCATCATCCATCAAATTACATGGATTAACCTGACAATTAATAGCAATAATGATTACAATTTACTTGGTGTAAAAAAAATGAGTTTGTTATACTTAATAAAAATAAGTGAGATAAAATGGTTGTTTATAATTTTAATATGTAAATATGTTTGAAACATCTATATTACTAATATAAATTAAAGAGTAAATGAAAATTACAAGTACAATTTATGTAAAAGATGTAAAACAAGGCATGTTTTTAAAGTAAATAAGCTAAGTATAAGCTCATAGTTTAATATAATCTTATGACCATCAAAACTAATTCATTTAATAATTTTCCATTATTTCAAAACCATACTAAATAGAAAGTATTTGTATTAATTGTGGTTGTGAATAATAAATATTTTAATTCTTCAAATAAAATATCTTCTTACTTTGTCCATTGTTAAACATCTTTAATGTTTCCAAACTTGAGAATTTTACATGTGAAGATCATGGAAACATCTTTATAAAAACAAAGTGTGGGATTTTGTGAATTTTTCACAGTTCATTCTAGAAACAAGAAAATGTTGCAAACAAGACTTTTTATTTGTGGAATCTGCTAAAACGTTGTCGTACAAAATTCTGACGTTCAGTAGACAGTATCTAAAAATTACAAGACCTGAAAAATTATACAATGTGGTGAAACAAACACATAGATTATACGAAGATCTGATATTAAAAACGATTGTATTTTAATATAAACAGGAGTTATCACGAAAAGAGTACCTGCCTAACTGCAAGCATGCTCAACCATTTTTTTTTCTTATTGCCTGCAAACACATGTTTGTTATGTTAGGTTGGCCGCAACATATTATACTAATACAATATTGAAAACAAAATGTAATTAAAATAATAAGATAATAAAAATAGTATAACAAAGCAATATAACAAATGTAATCCAATTAGTGTTTGCTATATAACAGGTAAACATTTAATAATGTAATACCAAATTACCAAAAAAAGTTTTAGAGATAAAAAGAATAGGAGAATTACACTTTTGCTCAATACAAAAACCCTTTATATTTTAAATGTTAAAATATATAGTGCATATTTTAATAATTTTAAAAGATGTGTGCATAGTTTTGAAGATTTAAAAATATATACACCACTGTCACGCAATTAGGAATTTCCGTAAAAAGAACTTTTAACTATGAAAGTGACTTTTAGAAAGTTTTTTAAATAATTTTAAAACAACACTTTTGTAATTAACATTTAAGGGTGTACTCAAATCCAAACTGCTTATTTTGTGACTCATTTTTAAATTCATTTTTGCACTAAAATGCATCCAATTGGCAGACTCTCTTATTCAGAAATTTTATAATGTCCGTATTGGTCGATTTTTTGATAAAGGCAGAATATATTTCAAAAAATGCTGTCAAAGTGGACATTTTGAACAGAATTTCCCGAAGCGATAGCGCTGGAAACAAAAGAAATTATCGTACTGTGAAAATAATTGTTTGTAAATTAATTTCTAATTAATTAAACGAAAAATAAAAGAACACGTCACTTATAAATCTCTTCATAAATCACGACGCCAAGTTTCATGGTTTTACTTTTAAAAATGAGTCTGAAAATGCGTCAGAAAATTTTGAGTTGTTGAGCGTGGAATTTTTTTTTTTTTAATACCGCCTTAAGTAGTAAGATTTGAAGTAACTGCAATTTTTTTAACGTTGGGAATAAGTGGACTCATTATACAATATGACAGATTCAAATATTTTTAATTACTTTAAAGAAAGAATTAAAACATAACTTCGAAGGAAATAAAAAAAAAAGACAATGTTTAAGCAGTTTGAAAAAGGTGTCCTAATATGAGATAGTCCAAAAAACATCACAGTATTGACTATTTTAAAAGATGTTTGATAAAAGGACACTTAAAACTAATAATTTTAAGATATTTAAAAGTCCATGTACCATGTCCATGATCAAAAAATATATACACATACACTGTTTAACGGGTCCTAACTTTCTGAATTTTTTTTCTTTTCAGGGTGAAATTAATTGGAAATAATGAGTGGACCAAAATTAACTTTTGAAAAAAAAGAAGATTCATTTTAAAATACTACTGAAAGTGTGAAAATGTAGGAGAAGTAGAAAAACGATATCGCAGGGAGTTTCAGGCAAATACAACCTACGCGACTTACAGGTCATCGGATGAAAGATAAGTTTGTAACAAATGAATGTTATTAGAAATTCCGGTACCGCAATTGAGCAAGTATGTGCCACAACATCAAATGAAATGTTTGTTAAAGTTTGTGAATCAGTAGCTCACCGTTATCAGCGGTGTATTGACTAAAAGGTATTAATTTTTAACATCGGCGGTAAGAGGAAAAGTTATACATTTCATGCAGATTCTTTTGCAATTTAAATACTAATTATATGTGAATAAAAGCTGAAGTTATAATCATTCAAAATGTGTATACACTTTTTTGAATCACCCAATATCTGAAAAAAAAAATTCTTTTGCTAGAAAATTTACTCAAATGGGTCCATTTTAAAATGAAGCGTTATGTACACGAAGTTCATTAAAATCTTAGTAAAACATCAGTAAAATCGGTGGAGAGTTTTTCGTGCAAATGTCAGATGCTTCTAATAAAAAAAAAAATGTCGTAGTTGTCTTTAACTATAAATGAAGTTTTCTTTACTAAACAAACTTCCTTCAGCTCAAATGCAAAAAAGTAAAACCAAACCATTTTAATCCAAACAGCACGTACGAATTTTCTTCTCTCTAACAGGTAGCTCCGAATAAAACAAAATGTGTATTGATACTTTTAAGATATTTTTTAATACCGTTATTGACATTTATTATTGACATTTATAGTTAAATAAATGCATACAGCTATCATTATAACATAGTACTGAAATTATTTATACTAAATTTAATCGCTGTACACTTTTTTAAACTTGAATTCTAAAATATTAAACTGAGTTGCATCAAGTTCTCGCTCTTAGAAAAATCGTAAACACAAATAGAGATAAATCGTTGGAAGATCCAATTATTCTTCTGTATTACTTAATATTTACAGTTCAAATACTGTCTTGTATATATCTTATAACAAAAAATGTATTTGCATTTTCGCTTATACTGCTTTTGATATTTATTGCAAGAAAAAAAATGTAGCATTAATTTCAGAAAGTAGTTCAATTGTATATTATTAAATTAATTAGTGGGAACATTTTTCACAAATAAATTATTAATTAATTAGACTTTTTCAGCTGCGTAAAGCACACATTTATTAAACATAATTCAGATAATAAAATAATTATTTTAAACAAACCTAAAGGTATTTCATTATGTTATCATGTTTTATTACTACTAATGTATCGGAAAAAGTATCTAAATTTAATTTTTTATAAACTAGACTAAGGTTATTATTTCGAGACATTTATTTTTTACTGTTTGTTCCATATATTTTTTAACTCCTTGAGGCTATTGCATTAAAAATCGTATAAACATTGTCATCGTTTACTTTTATTAAGAGAGAATTAATTAACTTTAACGTTCAAGATCCATAATTTATTAATGCAGCGGAATAATTGGTTTCATATTCCCACAAAAAGATTGCTCTTTTATTGTAATCGTTAATATGGAGAGTAATTTTAACAAAAATATTAAAAGAAAAAGTCTTAATATTTTTATTCGCATTTAACAAATGAAGAAGTTACATCTTCACAATATCAAAAACAAATGCAAGCTAAAAAAGAGTATGTCTTAAAAAATAAAACACTGAAACTATTTGAAGTGGTCTAAGGTATTGTTATTGCAATATACCGCATAAGTTCTCATATGCATGAAAAAACGAAGCGCTTTATATTAAATTTTATGCATGAATTGTTCAAAGTCAATTAATCGGCAGTAATCAAAAATATACACACAGAACTTGTAAATGGACCAAAAATTGTGTAATAGACAACAATTATAACTGGCGGCCAATTATTCCGATATTAACTGGTGACCATTCACGAAAATTTGAGAAGAACTTCGTTATGGCACTATAAATGAAGATTAGATTACTCACCAAAAATAAAATTGTTTTACCATGTTTTGGGGGGTAATAGGAGGGGCATTTTAACTCAGGAACTCAACTTTTTTTTAAGTAGGTCAAATGTGACATCGTTTATTATGTAATGTATAATTCTGAATCGAATGACACCATCTGCAAGTTAATATGATCAATTATTACAAATTTACGATAAGTTTTATGAATAAAAAGTCTAAAATTACATTTTATGAGAGAGCACAACTTTATTACATGTATATTACGTTCATAAACAATCAATGGCACAATCTACTTTATATCATATTGAATAATCTTAAACTTATTATAAAATATTCTCCAGATAGCAAGAATCAAAATCAAGATTATGTGAGTAGTTTTCATCGTCTTCGAAGTTGTGGATATAATAAAGTCATAAGTGTGATGTGTCAGTCTATTCAGAATTAAAAATACATGGTAAACAATACCAAACTTGACCTACACTGTTAAAAATTTGCAGCAAACTGTCCAGTCATTTGACCGTTTTTGTAGAAAACTATTATATAACCGTAATTTAACTCTATTCTGATCATAATATGGGGACTAATACGGTCAGAATAGCTCTAAATTACGGTTGTGTAACCGTTTTCAACAAAAACGGTCAAATGACTGGACAGTTTGCTGCAAATTTTTAACAGTGTATTTAAGAAATATTGAGTTCCTCCTCCTTCAGTTAAACTGCCCTCTTTTGCTCCCCCACACAATTTGCTTCCCCTTGCGTTGTAAAACAACTTTATTTTTGAGAGACTCGGAGACCACTGACCAGGCCCCTACCTACCGGGATTCGGCCCAGTTCGACGGGTTTGAGTGCCTGGAGAGATTTTTGAGAGACTCGCCGAATCTTCATTTCTAGTTCCAAAATAAAGTTCTTCCGAATTTTCGTGAGTGGCCAAACGTTGTTGCCATAAAACTCTATTTTACATGTACTAAAATATAATTTTCGACTTTTTATTCATAAAATCTGCCATGACTTTGTAACAAATGATCGTAGCGACTTGTGGAGGGTGTCATTCAATTCAGAATTATAAACTACATAATAAAAGATGCCAAACTTGACGTACTTAAAAAATGTTGAGTTCCCCATCCCCATGAGTTAAAATCCCCTCTTTACCGCCCCTCAGAAAACATGGTAAAACAACTTTATTTTGGAGGGACTCATCGGATCTTTATTTCTAAAGCGAAAATGAAGTTCTTCCCAAATTTTGGTGAATGGCCATCAGTTGCCTCTGAAAAAAACCATTTTATCTGTACTCTCATATAATATTCTTTATCGGTAATGTTTAGATTCTTGCAAGAGACTTTCTAAAAGAAATGTTACATATAAATGTTTCAAAGGTATCAATGAAGATGCAACGCAAATTTTATTAAATTTTGTGATACGTCTAATATAAAAGACAAAATACGGAGTTCAAATATAGAAGTTTCAGATTTAATAAATAATTGTTTTGGGGGGTTTAGAATGTTTTCCGAATATCCCGATATTTTTTTATCCAAACAAAACCTTAATGTACAGTAGGATATAAGTAACATTCGTAGTTATTATCGAGGACGGTGTGAAAGTATTTTCAAATTATCATCTGTCGGTAATTACTGCTAAAAGTGCTTTTCAATGTACCAAATATATCCATAGAATTGTACCAATGTACCAATGCAGATATATTGAAGTGCCGACAAACGTACTGACTTTGTTTACCTTCAGTAGAAAGTGAAAGTGATTAGTTGGATGGTCTTTGTGCATAGATTGATTGAGCAAGAGGTGTGAATTTTTTACAAAATCCGTTGCACTTGAATTGGTTTGCCAAGCATTGAGGGTAAAGGAGAGAAAAAAAGTCCTCAGAGCTATAGATTTTCAATTTTAGAAAAATAGTTACGTTAAATTAATACTTTGTAAAAAACAAATAATAGAATTAAAATAATAAGTCTATAATACAAGATTTACGGACAAAATAAATAAAAGAAGTTAAAAAAATAAAAAATTATCGATTAGAAAAATGCAAAAATTAGAAAAAAGCTATAATACAAAATTTACACAAGAGGATTGGACTGATGACTTCATCAGCCTATCAGAAGATTAGTTCTGGATTACTTTCGGAACCGATTTTGAAAGTGAAAGTACCTTTATTAAGAAAAATATGCAACTGAAATCGAAAAAGTAAAAAATATCCATATTACGGATCGACTTTACGAAAAAAAAATCGTCAAATTTAAATGAAAAATTCGAAAACAACCTGGCAGTAGGTTTAATATTAGCAAGCGGGTGTTTTCAAATGAGTGAAGACCTCCCCAAAAAAGATCGCATTTAGGATATTAAAATTAATGTAGGGAGGGTACATGAAAAAAAGTTATGTCAATTCTAGGTGTCATTCGTTTTTAAAGTATCTCATTATAATTCATGTCATCCCGAATTTTTATTATAGCCCACACAGGTAGGAAATAAATGAATTGTCTTGTTAATAAATTTATATAATGAAGAAATACTTCAAAGAACAAGATATTTATTTAATAAAGATTTAGAAAGGATTTTTCCTATTTTTTAACAATAATAAATTACGCCCGTGTTACTTTTTAATGGAGCTGTCACCAAATAAGCTAGAAATTAAGACGGATGCTGTACAAAGAATTAGGTGCAGAAATGCATTTAAGGTGTGGTTAAACTGCACTGTAAAAAAAGGCGTAACTTTCTTAATATACGAAAACATAATATAACCACGAACAAATATATACATAGCCGCTTCCGACTTACCCATTATCCCGAAAAGGATTCTTTATTTTTTTAAACTTCCAAAACCAATATATTTTCGAAAAAAAAAAAAAAGTTTTTTTTGATGCTATACTGATCTTCGTAAACGTTTCCAAGTAATTTTTATAGTGTATTAAACATTTTTCTCAAACGGTTTTTAGGATGATTATAATTATCAAGTTTTAAATTTTTTCAGCTGCGTAACTGAATTATACATGCACGAGTAACAAAATAATACTAATTTAAATCTTAATGATAACATTGTTAATTTATCTGTTTTGTCTGTTAAACATGTTTTTTGAACATAAAAACGTTTATTTGAGAATCGATAGCATCCGAAAAATCTAACATTCCACGTTCAGAAAGCTCATTAATACGCAACTTATTCTAAACAAACAATAAATATTGAAAGTGATGTCTCATATATTTTTATATATATAAAATAAACTTTATATAATATATATCGATATTGAAAATAAGTTTATAAAGCAAGATTAGAAAAATATGCCTTATTGATAGATTTTATTTTTGCACCAGAGTGGTTAAGACTAATAAATATTTTAAAATTTTTAAATTATCTCCATATTTAAATACTTCTTTATCTTCATACTGAGTTCTCAATATTTTTTGCATTACCTCTTTACATTAATGCATAAAAGCTTACTTGCTTACTATTACATATATTTATGCACGTTAATATAGAAAAATACAGATGCCATTTTTAAACACCCTGCATATTTTAATACTTTTCATCTTCATACTTAACACCTCTATTCAGAATAGTTACATTTAAACAAACCAACATAAAACAATATAAACAACATACATAAAATACGTACAAGTTACAATACCTATAAAACATATAAAAAGGTTTTATTATAGAAAAAAGTATTATAGCCCACTCTGTCGCAAATGAAGAATCTTCCATATTCCTTATTCAATAAAAATTCAATAAATACGCAATTAAATTGAAGAATTACCAAATTTCACTATAACTAGGTTTTTTATAACATTTCGTATCAATTCTTTTTTGGAAAAAAAAACTAAAATATTAGATACACACGATTTTGCATCGAAAAAATAAATTTTTCTGCAAATGAAATACTCTCGAAATGTTGTGTACCTTTTCTATGTAGACTCCAAATTTAAACCTAGGTTACACACCTTTATACAAAAAATATTTCTATTAAGATATCGAAATTAATATAGGGGGACACATGAAATCGTGTTTCATCAATTTCAGGTGTCATTCGTTTTTGAAGCATCTTAACATATGCATGTCATTCCTAATTTTTCAACATTAACCCACACGGTAAATGAGCAAATGAATTTTCTTTTTAATAAATTTGCATAATGAAGTAATGTTTCACCGAACAAGATATTTGTTTGAGAAAGATTTAGACAAGATTTTATTTATTTTTGAACATTAATAAATTACACCCGTGTTCCTTTTTAATGGAGCTGTCACCAAATAAGTTACAAATTAAGACGGATGCTGTACAATGTATTAGGTGCAAGAATGTATTTAAGGTGTGGTCAGATTGAAGCCATTGTGAAAAAATTACTTGCGACAATAATGAATGGTTTTGTCACAAGACCTAAACACTTAATTTAGAAAATCGGTGAAATATTACTCTCAATGGTAATGTAATTTTTAGCATAATAAATGAAATGCAGAATTTTGCTATTGATTGGGCGGAAATTAGACGTAGAAAGATAAATGCCATGGCATGTGTTAAGTATGACTCAGCATACTTTAACCTATTAAAGGATGTCAGACATCATATAGCGGAATAACTCATGATTCTTAGGGGATGATTTCTTTAAAATGATAAATTATTTATATAAAAATTAATTTAAACTATTCAACATTATTAAGGGCTATTAACATTATATTACTTAATATTTAAACATGTATATTTTTAAAACCTTTAGAGATGTTTTTGTAAAACTGTGTAAAAAGGAAATGGAAATATTTAGCAGTACCTTCTTAATGCTATTTTATAAAAAATACATGCTTTTCTGGTGACTAAATTAACAATTTTATACAAATGTGAAATCGGGAGACTTCAGATGGATGAGCCTGCATGAATGACAGTAATTTAAATAGAATACAAAGTTAAAAATATGTAGCAGGAGAGGCATACCTTTTTGTGAAATCATACATAAATGTACACTTCTTATATTTATATACACGATGTACATAATTAAAGTTCCCCTACACTGTAAAAAAAAATGGGTTGATCTACTAAAAAAAATTTAGTTTTCTCATTGATTCTTGCAATTACTAAAAAAATTTTTTGTAATATTACACAGTTACAAGAAAATCTGTAATAATTACTAGAAAACAGCTAGCAATGATTTCGGTTTATAATACCGGTTACTAAAAAATCTGTGAAATACAAATTTACAAAAAAATTTTAGTAACCTCCGAAATTTTTTTCCAGTGTACTCAGATCTATCTGTTTTCGAAACTATTCATTAGAAAGAATAAATTTGGAAAATGTCTCTGTGAAGGGATGCAAAAGACATTTAGCAGAAAATAAAATAATTTTAATATTGCCACCAAACTGCATATTATTGATTTTTTTTTTTTTTTTAACAAAATACAACATTATACAATGTAGAATTGGTTTGTTATGGTAAACACTTTTCAGTGTTAACCATTAATGTCAAGCACCGTTTGAAATCTCAAAATAGCATGTTCAACAGTCACGCAAAGCAAATGTTTGGAAATTTGTGGGCGTGGCTAAAAAAATTTTCCTTAACCCCTTCGCGACGAGCGTCCTTTACAGAATTTTTAATCTTTTACCACCGGTTTTTCAAAACAGAAATTTTCGCCTAATTGAATCGCAGAAATTCTAAGATTTAATAAGGCAAATCTTACAATAAAAAATAACTGGTGGGAATAATCGACGATTTTGAGCCTCTTATGCGTCACGTATACGTGTCGCTCGTCCCCAAGGGGTTAGGTTCTGGCAACGTTCCTTTTGCAATCATTGCACCTCTGCGAATGTTTTTCAAAACTCGAAACCTCCGCAAAACTTCCGGTGTAGAATCACCCTTTTGATAAAAAAGTTTCACCAGTTACGCACATTCTTGTAAACTACACGACATTTTCCGTGGAAAAGGCACGACACTGACTAATACAAAATAATTTTGGCAGAAAAAAGCCTTCACATCATAGCAGACAAGTACCAATATTTATACAGTACAACTCGATTGCTTAAGTAATGCTATTTGATGATCCTCTCCCAAACTTTTTTGGAATGTTCAATAAGCCTGGTTCTGTAAAATCAGTATACTCACTTTACCACACGTATTCTGATATTGAATATCTAAAAATAAACCCTCAAAAAATTATTTACGAAAACTTTGATCATACGTTCTTTGAAACAAAATAAAATTTAAGTAAAAGATTGAAAATATTATCTTTGAAAACATACGGTTAGGAAAATGAGAAAGTTTCATTAAAATACAGGATCTTTAAAACTAAAATTAAGATTAGAATACTTTACTTCTTTTCTAACAAATTAAGTATAAATCTAGGAATAAAAAAAACTTTCTGTTCACTAGATTTTTTTCTTTCGAAATTTCCATGCAAACTTTTAAATTACTACAGTAACCTTCAAGATGTCTAGGTCACCAATTTTTTCAATCCGTTCGTGCTAAAATTTTCGTGTTAGATTAGTGTTTCAAACATTCTACTTTTAAAAATATTTTAAAAATTATTAATCTTTATAATACCATCTTGAAATTTTCGGGAAGTATTTTGGAAAACAGCATTATTAAAAACATTATATGATAAAGTAACACATTGTTTTTTAAATTTCTCCCTTAACAGATACATATGAAAACTACAATCAATTTCAAATAATGCATAAATCGAATATTTACACTGTAAAAAAAATGGGGGAAAAAAGAATGTTGCCTTCAATTTACCGTCCCCCCCCCCTAAACTTCCCTTCATTATTCCCCCGTTTTCAAAATGGAAATTTTCCATTATTCAAGACGGAGAATTTCTGTTTTTAGAAATATATGTAAGCAATATTGTAATATTAAAAAAAAAAAAAAAACGCTAAATAATAATTATAATATGGATGAATATAAAAACGGTACAGATATTTGTATTGCACATTATGATACCCGTTTTTTATCGCCTTGCTTTCCTCCGGATTCAAACGTCGGTCGGTACTTGCCATTAGAAGATGAATGATTATTCTCCTAGACCACCTGGCCACATGCAATTACTTGCACTGTTAAAAATTTGCAGCCAACTGTCCAGTCATTCGACCGTTTTTTATAGAAAGCGGTTACATATTCGCAATTTAACGCTATTCCGACCATATTATTGTCCATATTATGGTCAGAATAGAGTTAAATTACGATTATGTAACCGTTTTCTATAAAAACAGTTGAATGACTGCACAGTTTGCTGAAAATTTTTAACAGAGTGGTAATAGACCAAATCATCGCTTAGGAAAATTTAACTGGAATTTTCCGTTTCCGCGCAGTTGAAAAGGAAGATTTCCGTCTGTTTGTCTTGGAAGGAAAATTTCCGTTTTTAACATTCGACGAGTAAAGATAAAAAGGAAACTATCCGTTTATTCCAGGAAAATTTACGATTTCCACTCAAAAAAGAAAGTTTCTGTTAAAAGACAGAAATTTCACATAAAATCTTCCGTATATATACGGAATTTGTTTTACAGTGTATGAAAATTTCAGTCAAATAGATAACCTTTACTTATTTTCAATGTTTTATCAAACTTCTTGAATTTTATACAATTATTGTTAACAACATAGATATGTTATACCTCATATTGAAGAAAGAATGGGTAAAATTGAAACATTCATACTCCAGGTTTAACACTATAATAAAATATTTAACCTCTTTTTTAGAACTACTTACGATTTTTTATAAAGCAATTTACAAAGTATTTATCTAGTATGAAAGGCTAATATTATTTTCAAATTAAAAATTTGCCAAAGTTCTTTATAAGTCATTGACTATTATGTACGCTGTTGATGCGTGTTTGTGTGTGTGTGTGTGATCACATATGATCGCTAAAACAAAGGCGAAAATTTTATAGATAAAACTGTTATGTTTGAAATCAACAACAATACATTCTGAAAAAATCAAATATTTTCAGAAACATTTCATTTCTAATAAACTTCGAAATTGGGTAAAATCAGATGTATTAGAAAATAAAGCAAATTTAGCCGTATATTTACAAATGATTAGTGTGCACAGAGAAAATAAAACAGGACAAGAGCGAGTTTGACTAGCACCTTGAGGATTCCGTACCGTTTTGTCATACCGTAAAGCATAGTAAGCACCTAGTTTCTTTACAAATATATAAAAATAAGAAATGCCTACCTATACCTAGATGTTTCTTGTAATTACGGTATAGTAAAGCTGTAATTTATTTAATTATCTATTAAATCTTAATCAGATTTTTTTATGATGACTGAAGAAAAAATTAATTACTCCACATTGCATGTCAAAGTTTAAAAACAATTGTCTATAACTGCATTCGAATAGAAGTACTTTTGCTTATTAATGGCTGCATGCCTATCGAAGAGATATATAAACCAATTTCATATACAATAGGTTAACTTGGTGTGGGTCCCGATTATGGAAAATTCAAACATTGCAAAACGTTGTTTTAAGGCCGTTAGTTTTTATTGCATTTCGTTCGAATGTTGACATTTTTATAAAAACAATTGGGCCGTAGACCGTATTATTTGATATTAATTTCAACTTTGTATCTTCAGCTGTTCTTGAAAAAAAAAGTTGTTGGCAGTCAGACGGTAAGACGAGTTTGCCACGAAATAAATCGACATAAAATTATAAATCAATGATTTTCGGATTTTTTTCCGTTACATCTCCTTTAAGACCTTCATTTGTGCCAAATTTAAAGATTCTATGTCAACGGAAAGAAACCTGTAGGTTTTGAGGGGGATTTTGTATTAAGAAGAAACTTCTTTTAAGACTTCATATTGCATTGAGTTAGAAACTCGAAATTCTTTCAAAACAATGGGGCCGTGGATCTTATTATTTGATATTAATTTCAAATTGATACCTTCAGCCGTTCCTGAAAGAAAAAAGGTCTACACTAGCCATACTCAACCTACGACCCGCGGGCTGCATGTGGACCGAATACCTTTTATATGCGGCCTGAGACACATTATCATTAATTAATAGTTACCAAATTAATTCAGATGTGCATAAAAATTATTTAAGACCTTCACTGTTGTTTTATATATTTTCATGGGAAGACAAGATCTGTCCTGTTATTTACAAATAATTTAAAATTGTATTAAAACATCTTTAATGCCATTTCCATAGTCAAAAGGTTTTTTTACATGTAATTCTATTTGTGCTACCGTGGTGTATGCATTTCTTAATTTTTAACACAAATAAAAAATTATTCAAAATTAATTAAATGTGCACTAACTATTTCTACAATAAAAAAAATAATAATACATTGCATTGGGCAGACTGATTTAATACAGAAAATCCCCTGATATTTTTTCTTCAGAAATTCTGAATTGCTATATTGTTACGTTTAATACATTTTATATAGCTAATACTGCTTTTTTAGGGTTGAACCTTTTAGATAAATATTTAAAGCAAACTAATTTTACACAACTATATCCAAACAACAAACTTCGCGGCATATTTCTACGACAATAGCAATAGAAATTTACCGGAAGTTTATTGTTTGAAAATAGTAGTGTTAAAATTTTTGTTAACAATTCTTACGCAACAAACGTTCAACCCTACTGATAATATTAACATTGTTATATTGCTTTGTTATATTACTTATGTTAGGTGACTATTTTAATTACCCTTTTTGAACCTTTTTTAGCACTTTCCAACCTAGTTGAAAAGTGCTTATGACTTCGGTTTGTCTGGCCGTATGGCCGTCTGCCGTCTGGCCGTCTGCCGTCTGTCCGTGCTCTAACTCCCGTAAATATGCTCGGATTGCTCTGCAATTTTTATATGTTATTATCGTTATCTATAGCATGTTCCCTATTTCAACGGAAGTGTGTAGCACTTATAGTATTATTACAGGGACACTCAAAAGAATTCCGTTACATTGCGGTCTATGGGGAAAAATCATTTGCGGTTTATTTAAATAATGTTTCACTATTTTAAACGCATTGAAATTTATATATATCACTAAGGTGCATTAGAAGAAGCTTAATATGGAATAGGGTGTGCATAGCACTTATAGTTACTTTACAGGGACAGTCAAAAGAATTCCGTTACATGACGTCTATGGAGAAAAATCGTCTGCGGTTTATTTAAATAATGTTTCACTATTTTAAACGCATTGAAATTTATATATATATATATATCTAAGGTGCATTACAAGAGGCTTACTACAGAATAGTGTGTGTATAGCAGTCATCGTTCATTTACAGGGACACACAAAAGAATTCTCTACTGTCTGTTAACAATAATTCCTGGAAGTGCGTTTTAAGTTACTAAACGTGATTTTAATTTTAACTCGCTTTTTGTCTATTATGTGGTGTGTATAAATTCTGTAGATCCTATACAGGGCAGCACAAAAGTTTGCGAACACATTTCCGTTTATTGACAGAAACTCCAGAAAGATAATTTTAAACTGTGCTACGCGTTTCCTAACTAAACTAAAATTTAGCATCCTAGCATATACAAATCTGTAGATCCTATACAGGGCAGCACAAAAGTTCGCGAACACATTTCCGTTTATTGACAGAAACTCCAGAAAGATAATTTTAAACTGTGCTACGCGTTTCCTAACTAAACTAAAATTCAGCATCCTAGCATATACAAATCTATAGATCATAAACAGGGCTGAATAAAAGTATCAGGATATTTTTCCGAATATTGTATCTGTTGGAAATTCCTGAAATTATGTTTTTAAATATGTTATGCGTTTTCCAAATTGTTTACTTAGATGTTATCTTTTAGCTTATTAAACGGTATGTTTTGTAAAATTATTTTGGAAGCGTTGGAAAGTGCTACATAATCTATGCTTGACGCATGATTTTTCGTTCTTGTTTAAGTGTGTTGCGGCCTGCCTAACGTCGCAAACATATGTTTACGACCCGCGAGAAAAGGGTTGGATGTGGCTGGTCTAGACAGACAGACGGACAACAAAGTTATCCTATAAGGTTTCTGTTTTATCCTTTTGAGGTACGAAATCCTAAAAAATGAAGCATGATTTCCTTTTCATGATTAGAAAATATTGTAAATCTCCAATAGCCAACCACTTGAACCAGATAGGATCGAAATACAGAGTTTTAAACTAGAGCTCTTTATATATTAGCTAGACAAATTTTACTATTAACCATTAAAATATGTTAAACTTGTAATTTAAAAACAAAAGTATTTTTTCTTAACACTATTAAAAAACAAAATCACACGTATGAATTTTTGGAATATTTTCTTTACTACAGGTTTCTCATATTGAGATCTGGTTTTATAACAGTATATAAAAAAATAATTATAATCACGTTTATAAAAAATAAATAAATTGAAAAACAAAACAAGAATATTGTAAAGCATTTTACTACTAAACAGTCCTTCAGTAAATAAAAATTTAAATAAGAATTAATGCAGCTGCTTACAAAATGTAGCTTCAAAACTACTTATACTATTAATAAGAATACTAACATTCTAAGATAATTTTAAAAACGTATTATTGTGATCTGCACGCTATCCTTTAAGTAATAGTAAAATAGGAAATTTAAGTGTCCTCTAACCCTATTGCACGAAACAATCATAGAACATAACCGTTTTTCTGACAACAAAATTATAATGGTTAAAAGCTTACTAGTAGCTCAAAAATAATGGTAGGAATTAAACGTTATAGCACTTGATTGTCAATATGGATTCCCTAAAAATTTTCTTTAACGGAAAAGTTTTAGGATATTTAAAAAACTTAGACAGTTTTAAAGAGAATTTTTGTACATACATTTATTCTGGGTAGAGTGGGGTAATTTGTGTATCAGTTGCTATATATTGCTATATATTTGTTTATAAAACCTAACATTATTTTTTTGAAAATATTTAATCTATATCATATCTTTATACCTGTTTCTCATTATTTCAATATGAAAATATTGGGGACAGCCCCGGCTATTCTCTGAAAAAAGGCTGACATGTTTCAAATTGATATTTGGTTACATTACATTTGTTTACAGTAATTTGACTTAAAAGTTTAATGTTAAATTATAATGTCTAGTATATAATTGTAATTTTTAAAATGTGGGGAAATTTGGATATATGGTCTAATTCTAAAACCAAACTTATAAACTAATCTAATTGCTCTTTTCCAGTCATACCTCGCATACATGTAAAGAACAGACTTATGAGATATGATAGTAATGATTTCAAAATGGCTGTAGAAAATCTCAAGAAAGACTTATCAGTGCATATACTGCAGCGATCGGCGCATCTTGAACATAGAAATAGAGAAGGACGTCTAACGAAATAGGGCCTCCCTGCTCGGTTTGATCTTGACTTTGTTTACATTATATTTCAAATTATTAAACTGGGATGTTTTGTTGCATTATTCGGAATGTGTTGGAAAGTGTTTCAGAATTTGGATAATTTCTTGGCAAATGATTTTTCGTTCTTGCTGTTTTTTGTTTTGTTTTGTTGAGGTTTTTTTAAATTTATTTTTGTTTGTTTGTTTGTTGTTGTTGTTATTGTTTTTAATTGGATGAGCCAGTTTAATTTTTATAATGCAGGATGTAAGTTAATTGCTATTTCTGTTTTCTCTCGTATTTTGGATAAAAAATTATAAAGATCTTGGATCTTCCATCTGCAGAACTTCTTGATGCGATAGCTAATTTTCTAGATTGTGGAATTCTATCATAAAAAAATGCATGTGTAAATGTATGTAAAAAAATGTTTAATGGGCATGATATGAGACTTTATCTCCAAACGGATAAACAATGGCAATGTAATGCTTAAAACTGTGATAAGCGAATATCTGTTTAAAAAAAGAACGTGTTTCGACGGTTCCAAAATTATTTGTAGTTGCATTAAAGTTTATTTATGGCTGTACAGATGACATAAATCAAATGAGTAAAAAACAGTTAGATTAAGCAAATGTACAGTGATTAATTGGAATAGTTATATGTGAAATGTTATATGTCTGAACTTCTGGAAACATAATCCGGAAGAATCAGAGAGCCTATAACCGATTGCAAAATTTGAAGAAAGTATTTTTACAACGAGAAAAAATCTATCCAGTATTTTTAAAATTTTTGATATTTCTTAAATTACTTTCCCAACGATTTTCCTGATTCATGATACACGAACATGGTGTTCGGCGAGGATTATTGGCCAAAATTCGTGAGCATGTAACGAATGTGTTGTAACAATTATGAATTTTTGGCGTTAAAATCTTATTTTCAGGCGAAAGTACTTTTTTCTAGATAATGGTTGCGAGGATTATAGACAACTATCCGTATTTCTTTGCTAATACAGATTACACTGATTTTTTTTTCACCCACGTGGAGATCACTCATCCATGCTTCCATTTTAATAATTACTTTTCTGTAGTCACGTGAATAATCTTGGAGAATTTATTGATCTTTTAATTTCAAGTCATATAATTGAACTCTGATTTCACCGTCTAAACACTGATGAGAGCTTATTACAATTGAAAAGAATTAATCTATTTTTCGTTATACACAAAAATCTGAACACTAAATTTGCAGACATGAAAGACGACTACTTTCGCGCAGTGATTTGTTTAACAATTTAGCAAATTTTAACTACGTATACTTTTTATTTTCCAAAAATATTTAATTGTTAATTGGGAAATATTGAGACAAAAATTTAATTTTGTAAAACTTATGTTTGTGTTCAATGGTTTCAGTAACATATTTGAGAGTTCTTCCAACAGAGCGAAAAATGCCGAAACTAGGACTCGAACCTGGGTACTTTGGCTTGCCGGGCCAACGGTAGGTCTTCCTACTTAGTTATCCCAACAATATCCTGGCTGACATATTTCACTCTTATTTGTTGGACAAGGCTGCGAACCGCAGCTTTTCCTCTGTTTATTATGACTTATATTTGTGATTTTATACTTAATCACTGTAGTACATAAAGGCAGCAAGTTTTCTATTTTAATTTTAATGGTTCAGAGTAAAACGAATATAATAAAATAACGTGCTGAAAAGGGTCATGCTTTTAAAATATATCACGAACATGTACTAATTAAGTTTTCAGCAGAGCTGAAATTATGCTGTAAATTGCTGAAATACAAATGATGTGAATTATTACTTTACTAAAGAGCTAACAACCAACAGAGTGAAAAAATGTCCAGACCAGGGTTCGATCCCGGATCCCTTGGTATAGCGCAGCAAGTGATTTACCAATTAAGCCATCCGGACGACATCCGGTCTAGAATTTTCTCATTCTTATATGGCTCGGCTACGACCTTGCAGCACAAAATGGAACGTCAAACATGTGCACAACACCTATTGGCATACATGAGACAAATCAAACCCAGTATCGGTGAATATTTATATACTAATTAAATTTTCAGCATTGCTGAAATTACTGAAATACAAAGGATGTGAATTATCACTTTACTAAACAGAGAACAACCAACATGTCGTGCGGATGGATTATTTGGTGAAACACTTGGTGCGCTATACCAAGGGATCCTGGATCGAACCCCGGTCTGGACATTTTTTCACTCTGTTAGTTGTTCGCTGTTTAGTAAAGTGATAATTCACATCCTTTGTATTTCAGTAATTTACCGCGTAATTTCAGTTCTGCTGAAAAATTAATTAGTATATAAATATTCACCGATACTGGGTTTGGTTTGTCTCATGTATGCCAATAGGTGTTGTGCACATGTTTGACGTTCCATCTTGTGCTGCAAGGTTGTAGCCTAGCCATATAAGAGTGAGAGAATGCAAGACCGGATGTCGTCCGAATGGCTTAATTGGTAAAGCACTTGGTGCGCTATACCAAGGGATCCGGGAGCAAACACCGGTCTGGACATTTCTTCACTCTGTTGGTTATTCGCTGTTCAGTAAAGTGATAATTCACATCATTTGTATTCCATATACCATGAACATTTTTGACAATTTCTCCCTTAAGGGTCCTCTCCGCTCGCACAAAAACACCCGCTCGCTAATGTTAATCCTATGGGGCATTATTTTTCTAATATCTCATTTGCATTTCAATATTTTTAAATGATTTTTTTTCTGTTGCATTAGATAGCTGAAATCAATATCTATTTACGCCGTTGATTGCTTTTTCGTTTTTTTTGCGGATTTTTTTTTTTTTTTTACGAGCATACTTTTAATTTCGGAACCGGTGTCGAAAGTAAAAGTATTTTTGTAAAAAAAAAAAAAAAAAAAAAGAAAAAATCCGCAAAGAAAATCGAAAAAGTAATCAACGGCGGAAATATAGATTAATCTCAGCTATCCAATGCAAAAAAAGTAGTTTAAAAATATTGAAATGCAAACGAGATATTAGGAAAGTAATGCCCCATAGTATTAACATTAGCGAGCGTGTCTTTTCGCGCGAGGGGAGAGAACTTTTAAGGATTATTTCTTTTTAAAATAATACTTTGTTACCTGAATTTCAAGAATTAGCCTTTCTGAATCATTAACAATGTTTTAAAAATCAGCTTCATAAGCTGCTAAATGAGTAGCTTCAATGAAACTGTTATTTTCGAAATGAAACGCAAACCTTGCTTAACAAAAATATAATTAAAGTGATACTTCGGAGACATAAATATCTGGAATTTTTAACACAGATTTTCTGATTATTATTTATTATTATTATTATTGTTTCAATTCGAATAATTTGAAAATATTTTTCTCTAAACGTTTAAGTAAGTAACTCCCTTCCAATGAAAATTAATTAAACCCAGATTGTAAAATATATAACCTAAACGTCAAGACTTGTAATTTTGGAGAATACATAAAAATTTTGATATATGTAACCTCTACTTTCTAAGTCCTCCAGAGAAATACAAGAAAGTGAACGTACCAACATTTCATAGTATCAAAAGTTTATGATATAAAATATGTAATGAACTGTTTACTTTAAAAACTATCGGTGTTTAATTTTTAATATCACCATCAATTATTCTATTATCGTTTAATCTAGATATTTTAAGAAATATTCGTGGTAGAGCATGATTATTTTGTCACATATCTGTTTTAAATATGATTTGTGGGTCAGTTTTAAATAATGTTCAAATTTAAAAGCATACTTAATATTTTATACCAAAGAATTATTTTATTTTCATTATTTTATTTTTTTCAAAGTGCAGAAAGATAATTATAAAAATATTATGCAAAATTATTATTAAGATTAATTGTTTTTATGGATATCATTTACATTTAAACTTGGAAGAGAAATAAACATACATCACATGTATTTTCTAGGAAAATGTTTTACCAGCTAGATTGTATTCGACATAGGTCTATTAGAATAGAATACATTTTATATAACATGCAGCTGCAAATCACTATTCAACTTTAAAATAAAGTATTTGCGTTATATTCCATTTATCCGAATAATTCATTGTTTCTTTTGTTCAATTATTCAAACGAACTCTTTCAAATTTTGTTCATTTTGTTACGTCTTCTAATCGACAATGGATCTTTTATCAAAGCTTATTGGAATTGTGAAGTGTGTAACGATTGTATTGAAAATAAAATATCTTAATCGAATGCAAATCAAAGATTAGTTTTAAAATTGTAAGATTTTTTTTTCTTTTTTACTAGTTGAGGTAAAGGTGTTTGAGGTAAATGTGTATAAGATCTCAGAGTTATTTATTTTATCTTCTTTCAGATGTAAAAAAGGGATATTTGAACAATATTGAATAAAACTTTATTATAACCGATTATTTTTATGCATATTATTATGTTTATTAAATTTTACAGAATTAAGCTTAATCAATAAACAAACTTCAACTGCTTTTACGAAGAAAATTTTCTGCCAGCTAGAATGTGTTTGACATGCGTCTGTAGAATGAGATTAATTCTTAAATAACGTGCAGCTGTAAATAACTATTCAACTTTAAAATAAAGTATTTGTGTTATATTCCATTTATCCGAATAATGGATTGTTTCTTTTGTCCAATTATTCAAGCGAACTCTTTCAAATTTTGTTCCTTTTGTTACATCTTCTAATCGACAATGGATCTTTTATCAAAGTTTATTGAAATTGTGAAGTATGTAAAGAATATATTAAAAAGAAAATACATGAATCGCATACAAATCAAAGATTAGTTTTGAAATTGTAAGATTGTTTTTAAAATTTTTTATTAGTTGAGGTACATGTGTTTGAGGTAAGTGTGTATAACACCTCAGACTTATTCCTTTTGTTCTTTTATCATCTTTTAAATGTAAAAAAGGAAAATTTGAATAATGTTAAACAAAACTTTTATTATAACCGATTTTTTTGTGAATATTATTATGCACCGGGTGATTATAATTAAAGTTACGATTTCAAAAATCGATAATTTTAAAACTACTGGTCAGAATGACTTGATATTTTAGCAGAACAATCGTAAGGCAATGGAATTTTATTTGACGAAGGAAAAAATAGTTCTAAAATGTGCCGATAGATGGCGCTGTCAGGGTAATGTCAGGGGAAAGACCAAAAATTTATTCTTTAAACACAGGAATGTTGTTAACCAAAAGGAAAAAAAATACTTCAGGGATTTACTAAAAATGTATTAGCGAAAAGACAAGAACACGTGTTTACAGCGACTATTAGTAATTTGCATATCTCCAGACAATCTGAATCCTAACAGCGCCATCTATCGGCACATTTTGGAACTATTTTTTCCTTCGCCAAACAAAATTACATTGCTTCACGATTGCTTTGCTAAAATATCAAATCATTCTGACCAATAGTTTTAAAATTATCGATTTTTGAAATCGTAATTTTAATTATAATCACCCGGTATATTAAATTTTACAGAATTAAGCTTAATCAATAAACAAAGTTCAGCTGCATTTACGAAGAAAATTTTCTGCCAGCTACAATGTATTTGACATATGTACGTCTATAGAATGAGATTAATTCTTAAATAACATGCAGCTGTAAATCACAATTCAACTCTAAAACTATTATGTATGTATTTATTTATAGTTTATTTAAATATTTCTTTTACTTTGTTTAAAGAAAATAATAATAATATAAAATAAATTCGTCGTTTTAAGATAAATTATTTCCATTTAAATTTAAAAGATCTAAGAAATTAACATTTATAATATACATTCTCGAAGAAAAAAAAATTTCAGCTAAAATGTATTTGATATACGTGTACCGAATGAAATTTATATTTTTAAATAACATGCAGCTGCAAAACCCCCTTCAATTCTAAAATGAACTAGTATTTGAGTTATGTTCCATTAATCCGAATGAGATATTGTTCCTTTTGTTTAAATATTTAAACGAACTCTTTCACTTTGTTACCTTTCCTAATCGATAATTGATCTTTTAACACAAGTTATTGGAATTGTGAAGTACATAATGATTGTAATGATATAAAAGATGGTAATCGAATACTGTTCAAAGATTAGCTTAACAGTTATTAGTATTTTACCAACTGAAACAGTTATAATTAATAGTTGAGGTAAACATGTTGTATTTACAATACATATTTTTGTTATTATTCTTTATACACTCATTTCATAATGAAAATATTTTATAATTAAATATCTAGCAGTTATATTTCTACCCTTTTATTGAGAAAGTATTTGGAAGAAATTTTTAATTTTTTCTGAATGTTTCAAAAAGATTATTTTTCAAATATCTGCTTGGAATATGATTTGTGTCTCATTTTGAAAATATTTTAAATTAAAAAATATAATTAATATCAAAGAACTATTTATTTTGTTACTTTATTTCGTTTTAAAATTAAAAAAGAACTTTTAATAATTTCAAACAAAATTATTTTCTCTTTATGCATGTTATTTACAATTAAATTTTGAATAATTAATCAATAAACATACATCATTCTACTTTTACGAAGAAAATTTTCTGACACCTAGAATATATTCAACATACATCTATAGAATTAAATTAATTCTTAAATAACATGCAGTTGCAAATCACTATTCAACTCTAAAATGAAGTATTTAAGTTATATTCCATTAATCCGAATAATGCATTGTTCCTTTTGTTTAAATATTCAAACGAACTCTTTCATTTTGTTACCTCTTCTATTCGACAATTGATCTTTTAACAAAGCTTATTGGATTGTGAAGTACATAATCATTGTATTAAAATAAAAGGCCTTAATCGAATACAGATCAAAGATTAGTTTTGCAATTCTGAGATTTTTTTTTTAATATTGTTATTAGTTGGAGAAAACTTGTTGTATTTATAATAACTCAAAGTATTTATTTTTATTTTTCATGCTCTCATTTGATGAAGAAAATATCTGAGAATTCCATTTCTATGATTAAAATTTGCACACTTTCTTTTAAATTTTTTTTTCAAGAAATTTTTATTTTTCAGGGCTATTCATAATATTTTTTTTTTTTAAACAACGATAAAATATTTTATTAATTCTACGTTTTTACTGATTTCTGATCAGTGCCAGTTTTGAGTCGTTTTACAAACGTTTTGTTTAAAAATCCATCATCTAGGTGTATCGATCATGTTGCAGTTCTATTTTGAGAAGAGTTACTAATATGGAAGAAAAGAACTATCTAAAAAGTCAAAACTATCTAAATAGTGCACTAATAAGTTCGTTTCAAACATTACGTTTAAGACAAACCTTTATACAAAAACTCATTAGTGCATTCATATTAGCAAAAGTTATATAATTGACGAAAAATGTCTTGTTTAACGATCAAACGCTTGCTTTAATAACAAACTAAACAAATAATACAGCAAAAATTGTTTCTCAAAAAATTTTGAAATGGATTTACTAAATATCTTTGTTTTTTGTTTATGTAAAATTTGAATGTGTAATGTATAAATATGATTAAGAAAGTTTTAATGTTTGGTAAATTTACATATTGTGACGACCTTTCAGGTTGTGATGAATTCTCCCAAAAAAATCTTTACTGTGTCGTTGCTGTCTTCGATGGGAAAGTAATTTACGGAAATACAAAGACTATAAATGTCAGAAAGAGCTTCGCGGGAGTGTCTAAGACAAAAAAATCCCACAATTTTCTTGTTTGCTTTTGCATTCTTGATGACCAGATTTCACGCTAAAATCCTACCTTAAATATAGTATATATCAACGCTGTAACAAGAAGTTGGGGAAATACAGTGGTGGACATAATTATAAGACACCTACTTAATGTGACATGCAGTGAAAGAAAAGATTCAGAGCTTAAAAATGCTTTAACAAATACGGCAAAAACATAAATTTATTCTGTTATCACACGTAATTGTTTTACAGAAATGGTATTTTTATAGAGTTTAATTAAAAAATAAAAATAATATGGATAAAATTATAAGACACCCTAACATTTTAATTAAAACACCTGCTTTTTTTCGAAATATGCAAATTTTCTGCTCTCTGTTATGCCGTTAGCAGTTAACTAAAGCAGACGATAACCGACTTCACGCATTTACAAACATGCCACGAAGTACAGAATGTCCCAGCACATTTTATAGCATACTTTAGGTCTTCGACACATGTAAACTACCTCCCATTTCGGTAAACCTCACGAGCTAAGATCCCCACATTTAAGTCTGAGGAGCGAGATGGCCACGGAAGAACATTGATACTTTGCTCTGAAAGCCCTTTTTTGTTACGTGTGATGTATGAATCGGCGCGTTATCCTGCTGGAAAGTGTAGATTTTGCCACAAAAAAGTTGACCGTATATGGCTAGATGATCTTTAAGAAGATTCTTATACTTTTCGGAATTCATTCTTGAATGCTGCAAAACAATATCGGTTTTCCCTTGAGCCGAAAAACCAGCACAAACCATTACTGAGCCTCTACCCATTTGGCAGCTCATTTTGTACATCAGGAGACTTCCGTAAATCATGCCAATAATAGTGAAACCCGTCAGGATCCTCCAGGTTAAATTTGTTTTCATCAGAAAATAACACAGAGTACCATTTGGAGGTCCAGGCCATAGTTTGTTTAGCGAAGTTTAAACGGTCCATTTTGTGCCGCCTTAGAAGCGGTGGTTTTTCTTCAATTTTTTTAATTTCACATAGGAAGCATTATGCAACACCCTGCGAATGGTTCTCGTTGAACAATTCAGTTTCAATGCATTTTAATGCCTGTAGTGGTCATCTTATTCTGTGTAGCGAGCGAAAGCACATGGCGTCTGTCTCTCGAGGACAAGCAAGAAGTACGTCCAGATCTTTTAATCACTGATCCATTACTTCCTCTTTTCAAAACATTTGAAATTGCACATCTAGAGCGTTTAATAACTTTTGAAATATTATTAACTGAAGCACCAGTTCCATTTAATCTCCAAATTTCGCGAATTTCACTTTCTTTTAATTCTGTACCTCGTAGCATGTTTGTAAATGCGTGAAGTCGGTTATCGTCTGCTTTAGTTATCTGCTGACGTCATAACAGCGTGTAGAAAATTTGCATACTTAAAAAAAAAAGGAGGTGTTTTAATTGAAATGTTAGGGTGTCTTATAATTTTGTCCATGGTATTTTTAATATTTTTATTAAAACTCTTATAAAAATATCATTTCTGTAAAACAATTACGTGTGATAACAGAATAAATTTATGTTTTTGTCGTATTTGATAAAGCATTTTTAAGCTCTGAATCTTTTCTTTCACTGTATGTCAAATTAGGTAGGTGTCTTATAATTATTTCCACCACTGTATGATTGTACGATATAATCTCAGATGCTGCCTTAAGTATGTTTTATTCTAATTCATTGCACTCTTGGTGATTTTGTTTCCTCCTTTTTTTTCGATTGTGTTTTTGTTACCATGCTGAATTTGTGATAGTGCGATGAATTCTATTAAAAAAATCTTCACTGAGTCGTCATTTTCCTCGTTGGGAAAGTAATTTTCACAACTACAAAGACAATAAATGCCAAAAAATTCTTAGCGGGACTGTATAAAACAAACAATTTACAATTTTCTTGTTGCTTTTGCATTCTTGATGACCAGGTTTCACGCTAAAATCCTACCTTAAATATCGTAGATATCAACGCTGTGAGAAGAAATTGGGGAAATATGATTGTACGATAAAATCTCAGATGCTGCCATAAATATTTTTTATTTTAATTCATTGTACTCTTGGTGATTTCGTTTTCTCTTTTTTTCTTTATCGATTGTGTTTCTGTTACCATGCTGAAATATTTGTGGTATTGTGATGAATTCTCTCAAAAGAATCTTCACTGCGTCATCATTGTCCTCAATGGAAAAGTGATTTTTACAACTACAAAGACAAGAAATGCCAGAAAATTCTCAGCGGGAGTGTATAAAATAAAAAAAATTACAATTTCTTTGTTTGCTTTTTAATTCTTGATGACCAGGTTTCATGCTAAAATCCTACCTTAAATATCGTACACATCAACGCTGTAACAGGAAATGAGAGAAATATGATTGTACGATATAATCTTAGATTCTGCCATAAATATTTTTGATTCTGGTCCAGTCCACTTTTGGTGATTTTTTCCCCATTTTTTCTGGCATTTAGTTTCTGTTCTCATGTTGAAATAAATGTTTGGTTGGATGAATTTTCTCAAAATTTCTTCAATGACTTTTCTCAAAAGAATATTCACTGCATCGTCATTGTCCTCGATGGAAAAGTAATTTTCACAACTACACAGGTAAGAGATGTCAGAAAAATCTCAGAAAGAGAGTATAAGACAAAAAAATTACAATTTCGCTTTTTGCTCTCATTTTATGTTTGCTCTCAATACTTGATGACCATATTTAACGCCAAAATCATACTTTAAATATCATAGAAATCAACGATGTAACATGAAATTGGGGAATTGTGATTATACGGTGCTGCCTAAGTATTTTTTATTCTGATTCATTGCACTCTTGGTGTTGTTTTTTTTCTTTTTTCGATTGTGTTTCTGTCACCATGCTGAAACATTCGTAGAATTCAAAAGAGACTTCGTTTTTTACAAATTATCTAACACCTTACATATGAAAAACGCTAACAGTATATAATATTTGGAATTTAATTGAACTTATTGAACTTTAATTACACTACATTAAATATTTTGATAATTATGCATGGCTTCTTCAAAGTAATTTATGAAACAGTGGCGGCTCGTGATTCGCTCTTTTTGGAGCACTAAATGCATGACCGAAAATTTTATTCTTTTCTTACCATTATTTTTCAAAGAAAACTTTTCGTTGCTTTAATGGAAGAATTTTCTACCAACAAATAAGGCAAATATTTCTTTTACGAAATAGTGGTAAGAAAATAATACATTTTTGCAACCATACATTTAGTGCCCCAAATAAAGGCAGTCATAAGCCGCCACTGGTATGAAGAAATGTTGGATTTGCAAAAACAGAATTATCAAAAGTCTTGGACTTTTACACCATATAGAACTTCAATGAATGAAATAATGGTAAAATATATACACATTTCTAAATTGATATATCACTTTAAAAGTCATAAAAACTACATTAAAAACACACATCTACAAGTTTCGACATATATCTGATTTCATCATCAGGATAAAAGTCAATCACAAGGTTTCTGACTGTACTGTCGTTGAGAATACCAAGATCCGAACACTTAACCAATCCGCTTCAAGTATACTAAACATTCAACGCCAATTATTAACATAAACTCAGTCTGGCATTTAGTAATAGTTTAAGTTAATTGATGGCGTTGGTTGTCTAGTATACAGTTTAGTTAATGCAATTCAAATTTCATATGTATGCGTGTACATTTAAGTATATAGAAATTGTAATCCATATACATAAAAATATTTTACTGGCAACTATTTAAAGAACTAAGCTTTTAAAAAATTGCTTTTAATTACTAAATTAAATAAATAATTATTAAAAATATTGAATTCCTGAGAATTGGTGGCATATAAAAAGCTTTCAAATATTTATATCCAAACAGTGTTCCTCTTTTTAAATACAAATAATATTATTACACTTCTAAAGCTAAAATATAATTTACCGAAAGAATATGAATATATATAAACTTATATACAATCTTATTTAGACGGTAATTTATAGAATTCACATGGGAATTTTCAAGTTTTATTACTTCATATTCATCTCACCTATATTGTCAAGTATTAAATAAAAACATTTCGTTATTTATTTGCATCGTCAGAGTAATAGAAATATTTGTGGTCCAAAAAATTAAATATATATTCTCCTATTCTTATATGTTAATAACGTCGCGAATAGAAATTGTGAGCACATTTCAAGACAACTTTTGAATATTTTATTTTTCGTAGATTACATTTCCAGTAAGTGTCAAGAAAGATTCATGCAGCATGTTAAAGGAAAAAAGAAAATGTTTTCCATTTCCGAGATTTCTGCCGTACCATATTTCTGAAAGTGTCTAAGTAACTAATAAAACATTACAACACAAAACATCCCTGATTTAGTAGTATTCAGTATTTGGAACAGAACAACGAAAATTTTATTTATAAAAAAAAGTTATATGAATTTATTTTTAACAAAACTTTCGCAGTGTTCTTCATTTGCATATATGAATACAAAAATGAAAAATTAGTTAAATAAATATATTTAAGAAGCAATTTAAATAACAAAGAAGTAAAATAAATTACAGTGTGGCCCGAAATCTACCTACCAATTATCAATTTCTCAGACAACACCACGTAATTCTTTAATAATTATTATATATTGTCATTGGTATAAATGAATTTTGTTTAAAGTGCTTATATTTCACAGAATCAAAATGTGATCCCTAATATAAACAAAGAGTAGATTTATCATTGAAGAATATATTCGGGCAACAGGAAGTGTTGAACATGTGTGACGACAGTTCAAATTGAAGTTTGGATTCAATGTTAGCCTATTTCCAATATCTAACCCGGTGAACATATAATACACAATTAAAAAATGTGTCGTGGATTGAACTAAATTTTGATGCTGCAGTAGCTGCAACTACAAGACGGTAAAACGACGTTTCAACATTTGGACCTATGGACCAATCAGAGCTCAAACTGTTGGAACGAAATTTCATCATCTTATGGTTGCAGTATTGCATAACCAAATGTTGGTTCAACACACCACAAAATGTTTAACAGTGTAACATATTCCATTCTAAACGATCAACATCATAGATGAAGGCCATCCATATGTGAGAAGAGTTCAAATTGAAGTTTGTATTCAATGTTAGCCCATTTACAATATCCAACCTACGAAACAAAGAATAATATAATCCATTCTAGACGATCAACACTATGGATGAAGGCCATCCGTATCGAGGTGCCATAAGAACACTTCAAAATCCAGAAAACTTTCGCGAGTTGTTTCGTTATAGTGTGTCTGTCTGTCCTAACCTTTAATTATTACTATATAGGGTAAGAGAAATGTCTCAACCTGATTACAGAAGGTTATCACGAAAAGAATGTTGCAGATATTAATGTAAATTTTTTCTATTGCGTAGCTCTGTTTTTAAAGTTTATTTTATCTCAGAAAAAACTACATATTCATACATTTAAGCAGTGGCTCCAGAAAAAACTTCGATAAAACTTCGATATTTTACGAAACAGCTTCGATGTAGAAATAATTGCAATGCGTTTTGTCCTTCCATGAAACCAAACCGACATATATTTTCAAAAGCACATTAGACATTGTAATGGACGCAATCTTTCAGATGTCATGACTATAATACAGTGCCATGATAAGTTTAAAAAACTGATAGCGTTGGTGACCTTCGATGAAACGATCGGCCGCTTTATTAAGAATAACTTTTGATTCACTGTTTAAGTTTATGGACGTGTAGCGCCATTTTTTCGTCGATAAAAAAAACTTTAGAAGCAGAGCTATAAAATTTTACAATAACATCTTCAACAATGGCTTCGTGTTAATGTTTTGCAATCAGGGTGAAAATTTGTGATCACCCTGTATGTTAGAATGTCGCGAAAAGAAATTATGATCATATTTCAATAAAAATTTTGAATATTTCATTTTTTGTAAATTACATTTCCAGTAAGTGTCAAGAAAGATTCATGCAGCAAGGGAAAACCAAATGTTTTAGATTTCCGAGATTTCCTCCATACCCTATTTCTGAAAGTGTCTATTTAATTAATAAAACAATAACGGGTCTTAACAAATAAATTATTACTTGCAAAATGTTAGGTATGAATTAATTTACATAAAATAGTTCCCGTTTCTAATTTACATATGTGAACACAGGTTAAATAATTATTTAAATTTAACGCACTGTTACAACTACTAAATCTTCAAATCAGGGTCCTTTACGTTCATTTTGTAAGACAATGAAATTTTCATCTCATTTCAAGCAATATCGAACATTGGAAAATCCGAAATTTAACAATTTTAGCTTATAAGTTAGGTAAGCAAAAGGTGGCCATAGATAAGCTTCCAGGCCGTTTCATAATTTTCAGGCTCGGTGTGTGTGGCTGAAATTTTTTTGTAACATCTTACACTTATCTATAACACATATCAAGTATCCTTTCTTTGTAAAATAAAATTTAATTACTTTTATAATATAATTTCAAAATTATAGCTTGTGGGCCACCTTTGACACATAGTGTTCCAAAGGTGGCTCATATATTGAAAACACTTTTAAAATGGGAAAAAAAGTACTTGGCAAGCTAGTTTTACTTCTAGAGGATTATAACAATGTTCAATTAAAAATAAGTATTTAATTACAAAGGAATTACAAGGAAAAAATTACATTAAAATTTCTTTCAAAATATACCTTTGTAATCGGATTCCATGCAGAAAGTGCAGATGAAATTTCCGATTTTGTTTAATTTAGTTTGTCCCTGACACTCTTCATGCACTTGCACATATTGCAATCATTGATCACACAATCGCATGTCCGTTATTTTGTCTTTCTTGCATAAATGGCAAAAACAGATTACTTTTGGCTGGCGATTTTACTTGTGCCAGGCATAGAAGTATCAGATTGTTTGAGAGTCTCTTTTGTCAGGGTACTGGATTAGTTTTTTGATTTTCTTGTTAGGTTGCTTACTATTGTGCTCTGATGATTCTTTCTTTCTTTTAATATTTTTCAAGTTTTTCTTCTTAAACTTCTTATCTTCTTATCTTTGCGCATGGTAGTTCAGGGCTTTTCTTCTGTGAGTCACTGACTTCTTTTGGGGGATCTATGCTGCTTTCAAAAAGTGTGGAAATTGTTGGAGAAGTCTTTAACATTCTGTTTTGAAAACCAACTACCCTTTTTCTAAGTTAATTTCCATATTTGTTTCCTAAGATAGCCCACTTGGGCCACCTTGGGAACGTGCATATGGTCGCCATTTGGTCGACGTAAAACTATTAATCTGATACATGTATTAGAACTGAAGTAATTGTGATTAAAGAGAAAAAAATACGTTTTCCGAAAACGTATCATTACTCAAAGTTCTATTAATTTAAACACATGTAAATTAAAATATCGTCTTACATGGAAATTAAAATGAACACTCCTCAAAAGTGAAATCATTGCATACAATGGTGGACGATCAATAAAATTCCATCACAAAATACATAGATAATTTTGAATATTTGATATATGTATTGAAAAAATTTTAAAGTAATCAGAGTAATTTAAGATCTTCATTGAGTAATTTTAGCATTCATAACAATTATCCATGTGTGCCCTTTCTTTTCAATAGATGGTAAAATTTGAAAATCATCTGAAATCACATAGGAAAGCATTATGGCGTCATGCATCAGAAGATTTCCTCAATTTTAAAGTACAACAAGCAATTGAAACGTTTTAATAAGAGTAAATTAGTGCAAATCTATAAACATAATTACTAATCTCAAATTAATTTAACTCAAAAGGTACAAATGTTACTTGCTTCATTGACGGGAACTACAATATTAAAAGCATCTCCTACGCAACGAAGGGTTTCATCTATTTTAATGTATAACAAACAATTACATTTTAATAAGAGCAACTAAAAAAAATTCTTATCATGCCAAAGATAAACTCAACAAGAGCAAATCTTAATTATTTCACCGACGAAAGCTACAATCTGAAAAATGATGCCATCGTAAAAGTAAGATTGCCTTTCTTTCAGTATCTCATTTACACAACAAATAACTGAGAATTTTTGATTAATAACAAATTGGTACAAAATTAAAAAATAAATTACTAATCTAAAACAAGCTGAGCTCAAAAGAAACAAATCTTATTTACTTCATGGACAAAAGATACAATACTGAAAATACCACCTACAAATTAAAAGGTTGCTTCCATCAATTAAAAAATTTTGAATACGAACGAATTAGTGCAGCAAATCTTATTTACTTCATTGACAAGAGCTACAGTATTAAAATTATCGCCTATACAGCAGATATCTTCCTTTATTTCAGCATCTCATTTCCACAGTAAATAATTGAACATTTTTGCATAAAACCTAATTATTGTAAAACGAAAATATAATTTCCTACTTTGAAACTAACTCATCTCAAAAATATATATCTTATTCACATCATTGACGAGATCTAGAAAAATAAAAGTATCCCAAACATAACATCAAGTTTATGGGGTTCTCATTTTCCAAATTTCTTATAAATCGCACATACCCTTCAAAAATGAAGGTTTCCTGCATTTCAAAATCTCACTTACATAGCAACAAAAAAAAATCAATTACAGAAAATTAGCGCAAAATTGAGAAATACTTATTAATCTGAAGCTAATTCAATTCTCCAAAAGGAACAGATCTTATTTACTTCAGTGACGAATGCTACAATATTAAAACTATCGCCTACGCAACGAAAGGTTTCCTCTACTTAAATATATCACTTACACAACAACTGCTATTCTAACAAACGTTAACTATTAATCCTTAAAACTTACTATTAATAGGTAAACGAATTCACAGTTACAATTTGCTGCATTCAAATAACGTTGAAATGTTAGTATAAATAGAAATGTGGTATATTATTCAAGGCATTTCAATTTATTTTATGAGGATTTAAACTATAGAATGCGCGCCAGATCAAGAGATTGAACTAAAATTAATCAATGAATGATGTATTTAAACGATCCTTACATTGTTATTTAGAATGCTTGGTTAGCAATTAATATATGTTATCACATTCATGTTTAAGTAGTTCTATTTGTTAATTGGTTCTAAATATTCAAATTCACGAAATACTGTATAATTTTATCCCAAATATTTCATCTTTGTAAATCATTGAAATGATGAGGTTTAGAGAAAGATGTTTTTCTTTTGTGAAGTATTTAAAATACATATATGAACTTGTTTAATACGAGCACGGATAAAACGTGGACAGTGATAGTAATGATCAATTTGCATGTTAAGAATGGTTCATCATTTAAACTATATTAAGATTTCGATGCTTTTTACGAGCTACAAAAGCAGAATCATGTCTAATACAAACAAAACATTCAAATTCGTTCAAATGAGATTTTAGGCAAAAGTAGGGTTGAATTGGCGGAAAAATTAGCTTTCTTATGGAACATTGTTTACCCTCAGCGACAATATTGAAAGTGTCTGTCAAAATGTAATAATTTATCAGTTTTATCAGACAGACTTTCAACCTTTAAAGATACACCCTACCCAAGAAAATGCAAATAAATGAGGTCTTGAAAGAATGAAAGAAAAAAGGGAAAGTTGAGGACGTTTCAAATACCACCCCTTTGTAAGACTTATAACTGAGCCAAAAAAAAAAGGGAGGATAGAAGAAAAATCTTTATTTGTCTTTTGCCTTAAATATGAATTCTGACCATATTAACCAGCCCTTTCATGTTTCTTGTTACACTGTTAAAATGAAAAAGATGTGTGAAATTATTATCTCAAAACTTGCAGTTACTATTGCAATGTTAGTCGAGATTTTCCGGAGAAAAATGAAGTGATCGCTTGTATTACCGTACGTCGTTCATGTTCGTTAGAATTACTAGTTCTAAAGAACTTTGAGGAGGCTTTGACTTCAGTACTTGAATTTGTCTAAAGAAAATGAAACTCACATAGGTAAGACTGAATATTTTATTATACCTTTATTAAGATATTAAGTTAATTTTAGCAATTAGATAATTAGAGAAATTACTAGAAGTAAATAGTTTAATTATGAATGTATTTTAAGCAGTTTTACTATCTTCACGGGTGTTACGAGTAATGGTTAATACGATAACTTTATAATTCCCTTGCTTCTCGTATTAATCGTGTTCAACTGTATTCTTAAAAGAGGCTTTAACCCCCTCTCTCCCCATATCCTCAAATATAACGAATAATTTGTTAAAGAAAACCACCCTCCCCTACATAACGCGATCATTAAAAAAATAATAAAAAATTTCTGATAATTAGAACATAACAATAACGCTCGTATTTATAAATTAATTTGGATGAAACTAAATGTGTGTATTAAGCTCACCAATGCCTCGACCGAGTTCATTGGGCAGCTTGGTCCGCCATCTTGTTTCAAGATGGCTGCCACTTAAAATTTTAAAACTAAAATAAATATACAAAAAAGTTAAAAATTTAAATTTATTTTTTAATTACGTGTTAGGCCTTGATACAAGGATTCCAGAGCATTTTTTGATTTACCTCTATCTTAAAACATGGCTGAGATAGAGCAGTTTGAAATTCTAGGGTGGCTGACATTTTGAAACAAGACAGCACATTAAAAGATACCAACGATTAATTTATGAATTTTAGTGAACGCGATTTCGCGCAAATTATTTTCTTTCATTGTTGCAATCATTTTCCCAATCATACGCATAAAATTATATATTCATATCCGTTAGCGCCAAATTCTCACCAAACTTCGCAACAATTGGCGAAATATCGCCAAATTTGGCGACCAAAATAAGTCTTCATAAATGAAGCCAACTTGGCTAAAGCTCAATAATTTGGCGAATTTCTTATTCAAATTCACTATTAACGAATCTTTTGTAATCGGTTTCTTTGCATTTTAGCTTGCTGTTTTCGAGTAATATTAGCTAAAATTTTAAAACGAAGATATAGGAAGGCTACCTTTTCCTCCCGGTACAGGCCGGAAGGACTTTTTTTCAGTGGCGCCGTCAGATTTTTGGCAGTTTTTAGCATAAATTAAGAAAATTTTTCAAAAATTGCATTGCCGGATGCAGAAAGTTCTTTTACATTTCCTCATAATTTTTCATATCTATATTTTAATTATTTTTCTTAAAACTCTCTAATTAGTGAAATAATTTCGAATTTGTTCATATCCGCTTGAAAATCGATCCTTTTCTTTAGTCATTTTAATAAAAAATATAGCATTTTCGTTGCGATTTTTAATGATATTCTAATTAATATCTTGGGTAATTATCAAAATATTAAAATTCTTAGTCCCAGGTGCATTACATCAGATCATTCGTCTACCTAAATCTAAATTTTCAAGCTTCTAGGTACATTAGATTTTCCTAGCCATCTCAGACAGACACACACACACAGGGAGAAACTTTCTTTTATTAATACAGATAAGCCTTTTCATGAGGCTGTATACTGAATACAGTAAAAAATATGTTTTCGATTATAGTTTGTCACTTTGTTCTTGCTAACGATAATAGAAATATCATTCAAATGTCATGATTTTAAGAATAGCGAATGAATAGTTTTGATGAAAATACTACGTAACATGAAAATTCTACTTTGTTACTGCAAAAGTTACTTAGCCATTTGATTTGTGAGAAAATATGTACCTACAATTACAAAATTACTCTTTACACATGGGAAAGTGAGTACACACTGCATCATGGGATGTGTCGAAGCGCCCCTGTCGGCGAATTGGGAACTTAATGATCCTATCACAAAAACTATTTCAAACATGGAAAAAGTTAATTAGAAAGTTGTTCCGTGCGATTGAATTCGTAGCAAATAATACTTTGCGTACGAGGATAGTCTTTTCAGACACCAATTTATGTACGTGTACTACTTTTATAACTATACATACATTTGTTCACAACCTATTTGGCGGAGTAACTTGTATACACTTTTCACAATCTATATTATCATTTGCATGACATTTTTAGTATATTATAAAACAAAAGCATGCCTGTGAAGTAACGCTAACGTCATATTGACGGTGGCAACGACCTAAGCAATAAATTTCGCTTTTTTGCAAGTTTAAATATTGAACATTTCAACTATTACACAGGGGTAATTATAGTTACTATATTGTTTAAGAACTTTGTTGAACAGTTCTTACCAGTGAATGAACGTAAAATTTTCCAGGGAATGAACAGGCAGCAACTTAAAAACACATAAGTTTCATACTATGTTATTTATTTTACAACAAATACAAGGAAAAAATTTATTTGAAATGCAATTTGTTTGACAACTGTATCTTAATTTACTGGTTCTTATAGTTTTTTAAATAATTTTCAAACTTGATTTTTTATAAATCTATCTCTATTGTGTTTAGCCCGATTGCGGAAGATAAAACAGATTTCACTTAAACAATATAACTAATTCAGTGTTAATTTAAACTTCACCACAAAAAAAATGGATGAATATACTCGAAAACACAAGTTAATCGAACTACGCGCTTAAATACTGTACTAATCATAATAAAAAGGCTGCTGTAATTATTGGAATCTTTAGCGATTTCTTTGGCTATTAACACATTGCATTCGGTTATTACGAAAATACAAAAACTTTATTTGAATTCAAAAAGCGAAAATTTAATTCTTTATTTGTTTTTAAAACTTTATTTCAATACATAATTGATATTTTTCATATTAATATACGTTTTGGTGTTGCTAATACAGAATAATATGACCATTAAATGGACCCTTAAGCACATTTAAAAAATAATAATAATACTATTTTAATAAACAGTACTTTTTGGTGTCTGGCAGTGAAAATGCATGTGTTGGTATACAAACGATTAAAAAATAATAAACGGAAATTTATATTCAATTTTTTTGGGATGTTAGTGGTGTCTGAATAAAAATCTATACAAAAACCAAGTAAATGAACAGTTCTTACCAGTGAATGAACGCAAAATTTTCCAGTGAATGAACCGGTAGCAACTTAAAAACACTTAAGTTTCATACTATGTTATTTATTTTACAACAAAAACAGGGTAAAATTTTACTTTAAATGCAATTTGTTTGATAACTGTATCTTAATTTACCGATTTTCATACTTTTTAAAATAATTTTCAAACTTGAATTTTTATAAATCTATCTCTATCGTGTGTAGATCGGTTACGGAAGATTAAACAGTTTTCACTTAAACAATATAACTAGTTCAGTTGTTAACTTAAACTTCACCAAAAAAAAAAAAAAAAAAAAAAAAAAAAAAAGTATGAATATATCCAAGAACACAAGTTAATCGAACTCCGCCCTTAAATACTGTACCAATCAGAATAAAAAGGCTGCTGTAATTATTGAAATCTGTGGCGATTTCTTTGGGTTATTAACACATGGCATTCGGTTAATACAAATGTACCAAATCTTTATTTGATTTCAAAAAGAAAAAATTTAATTCTTTATTTGTTTTTAAAACTTTATTTGAAAACATAATTGATATTTTTCGTATTAAAATACGTTTCGGTGTTGCTAATACAGAGTAGTCCGACCATAAATGAACACTTAAGCACATTTTTTTGTTTTGTTTTTTAATATTAATAATATTTTAATAAACAGTATCTTTTGGTGTCTGACATGGCAAATACGTGTGTTGCTATACATATGATTAAAAAATAATAAAAGGAAGTTTGTATTTATTTTGTTTTGGATGTTAGGGGTGTCTTAATAAAAATCTATACAAAAACCAAGTAAATGAACAGTTCTTACCAGTGAATGAACAGGCAACAATTTAAAAATACACACGTTTCATGCTATGTTATTTATTTTACAACTTCTACAATTAACGTATAACACGTTTTTACTGAATTACGGGTTTTCTAAACCCAGCAGGATAATTAACTAATGGGGAGTTTTTCAAACTTTATTCAATTAAAATATTTACTAATTGTTCATTCACTGGATGCTTGTTCACTTACTAGTCGGATTATGCTGTATATATAATGTAAAATATCTGTTAGTGTTTTCAATTAAAAATGGTTTTTACCTATGTTCTGTAAACCGGGAAGTATGTTTTCTAACTCGGGAGTGCCGGGTTGGACACCATAGTTTAAATGAACTAAAATATGTATTCATAATTATTCTTATAAATATAACCATACAAAATATACTACATCTCGAAATAGTTTTGTATAGTCTAAGATGTAAGCTAAAGGCCTAAACGAGGGCAGATTTGATAAGTTCTCGGCCTAACACAGAAATGGAACAAGTATGACCAAATGACAATGTTGTTTGTAACGTATGAACTTTTAGATGTCATGCCGCCGAGTTTCAGAGGCGTGAGTTTATTGGTTATTGCTGGACGATAAATTAAAGTAAACAAGTTTTGACATTTTCGAAAAACGAAAAAGTTCGAGCTGTCATAAAATGTTAAAAAATATTTAACACTTTGGTAAAAAAAACTATATAACCCCGCGAACATACAAAAAGATGTACAGTCTATCTTAAAGGATACTTGTCCTTCATATTCGACAATTAAAAAAATGGGCTGCTGAATTTAAACATGGTAGGAAATCAATTCACGATGATGAACGCTCAGGATGCCCAAAAACCGATACGATCGACGAAATCGTCTCAAAAATTCACAATGCCGTATTGAATGATGGCCGATTGAAGATACGTGAACTTGCTGACATTGCAAACATCTCGATAGACCGTGGCCACCACATTTTACACGATGTTTTGGGTATGAAAAAGTTTCCCGCTCGATGCGTGCCGCGCTTGTTGAACGTCGACCAAAAACGCCAAAGAATGAACATTTCTCAAGAGTCTTCTGAAATATATTGTGTTGCAAGTTGAAAAATAAAATGAATATTGTCAAAAATCTTGTATTTTCTCGTACAGGGCTACACTAACGAATTCGCACACAAGAGTGTATCTTAAATGTATTGAGTTGCAACGGGACTACATTGAAAAATAATATGAAATTATGTCAAAAATCTTGTGTTTTCACTGTCAGGCCGAGAACTTATTAAACCAAAAAAGCATATTTTTTTTAATAAATAAAAAAAGGAGACGCAAAATAAAAATTATTGATGATTAATAAATATTTAGGGCACATCAAAAGATAGAGGTCTAAAACTAAATTTATTGAATTAGCAAGTATAAAATCACAGATTTATAACCGTTTGTTTAAGAAGTAAAATTTAAATTTTTTCACTGAAAAAAAACTAAAAGTGCTCATTTAAAAATAAATTAAAATATATTGATCAATAATGTGCAATTAAATAATTTTTTCATAAAAATTCGCAATTTGTTAAGTTGTTAAATTAATTACATAAAAAGAATTACTTAATTAAAAATTCTTTATGTAAAAAGAAAAAAAGATGCAGAAAAAAATGATTTTTTAAACTGTAATTTAAATAAGCTGTATTGCCTTTCTCCTGTACGTAAATATGCATTTGACATTTGTTCTAAAAAATAGTACAAAATACAAAAACAAAACACGAAATGAAAAAGAAACCAATGAAATGTTTTTAATTTTCAACAAAATCAAACAGAAAATAGTAGAAAAAAACTTCAACTTTACAGTTGATTCCTGCGATATGTGAAACTATTTACAATGAAATAGAAAAAAAAATTATAACGATGTTTACATTTTTTATGATTTATAAATTTTAAAAAGAAGTTTGATTAAGATAAAAGGATTTTTTTTTTTCGAATCATTATTGCCAATTATATTTTTTTAGCTAATGTTACGGAATTGGTTATGTTTAATAAAAAAAATACAATTTAAATTAATTACAGTAATTGATATTGGTAAAAAAAAAAAAAAAAACAGGAAATTATAATCTGTTTGACTAATATAGCACTAAAAAATATTGCGTTTTTTCTTCTTTCTTTTTTTTCTTTCTTTTTTTTTTAATGAACATCCATTAAAATGTTACAGAAGTTGACAGATTGCGTTTACGTAGAGCAAGTTGCTGATAAACATGATTCTCTATTTTTATTAATTCTGAACAGAGATCAAGTTCAAAATTAACACTTAGATTTCTTCCAAACAAAATATGGCAGTAAATACATAAAGACAACTGTTGACATTTTTCTGAAAATGTACATATATTTATATATCGTATATTCCGGCGTGTAAAGCCCACCTTTAATACGAGAAAATTTATCAAAATTTACAGGTGCGCGTTATATGCAGATTATAAAAATGAACAATTAATTTTTTTTAAATGTACCATAATAACTGATATTTTAATTTAATAAACATGCTATTTATATACATATTATATAATTTTTTTTTTTATCATAGCACATGAAAAGTATTAGTTATTATACTTTATAATATTTTTTGTTTTATTTTTTGCTATGTTTGTCATGAAGGTTTTTATGTAAAGAAGGAAGGCGAATATACCTAAATCTGAAAGTTTAGAAACGTAATATACCAACGCCACTTATATAGATAATGCCTCTAAGAGCTCAATTTTGACGTCACGGCAGATCGGCTAATGATTCAACTGATTATATTCAACCATTCCTGCAACCAAAATTCTAAATGACTTTTTTTTTTTTTAACTTGCTTAACAAAATTGAAGATCAACTAATTCAATACAGACACAATTTGCTTTTTACACTGGCAAATGAACAAACTTTAGTATCAAGAAAATTTTGTTTTATACAACAAAATTTGAAATACAAAATACCTATTTTTATTTTAAAAAAATAAAAGCTATCTTTTTGAGAGGTTTCATTAACACTTTTTTTTTTGTTAATGTGTAAATTAAAGTTCATGTTTGAGTTCTAGCTTATTTTCATGAAAATTAATAATATTTCGATTGAAGATTGGATTGCTTTCAAATAAAGTAAGTACTTATTTACAGTATTATATGAGCATTTTTATCAATATTAACAATGTTAATCGTTATCTATTAAAATATGTTTACTTTGTCGATGCTAAATACTTGATTGAATATTTGCATCTGATAATTACATATTTCATTTATTTTGCCATATATGTAGTTTTTTATAATCACCAATAAAAATCACCAGTGATCGTTTACTATTATTAGAAAATATTTGTATATTTTTTAGTTATGTGCAATTGAAAAGATATCATAATTTTGTTTTGGTTTATGTTTAAATATTTTGAATAATATTTTGAATAAATTGATTTAAATTCATAGCACTAATAAAAATATTTCCATAAATCGTGTTAAATCTTTACAAAGAATTGCACTGAAAAATACGAAAGCTATCATAGCAAACAAATATGAAATACGTGAAATTATTTATGCACAACTTTCTATTGATATGCATGAAAAGAAAGGCAGATTTTAACTAAAAAGTATTACATTTACAAATAAAGCAAATTCCTATTGAATACAAAAATTGTGGCACGAGAAGTTAATTATTACTAAATAAATAAATAGTGCAAAAATAATACAATATTGTTCACATCGAAAGCTTCGACAAAGCCGTGGGATTAAGCCTACGCATGTAACAAGGACAAAGGTAACATATTTTAATAGATACTGAATAACATTGTTAATATTCATAAAAATGCACATATATGCTGTAAATAAGTACTTAACTTAATTGAAAGCAATCCAGTCTTTAATCGAAATACTATTAATTCCGATTACAAGACAAAAAACATTTCGATTCCGAAGCACGTTGTCACTGGAACGCAATACAAGGAAGGGACGGGCAAAAGGCTGATCCATAAAATACGCCATTCAATCTAGTCTTACCAGTCCTGAGGCATTATCTGTAGGTAGTGTTGATTATACACCAAATTACAATATACGCAGGAGTATACGGTATGCGAAATATTACTTACATCCGTGTTGTTTTATAGAAGCCTTAAACAGAAATCACATTAAAATCTAATGTAGTAGCATTTTTAATTCTGTACATACTTCAACGTATGTTCACCTTCGAAAGAAAAAAACAATTAACTAAATTTACATTGCGAAAGTTTCTTATCAACGTTGACTTATTTAATTGTGCAAATAAAGCAGAAGCTCCAAAGCATGATCCATTTGATTTTTCAAAATTCCTGACTATGGGAAAATTTCAACAACGGTTCAAGTTTTCAACAACGTATGGTAAAATGTAAGTAGACGATTGGAACAAATAGTTAGCAAATCAGAGCAGATAATAAAATAAGAATTTGTATGAGCTAATAAGAATTGTTGGGTGACATATTTTACTCTCAAGATGCAGGTTTAGAGCCCGATGCTATCCGTCTGTTTGTATTTGAACGCAGGCTACAAGCCTAAAGTTATCAGTTTCGAATCCCGTTCCAACTTATATGTTCGCAATGTGTCGGATTCCATGGGTGGAGCACACAGCGACGGAGTGGCTTTTTTGCAGACATTGACAAAGCTAATGAGAAAGAAACATTAAAATATATAAATATATAAAAGATTTTAAAGGATAAAAAAAAATCTTCCCCTATAGTCTTGCTATATAGGGGAACAATTTAAAAAGAGATGGGCAGTAGTCATGAGTCTAATATGCAAATGACCACCTGGTGTTCCTGTCACTTATAGAGAGGCAGCACGCACTGTGACAAAGGGGATCACGTCTCAGCTTTGACCGCAAAGGATATCGGGAAAGGCTATCCGCGCACGTACACAGGAAGAGTGAGTTTTTTGCCCGTGTAGTGCTATCATCTACTGAGTTAAAGTTTAACTATTTCATCTGTTACATCCTCCCCCTCTGGTTCCTCAAACGTCTCAGTAAAGGACCAGCAACATTTTTCTTTGGCCAGCCACGTTTCCGGATCGGAGCAACTGGTTTCTCGGTAACATTGTCACAAAGCATTGGTATGATAAGTTCCCAACCAAATTCCAGGAGTTTCTAAACTGGCTACTTCATAGGAAGTTGGCGACGCTGCGCTGTGAGCACTACATGGGGTCCGTCAGATCGTGGACTGAACTTGGTGGGTTTTTTTGAGTAGCATTACTAACAGGATGGAGTTCTACCCATGAATGGTCACCAGGAGAATGCTGAAGTCCAAGTCTCCGGCTTTTGTCAGCGTACCGCTTTCTTCTATCTTGGCGTTTTTCTACTAAGTCTTTCACTTGTTTAGTGAAATTATCAAAGTTTTTGAGATAAGGAGTTATCTCTGGCACAAAGTTGTCATTGTTTATGTCATGTCGGATGTCAACAATGGTTCTCTACCAAACTGTAAAGATTCAGCAGACCTCTCTAAACATGTCCCAAGCAAATAGCCAACAGCAAAAAAAAAAATTAAAAAAAAAAAAAAAAAAGGTTCGACTACGATTGTCACTTTAGAAATTGAAGGAAGAAAATTTCGTACATACTTCATTGTGTTACCAGAAGTTAAATCGAACAGAACTCTCTTGGAACAGACTTTCTCGCTAAGTCAAAGCTTGTACCAGACGTTAAGAACAAATGTTGGTATTTCGGCGATATGCCTAATGTAAAATATAGCTTTGTAGACACTGTTTCAAAGCCTCTTGAATATCACGCTGAGGATATAGCATTAAATTTATGCACCTTGCGTGAAAAAGCAGGAAAAGATCTCTCTCAACCTTAGAAGTCACAGAACAAACGCATCTCATGTCTCAACATAGACTACATCGCAAAGGATGTCGGGAAAGGCTATCCGCGTATGTACACAGGAATAGTGAGTTTTTAGTGAGTTGTAGTGAATAGTGATGCCATCTACTGAGTTAAAGTTTAACTACTGCATCTATTACAAAAGTATTTAAAAGATTTAAAAAAATGTTCCCCATAGTCTTGCGATAGGGAAACAATTTTAAAAATTATGCGTGTTAGGCGTGAGTCTAATATACAAACGATCAGCTGTCGTTCATGTCGCATAGAGAGGCAACACAGACTGTGACAAAGTGGCCTTTTTTTTTGAAGACATTGACAAAGCGGATGAGAAGCAAACATTAAAATAAATAAATAAATAAAAGTCTTTAAAAGATAAAAAATGTAAACATTGACAAAGCGGTTTTCATTTTTATTGATTCGGTTCTTAATTCCCAATCACAGCAGTGCTTGTTAATTTTATACAAAGTGTTAATTTTATACATTTTTAGGTCAAAAATCTCAAGTCAGTTATTTTTAAACAAAAAAGTATCGTTCTTTTTGTCGGTAGAGAAGCATGTTTTTCACGTGGAGTTTCATTCAATCAAACAACAATTTTTCATTCAACAAAATTTCATTCAACAAAATTTTTCAACAATTTTTCAACAATTTTTCATTTTTGAAGCATGTTTTTCACGTGGAGTTTTATTCAATCAAACAACAATTTTTCATTCAACAAAATTTCATTCAACAAAACTTTTCAACAATTTTTCAACAATTTTTCATTCAACAAAAATTCATTCAATCAACAATTTTTAGTGTTTGTTAATTTTATACAAAGTATTAATTTTATACATTTTTAGGTCAAAAATCTCAAATGTTAGTAATTTTTAAACAAAAAAGTATCGTTCTTTTTTAATGAGGTCGGTAGAGAAGCATGTTTTTCACGTGGAGTTTCATTCAATCAAACACCACTAACTGCCAAAATCGCAAATAAGCGCAAGTATCCCTAACGTTTGCCACCCCTCAAATGCCTACAGAAGAAAAATATACCAACGCTATAAAAAAATATAAAAAATTCTTAATCTAAGAAAATATAACATCAAACGAAATATGCAATATAACCACTTCCGAGTTACCCACGATTCCGAAAAAGTGGGTTTTTATCTTTAGAAATCCCAGAAACAAATATATTTTTTGAGATTTAAGGAAACATTTATAAAAACAAAGTTTATTTTGCCGCCACTGATTTTTGAAAACGTTTTTTGAGCAGTTTTTATACTGTATTAAACAGTTTTCTCAACCTGGAATGTATGTTTGCATGCAGATAAACATGATAAATTAACAGCATTAATATTAACATAAAAAATTATATTATTTTGTTACTTTTGTATGTATAATTCAATTATACCGATAAAAATGTTTAATTGAGAATTGATAACATCCTAAAAACTGATATTCCGGTTTGAGAAAACTAATTAATGCATTATAAAAACTACTCGGAAACGTTTTCGAAAATCAGTGGCATTAAAAGAAACTTTTATAAATGCTTCTTTAAATCTCAAAAATATATCGGTTTTTGATGTTTTGAATGATAAAGAACGTTTCTCGGCATCATGGGTAACTCGGAAAAGATTACTGTATTTTTTTCGTTCGAGGTTATATTTTATATTTAGCTGTTTAAGAAACATTTGTGTTTTTCTACAGTCAAATTTTGCGGGATCTTGACTTTACAAAACAAAAATGTTGAAAATTATAAAAAATTTCAAAAACCATACATTAAAACCCGATTAATTTATTTTTTTTTTAAAATAGACTTAGAATATTGCTTGCAATACGAAAAAAAATACAATATTAAAAATTGGTTATAACAATATTTTTTCATCAGTTATTCATTTTTTATTTTCACACATTTTCCCTATTTTTCCGATTTATTAAACAACTCTACATAATTGACAAACCTCGGGAAAATGCATACAATTCTCACCTATGTAGTTAAAATTCACCCTTTCGGTACACTATGTGCCGGTCTGGTTGAAGCTTGCATGCAAATGATAATTGTAGCTGCGTCCGTGTTGTGGCTGAACATTTTACAATTTTAGGTTCAGTATATTACCAGGTGACGGTTTAACATTAAAAAATAAGTAAAGAAATTATATATGTAAGTATAAAAATAATGTTTTGATACAGGTTTTTTAGTCACTCTTGGGTACTGGAAGCATAAAGGGGTGGGCCGAACTCACTTCCTAAATCTTTGAGAAAGAAATAATTCTGGGTGCTTTTGGGTAATTTTAACCTTTTGGTATCCACTTAACGAAAATTTTGATTACACACAGGGGGGGGGGGGGGCTAGACTCAAATGGTGAGCCCAAAGTAGATTCCCGCGTGCCCCTGCATTGGTCAAGCCCTGGTTACTCATATTGTATAATCCTAAGGAAAAAAAATATTAGTTTTTATTCATTGTTTTATGACTCACTAAATGGTTTTAATTAATGGCACGTTATGGTTCACGTAAAATGTTTTCTGGTGAAATTTGGAACGCAGATGTGAAAAGATTCGCCATTCTTGATCTAGAGTCATTTTTTGTTTTATTTTTTATAATTGTTTTTTGTAATAAACCTTCTTTTATTTATCTCAGTTAGATTCAACTTTTAAATCCATCATAGCACAATCCGTTTGATTATAAATTTGACTACATATTTCCTATTTCAAACTATTATTTCTTTTATAGAAATTCAATGGAAAATGCAACGTTTCCAAGTATCTTTATACAATAAATAGTATGTTGGAAAACGTACTTAATAGCATTTTAATGCAAACATTTACAGCGCTGTAAAGAAATAACTATTAACATTTTGTAAATATCTGTAAGATAAATATTTACAATTTCCGAGATTTTTCTTGATTTTTTTAACATGAATATCGTAAATATTTATAAGTTCTTTTAAAAGATGAAAAGGATTAAGATGTTAAAAAGTGTGACCCTTTTTGCCAGTTCACGTCTTCCAAACATTTACTTATACAAAAAAATAGCATATAGAACTTTTCCGATGCATCATTTATTTTTGCAAATATTTTATTGAATATATAAATAATACACATTTCCTTGCTCTTACTTGATATTAAGCATTTATATAAAAGGAAAAACTTCACATTCCGGTGTACTAACATTATAAAGTACATTTTTTGTTCAACAGTTCAACGAAAAGATTGCTTTTTTCTGTCAACTCATCTTATATATATGTACTTATTAATAATTAGTAAAGCCAGTAAAGAACATTTCAGATTTGTTGATTTAAGAATGCGTTTGTATGAATTTTAATCTATTTTTGTACTTTTTTCGATCATACTTTTTAATAAAAAAATTTCTTACTTTTCGTATTAAGTGCATAAATGGGGTTATACGTAAAATACAAAAATGTAGTGTCAATGAATCAAGTTATTTTGTTAACGCAAAATTCAGGACTGAGTGGTACTATAGTAATTCAAATTAGGATAAATATAGCCAACGAAAAATGAGATATTAGAAGGAAATATGGAAATTCGCAAAGTTGACATTAAATTATATGTAGGGATTTTTCTATCAGGGTTCCTTAACAGAAGTAGAAGTTTGACCAAATATCACTCAAATGCCAGATAGTTATACGTCAATTATAAATTATTCTTAATATGCCATTTATAAATTTTTAAAATTATAATAAACAAATAAAATTAAACACAATTTGCGAAGTATTTCTGATGAAATATGATAAATTTTAGATGAAATATCATTTGTTTCAAATTACAGAATATAATTTAAAATTTTGAAAAACAACTTTAGTATTGTTAAATTAGTTAATATACCTATGAAAAAGATGTATATATATTTTTAAAGTAACATACATTACAAAGTACCTTAACAAGAAGGCTTTTTTAAGTAGAAAGGGATAATAAAAGAATTAATCATATTTACAGATGACATAAATTCAGTATTGTACAGTTCTTTGTTATGTGAGTTAGATGAAAAATTTTGCCAACGAAATATATTAGAGTTTCGCCACCATTCATCATCTGTTGACAAGTGCGAGTTGATTCTTCAATGAAATTTTCAAATGCTGAAAAATAATGGTTAGCTGTATGATTACTTCATAATCTAAAATTCTAATACACGATATCTGCGAATTCAATCTATTATAATTTCAAATGACATTGAATATATGAAAATTACATTCCATTGTAAAAGAGTATGTCTCATCTAATTAACAAAGTTATACTAAGGTTTAGAATATTTCTAAATATTTTGAAATAATTCTGGATTTTTAGAATGTATTTAAAATTTTCCTTATATTATTCGCTGTAAAAATGAGTGCATTTAGTATCTGAATTAAAGATTAAATGTACTTACTTAAAAGTTAAAGGTACTTACATAAAAGTTAAAGGTACTTACATAAAAGTACATACTTAACTTAGAAAGTCATACTTACTACTTTAAACAACATTATTATTCTTTTCTTTTTTTTTTTTAAATAAGTACTTTATTACTAAATTTATTTTACGTTTTCATGTTCTACATTTTTTTTTTTCACACGGACAGAAAAAAAGAGACAATCCGTATTACAAAAATGCACATTGTTATCTAAATATACCATCTAAATATAATAAAACACAGTGTAATGATGCGGTATACATACCCATCCAAACAATGAATGAGAAAAAATGGATTACTTTAGATTGTTGCAGAGAAAAGAGAAATTATGAAACATATTCAGACACATGTAATTTTTCTGCATAATGTAAAGCTAGGAGAGTCTGCGCACAATTCAAAAGAATAACAATAAAAAATCTAAATATTAATTTTTTGCTAAACTATCCATGAATAATTTTTACTTCATTTGTTTTTTATTCATTTCCATTGCTATTTTGTTGTTATGTTGCAATTTAATAGAACAGTTGTAATAAAACCAAGTAAGTTATTTTGCGCAATCTCTGCTTATAGGGTTGGTGTGATTGCGCACATGGGTAGGAGAGATTGTTACTAATAATAACTACAATTAAATTGTTAACAATAATAATTATACTTAAATGACATTGCTGTAAGGTTTTTGTGAACAAATTTTATTGTATTGGGAGTGAATATTTCAACCTAATGCTTAAAGAATCAGAAAAAGGAAATAATTTTTAAAACGATTAAGCAATTTTAATTAAAAAAAAAAAATAAAAGAATCATAAAAAGCAAGTCCAGATAATGTTACAAAATAAAATTATGCAACTTAATAACACGTTTAACTTAAAATGTAATCCATTTTCATTTTTCATTTGTTTATGCAAATTTACCAATAAGCTGCGTAATCTCTCCTAGAATAGAAACTAATGGGAACAATGCGCCATCTCTCCTAAGTAGCAGATGCGCAAACTCTCCAATTTCGGTAGGAGAGATTGCGCGGACTTTTATTTAAACATGGCCATTACTAAAACGAAACGTTGATGTTCACATTGTTAGTCTAGATTAGTAGCTTATGAGAAATCGTTTAAGTTTAAAATAGTTTGTACTATTGACATAGTATAAAAATTCTGATGCATAGCTATGAAAATTCAAGCACTTACTTTGGGAAAACAAAACAAAATAGCAATACTTTATCTTAGACGCTCAAAGCAATCAACGTGCACTTTCAAGTAGACACTCCACTACTGCTGTTGTACAACTACCTGGAGTCGCTGCGCTCTCGCTCTACTCTTTCCCCCCGAACCTCTATGTGCACAATCTCCCCGACCGCGCCATCTCTCCTGGCTTTACCTTATATTTTTTAATTTGCAGGTTAAATTTTGGTAAACATATTTCTACACGTTTTATAAGGGAATAAAAATTCATATATACTGTGACGCCACTAGAATAGCGCATATTGGGTTTATTTTTTATTTCTGCATTATAACTTTAGTGCTGCAACTTTTTCAATTACAATTAAATATTTTTTTTTTTTTTTTTTTTTTTTTTTTTTTTTTTTTTTTTTGGATTCCTGATGGTTAAATATCAAATACGTGTGAAAAGTTTGTGACGTTGCAAATGATGTTATGCTTAGCTTAAAAAGTATTTTTACACTGATTAAACTAATATATATATGATCTTGCCAACATGACGTAATTTTCACTGATTTTTCAATTGTTAATTATAAAAATTAGAATTGGTGCCTTTATTGATTACTACATCTTGGTTGTATGCATTAATTACACCTTATCGGTTGTTTTTTAATTATACGTAAGATGAATTAAACTTTTAATTAAAAATTCAGAAAAGTAGAGGATTTCAGGGGGAAAAATTAATTATTATAAGTAGTGTTAGGGTTAAAAAAATAATAACTAAAAAAATAAATAAAATATCTGCAGTTTATCCTCTATTTCTATCATCTAATTTACATAAAATTAAAATTTTGCTGTTAAAACTCCAGAGGCCTCTGCATTAATCAGGCCCTGAACTTAACGTTTCATGCCAGTTTTCTTTATTGTGGATGAGTAGAATATGAATATTTTTATCGAATTTTAAATTTTAATTGAAAAGCACGATTTCTACTTCCCATCTTATGACGTACATTTACACTACTTTATTTTAAAAAAAATCAATTCATAAATAGAATTAGAATTAAAATTTAGGGAAAATGCTTAAGTGATACTAAAATAAAACAACAAAAGGCTTATAAAGACCTTTTTAATGATTCAACATACGTTTCAACGCTCTTTGCGGCGTCATTTTCAAGAAAGTATATTGATAAATAAAATATTCTTGCAAAATTTGAAAAATAACATTGAAAACATGAATCACGAGATCCAAATATGTAAAACTGAGAAAAGCAGGTGCTTGAAGTAGCCAACTGTAATCGTGAAAATTATATTTCGCTATTGTTGTTTGAAACGGAAAAGGACCTCGTGCCAAATTTTAGGCAATTCAAATGAGGCGGAATCATTGCAAATGTTTACGTTACGTATGTAGATTTCTATTGCTTCATGGATAATGGATGGGAAGTAGGCTCTTGATGGGTAAATTATTTTAATATTTTTAAAATCAATTTCTATTGCTTCGGTTCTATGTAGTCGTGCCAGCGCTGTAGTGCGAAATATAATTTTCACGATTACAGTTGGCTACTTCAAGCACCTGCTTTTCTCAGTTTTACATATTTGGATCTCGTGATTCATGTTTTCAATGTTATTTTTCAAATTTTGCAAGAATATTTTATTTATCAATATATTTTCTTGAAAATGACGCCGCAAAGAGCATTGAAACGTATGTTGAATCATTAAAAAGGTCTTTATAAGCCTTTTGTTGTTTTATTTTAGTATCACTTAAGCATTTTCCCTAAATTTTAATTATATTTAGTGATCTTATTTTGTTGTTAGAATTAGAATTTTCAAATTGTTTCTTCATTTATTATGAAATGCCGGTAGTTTTCGACTAAAACAATTTAATTTTTAAAAAGAATTTAATGGGAATGAGTATTATATACTCTTAATGAACAAACACTATTATAAATTGTTTCATTAGAAAGTGTTATTAAAGTAAAAAGAGAATAATAGAAACATTAATCGAATTTACAGATTACAGATATTCAGTATTGTTCTGTTTTTAATATCTGTGGGACTACAGAAAATATTTTGCCTGCGAATTATTTTAATGATACACCATTCATCATATTTTGACAAGTGCAAGTTGTTTATTCGCTGGATACTTCAAATGCAGATAAAGAACTATAAGCTACTACGTTTGATTGCTTCGAAATCTAAAATCATAATGCAAAAGATCTGCGTGTTCAATCTATTCTAATTTCGAATTACAATGAATACTATTTTAAGTTTCAATGCAAAAGTGTATGTCTCATGTAATTAAAACAGTTATTTTGAGGTATAGAAATTTTACTAAACTATTTGTGGATTAAAGATATATTTTTAAATTAGAATCTATTTAAACAATGACAATTTTCTTTTTTTATTTTCCACCTTTAATTGTTTTTCTTTTATTTACTTATTTATATATTTTTTGCAGTAAATAAAGACATACTGATTAACTTGCTTAATAGTCATAATTACTTGAAAAATTCTTATTTAAGTTTAACATACCTACGTAAAAGTAGAGTCAGAATAAAAAATATTAAATATATAATAAGTAAAATAAAAATATGCTCTAAATTGTCACAGAGAAAAACGAAAACAGTCATTCGATTGTGAATTATATGTAATGTACATTTATAATCATTATAGCATTTATAGCCATTTCACTGTTAATAGCAATTTGATTGAAAATTATGTCTTTTTTTTAAATTTATGATTAACAAAAATGTTTGGGGGCTGTCATCATAACAAATTCTGAAAATTCCAATATAAAAACACTCTTTGACATAATATCTAAATTATTAAATAAATTTCACACCTTTTATATCGAAAAGGAAATCATTCGGTGAAGTAATTTAGGAATTTTGTTAATATAACATTTGAACTCCTAATTATAAATTCCTTTTTAACCGTTACAAAACAATCTACCCTGTCGGTAATTTTTTAAGCATCAATACTATTTCTAAACTATTACATTTAAACTAACAAACTAATAGACAGAATATACAGTAATTTTGGATTCGCATATTTAAAGCTTTTAGAAAGAGATTTCAGCTAAACTTTGTATAGAGCATATTTTTTCTAGTATTTTTTTCCTATTTTATATATTTTGACATTTAATGTGCATTATAAGAAACTATTTTAACAAGGGAGCATTTTTAAACTAAAAAAGTTGTAATAGATACCATTTATGTATATCATAAATTCAGTATTGTTCCTTTATTTAAAATGATCATTGGACTAAATGAAAGTTTTTGCCTATTAATTATATTAATGATACATCATCTGTTGACAAGTGCAAGTTGTTTATTCAATGAAACTTCAAACGCAGTGAAGGAACTTTTAGCTGCTGCGTTTGATTACTTCAAAATTTAAAATTCTAATGCAAGAGAACTGCGAGTTCAATCTATTATAATTTCAGATGACGATGATTATTTGAATTCTACGTTTCCATTCAAAAGTATATGTCATCTGTAATTAACGAAGTTACTTAGAGGCTTTGGAATTTTATTAAATATTTTTGTGGATAAAATATATATCTGCCTTATTGTAATATATTTAAATAATGACGATTTATTTATTTTTTCGTCGCTGTTAAATGTGTTAAATTGCTTTTTAAAAGCTGACATTCTTTTATGCAGTATCATCGTATATGCATCCAAGTGTCACAGAATAATTTTAAAATAAAACAAATTTAAATATGATATTTAATACTTATATTTGAGGGTATCAAGCAGGGCGGTCGCTCTGCCAAGCCAAGCTTAAAAAAAAAAAAAAACGCCACACAAACAACGCCAAGAACTGAACTAGACCGCTACTGCTTATTTACAGGAATCAACTTCGCAATGTTAAATCGACAAAACATGCCAGATTAAAATATCAGATATATAATAAACCAAGCGTCGCCGAAATAAAAAACGAAAACTAGAAGACTCTAATGAAGAATTTCTTCAATTTAAGACCAAACTCATCTTCATAAGTGATTTATAAACAGAGATATAGATTTTTTTTAAAAACGTCGAGTTACTTAAAATGATCACTTTTTTCTTCGTCAAACTTTTTTTTTCAAACAACCTACAGACCTTAATATTCGGCAGAATAAAAAAAGGATTGCATTTTTGGACAAGTAATTACGTAATCTATGTGCTTTTATAAAATTCAGTGTAAAAAAATATTATTTTCTATCCTTAATTAGCAAAAAACTGTTAATTAACTTGGCGATTAAAAAATTATGCCAAAACAGAGATAAAACCCGCCAACGACCATGTACCATCTGTATTAAAATAGCACAAATCAGTTACAGGTTATAATATAACCACATCAAATTTCATCTGCAAGTCAGCCATTTTCTTCTGAAGATATATTTTTTTTTAAATAAAACTTCACAATTATAAGAACACATATTTTATCAAATAATTAAATATGACTGCAAACTGCGACAGATGATTGTTTCTAACATGAATAAGTATGAGAAATTGCCGGTTACGAATATGGATCTGGGTAACTCAGTCGCAGAGCGTCGGCATGGTACGCATAAGGTCCCAGGTTCGAGTCCAGGCCCAGGTCAATTTTTCACTCATGTTTGTTTAGTGTATTTAATTGTCTGATAAAATGCGTGTTCTTTTAAATATTGTAAAATAAAGTAATCAGACGTAGTGTTTATGCTTTAAAAATATTTTAAATATATAATTTACGTTTTTAGAAAGATCTTTAAAAATAAATTAGTTTTTGAGGGAAGATGTACCTTCTAAAATGTATACATTAAGAGTTATCGCCATTTAAAATTTGTTTCCAAACGTAAACAAAAATTTTGAAATGAATTAAATGTGATTCATTTATTTCTAAAAATAAAAAAACACGGTAAAGGACAGGTATTTCGTTCGCAGGAATACCTTTCACGTCATCTACTATATATACCAGGCTAGAGAAAAAGAAAGGCTACCGCGGTGCTTTACGCGTATCTTTTTTTACAGACCGCGGGATTCACGTGAGGCTCGAATCCACCAATGCAGGTGTACGAAAAGAGCATCACGTCACTCTCGCGGTCTGTAAAAAAAAGGTAAGTGGAACGCACCGCGGTAGCCTGTCTTTTTCGTTAGCCTCGCTATATATATAAAACACAAACGGAAATTTCGTTCCGTTCCTTTATAACTCGAGATCTGCTGAATGGAATTTGATGGAACTTGCACTGTTCGAGAGATAATTTTTCAGGGAAGGTTTTAGTATGTAACACAACGTTCTACGTATAATAGCTATCGAATTATGATAGAAAGTTCTGTTATTTTGGCCGAAAAGGTTACCATTGCTAATTTTTTGGCGATCATTACTGTTGCAGAAAGAAATGAAAAGGCTATACATCTCGAAAAATAAAAGAAAAACTGTTACTAATTTTATTTAAAAAAAAAAAAAAGAAAGAAAGAAAGAAAAAAAAAGAGTTTTGATGAGAGAATATTATAAAACGAAAATATTTAATTTAAACATGATTAGAAATGTTCATAATGCTTAAAACATTATTCAAGGGGCAAGATTTCTATTGAAACAAATTTGGCGATTTATCTTTTGTTTTTGGCGATTTTGATTTTACTTTTGACCCCAAACAATTTGATTTTAAGCCAAAAAGTGTCTTTTTTTGTTGCAGAAAGAATTGAAATGGCTATACATCTGGAAAAATAAAAGAAAAAACTGTTACTAATTTTATTTTTTTTAAAAAGAAAGAAAAGAAAAAAAAGAAAAACAGTTTTGATGAGAGATTTTAGGCCAAAAGGTGTTTTTTTTTCAAGTGTACGACTGCATTTTCGCAGTATTTTTTTTTTTTTGGTACTTTTTGGTTAGCCGGGCGCCAGTGATATATATATATATACACACACATATATACACATATATCTACACAAATACATGTATATATATATATATATATATATATATATATGTGTGTATGTTCATATATCACTGGTGCCCGGCTAACCGAAAAGTACCTTTTTTTATTCAAATGCAAACTATATTAATGGCAATATACTTCTATTTACTTCTACATATATGAAATTTCGTTCCGGCTGCTTATAACTCGAGTTCTGCTGAATGCATTTTCGTAGAACTTAAACTAAGATAATTTTTAAGGGAAGGTTTTAATGTATAACATATCGTTCTACGTAGCTTAGTTATATAATTATTCTGGGAAATTCTATAATCAGATCAATCCGATTATGAAAGATTAGCCTTTTTAAAAGATTTTGCCGAATGTATTTCGATGGAACCTATACTGTTAAATAATTTTCTAGGGAACGTTTTATTATATAACGTTGCTTAGTTCTAGAATTATAGGGGGAAATTCGAAAATCGGGTGACCATTTTTTTTATCAAATATTAGCCTTTTCAATATTTGATTCCGATTATGAAAGATTAGCCTTCTAAAAAAGTTCTACTGAACGGATTTTGATGAGAATTGTATTGTTAGTTAGATGCTATTTCAGAAATGGTGTTAATGTACTATATATTGCCCTACGTTGCTTAGTCCAACAGTTATGTGTGAAGGTTATATAGTCAAGTGAACCCGATTCCGAAATATTAGCCTTTTTGATAGTTTTTACTGGGCGTATTTTTTGCGACTTGCATTGTTAAGTAGATAATTTGTAAGGATTGTTTTTGTATATTTTATATCGTTTTGTTGTTCTAGAATTATGTGGAAAAGTTCAATAATCAGATTATCAAAGATTAGCCTTTATAAAAACTTCTTCTGAATGGATTTTGTTAGTTAATTTGTTTGCATTGTTATTTCGATAATTTTTAGTGATAGTTTTAGTATATTGCATATAGTTTTATCATTGTTTAGCAAACCCTAACTGTAAATGACCAAATAAAAGAGTTTGTCCTTAACAGCTAAAATTTTGACTGCACATTAGAAAATATAATAGCGCAATCGCGTCATTTTTCAGTAATGTGGAAGGATATTCCACGTAAATATACAGATTGCTTTCAAATACAAGGTCAAATTAAACGATATATTTCGTTTGATTCAGGGTTCATTTGTAGAAGCCGACCAGCGCAGTGGGCGCAGCGGGCGCAGCGGGCGTAGCTTGCTAGTTTTCCTATAAATTAATGAAATCCAGTTGTTAAATTATTTTTGTTTTAGAAGTGAAGTTTCCATTTAAATTTATTGTAACAGTACAATGTTTAATTGAATAAAATAAGGTAAATCTAAGAAATTGCTGAGAAATTCCAAACATGCACAGGACAACGCAAAAAATAAATAAAATAATAATAAACAAAAAATAAAAAATAGATAAATAAATAAATAAATAAATAAAAATCAGCTTTCAGAAATTCTAAAAATTGTTCTGCTATTCATATTATGTATCTTCGGGGTCCATCCTGCCACTTTCAGCCCTCCCACCCAAAGGGGGCACTTTTCTAAATTTTGCCGACACCTCTCATGTGATATATCGTTGGAAAAGTCTGTGAACGCTTAATCATAATATGCAGGGGGGGGGGGGTATTTTCTAAATTTTGCACATACCCCTCATGTGATACATCGTTGGAAAGGTCTGTGACCGCTTAATCCTATTATGCGTCTCCGGTGTTCATCCCCTCTTTTGCCCCCCAAGCGCGATTAGCTTTCACCACCAGGGGATGCTTTCCTATATCTGTTCCTACGAGTCGGATCACGACGGGGTATGGCTCATTCGACTCGACATCAATAGAGCTTTCCGATTTTAGTTCGTTTTTTCACCACTAAGGGACACTTTTCTATCTCTGGTACTATGGGCTAGATCACGACGGGGTACAGTTCATTCGACTCGACATCTATAGCCTTAACGATTTCAGTGCCCGAGGTTCATACAGAACAGATTGCGCTACCTGGTGGTGGAAGATGGAACTTGAGCGTGCGCAGCACGAGTGCTATACGGTGCCGAAGGCAGCGGGGACCCGTGTCGGAAGTTAGTTTGGTTAGAGGTTTATACTATTCGATGTGCAAATTAAGGGATTATCCGGTGCCGAAGACAGCGGAGAACCAGGTCGGAGGTTCGTTCGGTTCGAGGTTTATCTTATTCGAGGTTTTACAAGATTCGAGGCCCCGATATAAATTAGGGGTCCGCTAGCGGGCGAAGCCAGCTAGTGCTAATAATAAAAGAGCGTGATATCACGTTTGATTTCAAATGCAGCGCTGACACGCTATGTACGTATTGCATTTTTATTCATTTCATCGATAAGTCAGTGATATTTTTTAACGGGGGATAACAAGTATTATAACAAACCACATTTAGTATGTTGTTATTAGTTTAATTTAAAAATCTACTGGTATTTCTAGTTAACCTTTTAAACAATGACTGAAAGTAAAATGTAATTTTAAATTATTTCTCATGTTTAGATTATTTAAATTATGTTTATTCTGTTTTAAAAAAAAGAAATGATATCTACAAAAACAACTTTTCAAAAGTAAAAAAAAAGCCAAGCGTAAAAAAAAAAAAAAAAAAAAAAAAATGTGGCTAAAAAATGGTGTGATATCAAATTTCCAAGCTATTATATTACTTTTTTAACTTTTTTTCCATTAAATAAGTTATCATATATATAAGTCGAGTGCCTACGTATATGTTAATAGAAATCGTTTTCTCCTGTACTAAATACATCCTAACGAGTTTCTGAAAATTCAATTTTTTTCAAATTATGCATGATGGGCTTGGCGGCCATCTTTACGCTTGGCTTTTTTTTTACTTTTGAAAAGTTGTTTTTGTAGATTTTTAAGATACTAGATAAGCTAAGTAGTCCTTAAACTTATATTTGAGAGTACTTATATTTTGGACACTATCTAAAATTTTAGAAATATTTTTAAAATTAATTCTAAAACTTTAAAAAGTACCCCCACTAAACTTATGGAAAAAGCATCCATGTTTAAAAAAAATAATAATAACGACGCATATTTAATTTAGCAGAATTTTTCAACGAGTTAGCGATAGTAGTAAAAAAGTAATGTGAAGCTAGTGTCAAGTTATTCATTACAATAAAAGGATATAGGATCATAAACTTTGGTCATACTTCCGGTGTGACGTCATGTTGTTACTGCAAAGCTGATATTGGGTTTATTGGGAAAAAGACATTCGAAAATATTTTAAATTCGTTTCATTGCGGTATATACTAACGCATAATACGTATACATGGAGACCTAAAATGAACCGATAGTTTTAAAATTCATTTAAACAATGACAGTTATTGAAGTTATACTTGCAGGAAATTAAGGCATCAAGTCGAGAATTTCTTTACAAATCTTCGTTGTTTTGTTCTAAGTATTAACAATAGATGGCAGACTAAAAATTGCTCACTGGATGTTATATTTTAAAGCAACTCTAAAAAATCTATGCATATTTCATTTCTAGTCCTTTATTATATATAAACCTCTTATTAAATTCAATAATTCGTCTGAAATACAGTAATAAGATGGCAAAACAATTTTCTTTTCTAACATTCAGTTGGAAATTCTGCCGTTGATAAAGTTCCTGTTCTACATGAAACAAGATTTTCTCGAAAATATTTCTGTACCTAGATACAAACAAGAAAGTGTGAAATAAAGAATTTTATATGCCTTTTTACTATGTTTAATGTATCCAAAACTTACTTTTTTCTTAAAATATTTAATTAATTTTGAAAGTTTTTTAGTGCTTGTAAGCTTTATATAAGGTTAATATTTTCCAATTTCGTAATAAATAAATATATACATAATCAATATACATCCCATTTTTTCAAATTGTGAATTCTACATACTTGGATTTACATTTTTGTATTATATAATAATTATTATTTGTCTTTGTTTTTTTTAATTAATATTATTTGTTGAATATTTAAATATAACATTTTATTATATATAGAACCCATAATATACATAACACATATATAATATTTACATTATAACATATTGTTAGGTATAAGATAAAACCCTAACCCATATCTTTTTAAAAGAGTTTCATAAAAAGGTTATATAACATATTGTTAGGTATAAGATATAACCCTAACCCATATCTTTTTTAAAGAGTTTCATAAAAAGGTTAAAAAACGCTTAATTTTTACCCGTTGGAGAAATGTAAAATGCAAAGGTGTTCATAATAAATTTCAAATAAAGATTATCCTTATATGTTATTTCTCCTGTCAACATCCCTTTTTCTCAGAAAATATGAAATGCAGAACAACGAATGAGATATCATATGAAAGGTTTTTGAACCGGCTTCTGACATAGTACACTTACATTTTTTTTAAACATGTTTTTCGATTAAAAATTGCTGTTAATAGAAAATTAAATCGACATTGATTTCTTAAATGAAATGAAAGGTTTTCTGAAATCAGTGTTGCCACAGAAATAAAATACTGCATTATCGTATGACGTCATCCTCTAATGCACATAAAATATGATTGTCAATTTATTTCTTCCTCGTGCTTTTTGAAAAAATATAGAGCTTTTAATCGGGTTTTTAATTTAATTTTTACGCGTGCGTCACCTATTGTTTATTTGTTTTCTTTGTTTAATCATGGATGTTTATATGCGTACTGGAATCGGAGCACCAGTAGATTACGTAATTTAAGGATTAACTTCTAAATATACATTTCATTAGGATTTACAAAAATTGTAAATATTTATTTTTTAATATTTCATTAAGCTGTTAATATGCCAGCGAAGTCTGATGTCACTTAAATGGCTGCTGGAGCACAAAGTTGGAACGCCCCATATTTAAGTTCCCATAGGCTTTCAAAAAAGTGGTGTACCAAAGAAATTTCTTTAACAGTTTTGCAAAGTCTGAGGAAATGCTTTCGGCACAGATGTCATATACGCACCACATTGGCGCGATTTTCCCCCGCTAATTTGGCGAAAACTTTGTTTATTTACTTTTGTTTGTTTACTTTGTTTATTTACTTTTTAAACGTTGTTTATTTACTTTATTTCGTATTTTAATTCTATAAATTATTGTTATTATGCATATCCACATTTATTTATATCAAACTATCATTTATTTATTTGTATTTCCTTTTTTAAAATAATAGAAGCTATTTCATTTATTACGTTATTTTACTTTTATATTGAAATAAAATATCACATGCTATTAGTGTATGCTATTTGTAACTAATATTAAAAAAAAACAAAATTTTCGCCAAATTGGCGGGGGAAAAATCGTGCCAATGTGGTGAGTATGTGACATCTGTGCCATGCTGGCATATAAATTCCCCAAACATCTGATTCAGTGTTTAAATTGTTTTATAATTCGTTTTTTTTTTCAGTATAGGGGTCTTGGCAACCTAGAGAAATAACCTTGGCAAGATAAGAAAATTTGGCAAAATATTTTCTGTCAATTTATTCGCACAAGCAATCACTATATATATTATTTCATTTGTCAACATCCTTTTTTCTATACACATACAAAACATACAACGATGAATGAGGTATTCGAAAAGTTTTTGAACAAGTTTCTGAGAAAGTACAACTGCATTTCGTTAAAACGATGTGATTGAATAATAATAAAAAAAAAATCAGTTAATTAAAAATTAGCGCTAAAACGTACCAGGAAATAATCTCAAAGATTGCAGTGCGAAAGCTTCGCACGGGTCCTTCTGGTTTTGATAACATAGTACTACTATTAATTTTCAAAGATATACACTTTATTATATTTGAAGTTATATTTAGGAAAACATTCCATGCTTTGACAATTAGAATTGGTACGAATTCCATTCTTTTACGACAAAAACTCACCGAGTACTGGATTACGTCGAAGTTTCACATAATTCAAAATATCATAACTGGATGAATGGAATTTTCATTATTGTACTTGTCAGAGCATAGTGATATTTTTTTCTCTAAATATAACTTATAGGACACAAGGGCCGTATAAAAATTTTACAAAGTATCACTTTTTGGAAGTTAATGACAACTATTTCATCAACATAATCTTAATCCCTACCTTTTTTTTAAATACTTATGTAATTTGCATTGCCTACTTTGCAAATTAAATCGCTTTTCAATCTCTGTATGTAACTAATTAAAAATATATTTTATGATTAATTTTTTTTGGTCCGTTTAAATATTTCAAGTTATGTTTACGGAAAATTTCCATGCTCCGACAGGTAGAATAGTAAAAATTCCATTCTTCTACGACAAAAACTCACGGAGTACTGGATTACTTTGAAATTTCACATAATTCAAATTATCATAACTGGGTGAATGGAATTTTCATTGCTGTATACTTGTTAGAGCATAGTGTTATTTTTTTTCTAACTATAACTTATAGGACACACAGACCGTATAAAAAGTTAAAAAAGTGTCACTTTTTGGAAATTAATAACAACTATTTCATTAACATAATATAAATCCCTACCTTATTTTAAATACTTTTGCAATTTACATTGCCTACTTTGCAAATTTAATCGCCTTTCAATCTCTGTATGCAACTGATTAAAAATATAATTTATGATTAAAATATTTTTTCGTCCATTTAAACATTCCGTCTAATTTAAAAATAATTCATACATGAGAAGGTTAAGAAACATTTAAACATTTTTAACAATATATTTTGTCGTCGCATCAGTGCTTAATAATTTACTTCAAAATAAAATATTCTTCTTATCAATTAAAATACATATCAGTGTATAAGAAATTTAATTATATGACAGTGATGAATTAAGATACATAACAATGATTTAAAATATATAATTGTAATGCATTTTTTTAAACAGAATGACAGAACAATTAATCGTACTTAGATGTAACATAAATTCAGTATTGCAGTGTTATTAATAATTGTTGTAGTAGACGAAACAACGTGCCTACGAATTATATTAAGAATAACCATTCATCATCTGTTGACGGGTGGAAGTTGTTTATTCAATGAAAATTTCAAATGAAATGAAAGAACTGATAGCTTCTGTGTTTCGTTATTTCCTTATCTGTGGAAAATTTACAATGCAAAATATTTATGAATTCAAGCTATTATAATTTCAAATGACAATGAACATTTAAATTTTACAGTTTAACGCTTAAACATTTCATTGTCTGTTGTGATCAAATAGTTTAAAAGGCAGTAAGATACACTCTTTAATAATTAAACATTTAATTTTACACGAAGTAATTTTATACGAAAGTGAGCTTTAAAGGAGAAAGAGATGGCAATAGAAGCAGTTTTATCTTACATACAGGTAACATAAATTCAGTATTCTTGTACCACTTAACTACTGTACTATGCGAAGTAATGTGTATACGAATTACGTTAATAATCATTATTCAAGGTAGAATCCAGGTTGGATATATAATCCAAAACCTACTGAAACTTTCGTTGACTCACAAGTTGACCAAAACATGCAAAAATAAATATCTTCGACTCGCGACTCAATCTACACTTGAGAAGAAAATCAATATGAAACACCAAATGAATGAAAATTATTGTAATATTTAAAATGGAATTATGAATGACGAGTCTAAAAATTATACTTCTAATACCTGTTTTATATTTTATAAATCAAATTGAGTATAAATATGTTTATTGCCATTCAAATATATCATTGTTTCAAGTAAAGCAATGCTCTAAACTCTCTTGAGACTCATTTTAGCAAAAATCCAATATGAAATACAAAATGAATGAAAATTATGGTTCTAATATTTAAAATAGAATTATGAAAGAAGGTTTAAAACAAAAAGGTCTCTCAAAAAGGTTGTTTAAAACAGCCTCTGTTAATTCATACTGGTGAGAAACCTTTTATGCACAATATAATCTAAGTGCTCATTTTCATAATTTATTGTTTGCTATTAACCAATTTTGTTATTTTCTTTGGGCCTTTGCATGTTTGTTTTTAAGAAAGTAAGATTTCTTGCTAAATATTATAAAAAGTCACCATTATGAAACAGCAACAAATGAAAAAAAAATCTAATCTTATACGGCTTATTTATGTAAACAAAAATCATTATGAGTCTAAAAATCATACTTCTAATATATATTTTATGTAAGTAAATTCAGTATATATATTCTTATTCGTATTCAGATATATATTTATTTTCAAGTAAAACAATCTTCTAAACTCTCTTACTAAAATTGTGCATACCAGATCCCGGTCTGGAGCAAATAAACTAGAGCCAAACTAACCCGGCTAACAATAAAAAGTAAGATCCTACAAGAATGTCTGTGAGTTACAGGCAAATACATACAGATTTCTTGAAGAGTCAACTTTTGAGCACACAACGTAAAATTATTCAAGAGAAAAGCAAGATGATTGAAGTTGACTCCAACTGCAAATAAAAATTGACCCTGCGCCTTATTTATCTACATGGCAAAAGCTAAACCAAACTTTTTTCGACTTTATACCTTCGAAAAATCTTTCAGCTGAACCTAGTTCCCGGAGTCCCACTGCCTTGAGAAGAGTCTAATGCGTCTCAAACAAATCTCTTTCTGAACGAATCTGTAGCATGGGTCAACGCTGCTTACGGCAGCGTATACCGGTCGTGTTCCACGCACGCCGGAATTAATCCGCACGCAATTGAAATCCAAGTTAACTGAGCCAAACTTCGTAGTAATCGTGCACATAGAACGCGAGATAAAATTGCGCCCCTGGCGGGGAAGGTGGAACTAAAATCTGTAAGACAATCGAAAATCAAGTTGAAAGAGCCAAGCCCTGTTGTAATCGGGCTCATAGAACCGAAATAAGAATGCGCCCCTGGCAGTGGAAGGTGGAACTAAAGTATGTGAGACATTTGCAAACTAAGTTGAATGAGCAAAACGCAGTTGAAATCGGGCCCGTAGAACACCAGATAAGAATGCACCACCTGACGGTGGAAATAAAATAAATGGGATAAACGGTGGAAATCGAAATAAAATGTATAAGACATTTGAAAACGATGTTGAATGAGCCAAATCCCGTTGTAATCGGGCCCATAGAGCACGAGATACGAACGCGACCCTGGCGGTGTAAGGTGGAGCTGAAGTCTGTAAGGCAATCGAAAACCAAGTTGAATGAGCTGAACCCCGTTGTAATTGGGCCTGTAGAACATGAGATAAGAATGAATCACTGACGGCGGATGGTGGAACTAAAATCTGCAAGTCAATCGTAGCTAAGTTGGGAACGAACCGATTCCATTTGAAATCGGGCCCACAGAACCCTTTATTTCAAATATGACATTATATTCTTCTGATGACGTCGTTTCCACTTGCTTTCTGTGCTTCCTCATACTGACACTCCACTTGCTTGATTGTGAAATATTTTAAAAAGTCCGTTAAACTTCCAATAAGACTTTATATTCATTTTCTTTTTTAATTCTTTCAATGACGTCATATTCACCTGCTTTTTGTACTTGCCATAAAACCCGATTTTTTAACTCATGCTCTCAACTCTCCTTGAATTATTGAGAAATGTTTGGAAATGTCCGTTATATTTCCAATATGACGTCATATTCATTTTCATTTTCATTATTAAAACTTTTATTTCATTTATATTTCACGTGGAAATCTTTCAATTGAAAATGAATTGCTGTGGAAAGAATTTTATTGCGAGTTTTGAATTTGTGGCAATGGACTACAACGAAAACTGGTTAAATCTAATAGGAAATGGCTGCTAAATTGTTGTTTTTTTATTAATTAACAACTAACTGTAATTTATTTCAATTCCAGATTACTTGAGTTGTCTCGGCTATGTTTTATTTAATACACCTGTACGTAACATTTTACAATTCTGAGTTCCAAACTGTGGATTTGTATAAAAATACAGACCGACAAATTTTCATTTTTATATATATTAGATTAATCAGTTTTCTCTAACCGGAATATCAGATTTTAGGATACTATCAATTCTAAGCATTTTCAGCTGCGTGAATAAATTTATAAGTGTTAGAGTAATAATAATATTAATTTCAATGTTAATGTTAGTACTGTTAATTTATCACGTTTATCTGTAAAACATGTTTGTTGAACATGAAAATGTTTACTCAAGAATGATAGAACCCAAAAAACCAGGTTGAGAAAACTGATTAATGCACTACAAAAACTACTTGAAAACATTTCCGAAAATCAGTGACAGCAAAAGAAACTTTGTTTTTATAAATGTTTCTTTAACTCTCGAAAATATATTAGTTTCTGAGGTTTCTAAAAGTAAAGAACGCTTTTCGGAATGTTGCGTTACTCGCAAGAGGTTATTGCATTTTTTCGGTGTTCTATTACATTTTCCTACATTAAGAAACTTTTTCTGTGTGTGTATATATATATATTACTATTCCTATTCAAATATATAGTTATTTTTTACTACCGCTATTTTTTATTTGTTACTTCTGACTCTGATAAAACCTAAACAATGGTTCAACTTTTCACCATCCAATGGCAATATGTAGCGATTAACCAGAACATAAAGGTCCTTGCATTTTAAGGATTCTGATTTAGAGCAAGCTAATAATTGTCTGCATCTCTTATATTTAGATCACTTCCTGCAAGTCAAGTGTTGTCAGATCCATATCCCGGTTCAGGTTAGGATATTTGTAGTATATCGGATTATCCTTTAAACAGAAATTCTGATCTGCTTATCCGTTGTTTCTAAAAAAATATTGTAGATCCCTAATGGTTCAACATTTTATCAATTTATTGGCCAACATTTTACCTGTTTATTGTTCAACATTTTGCCAGTTCTTCGTTCGCTATTTTACTAGTTTATTGTTCCACATTTTACAAGTTGATGATTCAACCTACACAAGACAACCGAAATACCAAACGTTTGAACAAGATTTCACAATCTTATGGTGGCAACTGTTTTGATACAACGTTTCAGTGATATATCCAACCGAATTTTTAACAGTTTACCATGCTTATGTCAACATCTAAAATTTAGTGAAAAGCATTTGGATTTTAAATTTTACGTTTCAATGTAATAAAGAATGTGTTCTTCAGGTTAGGATATCTGTAGTATATCGGATTATCCTTTAAACAGAAATTCTGATTATCTAATCCCTTGTTTCTAAAAGAATATTGTAGCTCCCTAATGGTTCAACATTTTATCAATTTATTGGACAACATTTTACCAGTTTGTTGTTCAACATTTTACCAGTTGTCGGTTCGTTATTTTACTAGTTTATTGTTCCACATTTTACAAGTTCACGGTTCAACCTACACAAGATTCTAGTTCCACCGGAGTACCAAACGTTTGAACAAGATTTCACAATCTTAACGTGGCAACTGTTTTGATACTACGTTTTAGTGATATATCCAACCGAATTTTTAACAGTTTACCATGCTTTTGTCAACATCCAAAATTTAGTGAAAGATATATTTAAATTCAACCAATTATAACATTTAATTGGTAATAAGTTTTTGAATTTTAAATTTTACGTTTTAATGTAATAAAGAATGTGTTCTTAAATAAACTTTTTAAATATTTAAAATTTTTGCGTAAAGATGACTGATTATACAAAGTATACAAAGTATATTTTTAAAATACAATTTTCAATTTTACTTTAGCTCGCTACTCTAGAAGTAATAATAATTTGTTAATATAGAATTTTCCATCATGTAATAATTAAATTTAAATTCAAATATTGCAATATAATTTTAAAGAAGGCAAACAAAAAGTTGAGTAAATAACATTTAAAATTGATAGTTAAAATTGAATTTTATTACAAGAACTTTGAATATTATGTTATGTAACATACGTACTGAATTTCAATTTGGCGAAGCATTAGAAAAGCTTAAATTGGATTTCTTACACTTGAATAATTTATTTGAATGACACAATATTATATTGAAAGATAATTAGAAATTCGGATGAAAATCACTTTGAAACACTATAACAATAAATAGATTTTCAACGTAACATGATACAGTATAATTAAAGAATATAAAATTTTATATCGTTTAAGGAAAATGTATCAAATATGGAAAGAGAATGTTGTTGATAATCACCTAATATTTATTATATTTAGCTTCCATATGATTTTTTTAAGTAACTTACTATATACGCATAACGTAATCCATGAAGATATATGTTTATTTTGATCGCACTGTATTGAATAGGCTAATGCTGTCTTACTTTCATGCACGATAACATTTAAGCACGTGAACTACATTCCTGAACTACTAAGAAAGCAAGAAATATATACTTTTCCTCGTTTTTTTAAACACATTTGCGAATTATGAAAAGAATATTCCAGATCACTGAAAGAATGCCAGTCACTTATGTATTCAAATTTAAATTCAGAACTCCAGATTTAGACATTTTCTTCTGTCGTCGCGATTTCCAATTGTATCAAGTTTTCTCAATAACCGACATTATGAATGTCAGAGTATGAAATATGGCACTTTCTATAAATTAACTATATGATTTATCTATATATTTTTTTATTCATACTATATGGGCATATTTGAATGCCTAACTTCAGTCAACGTATATAATGCCTTCTGGTAAACTTCGGCGTGAAAGTTAGCATAGAGTCATATTTCATTTGCATTGTCCAACAATTAATTATTTTGCAAAGAAGGAAATTTTAGAGAGGGGGGCCGACCCAATAGATTCCATTTTTCTGGTAAAAGTAAACATTTTTTATTATATTTGTATTTTTATTTTTCAGTTAACTATGTACGTCTCTTATCAATCCTTATATAGGGCATGTTGCATTGTAAATTTTTGGCTGGCAGACACGCAAATGCATTAAATGGTGAATTCATCATTATTGGCAAAAAATATCGTCATCCGCACATTTCGAAAAAATTCAATAAAATTCCATTGCTGTAATCCTTAATCATAAAATCTATCGCGGTATCTTTTAACAGTTTCGCAAAATTTACTGGCGTATCTTTAAATGATTTAAAAAAAATCTGTTTTAAAATATTTTCAAAAATAGATTTTGTATGTAAAAATGAAAAACAAATATCATATTAAAAATCTTTGGACTTCTAATGATTTTAAAATTACCTTTAATTTTGATTTAGATATTTTTATCCTGGTGAGATTCCTGTAACTCCGAAGTGAAGTGAGGACATTATTTAAGTCCAGGATTAATTACTGATTATCTTTCATTGAGTAATATTTTCCCTGTGACTGGGTCCTTTAAACTTTTCTCCTGCTTTTTTTTCCATATTTAATACGAAATAGAGCAAAACATTTCAAATCATATCTAATATTTATGCTTCATATATAACACATTTTAAAAAGAAAAACGAGTAATGAAAAAAAATTTAGAATAAAATGTTGTAGCCAAAACAAAAGGATAAGAATTTATTCTCCTGAAAACATAAATAGAAATGAACTCTCCTATCTTACCAGACGCAAGTGTTCACTCTACCCCTCATAAAATCTTTGATCCAACGTCTCCTTACCACCCTCATTTCAGGTGTCTCAGACAAATATTGAATAACTATTATCCGATTAACAAAGTTTATCATAATATAACTTTAAACATAATTTCTTGCCAGTACAAATAAGTAAATATCTTTTAACTCTTTATCTACCGACGGTACATTATAAAGTACAATTAAAAGAAACTTGTTATAAAATTCATTTAATATATTAAATGAACAGTATTTAAAATAACAGTTTATTTCTGTAAATGTAACAGTATTTAACTGTTAACAAAACAGAAAGTTCGTTAAAATTTACAGATTTTTCTCGTAGGATTTACAAGTTTTCCCCGTAAAAATTACAAAATATTTCTGTTAAAATAACAGTTTATATCTGTAAATATAACGACATTTAACTGTTATAAAAACAGAAAGTTCATTAAAATTTACAGATTTTTCTCGTTAAATTTACAGTTTTTTCGTGTAAAATTTACAGGTTTTCTTTGAAAATCACAAAATATTTCTATTAAAATAACAGTTTATTTCTGCAAATACAAAAACATTTAACTCTTAAAAAAACACAAATTTGTTAAAATTTACAGATTTTTCTCGTAAAATTTACAGGCTTTCTCTGGAAAAATCCCAAAATATTTCTGTTAAAATAACAGTTTATCCCTGTAAAGGTAATGGTATGAAACTGTTAAAAAAACAGCCACTTCACGTAAAAGGTTTCAGATATTTTCTGTAATTTAAACGGTTTTAATCTGGCTCCAAAATTGACAGTTTTTTTTTTTTTTTTGTTAATTTGACAAACAAATTTTACAGTGTACGCCTATTGTCAGTAATGCAAATTAGCATGAGTTCTAGACACTTTATCATCTTCCAAAAAAATTATTCGCTGTACAAAGCAAAAATATTTTTAAATGGAAATTTTATTAAAAAGAAAAACAAGCATTTGTATTTGCTCATCTCTTTTTATGTTTAAAGACATTCAGTTGACAGTTTCAGTTTTGAAAATTTTCTATGTTTATTTCTATGTTTCTATGTTTCTATGTTTATTTCTATGTTTTTATGTTTATTTGTATGTTTCTATGTTTCTATGTTTATTTCTATGTTTCTATGTTTCTATGTTTATTTCTATGTTGAAAATTTTCTATGTTTATATGAAAGATCTACCATGAAAGACTATGTTTCCTAATTCTATAATTTGCTAAAAACAATATCCCGAAGAAAGGATTTAGGTAGAGTTGTTAATAGTCTACAAAATCCCTGTAAATACTGATTTAGTTAATTACATTTTATAAATGAAATCATTCTAAAATTTATTTAATGATTCAGAAATCTACAAACATATTTTTATATATTCAGAAAAAAAATGCTTTGGAAGGCGAAATTTTCATTAATTCATAATTTGATACATAAAAGGTTAAAAATATGCTGCAAAAAATTTTTAATTACTTTATTTTGTATTCATATTTATCTTCTAATTAAATTTCTTTAGACATTCCTTTAGAATTTCTCAAATTTAATTTGAATAAATATTCGTTAAAGGGAAATGTTTCATAAAAACCAACTTGATTTTAAGAAAAATCATTCAATAACAGAATTATTTTCTGCTGAATAAGACATAAGATAAACTAAACCGAAAGAAAGAAAAATTCCTTTTCTGCACACATAAAAAGAAATAAACTGCGATTCTATCACTTCTATATTAGAGTCATAACTTCAAAAAAGTGTTTAATCAACAGCATTTAACATCTTTAAGCTGAAGCTGATTGTTTCGTAGCCTAGAATATGAAGGAAGAAAATTGTTCAATAGGGGAGAGTAGCCATATTTGGACCGCCGCTTTAAATGGACTGCTGCAATGTTGCCGTTAAGTAGAGAGATCCTACATTAGAGAGAGATTGGACATTGACGAAATGTCCGCCATGTAAGTTCCAAAGCAGGTGGATCACAGTAGAACGCAGTGTATTTTCATGACTATCTGAAGGCATATGAAACAGATTTTCCATGGTTTTACTGCAATAAAAAGTGTTAGATAGTGATGAAAATACATTGTGTTCTACTGCGTTCCACGAGCTTTGGAACTTACATGGCGGACATTTCGTCAATGTCCAATCTCTCTCTAATGTAGAATCTCTAGTTAAGTACAGAAAGAGACGCCATCTACCGCTGAAATCCGACTCATTAGAATGACATTTATGGTTAAAAGAAGCACCCGCTTTCCACGTGCTGTTTTCAGACAAATTTAAAAAACCTAAAATTAGCTGTTTTGGTCTAATTTTTTCCTTTTAAACGTGAGAGAATACTTTAAAACTAAGGTAAATTGTTATGTTGTCATATACATATCTAAGTTCATGTGTTTATTGCGGATGTTTTTCATTCGGATTTGTTTGCTTTCTTTTTTTTTTTTTTTAGTCTTGAGATTATCTGTTTTAAAAAATGACGCAGTTGCCTTAATTGGACCAACCTGAGTTGCTTAAATTGGACCAGATATATGATCATAAGTTTCAAAAATAAGTAATGAATTTCGAGGGCTGTTGCTTTCTTTAAACACTTAAATACCTGTTACGTAGAGGCAGAATAATCGTGGCTTCGAGCTCATAAAGTTTTCCCTCTAACAACTTTGCAGGTCCCCCTGCTTTTCACTACCGCTTACAACAGAGCATCAACCGTTGAAACCGTCATCCAAGCTTTTAAATGAAGCGGCTTTTGGCTTCCTAATAGGCATGTTTTTAAAAGTCATCATTTTGAAGCTGCTTCTGCACTTATTCCTGACAAGGAGATAAGCACTGCATATACTAGATCCGTTTATTCTCCTGCTAGTGATATTTTGTAGTCAAGAGTCAGTAATCATGAAACCTACCAAAACTAAGAGAATAAAAAAAATTATGAAAACTACACAGACAAACAGTCTGGAAGGAAAACATCACTGACAGCAAAAGTTGTGAAAGATATCCGAAACGAAAAGGAAAGAGTAAGTTGTGAAGCGATTGATCCGCAATAAAGCTGCAGCTACGAAGTCTCCCAAAAAGCCAAAGCATCATTAGAAATGTTATCTCCCTTGTCAAAATCAATTAAATCAAAGTACAGATGGAGCCAAAAAACAGCTGTGTTAACGTCTTCGCCATATAAAGTAAATCTTGAAATGAAAAACAGTCTCAAAGCACAAAAGCAATTGGAACATCCAGTTTTAAAAAATAGGCGTAATTCAATTGGAATGAAAATGGTGGAAAAGAAGAACTACAGACATAAGGTAAAAAAAAAAACTTCTGTTGCAAAACAAATATCTAATGATTCAGAATCTAAAAAGAGAAATCAAATCAGTGATGATTGTTTTGGCTCAATTTGTAAGAAAAATAAAATAGCAGAAATGATTCAGAGTTCAGATTGCCAAATATGGTGCCATGTTGTGTGCGCTGGAATAATAAATTAACTAAAGAAATTCATGCGTAAGCCTTGCATCACTTCTTACATGATATTCAAGAAACTGGCAATTTGTCTGATAATTTCTATTCTGAATTACTTATAACTTTGATTTTTATTTTTAATAAATTTTGATTTAAAACAACTACTGTTACTTTCAGGCATTTTATTTCATTATATTTCAGTGCTGTTGTTTTGTTTGATTGCTTCATTAATCGCAAGCTTTGCTTTATTTTTTTCAATTTGTTATATTCCCCACTGATTAAAACAGCCTAATATTGTTTGGTCCAATTTAAGATATTGGGGATACAACTTAGGCTACCAGTCGCTGAATTTGAACCACTTTTGACAAATTTTTCAAATTAAAATAAAACTTAAGATTTTCAAAAAGAAATTGTTCTAAAGATTTTTTAGTTAGTAGATGAATTGATTGACGACGTGTAGTGATATTTTGCAGATATTCCAAAACAGAAGTGAGTTGCACCTGAAAATCAGTTTTGGAATATTTTTAATTATTTTTTTTAAAGCATAATACTTTAAAACGGAATTTTAAAAAAATTCTTGAACAGCTGGTTTTTTCGTAGCATGGAACTTGAAGGAAGAAAATTTTCATTATACAGGGTGGTTTTTTTTTTTTTAACTGACGCTATTCAGAGCCGCCTTTTGCTCATTCTAATAACTGGATTGATACAAAATTTTGTGAATGGACTAAGAAAACCATGGGAAAAAAGATTCCAACAAAAAAAATTAGTTCCAATCACCGCCGATAGGGGGAAATGTGGCGCTGTACATTGAAAAAAAAACATCAGAAACAGACAAAATTAATAATTTGGATAAAATGCCATGTTTTATTCATCATTTACACTTTCCCTTTCGTTCATTGCAGTTGAAACATCCATTATCACTTTTTCTGCCACCGGTTTACGTCCTCTGCCTGACCGAACTGCTAGCGAGCCTGTTTCTTCGAATTTCAGAATCATTGCTTTCAATACATTAACGGATATAGATCCTTTGCGCAGTTTATGGCGTGTTCTAAGTAAACGAAGAGCGGCTGGTGCATTGCACTGGTTACAATAATTGAACTTCATAAGTAACGCGCGCTGCGGTAACGTGAGATCCATTTTCAACCTGAGCTGAAATTGTTTCTCGGTGTTTTTCGCATGCATTTATAACTTAAACTAATGGCGCTACTGTCGCTTGCGTAAGTAAAAATTTGCATTTGCATTTATTGCCCGTATTTTATGCTAATTCTCAGTTGCATAAATTACCACAGCGCCACATTTCCCCTACCGGTGGTGATTGGAACTAATTTTTTTGTTCTTGGAATGTTTTTTCCCATGATTTTCTTAGTCCATTCACAAAATTTTGTATCACTCCAGTTATTAGGACGAGCTACAGGCGGCTGTGAATAGCGTCAGTTTAAAAGAAAACACCCTGTATATTCAAAAAAAAAAAAGTATGTCATCCTTTGTAAACATAAATAGAAATAAACCTCGCTTTTATCTTAGAAACATAATTTTAGTGGAAATGCTCACTCCACACTTCTTAAAATCTCTAATCCAGCAACTTCTTTGCCCACCAAATGAATTTTCAACTTAATTTTAAAAAACTATGGAATAGCACCGCTTAAAATTTCCGCAATAATTTTTTTAATAATATATTATAACCAAAATAATAAAAAATTGCTTTTGTGCAAACATAAATATCAATAAACCATAAAATATAGAAATAAACCTCGCTTTTATCTTAGAAACATAACTTTAGTGGAAATGCTCACTCCACACTTCTTAAAATCTCTAATCCAACAACTTCTTTGCCCACCAAATGAATTTTCAACTTAATTTTAAAAAACTATGGAATAGCACCGCTTAAAATTTCCGCAATAATTTTTTTAATAATATATTATAACCAAAATAATGAAAAATTGCTTTTGTGCAAACATAAGTATCAATAAACCATAAAATATAGAAATAAACCTCGCTTTTATCTTAGAAACATAACTTTCGTGCAAGTGTTCACTCTACACTTCTTAAAATTTCTAATCCAACGACTCCTTTGCCCATCAAATAAATCGACAACTTAATTTTAAAAAACTATGGAATAACACTGCTTAAAATTTCCGCAATATTTTTTTTATTAAGATATTGTAATCAAAAGAATGAAAAGTTGCTTTTGTGCAAACATAAATGATCAATAAACCCTACTTTTGTCTTAGAGACATAACTTTCCCTATAAGTGTTCACAACACACCTTTTAAAATATCTGATTCTTACAACACAGAGTTAAAACATCTCGGACTTAAAGGGAATCGCTGAGTGAAGAAGCAACTTTAAGAATAAAACTTTTCTAACATTAAAAAGAAAAAAAAAAGGGCTCCTGACTCATCAAACGTCCCACAGTTCCTGAACCAAAGATTAGGGGATATCTTTAGTTAAATTAATAAAATCCTAAAATAAAATAAAACTCGTTTCTGGAATTAAAAAAATAAATACCTTTTAATAACATTTGTGGATTCAAAAAATTCTAAATTACCTTCCGTTCAATTAAAATTGATTAAATCCTATTGTCTTTCAATTTTTTCAGATTTAATATGAATGGAGCGAAATTTGAATGAAAAGCTTGATTTTTCAGAAAAAGTATGCAATAAAAGAATTATTTCCTTTTGAATAAGATATTATGACCATGACAATGATAACTTCATCCTCGGCAAACACAAATAGTAAAGACTGGGCTTCAGTCTTAAAAACAACTTGTTTATAAAATTTCACTCCATACTTCTTAAAATCTTTGATACAACGAACATATTCTACTTTTTTATGCAGTCAGAAATTTCAAAAATACCTTTCATTCAAATAAGATTCACACATTGTGTCTTTTGGACGTTTCTTCTTTATAAAATTTAATATTGATTTCGAATGTTTTCTTGAACAGCTGATTTTTAATAACATGGAAATTAAAGGAAAAATATTGCCCATTAAATCCAAAAGAAAGAAAATTTCATTTTGGGCAAACACAAATGGAAAAAATATGTTTTATCTTGGAAGCATAATTTTCCCCATAAGTGTTCAGGCCACATCTCTTAAAATCTCTGATCCAACGATTCCTTTACTCCTGAAACGACTCGACAACTTATTTTTTTTAAAAAATCATGGAACAAAATAGCTGAAAATTTCCGCAATAAAACTTTTTTTTGCTGAATAAGATATTGCAACTAAGAGAAAGAAAAATTGGTGTTGAAGAAACATAAATAGAAGCAATCTGCTCTCTTATCTTAGAGACATAACTTCTCCGTAAGTGTTCACACCACGCCTCTTAAAATCTCTGATCCAACGACTCCTTACAACTCGAGTTCAAACGTCTCGGACCGAAAGGGAATCACCGAGTGAAGAAGCAACATTAACAATAAGACTTTTCTAACCTAAAAAAGGAAAAAAAAAAGGCACCCGAATCGTCAAATGTCCCCTACTTTTGTCTTAGAGACATAACTACCTCTATAAGTGTTCACTCCACACCTTTTAAAATATCTTATCCTTACAACACAGAGTTGAAACGTCTCGGAAGAGAATCGCTGAGTGAAGGAGCAACTTTAAGAATAAAACTTTTCTAACATAAGAAAGAAAAAAAGGACACCTGAATCGTCAAACGTCCCACACATAGGGGATATCTTTTATTAAATTAATAAAATCGTAAAATAAAATAAAATTCGTTTCTGGACTTAAAAAAAAAAAATAAATACATTTTAATAACATTTGTGGCTTCGAAAAATTCTAAGTTACCTTCCGTTCACTTAAAATTGACTAAATCATATTGCCTTTAATTTTGTTCAGATTTAATATGAATGGAGCGAAATTTGAAGGAAATGCTTGATTTTTCAAAAAAAGTATGCAATAAAAGAATTATTTTCTTTTGAATAAGATATTATGACCACAACAATGATAACTTCATCCTCCGCAAACACAAATAGTAAAGACTGGGCTTCTGTCTTAAAAACAACTTTTTTATGAAATTTCACTCCATACTCCTTATAATCTTTGATACAACGAACATATTCTAATTTTTTATGCAGTCAGAAATTTCAAAAATACCTTTCATTCAAATAAGATTCACAGATTGTGTCTTTGGACGTTTCTTCTTTATAAAATTTAATACTGATTTTGCATGTTTTCTTGAACAGCTGATTTTTAATAACATGGAAATTAAAGGAAAAATATTGCCCATTAAATCCAAAAGAAAGAAAATTTCATTTTGGGCAAACATAAATGGAAAAAATATATTTTATCTTGGAAGCGTAATTTTCCCCATAAGTGTTCAGTCCACATATCTTAAAATCTCTGATCCAACGACTCCTTTACTCCTGCAACGACTCGACAACTTAATTTTTAAAAAAATCATGGAACAAAACAGCTGAAAATTTCCGCAATAAAACTTTTTTTTGCTGAATAAGATATTGCAACTGAAAGAAAGAAAAATTGGTGTTGAACAAACATAAATAGAAACAAACTGCTCTCTTATCTTACAGACATAACTTCTCCGTAAGTGTTCACTCCACGCCTCTTAAAATCTCTGATCCAACGACTCCTTACAACCCCGAGTTCAAACGTCTCGGACAGAAAGGGAATCACCGAGTGAAGAAGCAACATTAACAATAAGACTTTTCTAACCTAAAAAAAAAAAAAAGAAAAAAAAAAGGCACGCGACTCGTCAAACGTTCCCCCGGCCCTGAACCAAGGCCGTCGTCAGAGGTCGCCACTAACCAGGGACCCGCGGTCCGAGCGCGCTTCGTCCGAAATCCTTCGCTCAGATTGCGCTCTGCAAGCGTTCAGTAGAGCGAGAGATTCACGCGCCCTGGCGTTTGTAACCCCGTTTCAAAAACCAAAACATCGTTGATGCGCTCCTTCTTACATCATTTTTGATTTTTTTTTCTTGATTTGCAGTTTTTTGTGTTTTATTTGATTTTTGTGAATAATGTTTGTGGAAATGTGGAAATGACGAATTGTGACCGCTACATCTGATTTGGAACCAGGTGTCATCGAAACCGAGTTTTTAGTTTCAGTTTTTAGTTTTGTTTATTGTTTGTTTGTTTTGATTGGATTTTATTTACCGGAGTTGTTGTCGATTGAAGAGGATTGTACTTTTACAACGCTGACCACTTGGACATTAGTGGTCAGTTAGTTACCTTTACTGAAGTCACATTTACTATTTAACAGATGAAAAATAATTAAGGTAAGAGATAAAAAAATATTAATATTTATTTTAAAAATGAATTTATTTTTTATTCATTTTTTTTTCTGGGTGGAGGAGGGGTGGGGGCACAGATATATTCCTGCATTGTTATGGTATATTTATACTAATTAAAAAAAACGTTGTTTTTTTTTCTACGCAGTGTATTTTAATAGATCTTTTTGGTTATTTTGTTTTTAAGAAATATATTTTTCCTATCTTTAAAAAAAAATCCTGTTTGTTAAAAAGATATATATCATAATACATACTTTAACTTTTTTTCCATATAGAAGTATCATTATAATAATTTGTGATAAAATGATAAGAATCTAAATTATAAGCTGTTTATAAGAAATAATGATAATTATTTTTTTTTTTAATGCGGTTAGTCACATTTTCTAATTTTTCAACAAAAATAACGATAACTTTTAAAAAAACGTTTACAGAAATTTTCCTCTTTTTTTTCTCTATATAATTGAAAAAAAAAATTAAGTATATCGATATGCATTTTTGAAAAATATTTGAAAAAACTTCATTTTTAGTTATTGTCGGGAAAATAAATAATTACATGAAAAGAACAGTAATTGTATTTTTGAATAAAATAACGCGACATTAAATTCACAATTAATTTAGTTACTATATCTTTCTTACTTTTAGGAATAATTTATCTTTTAGCTAAATTGATTTACAGACAAAAGCTAATTATTAAAAACAAAAAACTCAAAAGCATTTCTTACAATTCTACAACTATAAAACATTTTAATTCAATTAATCATGAATGAAAAGCAAATAGCTTTATTTTTCTTGAAATGAATAAATTTAACCTGTTGCAATCTGCCTATTTTTCATTAAATCAATTTAAAAACATTTATGCATACAATAAAAACACATCGTTAAAATTACTTTTTTTTTTTCTTTTTTTTTTTTTTTACAAAAATAATTTAAAAATAATACTTAAACAAATCAGTTCTTTAAAAGGTTTGTGAATTCCGGAAATTCACTTTTCAGCGCTTTGTGAGATTTAAACCTTAGCAAACATTTACTTCTTTTTTATTATAAAAAGTAACTGTCACTTTTAATAGAATACAGTACATATATTTTTGAACAAGCGCCAAATCATAAAATACAAATGTTTTCGGTTTGTTTCTTCAAATATTTTATGTATATCTCACAAAATTTCTAAATATAACTCAATTTATCAACCAAAAATCCTGAAATGAAATTGCATCAAAAATAGCAAAAGATTTATACATCTCGAGGAAATTTCCAGGAGAAATGAAAAATAAAGATAAACAATAATAGACAGTTCATTGATAATGCGTTTATACAGAAGATTACAAAGAAGTGTGTATATATCTCATTCGATGCTTTTAAAAAAACAGAAACTGTTACCATAAAATAACGTAACAAGTCATTTATAATCTAAAAAGCTATACATAACATGATGATGATTTCGAGAGCAATTATTTTGCAAACATCTTCTCCACGTAAGGCAATGTTTACTTATAAACTAATAAATAATTGCTTCTGAAACTAAATGTGCTTCATTAGATTTTTCTGAAGTTCTGTGTCATTTCTTTGTGTTATAAAATTTTCTTTGGATATTTTATATTCTTCAAAATAAATATTTTCATTTATATCAGGTATTGTATGATACTAAAGTTTTTTAACACCGTACTCAAGTTTTTTAAACATTTGGCTTTAATTTTTCACTAGATTTTTATCGTGGTATTTGTCGGATAAGATTGTATAAACAATTTTACTTTCAAACAAATTATACATATTTATGAAAATTTATAAACTTATTCAAATCACACAATTCAGCTCAGATAATCAAAATAAGTTACACAAAATAATAATCAATTATTTGTTCAATATTATTATTATTTTTTTTTTAGTTAATTACTTTAAGATAAAAAAAATGTCACTGCTTATCTGACTTTTGTTTATCAGTTATATAACAATCACAAAATGCAGCATTCAAAAAGATATCAGCTACAAAGTGTTATACAAAGAGGGATTGAAGCTTAAATTTAACAAAATTTAAAGCACTTTTCGAAAACGTGTACTATAGATAAAATTAAAAAAAAAAAAAAAAATTCGCGTCCATTCAAACAAAAACTAAAAACAAATCTTAAGCCGGAAAAAATATAAAATATTTGTGTGAAAAGATTAATATCCATTAATATTAACTGTGAGCATAATTCTAAGAATTAAAAGGTAAACGAATGATTAGTCACATCTCACTGCTAATAGAATCGCAGTTATAAAATTCCTCGTAATCTTTTTATATTTTTCAGATGTAATTGACATTAAGCTCTTGTTAAGAAAAATGGATTACGTAATTACTAGCCTATTTGAGGAATTGATATGCATTTTAAAAAAAAATCGCATAGATAAATTTTATAAATGTAAAAATAGATTTTATAAACCTGTAGGCATATTTCGCATGAAATAATGGTACATGCGGCATCTTCAAAAAAAATTTTTTTTTCCAAAACACAATGCATGATAGATCAAGCAGGACTTCTACGTTAACATTATCTAACTTTTATCTTTTTTCCCCTTTTTATGCGACTTTAACATATACTGTTAAATTCAAAAACACTTATGTAACCGGGGCTTAATTTCTAACAAGAAGGTACAACAATGCAAACTTAATATCATTTGAATTACAGTTTGAATGATGCATTGGATATTTTAAGTTAAGAATTTCAGAGTTATATTGTTAGAATTAAAATTCATAAAAGTTTAAATAACTTAATTACATTCCCGTAAATAAAACATATACCTATTTTTTTTCTACTTTGGCAAAAAGTGGCAAAAATCTATTTTTGCCAGGACAGTTTTTTGCAGGGTTTTTTAACCCTTTTTGGCACAGTGATCCCACTCCGGGCACACCTAATTTTAATTCCAAACTTGCATTCGGCACCAAGAATATTTTATTAAAATTTTGTTTCTATAATGAAAGCTTAAAATAAGGAGTTCGCATTTTCTAAAAAAAGTCGCTTGTAAATTCCGGTGTCGGTCAGCAATTTCTTATTTTACGAACAGACTTTGTCTGTGCAGGATTGGGTTAAACCTTTGACAAAAACTTGTCAACTCTGAATATGTATAATATGAACAACAAACACTAATAAATGAAAAGGTGGCCAAAATATTTATAAGCAAAATTTTCAAAAAAACTTACTCTCGAAGGATTTTTTTTTAATCAACAAGCAAAATTAGTGATTTTATACGGTGGGCTTTGGTGCATAGTATTTATAAGCTACAGTGGGTTCCTTCTAGCATTTAAATATTCACTGAAATTAATGAATACCGGAGTTGGACTCCGATGAACTCCGGCGCAAATTAAGCACGGTATTTAACCGTTCTTTAAATGATAATAAATGCATTGAATTTAGCGTTTGTACACTTCATCTTTTCTAGACCTCAGTGTGATACTACATGCAAAACACACACACACACAAAAAAAAAATAAAAAAAAAACGTTTATTTCGTTGTATTTCTAATTACATGCTTTATGCGAAGATTATGTGTTTTTATACAGTTATACACTACATTAGTTATATATTACAGTGTTATCTATACAGTTTCAAAAAAAAAAAATTAAGTAAAAACACTTGTTTCATAATACTTCAAATAAATTAAGTTTAACGTTAGAAAAAAAAATCAAATGAGTCTTTATTAGCATAATCATATTTTATCAAACCTGTCTTTGAACTGATAATATGCAATTTACTTATTACAAAAATTCTTCAAAACATTAAAAGTATTTTTAAATTAGAGAAATAATTTTCTTAGTAGATATATTATGTTAGAAGTATTCGAAAACTAGAAACGCGTACCTTCAATATTGCTAGTAAATTTCAGTTCCTATACCTCGGACGTGATGTTTATTGAAAAATTGATTTCTTTAGGGTAAACTAGCTCGCAATCTGTAACTACGAAATTCAGAGAGCTACAAATAGGAATAAAACTAGAATTTGAAATATTTTTGTAATTGTAGATTATAAATCCAATATTCTTTTGAAAATAAGCAGATATACTTTCATGTCTCCACTATTTCATTTTTAAAATCAAAATTTATTTTTTATGTTTCTTATGACTACACTCATACATTATGTATAATTTGATATATTATTCTTCATAGCATAATAATTTTGCGAAATATCAAAAATTTCAAAACTATGTGAGGCATATGCATTTTCTAGAAAATTCAGAAATAGTAATTTCAGCTTTTTTTTTTTTTTTTTTTTTTTTTTTTGTCATACAAGTAACGTAAATGCACCTTTTCAAAATGTGAATCGAAATGCACTTTTAAATGAAGCATCTCTAGGATAATATATATATGTTTCTTTTAACATTGCAATTTACAAAGTCGAAGTATACCATTTTAAAGTATCTTTTATTTTCAAAACTATGCGAGGCATATGCATTTTCTAGACAATACAGTAATAGTAATTTCAGCTTTTTTCAAGTTACGTAAATGCACCTATTCAAAATGTGAATCGAATTGCACTTTTAAATGAAGCATCTCTAGGATAATATATATATGTTTCTTTTAACACTGTAATTTACAAAGTCGAAGTATACCATTTTAAAGTATCTTTCATTTTCAAAACTATGCGAGGTATATGCATTTTCTAGACAATACAGTAATAGTAATTTCAGCTTTTTTCAAGTTACGTAAATGCACCTATTCAAAATGTGAATCGAAATGCACTTTTAAATGAAGCATCTCTAGGATAATATATATATGTTTCTTTTAACATTGCAATTTACAAAGTCGAAGTATACCATTTTAAAGTATCTTTTATTTTCAAAACTATGCGAGGCATATGCATTTTCTAGACAATACAGTAATAGTAATTTCAGCTTTTTTCAAGTTACGTAAATGCACCTATTCAAAATGTGAATCGAATTGCACTTTTAAATGAAGCATCTCTAGGATAATATATATATATGTTTCTTTTAACATTGCAATTTACAAAGTCGAAGTGTACCACTTTAAAGTATCTTTAAACCTTTGTTAATATGTACCTCAGTTTTTGCGTTAGACCCAAAAATAACGTCGGAAGGTCGAAATAGCATTTCTATTTCTATAAATCATTTGTATAATTAAAAAACTTAGAAATTCTATGGATTAAAAAATTATTGTACTATGTTATACTTGAGTTTAGCACATAACATTGCCATTCAATAAATATGAAGCAACATACAAATTTTGCTATTCTTTTTATTGGGAAAACAACAAAATAAAAAAGTTTCGTGAACACGTTTAATAATTTTTGAAAACGTACTTCTTACATTTCGGAAGGGGAATTTAGGACTCTTAAAATGTCCACATGTCAAAAAAATTGACCATTTTTGTCATTTTATATCTTAAAACATTACATTACAAAAACACATTTTTTAACGGCTGTAATAGATAGTATACATGCAAACATGCATACATAATACATAGCATACATGCACCCTCAAAAAGAGCATACAGAATTTTTTTTAGGCATCAGTAAAAAGGTAAAAGTAATATTTGCTTTCTCTAATTAGAGCCTTTTTGTAATGATTTAAGTAAAGGTAGCTTTTATTTAAAAAAGTGGTGTCAACCGAATAACATTTTTGTAAAAACCGTCGGTCCCGAAGGGGTTAAGTTACTTCTTCCATTTCACATTTTTTTTTTCAGATCATAGTGGGTTTTGTAGATCATAAAGGGTTTTACAGATCATAATAGTTTCGAATTAGTTTTTATAATAGTTTTTAAATCTCTCGAGCAAAAAATTTGAATCATTGGTTGCACTCATGATTATAAAAGAATTTCTGCATGTAAGACAAAATATTTTATATATAATTATACTTGAAAATCTTGTGCTTACACCGAACCTTAAAGAAATTGTTTGTTTATAGCATTTTAATTTTAACAAGTTTGAAATTGTACGTCAAACGTGACAAATGAGGTGCGTTCGTACTATAGCTAGTTATATAAATATTCAGATCTTGATGATTTTTAATTCTGTGGAATGAATTATATCGTCTGCAGATTAATTTCTGTAACAAAATAATCATCTCGGTCGCTTGACGATTAAACCTCGGAAGCTCCCTTAACAAGAAAGCACCGATTTTTAAAAAAATTCAAATTCTCAATAAATATTTTTATTAATATCTCCTAAAGTTTTGATTATATTTTCATAAAATTTGGAATGTCTCGACAAAATTCTGCAACGATAATATATCTTAAATTTCAAACCCTTTGGTTGGGTAGTTTTTGGGTTGTTATATGCGGATGGACGGACAGACAGACAGACAGACGGACGGACCAGACGTCGACAATAGGTGCTACGGATTTATATAATTACGAACGCACCTAAAAACAAAACTTTATCTTGCTTATGTAAAATTTTATCAATATAACACACACACACACAGAAAAACGAAATTTTAGGTTTTTTTCATAGAGTTTACCATACGCTAAATATCCTGAAAATTTCATGAAAAAATATTGAAAAGTTTTTCCATACCTTACGCGCAATGCCCCAAAATCTTATTTTGAGAGAAATCACTTGATCTCTTTGAAAATGTCCGATATTTAATAACTATTAACAGTGTCATTCAACAGCAAGACTGTCTTGCTCATGCCTTCAAAGTGGTTGCACGTCTTCTTTGCGCCTGACGAAGAAAGACAAAGTTCTTTCGAAAGGTTTCGCGCATTCCTTATTTTTATGGTGTTATTAAGAAGTTTTTTTTATGCTTTTATAGTATCACATCAGTTTATTCAATACTTTAATGTGATTTCATTGTGTCAGAAATTCACCTGAAACTTTCGGTATTCTATAAGACATTCAGAAAGTCGAGTAGAATCACTTCAGATTTTTTTACGGTAAAAAACACGTAAAACACAATAAACTAATATAATCTTCTTAAATGAAATATGAATCCTGTGTATATTAATGTTAATTTAAATTGTTTTAGAAAGATAAATAAATATGAATGATTTGTTGAATATATCTCGTGATGTTCACAAAAAACTCAAAATCATAACCTGCCATTGTTTAGTAAATTCCGTGACATTAACTAGATTCATCTATAAATATATAATTATGATTACTTAGAACATCCATTCTTCCGTTAAAAATTATCTAGATATATATATTTTTTTACCTCTGTAAGTATAAAAACGTTTAAATTTCAAGAAAAAACTCAAATAAATGTCAGTTGAAAGGTTTTAGATTATGATTCTATCTGTAGAGATAATAACTAGCTACTTCTTCAAATACATGCAAGTATATTATAGCATTTTTCTTGTCATACTTTATTAACTTTGTAGAAATAAGTCAACGGCTTGTTAAAAATTATTGTATTTCTTTTAAAAATAAAAATAGACGATGACAAACGATATAAAATAATTTCACGTTTAACTGTTTTTAATTTAAAAATATAAAATGCGTCAAGTCTATGCAAAATTGTGATTTAGAAACATTTTAGAATTAAAATATCGGTAACATAAATATGTAGCTACTTTTTGAAAAATAATATTCTATTCCAATTGTAGTTAATACCCTAAGCACTTTTTAAAAAGTTAGAAAGAGAATCGTTTAATTAGTTTTATCAAATTTAACAAAATTTTTAATTTTATCAATCCAAGTAACTCAACGGTAATTTTAAAAGTATATCGTTATTTAAAATATAAAAAATGAAATATAAAAAACGGTAAAATAGTTTAATGGTCAATCTTTATCAGTATAAAAATGTATGTAAAAAATATTTAATCAAACCTATGCTAGTAATATTCCATTTTGAAATCGTTCACATTAACAATCTCTTCAAAATTAATAACTTGTTACTTTTTGAAAAATGAGTTTTATTTATGCACTAATTAATAACTAGCTTCTTGAAACATAAAATACCGTGTTCAACTTTTTTTGATACAGTTATTTTTTTTTAATTGTGTATAAGTAGAGTTGCAAAGGCTAGAAAAACCCCGGTTTAAACCTGGGAATAAACCGGGTTTTTTGGTAATAAACCAGGTCTTTTGGGAATAAACCGGGTCTATTGGAAATAAACCCGTTCTTTGCAATTCTATGTATAAGTGTAAATAACGATTGACTTATCATTATATCATATCACAAAAAGCAAATGTTTTAAAAATAAAAATCATCAGAAAATTAATAAAATAAAATACCGGTTCGTCTTTTCAAATATAAAATATAGTTAAAAAATTTAATCAAACCTATGCAAATAAGATGTCATTTTGTACCATTTTATATTTGCAATCACTTCAAAATTAACAACAACCAGCTACTTCTTGAAAAATAATCTTTTATTCGAGTTCTATGAATAATTCGATTTCGAATTGCGGAATAAGCAACATAAAACTCGGCGTTGAAATTGGCCTCGAACGAAGAATATTAGCGGAACAATTCTCAAAATTATATTCTTCCAGAATAATAGAATTTAAAATTCTTGCGTCAGCCATGCGACATCAAAGCTGTATGCTAATGAATTTATAAATCCACAAGACATTTCTACCGAATCTGTGAAGGCGCACGGACAGAAAGCTTAATGTTTCTGTCCTAATTAATCACACTTAATGAACATCTCAACTTGTCTAATTGAGTAAATATAATGAGTGTATTAATAGCTAAAGAAACATCTTGCATTTTGAGGTGCATTTACGATGTAAGGTTAATTATTTTGTGTTTTTTTTTTTTCTAATCCTCTGTCAAAATGTGGGGACTAGATGGTTTGTTTAACGTGCATTTTAGAACATGTGAAAACTTTTAAATATATAAAGAGAAAAAATGCGTGCAGTAAATGGTTACACTGTAAAAAATGACAAATGTTTCTTAATCTACGAAAAAATAATATAATCACGAATAAATTTATAATATAAACTCATCCTTGTTAATCATGATTCTGAAAAGTGTTTCTTTATCTTTAGAAACCTCAGACATCAATGGCATTTCGAGATTTAAAGAATCATTTATAAAAACCAAATTTCTCTTGCTGGCCGTAATTTTCCGAAACGTTTACGAGTAGATTTCAAAGTGTATTAATCAGTTTTCTAAGCCCGGAACATAGTTTTTTCCGATGCTATCCATTCTCAAGTAAACATTTTCATGTTCAATAAATATGTTTAACAGACAAACATGAAAAATTAACAGCGTTAACATTAAGATTAAAATTAAGATTATTTCTTTACTCTTTCATGTATAAATTAACTTATGCAGCTGAAAACGTTTACTTGAGAATGGATGACATTCAAAAAACAGCTATTCGAGGCTGAGGAAACTAATTATTGCACTATAAAAACTATTCGGAAACGTTTCTGAAAAATACGGGCAGCAAAAAATACTTTGCTTTTATAAATAATTCTTTAAATTTTGGAAATGTATTGGTTTCTGGGGATTCAAAAGACAATGGTAGACGGTTTTCGGAATTTGGGATAACTCAGAAGATTATATTATATTTTCGTTCGTAGTTATAGTATATTTTCATAAAATAAAAAACAGGGGACATTTTTTCCCCATTGTTATAAAAAATATATATAGTTGTTTAATATTAAGCAAATATATTTACAAAATTTTAATCTTAAATTGTGAAATTGCTAAAATAAACTTAGTTTACGATCATTCCTTCTGTAATTGTCTAATTTACTCTTGTTAAAATTTAAAAATAATATTTCTCTTAGTAACACTGACAGCAAAACCTTTTTAAAACTGGCAAAAGTCTAATATTCCAGTAATATCGGGAAATGCTTCCAATTTATATTATTTCATTTTCTGAGTTTATTTATTGATCTATTAAACATCTTACGTCCTTATAACGTATATTGTTTCGTCAAATACAGTAGCAGGCTGATTCGTAGAAGCACATCTCTCAAATTCATTTCTTGTTCATAATTTGTGTATGTAATGTGGTGTATTGTACGAAAAAATGCGCTACTAGCGTCGTTAAAGGCATTTTGTAAGCTCACCTGAAATTTATTTTCAATTATTTTCATTTAAGATAATAGAAAAATGATATAAAAATATTTTTATTTCGGAGACATATTTGTATCATACATGTTAGGAACACTATTTTTGTAAATAATTAATTCAAATGTTAAGTTTCTTTATAGAAATGGATCTTAATTGCAAAAAAAAAATTGTATAGTCACACATTACATTTTAAAGTTTTTCCTCCAAAATATGGAAAATATAAACTAAAAATAACTAACACTCAGAATGTCTAAAAATATGATCTTTAAATAAGAGAAGAAGCGAAAAAATTCGAAAAAATATTAATATATGTTTCATAGAATCATTTGATGTTGTTGCACTCTAGTTGCTTATAATTATATGTTTCATGAATTACGATTGTTTAAATTTGTCATTTTCATAAGAAGGTGTCACAATATATGATGTATCGTTTCGAAAATCAGTTACTTTCGAATTTTTTTTACATGGTAAATTACGAAAAAATTTTAAAATCTTTTTCTATGAACAGGGTTATAAAATCCTAAATCATTTATAAAATAAAATATCTAATTCATTTCTTTTCTTAATGTTTTTCTTAAATCTTATCTTTACGTTTTCACGTGATTAAATAATGCACAGTGTAGTTTCGTATTAGTAGTTTCAACTATTCATAGCTGTTAAAAAAGTTTTGTCACTGGTTTATGTATTTAAATAATGAATGATTTTTTTTTAACTTTTAAATTAAGTGACAAATCTTTCATATGAAATCGTCTATGAATAACAATATTTATTACATTAACTTATATTTTACTTTGTCAAATGGTAAATTTCTATCCATCGTGTATATTTTACTCTAGTTAAAATGCCTTTGTAGCGGAATTGTATCGTTAAACAAATCCAGTAGAGTAAAAATATTTTGAATGTATTTTCAAAATATGTTATTGGAGATTGACTTAAAAAGGCTTCAATGTATTTATTCAAGTGTCATAATCTGACGCTCCTTATAATTAAAAACGATTTTGAGTATATATAAAGTATATATAAAGTGTATATATTGAGTATATATAAAGTATTATTTATTCTCGATTTCTTTTACAATCGTTGCATTACTAATTTTATAAAATATAGCTAAATTTATTAACTTAAAACATATAAATTTCCAGATACATATAATAATAATAATAATAATAGTAATAATTGTAATAATAGTAGTAAGAATTTATGATCGCAATATATTGCAGATAAATTTAAATATATATATTCTTTTTTCTTACTTATAGATGCCACTTATATAAAACTACATTGATATATCATTTTGATATTCATCTTTTTTTTTTGTGCTGTAAATAGTTTAATTTCAAAATTTCCTTTCATTATTATCTTTATTATTAAGATTGTATATTGTTTTAAAATATGATAAAAATAATTTATAAGTGTATATGAATTATTTTTAAATTTGTCAAAAAGTTTATTTTATTAACTGTCAATGTAACAGTACTATAAAATGTGCATTTCTGACGAATAACGTGGTTTTTGATAGCTAAAATGTTGCTGGTTTGGTATGTTTTGCTGCAATTTCTCTTTTTGTCTAACAATTCCTTATTAAATACGTTTTTGTATTTAATAATGCTCCCTATTCATTTATTTTTGCACATATTATGTTTAGTTACTCAATATTTGTCATTTTTATTGAGTTTTCTTTAAATTTGACTCTGTAATTGATCGGGCAGTTTGAGTTAATAAATTTGGCTCATGGCTATTAACTCAAACAGAAATCAATTACATATTACTTATATTAGTGGAATATTGCCCTTGAAAAAGTGTTCCACTATATAAGTTTCCCATTGCTTCTTGTAATAATTTTCACTTTCTGCACATTGGATGTTTTCTCTCCATATCTTTAAGTATTTTTCCCACTTATTTTAATTTTGAAAATCTGAACTTTTGGATATATTTATGTATTGTGTTGTAATTATCGGTTTATCTATTGTCGATTATTTATGTGGTTTAATGGTGATTATTTACAAAAGTTTTGTTATATATATATATATATATATATATATATATAATTTTCGAAACACGATAGAAATTTAATCTTTGATCAGTTGTCCATTTATTTGGTTACTGTTTCAACAGTAATATATATTTATTCATATTTGTAGAAATCATTGAAACCTACACAAATCACACATTAATTAGCGTATAATAAATATCATAATAAGTAATTTGCAGCATATAGACACTAAAATGATTTTATTGAAAACTATTGTAATCGTTAATGCAACATACTCCGGAAATAGGTCGCTAAAAGCATTTTACTGTTTTACATATTATTCAATCGACTCACTTCACTTCGTCACCCTTATTGAATATCCGCTTTCCACCAGTCTAATAGAAAATCGAATTCCTGTTCATTGTCAAGCTAAATCATACCAACTGGCCAGACCATTTGTGCTGTCCTATAACAGAGAATACCTTTCGATCATTAAGGGTTTTGTATTATTCAAACTAACGCGTTGCATATGTTTGTCATCAACTTCCATAATCTGGAATTGATAGCTAATGACACCAGAATATTTGACAAATTTCGTTCTGCCCTTATACTTGTTGTTAAGGACTAAAAGTTTTTTTTCTTTTTTTTAATTCTGCAAATGAAACGGAAATATTGCGGAGGATTTTCTGAATTCTTTCGATGTAAAAGTATAACAGAGTAATAATGAAAATGCGACTATAAATACGATGTGGAACGTTATAAATCTATAAAAAAAAATATTTATTATTTTACATACATTCAAAATTTTTAACAAGAAAGAGAAATCACGTGTCAATCCTAGATTACGAAACACTTTCCAACCCTTCCAGAAAACTTTTTTAAAAACTTCACAGTTTCATAAGGTGGAAGATGATGTCTAATAAAACAATTTTGTAAACATATGACACATTTGACATTTGATTACATCAATTACCATCTGTAATTAGAAATATATTCGAATTATTTTATGCAACCGTATATATGATCTATAGATTTGTATATATACTACATAGTATGCAAAAATTTAGTTCATTTAGGTAACGCATTAGGAGAGTTGAAAATTCCCCGTCAGCAATTTTCGTCAATCAGCGGAAATGTACGCGTATTTGTTTGTGTGATATAATCTATAGAATCTATACTCACCAAGTAATATGCAAAAACTTAGTTAAATTTAAAAACGTATACCACAATTGAAAATACTCTTCCAATAATTATTGCTCATAGCCAGTACTGTAACCAAATTATTCTGTGTTTCCCTGAGAATGAACGATAAATACTATGCACACCGTGTTCTACAGAAAGCATCTTGACGTACACCTTAGTGATGTATATCAGTTCCAATGTTTTTAAATAGTGTAATATTATTAAAATACACTGATTTTTTTTTATCCCATAGACCATAATGTAACGAATTTCTTTTGAATGCCCTATAAACGAACTATAAACGATACACTCTTCATTTTCTATACCAAACATGCCATGAAAAACCTTAATAACATACAAAAATTAAATGGCAGTACGAGTTTATTTACGAAAGTTAGAGCACAGTCAGACGGTTAAACAGATCGAGTTCAAAAACAGTTTAACACATTGTTAAAAAAATGTTTAATTATAATTAAATAATATGATTTTTGTGTAAAGCTCTCTTATGTTTTCGTATTTCCTGCAGAATTTTTATTATTTGAAGACACCAATGGAAGACGTTGCTTCGTAATAAAAATTAAATTTCGAGAAAATTTAAGTTAAATGCTCTTTGTCTGAATTGTCTTAATTTATTTTCTGCTTTTTAGTATGTATTTAAAATGTTAATGTACGTCGTACTAAACCCTCTCTGTAAACATTATTAATATTTAATTATAAAATATTAAAAATATTATTGCTATTTAAATTATTAAATGTAAAAGTATTAGAAAATATGTTTCTTTTCATCGTAAAAGTATAGAAGAAGATGAATCAAATGCGATTATAATTTCGACGTGGGATGTTATACATTTTAAAGAAAATATTCCTTATTTGACATACATTATTATTTTTTTTAAGGTTTAGTTATAATCAAATAATATGATTTTTGTCTGAAGTTTTCTTATGTATTCATATTTCCTACAGAATTTTAATTGTTTAAAGATACAAATGGGAGATGTTGCTAAGTAACAAAATTTAAATTTCAATAAAATTGAAGTGAAATGATTTTTGTTCTGAATTGTTTTAATTTGTTTTCTTCTTCGTAACATATATTTAAAATGTTAATGCGCATGGTACTAAATTATCTCTGTAAAGCTAATTGATATAAATTATAAAATATTATTGTTATTTAAAATATTAAACGTAAAAGTATTAGAAAATATTTTCCTTTTCATCGTAAAATATAGAAGAAGATGAATCAAAAGCAACTATAATTACGACGTGGGATATTATACATTTTTAAGAAAATGTTCCTTATTTGGCATACATTATTTTTTTAAGGTTTAGTTATAATTAAATAATAAGATTTTTGTCTGAAGTTTTCTTATGTATTCATATTTCCTACAGAATATATAGTAATAATATGATGATTTCTACGTAAAAGCTCTCTTAAGTTTTCATATTTCCTACAGATTTTTTATTATTTGAAGACACAAGTGGAAGACTTTGCTATGTAACAAAAAAAAAAAAAAAAAAAAAAAAAATGAAGTGAAATGCTTTATGTTGGGAATTGTTTTGTTGTGAAATTTCTTTTATTCTTCATAACGTAAGTTTAAAATGTTAATGCGCGTGGTGCTAATTTCCGTCTGTAAACTTATTTGATATATAATTATTAAATATTAAGAATATTATTGTTATTTAAATTATTAAATGTAAAAATATTATATATTAAAAGATGTTCCATATGTTCAATAATAATTATAATCACAGCATTTTAGCTTTACCACATAATATATTACCCCATAACATCTTCATTCATAAAATAAAACATTTTTGTATTTGTTTTTTTTTTTTTTTATGCGACCTTCTTCTACATGTTTCTTCAGTTAATAAAATAATCAAGTGTATTAAATCATTGATTACTTTTTTTGAAGCAGAAAAAACATTTTTTATATAAAAGATAGTATTATATAACACAGGATTCTGAATGATTGCCACAGTAATAATAAATCCCTTTTAACAATTTATTATTGTTATTACAACTACATCCTCGTTTGTCCAAATAATTGCTGTTGTATTAATCTATTAGAACATCGTTGAAGTATATATATCAGTAGCATATCTATGTAGTCTCATAACATGGAATACATCTCAGTCGTTAAATACTGTTAACTAACATAGGTAATATATACTATTATTATCTTCAATTATCTACATTAAACAATTGAATACATAAGCACGCCTATTCAATAATTTCTATACTTAAAGGTAGATAGTGAAAAATATAATTTATAACTACATATAAAAAGAAAAGTTTTGCATACATTATTTTCTGTTCAAATGTGTTTTCAGTACAGAGAAACATTTACTAAAAACAGTTATATGTTACATTCCTCTATGTCTAAATTGTGTATTTCCTTTATTAGTAATGAAAAAAACCTGTAATGGTACCTCTAACGTGTAATTTATTTACACCTTTAGATTTAGAAAATGATTTCTGGAATAAGATAAGTAATTACATGATCATAATATTGTTAAAAAAATCTACATGCGTGTGAACATACATAATGCAGCATTTATTTTTTGAATCGATTAGAATTACTTAACTGGGACTGTCTTTATTTATTATAATACCAATATTAAATATTTAATTATTCTCGTCTCAAGCGAAATTTTGAGTTTAATTTGTAATAAAATTATTAACACTGAGCAACAACGCCGTAAAAATATTAAAGCTATTAAAAATAATTAATGCAATGTAAACAATTTGGCATTTTTATTTATCGATTTATTGATTTTTTTGTAAAAAAAAAGTATATGATTACTATATTAATAAGTATTGCTAAATTGTGCCTGTTTTTATTTCACTACAATTTACTAAAGTTTCAAACTTATGTTCTTCATTATTGTTATTTAAATAATTTAACTGGAATTTTATTTTTAATTTTCAACAAATTATTATTAATGAAACTGTATTGTTTTGAAAGAAAATCACTGAAAGCTATGAATTTCTTTAGATGCTGCAAATCTATAATTTTGAATTTATTGTTAACGACTTCCATATCCCACATTAAACATTTGAATCTTTTCATTTCCTAGTTAATTCGAATACTACAAGTACTCTATAGATTATGCCTCTTCTTATAAGGCAGCTAAAGCAGAAGCTTGCCAGACCATTTCTGAAGCTGAATAACGCAGAAAGCATCCGCCTTCATTAATGGTATTGAATTATTCAAGCTACTACTCATAATACATCTTGACACTAACTCCTATTATTAATATTTGATAGCTAAGTACCAACTATTCATGCGAGCCGAAATATACCTCCTCAATACTTTCAAATGCTTTTGACATTCCATTAAAGTGTGTAAACATATACATGATGTTTTCAGTAAAGTTCAAATAAACTAATGTGCCGCATTGTAAATTTTAAAGCAAATACTAATGTATTTTATCTTTTATTGTAACTGTATTAGCTTCAAAATATATAACCTTCTATTTTTGTATATTTTTCTAGTGTTTGCACATTTTGTATCACATTTCATACCAAAATTACACATAAACATTTTAGAGAGCTTTCTCGTAAAAGAACCATATATGTTTTTAGTTAAACTTAACTATAAACTGATATTGCACACATTTGGAATTTTAAATCAAACTGCTACTTTATTTTAGTTTTATTGTAATTTTGTTATCTTTAATAGATTTAAACTTTTCTTTTTCTTTTTTTAACATTTCGAGTGTTTTCATATGTTTTTATTAAATATCGTGCAAAAATAACCCCAAAATATATTTTATTGTAACTATATTAGCTTCAAAATATACAACATTCTATTTTTGTATACTTTTCTAGTGTTTACACATTTTGTATCACATTTCATACCAAAATTACACATAAACATTTTAGAGAGCTTTCTCGTAAAAGAACCATTCATGTTTTCAGTTCAACTTAACTATAAACTGATATAGCACACATTTGGAATTTTAAATCAAACTGCTACTTTATTTTAGTTTTATTGTAATTTTGTTATCTTTAATAGATTTAAACTTTTCTTTTTCTTTTTTTAACATTTCGAGTGTTTTCATGTGTTTTTATTACATATCGTGCAAAAATAACCCCACAATATTTTAAGGTAATTCCTCTCAAAAGTAGCAATTCCATCGCTCTGATTAAAAGCATTGTATTTTATTATTTTTAACTATATTAGCTTCAAAATATACAACTTCTATTTTTGTATACTTTTCTAGTGTTTACACATTTTGTATCACATTTCATACCAAAATTACACATAAACATTTTAGAGAATTTTCTTGTAAAAGAACCATTCATGTTTTCAGTTAAACTTAACTATAAACTGATGTATATCACGCATTGGGAATTTTAAATCAAACTGCAACTTTATTTTAGTTTTATTGTAATTTTGTTATCTTTAATAGATTTAAACTTTTCTTTTTCTTTTTTTAACATTTCGAGTGTTTTCATATGTTTTTATTACATATCGTGCAAAAATAACCCCAAAATATTTTAAGGTAATTAATTCCTCTCAAAAGTAGCAATTCCATCGCTCTGATTAAAAGCATTGTATTTTATTATTTTTTTTCTTTAAGGGAACTCAACACCTCTCATTTTCACAAAAAATGACAAAAATGTTGAATTTCACATTCTTATCCTAAAATGAACATTAACATCTATAGAACATTGTGCTCAGATTTCTCAACGGTCTGATAAATCGTAAAGGAGATGTGTTTAATTTTACGTATCTCTTTTTAGGTGCGTTCGTAATTATATAAATACGTAGCACTTATAGTCGTCGTCTGGCCTCTCCGTCTGTCCGCATATTACAGCGCAAAAACTACCCAACCGAATGGTTTGAAATTTAATATATATAATCGTTGCAGAATTTTGTTGAGTCATTTCAAATTTTATGAAAATCGAATCAAAACTTAAAAAGATATTAATAAAGGTTTTCTTCATTGTATTAAATCCTATCATACGCAATTAATTCAGTGATATCCCATGATAGGTAATGATTCTAGGTTGCCATGGTGATTACGTTATATTTAAGATGGAATCATATTATTTCCGCATTAATGAATTTAAAAACCGAATTTGTATACTAAAATTGTTTAATTATAGCAATCATATAATCTACCGACAGTTTTTTTGATAGATGTTTCCGGAGAAATAGATATTAAATTGAAAAAGAGTCTAAATAGGGATTTTAATTTCTCAAATTTTCAAAGCTAGGCTTAAGTTTTCCATCGGAATTTTCAGTAAATGTCAACAAAAGATAAAATGTTGCCAACTCAAAATGTATTTATAATATTACGGAGATTAATCAAATAATAACAGTCGATATAATTTTTTCAGTGAAATAATAACGATGATTTTTTTTTTTTACATTGTCTTGTATTGTATATTTGTGCATAGTATAATGTTAATGTAACAGGATTGTAATTAATTGTTTGTAAATGTATATTGAAACGCAATTTCATAAAATAAAAATAATATCCATAATGTGTAAATCTGCACATAAAATACATTTTGTATTCATGCATTTTTGCATAAAAGTGCAACAGCTATTGCACCAAGATCGGAATATTTATAAAACTAGTTATAGTACGAACGCCCCTCATTTGTCACGTTTGACGTACAATTTCCAACTTGTTTATAAATGAAATGTTTAACCTCATTTTTCTCAGTTCGTATTTTTTCATATTCTTGAAATATTGAAAATGCTAGAGCTTCCACAATAATTGAGCAAATTGTCTAATTTTTTTTTTTCATGTATATTATTTAGATTCTACAAGAGATAACTAAGTATCGATTTTTTTATATCTTACAAATTTTTGTTTTGAAAAAAATATATATGAACTTAAATATATGCGATTTTCATAGGTTTATTCTAAACGCATCCAATTATTAATTTTGTTTTTTCTGATCTAATATTTGTAACAAAAATCCGATATTTAGGTTTGTAGAACGAAGTACCCTGTGTATAAGATAAAAACATATAGTTTGAAGTACCAACATTGGAAAAAAAAGAAAGATAAAAAGAAAGAAAGAAAATAAAAATAATACAATTTAAAAAAAAATATGATAATTTATAACAGTAATATGATATGATAACATGATAACATGATAATATGATATGATAATATGATAACATGATAAAATGATAATATAAGAGTCTAAGGCATTTTATTATCGGTAATGATATGGTAATATGATAATATAATAATATAACGGTCTAAGGCATTTTATTATCGGTAATTATTTTGTTTTACTGAAACCTGATCCAAAAACTTTAATATAGGTATTATTTACAGACTAATTTATTTTTGCTACCAAATCACCTTAAATAATAAAATCTTATAAAGCATATTATAAATAATCATCTAAAACATTTGTTTAAATATGAGAATTATTACGCAGAGTAGTGTTTTAAAATCTAATGCAGCATTCTATTGTCCTGAGCAATTTACTAGTTTACAAATTATTTATTCAACACACTTCTCTGCCAAGTTAATCTAAATATTGGCTTTTGCAAAACTCTATTATAGCAATGAACATATTCATCGTGAGAGTAAATCACTAGTACAGTCGTCGGTCAAACCCCGCTGCTGCCTTTCTAATGCAGTCTTGCATTCGAATCATTAGAGTACATGTTACAGTTTTTACGTTGAAAATATAAACTGAATATCCTAAATTAAAATAGTAACTATATAGCTTCCATATCAAATAAAAATTCTAGAAAATTACTGAATCTTATGAAAATTAATATTTCCAACTTTTATAATAATCGTTACTTCTATACCAAAATTAATTACACGTATTTAAAAAAGAAAATGCGTTAACTAGTTTTCTACGACGCATATTTATTTGCATTTATTTGCATTTATAAACAATATTATAGCTTCGTTTTAAAAACCAAATAGAGTTTTTACCATAGTTTTAAGCACCTATACTCATTTTTTAAAACCATGTAAAGTCACCTTAAATAATAAAATCTTATAAAGCATATTATAAATAATAATCTAAAAACATTTGTTTAAATATGAGAATTATTACGTATTTGGAGAGTAGTGTTTTAAAATCTAATGCAGCATTCTATTGTCCTGAGCAATTTATTAGTTTACAAATTATTTATTCAACACACTTCTCTGCCAAGTTAATCTAAATATTGGCTTTTGCAAAACTCTATTATAGCAATGAACATATTCATCGTGAGAGTAAATCACTAGTACAGTCGGTCAAACCCCGCTGCAGCCTTTCTGATGCAGACTTGCATTCGAATCATTAAAGGTGGTGAATTATTAAAGCTAACACTCACTTTGTGACTGTCATGAACTTCTATAATCTGAGTTTGATAGTTGATTCCCACAAGATATTTTCACAGTTTTCATGTAATGTTCTATGTGTACGGTGGACAGAATATTTTTGATAGTCCTCTATAACTAGATCAATAGCTCTAGGGACCTCATTCACATATAATACTTTTGCAAATATCAGCAATATATGAACGTGTAAATATGTGACTATTTTAAAATAAAATACTGAATATTTAAAGGGAAAATAGATTTTTATTTCTGTTATTGTGTACATGTGAAAATGTTTACATTGAAAATATAAACTGAATATCCTAAATTAAAAAACTAACTATACAGCTTCCATATCAAATAAAATTCTAGAAAATTACTGAATCTTATGAAGATTAAAATTCACACCTTTTGTAATAATCGTTACTTCTATACCAAAATTAATTACATGTATTTAAAAGATAAAATGTGTTAACTAGTTTTATTCGAGGCACATTTATTTGTATTCATTTGCATTTATAAACATTATTATAGCTTCGTTTTAAAAACCAAATAGAGTTTCTACCATAGTTTTAAGAGCCTATACTCATTTTTTAAACCATGTATATATACAGGTGTCGAAATTTATAACCTTAAATAAACAAACGTAGTCTTTTTAAAGTATTTGTAGTTGTTAAAAAAAACTTTGAAAATAAATATTTTCATGTAATATTTAGGTTAGTCACATACAGTGTGAGATATATACAGAAGAGATATATATATATGAGATATATATGTATATGTAATATGAGATATCACATATGAGATATATATGTGTGATATATATATATACATTACATGGCTTTCAAGAAATAAAATAATATTTAGAAAATAATTATGGAGGGAGGGGGGGGGGGTCTTTCCTGTTTGTTATTTTTAAATGTTATTTATAGAGCATAGTAGTATTATCAGTGGTAAAAAATACCTTCTAAATATCCATCATTAGATGAATAATAGAAAAAAAATGAATGTAGTATTCGAATCATCTTTTCAATTTACAGGGTGTTTCACAAGGAACTCCTTAACTTTAAAAATCAACAATTTATATTTATAATAAATATGAATTTCAAATTGGCATACTAATAAATTAGTGCATACATTTTGTATAGAGTAATTTAAAAAAAAAGTTTATATTTTTGTTAATAAAGGGCGCTGCATTGTTTAAATATTGAAAATAACTTCGAAATTTCACAATACAAACTTATTTTTTTACGTTGTAATAGTGAAAGCGATTACAGGGTTAACATTTAGAAATCTTTGATGCAGTTTTACACGTTCTTTTGATCATTTTTATGGTTTGTGACATCTCAGCGGCATCTATTGATAAAAATTTGAACTATTTTAAAAATTACTGTATACAGTACTTGTGAACTATATGATAAAAATATACCTTGTTTCATCATCATATGTATTACAATTAAGGAATTATTGAGTTTTTAAGTGAGGAAGTCCTGTATGAAACAGCCTGTATCTTATTTCATTATGTTTCGAATACAACAAAATTTCATTTATTTTTAATCTGCATTTTAAAATAAATAAATTGAAGTATTAAGATCAGTAAAGAATTTAAAAAAATAAATGACTCTTTTAACTTTTCTTTTGTTTTGTGAAGATCATAAATAGAACATGGTTTGAAAGTAAATATCCGCCCCTTTTTAAAAAGTACTACTTATAGTTTACGTGAATTGAGTTCCGTCTTGTATGAGATTATAATTTTACTCAATCTGCATGCATAAGGAGGGTTAGGTCTTTAAATTGATAATACTCTATTAAAATAGGTAAAAATAAAAACATAGTCTCTTTAAATTACATTTCTGTTAATGTTAAATAAAATGTTAAAATATATATATATAAATATTTAATATGCGTATTTTTCTTGTAATGCTTTAATATTCGTAGCTTAGGTAATTTAGGTTAATCGCAAAATAATTTAAATATACATCTATAAGAAAATTTCTCTTGAATAAATAGAATATTGATATCTAACTATGTCTAAAAATGTCTTTCGTGTATGTTATTTTTAAATAGTACTTCTGCAACATAGAAATGTAGTAGTGACAATACATTTAGTAAAAATACAAGAGGTCTAAGCATGAAGAAAAATAAAATTTGTATTTCAAACAATATTTTAACTTATCACAGTTTTACGAGTTCCATTTCCTTTATTCGTAGCATTTTAAAGTTTATAAGTTCAGATAATTAATAATGTATTTTTAAATATAATTATCCCAAATATATATATATTATGTTGATGCAAAAGTTCTGTCGTATTTTAATACTTTTAATACCGGTAAAATTTTAATATCTGATAATTTTATTATAGCTGCTTGCTTTTGAACTGATAGGTAAAATTATCAGATTAAAGGTATTACTTACGGGTAAAGGCATCAGATACTAAAGGTATTACTTACCGGTTACTTAAAGGTAATTTTACCGGTATTAAAGGTATTAAAATTAGGAATTAAAATATGACAGAATTTTTGCATTAACCTGATAAATTCGTAAACATGAGAGAAAACAAAAGAGAAAGAAAACTAAAAAAAGACTTTGAATAAAAAACAATAAAGTTGTTTGAGAAATTATTAATTATTTTGTTTTTGTTTTTCTTTTCTTTGTGAAGATGATAAATAGAAGCGTTTTTGACAGTAAATTTCTGTCCCTTTTTTAAGTACTACTTTTAGCTTGTGTGAATTGAGTTACGTCTTGTCTGGGAATATAATTTACCTCCATCTGCATAAGAAGGGCTCGGTCTTATAAATTATTAATGCACTATTAAAATTGCATTTGAAAGGTGATGATGATAAAGAAGCTCTGAAAAGAGATTTAAAAATAGCTATTGGCATAGGACATTCGACAAACATTTCTGACAGCAGTTAGCGTTATTTTTATCAGCAGAACACTTTTAATTTACATATAAAAACTATTAAAGTCTGTTCAATCCTAAAGTGATATTTGATTTTAATTTGCAGGAATGTTCTTTATTCAATAGAAGCATGCTTTTAAACAAGGCTTATATTTGTACATTTGTCCCAAAATAACGTTATCTAAATAAATATTTTTAAATATGAATCAACACATTTATTAACAAGTGTTGCTTTGAGATTTAATGTTTAACAGTAAACAATGCATTTCCCTGTATTCTCATAACAGTTATTAGTTTGTGTATAAAATAGGTTTTGTGAAATAAAGCTTTGTGAAAAGTACTTTTTTTTTTCGTATTTGAATATTTTAACGTAATTAAAATATATATATATATATTTGAAAAATTATATAGTCGCAATATTTTCAGTTAATTTTAACTCTGAATTTTAAGTTTTCTTTCGAAAAACAGAAAAAAAATGTTAATTCATAAACTGTGGCCATCATAATTTTATAAAGTATAAATTATGAATTGTATTTTTGTTTGTAACTGCAACGATAAAGGCATTTTTTCTAAAAATTGTATTTCAATATTTTAATAAACATTATTCTTTTTAATACTTTGCAACATAGTTGAAAAGTATTTATGAATTCGGTTTGTCTATCTATCTATCTGTCCGTCTGTCTATGCTCTAACTTTCGTAAATATACCCGGATTTACATGTAATTTTTATATGTTAATGAGGCTAACTATAGAAATTTCGGTATTGAAAATGAAACGTGTAGCATTTATACTTCGTTTACAGGGACATATAAAAGAATTCCGTTGCATTATCGTCTATGGCAAAAATCTTCGGCGGTACATTTTATTTAAATACCTCATTTTAATGTATGAAACAATGAAATTTCTCTATAATATTCTATTAGTTTTTGAAAGTGTTTCATAATCTATGCCTGAGGCATGATTTTTCGTTTTTCTGAACACTTTACAACATAGTTGAAAAGTGTTTATGAATTCGGGTTGTCTGGAGGTCTGTCTATGCTCTAACTCGCGTAAATATAGTCGGATTGCCATGCAATTCATACACGTTATTGAGCCTCACATGTCATGTTCGGTATTGAAAATGAAGTGTGTAGCATTCATAGTTCGTTTACAAGGGCACTCAAAAAATACCGTTACATTATGGTCTATGGAAAAAATCGTGTGCGGTGTATTTTAATGATGTTATACTGTTTGAAACATATGGAAATTGATATACAACACTGAGGTGCACTAGAAGATGCTTACTATAGAATGTGGTGTGCATAGCATTTACTGTTCATCTAGAGAGAGACACAAAATTTCTATTACAGTATTGTCTATGAGTAATAATTGCTGGATCTGCGTTTTCAACTGTGATATACATTTTTAAATTTAACTGCATTGTTGCATATTATTTGGTGTATATAAATTATATAGATCATATACAGTGTGTGCACAAAAGAATTCGAGTACATGTCCGCTCATTGAGGGAAATTATTGAAGTAGAATTTTCAACTGTGTTATGCGTTTCCTAATGTTTTTGCATACTATGTAGAATATATGTACAATACAGATCTATAGATCATATACAGAGTGATCAAAATAATTCGGATATTTTTCCTACTGTATATGGTAATTGTTGGCATTAGGTTTTCAATTGTGTTATGCGTTTTCCAAATTGTTTATTTAGACGTCACCTTTCACCTTATTAAACAATGTTTTTTTTTTTCTTTTTTTCTTTTTTTTTTCAAATAATATAATAAACTTACTTGTTAACTTTAAATTAAAGTGTAATTACTGTTTAAAGTGATAAAAACATAACACAAAAGGCTTAAACATACTTTTTAATAGATGACATATGTTTCATGCGCTCAAACGGCGACCTCTTCCGATCAAAGTGATAAATAAACTATTTTTGTAAAGTTTTTGAAAATGATAAACACAAATCACGAGATCACATATCTAATGTAAGCAGGTGCTTAAATTGGTCAAACTGGAAAACGTGATAATTATTTTTTTTTATTGCTTTTTTAATTTGTAAAACATCGCGTGCCAAATTTTAGGTAATTCAAAATAAACTGATTCGTTGCAAATGTTCTCGTATCTCGTTACGCAAATATATTTCTATTGATTCACGGATAATGTATAGGAAATAAACTCTTGATGGAAAAATTATTTTACTATTTTTGAAATTAATCTGCAAAGACTCTATTCTATGTAGTCTAGCTACGGCTGTAGTTCATCTGTCTATTTGATATCTGCCATATGTTCTCTTATTCTCATTTTAAATTTTATGTTTGTCATTCCTATATAGTATTGTAATGTTTTTTTGTTATAGTATTCTGAATGTGTTGGAAAGTGTCTCGTAATTTATGCTTGATGCATAATTTTACTTTCTTCTTTTGATTTTTTTATGGCAAAAAATATATTTTCTTTATTTATATATCATTTATTGTATTTTATTTCAGTTTTCTTTCTTTATTATATTCATAACATAAGAAGTATACCATGCCACTAACTGAATAACGAGAAAACACATCAACTGTTTTATAGAGTTTTTTTTTCAATTATTCATTTTAAAAGAATCTTGCTTAACATTGGTGAATATAGCAGCGTAGTTTATCATGAATTATATATTCTCTCACAGAAAGCTAAGACAACTCAGGACATTCCACATTGAATAATATTATAAGTAAAAATGTGTTCTTCTGCAAACGCTTATACCAGAAATGCTGAAATATTTAAACACATATTATTTGACACACTGAAATAATTTAAGCAAAACTTTGTTCTAACTTATGTGCTGCATATTGTATGCAACACATGCGTAGCGGCAAACAGTTGAATGTGATATGAATTTATTATTGCCTATTTATACTATATCATAAGGTGTTTATGTCAAATAAATTAGCACAGAATTATTTACATTGACATAACATTGTTATTTTCGTTTTGATATTTTTAGAATTTGGGGTACACTCTTGTTTTCTAATAATATTATCAACATGAAAATGAAAGATATTTTATTAATGTAAGAATTATTTATATGTACGAAATATTAGAGGTATAATACAGTTTCAAGGAGTTTTTTTTTTAATATTTTGTATGAATATATTTTATTTACACTAGGCATTCATAAAGTATATAATAGAATGGTGAGACATTTCCTAACAAATCACCATAAAATGCTTATATTAATAAAGTTCCAAGGAGGTTTTCTTTCATATTTTGTATTAAAATATATACTTTTTTACATTAGGCATTCATAAAGAATATAGTAGAATGATGAGAGATTTTTTAACAAATTGCCAAAAAATGCCTATTTATTAAAGTTTCAAAGAGGTTTTTCTACATACTTTTATAACTATATTTTATTTACACTAGGCATTCATTAAGAACAAATTACAATAGTGAGAGATTTTCTAACAAATCACCGTAAAAGGCTTATATTAATAAAGTTTCAAGAATTTTTCTTTCATATTTTGTGTCAATATATTTCATTTACATTAGGCATTCATTAAGAACATAGTGGAATGGTGAGAGATTTTTTAACAAATAACCATAAAATGCTTATATTAATAAAGTTTCAATGAGGTTTTATTTCATATTTTGTATTAAAATATATACTTTTTTACATTAGGCATTCATAAAGGAAAAGTAGAATTATGAGAGTTTTTTTTTAACAAATCACCAAAAAATGAATGGTCGTACCGCAATAGGGGAGGGGGAGATATTAGAGAGTGGTTTTAGATCTGTTTACTGCACAATATCCAGTAAATGATTAATTATTTTGAATATGAATAATAGTTTTTCCCGATAAGAAATTAAAAAAATGCCAAGTTACACTGTGTTAAATGTTTCTTAATTCACGAAACTATAATTAACCACGAACGAAAATATACAATAACCTGTTCCGAGTTACTCATGATTCAGAAAAGCGTTCTTTATTTTTATAAAACCTCAGAAACCAATACATTTTCGAGATTTAAAGAATTATTTATTTTTTAAAAAAGTTTCTTTTGCTGCCACTACTTTTCGGAAACAATTCAGAATAGTTTTTATAGAGTATTAATCAGTTTTCTTAAACCCGAATATCAGTTTTCAGAATGCTATCAATTCTCAATGAAACATTTTAACTGCATGATTGAATTTGCGCATTCAGGGTTATCAAAATAATATTAATTTTAATGGTAATATTAAAGCTCTTAATGTATCTCCTTTGTTATAAATGAAAAGTTTACTTGAGAATTGATAGAATCGAAAACAAAACTATATTCCGGGTTGAAGAAACTGTTTAATACACTAAAAAACAACTTGGCTGGAATTACTCCCTGGTTACAAATATGGAAATAAACATCCAAGTGGCTCTAGTTACTCCATGGTTACAAATATGGAAATAAACATCCAAGTAGCTCGAGTTACTCCATGGTTACAAATATGAAAATAAACATCCAAGTAGCTCGAGTGACTCCATGGTTACAAATATGGAAATAAACATCCAAGTAGCTCGAGTGATTCCATGGTTACAAATATGAAATAAACATCCAAGTAGCTCGAGTTACTCCATGGTTACAAATGTGGAAATAAACATCCAAGTAAAAAATAAAAAGTAACGTATTTATTTTTAAAAGTGCGTGAAAAATTAAATGATAACGTTTCAAATAACTTCATAGACCGTGCAATTATAAAATATTCTTATTTGTTTTGATAATGACTCAGATTGAGCTGAAACATGTCAACAGTCTAATAAAGCTTATTTTACTGCTTATTTTACAGTTTATAATATTTTTATTTTACACCTTTTAGTAATTAAAATAAGTGTAAAACCTATTATTTCACAAACAACTCAGTTCAAAAAGAGGGCAGTTGGTAATTAAACCTTTAAGAAATATTTTCTTTAAAAACAGTTTTACAAATTTTTAATTGAGGTGTTCATAATCAAAGTGGATCAAGTCTATAAAACAACATCCATAGGTATTTGGAGTTACAATAAATGAACTCTCAAACTAGCTCATAAAAATCATAGAGATTAAAGACATTAGTTGCTCACATTTTCAACCTATCAATTCGTCGTTTGTTACTGCACTGAATAAATATTTGTCTGTAAAGCAGGAATTCAACTAAAACTCGGTTCAGTGAAAAGATAAGACTTTATCCATTTGGTTGTATAAACGCTTCAATTATGTGAAAGATTCTTCAAAGAACGCCAGTGTTATACGCTCCTTGGAATGACTCATTTAATTGGTCCTAAATTAAAGTTTTTTTTTGTTGTTGTTGTTTTTTTTGTATATATAGTTCCAGTTTTCAGTTTTTCTTTGCAACCAGTATTACGTAAAACAAATTTCAAAAATCATTTGTTAAAATTTATGACGTAAACACGTTTTTTACCAGAATAAGAAAGAGCCACCTGGTGTTTCACCGCTTGAGTTACGACCAGATATTATGCGGTGATATGTGCTTGTGTAGTTGTGTTCTATCTCTCCTAAACGTTAGTGGTAACAATTATGTGTCACCTTGTGCGATGACTGACAATCTTTTGTAAATGAATAAAGAAATCATAAATTATTCTAAAAATATACTTTATTTATAATAGGCTATGAATGCTTCAAGTATGTGAAAAATTATTCAAAGTGTGCAAAATATTATACGCTCCTTCTAATGACGCGTTTTATTGGTCAAGGTATTTTTGTCTTAATTTGATTTTTCCAGATTTATCTTTGAAAACAGTATTACGTAAATTAATTTTTTCAAAAATCTTTTGCTAATAAAATTTATGACGTAAACACTGACGTAATCAGAAAACGCCATCTGATGGTTCACGACTTGAGTTACGACCATGCATTATGTGGTGATTTGTGCTTGTATAGCTGTGTTCTATCTCCCCTAAACGTTAGTGGTAACAATTTTGTAACGCCTTTTTGTGAAAACTGGCAATCTTTTGTAAATTAATACAGAAAACATAAAATATTCTAGAAATATTCTTTATTTATTTTTATTTTTAAATGTTTGATTTCAACCAGTAGGAAAATCCAGCTTACTGCTTTTTTGTATTATTTTTTAGTTTCGATATATTTACTCTCGAGTACATTCGAAATAAAATGTTCTGTCACTTATGTAGAATTTAAACCTATTCCCAATTTAAATTGAACGAGAGTCCTTGAAATTGGTTAAATTAGACGCTAGAATATTAAATGAGTGTTCCCTTTCAATGTACACAAAAAGAAACAGAGTTGTTTACTTGATTAGAGGCTGGACAATTTTCAGGACCGTGGTTTGTTCAGCCTAAGTTTCATTCAGTCATTCTGCATGATAAACTTGTTTGATAAGAATGGTTAGAAGGACGATTTTAATTAAAATTTTCAGATCAGCAATGGCTAGATTTGGGATAGTTTTTGAAAACCCATAGTCAGTGAACCAGAAAGATTGAAATTTTAAATTAAAATTAACTAAAATTTGAATATCATTTAAAAGATAAAGGATTTTTTTGTTACAGCGAGATGATTATTTCGCATTTGAGGGATTTTTATGTATATTATGATATGTACATTTTTATATTTTTATTATTTTATTTTTTTCGCATGAGTGAGTTTTATTTCGCAGTGAAAAAGTACTTGCATTTTTTTACATGTAATAATTAAAACAATTACGAAATAATTCTCTTAATTTAATGTCTATCTATAGAACTACATACATAAAATTACTTATAAAGTTCATAGTTAAAAAAAATATTTCTTTTTAACGATTGCATGGGAAAATAAATATTAAAGTGATTTTAATTCTATAACAACGATTTATTCCATGCTATTTTAATATATTTTATATCAGATTTGTAATAAATGGTCTTTATGATAATGAAATTTTGGCAGTATGTACTTTCTTTTATGGCTGTGAATATTTTAAATTTCGATTTGCTTTTGTTATGTACTTTACCATACATTTTTTTAAATTTAAATAATTAATAACTATCTATTAAATAATATAATTTAAACTCTATATTCTATCCACAACTGAAATCTTGTACGTGCCTTTAATATAAAAAAATTGTATAGGTATTTTTTATAATAAGGTGATGTAGTGTAATATGGAGCACTAAAGAATATATTTTATACGTATAAAATTCAAATTTATTAAAATATGCTGATTAAATCAGAACTCGCAATTTTTTTATGAAAAAAGCGTCAGCTTTTTGTAATGTTCAGGAAGAAGATTTTTTCCCCTTTAATCATATTAAAAAGGTTTTTAAAATATAAAATTACTTTTATCTTAAATAAAATTTTGCTATATTCATTAAACGAAATTATAATATTTAACATATACAATTACATTTCAGCCATGCAATAAAAATTACCAAGGCTTAACACTCTTTGCATACGCATTTTCTCTACTTATAAATTTAATTTTTTACTGTAATTCAGTCAGTATTAATAATTAAAAATATCGCAAATATACGAAATTAATAAGTAAGAATCTACTATGAAAATACTTATATTTTATTTTAGAATTCAGTAATCCATTTAAACCTTATTTCGGGAAAATTCGGAAAAGCTACTTGTAAAAGAACTGAAAAACCTGTATAGGATAAATATCTGAGACCTTTAATGCACCCTCAAAGTTTTAGTTTATTTCTTTGATATTTAAACACATTTATTCCACAAAATAACCGTTTCATTTCGATTATTTAAATCATGGTTCAAGTATTCTGATTTCCAATAATTTCTCTTGAAAAGACTGTTCTTTTGTGCATCTTTCTATCGTCTTACACTATGAAAAGTATTGCATAAACTGTTCTCTTGTGCACTCTTCTATCTTCTCACCGTGAAAAGTATTGCATAAACTGTTCTCTTGAGTCCCGAAGCTTTTAATTTCGAAACAATCATAAAAGAAGTCAAGTGAGATTATCGTATTTACATTGAATAAGTTCCGAAAATCGTTAAGATCACTCTCGAAGCATCTTAAAACTGGGCGCTTTTGGGGGGGATATTTTCTGAATATTTCGGTATTTATTGGAAGTGATTAGAAATGTAAAGACTCGAAATTTCTTCGCACACAAAAGGAGTTAACATTATTTAAACTGGAAGACGAATTAAAGTCTTCGATTTTGATCTGCTGAATAAATAAATTTATTACTAATTGCTTTGAAGTTTATTGAAGAAAATTTTCCTTTCAAAATTAAATTATTATTTTTTTTTTCGTTCCATATTTATAATGTTGGGTAAATATTTTTCTGCATTAGTTAATGGAATTAGATTAAAAATGAAATTATAATTTATTTAACTCCTTAAAAGAACAAAAAAAAATGTAGATGAATAAATTTTTAATTATTTCATTATGGATTTTACATGATTTTTCACCAGAAAATGTGTGACCCACATTCCAGAATTCAACGATTATTATTAACAAACTAATGTTTGTTGACTTGTTCAATACTCTAATCGAGCGAACTCAGGAGGGTGATTATTGTTATGTTCTGGAGTGTGGGTTGCCACAGTTTGGACAAAAAATGTTCCTACGCACTATGTGTCTTTCACTATTGTTATATAAGAAGCCTTATACCTATTCGATAACTTTCCAGAAGTAGCGCCATCTATTAGAAATTTTTGGAACTAATTTTTTTTATTTTCTTAAACGAAAATTCAGATCATAAGAAGCATTTTCTTCCAAATCGCACTTTCGTACGCCAATTTCTTGATCTTTTATTGAATTGTAAAATGTATCAAGGACTTTGGGGGTACCCTGCATTTTAAAGCATTTCCAATAGATGATAAATCTCCCTGATAAATCTCAAGTATAATGTACATGTACGTGTTTGCTTATCATGCAGTAAACTATGAAAACATAAAAATACGGGCATACTGAATGGGTCAAAGGGAAAATCTACGACAGTTTTAGTATTGAAAATTTTAAAAGGTTTTTTACTTGTCTATAATATAATCAATAGCCATGAAGTGGGAGGTTCTATATTCGGTTTTGTATTCGAGGCGATAAATGATTCTAAATTAACTTTAAACAATAAATACTAGTCTCTATAGAAATCGTCAAGGAAAAAAATAAATGAATTTCTAACTTTTTCTCTGTGGTAATGGTATAAAAATATTTTCCAAATAATGCTGACACTGCAGCTTAAATTGAATACATAACGTAAAAGATCTATTTATGTTAAGTTCTATTATGCGTACAGCTCTTAAGAGCCTACACAAGTCACGGAAAGAAACGCTGAAGCTAATTTTAAGTCTATGGGTAGGTTATTTTCAAATTTCTCGCTCACATATTAATATTTTGATTTTTTTTTTTTTTTTTTTTTTTTTTTTTGGACATTTTAAATTTTGGAACCGGTTCTGAAAGTGAAAGTACCCTTATATTTAAAAAAAAAAAATGGAACAAAAATCTAAATAGTAAAAACTAACAACGTTAGAGATCGACTTCAGCTATCATAAGCAAAAAAAAAAATTATTTAAAAATATTAAAGTGAGTGCGAGCGAGAAATCTGTAAAGAACTTTCCCATAGGTTTAACATTAGCATTCGAATTCCTTCGCATAACTAGCGTAGGCTCTTAGGAAGTTTTAATCTTGGCCGTTGGTTAGAATATGACCAATAACTAAAAAGTTGTATGTTCTCCGGTCGGTTTTTTATTGGAGTTCGTTATCGATTCTGAATTCATTTTACACTATAAGTCAGAATCTGTATAGAATTCGTTAGAAGAGAAATTAGAAAGTTTTTTCCAAATAACACATGCATCTGAAGAAGTATTCTTAATACAAATATCTATTCGTGTAAAATTATGTTATGTAAAACTCTTAAGAAGTTATTTACTTCCCCACTGGTTAGTTTATGGCTAAAAGCTCAAATGTAGAGGGCTCTATTGTCTGTTTTGCATTGAAAATTTTAAATGCTTCTGAATCCATTTTAACTGTATTTCGCGTTTTCTGTAGCATTCGTTAGAGAATAAATGATATTAACGCATTAAACTACAACCTGCTGCATCCGTAGTTATAAATTGTTGCAGGTAGTAAGTAATTAAAGAGAAGAAATTAAAAACATAAAACAAAAACGCGGTATAAATAATTATATATCACGGAAGTAAATAAATAAGCACATTCATTTTTCATTTTTATCAAACTTATTAAACCCATAAGTAGCTTTCTCTTTTCATCACTTTTGTAATTTTTCATATAGTTTTTATTAGACATTTTGTATTTATTTAAATATCACATTCAGGCAAAAAATAATTGATTATAGCAACACACTGAATCAGAACACATAGCAGTCCAAAAAAAAAAAAAAAAAAAAAAAAAAGAAGAAGTACATCTGAAATACACAGTCAGAACATATTCAAGGAAAAAATCTGGATACATCATTCGTATTTATTGATTCTGTTTTCGACTTAAATAAAATGACGTATTACAGGAAAGCTAAATGAAACTGAAACTCCCGCTATAATGGTGACTTGATACCAAGATCATTGATTGTGTAAAATATGCATTACATCACACTGAATTCTCAACTCAGATCTCCACAAACTATTAATTATTTTCTTTTTTTATCCAAAATATTTATTAAAACAAAATAGTGCCTTAAATTTCCATTGATACACTGTTAAAAAAACTGTATATATACGGATGATTTTTTTGTGAAATTTCTGTGTTTAAAGCATAACTTAGCATGTTTTTAACTTTCTATTTTGAGTAAAACCGTAAATTTTCCGGGAATAAACAGAAAATTTCATTTTTATCCTTTTTCGTTGAATGTTAAAACGGAAATTTTCTTTCCAATACAGACAAACGGAAATATTCCATTTCATTTGAGAGAAAACGGAAAAATTCCTGTTATATTTTCTTAATTGATATTTTGTCCCACAACAAAGTAGTTAGAAGCAGTCAGTTGGTGTAGGGAACAAAGCACTCATTCTCTGATGGCAAGTATCTAGTTTCGAATCCGGAAGAAGGCAAGGCGGTAAAAAATATTCAAAACATTTCATTCAACATTTCATTTAATCATTCATTAATATTCAAAACAAATATGAGTAATATTGTTAATTTAAAATGAATTGTCAACTCTTATTTAGAATTTATTTACGAATTTCACTCACACAAAAAGTTGGAGATAATAAAATATAAACTTTCTAGAATACCCCTGGTGCCATCTGTTGCTGTTTTATTGAAGTAAAAATACTTTCTTTTGCAGAAATCTATAATCAATTGGAATAGTAAAATGTCGAACGAAATTTAAACAATCATTGATGATAAACTATCTTCCTACCAGAAAGTGTTTTTTTTTCCCTTATGAATTTAAGCCGTGCTGTACAATATTATAGGTGCAATAAGTTTTAAACTAATTATGTTTCCAAGATCCTTTTTTAATAGTATTTAAATGATTTATATGCCCATTAGTAGCATCAACTAAATGCATTTTTAGTTGTGTTTTCAACGGAGTTTTCAATTACTTTTTTACATTAAACAAATTGTCAATTTCATATGTTCAAATGATTTATTGTAGTACTTATTCCGGCTAGAATTACTAGAAAAATAAAAAGGGGCGAGCGAGCTAAGCGAGCTGGGACCGCGTAGCGGTCTCAATGTGAAATGCTTTGCAATTCACGGGGGGTTGGCGAGCGTTAGCGATATTATGCTATATATATATTGTGCTATTGCCTGCATTTATTTCTGAAAACGGGATGGAAATTACTGGAAATGTTTCGCTATTCAAGACGAAAAATTTTCATTATGAAAACGCGGGGGAAACCAAAACGGGTTGGGTTGGGTTGATTATTGACGGCCAATTATCTACACTTGGGATATAGGCCCGGGAGGAGTGCCCTTCGTGGGGGTCTTTCTAAGGGAACCTAACCCGTATTTACGCATGGATAAATCCACGGCTCGAAGAAAACCACGAAAACTCCGAACGATTAGGCCGACGGGCGCGATTGGGATCAAACCCAGCACCTCCCGTCTACCAGCTTCGAGAGCAGAACCTCTTAGCCACTGGTGGGGGCGGAAACCAAAACGGAAAATACACGACAAATTTACTGCCAATATATTTTCCGTTTTTTCGCGGATATATAATTTTTTTTTCAGTGTACCTTAAACAGTTTTCACGTAAGAAATATTTACTACAAAATGAATATTATGTATCGATCATAAGGCGAAATAACGCCATAAGTAAAATAGGGAAATTTACATTTTAATACTTCATGGGCCCGACATTGTAAAAACTTTTATTTTTTAATGAATTTAATTTTTTAATTCGATAACTTTAAAACAGTTTATAAATGTTATACGATACATTTAACAAAATGTAATTTTATATCCATAAAAAAACTTTACACAGTTGCTTGACATAGATATTTATGCAAGTTTTTGGTACATGCTCCGTCAAAATAATTTCTTTATTCAGATTATTTTATTATTCATATACCATTATTTCATTAGTTACTAAAAGTAAATAACTGAAACTGTTTATAAAAAAATTTCTTTTTATAAAATTTTACTCGAAATTTTTTTATTTCTTACTAATTAGGTCTTACTTATAAATAACTAAAAACAATAAAACTGAAAATGTGAAAAAAAACTCATTAAACGGAGTAATTATTTTATTAGCTTTGAAGCTTTTTTTCAGCAGATATTAACTGGCTTTATTTGTTTATAAGCAGTACTTGAAAAATTCCTTTGAAAAAGAAGCACATAGACGTAATTTAACAAAAGTTTTAGTACTGTGTTTATGCATAAAAAGAAGTTTGTAACTGAATAATTTGATCTCGAAAGAGCTGCTAAATATTCCGTCGATTATATGATAAAAAATTACGTTGCGTCGTTTGCTATTTTTGTTAACTTGCCGCTAAACACGCAAAAGAACGTGAAAAAATTCGCATGTGCAAGGATGCGTAAAAAAAGGAAATGGCGAATTTGCTTTGTTGTAAGATACTATTTAGTTATTGTGTTAAAACACATTTTTTATACCGATTAAACCATTTGTATGGCTGTTTATCATTTTGGAATGAATTAAGCGGATGAGTATAAGAACTGATTTTAAACTCAGATAGCATATTCTGATGTATCGTAATGGTTAACAAAGGAGAAACAAAAAGCATTAGAGAATGAAACTGAATTAGTTATTTTGTTCGATGCATTGCTAAAACACGTTTTTTAATGAAATTTGTATCTTAAGAAAAAAAAATAACCTCTAGTTTATCATTGCCCGATGAAGTGAATGCCTTGAAACTGTTATTTAATTGTTAAGATACTAGAAAAATATACCTTTTTCTTGCTACATTTCCGTTCATGAATGTAACTTTTACACACAATATATTACATTACTGAATACGAATGTTTAATAGCACGAAACATTTTTTCCGCATTATTTTGAGTCACACATATTGTCTCATAAGTTTGTTAACATTTCAAAATCCATTAAAATAAAGGGATCATTATAACTAAACACGGTCTGCGAAAAACTTTTTAAAAAGAAGCTTTTTTTTTTGGAACAATAAAAAATTGCTTAAATATTTACCAATAGAGGGCGCTACGTAAATTAAAATTATATAATTATGTAGTAAACAAAGTTTATTTTGTAACTACATAATTATATGTTAGCTATGAGGTAAAGCTGTATTACAAGTAACACCAAATATCAAATACGTTAGTTGACCACAGGGAATTCTGCCATTACCGTTATTCAGGTGATTCCCGAAAATATTTTTCCCCGCTCAATAACGCGAAATTTTCTAACGCATATTCTGGCTCATTTTTTAAGCGTAAAAACGTAATATTTTTTTAGGTATGATAATTGAAAAGATTTATAATCAAAGAGATTTTTCATTTTCCGATAAATTAATTACATTGAGTATGAGCGATTATTGTGTCAAGGCGGCAGTTTTTTTTTCATTTCCTGCACTGTAGTGTTCAAAACGACAATTTCGAAGGTATTGTTTGAAAAATCTGCCGTATTCGCCCAAAATCGGAATAATAATTTGATTACATACTTTCTGAATAAGAGCACTTGCAATTTCGATACTTTTGCGAACAAAAGTAAATTAAAAATTGTGTCAGAAAGTATCCAGTTTGGATTTGAGAACAGTCTTAAGACGTTGAAGGACTCTATTCATCCCGAAATCTCTTGCATCAATCCAGATACACTTTATACTTTAGTTAACGATGCTTTAGCACATGTGTGAAGGCATTGTGTCTTCTTTGCGGTGGCGATGTATTCAGCATTTTCTATTGGAAAAGTATATTGAAATTTTATCTGAATGTATATAACTTTAATTTACTGCAGAATTGTTGATTTTAGTTTTTACACCGCCCTCTGTTGTTAAATATTTGAATTAAATGTATTTCATGTTAAAACACTCCACATCTATTAGAGTAAGCTTCTCGCTAACAGCATTCAATAATAGTGACCCCTTCAATGTGATAATTTTTATTAAACGTTAATAAAGTTACGACACACAAGGTATAATTTTTTTAAATAATTTCAAAACTTTTTCAATCACTGATTGCATTATTGAATTTTGTATCATTATCTCCTCTGCTCCGAGAATAATTTCTCAGGATTTTTTGCATTTTAAGCATACAGTTGTTATTAATGCCTGAGTATATATTTGGCCTTTAATGTTAAATTATTTTTTTTATTTTTCTCCTGGCAAGAAAGTTTACCATTGTGAAAAAAGAGTCAATAAATTGAAAGTTCATGAGATAACATCAAATCTAGTCTTTAGATAATATGCAAAAACTATTATAATAATGAATGTTTGCAAATAAGAATTTGTGTTACTAATAATTAATTTCGATTGATTTTAGATTCTATATGTATTTGACATTGGTACAAGAAACATTATTTGTACGGGTTTAATACTATATTTTAATAGTGTTATTTGCTTTATTTAATCACAAATTTCTGCGCTTAAATAAGCCAAACATTGATTTAAAAATTTGTGGAAGGAATCCTGAAAATATATGTTATCAGTCAATCCTGTCATTCGGATAATACTGGTTAAAGTAATTCGAGTTACATATATTCAATTTCTGAAGTAATATTCATGTATAGAAAATCTTTTTTCAGTTTTTACAAAAGTTGCTTTTATTCTTTTCAAAAGAACTTTTTTTTTTCTTTTAGTTGCGTCAAATACTATGAGAGTGAGGTTTTTTTTTCGTTAAAGTTGTGCAACAGTCTTTAATTTTGTGAACTACAACACTGTTCATGATAACTATGTTTGAAAAAACATTTTCAAATATTGCAAATAGTTAATATGTGTTACTATCAAATAGTTAATAGGTAATATAATATTAACTTCCTGATAAACCTCAATTACAACCTCCACATACGTTTCTACTCCTCATGCAATTAAGTATGATAACGCATATATACGGGTATACTTTCTATGCCATAGAAAAATCGTACATATACGGGTGTATTACTGAAAAGTTTAAATATTGAACTAAACCGATTCAAACCTACACTATAAAAAATCTCGTGTAAAGTTCCTGAGAAAACCTGTGGCAGCTATTCTGCCACAGGTTTTCCCAGGAATTTCACCAAAGAAATGCCAGGAAACTTACACAAGTTACACACAAAACATATGGAACTTTATACACAGATCACCGATAATTTCTCTTTTACAATAATTCCGAAAAGTTACACAAAAGTTCAAAAGTATACCTGAGAAAACTAAGGAATGTTACACACAAAACATATGGAACGTTTCACAGTTGATCAGTAAATTCCACTTTCTCAAGTATTCCGAAAAGTTACACGACATTGTGGAAGATGTTACACCAGATTTCTCGGTATTTTCCGATCAGCAGAAATAATCCGAGAAAACCCAGGAATATTGCAAAGCAAACGTCAAGAACATTACGCAGATTTTTTACAGTGTGCTGATTATTTTAAATCTATTTTACGAACGTTACAAAATATGTAGTTTTGAGAATAATGAACTTGTTCTACCATAGATCACAAATTCATATTAGCTTTCATAAAACGTTTCTTGCATACGTATGATCAATAAACACACACATTTTTTCCATTCTTTTTAAAAATATTGTAACATGTACATAAAATAGTCTGAACCAACTACTAAAAGCATCCAGATTCTCCTGCACAGTGCAGAATATTAATTCAATGCTCATAAAAAAATTATTTTGCACGTTCTGTTTTATGATGCATCAGAGACATCCAGAAACATTTGTTGCTAAAAATGTATAAGTTTGAATATGATGAGATGCATAGGAATGTTCAATGATAACATACAGATTCTAGTTTATATCGTATAACTAATTATGATAAGTTTTCAGTATACATCTACATTTTGTATTGTTGTGGTTAATCTTTGTATTTACTAGGATTTATACTATATTTTCAGACAAAAATATTCCAGTAAATAAAAAATAATTACTTTTTAATTCAGTTATTTTCTTGTTGTTTTACGTGTTTTTTGTTTCTATACGTTACTACATAATATGATTTACGTGTGGGTAGTCTATCACTTTCATATGCGAAGAATTTTTACATAGGCATGTTTTTCCGAAATTAAATAATCGATTTATTTCCATTTTTTTAATTTTTTTCATTATTTATTAATTTAAAAAAATCCGCCTTAATTCAAAATATTTATCCTACTAAAATTATTTTGTTCAAAAAAATTCCATTTATTAAAAAAAAAAAAAAAAAAAAAAGACTTAATTTCCAGTGAAAACTATAATTGCATCCGTTTAAAATTTTTTATGTAATTTGACATGTTTTTTAATTAGATTGAGCAGCTTTTTAAAATTTTGATCACAGTTTTTATGTACATATTTTAATTCTTGGATTAACTGAAATGATTGCCAATTGTATAACATTAAAAGTAAAAGAAGCTAACACAAATGCCGCTTCTGCATTATTATCAATGATTTACAAAAATATTTCTTGTTTTAATTCATTGTTTCTATAGTGAACTATTTACTAGTACATTTATTAACAATCTTAATGAATTATTTCATAATATTAAAAAGAAATCAATAAAATAATTACAAATTTATATATCATAAAAATTGCCGTCATAGTGAAATTAGTAACTTGAAGTTTTACCTTTATAAACTGGAGATTTTGAGGAAAATCGATTTATTGATTATGGCTTTGTAGATAAAATATGTTAAATACATATATATAAATATAGTATTTTAAGCTAGGTAACTATCAAGTATGAAAAATTTTAATTTTTCCATAAGATAAGATATATATATATATATATATATATATATGTATTTTTTTTACAAAATACTTGTTTCAATTTCAGTTTATTTGGAAACACTTAATTCTAAACTAACTGTACGAATTTTTGTGTATGTACAATTTATTCAGTTCCAAATATACATATCTTTTTCTCAACATTTCTTTTCTCACTGATATTCCGCATTATTCGAAAACGGATAATCGATGCTTTACATATTTTTGAAACATCGTGTGAACTTTGAGAACTCATGCTCTTGCAATATATTTTGCCAAACAACGAATTTCAACTTTCTAAAATGATGGATGATAATGTCTTGAGATGAAACCTCGAAATCTTTCATACCCCAAAATTTTGTTTTCTTGGATTCTCTATAATAAATCGTAAGATCAAATATTGCTTGTTATCAAGAAATGAACTTTCGAGATTTAAATTATTCTCTTAGAGATTTTCATGTGATTCTAGTTTCAAAGATAAATTGTATAGTCTGACTCGTATTAATATGTTTTGTAATAGATTATATTTTATATTGAGTGCAGTTATTAGCTGTATTTACATGATCTTATTAAATTTCCATATCGAATTGAATAAACCGTTATGTTATTGTTAAGTTATCATGATACGAAGCTTTTTTGTGACGAAACCTCAAATTTGCAATTTCATACATGATTGAATTACTTTTCAACGTCGATTTTATGCGATATTCAAAGAACAGTGACCTTGGTATTTTTTAATTGACGCAGTTCAATGTTATAAATATTCAAGTTCTACGAAAAAGATGAAGTTTTTTACAACTGAAGTACTTTTATTTCCAATGCTTATTAATTATTCTCGACTTTAATGAAAATTCCTATATATCGTCTCTTTATCTAAATCTATTTCTTCCAAAATTTTGGTTAGCCTCGCAGCAGCGAAAGAGATAGGCCGCGAACCTTTCCTCTCACGCGATAAAAATAGGCTGATTTCCATCAATTTTCAAACTACCATGTGATCGAGGCAAACTGAAAAGTAGTCGAGATTAGTACAGTACTACGGACTGTTCATTTCTTTTGTGACGGTTTAGCCTGAATAATCCAATTTTCAATTTTTGTGAGCTTAAGTAAACATTATTTATCTATCCCAATGTGGTTAACATCGATGGTTAAACACAGTAAATGAAATACAACCTTTCCCGTTTTCCAACTTTAAAAACCATAGCATTCCGTAATGCAGAAAAGTAACCAAATTTGTAAAATCTAGGTTCAATTCCCACAGTTATGTTGTACATTTAATACTCTTAAACTTCCAATTACGAAGTAAATGAAAGTTACTAATAAGCTTTATTAGCAGTACATGTAACTTCTTAATAGATTTAACTATTTTTATTTTTAATCTTTGACGAGTTTTAAGTAATAGTAACATTGTACGTTTTACTGCCATTATATGATGTTTTAAATATTTAGGCTACATAAATAAAATAACTCTTTTTTAACCTGAATTACTTCTATTTTCAATTATTTCTTGGAATTACTTATTGCTGACCTTAAAGGATATATATATATATATATATATATATATATATATATATATAACTCGTTCCTATCTAAATCTCTTTCTTCCGCAATTTCAGTTCACCTGTATAAACTAATTTTCAGATTGCCCGACCGTAAGTAAATATTTTATAATGGTCCCAAAGAGTCTGACATTGATGGTTAATCACATTGAATAAAATACAACCTTCCCTGTTTTTCAGCCTTAAAACCACAGCCATCCGTTGAATCCAGATGGGTAATCAAACCTGTTGAACGATTGTCGGTTCCCACCGTTTACCAAGGTATGTGAACGGCAGGTGTTCAAGCGATGGTCGAGTCCAGCTGCCAGTCCAGTCTGATCCACTTGTGAACAACACTCGATTCAGGATCAGTAGTCGCGGGTTAAGAAGGGTGTACGTCCTTGATATTTAGCACTAGTGGGACGTTTCATGAATTAATTCGGTGTGTCAGTCAGGGCCGAATTTTCACTTTTGTGAATATTACGTGTTTTTTATGGATTCAATGTTCAGATTGTCTCATTGTTTGAAAATGATTCCAGGGAGGAGAAAAAACTAATAAACAGAGCTTAACGTATTCATTATCGCATTCGGCTAAGATCTGATAAGAAATCGTACTGGAAAGTACTTTGCAGTTTAATGATAACTGGTTATTATACAGTAGTTGGTGTTTTTCTAGCTGTTTAAAAACTCAAGGACGAAATGTTTTTATATATATATATATACGGTAAATAAAACGTTCATTCACGATTCACTGCAGAAAATGAAAATGATGCGATATTTAACATTTGCCTCTCATAACAATTCACCTTTTTTCTCTTGTTGAATTTAAGAAATTCTATTCAGCAAATTCATGGGCATAATCATTTCGGCAAATATTCCATCAAGGAATTGTTCCCATGACCTGGTGCATTTATTTACGTTTTTAATTATTAATTTTAAACAGATACATTTTTTTAACACTTCTTGGGACCCACGTGTATGCAATAATAGAAAAAATGTATAGAATTGTTCCAAATTAATTGTAATTCCACTAATATTACTTTCAAATTTTCTTAAGTTTTAGGAAACTAAATGTTCAATCAGACTCGTTATTTATTCATAAACATTTTTTCTTAAAATATAAGTACAAATAAAAATGGAATTACTGTGCAAAAAGCTGGTATAAAATATTTTATCTATTCAATTTTTTGTTTCACGAACCTACCATGATATGAAAAAAATAGTAAATTTAGAGGTTTCGCGTGTTCTATGAGTAACAGCAGTTGGTCCCAGTTCTAACCTCAGGATTCCTTGACCCCTAAAACACCTCCTATTTATTTATTTATTTACGTTTTTATAGATAACTAGTAACCCACAGAAAAATACCGTATATCCGTATTCTTTTATTGTTATGATCATTATTATTTCCGTCAGTGTTACGTGGAAAACAAATTTTAACTTTAGGAAGACCGGGACATATGAAAATGACCTTCAGGAAATAAATTCGTTTTTCTTTTTTCTTCTTTCTTTCTTTTTTCTTTTTTTTTTTTAAATGAAAGATACCAGTGAGAGCAGAAAAGTACCTTGTATCTGTAAATATATATATATATATTTGTATATGCATCAGGGCTATGGGGATATTCTCATTGACTTTAAACCACGCTGTTGTTAGCGGTAGCTTAGTAAAAACGCAACAGAAAGGGAAATGCATATTGGGAAAGTAGAGGAAAATAGTTAAGGTACCGATAACATCATTCAGAGGAAGAGATACAGATTGGGGGAAAAGTTGCGTTCGTTCCCATAAACCTTTGTTAAATCGCTCATGTTTGTCGTCAATCCTTTGTGATGAATTAATTCCAGAAATATGATCTTATTTACCATATTTAAGAAATTTCGATATTAGTGGGGCATTTTACTAATAGGCCAACACAATAAATATCTTAATGCCAGTTTACTCTTACGATTCGGTTTGGGGTGTTTCAGACATTTGTATTGTTGGAGTTTGATGATGAAATTAGATTCTCCATTGAAATAAGGGGATACATGTCACATATTTTTTATTTAATTGAAATCCTAAACCCCTTGATCCCTAAAACGCCCTCTAATCCTTATTTTTCGTTGTTCTATTGTACGTTGTATCCGTTGCCCTTTACAAATTGCCGGGTCACTATGATGCGAAACGCTCTTCTCTACTCGAGCACTCGATGTACAATTCAACTGCGCAAAACTCGTCTTTATCTTGAAATTTAACATAAATATATTGTGCGAGTTATTTATTATATTGCTAATGTACTTAGATACCAGTAAATGGCAGTACTTCTTACTTAGTTTTATATCAGTAATTTAATTTAATTATCATTCGAATTTAAAAAGTTAGTCGCCGGTCGTCCCACCTGATGATAAATGTCAGTAAATTACATTATCAAACACCAATAGAATCGTGCGAGGCTTTCAAACTGTAAACTTTCAGATTATTTGCTGTAATTGTTTTTTCCTTCATGTTTAATTAACCTCAATTTATTTATAAAACAACGTAATTTAACTAAATGTGAGTGCACTTCTTCAAAAGCCTGTTCAAAAACCTATCATATAAAACCTTATTTATCGATGTGCGTTTGGTATGCGCTTAGAAAACTAAAAATAATATATATGATAATTGCATTAAATGAATTCATATGTCTCCAGTTTTCATTTTGTACCTTGTAAGACTAGATTTTCAAAAAACCGATTTATGCACAGGTTTATTTCCAATAAATCCGGTTTATTCCCGAAAGACCTGGTTTATTCCCAAAAAAACAAGTTTATTCCCATAAAACCTGGTTTATTCCCAGTTTAAACCGTGTTTTTTCTAGTCTTTGCAACTCTATGTAAGACTGAAATCCTTGTTACTTTATTTTAACAAAAATCACAATAATCGGATAAAAAAAAGTATTTTAAAACTAATACTATGTTTAATATAGAATAATTTGGCATTTGTAAAAGAGAAAATGAGTTTAAATTATGATAATAATAACTTTGTAAAGGTTGATTGATTTAAATTCACATTTCGTTTTTTTAATGTTTAAAAACTATGAATGTGTTATAAAGAAATATGATGTCAATTTTGCATTTAAAAACTATACATTAATAACTCAAATTTTATCAAAACGTGTTTTTCCCTTTGCTTACTTTCTTTCTAAGATGCGGCAACATATTAAAAACATTTTATATGAAATATATTAATTATTCTGCATTTGAGTAACTAATGTTGGAATTTATTCAAATCTATAGTAATAAGATAAAAATTAGCCTGTGTCGTTTTTTAGGTTATAATTCACTTATATAAAAATTTATAAGTAATCGATTCAGCCTATTTGATGAACGTTTGCTCACGCAATCTATGACGTCATTTCAGCAAATTGATACTATTGGATGTACTTGAACTGTCTCAAATTTTTCCCTTGCAGTTTTATTTATAAAAAAAAATAGCTGCAATTTTTAATCAAACAATATGTTTTAACCAAATGTGAGTGTACTATGTCGGAAGACTAGTAATATTTAGTATGATACATCATTCATCGTTGTACGTCTTGTATGTGCATGAAAAAAATAGGTTAACAACTGGAATAATATATAATGCAAATTATAAAGTTATAACAAGATAACTAATATGTTAAATAGCTTACGTTTACAAAAGCATAAGAAATAGTTTGTATTATTAATGAAATTTTAGAATTATAGATATAAATATTAGATATAAATTACAATTTTTTCACGTTCTAATCGATTAATAATTTGTTATCAATAGGTCTCTTTCATAATCTTTATTCAATTATAAATTTATAGGAACTAAATGAATGTGCTAAATAGCTGTCTACATAAAAACACATAATAAATACTACGAATTCCCTAATGAAAATTTTAAAATATCGAAACGATTTAAATTAACATTTATTCTCCTTATAATCGGTTGATTATCTGTTATCACATAACGCTCGTGTCGTAAATATTTGCTTTCCCTATCTTTACCAATAAATTGGCTTATTTATCATGCTGCTATTTCTTCTACAATAAGTTATAACCTGAAATCAAAATAGTAATAACGTCGCATTTTTGCTTTCATTGCCTTAAAGAAAATATTTCAATAAGAATCAATTTCCGAGCTGGTTCCAATAGGAACTTTTTTATATAATTAGCTGTTGCGTGAAATACAATCTTATGCCCAAATTACTATCACAGTTTCAGAACAGAATTGGAAAAATCTAGGGCGTACTTCATTTTCTTTCTTCAATTATAAAATTATTTATTCAAATAATAAAATTATAGCGAGAAAATTAATATGTTAAATAGCTAGATTTTTAAAAAGCCTAGTCAATGCTATGCATTACGAAATGAAATTTTAGAAATATCTGTGCAATTTAAATTACAATTTACTCGACTTATAATCGACTGACAATTTGTTGTCACTAGAACTGCTTCATTTTCTTTTTACACTTATAATTGCCCCCCCCCCCCACCAAAAAATTATAGTATTATAGCAAGAAAATAAATGTATTAAATAGCTCAAATCATAAAACTCATAATAAATATTACGCATCCTTCAACGAAATTTAAGAAACGTCAGTATTATTTAAATTACTTGCCTTATAAAAAAATATATAAATTATGCCTTATAAAAAATATATAAATTATAGCGAGAAAATTAATATGTTAACACAGCTAGATTTTTAAAAAGGCCTAGTAAATGCTATGCATTACGTAATGAAATTTTAGAAATATCTATACGATTTAAATTACAATTTATTTGACTGACAATTTGTTGTCATTAGAGCTGCTTCATTTTCTTTTTACAGTTATAATCCCCCCCCCTCCTCCAAAAACAAATATATATATAGTATTATAGCAAGAAAATTAATGTATTAAATAGCTTAAATCATGAACCTCATAATAAATATTACGCATTCTTTAACGAAATTTAAGAAACGTCGATATTATTTAAATTAGCAATTACTTGCCTTATAAAATATATATAAATTATGTCTTATAAAAAATATATAAATTATAGCGAGAAAATTAATATGTTAAAACAGATAGATTTTTAAAAAGTCTAGTAAATGCTATGCATTACGTAATGAAATTTTAGAAATATCTATACGATTTAAATCACAATTTATTCTTATAATCGACTAACAATTTGTTGTCATTAGAGCCGTTACATTTTCTTTTTACAGTTATAACCCCCCCCCCCCCCCCGCAAAAAAATAACAAAACAAATATATATATAGTATTATAGCAAGAAAATTAATGTATTAAATAGCTCAAATCATGAACCTCATAATAAATATTACGCATTCTTTAACGAAATTTAAGAAATGTCGATATTATTTAAATTAGCAATTACTCGCCTTATAATCGATTGATAATTTGTTATCACATAGCGCTCGTGTCGTAAATGTTTGTTTTCCCTATCTTTACCAATAAATTGCCGTGTTTATCGTTCCGCTATTTCTCCTACAATAAGTTATAACCTTAAATCAAAATAGCAATAACGTAGCATTTCTCCGTTTAATGCTTTAAGAAAATCTCCCAATAAGGGTAAAATTTCCGAACTAGTATCAACAGGAACTCTTTATATCTGCAGCTGTTACATGAAATACAATCTTATGCCCAAATAATTATCATATTTTCGAAACAGAATTAGAAAGATAATAGGGTCCCTTCATTTTCTTTCTCGTGAATTAATAAAATGTTGTATATCTGCTGTTTCTTTTTTTATATATATATTATTCTGACCGGTTCTGTGAGTATACAAAGAAGTCGTCAAGGATTTCAAAGTTTTTTTTTTTTTTTTTCATCTGCTTAGTGTCTGTTTTATCACTGTATTTTATTGGCATGGTCATTTGAATCGTTAATTACGTTTTAAAAAATCTAATAGGGGAATCTTATATGTACATGAATGTTAATTCCCTCCGGATATATTTTCCTTTTTTATGGGTTTAATTTGGCTGTAAGTATGTTCGTGTATGGACCGATGGTATAGTCTGGGGAATTGTTCGAATTTATAATAACAATGGACAGACGTATAATTTTTATTAGCTAGGTCATGTATAAATTTAACAAAAAATTTAGAACAATAAAATAATGTATATGAAATCATAATCATAAATAAATGATAATAAGGATACGAGATTTTTTATAATTTTTTAATGTCTGAATATTAAATATTGATTTATACTGTTTTTAGTGCTCTAACATTTTTTGAAGTAAGGAAATATCATGCAAAAGGAAATTAATATACAAATAATATTTTTTTTTTAATCATTACTATATTTGATACTAGATACAAATCACTAATATGTAAGATAATTAATTCAAAATAATAATAATGGATAAGTTTTAATACTTTGAATAGAACTTAATTTATATTTAACGCAGTGCATTATTTTTCAATATTATATAAATATTTTATACACTTTTTAATACCTTCCCAGATCAATTTATCTCCGCTTTGAGGGTCACAAAATAGGCCATTTTTTTATGTTTATTTTTATAAGTAGGTGTTTTTTAAACTTGATAGTACCATTGGTATATTATTCTTTCAATAAACATAATTAATATTTAACGCAATATACTGTTTTTAAATATATATATTAATACTTTATACATTTATTAACCCCTTCCCGAATCAATTTATCTCAGCTTTGAGGGTCAAAGTATGCCATTTTTTTAACATTTTAGCACCAATAGTATATTGTTCTTTTAAGGAAAAAAAAAGTTTAAAAAAATCGCCCAGATGGATAAGAATTGCAAAGGAGTTATAAAGAAAAGACAAATTTTACTATAAAAATAGTGAAAACTCACATAACAACTTTTTTTATCTTTATTATTTTAATATTCTGATTTAAAACGTGCTATCTGTTTTAATTCAAATTATTAAAATATTTGAATACTTTTAAATTTTTTTAATTATTTAAAACTTTTTAAAACATCGTTTAGCAGAGGAAAAAATCTAATATAGGTTCTTGGTAAAAAATTTTAAGACATGCTATTCTACAATATATGGTACTGACTTATTAAACTTTAAAATACATTTATAATTTTTTTAAAGCAAATATATATTTTCTTTGAAAACTTGTAAATATTTGATATTTTTAAGACATAAATTCGAAGTTTAAATTATAAAGAAATAGATATACAAATAGGAGAGAACCAACTTGAGACTGGAATGATTTTAATATACATTAAAAAATGTCAAAAGCAAAATTCTTATAAAAGTGAAATAAATATAAAAAGTATTCTTTTATTTCAATCTATTTTCCCAGTTTAAATGAAAATTAATGCAAATGAATTCTCTTTCATATTTATTTTAAATACCTACGAATGAATATTTTACTTTGTCAAAAAATACTTGTTACAAAATGTATAAATGTCTCTTTTTTATATAATACTCGTTGCAATAAAATTTATTTTAAAGTTGCATTTATTATCTATAGAAATATATACATATACTTTTTTTTATGTGGTTGAAATTTTTAATGAAAAATTATTTATAAAATAAAATATGAAAATTTATTTTTATTTTCAATAGATGTTACGAAAAATGTTTCGTATTGAAAAAATATTCCTTTCAAACTATTTAAACTGGCTTTTCTTTCATAATGGAAAATGTATTTATTTATCATTTTTCTCTGTGTGTTAATACAGCGGGAAAAACAATGTATAATGTGAATAAAATAATTCTATAAAATATTTAATAGGTATAAATCATTAAATTTCTGTCTTTATTTGTAATTTTTTGTATTGAAAATGCACATTTTTTTTTATATTGAAATAAATTATATACTATTCGAAACAAATAAACTAAAATATTAAACTGTACATAGACTGATACAAACATAAAAAACAAGCAGAGACGTAACATATTTTAATATATGTTCGGAAATAATGAAAAAGAAATTGCCATAAAAATACAACAATAAAAAAAATGTTTTTTATTTATACCAATTTACTCAATTTATCTGAAAATTATCACTAATGTATCGCTCTTTTATAGTTTTTTTTTTTAAATCTCTACAAATAAAAAAAATTACTTCGTCAAAAAAGAATATATATATATATATATATAATATAAATGTACACATGCAATTTTTTTACAATTCTCGCTGCAATGAAATTTATTTTAAAGGCTGCTATTTGAAAATACATTTTACTTGTGGTTGAAAAATTTCAAGTAAATTTGTTTTAATTAAATAAATGAAAACTGTGTTTGTTTTTCGATACATATAACCAAAAAATGTTTACTATGTTAACAAACCTTTTACTTTCTATCTATTTAAATTGCTTTCCATTTATAATTGAAGATTTTTTTGGCGAATATAAACATGAGGAAAATTATTATGTGACGTAAATAAAATGAAGAACTGATACACGAAAGCATAAAATTTTGAATTCTGTGTCTGTTTAAATTCAGTTATAACTTTTTAATATTCCTGAAACATCTGTGGATATTAAGATTTCGTTGCATTTTCAGTACTTAATTTTAAACCCTTGACAAAACACTTTCATTCAACCGAAACTCGATCTAAAAAAATATTTAAAAAAAATACTGAAATAAATCTTTTCATATCCATGGAAACAATTTGAAAGACGAAATTCAACATACCATATCCAAAATATCATGCAGTATGTGGCTAATAAGGTAGCATTGATTTTCATACAAAAAAAATATATATACATTTCCATAAAATATATTTATCTTTTAAGTAACTTTAAAAAAGGAAAATAAAAATTTCGTTTTAAAATTCGGTAAGGATAAAATAATAATAAAAAAAAAATCTACAACAGCAAGTCTTGTAAAAGAAATTGTTGAATATCCAACACAGATTCAAACTCTAAATCGTGCTTCTTACCCATTACGCGTTTTATCCCATAAGCACAAGGAGGAAAAAAAAGAGCAGAAAAAAAGCTTGCATAATGTTTTCTGAGAAATATTTTATTTTGAAATGATTTATTTCTCAATCTCCCTCAAGCTGAATACAATGAAGCAGAGAAATACCAAAGAGAGATGTATCAAAGTCACAAATAACTATGCTGCTCCTTCTTTCTCCCCTCTCATCTGCAATGCTTTGATTAAAGAAACAGTTTTTGCGTTTAATACAAACAAAAATAAACCCAATTTTGAATTATTTTTTAATATCCAAGTTTTGTAATCTTTGTTTAATGTTTTATTCAAAACTGGAGACTAGAAAAAAAAACTGTTTGCTTTTGATTAAAAAGAATTATTACAATACATTTTTAAAGGTAGGGTTTTTATTTCTAAGTCTGATCTTTTATATTTTTTTGCAGATTTGTCTGGCAAATTTTTTTTTTTTAAAATTAAGTAAAGATAAATTCAAAATTGTGTTCGCTAATACAGCCTCCTATTGTTTGGTTTTGTAAAGTCTCCTACGTGTGTTCTTGAAATAATATTGAAAACGTTGTTTCTTTTATATATGTATTTGTATTAGGAAATTGAATTTCATCTTAAAAGTAACAGTTCATTTTAAGAAAAGATTAACTATTACAAATGAATCTCCAAACTATCTTTCGTTTGATGTTTTAGCAATAAATTAATACCTTTTAACCCATAAATATATTTTGTATAGTCTTTTCTTCCTACTTAAAAATGTTTCGATTAACAATAGTATCAAAGGAGCTACCAGGTTTAAAAAATTGGGAACAGATGTGTTACACTCACGCACAGATGTTTGGCGACTTTTTGATTGGCGCGATTTCCAAGCCCGAGCCAAACCAATAACTTAATACTAGGTTACTATTAAAAGAAAAAAAAAAAAAAACAAGATTTTGCGACTTTTTTTCTTTTATAACCGATAAAAAAAAAAAAAAAAAAAAAAAAGAAAAAAGAAAAAAAAAACTTGTGCGTAAGTATAAGACATTATAGCCCAAAATTTTTTGCCGATCTTTATTGAAAATACATATGAAAATATATCTTTTAAAAACATTATGTAAAGAAATTTTTATTTTCAGGAATAATAATCTCAGTCTAATTTTTCATACTGTTAATATTTTTTACTAAAATTGATAAAGCTTGTATAGTTTCTATGAAACTTGTAATTATATACCCCCAATAAAATTATAGTTTTCTAAAAATGCAGTTTTCTTAACTTGTAAAAATTTTGCAACTTTTTTCCTTTTATAACCAATAAAAATAATAATAATAATATATATATATATATATAAAACTGTGCGTGAGTGTAAGACATTATAGCCCAAAATTCTTTACCGATATTTATTGAAAATACATATGAAAATAAATTATATATATATCTTTTAAATAAAGAAATTATTATTTTCAGGAATAATAATCTCAGTCTAATTTTCCATACTGTTAATATTTTTTACTAAAATTGATAAAGCTTGTATAGTTTCTATGAATGGAAAAATTTTATAAACATTATACAAAAAAAAAAAAAAAAAAAAAAAAAACTATTATTTTTATACACATTTATTTCATACTGTTAATAAATTTACTAAAGTTGGTCATCTGTAATCCTCTACACACACTGATATGTGTTGTTTTTAATCTACAGGGTAAGTCAAAATGAATATATCGATTACAAACGGCTATAACTATTTAATGGAAAATAATTTATCGATAAGATTAACACAGAATGTAGACGGAACTTCAAAATTCTGTATACATACGTCATAGATGTTCTATGTGACTTCCCTTCGTCACACGGACAACATCTAGGCGGTAGTCCATTTCACGCCATACATTCTGAAGCATTTGTTCAGTCACCGAAGCAAGCGCATTGCAAATGCGTACTTTGAGTTCTTCAATTGTTTTGGGCATGGGAGGCACATAACCCCATAAAACAAAATCGTAGGGTGTCAAAGTACGCATTTGTAATGCGCTTGCGTCGGTGACTGAACAAATGGTTCAGAATGTATGACTTGAAATGGACTACGCCTAGATGTTGTCCGTGTGACACGGGAAGTCACATAGAACATCTATGACGTATGTATACAAAATTTTGAAGTCCCGTCTACATTCTGTGTTAATCGTATCGATAAATTATTTTCCATGAAATAGTTATAGCCGTTTGTAATCGCTATATTAATTTTGACTTACCCTATATATTACGCACAGACCCTGAATTTATTTGAATCAAGAAACATTCTTCCAACGACATATCTCACAAACTTAATGGCGGTATTAAATATTAAAATTCATTAACTCGCACTAAAAAAACTAATTTTTGTGCAGGAAACTTGTTTTTCAGCAAATGTAAACTTTTCGCTGTATTTTCACTGTTTATTTTTTCTAATGTTTTTTTAATACATCTATTTTTTAGCTGGCTAAATTATAGTTTTCCAAAAATGCAGTTTTCTTAAAGAAAATAGAAATATTACAACATACACAGGCGGAATAAAAATTGTTTGCATTAGAATTATTTTTAATGAAGTTATTTGCATGAATTTTAGATAAAGTTAATTCGAATTGATTTTTTTACAATGTAAACATTTCAACTAACAATAAACCTTAATACTTTTTTGAAACAATTATCCTAGTGCCTTATCGTCTAAGAAACTTATCTATAAACTTTTTAAAAGTCTAAACGAATTTTCAAAATGGAATAAATGCTTTTAATATTTATTATTAATCATATTCTCAACAACAACATTTTTTCCTCAGAGTAATTAAGGAAAGAGACCAATCATTTCAGTGAAAAAATTGATATTTTAACAAAAAAAATTGAATTTAGTTTATTAACAATTGAATAGCTTAGTAGAAGTAACAAAATTAGCAATTCCGAGATAATTGAAGTAAAACCGTTTTGTTATAAATTTCATTGATTTATTTTCTATACATTAAACATGTTAACATTTCGTGTTAAATTATCTCAGAAAAACTTATTAATGTTTAATTTTCATATTTTAAAAATTATCAATATTATTTAAATTGCTAAATATTAAAATATTAAATATTAATAAATAACGTTTCAGAGCTTCAAGACAAATTAGAATCTTAATAATTTAAGTTTTGTCATGTGATAGAATACGCAACACCTTCATTTATAAAACAAAACATTTTTTTTTTTTTTTTTTTTTTTTTTTGTAAAATGTAACGGAACATGTTTTTCCACTAAACTCTTCAATTGGTATGATTTTTATTTTTTAAGAAGATATATTTATTTATTATTTATTTTATTTTTTTGTTTGTTTGTTTAAAGATTATAGTAAATAGAATAATTGCAACATAAGTTAAAAATATGACTTTTTATTTATTTCTGTAACATACCATTAACGATTTTTGGCACATTTTGCATTGTTATTAGACAAAATTCTGATTAAAAAAATTAAAAAGGAAACTGCCATTTAAATATAGCCAAATTCTGTGTTTTGTTGTTGTTGTTTTTGTTGTTGTTTTTTTTTTTTTTTTTTTTTTTTTTTTTTTTTGTAAGTACGAAAAATACTGTGGTTAAACAGTCTTTAAATTGATTTTATTTTTCTAGATTGACATACTGAATTATTTAAACGAATACTAAAATAATAAATAAATCGTATTTTATAATTTATATATTTTTTACAATTCTAATAATTATTTTATGTACCAATGCAGCATTTCTCCTTGAAATAATATGTATCGTAACATCTACTTTCAAGTTCATTTAATCGCTTATAAATTGAATTTTCTAATTTTCTACCATTATTAATATTATTACATACCAACTTTAAATAAGAGATTCTATCATTTTTGTTATACCAACTTGCAAGTTATTTTTTTTTATTCCAAAGCTATATGATATAAATATATGAAAATGTGTTTTTGCTATCAAATTCAAAAATTGTTAGTGTTCTTTTAAAGGTTTCATTTTTATTCTGTGATTTTTTTTCTGGCTGTTATATAAAAGTTTTTATTATTATTACATTTTGTGGCAATGTTATAGAAAAAGAAAAACGATTTCATTTATATTCTATTTTATGATATAAATAAAAGGTTTAATTCTCTGTAAAGCTTTCACTCTTTTTGATTTAATTTTTTTAAATAATTTCTTTGAGTGATTTACAACTGGATGATATATTGTAATATATCTCTTATTGAATTTTTTCAGTGATACATTCAATAATGTTCTAAACAAGTAACTAAAAGGTTCTAATTTTTCAACTGTAAATTTGTGATGTACTACATTAGAAAATCAAGATTAATTTCATTTCAGTGACATAGAGGTTTTTGTTTATAAGTGAAATAAAAACCTTAATTTGAATATTTAAAAGATAATAAAATTTTAAAGTAAGTAACGAGATCAGGAAAATAGTCTAGGGTGACAAATTCCTTATATGCTTGAATTGCTGAGGGCATCGGATAATAGTTACGCCTTTTGTAAAGAGAAACTTACGTACTGTCACAAAAACAGGTCACGAAGACCGATTACTGAACGTCTGACGAATATATCGTATTTCAACACTTTCAGCCCTAAGCCACTAAACAGACGTGACGAAATACGATACGGCGAATAGAGCAAAATATTGAAACATGTGTAATTTTATAATTATTGTTCAGCTAACTATATGAATACGTATTTCTGTGCCTCTATGTATGTTTACGTGTGTGCATGCATGTATATATTACAAGACCGCCAGACAGTAAAAACTAATAACTGTTCCCTTGTGACTTCCGATTGAAAAATTGCATGAAATATTCGATTATTCTCAATGGAAAAATCAAAACTTCTTCAATCTCACTTAAACGATGCATAGAGAGCTGATGACGGTTTTGCAACGTTTTTATAATTAGAAAAACTGCATATTAAATAATTGTGGATATATGCATCAATACTGAGTGAGTACCTTTTAAAAAATCATGTAAAAAACGATCTTGTGAGCAGTAATACCAAAGATAAAAATCTGCTAATTCCCTTATGTTTACTATCTTAGCTAAATCAAATAACGATTATTTTAATTAGTGTTGTGCTTTCTCACAATTTTCTGAGATAATGTGTGGGATTTCAATGCTACTTTCGATTGAAACTTTGTTTGAGCAAACACTTTATAATAGTGCCTGTTCTCAGCAGATTTGTTGTTTGATTGGTGAGTGGCGATACGGTCATGTTTGCACACAAGGGCTGAGTCAAATCTGATCCACTACGTACATCAAGGTCTAAGTCGATATGTGATTTCAGCAATAGAAAAATCTCAATTTCACTGTGGAAATATAATGTAAAATAACGGTTATAAATTAAATTAATCAGTGTTGTCAATGTTGCGTATCTCTGTTATAAATGCACCATTATTTCCAAATATTTGCATTATTTAATGACAGATTAAATCAGAATAATGTCACTACTTGGAAATATTAACAGATTTTTAAATAGAAAAACCTGCTAAATTGAGAACATTGAAATTAATAATACTTTGCCAAAAATTGAAACAAGATATTATTGTTAGAAATTGATCTAAAATAATCGATATTTACACTTTAGCATTTGGACAGTATTCCGATAGTTAGACTTCCTGGAATAAAACTTCTGAATATGTATATATATATATATATGTATATAAGATACAGGTAAAAAAATCTTGATTGATAAACGTAGAAATAAAACAATGATTAATCAAACTAAATTCTTTATAACTACCCAGATTAAAGTAAGATTCAAATCAGAAGAGCGTAACGCAGAAAGTAAACAAAAGATGAACTGTAGTGGAACAACACACCTGAGTGACAATGCTACTACGAGGCGTTAAGTTATTTATGGTGTCCTTAATCTCATTTAACTGTTTCTGAAAGAGAATTAGTGAGAACAAAAGTCTTATGAATGAAGTGAAAAAAAGGCTACAAAACAAAGTATTTCTTGAAATGCAATACAAAGTGACGTTAAATTCATTAGAATTGAAAGAAAATTGTTTTCTCGCTTCAATTAATACCGAGCGTATTTAATGGGTCATAAAGAAGTACATAAAATTATACTACAGAATCACAGTTTTTTTTTTAATATTTTAAATTAATAAAATAACTAACATATTCAGGGAGTACATAAAAGTATTTTGCTTCATTTTATCTATGATGTTTCTATAAGGTGATGTGTAAGGAAATGTGAAGTGCATTAGAAATATATTTAATTTATAACTAATATATATAATATTATAACGTAAGAGAAACAATTCTTAGTTAATTTTCACAAAAACAATTTATAAGAAAGATTACAAATGTTTAATTAATATTATAACAATTCCTATTATACACATTATTATGCATATTCATAAATTTATTAAATAAACAATGCCTTAACAGTTAATTTTCAGAAAACAATTTATAAGATTATCAAACTTTAACGAATACAATAAGAGTTGTATGTGAAACATTATTTAAACAGTTGGATTTTCTCATGTCTAATTTATGTTCGATGTAAATAAATGGTTATTTTTTTATTTTACTTATTTATTTTATTTTATTGGGCAAAAACAACATGATTTGTTTACCAAGTATTAGGAACAATCTACATAATACAATATAAACATTTAAAAGAACAATTAAACATCATTTTACTTTATTCGCAGGAACGCATCAGCTGTTATATTTAAAATAAAAAGGGATATTTTAATCAGAAATTAAAACGTATCAATTTTTATTGTTATATACATATTTGTAGAACATTGTTTTTATTATTCTTAAATTTGTTTTTTTATATTTCAACTCTACTATGAAATATTATAAATTTGCAATAATTGCATATCCAAGGTAGGAATTATTTTACAACTAACTTGCTGGTTACTTGTTGTTACTTGTTGAGTGATTATTATTACCAGTCTTTGGTCCTAATAACGATACATACTTGGATGTTCATAGGTATTTCGAATCCGGTTTATAGAATTCTTGTGCTAAAAAAATTACTATAGGGTTTTTAAATCAAATCATTGAATCAGATGAAAAATGTTGTAGTTAATGATCAGCCACAAACAATAGCAACTAGAGCTATCAGTGCATTTAATGGTTTAAGCTGATGCCCACGACAATGATCTACAATGAAAACAACTGGGAACTCTTTAATGAGGATACACATTAGTGTAATACAGGCAAATCCTTTGGATCGCCAATACATTTTTTTAAAAAGCATATTCAATACCATTTGTACACTGAAATCACATATCATATGTACACTTACTGAAGAACAATATAGATATACTTGAATAAAAAATAAAAATTTCATTAAACATTAAAATCACAAGGTTATTAAAAATTAATTCACACAAATACGTACTTGAGTTTTTTAAGTTTGACATTGTCAAAAATGAGCTGAAATGCATTAAAATTTTAAGTTTAGTGGAATTTTTTACGAAAATGAAAGATTAAAAAAGAGTACAGGGTAACAATTATTTAAACTAACTTTATGACCACTTTTTGGAAAATAATCGGTGAATTATTTGCATTTTTATAAAGATTGAATAGGAATTTTGAATTTCAGGTAGTTTGGTTCAGAGAAATTAGATAAACATTTTAAACTAAAAATTGTATGAGGTTAAAACAAAAGAGGAAAAACGTTTAAAATGTTTATATATAAGTTATCCATTTTGTGATAAATTTGTATTTGTCTTTTTTGAAAGCTAAGAGATAAAAACATTTTAATATTTCTCTTCCTGTAAAATATATAAAACTTTTAATCTCAATCCATTATTTTCTCAATTTATAAAAGAACCCCGTTTCATGTCACTAAGAACACTCCAATCTAATAATACATACAAAAAGAATTGAAAATATTTTTACCATTCCGTGAATAACTTTGCTATGGATAGTAGAATTATCTACAGTTGCCAACGATTGATTGAAAAAAAATTCTGAAACTATTTCCGTGCCAGCCTTCACGCAAGAATATACATGAAAAGAAGAGCCCACTACATGTTCAAAAAGCAATTGCATTAACGCATAATTTCAACTCGCTATCTTTTCAGTTACATGCTAGAAATGTGAGACGCCCCGGTCTTTTGGCTACAAAATCGACTGCAAGCGAGCGTAACAGACGTGCCCAGGCATGTGAAAATTGTATTAATCATGCAAAAGCAAAAGAAAATAAAAGGATATCATTGTCATATGCACAAAATGCTACAAAACGATTAAAGTACTTCTTAGCTGTAAGAGAAATGCTGTGGTGAAATGAATTATTTGAAATGTAACTTTGTAACCAGTACCACTTCTTTTGCAGTTTTCAGTTCCGTGTTGCTACGATTAAATCCAACAAAACGGTTGCTAAGTGTGCGTAATAGTTGGTTACTAAGCTCTTAGAGAATAAAAATTTTGTAGGAAAAAATTTTCAGGCTTTATTCTTCTAGCTTTGATACTTTTTTAGTTAAACAAAACAATGCGAAAAAATTCTAATAAGATTAGTAGAATAGTAGATAACAGCATTTTATAATAATCATTATTGACAGATGAATAAAGAACTTATGTTGAAATAGGTTTTTGTATTTTGTGAAGTACATACATGCGCTAGTTAAATTTGAAATACATATTTTGTAAGTTGCGTAACAAATAAATTTCTACATTTCGAGTATTTAAAAGCTAAAGCGAATAGAAAATAAAATTGTGTTTACTTTTAACCATATATACATACTTATTTAACTGCCTCTATAGAAATGCGTGTTTAAATGTTTTCTTTAATGAATGTTTAATATTTGATATTATTAGGATAAAATAAAAATAATTGTGTTAACAAGTATAAACAAATGTGAACAATTATGAACTTATATGAACAAGTTTCTTATAAATTTAGCTGTAATGTACATTAAATATCTTTAACTGTTTGTGAATATATTAATAGAAATTTCACTAAAAAATTGTAAATTTGATACTATAATTCTCATTATCTGGAGACTTATTATTTTCAGCTAATTACACACGTGGAATGTAGATTAAAATATTTAATTAAAACACATGTTGTCAATATTCCTTACCATGTATTAACTTTATAAATCTATAAACATTGGCTGTATCATATTTGTGGGTATTTAATAATTTAAATCTATTCTCATCCTAGAAAACACAAACATGTATTGCAGCAAATTGCTCTGTAATAGAATATTACAGTTTTTGTAGAATCTATTTTAATATTTTTATGGTTATGAAATATTATCACGTTCTATTTTCTACATTACTTATGCAAAGTGGTCAATTTAAAAGAGTACCCGTTTTTTTTTTTTTTTTTTGTATTATCCACATCTATAATATATGTAACAAGACTTTCAACATCATTACTTATTTAATAGGCCTATATTTAATGTGCGGATATTGTTTTCCTCACTTTCTAAATGCGAAAACTCGTTTTTTAAACATAAATTCGCGTGACCATCATTAGTAGTTTTTAATCCGATTCTGTGTTTAATTTCAATAGGCCTCTGGCCACCATTGTCACCAGACCTCACCCCGTTAGATTTTGTTTATGTGGGGTTATCTCAAAGGTAGGGTTTTCCAGAGAAGTCCTGTAAACATCGATGAATTAAAACAAATGATAACTGAAGAAATCTCGTCAATAACACCAACAATGTTGCGGAATGTGTCAAAAAACTTGGTTCGGCGTGTTCATGTTTGCATGCAAAATGGTGGCTAACATTTTCAACATTTGCTGTAAGGAATGATAATGTAAAAATTTTGAATTAAATTATGTTTTTCAAAAGTAAAATTATCACAGGATTAAGTAACATTGTGCGTCTCCATTTCTGTTTTGCCTCACAAATAAAACTGTAACAGTCCAACAGTGTTTGAAATTGTCTTCCACACTTAAACAAGGTTCGAACAATTATACTTCAGTGTTAGAATATAGTTGCCACATCCATCGCATTTAAGGGTAATAAGAAAAACCAACGGGTACTCTTTTCAATTGATCACCCTGTATGATATATTTATGCAAATATTTTTACATTGTACCATATATTACCATTTGCCTCAATTTGAAAATATGCTATAACGAATCATATTTTAACAATAATGACAAAAAATTACTGGTAGAAGAAACACTACACTTACGGAACACATATCTTCATTACTTTATTCAAAAATTCATAAATATCGGTTATTTCATATTCATAACAAACTAAGCAATGTTTCTAACTTATTCTTTCCCTAAACAACGCAACCAAAATGTTAAAGTAAAATACTCTATAATAAAATGTTTCCTGGCTTTACAGAATCTACCTTGAAAAATCCCAATATTGATCCATATTATCACGTTCTATTTTCTGCATTTTGCATGTAGTGCATTATTTGAATCAAACTTAATGAAAATTCTGAACCTTCCCGCGGAATTGCATTTTATTGATCGAGAAGATCAGGGTGTTGGAATATCGAATGTTTTTGAATAATCTAAGTTTCTTGTTGATTCTTTTTTATGAGAATTTTTTTTTGTTCGATTCTGCTTTATTATTTGCCTGAAAATGAATATTTTACTGGAATTGATTAAAATACTGCAGAATTAATTTTTTTCGAATAAGTAATTGAAAGAATGTATTTCATTATTCACTTTACTGTGGAAATTTAGAGATCGATAAAATAACTAGAAAATCTAAATTACGTGGATCTGTAAGTAATAAAAACACATTCTCCCTTCAACTTGTGTGTTGGGGGGGGGGGGGGGTAGGAGAACAGAAAATACTTATAAACGATTTGAAGTTATATTATTTTAATGGCCAGCACAACTATTTTTATTATATTTTGACATACATGGTGTCTCAAAATTATTTGTACAAATCTTTAGTACATATACTGCAAATTCCCAGCACACATTGGGAACACATTTGTAGCACTTTGATTAAAAAAAAGTGTTCCAGTTACCTTAATGTGTACTGAAATGTGTTCCGAATATACTCCGCTATAATAGAAAGTGTTCCGAAAGTGTACCGAAAGTGTTCTGCTCGGAATGTTTCTTAAATCTAAAGTTGGGAACACATTTAAGAACATATTGGGAGCATATTTGGGCGCACGTGAGAAATCATCGCTTTCAAACAGTGCACTAGAAAGTGTAATGGACAACAGAAGTATTCTAAAAACTGTTCCAAAAAGTACACTTCAAAGTGTACTAAAAAAGGTGACAAAATAAGTGTTCTAAAAAGTGTTCTGAAAAGTGTATAAAGATTTACATTGTATAGAACACATTTATACAAGCACTAATCATCATGCAATGTATGGTCACAACTCAAGTGTTGGACCACTAGAGGCCATTTTTTATATTAGAAAAAACGCTTGTTTACGTCATAAATTGTAACAATTATATTCGGAAATCAGTTTTGTGTGATATTGTTAGCGAAAAAAGCTGAAATTGAAAAATAAAACGCAGGAAAGTATTTTATTGATAATAATAATAAAAAAGAAAAAACTTTGATAGAAATAATGAAATGAATCACTTTCATGAGTGTGTATAGTACTGTCTCTCTTTGAAAAATCTTACATACCATTGAGCATTCGTACCACTTCTCTTTCTACAAGTATTTCCTGAAAGTTTTACATATGTTTACTGTAATTCCGTTTAAGACGGTATGACCTAACCAGTCCAAAACTAATTTAATTTGTCCCCCTCTTGCTTTTGAACAGAGATTGTCGTAAAATACTGCGCAATTTATTGAAAATTTCATGTAATTGACAACCATATTAACGTTCTAATTTTATATTTATTATATAAATTTCTGAATACATTTCATTTGAAAAAAAAAAAAAAAATCAAAGAGTTTCTATTTACTTTTAATTTTTTTCATTCACAATAAGCGATTATGATATATAACTTTTAAAGCAGTCATTCTTAGTAGTAGTGGAAGTTGTGAATTCCAGAGAATTCTTTAAAATTATCAAAATTCATTTTGTGTTTTAAAAAAAAATACCAATTACAAAAATTTTAATACATTATTTTACACTTTGAAGGGTTGTTATAAATTTATACTAAAAAAAGGAATGATGTTTGCAATCAAAAAGTTTTTTAAAAAAAAAGGATTACTCAAACGGTTGATGAAACATTATTTCAAAAACAAAAAACTTAATATATCGGCTCAAGCTTGTAACACATTCAAGTATAACTTTTGAAGACTCATCTTTCGATACCTTAATTTATCAAGCAGAATTCCAAATACATCGCGTAAGTAGATAAAATTGATTTCGTCAGATTTGTTGCTTTTGGTTGAAAGGTCAGCTACTGCGGGCCAGCCTTACGCCATCAATAACCAGAACCCGTAAGATATGTCAGAGGGTTCAAAAGGCAATCGCTGATCAGTGCCAAACGGGTCAAAAATGGTGGCCATTACAGTGAATGTTGTGTTGTTGAGTTGAAAAAAATAAAGTAAAAAAAAAATACACCAATTTGTTGTATAAATAATGCGAGGTTAACAATAATTCATTATATATTTCAATTACTGTAATTAATTGATTTAATACTATCATTAATTACAAAGATAAATGAAGAATTAAAAAAAACGAATTCGTTGTATAAATATTGTAAGTTTATTAATAATTCATTACAAATTTGATTCACTGGAATTAATAGTTTTATATCTACTATATGTATAGTAATAGAAAAATGTAAGCATATTCCTTTTTATTAATGAAACGAATTCGTTGAACAAATACTATATTTTAAACAATATTTTAATGTATATTTAATTCATTGCAACTAATTGTTTTTTCTATGATGATAATAGTGATACAAAAGTATAAAAATGTTTTTTTATTAATGAGAAAAAAGGTCTTTAGTATGTTACGATAATGGCATCAAAATGATAATGTTTCATACCAATTCATTTGACATGCAATGTAAGCTCAACAAAAGTTCATTTTATATATTTTGCACAAATAATAATTGTTTTAGCATTGTTTTAAGTTGTTGAACATTTCTTTCAAAATATTTCGTAAAAATAATTTTCTTATGTAAGAAAGTCGCTTATACATTAATAACATTATCGGTAAACTCTCCAATACTATTTTCAAAATTATTTATGCATATTCTAAAATACGCCTGATGATTGGAAAATGACTTTATTTGTATGTTTTATCACATGATTTGAAGAAAAATATATGCATTAAAACTGGCATATATAAAATTAAGATCATATGAATGCAAAAATGTTCGTCCCTTTATATTTTTTAATTATATAAGCTTCTAAGATAGTAGTTAAAAATCCTTTGTTGTTGGAACAGAACTATATATACACTAATAGCATATATATATATATTATATTAAATACAGCTTAGGAATTAATTTAAAATAGTGAGAAAAATTCTTGGCATCTAAGTTGAATTAAAATAATTGTTTTAAAATTATACTTTCGCGTACACATATTAGAAAATCATGTTTACTATTTTATTATTATTTTACTAAAACGTTATATATTTCTAAGTCTAAAAATCTAAATGTTTCTAATTTGCTTTATTACATTTTTAAGAATACCATAAAAATATGATTAGCTATAAATAAATAATATTGTAGCATTTTCATTTCTAAAATTGTCGACATCTATTTTCTTTTTCATGGTTTAAAAAATATATAAAAATTCAAGATTCATTTTTTTCGTATTTTCTTGCTAATGCATTACATATTTATTTTTAATATTTATTTCTAAGCATTCTTGAAATTTTATATTTTAAATACTTTTGTAATATTTTACGTATATTCATATTGTTTTTAGGATTGTTCATATTGTTTTTTTTCTTTTTACTTAAAGGAATTAGGAATTTTAGCAAATTTCGTTTGTTGAATAGCTTAGTAATATTAACGTTCTCTTGCATTTTTTATCATTTTTATATGAAATTTAATGTCACATAGGACATTCTTTTATAATTATACCTTGTCTATTATTCTTAGTTTTTATCCTTTTTATTTAACTTAACTTGGTTGATATGTATAAAGATGAAATATTGTAATTGATTTTTCACCCACTTCCTGATATGCTGAATTAAATAAATATGTACACAGGTGTGTTTCCGATGACAATACAAAATTACAAAATTTTTAGAACTTAATTATATATTAATAAATTAATTTTAAGCCATTTTCCGTTAGCTGTGCATATGTGATAAATCGCCAAATAGTCTTTATGGCTACAATTTTTAATAAGGTACCACAGCAGATTGGAATTAATTATACGCAAAACACGCTCGATACAATCAGCCAACTCACTCTAAAACTGCCGCAATGAAATATTTTAAACACTAAAATGTAGAAAATAAAATAAAAATAAAAAAAGAGTGCAATAAATATGCTTTCACTAATTAAAAGTGTAATACTAATTAAATTATAACTATGCGTTTGGAAAACATTTTAGACATCCTGAATATATAGTATATAATGCTTATTTTTTTCTTTCCTGTTGCCATGTCTTAAAAGAGCAGAGATAAAAAATTTTATATATATTGAATAAATTCACTAGTTCACGCTTTCTGCTAAGCATAAACTAAAGCAGGGGATTTCCCATAATTGGGTTCAACGCCGAATTAACGTAAGGGAAATGTTTTGCAACAACATGAATTTCAGTCTTGAAATTGGGAGTGATTTTTAAGAAACTTTGAATGCTTGTAAAAGAGTGGTTTTAGAAAAAACTATCTTTACTTTTATACTTATATTTTAATCGAAAATGTTACATTCATCGATACTATGAAAAGAGCTGTAAATAAATTTATTCTAATGAGTTTAAATAAAAGGATATTTTATCGTCAAAATGGCTCGCGTCAACAAAATTATAAATCTCAAATTTCTGTGACAGATTCAGTTTGCTAAATTTGCGCATTTATACATGATTTACAGAAATTCATCATTCTATTAAAATGATTTTTTTCTACTATCCTTGCTTTTTTTTATTAAAAATGATGGTTTCATTTGTACTTGAAAAACTGCTGCAAAATAATTAATTCTACTGTGTTTAATTTAAAACCTGTCTAAACATCAAAATTACTTGTTTAAACAAAATTATAAATCGTACATTTACGTGACAACCTCTATTCTATTTAATCAGCTCTCCCTTTTATGTTTTTGGCATGGTTTATAGAAATTTAATATTCCATTAAAATGATATTTAGTCTATTATCCTTAATGTTGTTTTACAAAATACTTCTTTCAATGTTACTTGAAAAATATCTACAAAAGAATTAATTCTAGAGTTTATAATTAAAACGATGTCTTAACATTAAAATAGTCTAAACAAAAATATAAATCTGAAATTTTCGTGCTAACTCGATTCAGTTTATTAAATTAACATTTATATATTTAGTCATGACTTTTAGAAATTCACATTTACTTTTTATTTTTAAATGTCTATTCTACTGTCCTGTAATTTTTTTAACGGTGCGTTTTTTTTTTCAAGGTTCTTCAAGAACAGATTTAAATGTAAAAAAAAAATAAGGTTCATAATGTATTTAATTAGAATGGTGTCTTAATATCAAAAATGCTCGCTTAAGAGAAAATAATAAATATCACATTTTCGTGACAAACTGTATTTTGTTTACTAAAATCACATGCTTCTATTTTTTGTCATGGTTCATAGAAATTCATACTTTTGTGAATTTTTAAAATAAAATATTTTCTTTGTTTGCGAAAATGATGTTTTCATTGATTCATGACATACAGCTGTTAAAAGAATTAATTCAAACCTGCTTAATTAAAAGGATGCCTTAATATCAGACATGCTTAAACAAAGTTATAAATCTCACTTTTCCGTGACGAATTGTATTATATTTGTTAAGTTCGTATCTCTGACACGTCTTCCGCTTAAACATGATACAAAGTTTCCATCTCTGTAAAATGGTTGCGCACTACTCTTGTACTTGGCATTTTACATAGCAGGTAAATAGATTTTACAAATCATGTCCGAGGCTGAACAAGGATCGTCCTAGAAGTATAATAAGCACAGAGATCGAAAATATCATTACTGCTAGTCTATTAAGGCGTGTATTAATCCTCTATCTTAGAATTTGCTATAGATCAGTCATTGGTTAAGGGTATTTAAGATTAATGTTAGATTCTCATTATGACATCATGTAGGGAATAAGAACCAGATTAATAGTTATGTGATCCATTAGCAGAAAATGCTGGTGTTATAAAATTAAGCAAAGTCAATTCTCTCTAACTGTAAATGAAGTAGCTTGCATAGTAAATTATCAAAATCTAGTAGAGTAGACTTACTTTTTAGAGTAAACGTTATTTTGATTGATACCTGAAAAAAAAAAACCGCTAAAGAAGTTATTCTAATCTGTTTAATTTAAAACGTGTCAACATAAAAATGGCTGCTTTACTAAAATTTTAAATATCATATTTCTGTGACAAACTGCATCCTATATGTTATGTAACTGTTTATTAAATTCACATAATTATATTTTTATGGTAATTTAGAGAAATCCTTGAGTCCAATATATTTTTTTAACAATATCTAATCTAATACATGCAATATATAAATGTAGCGTTTTATATCGGAAATACTACTTTCATTGGTGCTTGAAAAATAGCTTCAAAAGATTTAACTCTAATTTTTTAATTAAAACGGTCTCTTAACATGAAAATGGCTCGCTTAAGCAAAATTATAAATCTCACATTTCCGTGATAAACTGTATTCTATTTGTTAAATTCATTTCTAACACACGCATTCGGCATAAACGTGATACTCACGTTTCCGTCTCTGCATAATGGTTGCCCGCTACTCTTGTACTTGGCAACTCATACAGCAGGTAAATAGATTTTACAAATGATGTCCGAGACTGAATAAGGATCGTTCTAGAACTGTAATAAGCAACGATATCAAAAATCTCATTACTGCTAGTCTATTAAAGCATGTACTATTCTTCCTCTACCTCAGAATTGGCCGTGTATCAGTCGTGGTTAGGGATATTTGAGATAAATTTTACATTATCATTATGACATCATGTAGGGAATAAGAACCAGATTGTTAGTTATGTGATTCATTATTAAGAAATGCTGGTGTTATAAAATTAAGCAGATTCAGATTTCTGTAATTGTGAATGAAGTAGGTTTTGTGCATAGTAATTAGGCAATATCTAATCTACTGTTTGCACTTTTTACAGTAAACACTATTTTGATAGATACGCAAAACTGATGAACTGATTTTAGTCAGTTTAATTTAAAATATACCTAAACGTCAAAATGGCTGCTATAATATTATGAATCTCATATTTATTTGACAAACTGCATCCTATATGTTAATTACTGTATATTAAACTCACATAATTATATTTTTATGGTAATTTCGAAAAATCATCTGTTCATTATCTTTTTAAAAATATATAATTTAATCATTGGAATGCATGAAAGTAGCGTTCTATATTGGAAATACTACTTTCATTGGTGCTAGAAAAATAGCTTCAAAAGATTTAATTCAAATGTATTTAATTAAAAGGGTATCTTAACATCAAAATGGCTCGCTTAAGCAAAATTATAAATCTCACATTTCCGTGACAAACTGTATTCTATTTGTTAAGTTCATTTCTAACACGAGCATTTCGCTTAAACATGACACTCACGTTTCCGTCTCGGCATGATGGTTACCCGCTACTCTTGTACTTGGCAACTCATACAGCAGGTAAATAGATTTTACAAATGATGTTCGAGACTGAATAAGGATTGTTCTGGAACTGTAATAAGCAGCGACATCCAAAATCTCATTACTGCTAGTCTATTAAGGCATGTATTCCTTCTCTACCCCAGATTTTGACGTAAATCAGTCATTGGTTAGGAATATTTGAGATGAATTTTAGATTCTCATTATGGCATCATGCAGGTAATAAGACCCAGATTGTTAGTTACGTGATTTATTAGCAGAAACTGCTTGTGTTATAAAATTAAGCAAATTTAATTCTCTCTAACTGTCATCAAAGAATAAAGAGGTTATTTGTGATGCAAATAAATCACTATTTCCAACATTTATGATTGTTCGGGTAAAGTTAGATAGATATTTTAGAGTGGTTTATTTTAACACTATTATATTAGCAATATTTATTGTTACCCCACAAACATGAACATTTTCCATATCCACTTTATACCCCTTTTTTACATTCAATATTCTATTAAAATGATTTTAATTCTGATATCTTTACTTTTATTTAAATTCAAAAAGGCTACTTTCATTGGTATTTGAAAAATAGCTGCAAAAGAATTAATTCTAATGTGTTTAATAAAAAGAATATCTTAACATCAGACTGGTTCACTTTAACAAAATTATAAATCTCACTTTTCCGTGACAAACTGTATTCTATTTGTTAAGTTCATTTCTCTCACACGCATTCCGCTTAAACATGATACGCACGTTTCCGTCTCTACATAATAGTTGCCCGCTACTCTTGTACTTGGCATCTGAAACAGCAGGTAAATAGATTTTACAAATGATGTCCGAGGCTGAACAAGGATATTGTCCTAGAACTATAATAAGCACAGACATCGAAAATATCATTATTGCTAGTCTATTAAGGCGTGTATTCCTCCTCTTTCTCAGGATTTGCGGTAGACCAGTTATTGATCAGAGATATTTGAGATAAATTTTAGATTCTTATTACGGCATCATGTAGGGAATGAGGACCAATTTCTTAGTTACGTGATTCATTAGCAGAAAATGCTGATGTTATAACATTAAGCAAATTCAGTTTTCCCTAACCGTGAGTGAAGTACGTTGTATGGTAAATTAGCAATATCATGTCTGCTATGCTCCCTTTTTACAGGAAACGCTATTTTAATAGATATGTAAAACTACTGAAGAACTAATTTTAATCGGTTTAATTTAAAAGATGTTTTACAACATCAAAATGGCTACTTAAATAAGATTATGAATCTCATATTTATATGACAAACTGCATCCTGTATGTTAAGTACTCTTAATTAAATTCACATAAACATATTTTTATGGTAATTTAAAAATATTTCGCCAGGTCATTATTATTTTTAAGAAAATTAAATTTAATAATGAAATGCATGAAAGTAGCGTTTTATATCGGAAATACTACTTTGGTTAGTGCTTGAAAAATAGCTTCAAAAGAATTAACGCTAAAGCGTCTAATTAGAAGAGTGTCTTAACATAAAATGACTCGCTTAAACATCATTGTAAATCTCACATCTTTGTGACAAACTATATTCTATTTGTTAAGTTCATTTTTATCACACGCAGTCCGATTAAACATGAAACGCACGTTTTGGTCTCTGCATAATAGTTGCCCGCTACTCTTGTACTTGGCATCTCAAACAGCAGGTAAATAGATTTTACAAATGATGTCCGAGGCAGAACAAGGATATTGTCCTACAACTGTAATAAGCACATACATCGAAAATCTCATTATTCCTAGTCTATTAACGCGTGTATTCCTCCTCTTTCCAGAATTTGCCATAGATCAGTCATTGATCAGAGACATTTGAGATGAATTTTAGATTCTTATTACGGCATCATGTAGGGAATAAAAACCAGTTTGTTAGTTACGTGATTCATTAGCAGAAAATGCTGATGTTATAACATTAAGCAAATTCAGTTTTCCCTAACCGTGAGTGAAGTACGTTGTATGGTAAATTAGCAATATCTTGTGTACTATGCTCCTTTTTTACAGAAAACGCTATTTTAATGTATATGTAAAACTACTGAAGAACTAATTTTAATCGGTTTAATTTAAAAGATGGCTTTAACTTCAAAATGGCTGCTTAAATAAGATTATGAATCTCATATTTATGTGACAAACTGTATCCTATATGTTAAGTACGCTATATTAAATTCACATAATTATATTTTTAAGGTAATTTAGAAAAATTCATCAGGGCATTATTATTTTTAAGGTAATTTAGAAAAATTCATCAGGTCATTATTATTTTTTTAAGAATATCTAATTTAATAGTGAAATGTATGAAAGTAGCGTTTTATATCGGAAATACTACATTCATTGTTGCTTGAAAAAATAGCTTCAAAAGAATTAACTCTAAAGTGTCTAATTGAAAGGGTGTCTTTGCATAAAATGGCTCGCTTAAACATAATTGTAAATCTCACATCTTTGTGACAAACTATATTCTATTTGTTAAGTTCATTTCTATCACACGCAGTCCGCTTAAACATGATACGCACGTTTCCGTCTCTGCATAATAGTTGCCCGCTACTCTTGTACTTGGCATCTCAAACAGCAGGTAAATAGATTTTACAAATGATGTCTGAGGCTGAACAAGGATCGTCCTAGAACTGTAATAAGCACCGACATAGAAAATCTCATTACTGCTAGTCTATTAAAGCATGTATTCCTCCTCTATTTCAGAATTTGGCCGTTCATCAGTCATGGTTAGGGATATTTGAGATGAATTTCAGATTCTCATTATGGCATCATGTATGGAATCCAGATTGTTAGTTATGTGATTCGTTAGAAGAAAATGCTGGTGTACAAAATTAGTAAAATTCTATTGCCTGTAATTGTTATTAAAGACTAAAGAAAAGTTTATCTATACCCTTTTTTCAAGAATTACGACTGTTGTTGTATTAAATTTATCCAGATATTAAAGTATTTTTATATTAGGGCAATACAAAAGCACTTGACGAGTTTGTTTAATTTTCAGAATACAAATGTTAGCGAATTTTTTTTTTCTGTAGTTATTTCTAATAAAGAAAAGTAAGTTTTAGTATTAATTTAAAATTATCATGTTTATTTAATTTTCCATTATTCTATGATTGGCTTCGGTTGGTACATCGGTTAAAGCGACATTTTTAGAATAGTGACGTTATAGAATATATAAATTCTTTATCTTATATTATGTATAACCATACTTGATTGAAACAACTGTATTATTTTAGATTCCGCTGTAATTGTATTCAATAGTACAAGTCTTTTCTCTTAATGTTTCAGTAATAGAATAAAAATTTTAAATAATTTTTAAAGTTAGCATGCCAATGTATTTCCACAGAAAATATGACATAAATTCTTATTAATTGTAACTTTTCTGCTTATATAATACATCTTTTGGGTGCATAAATAATACTTTTTTAGAGAAAAAAGATACAACAAATTGACACTAATGCATGGCAAAAATGAGAGTTTTCGAAATTCCAATACCAGGTGATGGTGGAATTTCGAATAAATAATAGTTCACCCGCTGTTTTATACTTTGTTACACAATTATTTATCAACCATCTTTCAAAATTCATATGATTGCTATGACTGTTTTAAAAATATATATATAAATCCCACTATCTTAAGTAAAGGGCAAAAATAAGTATTTCATAAGACTAACTTAGGAGATATACTTTATGTATTCTTTTATATGCTTCATTAATATAACAGCTGAATCATATTACAAATACTTAAGGCATATCAGTATATCTTGTCTCATTTAACTGGATTAAAAATTATGACCTACAGTTCACTCAAAGAGGTGTGCCTGCTGAAGAAGATTAGGAAGTGACTCATGAAATAAGCATATACTATTATAATGCGTATATCGTGGTGCGTACATTTTTACCACAAGTTTAGAACAGAAATTTTTGCTTTATTTCACTACAGAAAAAGATAACAAACTGTTTGATTAAACGAAAGAAGGTTTTTTAATCTGAAGAAAAAAATATTAGGCAAAGATTTCTGTAATGAAATAGTCATACTCCTTAAAAATTTTAAGGAATGTGCACACACCTTGATACTTGTTATTCGAATTCATATCACGTGATGTTGGAATTTAAATAGATAATAGTTCAGCCGCTGTTTTTTTTTTTTTTTTTTTTTTTTTTTTTTTTTAACTTTGCTACACAATTATCTACCAAACATCTTTCAAAATTCATACGATTGCTATGACTATTATAAAAAAAATCCAACTATCTTAAAAAAAAGCTTTTTCTCTGTTCTTATATATTTTAATCCCAAAATTTATGTCACTAATCGCATACCAATATGAGCAAAAACGCATTGTTCTGTGAGATTGGGTCGTTCGTGAATTTTCTAAATAACGTATTACTGGAATATTGATGAACGTAAATAAAAATGCATCGTCTCCGTAACGTTTCAAAAGTATTTTGTACTTAAAATTTAGATGAGTACCATTTTAAATAATTATTTTATTGCGGACAAAGTTATTTTAAGCATAATAATATAGCTTCGATATTGGTTCTATTTTGCCCCAATATTGGCCCAATATTGGATTCATATTTGAATAAAATACTACAACAATATTGCGATGATATTTTGCCGATAATGCACGAATACTGGCAAGAAATATGTAGCCAAAAGCCATTAAAACAAATATTGGAGCAACATTGGCTCCAACATAGAAATATTTCCAATGAAAATGAAATAGTGGCCCAATATTGATTTTATTGGTTTTACGTTAGCTAAATATTGCTTGACAATTTTGGAATAAATTATCAATATCCTAATACTGCGGCAGTGTTTTAAGACAATGAATGCAATATTGACAGAAGATTGACACTAAGATATAACCACTATTGGCTTGCTGCTAGGGACTTCTCCAAAAATCAATTTCCAGTGCCATATTTTTTGTTCTCAAAGGTTTTAGTAACGTTGTAAAATCATTTAACTAAAAGAAAAGGAAGAAAAATTACTTTGTTATCAGGAGAGAAATCTTTTGGCTGTGCGATAGACGCAACGCCTAAGAGTTATTTCCTCCCTCTCTCTAAAAAACACGAATTTTGAACAAGTGCAGATTTTTTAGAAGTCCTTCAACGTTTTTTATTTATTTATTTATTTATTTATATATTTTATCCTAATAAAGTCGGATTAAAAAACTAAGTATGACATAATATGCCCTATAGATGGCGTACGTATCGTCCTTTTTATCACATATTATTTAGAAAACATCTGAAACAAACGCACGATACTTAATAACATTTATATCGCCATAAATTTTCTAGAATCAGGAAATATGCATAGTTTTATACATTTTCTAAAAACAATCTTTTCCTTAATACATGATACCTTAGACGCGCTTATAAATAAAAATAATAATAATAAATATATGCATTAAAGTTTCAATTTTGTATAGGGTATAAATCTGGAATCCATAAAACTAAAATATAATTCATAAATTCATGTTTCAAAAAGAATGCATAAAATGCACATCGCTGAAGATTTGATTTTCAACTTAATATCCGTTCTGAACCTTATCTTATTCATATGCAATAGACTTAACTATATTTCCATAATGCATTTCTCTTCCCCGTATACATTGTCTAAATCTATTGATCCTATGCTAGCGTGACAAATACCACTATCAAAACGGTTAACTTTTAAAATTTGCCTGTAAGAGTATGAATTTTCGAAGATAAAAGTACTTGTATACAACAATGCAGTGTTATTCTGTATTTTAACTAATAATCTTACATAATTCATTGTATACATTTTATCTATCTAGTTTTTAGATATTTAACACTGCCTAGATAGAGTAATATTCCACTTAAAGTAAAATAAATAATTGACAAGCCTCTTTTATTAATAAATAACGTCAGACAATTTATTAATTAAATATGGAAATTTTACTTTATGATACTGATTAGTGCTTTTTTCTGCAGTCAGTTATTTATTAAATAATATGAATAACGAAAAATTTTCATTAAAAATTAAAAACATACAAGACACAAATCGTTTATTAATGTACAGCATAAGACAAATTGATTAATAAAATGTATTTTTTATGATGTTAATTGGTACCTTTATTTTATTAGTCAAATTTTTATTTAAATTGTCAGGATATTAGGATATCCACAAAAAAAATTAATGAGAAGAAACAAATATGGATAATAGAACAACATGAAAGAAATGTCCAGATCCTCTTAATAGTTAGTATGCAGCATAAAATATATATTTTTAAATTAAATACTGCAGTTTTACTAAATAATGTCGATTCGCATATTGATTTCAATAATGATGTATTTATATGAGTAATCTGTATTATTAAAACGTAAAATGTAAGAAAACTGAAAACGAAATCCCCGTGAAATGCAAGAAATAAGAGGAAAGAAACCTTTCGAAACATACAGCATTATCATTGAAGCATCAATATTTAAGTATTATTAGTCTCGTTAAGATGGCGGTCAATGGAAAAATTAGCAAAATATTTTTCTTACTTTGCACAATAAAAAATATTGGACTTTATTTTATGTGGAAAAAAATCGAAAAAAATCCGTTTCCATGCACAAATTTTATTTCAAACAAACTTAAAATTGTTTGCTTCTAGGAAATGTTTCGTTTCAGTAACTAGACAATTCCTATACAGCTTGCAGTGTAGCCCTTATTGGTCATGAAATTGTGATTTACTAAAGTATACATCAATATTACGAAGAATTAATGAATTAGATTTTATACAACTTTACACAATCAATTGATTTTTATTTCCCACCGAAATATATTTGATTAGATTGTATACGAAATCAAAGACTACATTAAAACTTGTGTTTGGAAGGAGTAATCTACCCCTTACTCGTTACATCGTTTACCGCTCAGTAAAATTTAGTTTTTGTTTACAGCCTACTTGTGCTTTTCCATTTATCAGACATTGTATTTGACAATGTTGTCCCATGCAGAGGGAAATCTATTTTACACTACATGAAAAACAATATTCAACAAGCCTCTAAAACTTTCTTCATGTATGCATGAAAATCGTGAAAAAAAATATTAAAAGTTATTAGCTTATGAGTAAAAGTCAGTTAGTTTTGACTCAAAAATTTTTGATACTTTCTTTAAATGGACATTCGATTTTCTTAACTTTCAATTATTTTAAATACATACTTTAGTGCATTTATGCTTTTCAATATATTAAACGTATCCTATGACACTGCTGTCAAAGAAAATCTATAATAGTACTGAAAAAAAAAAAAAAAACAATATACAACAACCCTCTAAAGACTTTCCTTCATGGATATACATACATGAAAACCGTGAAAGAAAGTATTAAAAAATGATTAGCTAGTGCTCCCGCAGGTCACGAATCTAGTTTGTGGAATTAGACACCTCCTCTCCAGTCAGGCTGAAACTCGTTGGGTCCCCAAAACCATCGCAGAATCAAACCAAGATGGTGGAAACGAAACCGGTCACTCGAGGTCACATGCCGATTCAAGTTTCGACACCCCTACCTAGGTGGCAGCACGCGACGGACCACTTAACTTGCCGTCCACTTTTTTTTTTTTTTTTTTTTAAAGGTATGAGAGGAAGATTTTCCCCACGATTTTCCTTTAGAATCAGCACAGCAAGTAGTTTGTTGAAAGGATAGGAAAACTAAATTTTCATTCCTAATTGTTTTTGGGTTTTTTTTTCCTTTCTGTAGAGCAGAACGTGAAAGCTAATAAGACCACACACTGCCAAGTTTTAGCATCAATCAAATAAGGACACTCAGTTATTGCTTTATCTTTTAAGCTTGGAGAATTATTCTGCTAAACAGAATATCTTAAGAAATGTAAGCATGTTTTGTGATAAAAATTCAATATCGTAAACTAAATTTGTTGTTATCAGTATGGTTGCTTATAAATCATTTGATGTGACTTAAAAATTTATGCGGATGTGAATTTGATTTTACGAATCCTACCGTCTAAGAAAGTGTCTTGGTACTGGTAGCATAGACATCGTCGGTGTATCTTGTAACTTTTCTGACATTTTGAACCTTAGATTTTTTTTAGGTCGTTCAAGGTTGTTGCTAATGTATATTTTGAAAACAGTCTTGATTAAATTTGTCCAAGAGAACGAAATGTTAGTTTGTGTATCAGACTTGCTTTGAAAATCATTCTGCCAAAGTCTATGGACATCTCTGATTACATAATGTCGTGCTTGACTTCTACTCAATTTTTTTTCATTCAAATTTAAAAATTATTTTAACGATATATAAGACTAATTTTCCCCTGAAAAAAAAAAAAAAAAAAAAAAAAAAAAAAAGAATTATTATCAAACACAATATTTGAAAATATTTGTTCTATATCTCATACATAATTTTTGAAATAATGGAAATAATATTTTATTTATATATTTATAAATTCGAATTCTTGATTTGTACTTTTCTAGACTGAATATTAAAAAAAAAAAAAAGAAAAAAAAAAGAAAAAAAAAAAAAAGAAACTAACCATAATACAGAAGTTTATGTTTTTGTTTTTCTTCTCATAGAAAAACAATAGATATATATTCTGTGATGTTTTATATTAAAAAAAAAAATTCTTTAAAAATATTTTTTTCATCACACTTTAAATTCAAATAATACAACTTAAAAATTCTTCATTTTTTATTACATTAATTGAACATACACAGTTAGTACATGAAATCGATATTTTCATTTAAAATTTTGTAAGTATTACCAGTTCTATATATAAATTTCGCTTGCAAAAGTGTGTGTTCAAATAGGAAGCATTACCGTAAAAAATGTCTTTTATACGCTCACCGAAAAAAAAGAATAATCTGAAAATCCTGATTTATATTTTAAAGATAGGTGAAAATGCAATATTTACTACAGAAAGACACGCGTTTCATATTCGCTGAAAAGATTGCAATCTTAAAATCCCAAATTACGTTTTTAAAGATGGATGAAATGTAATATTTTTGTTACTAGGATATACGTATGATGTTTCTCCACGTATACCGCATTTTTTTTTTTTTTTTTTTTAAATCTATCACATAATGTAGCGCGTTGCTGAATGTACTCTGATAGTACGCCTTAATATACAAAAGTTAGTCCAGAAAAAAAAATATATATCATGTAGTGAATTTATGCCTTAACATTAATTCATATTCGATGAAAATAATAGAATTTTAAATAGTTTGCCGGTGATATGTAAAATAATGTTAATAAAATAATATGTACTAACAATGAAAAATGAATTAAGTATTTTATTAAAAATAGCTATAATTTTATTATCTTAATTTCATAATACCATTTTGTTTAATTTACATTTCAGTTAGAAATATAAACAGTGTATCATATAATTCCATCGGTAATTTCATAAACTTGTAACCAATAAAAGAAATGTAAAAATCTGCTTTCTCCTATCACATAAAATTGCATTTTACATAGAATTTTTACCATTATTAAATTTTCTTTAGCTATCGTAAAAAATTAAGTTAGCACATGAGGTGAATTACACAAGAATCGTTTAAAAAACAAATGAAAATATATCAAGATTTTTTTTTTACTTCATACATTTAAAAAAAACTTATTTCAAAAGAATTATGCTACAAATAATATAAAACTTTAATTTAGAATTATTCTTTATAAAAATTTAAGTAAGAGAATTTCACTTTAAATCAAAGATGGATTGTGACAGTGCATGATGTCACAATCATCTTGATTTTATTTTGTCCTCGCTGGGCTAAGGTCATTTGATGAACAGATGGGTTAAATTGACCTGAATAACTTGCTTGCAACAGATTCCCACTCACTACAAACATCTTAGCATCAACATTGCAAATGGGGCTCTGGCTGTTGTTCAACAGATGTCGAATTTGAATCTCGATTTATTCTGACTGTTCATGGCAAGTTGGATTGAACTTTAAACAGATGTGTCGATCTATTTAGCCATCGCAAAAGGTGGAATTAGCAGCCAAACAAACCATCCAACCCTCCTATACACACAAGCCACCTAACGATTAGACAGTTTATAATCTGAAATTAAAGCAAAATGCATTGCTTTTAGTCACAAACCCATTACAATGACTAAAATTCAGTATATGAAAATTTAAAAAATATGAATTAAGAAGTATTTATTTATAATCACATCTCATTTTCATAATTTTTCGCAACAGCTGTTAACTTCCAAATATTTGTTTCATTATATAATGATTATAAAGCAAAAACATGTTCGTGAGTAACGCTACCGTCATATTGACGGATGATGACGACACCTGAATAGTAACTTTCGCTTTTGCTGCATTCTTATTAACTTCTAAGTATCGCACAATTTCGATTTTTACACCGTCGATATGGAAAAAAAAAAATTCTTTTAAATGCAATTTGTTTGAAAACTGCATCTCAATTTACTGTTTTTTTCTGTTTTGAAAATAATTTTAAAGCATCATTTTTTAAAAATTTATCTCTATCATCTGCAGTTTGATTACGAAAGGTTAATTTGTTTTCCCTTACAACAATTTAATTATTTCAGCATTGTTTCTGGCTAATATTCCGTAGCGAAATTAAAACTTTATCAATAAATAAATAAAATACAAATTTAGAAGACATGTAATCGAACTACTTGCTTAAACCATTGAAATTATGAAGAATCAAAAAGGAGCTCTAAGTGGTGAAATCTTTGGCGATTTCTTCGGCTATTACCGCCTGGCATACGGCTAATGTGAAAGTAACGCTTTAAATAAATTTCAAATCTTTATTTGAATAAATTATTGATATTTTTCGTATAAAAATCCTTTTGGGTGTTGTTAGTGTACACCTATGTTCTGCAACCCGGGTAGCCTTGGTTGAGGACCCCAACTTAAAACAAAAAATTTTAAAAACTCATTGAAAAAAAAGAAATTATTCGGATTTTTATATATAATGCATATAATTTTTCAACAAGTTGTTTATTAGCAGAAAGATATGTGTGCGTAGGTGTGGCGATTCAAAAAGCATACGTCTTAAAAAACGTGTATTTCTTTAAACGCACCCCACCCTTGAACTTGAAGAACTTTCACGGAACTGTTCTTTATCCTTTACGCCCATATGTATACATTGTTTATTAAGAAAGCTTTTGTTTTTGTTATGTTTCTTTTATATATGATAAAAGATGTGACTGAACTCTACTGAAAAAAAGTCCAGAGAATGTGTGACAGACGTAAGAATTTACAACCTTCCTTGATCTTCAGTGACAGGGCGGCAACTTTTGCCTAAGCTTGATTTATGAAAAGTGTTTCAGTATGATAGAACATATATGATGGGAGAATTTTTTTAACAGCATTGCAACTGATTCAGTTTATTTTAAATACTAAACTTTTCAATTGACAACTTGAACCAATTATTACTGATAATGAAACGTTCGTCAAAGTAGCAACATTAATAAAAAATAAAATTAAAGTGAGCATATATGATATACACAATTTTGTTAAAATTTTCAAATGCCATTATGTAATAATATATACTTTCAATGTCATTTAAATGAAGTTTTTCAAAATGAAATTAATAGTCAAATTTTATTGAAAGAAGAGAGAAATGCTTTTTTTTTTATGTAGCAAATATTGTGAAAATATCTTAAACATGTGATATCAAATTTGTTTAAAAGATTAAACGTTTTTAATAATAGAAATTTTGTAGAAAAATAATTCACACTGTCAATGAAATGTACAATTTTAACCCTTATTTCAGAGTCATGGGGCTTTTTTTTTCCTCGTGTAATGTTCGATTTTGTTCTAATTTTCTTATCTCATAGAGTTTCTATAAAAATATTTTTTTGTGTCCCTAGATAAGGGTAAAAAATGAAATATTATTAGCATATATGAAACTCACACGAATGAAAACAAAATATTGTATATACGTTTTTCTTAAATTTCTTTATTATTTTTTCTTTCAATCATTTTTTTCTTAAGTCAGATAATTTTGAATAACACCTGCCGTTTATTGCATGGAAAAGGAAAAGAATTGAAGAAGATATTAAGAAGTTAAGAAAAAATGTCCATTTAGCAAAAGCTCCAGCTTATTTATAAAGTAAAAAATTAATTAATCTAATTATTTAATGGTATTTCTGTTTTTTTTTCCCTTCAAAATCAACTATCTATACAATGCACTTCTAAAGTTTAGTTTTCACTTATGATACTAAATCTTTAATCAGTTTAGCCCTTCAACAATGTAATTTCCCTGTTGACACATTATTTCTTTACTTTTTTTTTCTAAATTCTTAGAGACTTAGCAATAATTTTCTAACCGTCTGTCTTGGAACATTGAATTGAGTCTAATTAACATAAAATTGATAGAACCCTTCAGTAAATAACTAAGCATAAAAGACTGAAGGTAAATAGTCCTCGGAACACCAACTTGTTTTTATCTTCACTATTAACATTGTGCAGTGCAATTACCTACGACACGCTAATAATGTCACCACAGTACCATTAACAGACTTGTTACTTATCAAGCCAATGTCTAAAACGGATAAGCACCTGTTAGCACTGCGAGTTTATACTACTAAAGCAACAAATTCCACCTGTCCACATCAGTTGATGAACGATCACTATGTATATACCTGACTGTGATGCAAGTGAAAGACTTGCAATTTAGTCGGCAATCATTTTTTTCTTAAATCAGATAAATTTGAATAACACCTGCCGTTGTTTATTGCATGGAAAAGGAAAAGAATTGAAGAAGATAATTACGAAGTTATATAAAAAAAAATGTCCATTTAGGAAAGGTTCCAGCAAAAAAGGATTTAATCTAATTATTTAATGGTATTTTTGTTTTTTCTTCTTTTCCTGTGTGTGTGTGTGTGGGTAAAAATTCCACACCGTTATCTTTGAAAACAATTATATCAAGCTATAGAATTATTTATCACTTTCAATAGATGCAAAACGTCGTGTCATTTATGATAAAAGCACGAACATCATAGAAAGAAATAACTGTCGTATCATTGTGGAAAATAATGTGTTTTTGATTAACTTCTGTATACTGTTCATCTAATGTCTAGTAAAAAATAAATTTTGCCATTTTTTCCATCAATCTGGTAGTTTAATAGTTTTTTTTTATTAAATTGGATTACGGAAGATTTCCCATTAGACACTATTACCCACTATAATAATCTCACCATAGTACCATTAACAGGCTTGTTATATGCCAAGTCATTGTCTAAAATGGGTTAGGTACCTTTTAGCATAAAGGAACGATTTCAAATTCTTCACATCAAATGATGAACGATAACTATGCATATTACATGCATGTTCCCCCAAGTGAAAGACTTGTAATTCAGTCAGCTACCTTTCTAAGCAGTCATTTTTTTTAAACCATTCAGTTTTATATAACACATGATGTTGTTTAGCTGATGGAAAGTAAGAACAACTCAACATTACGAAGTAAAAGAAATTTATTCATTAATGAAAATCGCCCAAATCGTGGGGAAAAAAATACGTTCGCCAAAATTATTTAATTATTTTTCTTGGCATATATATATATATATATATATTTTGGTCAGGTATTCCACACAGTTACTTTTAATGCATTCATATTGTTAAGCTATAGAATTGTTTATATGCCTTTCAGTCACTTCGGAAGCGTCGTGTCGTTTATGATAAAAGCAGAAACATCATACTTTTTATGTCATTTTAAAAGCATTAACTCCATTTTATAACACCCTGTGTATCAATGCTGTATCTCTCAATGTACGTTTTTTCTCCATTGATAATATTAAATTTTTAACAATATAAGAATCTTAACAGTTTTACGTCTATAAAATCACTCTTTTCAACGTAATATTTCATTATTTTGTACTAAATCCTTATATACTTAGCGATAATTTACTAACCTTCTCCCTTAGAATTTTGAATAAAGTCTAATTAAGTTAAAATTGATAGAACACCCAGTAATTAACTAACGCATGAAGGGCTGAAAGAAAACGGTCCCCTAAACACCAACTTGTTTTTAACTCTAACATTAACCTAGTGGAATTACCTACGACACGCTAATAATCTCACCACAGTACCGTTAAGAGGCTTGTCACATATCAAGTCATTGTCTAAAATGGATAGGCACCTGTTAGCATTGCGAGTCTGCTCTTAAAGCAACAAATTCAAACTGTCCACATCAGATGATGAACGATCACTAGGTATATACCTGTGTGTGCTGCAAGTGACAGACTCGTAATTTAGTCGGCTACTTTTCTAAAGCAATAACTTTTTTTCTTAAGTCAGGCAATTTTGAATAACACCTGCCGTTGTTTAGTACATGGAAAGGGAAAAGAACTGAAGAAGATATTACAAAGTAAAAGAAATTTGTTCATTAAGGAAAAGCACTTTCCTTAGTGCTTTTAAGCCTAGCTTATTCAAGAAGCAAAATATATTTAACAATAAATATTTTATCATACTCTTGGCCATATTTAATTCAATTTTTCATATTTTATTTATTTGTTTAATTATTTTCTTGGTCAATTATGACACACAGTTCTTTTTGAATACACTTATATTATAGCAATATGATAAAGTTATATTAGTTATATGTACTAAAGTAATATAAGTTATATTACAACATACTAAAACTACTTATTATAACAGTGTTCTAGATACTGTTTGAATGAATTTAACATTTTCTAAATAATTTTACGTTTGCCAATTTTATTTATATTACAATTTATACAAGAATAACTGATTATGAAATTGAAAATCACGCGTAACCTTTCCCATGCCTCCCATAACTTATAACAATCTAAAACATATAGCCCGATATAGATATATACATATACATATATTTTTGTATATTCTAAAACTATTTTAATATATTATTGTTTTAAATATAAGCGATATGAGTAAATTTAATATTTTCTAGATAATTTATCAACAATTCTCAAATTTGTGTGTATTTTTACTTTAATTTTCTTATTTCAACTTTATTTGTATTTACTTAATTTGATAAATAAGCAACTGATTCCCGAATCGAGAGTCACGAGTGATTTTTGCAAGAAATACTCTACATATCTCACAAAAAATGAAAAAAAAAATCATAGTGATATGTTACAATATAGATGTAATAGTATATACAGAATTTTTGCAATATTCTAAAATAACTATTAGTGTAATGTTGTTCTAACTGTAAGCAATTTGAATAAGTTAAATATTTTCTAAATAATATAACAAATGTAAACTTTAATTGCAGAACAATGATAAACAAACACTTCATTCTCAAATCTCTGGCAAGAAATACTCTACATATCTCACTTAAAAAATAATAATTTGAATAATTGTATTATACTATCATACGTACGTAAGTTCTTTATACACTTACATATAAACAATTTATTCTTCTGTTGAGGATCCGTAAGAAATCTTCTAAGTGAGATGAAATTATTTTCCACATTCATGTCTAGCATAATTAGCAAATGTCACAGAGATGAAATATTACGAAAATTTGCTTGCATTTATTAGTGTAATTAGGTAAAATTAATTCATTTGCTGCATCATGCTTTGAATATCACATTAACGAAATATGTATCTCTAGGGAATCTTCATATAAATATATTTAGTCAGAATGTGCTGCATTCGGCTGAAATCAACACATGAGCTAATTATAGATAAACAGGAATATTTTCTTGCTAATTTAAATCAAAAGTTTATTCTTTAGCTTTATTGCTTGTTTATTTTTCTGACTTTTAACATTTCGTTTTATCTAAGCGTCCCTTCAGAGGGGAATTTTTAACATTTCACAATAATAATACGATTTTAAAGAAAATTTTTAAAGTGTCGTTACACTGTAAGGGAGCTTTTACAAAGTTACGTGCTTTAATGTGACAATTAAAATGCATAAGAGAATAGATTCATTCCCATGAAGTTTTTAATTATATAACCTTATTAATTATTTCTGCATATATTATTTAAAGTAGCATTTAAACATTAAACTTTGAGTAAAATATTATAATAATTAAACAAACAGTATGGGATCTTAGATATTACTTCATAGAGAAATGTTACATGTAATATAAAGTTTTATTTCCTTTGTTTAGAGATCCTGTTTTTTTTTTTTTTTTTTTAAGTGAAATCATGCGGATACACCATGTCTGAAAAACTAAATCTGCATAAATTTCTCTTTTTTCGTGGTTTTGATTTCGTTTTTAAGTGATTTCTGTTTACGTCCAAACTTTTCATCTATTACTATAGTAATTTTGGATGTTATTAAATCTGTTTAATATGTTTTGATTTAGAGATCTCAATTAAAAAAAAAAATCTAAATCACGTGAATACATCATGATTTTCAATCATAAATACTACTTAAAAGTAACATTAAATGTAATAAAATCCGTTTCATTTCTTTTGATTTAGAGATCTCCATAAAATATTCTAAAGCCTGTGTAAACGTCTTGTGTTAGGAACTAATCTGCATAAATTTCTTTATGGTTCTGATTTCGATTTTCGCTGATTTCAAAATACATCACGCTTAGAAAATATCCTCATTTGATAAATTTAATGTAAACAAATACTTATACAAAATTAAATACTTTTAAGTATGAATAAGAATAAACATAAAAAAAAAATCTTAATTTAAAAATGTTGGGATCAAATTATTACTTTTTGGGGATGAGAAAGGTCTTCGATCTTCTCGTGCGCCTGAGGCCACAATCCTACCAACCCTTTTTTCTCACCCTTCTCCCTTTTTTCATTCCTCTTAATAATAAAATCTAAAACTGCTCATTATTATACATTTAAAAAAAAATCTCTGGACGAGAGAATGAAATTTATAATTAAATTATCGAAACTTCTAAAAATAAACGAACATTTTCGAAGTCTCACAAAATGTTGCTAACACTTTTTGTTAAGCTGTCTTCAAATATGATCCCAAATTAAGCAGCATTCATTAAACAGTAGTTTGAGACAAAGCTCATATATCATGTCTGTCTCTACAAATTTTCTCAAGTTGTTAAAAGAGGATGTAAATCGTATGCCCAGTCGAAAACAAAAATTGTCAGACACTTTTTTATTACATTCTTTCGTGTTTAAAAGAAAAAAAAAAAAAAGAAAGAAAGAAAGAAAAATATATACATGGCCATTAAATTAAACATTATTTCTGTTTTTATTTTATTTTATTTTATTATTTAAAACCTATGTATAAAAACTTATCTAAACCTACGTAAAACCTAAATAACAGTATTATAAAAGGAACCGTCAGATAAGAACAATCAACAATCTTCCGTGACATAGTTAAGCAATGATATTTCGAATGAAATAGCCAGATTGAAAATATACTGACCATTAAATTTTTTAGGTCGATATCGGGCTTCTTTATTGTTCCCTGTTTTCAGTTTTTTCTGTTAACGTATCATTTTAGATATTTTTCATTGTTCGATTAACAGCAAAGCTGGGAAAAAGGTGGAACAGTCGGAAAGATGTGATGAACAAACTCTGTTATTGTTACCATGCTAATAGAAAAAGCATGATAAGTGAATAATATATTCAGTCACGTTTATTTCAGCTACTTCTCACTGTAAAATGGCTTTAAAATATCCCTCTTTTGGCAAAGCAACTCTTAAGTAATCATTTATCTCTCAAGGTCGCCCTTAAGAATATAACGTTTTTTTTTTCTTTTTTTAATTCAATATTTTTATGAGAATTTTAATAAACTAATAAAAACTGTAATGCGATAACATGAAGTTTATTTTCGCATAGAACATTACATATATAATATAATAGCATAGCTTTATGTATATATATATTTTTTATTTTGGATAAATGTAGGAATTCCAGTTCTCTGTGTTCTGAATCTTAGGTAAGTTTTTTTTTTTCTTTTTTACATCCTCAAACTGTTTACTATGACAGGACATTATTTTTTTTTCATCCCATCGATTTTTTTATTTTATGAAAATAGGTGATCATTATTTAATTTTTCTTCCTGGTAATGCTGCCCATTGCTTTCATAATTACAAATATTATGCATTTTTCACACTTATGCATGAAAAAAAAAGAAAAGAAAAGGGATGAAGATATGCAATAAATTTTGAGGTAATAACATATTAAAAATATTACTTCAAATTTGTTTAAAGACTTTTCTTTGTTTGAGAAATGCATCAGGAACACATGAAGTATATCTACGTTTTTCTAATGTAAGCATCAACAATAAATATTCAAGTTATATCACTGTATATTTTCATATATTTTTGTTTTTGTACAATTTGCTCCAAACTATCCTCTCTCTCTCTCTCTCTCTCTCTCTCTCTCTCTCTCTCTATATATATATATATATATATATATATATATATATTAATCTTTTTATTATTATTATTATTATAATTTAAGATATACGTACAATTTATTTTTCATAAGCTATAATATCGCATAACAAATAATAAATTGAAAAGATTATTAAATTAGATTGAAATTAAAATAAATAAATGATCAACGTAAAAATAGCACAAATAAAAAAATATAAAAAATGGCAAACGGGTGCCTCTAAAGCTTCGGAGCCAAATTTAAAAAGATTTAAAACTGATTTAAAAGTGATGAGCATTCTATCTTGGTCACGTGCGGAGACGCAAGCATACTTACATGGCTTAAACTTTTAAATCAGTTTTAAATCTTTTTAAATTTGGCACTGATGATGGATCTTTAGAGGCTCCGAAACAGCTGTTTGCTATTTTTATATTTTTTTAATTTGTGCTGCTTTTACGTTGATTATTTATTTATTTTAATATAACGGCACAAAGTTCAATCCAGCTATTTTAAATAAATTGAAATTGCCTGCTGTTTTATACTAATTATGTATAAAATTAAGTTTTACAAGCTATATTCTTTTATTTTCTTGGAGAATCTTCTCTTACTACACTGTAAAAAATTTTGGTCAACAATTACGGTTCATATACTGGCAACTTTGTTACCAGTATATTTACCGTAATTTAACTGGACGGTATATGTAACGTAAAATATTTAAAATATATGTACCGGCTGCACTCCCCCCTCTCCTTAGGTCTGCAGGCATTACGTAACAAGAGCAAGAGCATCACTTTAGGGGTTGCCGTACAACGAGGCGAGGCTAACAGCTTTTTCCTTACTGAAAAATAATTATTTTACGGTATAAATAGCGATTTTTTTTACTGAAAAACAATCATTTTACGGTATAAATACCGTTTATAATCGAAATGGCACATATATGGTTATTTTACGCTTAATATACCTTAGAAGTACGGTACTCCGTGGTTCGTACTCATCAGGGGATTCAGGAGATTTTAAGTGTTTTAGTACCAGAAATTTTGTAGAGTACTGGTCGCTATATCTGAAGATAAAAATTGTTTTCATCAAATAAGCCAAATAGTATTTTACGAAAATTCTGGTAAAACGTGCTTGAAAGTCCTTGAAGTTTACGAACCCTGTACTTATACCGTAAAGACTGAAAACGGTACAAATACCTTTAATTTACGGTACATCTACGGAAATTTTACGAAAATTGTTTACAGTGTACATATGCATTAAATGCCATCGTTGAGAAAAGTTATTTGATAAAAATATTAAATTCCTCAAGCATTTTGTCATAAAAACTATCTTCCTTAACTGCAAACCAAGTGCGTCTGACCTTCAGAATTTATACTACCAATATTCAGTCCCTTTTTCCAATTAACATCTGAGATTCAATAAGTAAATCAATAGCTTATTAACTTAAATGAGCTTACAATTTCACAGTTTATTCCTACCAAATTACCACCTACGTTGAAAGTCTATCTCACTTACATCCAAGAAGTTCACTTACCAGAAATAGACTCACACCTCAGTAAGTGTCTCACCAAATGAGAAATTTTATGGAGGTTTGACTTTTAAAACTCAATACGAGTAGCATCGTAAAACAAGTCTGGGTTTTTTTTTTCCCTTAAAGCATGATTTTTTTTTATGTAATACTTCTATCATGCTTATTCACCTAGACGAACCCATAAAATAGACTTTTTGCTAAAGCTGAATGTTTTGTCATTTTTTTTTCTTTTAAATAGTTCCATTTTTATGGGAGAAAATTTTTAAACTCGACCTCATTTAAAAAGTTATATCCGCTTTAAATATCTGGTAAAGACTTACTTATTTGACGTTAAAAAAGAAAAAAAAGTTTCAAAGTTTTATTTTTCTTGCTGTTATGCAAAGTGTAGAATTAACATAGAAAAGATATAGCTTTTGAAAGCGATTTCTAAAATTTGTTTCAATTTTTAAGATATGTTTTTTTACTGAAAATTAATACAAGGTATGACGAAAATACTGAAATTTAGAAAGACATGTTAGAAAGAAATAATTACAAATAGTAAAAATTGGAAAGAAAATATTACGCAACAGTTAGAGATTTCATGAGGAGGTTTGAAATAAGAATAAAATTGTTTTACCACAAATTTAAAATGCATTTTTGCAAAAGTTTTATTATGCTTAATGAATTATTATGCTGCATGAATATTATATTAATAACACGCATTTCCGCTAGCAATGCTTAATGTAAAATTGTAATTTTATTTTATTTTTTAATAATAAAATACCATCTACTTGTTAAATGAGATGTAAAGTTATAAAGCAATCAAAGCAGTTATTAAATAAATCCAGTATTTTACTGCATAGGAATCACCAATATTTTACTACACTGGCTTTATCTTGGAGGTATTTTTATTGAAATGCATAGAATTGTAAAAATGGTTCAATGCAATCTGACATCCGGCGTAAGCACATACAAATTTTAATGCCTAAATAAATACTTGTTATTGCTATTTGAAATCAATATAAAATTTTTCTCGCCATATCGACCAATTTTCAAGACAACATTCATCGTTTTGAATTGGTTTTGCTTTTGGCATCAGTTTAAAATTTTACCATGAACATTTAGGAATTTAGTGAGGGCTCTCATTAATTTGCGGATGAATAATTCAAGTAATAACGCATATATATATGCGATTTGTCGTTTCAAGATATTTAAAATTATATTTTGTTTTCACCATACTTCATTTGTATTATATTCATTAATAATTTCATCCTGTTTCATTGTTATCATCGTCGTTTTTATATAATCTATATAATTTGTGATTTGAGAGAGGTAAACTGAGTCATATTGTATTAAAGTGTAGGAAATTCATGTTTTCCGATAGTTTACAAATCTTTTGGTCCAAATTTCTAAAAACAATTGGGCGTGTGTTTAGATTGATATGATTGTACATAAGAGCAAACTTTAAAGTACGATGCTTTATTACCCAGAAAAAAAAATCAGATATTTTTACAGTTGCTGTATTATTATATGTCGATATGTGTTGCAATTTTAGTAAATGAAAATTTAAATGAACTTAAATATAAAACTACAAAATTTTCAACAATTTTAATCATATCTTACCTAAGTAAAAAAAAGTCGTTCATCAAATTAATTTACATTTACGTATTTTGAAATGGGAATTTTTCAGTTCTTGTTTTGATTACATATTTTTTACATTAAGTATGAATCCATTATAAACTATTTTATATCATGCTGTAAGCTTTTTCAAAAGCTTCATAACGAAATAACTCCGTAACTGTATTGCTTTGCTATAATTTTCTTTGTTTGTATATTCCATCTCATGTAAATAGCCTTTTGTTAGAATGACATACTTAAACCATGTAAAACTTATTAAACGAAATGTAAATTTCTCCAATGAATCTTTGAATTATGATCTTAAGCTTACTAGTTTGTAATCGTTAAAATTTGTATTATGTATGGTTCAAATCTTGGAACAATTTCTTAGAAGGTTAAAAAACTATTTAGAATCCTTCATACTCAAAGAATTTCACAAAAATGTTAATTAATATATAAAATTAGCTTTTCATGAATGTCCAGACTAGTGCCAATATAAGTTATAACACTGCATTACAATGTTACAGTTAAAATATGCGAACCATGTGAAATAAAATTTAAATTTCGCAATGAATCTATTAGTTCTAATCTTGGACTGAAAAGCACTAATTCCCAGACCTTAAATTTCACATTAATTACAACATACATAACACATTGTTAGGGAACATAGCCATGAATTTTAAATGCCGTAAAAGTGGTCATTGCTAGGGGCAGTAAAATGTCAGAGGAAAATTAATAGATAAATTGAAATTCCTTTATTACAGTTGGCTTTATTCGCTCTTTCTCTACCTCATTCAACCCTTAGGGTTCAGAAATTTTCAAACTTTCTAACTAGAATATTGTATTAAATAAAATCATTTCCTTAAAGTTTTCAGGTTTCATTGATTAGATTAGGTTTATCATCTAACTGATTATTGTGACGTAAGTTAAGCATAAAATTTTCCATTCAAATTGGTATTTCTTGTTAAGCTTGCACTTTTATCTCCCCAGATGAAAATTTATTATTCTGTCAATCGTATTTCTATATCCAGTAACTAGTCATTATTTTATTAAAAGGAACTCTTTATTGTACAAAACACGTAGTCTTTTTAATTTAGAATTAATGAAGTAGCTAGCATTTATAAAAGTGTCCTTATTACAAAATTTTCTCTTCCAAGGGAACTAATAAAAACGATTGATATTTCTTATATAAAAACATCAGAAAAATTTAATAAAAAAAATACTGCATATTTTAAAGTGATCTATGTTCAAATTTTGAAACAAAATATTATCCCGTATTAATTTAAAGCAGATGCCATTATTTGTAATATGTCTTCAGATATTCATCTTTATTAATCATGCGCAAGGAAACTTCACTTATCAGCCAGTATATAATATTTTTTGTTATCCCTTTCCATTAAAATTAAATAATCGAAAACTGAGCATGAAAGAGACATTTCTTTTCATTATAGCAAACTTGTTTAACTATACAATTAATTAAAAGTATAAAAATTATTCAATGGAACTATGGACATATGTAAGCTCTATCAATATTTTCTTGGCATGTATTTCATAGTTAATTAGAAACTGTGCAAAATGTATGGTAGTAAATACATTTTAAATAACTTTAGTCGTATGACGACTGTAGTATTTTATCCTTTGGCACGATAAAGTAATAAGGAGCTAGACTCGTCATTTTACCAAAAAGGGTTAAAAAATAACAATATAATACTTCCTGATAAATGAAAGTATAAAGCAAAAAAAAAGAAAAGAAAAGAAAAGAAAAGAAAGAAAGAAAACTTAGAAATAATTAAAAATGTTCAGTCATAAATTTTATACGGAATTTATAATATTTAATTATGTTTTTTAAAGCGCAAGCATATTTTTAAGTACACAAAGAGATATTTTTTTTTACGACCGTAATATCAAACGAAGAGTTTAGCTAACTAACTATTATACTACTAAGGAACTAATGTTACAAGTATAAGAAGAATTAATTATAAAAAAATATTTCGAAAAAAAAAATCTGCGAAATTATTTTTGTACGTAGAAGATTTTCAGCTGACGCCTGATAAAAATATTTCTATTTTACATTTTCCTTTTTGAAGACTGAATACAAAAAATTTAAAAATGTTTAAAAACAAACGTTAAAAACTTTAAAGTATAACACGTTCAACTGCAGAAACGAAAAACAACAAGCTTTTCATGAACTATCCATCGAAAAATCACTTTCACATGATGCTCCAAACTTGCTCTTTCTCCAAAGTTTTCTAACTTCTTTGATTACTAGAACATAGGGATGGAAACTAACCGACAAAGACAACTCTTCGTCAAGACCAATTCTAATTTCTTTTCCCCTATCTCCTCCCCCCCCTCCCCTTCTTTTCGAATGCTTTCTGTCTCGTTATTTTGTTCGTTATGTTGAGTCGCTCCTTGTGCGTGAGATGATTTTGCATCGTCATTCTCAATGTCATCAAGAAAAGTTCGCGTGAGCAGTTGCATCTTACTTACTTGTAGGCCGGTTAGTGCCCTAGGCGGTCCAAGTCGCGATTTTGGGCATTTAATTGTGCCTCCGAGCAAAGTATTTTTGTTTTTGTGCAACTTTTTATAAGATAGCGAGCGTGTGTATATAAAAGGGGTCTCTGGCTCCTTACAACTTAGCCAACAGTTCTAAGAAGTGACGCGACCTGCTTATGTGGTTATTTTTTTTGTTATTATTCTTTTTGTTATCCGTGTGCTTTGATAAGCGAATAATGTAAGGGAGGGTATACAAAACTATAATTAAATCTGGCAATGGCGTTCCATCACCGTGTAATTCTTTTAAGGGAGTTTCTATCAGTTAATTTTACTCAACCTGTTTGTTGAAAGACATCTCTTAGATTATTCTTAAAGTCCCTTATTATGCGTAGCATTTATATGTAGAGAAAATTATTTTTTTTTTAAACCCCTTCAAGTCACTTTTTACTTGGAAAAGAGCGTATCCAATTAATTAAATATATGAATATTCATGACATTTACGTATGATGCCATACTTGCACAACATATGCTTATTAAAAGCACCTTATTAGTTGTCAAGAAAAAGTATATCGCACTGAAAAAGCATACTTTTCTCTGCACTTATATTAAGAAACAAACATTTTTTAGTATATTTTTAATGTATTGTACGCGGACAAAATGTTATTAAGCTAATTTAGCTAATTATTTTTTGTTTTATTTTTATTTTTTACCCTCCGTTTTTGTTTCGAAAATTGAATTCGAAGTTCAAGGATTATACAATGGAAATGTGTTATTATTATTATTTACATATGTTCTCTCCCCCCCCCCCCCTCTCGATGGTTTTTATATCTTTTCTCTGCTCATCGCCAATATGATATTTTTAATTTATTATATTAATATGAATGCAGACTATTTAGTTATATAAAGTGGGTAGAACACCGTCTTCAGTTTGGGTTAAACACCGCCTTAAAACATGTTAAGCTTGATGAGAACAAATGCGTATTCTTATTTTTTTATTATTTATTTTTTCTTACTAAAGATAATGATTAGAACATAAAATTATTTCCGTTTTGCATTTCCTACTGAATTTGATATCTATTCAAATTAACTCTTTAAACAAAAAAAAAAAAAAAAAAAAAAAAAAAAAATCAGTTACTAAGGATGCGACTTTTACATGAAATATGTCATATTATTTACAAAATATGTTCAAAATTTTCTTTTTTATAGAAGCAATGCATTATAAATGTAAGTAAGTAATGTGTAAATTACACGCGTTAGTGTCAATACATCCATTCCCTTATAATATAAAGATAGATAGTAAAGATGGAAACAGAAAATATTTCTTGGGGAATATAATATAAAATATTATACCCCCCAGTGGGCAGAGTTTAGTCATCTATGCCAAATACAGGTCATTAAATGCTTAAAAAAAAAAAAAAAAAAAAACGTTATTTTCTAAATTGAACAGTAATTTCCTGATAAAAATTTTAATGAATATCAATCAATAAAGTAATTTAATAGAAAAGATAATCAATCAGTACCTTTAACACTTTACAGATCATAAAACTTTTACTGATTTCCACTGCCTTGAAGATAAAAATCCATATATTTTTTTATAAAAGCTTCTAGAATGAAGAAGAGCTAGTGGTAAAAGAAGAACTATCTATTTAAATAGAGCAAAAGTAAATCAAAAACTTGGCTAAGTAGAAAAAGATTTTTTCAAAAATATAAAGAAAGTTTGAAGCTGCAGGTTTCAATTCTTTTTAAGAAAATAGTGAGCTGCTGGGATTCATCAAGCATTGGCGGAGTAACCTCCATCTTCTTATCCTTCTTTCCATTCTTCATTATTTAAACAAATTCAGTGAAATTGTATGTTCTTGAAACCGCTAAAGGATTACAATGGATGTAAAAAATTATGTTTCGTGTTACCCATGATCACAATAGGAACCAGTCGTTGGGGGCCACAGTAATACTTACCCATCACAGATATGCATAATATAAAATATGAAAATAAAACACGTGTAAACTATTTATAAAATGCATTGCAATTCGAATAAAATCGTGACTTGATGACGTCATAAACTTTAAATGCTCTATTACTGAATTGCGTAAAATTAACATCCTTATAACTCCGAAATTGATTATCCTATTAACTAACAGTTTACTGCGTCGGATAAAGCGTCACTTTTCCAATTAAAATATATCTTTGACCTGAAATTGCAATGAAATACAAGGTCATGAAAAATTGAAGAGTGTGAAAAATAGGATTGCAAATATCTTGGCAACTAATTGCCCGATCGACTTCATTCTTTATGCAAAATTTATGTTTTTTTTTATTGTCTTTCCTATTTACTCCTTAAAATAAACAATTTCGAAAATTTTTATGTACCTTTTATCAGAATGAATATTTCAAGAGTCAGAAAAAAAAATAGTTCCGGATAATCGAGGTTACTGGAATTCAATAAAGTTCTTCTCATTATTACATACTAAGTACATACCAAATTTCAAGTCTCTATCTCAATTTGTTCGGGAGATAGAGCGTTTACAGACCTACACACAGACAGACGGGCGGCATTTTTTTTTTCTAAAAATATGTTTTTCGGAATCTCCAGTGGCTGAAACGTGTAAATCCGTCAAAAAAAAATTTCTATTTTCAAAATGTTTACAAGACTTACCCTATACTACGTATGATGTGTAAGTAAAATTGATAAAATGAGTAATTAGCAATTATGCTAGAAGCGTTAGTCAATCTCAGGAACACAGTCACTTTCGTCTCTTAAACTAATTTCTCTTTTACTGACCAAGAATTAATGGCTATGAATATGATTCATGCCTGTGTTAATTTGTATTTCGTTTCATACAAAGTATCATGCATATCTTTATTGTCAGATCTTGAAGTATCAATTTAAACAATTTTGAAAAAAAAAATAAAAAATAAAAGGAGATACTAAAATATTTTTCAAGAATCCCACATCAGTGTGTTTATAAAAGCTCAAATAAATCAAAGTGGAAAGAAAAATGTAAATAGAAATCCAATAGAAGACGAAATTCAAGAAATTCTTAAAATTGTAACATTTTCAAAGATTATTTTTGAAAAGTTATTTGACAATTCCTTCTAACTAAAATCTTGATTATCAAACCAGAAAATAATGTTTACTGTTTTTGTTAAAATGTCACAAAATAAACTGACAAAATAAGATATTTTACAACTGTTTTTCAAAAGAATTTCTTTATGACAAAATTCTTATGGTACAGTTTTTTTTAATCAAGTTTCTGTATTTATAGTATTGCGACATAAAGACTACAAAAATTTAATGCAATTTTTAAGAATATTGGGGTGTCTCATACGTCCATTCGCATGTGAAAATTTCATAAAAAATTAGCAAATTGTTGTATCAGAGTGCGATTTGCATTGTAAGACTTGTCAAAGCGTCACTTGAGTCTGCCACGATTCGAAAAGTGCAGATAAATACCTGTTGCATAATCTCAAAATTTTTTGTCTCATAAGAACGTTAACCTTAATAACGTCATCTATTGGTGAAAAATTACGCCTTTTTTTAGGTAGATTTCTTAAGAAATACTACCTATTACATTCTTCCCTTTGTTGGAATTTCGGAAAATTTTTTGCAGACCTATGTCGATCATGACTTCTAGAACCCAAAACCACCCCAGTTAAAAACTTTATCTATCTATATCATTGTTTTATAGACACGATAACTTCCATAATTCTGCACAAATCTCTTCCAAACTGATACATAAAGTCAAAGGACAGAAAATATCGGCCAGGTTGTTAATTTGCAAAATCGGACCCAGGGGGCGGAAATGAGGAGAGGGTTGTGAAAACAGAAAAAAAACCCATAACTTCTTAATTATGATACATATCGTATCAGTTTAAAGTTATTATTACTTCTAGCAAATGAGCCAAACATTTATGTATGACAGATTTTTGATATAATTAAAAATGTCCTCAAGGGGCGAAAAAAATAGAGGGTTAAGAAGAAAAAAATTCATAACTTCGTCAATTCACCAGGTATCGAATTCGCTTAAATTTATTATAAATCTTATTATTATTATCTATACATTTATATTCACAAGTTTTTGATAGGACCAACTCTTACAGCAAATAAATAAATAAATAAAATAAATAAATAAATAAATAAAAATAAAAAATAAAATAAAATGAAATAAAATAAAAATCCTGCTGGCTCCACTTACAGGCACAGGTAGATTTCGAAGTGTGCGGTCCCAACTGCCGCATCATGACAAAAAGGTCCTTCTTCAATTCCCGATAAACAGGCGCCCCACGGTCTGCGTCTTCAAAATCTTCCTGCGCCTGTAGGATTTAAGACAGGATTTTTTACATTTAACTGTTTGGTGTTGCCATCTACAGGAATAAAAGCGAAACAAACAATAAATTGTAATTATAATTTGTGCAAATAAATTGCAATTATAATTTGTCCAAATAAATTGTAATTATAATTTGTGCAAATAAATTGTAATTATAATTTGTGCAAATAAATTGTAATTATAATTTGTGCAAATAAATTGTAATTATAATTTGTCAACATTAACAATTAAATAGATATCTTTTTATACATTTTCATTTGAAATATTGATTTTTGTAAGCATTTAATATTTTTAATTTAAAAAAAAACAATTAGCAATATAAAATTTAAAATGTAAACAAAGCAATGATTTTTAAAAAGGGATTTTTAGTAAAAAAGAAAAAGTGAGTGTAATAATTTTCCCTGGCCGTTTAATTTTTTAAACGTAACTGTTATACTTTTGAAATTTTAGCTCTTATTTAATTTTTTTACAAGTTTTAGTATAAATAAATATTATTCAGTCTTTTTTTTTATGAAGTCCAAACTAGTGATATTTTGAGCCTCTGAACTCCAATCTTGGTTGCGCCACTCCAGAGCATTTTTAAACCGTTATTTGAACTTTTTTAGATTAATAATTGTTATGCATAGTTGATCATCAATTATGTTTAATTTTGTTGTCATCATTCAAACAAAATAATTACACATATTTTTAAAAGATCATAGCAACTATTTAAAAGTTACATCCTGCACTTTCTCATCGTTCGTGCAAGTATCACCACACGCGAGCACCAATGAGTTTTATTTACTAGGTAATAAAAACTTTCTTTAAACAACATGTGTGAGGAAACAGATCTTCTGAAAGGGGTTGAACTGCTCACTAACTCCAGGTTAGTGAATAGATTTACAGACGGTCAAAAAAAAAAAAAAAAAAAAAAAAAGAGAGAGAGAGAACATGCCAAAAAATTTTAAAGCTTTAATTTGTCACAGAAAAATTAGGAAATAGTCATTAGACAAGAAATTATGTCTTTTTGCAATTTATGTTATAAAAATAAGCTTAGGAAATCGGTTTCATACTGAAAAGGTAGCAAACTCTAAAATTTTCAATACCAACACCTAGTTTTGATATCCTATTTGAATATCCTCATAAACTTTCAATATGCAAATTTAAAACTACAACCCAATACGTGAAGATAGTTATGCTTAAAAAATTACCCTTATTGCAATTTGTTTTGCAACGATTACAAGTGAATTTAATATCAACAGTTCAAAACTTTAAACCTCTATAATTCCTAAACTATTTCACCGAATGACTTCCTGTTTGATATCCGTAGGTAAAATTTACAAAAAAAGCCAAATAATGTCAAAACTGGATGTTCGAAGTGAAAATTTTCGATTTCAAAAATTAAAAAAGACATAATTTACAGTCGAACGTTATTTCCGTTTTGTTTTTTTTTCTGTGACAATTTGGGGATATTAAATTATATAAGTTTTTTTTTTTTTTTTTTTTTTTTTTTATTTTATACCGATTGTACTATTTAATACAAAAACAAATTAATAATACTAAAAAGATTCGCATTTTCACAGAGCATTTTTGAAAAGCTATTTGACCCTTATTTCTAACTAGATGAACAAACCGAAATCTATTTTTTTTTTTTTTTCTGCTAAAATGTGACAAAATAAAGTATTTACAAATATTATTTCCTTTTTCATAGACAAATTTTACTTATGATAATTGATAAATTTCCCTATAACTGTGTAATATTTTTATATCAATTTCTGTAATCACACCATTGGGTCATGAAAAACAGAAAAATACAACAAATAAAATTTTAATAACATTTTAAGATCACTGTTTTATATAAAAATTTTCTTGTGTGCATAGTTGATCAACATTATTTTACTTTGTTACCATCAATCAAGCTGAATATATTCACACTTTTTTAGAGAACAACTCAACCATTTAAAAGTTTACATCCTACACTTTCCCATCCCATCTTCCGCGCAAGGAAATACCACACGCGAACACCGATGAATTTTATTCACTGGGTAATAAATACTTTCTTTAAACGACAGATGTTAGGAAACAGAGCTTCTTGAAGGCTGAACTGCAGATTAACTCCAGGTCAGGAGGTAGATGTACCTCCTAAAACAAGTTAAGAAAAAAAATTCATCTTTATTGTTGCCGAAGTGAGTTGTCCTGCAGCGTTTTCCAAAGGTTGAAACCCTGTGATTGGTCCTCCAGATCGCGTGCAGCCACCTAGCACTGTCCAAGCAAGTATGAGGGCAATAATTATCTTCATTTCTACTTATCTATCGTAGCTTTGGGATGAAAGAATGAAGAAAAAAAAAGGAGATACTTTTGAGGGGTTGTACACGTATAATGATCGGAAATAACCGTAATCGAATTTATTATTTTTCTCTTTTCTGAGGCGTTTCGAGTAGAAGGAGAAAGTAGAAATGCGTGGTGAAATTAAGAAATTGTTATACATGTTTTAGACATCCATAATTAGGTCGAAATTTTTTTTTTATTGGCTTTAGTTTTTGTAAATTGCATATTTGTTTGGCCTGTTATGACTCCCTGGTTACGCCTTTCAGCGGCGAATTTTTGCTAATTTAGTTTTCATTTATTTTTGTAGGTTACAGTATTTTCTTTGGATTATGTCATGACCGCTTTTCCAATATCATCGCATCCGATCAACTTGAACAATTTTTCTTGTACCTTAGAATAATAATTTTGCACTACCTGAATAAATTGTAATGGCCAGAATCTTAAAACGTCACAAGTTATATTTCATTGTCATGTAGTGCATGTCTAAAACTATTTGTTACACTGCAAAAAAAAAAAAAAAAAAAAAAATTTGATTTTGCGGTATAATACTAGCATCCCAGCTGCCAATATTATACCGTAAAGTAAATAATTTATTTCACATGGCAATATACTAATAGAGTTCGAAAAACTAATACATTGCACTATTTTATAAAAATTTAATACAGCATGAGAACATTTTTAAACGCACAAAAAAGTTTGGTTAAGAAATTTAATTAGAATGAAGTATTTTTAATTAAAATTCTGTTTGATTAAATTTACATTTAATATGGTTAAAAATATGTTTGTTTTCTATTAACGATTCGTGGTTTATCTGACATTAATTAATGAATTAATTGCTTCTGTAAAATTACTGCACACTAATTAATCAGAACATACATAATAACTAGTAAAAAATCAATTTATAAATATTAATGCACAAAAGTAATTGCAAATTTACGTGTACCACAGGTATTTTATATAATTGTTTTTCTTGTTTGTGAGTATTTCACATTACTTCTTTACACATAAAATGATACCTTGCAAGATGATAAAAGTAATAGTAATTTGGTCTTAACTACGCTGAATGTACAATAATTTCGTGATCAAAGTAAGAAAAGAAAACTTATTCATGAATATACAATATGTGTTAAACAATATTATTCAATAAACGGCAAACAATTTAACAACATATTTTTCTTCAATTAAATGTTTTGTGATCTTTCCATAAAAAGTAGTCTATTTAAATACAACAGACTAAAACTGTCACATTTTATTCATTTTATCACAATTTAAGCTAAAATTTGTAATTTAATGTGTTTTTAATACCAGAAATAAGTTTGAAGAAAACTATTATTAAAATATTGAGCGTAAATAAATATGTGTTAAAAGTAGAATCTTTAACACAATCTTTTGCAATGTCAAAAGGTTTTTCATTTTTTTAATTAATATTATTCATATCTGTGCAAAACCATTATTATGTATTCGCTCTGATCCTGTCATAATCTTGTAGCATTTTTTAGCAAAAACCATTTTTTTTAAATTAAAACTTTTTATTTCTTTCTATTTCCATTATCAACAACAATCAAAATAATAAATAAATAATACCATTTTATTATCACAGAATAGTTCACGTAAGAATTCGCGTTTTTCTAAAAAAAAAAAAGTTACATTGAATCTTTAGAAGACGAGTGGAAAAAATATATTCTTCATATTTTTACCATTCTCAGAAATACATTCACCATTTTAAAAACAAAAGAATTACTAAAAACAAGTTTCTTTGAATCCTCCGCCTATATATCCACAACATCTGCTTTCGGAAAAATGTTTCTTCTCCTTCTCCTTCAACTTCTCAAACTTAACAAAAAAGGTAAACTCTGAATATAACGTCCTAATTTCATGATATTTACTCTCGAATATGAAATATTGAATTTGTATTCGACCCACCTATTTTTTCCATCTTTTCTTTTCCCCAACAATCCCGCGATTACACCATATCCCCCCGTGTTTCATTTTTTATAATACCAGAAACCTGCCCTTCCGCCTAAGGCAAAATTATTTCAACTTCTTTTCTACTGAAGCTACGCAATAATGACTCCTGGGCATATTTGCCGCCATCATGTACGAGTAACTACTATTTTTTGGCATAGCAGTTATTAATGAATAATTACAAAACACGGCGTCACGGCAATTGAATGGACTTATGAGAATCTTAATGGCCAAGATATGAGTTGTATGCGAAATCAATCATGAAAAAGAAAAAAAGTATGACAATGCCTGATGTAATGGTGATGTGCACTTCAAATTCCAAACAATGCTGATGGTTATTTAACTTGACAATCCGTAACAGACCGGCCAAAGTTTACAATTAAAGTGTTCTTGTTTATATTTCTGATGTCTTCAACAAAACGTCGTATCTAATGTTCAACAATAGAAACGTTTATCGTTGAATATATTTTTTTGATTGTTGATTCCATATTTTCGTATGTTCCTGAAGAAAATGTGATATCTATACTTCATAGCCAATAAATCAGTTAAAAGTTTAAAAAAATGTATAATTAGCTTTCTGTCGTATTGTTTCTAATTATTATTTCTTGGTGAATATCAGTAACGACTTTTGGGCATATTTATCGGCCTTATACACTATTTTTCTTTCATTCCAACTATCAAAGAGAAGTTGGGAATCCTTAAAGTCCAAGCTATGACTTGTATTCGAAATCATGAAAAATAGCATTTTTATGGCAATGCTTGAAATAATGGTGATGTGCACTTCAAATTCCAAAACAATAGAGAATACGGGTCGAATTAACACTATTTTTTTTCTTGTTGTTGCAAATCTGGTTCGGGTCTTGTTGACTTTAAATGTTTCCGGTTTGAGTCGGTTTCGGGTTAGGATTTGATTTGGTCTGGTTGACCTGATTTTTCAAATGTAAGTCCTGAATATTCTTCAAATGAAATATATATATATATATATATATATATATTTGAATATTAATGAGTGTGCATGTGTTTTCATTTTTATACAAAAAATATGAAATTGATATTGGATATATAATTGTAGACTATTGTTCCATAATTATTTTAAAGTTTGGATTAATTTACTTTCACTTCAGGTATGGATCTGATTGAGATTGAAGTGTATCACAGATTCGGGTGGGGTTTCGAGTTGATGTTAAGCAAAAATTTCGTGGTCGGACCAAGTTACAACATGACCCATGCAGACCTCAGATTTCTCTGACCCTCTGCTCTCCAATTAATGTTTATCAATGAATGTCAAAATAGACTTCATAACTATCTGGATATCAAAGATACTGAATTTAAAAAAAGTCAACAAATGCTATCAGTTAAAAAACAGAATAGAGATATAATAACTATATGAAAATTAAAAATAAAACCTAAAAATAGCAGAAACATTTTCAAGGAGATTTTGGTTAAGATGATGTAATAGTGTAATGATTCAATAGGAGGAAGCATTGCAGCAATGTTTAAGTATCGATAAACCGAATAATACTTTCCGGCTTCATATTTTTATAAATTCGGTTTCGTTGCAGAGATTTGAGTAAAACAGATTTTCAATTTCTTAATGCATTGAAGATATGTTTTCTATTATTACTGAAAACGGCATGTTTTGATGGTTGTCCTATTAACCCGTTGACTTCATGTTGACATTTTTATGGTAATGGATGTTTTGTTGAAATTTATTTCAACAACACTGTTTAGAATATTTCAGCCTAAATCAATGTTCATGCCACAGTCGAAACTTATTTACACACTCCCTATACATGTAAGCAATTTAAATGTATGCAATTTATTTTTAATATGGTATTTCAATCGGGATACATTATGGGAAAAATGTAAAAACAAAAAATAATTGGTAAAATACCGTATTTACTCGTGTATTCCGCGCCCTCGTATAACACGCGCATCTAAGTTTTATTTATTTTTTCTTTTTTTTTTTTTTTTGACAAAATAATTTAACCTTAGCTAGCAAATGTCGATTGTCAATTTTTATTGTCCAAATGTATTGTTTCCAATTGTCAGTATTTTTGCACTGAAAATTTCGCCTTATTTAATTTCAAAATTTGAGCTATTAGATAATGCAAAAAAAGTTTGTCAGAAAAAGATGATACCAAAACAATAATAATTGGGAACAACACATTTCATTTGGACAGTAAAAATTGGTTGTCGTGCAAATGGCAGCATTCGTTTGTTAATAATTAATGAAAAGTAACACAAAATGGTTTCAAACTGATTTTATTCTATTAAAATGTAACAATTATACTTGATATTTCACAATATTTGCAAACTATTATTTCATGATAGGAAAAGGTCGTGCAACGAGCGGTATATACAGAGTCTAATAATGATATAATTTGATGGGAAGTTGAAGTTCAATGTTACCAACTACATATCAGAAAAACACAAAAAAGAAAAGAAAAACACGTAAAGTTAGTATTTTTAAAAATTAAGTGTATATTTCATACTTACATTAATTTTCCCCGTCTCTCTCGATCTCTCCTATGACATTCTTGAAATATCAAATCCTCGTGTAGGACGCGCAACCCCGATTTTTTAATATATTTTCGTATAAAAACCTCGCGGCATACACGACTAAATACGATAATTACTTTTTAATTATGAAACAAAATCTCACAAAAATAAATTCCCCCATATTTATGTTTGATCTGCGATTAATTCCCAGTCAAGTGGTTAATAACCTTATTTTTAATAGAAACAAAAATTTTAATAAATCTTTTTTCCCCTATCTAAGAACTTTCGTACATCATACTCCATATAACTTCATTAATACTAGAATTCTGCGTGCAGCATCACAGGAGTGTTTGTTCAGAGATAATGTTTGGAATGTGAAATGCGACTGATTGTGATCTTCAGCCAAAAAAGACAATTTCTTAAGATTTGCGTGTGTGAAGAGTACTATCCTCTCAGCTCGAGAGGATTAAACTGATTAGTTTCACGTTTTCATCGCTAATGTTCCGCATTTATCTTTCCATTGTTTCTCGCATTTATACTTTTTTCTCTTCATTTCTTCTTTTTCTTCCATCTTTTTTTCTTTTTCGAAGAGATTTCGAAATTGTTTCGCTCGAGTCAGCAGCGGGATGATCTAAAAAAAAAACAGTTCGACAGATTTCCTAAAATAAAATCGCCGTTTTGTTGATGGTCTAGAAGCTTCTCAAACAAATCAGCAACATAAAGAAAAGAGCTTATCTTGATGAGGGTTATTAAGACCTTGATTTTTCTTCCCCCTGATGAGTTTTTTCTTCATTAAGTCCATCTTGTTATGCTAGTTTAGATAGATTTCTCGAAAAAGTAACTTATGGAATGTGTGCTTAGTGGTACATGTATATTTGGGCCGTTAAATTTCTTAATCGGATCAGCAACTTTTTTTTGTCTTATTTACACTGAATTCGTATATTTGTTTGCTTCTTTTTATCTCCCTGTTCAATGCTGATAGACTTCTTTAAAATGTTCCTTGGAAGAAATGGATTTCTGAAAATAATTCCCATGGTGTAATCAAAATGTCGCATAAGCAATTACATGTTTGTTTCAACTATTTTTCTGAAAGTGGTATGTTTCAAATTATTTTTTATTAATATGAATGTAATTCAGAAATATTTAAAAAATGCATTTGTTGAGTTAGCAGAACGAATATCTTGGTACTTCCCTCCCACCCACCCACTCCACCTCCCTTTTTTGGGGAATTGGACTGTGTTGGGGTCCTATCAATCACGAGTGTAAAGGGGTGTGTCAAAGGTACAGTTGACAACATACATAAGAACTTTTTGAAAAAGCAGAATCGAAACCATTTAGAGTCCCGACTACTTTCTTAAATATTTCGTTTTATCATATTAATCATTTCATTGCCCACCTACCTTATGCTTTCTTTTACCCATATACTGATTTCCCCTCCCGTAGTCTAGTCATCAACTCTTTGTTTGACACATTTTCAACATGTGACGCTTATATGATAGCAGATTTTTTACAAATAGAATTATTTTTATTACTTTGCTTCAAAGATTTTTGGAAAATACATAAGCAATCTGTTAACATAACATCGCGAATAAAATTTTAACATTTCCAATATTCGACCTTGATTAGTTGACATCAACGACACGTGACTTTAAATGACGCATTTCGTTGAATAAGAGGTAAAAGTTAATTTTATATTTTTCGCCGTAGTTATACCAATTTCTTAAAATCCCTGGTCAGGTTTTATCTTATCAGAGCTAGACAACAAGATACATGGTACTTTAAGGAATACTTTAAAGTAAATATATGAAATTATATCGAAGGAATTTCAAAACTGAGTAGCTGGAGTCAACAGCAGGAGGATTTACAACAACAACAACAACAACAACAACAACAATAACAAAAACAGTTCGACAGATTTACTAGAATAAAATTGCTATTTTGTTGATGGTTCAAAAGCTTTTGAAACAAATCTGCAACAAAAAAAAAAAGAACTTATATTGATGAGGGTTATAAAGAACTTTTTTCTTCCCCCTCATGTTTTTTTCTTTATTAAGTCCATCTCGTTATGTTAGTTTAGATAGATTTCTCGAAAAGTAACTTATGGAATGTGTACTTAGTGTCACATATATATTTGGGACATTAAATTTCTTAATCGGATCAGCAATTATTTTTTTTTCTCATTTTCACTGAATTCGAGCGTTTATATGCTACTTTTTATCTCCCTGACCATGGTTCCTAGATTTTTGTAAACAAAATTTTCCTTCACAAATGATATATGCAGATTGTTGCATGTAATTTCCAAGGTGTAATCAAATGTAGAATTTTGGACATAAGTAAGTATGTGTCCATTAAACATAAATGTGTGAAATTATTATTTGTAATGTATCTTCTACTCTTCTAAGTGAAAAAAAGAAGTTTCTAAAACATTAACATGATTCGATTAATTTCTTGAGTTTTAAAGGAACAAGTGTCTTGGTACTTCCCCTTATACGCATTTTATACATTAAATGCTTGGGCAACTAACCGACTCTTAGGAAATGGTAAAGTTTTACCATTAATATTACATTTCTTTGCTTTTATAAAATTACATCAGCAAATGAATAACTCAAGATATGGAACGAAATGCTAACATACTATTCAATCTTTGAATTATTGACATCTAAGTTACGTGAATTTACACGTGCCGATTCGTTTTATAAAGCAACGGGTAGTATTTAGTGTTTCATTATATAATGCATAATTTTCAATGCCTTTGTCTTATTAGGCATCTTCTTTTCTAGTAATGCAGTGAACTCTTCTAAACCCCAACTCCGGTACCTCCTCATTAAAGTTACACATTAAGATTCGTGATACTCTAAAGAATATTTTAATGTAAACATCTGAATTTGTATCGAAAGGTTTAAAATTTTTTCCTCATGAAGACAACAGCGGGAGTATTCTAACATTACACGCAGAAAAACAATTTCTTAAATTTTCTATAAATCATATATTTTATCATTATAACTCTATTTCATCACTACAATTAAATGACAAACATCAGCCACAATTTTCATATTTTTGTAGAAAAAAAAAAGAACTATGCGTTTTATCATTAAATAATTAATTAGAATTTTTAGTTGTTAATAATCATATTCCAAACATCTTCATTTCTTTATAAATTTTTAAAAATCGTATTTTAAATATCAGAAATAGTAATTGGTTTGACTTTTTATATCTTCTGGTAAGAAAAAAAAAATTAAATCTTTTTTTTATAAAAAGAAATGTTCATTATATATTTTTTTTAACTTTTAAAATAATACAAATAACAAGCTAGTTTTTCGTTTAAAACATATATGTACATTAATGTGCTTTTTCAAGGTTTTTTTTTTTCATTTATAATTACTTGCATCTACTTTTGTTTTGTTTTTTTAAACGGTACAAAAAAACTATTTCCAATAAGAAAAGAAATTAGCGCGTTCCATGATTTTTACTAGACGTTTTACACATATCTAGTTCTTCGCGCTTCTCCGTAATGCTTACTATAATCGTTTTATCCTCCCACAATTAACTTCATACTTTAAGCTAGCGAGCTTCCCGGCAGCTTTTAAACTTACTACCTCCCGAAAAATAACAATAATCTTTAATGAGCATCGGTTCGAAGTAATTAGACCTAATTGTGCATGCCTGACTTGCTTTTTTTTCTTTACTCCTACTGAATATTTTTTCCGGTTTTATCTTTACTCTGCGGAGTAAAATTAATAAAAAATGCATTTTTTAGTAAATGAAGAGCCAATATGGTTTCTGCACGTTTGCTTTCGAGTTAATTACCCAGTGTTTCCCAATGCTGTTTGTGGCATTACCAATATTTCTTGTTGTTGTTTTAGAATCATTGCCTTGCTTAAAGTTTTGATACATCAACAAGTTTCAGTTATTCTCTCTTTTTTATCTTTTTTTTTTATCTTTTTTTTTTTTTTTTTTACTTTGAACTATCAATTAAAAATATTATTATAAGTAAATCAGAAATATTGTAGAACTTTCGGTGTTATCTTCTTTTCGATTTTTTTCTCGATTCAATTGAGCATCGGTTCGAAGTAATTAGACCTAATTGTGCAAGCCTGTCTTGTTTTTTTCTTTTTTTTTTTTCTTTACTCCTACTGAATATTTTTTCCGGTGTTATCTTTACTCTGCGGAGTAAAATTAATTAAAAAAATGCATTTTTTAGTAAATGAAGAGCCAATATGGTTTCTGCACGTTTGCTTTCGAGTTAATTACCCAGTGTTTCCCAATGTTGTTTGTGGCATTACCAATATTTCTTGTTGTTGTTTTAGAATCATTCCCTTGCTTAAAGTTTTGATACATCAACAAGTTTCAGTTATTCTCGTTTTTTACTTTGAAATATCAATTAAAAAATATTACTATAAGAATAAATAAATCAGAAATATTGTAGAACTTTCGGTGTTATCTTCTTTTCAAGGTTTTTCGATTCAAAGAAAAAAAAAAACATTTATCTTTGGTTTGAAAAGTAAAATTAGTAAATTAAAAACAAATTCATTTTTACATCTTGGTAAATGAAGAGCCAATATGAATTCTGCACGTTTTCTTTTGAGTTAATTAACCGGTTTTCTCCAATGTAACGTATTGCAAATATTTCTTGCTCTAATTTAGAATCAATGTCTTGGTTTAAGTTTCCATATATCAACGACATGCTGTCAATCTTTTTTACTTTGAATATTAATTAGAGGATATCGCGAAGAATAAAACGCTCAGAAATATTATAGATCTTCGGGCGCTCTCTTCTTTCCAAGTTTTTTTTTTTTTTTTTTTTTTAAAGCATTTATTTTTGCTCTGCGGTTTGTTTTAGTTTCATCTTTGCTCGCCGGAATAAAATTAGTAATAAAAAAAATGCACCTTTATTTTTTAGTAAATGCAGAGCCAATGTTGATTCTGTTCGTTTTCTATGCAAATACATCACCAATAAGAACTAAAAGATCTTCATAAAACACCATCAAGAACTTTTAAATGCGCTAGGCTTTTCGAAAGATCTGAGTCTTTCTCCATCAGGCGCAAAAAAGACGTGCTTCTACTATGAAAGCAGCAGCAAGATTCAAAGCATAGTAGAAGCACGTCTTTTTTGCGCCTGACGAAGAAAGACTCAGATCTTTCGAAAGGCCTAGCGCATTTAAAAGTTCTATGATGTTATTTTAAAAAGATCTTTTAGTTCTTATTGATTCACAACAGTTTTAACTTATTTTCTTTACATCACCATTGTTGTTGTTTTGCATATCTTCAACTTATGTTGATTTTTCGAGACTTGTGTTAATTATGACTTATAATTACTTGTGTTAATGAATATGTTAATTAAAGGAAAACACTGAGAACAAAATTATTAGAAATATAAGAAGTCTTTGAAATTCCTTTCCCCCTTTTCTACGATATTTTTTCTTCTAAAAATATTGTTCATTGTATTCAAATCTATTTTCTTATAAAACAAAATATGTTAATTACTCCTATTGCAAATTTATCTTACTTTCATTGATTTATGTTTCATAAGTAGTTGTGAATTACTTAAAATTAGCAACTCCAAAAAATTATTGTATTTAACAACTTTTATAAACCTTTTTTTTTTTTTTTTTTGTCTTACAACAGCAATAGTTCTACAACTTTTTTTTCGCTTATAAATGTTAAATATATAATATATTTAAAACAAAATTAAAAATTCAAGCAAATATTATCACTCTATTATTTTTCTGAACCAATGCAAAGTGTTACGAAGTTCCTGCGACGGTCACCATGGCATCGTTTATCTGCCATCGATGTTGAAGGATTGGGTGGTCTTGATGCGTAGATGGATTCAGCAACGTGGAATTTGTGAAACAAATTCCCGAAGCATTGGAATCGGTATAAAATAGCAAGCAAACTGAGGGAAATGTAGAAAAAAAAGGAGGAAAAAATGATGCTAACAATTTGCGGTTGGCACGAATGGGATTAGAGGGAGATCGGATTGTTTTAAATAACAAAAATTTGTGATATAAAAATTTACCGATAGATGGCGCTGGAATGGATAATATGAAGCAGATTCACACAAATTAGGCTTATAGTAACAGATCAGTTTCTTTGAAGCGTCTGACAAGCTTCAGTATCTCAGCACATGGAACGAGGGAGGCCTTTTCTCGTCTAAAGTCCTTTTCCCGTGCGGAATTTTTGTAATGTGCCGGTTGCTAATTCCCCCGTCTCGTAAAAGATCTTAATCAACAACACTTGATATGATAACTATAACTTACTGCTCGCATTGAATAAAGAATCTATGTGCATCGAAGTGTTTTATTGACAGCTTGATTTGCAGAAATCTGCTTTATATTATGTATGCCAACGACATCTATCGGTAATTCTTCGAAACACAACTTTTTTGTTACAAAAAAAATAAAAAATACGATCTTTCTCTAATCCTATTCGTACAAACCGGAAATTTTTTAACATCATTCATTCTTTTTAAAATGAAATTTTAAAGTTTTAACGAATTTATGGTGCACCCAGTATATATATATATTACATACAATAAAATAATAGACCTTAAAATAAATAGATAAAATTTAGAAATTATGAGCTAAAATACAGTTAATAATAAGACAGAATGGAAAAAAAATTATGAGGACACTGGAATTGGGAATTGGAATGAATTTATTAATAAGAAAATTTATATTATAATTTATTTTCAAAACTATTTCTCTACAAAATTAGCGGTTTTAACTTTTTTTTTTCTATTGCAATTTTTTACAGTTTCATTTATGTTTTATGAAACTATTTATTACCCAAAGTCAGCAGTTGATTAAAAAAAAACAAACATCGAACTATATATTTGTTATTCGATAAATAAAATCCATTTTCTTATATCAAAAAATTTGAAACATGTAAAAATAAATAAATAAATAGAAAGTATTTTTAAGAATACAAATTACGATAAATAATATTTTATGAAGACATTTTCCTAAAAAAATACTTTTTTATCGTATTCAAATGTGATTTCCTAGAAGCGAAAGGTGTTAATTTTTCCTATTGCAAATCTGTCTCGAGTGATTTATGTTTTATGAGAAACTATGAATTACCCGAAGTTAGCAGTTGCTAAACGGTATTGACCTATTGTCGTTTACTATGGGAATCCAACGTGATACACCAGCTAACGTTATTGACACATCACAACCTGGTGATTAATTGTTTATTTCTGAAAACGAAGGCTGCAGCTTATTAACTCTTGGAATGCAGCTCTTGTTAATAGTCTTTTGTACCAACTATACATTGATAAATGAGGGTTTTATTTCTATGTACATTGCTTGTAGATACGAAAATTGAATTTTTGACTGCGAAAAGGCCATGGGAAAAGCTTCAGCTGTTAATATCTGCTGACAACTTGCAACTTTATATCTACACAAAAAGAAATTAAAACATGATGAACTTAAAATTTCTTTAATGTAATTTTTAAGACATTTTACTTTTTTTTAATGGGAATAAATGCATATGGTAAATTATAAATAAATCCTGCATATAATAGTGCAAATATTTAAACAATTATTCCAAGGGAAAAAAACAAAACAAAACAAAACAGTGGAAGTAAAGTAGAAATATATATATATATGAAAGTAAAAAAATACGGCAAACGGAAGTTATTACAGTAATGCAGCGGTAAAACATCTACAACAAAAAATAAATAGATAAATATAAATGAAAATAAAGAAAAAAAAACAGGTAAAAACAATTGATTTCAATGTTTTTTATATACTAAATTTACATTTCAACCCAGTTTTTGTTCATACATTAAAATCACTTTATATTTTGATTAAATCATGATACTGTGAAATATTTTTCATTGGAGGCATTTTAAAGTTTTTTATATAAAAAAACAGTTCTTATTTTACTTCTTTATTCATTTTAACATAATCTATTGTTCCACTAAGTTGATAAAAGTTTTGTTTTGTCTACGTCAGAAATGTTTATTATTTAATAAAATCAACTAACTTATTTGGCTCTATCATCTTAATCAACCATTTCAGCAGACTGTATATTTAAACCAACTAAAACCAGCAATATCTTCTAACAAAATCTAATTTTGAGACTTCGAATTTCAGGTCCTTAATTGTTCGGACGCACAAGCTGTACCCTAACAGGTTATCTGCACGTCTCAACACCGCTGATTATTGTAATTAACTTTGTCTGAACCTACCTCACTCACCCTCCACTGAACCAAATGCTCTGTGGCTACCGGTACAGAAGTGCAATTGGGGGACCAGTTTAAGGTTTAATGATAACCTGCAATGCTTTTCAAGAGCAATTTAGAATGATCTAAGATTTGATCATCAGTAGATGTTGACAATCGTTGTAGATGTAGAATGTGGACATTGAATGTATTACATGTTTAACGGAATTATTTGTTTTTTCGCAAAAGTAATGATTCTCAAATGTTGTTCATTTAAAACTAATTTATCGCATCCTTTTTAAAATGTAACTAATGGTTAAAAATTGTTAACAAATGAACTCAGATGTTATGTCTTAAATTATCTCACTAGTTTATTTTCTTTATTTTATATGGGGATATTTTAAAAAACAGTTATGAACAATTCCATATTAAATTGTATACTTTCAAGATATAAATTTTCTTGGTTAGTTATAACTATTTACTCAGAATTGTAGATGTAGACAGTGTATAGGTTATATATTTAATAGAATTCTTCAATTTTTCGTAAAAGTGATAATTCGAGAATGTTGTTCATTAAAAACTAGTTTGTCTATCTTTTTTTTTTTCAGAATGTAACTAATGATTCAATTTATTAATGAATAGACTCAGATATTTGGTTTTAAACTATCTCAATAGATTATTTTCTTTATATTTTTTAAAGAATATTAAAAAAATTAATTATGAACAATTCCATATCAAATTGTATACCTTGAATATATAAATTTTCTTATTTAAATATTACTATTTATTCAGAATTGCAGCTATAAATACCAGAGGGATTATATCTTTAAAAGAAATCTTTATTATTGTTTTTTTTTTTTTTTTCATAATAGTGATGTTTTTCAACAGCTGTTCATTAAAAACTATTTTGTGGAATCCTTTAAAAATGTAACTAATGATTAAATTCTTTAATGAATAGACTCAGATATTATGTCTTAAAAAATCTTAATAGTTTATTTTCTATATTTTTGAAATGGAAACATTTTAAAAATTAGTTTCGAACAGTTCCATATTAAATTATAAATTTTCACATTATATTTTTTCTTAGTTAATTGCTGCTATGTACTAAGAATTGCAGCTGTAAATACTGTAAGAATTATATGTTTAAAAGATTTTTTTTTTTTTCATAAAAGTTATGTTTTTCAACTATTGTTCACTAAAACTATTTTGTTGAATACTTTTAACAATGTAATTAATGGTCAAATTCATTAATGAATAGACTCAGATATTCACTTAAATTATCTCAATATTTATTTTCTTTAATTTTTTTTTCAATGGGACATTTAAGAATTAAGCTTGAAGAGTCCCACACATTAAATTTCACATTTCCAAGACACTGGATGGATTAAAAGTTAAAAATTAAAAGTTAAAAGTTAAAAATTAAAAGTTAGAAGTTAAAAATTAAAAGTTAAAAGTTAAAAATTAAAAGTTAAAAGTTAAAAATTAAAAGTTAAAAGTTAAAAGTTAAAAATTTTTCACAAACGTAATGAAACTCAAATGTTGTTCATTTAAAACTTTCTATCGAATATCTTTAAGAATATAACTAATTGTTAAAAATCATTAATAAATAGACTGACATTTAAGTCTTACTTATATGGTATCATATATATATGCCATTGGGAAATTTTAAGAACTAAGCATGAACAGTTCCATATTAAATTGCATAGCTACAAAATATAATAATTATTAATTAATTATTGCTATTTATTCAGAATTGAGATATCGAATTGTTTAATAATGTATAATTGTGTAATTCTAAATATAATTTAACATGCTTGAATAAGTGAAGAATGAAATAAAATAAAATGAGAATTTTTAAATTTTAGTAAAAATATCCATTATATAATTTTTTAAACATGCACTAACTTTTTTATATAAGTGTATTTTAATTAGTTGAAAAATACATGCTGAAAATTCTGCTTATTTTCTAAATGACTATTTAAAATTTGATCTAAAATCCATTTCAGAGACACAAGTTTAGAAGGAACAACATAAAAAAGAGAAAAAAATGTTTGCAATTCGCTTTAACTTACAAAAAAGATATTTCTTATAAATAAAAAGTAAAACAACTTTCTGCAAATTTATGCGACATTCTAAAATATGATTTACTTTAAACGATTTCCTTATGAATTCAAAACGTTTTTCCGTTTTTCCAAAAATGAAAACGGAATTAAAGATCAATAACATAGCAGCGATCGGTGAAAAAAACTATCAATCAGTCTCGCACGCCTTTCCTATCGAATTTCTATATATCTTCTTAAACCCATTTTTTTCATTTCGCGTATTTTTCCCTTCCGCTTTTGCGAATAGGTAAAAATACGTTTTATTTTTTCAAAATTGTTTTAAATATGCTTAAAGTTTAAAGTTTTAATTTCATGTATAAATATTAATTTAATGATTAAAATTAAACCAATTTTTATATATTTATAAATGAATGTTATATGCTTTAACTGTGTGTTTACAGCGTTACAATGAATTGAAGTAAAATCATTACAAATTTAAAGTGTACAAATAAAATTATTAAAGCAGATAATTAATTGCATTTTTGTCATACTGCAGGGCCGCCACTGTCGACATTTTTTTAATTGTTATTTTGTCTACCACTATATCAAAGCAAACTTTTTTACCGTAGATTTCTACTAATCTTCGAAGCAGATTTTTATTGTATAGAAAAAGTTGTAGAAAAAAAAAAGTCGCCAGTGTCATCGCCTGTAATATGGTCGCAATAAGCATATTACCGTATGCTTATGGTATACCGTATATGGAGCCATAAATGGTCGCCAGTAGCAAAGGAATTATTAAAACATCAAAATCGCCTTTTATTTCGAAATCGTTATTAGTAACTTAAAATTGTACTTGTAATTTCTGGTGTTAATATTAATTTAATAACTAAATATAAATCCAGTTCCATATTTACGTAAATGTTTATTTCTGTAAATGTGTTATTCAAGCCACTCTGCAACTGCAGCACTACAAAGAATTTTAGCAAGATCACTGAAAAAATATATTATTAAAGTCATTAAAAGAGAAAAAATCGATTTTGGTCTATTTTTTCTAACAATATATATATATATATTGAACTGTTATTATTATGTTACTGTGGAAACAGAAAAAATGTTATATATATATATATATACGCTATATTTATAAGAATATTTTCTAATTCACATATTTTGTAACATCGACAAGTTGCATCTTAAGTCACTTGACATCAAGTGATGTCATTAAAAGTCATTTTACGAAAACGTACTTCCTTTTATGAAAATATGTCTGAAATATAACATCGTTTTGAAATTCGAATATTAAGAAGGGATTTGAAAATGCTCGTGCTTTAAAAATCAAAAATTGGGATTTCCTAGATTTTTTTAGACTTATCGTGGAGAGAGGATTTTAGAGTTTTTCTCCCAAACTTAGCTCTATCATTATTATGTAATGATTTGGGTATTATTCGAATTTTATGACAGCAGTCACAGTAAACTAAATCTGATCAAGAACTATTTGCGGTTTACAATGGGCTGTATCCAGTTGAGCAATCTTGCCATAATAACAATAGAATATGTATTGGATGAAAATGGACTGTAGAAAAAGATGTTCTTTTTAATGGTTTTATTAACACTCAGTCACAACATGGACGTGCAAACATAAATTGAATATAATTATTTCATAATGAATCGCTAACTTTACATCTGTGAAAATACCGAAAGGAAAATTTAAGATATTTTAAGATGTACTAAATACCGCACAATTAATTATTAGGTAATTTAATTGTTCAGTTAAACGATGTTTACTCTTTTTAATTTTATTATTGTGTAAGTAATAGTAAAACTAATAGTAATTTTAAAAGACGGAATTTTGGCTCTAATTTTCTTTTTATAACAAATAGTTAAATTGCATTAACTTTACTAGTAATAACAATACATAGTAAAACAGATTTTTTTATTATTAATTTTAAATATAAATAGTAATCATTTTATGGCAGCATAAGGGGGTAACACCATCTGTACCCGTCCCGGATGTCACCCATAGTATCTGTACTACACTGTTAAAAATTTGCAGCAAACTGTCCGGTCATTCGACCGTTTTTAATAGAAAATGGTTACATAACCGTAATTTAACAGTCTTCTGACCATAATATGGGCAATAATATGATCAGAATAGAGTTAAATAACGGTTGTGTAACCGTTATCTATAAAAAAGGTCGAATGACTGGACAGTTTGCTGCAAATTTTTAACAGTGTAGTTGTACTGATGAATTTTAGGAAATTTCAATGTTGAAAAGCTGTTAATGGTCCCAACATATTTATAATATTCCAGAACTCCTTTCCTATAAACAATAATAATAATAATAAGAAGAAGAAGAAAAATAATAGTAATAATGATGATGGTGATAATAAAAGTAAAGAGAAGTTTTAAACTATGAAAATCGCTTTACTGTGGTATGAAACATCTAAGCTTCGCTTTGACTAAATAATATATAACAAAATAAATAAATAAATAAATATTTTTTACTCTTGGTTTGTTAGTTGAAATTCCAACTTAACTTCATTAACATCAATATTCTAAATTTCCTCAGCCTACTAAAATATTCTCTATGAGTAACAAAATAAAAATAGAAAAAATAAAACTCATTTCAACTATTTCAGGCGAATTCTTCTGCACACCGATTGCCAGATTATGCAAAACACTCTATACGCACTTCATTTACGATGCTTCCAGGTTAGTTAGCCCCCACCTTCTCATTTCAATAATTGCTGTAACCAGAGCAACGGTAGTAGATAATTCCATGACATGTTTGAGGTCGAATCATTGTCTACCATTAGACCTCTTAGTCCGCTTCGCCGAGCATGTCAAAGCTTCTGGGGTGGAGGGAGAAAGCACATCAACAGTTTTGAAGCAATTTTCCTAATGTCTCTTCAATTTTGAAAAGTTTCCGATAGTTAGAGAAATTTTTAGAAAGTAGAGAGGGTGTCATTTCACTTATTTATAGATTGACAGTTGAATATAATTAATTTTAGGTTATTTATTTTTGTTTAATATAATTATTGGGATACAAATATAATTAATTATGAGAAATAATTTATGAGAAACAGGCTGATTAGTAATTATAATGAAAGAACATTTCAAATATACATTTATTTAATTGTCATGCTAAATACTATATTATTTCGAAAATACAAGTTAAATATTGTATGCTTTAAAGATTTTAGATAATAATATCGTTAAGTGAAAAATCATAAATCGATTTCTTAAAATTTATTTACTTATTTATTTATTTACTTATTTATTTATTTATTTTGTATTACCCAAAAATTTTTTATAATTACAATTCAGATAATCCCTTTTACCCGTAAGGAAATACTATTATAACGAACATTAAAAAAAGAATCATTTCTTAAAACAATTAAAAAATGGGAGATTATATATTGCCGAAATTTAATTAGTATGGATTTTTTTTTTACAGCGATTTAGGCGTTTCCACGAAAGTTTTATTTTAAATGTTTAAAATTCCAGAACTTTTTTTTATCTCCTCAGTCTTTTATGTAAATCAATGAGAAGCCTCTAAATTCATTTTTGTGAAATATAACTTTTAATATCAGCAAAGATTTTTCGACAACATCGGTTTTACATGAGCATATTAGGTTTTTTAATATCTATTCTAATATAATTAAGATATGTATTACCTTAAAAGTATTTTGTTGAAAGAAATAAATGCATACAAATGTAGAATATTAATTTTATATTTAAGTGTTCTACAGTAATTTATTCTTACATTTAAACGCTGTTTTTAAAAGATTTTTCGCCTATACGTTCCTGCATATACCTACATTGGAGATTGTTTTGATATTTTTACGATATATGGTTGACAATTTAATATATTTCCAATAATTTAATGTAAGATAGATATGATATTTACATGTAATGTAATGTATAAAAACACCAATAGAGATTCCAGAGATATTTACAGAAATAGCAGACAATGGATAAATTAAGGATGATAAATGTCTCGTTTTGAAAACTCAGGAGCTCATTTCTAAAAAGCCACTTTAAAATATTGCTAAAGACATAAATTAACAAATCAAGTATTTCATATTACATTCTCGCACTTCAGAGGGCATCAAGTCTTCTACTCACTCAACTAAACCATTTACACATGACCAAAACTTGACACTTAATATAGTGCGTACTTTATTTCTTCTATTTCGATAACTCCCATTCAAGTTGAATGTCTCGTAAAATTGCATTCTTTGTAGATCTCGCCGTTCAATTGTCTTACACGTGCACAGTGTAAATTTGGAATTCGGTAGCTCAATCGCTTCAAATCACTGTACTTATCGTAGAAACATCAGCACAAATATTAAAAGCAAGGGCGTCACACTTTTCAGGGCTTTGAAATGATTTATAATATAATCAATGTAAGACGTCTTAATCGTTAACATGTTTTATTCAAGAGGAATATTTATTGCACCTTACGTTATTCTACTGGATAATCTAACAGTTGAAGAGAGTGAACATCGACAGGTATGACCCACCTGCGTTCGTTCTCCATCTGATAAGTTTTTACGTTGTGGAAAAAAAAGAAAAAAAAAGAAATCTGGATCTAGTGACATGTTTCACTCTGATGTGCTATGAATGAAAGATGAACTCCTTCTTTTTATGATTGCTACCAAATGTACCACTTGTGGAACCACATTAATATATTTTCATTTTATTAAAATAGTAAAAGTGTGTTCAACTTTTGCGTGTCGAAGAAAATGAGCAATTATAAAAAAAAAAAAATATTTTCATTTTATAAAATAGTAAAAGTGTGTTCAACTTTTGTGTGTCGAAGAAAATGATCAATTATAAAAAAAAATAAATTATTTTAATTTTATAAAATAGTAAAAGTGTGTTCAACATTTGTGCGTCGAAGAAAATGAGCAATTATAAAAAAATAAATTATTTTCATTTTAAAAAATAGTAAAAGTGTGTTCAACTTTTGCGTGTCAAAGAAAATGAGCAATTATAAAAAAAATAAATATATGTAGAATAATATACTAGCACGAATATTACTTAAGCAAATTTTACATGAATACTTTTGAGTAGGCGATAATGTCATTTTTTGCATAAATTGGTTAAAGTTGTGCAGTAAACTCTGTGTACGACGGAGATCTGTCTAACTTGGAAAGATTTTCATGCCCTGACCTGGCGAGTTTGTCTAAAGAGGAATACTGTATACGATGGAAAAAATTTCAGAGCCCGATCGTATCCACCTTAGACAAGTTTACTGCATATATATATATATATTTTTTTTTTCTGATTGGTGACATTTAATTTTTATTGTGGTTTTTATTGTTTTAACTGTGACTTTTAAATGGTTTTAATTCTTGACTTGGTACAATCCTTACACGATGCTTGGTGGCAATGTTGTGTGCATACTTTTTAATTATACTTTTAAATGTTGTTTAATTATGGGGTAATTATGAAGTACATCATTAATTTTGTATGATAATTTCCTAATACAATACTTCTGAACAATATTAACATTTACTCGTCTTACAAAATAATAATTTAAAACAAAAACGTTAGAACTAATGAGAAATTATGAAAGCGATATAAATATGCTTGTGTAACGTAATATTTTCTAGAATAATAGATTCAAACAAATTTTATATAAATCTTGCACATACAATAATATCCTTTTATATTCAAATTTTAGTTAAAGATTATATCTATATTTTTTTTCTGGTGACATTTAATCTCTTAAGTGCTTTTCATTGTATTTTCATGTGCTTATTTTCCCCTAAAAGGCTTCAACGGTCGGTGTTGCATGCATATTTTAAGTGCTAAAGTTTTAAATATTATTTAACAATGACATAATTATAAAGTTCATTAATGCCATTCTTTTATGATTGTTGCCAATTATATCACTACTTGACAATACTTGATACGATCATTTTATAAAATCGTAAAATAATATCTCTTTTTTTGCGCAGTTTATCATATATCATAATGGGTACATAACAAACACATCATAATAACCAAATCATGATGAACGCATTTACCATAATGTGCCCTAGCATAATTGAATACGAATATGATTCAAGAAAATTTTATATCATAACTAGCTGATCCGTACGGCGTTATCCGGAAATCGGTAACTTTCTTTTGCGGTTTCGATAAAAATAGTGATTTTCGGCGCGCAATCTGTTCTAAACAAACCTCTTTCCGAACGAATCTCTGGCACTCGTCCCCGCTGCCTACGACATTGTATAAGTGGCGTGCTACGCACGCGGTGCAATACCGTTTAGTTTCAATTTCACCTTTAGGTGGCACGAAATCATCTTACTTAGTTATCTATATCTTAATTAGTTTATGTTAAGTTGAATGAACCAATTCCCATTGAAGAATATTCCAAACATTTTTAGAACACTTTGGTCGAAATATGAAAATGCCCTACGTCAACCACTTTCAACCACTATATCGATTTATGTATCAGAACGCAATTTTTCCCCCTTCACTCTCCATTCTTCCGAATGATTTGAAAAGTCAATGCCGAAAACGGTATCTTAAGTATTTTCCCCTATTTTCCCCATTTATATCTCCCTCTTAGTTGCGTTATATACCAGTCACCCACACGAACACCAGTGGTCTGCGATGGGTAGTTGTGACTGCAAAATGAAATATAGGGGCGCGCACGTCTATTTTTATATAGATATATAGATTTTTGCGCTAACGATAATGCCATTTTGTGTCCAAATCAATTTAGAATTTTATTCTTCTTGTAACATTTTATTCCTCGCTTGATATTTCACAATAACTTTGATGTGGGTATAATTCTTCGAAACATAAATGGTTGATAATTTGTGTATTTTTTTTAAATATTTTACGTGTTTAATTGTTGAATAATTATGAAATTTAGATACTATTATTTCCGAACGATGTTAATATTTATTAGATTCATAAAATAGAAAAAATGCTTAATTTATCCATTTTAAGAAAATGAGAAGTTATAAATATCCTTGTCAATATACATAGCAAATAGTTATTGTCATACTGAGTGCTTCTGGAGTGTGATCTTAGTAAATTTTATTCTGTGATTTTTATTTCATGCAAACAGTAATGCTATTTTGTGTTAATAATAAATAAATCAAGTGTTACCCAACTTTTCTACTTTGTTCCTCGCCAACTAATAATAATTTGCAATGACGCCTCCCCACCATGCAAATAGTGGTTTATTATTCAAAAAGTAGTAGTTATGCGCTTTCATTTTACCAAGTAATTATACCGGTATGGCTTGATTGAACATAATAGACAAAATGCAACTGTCCTAACTAAAAATAAAAATTTAGCAACCTACAGGATTTTGTACAAATAAAGGTTTCGTACATGTCTTCATCTGGACAGATTGTTTTAGCAGCAATTTATTTCTTCTTAATAAAATTATAATAATGTAAATTTTAAAAAACTGTAAACATTAATCTGAAACCTGGGTTTGTTTTGTATTGCTACAAACGATCGATGTTTGGTTTTAATCGTGTCAGTCCCATAAGCAGGTCGCTCTCCAAAATATTTCATTGATGCATTTCGCTTCAATTCGTTGTTTTCTTGCTACATCTCGATGTTGTTGACTATCTATTTTATTTTTCTGGTGAGTCCTAAAAAAATAGGCTTTTAAATACACACTAAGCGTCATCAGTTTTTTTTTTTTTTAAGTATTTGCATTTATTTTTCTAGAGATCAGCTGCATTATTTAAAAACACCGTTGCTAATTAAAGTTGAATTAACCAATTAGAAAGATATATTTTTCTCCTATTGTATATAATGAGATGCCTGTTGGGTGACCTTGTGTGTGCTTCTATTATCTTTAGTAGAAGTGAAAAAAATACCATCGGGTCGTGCCTCCCATGCAGATTGAGGCGTGCCTCACGAGTTATGAACCATTGAGTTGAAGTTATATTTTTCTTACCTTTCTCGTGATATTTTATTTCTGTTGGTTCGATATGGTTTTAATTATACAAAACTTAAGCGATCAGTGTGATATTGATTTTAATTCTAGACTAGAGCTGGCGATGTTTTAAAAAATAAAATAAAATTTTTAATGTTTAAATTTTTAAGTGTTATTTATTTATCACGTAATTTTGAATTTTATATTTTCTAGAAAGAAATAATAGTTATACACTATAAAAATACCTTCGAGAAAGAAGAAGAACAATAATCACATTTTAAAAACGTAAACAATGGCTTATTCCAGTTTGGGTACCGTTAAATTATTTATTTGAACATATAATTAAAAATCATTTCATCAGTTATCAATTTAAAATTTAATTTATTCATTAATGTTTAAAATTTATTTAGTGATCATTTAGTTTCTAAATATATATATTAATGAATTCTATTCAGCTTAAATGAATACACACATTTAATATTCAGTACTTTTCTTCTTGATTTCAATATGTTTCTCAAATGGAAACTTGACATGCTTCTAATGAGTTTTTTGTTTACTTCAGTATTCGAAATTTATTAAATACAAATAAATTGCTTCTCTCAGAAATAAAATAACTTATACGTAAACAAATTTTACACTGCTCTTGAACCAACATTTCGACTTTAAAATTTTCAATTAATTACATACTACAACGCAGTGGTATTTCTATTTTTTTTTTCATCTTCTATTGATTTTGTCCTGTTACAACCAAATTAATTCCATTTCGCTCTCTACGAAGGCACATTTTCTCTTTATTTTGGAGCTAAATTAACTACTTAATTGCTCTACTGATTGACATTCTATTCAGAAAAGGCAAAATTAAAGAGCCACATCGAAACGACAACTTCACAGAGTACATTAAAGAAATTAGAAATTGTAAATGTGTCAAAGGTTTCTAAATAGCATAAAAGATTAAGAAATCCCCTCAGCGTATGATGGCTTTATCTTGTTTCAATGCTAGAAAGTAAACTTCGATTAATTTTCCGGTACCTTTATTCCATTCAACCTTAACCTTATTTGTTATTCTCATACTCCTATAAAGATTTCCTTTTATCTGTTGTGTTATTTGGTTGAACACTTTGATTGTCAAATTTATAAGTAAATCAAGAACCGAAACTGATACGAAAACCACAATTATACATTAAAATTTGTGCATTAATCATATGCAAGACACTAATTTGAGGCAAATGTGTGGAATCTGAAACAAATTTAAATATAGCCAATATCATGTTGTCATTTTAATAGATATATTTTTATTTATCGATTTGATTTATTTATGATAACACGTAATTTGGAGAATATTATAATTTATGTGCAATTGCGTGATCTAACTCGTCTTGTAACAAAAACTTTTCTTTTCCAAGCCTTTTCAACGTTTTTTTAAATTTCCTTTTAGCTTTTGTTTAATAAATATTACTAAATTGTTGTAGAATTGTTAAATGTGTCAGAGGCTTTCAAATAGTATAAAAGATTAAGAAATACCCTCTGAGTATGATGGCTTTACAGTGTTAAGAGAAAGTTTCGATTAATTTTTCGATTTCTTTATTCCCTGCAACCTAAACTTTATTCGTTAATTTCATGCTGCTTTAAAGATTTTCATTTATTTGTTATGTAATTTGGTTGAATACTTTGAATGGCAAATTAATAAGTAACTTAAAAACTGAAAGTAATACGAATGACCACAAATTTTAAAGTATATATAAAGAGCATCTATCATATACAATGCATTAATTCTCAACAGATGTATAAAGTATGAAATAAATGCAAATAAAGTTCAAGTGAAATTGATATTTTAATTGTAGTTTTATTAAATATAATTCTATTTATATACTTGATATTTTATGAGAAAAGCACGATCTGAAATATAATACTAATAATTTATGCGCAGGTATGTAAGTTAATGCTTTTCAAGTTTTCTTTTTCATTTTCTTTTTGGTTTTTGTTTAAAACGTTTACCAAATAGTAATTTTCAAAGAAAAGTGTTTTGAACATGTTCGCTATTTTTGTGTTTGATTACATTTGGAATAATAAAAACTTAAATGACTATGTCTCCAAATAGTTTAAATGATTAAGATCCCCCCCCCCCCCTAGCGTATGATGGTATTTCCTCGATTCAATGCTAGAGTAAACTTCGATTAATTTTTCAATTCCTATATTCCCAGTAACCTTAACCTTATTTGTTATTTTCATACTACTATAAAGATTTCCTTTTATCTCTTATGTAACTTGGTTCAACACTTTGAATGTCAAATTAATAAGTAACCTTAGAAACGAAACTGATACGAATGACTTCAAATTTCAAAGTATAATTAAGGAGCATCTGTCATATGCATTGCATTAATTCTGAGCAAATGTGTGGGATCTGAAATAAATGTAAATATAGCCCAAGTGAAAATAGAATTTTAATTGTAGTTTTAATATACATGATTTTTATTTGTTTCTTTTATTTGTTTTAAAAGAAATCGTGTAATGTGAGGAATACTTATAAATATAATTTATTTGCATTTATGTACTTTAATTTATTTTTTTTTAACTGAAAATCTTTTCAAGTGATTTTTATCGGTTTTCCTCTTTTTATTGTTTTTGTTTAATAAGTATTGCCAAATTAATTCTAATGAAAAAAAAATTGAAAAATTACCACCATTTTTGTTGCATATTACATTAGTGCTAATAGATGTTTAAACGGTTAAAATATCAATGAACAGTAAAATAACAGCGAATACATTTAATTGTAAAATTTTACCAGCATAATACAGAGCGAGCTTTCGACTCTATTTTTATTATTTTCCCTAAAACTTTTGCCAAATAATAATCTTCGTGGTAGATTTGTATTAATCTTCCAGGTAGATTATTATTGTTTCGAGTAATTGTAGACAAAATAAATAAATAAAAGCGTCAGTGGCAGCCTTGATAATAGTGTTGTGTTTCCAGATGTTTTCATTCGTGCTATATTTGTTTATTTATATTATGTGTAATAAATATTGCTATATAAGTATTGCTATATAAATATAAATATGCAAACATAGGATTATTTAAATATGTTTTTCAGAAATGAATTAAAAGTAATAATGCGAATTTCGTTCTAATTCTTCCAACTTTTCTTCAGTGCCGAAATAGACAATTGTGCAGCATTTTATCTAATCGACAAATGTAAAAAATATGATATCCGAAAATCACAAGTTTGCCATGACACCTCAATAGAGTGATCGTATAATATTTTCAAGATTTTCATTTATTTAAATCTAAAATTCTAGTCGCCTTTTCTGGAAATGTCCTCGTCTTCATCAACAATGTAATTTAATGGTCGACCTTAAAGCCCAAATACCTCTCTTCGCAAAATATATTATTAGTTTATTGAAATTATTTTATTCTAAACATTAAGATAAACTATAAGAATCTGTCTTAAGTCCTATATTTTAGTTTTGTCGAAACAAATAAATTGATATTCATTTCAATGAGGATAAAACTTTTCTTCTTAATTAAAAGATGTAAGTGGTACTTTGAAGTTCTATGCATATTCTAAGACTCGAAACTTTTTTTAAAGAAACATTTATAGATCAAACATCCTCTTCTTTTTAATCATAGTTAACTTTTAAATATTAACTGACACTTACAAATTGCTTTAATGGAACCAATTTAAAAAAATTGCATTCAGTAAAGCTATTAAGCTGAGTGATTGGTTAATATGCACTAAAAGCCTATTTTGAGAACTTAAAAACCGTCAGCTGATTACAATTATTTCATCTCTATTTGAGTTTGAAATGATAACATGCCTAATGTTAATAGGCATCCTCTGGGAGATATTACAAAGATGATAGTGGGAATAGTCCTATATTGCACTTTTGTCGAAACAAATAAGTTGAAATTCATTTCAATGAGGATAAAACTTTACTTTTTATTTAAAAGATGTAAGTGGCACTTTGAAGTTATATGCATATTCTAAGACTCGAAACCTTCCTTTAAAGAAACATTTATAGATCAAACATCCTGTTCTTTTTAATCATAGTTAACTTTCAAATATTAACTGACACTTGCAAATCGCTTTAATAGAACCAATTTGAAAAATTGCAGTCAGTAAAACTATTAAGCTGAGTGATTGGTTAATATGCACTAAAAGTGTATTTTGAGAGCTTAAAAACAATCAGCTGATTACAATTATTTCATCTCTATTTGAGTTTGAAATGACAACATGCCTAATGTTAATAGGCATCCTCTGGGAGATATTACAAAGATGATAGTGGAAATTATTTATTATTTAGAGTATTTTTTACTTATTTTTCGTTAGTGGTAGTGACGATATATCAATAAATGTAAATATATAGACATGAACATTATTTAAAAGAGCATTTAAAATAAGATAATTTGAAATATGAATAAATAGAATAATAGTCTACATTTTCGTTTATCTCTGTATAATTTTCTTGTCAAACTCGCATTGATAGAATAAGTAAAATATTTCTGTAATTTTCCAAATCGTCATTCAGATGTTAACATCAACTACATATATGGGCTTTCATTGTTTACGATTTTATTTATTAATATTTTATGGGTATTTTTGTATTTTTTGTATTATCTTTTATAATTATTATATTATATTATTACAGTATTATTATTTCCATTTTGCTTCTATAATTGTCGTTTTTTTCTCCACTCTATTTTACCATTTTCATTTAAATTATTATTACCATGTAAATTAAATAAATTTTTACAATAAAAGCATATTATGTAATAAGTTAAGAAAAATCTCCATTTTATTTTTAATATATTTTATACTCAGTTATTTCTATTGGTAACAGGATAGCTAAACAGAAAAACAGAGCTGTATTTATATTTCCTGTAAAAACATTTTGTTACAAAGTCTTTTAAATGCAGCATTTCCTATTATTCTCAAACCGACAAAAAACATGTTTAAAATCACTCGTTTTACAGTGTAAAAGTTAAATGGATTTTCCGGAAAAACTAAAAGCGACTTAATACTCTTTGAGAGCCAGAGTCAACTGCAGATCAAAACATAAGTACGATTAAAATAAATAAATAAATAAATAAATAAATAAAAAATATTCAAACCCATTCATACGTTTCATCTGTTTTCAAGCGGTACTTGCATGAAAAAGAGACACATTTTGGCACAAAAATAAAATGATTCTCCTTTATTTCGGCGTTTATTATCGTGTCCTCGAACCCTCTTTCATCGTCATGGCGGAAGAGTTTCTTTGATAATTGAAAAGATTCGTGAATCCATGAAGAAGTTGGGAGGGGGGGGGGTGCATTAAAAGGGGGAAAGAACGTTCTTCCTCTTTCCTCTTTTAACTTAATTCCGGGGACTTAATTTTCTTAATATCTCACTAAGTCATTTATCGTTATACTGGAATGCCTTTAAAGAGCGCTTTTGAATGGGCACTTGGAGCTACCCGTGAATCTATGTTAATTAAAAACATGGCAACTGTTTCTTTCCATTCTTTGGAAGGTTTTAATTACGCTGCAATAAAATGCTATCTGAAAGCATAAAAACTTATTTTTGCGCAGTCTTTTTGATAGTATGAATAGAAAAATTGGATGAACTTGTATTACTGCTCCCAAGCCATTTTCATTATAGCTCATGGCATTTTATTCGTGATCTATGATTTCGTAAATTGTTGCCTGCAACAATTTAAAGTATTCGTTTTTAAATGTAAACATTAGATTACAGAGTTCCATTTTTTTTTTTCTCTCCCAAATTTAAACGTTTCCAAAAATTTGTTTTGTACAATTTGATTATCAGGCAGCGATTCTAAATTTACTTAAGAGTTTTGTTATAAAGATAACACTTTTAGAAACAAAAGTATAAAATACACATAAAATGAAATTAATTTAATCTAAATCAGATAAAATTAAAAATTTATAACTGTTTGAAAATGCAGTGCGTTAGAATTAAAGGAAAAATTATGTTTTAGTAAACCGCAGAAGAATTTAAATATACTTATAATCTATAATAATAAATTTTAATATAAAGATAAGAGATTCAGATAAAGAAGCATAAGATATAATTGATAAAAAGTTTTATTACATATGCAGTAACACATTTTTTTAAAATATATTTTGCATATTACATTCGCATTTAAGCTGAAACTTTATCAGTATACGTTCCTTACATTACAGTATTTCGATCTTAAGTGATAATATTTTCTTATTTCAATTAAAAAATTTTATTACAGCGTATATATCCACATATGATTGATTATATTATGTCAATTACCAATATTTTTGAGCTTTTATGTATTCTATATTTAGATATATGTTCAAAAGTTTGTCTTTTAAACACATTACAAATCTATGTGACATCTATTATATGAAGCGTAAATGTATTAGCTATGTCAGTAAAGTTAATCTTAAAATTATTACAAGATGTTTTAGTGATGTCACTTCTAACAAAAAATGGTATTTTCTTAGAAAACTTGAAAACTACTTGAACTATTTACTTTAAAATCTTGTGTGTTGGAATACTATAACCAAGAATAGGTTATAGGCTGCTTTTTACTTCATTTAAACAATTAATTCTTAATAAATTTTTAATTTTTAATGTTTTGAATACATAATTGATTGATATATTTCATAAATAAAGCTGCTTTTTTGTCTTTCCTACAGCCACATTTGAAATAGAACTAAAAACAAAAAAACATTTTTTATAACAATCCATTAATTTTAAACTTTTAATGTATGGATTTTATATGCAAAAGTGTCGTCAAATATTCTATAGAATATCCATTTTATTTATAAGTTATCTCCTAAATAAAATTTATTCGAAAGAATGTGCACATTTTCATTTGTTTCACTCTGCAATTTTACTTTGTTTTTAATACTTTTTATTTGTAAAAATTAACCATTTTTTAATCCGTTTTAAATTATTACCATAAAAGTTATAATTTAAAATGCTTTCTGTTTTAAGTTACTTTTAAAGTGTCTGTCCTATCCTTTCAAAAATAAACATTAGATTCTTTTGTAGATAATGCTGGTATACTATATTTTTAAATCATTAATCACTCCCATAAACAATGTTTACTTATACGGAATACTCATGTGATTGAAAGAGATTTTTCCGTTGTTTGAGAAAATGTCTGTCTTTCGACTGAAAAATTTAAGGAATTTTTGAACCTATATTTGAACCTATATATTCGCGAATTTTTCGTTTTTTAAGGAAAAAGGGCCATACGTAAAAATTGAGTTTCAAAATATGAAAAAGTTCTACGCAGCACAGTTGTCGGAAAACCACCTGTGTTTTGACAAAAATAAAGCTTTATATTGCTGAATTTCAGTTACTTGTTACGTTTGATTCATGAATTTTATGTATTTTCAGAGAAAATGAGCAAATCAAAGCGGAAATTTTGTGCTTTAACGAAATATAATTATTGAAAATATTCATTCAATTCACGGATTTTTTTGAGAGTGTAAAATGAAACTGATACTCCCTCATCATCACATAAAGTATCATTAACAGTGTTTCAGGATCTCTCATTATCGTAATGCAATATACAATATAATTCGGCATATGAGACAACCGGCAAATAAGGCGAGAAGATGGAAATTTTGTAGTTTTAGTTTATATCTGTTCTATAAAATGACGAATAATCAACTGTCTAATGATTGCGTTTAGATTTGTAAGTGCTATCCAGAAAGCTATGTATACAAGTGAAAGAAAGATCATTTTTTATTCTGTTTTACGAATTCAATATTGACCTATAAAACATACAATAAATGAAAAAATTCATAATCCATTTCCATAAGCAACTTTTCCTTAACGAAAAAAATATGCACATTTAAGCTAAAATGTTGTGGCAATATATGTATGCCTTTATTTTGTATAATGTTCTCACACATAAGATAATGTCATTATTATTGTACGCTGGCATTCCAATCTATTTCTCTTGTGTTTTGTAAGTGATGGTCAATATCTAACACATCCTCCCTCACAATCACGTACAGAATCAACAGCATTGTTTTTGAATAGCTTCATGTAATATACCGCAGATTTCGGCATATGAGTCGACCGACATACCAGATGAGAGGTCAAAGTTTTGTGACTTTAGCCCATAAAATCTATCTTATAAATCAATTTACAAACAATCAACTGTCTATGATTACGCTCAGATTAGCAACTTCCATCTAAAAAAATCTACATATATGTGTAAAAAAGGAAGCTTTTTCGTGCTATTTTTACGTTTTCATTATCGACTTATTTACGGTAAATGGAAAAAAAAAATCACAAAACACATTTGTAAGCAACCTTTACTTGCAACATGGAAATATCTTTATTTAAGCCAAAATACCTGTGGCAATAGCTGCATGTGTTTATCTCCCATAATCTTCTGAGACATGCTTCAGATAAGGTCATTATTTATTGTTTGCTTGCATTCCAATTTATTTCTTTTGCATTAATGTAGGTGTTGGGCAATGGCAAACCCATCCTCCCTCATCATCACGTAAAGAATCATTAGCAGTGTTTTTAGATCTCTCATTAGCGTCACGCGAGTCTCTGTCTCAAGATTTCTAAAAGTGGATGCGGAAACAGCACTTCCGCTGCCTTCGTGTGCAAACGACAGTATCCTCTAATGATTCTGATTATAACTTTCGCCGATAAACGATTACATCGCGCTAATTAAAAATACTTTCGATTTCTCAAAATAATCTATGCTTAAACGTCCCTTAGATAAACGCGTATTCTTAAAATATAGAGATATTACATAAATGAAATATTAATTCAAGAATCACTCTTGTTTTTGTAAAAATAAATAAAGATATGGAGATTGTTAAAATATGATATTACTTCAAAACGATGTTACTATGTTTATACATTTCTTTTCACAACGAATGTAAACAGCACATGAGTTTAATTTTCTCAAATGAGTATAAAAATGTAAAAGTAAGTAGTCGGACCCATTATCTTTGGCTGAACGTCCCAACGCTCTACCAACTAAGCTATCCTGGATAAATCCAGTTAACACAATTTATCCTCACAAAATTTCATGCTTTAACATCAGGTCTACAAAATTACACAAATCAACAGATTAATTGATTTAATGTTATGATTAAATTAAAATAATAACGTAATGCTAAATATATTCCCTTAATCTCCAAATTTTATACAGGAATGCAATTAAATCTGTTTTATGGGCAAATTTTCTTGGAGCACCGCAAAATGACTAAGATTAAAAATACTTTTATTTTAAAATTATCTTCTTGCTGAATACTTCATTCTTAATACGTTATCTGTATAACTTTCTATCCTTATATACTTCCATGCATACATCTTACACATTTATTGTGATTAATCATTTAACCCTTCTTTGTATGAGTTTTTCTTTTACAATTGTGTTTTTTTATACATATATTAAATATTAGACACCAGAAATTTTAAGGTAGATTTTTAACTTTGTGAAGCAACATAGTTCACGGTAAGTTTACTGGATTAATATTTTTGTATAAATATAGTGGTGGCGAAGAAGTCGATTTATTTATTAAAAGTTAAATAAACAGTGATGGAAATTTACATCACTATACAATTAAGGGTTAAAAAGAAAGGTTTTTTCACAAATATGAAGAATATTAATTTATCCATCCACTAAAAAATCTTTTAATTGAAAAACAGTTTAAACTAACTAAATACCTTATCTTAGACAATGGCTACCCTAACTATTTCATAAAATATTATATTTGTAAGATATGAAAAACGAAATATTGCATCAATACTTATACTTAACCCCTTGACTATTGCCACATACGGTGTGGACTTGATACCATTGATATTAACACGGATTTTGACGGCTATGTAATTAAGGAGTTAACCAGTTTTAGTATAGCACTGAACTTAATTTTTTTTAATGAAGAAAACGAAATTTTTCAAGTTACTGTATATTGTTTATAAAAAAAGTAGTCTGAAATATTTCATGTATTTTTGACGAAACTCACTGTTTGATATTAACATTCTATCTTTCTATTTTAGGTAAGAAACTTTGAATTGTATCTTTTGTTTGAAATGAAAGATTCCAGTTGTAAGTATTGAAGAATTTTTGTATACATGGAAAAATATTAAAGGCAATCTTAATTGGTTACTTACAAAAAAAACCTTTCAGCTCTTTTATGAATGTCCTTAGATATTTCGACCAATAAAACATCATAATGAATATATTTTTATTCATTAGCCATTGACATATATTCATAGTTTTATATCAACACGACAACTTTCCTATAAATAAATATCTTTATGAAATCTATTCCTTATTGAAGAAATTTTTCTGAACAACAACATATATAAAATAATGCTTTAATTTATTGGGTTGTTAAAAAAGTTCCTTCCGTTTGGGAAAGTTGGTTCGTACCGGGAAATTCTATCATTTACTTATTAGACATTAATTCCGATATCTATTGTCTAATAATTGACGGGCAGAACTTTCCGTTACGAATTGGTTTTCCCAAACGGAAGGAATTTTCCGAACAATCCAATACAATTTTACACATCTGAAGTTATTGGAAAGAAGAAACATATATATATATACAGTAAAAATAATCCAAATAAAAAAAATGACTTGAAAAAAAAAAGGAAACCTTGATTAATACATTTATAAATATCATAAAAGAATTATTTGCGACTTTTTAACACTTTTCATTAAGCAAAAACTGTTTAATGCGATTTTAAAGAAACACAATTTAAAGATTTATTTTTCATTTACTTATAATTATTTCATTCCTAAAAGAGAATGACTCTTTAGAAATGGTTTGTAAATAAATCAGTTCTAAATAATAATAAAAACAGAAATAATTTTAAAGAAAAATACCCAAAATAACATAAATTCTGTAAATATAACACTGAAAATTTGTATCTAGAATTTAAAACTCTTTTTCAATAATACAGTTTTGCTTTCAGTTGCCTTGGCCAAGTGTATTCCGTATGAAAACTGCGTTCTCCGGACTCGAGAAAAGAATCATTAACGTAGCCTTTACGAGTCATTAGCCTCACGCTATGTGATGGCTTGGATATTATGGACTAAAAAACGGATATGGATGCACAATCTGAATTGTTTGAAAACAACTATTTTCTTCATATCGATTTCTATACAGTAAGATAAAGTATATAAGTGATGCACGACATCAGATATTTTTTGAGATAAATTCACTACTGATATTTCAGTACTAGTGGGAATATTTTACTCAAGTTTTATAAAAAATATTTCTCACCAGAATTTGTATTTAAAACTATTTAACTTTTTTATTTAAATTATTAAAAAAAAAAGTAAAAAATTTATTTAAATGTATTTTCTATCATTTTTCTTATACTAACTGTAATTTAAACTATACTTATATATGGCAATGTAAACTGTTTTTTTTTTTTTTTTTTTTTTTTTTTTTTTTTAATGGAAATTTACGATCTTTTCTGCTTTTTCCTGCTGTTTTGCGAACGATTCTCCATTGGAAACAGTTAAACATCTTTTCTCTTCATCTTTTTGCTTATTTTTCTACGTAATTCTTATATTTTAATGTTTTTTAACCCATTTTTCTATTTTCTGCTCTTTTTGACAAATTGTCAGCGAAGCCCCGCCTCTTTTACTGTCAGTTAAATTTGATTGGCTGGCTACTCTCTCCTGATTGGCTGGTGAAGTTTTCAATCGAATCCCTTCCTTTTTTTTCCTGGCTCCTCTAAGATGTGATATACAATACTCATATACCGGGAGTGGAGTTGATTGCAACTGGGAATCCTATTGAAACACTCTAGTGTTTCTGTTTCTGTTTAGGCGATATGTATTTTGTTTATTTTATGAATAAATTTCGGGTTCGAATCGACATATTTTCATTTGGTACTGTCCAAATGACCGTTTGTTGGTATGAAATGGTTAAACACGAAAGTTTTAAGAATGTTCCATTTTTAAGTTGCACCCGTTCTTCATTTTTAACACCAAGGCGTATAGAAAAATCAAAATCATTCAAAGTTTATTTCATATATTTGTATTTCCTTTGTGATTTATTTCATTTTTCTTTATTGATATTCAAACAAAAATGAAATACGTATATTGTACCCTTCTCGCCAAATTATCGTAAGCGAAAGTTTTTGACAAAATGGCTATTTTTTATTGCAAATTGTGCTATTGTAACTTAAGAAACATACTGCAGTTTTGAAGCAGTTCTTGCATGTGGTTGGGAAATTATAAAGAAAGCGAAATCAAAACTCTTGTTGAGTAAGTAAGTCTTCAAAACCTTTTGTCTAGAAATTGGCATTTTGTTGTTTTCGTGGATATAAGTGTTAAAAGTATATTTAAAGATTTGTAATTCGTGATCAATATTTTATAAATTGAAACTTTTAGCTTATTTACTCTTTTTTTTACTCTCCGGACACATGGTGTAAGGTAAGAATATTAATCATGATAAAAACGCGATTATGAAAATTTTGGTACATGTTGATATTTCATAAATCTGCTTTTGCTATTTTTATAAAGATTCTACAAGTATGTTTCTAGGTGTGCGTGCATGTTAGTTTTACGTTTTTAGGTCCCCAGAGAAAGTTTTTGGTGTTTTTACGATGATGTCGGTATGTATGTATGTCTGTGAGTGAAAACAATAGCGTCCAAACTGTGCCTTCGATTGAGTTCCCATTTGGCGAATATATTATAGGCCAGTGTCGCAAGGGCTGTATTTATTTTCGTAAAAATCGGACAATGGGTTTGGTTTCTAAGCCGTTTTTAAACCATTTTTAAACCATTTTGTGACAAAATAAAACCGATAAGTAATTTCTTTTTCAATAATTATTCAATAAAATATTTTAATTATTCACACTCATCTTATCTTGATACAACAATCAGGTTTCACTAAAACGTGACTTAATTTAGTAAAACATAATTTTTCTTAAAAAGCAAAGAAAAAAATACAGTCAGTTGTACTATTCTGATAAAAGCGTAGGGAAGTTTATGTATTGAGGTTTTTGGAGATAAATTGGGAAATATGTATATTTAAAACAACTTAAAACGCCCATTAGCACGACTAGGTAAATTAAAATTCAATATATATTTTAGTTTGCAGGCCTTAGCTTCAGCACAAGCTAAATAAAAAATTTCACTGAAAATTAAGTCATGTTTGAGTTTAATGTTTAAAGTGACTGTTTTCTCTAGAATATGAGGTCATTTTCACTAGTGGAAACCTTTGACTTTTGTAAAATTATGATATACATTTTTATTTATTTTATAATACTAATTATTTGATGATTATATTACTGATTATTTGACATAGTATTATGTACAGTATTCAGAAAGTAGATTGGATTCACTCTAAATATTTTTATTTATTTATTTATTTAATGAATATCAATAAAGAAAATCAACTCACATTCAAATAAATATCTACAGTCTCTCCGAAAAAGTGCAGAAAATATTTTTTTTAACTTTTCAAAGGCATAAAAATCATTTTAAAATTTTACATTCCAAAACAGTTATCGTTAAAAAAAATTAATTTGTTATTATTTATTTTTCTTAATTTACAATTATCTTTTTACAACAAAGTGTGAACAATAATACAATTCATCATTTATTTCACAATATAACAAATGGAAAATACATCTTAAACATTTTTTAGTTTTCAACGGGTTTTTAAAATTTGTAATGAGTTGAATTAAAAAATTAACAATGTCACAAGTTCAATAATGTCGAATTATAAAAAGAAAAATGTATCTTTATATCTTGGTCAAGGAGAATTTTACAATATCTAGAAACGTGTAGTAGTAATAATGTAGTGAAATATTACTATTTCCTTCAATTAGCAGATAAATTTTTAATAAGTTGTGTAAAATAAAATTTATATTGTTCACTCCATATAGTAGCATGTCCTGTCCAATCCAACTTCTAACACACATCTTATAACATTCGCAATAAATAATATAATAATTATAGATACTATCAAATAGTAATAATATGAGAACAATAGATGTTGATTACTGAAATTTTTTTTTTTCAATAACAGATAAAAGTTTACTAAAAAATATAAAATAAAATCTTCATAGTTCATTACATATATTATCCTGTCCTGTCCAATCGAATACCTTACAAACATTTTATAACATTCGCAATATACCCCCATCTCCTATTCCTTTTACAATAAGTAGAAAATAGAGAACTGCTCGCTAATAATAAGGACAGATATCGCACAGCATCCTTTTCAGGTCATATGATCATGTTGGCTATAGGAAGATCAAGCCTCTCCGTTAAGTACCCCTGAATGATGTTGCGATATGTAAATGCGCGCGCTGCAGCGAAATGTCAATTTAAACATTGCGAGTGGAAAGATATTCTAGAAAGTGGTTGCAAATTCACGAAGGTAGATAAGCTATATTTTCATCCCTAACACTCACATTTGATAAAGAAATAATTTACATAAATAATAAATAAATTAAAATTAATAAAGATATTTAAAAGATACAAATACCGTATATCACTACAGTATGATTAAAAATAAGTGACTTTTTTTTTTTTTTTTTTTTTTTTTTTATAAAGGAGTAATGTACATAAATAATAAAGAAAAGAAGTTAAAACAGATATTTAAACGGTATAAATACCGTATATGACTACAGTATGATTAAAAATAAGTGGTATTTTTTTTTTTATAAAGAAATAATTTACATAAATAATACAGAAAAAAATTAATGAAGATATTACAAATATATAAATACCGTATATGACTACAGTATGATTAAACCTTATATAATATATTGAATAAGATTTTTTTATTATTGATTTAAACTGTAAAATGTTTATGTCTTGTTATTTTCGAATTATTGAAAATGTTGTTTTATAAGATAATTAAGTATCCTTAAGCTCAAAGTTCAAATTTAAAATTTTTATAAGCTACTTTTGCATTAAACTATTAAAATAGAGTAAAGATTTTACACAGTTACACTATCTGCCATTACAGATAAATAACAGCAATTAAAGTTCATTTTTTTAAATATGTAACTACGTATATTTATATTAAGTTAATGACAATAACAGAAGGGTTAATAACAAAAGGATTTTTCAAATTAATCAATTTAAATATTTGTAGTATTTTTTGTTCCATTCAGATAAAATGTAATATATACAAATAAAACATTTTTAAGGATTAGCTTTTTATTACGATGTTACCATTATTTTGTAATCTTGTAAAAATAAGAATTTATTTTACGTTATATTTTAAACAAAAAAATAACAAACAATAATAAACAGAGGAATTGCACCTTATTTATTCTTAGACCCTTCAATCCATTTTTCAAGTATGTGGATATTTAATATAATTTCTATAGATAAAATATTTTCACTTTCACCAACAATCTAAAAGTAAATTCTTTAGCATAAGAATTTTATTCTCCAGGAAATAGATTTCAGCTTTCAAATAGGAATTCAATGTTATAGATATATATTTAGTATTTTATTTTATTTTTATGTTTGTTTTATTTTATTTGTATATTTATTACTATTACTATTTATAAAATACAATCGTCTTTCATGAGGTTAACTGCAGAAAGAAGGAAGCAGGACGTTTTTTTTTTCTACATTTGAAATTTTACTAAGAAAAAAATAATTTAAATTTTTGTAAAGATTTTTTGCATGTCCCCTTTATGCCTTGATTTTGGCAATATAACCCGAAACGGCTAATAAAGCTAAGAGGTTCATTGTAAATAAAATTATTGCAGTTACTCAGTAAGTGTGTAAAGATTTTTTACATGTTTATGTAAAGTTTTTTTTTACATGTACCCAATGCATTAATTTTGCCAATGTAACACAAAACAGCTAATAATGTTAAGTGGTTCATATTAGTGCAGTTACTCAGTAAATGTGTAAAGATTTTTTACGTATCTGTGTAAAAAAAAATTTCATGTTCCCTTATTACCCTGATTTTGGCAAAGCAACACGAAACAGCTAATAATGTTAAGAGGTTCATATTAGTGCAGTTACTCAGTAAATATATAAAGGTATTTTTCATGTTTGTGTAAGTATTTTTTTAACATCCCTTTAATGCCCTGATTTTGACGATGTAACACGAAACAGCTAATAATGTCGAGTGTTTCATCTTAGTGCAGTTTTCCAATAAATGATGTCATCACGTTTTAGCTATATATTTCGCAGTTAGAACTTTGTCACTGTAAGTTAACGATCCAATTATTATTAATTTTTTCACATTCTGCGTTTTCATGGGATTTTTGTTTAAAACTGATGAATAGATGGCCGAAGCCCGCTAGTTGTCAAATAAATGATTTCTAAAACATTTACCGTAATTTCGCGCGTATGCGCCGCACCCTAGTTAAGTCCTTTTCAAACCGGAAATTTTATTGAAAATAAGAAGTCAAATAAGTGCTAAGCAGAAGTAAGTCACATTTTATTTAAAATAAATTCTGGTAGGAAATCGAATTGTCTGATGTGCGGCATATACGCGCGAAATTACGGTATGTAACAGACACTTCTAAAAAATAATATCTTCAACAAACGTGTTACCATTATGAAATTTTTCGGATCAATCTTTGTCTTTATTTGTTATATTTTTATTTAATTTTGTTGTAAGTTTGTTTCTCGTGCATAATCCATGAAATAAACTTTCGATTAAAGTTATTTTGAAAACGTAGTTGAACGTAAAACTTAAATTGCAGGAAGAAATCTTTAACATTCATTGGTAGATAAGGGTACTTTTTCATATATTATTCTATAAACAACCTCGGGATTTTTTAGTATGCAAAGCTTCTAAGTAAGTTAATCCCAAACTCTTGGATATTAATTGAACTTCCTAATATCCTGGTCACGTTCCTCAAAAGATGAGGAAAGTTTTAGTAAATGTAGCATAATCAATGAACGCTATTTTCCCTGGCAGGCGTTTAAACGGAATTCACAATCTTTTGCTCCCAACTCGGAATTGCAAATCAAAGCTTTTCTTTGATGGAATCTGCTCTAATGAATGAAATAGTCTATTTTAACAAGTAAAATGACTGTTGAATTAGAATTTAATCGGTTAGAATGACATGCATTGATGTTCCTCATTACTTTCGAATATGTGTTCATGTAACGAAGAAATAGCAAATGAGAGTGGGTTCTTTTTTGTTTGTTTGTTTCAGTTTGTTAATTGAAGTTTAATATAAATGAATCATTATTCAGACTCTTTGTGATAGGATGTCTGTTAATTCGAATTGTTCCTGCAATTAAGAAATTGGCAAGATTTTTTTTTTTTTTTTTTTTTTTTTTTTTTTTTTTTTTTTTACGTATGTTTTCAATAGCGTTAAACATTTTATGTTAACATTTTTCATATTTGTAGTAAATGGAAAGTTGTTTGTTTAATTAAACTTTTTTATTTTAAACAGAATTAATATAGATTGTTTTATTAAAAACAATATTTATTGATTAAAAAGAGGAGAGTGATTTGTTACATATGCTGTAAAATGCATATGTTTTCGAAGTAAATAAAGATTGTTTTCGTTAGGACAGATCTACCATATAATAATTACGGAGAAATTATTAATAATAAAATTATAATTATTTATTATTATTATTAAATGTTACAATCATTATGTGAAAACCTACCCTTAAATTATTGGACGATATAACTGGACATGATGTGAACGTCTATGTATTGAGATTGTTTAAATTTGAATATTTATATTATATTTTATCTGTTTCTTTTGATATTTGTTAAGTAAAAATAATATTTATGACTAGTCAAATCTACCAAAAGGCTATTGGAGTTCATTTGAAATACTCACACTGTTTTTCCAAGATGTTTATATTCTGATATCGTGAAACTGGACTTATATTTACATTTAGTATTTTGTATGTAATACATCCGTCGTTGAATTATGTCCCTGTGAAATACAAAATACAGTCAATTAAGTATCGATATAAAAAAAATCAAATATTTCAAAATTTTGCGTTAGTTTCTGGAAAAGGCAATAGTGAATTCTGTTAAAGTTTTGTAATATCTATAACGGAAATGAAATATTTCTGATATATTTTATGTTCAAGCAACCAAAACTATCAAAACAAAGCAATATTTGCAGCACACCTTTCGTACTTTTCAACCCTCTTAATTTCTAAATTAGATTCAAAATTATGTAGGAATCGTTTATGTATATATATATATATATATATATATATATATATATATGATAGATCCACAAACGATTTGCAAAGTTCCGAGAAACAGGTAATTCTTGAAAAAATGTGTATTATGTGCTGCAGGACATACTCATGAAAACCTTTTTTTTTTTTTTTTTTTTTTGGAGTATAGAGTGTAAATATTAAACAGAATAAAGACATTACACTGCGTGTTAAACAGTTTTGTTAAATGAACATTTTTCATGAGTAAAACATTGCTCATTAAACAATTATTAACAATTAAATTGGGGGTAAAAATTAGAACGTTTCGTTTGATATACAAAAAAGTGTTATGGAAGTTTACAATATGTTTCTTTAAAAAATGGCACGAAAATTTTAAAGGGCACGTTTCTTATATACATATTTTAGAATGAAATTCACCGAAAGGTCAAGTGACTAAACTCTCATTTATAACTAAAAATGTTTTATTCCCGAAAAAGATATTTTATTGAAAAAAAATAGTCTGGAAAAGGTTAAAAAATCATTTTATACAATTGTTTACAGTAAGAACTCTCGATTTGTTTCTCTTTTCAATTGCTTTAGTATTTCTTATTTTTAGGTTATCATTTTTTATTATTCTGGTTAGCAATTTTTTCTTCGTTTTCTGACATTTCTGCAGTATCCAACAGTTATCACACTTCAAAGAATCAAATTACCCCTTGCTACAAGTATTATAGATAAACCATTCTTCAGGATACGAAAATGAATAGGAAATCGATTTGAATAGGAAATGAAACCTTACAATTAAATTGAGTGTTAAACTTTTTTTTTCTTTAAAATGTTTCATTTGGCGTAAATAAAGTTGATACATTCAATTTTACAAAATTTCTCAGTAAAAAAAGGACATACTTTTTAAAGTCATGTTTCTAACATAGTATATATTTTAGAATTAAATTCACCAAAAGGCCAATTGAAAACTTTCATTTATAACTAAATGTAACATAAAAGTTTTACTTCCGCAAAACAATTTTTATTGAAGAAAGAAAAATACACAGTCTAAAAAAAGGTAAAAAAATCATTTTATAAGATTATTTACAGTGGGAACGCTGGATTTTTTTTTCTCGTTTCAATTGCTTTGGTATTTTTTACTTTCAGATTATTATTATTTTTTATTTTTTGGTTAGCAATGTTTTTTTATTATTATTATTTTTTACCTGAAATTCTTTCAACGGTATCCAAAAGTTATCGCTCTTCAAAAGAATTAGATTACGTCTTAGTATAATTATAGTAATGAAACCATTCTTCAGGTTACGAAAATGAATAGGAAATCGATCTATCTTCCGAGTTTAAACAATAAACTCAAGAATTAGTATGAAAAAACCAAACAATGAGTGTCATGACCTCAATTACGCCTATCGAAAGCTGCTGTTAAATGAAAGTTACAATCACCAAATTTTTCATGTTTGATTTGATTTTTTTTTTCTATTTTTTATCCTTGTTTTCTATACAACAATACTTAAATGTTTTTATTAAATTAAAAAAAATTATTTCCTAATTAAAGATATTTTTAATTTACCTTAGATCTTAGAGATAAAGATAGAATTTTCTCTAGATTATGGGTCCATATCAGACTATTCTTTTTCCTTTGTTTGTTTAATTCATGCTTGTAATTAATAGCTATTTAATTATTAATACTTTCCTTGTATTCATTATTAGTATTTAGTTATTTTATATGTTTCCACAACTTTTGTGTGCATATATTCATCATCACGTGTATCATGTGTTTTTCAATAACACCATCTCAGCTATTAGAATGTATGTTTTGACTATGGTTTTAGAAAAAATTACCAGTCCTATTTCAAATTACTTGCCGATAAATTGTTTTAACAAATAAATGACCACAATGTGTGTATCATTGTAAATACTGTAATATACATAGTTAGGTGCAGGGAGTGATTCGTGTTTAATAGCTAGAGGCATAAATTATATTTCTATGTAAAAAAAAAATAATTAACTGCCACCGTGTGCTTGTTTCATTTTATTTTTAAAGCGTGATAAAATAATAATTTCTTATAAACGATATTACTCATGACTTTAGAATTCATATAACTCATGCTGAATTCTCTTTTCTTTTCTTTCTTTCTTTCTTTTTCTTTTCTTTTTTTTCCTTTTTTTGTCGTTGGGGAAATTAGTTAGTTGAAATAACATTTATTAATGTTCAAATTTTATTCATGAATATGTAGTTTTGTACGTTGTAAGCATATAAATAATTAAATCTTACATTGCAGCTTTTGTTTATAAAAAAATACCAAAAATACATGTTATGGGAAAATTACTACCATTAAGCAAAACAAAAATAAAAATAAAATTCTATTTTGATTTTCCAAAACTACACATATAAATACAGAAAATTACCAAGGAAAAAAAAACTGATGTAAGCAAATTAGCCTAAAAATAATTACCGTCTGTTTATGAAAAATTAAGAGAGTATATTCGTTGGGGTTTGTTTGCTAGGTTTTTACATTATCTTTCCTTCTCTAAAGCGGTTTTATTCTATTCTATCTTCACGCACATGCTCTATTTATTAATCTTGCGAGAAAAGCATTATAAAGTATGAATAGTAGCAGTTTGCAAACAGCCGAAATTCCTAGTGTGCTCACTTTTCTGTTGGTAACAACATTTACTCGAAGTCTTGCGACGGAATTTTCATTAATTTTATACACATGTATTTGTCAGTTGGGAAATTGGTCAGTTTATTTAGTAAAATGCTTTTGACACCATCTCAGCTATTAGAATCTAGGTTTCAACTAACATTTTAGATAAAAGTATCACCCCTATTTCAAAGTACATGCCAATGAATTGTAATATAAATAATTATAATTGTCTGCCTGTTCATATTATCATTTATTGACATACATTATTAAGAATTTCAGAAATAATTTGGAAGCATTAATAATTTGTGTCCATTCATATGTATATATGATTTATTATTCATTATCAGGTTAAATCTTTTACAGTTGAATCAATAACACCATTTCAGTTATCAGAATCTATGTTTTGGCTAAAGTTTTAGAGAAAATTACCAGTCTTATTTCAAAGTACTTGCCGATAAATTGTATTATAAAAAATGATAATTGTTTGCCTGTATGTATGTATATATATATGAGTGTGATTTATATATTCTCGGGTAATATCCTTTACAAATAAATGAACTATGCTATTATTACATATTTTTTTAAGCACGTAAACTTCAATATTTTTAAAATTGCTATTAAAGCGAAGAGTTTATAAATAAAACATAAAGTCCTAAAATTTAGGTGTGATGTTTACATATTTATAAAATATATTTGGTTGGATAGTAAAAACTTTATTTATCCAAATAGTATAATTAACATTATGTATTTTAAACGTATCACATATGTTTTCTAAAAACATAACAATTGCTCTAACTGTTGGAACGAGATTTCACCACCTTATGGTTACAGCTACTGCAGTACCATAATTTGCTTCAACCCATTACAAAAGTGTAGGGAAAAATACATACATGTGAGCTATTCTTTTACATCCAATGTAGTGGCTATGTTTATAAATAAATATATATATATATATATATATATATATGGAATAAATACTTAATAACATAATCATGTGAAATATTAACAATAATATGTTTAAGGTGACTGAAAAGTAAATGGAATAACGCAATAAGAATTTCTGAAATGCTTTTACTGCTTGTATTTTAGACTACTTGTATTTGCGGCTACTTGTATTTTAGATTTGTATTTTAGACTGTTAAAATGTTAATTTTGCGTTATACCAATATTTCGTGCTGCAGTAGCTGCAATCATTAGATGGTGAAATCTTTTTCTGAATTTTGGAGCTCTGGTTGACCATAGCTCCACATTTTGGAATGAAATTTCACTATTTTATGGCTGCAGCCACTTCATTACAAAAAGCTGGTTCAACCCACCAGAATTTTTTAACAGCGTACGGGTTACATTTATTACGTAACATCTTATAAATAACAGAAAAATAAAATTAAATTTGCATCACATATTATTTTATTTAGCTTTGATTTAATCTTACTGTCGACGAACTGAAATATACATTACTGAAATAAAAGTACACACCAAAAAAAAAATGTGATTCCATTACCTAAAACATGACTAAAACTTTAATTGGATTTCAACACATTACAATAAATCGAGCACTTTCGGTTGCGAACCCAGCTTTCATCAGGATATATCATTAAAACTGGTGTTAAAAAAAACGTCCAGATCACATTCCTGTAATCAGTATGTCTCTGTACTGCGAGCCTACGGGAGAGTTTAAATCATCTAAAGCTCTCCCGTAGGATCGCAGTACAGAGACATACTGTTTACAAGAATGTGATCTGGACGTTTGTTTTAACACCAGTTTTAATTATAAAACCTGATGAAGGCTGGGTTTGCAGCCGAAAGTGCTCGATTTATTGTAATGTTTTAAAATCCAATTAAAGTTTTAGTCATCTTTTAGGTAATGGAATTACATGTTTTTCGGTGTGTACTTTTATTTTAATTTGACAAAGATGAATCTAAGCATTCCGAACTTGTTTTATATATACATTACTATTATTACTACCATGCAAATATAATAAACATCGTGGAGTATTTAATGAAGTAAAAATATTCCATTGATCATTTTCACTCAACCAAATTCGTCATACCTCATCTAAATTCTCAAGAAGTGAAACAAAACAAAGCCACTTGACAGTTCAGATGACACCTGTGTATTAAAATGGTTAATTATTCAAACTGATTACGATGTTAGATCAAACGAAATGTTTGCGTTGGCATGTCAAGACAGTTGAAATTATTAGATTCTTAAAAGAAACGCTATCAGAACATAAGTTAATTTATTTCAGCACTGTTTAGGATAATTAAAAGATTGATATGATGATAAAAGTTTTTTTTTTTTCAAACATATTTTTATTCTATTTTCTATGTAAATTATCCATCATACATTCAATGATAGAACATCAAGTTACAAATAATATGATTAGTTCTTCTTTTTTTAACTTTTGATTTATGTTTACTGTTAGATACATTTAATTAATATTTACAGTTTTGTTTTTTTCCTCATATAACATATAACGAAATTAGGTGACATGTTATTATCAACAGATATTGGCTGACGTAATTTAAATGTCATGGATTGGATTTATAGGTACATTTATCATATTTATCTATATCTAATATTTTTTCATTCTTTATACATTAACTCTAACTTTTCTGATACACAATGTTTTAACAGAATAAATAATTGATTACATTTCCATTATTCCAATGCACTGACAAATTTAGTCTTGGTGAAAAGAAAAAATAAACAGAAAAAATAATCGCCGACCCAGAATTTATTAATTAATGCTGAAACACAACAACAGATCGATATTAAACGAAATTTTATTTTGAATACGTCGCTTTCAAAAAACATTTACATCAAAATCTCAGCATTGGGTTTTTTCCACCCTTTCGACTATTACACAAACGAAATTTTAGAATGACTAATAAAAATTAAAAAAATCTTTTAATGAAAGAATTTTTAATCCTGTTTACAGGAAGGTCAAACGTCTCATGTTTAAATGCTAACTTATATCTTACAAATAGTTGTTTGCATTTTTTTATATTAATATTGACATAACAAATAACAATATCCCAAAGGTTAAGATACATGCATTTAAACGTGTGTGTTTGTTATTGTGTATGTATCTATATATTTCTTATTTACTATTAAGTTATGCTGCCTTCATTCACTTGTTTAGATAACAAGTACATGCATTATTAAAATTTTTTTTAATTCTGTTTAAAATATCCTCATGAGCCCATTTATATTTTGTTCCTTAAGAGACTGTTTCAAAATTTATTTTGTTTACATTTTAAGATAATATTTTTTAATAACAAACAATTCCACATTTAATGATTATCATTATTATAGAGTTTGCAAATAATAAACAATCATTATACCAGTTAAAATACATTTTGCTATTATTTATGTACGAAAAATAAGTTGAAAACATGAATAGTTTCTAAATGAATCCAGAAATTAAATTTACACCTGCCGATGTATTAATGTATTCGATTTTTATTTAAACGATAACAAATGCACAATGATACGTATAATATTATATTTGGCTATTACTACCTAGAGTATTTTAAATAACTGACAGTCATTTTATCCGTTAAAATACATTTTACGAGTGTTCATATGCAAGAAATATATAGAAAACATAAAGAGTTTCTAAATAAAATTAGAAGTTAAACTTACAACTTCAGAGATAATAACGTATCCAAATTTTATCTAAACAACAACAAATGCACAATAATACATATCACATTATATTTAGAGATTACTACCTGTATAGAGTTTTCAAATATTTGTTCATCATTTTATAAATTAAAATTCATATTATGGTTTTCTAATAAATAACCAATATCTAAATATAAACAACCTAAATAAAATTAGGAATTAAATTAACACCCTCAGTCAAAATTATTTATTTGAATTCAATAAAACCAATCTCAGTGCTTCCATATTCCCTAGTGTTCTATGCCTCTAACGTGGTTAACCGTTCGACTTCTGGCGAGGGCTCCATTAATTAAGGCAAAGGCTCTCCAACGGTGCTGAAAGTTTGTCAGCTTGCAAAGTAAAATGCTGTGCTCTCAGTCCCATGTCACTTCACAGTTTCCCTGAAATTTTCCCAAGTAAAGCAAGTAATTATTCAAATTTGTCCGGCTACGGTTTTGGTAGTGCAGAAATTTGCTGGCTTTTCTCTCCAATCGCATTTCAATATGTAAGCCTGATATTGATTTACCATGATATACATGGCATTGTTTATCATGTTTTGTCGAAATTGTCAAGAATGATTTTTATCTAATTAGATTTTCGTTCTATTTATTAGTTAACTCCTATTTTGTTGTAGAAGGATTTGTAGATTTTCAGGTAAATATGCAAAATGACAAAAGTTAAGATTGTTAAGTTATAATTGAATAAGATTATATACACACACATATATATATAAAATATAGTGAAATCATATGTGTGAAAATAAATAGAAAAATAATTGAAAACAATATATTAAACACATGAGAGTGAAAATACAAAAATAAAAATCTATGAATGTGTTATGGATTCTTTACAGGTGCTTCATAAGAACTATTCATACTAAATATATGTTAAATCTGTGTTATTTCGACGAATATTGTCGATATAAGGCATCAAGTAATTGGTAAATTTTGTTTGATATTTCATTATAGATTATTTTTAGCTGTTCTTTTTTCATAAATATACATAGAGAAAGGTAGAAATATAGATGATTTATATATAAAGAGCCTAATATTGTTAGTTTTTAGGTTTAATGCTGACAATATTTGATGAAATAACATATCATTACTATAAATTGTTCTTGTGAAGTTCCTCTGAAGATTACATAAGATATTCATATTATTCCATATTTGTATATTCATTTTTATTATTTGTGGTATCTTCACGTTTGTTTTTTGCACATGTGATTTCATTTTAACTATATATATATATATATATATATATGTGTGTGTGTGTGTGTGTGTATGCACAATTTATTTACGTAAAAAATTAAACTTTTTATTTTATTAATGTTTAACAAATATTTTATGATATGGGTTAAGGCATAAAAATTATTGTTTCTTAGTTATCAGTTTCCATACGTAAGCCTAAATATTGGTTTTATACATATATTTATGAGATTGTTTATAAGGATGATCGGAACTGTCATGAAATACTTTTATCTAATCGAAAAGCAATGAATTGTCTATCACTTTTGTCGAGATTGTCAAGATTGATTTATATCTATTTAGATTTTCGTGCTATGCATTTGTTAACCGCTGTTTTGTTGTACAGTGGTTTAAAACTTTTAAAAAAAATTGAAATTTATAGTACTATTAAAAAAAATAATACAATTTCCTTTAAATTTCATTCGAATTTTAAGAAGAAGAAAACAAGTTTGTACTGTGTGTTGGGTCATTCTTTTCGAAAGAATTATAAATGAGATTCATATAGTATAAAAATTATTGAAAGGTATTTTCTGAAAATAAATAATTATTTTTTTTAATGAAGTGAATAATTTTGTAGTTTTTAATTGACAGGATTAGTATTACACATTATACAGGCATTTAGTTCATTTACCACTTACGATTAGTTGTTTGGATAGAACTTTATGTTGGAATATTTCAACACTTTGAAATTAAATGTTCTATGTATACATACTACTGGCAAATAATATCTGTCTTGAAGAAAATTTCTTAATGAGCTCTTCAATATGAAAATTAAATCAATATCTTATTATAATATCGTATCTATTTCTATCTATATCTATCTATATCGTATCTATCGTATCTATACTATCGTATCATTATCTTCAATATCGTATGCACTTAATCATCATCGTAACGACTAATGTAAAAGTACCTTATTATTATTAGATTGAGTTAAAATAAAGTGAGATACATCAATTTACTTTTGTCGCACAAATTAAGATAAAAATTGTTGATTAATTAGTTTGTTCTCTATAATGTTAAAAGTTTTTATACACAAGTTGGCGGGTTCTCTTCTGCTCGAGGCGGGTGGGATGATATCTGTGAGCGATTTTCACGTAAACTTTCTTCGCAAGACCTCATGTCTAATTAAATCAGTGCCGAATATAAATATCGTCCTTTTTTTTCTTTTTTCTATATTCCTATTTATTAAATAGATTTCACTTGGATATTTATGTACATGCATGTTTTATCATATTTCAAATAAAGCTACAAAGGCAGTTTGCGAAATCAAAATATTTATTTTAGAATACGAAAATTTTTAGTATTATCTAGTGTGTTTTTGTCCTTTTCAGCTCAGTTTCACATATATAATATGAATATATTTGAAATTTTCTTATAGAAATCAATTTCTTATTTTTTGTCTTTTTTAGAAATTTATACATACACATGAACTAAAATATACTTGATGAAAAAAATAATAAAATATATGAAATAAAACTAAATTTCCTTCGATCTATATTCTAAGTCCACCCTTAGCTCATTAATATTTTTATTACTTTGTTTCTTATTTTTGTAATTTTGAAAATTCTCATACTTACCCACAAAGGAAACAAACGTAAATAAATTCATAAAATATTCGAAACTTTTATTGGGTATATATTGATCACGAACGATGTCTTGAGCTCATTAGTATAAAAATTCCTTATAAATATACTAAAAGTAAATTTATTTAAATCCAATTTCTTATTTCTGCTTTTGTGAACTCTCATGCATGAAAATATGCGCGTAAACGAAAAAGTATTGCAACCAAAAGTAAATCATAAAATATTCCAAACATGTTCTGGGTAATTATCGATGGTGAAAGCTGTTTTGAGCTTATTAGTATCAACATTCCTTATAGTAAAATTATTTCTTTACAAATCCAATACAATATCTTGTTTTTCTACTTTGAAAACCCTCATACTTGTACATGAACGAAACTGTTTTGCAACGAAAATTAAATACATATATAAATTCCAATTTTATTCTGGGTATGTATTGATCCTGATTACTGTCATTATAGTATCTACAATTATTATAAAAAATATTATAGTCATTTCTTTTGTGGTCCAATTTTTTACTTTTCTACTTTTCAAAAAACCTACATATACATATATGAGAATGTATTTTAACTAATACTAAATTTTAACAAAAAGTATAAAAAATTTCTAGTGTATCTATCGATTCTGGATGCTGTTTTGAGCTCATTAATACCTACATCCAATATCAATATATAAAACGAATTCTTTTAAAAGAATTCGTTCTTTTTCTTTCGAATTCTTATTTTAATTCTTTTACTCTTCTCTTACTATTCTACTTTTAAAAACACTTATGAATACACAGGAAGTATATTTGAGCAAAAACTAAATAAATACATTAAATATAACAAACTTTCCAGGTTGACGTTTTGAACTCATTGGTATCTACATCCAATACCAATACGTGAAATAAATAAATTAGAAAAAAAAAAATATTACAATTTCCTTTTTACGATACTGATACATATACATCAAGAATATATTGAACTAGAAGTTACGTTTCAATAAATGCATTAAAGATGTCAAATTTTCCAGGTTGACGTATTGAACTTATTAGTACCTACATCCAATAAGTTTAAAAACCAATTTCTTACAATTCCTCCTTTAACCCATTCACTGCCAACCTCGAGTATACTCGTGGTTTTTCAATCTAAAATTACAAATTCGTACCGGAAATTTCCAAAACAGAATTTTTATTTTGCGTAATCATGAAATGTCTGTAATAAAATCAAGTAAATATTGCTATTGGTATTTCCTGGTATGAATTCGAACTTTCTAAATAAAATAAAATTCCGTTACTTTTAACCCGGCAGTGAACGTGTTAAAAACCCCCATACATGCACATCAAGTATATTGGAACCAAAACTAAATAAATACATTAAAGATAACAAACGTTCCAGGTTGACGTTTTTAAGGCATTGGTACTTAAATCCAATACCAATGCATGAAATAAATTAATTGAAAAAAAATCTTACAATTTTCTTTTTACGTTGCTCATATATATACATCAATTATATTTAAACTAAAGCCAAATAAATGCATTAAAAATGTCAAATTTTCCAGGTTGATGTCTTGAACTCATTAGTACATACATCCAATGTCAATAGATGAAATACATTAGTTTATAAACCAATTTCTTACAATTCTACCATTAAAAACACTCATATATACACATCAAGTATATTGGAACCAAAACTAAATAAATACATAAAAGATAACAAACTTTCCAGGTCGACGTTTTTAAGGCATTGGTACCTAAATCCAATTCCAATGCATCAAATAAAATAATTGAAAAAAAAAATCATACAATTTTCTTTTTACATTGCTCATATATATGCATTAAATATGTCAAATTTTCCAGTTTGACGTCTTGAACTCATTAGTGCCTACATCCAATGTCAATAAATGAAGTAAATTAGTTTATAAACCAATTTCTTAGAATTCTACCTATAAAAACATTCATACATACACATCAAGTATATTGGATCCAAAACTAAATAAATACATAAAAGATAACAAACTTTCTCCGGGTATCTATCTTTGCTCAGTCTCACTTAAGATGTCAGCTTGAAGGTGCAGCCGCGTCATTTGGTTTGAGACGTTGAGACCTCTATTTTGGCCTCGCCGAGTACAAATCAGGTCTGGAAGAAATAGGCTCTGAAGAAGATATCTCTGTGTGGGGTTTAAAGTTGCCCAAGAATCTGACAAGCAGTTCATTTCCTCGCAGCTTCCTACTACGCTCTGTTTTCTACAGAATAACGAAAGAAAGAGAAAATGTTTATAAAAAATGTTTATATTTTCAAATACTACTTTCTTTTTTTTTTTTGTCCGGAGAAAAGAATGGTAGTGAATATCATATGCCATGTATTTTAGAGTTCTCTTATGTGTGTCTGGACTGCTGGGTGGGTTATTGTATTTTGCTTCTCTTCCGAAAATGGGAATTTCATTTCTCTTACTACTGTTGCAAGGGAGATAGATATTTTATGCATTTTTTATGTATTGTATAAAGGAATGATGTCGTTGAATATCATTCTGTTGTTTGTTTCTTGGAATATTTTAACCTGTAGCTCGGAAATAGAATTTATGGATATGTGATTTAGGTTCAGATATGTTTTAAAATTTATAAAAATTTCTGAAATATATTTTGTTAAAGTATTTTTTTTTCATTCAATTTTAATATTTCGTATTGAAGAAGCTTAAAATAACATTTCTGTTGAGGATAATTCTCCATTTCTGTATTATAGTATTAGAGATTTATACAGACGACTTACTTTTAATTAATAACTGTTATTAATTTAACGATAAATGTAAAAGTAACACTTGTAAATTAATTAGAGCCTTACATTAGAAAATTGTATTTTTTTCATTATCTTATATTGCAGTGAAATATTTAAAGCTATATTTTATTCATTATATTTGTTTAATATTTTACTGAGTAAATAAATTTAATTTTCTGCATTGTACAAATCACAGGACTAGTAATTTTAATATAAATTTTATTGGAATGAATGTTAAAAATATAAGTAGATAATTGAAGCATTAATTTGGGGTCAATTAGGGTTAACGACAATCCAAAAGATCTCAGATTCAGATTCTATTTAGAAGTCTGAACATAACTTACCATATCAATTACTAATAGATTTATGTAAAAAAAATCATCAAAATATGATGAATTGTGTATACAATCTATTCCTCTGTATATATATTTATTCTATGCAAACTGTATTAGCATAGAAATATTTAAACTGTTTTTTTTTATATAACATAGTAGTTTTTACATTAGATTGAGTAGTAATTTCATTATGTTAACGAGCTAATACTTTACAAAGTGAAAGAATAAAGAACGACACTATTAACAAACCATATTAACAAGGAATATTTAAATCACACCTTAGTTCGGTAAACAGAACAAATCACAAAAAGGCTTTTTCCCGTTACAAGTAGAAGAAACTGAAGTGCAAGAACTCCATTTGAATAACTCCATCCCCAGTTTACAAAGTTAATTGTATTAATTAGCAAGTTAAACTGACTGATTTATTTCTCAAACTCCTGAATTTTTTCTCCCCGTAATGTATTCTCAAATTGAAATAAAAACACTTCAACTTCTTGGAAGATCAAGAATTAAGCTTAGATTAAATGTACTGAATAAAGAAAAACTCGCCATTTCTTAAAGAATAATTTAATGTTTAATTAACTCGATTCTTTACAGAATCTTTCGTTTTTGACTAACATTGGTTAGGGTTGTAAATTTACTTGAATAATGTAGTTTCGGTTAAAAATTTATTTTAAGAGATTTTTGTCTTTTTAGGTCGTTATTTCAGCATGCTAATGGGATATTCAATATTTTTTTTCCTTTAACACTGCCTAAGTTAATGATTGTAAAACATTTTATGCTAGAATAAATCTTATTAGAAATAAACAATCTTATGAAAAGGATAAACAATTTTGACTTTGGGGATAAATATATTTTTTCAATTCAAATGAAAATTTGTATGCAAAATAAATAAACAAATAAATAAATAAAAACTACAAAAAGCAATTCAAATGTTTTTATTTGATATTGTTTAAACAAAAAGGGAAGAAATGTGACATAGTTTAAAACAATTCATGACTTTTTTTAACCCATTTTATTTATTTAATTAATTTAGTGGCTCTTCTATAAAAAATAAACTATACAAAAAAATAGAAAAAATAAAATCGTATGTTTATAAAGAAATAAGTTAAGAGACATTAGTAACCGAATACACTAACAAGCTAATGTTAAACCAAATTTAGTATAGCCAATGAAAAACATCTATTCTTGAGTTTTACGTTTATGCTGAACTTGCACATCAATCTATTACTAACCTTACTGTAAACTTAGTCAATATTTTGTAGATAACAAGAGATCGACCCTTGTTCTCTGGTAATATACACAGTATTGGATGTTTCTAGGAGCTAACAAGTTTTAGTCTAGAGTCTAAAATTTCAGCAGATCTCTTAACCAACCCCAAATCTCACATTAAATCAGAATGTTCAGATTGGTTGAATAGTTGAGGGATGGGTATCGTTGACTATATTACACTGAAAATCATCATCAGCCACCATTATCTGAATCATAATCAGATGAGTCTTCCAATATCTGTCGTAAAAAAGAGTAAGAAATTTGTGAACTGTGTGGAACAAGAGATAAAGCTGAGGAAGATTTGGGTACATAAAGGCTTTCTTGTTTTTACATTGATAACCGCTAACATCACATGAAGAGAAAGACAATCATCAATGCGATATTTAGGCTCCCTTTATACCAATGAGAATACAAGTATGAAAGTTTATTTCTACTTTTGGACAACACATTCTATGAATGAACATAATAAACTTTTTGTAGAGCCCATGTCTATTCTGCAACCATATTTACATTCCAAAATAAGTTGTAATAAATTTGTCTTAGTGCGATGTGAAATACTACACACATTTAATTTTGTGGATTTAAATAAAAACTCGTTACAAAAATGCTTTTATATTTAATCTAAATTAGACGTTGTAATTGCATAAGCAGAATGTAATATCCCTTAAATGTCATAAATGTCGAACTGAATATTGGAAAAGAAAGTGGTTATGCCATGGGAAATACACCAATAGATGGCATAACCATAACCATTTTCTTTTCAAACAATCAGTTCCCATATTAAGTATTATTGAACGTCATACGAGGTTTATATGTAATGGAGTGAAAACAATATATGCATATATCTGTGAATTGCTTTAGAATATAATCATATGTGAGGTTACCATGCATGTTACTATGCTTGTTTAGGTAAGTTAAATTTTTACTCCTTACAGTATTTAATTATAAAGTGACGTCTGATGAATCAGTTCATTCCAATATAATAAAAAAAATTGATTTTCATTATCAATTAAACACATCATTTCGACTTAGAAGGACCAATTACTTGAAAATGCTGTGTTCAATTTTTATATATCATAACTGGTACAAATATACAATTTTGTGATTGTATAATTTGATTAAATTTAAGAACATCTGTGAAAGAAATATTTAGATCCACAGTAATCTAAATGTATTTTTAAAACTGTAGAATAAATTAATCAAATATATTCGTTAGTATTTTTACTATTCTGCACTTATAAGTAACGAATATTCCGCAATTGTTCAATAATGATTTAAAAAAAAATAAAATTATAATAAAAAATAAGCGCATCGAAGCACTCGAAAATTAATTAGAGGTCTGGAAAACCCATTTCCATGCTTTGCTCCATAAAAAAAAAAAAACAGAAAATATATATATGCTTAAATTTCAAAGCCTTTACTCGTATTTGCCGTTACAATAAAACAAACTGAATCTCCAAAAGCTTGAAAAAGTTTCTGCCCATTGTAAGAACTCCTTTACAAGATACTCTCTTAGCTTCCTATTTAATTGTGATGGAACCATTTGCACGATTTCTTTTAAAAACAATGGGAGGGGTATTCACTTTTACATTTTACTGCAATTTACAGTGGCTTTGATAAATACTGCTGCTAGGATGATAATGTTTGGAAACAATGCTACTGATTATTAGCTTGGAATCTGGAGGGAGAAATGTTTAACGGTAATTGAACAACATAGTTCTTTAACTGTTACTTTAAATAATGAGGGATAAGGTTGATTGTTTTATCAGATGCCTGTGAGGCTTTTGAAGAAGGAATTCTTAGTATATATAAATTTTCACTATTATAGTTTAAGTGAACAGTTTACTTTCAGTAATGTTTTAGCTTAAAATTGGCTACTGTGGTGGTCTATTTTATCAAGATGCATAATCTAAAAAATGCACTTAAATTTCATTAGTGATACATCTAATGGTTGAAACTACGAAATAAAAATATTCTCAGAAGTTAGTGATTATAAGATTCTTGAATCTTTTTTATTGTATTTCGAATAAAAAAAACGTCCATTTATCTATGAGGTAAAACGAGATAAATTACAGAACATTTTCCTAATTTTGTTAAAGCCGGAATTTTGAGCTACAAAACAACTGGTTAGCGGAAATGAAAAATGGTTAAATGATCCCGACGCTGAAGAAAGTATTGATTATTTTTTTTATAAGTTTTTTAGTTTTTCTCGAACATGACTCATACAGATGTAGTAAGATGTACCCCATTAAAATGAAGTAATATGCTGTCTCACAATCTGGCTTGACGTACTTAACATTAAAATTAGTTCTAATATTAGAATAAATAAAATAATTAATTAGTCGTTACATAAAACATGTTCTGCAAGCTGCAATATTCAGCATTGTTTTAACTTTAAAAATCAAAGTAATTATTATTGCAAATCTTCTTCAAAATCGAAGATATATATATCTTTAATATTTAAATGTAAATTTTTTAAATTTTTCTCAGTTTCTGGAAAAAAGTTCTTGATCAATTATCTAGCCCCTTTATGATATGTACTATTTTTTAAGTTTTCATCTAGACAAATTTTATGAAAAAATGTAGAATATCAGAAAAGAAAAATTTAATTACAGGACAGAAGCTGCAAACTATACTGCTTTTTAGAGAAACATTTTTATCTGTGTTATTGTGAAACTATAAAAGTTTCTCAATAACACAGATAAAAATTTGATCAATATTGCTATATTGATTACGCGTAGATATTAATTTGATACCATTTGATGTCTGTAAAAATGTGCTTTGGCAAATTTTATTTCAACACTAAAATATTTATTAATAAATGTAAAAAAACACAACAGAAGAAAATATCTCATAGGCATGTTGAAATGAACTATTCCAAAAAGAAATTTAACTTCAACTGTCAAAAACGCAAGTCCTATACCATGCTTATATAGCTTACAAATACAGGGTGTCATAAAATAGACCGAACATTGACTAGCAAGTAAACAGTGACAGCCATTGAAGTTATTATTGCAGCAGTTTAATTTGTGAAGTCGTCAATTTCTTTACTATGTTCTCTTGCTTCAGTTCCACATATCACCGATAGATGATGCTGCTCTGTCAGACACTATAATACTGCTCAAAATAACCTTGCAATTTTAAAACTCAAAATATTATCCTTTGCGTTTCAACTGTTAAACAGAATGGAGATTAAAAGCTTAGTTAACATTGACACATTTTTATACGTTATTTTGAACTTTCTATCAGTTAGAGACAAAGCAGCGACGGCTGTCGGGAATATTTGAAACTAAAACAAGAAAACGTAGTAAAGAAATTACCGACTTAACACATTAACTACTTCGCGACGAGCATTTTTACATGCGGTATAGGTTATTCAAAATCCTTGCATTTGGACACCAGTATTTTTGTTCAGAAAACTTCTCCTTATCTAATCATCACAGAATATCAGTGATTAAATAATACAAAAAAATTGCAGGAAAAGTGATGTCAAAAAATTAAAATAAGTATAAATGACGCTCGTCCCGAAAGGGTTAACCTCCTGCAAGAATAATTTCAATAGTTTACATTTACTGAATTTTAAAAACGCCCAGTCCTGTTTAGGACTCCCTTGTAGCTTTCATTATAGCGTTCTTTTAGAAACGAAATTCAGAACAGAAGTATCTGCTAGTTAAGAATTTGCATACCAGTGTCTCATGTGGTAAATTGTAAATCCAGTACAAAACTAGTAATGAAATACAATTTTCAACATGCTGCATGTTTGTATACTTTTTACATTACTACATGCGGTTTTAAATTTCTACAAGTCAATATTTATTGTTATAGAATGTAAACTTTATATTGCTAAAACAATTCTCATTGAACCAATTTTTTTCTTTTAAATTATCTACCACGTTTATTTCAAAGGTTATTCAGTTTTAAAGCAAAAGGTAATCCGAGAATAAACTTGTTTGCTCCCATTTTTAATGATTCATTGTGTTTTATTTCATTATTCATTTTGCTGCGGCGATTCATTTTATTGTATTGACATTTCTTGATTCAATATACAGGAAGTTCATGATTCATTATAACGCTTTAATTCATTTTGTTGACATAAAATGTAGCAAACATCAAAAGATTAATTAAAATACTTTACTTTATCAAACAGCGTTTCTGATCTTTTTAATTATGAAAATACCTTCATTTTCCAGATTTCAAGACAGTGAATTATTGTTAATTATGTATATAAAATTTGAATAAATTTATTTAGTGAAGCATATTAGGTTTACTTCGTACACCGGGGATGGATTCCAATTACTTAGAGCACTATATCAATATTTACTAAAATAAGTTTTTTTTTCTTTTTTTTTTTCTAAAATTAGTCTTAATATTCAAGAAAGAAAATGATGGTGAAGCAGTGAAACTTTATGTCTTCCATTATTTTTAAGAAAGTTTAATGCACATTTTAAATAGAATGAATTTTATTTTTTAAGTGTCTGGATGATAACCATAACCCTTTTTAACACTTTCCAACCTAGTTGAAAAGTGTTTATGACTTCGGTTTGTCTGCTGCCTGGCCGTGCTCTAACTAACGTAAATATACTCTGATTGTCATACAATTGATATATGTGATTGAGGCTTTCTATAGCATGTTCGGTATCGAAAATAAAGTGCGTAGCACTTATATATTTTTTACAGAGACACTCAAAAGAACTTCCGTTACATTCGGATATATGGGAAAAATCGTTTGTGGTTTATTTTAATGATGTTACACAATTTAAAACATATTGAAATTGATATATATCACTGAAGTGAACTACAAAAGGCTTACTATAGAATATGGTGTGCATAGCACTTATAGTTCTTTAACAGGGGCACTCAAAAGAATTCCGTTACATTACGATCTATGGAGAAAAATCGTTTGCGGTTTATTTTAATAATGTTTTACTATTTCAAACATATTGAAATTGATATATAATATCACTAGAGTGAATTACAAGAAGCTTACTATAGAATATTGTGTGTACAGCATGAATTTACAGGGACACACAAAATAATTCGGTACTGTCTGTTAACAATAATTGCTGGAATTGCGTTTTCAGTTGCTGAACGCGTTTTTAAATTTAACTCATTTTTTTGTGTATTACTTGGTGTTTATAAATTCTATAGATCATATACAGGGCAGCACCAAATTGTCAATATTTACTAATAGTCTATTAAATCCATAAAACTATTTATTCAGCCATCGTAGGTCGAAATTTATTGTTAGTATGGAAGATATCGTCTAAGATTGCAGCTGAGGCATTCGAAGTAAGCCTTATTCCCATCAGAAAACGTGAAATATTTTATGTAATATTATTATTCTATCTCTCTCAACAGCAAACTGCACAAAATATTATTCATTTTATCATTTTTAACTTTTTTAACCTTTATCTATTTAGTACATTTTGATAAATGATAGATCGTTGAAGATGAGCAGTTGATGCCAAAATTATTTTTGAAATTCTAATACAGACATTTGTTAACAAATGACGATCAGTATCTTGAACCTAAAACACGTGGACTGTAAAGGATATAGAAAATTATAGTTGCATATTTGCCTGTATAAATAAATTTTTCAAATAACATGTAATTAATTACATAGCATTAAAATCGTGTTGGTTTTCCAATAATTGTCTCTATTAACATTTGCTTTTCATATTTATAAATACTTATGTAAATATCCTATATAAACTAGCCTAAATTCTCTTATGCTGTATATTACTGCCATAGGCGTTCTTTTTCAACGAGCAATGATATTCGAATATTTAACCCTTAACGAACGAACGGCGTCATATTCGCGACAGCCAATTTTTATTTTCTAAATGTGTTGTTTCGAGTTATTATTTTTTTGGCACCACCTTTTCTGACAAACAATTTTGCATTATTTAGTTGCTGAAATTTTGAGATTAGATAAGGAGAAATTTTCTGTGCAAAAATAAGGTTATCCAATTGGAAACAACACATTTGCACAATAAAATTTAATTGAATCAATATGGTGGAATTGGTTCGTTAAAGGTTAACTCACTATTTCCAAATAGTTATAAAGGTGACGTGTTGAAAATACCTACTACTCGAAAACTCATGTATAAGACTTAAAAAATAATTTAACTAAAGATGATGCACCATTAATTCTTTAAGAACAACCACAGTTAGTTAACCTAAATGGTAGTAAAAATTTTAGTTAATAGCTGGTCCAATTAATAGCATTGCTGTATTTTCGTAAAATTTCCATTTATCTTTAAAGGCATATATTTATATAGTTTCGTTATTATCACAAAGATTTGACATTATCAAATTTTACTTTTAAAATATAAATACTCTCTCTTTACTTATTCTCTTCGTTGGCATACAGGAGTTTTGCATTATCGATAACTTAGTAGAAAAGAAAAATGGTACTTTTATGGTATTATTGTAAGGTTTTAGTGACAACTAATGTTTTTCAGACTTTCAAGTCACTGGGTCAACAGAGAGCGTACTAATCTCGTTAAAATCGATATTTCCATTTTCAGAAACGCAAGATAAGGGAAGCAATCTAACTGCCCATAAAAAAGATGAATAATCAAGAGAATGCGAATGTTTGTTGTTTGTATTTTAATAAAAAATGATTCTAGTCAAAAGAAATTAATGTTTCAGAGAAACTCGCCCTTTTTTCTCGGTAAACTATTTATTGTAAAGAGTTGTGTTATTTTTTTTTAAACATAAAACGTGTTTCAACTGTTAGATGACATGAAAGAACATAACATAGGTATTTTACATTTTTAAAAAGTCAAACCTAATGGGATATCAAACATAACGGACATTTTGATAAGCTAAATATATTAATAGTTTTTGTTGTTGTTGCTGCTGCTCTTGTTTTTATTTGCTTATCTGGATAATTTATAATTGATATACATTAAAGATTTAAAGTCATTTTTATTAATGTTATAAAAATATGAAAACTGAACTAAATTCGATGAATTAAAATGAGCTTTAATTCCACCTGTTAAGAATGCCTGTAAAGCATTTATAAAAAATTTTCATTTATAGAAAATCATGAAAATTGCATTTGTACCTTTTTCCATTCATAGGAATTTTTTAAACACACACATATATATATATATATATATATATATATATATATATATATGTGTGTGTGTGTGTGTTACTTTTTTGTAAAATTAAAAATCCTTATCACAAAACATGACGACTATCAGGGTTAACTTACGTGATTTCGTACGTCAAGTTCCAAAATAAGTTAGTATAGAATTAAGACCACATTAACAATGACGGATTTATTTCTTGAGTATTCTTACTTTTCTATTTTTTTAATGCAATAATCTTATGATAGCGTCTCTTTCTGAAAACATTTAAAGTTGAATCAAGGCTTTCACTTTCTTAACATTTTAATTGACTTAAAGTTAAACAATTTCTAAAAGTAAATTTGTCGTTATTAAATTTACTTTCATTATACTGGTGCTCCTCCTTACTTTCCAGTTTTTTTAATTTAAATTATCAGAATTTATACAGTCAAATAAAAATTAAAAAGATAAAACTCTTTAAAAATATATAAAATTGATTTTTTATTTTTATTTTATTTGAAATATTTTTGTATTGAGGCTTCAATGTTTAAAAAAAAAATCATTACAAAAAGGTGATATTTTATTGAAAAAAAAAAAAACAATGAAAAAGACCAAAAAATAGTAACTGAAAGATTATACTTTCAATAAGATAATTTAAAAAAATGCCTATAAAGAAAAATGTAGGAAGATTTAATGCGTAAAAGATAAATTTACGTTCATCTTCTAAATATATTTTTACTAAAACCTCTTATGAATTTAAGATTTTTAGAAAGATTTTTATAGTTTACTTTAAAAATATTTTAAATTAAAATTATTAGACATTTGTAAAGGCACATATTTAATAAAATACTTGATGGAATAGTTGAATTTTATCGGCTTTCATGAAAAAAAAAAATAATAAAAGGGTTTAGATTTTTATAAAATAACTCTAGTTTTTACTTTTTTTTTTCTCCAAAAATTATCAATGTTACACAAATCAAATTTTGAATTTAAAAAAAAAATGTTTTATTTATAAATTATTTTCGAAATTTTGTATTTTCACGTTCAATTTGCGAAAAGAAAAATTTTTACCAAATGACAACTTTTCATATTTTATCTACAAATATACATTTAAAATATTCCTATTCAATTATTTGAGTGGTAATTGCGAAAAAAATATTAGAAGTTACAACCGAAAAAAAAATTCCTTTTTTAAATATGAAAGTAATTTTTACTTGTTTATTGCATAAGTTATATCGATTTTAAAAGAAACTATGAAAATCTGTCATGCATTTTACTTTTAAACATGAACAATATAAATTTTACTTTGTTTGATTTTTCTTCTCATTTCGTATCTGCTCTGTATTTCTTTCATTCCTTTGCATATGACATAGTGTCTTATCTTGTATGCTACAGACATCGAACTTGTAGCTTTGAAAATAAAAATAAAAGTAGGTTCTCTTTTTAGTAAATATAAAGCTCTTTTTTATTGTTCGCTTAAAAAACATCGAGGAAGGTTTAGGCATCTACAGCGTATTTTTAGAGTTCAACAAATTGTGTAATATGTGCAATAACTTTTGCCTTCATTACTTAAGAAAAGGGGGAAAAGACTATACCGTATGCTTCTTGCATTTTTGAGGTGTCGAAAGTACTTTTGAGAATATGGAAATAAGTTCTTTAAAATAAGCTCGAGGGCACGTGAAGAAAAAAAGGGTGAGGGTTTGCAGAACGCAGTGATAAACTTTATTGCCTTCGGTGTTACTGAGAAAGAGTATTTTCTCCGTGAGTTATTAACGTGAAAAGCTATTCCCAGTTTTTGAATACATCTGTGATTATACTTATTTGCAACAGCTCGTTAAAATACAATCTACCCTTAAAGATATTTTTTGCCAGCTCTAAAACATCTTTTTTTAATAAAAAAGAAAAAAAAAAGAAGCGTTTATTTTGAATTTGTTTTTATGCGTCTGTTTCTTCTTCTTCTTCTTCTTCTTCTTTTTAAGAATATCATAGCAAGTAAAAGACTTTATTTTCGACGTCATTAAATATTTCCATTTGATGTTACAATTTCTGTTTACTTATATATTTAAAACGTAAACAGAATTTTGAGCGTGTTATTTAGATATAAGTTTTTTAATCCAACTTCGGTTTTAATATTATTTAAAAATTTAACTTCCAGCACTACGTTGTCGATTTGTTAACAAAGTTGTAGAATAATATTTGACTCATTGCTTTCAGAATACATTAAAAAAAAAAATCACCGCATTTGCAATGGGAATATTATGTACATTTTACTAAAATGTTGACTATGAGCATTATATTAAATTCTACCAGCCTTCGGGAAAACTTTTATGGATTTCACCGAATTAAAAAAAAAGCTAAATATTACATTTAAGATAATTGCAAAACCCTTTTTGTAACTAGAAATATCAGTCTACGTTTCTTTTTTAATTAATTTTTATTTTTTCGATAAATGAGCTCATACATCCACATTATATAAATAGAGAATGTTGCTGGTATGGATTATACAATGTTTTAGTTTAGACCATTTTATTGAAGACATGAATGTATCGATTGACAGAATTTAATAGAAATACAAACAGATAGATGTATAGAAAATATTAATCTGTCTCGTCTCCTTATTTTCACTTATACAAGACAATGAATTGAAATTTGCAACAGAAATACTAAGGTAAAGCTAGGATAGTCTGCGCACAATTCAAAAGATTAGCAATAAAAAATCTAGCTATTAATTTTTTGCTAAATTATCCATGAATAACTTTTACTTCATTTGTTTTTTATGCATTTCCATTGCTATTTTATTGTTATGTTTCAATTTAATAGAACAGATGTAATAAAACCAAGAGAGTTATTTTGCGCAATCTCTCCTTACAGGGTTGGTGTGATTGCGCACATGGGTAGGAGAGATTGTTACTAATAATAACTACAATTAAATTTTTAACAATAATAATTACACTTAAATGATATTGCTGTAAGGTTTTTGAACAAATTTTATTGTATTGGGGGTGAATATTTCAACCTAATGCTTAAAGAATCAGAAAAGGGAAATAATTTTAAAAACGATTAAAATATTTTAATTAAAGGGGAAAAATTTATAGAATCGGAAAAAGCAAGTCCAGATAAGATCACAAAATAAAATTATGTAACTTAATAATACGTTTAACTTAAAATAAGTCCATTTTCATTTTTCATTTTTTTATACAAATTTACCAATAAGCTGCGTAATCTCTCCTACCATGGAAACTAATGGGAACATTGCGCCATCTCTCCTAAGTAGCAGATGCTCAAACTCTCCAATTTCGCGCAAAGATTGCGCGGAACCGTTGATGTTCACATTGTTAGTCTAGATTAGTAGCTTATGAGAAATCGTTTAAGTTTAAAATATTTTGTACTACTGACATTGTATAGAAATTCTGATGAATAGCTATGAAAATTCAAGCACTTACTTTGTAAAAACAAAACAAAATAGCAATACTTTATCTTAGACGCTCAAAGCAATCAACGTACACTTTCAAGTAGACAATCCACTACTGTTGTTGTACAACTACCTGGAGTCGCTAAGCTCTCACTCTACTCCTTCCTCCCGAACCTCTATGTGCGCAATCTCTCCGACTGCGCCATCTCTCTTGGCTTTACCTTATGTGTTTGAAAGGGTGGGTGATTCCCAGGGCCTAACTTAGACTAGCTAGGACCCCGTGGTGTCTAGTACTAAGCTTCATACCTATTGTATATATACATAAATTTCGTACCAGGTGCTATTCACATCTGTATGCAGGGTCTCACAAGAAAGAGGGTCCCAACTTCAGGAAATAATAGAAAAAATGACGGGAGTATCTGTTTTCAAATTTTCCCTTTGCTTATCTACGTATGCCGTAAAATGTCTAAATGAAAAATGCCCCCAATTGGTCATCATTAATGGTTTTAACTTAGCTCATTACGAGGAAAACGCCAAGATAGAATTTCTCTTGAAAACAAGGGAATACTAAGTTGTTATAACAAAATATTATTCATTAATTTTCTAATGATGTAGTTCGTTCTTTTTATTTTTCGGAGGGGTGGGAGACACCAGAAAGAGGAAGAAGAGAACAACACTCTCTTCCCAAATCTTTGAAAATATAAGAAATGTGATCATTTTTAACCAAATTTAACCATTTGGCGTTATTTTAACGAAAATCCTGATTACTTCCAGGGGGCCTGTCTCTGCATTAATCTGCATGTCGCCGCATGTATCTGCATTAATCTGCATGTCTCTGCATTAATCTGCATGTATCCGCATGTCTCTGCATTAATCTGCATGTCTCCGAATGTCTCTGCATTAATATGCATGTCTCCACATGTATCTGCATTAATCTGCATGTCTCTGCATTTATCAGGCAATGATTATTTCATCACCAATACTGTAGTGGCAATCTTGATAGTCGAGGCGTGTGCGTATATACCTCAGTATGCTGAAGAAAGTTGTCAATAACACAGATTATAACAAATTCTCCTGATTGTTGTCTTGCTGATTCTTCCGGTTCATACAAAAAGTTATCCCACAACAAGTTTTGTTAATTTCTGATCATGCATATAAAATAAATTCCCCGGACCACGAAAACTGAAAAAAAGATGGTAACAGATGTAAAGATTAAGATTAGACATAGTTTATTACATTGATAATACTCCTGAAATCACAGAGCGTTTAGCATCATCTTCCATGTACTTTTCTATGAAGAGCATTTTACTTTTCAGTTGAAGCCAGTATATGCTTACTATCCTACCGTATTTTAGGCGTAAATAAAATCATTAAGTAGAACATTAGCGTCTTCATTTAAACTCAAAGAGGAAATTATACGTACTTCAGATAGAGATCAAGTAATACTTCACTTAAAAGTTCATACATTCTTAAATATTGAAATAGATCCACAAATTCAAAATGAAAGAATTCTAACAAAATAAAATTTAACAAAAAACATAAAATAAAATAAAATAAATAACAAATTTAACGGCATGTAATTTTATAGAGAAATTGAAATAACATAATCCCAGATATAAAAGGCATTTACTTAAAAAAAAAAACATAAATGTTTCTCAGTCTATGAAAATGTAATATAAGTACGTACGAAAATATAGAATAACCTCTTCCGAGTTAACCACGATTCCAAAAAGTATTGTGTATCTTTTGAAACCTCGGACACTAATATATTTTAGAGATTTACAGAACAATTTACATGAACAAAATTTCTTTTACTGCCACTGATTTTTGGAAACCGGGTAGTTTTTATAGTACAGTGTGATTACAAATGAATATCCCAACTTTGAAAGGTATATCTTCTGAACAATAAAAGGTAGTGTTCCATTTCACTCATCGAAGTGAGTGAGAAAATATGAAGTTTCATAAATGTAAAGCTTCTTTTTTTGGCGAGAGATGGCGCAACGAGCGGCGGGTTGAAAGCGAACAGGCATGTTCCGTTGCGAGTTCATCCAGCAGGATGATGCACCGGTTTATGTATCAGAACGCAAATTTTTCCCCATTCACTCTCCATTCCTCCGAATGATTTGAAAAGTCAATGCCGAAAACCGTATCTTAAGTGTTTTTCCCTATTTTCCCCATTTATATCTCCCTCTTAGTTGCGTTATATACCAGTCACCGATGCACCACCCCATTGGCACCTTTCTGTTTTTGAAACGAGCGAAACTGCGAAAGTTTTTGAACGAGCAACTGCCGCAAAGGTGGATTGATCGCAGAACAGATTTCAACGCTGCTCTTCATCAGTGCCCCCCCCCCCCCCCACGAAGCCCGGACTTAACTCCGTGAGATTTTTTTTCTTTGGGGATACATAAAAGATAAAGTATTTTTTTCCGCCTCTACCAGTTGACACTGCTGAACTGAAAACAGACCTTTTACAGCTATTGCAACTGCAGAGTTGCCAAGTCTCCGGCTTTTTGGACACCAGTATTTTAGTACAGAAAATGTTGTTTTATGTAATCGGAACATTCTGCGATATAAAAGAACAACATTTTCTGTAAGAAAATACTGGTGTTCAAAAAGCCGAAGACTTGGCAAGTCTGCAACTGTAACACTTGTCATTCTGAAAACCGTGTGGGACGAGTTCTTCTACAGAATGGATGTCGTTCGTGTTTCTGCTGGTGGTCACGTTGAACATTTATGAGTTTTTGCTATTAGTAATTTCACAATCTTCTTTTCTATGTCTTTTTCACAAATGCGTGTATCTTCTATACTTTTGTTAATAAAGACCTTCAAAGTTTGGATATTCATTTGTAATCACCCTGTATATTAATCAATTTTTGCAAACCGAAATATCTATTTTTAGAATGTTATTAATTCTCAATTAAAGATTTTCAGCTGCTCAAATTTATACATTCAAGAGTAAGAAAATAATATTAATTTTAATGATAATGTTAATGCTCTTGTTTTTTTTATGATTGTCTGTAAAACATGTTTGTTGAACAGGAAAATATTTATTTTTAAATTTATTGCATCCGAAAAACCGGTTGAGAAAATTGATTAATACGCTATAAAAACTGATTGGAAACATTTCCGAAAATCAGTGACAGCAAACATTTTTTTAATCCTATAAATTATTCTTTAAATGGTGAAAATAAATTGCTTTATGTGGTTTCCAAAGATAAAAAACGCTTTTCGGAATCGTGGGAAACTCGAACGATGTTATTTTTGTTTGTGGTTGCCTTATATTTTCCTATATTAAGTAACACTTTTTTTTTTTTTTTTTTTTTTTTTTTTTTTTTTACAGCGTATACAAAATTATTGCATTGTTTTAAGAGAAACGCTCCCGTTATTGTATTCAAGGAATGCTGTTTTCAACTAGTTTCTCCTTCGTCAGTTTATTCGCATAGACAGACTCTATAAAGATTATCTTTCATATATTTCAGAAGAAAATATTTTTATAATATTTATTTACCTTTTCCACAAAATAAAAAGTTCGACAATGTCAAAAATGATAATCTAAGAAGATATCTAAAAATATAAAAGTTGTCTGATATTCTTTACAAAAAAGTAAAGTTATAGGAGTCTCTTTTCAAAAGGTGAACTATTATCGTAACCGTTCTTCTGTAGCTGGAGTCACAACGACATTGTTATTATCCAGGCATGCCTTTTAAGAAGACAAAAAGCCAAGAAGTGTGCCCAGCTCAATAAACAAAATGAAGAAAAAATATTTTGTTTTATCCGATAACCACAAAAACAAAACACAGCAAAGAGACAGGGAAAAGTTTTAAAATAACAACTATGCCTCTTTTATATCCCTTTATAGATATATATTTTAGTTTTAGCGTCTTACCAATTTCTCCTATTTTCCCATACTTAGTTTCGTTTAGAAGGGAAAACGATATACCTATTCTTTTGATTCAATCGATACAGAGAAACGATACCCATTCGTACGGGTAATTTCGCTTTCTTCCACCCCCCTTTAACCCCCTTCCTTTTCAAAAGAAAAAAATAACTTCGATGACGATTCAGACTAAAAAATATATATATCGATAGTACAGTAAGGAGATTTTGAGTTTTCAACGTAAATATATAGATATATTTATTTCAGTATTTTTTGGAAATTTTTAGTGGTAATATTTCAATTGTGTCCACCTTCAAAAAGAAAAAAATATATATATAAAAACCAAGAGAAAAAAATATATAAAATATCAGTTCTATCTGGGATACCCAAAAATGATCAGAATAGCAATAGGATATAAAAAGCATCGTTTGACAATGGGCACGTAGAATATTTCTTTTATTATTATTATATATATATATATTTATGTGTATTTCGGCGAGGAGACATCGAGTTTTTATTCCATTTCACTTTTTACTTGTGGTACCGCCAGGATATGTTTGGGTCTATTTTTTTTTCCTTTCTTTGGTAAAAGCATTTGCTTGGAGTTGAAAAGGCTGATTTGATGTATCCTGCTGTGATGGAAGGAATAATTGTGTATTAAATTTAGTAGCAATTTTTTTAAAGTGGTATACTATAACGATTTTATGTAATTTATAGCAAATGGTAGAACTTTTAAAATAAATTGATAACATATTTTGTTGTAAAACAGGAATAAAAATAAGATTACGAGTATAATGGATTAAGTACAAAACGTCTTCATAAAACACCAGAAAAATTATAAATAATCATGGCAAAATGATTTAGGAACTAAATATAAAACCATTCCTTCGTCAAGTGAGAAGAGAAGTACGATGTTCGAAGATAAACGCGCAATGTAATTTACAGCAGATTGTAGAATTTTTATTACAATTTATTGTGAAACAGGACTAAAATAAGACGACGACGAATTAAGTATTTTTTTTTTTTTCAAAATTATAAATAATCATGGTGAATTCTTTTCGGAACTAAATATAAAAAGTCCCTTCGACAAGTGAGAAGAGAGGCACGTTGTTTGAAGAGAAACGCACAATGTCTTCAAGCAAGTGGCATTAAGTAACGCAAGTATTCTAGTAACGCAATGTAATTTACAGCAAATAGTAAAATTTGTTATTGTAAATTGGTAAAAGTATTTTGTGGTAAAACAGGAATAAAATAAGACTACAACGAATTAAGTACAGATATTTTCATAAAACACCCGAAAATTATCAATAATCAGGATGAACTCGTTTTGGAAGTAAATATAAAACAGTTCCTTCATCAAGTGAGAAGTAAGGCACAATGCTTGAAGAGAAACACGCAATGTCTTCAAACGACGAATGTAAAGTTTTGCAAGAATTCAAGTAACGCAATGTAATTTATAGAAAATTGTAGAATTTGTAATACAAATTTATAAAGTATTTTGTTGTAGAAAAGAAATCAAAATAAGACTATAATGTATTAAGTACAAAACATTTTCCCAAAAGACCAGAAAATTTTAAATATACACAACGAATTCGTTTCGGAATAAGTGAGAACAGAGGCACGATATTTGATGAAAAACACGCAATGTCTTCAAACAACTAATGTAAAGCAACGTAGGTATTCCAGTAACGCAATGTAATTTACAGCAAATAGTAGAATTTTTATTATATATTGGTAGAAGTATTTTGTGGTAAAACAGGAATAAAAATAAGACTATTACAAATTAAGTACAAAACATTTTCATAATACACCATAAAATTAAAATAATCATGGTGAATTCGTTTTGGAACTAAATATATAGCAGCTCCTTCGTCAAGTGAGAAGAGAGGGACAATGTTTAAAGAGAAGCGCGCAATGTCTTCAAACAACGATTGTAAAGTAACGCAATGTAATTTACAGATAATGTTAACATTTTTATTATAAACTGGTAAAATTATTTTGTTGTTAAACAGAAATAAAAATAAGAGTGTAACGAATTAAGTACAAAATTTTTTTATGGAACAGCAGAAAATTATAAATAATCATGGTGAATTCGTTTTGAAACTAAATATATAACCGTTCCTTCGTCACGTGAGAAGAAAGGCACGCTGTTTGAAGAGAAACAAGCAATGTCTTCAAACAACGTAAGGGTTTTCTCGCCTTATTACAGAAAGGTTTTATATTCCAGCCCAAAACGAATTCGTCATGTTTATTTATAATTTTCTGGGGATTTATGACAAAGTTTTTGTACTTTATTTGTCTGAGGGGTCTTTTTTTTTAGTTTAAGTTTAAGATAATTAATGGCTTCTCAAAAGATATTTTAATCTTTGAAAAGGAAAATTTTTATATTCATGTAAAAACATTTATGCTATATTTGAGATGCTGTTAACACTTTTATTACAAATACTGTATATAATAAGACTGTAAAAAAATCCTGTTGATTACCAGTGCAATTTCAGTGTTTTTACTGAATGTTTTTCTCCAATGAAATGAATTCGTGAAAGGATCGTATATTAGCGAATAAGTATTTATGAATATCTTTGACAAAAAATAGTGCTGAAAATCTTGTTAATTTATCGTTTTAACCAAGGCTTTGTATTTTTTTTTTACACTCCGAAACAAATTTTAGTATTAATACAGTACAATTTCCGTATATTGACAGTACAATTTCCGTTTATTTACAGGAGTTTTTCTTTTGCAGTGTAATAACAAAAATAAATCCCACAAGTTTGGAGAAAATGAAAATTTAGAAAAAAATTGGTAAAGATATTCCCAAATCCATACTTTTTTGCACAATCACGAAATCATTTTCATCAGAAAAAAAATCCTTAAAAATATAGAAATTGCTCTAGCAATCAACAAAAACCAGACACTTGTAATTAGGAATTATTTAGATAAAAATATTTCTATGGCATAATGCACAGTTTAATTTTATTCTATTACATATTAAACGTGTATTTAAAAGTCTAAATACGAATATTAGGTTAAGTTATTATCCATGGCTCAATAAAATATATGACAGGTATATTATAATTTGTTGTTATTTTCATGTAGTAAAAATTCTTTACGCATCCAATGCATCGTTACGATTTCGGATCGAAGAAATCTGTCTCTGTACTCAAATGTTATCATAGTGTACGGGATTAATTTTATAACAATTGCGTGTAACAAAATAAACCATATATATTAATCAACAATATTAATAAATAATAACTAAGTTAAACAGTAACTGCCCAACAATTTTGATTTTTATAAAATATACTCCATCTATGAGCATCGTTGTGAAATACAACGCATAATTTCTATATTCATATTTACTTTGTAAATAACGCATACTTTTCTTCATCATATCCATAGCACAATTGCTGTGGAAAAAATAATATCGTGTACAGTTTTGTTAAATATTTAACATATAGTGTTAAAATTTTGCAGCAAACTGTCCAGTCATTTGACCGTTTTTATAGAAAACGGTTACATAACCGCAATTTAACTCTATTATGACCATATTATTGCCTAATATTATGGCCAGAATAGAGTCAAAGTACGATTATGTAACTGTTTTCTGTAAAAACGGTCAAATGACTGGACAGTTTGCTGCAAATTTTTAACAGTGTAGTAAATAATGTCCATGCAGAGAAGCATAGGTAGTGAAAAAAAGTTTTTTTTTTTTTTTTTTTTTCTGGCTGAAGCTTTAAAATTCTCAATTTAAAGCATTTAAATAAATTCCATAAATATTTTAAATTAAAATTTAGAGATATTTTGAAAACCAATTTAATATTTATTACTTATAAAAGAAAAGTCTTAAAAATTATTAAAAGCGTTATTAAAATCATTCATGAAATATTTTACAAATATTTTCAACACAATATCACAAATATTCAGTTTATAAATTTTTATTTAGTAAATATCAGATAAATTATTTTTATACCTTTTTCTCCTTTGATATACGGATAAACAATTATTTTGAAACAAATGTCTTCCGATATTTACGGCTGATAAACAATGAAACATTTGCAATCTTATGATCTTATTGTTAGTATGGCAGGATAATAACATTAGTTATAATCAATATTTAATGATAGGTTTGTCCTCGTTGTTCTCAATCATATTTTCCGCCCATCCAACAAAATAATCTTTTGTTTTCGCGCAATACCATTTGAAGAAAATAATAATTTCTTGCGGGAAAAGGATAATGATGTTACTTAAATGTGTGCAACATTTAATAATTTCTGATTGAGCCTTAATATTTCTTTCATCCACAATTCTACTCAAAATAATCTAGTTATTAGATACTACGTGTAAGATTCTGTCCTATTAAATCACTTAATGAAGGTTTAGTTGTTATAGAGATTTCTCAGTTTTTATGATATGCATGTGTCTTCATGTATGTGCTTTTTTTTCTTTTTTTTGTGTGTATGTTAATTAGTTAAATATTTATTAAAACGAAACAGAATATCTAATTTACTAAATAATTTAAGTATATTTCGTTTGATAATTTCTTCCACATAAATCTTATATAATAAACTATATATATTAATCAACAATATTAATAACTAAGTTAAACATTAACTGCTCCACAATTTTGATTTTGATAATATATATTCCATCTATGGGCATCATTCTGAAATACAACGCATAATTTCTATATTCATATTTCCTGTGTAAATAACGCCCCGCCCCCTTCCCCCCCAAAAAAAAGTGAATTGAACGAGTTTTTTTCTTTTATCGTTTTATTATAATTTGTTAAAACACGAAAATTTTCCCTTCATTTTTCTCATAATTCTCCAATCTAACGCAAAATTTACCTAAAATCCTCCAATCTAAAGCTTCATTTTCGTCAAATCACAGGAGCTGTCCGGCAACTGTGCTGCTTAGTACTTTTTCGTATTAGAAACTGAATTTTTACGTATATGTCCTTTTTCCCTCAAAACACGAAAAAATCGCAAGCCTACGCTCCAAATTTCCGCAAATTCTCCAGTCAAACGACGAAAACTTTTTCAAACAGCAGAAAAATCTCTTACAATCACTGGGGTGTTCCGGCAACTTGCTGCTTCTACTTTTTAATTTTTCTGACGAAATTTGTTTTGAGAGTGGAAAGGATGCACACTTACGAAAATACAGTAGAAAAAATAAATGGTTCCATACTGTGTTTAAAATTTTTATATTTGTTATTTCTATTTTCCTTAAGAAAGATATCCCATTATTTTTTTTTACTTAGAATATACGCATACATATTGAATGCATATAAATACATGGATATGATACATGTCGTGTGGGAGTTTAAGTTTACTAGTACCTTCATGTATACGGATACAAAAGCTTCCTTCACCATACAGACATGTGAATTATGGCATACAAAAATAAAAAAATGTAAATACAAATGATAACAAAATTGTCCCTAAATAGTAGGCATTTTTATAATTAGGGATATCTACAATATTGGAAAGCCCAATGGAGTATTGGAAGTGGAAGGCGCTTCTGGATACTATGCAACAAGTCCAGAGTTCGACTCCGGGAAGGACAAGATTCACTCAACCTTCACATCCTTCGGGGTCTATAAAATGAGTATCAAGCTCCCTTGGGAACTAAACACTGAAGGTCTTAGAAGGGCACAAAAACTTAGAAGGGAACTAAACACTGAAAGGAACACTGAATTATTATTAATTTTATGCTATACAGCATATGTCCTGGTCAGGTGGTCAGCTTAAGGCGTCTCATCAGTAAACTCTCAAATTCTCCTCAGTAATGTTAAACCAATGGGCGTGTGGTGATACATTAGTATTTTTAGAATATCTCCCCTGGAAATCAATATTTTTATCTTTCGTTTTCTGTGTACTTTTCTTAAGGGATGTGTCTCACTTTCTTAGTTGTCAAATTATTTCTAAAATATATACATAATTTATAATTGTATGTGTTAAAATCTTAGCGAAACTGGGTAAGATTTTATCACTTTAAAGTAAAATTAAGCATATATTTAAAAACATATTTTGACAACTAATAAAAGAAGCACACAGAAAAAGAAGTTATAAATATTAATTTCCTGAAGAGATAGTTTAAAAGTACGAACGTATTACATGCCCATTGGTTTAACATTAGCAACGGAAATTTGAGATTTTGCTCATGAGAAGACATAAGCTGACCACCTAACCGGGACATATGCTGTATAGCACCACAGGGACCATGGTCAAGCAAACAGTGTTGGGCACATAGTAGGCCATGATCCTTAATGGATCGTAACACCACAGGATTTTACAAATAATATTGCTGTTACGTGCAATGAATTTTGGTACATTTTAAAATTGGTTAAGATAAGGTATAAAAGTTAACTACAGGTGGTAAACCATTAAAATTTTTTTTTACTGATTAAATACTTCTTTTAAATATAAATAATACTAAATTGACGTAACTAACTTTAGTTTTATTTCTCCAAATGTATACATGTTAGAGAGGTCGATTACTAATCACTCCGAAATAACTAAGTTTATTTTTAAATTTCAGTTACATTTTTTTATTTACTACGATTTATAAACAAGAAAAGAAAGATACGCATATCCCAGTTTTCTGAAACGGCGCATTTTACGGATAGAATCAAAATTCTCTGACGATGGAAAATCCATGTAATTAAGAAAGAATCCGGCACAATTTCGATTATTGCTTTCATTTTCTATTAAATGCATTTAGGATAAGCCAGATGCTTTTATGGCTTCTGCATGCAAGGTATGTGGTATCTTTTTTGTTTATCGAAAAAGATTTTTATATTATTTTTTATTTATTATTATGGAATGACATATTGCGCCAGGCATTTTATGTTGGATTAAAATAATGTGGCACAGTAAAATAGAAGAAAACTATTTTTCCTTAATATATCTTAATGGTTTATGTGAAGTATTTCCTTTTTTTTTAACCTTTTTAATGTAATGAAAGCTTATTTTCATATTTTTGAAAAAAAAATATATTGCAATTTTTTCAGCACAATTCCATCCTAATGAATATGATTGAAACTTTTATCATATAATAGGATATAATAGCAAAAACTAATGAATTTTAATTATAAATGGGATATTACATCCAATATGGATTTCAGTAACGTTATTCAAATTTATTCTGTTGTATTTAAATTAACATTTGTAAATAATAATTTAACAAATATCTTGCTAAAGAATAAATGCTATTTAAAATTTTAATTAAATCTAAGCATATTTATTATTTTTACTGAAGGTTTGTTATATTTATAATTTTAATGTTTCAAATATACTTTGCTTTCTTGCACGTAAAGTAAATATGATGTTTTTAAAATTATTTTGCTTTAATCATGCCTTCAACTAATTTAAGTGCGGTGTTATTATTATTTTTTCTAAAAATAAATAAATAAATAAATAAAAATGGGGTAGAATATATTTTCAGTTATTAAGGCAAAAATAAAACTGAGTATAAATTATATTTAAAACCCATTTTGAAAATATTTTTTTTAAATGATAAATTCTATCATAAGTTTTTCTATTATTATCCAGGGTTACGAAATCATTCGTTGCTTGCAGAATGTAAATCAGATAGACTTTACTTTAAACTCACCTCTTATTTTAAATAATATATTATATAATTAATAATCATAATATTCTTATACAGTAGAACCCCGGTTATCCGAATCCCGTTTATCCGAAAATCTGCTTAACCGAAAGACCTTAAAACTCTCTCTCTCTCTCTCATTTTTTCTTTCTTTAATATGAAAAAAATTATTTTTAAACAAGCATTGTTCTTTATGAAATGAATAAACAAAGACAACTTTCTTATTTGGACCATTGTGTAAATGCAGACACTTTATTACACAGACACATACAACATTTCATTTCTTTACAAAATATGTTGTGATTTTCCTTTGTTTTTCAAATTCGCGTCTCTTCAATGCTGCCTTATTGCGCCACCTTTTAAATAACAACACATCTGACGCTGTTGCATCTTCTTGAACTTCAATATATCGAAGTGCCGCATCTAGGAATTGAGTAGCCTCACTGTGTGTAATCCTCACATTCTCAATCTCTTCAGGCTATTCTTCTTCAGCATCAACATCTCCGCGATTCACCGCAGCAACTATTTCCGCATCTGTCAAATCTTGCTCATCAGTGGTTGGATCAAGTCAAGTCTCAACCTCACTTTCTGATACTTCCTCAGGAAACTGCTTGAACATGTCCAAAAAACTTCTGTGTTAGTACTATTGTCATCATTTCTGTCCCCAGTTTGAATGACATCAGTTTCCGACTCTGTAGTATGAGACTCCAACTCTGTTTCAAAGACTAGCGACTCAACCTTAGGCCATAATTTACGCTAAGATTTCACTAACGTTTAACTTTGAACTTCATCCCATGAAGAAGCTACCCAGTAGCCAACTTTATTCATATCTACAAGTTTTAAATGTTGAACAACTTCTGCTCCAACAGCCAGTCTTTCAATCAAAAACCGTATCAGCATTTTCCTGTAATGCATCTTAATGTTCTCAATAACACCCTGGTCCATTGGTTGGATTAGAGAAGTCACAATCCCATCCTTCACAACCTCATTTTCTGCTGGGTGAGAGGATGCATTATCTACCAAAAGAACAGCCTTCTGAGGAAGTTTCAATTTTTTTTTTGTTAAGTAGTGCAATCTGGTAGAATAAAAAATGTAGCCTCCCGGTTATCCGAAAATTCCGATGGAACCCCGGTCAACCGAAAATGCTTTGATCCCATGCTTTTCGGATAACCGGAGTTTTACTGTATTTTTAAAAATATATCATTGTTTTTCTATATAAGAAGTATAACATAAAACATTTGAACAGCTAAAAGCATTTACCAAAGAAAAAAAAATAACATTTATTTTTCCTCTCAAATGTAGCAAATATAAATTGTAACTTCAAAAGTCTTTTCTTATCTCTCTAAACTAGTTAATTAAATGAATAGTTTACAGCAACAGAAAAAAAATAATAAAGACTATTTGTTGAATTTTGCAACACTAGAGGTATCGTTATTGAACACAGTATCGATGAAGCAGTTTTGCTTTTCTAGCAAACCATAAAAATTTTGAAATCATTCATCTTTTCAAAAGTATGCATAAGCTTTATGCCGATGATGCTTTCACTAAAATCTTTAAGAGTAACTCTTCGGATCCCAAGATCATTGAAACACTGAAAACCATTCACAAGATCATTATTCATTTCGTTGAATAAAAGGCGAAAAACATAGGGATTCGCGAATCATTTTCTTCAACCAACTAAAGTTTCATTTTCTTTCGGTTGCATTCATTTAGCCTTTCAAGTTTGCATAGGCAAATAGTAAATTGAAAGACCTGCCACATTTCCTTTCATACCGTGTCAGTCAGTAATTTACACTTTTATAATGACTACATACGATTTATTTTTAAAAACAATCATGACTCGCAAAGATTTACAACATTACCGATTATCGGAATGGTATCCATATGGAATACAAGATATAAATTGAATTAATCTTAGATACCTTTTGAACGTTTTGTTAAGCGTTGAATATAGGAAACACATAGTTTAGGAATAACTTTAAATGAAATGTGTAAGTATAATATTAGGAAAATAATTTAGTCAAATACATATTAGATTAGATTAGATAATTCGATTAGATTTTATCGATACATATTTTCTTATATATACATTTTTTTGTAAACGAGAGCGATGCAACTATATAAATTCTTAAACAGTCCATGAGAGTTTGTCTGTATTTCCTTTTATGAAAAAAAAATGTCTGTTAGTTTAAATACACTTTTTTTTGTAATTACAAAATATATATATATCTAATACAAAAAAAACAAAACAATAATAATTAAATAAAGTTGTTAAACAGACGAATTTCTTATAAATAATTTTGTTCACAAAATCAGCTTTTATCTTTTTTATATTTTGTAGTTTTGTTTTAACATTTGCTACATATTACAAAATATCAATGATAGTTTTAAAGTATGATCTATACATATGTATATAGATAGAGATTCGGTCATTACTGTTACACAAACTAGTTATATATTGTTTATTTTAAAGGTGTAATATATATATATATATATATATATATATATATAGTAAAATTGGAATCCCATGTGTGAAAATCAAAGATAATACAAAGATAGCAAAAAATTAAGGGGAAAAAAACATTACAAAAATTTAACACAGTAGAACGAAAATGGAAATATGAAAAACTATGACTATCTTATGATTTCGTCATATATTTAAATTAATTCAATTGCAGGCATCCGGAGTTATTTTATGCCAAGTTTAGTCAGTTTTTAAAAAAGCTTATGTAATTTTATTTTCAAAGAATATTTAAATTTTATGAGGCAAATAAATTGTGTAAAATATGACGTGTAAAAATGTTTTTGAAACTTGTGCTATTTACCAAACAAATATTCTTGAAAAAAAAAATTAAAAAGACTAACTCTGTCGCTTTAAAATGAAGAAATCTTGGCGGATTACTCAAATACGTTAATCTCTTAACGAGAAACAAAATTTCAGAAATGTCACCGTTAAAATGGCTGTCAACTCCCGAGATTTTTCTCATTCATTTTCGTTCACTAAAAGACCCCCAACGTTTGGTAACCGTGAAAATTTTTTGTCACTTCTTTAAAAAGAACTGCTTTACCATCGTATATCTTAAACAAGAAACGAAAGTTCACTTTAACTCAACTTAAAAGAATAAGCCTGTGGCCAAAAATATCTAAGTGGAAAACTGCGAAAATATAAATCCATCAATCACTTTGCTGACAACGTCGTGATTCTGAATTCATCTCACTCGGTCAATGTAGCACGCGATTCATACAAAATACATAAAGATCATGGGGAAAATAAACAAATAAAAATAGTAATCGTGTATAACGTAAAGTTACTTCCTAAGGTTTTGACACCTAGGTACAATGAATTCATTGAAATATTTTTTCGTTCTAGCTTAAAGAGAAAGCATATGCTGAGATTTTAAACAAATGCTGATGACTATTTTAAAATAGCACCGAAAACGAAATTAAATCTGGGCATGTGTGACTGCCAGTTCATTTTTGTTACTTTAATATCCCTGAAATAAATATGTTTTTTCTAAGAATAGTTATACTGTTTTTATCTAACAATCATTGTAATGTTTTGTAACTATCATAATACTAATTTACAATTTCTTAGCATTTATGCCTCAGTATAATTTCTATGGTGGATAGCTGGCGGCTTAATTTTTCTGTTTCCTTTGAACTTCCAAGGATTCTGTATACTAAATTCCCCATCACGTTATTTATCAGTATTATTTTGTAACTCTATGAAATTTATTGCACCTGTACATTCTTCCTTAACGTTAACATTTCAAGCTACAGATAAATGCACTTCGCAGTTTTATATCAACTATTTATATTAGCTCAACTATTTATATTGTTTTAAGTGCAATCTGGTTAATCTTTCGTATACGGGCTGCATGCGATAGGGATAGATAAAAGATATTCAGGATGAAAATTAATTCAAAAATCATAAAAAATTAGTAAGTTGAGGTACAGTTTTCAAACAAATTGTATTTGAAAGATCATATTTTTTTCATTCGACTGTGTAAAAACTGAAATTGTGAGATGTTTAAAAGCTAAAAAAATTGCAGTAAAAGCGAAATATTTTGAGCAAGTGTTACCACCATCAACATGACGTACCGTTACTCACGGGCATGTTTTTGCTTTATAATATAGATATACATATATTCTTATCTTTTGTAGTAACTCGCATACCATAGAACTATCATGGTTAACGTCCATTCGTGATGTATAAACAGTCATAATTTTTGCTGTACATGATTCCCATTAGATTTAATTTTCTATAAGAAAAATGTCAATGGCATTCCATAACATAAAACACACTAAATATTTACTATCAAACTTTAATATTTTATATTGCCCTCAGAAATATTCAGAAAAATGCCTAAATATAGTACTCCAAGAAGAAGCATTAATTGAACCATTGAATCGGATCCTAAACACGATGTCAGTTCCTCGAATCTTTTAAGTATTTTCTCTTTTAATAAATAGTTTAAATGACTGCCTTAAATTTATTTATAAATAGGTTTTATATAGCTTCTTTTATCATTGCTTATATTTTTCGTTTCATTTGAAATTAATCTTACGAATTTCATTCAAAAATCGTGCAAAATATAATATCTCAAAGTATTAATTAAAGCTTTAAAAAATATTAAATTACATGAAATTAAAAAAAAAATTATTGAATATTATTCAATTTATTTAGATATTAGTTAAAATTTCTTTTTATAAGCATTTTGAAGTAATTGCTATAAAAAATCAAAGTTGAAGGTTTTTTTTTTTCAGCTACAGTTTCTCTATTTTTATTAGCCACATGATATCGTGTTTATTTCATTCACAGAAGTTTTCCGTAAATAAATAATAATGAAATTGAGAGCATGTAAATAATGAGGCATTGTAAATAAATAATAATAAAAAAAAATACCTAATGTACATGTTTTATTGAAACGCAAGAGTGTTAATATATTAATAAATATTTTTAATTTTTTTTTTTCAATTAACACAATACTTTTATATTTTTTATCTTAACACTTAATACTTCATACTTAATACAATATTCATACAACCTTACATACATGCATTCATCTTTCATTGAACCACTTTCATTGAACCATACATATATCTTGAATACATGCGTATTAGCAACTTATAATACATCCTAAAACAATACTCTTCTTTTCGTCTACATATAGAAATTGCACCAAACTTTAAAATTTCAAACACTAACACCTAATTTGGACACTCCATTTGGATTCTTCGTTAAATTTTACCTTCCAATGTCAAACGGAAAGTCATTCGGCCAAGTAGCTTATAAATTATTGTGATTTAAAGTTTCAAATTCCTAACAAATTAATTTGTAAGTATTGCAAAACAGATTGCAGTGCTGGTAGTTTTTTAATTATAACTGTAAACCGACTTGGCGGAATGAGCCGCAATTTAGAATTCATATATTTGAATCTTTTAGAAACCAATTTCTGTTTAAATGAAACCACAGGTTATAATTCATATTTCTTTAAAAAATTTATTTCAAAAAATATATATTTTGAAATTAGTTTATGAATTTTTTAAGAGAAATTGACTTCAAAAAGTTTCAAATATACAACCAAAAATTATAAATCATTTCGTCAAGTAGGATTTAGAGTTATTTTTAAAAAACTACCGGCATTTTAGATACAAAATTTAGATATGGGAAAAGAACTGCTCTCTAACTCAGATATCTCATAATGCTTGTGTTTGAAATGAAAAATTATTAATGAAAATTTTTTTATTATTATTTTATTTATATTTTCATTCATTCTCTATTTTCTGAAACATAAAATACATGATCTCATGTTTAATTTATTCACAGAAGTTTTCAGTATCTAGCTAAATAAAACATACAGACATTGAAGGAGCAAATTAAAAAGCATAAATTTCTTTTTCTTCACAGTCATCCTCTATATTTTTTTATAAACTACAAAATAAGTTTAAATAACATAATATCTTAGTAATCGGTACAAAAAAAAAAAAAAAAAAAAAAAAAAAAAAAAAAAAAAAAACGGAGAATTGAATAAACAAAGCAAAATATAATTTTCCTTCGCATTCCTTCATTTAACAATTCAGCAACTTTCATTTTAATAGCATAAAGATCTATTAAAGAATTCTCCCGGCAACACCCAACGTTATATCTATTTTTTCCCCTTGCGATGATTCATCAACAAAACTCAATAAAACATCGCTCACCTCTTCCTTCCGAAGCAGAACTTAGATATGGGGAAAAACTGCTCACTGGCTCAGGTTTGTCATATTGCTTATGTTTACAATGAGAAATCGTGGAGAAAAAGAATGGAGGCAGCGAAAAGGTACAGAGCATCTCGTAGCTTCCCTCCACCACTCCGGAAATGAATGACGGAATGCCACTGATCCCAATCTCTTATCATCATTCATTTCTGGCATGACGAAAACGCCGTGATAATAGGAAAATACCGTCGCCGATGAAAGAAATATTTGCATAGCTATAATATGATATTTTATTTTGATGCTTTTAATTAATTTAGCAAATGGAGGAGATTAAATTAATTTACATGATAATTATCAGAAAAATTAGGTATGTAATTAGCAGCTAATCTTCCCGTTTTATTTATCTTTTACTTTATTTTTTTTTTTCAAGCCAACTAAATATTTTTGAACTGAAATGTTTTACTTAATATATGAAATCAAATAAATACAGACAAGAGAAGAAGTTATATTTCATTGAATAAATTTTCTGGGTTTATTATATTTGAAAATGATCAAAAGGTTAGCACCCATGGCATGTGCAATTAAAAAAATATAAACAATTAAGCTCCTTATAACTATCATAAAGACTGTCTAGATTGGAAAGAAATAATTTTTAACACTGATCCGTACCTTTTATATTTTTTCATTCTGGCAATCGCCGTGATAATAGAAAATACCATGGTCGATGAAGGAAATATTTGTATAAGTATATTATACTACTTTCTCCTGTTGTGGAATATTTTTTGAACTAATTTACCAAGTAATGAGAAAAATTGAATTTACATGATAGTTATCGGAAAAATTATGAAAATGTAATTAAAAATATAAAATTTTATCTTTTAAAATATTTATAATCGCAATCTTTTATCATCACATATTCCTGATATGAAAAACACTGTGATAATAGCAAATACCGTCATTAACGAAGGACATATTTGCATAAGTATACAATATAATTTTCTCGTTATGTGTAGTCTTTAAAAATTCATTAGAATATGAGCGCATAAATTGAGTTTACAGGATATTAATTTACAAAAAATAATAACAAAGTGTAGCTATACAAATATAAAAAATTGCGCTCTAAACGTGTTTATGACTGTCATAAGATTTTGTGATTTCAGGTGATGTTAATTTCAACAGTAATTCCTACCTTTTATCATCATTCATTTTTCATTTGCTGATGCTTTCATAATAGCATATATCATCGGCAATGCCAGAAAAATTTGTTAAATATACTGCACTTGCAAATTAATACTGTAATACACAATAATAATTTCATAATACACACAACAATAATTTATTTGACTTAGAACATGATAGATTTAAGATTTCAAATGAACGAAGAAAATGAACTAGCATACTGATAATCGTGTCTGCACAGTCTACTTCTCTTCCTATGAAAACTTTATAATTTAACAGTACACATACCAGGAATTTTACTCACGTTTTATAAAAAAATATTTTACATCAGGATTTTTATTTAAAACTATTTAACTTACTTCTGTATTATTTTTATTTTATGAAGAAATTTCTGGTTCAAATCGAAGTACTATTTCATTTGGTACCGGTCAAATGACCGGTTCAGGGTATATTTAATGTTATGCGACAAGTACAAGTAAACACTAAATTTGCACGTTAATAATCCCAAGGAAGAAATTAAACTAGTCGTTGTAGGCCACCTTAATACTTACCCATCATGGATATTCATAATATAAAATTTGAAAATCAAACATGTGTAAACTATTTATAAAATGCATTGCAATTCGAATAAAATCGTGGCTTGATGATGTCATAAACTTTAAATGCTCTATTACGGAATTGCGTAAAAGAAACATCCTTATAACTCCAAAAAGTATAATCATATTAACTAACAGTTTACTGCTTCGGATTAAGCGTCTCATATCCAATTAAAATATATCTTTGAAAATATCTTTGAAATTCAATAGGCTTCTTCTCATTATTACATGATACTAAGTACATACCAAATTTCAAGTCTCTATCTCAAATCATTCGGTAAATAGAGCGTTTACAGACACAGAGACACACATACACAGACAGACGAACGGCAATTTTTTTTCTTTAATATGTTTTTCGGAATATCCAGAGTCTGAAACGTGTAAATCCGTCAAAAAAAATTTTTCGAATTTTAAAAGGATCACAAGAGTTACCGTATACTACGTATGATGGGTAAGCAAAGAGATGTTTTAAAGAATGAACATATAATTTAGAAACTCTTTTTCATACAAGGAAATGTATTACGATGTATATCATTCAGGCTGTATCATTCATCTGTAAAATAATAATAATAATATTAATAATAATAATAATAATTCTGTTGTCTTATGTCTATCAAACATAATCATAAGCATGAATTGTACACAATTAAAATAAACGTAAGATCTTTATGCGTTTCAAATATCCCCATTAATATCAAATATTTATCGTCATATTTTTAACACTTTCCAACCTAGTTAAAAAGTGTTTATGACTTCGGTTTGTCTGCCGTCTGTCCGTGCTCTAACTCCCGTAAATATGCTCGGATTGCTCTGCAATTTTTATATGATATAGTCGTTATCTATAGCATGTTCCCTATTTCAACGGAAGTGTGTAGCACTTATAGTTTTTTTACCGGGACACTCAAAAGAATTCCGTTACATTGCGGTCTATGGGGCAAAATCATTTGCGGTTTATTTAAATAATGTTTCACCATTTTAAACGCATTGAAATTTATATATATCATGAAGGTGCATTAGAAGAAGCTTAATACGGAATAGGGTGTGCATAGCACTTATAGTTACTTTACAGGGACAGTCAAAAGAATTCCGTTACATTACGTCTATGGAGAAAAATCGTCTGCGGTTTATTTAAATAATGTTTCCCTATTTTAAACGCATTGAAATATATATATATCACTAAGGTGCATTACAAGAGGCTTACTACAGAATAGCGTGTGTATAGCGGTCATCGATCATTGACAGGGACACACAAAAGAATTCTCTACTGTATGTTAACAATAATTCCTGGAAGTGCGTTTTAAGTTACTGAACGCGATTTTAATTTTAACTCGCTTTTTGTCTATTACGTGGTGTGTATAAATTCTGTAGATCCTATACAGGGAAGCACAAAAGTTCTCGAACACATTTCCGTATTATTTAACTCCAGACGGAGAATTTTAAACTGTGCTACGCGTTTCCTAACTGAACTAAAATTTAGCATCCTATGTAGTATATATACAAATCTATAGATCCTATACAGGGCTGAATAAAAGTATTCGGATTACTCAGATGTTATCTTTTAGCTTATTAAATGGTATGATTTGTAAAATTATTTTGGAAGCGTTGGAAAGTGTGTTACATAATCTATGCTTGACGCATGATTTTTCGTTCTTGTTTGAATATGATAAACATCATTATATCATTTTTCTCTTTCAGTAAATGAGTGTGCTGTTTAACGAATATTTTTTATCTGTTATTTGTAAATTAAGGGTACATATGCTGTTCCTGTACACAGTAGCAGATGCAGATTTTCTTTCAGTGTTTTATGCAAGTATTGAAGAATGATAATATAAACAGTGTTTTTTATGAAACTACAGAAAAAAAAGGTAGCTACAGAAGAACATGATTAATATTCGAATAAAATAATCTAAATTTTCTTATAAAATAACCTAGTTAAACGTTTATTTGTAAAATAATTACAAAAAAAATTACACAATAATAAAAGTAAAGAATTATATACTTGTATTTTTTATTTATAAAATGAATTAAATATAATAACATAATATCAGTAAACGCATAACTGTAAATGAGAAAGGCGCATATTTGATTCTACCTCTACCAAAAAATGCACAGTGGCATATGATTTTTTTTTTTTTTTTTTTTTTTTTTTTTTTTTTTTTTTGCGTTATACACAAGTGTTAAATGTGGATTAGATAAACAATTTATTTAAAAAAATAAAAAATAAAACTTTAAAACAAATTGATAACAACAGACAAATAGTGATAAATAGCGATTGGTATGAAAATTCAAGTATTTAAATTACTTTTTAAATTACCTTAGTTAAACTTTTACATACAAAAATAACTCGGGAAAAAAAAAAAAAAAAAAAAAAAGAAAGATGCTTTCTGAATGCAAATTCTTCATTACTTCTCTCTCAAAATTATCATGTTATGCAAAAGCTCAAATTAAAAATGTTCGTCAAATGTAAAATTGAAAGCAATGCACACATGCCAAAGAGTTATTTTTCAGATTTTTTTCTATATGCCCTTTTTGATTGAACGTCATTTGTAGCTCCCACAAACAAAGCCTGTCACTCCGCAACTTCTAGACAAGCTAGAGTTTAGAAGACTATGATATCACTGAAAGAGGTCTTTTCCGTTTAACAAAAGCTGAGCTATTACAGACCCTTTCATCGAAAAGGAAAATGAATGATGATTGAACATCGGAATGGTCGAAAGCATTCCATCAGTTTCATAGAAAAGATAAAGAGGAATAGTGGATTGCGATAACCATACATTGCTTAGGCTGTGTACCCTTTTTGAGAAAAGTTGGTTTACACAAAACTGCTTATGCTGTGACAAGACATCATTCTCGATATGTTTTTTTTTTTCTTTTTAATCCTTCAATATCAAAGAAAGGAAAACTTGATCGATATTTTTATTGGCTCATCTAAGCACTATTTTAATGTTTAATCTATAAAAACATTGTAGTTTTGCTGGATGAATTTTTATCGCACTTATTTTAAAAATTGAATTATAATTACTTTTTAATACAATTATTTTAATGCGTATGAAATATAACAAAATACGTTTTTTCCAAGCTTTGGCCGTCTTTTTTGCAATCTGTCCACATATTTTGTTAAATTTATTCTCATATTTTTTTTTTTATTACTTCTGTATTAAATTTTCCATTAAAGCCTGAACTATATGTTGTTGAATGAGGCAAATTTTTTCGTGAAAGTTTATGTATTTGGTTGCTATTCTCTTAAAATCTGAAAACAGTCCAGCATTGAACAATATTTCTTAATTTAAACCAAAAAATACTTTAAAAATATCTATGGTTGGTTGCAGACGCTACCGTGATCTTTTGCACACGAGGGCAAAACAGACCGGGACCTCCGCAGTAGAATACGACCCACAAAATTAAAGTAGAATGCCCCCCACTACAAACACCTTGCCTAAGTCAGGTTTCGATACCTACACTTTTTGTCAAGTAGCCAGCGCCCTAAACACTAGAGAAGCAGGTGGGCTAATTTTCTGTGATGTTATTATACTCTTAAAATATTTCATTACTTTTGTATAACATATTGTGTTAAAATCTGAACATTATACTATTGTATGGGATAAAGTTGGTTTGCTAAAGTTTAGGCTTCTGATTGCTGCACTTCCAATTCAATTCAAATCTACAAGAACCAGACACTGGACCATAGTTCCTATCTTAGTTTTTTATATAATCTTATTTCTTAGTTCTTAGTTATAACTTTAGCTCTTATTCGAAACTGACTAAACATTTTCTTGCGAAAATGCAGTCTTATACTGTTGCATTTGGTGTTGACAATGCATCTTAAATTTCAATTAAAAAAATAAGTTTAAAAGTAAAATAGTTTTTTAAAAAACCACTTTTTTATACGCATTCAAAGTCTAGCTTGAAAATTACGCCTTATCTTTGACTGAAATTCATGTTTTATCGCAAAAATGTTCATTGCAATACATTAATTTGGCGTGGACACCGAACTCGATTATGAAAAATTCACTTTTTATTTTACGCTTGGTAGACAACGAAAGCGCGTGAATTCATTAAAAAAATATGTAATTTTTGCTCTGTTTCCTTTTTTAAGATAGGGCAATGGAAAATGAAAAAAGAAACATTATTTAAAATATATTTAAAAGATTTCTAAATTGATTTCAAAACTTATATTCATAGATTAATTAATATTAATTTATTAATTGATAAAATCGTATTATTTTTAAATATTACATTCATTATTTTTTATTTATAATTTATTTTCTACTTTTTAGCCTTTAAAATGTTTCTTTTTTGCAGTTTTACAGCCAGGTGGCATATTTTGGCGAGCGTGTATTGGCACGTAATTAAAGTCATTGCTGTTTCAACTCATATACAAATGTATGAGTTTATTGCACCTTTAATTTCACGATGATTTAAAATTCGGGGAAAGTCGGGTAGTCGCGGACGGCGGGTAACCGCGGACATTTCAATTTCTAAGAAATTCAAAGTGTTGCGTAAATTAGGAATTATTGTAAATGAACGCCTTCTAGAGTCGAAACAAATACTGTTTAATTGCGACGTGGGCGCCGAGTAAGTTAGTCGTATGTCAGTGTTTTGTTTTCGTCAATAAATTTTCGAAAAAAACGAGACAGAATGCATCATATGAAGAGAAACATTTGAAGAAGACTAGATTCAGTGCCAGGAATGCAAAGACTGGGCCCATGAAGATCGTGTTTATATAGATGCATCGGATTTTTATTATAATTGTGATGTTTGTAAGGCCAAAAAATGGTTGGGACACCATTGATTAATATGTCCGGGGCTACCCGCCGTTTTTTGTGACGCCAAAAAAAAAAATAAGGCCACACTATTTTCAGTATATTTCGTTAAATAATTCGATATTATTAGCAATGTTTAATTAAAATCATTAAAAAAGTTCGTAATTTTATTTCTAGTATAAAATAAAGACAGAAATTTCATTCATTTGTTTTTTATTTCCAATTTATCCAAGTGACAGGGGCTACCCGATCTTCCCCTACAACATATCACATCGTTTAGACATTGTTAAAAATATACAATAACTGTATCTAAAAAAGTTTATTTTAAAGACGTAACCAAGGTAAATTTATTATAACATTTCAAATAAAACACTTATTATACTCCAGAGAATACAAACAGTGGAGCTCAGACAGTTCTTGAAAGCTTTTGTAATATACACTGAAATATATCTAAAACTCTCTGAACAGCAATAGTTTTAGGAAAACAACTTTAGTGTTTCACTAAACTAAAAAATCGTTCACTATCAGAAAATTCTACATTAAAACTATCGATCGAAAGATTTATCTGTCCTATGAGAAAAAATGATTCACGAGGAAGAACCCTATAAAACAATGGTGATTATTTCCTTTCTTCTTTGCATTACGATATAAGGGGGAAAAAATATCTTCAGACTCTTACATCAATGTGCTGTCACGATGCAAGTGTTTTTGCCGAAGCTTGGTCGCTAAAGGGATAGCTGAGGCAATGTGGATAGCATCCCACTGCTCTTCTGCATCTTTTCTCAAATGAATGTTGATTTAGATCTTCCATCATTATTCATTCTATCCCGGATGTAAACCATGATAATGGCCAGGCTATTTCAAGAAAAGATGTTTTCCTCTTTATTATTGTTTCTTTTGATTTCTGAATATTTTGTGGAAAAAATATTATTCGAAAAATACACTAAATTGCCATAGCGACAGGAGTTTTAGCTGGGAACGTAATCAATTTTGTTTTATTTATGTATTTTTGAATGAATAAAAGAACAATTTTTTATAGTAAGAGTAATGAAACATAACAAAATATAAACTAAAAATATAAAGACATATTTTATATAAAGAAATAAAGAAGTATGTATGCTGAAATAACTAAAAAGCTGTTTTAAAGTTCTTATTACTTTTTTTGATCGACTAACATTTACATTATTTGTCAAGACTCTTAATTTTATGTCATTATTTCTAACATAAAAATCCAATGTTCATAATGAAGAAAAGCTTTTAAACGTTTAAAAGTTTTTTTGTTACTATTTTAGAATAAAACATGACGAAAGATTTATCCAGTGACAATAATTTTCTCACTACCACTAACAGAAAGACAAATTTCACTACTCTTTTCAGTTTTGGAACTTAGGCAAATGAGAGATACAATTTTACAATATAACTATTTTTTAAAAGTATAATTCTAAAAATAATCAAGGTAGCAACTAGCTGATAGTGGTATAAAGATTTCTGTGAAATCAGTCAAACAAATCCAGGGATGACAGGGATGACCACTTCGGGAAAAGAAACATGTTCAAACTTGTTTTTTTCTCCTAAGACGCCCGTCATGTTGCTTGTGTCGCCTCGGTGTGCGGCCTGTCTAATAGCATCGTGACCAAAATAAGACTATAAAGTACGAATGCACAATAACTACATGTTTATGTGACCACTTTTTGTCATTTTCGTTAAGAATTTAGAGCAGCCATATTCAATCTGTGGCCCGCCGACCTTTTATGTGCGGCTCTAGACACACAATCAATTATCAATGTTTACAAAAATTTTCGATGTGTACAAAAGGTATTTAAGTTCTTCATTGTTTATTTATGTATTTTTATGCGAAGTCAAAAATTGCCGTGTTATTTATAATTAATTTAATATTGTTTTAAAATATCGTAAATATCATTTACTAAGTCAAAAGTTCTTTTTACATATAGTCCTATTTCAATTACAGTAGTGTACTATATATATTTTTTTAAATCTTCAAAACTAATAAAAGATTATTTAAAATTTAATATTATTTAACATTAAACCACATTAAATCATATTAAGTTTTTATTGTATATATTTACATATTAAAACAAGTTGGAAATTGTACGTAAAACGTAACAAACAAGGTGCGTTCGTACTGTACTAGTTATATAAATATTCAGATCTTGATATTTTAAAATTCTGTGAAATAAATTATATCGTCTGCAGATTAATTTCTGTAATAAAATAAGTATCTCGGTCGCTTGACGATTAAATCTCGGAAGCTTCTATAACAGGAAAGCGCCGATTTTTTTTTTTTTAATTCAAATTTCTTAATAATATTTTTATTAATATCTTCTAAAGTTTTGATTCGATTTTCATAAAATTTGAAATATCTTGACAAAATTCTGCAAAGATAATATATCTTAAATTTCAAAACCATTCGGTTGGGTATTTTTTGCGCTGTTATATGCGGACAGACGGACGGACGGATCCGATGACGACTATAGGTGATAATCTAAAAATCTAATTTATTATTTGTATTATTATAAATAATGTAATACAATCACTTGTTAACTTTAAATTAATGTCCAATAATGCTTAAAGTAATAAAAAAACATAACACAGAATATTTAAAATACCTTTTTTTTTAATGTAGATAACATATGTTTCATGCACAACTATCGGTGACATCTTCAGATCTTAATAACGAATACAAAATTATCACATATTTGAAAATGTTTGTATTTCATTTTGTATTATTGTGTTATTACAGTTTATGCTTGTTATATTGCTAATACCGATTATATTAAATTTGTTAATTTCTTTGTTTTACTGCTTTTTAGGTGCGTTCGTAATTATATAAATACGTAGCACCTATAGTCGTCGTTTGGTCCGTCCGTCTGTCCGTCCGTCTGTCTGTCTGTCCGTCTGTCTGTCTGTCCTCATATAACAACGCAAAAACTACCCAACCAAATGGTTTGCAATTTAAAATATATTATCTTTGCAGAATTTTGTCGAGACATTTCAAATTTTATTAAAATCGAATCAAAACTTTAGGAGATATTAATAAAAATATTTATTAAGAAATTTGATTTTTTTTTTAAATCGGTGCTTTTTTGTTATAGGAGCTTCCGATGGATGTTAAATCGTCAAGCGACCGAGATACTTATTTTATTACAGAAATTAATCTGCAGACGATATAATTCATTTCACAGAATTACAAATCATCAAGATCTGAATATTTATATAACTAGCTGATACATATATATCTGAATATTTATATAACTAGTTAAGATATTTGTATGAACAGTGTCATAAAATATATACTTAACTAGCTGTTTAATCCGTTCTACGCACGGGATATCATGAATTTAATTCTAAAACGTGCGTACGAACGCACCTCGTTTGTAACGTTTGACGTACAATTTCCAACTTGTGTTATCTTACTACTTAAATTGCCTTTTTAACATTATACAAGAATAGTGTAATGCGGCTCACCTAACGCAGAAACATAAGTTTGTGGCCCGCGAGAAAAAAGATTGAGTATGGCTGATGTGCAGTAAAAATAGATTGTATATAACAAAAGCTTTAGTTTTTTTATTGAGAAAATAGTATAAAAAAGGTCAATAAGTAAAAAGTTTTCAAAATAACTTTTTTGTGAAAAAATATTGTTACAATTCACAATGTTTTGCATTTTCATCACTTTATCTAAAATTACATAAACATAAAACATAATTTCATTATACAGAGGTCTCTTATAAAGAAACTATCGATAAAATAAGAGCCTTTTTATTCTCTTTCAGAGAAATCTATAATAAAGGTATACAAAAATATACTATTACTCCGTGAATTTTTGTTTTAGAACATATATAAATCACATAAATTATCTATCATTAATTATTACATTATCAGTGTAATATTGATCAATATTATTTAAACGCATTGACCCCTCCCCCCCCCCACACACACCCTCACGGAAACCTAAGACAAATAAATACAAATATATACTCGTCAGAAAACTTTTATTTTAGCACATATATTGATAAATCAAAACTAAATCAATAATAAATTTGACACATTGTTACTATCTCCTAGAAAAAAATTCGATAGAAATAAATACAAAAGTAAATTATTTGAATAGCTTTCGTTTTACGAAAAAAAAAAAAAAAAAGTATGACTTATTCATAATTTAAACTTATTGTTGTTCTCTCGCAGAGAAAACCTATATAAATGAATACAAAATATATTAAGCAGATTTTATTTTTCCAGCATAAAAATGATAAATCAAATCTTAATTCATCCTCCTCCAATTCAAAAAGTAGGTCAAAATTTTCACATCGCTTATTTTAGCATAAAACTTTAGCCGTTCATTAATGCTTATGCTTACTTCATGCATTTTTAATTCCTGTAATAAAAACCGCCTCATTATTCAGCAAGACTAAAACATTAAACATTTATTCGATCCATAAACGGTGACTTTTTGTCATAAATCTTATCTAATGTATAAATTTCACACATTTCCCTCTATTAGAATCTTGGCACATTAAAATCACAGTGAATAAGAAAAAGCGTGATAATTTTTGGCCTCGTGGGCTTCCCCCTATAATCTTGATACCACAGGATAGACAGTTTGCCAAGTTAGAAGACTCGTTAAACAAATGATCATGGAGAACCTTGTTTTGAAGACCTAGACAGAGTTTTCACCTTTCTACACTTTTTGCAATAAAGTAGTTACAAGAGGGTGGAGTCGCTAATGTCTTATCTTCAACTGTTTTGGAAGAAAAGAGACATAATAGTGCTATCTTCATGCCAGAGTTAATGTACTTGGGCATGAAAAAGTGCTTTTTGATGATTTGCATAAGACATATATATGATGAAAGTTTTTGGGATATTTGCTAAGATATCTCAAACAGTTTAATAATCTTATGACTTGTATACCATATTATATATATATATATATATATATATATATATATATATATAATAAAACTTTTGTAAATAATAGCCATTAAACCACATAAATAATCGACAATAGATAAACTGATAATTACAATACAATACATAAATATAGCCAAAAATTTTAAATTCCCAAAATTAAAATAAGTGGAAAAAAATACTTTAAGATGTGTAGAGAAAAAATCCAATGTGCAGAAAGTGAAAATTATTACAAGAGCAATTGGATACTTATATAGTGGAACACTTTTTCAAGGCCAATATTCCACTAATATAACTAAAATGTAATTGATTTCTGTTAGAGTTAATAGCAATGAACCAAATTTATATATATATATATATATATATATATATATATATATATATATATATATATATATATATATATATATATATATATACTATTACACCATAAATCACTTAAAATTAATTCATTATTTGACTTGAAAAAAAAAAAAAAAAATTAAGTTGTACAGTGTATTTTAATAATGTTACTCTATTTAAAACATATTAAAACTGATATACATCACTGAGGTGCACTACAAGAAGCTTACTGTAGAATATGGTGTGCGTAGCATTTTATCGTTCATTTACAGGGACACAAAAAATAATTCGGTTATAGTCTGTCTATGAGTAATAACTACTGAAAGTGCGTTTTTAGTTGGGGTATGCGTTTTAAAATTTAACTATTTTTTTGGATATTACTTTGTGTACGTAATTCTATGGATCATATACAGGGCTTCACAAAAGAATTATGTTTATTGACGGAAATTCCTGAAAGAAAATTTTCAATTGTGTTATGAATTTCCTAACTCAACTGAATTTTTCCATACTATGCAGTATATATACAAGTCTATAGATCATATACAGTCCTTTACAAAATAATTTGAATAACTTTACATGTATGGATGGTGATTGCAGAAATTCTTTTTTTTTTTTTTTTTTTTTTTTTTTTTTTTTTTTTTTTATTATTAAACGGAGAAGTTTTGTTGCAGATTTTCTGAATATTAGGAAAATGTTTCATAATCTATGCTTGACGCATGATTTTCCTTTCTTGTTTAAGTTTATTTACTTTCGTCGTATTTATAATAATATTTACTGAATTATCGTAAAGTGTTTAATAATACTATGAGTTACACTATAAATCACTAAACGATGAAGACTTGTTAACCGATTTGAAACTCGAATGTAAAATAATAATAATAATAATAAATTAACCTGTCATATATTTAAGTATATTTAACTCGTTAATATGTTTAAATATAATTTAGACATACAAATGAACACTATATTTTCGTAGAATATTATATCTAAATCCTGATAATAAAATCAATCCTAATTTTTCAGAAGAGAATAATTTTTTTAGTTCGTCATAAGGACGATTGTTTGTTATAACAAATATCACGTAATAATTAAATTTAAGAACCCGTACAATGACAATAAAATTAATGGTAAAAAATGTATTAAATTAATGCAAATAAATAAATGTGTGTTAATTATAGTGTTAATTTTTACAATCCAAAAATAGAAACATGAAATTAATTATTAAGTTTACATAAACGTTACTTTGAAAACTTTACATTTCCAAACTAGAAAATAAAAATTCAAATGACAGAGAAAAAAGCGTCTATGTAAAATGTTTAACTCAGTTTGAATGATCGCTTAGAAACATCTTATACTGAAATAATTTTTGTTTTGGTAAACAAAGAAAAGAACTGAAATTTTTGGTCAGTTCATAGAATTTTTCTTTTTATAACCAAATTTTTTCTTAATAAACTTGATTTTTCTACCTTCATTTTATACTATACAAACATTTTTCTCTGAAGTTATTAGTCAGAATCAAGCTACGAAAGCTTGATTCTAACTAATAACTTCAGAGAAAAATGTTTGTATAACATAAAATGCAGGTAGAAAACCCTGATTTCATATTCTACTGTTGAACAATAAGAAAGTTTTCTCCTTTATAAACGGTAAATAAGAGTATAAGATATTACACTATATAGTAAGTTAACTTATAACATAAACAAATCGATATAAAAGCAAACCTAAAGCAAAAATATCAAGGTTCATGAAATGATTTTTTTAAATATTTTTACAATGATAATAAAAGTATACGAATTAAATGAAATATTTTCCAGAAAGTAACATCAATTATAATTTTAAGTTCATTAAATGCATATCAGACATAAATAACCATTCTGTATTCACAAAAGGATCTTTTTAATAATTAAGAAATTCGAATTCTTAACGCGCCTTCTCTAAATATCTAGATATTTACACGATGAAGAGTCTGATATTATTTTGCTTTTGATAAAATATTCGATAAGAATATTTCTTAAAATATTAATAAAATATTTAATCAAGGCAAAGTGATAAAATATGCAAAGACTTATTTGGTTATGATAGCGAGAAAAATTGGATAAGCTTCGTATCTAACACGGTCTTTAATTTATTATGAAATTCTAAAGATAATACATTTTATAACCGCCCAACTTTAAAATCTTTTTTGTTTAAATGTGAAAGTATTTAAGTATATATTTCAATAGGATATTTAATAAGTTCTTTCACGCTGTACATTCTTGTGTAGTTTACCGTCTTGTTTATAAGTTAAATAATTGGCATTCTTGATTATTGTTATCTATAAATAAAAATGTATCATATTTTTGTGAATAAACTGCTGTACAAAAATAAAAGTATAAACCATTAATAATGATCTTTTACGAAGCATAAATATATCGATATTCACGCGTTGAAGACGATATTCGCATGTTGATATTATATTACTTCTTATAAATTATTTGATAAGAATATTTCTGAAAGTATAAATAAAATATTTAATCAAGGCAAAGGTATAAAATATGCAAAGTTTTATTTAGTTGTGATATCGATAAAATTTGCATAAGCTAAGTATCTAACACGGTTTTTAATTCACTATGAAATTATAAAGATAATGCATTTCATAACCGCCCAACTTTAAATATTTTTTCTGTTTAAAAATGAAAATATTTAAACGTATATTTCAATAGGATATATAACAAGTCCTTTAATGCTGTGCATTTTTGTGTAACATAAAACATTTTTTATAATATGATTAAAGTACATTTTTTATTATAACTTTCTATAAATTAAAAAAAAAAATTATAAGGTTTTTTTTTTTTTTTTTTTTTTTTTTTTAAGATAAAGATAAACCATTGGTAAAGATCTTTTATTTTGAAAAAAAAATCCGCTTTGCTATTTTATTCAAATTCACAACATGGATCTTATAAAGAAAATCCAGTGTTTTTAGTATGTAGTAAAGTAACATGTTATTTAAATTTTAAAAGGGCGTTTTATCTTTCAATTAGGAAATGCTGTTTTTGTGTTAGTTATGTAATACATTTTTTATGCATGTATTTTCTAACATCTTAAGTTTTTTTATTAGATATCTTTCTGCATAAATGTATTTATACTATGATGGTTTTTAAGAATATGCTATAAATAGATATTTGCATTAAATAAAATTATAAAATATGCAAATACTTATCTAGTTATGATACCGGGAAAATTGGATAGGGTATTTTGTGAGTTAATAGGACATGTTTCACACTTCATACTTTATAAGATGAAATATACAGTGTGATTCAAAATTCGTGGTACAAACGTTAAGGGTTGGTAGAGGATGCTGTAACAAACAATTTTTGTATAGGACACCAGGGTCAGGAATCCATTTATGTAGTCAAAAATACAGGGCGTCCCCTTCCAATCCGAAATCGTGTTTTCGTACATAACTTTAACAGTAGCGAATATATTTTAACAAAATTTGCAACAGACTCATCTTTGTATGAATTGTAAGCATATTGTAAAGATTTCGTTAAAGTAAAGACGCCCTGTATTTTTGACTGAATAAATAGATTTCTGGCCCTGGTTTCCCACACAAAAATAGTTTTTTACAGCGTCCTGTACCAACCCTTAATGTTTGTACCATCAATTTGGAATCACCCTGTATATTACACCTTATAAAGTATGAAGTGTAAAACATGTCATATTAACTCACAAAATCCCCTATCCAATTTTTCTTGATTTACATTAAACTTATAGAAAATTATGCTCGGTATAATTAATATTAGTGTTCCAGAAAAAATAGAGTGGAAATAATAATTATTGTAATAAATAGGCATAAATATACTAAACATAATTTAATGTTAAAATCTCAAAATTTTATATCTGTCTAATTTGATGAAATAAATGGAAGATTTTCTCTTTTTACTTTGTAGATTTTAATTCCTGACAGTGTATAAAAATACAGCTATTTTATGTAGCAATAATTGTCAATTCTGTGAAAGCTTGTATTTCACCCAAAAACTTATTTTTAGAAACATATGATTTACATAAATATTTTAAACAGTAAATCGGTCAAGTGCGAGTGTAACTGGCGCTCAAACGGTTCCGCACAGTTAATTTATTAATTACTATTTATTAATTAACAAACTCCTACTACCCGTTTTTTTTTTTCATAATTTTAGGTTAAAGTAGATTCGAAAATAGGGGGGAAAGACAGTTTTTTGAAGTACATTTTCGACGATAGATCTAAAAATATAACACCTAAAATTAAAACAAATATATTTTTGAGTTCAGTGTTACGAGATATTTCGAACGATACCCTACACGATATATATATATATATAAACAATTTCAAGTAACTTAATTAATATCTCGGATAATTACCGACAATTTTTTTTTCGAAAATCGCTATCCGCTATCCTTGGATGATTCTGGGCCGATAAGTAACTTGAGCGCCCCACTCAACTCACCAGCTGACCGCCCGAAAAATAAAGTTTGTGTGTAACGGAAAAATGTGTTTTTCTCAAAAACTATTAGACTTAGGAAAATCGCTATATTTTTCCTGCAAGGTTTAAATAAACTCCTGCTACCCCTAATTGTTTTTTATAATTTTAGTTTTAGTAGATTCAGAAATAGAGGAGGGAGGGACATATTTTTGCAGTGCATTTTCGACGACTTTTCTGAAAATATATTACCTAAAATTACAAGAAATATATTTTTGAGTTCGGTGTTAGGAGATCTTTCACATGATACCCCACACGATATACAAAAAGATTTTTTCTTTTTTTCAAGTAACTTAATTAGCCCCCCCTAAATTTTTCTTAAACATATTTGTGAATGGCGAATAATCTGAAAATATGTGGGTCAATAAGGCTTTATGCTATTCCCAATTTTGAATTTTCCACGTTCCATAGTTTTTGAGAAAAACGACTGTGACAGAAGACAGACAGACACACGACTGATCTTATAATGGTTCTGTTTTTACTTTTTAAGTACGGTGCCCTAAAAATGAGAATTAAGTTTTACAGTACTTGCTTCGAATTATACCTTGTACGTTTCAGCATGAAAATAAATAGTCCAATAAATGTCACATGCTATATAATTCTACAGGGCGTATAACTATGTATATAACTTCTAAATATCACAGTATAGTGACCGAAGCTGTCATAAAAATGAGAGAATATGTCATATGTAACCTAAGGCCATGTATTGTTTTTACATCGGTAAAAATTGTTTCATGTAAAATTGCCGTGTATTGTTCTATTCTTCAGAACTTAGAAAAGGTTATACATGCATGTATATGAATATCAAAAATATATATCTTTATATTTATCGCTGAAATATATCAGACATTCATGATTTCCACAGAAAAAAATGTTTTTTTACCCAATAATACAATAGTTATGATGATACAGAAATGTAGTTTTGTGCGTTTGAATACAATTTTATTGTGTTATGATGAGCGAAGATTCTATAAATCAAATATTTCTTACGTAAGAAAAAAATTCAAGTTTATATTAAAACATGCTATCGATTTTATTTTTGTGCTTATCGTATATGTAGCGGTTCTTAACTTTAGAAGATATTATCTCACCCTAACAGGATATTATAGTGCTGACAATATACTTGTTTTATACAAAGACATTTTTGCGATTTTTTAATGCAGTCTGTTTTAATCCTCAGCCATTTTACGGAAACTCTTTGAGCTTTATTTCAAAACAATGTTGTTTATATATATATATATATATTTCCGCTTTTCCAACAATTAAAAGAGCAATAAATTGAAAACAATTACTTGTAATTCTCACATTTCCTGAAACTTACGAACAGTAACGAACTAAGTTAAACATTATGATTTTTATTTGATCTCTGTTAAAAAATTTTGTTCGAGTAATTATGAAAAACTATGACTGAAAATATGTTGCAAAATATTTCACCTCTATTAGTTTGATATAATATATGAAATATTAAATAATAAATTTTCGAATACAAAGACAAACTATGTAACATACAATATTAGAGTTTCCAGTTTCCTAATATTTCAGTATCACTATTACAGAATATTATTCTTTAGTAATCTTTAGTAATAATTTTCTATGACCAAATAAAGAGAAAATATTTTGGAAATAGTACTACTAAAAAATACGTCGTACGAGATAATTATCAAATTTTTTATCGACAATTAAAAACACTTCATACGAAACACATTGAATTTATGTTTCATAAATTCCTTTTCCAAGACGGAACTAAATAAAAAAACCACTAAAAATATATACATTGTACATTTAACCAGTTACTTTTCTTTCATGAAGTATCTTTTATCAATATAATTATAAAATTAACTTTCTTTGAAAAACCCTATATTAAAAAAAAGATGCATTCGAGCAATTTTTCACCTGCAGATGGAGCTATTAATCAATTACATACAACAGCAAACGAAAAAAAAAATCTAAATAAACCGTGAGAATATCTTGACATTTCCTAGATCTCATTTTTAGTTTAAAAGGCTGAGCTCTCTGAAGCCATATTCCAATGTTTTGAGATTAAAAATATATATATATTTAAAAACGATTATTTTAACTATAAGAAACTTTACAAAATAATAAGCAAATGGAAAATTTTCAGCCATAAATTTATCATACTTTGTAAAAGAAAAAAAATAAGAAATGAATTATATTTTATCACAAGGAGCAATGTAATGTCAAGAGAACTTTTTGTGGACAAAGATGGCGAAGTTGTTAGTCTTACATTCCTCATTTTTTCATCTAAGTCAGGACCCTACTCCAAATTGGCTCTAGATAGGCTTCGAAGTCCTCGGTCATATTTCATTTTCTCCATCCAAACGAGCTGCCTTTTCCTTCTCGTTACGAGAAGGAATGACTTATTTATACCGCTTTTATTTTTCCCTTTCAATTTTATTGACTTTATTTTTTAGAAGTTTTTTAGAGCAAGTCCCGATCTAAGGAGAAGATGGGATGACTGAGACTTCAGACAAGTGTTGAAGGAGAGAGAGCTGTACAAAAATTAATTAGCTTATTGATTTTTGATATAAGTTCATTCTCATTATTAGACCATGCGAGTAATAGCATTTGGGTGGATTCATTATTGCATGATTAATAGTGTTAAAATAGATTCTTTTTACGATACCCCTCCTACACAACTGAACTCGAGGACCAAGAATGTTGCGTAATTATTTATCGAAAACTGTTCGAGTTAATTAAGATCTTACGCTTGTTATGATTTCATTCGAATTTGTGGCGTTCCGCTTGATTTTCATATGATGATTTAAAGTAGTGATAATTAGTGTAGACTTTTTTTCTAGTCTTGTCTAATGAAAATTATATTAATAGACCAATATTTATTTATTTATTTATTTATTTATTTTAAGTGGGAACAGCTTATTGCTGGAAAGTCTAAGTTAACGCCAAAATGACATTTTAAAATTTCATTATATTTATAGTTTCCAGCATCCTAATAGAAGGAATTTTAATAAACGTTAGACCAAATAATACATAGTCGTAAAGTACCCATTCAGCTACACCAGACTACCTATGTATTAAAATGTATATCGATTAGTTATGCAAACGTTATTAAACATACTAAATAGGTATAAGTTTTATAAAAAAAATCTTGCTATTAATAGCCATATTGCATTAGTATAATCTTAATTTATGCTTAAACTAGTATTGAGAATCTACGGGAAAAATATATATATATATTTATCACATAATATGTCAATAGTGTGATATATACTTCGGGGAATGTTATCATTATTAATATTATTATTATTTTGCACTAAAATTTCAAGCTTTTTGAAATTTGACTTCTCTTTTTATATATATTTTTTAGAGAATGTACCGATCTAGTGAGAAGATGGGATGACTAAGACTTCTCATATGTGTAGAAGGAAAGATCTGTACTAAAATTAATTAGCTTAATTGTTTTTTTAACTAATTTCATTCTCATTATTAGACCAATCGAGTTTGGGCATTTCGTCGTCGGCATTTGGGTGGATTCATTATTGCATGATTAAAAATGTTAAAATAGATTTCTTTTACACAACTTAATTCGAGGCCTAAGAATGTTGTGTAATTATTTATCGAAAACTGCTCCAGTAATAGAGTTAATTAAGTTGTTAAACTTGTTTTGATTTCATTCGAATTTGTGGTGTTCCGCTTGATTTTAGTGCAATGATTTAAATTAAAGTGGTTATAATTAATAGAGACATTTGTCTAGTCTTATCCGATAAAAATTATATTAATTATCTAAAATTTAGTAGCATATTAAAAACGAAAGTAGAACTTATGTGTATAAACTTTAAAATAAGGACAAAATAAAATTTGAAAATTTCTGAATTATTGCAGCATGGTTAAAGTATAGTTTCAAAATAAATATCCTACGTTTAAGTGTTAATTTGAAAATTTAGGCGTACTTTTACAGTCAAAAGTAAAGTTTAAAATGAAATTAAATATTTATGATATATTTACTACTTCTGCATCGTAATAAGCACAACTATAGTTAATGATATGTAAATTAATAGACAGTCGTTATTTAATCTATCAGCTATGCCAGGCTACCTGAGTGGGAAAAATTACATGGCTTAATTATGTAAAACATCGCTAAAAATATTTATAAATGCTTTATGTAATTTTTTGTAAAGAGATAGAAAGTATAACCGTGCATTCAAAAGCTATATTAAAATAATATAATCTAAATTCATATTTAAAATTAGCATCTGGAAAACACATTAAAAATATATTTATTGTATATTTTGCTCATAGTGTGTTTTATAATGCAGTAAATTGTATATTGTTGCGAATGCTACAATAGATTCTGTTAAATCCTCAACAGTAAATTTATTTGGGCACATGAAAATAGTAATTGCTTGTGAAAGTAGGAAGAATTAAAAGAAACGCGTTCTACATTATTCTGTTGCTTGATGTAAGACTGTTTGTACATAGACCGTCCCAAAATTACCCCGACTGGTTAAATTACTTGCCAATAGATGACGCTGCATATCCGCAGGTGATGTCGAAAGCACGACTATACTTCGTCTTGTAAAGCAGTACAATTTTATGTTACAGTCTCTTGTGTGATGTTAAATGCATCCGGTTTGTTGTAACAGTGTAACGTGATCATGTCGGAGCTTGCGAAGGTCGAAAAACGAACGAACATAACATTGAAAGTACTACTGTTACTGCACGTTTTTATTTGGAAGTGTTGAAGCGTTTCATGACCGCTTCATGATCGCATGTACGCAGAGTTCGTCCTCTGTACAGACAGAAAGACAATTGGTTGTTCTTGCGCAACAACGCATCATCACACACTTCGATCACTGTGCGAAAGTTTCTAGCTTCTGAAGGGGTGATCGTGCTCAACTATCCTCCTTACTCCCTAGATTTATCTGCCTGTGACTATTTGCTGTTCCCCAAATTGAAATTGCACCTAAAAAGGACAACCTCAAGCGACTGTGACCGACTATTTGACGCACATTGCACAGGCGGACTTCCAGAAGTGTTTTGATGACTATTACAGTCGTTGTAAAAAGTGCGTTGAGTCTAGCGGGGAATATTTCGAATAAACATAGGTCAAAATTTTCATTTCAGTTCTTAATTTTTTGTTTATAGGATCAGTTCGGGAAATTTTAGGACACTGTGTATTTCATACAAATCATTTTTTAATCGACTGAAGTTATTTGTGAAAACTGATTTAAAATCCAAAAAATACTATAAAAAAGCTTGTTACGAAATTGTGCGGATTTCAGAAAGTATACTCTCTCTATATAAAAATTAATTAGTGACTATGAATTGAATTGACTTTCAAACTAGAAAGCAGTAGATTTATAAAACATGTGTAATATCACCACAAGTACAATCCAAATTTGCATAAATACTGTATAGAACCATTTATCCAGAATGGTTGGGGCCAGATGTATTCCAGACAACTGGTTTTTCTGGATATTTGTTTGGGCATTAAAACTACATCCATTTCATAAGGTTTGAAAAAAAAAATATGGTATGCGGCATTGTTTTCTGATTTCAAATTAAGAATCAGATGTAATTAAGATCAAAGATTAGTCGCAGTTTGTAAAGAAGGCAATTTATGGAAATCCCTTGAATACAAGAATTCTGCATAAAAAGCAAAATGCCCAATATTTAATTAAATATACTTCCATTTCAAATCCTAGATGGGGGTATCAAGTTACACATTCCATGTGGTAATATATCAAGGAATGCACAAGGAATGTCAAACTAGCACTGTCTGGCGCAGTTTTTCCTGGAAATTGTCTGATATCGGTCAAATAGAAATATACTTCTGGATAACTGTTTTTCAGGTTAACTGATTTCCGGATAAACGGTTCAAATACCGTATTAAAATTCTAAATCTGAAATAATCAATGTTACGTTTAAACTAAAATTTTATAATGTGGTTACTTAAAGTAAGTTTTAATGAATTGATAATGTTAGTTCTATAACTTCCTGCATTTGAAAATGATTATTTTATTTCATCTATTTATCTCGAAAAACATTATACATTTATAGTTACAATGTAAATGTAATTTAAGGTATAAAATAAATTTGCATATTTTGGGATTAGTATTTTAATAAAACCCATTTAAAAAAAACAACCATGAAAAGGTTAGTTATTATTCAATAGTTCTTTCAGTGTTTTTCTAAAATTTAAAATAAATTTGTGTTTTACTTAAAAATTGTTTAGTTTCAAACAAATATTCTAAAATACTAACTTTAAATATTTATGCAAATACAACCATGAAATGAAACATAACAGACATTTGAATACCAGTATTTTCTAAGAAAAATTATCTTTTTAGATTTTTCATGCAAATTTGTAGAAACTTACAATGAAAATTTTTCTTTGAAAATATTGGTTTTCAAAAAGCAAACCATTAGGGAGCCTAGAATATATTAAATCGGTAATAAATTAAAAAGAAGATTTTTTCCCGTCTGCCGTGAAAGTATTTTCATGTAGTACGGCCTAAAAATTTTAAAAGTATTGTTTTATGAACAACCATGATTTCGAAATATTGAGATCCAACAGGATTTTGTTTTTATGAAAATTACTTATTTATTATTGAAAGATTTTTTTTTTCTTATTTACACAGGACACTACAATGCATCTTACTTTATAAGTATCTTGAAAATGATCTTCTCTCTATCACAAGAAAACTTGAATGAAATAAAAAAAAATTATAGCTTTTGAAAAATATCCCATAATACTAATGATTAATTCCTGTTCCCAACGCAATTTACCATAAAAAAAAGAGTTGAAATGACTCCAACAATGTTGTTGCAAAAAATCCTAGACCTTATTTCTTTTGAGAATTTTTAAAGTTGGCTAAACGTAGAGTCAAAGGTTAAATCAAAATTTCAAAACTATTGAACTTTGTTAAAAATGCATTAAAGAAGAAATTTTATAAGAAAGTGTTTTTTTAATAATAGCATATCCATTGCACATGTTACACAGCACTGTCAGATTAGTTTTAGAGGATTTTTTGGAAGAAAAATTTTAATGGGGAATCTTTTGGAGAATTATATATATATATTGTAGTGGTGGGGGGGGGGGTGACTAAGGGAATTTTTGCATTATTTCTCGTCTCTGATTTCTCTATGTCAGATTAGATTTCAAATGTGTTAAAATTTTTGATAATTTTGACACTATCTCTTGATAAATATTTCTGACAAAATCTGTATCTTTTAGATTTTTGTAGTTGTGTGCATCTATTTCTGATTTATTACACTATGCTAAACGTGAGCAATCAAGTTTTGTAGTCACAACTATTCAAATTCTAAGAGTTTAAATCTTTTTTTCAGATTATTTTTTTATATGGAGATTTTTTTCAAAGAAAGGCTTTATTTGGAGAACATTTTTGAGATTGATACAGTTAAATATTTTTTATATTACTAAATTTAATATTTAAAATTTACTTTTAAATAGAAACCAAGTTGGGGAATTTTTGGAAAAAAGTCAATGATTTGGGAAAATTCACTTTTACCCATCTGGCAACACTGGATTTAAATACTATATTACATATGCAACGCGTGGTATATAACATATAATGTAGCGGTGCTGATACAGGGTAATTTAATTTAATTCCTATTTCACGGATTTTTTTTTTATAAATATATTTTCAGTCGGATAATAATATTAATTATCGAACTCACTAAAATCATGCATTCAAAATGTCATTAAAATAAAAATTTCAATTCTTTAATGTCATTAGAACATTTTCTCGCACTTTTTCTGGTAGCAAATATTTTGTATAATTTACTTGTATTTGTAATATTATTAAAATGCTACTACTTTGAATATTTTTATGAATGAGATTTCTTGATTATTACAAAACAGAAATATCAAATAGCTCAAATCATTACCATTTTTTTAGGGCAACAAGGTAACTCTCCACTATAATGATAAGGCAGAAAATCTTTGCTTTTCCTTACATAGAAATATGCATAAGTATAATATCATGACACGCGACACTAATAACGTCATGCTAAAAACCAATATTGCACCACATCCAGAGACTGTCAATCGGAAACGAGAATTACTGTCTCCATTACAGAAGCCATTATGTAGGTTAGCTTTAAAAGTCCTTAAAAACCAAATGCATTCCGTTTCTTCATCATAATCCCACATTGGCGTGTTTAATATCGTTTGGCGACACTTTAATATGGATTCAATTATATTAGATCCATCTGCGGACAGGTATTTAATTAATGAAACCATCACAAACGGAAGTTGTGATGGTAGTCCCAAAAAACGAAAATGGCCGTTACAAGGTTACAAAGTCGGGAAGAGTATTTAAGTTTTCTTACGTACCAGATTTTTGATACAATTTATCCCGTCACGAATTTGTCCCCTGACTCGTAACGATTATTATCTATGATGTAAATAGACATGAAATCAGGTGAAACAATAACTATTGCCAGAGTGAGAAAATGTTCTATAAATGTAAATGCCTCGTAAAGATTAGGTGATACATCGACAATGATTTTCAGTTGTTTGTCAGTTTGTATTTTAATCGGTAATCATTCTTTCATAGAACGATATTTCTTTATAAAGAGATAACGTCACAATTCTTTTTTAAAGTCATTCAATGTCAGATTGTAGACACATCTAGTGTTTTATTTGACTAAAATTAACCCTTCAAATGCCTTGAATTGTAGATAAGAGATTATGTATATCATTTTTTGGGATATATATCATTCACAATTCATGTTTGCTGACAGATTTTAATAACTGATATATTATCAGTCACGAAAATGACACATAATCAACGGAATATGACGATCATTTTGACCAATCTAGAGGTAAAAATAGAAACTATCCCAGTATTATACAATAAGAAAATAATACAATTTCTTTTAAGTATTTTTAGTCAGTGTTTTGAAGAAAATACATAACAGTATATTTACATTTTCATAAAATAAATACTATTGTTTTATAAAATTATTTTTTATTTTCATTTAATGTATAATATTTTACGTTGCTAACTGCGATTTTCGTAAAATGTTAGACACCAGTATTATCAAAAGTTTATTAAGATTTTGTTCTCTGACTGATTAACATGCATTATAAATAAGTTTTTTTTTTTTTTTTTTTTTTTTTTATCTATAGTAATCAGTCAAGAAAGCAAATTTTTACTTTTCATGTTAGATCAAATTAAAATAAAATAAGTGATCGCATTCATCTAGAAAATTCATTAATCAAAAAATCTAGCCCAACGTTTACAAATCTTTAAACATTTACAGAAAAGGAAATACATTGCAGTCTATTAATAAAAATTCGAAACTTTATTGTATTTTGTAATTTTTCTACTGACAATACATAGATTGAATCTGTACAGCCATATTTATTAGTTTAGTAAATCATTTTTAATTCAAGGTGTCCAATTATACACAACGTTGCTACATATTTATTCAAGTTTCAATATGAACTACTCTCGACATAACTTCGCTTTTCTATTCAATAAATAATTATATTTATTACTTAAGTAAATAATACAAAGCGTCATGATTATGCAGAAAATTCTAACTTCATGTCACATTTACTTCACTGTCTTAAAATCCAAAACAAAATATAGGATACAGCACCATACAGAAATCTAATTATCCTTCCCGATCCACGTCGAAATTCCATTTAATCCAAACTACTGGTATAATTCTCTTTCTTCATTCTCCCAAGATTGATATCTTTTCCTTTGAAAAAAAGATTGAACGCGTCATGCAATCCAAACAAATGGGAAGCAGAAAAGAAAATTGCAATCTTATAAGTAAAAAATTCCTCCGGAAATTCACCACTCAAAAACGCAATTTCAAAACCCTTGCATTTTCAATCAACCACAATTGAATAAATGCAAAATTGTGATCGGGTAAGCAAAATATATCTGTCAGCATTTCTACAAGCGTATCGTATTTATATATTAATAGTTTCCATTGAGGCTTCTGCCATTTGAAGTTACAAACCCCTCCAGAGCTAAAGTTTCGGAAAATACTCTTGAATTTCATGTTAAGCGACACTAACTGAAGCCTCTAAAACAAGTTCTGCAGATGATTTTTCGATTGTTGTATACGAAGGCACACTGAGTGTTATTTGTTCGGTTATTTATATCGTTTCGCTGATATTATAACGTTTGTAGTTCTTTTAGCTCATGGCAAAGTTTTGGGTTCTCCATGCAATATTAAAAAACTTTTTTCCGGAGTTTTTCTTTGCCCGAAGCTAGACAGGTGGTGACGTTTATATCACGTCATTCGATATTTTATTACTCAAATCTAGTTTTCGAGTGCTAGGACTTTTACGAGATATTCACATTTTAGATAAATTTCTTTCGAAATCATTTGATTTTAACTGGTATATTATTTACTGTGTGATGTATAAAAATTTATGTACAAATTTATCAGTTCAAGTTGTATATGATTTAATTTTTCAAATTAACGAGAAAATATTGGACAATATCTTAAAGTTTATGCATGTTTTAATTTTGCATATGTTTAAGAAAATATTGGACAAATAAACTCAATAAGTTTTCTAAAAAATTATTTAGTTGGTAGCTTTTAAAACGTGTCTTTTTTAAAAGTGAAATCGTCTGCTAATCACTTATATGCAATAAGCGTAAAATAATTTTCAAACATCAGATTAAAAAGTTTGATATATTTTAAATGTTTTCTTTTAAAAAGAGTATTCTTAAGTATTTATGTCATACTCTTTTTTATTATTATTGGTAAGCAAATGGTTCTTTGTCCTGTAATCAAACTTTATTAAAGTAAACTTTGTAACTAATAAACAATGTATTAAATGGAATCTAACGTTATATAAATAATAAAAAGGCGATTTTACGACAAGCTTCTTATATCCATTTTATCTTTTGCGATCTGTGCTTGAATTAATTTATTTAAATATATATTCTGTTTTCGACAAAATACTGTTATTTCTGTTAGTGGCTTTTATCTTTGCACGAAGAAAAAGAGATCACTAGAAAGTTTTGTTAAGACTGCATATAACCATATTTTTACCCACTGGTAATTTTAGGTTGTTCTTCAGTTACATATTTATCAAAATACAATTTTTTTTTTCAAAATTTGAAGTTGCTGACTTTAAAAAAATGTACTTTCAATTTCTTTTTATTTAGTATATCACTTTCATTTAATTTAAACCAGATGGAAGCAAGTGAAGTGTGACTAGATTTAAATTACCGTTAGCTGTTGATAAAAAAAAATTGTGGCTTAACCCCTTCACTACGAGATCATATAACTCATATACATACGTATATACCAGGGAATAAAGCAAGTTCAGTTTGGAAGAATAAATAACATGCTGATAATACGTCAGATAGTGATCTGCGATAAAATCAGGACGTACTCAATGTACGGAATGAGGGTGAAGGGGTTAATGTAATATAGGTTTCAATGGGGACTTAAACCAATTTGGCCTTTTAGTTCGAAGATGGCAGCGTTTTTTAAAATTATTTTTGGAGACAAGTTTGGCGAATTTTCGCCAAATGTCACCAAATTTGGCGCAATTCGATACTTTGTGCCTACGCGTAATGTGTAAATATATACCTAAGTACACGCATCTATTACTGTACGTCAGTGTACACCAGAATGGATTGTTACATCTATTCGATATCTTAGTTTTAACATCATCGCGTACTGGTGTAACATCTTGATATCAACATTTAACAGAAAGACTGTGATGTTGGTACTTTATGAAATAGATAATGAATAGTTGCATTAAATTGACATACATTTGTTTAAGTAACTGACATAATACATTTCAAGATTATATGTAGACAATAAAGCTAAAGGTATATTTTATGCGTTTAATTAAGTAACATTATGCGCTTAATAAAATAACATAAAATTAAATAATATTAAAATTAAATAAAGAAAATAATTTATTAATCCAGAAAGAATAATAAATAGTTGACCGTTGAAAATGTCTTAATGTTCAATTGATTCATTTTAATATACATCTTCAGTTTTGTTTGGTGGAGGATAAACACTAAGTCATTTTCTCCAAAAAAATAATTCAATAATCTCCGTTATAAATTTTTCGATTTATTCTGTAATTCAACAAGCTTTAATCTGTTTGTTTCACTAAAAATCTTTCTAAAATGCTTTTATTCATAACCTCCTTTACGAATCATACCCATAATCCCTCCAACTAGCAGCGTCGAACCGTTTTGTTCTCTGAGCATTATTCCCATCTCCTGTTCCGCCATTTTAATCCGAAACCAAAACAAAGATTATGAGTTCGATATATACAAAACAACAGAACTCATAACAACAACAGACGCTTAAAGCGGAGAGAGAGAGAGATAAAAAAAAATAAATCTCCTTATGCAAATATTTGTGTAGACTTTTCAGGTATCCTCTCTTTAGAATTTGCCAGCATGGAACATCCGATGGGAAAATTATTAATCAAGCTTAAAGATTTCAAAAAGAAACCGCCATGGCATCTCTATCGTACTTCCCAGCGTTTGTGTTAAGATTAATAGCATTGCGGCTCCATTAGTCACACATGCCATCTTTACGTTAAGATATGGAGCATTAACAGTCTACAAAGTCTCTGGGCGATTATTAATTTCGTACTCGTATTAATTATATCGTAGAGGGTGCCATTTTAGTTTACTTAATGCCGTGATAATAGCCAGGCGAATAATAAAAAAAAAAGAAGGCGAAAGACGTTGTTTGTTGTCTTCCGGGGGAGTGAGACATCAGACTAAGCCATTTTTAGGGGGTTTCTTTAAGCTGTCTTCGTAAAAAAGCATTATTTGTTAAGTAGTATATATTAGGTGTAGTTGAGAATTGTAGTCATTTTTTTTTTCTTAATTATTTTTTTAGTTTTGTTAAAGAGGCTAATGTGGATAAATTTCGTGGAATTAAAGAAACAACTTGCATTTAGAGATTGTAAATATGGTTTCATAGATATTAAATTGTATTATAACAGACAAGCTTTTATTGAAATAGTAAATATGTAATTATAACGATGATCCGTCCGGCGTTGCCTGGAAATCAGTAACTTTCTTTTGCGGTTTCGATAAAAATAATCATTTTCGGCGCGCTCTCTCTTTCTGTTCTAAACAAAACCTATTTCCTTACGAAAATCCAGCACTCGTCCCTGCTGCCTACGGCATTGTATAGCAGGCGTGCTATGCATGCACTACAATATCGTTTAGCTTCAATTTCCACCGCTGGGGAACGCAAAATCATCTTACTTAGTTATTTATATCTTAATTAGTTCCTGTTAAGTGGAATGAACCAATTCCCGTTGAAAAAGATTTCAAACATTTTTTAGAACACTTTGATCGAGATATGAAAATGCCCTATGCCGACCAATTTCAACCACTATATCTCCCACACCCTCACATCTACCGACATACAACCACCATAGTGCACGAGGGGAGATTCGAGGCTACTACCACACATAAACACCAGTGGTCTGCGCTGGGTAGTTGTGGCTGTAAAGTGAAATATAAGGACACACACGTTTATATGAAAATGTCATAGGTCGACCAATTTCAACCACCATATCTCCCACATCCCTAGAGCTACCGACATGCAATCACCATAGTTCACGATGAGAGACTCGAGGCTACTACTACACACAAACACCAGTGGTCTGAGCTGGGTAGTTGTGGCTGCAAAGTGAAATATAAGGACGTCCACACGTCTATATGAAAATGTCCTAGGTCGACCACTTTCAACCACCATATCTCCCACACCCCCACAGCTACTGACATGGAATCTCCATAGTTCACGATGGGAGACTCGAGACTACTACTACACATAAACACCAACTGTCTGCGCTGGGTAGTTGTGGCTTCAAAGTGAAATATAGGGACACACATGTCTATATATATATATATATATATATATATATATATATATAGAGAGAGAGAGAGAGAGAGACATATAGATAGATATGTAGATAGATAGATAGATAGATTATAGGCGCAGTAATTGATATATTTCTAATCATTTCATATAAATTATTACATAAATTATATAAATTTAATATTTATAAATTTATAAATATTAAAATTCTATAATTTTTCTGTTTAAATATATTATTTTTACGATAAAATATGGAGCATTAACAGTTAACAAAATCCCAGGGCAATTATTAATTTCGTACTCGTATTCATTATAATCGTAGATGATGCCATTTCAGTTTACTTATTGCCGTGATAATAGTCAACGGAAAAAAGGGCCAAAGATTTTGTTCTGGTCTTCCCGTGGAGTGAAACATCAGATTGGGTCACTTTTTGACTTTTTTTTAAGCTGTCCAAAATTAAAAAAATATATTTGTTAAGTAATATACATTATATATAGGTGTTGTGAAGATGGTCAAATTTAGTTTTTTCTTTTCTAAAGCAGCTAATGAGGATCAACTTAATGAAATTATAGAAAGTGCATTTAGAGATAATAATTGTTAAGTACGGGGTGGTTATAATATAAGTATGTCTATTTTGAGCTGTCTGTAGCTCGAAGGAATAACCCGAATGAAACCAAACTCGGTACACTTTCTATTCGAGAAGGAAAGGCAGTCAAAATTTTTGAAGAAAAGGCAGTCAAAACTACATGGACAAGAGTAATTATAATTTTTATAAAGATGATAAAATGTTGAACGGTTTTTCTGCAATTTCTCAAATTGTATTGAAGATAAATATATTTTCACCTTTAAATATTAACACTTATAATTGACTAAATATTATGACTTATAATTGATTAATTATAATGACTTATAATTAACTAATTGTTATGACAAACAATTAGTCACTTTTTCAATTCCTGTAAGGTTAACATTTTCAAGCGGTTTTGCTCTATCGGTGAGGATAAGACCTTATGATTTAACATTTTATAAATAATATTTTTTTAATAAAAATGCGATGAACTAATCGCATATTGAAACTGACTTTACGGTACAAGAATAAGTGCAGGGTATACACGCAAAGTTACGTAAAATACTATTGGAAATTAAGGCTTCAAGAAACAACTAATAATACGTTCTGTGGCTTTGCGCTACTTTCGTCTACTTGGGTTTTTCAAAATTGAAACTTAAATACTACTGTGAAACTGTTAGAAGCTGGGAAAATATTCAAAAATGAATAATTTTTAAATTCATATATTTAATACTTGGAAATTTTTCCAGAGAAAATTTCTCATGCCTTGCATTCATAATATTCAAATTTTAATTGCTTAATAGGCGTATAGCCAACATAGTGAAAAAATACTCTTTCACTGACTTTTGAGTACTTTTTCACTATGTTGGCTATACGCCAATTAAACAATTAAAATTTGAATATTATGAATGCAAGGCATGAGAAATTTTCTCTGGAAAAATTTCCAAGTATTAAATATATGAATTTATTCAATTGTCGATGCTGGACTTTCTTTGATTTCGTGTTTGGCCCAGGGTTGGCGGCTCACGGAAAATATTCCATCTTGTGCTGCGTTTGTAGCCTTGCCAACATGTTATGGTGAAAAGGCTGAGTATCGTTCCCAAGTGGTTGAGTTGGTAGAACGTCAGTGCACTATACTGATGACCCGGGTTCGAGTCCCGGCTTGAGTACTTTTTCACTATGTTAGCTATACGTCTATTAAGCAATTAAAATTTGAATATTATGAATAATTTTTGTTTACATTTAAGTACCCATTTTTAAACAAGCATGAACACAGAATTTCTTTTTCTGCGTAACTATATAACTAAGCAAATATTTGCCTTTTTAAGTTCTAAAGTCCTTTCTAAAACATTAATATTTAACATAAATTTTACTTAGCATTTTGCTTAAGTGCCTTTTTACTATTGACTGTATATAAGAAATGCAAGACAAATAGTTTAAAAAAAGGTATCTTTAATTTAATTATCTATTCAACGCTCGCGTTTTAATATATATTTCCTTGCTAGTGTTTTTAAAAATCGTAACGTAAAAACTATTGTGAATATTTTATAATCCAAAAAAATAATCTTAAATGAATACATTTTGCTTACATTTAGGTACCTATTTTTAAAAGAGCATGGACACAGAATTCTTTTTATGCTTAAATACATAATTAAGCAATAATTTCTTTTTTTAAGTTCTGCAAAAGTCCTTTCTAATTACGTTAACATTTAACCTAAACTTTACTCAACATTTTACTCAAACGTATTTTTACCATTGACTATGTAAGAAATGCGAGACAAATTAGTTTAGAAAATTTATCTTCAAATTAATTATCAATTCAACACTCGCGTTTTACCCTACTTTCCCCTACTTGTATTTTTCAAAACTGAACCTTAACACTACTGTGGAACTGTTATAAGTCGAGAAAATATTCAAAAATGAATACATTTTGTTTTCATTTTATGTACCCATTTTTAAAAGAGCTTGAACAAATAATTATTTTTCTGCTTAACTATATAATTAAGCGATAATTTCCTTTTTTTAAGTTCAGCAAAAGTCCTTTCTAATTACATTAACCTTTAATCTAAATTTTACTCAACATTTTGCTCAAGCGCCTTTTTACAATTGACTGTATATAAGAAATGCGAGACAAATTACTTTAGAAAATGTATCTTCAAATTATTAATCAATTCAACACTCGATTTTTATTGAGAAGACCATTTAATTACGCTATTCAAGAAACGTTGTAAAGCACAACAGCTGCTGCATTTATTGTAATCATTAGCAATCTATTACTTAATACATGGATATGTTTCAAGCGGGAATTTTTTTTCATCACTAAATTGATAGTTTAGTTGTAGAAAAGATCGATTAAGCGCATCTGGTGCTGTAGTTTGCGATCATTTTTTCCTCGACGTTTATAGAAAGATAAAGGAAAAAAGAATAGATAAATGATAAATATTTTAAAAGATAAATTTCCTCCTTGTTTGTCAGAAAAAGATGTTAACTAAACATTACCGGTTTACATCTGAAGAAATTCAAACAGGTAAATATGGATTTATACAGTGTATATAGATTTGAATTATTTATAGAATGTTGAAATTCGTTTGACATTTGAAGGATCATAGAATGACGTGAAATAATTCATTCTTTATCGAATATTCCGTTCATTTCCGTTTATTTACAGAAATATATTTATAAAAATGTTTATAGCCAAAAGAAAAATCTTTATGCATTGATATTTATAAAGCTTATGGAAATGAAATTTATTGTGCTACGCATATCACCAGAATTGATTTATGTATAACATTGTATCTAGATATTTTAATGTTTGAAAATATTCATTCTAATTTAATGGGACAAGAAATATTCACATTCAGTGAATGTATTTTTCTATTTTATAGTTTCAAATATTGTGCGATGATATAAAATTAAAATTCCAAATACATTCTTCTTTTTTTTTTCTTTTTTTTTTTTCAAGTAAAACAGTAATTTAAAGGATAAGAAAATTTGAGAAAAAAAGTTCTTTATAAACAAACTTTCTAAATACTTTTAAAAAATTGAATATTTTAAGATTGATAGTTGTTTTTGCATCAGATCAGGTAATACAGGATGATTCGGAACTGATGAGCAAAATTTTAAGGTGTGAAAGATTACGTCTAAAGAAGTTCAAAACACCATAACATTGCAAGGTCCTAACTCAAGCAGTGAAGCAGTACAGGTCGTTTTCCGATTGTGGAGAGAACCATGTTTACTGCACAATCAGGACTTCCAGTGCAACCGCAACTGCAACACCATGCATGAAATTCATGTCCCCTTTACCTGATTTGATTTGATTTGATTTAATAGCCTAAAAGGGACTGCTCAAACTAGTCTGTAGAACATAGTGTTCCTCCCAGTCCCCGTTATTAAGGTCATAAAAAATTACAATCTTCAGCCGAAGCTGGACCCGCCGTTAAATGCGACAAGTGGCGGGATTGAAATTTTAGGAAAAACAGAAACTGTGGTCAAAGACCAGTTCATATATAAGCCGGCCCTACCAGGGAAGGACTGTTTACCCGACAGTTAGCAGGAACTGAGTAGGAGTTGTGCATTGGGAGTGGCAACTGACGACTACTAGGTAAGGTTAGAGAGTTCTGTCGTGCCTCTTTAGAATATTAGGAAGTCATTCCTTGGAAGGTATTACAGACTTCTTAATATGCCATTGTGCTGATAGCGAGCAGGTGAAATAATAATGGAGAGCCAACGCCTCTGCGCCACACTCGCTAAGGAATGTGTCTGCACATTTAAATTTGTAGAGGTATGTTCGAAAGGGAGAAATGCTGTTGTGTGTGTGGAGATGTTGTAGTGTGTTATTGAGACTTTCGGTATTAGATTATAAGTGTGTCTACTGTTATTCCATATTGATTGCCATTCCGTGAGTATTTTTGCGTTTAGTAAACGTTTTATGTATGTGACTGGAATTGGGAGATGTAAAACCAGTCATTCTTTATGCAATCCACGGTAGAAATGACGATGTGTGTGAAAAACCAGCGCTTTGTGTCTTTACTAATGACGCCATCTAGTGGTTCACCGCTTGCTATACGCCTATGCATTGTACGCCGAAAATAGTTTGCTTAGATGTGTTCTATCACCCCTTAAAGTTTTGTCCCTTAATTCTGATTCACCTTCAACTTCTCTGAAAGAAATTTGGTATAATTTAAGATACAGCACCCCCCCCCCCTTTCACACATACACACACTTCTGAGCTACTTGCAATTTCTTTATTTCTTCTTCTAATTTTCATCCATATTAGCATCCTAGTTAGTAAAACTTTTCCGCATAAATGAAATCAGGAATCATTTATCAGATATTGTGTAGAAAACATTGTTCTCTCCACAATAAAAAAGCTCCCTGTAGCGCTTCACTGCCTGGATTACGACCATACATTGTATAGTGTTGTGAGCTTGTCATCTAGGTGCATTCTATCACCCTTTAAAGTTTGCTCTGGAGTTCCGAATCACCCTGTATAAATACTTTCGTTAAAAGATTACTTAATTTCACTCATTAATTACTAAAGTTATGAAAATGTTTTAATCAGAATACAGAAGTTTATTTTTTTTTCCAGTATTTCAATATTTTCCCTCGAATGCTATACGATCGTAATACTAGAAATTCCCACTAGAATCTTTTCTTTTCTTTTTTTTTCTTTAAGATTTTTGAAACAAAAGAAACTTTTTGTATCTTTCTTAAACTTTCTATTTTATTATTATTATTATTTGAAATATTAGTGTCTTGGTGTTTTGATTAAGAAAAAAAGAAAAAAACGAGGGAAATAATTTCAAATATTCTTGTTTTAAAATTTATTATTTTCTACTTTTGGGAGTCATTAACTGAAGCCTTTTGTCGTATTAAAATTAAAGATAGTTTAATATGTTTTCTGATACATTTTGAAAATGTCTATTAAATAATTAAATTAATGTAAGAAAAAAATAATTCTCAAACATTTTTCACAATATCAAACAACAGCCTTTTTTTACAATAGAATATTAGAATTTGTGGATAAACAAATACATATTTCATATATATTTTATAGCCCTTTGCCAAAGAGAAATCCACTTAAATATTTATATTCTGAAGTTTATTTCTTAAAACCAAGGATGAGAGAATATTTAGATCTAATTTTACTTCTGCGAGTCATATATTAAATTCTGCCCATCAAAGTGGCAAGATTTCCCACTTGCTGAGATAAAAGCACCTGAATATTACTAATACCTTTTCAGAAGACAAGGCAGCTTTATTAAACTGCCCTTTCAGGTAGAAGTAAGAAATATCGCATGGAAAGAAATATTTCAATAAATGACGTTATTGAGCTGTAAGACTTTCCTACCAAAGAAACTTGTAGCGGAAACTTTCTTTGTCACCACGACAGTCACATGCAACCCTTTGACGATTTCTTTCATCCTCAGCATTTACTTCTTTCATCGTTTTTATTTCTATTTTTACTCGCAATTCCTTTTGTGAAATAATTCGCCATTTTTGCAGGATGTTCAGTGAGCCAAGATACGGTAAGGTAGGCTCTAGAAAGACAGGCAGGAAATAGAATTGCACGTGGAAGTCAGATAAAGCGTGTCACACGCGTGCCCCCCAATTGAACAGAGAGGCAAGAAAGTACTCGGTAGGGACCTAAACCGATTTTTTTATCCTTATATTTAACTTTATCGCTCTCCCTCCAACTTTCTTATTTCATTTTTGGTCTCGAATGGTATATCTTCATACAGAATCGTTAGATAAAACATGAATGTTCTTCTCTATTTTTAAATTCTGTAGATGGGGGTGATGTTGTCATATGTCGTTGAATGCACTTGTGGAGGACCTAGAAAGGGGTGATGAATCTTTTCTTTCTAGATAAATGCTTTTGTAACTGCTTTTCCACAGAGTATTCCCTTGTTTGGCAGATGTTAGAAAATTATTTTTAGATAAAAGTAGCTGCCATAAAACAGTATTTACTATTTTTTTATTATGAAATATGTTTCTATTTAAATATAATAGTAAAATGGTAATGAAAGTCTTATGCGATTAGAAAATGGAGTGGAAATAGTTAAACTTATAATCTCTGGAGAACATTGGAAAAATTTATAGCATGTATAAACTGAACAATGTTTATATATTATCTTCCTATTACTCAATCTTTAAAATTTCATTCTTGCATTTGTTAAATAAATTTAAATTTGTTAAATCATAGAATCTAGTTCCAGTATATAAATACTGCCAACGAGAATCTACAGAAGGAGGGAGAAAAAGCTAAATTTTTGCTATAAATTGTTGTCTTTAGGTGTTGTGTCTTAGGTGTTGTAACAATTTGTAGACAAGTGTTATTTCTTCTCTCCAGCATTGATATGCCCACAAATTTCAGACTAAGGATTTACAGCATACATTTTATAATTTTATATTAATGATAGAATCACTATTAATTTTAGTGAAATTTGGATAACCTTTTATAGATACCATTTTTCTTATACTTTTTAATAGGACATAGTAGTAAAAATTGAGATAACAAACACAAAATGTATGATACTTTAAAACATAATTGCTTAGTTGGAACTTACATGCATTGATGACGCCCACTATTATATTACACATCAAACAACAGCATAATATGAACAAATAGTAAATTCTTTGTGACATACAAAACTGCGAATCGTAGCTTCAAAATTGTCCAGATAAAAAAAAAAAAAAAGAGACCTCAAAAAATCATTTCTTTAAAATGTTGTTTTTGGTATTTTATATGATTGGAAAATGTACAAATATAATAGGCTGATTTTATAAATATAGAAATTTCTCAGAACTAAAACTTTCCACGCCATGTCTTTCAATGTCGAGAAAGTTGATCTGTCATAATCGGAAAATAAATTATCACATTAAAAATATTTTTGCTTTGTACAACGAATAACGATTCGGGAACTTGGCAAAGTACAACATCTATAACATTATACTAAATTGAATTACAGTCAAACTATGTGTTAAATGAATTTCATAACAAGTTTTTTTTTATGTTTCTTTAAAGTACCGTCGGAGCTTAAAGGGTTAAGACGGCAAGCACCAATTATCATCAAGAGTAAATGGCTTTCCTTAATGAGCGGCTGTACGCAACTTTCCTAGAAATCGTCTTTTTCAATTGAAGAAGTGAAGTCCGAACAACACTCTCAAACTATTATCAGTCTTTGACATCGTGTATTTAATGTCATGTAGGGATCCTCTGTAGATGTCATAGCTTTGGATTGACATTTAATGTGCGTTCTTTTAATTATGGCTATTAAAGCAAAAAGACCGGTTTTTGACTTTTGCCTTTGGAAATTTAAAAAACTAACAATTATAGATTTGGAAATAATTGCTTAGAGGTTTCCTTCGTCATATGTGGCAGATAGTAGTTATTCAAGAAAAAGTTAAAAACTATCCTTTCCACAATTTCAAAGTGTTTAATTCCAAGCTCCCTGATACCTATGTACCGCAGCTAGATGATTTGTAAAAAACAGTTTCAGTAATCCAATAAATTTTATTTTTTTTCAAAATTACCACATCTATGAAGGGACTCGTCGATGCCAAAAAACATTTTTTACATTGATTTTGCAATCCACTTAGATAACTCTACTTGGCCTTAGATTTTTATGTCACACTTGCTTAATTAAATCGATTTCGGAAATTGGGGGGGGGGGGGGGGGGGGTAAATTTGATCCTGGCCAAAATTTCAGAGGTCGGATTATTCGGAGTATTTATTCATTTATTCATAAACATTTTGTAAAGAACAATTAAATATATAATATGTTATAATTTTATCATAAAGTAAAAAATATAAATTTGATGTACGAATTTTTTAAAGATTTTAAAATTTCTTTTACTATATTTTTAAAGGACAAAGTCGATTATACTTCACATTTTTGTTTAAAAGTAGAAAAAAACTGCAGGAGTAAGGTTAAATAACATTTGACAGCGATTTAAAATACTTTTAAACTTCTGCACAGATTTGTAGAACAAATTACACTTATAACATTAATTTTGGATAAACTGTATTGTTAAAGAATAGCTTAAATGATTATTGTGAAATGCACCGATTTATAACTTGAAAATTTGTGAAAATATTTATTGCAAAAAATCAATAGATACTCTACATAAAATGTATCGAGTTATCTTATTTTTTCATCATACATTTTTAACTTATCTTTTTTTTTTTTTTTCAAATTTAATAATTATAGCTGAATGTAGTTTATTAAATGACAGCAAAAGTTAAGCCTATGAAAAATTACAAGTTAAATAACACTATATAGTAATTAAGAAAATTATCACAAAATAAATATGTCAATCTTTGTCAGAAAACTTAATTACTTTATACGTAAATAATATGTAAAAATCTTTTTTTTTTCATACATTGATATTTATGAACAGTACCATTTCACTTTATTTAATGATGTCCTTGCGCGAAAAGAAACGCAAAAATGTTGTATAGTTTTTAATAATTTAAAACAAAAATTATTTTAACCAAATTTTACTTATACAACATTCTTATTATAACTACAATTCACTGACAGCAAAATTTGGATAAAACAAAGATTAATATACGAATTGCGTCACAACATAGACACTTCTAAGTATCTTTTCTAATTTACATCGGATATAAATTATGATGCGATTTTAATTAACGCTACCTGATTATTACCTAATTCGTCGAAATTGTAAGAAATGATAAGCAGACGAAAGTCATCAGAGAGCGGAACTCAAGATGGCCATCTTTATCACCTCTTCAGTGTTATATAGACTTTCCTCAGTGCTTCAGTAACATCTCCAGCGGGGTGTCTCTTAATATTCTCAACGCAAAACTGAAAGAGATATTACCTTGTGATCATTATCGGAAAGATTAAGGCACTTCGTGCACTCTTAAATTATTTCTAGCTGCTGGATTGATTTGAACTCAAACATTGAGAACAAGAGAATTAACTTTTTTTTTCGCGTAAAATCTACTTTTACCGATATTTTATAGTAACCTAATTGCTATTTCGTGAGCCTCAGGATGAAAGATTTACGGCTGTAAAGATGACTAAAAATGGTGAAAGGACGAAAAAAGTTGCGGATAATCTAATAAAGTGGAATTTTTAGAAACATTTGTAGATTTAATAATGTATCAAAATTACAAATTTAAAATAACAATAAACAGCAATAAAAAATAAATAAATAACAGCTCATTTTTCAAGTATTTTGAAAGACAAAAATTATTAAATATTTGTTGTTGTTGTTGTCGTTTGGAGGAGGGAGGAACGGAAGAGAGGGGGAGGGTATAAAATAGTAATTCAGTACGATATTTTATGTGAAAGTATTTTTGTTATAGATAGAATTTATTTTAAAACTTTACCTATGCAAACTGTATTTTATATATTTTTTTTTACAAAATGTACTTAATATCTTTTACATTTTACTACGTATATAAATTGTGATCTGATTTAAATTAGCGCCACATGGTTATTACCTAATTTATTAAAATTGATAAATAGATGATTCATTAAAATTAGTAAGTATAAACTCACTAAAATTGATAAATAGATTTGATAAGTAGACGAAAGTCATCAGAAAGTGGAACTCAGGATGGCCATCTTTATTACCCTTTCAGTGTTACATAAGACTTTCCTCAGTGCTTCAGTAACATCTTCAGCGGGATGCCTTTTAACATTCTCAACGCAAAAATGAAAGAGACATTTCTTCGTTATCATTAACGAAAAGATTAAGGCCCTCTCACAGTTCTAAATTATTTCTAACTGATTGCTTTAGCTCAAGCATGAAGAACAAAGGAATTAACTTATTTTATGTATTTTTTTCACGTATAATCTCCTTTTACTGATATTTTATAGTAGCTTTACTAGCATTTTCTCTGTCTCTTGATGAAAGTTCTGTGATCAAGTCCGTAAACTTGACTGCAAATAAAGAAGGAATATAAAATGTAGTTGATAAGAGTAGAAAAACTAAATGATGACAAACATTCGCAGATTCAGTAATAAGGGAATTTAGAAGATTAAAACTATTAATCACCACATCCAATTTCCATAAGTGCAAATGAGTAATAAAAATAACAAATAGACAATCATTTCTTGGAGTTATTTTATGAGATAATAAACATAGTGATTCCTTGTGATAATTTACCCGAAGTTAGTCCTATTACGGTTAGCATTTTTTAGATTTTTTATATGAAAACTCATGAACTTATAGTGAAACTGATATACTGATGTAACTGCTATATACTGATTTCATCACCTTAATTTTTTAACTGAATTAATTTAAAATTTAAACTTTGAAACTTATTTTAAAATTAAAGTTTCCATTTCAGACATACTTGGAAAAACGAAAAAAACTTCTTAAAAAAATTGTTTTGAACGTGTCTGTCTTTCATGTGATTTGGGCTAAACATAATAAAAAAAAAAGTGTTTTTACACATATAAGGTGTGCAGAGTATAATAAAATGCCAGCCATATTAGAATTTAAAATATTTTTCTCGCATTTGTCTAGACATTTTAGCTAACCTTTCTTTGAAATGCATAGCAACTGGGAATTGTTGCTGAATTCGAATCATATAAAATCATTTGTTCAAATAATTTTGATTTAAACTTAATAATAATTTGATTTAAAAATATTTAACTATTCTAAAGATATTTTTAAATTAATTATTTATAAGCTAATATTTTAGTAATATACTATATAATTCGTTTACAACAATATTATTTTAAACATAATTGTAAGTTTAAAACAAGAAAGAAAAATCATACGTCAAGTATTATGAAACACTTTCCAGAACATTCAAATTATGGTAAAATTACTTCACCATTTAATAAGGTGAAATAAGATGTCTAAGTAAACAATTTGGAAAACACATAACACATTTTAAAAGACAATTTCAGCAATTACCATGTATAAATATAACAAATAATAACACCTCGTAATTATATGTTTTTTTTTAATTGCAAAAAAATGTAAAATAATATAATTTAATAATAATCGAGATACTAAATGGTTACAAATATGGAAATAAACATCCAAGTAAAAAATAAAAATAACGTGCATAATTTTTAAAAGGTACGTGAAAAATTAAATGATTGCGATTCAAATAACTTCATAGACCGTGCATGTATAGAATATTTTTGTTTGTTTTGATCATGGTTCAGATTGAGCTGAAACGTATGCCAACAGTCTAATAAAAGTTATTTTACTGTTTATAATCTTTTTATTTTACACCTTTCAGCGATTAAAAAGAAGTATAGGGTAACTTGGGATGAGATACCGTATTGGACAAGATGCGGTGTCACGTGGTTTTCCTATGCGCAGGCGCTGTAAGGAAACGCCGTTCAGTCGTGTGGAAGAGGCTTACCTACTGATACTTTAACTCCAGTTTGCGTTGCTTTATTTGTCTTAAATAGTACTTTTCTACTGCTATTTCGTCTTAACACCTTTGATAAGTGTCCAAAATAATTTACCCTCTTTCTTTATGCTTTTCCTATATAGTTGGCCATCTTACCCCAAGATTGGGGTAAGATGCCGAAATGCAAGCATTTACAAAAGCAAAATTTTGATGCTTTCTATGACATTTGTAAAATGAAATACTATTTTAAACCACACATAAATGTACTATCAGCTAAAAAAAAAAAAGCAGGAGATTGTATAAAAAAATAAATAAATAACTACGGCATCTTCACCCAATCTACTCTACCATGTATAGTTTTAAAAATATCTGAATTCTTTTGTGTATGATCTATAGATTTGTATACATAATATATAGTATGCAAAAATTTAGTTCAATTAGGAAAAGCATAACATAGTTAAAAATCCCCGTTTTGCGATTTCTGTCAGAAAGCGGAAATGTACTCGAAATGTTTTGTACAGCTAAGTGTATGATCTACAGAATATCAAATTAACACACCAAGTAGTATGCAAAAATATACTCAGTATTGTAACTGAATTATTTTGTGTGTCCTTGTAAATGAACGATAAATGCTAAGTACAGCATATTGTATAGTAAGCATCTTGTGGTGCACCTAAGGGATGTATATCAATTTAAATGTTTGAAATAGTGTAACATCATTAAAATGCACTGCAAATGATTTTTTATCATACATCATAACGTAGCAGAATTCTTTTGAGTGCCTCTGTAAGCGAACTATAAATGCTACATACCTAATTTACGATATTGAACATGCCATGGTTAACCACAATAACCTATGTGAAATACATGGCAATCCAAATAAATTTTAGCGAGTAAGAGGGCGGAAAGACAGACGGATAAACAAGCCGAATTCGTATATTCTTTTCAACTATGTTTGGCGCGCGATGCATTACAGATTGAAAAAGCAATAAAATAAAAATAAATAATAATTTTCACGTTTTCCAGTTGAACCAATTTAAGCACCTGCTTGCATTGGACATGTGATCTCGTGATTTATGTCTACCATTTTCAAAAACTTTGCGAAAATATTTTATTTATCATTTTGATCTGAAGATGTTGCCGTTCGAGGAAAGGAAACATATGTAATGTACATTAAAAGGGTATTTTAAACTTTTAGTGTTATGTTTTTTATCACTTTAAGCAATGATTACACTTTAATTTATGTTGGAAAGTGTTAAAAATAAACAATGACCATAGAAATTTATAATCTTCAATATTTTCGTTCATAACTGTTAAAAATAAACAATGACTATATAAATTTATAAACTTAAATATTTTCGTAAAACGTTCTTGCAAACGGTACAATGTTTATTTCTTTTCGTAAGATTAAAAATATTGTTTTTGTTTAATATTTATTATGTAAATATATAATATAAAATGTACTGACTATTTAACAAACAACAAATGTCATCAACTGTAAGCAGAAAAAGCATGTACTTTATATTATAAGTTGATATAATAGTACATAAAATCTTTATTAGCAATAAATTATTTTAATCTAAATTGCCTACTGCAGTCAAATATTTGTTCTACTGTCATTTCCATCATCTCCATATTATTATCCAACTGCCATATAAAAATTTCGCTTACATTTATCTTTAAAATATTGTCATATATCTGGAATACCGCTGAAAAAAGATTTCAAATTATTTCTAATAATTATTGCAAATATATTTAACAAAGACATTATTATTTTGAAATATACTTTGATAAAAATGACTTATGTTCAGTCACTGGTTTTAAAATTTTTAGAGCATTAAAAGTATTATTTTAAAAATCTTACACTAGAATCGTAGAAAACTTTATAGACATATGTGATTTTAAATTTATATTATTATTGAAATTTTTGTTTGATTACTTGAATAAGATTTGGTAAAAATTAATTAAAATAGTTTTCTATTTTTCTTTCCGTTCTTTCATCATTTATTTTAATAAAATAATAATATTAAAATTAACTTATGCATTATGCATATTGTTAGTATATAATCATGTTTTGTACAAAACAGTTTGATATCAATATGTCTTTATAAGACTAATGAATAATTTATTTATTCTGAACTCTTTATTTATCTTTTTGATAATACAACATTATTTTAAACCTCTCATTTCCCCCTATTTATGCATTATTTTATATGGAACAGCACGCTTCAAGGAAAGAGCTTTTTCGTTAAAATTTAGTTGAATGTCCTGAGTGGAAAAAAACTAAATATTTACGATTTTCGGAAATTTTTTTTTTGCACTTTGCAAAGGATCCTTAAGAATACGTTCCATAAATATAAACCAATAAATATAATAAGAATATAAAAAAATATTAATAACATTTTACAACCTTTATCATAGTTGTCGTTATTATCATTAAAAAAAAAAAAACTAACAGTAGTAACAACAATAAAAATCAATAGAAGTAATAGCATGATTAATATGTTATTACATTTATTGTAATATTTAATAGCTTTATCAATGTTTTCATTTTAAACACAATTTATAAATTAACAGTTATAATAGTATTAGTAGCTAAAAGGTTAGTAGTATAAATAAAGGTAATAGTATCATGAATGTTATTAATTCTGTTTTCCTAGTTGAGGATAATTTCACTTATATTAAATTCAAAGTAATCGTAAGTACGCATACTTATTTAATGATATTTACTTTCAAGCAGTTCTCATATAAATAAAAAGTAAATTCCTTTATATACTTTAAAAAATAAACCTTTAATTTCTGAAATATAAAAATAATGCAGAGTATTATAACGTTTTTTTTTTCATTAAATTTATTTTCTTCCTTGCTATCTCAAATATGAATGATGAGTTTTATCAATATTGTCATGTTGATCACTATTTTAAAATTAATAGTTATGATAGTAATAGTAGTTAAAAGGCTAGTAGTATCAATAGAGGTAATAATATCGTGAATATTATTATTTCTTATTACTTAGTTGAGGATAATTTCACTTATATCAAGTTCAAAGTAATCGTCAGTACGCATATTTATTTAATGATATTTACTTTCAAACAGTTCTCATATAAATAAAAAGTAAACTCCTTTATATACTTTTAAAAATAAATCTTTAATTTCTGAAATATGAAAATAATCCAGAATATAATAATGTTTTATTTTCATTAAATTTATTTTCTTCCGTGCTATCTCAAATAGTCGCTGTATATGAGATGAAAATTCGCGATAAATATTGGTTTTCAAGCATTATTCATTGAGGGTGAGAAACTTTACATTTATAATTCTAAATACCTTAACTACATTGATAGATTGGTAGAAAACTGCTGGTGGACTGATTAAATAAATAAATACTTGAAAATAAATCATGATATAGTATAACCTAAAACAATACTCTTACAAATGCTTCAGTGTCAATGCTAACTTACGCCACTTGCTCTATTATCGAAGTGGCTTTAAAGGGAATACTGCAAGCTATCTATCACGAGTTTACAGAGTACATTCAAGCAGAAAGAAGAGAAGGTGACCACAGGAATGCATTATATCGAATAAAAAAACTCAGTATGGGCGGCGTTCCAAGTGTGTTAAAGAAAGTAGTTTTTTAAGGGATATATTTCTTTTATTTTGTTACGCTGGAGAAACAACAATCAGAATTGAAAGTGTAAATAAAATTTCCTAAATATTTTTTTATACCAGGAATGAAAATTCTCATTATTTACCTACAGGTTGTTTACAGCAGTAGTTTATAGTAGTTGAATTTCATTTTAAACAGTAAACTCACCTTCGAAAAGCATTGTGCAGTCATGCATTTTTTAATATTTTTCTTCACGTTTACGGAATATGTGGTGATTTTTTTAACATTATCCTTCGTTGTTTTCTAGTGATATATATTTTTCCAAATTTATTTAGAAATGTCAAATGACTTGTCAAAAATGTATAGATCACAGGGCTTCCTCCACTGTTCCGTTTTTCAAAACCAATAGAAAAGAAAATTGTTAAAAAAAAAAAAATTGTGGAAGGTATTTGCAACACTTGCAACTAAAACGAGCTTCGAGGTTAGTTTCTACAAAATTTATAAAGACTTTTCTTAAAAAAAAAAAAAAAAAAATTCAAAAAACAGACCAACTGGGAGCTCTGAGATTAATCATTTGTAACTCATCAAAACATATCTCACAAGGATTACAATATATATATATATATATAATACCTGCAAAGACAATTTAATTACAACGAAAATGAGTTTTTAATGTTCATTTAACCAATTTATTTAGCAATAAACTACATTTTAATTTGTTAAAACACGAATTAATATCATTTAATGATAGTTTGTGTTTTTTTTAATTATAATTCATTTGATAAATATGCTTAATTTTCACTCGTTTACGCAAAAATTTAGTTTTCATAAGATGGCAATTTATGTTAAAATACTGCTATTTTTAAATGAAGTTTACAAACGTTACACTTATATATTGAAATATCTTAATTATCTTGATAAATCATTAAAATAATAAAACTGAAATTGATAGGGCACTCATTAAAAGTTTTGAAACTGAGTCATCTGAGTCAAACCAGGGGCGTTTTATTGTACCCTAAAACACCCCATTCCTCAAATATTGCAAAAGGTCTTCAATGTTAATGATAACTTACGTCATTTACTTTATTATTGAAGTAGCTTTAAAGAGAATTCTTCAAGCTATATATCACAAGTTTACAGAGCACATTCAAGCAGAAAAAAAAGAAGGTGGCCACAGGAATGCATTTTATCGGAAAACAAAAACAACAACTAAAAACTCTGTATGGGTAGCTTTCTAAACGTGGTAAAAAAAGTACTTAAAAAAAAAAAAAAAAAAAAAGAATCTATTTCTTTTATTTTGTTACGTTGGAAAAACAACAATCAGAATTGAAAGTGTAAATAAAATTTTCTAAATACTTTTTACACCAGAAATGAAAATTCTCATTACTTACGTACAGTTTGTTTAGAGCAGTAGTTTTTTTCCTTTAGTATGTTACTTACGTTATAATCTTTTAAAGGAATTTCGAAAATAATTATACATTTATAACTTTTTGAATATATATTATTTTTTCCATGTTCATAGAACATACGAGGAAATTTTATGATATTATTATTGGTGACTGTATAATGATGATTACTTTCAAACGATATTTTGAAGTGCAATTCATTGGAAATAATTGTATATATTTGCGAGGTTATAATATTTATTTAATAAGAATAATAGCTTTATTTTAGGGATAAAAACTATTTGTGGCAAAATTTATCAGTTACAGATAATACAATGAAGAAAGATCATTACTGATCACTTAATTAAATTATTGAAGTTTAAACTACGTCCTTAGATGTTAACGATTTTCATGTTTTTCAATAAAACGTGATAAGTTGCATTTCCGAAAAGTATGATTATACAGACGGAACCATCCAGAAACTAAAAAGGAATAGCCTGTAGCAAAACAATGTAGTGAAGAGGAGAAATGACACAAGTTCAACACAAGAAAATAACAAGAAAGAAAAAAACATGCATCAAGCGTTACAACATTATGAAGCACTATTCAACACAGTCAGAATATTAAAATTATTATTAGTTCAATCCACCTATTTTAAACATTCAGAATACTCTAACAAAACTTTCGCATTTACTGAAGATTATATTCAAGTAAACAATTTGGAAAATGCATAAAACATTTCAAAACCCAGTTTATGCTATTACCATTTATAGTCGGAACAGAATTTAAATTATCTTCTGAATCCCTGTATATAATAATAATTTCAATACTACATATTATGCTAAAACTTACTTCAATTCGAAAGCGAATAACACAATTGTAAATTTTCTTTGAGCAATTTCTGTCAATACACGGAAATGTACTCGAATTGTTTTGTGCCGCCCTGTATATGTTCTATATAATTTATACATACAAACTAATATATAAAAATATAGTTAAATTTAAAAATGCTTACCACAACTAAAACTGCATTTCCAAAAATTATCGCTCATAGATAGTACTGTAACCGAATTGTTTGTGTGCCCCCGTAAATGAACCATAAATGCTACGCACACGATATTCTACAGTAATCATATTGTAGTGTACTTCAGTAATGTACATACCAATTTCAATATGTTTTATATAGTGTAACATTATTAAGATACTTTGCAAACGATTTTTTCCCATAGACCACCATATATCGAAATTATTTTGAGTGTCCCTGTGAACGAAGCTATAAATGCTAGCACAAGTGTGTAGCATATAAATGCTACACACTTTATTTTCAATAGTGAACATCCCATAGTAAACCTCAATAACATATATCAATTTCATGACAATCCGAGTATATTTACACGAGTTAGAGCAGGACAGACAGATGACCAGACAGACAGACAGGCAGACTGACAGACAAACCGAATACATAAACAATTTTTATCTGTGTTGAAATGTGTTAAAAAGGGCATGCTTGGGATCTAAATTTATTTTCTAAAACATACGTTTGTTGAGATGGGGTGTATAACAAATTCAATCGCTATTATCTATTGCAGTCTTTCCAACCTTTTTTACCCTGCGGTATACTCAAACTCATGGTAAAATTTCCGCGTCTTACAATACTTATGATGACTGACAACATAAGAAAGGTCTTTTTTGATTTATTTAATAACACAAACAAAATATTCCATTATAAATAAAGTAAAAAAAAAAAAAAAAAAAAAAAAAAATATTTGTAAAAAGAAAAAAAAGATTTTTTTTTTTTTAATAGGTTCATTACTAGATAGTATTTTTGGATAGGCATTACTAGTAAATCTTCTTCCAAGGATCTAGCCGAAATTAATTTTTGTTTTAACAGTATTCACGGAAGAAAAGTTTATTAAATGTAACATTGAGAGCGGATGTTGCTTTCGTAATAATTACAAATTCACAATTGAGGAAAAAGCGATAGCTTATAATAGATTTTATTAATTTTTTTTTTTTATTACAGCTCTCTGACTTTTCTAACAAACGTGTTGTGTACGTGTGTAAACGCCAGTGTATTCAAACACTGAAACAAATTTGGAAATGCAACTTTATGACAATGTACTTAGTAAACTGATGAACTTAGAATGTTGCAATTTAATGTACTTTGGTTAGTTCGTAAAATTTTGATAGAAGTTTACTGAAAATTTTCCCGCCACTTCTGGGTATCTCATAGCACATCAGTGTGTCGTGGCACAATGATTGAGATCCACTGATCTATTGCAAACACCGAATTCAAAAGACACAGCCAAAGAGACATTCTGTGGCAAAGCAATACAATAAAAGTAATCGGAAATTATCAATGAAAAATATAAAGGAAATAGACATCTGCATGTTTAAAATGGAAAGAAATTCAACGTACAGTAATATACTTTTAATCTCAAAAGAAACTGTAAAGCATCTAAAAATTTACACATTAATTTAAATCAACAACATACAACTCAACATCTGTAAACCATTTTTCAATCAAGTATCTAAGTTGCGAAATTAAAAAAAAAAATAATAATAAGCAATTTAAAATAAATTTTAAAATCTACACCTTCTATGAGAGTTTATTCATTCACTCGAAGAGAATGAATATTATGTAATAACCTGAATCTCATAACTTTGAATATGCAGCTTAAACATCAATGGATCTTACATGCTGACATTAACTTTATTTAAACCATATCAAAGGAGTCTTTTCATTAAAGTGAAGTGTAGTACTTACAAATGACATTAATTAGCTTAGAAAATCTTCCAGTAGCCTGATTCATTATAATGCGCAAAAATATAAAGAGATTTTCAAGAGAAAATTAACACGCCTAGTAGCATACCAATATTTGTTATACTGGAATACACTATTGCATTCATCGGAAATATTTTAATGAAATGCCAATTTTGGTTAAATAGTTGCTTTACGTTGGAAATATTTCAATGAAATGCCAATTTTGGTTAAATATTTGCTTTACATTGAAAATATTTCATTGAAATACTAATATCGGTTAACCATTTCTTTTATGTTGGAAATATTTTCTATGAAATGCTACTTTTAAAGAAATTCTGGCTTTGCACTAGAAATGTTTTAATTAAAACTCCAATATTTCAAAAATATTGGCTTTACATTTGAAATATTGGCTATGAAATGACGAAATGTTTCTTGCTAACATCCGCACAATATTGGCAAAACATAAACATTTCAATGATAGGGCAATATTAAATGTCAATATTACCAAAATTATTCCAGTATCGTTTTCTTCCTTGGAATATTATGTACATATTTATGATAAAATCCAAATATAAAGTGTAATTTTTTGTTAAAATTAAATATAACGGCATACTATATTTATTCATCATTAATAAACAAGAACTGAAAAATAAAGTTTCATTTACCGCTTGACTCTTCTAATTATCTAATATTTCTTCACTATAGAAAACATTTCTTTCCAATCCTTTACAAAACAGTACAATTTTTTATTCGTTGAAATTCTGAAGAACCTCTATAATTACCCAACTGTGCTTTTTTATTAGAGAACATCATATAATCATAGAGAAAATTACCGAGAAACACCCACATGTGTTACTTGCTATTAAGTAACAGTAGCGTTGATCGGGTCTTTCTCATTCCAATAATACCGTCAGAGCAAGAACACATCAAATCCATCGGGGGCATAAAGAATTGCGATTGTGCTAACGGCTCGGGCAATTTGATGTAAAAGGATATATTGACCCTTTTTGTTGGTTTTACCGACCATTCACGTGTTTCTATTCTTGGAACTGCAGCGATTCTTTTTTATAAAGAGTGAAATAAGATTTATATATGAAAATATTTCAGATTGTGTCATACAAAGAGGGTTTGAGTTTATGTTTTGTAATGCACTTCTTTATATGACTATCACCATAAAATTGCAGCTCTTTTTTTAAATAATAAAATGTCAAGTTTTAGAGAATACTTTACGTAATTTAACTGTAAATTGTATTAGAAATAAAGTTCACAAAGCAGAAAATTCACAATGAAAAAAAAAAGTTATAATTAGAAAATTAAAAAGAAAAAAAATATTTGTATTTCCTATATTCATACTTATACTAACCTTAATCTAATTATATTTCAATGCATGGCAATGAAAACTACCTTCTTTTTTTTAAACTGGGGTAGATTTACGCTCTTACTGCTTCATTTTGCCTTTATTGCGATCGATTCTCCTTTAAAAACAGTCAAACATCTTTTCCCATCATCTATTTACTTAATTTTCTACGAAATTATTCTTATCTAATACTTTTCTACTCGTTTTTCTGTTTTTTCCCTCCCTTACTTTCTAAAACTAGAAATTAAATCTGATTGGCTGCTGTACGCAAGCTAATCTTGACTGGCTGTCTTACATATTTCGGATTGGCTGATGAAGTTGACGGTGAAATCCTCTGCTTTTCTTTCATTTTACAGTGGTTTTTTGCTACTTTTATACACTTTTTTTCATGGCTCCTTTAAGATGTGATACACAAATAATCATATACAGGGAGTGAAGTTGGTAGCAACTGGGAATCCCTTCGAAAAAATCTACTGTTTCTGTTTTTAAGTTATTAATTTTTGAATTTTCCTAAGAATGCTAATGAATTTGTTATAGTAAGATATTTTTTCTAATGAATGGTATTGAAGACAAAATTTTAAACGTATTCGGTAAACTCCTTTTAAAATGTAACCGCGGATAACCAATTAACTGTTTCAAACATATATCTATACTTTTGGATCACAGCAAGTACATTAATTATTACAAGACACATATTACATAGTACCATAAAAAGTATTGTACATTGTATCATTTTAAAGAACACAATGATACAATTAATTCCCAATATTCTCTATTATAAATGTTGAAATATGCTCGTTTAAAATATTTTGTTTTTAAAATGTTTACATTTTTCGATCAAAATATTTTGTATGAATTCCTTTTAAAATTTAAATGTTGTAATTGTACTTGCGTTTCACTGTGCAAGTTCATTAGTTTTAAAATAAACATGCATTTTATTATAAAATCTATTTTCAAAGTGGAATATCAGTTAATAGCATATTGATACATAGTTGTAATTTTAAATTTGTTAAAAATGCTGTAAAATATTTATGGAATAACACACTTTACTATTATTTACCATTTTAAATGTTTTATAATTTTTCACTCTGAAATATTTTTTGTTGTGTGATGAATATGAATGAAGGAAAGCGATGACATGATCGTAATAAAAATTTTTAAACTGGAATTTTGTTTATAAAAATTATCATTGAAAAGTTTACGGATGCTCTTTTCAGCACTTTCCAACCTAGTTGAAAAGTGTTATGACTTCGGTTTGTCTTGTCGTCTGTCCGTCCGTCCGTACTCTAATTCTCGTAAATATACTGGTATGGCTCTGAAATTTTTGTATGTTATTTACTTACCATAGCAAGCTCCCTAATGAAAATGAAGTGTGTAGCATTCATAGTTCATTTACAGGGCAGTCAAAAGTATTCCGTTTCATTACAGTCAATTGGAAAAAATCGTTTCAAGTGCATTTTCATGATGTTACGTCATTTGAAACATGATGAATTTGATATAATATTCAGTACAAAAATTTAGTTCGACTACTGGTGTGTATAAATTCTGTTCATCATATACGTCGCTACACAAAAGAATTCGTAAGTATTAGTGGCTATAGGAGTGAATTCCTTAAGGGTATTTTTAATTATGTTACGCATTTTCATGCTGAACTATATTTAGTAGACTAATAGAAGTTTGTGGAATATACATAAATTCATATACAGGGTTACGCAAAGAACAAAATACTTATTTATGCAATTTTTAGATGTGAGTTTTAAGTTGCCTTATGTATGTTTTACTTGAATTAAATTTTAGCTTAATATGTGATGTGTACAAAAGTCTTTATATAATATATAAAGTTGTACAAAACATTTCGAGTGCATTTCCATCGATTGGCGGAAATTTCTGAATGTGAATTTTTTAACTGAACTAAATTTTATCATGCCATGTGGTATATATCCAAATCTAAGATCATATACAGGGCTGCACAAAATATTCGATTACTTTTTTGACTGTGGAAAGTAATTGCTAAACTGGATTTTTAAATGTGTTATATGTTTCCTAAACTGTTTACTACATATCTTTTTTACCCTTATTTAACGGTGAAGTTCCGTTACAATTTTCTGGATGTGTTGGAAAGAGTTTCTTAATCTACGCTTGACACATGATTTTTTGCTCTTCTTAAACTGTTAACTTTAAAAGTAAGTTAATTTTTTGCATTGCAAGTTTTTCTAACCATTATTACTCATTATAAAAACTGCGTTTATTATATTTTGGTTATAAAGCAAGGTTATCAATAAAAATTGCTGATACACAGATTTATCTTTGCATGGTTAAGTTTTAGCGAATTGAAATTACTGTAACAATTTTTAAAAATGTTGGTAGTAAACATACACACAAGGAAAAAGAAAAAAAAAAGAAAATTGTATTAATTTTGAATCAGGGAAAAAAAGTACATAGAAAAAACAATTAAACACAATAGAGTTGGATATTTGCTCTTTACATTGCAAAGTAACTCCAAACACTATGACTCACTATCAACACGGCGTCATCAAACATCAGAAATTAATTTGCTTAATTTGGTTAGCAAGCCCCATCTAATCACCATAAGTGCACCTCGGAACGAATCATTTACTAAATTGCAAGGATTTTGAATCTTTCACTACAAGTGCATTCACAAAAAAGTCCTTTCCTCTCTCTTTCTTTTGTGAGTTAACCCCTCCCGAGCTCTCCCTTATAAAAGAGTGTCCATTTGTTAATAGCAGAACACTGACGACCACGATGAAAATTTGGTTTTCCACATCGCTGCCAAAGATATAATTCGAAAAAAAGAATAAAATGGAGTAAATTTCTTCACGGCATATAGATCTGAATAGCAACACCCATTTGTATCTGTTTTCCGCGGTTAAACATGAATGTATCAAAAATCTCGCTAACTGCCATCAAGTTCTCATCAAAGAATGCAAGCGTGCCGATGAATCAGATTTAATAATGGGAGAAAACGTAATGGGAAAAGGGGAATACAGTGATTAGTGCGTGAAGACAGCCATGATTTTTTGGTCGTACATAACGCGGTTGGTTTGTACTAGAAGGAGTTTAATGATATTTCATAACAAATGCGATTGAAATGGGCATAGCGTGATAAGAAAAGTAATTAAAAAAGTCAATATTACAGAGATATGATAGAGTATTTGAGGTGCTGCTTGCAGGGAGTCTAATTAAATTTCCATCAAATTTGTCAGGAAATATTTCATTAATTCTATACTATGAAGTCTTTCTTTATTCAACTATGCATAAAGGCATTCCTCCCATTATTTTACAGAGTACAAATTTCTTTAATTGCACGGAGTTTTTTTCATTGAAATTTAGTTGAATAACCTGTTTAGAAAAAGGTGAACATTTACGATTTTCATTAAACTGTGATTATCATCATCTTTAGTAATATTGGTAGTAGCGGTGACAGTAGAAGCAGAAATAGTATCAATAGAAGTGTCATTCAATATTATAGTTGTTAATAATTTTATTTATTTGAATTATATGATTCAAAGTTATTAAATTCATATTTATATAAATAGAATTCTATAAAATGCAATGGGAAATTGAGAATACAGTGATTAATGCGTGCAACTATAATTTTTTGGTTTTGTATAAGCTATTTGTTAGTACTAGATGAAGTTTAATGATATATCATAACAAACTAAGCAGAGTGTGATAAAAATAAATAAATATTATAGAAATATGACAGAATATTTCAGATGTTTTTCGCTTTTGGGATCTAATTAAATTTTCAGCAAATTTGGCAGAAAATATTTTGTTTATTCTGTACTATGAAGTCATTTTTATTCGCTATGCATAAAGGCAACCCTTTCATAATTTTACAGAGTACAAATTTCTTTAATTACGTTAAGTTTTTTTTCCTTGAAATTTAGTTTAATAACCTGGCTAGATGAATATTTATTTGTACGATTGTCCTTAAACTGTGTTTGCATTTTTTTGTAATCATTATGCGTAAACAGATAAATAATAAATATAAGAAGTTTTTTTTAAATAAGTAGACATATTAGTAATTTTAATTACTTTTATGATCATTGCCATTATCATGATCATCATCTTTATTGATGTTAGTAGTATAAAATCTCGATCCATCGTTCCTGCATTTCTCACTCTTCGGCAATCATCGTTTTAATTCAACTGTACCAGTACAAATACAACAAATTATATACTGACCAGATCTCCCTTATTCATCGTTTATTTAGAACATCCTCGTGAGAAACGATCGATCGAGATTCTACTATAGTTCTAATTGTAGAATCAGAAATAGTAACTTTCCACAAATATGAAAAAATAACGTATCCACTATAAAATTAATCTTTATTCCATCTAAATAGCTTTTAAGTCGGATTAGTACAATTCGTTTAGTTTCATATCCCATGTTGCTTTACATGTCCAACTTATTAAATCCAAAACTTTTCAATGGGCCATACATCTAAAACATCAATCAAAGAAAGAACTTTTATAATTAATCAAAATGCGCATAGGAATCCTGCAGGATCATTGCCATCATCAAGTAAACTATTCGGGCTTTTCCTTGGATATAATATATATTAAAAGAAAAAAAATAAGTGTCTTATTTCTGTGCACATCTATATTGTAGAAGATTTTATACAGCGTCTAAATAAAATGATATTTTTATTTTGACAAACTAGCATTTCAACAGTACATAAGTAGAGCGTGACAGAAGCATACAATTTATATATATATATATATACATAAGTTCATCTTATCTTTCCACAAATCGGAAGTGACAAACGGGATATTAATTATAAGATTATCATGATCCAATCCATATAACTCTGATTTTAGTTGGAATAATATATAATAATTAGTACAGTTTGATATCCCATATTGTTTTTCATGTCTGACTAAATAAATAAAAAAATATCAATCAGCCTTTCATGAAAAACATTACCTAAAAAAAGTGCGTTTGTAATTAATCAAAATATGTATAGAAATATTGTAATTTCATTGCCAGCATTAAGTAAACTATTGGGGTATCCCATTTGATATGCAGAAGTAAAACAATAATTATCTTGTTTCTCCTCACATCAATAATGTAGCTTTTTCACAGCGTCTAAATAAAATGATATTTTTTATTTAGACAAACTAGCATTTCAACAAAGCATGAATAGAAGTTGACAGAAACATACAAAAAGAAATGATATTTAAAAAAAAAAAATGCTGCGTATCTTTCCACAAATCGGAAATTACAAATAACATATCCATTATAAGACTTCTCCTAACTCTATCTAAATCTCTTTTAACTTGGATCTATTCCAGCGAGCAAACAATGCACAGTATCATAATTTGTTTGAGTTGAAAGTCGTTCGCATGCAATTTTTATGTGTGTTGTAAACACTGCCCATAAAACCGACTGTCTGCAAAAGTACTCATTGGTTATTGTTAAAAAATATTTCCTCGCGGTCAAACCCAGACTGTGGATTCACAAAGGATTCAAATATGTCCGCTTTTATGCACAAATTAGAAGAATGAAGCAACACTAAATTTGTTTTTAAAATTCACTTAAATCTTCTTTTATTGTTAGTGTAATATGTATAATGGAATCTTTACTTTTGGTTGCAATACAATGAATGATTTTCAATGCTTTAGTTATTCATGCGAAAAAAAAACAACTGATCTAATATATTTAGATATAGTAAGTTTTCTTGTTTTAGTGTTTTATATGATGAATGTTTAAAAGACGCCGCATTAGTTAATGCCTTCTAAAACTAATGGTAGTAAATAGTAATAATGGGGAAGTGTGTTTGGAAGTTTTCCATTAGACATACTTTCCCAATTGCAATGACAATTTAAATGAAAAATTGGACACTTTTAAACAATAAAAAACTTTTATATATCATTTTTGAATAATAATTTATTTGATTCTATCGAAGAAATAGTAATTTTTATGTGAAGAAAAATTGGTTTACTATATAATATTTTAAACAACATGCAACATAAAACCTTACAGATCTATTGCAAAATACAGCTATACAGGTCTAAAATTTGCATTTTGCGAGGACTTAACAAAAATTGCCTTGTATCTAATCTATTATTTATGGATTACAAAAATTCAAAACAGTTGTTACTTTACAAATATAACTTAATAATTATAATAAATAATATAATTATAACATTTATAATTGTGATAACAAGTTAAAATATCCACAAAATGTGATAAAATCCAGAAATACAGCCGACATTTTTTTTTTTTTTAAATTAAAGCATGACATTTTGATATCTAAAAAATTTCAACAAATAAATAAGTTTTTTAAATAGATGTATTTAAAATAAATCTTTAGATATAATTGAGATGTCTATTTATTTCTCTTGTATATATATATATATATATATATATATATATATATATATATATATTTAATATTGATAAATTCATTAGAAAAGCATAACTGAAAATTGAATATTGACAAGGAGAGATAACTTTTATTTTCATTTAAAGCATTCCTCTATCTGATAAAATAAAAAAAGTGCTTATCATTCCTCTCAGAAAATAAAAGTGTTTTTTTTTGCCTAAAATAAGAAAATTGCAAACTTTCATTATCAGTAATCACTTTATTCATAACTAAAATTAATTTTCGTATATTAATGAAAATTTTATTATGTTTACGAATCATATTTACTTTATATGTTTCTGATCACATAATTTTCCTTTGTTGAATATGTTGATAAACGTTAGATTTATGATTCTGCATGAAAAGAACTTCAAAACAAGTAATATTTTTGAAATTGCAACTCATATTTTAAATATGTGCGGATTGACATGGCCTTAAAAAACAACCTATAAAACCAAGTACAAATATTACAAGTAGAATATGAAAAACATTTCTTATGTATTATTTAAAAAATAAGTAAATAAATAGCACAGTTAGCGTCTAAAGTAAATTTAGTGCTTTGATTTAGTTGTCAATTAAACAAAAATTATGTCAACAAGATATAATTTAGAATATGTCTATATTCTCATATAGCCTATATTTGTAACGCTTATAAAATTAAATATTGAATCTGGAAATTACATTAAAACTAGCTGATATATTTTAGTAGTTTCATTGAAGGTATATTTACTAATTTCTTGTATGTTTTTATGTAATAAAATTATGCCATTCACAGAATTTAACTCTAAAAATTTAGTAACATAACTAAATAAAATATTTATAATTATGTCAAACACTTTTTATATATTAGGATTTAAAAAAATAAAATAAAATAAAATAAGAGTACTTAAAGTATGAGGAAAGTTTAATATTTTGATTAAGTCCGCAAAGAAACTAGATTGTGTTTAAAAGTGTGACTGTAAATGCTTATAAAATAATAAAACGATCGATCTGAAAATTACTAAAATTAATTGGTATCTTTCAGAAGTCTTATTGAAAGCATATTCACTAATTAACCCCATGTTTTCTCTTTTCATGTATTAACTCTAAGGTGAAAGCCATTCACGATCCAAACAGAATGTAATTATAAATCAGCCTACAAAACCAAATACAATACCAAGAATTATGTAAAACACATTTTATATAATAGAAAAATATTTATTTTTATAACTAGAATAGTTAAAATCAGAGATAAATTTAATAGTTTGATTTAGTCGGCAAAGAAACTCGATTTTTATTTTTAAAAATGTATTTCAGAATATGTCTGTAAATGATTATAAAATATAAGGATCGATCGGAAAATTACTAAAACTAATTGATATATTTCACCAGTCTTATTGAAAGCATATTCACTAATTGACCGTATGTTTTGTCTTTTCATGTATTAACTCTAAAGTGAAAGCCATTCACAGAATGTAATTCTACTTTTCTAGATGAATATCTCCTCTAAAAGATTCAGTGTCTTTTTTTTTTCAACAGTGGCTAATAAGCAAGTTCCATGAAGCGTGAAACATCGTTTGCAGACGGTAGGATGGGTGTCTCTTGTATGGTTTTCCTGCATTACACGTGGTAAACCTTTGTAGAGTATTACCTGGGGAAGCCAAATAATGAAAACCGGTTTAGACAGAGAAAGCCGTATAAATGAACGGGCATCTGTTCGTACCACCGTCCAACTAACAACACATTCTGTTCCTCTCAATAGTGATATTTCAAATAAAAAGCTTATCTCCTTTAAATTGTTAAAAAAAAAAAAAAAAGGTATAAATAATAATTCTCAGAAATGGATATATTAGATAAAGTTAACTTGTTAATTTCTTAAAATTACGACTTTTAACATCTGGGAAAAGTTTATGTTATATTCCATCGATATTCCTATTACAATAATTCTTTTGTATATTAACCGTTTCGGGTGAGATTTAACACTAGAACTACCATGAGCCGTCATTTTGACGGTTACCAAATGAATATATTCCGATTCGAACCAGAAATTTCTTTTTAAAATAAATTAAATATAAAACTCACAGAAATACGTTAAATGAATAAGTTAAGTAGTTTTAAATAAAATTTCTGGTGTGAAATAGTTTTAAAAAACTTGAGTAAAATTTCCGGTAGTTCTACTGTTAAATGTGAAAAATAATACATAAAAGAAGTATTTTCTTCAAGAAGTGTCGTTATGTAATTCATAGTTAATTCATTTGTTGGTCAATTTATCAAAATATGCTCCTTAGAATACACAGAACTAAATTCAAAAGTGATTTTAAATCTTATTATATAATCAAAATTAGGATATATGCGACTAGAGTGATGTGAAAACATATTTCGTTATCTTAGGTTTTCCATTAAATGTTTCATTTGAAAATTACGGGATTTTTTAAGGTTTTTGTTAAATTAGAGGAGCGAAAATTATGTGATTTATTTATTTTTTTATTTATGTATATTTGGCCAAAATTTTCCTTTAAAAGTACGGAGTGTGTAAATTACGCAAGAGCACACATACAGTACTTATTTACTTTCTTCTATACGAATGATAAAATTACAAATCAAATTGCCACCTACAATATATGTGTGTGTATCGACTTTATATAATATTTTACGCTGCTTCAAGAAAATGACTCTTAAGAAGTGAAGATAAACAATAAAAAGAAAAAAAAAATGCTGTTCCTTAGACGTCTTCATCGCGAACTAAAACGATTACTTTCTAAACTTCACATTACTTCCTGCTATGATCAAACATTCCGGATAATGTCTATTTAATTTTCCTCTACTACTGGACATCCGCAGAACAAAGGACACATTAAAGGACGCAGACAAGCATTACATCGAAGTCTATCAGCGCTTTTAGACCTTAAAAAGAAAACTAAACATTCTTTATCCGGTATTTCTTTTGCGAAAGCTTACATGAAAAAACAGAAGGAATAAAACTCTGTTGTAAATAATTACTGAAAGGTGAAATTGAAAGCCATTTATGATTAAAGAATGGAATGAGTTTCGTTACATTTATATAAGATCAGTTTAACGCATATCTATAATGTGATTTAATTTTCTTGTTCATTTAACCCTACAATGCACTATTTTTTTTCTTTTGAAAGTATGTTTTGCAACAGCCATGTCGCTGTTATTGACAATGAGCAATGCTAGCTAGTCGGAACTGAGCACAAGTTGTGTAAAACCAAAATCACTTTTATTAAAATCTTAAAAAGGACAGGATTTTGAGAAAAGCTCTGCGATTTTTCCTCAGGCCAGAAAGAAATCTGTTCCCAACAAAACTTCACTCAGAAAAATAAAGCTTCAAATATCAATAAAAGATAACTTCAAAATGTCACTTACAACTTAGACGAGGCGTCAAAACGAGATACTTTCAGCAAGATTTAATATCCACTATGCAAACTAGTCCACCTCCGACTTCAAGGTGTCCGCTTACGATAATACTGAAAGCGGCACTCCGTGAGCACCAAACGCTTTTATTCAATTAGCACAAAATAACGTAATTTTACTCGTACCAACAGATAATATTCCTTCCAGCTGCGGATAGTTAATCCAGCTAGTCAGATCTAAGAGGACCACACTGGGGGAAGAACTCTATCCAAAGTTCCAATTTCCCATCGCTCACCAGTACTTAAATACTGCTATATCGATTGGCCAGATGCAGAATTTTGCATAAATATCGATACGAAGAGAAAAATAACAAGTTCCGAGGTTTTCACACTCATTCATCGGAAGTTAAGAAACATAGCCTTGATAACTTTTACGCACATTGACTATAATTGGACAAAAAGTACTTTCGTAATCAAAACTTCGTCTACTCTTATAATCATAGTAGTCGAAACATCATAGTTTTATGAAATTATATATTCATACTAGCTGATCCGTCCGGCGTTTCCCGGAAATCAGTAACTTTTTATTGCGATTTCGATAAAAAATAGTGATTTTCGGCGCGCATTCTGTTCTAAATAAACCTCTTTCCAAACGAAACTCCGGCACTCGTCCCCGCTGCCTACGGTATTGTATAGCAGGCGTGCTACACACGCGCTGCAATATCGTTTAGTTTTCATTTCTACCGCTAGTGGGAGCGAAATCATCTTACTTAGTAATCTATATATTGATTAGTTCATATTAAGTTAAATGAACTAACTCCCGTTGAAGAAGATTCAAAGCATTTTTCAGAACACTTTTGGTCAAAATATGAAAATGCCCTATGTCGACCTTCCTATCTCCCACAGCCCAATAGCTACCACTACAGCTACGACATGCAACCACGATAGATACAAATATATATAGATATAGATATAGATTAGAGTTAAATACCAGAAACTTTAAAGGGTATTTTTTCGCCTTATTTAATAGCAGACTTTTGTGATTACGTACAACGAATATTTTTATTTGAATATAATGGTTGCTCGGTATTAAAACTTATTTATTTTAGGTTTAAATTAGAATTGATTCGTATATCTATTGCTGCACATTGTGGGATATAAATATTGCATTGAATAAAAAGTCCTTCATATATACATGCTAATTTTCAAAACGATTTAAATTGTTTAAATTTTAAATTAGAAAACTATCTGTGATTTTTGTGGATTTTGAAACTTTATTTTTATCACATAAATCCTAAAGTATTTTATACATATTTTAAAAACTTTTTTTTATACTGCATTTATTCTGTAAGGTTTTACAATATTTCTAGCATAAAACTATTGCTTTAAACTAGATACTTTTCTTCAAAATGCTGATTAAAAAAAAAAATCTCGATAGTAAACGCATTTTTTTTAATGAAAATATTTATATGTGTGTTAGAGATAGTGAGGATGTTCGCGTGCAAATGCAAAAATGCAAACACATTTTATCTTTTTCTATATAAGACATCTTATACCTTATATTTTTCATTTTTCTGCGTACATACGCATATAATTTCAATACAAAAGTTTTATGAATTAAACTGAATCACTTTTTGTTCTGTATAATATATTTTTAGAAGTGTTTTCTTTAAAAAAAAAAAAAAAGTTTTTTTTTTTTTTTTTTTTTTTTTTCATTTTTTGATGATATGTTTGTCTCTATAATACCCTATACATTCTATGGCAAAATGTACGAAAGCTTCTTCGAGGTTCTTTAAAAAAGATTGAACAACTATTTCTTCTTATTTAATTCCATAAATGTATAATAATTTTAAAATTGTTTCAATTTAGCTCATTTCATTGAATTCACTTCAGTTTTATTGAATGCAAATCTATTTTTTATTTTCACCTTTTGTACACAACAGAAAATTAATTTATTGCAAACAGATGAACAAGAAAATGCTTAATATTTCCTGAATTAGATATCTCATTTACTTGGAAAGTAATAGCAACATAATTTGCATAAAAATGAAATTTCAGAGTCTTAAAAATGCAGTTCTTGATTTCTAAATAAGAGATAACTATAATTTTCTCCATTTACTCCTTTCAAACTCTTTTATAAAAATTTATAATGACCTCGAATCATTATGCATTTTACAGAAATTTCATTTTTACATTTACTTATTAAACTTATGCTTTATAAAGAAAAATATTATCCATTTTATTAAATACAGTGATGAATAACATTGCTTTTTATAAAGATCTCCAATAATGAATGCTTTTTATTATTACCATTTAACGTTTAGACGTTGTAAGAATCCGGAATGAAAACTATCTGTTTATCTCCTTCAAGAGCGGTGATTCATTTTTGGGCCACTTAATCTTAATCCCTAAATGCTACATTGGCACCAGAATTTTGGAATGAAAAATTCCCTTTGATCAAGTACATGAAGAAAAGATTTTACTTATTTCCGAATAAATTTTCCTTTAAATTCTGGTGTCAATCAATCATTTTAACATTTTACGAATAGAAGTACCCTGCCCCTGAAAGGGTTATCTAACTTAATGACATATTCCTCTTACCCAATAGTGTGTTACTACATGTTTTACCTATGTTTAGAAAAGGATAATAACTATGCGGTATTTGCCTTTAAAAAATAAAATTCTACACCCAGAAAAAGGAATTGATTAAAACTACAAAACATGTTTTGTTGAGTACATTTTGGTTGTTTTAGCAAAATTCAAGTAAAATTGAACCATTTTACTTGAATTAACAAAACATTTTTTGCTGACGATACAATTTTTTTTTTTTTTTTTTGGAATTGCAAAAAAAAAAATATTTTTTGTTGATTCAAACAAAATTTCCATTGACCTATATTTAAACAAAAAAGTTTCATTGGGTCAACCAAATTTTTGTTGATTCAAGAAAACTTTTTTCTGGGTGTATTGTAGTTTTCTACTTGTGATGATGGTCTATAAAATTAATAAAAAATGTAGTATACTCTCTCCATTCTAAAGATCAGAGATTTTCAGGGATTTAGAATTTTGTAGATTATCTGTTAAACAAGTTGGAAATTGTACGTCAAACGTGACAAATGAGGTGCGTTCGTACTATAGCTAGTTATATAAATATTCAGATCTTGATGATTTTTAATTCTGTGAAATGAATTATATCGTCTGCAGATTAATTTCTGTCATAAAATAAGTATCTCGGTCGCTTGACGATTAAACCTCGGAAGCTCCTCTAACAAGAAAGCACCGATTTTTTTTCTTTTAATTCAAATTTCTTAATAAATATTTTTATTAATATCTCCTAAAGTTTTGATTCGATTTTTAAAAAAATTGAAAAGTCTCGACAAAATTCTGCAAAGATAATATATCTTAAATTCCAAACCATTAGGTTGGGTAGTTTTTGCGTTGTTATATGCGGACGGACGGACAGACGGACAGACAGACAGACGGACGGACAGACGGACGGACCAAGCGACGACAATAGGTGCTTCGTATTTATATAATTACGAACGCACTTAAAAAATGAACAAAATGGGTTGATGAAAATTAAAGAAATTTACGTTTTTACTTACGAGAAAAAATGTAGTTATATCAACATTATAAAATAGACTATTAATTACACATGGAGACAATACTTTTATTTTAACATTTAACTCCTCCTTTTGGTTAAGATTTTTAGACATTTAATTTAATTTCAAAAGACATTCTCAAAAATTTGTGTTAATTAATTAAAAATCCTTCATTAATTCTTTTAAAACTGCTTTTTTATTTATAAAATTAAATATTTTAGTACATACGTCTAGAAAATATATGAAATATATATATATATTTCATAAACAGCACTGATTCGAGAAAGCCTTAAATATACTTTTCAATGTCCCCAGAAAAATTATCCAAGATATCTATTTATTTAATTTTATTTTTATTGAGTTGAAAATGTAAACATTGTATATTAAAAATAAATAAAACTATTCAACTTTTTACTAAATAAAGTATCTTTATTATTTGAGAGGCTATGTCTTACATTTCTTTATTATTCTTTATTATTCAATATCAACAAAATTTGCATAAAAGTGAAATTTCTGAATGAAATTTGTCTTGAAAATTGAATGACTTCGAATAAATATGTATATTTTGTAAACTTTATTTTTACTTTCATTTATTAAACATGTGATACTTTTTCAAAAGTTTCCTAGTAATATTTTTCATCATAAATCAATAGATATTGTTGATCGTTAACATTTATTATTTAGACGATTTTAAAGAAAAGATCACCTCATTCATAATCAGGAAATTGTACATAATAGTTCAGTGATAAGAAATTTTGCATATTTTAATTACACTTTCCCAATGCTTATATAAATGCATGCTAATAAATACTGTGAGGGAAAGTTTTTCATCAGTAAGAACCAGGAAAAATTGAACTAAATATAAAATTTATATATTTCGATTTTTATCCATAGTATATAAATTTTCTAACGAATACTAGTAAATATTGATTTATTATCAGTTAGGCTAATAAAATTAATAATCAGAAAAATGCAAGGCTAAATAACGTAAAATGCATGCATATTTTAACTGCATAAATAATGCGTTATTTTATCCAGTGGTAGAGATTTAAATAGATTTCAGACGAAAAATGATGTGAATAAGTAAATACATTTTACAAGATTTCTCTCTATCAGTAAAAAACATTATATTTTCCTTTTTTTGCGGTGATACGTTTCTCTCACTCATATACTATACTATTTTATAAAGAGAAAACGCTTCATTGACTGACTCATCAACGTCCAGCTGAAACGACTAAAGTCAAAATCACGAAATTTGGGCAGCTGGTTGCTGTTATGACTTACACAAACAATAAGAAAAGATTTTTGAAAATGCCCCCCCCCCTCGGAAGGGGTTAAAGGTGGGATCGAAAGTTTAGAGCATTTCGTCATAACTCAGCAGCAATTTTAGGTAGGAGCGCGAAATTCAGAAAAACAAATCTACTAAAAAATGGTTAAACAGGTATTTTAGTGATTTTAGAAATTCACCCTATAAGGGGGTTGAATGGGGGGGGAGGAGGATGGGGAGGTAAAAAAAATGAATCTTGCAACAATACAGTTACAAAGATAAAATAGCAACAATAGTTACCACAATGAAATTCTAACAAGGAAATTACAACAATGAAATACAGCTAAAAAAATAGCTAAACACGTATTTCAGTTATTTTAGCGATTTTGTCAGCAACGTCGGCAATGAACCCGATTATGGAAGATTATACGAATAAGACAACTATTGTTGATTTTTCATTAGATATTTTGCGTAAGACATTTCTCCAAAGAGGTCAACATTCGTCCATCCGAGCAAAGCCGGGCCGGGTCGTGCCGATAGTACTATAATATTAATGACAAAATTTGTAAGAGGATTTTTGTAGACTATATTAACCCAGACACTGTAAATGTAAACTTATTTTGAAATGACCGCTGTTTTCAACATTAACTCATTCCATAACTCATTTCGAAAAATTAAGCTTGTATTATTAACAGTATTTTTTTTATTTTACAATTTATAGTTAGAAAATGAATTAACTGAAAAATAAGAAAAAATGAAACTATTGTACACTAAAGAAAAAATAAATTCTTAAGCTTATTCTATTAAGCATTTATGGAATTATACATTTCTATTAATAGGAAAGCAACATAATTTGCATAAAAATTAAGTTTCAGAATAAGATTATCTTAAAAATGTAGTTTTTCGACTTACAACTAGCTAAAATTTTTCTCATTTACTTCTTTTAAAAAATCTTATTCCAAAGAGAAAAAAATGACCTCGAATAATTATGCATTTTATGGAGATTTCATTTTTATACTTTCGCTTCTTAAATATGTTATAACTTTTCAAAAGTACAGTAATATCATTTTTCATCACATGCCAATGATCTATCTTAATGAATAATTTTGGTTGTTCAGTTTATTTTTATAAACAGATTAACTAATTAATATTCATAATTTATTTTCTGAAATATGTGTTCATGAAATTTTATGTAATATCTATGAATTAAGAAATTCTGTAAATTTTATGTGTGTTTTCTGCTGTTTATATAAATACATGCTGCTAAATTCCAGTAATCATGTTTTTGTGATTTTTTTAAAATTATTATTTGCAATTAAGCTAATAAAAATAGTTATCAAAATAATTTCAGTTATAGTGCATAGAACACATTTATTTATATATTTTAACCCCATATATATATATATATATATATATATATATATATATATATATATATATATTTGTCATTTTAAAAATTAAAAAAATCTATCAATGCAGATAGAGAAAAATTGAAATAAATTAATAAATATTTGTCCAAATTATCCATTAAAAAAAAGTACAACTTTCTGACTTTAATGATATTTACCACTCAATAATAAACCACAAAATGAATCCAAAATACACAAAAATATTAAAAGGTTGGGAAAAAAAAAGAAAAGAAAAGAAAAGAACTACATTTTATCTACGTATATAAGTCATCAGTTGAATGGAATGGAATTAATTTTACTTTAATGACTGTGATAGTATTATTAATTTTGTAAATGCATTGTACACTAAGAAAACAAGAAAGTCTTTAACAGTTACTGTAATGGATTTATTTATTATTAGGAAGGTATATCAACGTAATTTGAATCAAAATAGAACTTTAGAGTAGGATTATCCTGAAAATGCATTTCGAATAACCAAATTTCCTTATCTACTTCCTTGAAAAATCATACCTAATATATATATATATATATATATATATATATATATTGTACCTCTAATAATTATGCATTTTATGAAAATTTCCTTTTTACATCCACTTCTTAAACATGTGATACCTTTTAAAAAATTTACTAATAATATTTTTCATCCGATGTGAATGAATTATTATAATAAACGACTTTTATTCTTCAGTTTATTTTTATAAATAGTTTAACTCATTAACATCCCGTCATTTTATGCAACATCTGTTTATGAAATTTTATGCAATATCTATCAATTAGTAAATTCTGTAAATTTTATTTGTATTTCTTGCGATTTATATAAATGCATGTTATTAAATTCTAGTAAGAGTCTTTTGGTGATTTTTTTTAACAATTTGTTATTAAGCTAATAAGTTTAACAATCAATTTAATTTTAGTTATATTACATAAAATATATTTGTTTTTTTCCCTCACGAATAATGTCCATTTTTTGTCTTTTCAAAACAGAAAGAAATCAATAAATAAAGATAAACAAAAAGTCAAATAAATTAATGTATATTTTACAGGATAATTCTTAAAAAAGGAAGTACAATTTACTTACCGTAATGATATTTTCTCCTCAATATTAAACCACAAAATGAATAAAATATATACAAAAAATATTAAAAGGCTCTAAAAAAAAGATTGAACTGTATTTTATTCATAAATCAATAATATATTTTTTAATGGCCACTGTTAACAACATTTTTGATAAATCATTTTAATTAAATAAAGTTTTATTTTAATGACTGTGATAGTATTCTTAATTTTTTCCCCTTTGTACTTAGCAGAAAATAAATATATAGTACACTAAGAAAATAAGAAAATCTTTAACATTTGCTGAAATAGATTCTCTATTATTAGGAAATGAACCCACATAATTTGCATGAAAATACAATTTCAGAATAAGATTATACTAAAAATGCAGTTCTTGATTTCGAATAACTAAATTTTCTCATTTACGTTCTTGAAAAATTAAATTAAAAAAATATATACTCTACTTCCAATAATTATGCATTTTATGGAAATTTCATTTTTGCTTCCACTTCTTAAACAGGCTCACACCTTTTTAAAAATTCACTAATGGTATTTTTCATCAGCTGTCAATGAATTATCTTAATGAATAATTTTTATTTTTTCAGTTTATTTTTATAAATAATTTAACTCATTAATATTCAATATCTGCTCAGAAAGTTTTACGCAATATCTATCAATTAAGAAAGTCTGTAAATTTTATTTGTGTTTTCTGCGATTTATATAAATGCATACTACTGAATTCCAGTAGTAGTGATAAAGCGATTTTTTTTTTCAAATTTACCATTAATTGCAATATCTATCAATTAAGACAGTCAGTAAATTTTATTTGTGTTTTCTGCGATTTATATAAATGCGTACTACTGAATTCCAGTAGTAGTGATAAAGCGATTTTTTTTTTTCAAATTTACCATTAATTGCAATATCTATCAATTAAGAAAGTCAGTAAATTTTATTTGTGTTTTCTGCGATTTATATAAATGCGTACTACTGAATTCCAGTAGTAGTGATAAAGCGATTTTTTTTTTCAAATTTACCATTAATTGCAATATCTATCAATTAAGACAGTCAGTAAATTTTATTTGTGTTTTCTGCGATTTATATAAATGCATACTACTGAATTCCAGTAGTAGTGATAAAGCGTTTTTTTTTCAAATTTACCATTAATTGCAATATCTATCAATTAAGACAGTCAGTAAATTTTATTTGTGTTTTCTGCGATTTATATAAATGCGTACTACTGAATTCCAGTAGCAGTGATAAAGCGATTTTTTTTTTCAAATTTACCATTAATTGCAGTATCTATCAATTAAGAAAGTCAGTAAATTTTATTTGTGTTTTCTGCGATTTATATAAATGCGTACTGCTGAATTCCAGTAGTAGTGATGAAGCGATTTTTTTTTTTCAAATTTACCATTAATTGCAATATCTATCAATTAAGAAAGTCAGTAAATTTTATTTGTGTTTTCTGCGATTTATATAAATGCGTACTACTGAATTCCAGTAGTAGTGATAACGCGATTTTTTCTTTTTCAAATTTACCATTAATTGCAATATCTATCAATTAAGAAAGTCAGTAAATTTTATTTGTGTTTTATGCGATTTATATAAATTCGTACTACTGAATTCCAGTAGTAGTGATAAAGCGACTTTTTTTTTTTCAAATTTACCATTAATTGCAATATCTATCAATTAAGAAAGTCAGTAAATTTTATTTGTGTTTTCTGCGATTTATATAAATGCGTACTACTGAATTCCAGTAGTAGTGATAAAGCGACTTTTTTTTTTCAAATTTACCATTAAGCTTATAGAAGCAATAATCAAAATAAATTTAGCTATAATAATACTTAAAATACATTTATTTATAATTTTTGCCTGCATGAATAATGTTCTTTTTTGTCTTTTTTAAAAACTAAAGAAATCAGTAAATAAAGGTAGAGAAAAAAATAATAAATTAATAAATATTTTACATGATATTCCTTTAACAAGAAAATATAATTTTCGGTATTTTCTTCGTTAGACGAACACAACGTTGCGCAAGAGTGGAAACGTTAGCGCGAAAATTAACAAAAATACTATTCGCCAAGACTACAAAATGTACACGTGGATTCTAAGTTAGGTAGATGATAGGAATGATAGATTTAGTGACGAATGTATACTTTAACGAAAAATTTAGCTAATTAATTGAATACAAAATGTAAAGGAAATTAACAACCAATAAAAATAAATAATTTCTCATCACACAGCATGTACAAAGTTGATGATTTCATTTATCATCGTTGAAAATTTTTATTTATTTATTTATTTTTTTCGTGAAAAAAAAAATAATAATTCCATTTATGAGTTCTATTAAGGTGGTTCTCAAATGACCTGTTCAACAACGCGAAACATTCTGACACATTTTCTGACTCATTTTTAAACACAGAGGAATAAAATTGGTAGGCCTGACCATTGAAGTGAATTGGAATCGAAATGAGTTTTCCTTTTTTTTTTCTTTTCTTTCTTTCTTTCTTTTTTTATATATATAAATAAATTACTTATTAAGTTATAAACGATTCGTGTCACGACATGATTTTCCCTTTTCCCGGTCTGCCGCTTCGGGAATTTGGTTCAAAATTCCAACTTTGACAGTACTTTCTGAAATATCTTCTGCCTTTACTGAAAAAGGGAAAACTTTCGATTACATAGTTTCTGAATAAGAAAACTTGCTAATTTTAGGCGTTTCCCAATAAAAATTAATTCTGAAATGTGTCAGAAAGTAGCTCTTTTGGATTTGAGAACAGCCTTAAGTTTTATTTACAGAAATTGATGGATGCATAAGAGAAATATATAAATTGTCAACCCTATTATTGAGTCCAGGTAACATTAGTAATAGAGTTGTCATTCATTTCATATTGCAGCAGGGTGCGTGATGTTGCTACGTTAATACCAACGCTGTTGCGCTAGCTGACTTGCAGTTTCGTTACCAGTATGATCTAGTATATAATCTATAATCTACATGAAAATCATCGATGTTGATTGTTTTTGGCGAAATGTCACTGTCTCCCAGACAATCTACATATAAATCTACACTATTTTTAAAAAAGAACGCTGAACTGTTAAAAATTGGCAACTGTCCAGTCATTTGAACGTATTTTGTAGAAAACGGTTACATAACCGTAATTTAACTGTATTCCGACCGTATTATTGCTTATTTTATGGTCAGAATATAGTTAAATTATGGTTATCTAACCGTTTTCTACAAATGCGGTCAAACGACTGGACAGTTTGCTGCAAATTTTTAACCGTGTGTTTCCAACAAATTCCACATATCAATACGATGAATTCGCTTTTATTTTACTGAGAACAAATTTTTCGTTTCTTTGTATATTTAGCAGGTAATGAATACATTGAACACTAGTAAAAAATAAAAGTCTAACATTTACTGAAGTAGATTTTTCTATTATTAGGAAAGCAATACCAATATAATTAACATAAAAATGAAATTTCACAATAAGATTATCTTAAAAGTATATTTCTTCGAATAACAGATTGCTGAATTTCCTTACTTCTTTTTTTAAAAATCTTATTCCAAAAAAAAAAAAATAATGACTTGAAATAATTATGCATTTTATAGAAATATCACTTTTATTTCACTTATAATGTCTTTTCAAAACGTCGCTATAATATTTCTCATTATGTCAATGAATGATCTTAATGACTCACATTTATTGTTTAGATGATTTTCATAAACACGCTAAACTCATAAATATTCATGAAAATTAATACAATATTCAAAAATAAGAAATGCTATAAGTTTTATTTGTTTTTTCAAGTTTTACATAAAATGCATCTTACAAAATAGTAATAAGAAAAAATTTCTTTGATTTTTAATTGATTGTTAAACTAATAAAAAGTAATTATCAAAATCATTTAAATTAAATAATTTAGCATACACTTCATTGTATTTGTTTACCGCGTAAATAATATATTATTTTATATTTTAATAAAGAGTTATTTTGATGTTTGATAGAAATTGAAATAAGAAAAGTATACTTTTACATGATTTGCTTTTTAAAAACAAAGATAATTGCATTTATATTACCGCGATGATAATCTTCCCTTAATAATGTTCCTTAAAATGTAAGGCAAAATTCATGAAGTATTTACTGCACTCTCAAAACAAATTCGAAAAAAAAAAGTAAAAAGTACAGGCATCAAGTTGCCGGAACACCTATGTGATTGCAAGAGATTTTTCTGCTATTTGAAGAAAATTCTGTTTTTTGACGGGGAAATTTCAGGAAATTTTGAGATACGATTAGAGACTTTTTCGTGTTTTGACCTACGTAAAAATTCCGTTTCTAATACGATAAAAATAACACGCTGTAGAGTTGCCGGAACATCCATGTAATTTGACGAAAATGTAGCTTTCGATTGGAGATTTTCAGATAATTTCTAGATTATATTGGTTAATTTTCTGTATTTTGGGGGGGAAATCAAAGCGGAAATTTTCGTGTTTTAACAAAAACAGACGGAAATAGAATTTTCAGTAAGTGCATACTCCACAAGAAAGAACATACTTTTCGTCACTCAACTCCGTGCATCTATAATAATTTTTAAAATGACCAGTACTTTCAATAATTTCCGTAATTCAGTTTGATGAATACAGATTTTCGTTATTGACTGGTAATTAATTTCTTATTTTACCCCCTTTGTATTGAGAAGAAAATTCTACAAGAGGGAAATAATATATTTAATATTTACTGAATTAGACATAACATTTATTAGAGATATAATGCCAGCATAATTTGCATAAAAATGCAATTTTCAGAATGTGATTACTTTAAGAATGTAGTTTTTGATTTCGAGTAAAAGATATCTGTAATTTTCCCCGTTTACTATTTTCAAGAATTTTCACTTCATAAAAGAAAATAATGACTTCGAATAATTATGCATTTAATGGAAATTCCATCCTTAGATTTTCTTATTAAACATGTGATGTGATTTTTTTTTCTAAAATTGACTAATAATATTTCCCGTCGATAAATTATCCATATGATTAGCATTTAATATTTAGTTGAATTTTATAAACAGATTACTTTATAAATATCCATGATGTAATTTACAATTGTATGAAGCATTGTACCTTTTACTATGTATTGTTTCCGTAATTTACATGATTGAATTTTAAGAAATATCAGTAAGAGAATATTCTTGTTTTTTTTTCTTTTTAATTTATAGTTAAGCTATTTAAATTTATGATAGAAAATATTGGGTTAAATAATAAGATATATGTTTCAGTATTTAGAAGCAGTGTATTAAATAATGTACTATTTCAACCTTCTACGAAGATTTAGTGAGATTTTTAACTCAATGAATAATTTTTTTAATGCAAATACCGGCTTAGATTTCATATACGGAAACACCAATATTTTTTTTTTTTCAAACTTCGTAGAAAAAAAAAATCTTCTTCAAAAAATACCGTTTTTTTTTAACCATATAGTTTCTTTTCGTGGTAACGAAAAATGAAATTATCTCATTTTAATACATTATAAAGTATCAATCTTTGAATTATCAAAACAAAATACAATTGATATAAAACGAATAGGTATACTTTAAATACGTATACTTCATACATATATCAAGATTTAAAATCTCTCCAATAATGTGCTATTTATCCTCAGAAAAAAAAATAAAGATTTATTTTCTACTTCAAGGACAATATAAAATCTTGTTTCACTTTCAATAGTCTAACTGCTATGGGACATCCTCTTCTATGAAGAACACTCCAAAACCATCAACTTGAGTTCAATCGGTTGCAAAAGATTGGTTATTTGGTAAAGCCCAAGTGATCAAAAGGGGAGTTCTTTCCCCGGTTTCAACTTCGAAAATATCCTTTTCTCTAACATGTAGGGGGAATCGAGAATGCTTTTCAGAACTTCTTAAGAAAACATTTGTTTTCGAATGATCCTTGTTTTACGACGTAATATTGCCCCAGTGTTTGACAAAAACGGTGAAAGTTTGTTATTTCTCTTGGGATGTGCCACTCCGGAATGAACTCTTAATTTAATTCATTTGCATTTAGATCGGTTTATTTAAGGCTTTTACGGGACATGAGTGTTGGGTTTAAAGAGATTATCCTGCTCTGCTTGGTTAAATGTTAGTAACCCACAAATTAGAGCTGTCAGGTGTATTTTATTTGTTGCCAGTTCCTGGAAGAGAAAACAGGCACGGGTGCCGTTAAGACTTAATTGGATTTAATTGAGAATTTTAATAGCAATTTCATGTTTTGTTCGTTGATAATTATAACACTTTTAGACATCAAAGCAGTTCATTACCTCGTGTTTCGCAAGAATAGAACATTATTGATTTTGTTTACTCTTTCCAAAAGTTCTTTTTAAAGTTGTTATTAGAAATGAAATAATTCATGTGAAGATAACGGTAGTTACTTTCTATGCATCTAACATTTTCTGTATACTTTGTACCACATATTTCTTTTAATTATTTTTAGAAATTATTCCCGACGAAAATTTAAAGAGAATACAAAGAAATTTTAATAGATAGAATGAAACATTATTGATTTTGTTTACACCTACCAAATTGTATTTAAACAGTGTTATAAGAAAGTGAATAATAATGTTAAAGTAATATTAGACTAGTTTCTGAGCTTCTAACTTTTCCTGCATACATTGTTAAAAATACAAATTTTATTGTTATTTCTAAAAAGCATTGCGAACGAAAAATTGTAAGTATAAATAAATTCGAATCTCAATTGGATTTTGCAGTTTTGCAAATTTTAAGAATATTTTAACACTGAATTGAAAACCAGAGTATATCATTAAAGTTAGTGAAATATATCTATATTATAAAGCAAAAACAGGTCTGTGAGTAACGCTGACGTCGTATTTATGGTGGCTAATAAATTTCGCTTTTACTACATTTTCTTTCTTTCTTTCTTTCTTTCTTTCTTCTTCTTCTTCTTCTTCTTTTTTTTTAATCAGTTCTAAACATTGCACAATTTAAATTTATACACCGTAAAATAGAAAAAAATACTCTTTCAAATGCAATTTGTTTGAAAACTATATCTTAATTTAGTTATTTTTATTGTTTTTAAAGTAATTTTCAAGCATGATTTTAAACTTAAATATTAACCAGTTTGTACTTAAAACAATATAAATAATTGTATAAAAGCATTTGTTTCGGCTAATATCTCGTAACAAAATTAAAAATTCATTAATAAATAAATAAAATTATATAAGTAAAGCACGAACTTAACAGATATGTAATCAAACTACATGCTTAAGCCACTGAAATTATAAGAATCAAAAGGGCTGCTGTGAGTAGAAAATCTTTGGAGATTTATTTGGCTATTAACTCCTAATAAGCGACTAATGCAAAAGTATTGCTTTTAGAAACTTTCACAAATTTATTTGAATACATTATTGCTATTTTTTCGTATAAAAATGTTTTTCGGTGTTGATAGTGTACAATCTAATATAAATATATTAAATGTAAAAGAAAAAGAAAAAAGAAAAAAATCAATCAGAGTTTTCAATTTAAAAAATGGTGTTCACCAATATTCTCTAACCCGGGAAGCCAAGGTTGGATCCCCTAGTATTGTTTAAAGCTTGGAAGATACCCTATTAAAGCTCTACGTTTTGTCTCTATTTCTTTTAAATAAAAGATAAAATCCGTATTTAGGTTTCTCCCACCTTTTATTGCCAAAAGAAATATCACTGTAATTATTTTGTTATTGCTATTTTATACTTGTTGTCTTTGCATTACTTTGTTATTACTATTAGCTTTTATTTTTTTAACATGGTTTAGTGCAATGATTTATGTGAAATAAATAATACAAAATAGATTGTGGTTATGGTATGTTAAGGAAAATTTCGAAATACATTTAATAAGTGAAGTTAAAAAAAAAAAAAACATTTCTACATTAATAAATTTCTCAATTATTAAAATTCTGTTCCAAGAAAATAAATGTTCTGACCACCGTTGTTAGCTTTAGGGATTCAAATTAATTTTAATTCCTCCAAAACATTTTTAATTAGTGTTATAAATTTTGTCGTGCACACATTAGCATGATAAAAGATGATGAAGAGCATCTTTCATTAAGCATTTCAAACACATTTGTCATACAGTCATATATTTTTGTAAATTATGTTGCTGTTTCCGGAGGAATTTTACAATACTTTATTTCTAAAATATTCAGAGCATTTACAAAATATTATATACATTAAAATATTTTAAATAGATTCTTCATCTATAGAATCATAATGTTATTTCAGATTAAATGACCTAAAATCGATACGAGTTATAAATTTTGTCGCGAACACATTATCATGATAAAAGATACAGTCATATTTTTTTTATATATATAAATTATGTTACAGTTTTCAAAGAAATTTAACAATACTTTATTTCTATAATATTCAAAGCATTTACAAAATATTATACATTAAAATATTTTAAATAGATTGATCAATAGAATCATACAGTTATTTTATATTAAATTGCATAAAATCCATACGTGTTATAATTTTTTTTGCGCATACATAAAAGATGAGGAAGAGCAACTTTCATTAAGCATTTTAAACACATTTGTCATACAGTCATATATTTTTGTAAATTATGTTGCTGTTTTCAAAAGAATTATACAATACTTTATTTATAAAATATTCAGAGCATTTACAAAATATTTATATAATATTTAAATAGTTAAACGCATAAAAATATTTTAAATAGATTCATCTATAGAATCATAAAGTTATTTTAGACTAAATTCCCTATATTCCATAGAAGTAATGAAATATACTTACAATCTATAAATTCTTTATAATCGAAATTTAAGTTTTAAATATTTAGAAATTTCTAATTAGTGACAAAATTTAGTTGTACGTCTTAATTAATTGATTTACTATTCGGAAATAATGGTATTAAAAAATGAACGATCATTACTATTTTGCTCTTAATTCTGTCCCTAATTAGTTTATGATGGTTAAAAATGAAAACTTTTGGACACAATTGGTTTAAAAAAGGAATTGTTAAGGGGATAATACGTAATAATGAATCAAATTAATAAATTATAATACGTATCTTCAATGCTTTCATATAAACTCCATAGAAAGGATTTATATATTTATTTCTACATAGTCTTTATTCACTTTATATATTTATTTCTACATAGTCTTTATTCAATTTATATATTTATTTCTACATAGTCTTTATTCAATTTATATATTTATTTTTACATAGTCTTTATTGAATTTATATATTTATTTCTACATAGTCTTTATTCAATTTATATTTTTATCATAACAAATTTTTGGTATAATTATTCTTTTAAAATAAGATTAACTGTTGATATGTAAAAATAAAATTATAATGCTGCATAAATTTATAATATTTTTTCAGGTACTTATTATCTTTACTAAGATAACAAGAAAAACTTGGTATGAAAAATAAATATTATGCACTTTTATAAACGGCTTACTCACGCATTTATAAAGCGGAAATTACTTTTTATTTAATACTTTGATAAATATAATGTGTCTCCTGTCAAAGCAAGGTAACTAACTTCTTTCTCCTTCACAAAATTAACTCATCAATGAAATTTGCTTTTTTCAAGGGATTCACGTATATACGCAGGATAAGCTTCTGAATGTTAATAATGTAGTGCATTCATCAACTGCGGTCATTCATTAAACGTGTGACCTTATGGCTTTATGTTTGATTTAAAATACATGTGAGATTTTATTTTTTATTTTTTTAAGAAAAAAATATAGCTAAATTCCTAATCAAATTTTTAGCAGGACTGAAATTATGCCGTAAATCTTTTAAATGACACTACAAAGGATATGAATTTCTTTTGATTTTTCTAAAAAACGTACAACAGAGTAAAAAAATGTGTCCATACCGAGAATAGAACCCAGTTATCTTGGTATAGCGCACCAATATTACCATTTAAGCCACCAGTACGACATCCAGTCTGGCATTTTCACTCGTATACGTTGGCAAGGCTGCAATTTCGCAGCGCAAGATGAAAATTATACATCAAGAGATATTACAAGATGATATTTCATCTTGCGCTGCGAAGTTGCAGCCTTTCCAACGTATACGAGTGAAAATGCCAGACTGGATGTCGTCCTGGTGGCTTAAATGGTAAAAGCACCTGGTGCGCTATACCAAGGTATCCGGGCTCGATCCCTGGTGTGGACAATTTTTTTTTTCACTCTGTTGATTGTACGCTGTTTAGCAAAATGAAAAGAAATTCCCATCCTTTGTAGTGTCATTTAAAAAATATAGAGTTAAATTTAAAGATATCTTTAAAAAATATATAAAAAATTTCTCTTGTCAAGGCAGTGTAACTCACTTTCCTCCATGATAAAACTAATTCATCAATGGACTTTTCTTTTTATACGCATTTACGCATACGCAGGATAGATATAAGCTTTCAATGCTAATGATATACAACATTCATTAATTAAATCCATTCATTAACTATGTGACTGTGTGATTTTATGTATGTGACAAAGGGTGATTGGATCACATTTCAATAACATATCATGTAATCATATAATATTTTAATAGTATGCTATATATTTTTGAGTAAATACGATATATTATAGAGTCTGATAAAAAAAAATGTGTTCTATATCTATTTTTGTAAAATCAATGTATATTTCAGATTCTACAATCAGAAACATGATAGCTATTTTTTTTTCTTTTTTAATTTAATTCTTTCAATTAAAATTTCTTTCGATTTAAATTTTATTTATGCTCATTGAAGTTTTTGCTCCAAAATAATTAAACAGCCACAATCAAATGAATACAAGCTATATTTAATTAAAACTTGATGCTGGGTAAAGGCAACAAGCAAAATTATTCTCACTCTATTTGCATCACTACTTATATTATTGTCTTATACGCAAGTCTAATTAAATATGATTGGCCTTTCAAATAAAACCTGTACGATATATTCAATTTTTCAAAAATGTCATTTTATTTAAAAAGAATAAAATAAAAAAAAATAAAAAAGAAAGAAAAAATTTGTAATAATAATGTAACTCATGCAGATTACAATGTCTTGCTTGACTTTTCTTTAATTCCATAACTCTATAAATATATTATCAAACTTATTTACATTATCTTAAATCTAAAATTATTCATTTTGAGAAAACTTATATCAAACATTAATGGCATTCTATTGCAACATTTTAGGTGAATACATCTAAAAACATCTCTAATATACTTGTAAATCAATTTAATACATGTAGCAGTTTATTTGGTTACATGCATATGGAACAACCTAAACTATCGTGTTACATTCATTGAAGTATGGATCTTTAAGGGATACTTAGGCTAAAGGAAATGCCAGCGAACATTGATGTACCTATATCAATATGCATAATAGTGCAAATGGATTATCTAACGTTTATTTCAATGGGATCCAGCTATTCATGGGCAACAAAGTACACGCATTATGAATGTCTTTACATAAACGGAAATTTTTATGGGATATAGAAAATACATATTTATAGATTATTTATACTGCATAAATTATTTATGGTTAAAATTATGAAATAGTGTAATTTTTTGTCAACCTCTATGCATATGAAATAAACTTAGTAAAATAAAAGAATAGTCTCATTCTAAGATATAACTTACCGCATTTCTGAAACTACTGAATTTTTAAGTTATTAGAGATGTTTTTTCAGTAGGTATATTACTAGGCATCAAGCTTTCATAAACCGACCTGAACATACCTGCCGACATGTTATGTATGTGAATGTATATCCACGTATTTAATAAAAGTGTGTAAAATATGTATATACTAGCTGACCCGCACGGCGCGGCTTTTCCAGGGCCCGTGATAATAACCTTAAATATACCTAAAATCAGCGTTGAATGATTTTATATTTTTAAACAAGAATCTTTACAAATGAACCTAACATTGTATGCCCCACTGCCTTCGGCGTACACCCTCAAATTTGTATGATTTTTATGTTTTTAAATGAAAATCTATCCGAACGAACGTAGAGTTGAGACCCCACTGACTTCGGCAGCGTGCACCGGGCGTGCTACGCATGATCGGGTCTGTTTTGATTTTATATTTTTAAACGAAAATCTTCCCGGACGAACCTAATGTTGGGGTCCCAATGTCTTCGACATAAAACACCTTCGATTTTTAGTTTATATTTCTAAATGAAAATATCTGCAGACGAAACTGGAGTAGGAGGCCAAACTGCCTCCCCAGCGTACCTGGGTGCTATATGGTATACAGGCTTTGGTATGTTTTTGAAAACGAACCTTTAACTTGTATGATTTATTTGTTTTTTCAATAGAATATCTGCCCGAACGAACTAAGGGAAGCCAGTTATAGTGATTGCCGATTTAATTTCTGACATTTAGCTATTATTAAACATTCAGTTCTGATCAAAAGTTCACGATAAAACTTAAATAATGTAACCCCTACACCTCCCTGTTTTAAAACGTAAAATGATATCGCCCAATGTTGAATATGTGGAGGTTTCTCCACACATGCGCAGAAATGAAAACACAAACGAAAATGTTCTAAAGTACGACCTCCATAAAAAATATTTTTTAAATAATAAATATTCATTTTTTTAAAACCATATATATCGCTAGAACCGGAAAAGATCCGGAAATAAAATATATTTTTTTAAAAGTAAATATTTATATTTTTTAAACAAAACATATCATCTTGCATGTTTAGAAAAATAAGGAAATTTTAACTTGTATCGAGTGTAAATTCTTCTAGACAGTATACTGCAGAATGTATGCTAAATTTAATTTTATACATCTGCCAAGTCGATTAATAAAATTCGACCTCAAAAAAAGTGTGTACTATTGACAATAGTTAATATTTACAACTGTCTATTTAAAACAAAAGCATATGCATTTTAACTCTGTTTATTTTGGTCTTCCGAAATTTGCGTTTCAGATTAATACAAAACTCACTGGAGATTCTTTTCCTTCGATTCAAATTTCTGTTCTTCCTTTATCAAAGGATATATTAAACTTTAAAATAATCTTCTAAATAAACATTCCACAAATAATTATAAAAAATAGGATTTCACTGATATAAGTTGTATAGAAAAGCAGATAATACAGATATGCTAATATTTTTCCCCGCTCAAAACAAAAGGGAATTCGTAAATTTTAAGAAGAAAAATTTCAATATTTCAGTTTCAATTACTTATTCGCTTTGATGAACAATATTATGATATCAAATCTAACAGTAAATATGGACTTTGGATATTTATTGTTTGACGTAAAGATATTTTTAAAAATTGCATGAATGGTTCAGAATTTTTTTTTTAAACAAAGTAAAAAGATGTTTATCGTTAAGATTATAGTTACGTGAAAACTGAGAAGTAGTTTTTAGAAAGTTAATTCCATTATATTCTGCTGATAACCGTTAAACATACTTCACAAAAAATTCACCATATAATATAATTAAAATAAAACTTTTTTGAGACCTGCAATATTTTGCTTTCTAGGTGTCGTTAATGAAAATTATTTTCCTTGATCACTTTTAGAAATATACTTAAAACCAGGGCTTTACAAATTTGATAAAATTTGGTAGCCAGGAAGAAATTCTAGTAGCCAGTAAAAAATATTTACCACTCCCTCCTTCCTCGTTATTAATTTTCAAAAAGCACAAATGTTTTTATGAATTAATTGAGAATAACAAGCATTGTTTAGTATTATTAGTTACATGGTTTAGAAAGATAATATAAACTAAGTTTTCTAATGAAACTTATCAAAATCATATATCTTTCAGGGAAAAAAAAAAAAAAAGTAAAGAGTGAATTAACTGGCATGTTCGAAAAATGCTAATTGCCGAATGCTTCAAATGTCCGGATAGTTGAATGCTACAAAATCTATATCTGCTGAGGAGCAGTATCGACGAAATAGTGAAGCAGAAAAACAAGTTTTCGCCTATTTTTCTGTCGGTCTCAAATAATTCTGATTTGATTATTTTAAAATTTACATTTGATGAACTTATTTTTGCCAAATTAAAAACAAAAGTTAAAAATATTTTTTGTGTGAATATAGTTTCAAAGTTTATATTTTATCTTTGGGAAAGGGGTGAGGATGGTATTTGTGCTCATTTCAAGAAAGCTTAGGTCAATTTTTGTACAAAAAAAGAAACAACAACAAAAACCCCATTAGATTAAAGAACTTGGTCGCCAGATAAAATATTTGGTCACCAGTGGCGACCTGGCGACTGTATTTGTCAAGCCCTGCTTAAAACTACATATTTTTAGCTGCTGTAGGTGATTTAAAAGTACTCTTAGAAATTAAAAAAAAAATATGTTTTAATAGTTTGCATAATATATGCTATGAATTTATTTTACTTAAAATCTTTGAATTACTACTAACCAATTAATATTCTGTTGTGCAAAAATTTTAACTACACTCTGAACTTAATATTTTTCAAAATTTTATATATACCTTCAACTTTATCCTGAACGTAATATTAATATTAACTTTATTTTGTAATTCTATTATATATTTTTCTGATAAATATATAATTGAAAGGCTCTTCGATAACAGCTTACCAATTATCAAGTATAACGTATGTTTTTGAAAATATCAAATCCATATGAGACAAAGTAAGAGAATGTTACGGTTTTCATTGGTCAGTGGGGTATAATCTTAGACCACCGAAGTCGTTACTTTTAAATAATTGCCTTTCTGTGTTTCTTGTTTAAATTTAGTCGTTTTTCCACTCTGCTTGTTCGTTTTCTTTCTACTGCATTTATTTATATTTTCTTAAAATGCTTACACCGTATATATATATTTCGCTTTTAGTGAGGTGAAGATACATTCAATACTTAAAATATATACAATTTGTCTTAATTTTAATTGTTATTTTTGTATCATAATAAAATAATCCAAAATATATAAAATTACATTGCTGTATATATTTTACAAATCATTTGTGTTTTCGTTTAAGTATCTGTTTCACATCAAGTTTAATCAAAAACATATTTGATAAACAAATATATCAAATTCCATCTTGAATTATACCAAAAGATCTAACTAAAAAATAAATTATGATATTGGAGTACATTATTGAGATGCTGTTTAATATAATTTTATGCACATTTTTAAAATAATTTGTATAAATAAAACGCAGTTTAGAATATTTTTTTGTTGTTAAAGATGTATAAAATTAATTTGTTGCTGTTTACAAAAATATGTCTCTTTAATCAAATATTTTGTTACATGAATGAGATAAATGAAAGTTAAATTTATTATTTAACTGATTTAATATTATGCTCTTTAAAATTGAACGTCCATTAAAAAAAAATTTGATGTATATATTAGCATTCTAAATATATACCGGCTGCAATATTTTAAGCTTTTGTAAATACCATTCCCTTTCCCTTTTGAAGAAGACATGTGTTTAATAGATGTAAACTGTCTAAATTTATTAAGCTACTACAAAAGTTAAGATATAATATTCTTTCATGTAATGAATTTATAAAATTTTACATTTAAAAATGTTATTTATATTCCAAAAATAAAGTTTTGTGTTTACAGTTTATTTAGATCAAATTTATGAAAACTAGACTGAACTTGATATTATTCGAACATTAACCTCATTCGCAATGCATTCGATTCCTTTTTAAAAAATCGAATCTTGACTCAAAAGAAGCCTTTCAAATGCTATGCGTAATCCATCAAATCATACAAAAAGGGTTCACATAATCAGATTTATACCAAATCTACCCATCTTTCTAAGTACTCACTGAACCTGAATTTTATGCATTCATTTCCTTTTTTTTTCAGAATAGGGTATTTAATGAGATATTTTTCTACGTAAAATATTTGTATTAAAAAAATGTGACACACTTTACACGTTAATGCAAATGGCATTGAATTTTTTGTATCTTTATTATAAAAAAAAGTAGAAAAAATGCAATCTCTTTATTTTTTTTATTTTCTTCAAAAAAAAAAAAAAAAAAAAAAAAAAAAAAGAGGAGTTATTTCCAGTTTTTGAACACATTTGATGTAATATTGATCAATATATATGTTTTAGAAAAAATATAATTGAAGTGGTTTATGCTACACTGTTTTAAAATATTAAATATTTCGGACTGTTTTTGATGTATTAAAATGTTTCTGATACAAGTTAAAATAGACAGAAATACATAAATGACTATTTATCGAAAATTAATGTACATTGGCTACCATTAATATCAGTAAGTTACAGAATTATTATTCAATGATCATTTTCTTTAGATTTTCAAGAACATTTATTTAGTATAGTTTGCCTTTAAAGTTATTTTTAAAAGAAGAAATGATGTAAATTTTGTTTATTTTATTTTTTATAAATATAAAACTACTGATCAAAATTTTAGCATATTTTAATCTTTATTATAGATTATAAACCCCTACATTTTACGTTTTTTCTTGCAATAAAGGTGAGCAACTTTACTAGAGCACCATAGATGTTAGATACATAAAGTAATGCATACTTGATTCATTTTTCCCGAGATTTAAATTCCATGTTCATAGTATGAAGCAATGTTACTTGTCTCATAAGTTTTCTGACATAAACAAATCTGCACACATTACAACTATTAGATCTGTAGAAGATTTACTCAATACATTGCATCGATCTGCTGATACACTCGGGCGGATCTGCAAATGTAACAATTGTACGACTCTATTTCCCATTTGATTTTAAATTTTTGTTTTCTTTTTGCATTTTTTTTATTTTATTCTCTGTTTCTATTTAAAATAATTACCAAATTGCTATCGCGATGAAAATAAAATTGTTTCGCATCAGATGATATAATATGATGTATTAGATAAACCACCATTCACTTCCCCGATAATTTTTATTACATTTTCTTTCTTCCAAATATTTAATAAATAGAAAAAAAATGATTCACCAACTTTGAAATATTTAAAGGATATTAAATATCGTTAGATAAAATCTTTTCAGCAATTTATTTTTAGCGATTTCTAGTTTGTGCTGTCTCAGATTGAAATGAATAAAATTTGCTCGGTATATTTTAAAATAAAAATAATAAATTCATTAAAATAATAATTTTTTATGCATTTCACTTGATTTATGAAATTATATATTTTTCATAAAGTTTATAGATAAATAATTCTTGCTTATAAATTCAGTACTTTAAATTTAAGCACGTTTTTATTAATAAAAACGTAATCGACACAAACGATTTCTTTTTCGAACTGAGCAATTAAATGTCAGAATATTTTATTTTCAGTTCACCTTCTCCCAACTTTCCTTTCTAACATAAGCTACTTCAAAGCAAATTGCTAAAAATTAACCTTTACATTACCTTTGATTAATTATAAGAAGATCACTTAAAAATAAATCAGAAAATTTATTTTAAACTTAAACAACACAGAATATAAAATGGCTTGTGCATTACAAAAATCTCCCAAAAGAAAATATTTAATATTCAAATTCCTCGTGTTTTTTCTTTGAAACCGAAGGAAAAAGTCATTAATTTGCATGACTTTCTGAAGCAGTCGTCTCATCTGATTTCTCTTTAAGATTAATAATGGTTGAAACCAGAATTAAATCAACGGCATTTACACAAAATGCTTTTATTCCTAAATGAGTTAAGAGGAAAAGAGTAAGATTAGATGAAAAAAAAAAAAGATATTTGGAATTTATACGCCATCCGGTTTTATTATGAATGGATTATTATAGCTTTTTATAGCCATTTTAATCATTTATCTCATTCTGAAATCAAAAAGATTAAGTGCCTTGATGAAAATTGTAGAAGATATGGGATTCTTATTAAGATGAAATACGAGAAAGTCGGCTGATTTTATCTGCGGATCAAATATTTTGCGTATTTGGTTAGTGACATTTATATCAATATTCAGTCCAAATCATATAAAACCACTTTAAGAAAGATTTTTCAGTAGAATATTGTATTCGTTTTAAAAAAATAATAATAACGAAAGTTTAACGTTATTGGTACAGTTTTAATGCTTACAATGTAAGAATAAAGACTTACTCCGAGATCAATTAATAAGCTCGAAGCCACCGCGGTCATCCGATGTATTAATGATTTATTGATATATGTATTTTTTTCCGTTTATAAATAACAATACTTTTAACTAATTAATATTTGCGAGTAATTAATATTTTTAATTATTTTTTATTAATATTAATAATAGTTTAAATCAGAATATAGTTCTTTCATACTTCAATGAGTTAAGAGGATAAGAGTAAGATTAGATGAAAAAAAGAAGATATTTAGAATTTATTCGCCATCCGGTTTTATTATGAATGGATTATTATGGCTTTTTACAGCCATTTTAATCATTTATCTCATTCTGAAATATAAAAAAAATTAAGTGGCTTGATGAAAATTGTAGAAGATATGGGATTCCTATTAAGATGAAATACGAGAAAGTCGGCTGATTTTATCTGCGGAACAAATATTTTGCGTATTTGGTTAGTGACATTTATATCAATATTCAGTATAAATCATATACAACCATTTTAAGAAAGATTTTTCAGTAGAATATTGCATTCGTTTAAAAAAAATAACGAAAGTTTAAATTTATTTATAAAGCTTTAATGCTTACAATGTTAGAATAAAAACTTACTCAGAGAGCAATTTGTAAGCTCGAAGCTACTGCTGTCGTCTGATGTAATAAACGCCGCATACCACCCATACCCGTTGATCCATGTCTTAAATTTATTGAATTCAGCTTTTAAAATTTTCCGGCGGGATCATCTTCCGTGATCGGATTTACTACCGTTCCCGTTTCAGTGTAACAATCATGCATGTAAGAACAGCCTTAAGTTTTGGGCAGAGAAATAAAAAACAAAATATTAAAGATTTAATGATACAAAATTTTTTTGTTCATAAATAATATTAATTTTAATTAATTATCATTTAAAATTAATTTTTCTTAAGGTTATTAATGATTTAAATCAGAATTAAATCAACAGCATTTGCCAGAATATTATTTATTCCTGAATTAGATGAGAAGAGAAGAGGTAGACTAGATACAAAAAGCTATTTGGAATTTATGACATCCGGTTTGATTATTAATGGGTTATTATAATTTTTATGTCATTTTAATCATTTATCGCATTCTGAAATTTAAAAAATGAACTGGTTTGATGAAAATTGTTGAAGATATGGGATTTCTATTAAGATAAAATATGAGATAACCGGCTGATTTTATCTGCGTATCAAATATTTTGCGTATTTGGTTAGTGGCATTTATATCAATAGTCAGTCGAAATGATATAAAACCACTTTAAGAAAAACTTTCTCAGTAGAATATTGTATCCATTTTTAAGAAAAAAAATTTAAAGTTTAAACACATTTATAAAGTCTTACTTCTTACATTAAGAAGAACAAACTTAAGTTTTGCACAGTGAAATTAAAAACTAAACACTAAAGATTTATTGATATATAATTGAATTGTTTCTAAATAATATTATTTTTTATTAATTAATATTTTAAATAATTTTTTATTAAGATTAATAACGGTTTAAATCAGAATATAATTATCTTATACCTAAATCAGTTAATAGGGTAAGAATAAGATGAGTGGGAAAAAAAAAGAAGCTTTTTGGAATTTATCCCTCCTCCGGTTTTATTAGTAATGGATTATTATAGCTTTTTATAACCATTTTAATCATTTATCTCATTATGAAATAAAGGGGAAAATTGTTGAAGATATGGGATTTTTATTAAGATGAAATACGAGGAAGCCGGATGATTTTATCTGCGAATCAAATATTTTGCGTATTTGTTTAGTGGCATTAGCATCAATATTAAGTCCAAATTATAAAATACAATTTTTATAAAGATTTTTGAGTAGACATTTATAAAGCGTTCACGATTACATTTTAAGAATAAAGACTTATGAATGTCAGTCCTAAATTTTGGGCAGTGAAATTAAAAACTAAACATTAAATATTTATTTATATATCATTTATTTTTGTTTTTAAATAATATTATTTTCCATTAATTAATAATTTTAATGAATTAATATTTTAAGTTATTTTTTTATTAAGATTAATCATGGTTTAAATCCTAATAAAATTATTTTATAACTCAATGAATTAAGAGGGAAATAGTAAGATTAGATTAAAAGAAAAATAGAAGCTATTTGGAATCATTCGCCTTCCATTTTTAGTATGAATGCATTATTATAGCTTTTTATAGCCATTTTAATCATTTACCTCATTATGAAATCAAAAATATTAAGCGACTTGATGAAGGTTGTTGAAGATATGGGATTTCTATTAAGATGAAATACAAAAAAGCCGGCTGATTTTATCTGCGGATTAAAGATTTTGCTTATTTTGTTAGTGGCATTTATATCAATATTCACTCCAAATTATATAAAACCACTTTAAGAAAGATTTTTCAATAGAATATTGTTTCCATTTAAATAAAATAAATAAATAAATTTTAAAAAAGCAACGAAAGTTTAAGAACATTTATAAAGTTTTATTGCTTACTTTGTAAGAATAAAGACTTATAACAAGCATGGATGTCAGAAGAACAGCCGTAAGTTTTGGGCAACGAAATTAAAAATTAAACTATTTATTAATGTAATGTTTCTTTTTATTCTTTCTTTTCTTTTCTTTTCTTTTTTTTTCTTTTTTTTTTCTTAATTAATATTTGTAAGAAATTGATATTTATTATTATTTTTTTTTATTAAGATTAATAATGGTTTAAATCAGAATATTTTTTTTTATACCTAAATGAGTTAAGAGGGGAAGAGTAAGATTACATTTTTTTTTTAAAAAAAGAAGAAGAAGAAGCTATTTGAAATTTATTCGCCATCCGGTTTTATTATGAATGGATTATTATAGCTTTTTATAGCCATTTTAATCATTTATCTGAGTCTGAAATCAAAAAGACTTAAATGGCTTGATGAAAGTTGTTGAAGATATGGGATTTCTATTAAGATGAAATACGAGAAAGCCGGCTCATTTTATTTGGGGATAAAAATGTTTTGCGTATTTGGTTAGTGGCATTTATATCAATATTCAGTCAAAATGATATAAAATCACTTTAAGAAAGATTTTTCAGCAGAATATTGTATCCATTTTTTTTTCAAAAATAATAACGGAAGTTCAAAGACATTCATAAAGTTTTAATGCTTATATTGTAAGAATAAAGACTTATAGAACCATGTGTGTAAGAAGAATAGTATATAAGTATTAGGCAATCAAATTACAAACTAAGTATTAAAGATTTATTGATATATTTATATTTTTGTTTCTAAATAACAGCATTTTTAATTAATTAATATTTTTAATTAATTCTGATTTTCAATTATTTTTCTTAAGATTAATAATATTTTGAGTCATAATTAAATCAACTGCATTTTCACAAAATTATTTTATTCCTAAATGAGTTAAGAGGAGAATAGTAAGCTTATATGAAAATAAGAAGAAGTAGAAGAAGCTATTTGGAATTTATTCGTCATCCAGTTTGATTATGAAAGGGTTGATTAGATCTCTTTACAGCCAGATTAATAATTTATCTCATTTTGGAATTAAAAATATTAAAGAGGCTCGATGAAGGTTGATGAAGATATGGAATTCCAATTAAGATGAAATACCCAGGGTTAACAAATGGTTCGCTTTGATTAGTCAGGAAGAATAATTTTCGTGGTAAGCTCTACAACAATTCTAATAGAAATAACTTTCGGGGCTGGTTTCTATAAAATTTTCCAGAAAACTCTGTAAAAAAGATTTTTTATTTAAAAAAAATAACAAACAAACCTAGTATTAAAAAAATACCGGAACATTTAAAAATCCTAAAATACGAGAAAAACGGCTGATTTTGTTTGCAGATCAAATATTTTACTTATTTAGTTAGTATTTATATCGATATTCAGTTGAAATGACACAAAGCCACTTTAAGTAAAAAAATTCAGTATAATATTGTATCCATTTCCTTAAAAACAACAACGAAAGTTTAAAGTTCTTTATAAAGTTTTAATGTCCACATTATAAAAATAATGACTTATAAAAAATCTTGCATGTAGGAAGAATAGCCTTAAGATTTGAGTATTAAAATTTAAAAAAAAATCGATATGAAATAATATTAATTTTAATTAATTCCTTTTTATTATTAGTAATAACTGACTTCAAAGTTAAATCAATATCATTTTTAAAAAAATGGTTTTATTCTTAAATGAATTAACCCTTTCAGGCGCAGAGTAATTATGTTTGTAAAAAGGTAAATTCATTGACTGACAACAGAATTTACAAACGCATTTCTTAGAAAATAAATACTTTCTTTCCTTCACAATATAAAAGCTCCATACAATATAAAAGCAAAACTTTCTTGAAATATTCTGGGTGCCACTTGGCAGTTTTGAATTAAAATTAAGTGGTCGCATTTGTAACCACCGCCGTTGAAAGGGTTAAGAGAAGAAAAATAAGATTAGATGGGGAAAAAATATAAGCTATTTGGAATTTATTACTCATTCCGTTTTATTATGAATGGATTATTAGGTGCGTTCGTAATTATATAAATACGTAGCATCTATAGTCGTCGCTTGGTCCGTCTGTCTGTCTGTCTGTCCGTCTGTCCGTCCGTCCGCATATAACAACACAAAAACTACCCAACCGAATGGTTTGCAATTTAAGATATATTATCTTTGCAGAATTTTGTCGAGACATTTCAAATTTTATTAAAATCGAATCAAAACTTTAGGAGATATTAATAAAAATATTTATTAAGAAATTTGAATTTTTTTTTTTTTTTAAATCGGTGCTTTCTTGTTAGAGGAGCTTCCGAAGTTGAATCGTCAAGCGACCGAGATACTTATTTTATGACAGAAATGAATCTGCAGACGATATAATTCATTTCACAGAATTAAAAATCAGAAAAGATCTGAATATTTATGTAACTAGCTATTGTACGAACGCACCTCATTTGTCACGTTTGACGTACAATTTCCAACTTGTTATAGCTTTGTATAGATATTTTAATCATTTATCTCATTTCAAAATTTAAAAAAATATATATATATTAAAGGGGCTGGATGAAGGTTGTTGAAGATATGAGATTGCTATTAAGAAGAAAGACGAGAAAATCGACCAATTTTATCTACACTGAAAAGAAACAAACAAACAAACAAACAAAAACTGTTTATTTTACGGTATAATACTGGCACCCCAGCTGCTAGTATTATACCGTAAAATTAACAGTAATAAACAGTAAACTAAGAAGTAGTACGCTGCCGCACACGCGCTGTAGCGTATTACTGCTTATGTTACTGTTTATTACTGTTAATTTACAGTATAATACTGGCAGTTGGGATTCCAGTATTATAACGTTTAAACCGTAAAATCATTTTTTTTTTTAAATTCACTGTACGGATTAAATATATTTTGTAATTGATTAGTGGAATTTATATCAATATTCAGTGGAAATGATTTAAGGAAATTTAAGAAATATCCTTCAATGAAATATTGTATCCATTTTTATAAAAGATTAATGAGACTCTTATAAAATTTAATACCTGCATTTTAAAGAAATCGACTGGTCAGCCATGTATGTAGAAGCAGCAGCCTTAGGTTTTGAGCGTGAAAATTACAAACTATACATTAAATATATATTTCCATTTAACTATTAATTACGAAATAATACTATGTTTAATTAATCAAAATTCAGTCCATCTTTATAACATTTCCGAAGCTATAGGATCAGTTTGTTTTTGTATTTATTATTATTATTATTATTATTATTATTAAAACACGATATTCGGGAATTTTGGGCGATTTAGAAATTGAGCCAAAAAGATATTTAAAACCATTTTTTCATATTATTTCCAAATTATCTACACAATTATATATCCATCACAACAGTATTTTTATGTATGAATTGTTTAATTTTTTTATTATTATTATAAGCATATTTAAATTAATTATTATTTTTTAAATTTCAGATTCTGAAGTCTGAATGACTTTAAACGAGCTTGTGATTTATAATAAAGGTATTTATGAGACATTTTGAAAGTTTTCATAAGCTTTAAATAATTGAAAATGTTTTTAAATATTTTGATATGAATTATATAATTCAGTTATAACAACTTCATTTATAACTATAGAAATGTAAGGATATAAATATATTGTATCATATAAATTTTTGCAATAGTATTTGGAGACTTTGTTCAAATATAACGATAGGGAAAAAAATTATTGTTCTTTAATTTAGTTTCTGAATTAAATAGATATAGATAGATATTAATCTATTTTCCATTAATTCCTGTATTAAACAACCTAGATTAAATATATATATTGAAAATTCTATTATATTTTTTGTTTTTAATATATTCTTTTAGATTGCGCCCTATCAACATCAAAGAGTATTTTTTTATATGAAATGTATCAGTAATATATTCAAATAAAGTTTGAAATTTATTAAACGCGATACTTTGGTATTATCACATGCCAAATATTTTTCTACTTGCAGCAGTCTTTTTCATTCTGGTCATTTCAATGTTTGAAGCACGTAGTTCAATTACAAGTCTGTTAAATTTATGTTTCGTTTATAATATTTTATTATTCTATTTACTGATTGATGAAATTTTAATTTCATTATGAAATATTAAGACGGAAACATACGCTGAACTATTTATATTTTTGTAAGTGTAAAAGGGTTAACCTTTCGTAATAAGGCTGGACGCGATAAAGACAGATTTTTAAGAAAAATCATGCTTGAAAATTATTTTTAAACCATAAAAATATCAGTAAATTGAGCTACAATTTTCAAACAAATTGCATTTGAAAAAACATTTTTTTTTAATTCGACGGTGTAAAAAATAAAATTATGTGATGTTTAAAAGTTAAAAAATTGTGGTACAAGTGAAACTTGTTCAGGTTTTTGCCACCTTTCAATAGGACGTTAGCATTATTCATGGACGAGCTTTTGCTTTATAATATTAGACAAACACTCAGCTAACTTTCTTAAATAACAAATGCTTACTAAATAAAGAAATTCGTGCATCAACTACTGACAACAGAGAAAACGAATAGCTAGAGTAAACGCAGCTACTGAAACGTTATCACATTTTAGGAAGAGGAACGCTATGTTCAAATATTAAAATAGCATGAAACCTTCCATAAAAGTCAACAATTCTTGAACATTCATCTAAATTACTAATACCAAGGGAAAAAAGTTATGGGACAAGCATCTCAAATCTAATCAACAGCGACCACAAAAGTCCTCCCAATAGGCTACAACCTGTGACGATTTCCTAGACGATTAAAATGACATTTACGATGTCCTCCTAGAAAAAGGGAAAGTGCATGCTAAAAGTTAACCCGGAAATCGATTTCCGGGTAATCCTTTGGGCCTATCCGGAATCTCGCTGTCATGTATCACCTAACAAGAATTGGGTATGAAATTCCAGAATAGGGGAAAAAATAGTAGAATCAACATACGTATCTTTGTCATGAAGCCCTTTTAGTGGATAAAACAGAGTCTTATGGCTTGGTTGGGGAGTTTTATCCGTATTGTAATAAGCAGTGGAAGACGTAGTAAGTTGGATTTACTCGATTGTTATATAGCTGACATTTGCTTTAGGGGCAGAGGTCTCTCAACATAAGGCCGGTATCACTTGATGTAGAAACCCATAAAAATGCAGAAAGAGAGACAGAGAATGCAGGACATGCATGGGTTTATTGGTTATTTTGAGCTGATTTCAGATTTTTTTTAGGAAAATATTTATTGAAAGTACTTTTACAACTAAAAACTGCAATGTCTAAATAGGATTTAACATGTATTCTTATAAATGCTCTTGTAAACGGTTTATGTGATCAGTTTCAACAAGGCTTACGAAATTGATGGAATTTGTGGCTCACCTATGAGCAGACATCTAGATTGTCATTATTTTTCAGAAAGACATTGTTTGAATTTTCAATTATGTGTGATTACATTTTCCTTCATTGTGAGTTTCGGAGCGCTGAAATTTTCAGTGGATCTATACATCTAAAATTCGATAACTAGTTTTCATCATTTATATTGAAGTAAGCTTATTATTGTGTGAAAGTGAATGGATTGCATCATGATATAGATATAGTATTATGGATTATTGCTTTAGATCTGCTTTATGTACGACGCTATTATATGAATTTTAAAGTATGGTAATTGTCAAATATTTTTCGGAGAAAGAAGTAAAGTTTAAGAAACATCATAAAAGGTAATACTGAAAAAATTGTAGATATTATTTTGAAAAAGCACAAAATAATTTTTTTTATGCTTTCTTTCAAAATTCAAATATGTGATTGTATGTATCTGTGCACATGTATATTTATGTTGTTATTGTGATTTTTTTTTAAATGTTTTTAGTAGGACCTAATTTCCTATTACGATATGCATGTATGCATATAAATAGACAGACAGACAGATAGATTTAGATGTAAATAGATAGATAAACACAATTTGCATTGATCTGGAAAAGGATAAGGTAATATAATACAAAGATATACTACAAAGATAAGGTAATATAATAAATGAATAAATAACATTTATATTAAATAAGTGAGTTGGAAAAAAAATAGGCCAGGTTTATTTTTGAGATTATATATATTTTTCCATGTAGATCCTGTTTTCAGATATGTCGATTTTTTTCTTTTTATACAATCTAACATTGAGAATGAACATTAATGTTTATTTTTTGTAACGATTAATTTCATAGGCATGTTAAATAAAATTCATAAAATCATGATACCTTGCTTAAGCATGAATTAATTTTTTGTAAGCAAAATATATTTTGTAATTCTAAGTTGTACCTGAAAAATTTTGCCGACGCATATTGTAACTTTTGTAAATACTATTTTGTTTTAATGTTTACATTTGATTTGAAATGTACACAATAATAATAATTAGAGGAATATACTGTAAAAATTGAGCCGTAAAATAATCCTTTGAAAGATCCTTCGAGTCACTGCATATTGCATAAACAGTAATCCATATCACTCAAATTATATTCACGAATAAATTACGTACATAAAGTAAACATGATAAATGGATTAACAAAACATTGACAAATGAGATTGTTGTTTTCAAATAAAATTTGTCGCTCGGCTGCAATATATTATTTATGTTTCATCGCGATACGATTCATCTTTCGTTAAAAATCTATGGTTTACATATTCAAATAGCAATTTCACCTTTTTATGAGGATAATTAATGTTTACTTCATTTGCCTAAAGGTATGTCATTGAACTATTTATTAATCCTAAAGGAGTATGTTGACTAGTGTCTACAGCCACATTTAATAATGCAATACTAACCTAGTCGCACAACATCAAGATCCATTAGCTACATGTAAATTATCTAAGCAGGTGCAAACAAAAAGGTATAGATCCGCTCTGATGTTCGTAGAATATCATCGATTTTCGAGGTAGAATCCTATCCTGTGTTGAAATTGTAGTTCTGGAAACCAGTTGCGAGGTATGTGGGGACACTTTACTAAAAGAGACATCCGGTAATGATGGAACATAATTACCCCTTCCAAACCCTTCCAGGGAGATAAGGAAGAGGGTCTGAATTCCAAACATATTGTATCCCGCCCCAAAACGATCCGCTTGGAGAAATTATTTTCCAGATATGAATGCACATGCAGGGTATAAAAGCGTGCCACAGAACCGCAGTCAGTTGGTGTTGGATGTGGAACGATATGGAAAAAGTTTACAGGCTGCAAATTTTATTAAATGCAGTTAAAAATTGACAATAAAGTGTAAAGTTAATAAATTATTTGGAAAGTTTATTACCCAAATCTAAGAAACAAAGTAAAAGTTAAAATAATAATAATAATAATAATAATAATAATAATAATAATAATAATTCATGATTTTTAAATATTTTAATAATAATAATAATTCATGATTTTTAAATATTTTAATAATAATAATAATTCATGATTTTTAATTATTTTTTAACACAATCAAACTAATTGATAAATAAATCTTACGGTTAGTAGTGATTATTTTTTACTGAGTGAAATATCTCCAGGCCGGGACTCGAACGCGATTAGACTTAGGCAGAGAGTGTATTTAAGCTATGTTTTGAAAGCTGCAATAAAAGTTATAATCTACCCTATTAAAATCCGTGCGCGTATCTTATCTATGTAACCTCAAAAACTCGGAAACCACAGGGTGCGGGGCTACGAAATTTGGCACACGGGATGCTGGTACGGATGCATGAACGATTGGGTCAAACAATTCGAAATTTTTAAATAGTTTTTTTTTTATGTTTTTGACGAATTTTTGCCTTTTTTATGTTCAACCCGTAATCGCGCGAGTTCTAACCAGTTCTAAATGTTTACTGCAATGTGAGATATACATATTACGTATGCCACGCTGCAATACTAAGAAACTGTAGCGGGTATTACGATAATTATTTTACCTCGCATGCAAATAATTAGAGATTATTTAATTACGCTTAATTATTACCTTTTTTTAAAAATAAAGAAAAACATTTTATCACAAACATCAACAAAACTTTTTATTCTATTTATTCCAAAGATATCGTTTTATCGTCTGCTGCCATAGCAACATGATAAATTAAGTTTCATTTTTTAAAAAAATGCACAGTAGTAGAAAAATATTTTTCTACATATTACATAGATACATTTAGTTGTATTTATTTTTAATTTTGGTTTTAGAATTAAATTCATGAACTCCCGTGCGTAGAACGGGTTAAAGAGCTAGTGAATTTTAATGTGTGAACATGAATTAATATGGATAGTAGTAATTAGTGCAATTAAACATTTGTCTTTAGTTGCTAATGCTCTTCCAATTGAACTATCTGCATGACATCCCAAACAGTACAATTCGCTCAGGCAACCATTTGGTAATGACATCTGGTCTGTTATTTGAAACATCTCAACAGAATAAACTGTAGATAAAAAAATCTATTAAAGTGTTGATGCGTAATTAAAAATTATAATTATTATTAAAGTATGCAATTACGTACCCATAGTTTGTTGGAGTTTATTTAGCTGCGGTTTATTCTGATGAGCTGTTTCAAATAACAAATAAGATGTCGTTACCAAATGATTGTCTGAGTAAATTTTGTTGGCTGGGATGTCGTCCAGATATCTTAATTGGAAGAGCACTAGCAATTAAACCAAAAGTTCATGGTCGAGTTTCGGTCTGAACATATTTTCACTCACACTGAGAAAAATAACACTTTCAAATCTGAGTAAATCGATGTTTTCATTTTGTTATAAAACTTTTTGTTTCAAATATGACGACTCAATGCTTTCAATTCTAAAATACCAGAAATACTCAGAATATAGAAACATGTATACACTCAAAAACTGAGCACATAGAGGTCAGTTCATACTCATTTTTGAAACATGAACATACTCAAAAATGATTAGGGTCAGTTGACACTCATTTTTGAAACATGGACATATTAAAAAATGAGCCCATAGAAGTCAGTTTATACTCATTTTTGAAACATGGACATACTCAAATATGAGCACATGATGTTTTATTCTTGAGTGTGTTCATGTTTTCAGAAATGAGTATATACATGTTTCAAACTTGAGCCATTTTGACTATGCGACATACTCAGATTTGAGTATTTTTTTGCTCAGTTTTGAAAATGTCGTTTTTAGAGTGCAGTTGCAAAAAAAATTCTACTACCCGTATTAATTCAAATTCACACATTAAAATTCATTAAAAACTTTTATTGCAGCTTTCAAAACATAGCTTAAATACACTCTGCCTATCCCGTAAAACGAATTCAAATTTATGTAATAACATGACACTTCAAACGTAATAGAAACATTGACGAAAATTCATAATTAGAAATCAAAATAAAAAGTGTTGAAAGCAGATCAATCAATTACATAACGTCTAGGGAAGAATAAAAAAAAGCAAGCTTGAAAGCCTTGAAGCACTGACATCACATGTTTTTCAAAAGAAATTTTTCGACAAATGTATTAATTTTGAACTCTGAGTACGTGAAATATTCTTTGGTGATTTTAAAAATGCAACTCATTTAAAACGACACGTTTAAAATGCCATAGAAAAATTTCTCTTTTAATTTCAGCGATTTCGAAAAGCATTTTTAAAGCTGTATTTATTTAGTTACAAAATTAATTTAAATGCGTGTTTTCTTTTTAAAGTTGACGGATCTTTGAATAGTAAATATGCCTTACTTTAATTATCTATAAGTTTATTGACTTAATTAAAAAAATAATCATAAGAATGTCACGTAAGATATATTTTTATTCATGACATTGTGTTATTTATGTTTTAAATATTGTTGAATAATATAATTCTGTAAAAACCCTTACATACAAGGTGATACAAAAGTTACTTGGTGATTTAAAAAGTTTAAAAACAAAAGTATTTTTAACTTAGTTATTATTTTTTTTCTTTTTCCTTGTAAATTCGGAATTCCAAAACTTGCAGTTTTACGCAGAGCTGCACGCTAGAATAAAACTTTATAATTCTATAAAAACCCTTTCATACAAAGTGACTCAGAAGTTGCTGAGTGATTTTAAAAGCTTAAAAAATAAAATAAAAATTTTTAACATAGTTATTATTTCTCTTTTTAGGTGCGTTCGTAATTATATAAATACGTAGCACCTATTGTCGTCGTCTGGTCCGTCCGTCTGTCTGTCCGTCCGTCCGCATATAATAACGCAAAAACTACCGAATCGAATGGTTTGAAATTTAAGATATATTATTTTTCAGAATTTTGTTGAGACATTTCAAATTTTATGAAAATCGAATCAAAACTTTAGAAGATATTAATAAAAATATTTATTAAGAAATTTGAATTTTTAAAAAATAAATCGGTGCTTTCTTCTTAGAGGAGCTTCCAAGGTTTAACCGTCTAGCGACCGAAATACTTATTTTATAACAGAAATTAATCTGCAGACGATATAATTCATTTTACAGAATTAAAAATCCTCAGGATCTGAATATTTATATAACTAGCTATAGTACGAACGCACCCCATATGTCACGTTTAACGTACAATTTCCAACTTGTTCCTTTTAGATTTGGTACTGGGAAACTGGTATTTTTATGCAGAGATTGCACGCTAGAATAAAATGTTATAATTCGATAAAAACCCTTTCATACAAGGTGACTCAGAAGTTGCTGAGGGATTTTAAAAGTTTAAAAAATAAAATAAAAACTTTTAACATAGTTATTATATCTATTTTTCTTTTTAGATTTGGTATTGGGAAACTGGGATATTTATGCAGAGATTACACGCTAGAATAAAATGTTATAAGTCTATAAAAACTCTTTCGTACAAGGGGACTCAAAGTTGCTGAATAATTTTAAAAGTTTTAAAAAGAAAAAAAAACTTTTAATTTCATTATTATTTCTCGTTTTCCTTTAAGATTTGGAATTCGTAAACTGGAAGTTTTATGCAGAGATACACGCTTGAATAAAATGTTATAATTCTATAAAAACCCTTTCATACAAGGTGACTCAAAAGTTTCTGAGTGATTTTAAAAGTTTAAAAAATAAAATAAAAACTTTTAACATAGTTATTATTTCACTTTTTCCTTTTAGATTTGATATTGGGAAACTGAGATTTTTATGCAGAGATTACACCCTAGAATAAAATGTTATAATTCTATAAAAACTCTTTCATACAAGGTGACGCAAAAGTTACTGAGTAATTTTAAAAGTTTTAAAAAGAAAAAAAAACTTTTAATTTCATTATTATTTCTCGTTTTCCTTTAAGATTTGGAATTCGTAAACTGGAAGTTTTATGCAGAGATACACACTTGAACAAAATGCAATTTTCTAAATAAATTCTTAATTGTGATTTAAATATTATTGTACAGATGTTTCAATGTGAAAAATTTGTAATGTTGTTTTGATGTTAAAGGGAATATATGCAAAGTTCTTGAAATAGATATGTAATGCATCATGAAACGAAATTTAACCAATTCACTATTTATTTTAACATTTATAATTAATATTGATATATTGGACAGCAATCTGCAAAATAAATGTTAAAAGAAAATAAGTGTCAGGTACTCAAAAAATATTTGATATACTTTTTATGGAGATATAAAGAGAAATGAATAATGTCATTTCACTCAAAAGTGTTGAATATACATATGGATTCCTTGATATTAAAGGCGATGAGAAATTTATATAAAAAAAAGTTATTTAACGTGTTATGAGATTCTTTTAACTAACATTATGTTTCTCTTAATATTCATAATTAATATCGATTCATTCTTTTGCAATATGTAAAATTAAGTGTCTTAAATATCATCTACTCCAGTAATAGTAAGCAGATTTTTAGGTGCGTTCGTATTTATATAAATACGTAGCATGTATAGCCGTCGTCTGGTCCGTCCGTCTGTTTGTCCATCTGCCCGCATCTAACAGCGCAAAAAAAAAAAAAAAAAAAAAAAAAAAACCAGGTGGTTTGAAATTTAACATATATATTATCGTTGTAGAATTTTGTCGAGATATTTCAAATTTTATGAAAATCGAATCAAACCTAAAAAAATATTAATAAAAGTTTCCTTTATTCTATTAAATCTTATCGTACTTTATATAATAAAAGCACAAGTCATGTGACTGAGGAAAACAAATACGGGCAAACCACTTCTTTTTTCATATGCCAGGTGGCCATTTTTATTGAAAATAATTTTTCCGAATAAAATTGCGTAAAAGTTACATTTTTAGAAATATCGTTCAAAAAAATTGTTTGTATGAAAGATGAGTTACATTAAAAAATGTATAGATTCTGAGATGACTTCAGTGGAAATTACGTTAACAGCCGAATATCTCAAAACATTAGAGTAAATAAACACAACAGATTTGTTCATTATGAGTCATAGAAATATTATAAGAATATTATAGAAAATATTTTAGAAATCATTCACAAAGCAAGACCTCCATGGTGAATTTTACAGTGCTGTTTGGTATAGAAAAAAAATCGCATTTGTAAACGTGGCATACGTAATAATAATAATAAAAAGGCATGCTTATTTCGCTCATGGTAGACGGTATAATTCATTTCACTGAAATAATAAGGATGATTTTTTTACATTGAAAAACTAGTTATAAAACGAACGCACCTCCCATGTCACGTTTAACGTACAATTTCCAACTTGTTTATGGAAATCAATGAGAAAAGAATAATGTCGCTTTAATCAAAAGACTAGGCAATGTATATAAATTGTTTCGGATGGAAATATGCAATTTAATTACACGTTTTTTTACAACGAGGCTCCGTAACTGACTTAACTGGTACATGTAGATTAGATTTCATTTTTACCTCATAAAATATTGAGCAAGCAATAATTGATCCGCGATTTTGAAAATAAAATTCTGTCAGGACTACTTTTTATTCAACTGTATGTCTTTGCATGGGAGGTTTCAAGCATTTAAATGTAAAATAAAAAGGAAAATATTAAGTCAAATTAATACCATTTAAAATCACCCGGTAACTGCTAGATCATTCTGCAATTAAATTTGCACAGTTATATTGGTTTAACCTCCATTTCACTTTAAAAATAATTATAGTATATTAAAATGCTACTTTTAATGGAAAGACCATACTAAATTTTAAATTATTTTTAAATTTTGTTTTTTAGTACCAATTTATCAATTACTAAATAAACAAATAACGAGTCTTTGTATTTAAGATTACATAATTCAATTTTGATGTTTAAACTTTTTACTATTTAAAAGACTTCGTAATGAAAAACGTAAAAGATATTTTTAGAAAATAACCTCCGTCTCTGAGTAATGCGCTATTATGCATACTCAACGTTATACGTAAAGAGTTTTGGTTCTTGCTTATTTAATTAGAAAATGTATGAAATTTTATGGCTTTCATTTCATCTCATATAAATCTAAAGTTAAAAATATGACTTCTTAGCATATTATATTTACGTTTTATTTCTTAAAAGTATCTTATATATATATATATATATATATATATATATATATATATATATATATATATATATATGAATTTTTATTATTATTATTATTATTATAGCTCCATATCAAATATATTCGCGAAAATAACTTTGTACCTTTATTTTACTTTTTTTACACAAAACTATTCTGAAGAAAAATTATTGTGGAAAATACTCAGAAATGTATTGTACAACGCCGAACAAAATGAAATTTATAACGAAGAAAAAAGACTGAAATGCGCGTAATTTGAATTTTAAAAATATTGCACACGAAAGGCGCACCATAAGATATCAATGAGTTTAGTCTTCGACTGAACTCTGCACTAAAAAATGCTTAGAGAAAAAATAAAGATAAAAATAAGGAGTAACGTGAAAAACCATAAAAAAGAATTGATCAGGTGCAAATATTCGGTCCGGGAATTGAAATTTACTTATTTCCTTTTTAAATTCCTACTTCGTGCGTAACCTGTGACGTATAAAGGATAAAAAGCCATATTGTATAGTTTTTTTTTTTTTTTTTTTTTTTTTTTAAATATTGCGTGTGCCAGCCGTGCTTCCTTTTTTTATAATGTCATTATATGAAATGTTAGTCTTTTTGACTAGGATATTCGTTTAGAATTTTTTTTTTTGCGTTTTTATGATCTGAAAGTTCTCTCCGTCACCTTAAACTTTCAGTTACAACAGTTTAGTGAAAAGTATTTTTCTGGTTGTGTTGTATAATCCCATAAAATTTATTTTATTAATTATGAAAATTCTTCTTCTATATGTGTTTGTATTTCTGAATTTATACACTGACTATCCGAAAAGTTAAAATAAAAAACGTCCTTCTTTGCGTAGTAACAAGCCAATATTGACTATATCGTGGCCCAATACTGTACCAGTATTGCATTCATTGACGGGAAATATTGATACAATATTGGAGCATGAACTATTTAGCCAATGTAAAATCAATAAGACTAAAATTGGGGGAATATTGGCATTTCTTTGTAAATATATCCAATGTAACGCCAGTATTGGCTAAATATTGGCTTTATATTATAAATATTTCCAATAAATAACAGTAGTGTACAAATATTACCCTTACATTAGCTGCTTAAAAATGCTTAATAATAAAAAAAAAAAAGATAAAAAAGAATGTAACAGGAAAAACCAAATTCAAAAGAATTGATCAGGCGCAAATATTCCGTCCAGGAATTGAAATTTACTTATTTCTTTTTAAATTCCTACTTCGTGCGTAACCTGTGACGTATAAAAGATGAAAAGTCATATTCTATAGCTTTTTTTTATTATTATTTTAATATCGCGTGCCAGCCATGGCTTCTTTTTTTATAATGTCATTATATGAAACGGTAATATTTTGGAATAGGATATTCTTTTAAGATTTTTTTTTTTTTTTTTTTTTTTTTTTTTTTTTTTTTTTACTTTGCTTATGTGATTATTCAATTATTCTTACAATTTAAAAATAATAGATAATATTTAGAATATTTTATTTGTGTACAGTTTTACTTCAATGTAGAATGAATTGTAATAAACAAAAAATATATATAATAATATGGCAAATACAGAAGGAATTATAATGTTAAATAAGATTAAAAAGCCGAATTAAGTCAAATGTAAATATATCGACGCAGCTTTGTTAATAATTTAAATTTATTAATTTAATCTTATATTTTAAAAGTTAAAAATCTAATTCAAATCTACATAATCTGTGTTTGAATAATCTGTTTAATTTACTGATTCATAAATATACAAAGTTTTTAATTAGTGCAGCAAGAAAACAATAGATAAATCAATGTCATGCATTACACTTTTATTATTTTAACACAGTCAAAGTGATTGGTAAACAAATCACGCCGAGTTGTAATTTTTACATCTGAGTATGTCCAGTCCGGGACACGAATCGAGAACCTTTGGCTTTAATTGACAATGCTCATCCACTACATCTGGAAGACATGGCAGCGAATACAATTCACCTAGACAACTGGCTCGACAGAATAAACCTCCAGGTTTATTGATTGATTGTTTTTTTGTCCAGCTGTTGTTAAATAACGGACCAGATGCCATTACAAAATGGTTGTCTTAGTGAATAGTGTTGGTTGAGATGTCGTCCAGATTAAAGTCAAAAGTTCTCTGTTCGAGTCCCGCCTTGGGCACGTTTTCACTTGGTTTATAACTCGAACTTCATACATTATTCTGCAGATGATTTAAAATGTGAAAAGAGTACTGTGATTAGTGTGTTGTTTTTTAGAGTACTGTGATTTAAATAGTGTTGGTTTGGATGTCGTCCAGATTAAAGTCAAAAGTTCTCTGTTCGAGTCCCGCCTTGGGCACGTTTACACTTGGTTTACAACTCGAACTTCATGCTTATTCTGCAGATGATTTAAAATGTGAAAAATTACTGTGATAATACAGCAAAGGAAGTTATTGAACTGAATCATTAGCTTACACTTTGTACATATAAATACACATTCAGTCTGAATGTATATTATATGTACAAGGTGTAAACTAACTAATGGAACATAGTATAAAGGGGGTAACCAGACAAACAATCATAAAAATCCTTGAACAATGGGATGCATGTTGTAAGGCATTGGTCGGTTTTGGCTATATCATAGAAACATTTTTAAACCAGGTACCAGGTTAAGGCGGAAGGGGCACAAAATTGACCAAACTGTGGATTTAGTGAATAATGTTTCTAAAAATAATCATGCTAGGCTTAGAAAAGATTTTAAAATAAGTCTTAAATATAACGCGCTTTTTTTAACATTTGTTTGTCATTTGTTTTACAATTCCATTTAAGATTTTCTTTACTAAAAGCATTATATAATGAAAATACAGATTCTAGATCTCGCAAAGTAAATAAATCCCCATAATCAGATAGCACCCTTCGACACCTTAAAGTGTCCGTTGTGGCCACCGACAAAAATGGAAAAAAAATGTTTATTTCTTTGTGTTGTATTACCTCGTAAAATTTGTTTCATTAATTATAAAAATTCATCTACGTGTTTGTATTTCTGAATTTACATGCATTTCAATCCTCGGAATTTCCAAATGTCAAAATAAAAAGCCATTATTCGAAGCCAGTCACTCGTATAAGCACTTCAAAAGACTTTACATTTAACAAAATGATTTGTCAAATAACCTTTCTATGCTTGATCCGATCATCTGTTATTTGGTGTCAATAAATATGCTTTTACCTGTATTATAAATGATGGATCACTGTGTAACGTAGTTATTTGAATAACGAAACAACATGTCTTTTCGAGCCGCAAAATATTATATATGCGCATTTGTATGAAGTGTTTGAATGTATAAATGTATAATGCGTAAGTGATGTGTAATGATTCCCAGTATTATTCATTAGAATCACTTTCAGTTATGTTGTAGTTGATTTCTGGAAGTGTTATCTAAAGTTCTTAATCTACATCTTCAATTATCCACAACTGGAAATTAAAGTTTCTAGAACCAATGATACAACCTCAAAAAATAAATAGCTAATTTTTTCCGCTTGTATTTTATTTAATATAACATTCTTTAGAATATTTTTCCTGTGTTTAGATTTTGATTATCTTTTTCTAGTAAATGTTTTAATTAAGGGAAAGTTTTAAGTTTTCTCACTTATTCTAAACAAATTTTAATAACATATTTTTTTTTTTAGGTCTTTGAATTTTTAAGCAACATTTTTAATCGATAAAAATCTAATAATAAAAATATATTTTCCTATCTACAAAAGAGTTCTTACAAAAACAAAATGACAGATTCATATTAACTACTGTAAAAGGTATTGTTTAAATAATTATTTATATTTAGGTGAGAAATATATGGTTAAAAATTTGTTTCACAATTATATTTGTTTGGCATATGAAAAACAATCGAATATTAAAGGATTATAAAGTAAACTTTATAAAAAAAAAAACTATTCAAGGATCCTAGAGAATTACAATGTGCTTCATTCCTGTCATCAACATCAATATATTTGTGTAAAATTTTTCTTTACCGATTTTTTCAAATGTATTCAATAAACAAGCCAAAATATTATTTTGCTATATGAAATCGTATATATTACGATTTCTAAAGTAGGTAAAAGTTACTTTTTGAGAAATAATTATTCTTATGTAGATTGGAAATGTAAAGTTATTTTTTGAGAAAATATTTTTATGTTTTTTGTAAAGTTTAAAATGTTCTTCAAATTTAAATTTGTTTAACAATTAAATAATTATGAAATATTAAAAGATATTTAGAACAAAACTAATTAAAATTACACTCAAAGTTCCTACAGCAGTGAATATACTTTATTCTTGTCATCAATATACTATAAAATAAAACAGTTAATAAGTTAATTTTTTTTCAAGTTAAATAGATTTCTTACAAAAACAAAATCCCGCAATTATATAAACTATGGTTTCTCAGCTAATTGAAAACAATTCTTGAGAAATTATTCTTATTTATGTGTGAAATTCAATGTTTAAAATTTTCACACATTCATAAATGCTGTAGGAACCTTGAATATATATTATATATTTCGGTTTAGTTTCTAAAACTTTAATATGTTGTGTTTCTCAAACTTTTGCAGCATGAACTAAACTGCAGCAACTACATTTTCGAAAAAACGTAAAAGTTACTTTTTGATAAATTATTTTTTTCTATATCAGAAATGTAAAGTTTAGTTTCTTTTTCAAAATTGAATTTGTTTAACAATTGAATAAATATCGAATATTAAAATATACTTAGACACAAAATTAATAAAAGTACACCCAAGGTTCCTATATCATTCACTGTACAGTATGTACAGTGAAATAGTTAATAGTTACATTAATAGTTACAACAAACTTAATCTTTAGAATCTGTTCTTGTCATCAATCTGTCACAAAATTAAATTTTTCTAATTACAATTTTTTTAAGCTAAAGATATTTCTTATAAGAACAAAATACCACGACTATATAAACTACGGTTTATCAGATAATAAAAGGGGAAAAAAATCTTGAGAATTTATTCTTATTTATGAGGGAAATTTAATGTTTTAAATTTTATTTATTTTATACATCTTATTTATTAAAATATACTTGGAAACACAAATTGAACAAAAATTACATTCAAGGTCCTTACAATGTACTACCTCATTTTTGTTATCAACGTATATATGCATTGTAGGAAAATTTCCTTTACCATATTTTTCAAGTGTATACAACAAACAACTCAAAAGTTTATTTTGTGCTATGCATTTTTTGGTCGATATTAAAGTAGTTTTATTTAATAAAACATTTAAAAATTTAAATTTCATTCAAAATTATAGTTGGTTAACAAGTGAAAAACTATTGAATATTAAAATTAACTTAGAAACTTAACCTAAACAAAACTTTTATTCCAGGATCCTAAAACATTGCAGTATACTTTCATTCTTGTCATCAACTTGTCATCAACTTTATGTCCATACTTTTCCTTCCATTTGCAAAATATCAAATTTTTCAAATATATTCCATAAACAAGATTCTTTTGCATTATAAAATAATATAAAAACTGTTTCTCAAAAAATTAAAGTTCACTTGTTGCGAAATAAATTTTATTTAAGTTAGCAATGTGAATTAAAAAAATTCTTCAAAATTGTATATCTTTAACAATTAAACAACTATCAAATATTACAATATACTTAAGCTAAATAAAAATTGCATTCAAGGCTACTGGAGCACTACAATATAATTTAATCTTCTCCACCAGCATCCCACAAAATTTTAATATATCTTCTTTTTCAATCAAAACAGCAAATTTCCTAGAAAAATTTAATCACACGGAGAAATTATTTTATATATATTAAAAAATTACAGTAAATAGTATAATAAAATTAATAAATATAACCTTCTTCAATTTTTTATTTGTTTAACAACTAATTTATGAAAATAACTTTCAAAATAAAATTTATATCCAAGGCACTACAATATAATTCAATCTTGTCACCAACATCCCACAAAAAGTTAATCAGGTTGTATATATATTTTTTTCATTTAAACAAATTTCCTGGAAAAACCAAATCACATGAGTACATAAGAATTTGCGATTAATAGTAATAGTATTAAAATAACGTTTAATAGTATTAAAAACTAACGGTTAATAATATAATAAAATTAATAAATATATTTTCTTCAAATTTATATTTGTTTAAATTATAGTTTAAGATAATAATCTTCGAAACGGAAATTATATTCAAAGTTCTTAGAGCATTACAATGTACTTCATCCTTATCAGCAACGTGGATATACTTTTATGAAATTTTCCTTTACCAAATTTCTCAAGTGTATACAATAAACAAACCGAAAGATTACGCACTGCTTGATCGATATTGAAGCACTGGGTACAAGCTTGAAAATATATTGCTTTCTTTTGCCTTTCTTTTTGAAAGGAATTTTGAAGAACTCTAACCTATCCTTCGAGTGTTTTATTTCTGCAAAAATATTTAGTTCCGTTTTTATTAACTTAATATTTATTTATTTATTGTAGGAAACACTGAAAGTTGTTTAGTTAATAATATACTGTATTCTTTAATAATGTGAATGTTCTGATTTCTTCATTGAATAAATAAAAATAAAATAAACTCAAGATCATTTTATCGTGAGATGTTAATGTAAGATACTTTAACTTCCCTAAAAGACATTTTGATTTGTATTGCATTAATATGATTTAGCATTAATTTTTATTTATGTCAAAATAATGGGAAATCTAACCGTTGTTACCAAAAAAATACATTCCCTTCCTTGTTAAGTAATAATTTTAATTTTGCAATCTCTAATCGAGATTTTTAATAGGAATTTTTTTTTATTCAATCTTTTAGTGTTGGAAAGTGTTTTATAATCTATTCCTTATACATGATTTTTCATTCTTATTTAATTATAGTTACACGAATTTGATTTGTTTGAACTAACTTAAAATTTATATTTTCAACTATCAAACGTGCAAGTTAGAGCGGAAAATAATCATTGCGAACTTACTTTAAATGGAAATTAACTATTAAAATTTAAAAAATGTTTTACACATTTATATATCTGCGATTTTATCAGAATAAAAGAAAATCGAAGTTATTTTTATATGTTCATCTAAGATTTTAAAAAAAATAATTTTTACGACCTTTTTAAATTTAATTAATATTGCTTTCTAAATTTATAACAGAAAACTTTTAAAATGCATATTTTTATAATTGAAAAAAGTTTTTTTTATTAAACTTATTTTAAAATGATGGAACTTGTTTGTTTCAAACTATAATAAAAAAAGCACACTTTATGATTTTATATGAATTTTCATTCTTAAATCGAAACATTTTCATCACAACGAGCATAGTTGAAGGCATATATCATAAGTATGAAAGTTTGTTTGCTGAGCAGTCTAGACGAAAAAAAATTTCAGACATAATTTTAAACGAAGAAAAACAAGTAAAAATTTATTTAGTTGGCAATTGCCGTTATTAATTTCGAAATTTTTATGATTAAAATTCTTTTGCCATTAAGTTTTAATAATTCAGACTATCAATTTAATTTAATTCTTTTAACCTACTTTTCAATTAATTGCATTGCACGAAACAGTTGATATGTATTAATTGGTTTCAAAAAGAGTTTTGTTGAATTAAAAAAATGTTTTTTATTTTTTTATTTTTTATTTTTTTTTTTCACAACAAAAGTCTCCGGTTTTAAAATAAAACAGATAATTTTAAACCAAATAGGCTTAAAATACAACTACAAAATTAATGTTTGTATTAAGTTTTTTTTTTTTTTTTTTTTTTTTTTTTTGAAAAATTTGAAAAATCAGTCATTAATTCACACTTATCATCCTCTCATTCATTTAGGTTTATATATAAAATCGCAGTGCAAGTTATAAAGTTCAATAATCATTTTCAGCTTATGTCTTTAACAAATAAATACAATACATAAATAAATTATATAATTTTTAATACAGAGGTATACAGATATGGATATAAATAAGCAGTATAATGTCTAATTATAAATAGTGTTTTATTAACTAAAACACATACGCACACACAGGCATGTGTATAATGGAAGGTATGCAATTTACAATGGGAAGTACACTCATATATAATATTACACATGAGTGATAACAAACAGCATATACAAAATAAACCTTTTTTTTAAGAAACTAAAAAAGTTTAGTTTGTAAAAAAAAAAAAAAAAAAAAAATAAAAAATTACAATTGCTTTCTATTTTTTTTTTATTTTAAATAAAGTTTAAAGTCCTTATTTACTTTTATAGAAATATAATCTTTTCTACCAACAAACATGCTGTTTTAAAAAGCTTCTTTTTTGTAGCATGACCCAACTTGCTCTTCTGAAAAATGTACATACTCCTTTGAGAGATATTCGATAAAGCTTCCAGTAAAGAAAATCTTCCATGGATCTGCAACAATCAGACCTCTCACAGACAATACCCCTCTGAGAGAGCACTTTGCTTTTAATCTGTGTGTTTTGCTTCCCTTTTTGAAGAAGGATCCAAGGATCCACTTTCATTGAGAAGGTCGCTATTTTTAAGAATGTTTTTAATATTGAACGAAACAGGTGTGCTTGTTGATTTACATAATTTTAATCTGATATGACTATAGGCTAGAGTTAATTTAAAATATTTTTTTTAAACAATAGGAAAAGTTATTCATTCGTTCACTTATTAATGTAGATTTTTATTTATACCAGTACCAGTTATAAAATTTTTAATCATTTTCAGCCTACATCTTTACCAATTCCTTTTCTTATATTGCTACTGTATAATTGTTAATATAAATGAAAACACTATACAAATAAATATGTAATTCTTTATGCAGATATGATTTGGATAAATAAGCAATTTGATATTCAATAATAAATAATAAATTAGATAGAATAACAAATAATAATTAAAAAAACACACATATGTACATATATGTGTGTGGTAAACAATCACATACACAGATAGAAGGGGGGGGGGGAGTTTTTTATGAAACTTAACAAGTTTTGTTCGTACTATAAAAAAATAAAATAAAATAAAAAGACGTTTATTACAACCTCATTTCATTCTAAATACAATCATCTAGATATGAAATCAAGTTTAAAATTGTATTTACTTTTATAAAAACACAATCGCTTCTACGAACATTTATTCTGATTTTTAAGCCTCTTTTTCCGTCGTACGCCCGAACTTGTTCCACTGAATGTACATACTTCTTCGAAACAAATTCGATAAACCTTCTCGTAAAGAGAATCTTCCATGGATCTATAACAATCAGATCTTTCACAGACAATACCCCTCTGAGAGCACTTCGTTTTTGATCAGTGTGCTTCCATTTTTGAAGAAGCATCAGCTTTCGTTGAAAAGGAATTAAAAAACACACACATGTACATATATGTGTGTGGTAAACAATCACATACACGGATAGAAGGGAAAAAACAATTTTTTATGAAACCTAACAAGTTTTGTTCGTACTATTAAAAAAAAAAAAAAAAAAAAAAAAATTAAACGACGTTTATTACTATCTCATTCCATTCTAAATACAATCCTCTAGATATTTTTTTCTTTTAAATCAAGTTTAAAATTTTATTTACTTTTATAAAAACAGAATCGCTTCTACGAACATTTATTCTGATTTTTAATTCTCTTTTTCAGTCGTATGACCGAACTTGTTCCTTCGAATGTACATACTTCTTCGAAAGAAATTCGATAAACCCTCTCGTCAAGAGAATCTTCCGTGGATCTGTAACAATCAGATCTTTCACAGACAATACACCTCTGAGGAGAGCACTTCGTTTTAAATCTGTGTGCTTCCATTTTTGAAGAAGGATCAGCTGTCATTGAAAAGGTCGCTATACTTAAAAATGTTTTTAATACTGAATGAAACAGGCGTGATTGTCGATTGATATAATTTTAATGTGATATGTCTAGACTTAATTTAAATTAGAATATATATATATATTATCAAACGGAAAAGTTATTCATTCATGCACTCATTTGGATGTAAATGAGCAACTTAATATTCAGTAATAAATTAGATTGATTAAATCGGAATAAAACACACGCACACGTGCGCAAATATATGCATGTGGTATGGAATCACATATGCAGAGAGAAGAGAAAGAAACAGTTTTTTTTGCGAAACTGAACAAGTTTTGCTCATATTACAAAATAGATAAATAAACAAATAAGACATTTATTTCAATCTCATTCCATTCTAAATACAATCTACCAGATATTTTTTCGTTTAAATTGGGTTTAAAATTTTATTTACTTTTATGAAAACGAAATCGTTTTTACGAACATTTATTCTGTTTTTTAAAACCTCTTTTTCCGTCGTATGATCCAACTTGTTCTTCTCAATGTACATACTTCTTTGAAAGAAATTCGATAAACCTTCTCGTCAAGAGGATCTTCCGTGGATCTGTAACAATCAGATCTTTCACAGACAATACCCCTCTGAGAGCACTTCGTTTTTAATCTGTGTGCTTCCACTTTTCAAGAAATATCCGTTTTCATTGAAAAGGTCGGAATTCTTCAAAATGTTTTTAATATTGAATAAAATTGGTGTGCTTAGTGATTGATATCATTTTAATGTGATATGACTGAATTAGAGTTAAATTAGAATAATGTTACTTTTTTATGAAACGGTATTTTTAATAAAGCTTTTGAAATCTTCATACAATGTAAAAAAAAAATTCCGTATATATACGGGTAATTTTATGTGAAATTTCTATCTTTTAACAGAAACTTTCTTTTAGAGTGAAAATCGTAAAATTTCCAGGAATAAACGGAAATTTTCATTTTTATTCTTATTTGTTGAATTGTAAAAACGGAAACGTTTTTCCAAGACAGAAAAACAGAAATGTTCCTTTTTAATAGAGAGAAAACGTAAAAATACAAGTTAAACTTTCATAATTGATGTTTTGGTCAATAACCAAGTCGTGGGGTGTGGCTAGTTGGTGTAGGTGAACGAAAATGCATCTTCTAATGACGAGTACCAAGGTTCGAATCCGGAGGAAGGAAAGAAGATAAAAAACAAAGTTTGATAATGTTCAATACATATGCTTGTCCCGAGTAAGTATGTATCAGTACATATAATTATTATTTAAATATTTTTTTATAAATTGCGCCATTGTTCAAATTTGTTTATAATAAAAGAAATTTTCCGTCTAGAATAACGGAAACTTTCTATCTTGAAAACAGGGAAATACCAAAACGGAAGTTTTGAAAAAAAAACAGAGAACAGTTGCCATAGGAAAATTCTTCTCTACTTGGGAAAAGACATTTTCTAGAACCATCTAAAACAGCTCCAAATTTTGGAGGTAGGGTAAAATCGGGTACTAATCAGAAACTAAGTGACAGAACACTTTCAGTAACAAAAAGCTTTACTGTAATAAATTTTGAATAAAACTTTAAAGAATATATACATTTTTTAAGGTCAGTAACATTTCTTTCAGCTTTTCAAGAAATTTTTAATCTTCAACAGTGCTGCAAGTACATTTTTCGCTTCTTTGCGGAATATACAGTGAAAAATATGGTAAGACCGGGTAATTAACGGTTTTCTTTGGTTGACAAAAATCTAGAAGGGCGTAAAAATCGGAACACCACACAAAAATGTTTGGCAACATCTGGGTTATGGAAAAACCACAACTGATGCCGCAGGAAAATTATTCTCTACTTGGAAAAAGGCATTTTCTAGGACTATCTGAAATAGCTCCAAATTTTAGAGGTAGGGTAAAATCGGGTACTAATCAGAAATTAATTTTTTACACTTCCAGTAACAAAAAGCTTTACTGTAATAAATTTTGAATCAAACTTTAAAGAACATATACATTTTTTAATGTTAGTATTTTTTTTTCAGATTTTCAAGCAATTTTTAATGTTGTCATGTAATGTCTTTCTCAGCTTTTACTTCTCGTATCCGCTGCACTCCTCATGTGCCCACTCTTTGCAGACTAAACATTGTATCGTTCCTTTACAACCTGTTGAATGAAGAAACAATTCATTGCAGAATTCAGTGCAAATCCATGGATACCCGGTTTTGCGCCAACATGCGACCAAAACACAACATTGTCGAATTTCTCAGCTTTTACTTCTCGTATCCGCTGAACACCTCATGTGCCCACCCTTTGCAGACTAAACATTGTATCCCTCCTTCACAACCTGTTAAATGAAGAAACAATTCATTGCAGAATTCAATGCAAAACCATGGATACCCGGTTTTGCGCCAACAGACGACCAAAAATCAAGATGGTAATTCTCCTGTATAACTGGACATACCCACTTCTACTTGGCATCAAAATATGGCGTTTAAGTAATAGAAAACAGTGGTTTTCTTACATAAGTCGATCCGTCAGGCTACATTTATTTGAAGAGCAGAAAAGACGGCGAAAAGTTAAAACTTTTGAGGTGAATTTCTGCCTAATAACACTGCACGGACACAGAGATTAACTCACTTCAAAAGTCGAGGACGTACTGCTAGGGCACGCTAAGGCATGTAGTTAAGACGGGTGCTGTCCACAGGGTAGCACCCATCAGCGAGAAAACAGGGTTCCCGGTTTGACTCACCTACCCACTTTTACCCTACTCTCCCCTATATATATATATATATATATATATATATATATATATATATATATATCCTGTGTATGTTAAAATTGTCAGTTTTAGTTTTTTATGTATGTTGAAATGACATGTCATTTTTGTTGATATTTAACTCTCCAAAGTTGAGAAGAATTTATGACAGTCAAAATTTTGTTTTTCCCCAGTAAATTGACTTTCTACCTATCTATTATAATTTATTGCGTATCAAATATTTTATCAGTTTAATGTCATGCCTGTCATAGGAAGTGACAACATAATGTGTAGTTTATCGTTTTTCTTAATAGGATTTTAAATTTGATTTCTCAACAATGTTCTAAAAAATAACTTTTAGTAACATAATTCTAACGCTTACTTTATTTTGTTAAAAATATGAAAACATTCACTTTTGATAATTTTAATAAAATCACACACGATTTCAAGCAAACAAGTGGTAGCTTTTGTGAATCATTTTATAGTCTGCTAATAATGTATTAACTATTAATCATTATATCTATGATGTCTATATTGGTCAATGTTTTAAAAAACATACTTTGCCTTATAAATACAGACTCTAAGAGTATATTAACTTTTATAACCGATACAAGCATCGATTGTAAAACAATAGGTTACAATTTGTTTTTTTAATTTAAAAAAAATTATGCCAGATTTTTTTTTTTTTTTAATTTACGATTAAAAATGCATTGTTTTTTACTATTTTCTGAAAATAGAAGTATTTTTCACTCTAAAAATTTGATTATTATTTACCTTTTACTAGTCTCGACATATTTTCTGCGTTAAACTTCTACTTTTATAACATTCCTTTTTTCCGCAACAAATTTAAGCAAAAATGCAGGCGTTTAAGCGTATTTTTACACTTCCAGTCGAAAACCTGCTCTAACTAAATTTTCCTAATGAGCGAATAAAAATCAGATAATGAGAAACTTGCAGAAAATTATTTCTCTTTACGCTTACAATACTAAACTTGCTTACCGCATTCATTTAGAGATGACGCAGTGGGCACTCAAAAGAACTAAAAGAGGGCGATGAAGAGAAAATTATTAAAAAATTGTCCCAAACAAACTTTCATCATTAAAAGATATTTTATTCTCTTTAAAATAAGGGATTGCGAGAAAAATGCCTTACCGCGGCAATTGTCCCGCGATTAGTCTCCTAGTGAACGTTCCAAAAATGTTCGTTAAAATCCAATAATGAACAATTTCATCGCCGAGTGTCCCAGGGAAATAAACTCATTAGCGGAACTGTAGCACGTGTTGCTAATATAAAATCCAATGGCCATCAGGCAGCATATGTTTCCCGAATCCTCAGTTTGATTGATTGTGTAATTTTTGTAAGAAAATAGTTGATAACAAGCATTTTATTAAAATTTTAGTTTATAAAAAAATGTTATGGTTGTAGAATGTTTGTTATTTTTTTTTCTTTGTAAATTGTATAATTATCTATATACTAACAAAATAATATTAATTTTAATGTTGATGTTAATGCTGTTAATTTATCATGTTTGTCTGTAATACATGTTTGTTGAACATGAGCATATTTATCTGATAACTGACAGCATTCGAAAAATCTATATTTGAGATAACTGATTAATACATATACATTATAAAATTTACTCGTAAACATTTCCGAAAATCAGTGAAAAAAAAATATATACCAGTCATGTGTATACAGGGCTGCACTAAAGAATTCGCACACAAGAGTATGTCTCAAATATATTGATTCGCAAGGGGACTACACTGAAAAATAAAATAAAATGTTGTCAAAAATCTTGTGCTTTCTTTGTTAGACCGATAACTTTTCGAACCACCCTCGTATAACATTTAAGAAAACTAAGCAAATAAATTTATTTATTTAATTGATAGGCTTCTCTGTCATTTTTATAGTAGTATGATATTGAAATAAAGCCAAAAGATGATTTTATTTTAATATTTTCAAGTGGGGAATGTTAGCTGACACATATATTTTTTTTCATTTCAACTTTTGAATGAGAAAAATGATAACTGTCATTTACAGTACTTCTCTTTGTAAAGTTCGTTAAGTCCTTACTCAAGTTGTTCCATTGCGTGAAAAATGTTGATTGCAGTAAAACAAAAGAAAAATCTTTTTCTTCTTCACAATTGCAATTTTCTCCCACTTATTCCATTGCACGCAATTATTTTAACATTAAATGTGACGAAACTTCCGCACTTACGCTTGTGTAGCTTTAAATAGTATCTCGACTTATCATTGTTGTTTTATTTAAATTACTATTAGAACAAATTTAAAACAGTATACTTACACAATGAGATTTTTTATCCTTGAATTCAAATAAAAGATTAATATGTAAAAAAAATAAATTAAATAAAAATTGTAATGCCCTTTAACCATGAAAAATGTTTGTATTTCATTAAAAATGTTTGTGTGGAATAAAAGATGTAATTGGATAATTAGTTAATAACAAGTATGTATATATATATATATATATATATATATATATATATATATTGTAATTAAAGATAAAATGTTGAAGTATACATATCCATTACATATAGGGTAATCAAAGTAGATAATGTAGATTTGCAATTTAAAAGATGCAAAAGAAATTAAGATTGAAGTTTAAAGGTCAAATCCTTTGATATTATTTTTTTTAACTTTTCTAGAAGCGTCTAGTTACTTATATACATAAAAATACGTATTTGAATAATTTCTAATGTCAGCTTCGTGCATAATGTTTTCTAAAATTAAATAGAAGTAAGTAGTCATGTTGTGGGAAAATATTTAACAACTTGCGGAAATATCACGGGTGTAGCTCGTCATGAATCTACTAATAAAATTTTAGGTATTAATTATTATATCATAGTATTTCGTCATAAGTGTACGTCATTTTGTACACAATAATCAGGTATCTCATCATAAGTTTTTATGTCAAATGATAAAATGACTATCTTTACTCGTCTTGAGCCTGAAGCTGTTTAAAATATTTCTACTACCATAAATTTTATATAGTAATTATAAATTGATATTATTAACTGTAAGCGCCGTAAATATACTATGTTAATTGATGATTGAGTTTTCCTCTCTCTTTAATTAAAATTAACTTCTCCTGTCTTTTGCATTTATTATTATTATTATTATTAAAAACTAATTAGTTTGCCCTGGTGGCTTTTTCATTATCCTTAAATGTTAATGATTTTTTTTTTAAATTTTAAACTTAAATGTATGGTCTCTGTAAAGGGTCTTTTTTTTTAATGAGATGGGTTCGTCCCTCAGTAGGTTTCGTCTATAATTTTCTTGGATCTAATGGAAATTTATACTTCTTTATTGTTGAACTTATATTTTTTTAATTATATTAAATACTTTTATTATTTTTATTTTCTTTTATGTAGTTTTTTACTACATATTAATTATTTATTTTTTCACGGCTCCCTATTTGCCTCGCAAGTCGCTTACCTATAGACTGGAAGTAAAGTTGCTACGCAACTAGGTATTCCACTCAGCTACATACATTGTTCCATTGTTCCAAATTTTTGATTGACAAAATGTATGAATCATAAAAAGAAGCATTTTGTTTTCTTCTTTGTAAAAAGGGCGTGTTTCTTTAAAAAATATTTCACTATAAATTCATAGCGTAAAGGATGATGTACCTAATCCAACAAAATCTTCAGACATCAACTTTCGGTACATCCATTTAAATTATAAAACTGACTTTTGACCGAAATTCAATCGATTTAGAATTCAATAAATATTACCAGCTTTCTAAAATTCTGGAATTATTTCCATGCATGCAAACACGAATTCGAATAAATTTCAGCCTCATCATTCCTTATAAAGAAATATAATCCTTTGAAACCAAAATATATATTCTTGCGGATGAATGATTCCTGATGGATTTTGTTGTAGAAAGACATGTCCCTCCTTTTACAATATCGATAATAAATGATCACCCCCAAAACTTTCATTTTGAATACGTGATGAAGAAAAATCCATCCTAGCTGAATAAATAAATAATTTCAATGTTTATCAAAAGTTTCTGTGCAAAATAGAACTGTTTTTTTTTTTTTTTCTAGAAAAGGATTCCTGAAATTCGATCACAGTTTTTCGTTGTAAAAAAAACAAACAAACAAAATACGCCCTAGAAACCACTCTTGAATATTCTCTTTTAGCGTCATGTTTCAAAAGCGAAATACTAACCAAAGTCTTTTGTTGCATGTGTTTTTAACAAATGTATTTTATTTTTTTCTTCGCGGCCATGTTACAAAGAAAAATTATTTTGTAATTTCAAACACTAGCAAGAATAAAAATAAATTGTTATCGCAAATATTCTATCTAAACTTTAAAGAGAAATATCACAGGTTGACATTTATTCTAACTATGCTCGAAATTTCAGAGGATTTCGAGATATTTTATAACTAAAATTTGGAAAGAAATAAAAAGTAATTTTTAAATAAAATTTTTATGTTTTTTTTTAATTTATAAAATAAAAAAATCCCCTAGTAGCAAATCAATATTTGTTAAATTGCTTATTTGTTTCCCAATATTCACCGATATTGCCTTTATAAATAATACTTCGAGTGAATTATCACTATTGGTTTACATTGGACACATTTTCAATGAAACGCCACTTTATCAGAAAGTACATTGAAAATATTACCAATGAAATAACGAAATATTTCTTGTCAATATTGGTGCAATATTTACAAAATGTAAACATCCCAGTGTTGGTGTGATATTTTGTCATATTTTGCCAATATTGGCTAATACTACCACTTTTTGATAAAAATACTACCTCAATATAAACGCATAATTCTGCAATTAAATAAAACGAATATTTCTATTGAGAATTACATTTACTCAAAAATCAGGAGACTTGGGAACTATGGCTAAAATATAATTAATAAATAACCAATATTTGCCAAGATGTAGCCAATATAAACAATATTCCCACAGTACTGTTTTGTTACTTGAATATTTCTGTTTGTTTTCAAAATGAAATTATAGAGGATAAAATATATCAAGAAGTACTTTAAGAAAGAGTATAAATACAGGATGATTCATGAAGGACTCCCTAACTTTAAAAATCAATGATTCACAAACTATAATAAATATAAAGATAATTTTTTTTTTTAATGTCAGGTAACTCATAAGTTTTGTAAACAGTAATTTAAAAAATAGTTCACATTTTCGTCAATAGATGGTACAGCGACGTAAAAAAGTATGAACTGTATCAAAGATATATCAATGTCTACTTTATTTTCTATTTAATCATTGAAACTTGAAAAACTCTTTGTAATTTGAAATTTTTAGCATTTTTACAATTCGAGACAGCGCAGGCCATATTTTGAAGAAAATTTATTTTATTTTAAAAGTTATTTTATACAAAATTTATGAATTGTCTAAGAAGTATGTCAGTTATTTCATATTTATATTTATTACTAGTTGCGTAGCAACCCGTTGTGTTGCATTTGAATTTTATAAGATATTTCTCCTTTGGGTGGGAGGGATACTTAACAAATCAGTTTTTAAATTAAAATAAAAAAGTCATAAGCTAAAAACGTGCTTATTAATTGTTATAAATTTCAATTAGACCGTTCAATTTCCGTAAGATTTCTGAAAAGTTATCAATTATTTCTCGAATTTTTGAACATTCAGAGATTGGTTGATTGATTGATTCTTGATTCTCCAAGTTTTTCTCCAAAAAAAAAAAAAAAAAAAAAAAAAACATTTTTAAGTATCGGACTGCAACAAACTGCAGATTGTAGCAAGAATTATATTTCAATTTCATAAATATTAATTAGACCTTTCAATCATCGTAATATTCCTTAAAATAATCAATTAGCTTACGAGTTTTTGAGTATTGAAAATTTGTTGATTGGTTGATTCTCCCGGTTTTCTCCTGTTTTCTCGAAGGCTATTTTAAGTATCGAAATATGACAAACTGCAGATTGTAGCCATAAATATTCTGTGTTTGCACCTGAGAAGTTTAGTGTTCGTTACGCAACTGCTTCTCAGTCTATTCCGAACAAACAAAGAGACAGACAAACAGACAAAAACTAAATAGGTTACTTCATGACTATGCGTCGTCTAAATTTTGGTAAGCCCGAGACTTTCAGGCGTGTACAATACTTGTTTATGCGTTTGAAAATAAAATAATGTCTGTGTAAATGGGTAGCGCAAAGAATTATTATAGTGGTATAAACTTAAAAATAGTTTTTTTTCCCCCCGAAAATCACAGACAGTTACTCCAGTTTTACTTAAGTATTTTTTTCGAGACAGCGCAGGCCATATTTTGAAGAAAATATGGCCAGTTATAGAATATTAGTATAATATTAGTAGTTAATATTAGAATATTAGTATAATATTAGTTGTAGTATAGATAGTTAAGGAATTGTTGAATTTTAAAGTTAGGGCGTCGTTTACGAAACGCCATGTATTATCATGTTTTTCGCGACGACGGTAGAAAGGCGTACCACACAAGTATTGTTTTATGTATTGACTGTGCATTTGAGAAGTTCGATGCCGGAATTCAAGAATTCAAACTTACACCATACGATCAGTAGTTACGTAAATGTTTTGCTCTTTTAATAGTCGAATAAAAAGAAATGGGGGAAAATTCTCATTTTGGTTTACAGCAAAAATTGGTTCATATATATATTTTTTTAAATAAAGAAGATATTTCTAAATAGTCCTTAAAATATATACATACATATATATGTTTTAATTAGCATTTGAAAATTTATTAAAATCTAATCATAGGGCTGTGATAAATGTCATTTATAAAGTTTCCACAAAAATGTTTATATTGCCCAAAACCAAAAGAGCTTAAATAGAAAAAAAAAAAAAAGTAATATACACTCTCGCTCTCTGTACTTAATGTAATGCGTATGCCCTATTAATTCTTCTGAAATATTTCTAGGCATTTTAATCTGGGTTTTATTCAAACTTTATATCTAACATTTGACTAAATTAAGCTACAAAAAAATATATTTTTTTTACATGCGCTCAAAAATGGAAATTTAAGCAATAAATATAATATTTCATACCAAGCGAGGAAATGATTTTGTTCAGTAATGGAAAAACTTAATAATAGATAAATAAATATATATATATATATATATTAAGCGAATTCTTTAAGCACTTTATGATTGAACTTTGAGATAAAGCGCGGAAGAAAGATTTTTTAATTAAGTAACGGCTTTTTCTTATATTGTTCTATTGAAATGTATATTCTTTTGTTTTAATATATAAAAATTTATCTGTCAAAATTAATTTTCAGTACAATGAAACGGAACAATTTTAATGTAAAAGATAAAAATCAGGATTATGTTACAGAGTTGGGTTTTTTCCAAATTTAGTTATAAAAAAAAAAAAAAAAAAAAAAAAAAAATCAAACGTACTATTTTAAGTATAGCTTATAACCCCACATCATACACATTCTACATTAACAAAATGAAATCGAATTGTTTATTTGTAATATATTTTTTATCGGTAATGGTTAGTTTTAGATATTTAATAATTTATAACTTGGCTATTTGATTATAAATGAATTGATCAATTAATTAGTCGAATTGCACAATTCACACCTCTTTGTAATCTTCAGCACATTAATTGTGTAAACAATTTCCTTCACGGTGGATTTTTTTTTTTTTTTTTTTTTTTTTTTTTTTTTTTTTTTTATAAATCTAATGTAAAAATCTAATAAATGTATTTTTCATGTAAAAAAATATCCATTTATCAATGAAATGTTGCATGAATACCTTTTAAAAAAACATGAAATAAAAGTATCAAGAAAGGTTAAAACCTTACAATTCACACCTCTTTGAAATCTTCAGCACATTAATTGTGTAAACAGTTACCTTCACGGTGAAAAAAAAAAAAAAATAGTATCATTTCTGTGTATGATTTAAAAAAAAAAAGTGGATTATGAAACCCAAAAAGAAAAGATTATGGAATATGAAAAATCTTCTTTTATAACACAATTTAAAAAAATGATGCATATATTAAAAATAGGGTGGCGATTAAAAAATAGAAAATATACTCGCTGTAAATAACATACCTGTACACTTGAAAATAATTGTTCTACATATTTTAATCCTTCGAAAAACTTTTCAAACACGCAAATATAAATCAATTAACGAAAATCCCCTTTCTATCATTGCTCAAATTATATCCACTTTGTTTACCTAGCGCTTTTTCCAAAGAGCAGAGCACGCACATTCAATAAACAACCACCGGTTTCTTCAAATTCACATTTATTCTAAACAGGTAAAGGCACTTTAAGGTTTTAATCCTATTGTGTGCTATAACAGATACATAACACGTTGAAAAAATAAAATAAAAATGCCAGAAAAAACACTGCGCTCCCCAGGCGTGACGTCGCCGGCGATTTTTTTTCCAATGTTCATCTTGTGACGTCACTCGTGACGTCGTGCATTCGCTGCTTACGGGAATCGCTTGAAGTTTCCCCTCATTCTACCGTTAGGCCGCACTCACGTGCGGAGGTTGCCAGCCTCTTGTGATCCGTATTTGCTCTCCATCTTCCTTTATTTTTTTCAATGATTATAATTTAAAAAGTGATGCCACGCTTTCGATTTTTCAATGGATTTTATGAACTAACAAAGCGTTTTATTACTGGAAATGCACAAAGGTATGTGGAATTTTTTGCTTTAAATTTGTAATTTACCATACAAGATGTGAATAAAAACAAACACCTTTTTTTTTAAAAAAAAAATCATGGGACTTAAAGAAAAATAACAAAACATTTTATTTATCCATTTAAAAAAAAGGAATTTAAATAAACTGAAAGATTATACTATGAATTTTGATATGCATTAAATATGCTTATATTTATTATTTTAATAGTTACATTGCCCCATATATTTTACAGTTGCCAATAGTTGATAAAGCATATTTATGAATTCCAATGCAACGAAATTTCTCCAGTTATTTCGAGAAATATTTTTTCTTTAATTGCCGGACAATGTTTTTGAAATAGATCTGTAATTTTGCATACGTGAACAAAAACAAAAAGACGTTTGTGATTCTTGAAATTTTTCTCTAAACAGAAAGAATTGATTTATTCTTTAATAATCCATTAAAATGTTATACTGTTAAAACTAAATAAGTTGAAAAACTATATTATGAATATTGAATCATAAATCTAATTAACATATTTATTATTATTATTATTATCGTTACATTGGATTTTGTCAAATAATATTTCTTTGGTAACTTTTTTTTTTTTTTTTTTTTTTTTTTTTTTTTGAGGGGGGAGGTGAGGTGAAGGAGAAAACATAGATTTGTAATTTTTCATGCAATGTGTGAATTAAAACAAGAGGAAAATAAAAAATAATAATAACATAATCTTTCGAAAATGAAACAAAACAAATGATTTATCCTTTTAAAAGTCTCTAAATTATTCCAAAATTAAAATTAAGTAAATTAAAAAATTACATTTTGAATGGTGGACACTATTCAACATGTTTATTATTATCATTATTTTATTTAAGTTCTGCATTTTATTGTATCGTTATGCCTGATTCATAACACTTATTTATAAATTTCCATGAAAAAAGCAACGAAATTTTTCTATAATTTTCAATAAATATTATTTTTTTTTTCAATGAATATATGCTTAAATATTAAGTCAATATAATTAAGGCGTATATGCTTAGATATTAAAACATTTATGTATAACAACACGGAATTTTTTAGCCAAGGGTATATAGAAATAAATACCTAAATTTTTCACAATTTATTCCTTTAAAATTGTATATTTTAGAAAAAAGAAATTAAAATTCATATTGCAAAATAATCAGTTTAATAAATTATAATAATTAAATCATTTTCAATGTTTTTATCTCTTATAACAATATATATATATATATATATATAAATTAATTTTAAAAAACACATTATATATATATATATATATATATATATATATATATAATATATAATATGTGTGTGTGTGTATAAAGTTTTTAGTATATTTTTTTGCTATTTTTTTCTGTTTATATTAAAATAAAGATGATACAAAAAAAAAAAAAAAAAAAAAAAAAGAGTAGAAAACTCTTATTTTTATGAATATAAAAAATTGTAATATTTTATTCAAAATACAGTATTAATCTATATCTGTTAACTTTGAATTGATAAATAACACACTGAATTTTGAATAAATTTAAATTCGCTGGGGTAAACCTGATTTTATACATATATAGCGAATGGTCTGTTTCTTATGTTTCAATGGTTTAATTTTACAATGAGTTATATATATATATATATATATATATATATATATATATATATATAACCATTAATGAAACATTACCGTAACACCAACAAAAACTATGAAATTATGAGTTAGTATGTAATAATAGTGTTCCCCAACACTCTGAACATAGATACCATATACTTATTTAAAAGAAGAAGAAAGTAATGAAGAAAAATTAAAAAAATGGAATTTGTGGAATTTAGACAGAATTTTCAAGTATAAATTTCGAAAAAAAAAATTATTTTTCGGTAATAAAACAAAAACTTTTTTATAGCGGTTTTTTAATGGAAAAAGAAAGTACCAAATAAGATTTAAAGAAAAAACTTTGGTTAGTTAAAAATGAACTTTTATAACCTTATTAATGAGTATAATTAACCTTATTAATGAGTATAATTAACCTTATTAATGTTAATATACAAAATTAATGGTTATAAACTATAATTTCATTCATTGTTTTTCTCTATTTTTATCTGTATTTTAAGTTTCAACTTTTATAATTTATTTAATTACAAAAAAAAAAAAAAAAAAAAAACATTTTTTTGATTGTTTTATAGAAGTTTGCAAGTGGAATTTAGCATTTAATTAAGTAACTCAATTTTAACTCATCCGTAACAATATATTATTTAATCTTGAAAACAAAAACACTTTGAATTAATCTACTCTGAAGCGTGTTTGCAATTTATTTCATAATTAAATATTTTTAAAAAATCCTAAACAACATCTCTTATAATCGGAGTAATAAACAAATGAATGACATTAAGAAAACGTTTGTTTGATTTTTTTTAATTACTTTTTTTTTGCTTAAAATCCTCATTTCCTTATCAAAATATCTTTATAAATGCTACATTGCTTAAATGCAAGTTTTTAATTATTTTAATATTTAAATACTATCTATCAAATTGTATACATTGTCTTTTGTTATTATTTGTATACATAAAAAATATATTTTCTGAAAAAATATTTCACGAATTTGATTAATTATTCCACTAATAGTGCAAAAATAATGCACTATTGTTTATTTTATATAAAAATGGAGAATCCATTAAAGTATTCAGTAAATACTTTTAATTTATCTTTTCAAAGAATAAAAAGTACCTTTTTCAATAAACATATAAAACATAAATACGCTTTCTTTCTTTCTTTCTTTTTTTATATTTTGGTATTTGTTTTGTAAAATATTAATGAATTCAAAGAAAAACATATGTTTGCTTTTAAGAGTAAAATCAGTTCTCTAAAAAAACAAAGCCAAACAAATAATCCTGATGATATTCCAAAAGAAGGGATTAAAATTCAGAGACTTGCTAAATGCGCAGAATAGATAAAAAGAAGCTTTTAAAAAAGATAAATTTGTAACAAACATTTAAGGCTTTTTTTATTTTATTTTTTTTTACATTCAGTAACATAAAAATTCGATTAAAATGGTAAGTACTTAAAAATCAATTGATATTAAATATTTCATTTATTCAATGTGTTTGCATTTCTCCAATTTCCGGTTGCGTCTGTAGAATACGTGTAAATAAAATTTAGCTTTGATACTATTTGTATTGGTACAGTTTTTTATGTTATAACATTCCAGTATTTTACGGTAAATGCAATAAGAGAGAATAATGTATTTGCTTTTCTATCTAAATAAAAAAAAAAAGAAATAAATACAGTAAACAATAAAATATTAACATGTAGTAAAAACAACATCAATAAAATGAGAATTAATATTATAAACAAACAATAAAATAATATAAACATATAATATAATCGTGGCATAGATATTATAATTAAACAATAAAATAGTAACATTTTACAAAAATAACATCAATAAAATGAAAACTAATATTATAAACAAACAATACAATAATATAAACATATAATATAATCGTGGCATAGATATTATAATTAAACAATAAAATATTAACATTTAACAAAAATAACATCAATAAAATGAAAACTAATATTATAAACAAACAATACAATAATATAAACATATAATATAATCGTGGCATAGATATTATAATTAAACAATAAAATATTAACATTTAACAAAAATAACATCAATAAAATGAAAACTAATATTATAAACAAACAATACAATAATATAAACATATAATATAATCGTGGCATAGATATTATAATTAAACAATAAAATATTAACATTTAACAAAAATAACATCAATAAAATGAAAACTAATATTATAAACAAACAATACAATAATATAAACATATAATATAATCGTGGCATAGATATTATAATTAAACAATAAAATATTAACATTTAACAAAAATAACATCAATAAAATGAAAACTAATATTATAAACAAACAATACAATAATATAAACATATAATATAATCGTGGCATAGATAGTACATAATTAACGCCAATAATATAATTAACAACATAATTAACATAATTAAACAATAAAATGTAAGAATAGAATTATATAATTTTTTTATGTTGTAGTTCTATACATGCTTTTATTTATAAATAAATTCAATATATATGCTTGCCAATATGTATGCATATTTATATGCTTTTGCATATTAAATATGTTTATTCATTTGCAAGACAAAAACAAAGCTATCTACGCTTGTGAACTGAAAATTAGCATACACTATTTCTCAGATAAGTTTCAATTTTCACTAATGAGATTTTTTTTTCCTTTCGAGAGAACTTCTCTCCGTTGTATTCTCAATTTGCATGAAAAGAATAAATTTATTTGCTTCAATTTTTATCTCTGAAGAACACAATTGAATCTGTGTGCAATCTATATAAAATATGTGTAAGTAGTGGAATATGTATAGTTAAATATACATATATATAGGATATATATATAGTTAAATATACCTCAAAATTTTAAATATTTACTTTTTTATTTTTCAATATACTTTGAATTACACTGGTCGGCAAAAAAATACTTTTTGTCAGATACTTTGATAAATGCACGTGTTCTAGACTAATTTGACTGTGCTGATTTCAAATCCGAACTCCAAATTTCTCTTTCACGTCAGGATGTAAACAATGGTGTAGTCCGGGGGATAATGTTGGGGGGCGCTCATAGTTCTAAAGATAGGGTCTGTGTCACCGATAGAAAACTTGATACTGAATGTTACCTTTCATTTTGAACTGCAGAGAAAAGTAATTGAAAAATTAAATAGTTGAATTTAATTTAATTAAAGCTTTTTTTACTTGTAATGTTTTAAATAGCTTGTGTCTAATTGAAAAGTTCAAAACTTTATTTCGAGTCTGAAAATGTTGGTCCATACAGATCTCTCGATTGAAGCTATACAATTAAGTTACATCATTTTCAGTAGTGATAATAACGCAAAGAAATACAAACAATATAATAAAATATAATAATCAAAAACATACATAAATGTTGCCACAATTCAAACGAAGTTGCAGAAGTTATAGGGTAAACAAACAAATAGACAAACATGGCAGACGATTCGAAGTGATAAACACTTTTCAGCTTGGTTGAAAAGTATTAAAAATCAGTGCTTTTTTTTCTTAAAATTGTTAATTTATAAGTGTTCTTATCTCTTTAAAAATTTAATAAGTTTGGAAAGTCTGCGTCCTCCCGCGTCCCTACCGTCCCCTTGAAGATAAAAAATGGGGACCGCTTGATATAAAATTTAAAAAAAATGAGGGGACGCCGTCCCCCTTCGACTACACCGCTGGATATAAAGTTATTGCCATCCTGCAGTTTCAAAAGTGAAAACTGCTTACCATCATTACTTTGGTCTGGAAGTTCGAGTTCAGCACAGATGATGGGCACCACATATATGCAATGCGTGCAAACACAATGGTTAAGAGGTAAATAAAAGCAATGTCTTTTTTGTGTGCCTATAATATGGCGTGAACCGAAAAATCACTTCTCAAACTCTTACTTCTGTATGGCGAATATATCCGGATTTTCAAAGAAAAATAAATCTAAAATAACATATCCAAATTGTGAATCTGTTCTAAAACAAATAATATTGCTCAAGTTTCAGGTATGTAAAACAGTTTCATAATGTCAAATTTAAACATTGGTAGTTTCTATAACTCGGTATCCTGAGGTGGTAGAGAAATTTGGAGTTCAGATTTGGAATCAAAACACTCAAATTAGTCTAGAATACTTATATTTTCCCCCAGTAGGAAAAATGTTGTTGACCAGTGTTATTAAATGCTTGATTTTTTTTCTACTTAATCTAAGTATATTATTGCCTAATTACTGTTGAGCATTATAGATTATCATTATTTTTACACTTATTTTTAATCGGTTTAGTTATTTATTGCTATGCTATGATAGGTGTCCAGAATTTCGGTTCTGATTTGTATATTGGGAGAAATTTAATATGTTCCTTACCCTTTGCATAAGCTGGATATTCCAGTCTGTTTAACCCTCGTGCCCAAATGCTCCTTGATAGTGTTTCCAAAACAACCGCTGAACTTGCATCTAAATAAAAAATGGATTAGGTGTATGACTGTAAATTTATGTAATGATTCATGCAATACTAAAAAGAAAATTACTTGTAAAGAAAAGTTAAATAATAAAATTAAAGTGTAAAACGTATTTTTAGATTAAATGTTTTCAAAAAAGTTTTTTAATCCTCAAAAAAAAAAAAAATAAAAAAAAAAAAAAAATAAGTAACACTTAAAACTTATTGCACTGAAAAAAAAATGTTGATTTTACGGTATAACACTGGCATAAACAATAAATATTTAAACAAGCAGACAAACAAAAATTATATATATTTAATAGTTAAAAGGAAAAAAAATTGTGTGTAGTACCATGAACTGGATGTATGTAACGCTAATCATAGTATTTATCTTTATCTTGCTAACTAAGCGTAAACCCACAGAGTTAAAAATGTCCAAACCGGGAATCGAACCCACACCCTTGGAATAACGCTCCAATTTTCTACCATTGACCTACGAGGGCGATTTATTCAATCTGTCGGTTTACGCTTAGTTAGCAAAGTAAAAATTCACATGTTTATTATTGAAAGTCTTCGGGCGAATGCCATTGCTCAAAATTAATTGAAAAATTAATTAAAATTACTTATAGTATTTATCTACTAAAATTTGTATACCTACTGCATTATTATTCCTATGGTTTACCATTTTTAAACACGCATTGTAAGCATATGTGAAAACTGGTTTTTACACTTATTTCATTTTTTAAGGTACAATTCCCAATTCTGTATCTTTTTCAATTGCTAATACAATATTTGTCAACTGTTTTGCTAGAGCAATCCAGTAATATTTGACTGCAGAAAATATTTGTTCATTTTTATGACACCTGGAAAAGATATATTCATTTCAAAAGTGTACATATTTACATAGTTTAGTTTTTATCTTTGTTAAAAACTAGCATGATTCTGCTTCGAGATAAATTTAATATTTTGGGGGTTATTTTTAAACACTTTATAACTTAAGAAATAACGGTTACTATCCCAAATGTTTCATTAAAATAATATTTGTTTTAAATTTAAAGGGCATGAACAATTACTTTTCTGTTTCATTTACAGTGTGTCCCAAACATGACTGATAAATTTTCAAAATCAATAATAATAATAATAATAATAATAATAAAATACGGAACGCGATAGAAATCTATCGTTTGTGACCTTATGTTTGGGAAACCAGGGAATTTTATCCCACCAATGTGCAAATTTCGTTAACATTTCTGCCAAAAGGTTGCGCTGTGTTCCAGGCAGTGATACTCCAAAATAAGAAATATGCGCTGTACTAATGTATGAACCATTTTCATAAAGTGCTTAATCTATCAAAAGGGCTCACTAACAGATTGCGTAGCAAAATACACAATGAGGATGACGGATGCAATTTATCTGTAGCTCTCGCATACCTGCAGCGCCATCTTTTGGCGAAAATGTTAACTAAATTTGCAAATTGGTGAGATAAAATTCCCTGGTTTCCCAAACATAAGGCCACAAACGATAGATTTCTATCGCGTTCCGTTTTTCTTTCTTTCTTTTCTTTCTTTTTTTTTTAAATTGACTTTCAATATCCATCAGTAATTTTTGGGACACACTGCAGTTGTGTGTTTTCCGAGCTGTTGTGATATGTTTTATGCAACAATCTTCAACAGATGTCTCTATTTGCATTTTTCCAGTCTAGGATAATCAATTATACCACACCAATTGTAATATAACCATACTAAATAAATTATTTATAACTATAAATGTATAAACATTAACCGTTGTGTACCGTCTAGAATTCATTGTCAAGCGCAATAACGGTTACATGCTAATGCTATTAGATTTGAGCTGTAGTAGTAACAAAATTATAAGTGTTTCAATCAAATGTAGTATCAAAAACGTTAGCGTTTTTTAAACTTCTCGTTACTAAATACTGTAAATGCAAAAATGCACTCGGTTTTGATATTTCAATTTCGATTGCATAAAAACAATCAATCTAAAACAAGATTTCCAGATCAAAATAATTCCAACAAACTTCCGAATAAAAACGTTAGCGTTTTTACTCTTCACTAAATACTTAGAAAGATGTATTCCGTTTCATAATATTTCAATTTCGATTACATGAAAACAAACAATCTAAAATAAAACTTCCAGGTCAAAATATTTCCTACAAGCTTCATAATAAAAACTTTAGCATTTTTTACTCTTCTCTTAATTAAATACTAGAATTTCAAACATGTATTTAATTTTATGTTATTTCAATTTCAATTACATAAGAACAAACAATCTAAAATAAGACTTCCAATCAAAATAATTCCAACAAATTTTATAATAAAAACGCTAAAGTTTTATACTCTTCTATTTATTGCACATTACAAATGGAAAGCTACATTCAATTTTGTAACTAAACAGTGTTTCAATTTTTATTACATAAAACGAACACTTTAAAATAAGATTTCCAGATCAAAATAATTCCAACAAACTTCTTAACAAAAACGTTAGCGTTTTGTACTCTTCAGACGACCTTTAACCGTCACGATTCGATGAATTGCTTAATGTTTTTGATAACTACGTTGATTAACAAAACAGATAATTTCTGCATACTTACAATATTTCCAGTGCATCAGAACGGAACACATTTACTATTGTTTAAATTCAACGAAACAATTAAACAGATTCAAGTTTTTCATGTTCCCGTTATTTTAATAATAAACCTATATTACTTTGTAACACTTACACGCATGAAGAGTTTGATTTTTTTTTCATTTTATTTTGCGTGTGGAGAACTTGAAAATATGGCGAACGAAGTACCTAAATTTATCTTTTTTTCTAAACCCTGTTTATGAATGTGTTTATTTACAACATTTACTTTTACGTTACATGCTTCTCTAAAATTAAAAACTCTTTTAAGTTTTGCATTCAAAAATTTTAATGAGCTAAACTTTTCAATCTTTAAACTGTATATTTATTTTTGGAAAAATTTTATCGAACTATTATTTTAATGTTTCTCTTCTAATTCTCATCGTGTGTGTATGCGTGTGTATGCCTTGTTCAAAAGTGAGAGAAAGTAGTTAATTGATGCATCTCTAAAAATATAAGAGTTTTATGGTTTATATTTAAAGTTTATTGCAAGTTAAACTTTAAATCTTTAAATGAGACATTTATTTTCAAAAAGTATTATTATACACTAATTTTAATTTTAGTCTCCTGATTCTCATCTTGTGTGTATGTGTGCATGTGTGCTAGGCTGAAAACTGAGACGAAATAATTGATGCTTCTTGTTTAAAATTTATAACGAGATAAACTATCAATCTTTAAATGCATCATTTATTTTCGAAAACTATTATTATATTATTAATTATTTCACCGAATTGTGGTGCCTGTTATGTGTGAGTGAGTGTAATGTTCAAAAGTAAAAACAAGTAGTTAATTCATATATCTGTAAATATATAAGCATTCTGAATATTGTGATGTTTAATGTTTTTAAGGAGCTAAACTTTTAATAGTTATTTTTAAAAATATTATCGCACAACTATTTTAATTTTTTTTTCTCTTAATTTTCTGTGTGCACGTATAGTGCACATTTATGTATAATTTTCATAAATGAAAACAAATAAGTTTATTTTATAATAATATACACCTTTTTCTGAGAAACATTAACTTCTAATTCGCACTACTGTAAGCAATGCAAAATTGATTATCTTTTCATTTAAAAGTATTATAAATCTTTTGATATTAATTGTCATTAAATTTACTTACATTAATAATAGCAGTTATTATACAGTTGAAGTACAATGTTAAAATATGGAAAACTTTTACATTTTCAAAATTTTTATAAATTAAAAACAGTTTGGCAAAAATATAAATAAATAAACTTACTTTCTGTAAAATATACCAATATTTTGTTTAGTTCGTTTCATTTGAAGTCTATTATGTAAAATATATTTTATTTCTCAATATTCCAATGCTAGTAAAAAACATCATATAGATTACTCAGCATCGGTAATTTATTTTTATACCAGCATTTGTATAGTTCTTTCTAAGTACCGTTTAGACATTTAAAATAAGTAAATGAAAATAAAATATATATTCGTAAATGAAGGACGCCCTGTTAAAATATAGAGAAAAAAACTGACTGAATGTTTTTAATTTTCAAACATAATTCTTTTTCGCCATTACTTTAATATTTCTATTTAAAACTTTTTCAATAAAGTAAATGTTCTTCTGTTCAAGGATATATTTTAATGAAAAGCATTTTATCTCTAATAGGTATATGCAGTAAAACGCACTTATTTTAAAAATTATTATGCATGAGTCATACAGCCTTTGTTACCAAAAAAAAAAAAAAAAAGTTCAATTGCTTATGGTTTCCTCAACGTAATTAAAATAATTACAGTTGTGGATAAATTCACACGTTGTGTTTATTGCTGATCAAACTTGTTTAAGTTTTATGACCTATATTTGTTCTGGTAACACCGCTTTTTACATCTCTTATTTGTAAAGATTAGTAATTACCTATCTGATCTTTTTTTTTCTGTTTAAAAGATAAGAATCACAAAATCATGTACATAATGCACGTTCTCCCTTCCGCCTACCATTACCTTCCATTAAAAGTATGAGACTATTGCACGTTGTAATTAGTCTCAGAAAAATATAAATGTGTTCCTAAAACTTTTCTTAAAAAGTTTATCCACGTTTAGTAAAATAAAAATAAAAAATCCTTGAAAGTAAATATATATATAAAAATGTATATAATATGTGTTTTCCAAATTTATATAATTGTCCACCATGTCATAATGTCTATCATCACGTGACTCCATAAATGGAGACATAGTTAAATAGTTAAATGCATAGTATGAGAAAGCTACTTAAATAGTTTTTTCCCAACACATATGATCTTTCTTTTTTCATTCAGAAAAATATGGGGAAAAAAGATTATTGTAAATGATAGAAAGTATGATGATTTCCGGACACTAACGGCAGTTTTCTGCAACGATTTTAATTTATTCATTCGTTTATTCTTTTTTTCACTCGCTAACCGTCAGAGAGAAAAAGCGCTGCCAAACGTAAAAAATAAAATACTTACACTTAGTTCAGCTTAAAACGATAATACTTTTTTCGGGAGGAAAGAAAAAATGAAAAAATTGCGTGACATAACCGCATACGTTCACTGTAACCGAGACTGACGACCATATTAAAGGACGGTTTTTCTATAGTTTAAATCTGATAAGATAGCAGATAACAAATGGTCCATACTAACGAAAAATCGATGAAAATATCATTATGCTTTTGCCATCTACGAATTTTGACGCCAAGTTGGCACATTATTCGTTAAAATTCATATAATGCCGTTAAGATGTTCTGAATTTCAAATCTAGCAATTATTGTTAATTTTGCATATTTTTTTTCCTATTAGAATAGTGTATTTGATTTTATATTTAAATGCATTTAATTTTAGAAACATCGCTTTCGTTAGTTTTTTAAATTATTCAAGATTTATATTCATTTATTTTGAATTTGGAAATTTGTTGTATGAAGTATATTATAAGTGGAAATAAAAATATCGTTTCTAAAAATGTTATTTAAGTTGGTAAATTTTAAAATAAATGTTTTCTCCAAAATGTGATGCTTAAGATGATGTGATAATACTGTAAAACCTCTGAATCACGGACACCTCGTTAGCACGAAATTCGTCCGCTATTCAGAGGTAAAAACATACAAATATATAGGTGTTGGGGATTAAAAAAGTGTCCATTATGGAGTTTTACTGTATAAAAATTTGCAACTTATACATGATAGAATTGCGGTTTTTAAAAAAGTTTAAAAATAATAAGAAATATTCATAAAATTTAATTTAACCCTTTTAAGGAATATCTATGTGCGGATATTTCTCGCGCCTTCAGAATTATATGCTTGTTTATCCATAAATAATCGAGGTATTTTTAAATGTGAAATCTGATATTCATAAGAATTGAAATAATGTGACAAACATCCCTGAAAAAAAAAAAAAAAAAAAAAAAAAAGTTGCTTATATCGAACAGAATATGGATGATATATCCTGATACTCCTCTTTCTCGTTTATCTGCAAATAATTCGAAGTTTTTGAATGAGAAACGTCATATTGGTTATGTCGGATTCCACTTCTCCGTCCACACAACTTCGAAATAAATCCGGTCTTTTGATATGCTGCCACCACCGATATGAAAACGTGATATCGGGCACGGTACTTGATGTATATTCAGGAAAAACTTAACTCTTTCAATTAAAGTTAAAGAAACAATTTATTAACAATATTTACACTTAAACTCGGAGGTAAAGTATCCGGTTTAATATTAAATCAAAATAAATACAGAAACGCTTTACGTGTACCGTTAGACTACGTTGATTCACTCAGAACCGAGATTTCTCTTAATCTCACACACGCTATCTCTCTTCCTTCCGAGAGATCCCGTTCCATACACGTGCTCAGAGCTGCTCTCTGAAAACCAACCTACACACCTCGCTGCCACGCTAGAACTAACTTCCTCTCCCTCGTAAACTTCAGAACACCCTCCTTTCTACGGGGTTTCTCCTCTGTTCCCAAGGGTCCTTGACCACCCTTCCTCCCTCTTGACGGATCTGTCTTCCTAAACAAAAGGGTGCAATATCTTTTTTTATCTATGAAAGACCACATTGCAATGGATATACTGCTTTCATTCTGTTCCACCTTCCTTCCTCTTGTATTCTGAGTAGCTCCCCTTCGGATTAAGATTTTCTAAAGGACGCCTCTAACGGTACACAATAGATACAATATGCTAATCCCTTAAGAATAGCTTTCAACTCTTGCAACTGTAAGAGAAGAACCTGACACCCCCCACCTTAGCGGAAAATATGCCTTTTAGGGGCTAATTTTCCTCAAACTATGTAATGTCTGAGAAGAGTTCAACAGTTCCTTGATAGGTTTCTTCATTACTACAATTACATAAATATTTCAAGGTGTCTGAAAATTTAACTACTGACATCTCTAATGAACCATATACTAATGTGATAAATACAGAAAAAAATACACAATATGCTAATACACTTTTATAAACACATGATGCAAATACAATTATAAATACACAAAAAAAAAAATAAAGTTACACTAGTATTATGTCATTTCAATGTCAGTCCTTAGGCTGAGATTGCTGGAGGCGGAACTTTTTCCTTCCAGTGCTTCCTCGTTAACTTAATTGGTACATCCCTTTTCGTAATGCACCCGCTTGAATGGCTAACTTCTGCCTCTGATGTCCCAATTAAATCTTCCTCTAACCAATCAGGCACTTGCCTGTCCAAGTCCTCTTTGTACGTAATAAAGACATTGTACAATTTCTGCCTTATCTTATCCCTCTCCGGCTTACGACCAATCCTATTTTTCTCCATTTCTACCAGTTCGATAGGACTCATAAATAATTCCTTATTTTTCCTTAAGATTGATTTTATGTCCCCAACTTGAATATTTGTTAACCCTTTTATCTCAAATCCCTTCCTGTCTTTATTTTCCGGTTGTTCTCGGTCTAACAACAGATCTTTCCTACAGTCTTCAAACTCCCCGTCAATATCCAAGACAATATCGACTACTTTATTTTTAGCCATAAATGCTCTCATTTCATCTTGATACACCAGTTTCTTACTCCCGTCCCCTAACTCAACTATAACTGCAGGTCGACATATTTCCTCTTTCTCCTTATTACTCACATTCATTTCCCTCGTTAATCGACATTCTACACATGATTCACCATATATTTTAGCTTCCTTCGCCATATTTTCCCAATAAAATGAATGCTCGATTCTTTCTAACATTTTCTTAACCGTCTGATGTTCTCCATATAAGGAAGTATGCGCTAATTTTAGAATTTCATCCCTTCTAACTTTAGGTATTACTAATTGAGCTACCGTTTCATCTCCTAATTTCTCTTTATGATATAACATCCCATTCACAATATAATAAGACTCTCTCTCATCTTCAGCCAATTCCCAAGCTTTCTCTAAATCTTTACAACTCATTTGGGATTCCTGAAATACATTTAAACTACTTTCCGTAACTTGATTAATCTTACCTTTATCTACCTCGGCTTTTTCCTTCTCCTGACTTTGTAAATTTTCCGATCTCGCGTCTACGACATAACGATTTTTATTACCATTTCTAATCATTTCCCCTTCTTTCACTTTATTCCTACTATCTTCCTTACATTCCCTTTCTACCGATTCTCTTAATGATTTCTCGTTGTCTAACCTTGACAATTCATTAGCCACGTCAGGATGTAAAATTACCTGTTCCTTACTATTATCAATTATCGCGCAAAGTACATCCTGATGAATTACATTAGTTTCTCCGCGTTTTGAATAGCTAAAGGTAACTGAATAAATGGCGATTTGACTGCCTTACCAAATATCCCTTGTAAATAGATGCTCCCAGCCCCTCTTAATTTTTCTGCTGGTACTAAATCTTTATGAACGACGCTAATTTGGCAACCAGAATCCACCAATCCTTTTGTTATCTTCCCATTTACGCTAACTTCCACTTTCTCGAGATTATTTAACTTCTCTCCAATAACTTTAGCTCTCCAATTCCCTCTTGCTCCGATTCTTACCATACTCGCTCCCTTTGGTAATTCTTTAATTCCTCGCACTGAGACATTATTGATACTAGCCCTTGGTTCTTGTCGGTTATTAATTTGATTACTTCCCTCATTATTTCCTTTTGTACAAAATCGCTGAACATGTCCTCGTTGACCACACTTGAAACAGATAGGCGTCGTATCATTAGGTTTCTTATATTCCGGTTTTCTACCCAAAAATGGACTAACTTCATTATTCCCATTTTGTCTCCAATTACTACTAAATCCCTCATCTTTTGCCCTTCTAGAATCTTCATTATTTACATACCTTTCTTTACCTTTATAACCCTTATAAGTTACCGCATAAGATTTTTGTTTAGCATCAAAGAAATTATCACATTCCTTAGCAATTTTAGAAACTTCTAACCAATTACTGTGCTGAGTTAATCCAACATGCGTCGCGATTTCCTCATCTAAAGTAGCTAACAACTTATCCGTGACAATTAACTGATTAACCTTCTCATACGTATCTGCACCTCTAATCTTACAATAATTTTCCCACGTTGCTATTAAACGTGACACAAATAATACATGAGTTTCATTTTGATTCCTTCTAGCCTTCTTGAAATTTTCCAAACACGCCTTCGGTGTCGGCTCGTGTTCCCTTAGAACTAATTCCTTTAACTTCTCATAACTCTCAATTTGTTCCCTAGTAGTGTAGATTAACTAATTATCGGCCTTATCTCCTAACATATTTAGCAAAATTTCGGCCTGCTGGGTTTCCGGTACATTTTTTGTTTGGAATGCTCGTTCTAAACTGCTAAAAAACAGATTCCATCCCTCAGTCCCTTCTGGAACCTTGATAGACAAAGTTTTAACACTTTTAATCAATTTCTCTAGGCTACTCTCATGATTAGATTCTCTAGTCCCATTAGCGTTATTAGCCAAACTTTGAATCTTTATCCTTTCCAACTCTAACTCATGTTCCAATCTCAATTTTTCAGCCCTTTCTTCTCTATCTAACTTCTCACGGTCTAACTCCCTTTCTAACTTTTCCCGTTCTAACCTCTCCTCCCTTTCTAACTTTTCTCGTTGTAACTTTTCCTCCTTTTCTAACTTTTCCCGTTGTAACTTTTCCTCCCTTTCTAAGTTTTCTCGTTGTAACTTTTCCTCCCTTTCTAACTTTTCTCGTTGTAACTTTTCCTCCCTTTCTAAGTTTTCTAACCGCTCCGTAACAATAGTGTTAGATAATTCCATAACGGCCCCCTCTTCATATTCGTCGCTCTCCACTATCTTTTTCTTAAGCTTAAACCTGGTATCATCTTCCGAGACTTCAGTTCCTAACTCTCCACATATCGCCTGAAGATCCACCCTTTTTAATTTTAGTAAAAAAGCCATACCTTCTACTGATAACTATTACCACCCTACAATAATACTTAATCACAATATCAAATTAATACTTCCTCAAATCCTACCCTCATAAGTTACCTCCACATATTATACTATTTAACATATTTCAAATAAGTAATAATACAATAATAAATTTCCTTAAACAATGATACCCCACAATTTGCTTCCAATAACAAAGTAACAATAATCTCAATTTTACTATTATGCAATACAGATTTTAAATTTATACCATTAAATAATAAAATACAATTTACACAATAATACTGATACGTTGCAATTTGAATAAAACACTGATGCCAATCACTACATAAAAATATCCACCTAACAAAAATTTTCATGAAATACACATAAATTCCTAAATTTAATCTCAATAAAATATTTCAATTTCAAAATTAGTTCTCACATAAAAAAGTAAATCACAGCACTTTTTTTTTTCTCTGGGCCTTCAGTTCTTCCTTGAAGGTTATTTCAATTTAATTTAAATTCTACACAAATTTGCTTTCCTCATTTACTATCAATATTTCAAACTTAAAGCAAACAATATCACTTAATTTAAATATTACTTTAATAATAATTTAAATTTAAGAAATTTCAATTATTCCTTCCAACTATTAACACAATGCATTAATTTTAATCATTAATCTTATCCGTTTAAAACAATTAGAAAATCACTTCTAGTAATTAATATAAGATCCTTTTCTTAAAACAATAGTGTAAAATGGTTGTTAATATCTCATTTGATTTAGACCAATTATTATATTGCACATAAATTAACATAAATTATACACAATAAAAAACAGTAGGTTCGAGAATGTCAGTAGAGTAAAATGATCAAAACACCTTACCTCGTACTTTATTCGCTGGGCAATTCTCTGCTCACTTTTCCACAGGGTAAATCTTGCACTCTCGGGCCACAATCACTGCACCTTGCTTCACAATGCACAAAAAACACTACGCACAACACTACACTAACACCACCACTAATTCACTTCACTGTAATGACGATAGGCTAGCTGGCACTGGTTGTCTACGACGATAGGGCACAAACACTTCCGCTGGGCGATCCGGCACAAACTCTCTGTAACACGGCTATCTGGCACTAGTCTACAACGATAGGGCACGAACACTTCCGCTAGACGATCCGGCACAAACTCTCAGTAACACGGCTAACTGGCACTGGTCTTCGGTGATTCAATCCCGTCGCTGCCAACATTGTCGGATTCCACTTCTCCGTCCACACAACTTCGAAATAAATCCGGTCTTTTGATATGCTGCCACCACCGATATGAAAACGTGATATCGGGCACGGTACTTGATGTATATTCAGGAAAAACTTAACTCTTTCAATTAAAGTTAAAGAAACAATTTATTAACAATATTTACACTTAAACTCGGAGGTAAAGTATCCGGTTTAATATTAAATCAAAATAAATACAGAAACGCTTTACGTGTACCGTTAGACTACGTTGATTCACTCAGAACCGAGATTTCTCTTAATCTCACACACGCTATCTCTCTTCCTTCCGAGAGATCCCGTTCCATACACGTGCTCAGAGCTGCTCTCTGAAAACCAACCTACACACCTCGCTGCCACGCTAGAACTAACTTCCTCTCCCTCGTAAACTTCAGAACACCCTCCTTTCTACGGGGTTTCTCCTCTGTTCCCAAGGGTCCTTGACCACCCTTCCTCCCTCTTGACGGATCTGTCTTCCTAAACAAAAGAGTGCAATATCTTTTTTTATCTATGAAAGACCACATTGCAATGGATATACTGCTTTCATTCTGTTCCACCTTCCTTCCTCTTGTATTCTGAGTAGCTCCCCTTCGGATTAAGATTTTCTAAAGGACGCCTCTAACGGTACACAATAGATACAATATGCTAATCCCTTAAGAATAGCTTTCAACTCTTGCAACTGTAAGAGAAGAACCTGACAGGTTATACTTTAAGTAATGCAACAAAATTCCATGAAACTAAAAAAAGCTGCGAAAGTAGAACTGTGGTTTCAATACTTTTTAATTTAGAACTATATTGTATCAGTGGATTCGAAAGTTTATGCACTTCTTAGATAAAAGGTAGCTTTTTAATGAACTTAAATTTTTTATGGTAGCTTGAACTGTTTGCTCTGCAAATTAGGCAGTAGAAATTCAGTAAACGAAAGAAATTTATAATTTGCATAACTTCAGCTGTTTAATTCACTTTTTAAAGTTTCTATGTTTTATCTATACTTATTCCTATAATCATAATTTATTTTTAAATAATAATTTGTATAATACGATGTACTGTTAACATTTTTTTCATCCATTTTTATTGCATCATAGCATGTCAAGAAAATATATTTCAGGAAACTTGAAAATAATATCATTAAATGCAACATTTTCTTTTTTATTTATTTGTCATCTCCAGCTACTCAAGTTTTCTTATGTAGTTTTACATATAAATTCTATACTATTGGACTAGAATATTTTATGAAAATAAAATTTGCATATTTTCTATACTTATTTATCTAAATGTTTTATATTTATTTAAATGCTTTCATATATTTTTGGATGTCTATCAAAACTAAATCCTTTACGGATTTCAAAAGAAGGCAGATTGAATAGGAATTACAGAAGAAATGCTATCATTGATCAACCATTTTGTTTACATGAACTATGTGAATTCACCTTCATCAATCATATCATATTATAAAAAACAGTCATAACATCATAGTTAAATATGATATATGCTATAAAAATTTATACACTAGAATAAATTTAAAAAGGCAGCTTTTTAAAGATGTTTCTAAAGTAGTTTTGAAATGAAAATATTTATTCTGGAAAAATATTTGACACACTTGAAAAAAATATGACATTTTGAACTCTTTTCGCATATTTTATTCAGTTTTAAAAGTTTCGTCTTTAATTATTCGTCTTTCTCTATGTTTTTGGTTTTTAAACATTTAAATCTATAGTCATAAAATGTTTTAAAATAATAATTTAAGTAATAAATTTATCTTTACTAATATTTTTTAGATTTTTTTTTTTTGCTACAAAATATATGTAAAAATATATGTTGAATGTGTTTTCTAAGCCTAAAAAACTCTCTCATTAAATGTGGTACATTTTATTTCTATTTATTTGTTTATGTATCGAACTACACATTTTGACATATAGTTTTACAAATTAATTCTAAATTACTGGCCTAAAAAATTTGTAAAATCAAAATTTACATATTTTCAATTTATTGAAATGTTTTCATATATTTATGGATGTCTATAAAAAACAAAATTTTTACGGATCTCAACAGAAAGCAGATTGAAAAAGAATTACATAAGAAACCATTTAATCAACCATTTTGATTACACGAACTATGTGAATTCTCTTTTATCAATCATATCACAATACAAACAAGAACGAAAAATCATGCGTCAAGCATAGATTATGTAACACTTTCCAACGCTTCCAAATTAATTTTACAAATCATACCGTTTAATAAGCTAAAAGATAACATCTAAGTAAACAATTTGGAAAACGCAGAACATATTTAAAAACATAATTTCAGGAATTTCCAACATATACAATATTCAGAAAAATATCCGAATACTTTTATTTAACCCTGTATAGGATCGATAGATTTGTATATATACTACATAGGATGCTAAATTTTAGTCCAGTTAGGAAAAGCGTAGCACAGTTTAAAATTCTCCGTCTGGAGTTTGTCAATAAACGGAAATGTGTCCGCGAACTTTTGTGCTTCCCTGTATAGGATCTACAGAATTTATACACACCACGTAATAGACAAAAAAGCGAGTTAAAATTAAAATCGCGTTCAGCAACTTAAAACGCACTTCTTGGAATTATTGTTAACAGACAGTAGAGAATTCTTTTGTGCGTCCCTGTAAATGAACGATGACTGCTATACACACAATATTCTGTTGGTAAGCCTCTTTTAATGCACCTTAGTGATATATATATATAAATTTCAATGCGTTCAAAATAGTGAAACATTATTTAAATAAACCGCAGACGATTTTTTTCTATAGACGTAATGTAATGGAATTCTTTTGACTGTCCCTGTAAAGTAACTATAAGTGCTATGCACACCCTATTCCATGTTAAGCTTCTTCTAATGCACCTTAGTGATATATATAAATTTCAATGCGTTTAAAATAGTGAAACATTATTTAAATAAACCGCAAATGATTTTTCCCCATAGACCGCAATGTAACGGAATTCTTTTGAGTGTCCCTGTAAAAAAACTATAAGTGCTACAGTTCCGTTGCAATAGGGAACATGCTATAGATAACGACAATAACATATAAAAATTGCAGAGCAATCCGAGCATATTTACGGGAGTTAGAGCACGGACAGACGGCCAGACAAACCGAAGTCATAAACACTTTTCAACTAGGTTGGAAAGTGTTAAAAACAACAACATTATAATATCATAGTTAAATATAATATATTATAAAAATTTGTGCACTAGAACAAATTTAAAAATGTCTTCTTTTCAAACATGTTTCTAAAATAGTTTCGAATTGAAAATATGTAAACTGGAAAAGAAATCATTTGACACACTTTTGAGCGCTTTTCGCAAATTTTATTCAGTTCTAAAAGGTGACATATTTAATTAACCGTCTCATGAAAAGTTCTTGAAATAATATTTTTCACTTTGACAGGTTTATACGGATATTGCAGATGAAATTCTTTGATTAAAATATTTGTTGTAAAAATTCTCTCTTGCTCTTTGATGATTTAACATGTAGTAGTATTTCATTTCGTGTACTATTTCGCTGTTGCACCTGTTTCTTAAATGCAAGTGTTATAATCGTATTTAGGTTGTCACTAATATTCTTTGAATGAAGATTAGTCTAGTGCAAGAACTTATGTTTTTGGAGATTTAAAGATGCATATGATTGTAAATTACTCCATGTTCTTTATTTAGAAGTCAATATAAATATTTGTTTTCTTAAAACCGTAGAAAATTATAGAAAAACACAGAACTATCCTGATGTAGAGGAAAAATTCACAAAAATTCAGTTAACTTAACTGTTACTAGTTACTTGTTATAAAAATTCTCTCTTGCTCTTTGATGATTTAACATGTTAGTAGTATTTCATTTCATGTAGTATTTCGCTGTTGCACGAGTTTCGTAAATGCAAGTGTTATAATCGTATTTAGGTTGTCACTAATATTCTCTGAATGAAGATTAGTCTAGTGCAAGAATTAATGTTTTTGGAGATTTAAAGATGCATATGATTATAAATTACTCCATGTTCTTTATTTAGAAGTCAATATAAATATTTGTTTTTCTTAAAACCGTAGAAAATTATAGAAAAACACAGAACTATCCTGATGTAGAGGAAAAGTTCACAAAAATTCAGTTAACTTAACTGTTACTAGTTACTTGTTATAAAAATTCTCTCTTGCTCTTTGATGATTTAACATGTAGTAGTATTTCATTTCATGTAGTATTTCGCTGTTGCACGAGTTTCGTAAATACAAGTGTTATAATCGTATTTAGGTTGTCACTAATATTCTCTGAATGAAGATTAGTCTAGTGCAAGAATTAATGTTTTTGGAGATTTAAAGATGCATATGATTATAAATTACTCCATGTTCTTTATTTAGATGTCAATAGAAATATTTGTTTTTCTTAAAACCGTAGAAAATTATAGAAAAACACAGAACTATCCTGATGTAGAGGAAAAGTTCACAAAAAATCAGTTAACTTAACTGTTACTAGTTACTTGTTATAAAAATTCTCTCTTGCTCTTTGATGAGTAACATGTAGTAGTATTTCATTTCATGTAATATTTCGCTGTTGCACCTGTTTCTTAAATGCAAATGTTGTAATCGTATTTAGGTTGTCACTAATATTTTTTGAATGAAGATTAGTCTAGTGCAAGAAAGAATGTTTTTGGAGATTTTAAAATACATATGATTGTAAATTACTTCATGTTCTTTATTTAGAAATCAATATAAATATTTCATTTTCTTAAAACCTTCCACAGAAAGTTTTTATTACTTTTAGGGAAAAAAATTAAAAAATCCTACTTACATATTCTGAATGTGAAAGTGAAACCTTCTGTAGTATCATCATACTACGTAGATATAAAAAACTTATGTATTTTTTTATTATTATTCGATCTTACGTAAAAAAGTACGAATTTCTTATAGGAAATGCATCAGATGATGTTGCGTATGAGTGCAAAGCTATGTTTACTGTGTGATTTATTTTGTCCTTAAATACTGAATTCCCTTAGAATAGTGTTGTAGCACCATAGGTACTCTATTGTAGAAAAACACAGAACTATCCTGATGTAGAGGAAATGTTCAGGAAAATTCAGATAAATTAATCGTTACTAACGATCTTGAAAACCTTTCATTTACCTTCAATAACCTTCAAGAGAAAAAACAATCAGAAACCACAGAATCCAAATATTTCTGAAATTTTAGAGGTTATTCAAAAACCTCATGAAACCATTTTTCTGAAATTTATGTACATTAAATGGACCGTTTTTATTTTATTTTTGTTTATTTTTTATTTATTTATTTATTTATTTTCTGGAACGTTTTCTATAAACCTTGAAAGATTATTTTTTTCTGAGCTTTATGATTGGTCCTTCTCCAAATGGTTCCTGAAAGTAATCGGAATGTTTCTGAAATCTTATTCAGCGAAGAGATTAAAATCAATTTTCGTAAATTGTTTTGCTGTATTAGGACAGTTTTCTGCATGCATTTTATTAGAGTATTTTAAACACTTGCATATTTTTTCTCTATTGAAAATATAGCTATTTGAGTTCTATAGAAATCTTGGCAGATGAAACATAGTTACTCGTTGTCAAGAAGTAGCGGTCTACAAAAAGTATTCATCAGTATAAATTTCAGTTAATGAATCTATCTACAGTTTTGAACAGCTTGGGATTCAATCCTGCAATCTCTCACCCAGAAAATCGTAGCATTACTTCTGCGCTTGAAACTACAATAAGATTTTCTCCCGCCCGTTATTTCTCTTTCTGTCCCATTCTGTCTTTTCTTAGCGTTTCATTAATTTCCACGTCGTATCTTATTTCCGTGACGAACCTCTTCTGGCTCCCTACCAACATGTAAGCAATTTTCACTTCAAAACAATTAATTGAAAAAACAATGTAAAAAATACACTTTTCTCGTACTATAAAATTGCTCAGTGATTTTTCAATTAAAAAAAATATATATATATATATATATAATATATATATATATATATATATATATATATACATATATATATATATATATATATATAATTTCGATTTCCGACGTTATTTCTGTGTTATATTGTTGTCGTGATTTTACCTCATTTGAAACTGTTTTCTGACTTTTCACTAACAGGAATGCTAATGATAATGAGCTTCCATGCATTGAAAAATGGCATTTTTGTAGTTTGAAAAAAAAAAAAAAAATCTTCCGTCTCTTCAACAAAAATGTTCAATTTCTTACCTCTCGTTTCGTATTTTTAGAAACAACTGTTTCATCTTTCCATTGTATACAAAGTCTAAAAAATACCTTCGCATATTTCTAGAGCTTTAAGTTCTTTCTAGGATTATTTTTCCCTGTCGCGTAATTCATGTCTGTCTTTCTAAGTTGTCTCCCTGATGACAAGTATAGGTAGCGTTCCAAAATAAAATCTCTTTTACCGCATACCGTCTTTTACCAGAGTGTAAAAGTGCAATGATTCTGTACAAGGATGAAAACGCAATGAATATCGTCTTTGTTTAAAATGACAGATGTTTAATCCTCTAAATAAGGCATTCAGTGTTTAATACGAACTTGTGAATAGTGTTTTGTTTCTTTCTAGTTCAGAACATAAATGATTCCTATCTCTTGCCTTTTTTTTTTAAAGTTACATAAGTATATTATTGAAACTACTTTTTTATAAATGCTTCTATAGATCTCAGTGAAAACAGACTTTTGTCTTTCATGTTAAAATATAGTGTGAAGAAATAAATATAATACGTTTTTCAAGAGCACAGAATAAAAGAGGCTGTACATTTACGCTCTTCTAACTGCACGGCTGTCATTTGGCATTGAAAAATCAACGTAGAAAGTGTTCAGTAAATTTTATTCTTCTTTAAGTAATCCATATCTAATTCCTTATATAATCTTTAAGAATGGAGTATTATAAAAACATTCCTAAGGATTAGATTTATTTGTTTGTACAATAAAAGAAACTTTCAGGAATACAGAGAAATTTTCCATGCTGTTAAAAAGTGTTATGTATTCTAAAGAAAGAAAAATGGGGATGTTGAAGATTATGTCATAAAGACGAAAACAATGGGAAAAAAATATATTTTACTATAAATTAATTTCAGAAAATACATGATTTCCGTTTCTTTTGGATCTTTTTTTTTGTGTGTGTGTGTGCGTGTGTGTTAAATGAAAATATACCCAAAATTTCTGCTGTCCTTTAAAAAATAGTTTATATGTAAAATTCAAAACATTATAAATTTATCAATTTTAGCCAATTTTCATTTTTAAAGCAAACATTTTACAAAAGCTCATTTTAAAAGCATTTCATTTTATTGTTTTTCGCAAAAGTTTCAAACACATAAAATAATATAAATAAAACCAGTAAAAGCTAAATCAGATTTCCATTGTACGAATAAATGCATTTTAGTCAATATATACTTTAACCGTTTTCAATTACAAATACATTTAAAAATAGAGACAATTTCCATTTTGTGTACCTTTAAAAAATAACAATCTTTGTAACATTTAGTTATATAAAACATATGCAATAATTTTAACAAATTTTTCGAAATAGAATATTTAAATGTATATAATATTCGTTTAACATTTGATCTTTAAATGAGTGTTTAAAAGTTTAACTGTACATTTCTATACTTAATGTGTTTTGTTTTTTTTTAATTATTTGAAACAAAAATTTATTCTATGAAAGAAAGAAGTTTACTATTATTAGTCCTAATTTGTATTAGAGCCAAATAGATCTCACTCTAATTTTATTCAATTTTAACAACATTCTCTAAACCACAATGCATTTCATTAGTATTTTGTAAAGAAGAAGCTTCTTCATAATATAAAATGCATTTTAATTTAATTTTAAGTTAATTTCTAAATGGAAACACTGAAAACAAATTCCGTTTTATTCCAGAAATTTATTTTTAGTTATAAAGAAATTCTTATTATTTCCCAAAATGATGCATTGTTGAATAAATATATATGCAAACTTGATTTTGTATGATCTTTTAAATAATCATTATGAAAAGTATAAATATAAAACTTGCTTCCATAGATAGCATTTTATTTGATTATTTTGTTGTTGTTGTTAAAGTCATCAAACACTTGTACTAATTAATCTAGGAAATTTCTCATTTATTTTAAATTGTCTCTCATATTTAATAAATTAAAAATGTAGAACTTGTTCTGAAAATTATTTATGAACATTTGATATATTAATCCTATTTAATATTTCATTGTCCGACAAATACACAAATATCTAACATTTTACTTTTCAACATCATGCTTAATTCCAATATTTTAACTTCAGATTTCAAAAGAAAATCAATAATACCCCCCAAAAAAACGCAGTTCCTCTATTATTATTCCTAATCTTGTATTAGAGCCAAATGGAGCTGACACTAATTTTATTCAACTGTAACAACATTCCCCAAACCACAATCCATTTCATTCTTATTTTCCAAACAAGAAAATACTGCGTAATATAAAATATATTTTATTTTGCTTTTCACTTAAATCTTCTGAATTAAGATGCTGGAAGTAAACCTACTGAAAAAGAAAAGAGAGGTTTACGCTTCTCTCCCTTTCTTACATTTTACTTTCTATCAGAGAATTCCGTTTCCACAGGGGGAGAATACGAATTCGCGTCATCCCCCGTCTTTCTAAATTTACGATCTTTTGATCAATTATTCAAGCATGCATCCGTGCATTGGGTGCAGATATATACGAAGTCCTCCACGTGACAGGCTTGTTTTAGGTTTAGTAGAGCATCTTTATTCCCATGCACATTTCTTTCTTGGAGAATCGCTTCTTTACATTTCGCTCTAAAAGCAAAAATTTTAAAGTAATGAATGAATGGCGCTCCATCATCCATTATATTTATGTACAAATCTGTTTGTTTTAAAAATATTTTGATAATAGACACCGGAATTTTTTTGCTAGAATTAATATTTTAATTATAAATTTATATGTTGACATATATCTCTGTAAGTCGCTTACATATCGCCTGCATGTAAAGTTGGCCTTAGCGTCGATGCAGTAAAATGGGAAAAAGTGCATTTCACACCACTTTTTTTTTAAAATAGAAATTTGATGTCTTATTTTATCGAGGACTCCTTGATAAAATAAGACACCAAATTTCTATTTAACAAACAAAAAAAAAAAAAAAGTGGTGTGAAATGCTATTTTTCTCATTTTACTAAAGCCTCCCAAAATTGGGGCTCTAGGCATAAATGGGTTAAGAAGCCTACATTGTTGCATCGTTCCAATTTATATGTACATCAAGTAAAAAAATTAAAAAAATTCTAGTTCATGATACTTTATACTCCTTAGATGAAATTATTATTGATATAGTATTTCACTTACAATTGATATTAATAAGTGAATGATAAAATTTACGATGTTTTATTAATTAAGTATGCAACTGTGCATTCGCTGCAAGTATACCAATTGCACCCACATGAAGGTCTTGGTTCATATTTAGTAGGACATGTTTATTTCTCTCCACATTTTTCTTCTGAATAATCGCTTCTTTATATTTGGATTAAACTAAATGTTAAAGAATGAAAGAATAACACATTGCATGTATGTACAGATGCGCTTGTTTATTTTTGTTGTTGTTGTTGTTGTTAAAATTAATTTTTGGTATTTTTTGAATTGAACAAATGATGAAACATTTAGATTTTAACAAAAGTAGACCACATACTACTCAAGTTAAGACCCAAGACATTTTTTTTTCAGCCCACGATTCAGGATATCTAAGTTTGAATGTATCAGACTGCTTTGTATAATACGCCAAAACAATCGCACATAGTTTCCAGTTTGTCTCTTTTTTTTTTTTTTAATCAAAAAGCATTAAATTAACTCTATCAGTGCTTCCTGTATACGGAGATAATCAGCAATGCTTTTTAATTATATTCTCGGATGGAAGGAAAACCACCTTAAAATAAATCAAGATATATAGCATTAAATGTTATACAATTTAATTTTTAAAAAGGTGTAGCTAGCTATGTTCTTATTTTCGTAACTGCAAATATATTGACCAGTATTTCAGGTGTAATGATTTCAATGAAAAGTAATATATTTAACAAATGAAGGCATTGAACTATTTAGTAGATCTTTCGTAATTCATTCAAAGTAAATGAAATCATTGCAGTACTCTATTTTAAAGCTTCACTTGTAAATGATTTTTTTTTTCCCAAGCCTATTCTATGGCTTCATAGCAAGAGATTATTCATCGTGGAATACTGTAATGAATGAAAATCAATACACAGTCTGTTACTTCAACGAAAATTTTATGGAAAATGAAATAATAAAATAATTGTGTTTTGACGAATAAATGCATCAAAGTCTTTAACCAGATAGTTGTCCAATATCGCATTTAAAAATTAAAGTTATTACAAATGTGTCAGGGCTTGAATATTTCAAAAGAAATTCGACCTTTCAATAATATTTTGTTGACATAGGTCCCTAACTAAAAGCAATCACATATGGGTTATATCTTTACCTAATATTCGGTAAATATTGTGCAAATATCGCGCCAGTATTATGCCAAAATTGGTAAGAAAGAAATATTTAGCCAATCAAATCAATATTGGGACAATTTGGGCTCTACATTGCAAATATTTCCAATAGAATTCAAATATTGACAATTTATATTGGAAATTATGAATATTTCCAATGAAGCCCGAATCTTGTGCAATTGTTGGTTTTACACTGGAAATATTTCTAATGAAGCACGAATTTTGTAAAATTATTGCCTTACACTGGAAATATTCCAATGAAATGCTAATATTACATCAGTATTGGTTTTATTGGCTTTAAGTTGGCTAATATTGGAGTAAGATTAGCCCAATATTGGGCCAAGATGCTTTTGCTACTAGGGTTTTCGCACTTTATATATCTCGTAATTTCCTAGAAATAAAAAAAGGAACATTAAGTATATACCTTTGATTTGCATTTTTTCGCTTCATTTGCTCATTGTTACATTCAACTGTACATTATTTACATCGAAATGCATGCCCATAATGGTAATTTTAAAATAAGATTAGAAAACTGCTTTTACTCAGATTGAAATCAAAATTCACATTATTAGAATTTGTCAATTTAATGTAAAATAAATAAATTATTGATAAATAATCTCCTTAACATGATACTATATAAACCCATGTATGGCACTGGCAATCATTTGGTAAAAGTTTTTCTACTTTTTAAATCCGCCTGTCTCAATTTTTAAACGTTATTAATAATGTCCCAATTCTATCGACTGTATTAATGACATTGATTAGCACTTTGTTAAAGACAGGATTTAATAGTTTCCAATTAAATAGAATTCAGTTTAGAAAGTTATTTTTATTACTGCTGTCATCTAAACTATATCATATTTTATTCATAAAAAAAAAATGAGTAAAACGAAAATTATCTATTTAAAAATCTCCCTAGTTAAATATATTTTTTTTTTCCTTCAAACGAATCTTTGACAGACGACTAAAGAACTAAAACTTTCATTCCTTTAAAATTTCCTCTAATTTGGTTGGCAATACCATATTATTTCTTTGATGAAGATGCATTTTGCTACGCCTGGTTAGTCTGTTTCTTTCTTCCACTAATAAACTGTGCAAACATGTCAAAAAACGTGCATGGGGGAATAAAGCTGAATGCAGTAGGTTTATTAACTTCGCCCTGTTTTTCTCTCTCTTTTTCTCCCGATTTCATTTTTTTCTTAAAAAACAACTAAAATTTTCTCATAAAATATTCGTCGAGATTATTTTTCCCCACGAAAATTTCGAGATGTCTGCTGGTGGCAGAGAATTTGAGAAAATGTGATTTGTTTAAGCAATTTTTGGCCATCAATGCTCGGCTGAAGAAGGGAGAATCCGCCCCTGAAAAAGAAATGGTTTTGTGCCTCGCAAAATCTTTTAGGAATATTAATGAAGCTGGAACGCCAATGTATTAAGGCCTTTTTCTAGGTTGAGTTTTGAGATACCAGAATTTTTCAAGCTGAGTAAGATAGAATGAATAAAATAATAAAAAATAAAAATAAAAAGGCTCAAGCTTTTGAATATCGATCATATCTTGAAGATTTTGTAATCAGAATTTTGAAAGTTAAAAGAGTAAAAGAAAATTTCTTCTCTGAAGTTTTTTGAAAAACCAGGGAGATTTGCATATATGTCACCCAATTAAACATTTTTCTTGTTAAGGATTATTTATGAATTTTAATTGGCGTTTAATTCTTGCTTAATTACTATCGTGCTTCTTATGTAATTATAAAGTTTAATTTGACAGAGCTTTATATCAGGCAGGTATTTATGTTTAAAAAATGCGTTCTGCTGAACTCATATAAATTTTAATAAGTTTTCATCCTACGTGTTCGTTAATTTATGGATAAAAAAAAATTATGTGGCATGAAATTTTTGCAAATGTAATGGATTTGTCAACTTTTTTAGTGATGCAAATTTATTCTGTTATCATCTCTATTTATAATATGCATACAGGGCTTTACTAAATTCCTTTCTTTAATCATTTGTTATTTGTGGGAATTAAATATACCTTTTTTCTGTTTTAAAGGAAAGAAAAAAATTTCTCATTAAGTATAACTATTTTGAATACCGCAGTAAAGGATAGTTAGTTATTCCACATGTTCCATGTGTGATCAGTATATATTGAGACATTAATACCGCAGTTTTCTATGTTACTAAGCCCAAAATTCACAGATAAACCACCAAGGTGCTTGTATGCATATTCGATTATAACTAAAGCAAAATTATATATATATATAAACTAGAAGCATAGTGTTTTTGCGAAAAAAAAGTTAAACAGCCAAATTAAAAATTTCGTATTAGCAAAAAGTATATCCTTGCGTGGATTTCACAAAGAAAACACGTGCAAAACGTTAGGTAATTAGTTTATTTTTGAAAAGTATTGCGATATTTTGAAGATATTACAGATATTTTGGCAATGATGTCTTACTTTCGCACCGTCTTTTTTAATCGGTTATAAAAAGGAACGCGGGCTTGGAAATCGAGACAATCAAAAAGTTGCCAAACATTGGTACGTGAGTGTAACACATCTGTCCCCCACCCTCTTTTTTTCTCTGTACAGCTATATATTAAATTTAAATTGTGAAATTTTGTCAAGATGAACTGATTTATTTTAAAAAATACAAGACAAAAAAAAAAAAAAATTCTCGATTGAATTTTTATATACTTTTCTGGAAATTAAATTTAAATAAGAACCCAATTCATCATTTGAAGAAAAGAAGATGACTGAATCTATCGTCGTATTGCTCTTATTTTTTTATATCAAGTAACTTTTCTGCTAAGCATTTTCTCTTCTTCAGATCTCACACGCGACAGATTAAACCGGTTATGATCATCGCAGCTAAGAGACATGACATTGAGGTAATTACAACCGGGGATTATCGACCTTACTACTTCTATGATTACAAAATGAGATCTACTGCAGTCATTTCGACGCCATGTTTAGGTCTCCGTGCTACTAAGATATGATACATGGACATGATGTGTGCATATCGTATGTAACTTACCGAACATGATTTCTGTAGCATCGATAGACAAATATTCATATTTAATTAGACTGTGTTGTTCGTGTAATGAGTAATATATCTTTATGTAAGGATTTTTAAATCGAAATAATTATTACGTTACTTTCTATAATCAATTGTATCTAAAATTTACGTTTAAATACACTGAGAAAAATTTCCCTTAGGCTTAAGTTTCCCATTGGAATTTTCAGTAAATGTCAACAAAAGATAAAATGTTGCCAACGTAAAATATGCTTATTTTATTACAGAAATAAATCATATCGCAATAATAGACGATATAAATATTTATAAAACTAGTTATAGTACGAACGCACCTGATTTATCACGTTTGACGTACAATTTTCAACTTGTTATGATAACTTTTATTATTAACTCTAATCTTCAAATCACTTAGCACAAATTATAAAACTTTCCTCCATAAAATAACACTTTTCATATTCACGCAATTTCATATTCATCTTATTTTTATATTTAAGTTTCTTAAGTATTCAGATAACTATAAATTTAGCTAAATTTAAAAAAAAAATAGAAAAATAAGGTTCAAACAACAATTGGCCATAGTCGATAACTCATTCAGACATCTTTTAAATTTTCGCTAAACCCTTGTTCTCTAACAATTTAGCTTCTGTTCTTTAATAAATTGGTGTTAAGCTTATTTAAATTAAAAATGTCATCAATAATAAAATTTAAAAAGAGGGCAATTTTCGTAGCATCTTTTATTATTAACTCTAATATGTATATCTCTTAGCACAAATTATCAAACTTTACCCCATGTAATAACACTTTTCACATCATGCAATTTCATATTCATCTTATTTTTATATTTAAGTTTCTTAAGTATTCATATAACTATAAATTTATCTAAGTTAAAAAAAAAAATAGAAAAATCTTACAATAAGGTTCAAACAACAATTGGCCATAGTCGATAACTCATTCAGACATCTTTTAAATTTTCGCTAAAACCTTGTTCTCTAACAATTTAGCTTCTGTTCTTTAAATAAATTGGTGTTAAGCTTATTTAAATTAAAAATGTCATCAATAATAAACTTTTAAAAAGAGGGCAATTTTCGCAGCATCTTTTATTATTAACTCCGACTTCATGCTTCTCACCACAACTTATCATCTAATAAAATTCTCCCCGTCAAATTACATTTTTCATATTCATATTATGAAGAAGACATTTTTTATGGAGTGGTGATGATGATTTATAAAATTCTGTCAGAACGGACTTTATAAATGTGAGAAATATCTCAAATACAACATTGTGATGGAGTGCTTTTCATTTCTCTACTAAAAGACATTATTATTAAGCGAGTTTTCCAAAAGGGTAATTTCTTAAAGCAATGTTCGATAGCATCTTTACAGATTTAATTCACTGATTTTCACCAATTCCTTAGATATAAATTATTAATAGCTGACCCCCGCCCAGCGTTGCCCGGGCCCGTGATAATAAATAAATTAAAAAAAAACATCAAGTTATTATTATTTTATATCTTTAACTCGATTTTGTATGAAATTACATTTTTAAATGAAAAATTCGCGAAAAAATATTGAAACTTATTGATAAAAACGCTCATTTTTTTTTTTTTTTTTTTTTTTTTTTTTTTTTTTTTAACCCAGGGTCGTTTCATAGATTTAAAATAAAAAGTTCTTTTTGTGTGAACTGTGAACTCTTTGAAATCTTTATTGGTGATAAATAAAACGGTTTTACAGCCCGTGTAAAAATTTCGTAAAAAAATATAGTTATCTAGCTTTGTTTGTTTTCGCGTCGGCTCCTTTAACATAGCAATTAAAAAAAATAGTTCTCATCTTCCGAACTCTCTGACATTTCAATCGGTTACAAATATAACTGTATCCAAGCTTCCTTTAAAATTATGCGAAAAAATATGCATATTTAGTAGTGAAAACATGAGTTCTTAAAAAAAAAGATTTAGCTTTCAACTTCCAGAGCAAACATAAATTAGAAGGTCTATGATTTCAATGGAATGGTACTGCTTCATACGTTTTCAATCAACCCTTTTCAATCCCCCTACGCTAAACAGGTGAGGGTTGGGTCAATCAATCAGGTTTCTTGTTTTTGAGGGTAGAAGCCTTCAAAAAAAATGTTGACGCATGCGCAAAGAGATGATTTTCATGTGGATTTGACAGAATGCACTTTCCGTTTTAAATGTATAGATTATTATTATTTTATTTTTGAAATTCTTTACATTTTTTTAAACGTATATAACTGCATTTTAAATATTTTTCAATAGATTTGTCTATTTAATAAGTACCAGTTATTTTAATCAAAACACTATCTGCTGTAAAAACTTATTGATGAATAATTTCGAACTGCTTAAAGACATTTATGAATGAAAAAAGACGTATGCAAATAGAAAGGAGGGATAAAAAAAAAATTACAACAGTTTTAAGGCTTCGCTTTTGAGCTTTTTCTTTAGTGCGAAGACGTTATTTTCGTTTTGACTGCATGTATTTCGGTCATTGTCGTTTAGTCATTTGCGATTGTTGAGTCACTGGCTTTAAAAATACAAATACTGTCTTGAGGGCTTACATTTAGACATTTTAGTTTCTTCAATTAACGCATACGCAAATATATTCCGTTGCGCATTTAAGGAAAATAAGAACGGCATTTTGCGTCACCTTTATGTTTTCATTTTTGCTTGGTTTTTATGCTGGTTTTTTACATGTAATTAGTGATAAATGTATAATTTACGACAACTGAACAATAAATACATTCTTTTAAAATAATTTAGTGATAAATGCATAATTTATGACAACTGAACAATAAATACATCATTTTTAAATAATGAGAAATAATAATAAATATAGATATTCTTTCGAAATAATGACAGTAATTATATAAATACAATCGACAGGACTTTCAGTTTATTCGGTTAACTGTTATGCAAATATAGTGATAATACCATGTGCATTCTCCTTTCCATTCAAACAATATAAACATCACTTCTCTGTCTTTTTTTTCTTTCTTTTGATTTTTCTAATTAAAAAATCTCTATATTTTTGTCTGATTTTATTCTGGGTTTTCACTCGTAAGCTATGATAAATGTACTTAAATTGTCTGTTTCCTTATAGATGCCTCATTATTAAATAATGAACAATAATAATAAAATTTTATTTTAAATAAGAGGATTACAAATAATTTTAATAATATCTATTATTATAAGCATTCTTTTATCATGGACTCCGCATAATCAGTGAATTAACTCGTTAATTCGTTTAAAACTCAACGAGAGGATCTACATTCTCACGGTGACAGTAAGACATACAGAAGAGCGTCAGAATCTGAATGAAGACACAACTTTATTTCCAAAAATCTATAAATCGGTCACTGTTCAGATGAAAATTAAAAATTACAACAAAGTTTTTAAAAAAAGTCATTGTAATCAATGAAATGGAATCTAAAATTAAGAAACCAAATTACAGTTGCTTCTAGAAGAGTTTTCAGACGATATATCTCAGAGATATCGCAAGTTTTCCAAAAGTGCAATTTTTCTGTAAAATCAAGTAGACAGATGGTATAAAAATTACTTTTTTTAACAACAATGAAATGTTTAAAAAATGAGTTAAAAGAAAAATCAATTTGTCATCAGCATTTAATAGTTTTATACAGTTTAAAACACATATTTAAACATTAAAACATAGTTTTAACATTTAAAACTATATGTTAAAAAATTATAAATTTGCGTACACATAATATTTTGTTTAAAAAGAAAAAGCGTATGTTACTTGCGTATGTTGATTTATCTTCCTAAAACGAATTTGCAGAACAGAAATTTGAATAAATTTAGAACATAACTCATGTGAAGTCTTTTAAAAAATTCATATGAAATACATAACAGAACTTTATTTTGAATGTTGTCATTTTCCACAGAAAAGACACTGAATGATATTTAAAAAAATTGTGTTTCAACGTGCAGCAATGATTCAAGCGAGTCGTAAATAAGACAGAAATAGTATTTAGAAAAAAAAAATTCTGCCCTTCGTCTCCCATGGGTACAGGTATTTTCTTAGCGACACGAGGGGGCTCCGAACTGCAAGACTGCATCAAACTAGTGATGTACGTTTCCATAAATACACCTTGGCGGTATAGGAACCTGTGTTAGATTTAGAACATAAAATCTTCTGTTACGAACATATCCCTACGAGACATTTACTGATGCAATGGGTTTTAGTAAAGGGCAATAACCGCAGACGGTGTAAAATGCGTGAATTTCCAGTTTTTTAAAGCACTTTAGAGTAAACAATGCATGTTTGTGGTTTTTTTCCTCCTAAAATAGCAGAGACTTTATATAAATAACTTTATTTGTAAGTGGTTTGAATCCTTCTTTTTGGGACTTAAAGATTTTCAGAGAAAACTGTTTATTAAACATAATATTGTCTATAATCTATGCGTTATATTCAATGCATTTCGTGCAACTTAATTATAACTGATTAAATATAAATATGAGTTTGTTGTTATTAGCGATATAATAACCAATTTCATTATTTATTGAAAAGCATTATTATCAAAAATTAAAGAATACTCTAATTATGGAAGGTAATTTAATTTAAATGTATATTTATTAAGCTTTATTTGTATACGGATTAGTGGGAATTTCTCAATATCAATCGAGTGGTCGTATTTAAAATATTCATTTTTTTTTAAAGCGTCGTTGTATGTATTGTGTGTATAATGTATTATGTCCATTGGAAGCTGTTGTATGTAATGATGTATGTGTGTTTTGCATATTTTAAGGTATGCGTAAGTATGTCAAATGTATGTCAAATGAATTTAAGTATGTAATATTGATTTAAGTATGTAAGTAAGGATGTTTGTATCATCGTGTTAATGTATTATTTATAGAATATAAATTATCAGCTAAAAATTATTAAAATATAAAGGCAATTGAAAAATTGAAAAATATTTATTAATCTTGTCCACTTTAGTGCGTAATAAAATCTGCTAAGAATCAGCTTTCGGTAGTTGTATATATATTTTTTTAGTATTTATAAGTAGTTTAACGACATTTTACGAAAGGAAGATTTTAGGGATGAACAAATTTTCAAATATAACGTAGAATAATTGAGTCGTGTAAATTGAATCTTAGAAAATAGACCAGAGCTTATCACACCTATAATTTAAAAGCGCATAACTTTTATGTGAATTACTATTATTGCTTTAAAAAAAGAACTCTATTTGTTGTAAAATGACTCTATCTGTAAATAAAGCAAAATTTGAAAAATAATCTATAAATACTAAACAATTAATAATCAATACGGATAATTTAATTGTTACACTAACAGAAATAGAAATATATTTAAAAATTAAAAACTGGCTTCTAGATTCAGTTAGTTTATCAAAAACATATTACAATATCACATAAAACTGACTTTTTTTTTCTGGAGTTCCTAGACACATGTACAGTCGCTGTTGCATGCTCCCTACACTTTTTTATTATTATTATTCAGATTGTGTGATTCTACCACTTTTTTCAAGTAGTATTATTCGTTTTATTTTATGACAGATTAAATAGGCAAACACAAATAGAATTATACAATTTCAAAAAAATGATAGCAATCAAGCAATCTGAATAAAAAAGTTTCGGACTCACCATGAATTTGTACGTACGATCTTTGCCATACAATCATGAAAATTAACATTTTTATATTCAAATTTAATTTTTTTTTTTACAAAAAAAGTATATGAAATAAGGAAGGAACTTAATAAGAAAATAAAATTTCAGCATTGTAAAAAGTATTCTAGCTTCACTTTTTTTTAAAAAATAAAAACTTTACAGTTAAAGTCTCTACTTCAATTTTAAATGTGCAAATATTAAACATTTTCGTAAATATCTATGATATACGCATTTAAATTTAATTGCTACATATTTCTTATTATTTTAATGTAAAATTTTCTTCTTAAAAGTCAAAGTTATAAATCTTTGAATATTTATACACTGTTAAATATATGCTGGAATAAAAAAAAACTTTCAAATAACAAACTGTAGAACTTTACTTAGAATTTAGTATATTGATTATTCTCATCATAAGGAAAGCATGCGGAATATTATCACCGAATATAACATCTAATCTCAATAGGCACTCAAATAAATTAAAACTTAATAATTAATTCTAAACATTTACTTAAAATTATTACGCTTATTTAAATTCAAATTATTTAAAATAATTATTAATGTTCCGGAATTTTCAAATTTGAATGTAACTATAATTGTATGATTACTTTAAATGTCACTGAAACATTTATTCTATGAGATTTCTATTTATAGATTTTAGAATGCTTTACCTTCAAATTTTACCAAAATTATTTTCTCCAAAAATCTGTCTAATTAAATATGTTATCAAATATCACTTGAGAAAACATTTAATGAGAGGATTACTGAGATACTACTTTATTTTATTGATATAGTGCAGAAAAGGAAATGATATTAATATGCTGTATCTGAATGCAAAAGTATAGATTTTAATGTAATTTCTTATTACATAACGAAAGAAAAATCATTCCTATAAGTAATAAAATACTTTTCTATCGGACTTGATTTTAATATTAACTTCCATTGTGCTATAAAATAAAAATCATTTTTATAAGTAATGAAATAATTATCTATCAATTTGTTCAATTATAAGAGTAATATCCAACTGGATAAATTAATCGTTAACGGATATAATGTAGCTAATAATGTATATTAATAATATGTATATAAATGAAGAAACTGTTATTAATGTAATGTTATCACTATGTATAACTCAGTAAAATTGGAACAATTTTTATAAATAATAAATTAATTATGTATCAACTTATCAATTAGAAGAATATAATCAAGTTGGATAAATTAGTCTTTAATGTGTTCAATTTACAATCTCATAAAAAATTCTAAATATAATATCGTTCACGATTTAATCTTACCTATTAACGTTTGTACAGTGAGAATATATGTATATTCTCTTGATTTTATTCTCTTTTTTTTTTTTTTTTTTTTTTTTTTTTTGTGGTAGAAATAAATTATAATAATTAAGCTTTAAATTAAAGTGCAATTATTGCTTAAAGTGATAAAAAACATAACACAAAAGGTTTAATTCCCTTTTAATATATATTACATATGTTCCCTTCGCTCAAACGGCGAATTATTTAGATCAAAATGATAAATAAAATATTCTCGCAAAGTTTTTGAAAATGATAACCATAAATCACGCGTTCACATATCTAATGCAAGCAGGTTTTTAAATTGGTCAACTGGATAACGTGTAATTATTATTTTTATTTTTATTTTTATTGCTTTTTCAATCTGTAAAACATCGAGTGCCAAATTTACGGCAATTCAAAAGAAGCCGATTCGTTGCAAATGTTATCGTGTTACGAATACGTTTCTATTAATTCACGGATTATGGATGGGTAATAAACTCTTGATGCAAAAATTATTTTACTATTCTTGAAATCAATCTGCAACGGCTCTATTCTATGTAGTCTAGCTAAGGCAGTAGTTCTTCTGTCATATGTGATATATGCCATGTGTTCTTTTATTCTGGTTTTATTCTCGTTATATTATTTGTAATAATTAAGCTGTTACATTATGTTTAATAGCAGTTAAGTTTTTATAACACGAATTAAATATATATATATGCTTATAAAAATGCAGTGTTCAATTATAAGTTTTTCTCTCAAAAATCGTCAGCAAAGAGTTAATTCAATAGTAATTTTCAGTTGTGATTTCTTAAATATTATTTAGTTCTTTGTTTCTGTACGTTACTTTGGCAAAGCCATTCCATCATAGCGGTTGCTTAGCTAACTGTTTGGCCTTTGTTAATCAGAGAAATATGTCTTAAAATAATCGTACAAATACGTAAAATTATAAAGTACTTCAATGGGAAAACACCCCCAATAGAAAACCAATATTGGTTATATTGACACCCAATTTGCATACATTGGAAGTATTTCCAATAAAGAAACTAGTATTGATAAAATATAATTTTTGCATTGGAAATATTTACGATGAAATACCGTTATTACTGAAATATTGGCTTTACATTGAAAATATTTTCAATGAAATGCCACTATTAATGAAATATTTCCTTTACATTGCAAATATTCGCAAGAAATGACGAAATATTTCTTGCCGATATTCAAGGAAAATTGGGAGAATGTAAATACATCAATTTTTGAGGCAATGTTGCCGATACTGACCAACATATAGCCATTACAAACAAGATTTGGCCATATTGCTTCGCTTTTACGCTGTAAAAAAAAAGAGGTGTTTCTTTGTCTTCTTTGAAAATATTATATAACTGAACGAAACCCAGTGTTCTAAAAAGCCTTCTTTATCTTTAGAAGCCGTACAAACTAATATATTTTCGAGGTTTAAATAAGCATTTATAAAAACAATGTTTATTTTGCTGCAACTGATTTTCGGAAAATTTTCCGAGTAGCTGTTACAGTGTAGTACTAAGTTTTCTCTACCCGGAAAATAAGTGTTTTGGATTCTATCAATTCTCAAATAAACATTTTCATGTTCAACAAACAAGCTTTACAGATGAACATGATAAATTAACAGCATTAACCTTAACATTAAAAATAATATTATTTTTTTACTCTTGAATGTATAAATTCAATTACATAGCTGAAAATGTGCAATTGAGATTACAGATCATCCTAAAAACTGGGATTTCGGTTTGAGAAATTTGATAAATACACTATAAAAAGTACTCGGAAACGTTTCCGAAAATCAGTGGCAGCAAAAGAAACTGTTTTTTTTTATAAATTCTTCTTTAAATTTTCAAAATATATTAGTTTCTGTGGTTTCTAAAGGCAAAGAACGGTTTTCGAAATCATGGGTAACTCGGATTTTATTACATACATGTTCGTAAATTAAGAAACATTTGTATTTTTTTACAGTGTAAGGAATCTATCGTACTTCATATCTAATTCATAATCAGTGAAACACGTTTGAAGATACTGTATTACCCAAAAGAAATATTAACCACTGAAGTTTAAAAAAAGAAATGTAAAAATGTTTCTTTATTCTTTCGGCACATTTAAAAAAAATTCTTCTGTTAACTCTAGACAGTGAAATTTTATACGCAAACTCAAATTCAAAAGATTAAAAATCGCATTGCATCTTCGACTTTGAAACAAATATTCTGTGGCTTTGTTTCGAGATGTTTGTTTGCCTTTAAAAAAGGCCTTCTTTTTACAAACCACAAAGGAGAATTATAATTACATTTCTCTGTATTACGTATGAGGAAGGCTCTATTTTGAGTTATCATTGATTTCCATTGAATGGATTAAAACAGATATTCTCAAAACACTCTCTTCCTCCAAGTTATTTAAATATCATTCTAATTTGCTTGTACAAATAGTATTTGCTGTGAATACATCTCTGAAATTAATACAGGTTATTAAATTATTTAGAGTGTTTACATCTGACTATTGAAATCATGCTAAATTTACTCAGTGTATCGAAGAGTTTATGTTGAAGTACTGTATATCTCAATATTCATTAAATAGTTTTAATTTAATTGTGATTGCGCACAAAAGAATAAATGTAAGCACAGGGTACAATTGTAAGTATTTGACTTATCGACAACAGAGAAAATACCCTGACATTAAACTGATACTAAACCAAGATACAGTCTTTTAAAAAAAAGTTACTTCCCACTTTTTATTGATAAACAAACGCAGAAAAAAAAAAACGAAAACAGCCATTCGATAGGAAATTTTGTCTTCTTTAAATGTATGTTAAAATATTAGCTCAGGGGGCCGTTTTCATACAGAAATTGTAGCAAAACTTGAAACTGTCAATATGAACACCTACTTTTGACATCATATTTGGATTTTTTGATAAATTTTACCTAGGGATGCTAAATGAAAAGTCATTCAGTCACGTAGTTTATGAATTTTTCAGATGTAAAGTTTAGATCCTCTAATGTTAAATTCAATATTTTTAAATTGCGAAACAAACTAGAATGCGGGTAGTCTTTCAGCATAACTCAAAAACTAGTCGGCGGAAAGAAATGAAATTTTGGATTTGCATATTTGAAGCTACTAGAAATATATTTCTGTTAAACCTCTGATAGGTTAGTGTTGGAATGATCTAGGGAAAAGATGAATTCGGTTACGATTTATTCTAAAGTCAAAACATGACTGATTTTTGTAGTTGACTAGGTAGGTTATACATCTAAAACTTTATGACTGCTGATAATGAACTCTTAGTTGAAGTATATTCAACCTATTGAGATTGCCAAGATCCACCCAAAAATTAATAAATGCCTTGAGAGCTAAAATCTTCAAGGCTCATTTCGTAAAAATGAGACTTTGAGCATTCGTTGATTTTTAACCACGGGTTACTTCGACTGCTTCTTTGTGGTCCAGCCATAAGTAAATGTAAAAGTTCCTTGTAAATCTCATTGACGTAAAACTGTCAATTGCATCTAAATAATATTATGAGTTCGCGACATCTGTTCTCATCAGCGGTCATAAAAGTTGTTAAAAACAACCACCTGTTTATACAAAATAACATAATATAAAAATACAATTTAATAGAATATTGAATTAATAATAAAATAATATACAAATTCGGCATCGTTATATCTTTGTCATTTATTTGGTATCTTGTTTATAGTTATCGGATGATTCTACGTTGGATTGTTATTTTTATTTATTGTTGCATAAAGTCTTTGTATGTTTTAAAGTTATTTATTAATATTAAATGATGGGATATTAAGGCTTCCTTCTGTGATTAAGCATTTCATTTTATCAGTTACAATGAATACTAGAATCTTAAAATATGCGAATCCCATATTTCATTTCTTTCTGTGTAGTTTTTGAGTTAGGCTGAAAGACTACCGGCTGTGTAGTTTGTTTTGCAATTAAGACATTGAATTTTATATTAAAGGCTCAAAACTTTACATCTACATAGTTTCTAAACTACCTGACTGAATGACTTTCCATTTAGTATCCCAAGGTAAAATTTATCACAAAATTCAAATATGATTTAAAAATTAGGTGTCCGTATTGAAAAAGTTTGATATGAAGACGATTTTTTAGTTGAACGACTAAGTTAATTTTTTAACATTTATTTAAAGGAGAGAGAATTACCAATCGATAGGCTATTATTTTCGTTTTCTTTGACGTCTGTTTATAGCAGTTTTTGAGTTATGCTGACAGAACTACCCACATTGCAGCTTATTTTGCAACTAAAAAAATCAAAAATAACACTTGGAGTTCAGAACTTTACATCTGCATAATTCCTGAACTACTGGACTTTCTTAAAAATACTTAATATCACAAATTGCACAAATTGTGCTTATTAGTTGCTAAAATCAGTGTAAAAATTGTTTTAAACTCATAAAAGAGCTAAAATCCTACATGTTTCGGCTTCAAACTTAAAGCCGTCATCGGGGAAGAGGAACAACACAAACGACTACTGATCTTTTAATTTTCGACACGAGAAGAATGAAATCAACAGTATGGAAAAATTTAAATAAAATAAGCGGGCACTCTTTGTTGCCAAAGAGCGAAAAACAAAACAATGAATTAACAAGGGGTTAAAAATGTATCCCATAAACCAGGTATGCTGAAAGAAAAGTTATCATTACAAATACAATCTTTTCTAATTTTAATTTCCAATGATTCCCTAATGGCGGCTTTAAATGGGTTATTGAACCTATGGATAATTCTTGCTTTATCGAAATTAATTACAATATCATTATTTTTAGCGTAAAACCGGGAGAGTGCAGTGGATAATTTTCCAAATTTTATGTCGTTTTTATGCTCTTTTAATCTTTCCAAAAACTTTCTTTTAGTCATACCAATGTAATTTTGTAATGAACAATTTTTACACTGATTTTAGCAACTAATAAGCACAATTTGTGCAATTTGTGTTTTTAAAATACTAGTTAACACAACAGTGTAGTGTCCAAATGGATTCAATTACTTAATATCATATTTCCCTTTACTTGTGTAAGATAAATCATATTCCATTCATTTTAAACATCCATTGCGAAGAAAATAATGATTTCGTTTTTTAGCTATAAATTCCGATAAACACTACATTTGTAAATGATGCAATTCAAGAAATGGCGCTTCGAAAAAAAAAACCTTACGCATTTCCTTGTTGCCGGAACAACTTAAAAGAACAAAAAGAAAAAAAAGATGAAACAAAAAAGAAAACTAAGAAAGCAGGTCATTATCAGATTTAGTTTAGTAGATGTTTGGTAATATCACTTTGGTTTCTTTACTCAAATATTCCTAATAATACTGCATTCATAATACGATGAAAGAAAATGTGCAAAAAAAATAATAACTGTTATAAACATTTCATCCGAATCCATACAATTTCATTTTATTTCAGACGGCACATTTTTTTTTCCCCTCTGTAATTAATCTGCGTTCATAAAAAGTGTTTTCTTTTTCTAATCAATGAATGAATTAAGCGAAATGAATAATAAGTATTCTATCAACGAAATCAGCACAAAAAACACCCACTCTTTGGTCTTACAATTACAAATGAGAATAATACAGTTGCTAGCCTTCTTGGATTTAAAATTCAAAAATATCAAATATTTCACACGATTGGAAAAACATTAATTTCGGCAGCTTATCATGAACACACACACACACACACACACACACACACACACACACACACACACACACACACACACACATATATATATATAGGTCCAATTTTCCATTGTATATGGTTCATATTTAATTTATTAATCCATTTGTATTTACTTAATTGCAACTCCAATTTATAATTTTTTTTTTCCCTTTCTCTCTATTTCTTTTTTCTTTTTTCAATATTCTTTAGGTATGAGTAAAATTTGGCCAATTACCATTGAAGCACAAGCTATGGTAATATTATGTTTGCACATGTTAATTATTAGCTATGTGGTATTCTGTATACACAATATCATTAATTATCTCTTTGGAGATTTAAGTAGAATGATAATAGAACTTGATATGTTTTTTGAAATTCATAGATATTATAATTATATATATATATATATATATATATATACAGGATATATACAAATATAAATTTCGTAACTTTTAGAAAATTAATTATTTTGATATGATGATGAAGCATTTTTGAGATTGGAAATATACTTATAAAACTAATGGTTTAGGAATTAGTTATTGGTTAATGATAAGAATTGATAACCTGTAAGATGTGTGTGTTTGGGTGTATGATTTTTTTACATGTTTGCACCATGTAGTTTAAGATAATTTTATAATATTAAATTTTAAACAATTCCACATAAAATGTTTCAACTACGTTTATAGACAAAAACATTTTTTATTGATATTGAACATTTTATTTGAGTATATAAAACAAAAAGTCTCAATTTTATGTGTCCTAATACTCTATTCAGTCTATATTTCTTTGGTGCTAGCAACGAAATAAAATAAGAAAATCCACTCTTTAATTTTAAAGAATAATGCAATGCAAGAATTATTGGCATTAAATTTTAAAATACCAAATATTTCATGTGATTGGATAAATATTAAGTTATGCATTTAATCATAAAAACAAACATATTCATATTTATTTATATACTTATATATATATATATATATGTGTGGAGGTTAGGGTGCGTATAAAATAGTAAATATTCATACTTTGGATACTTTACAGCGTATCCAAACATAGCGTGGTCACCAAACAATTCGAAGACAATCCCCAAACAATCACCAGCAGTGCACCAAACAATCCATAAAAACAAGCATACTCATATTTATTTAAATACTTATATATGTGTGAGGATGAGGGTGCGTATAAAATAACAAATATTCACACTTTGGATACTTTGCAGCGTATTCAAACATAGCATGCCACCAAACAATCACCAGCAACGTACCAAACAATCCATGCATAGTTTAAGATCGTCTCATAATATAAATTTTTAAACTATCGCAATGAAATGTTTCAACTTAGCTTATAACCATAAATAAATCAAGTAAACACTTTTCATTGATATTGAACATTTTATTTAGGTATAACTATCTATATGAAACAAAAAGGGCTCAATTTTATGTGATGTAAAACTCTATTCAATCTATATTTTCTTTGCCAAATGTGCTATCAACGAAATCAACATAGAAAACCCACTCTTTGTTCGTAAAGAATAATACAATTCAAGCATTCTTGGCTTTAAACTTCAGAAATATCAAATATTTCACGTGATTGGATAAAGGTCGAGAGCAAAATATTCTATTTCACTGTAAACAAGGGAATAGCCTTAAAAAGTATCATGTGTCTGCAAAATAAAGAAAAAATAATGTTGCCATTTTTTATCTTTTATTTTCCTGGAAAATTCAATTTTTCTCAAAATATGCTGTATCCGAAACAAATAATGAATGTTTTTGTTTTGACAGAACAAAAGGTGTAATGTGATTTGAAAGCCATGGATTTTTATCAATTCTAAATCACGCAATAGGTATATTTTCTGTCTGGTGAATAATGTTTTTCAGTTGTATTCTTTATTAAAATGGTATGTTATTTATTACACAGACATACTGTTATAGAAGCTAAAATTGTATCCTGCTTTTGTATTTTTCACGTAAATCTATTTATTTTATTAAAATATTTATAATAGGTACTTACGTATTCAAAATAGCTTATGTTTCTTTATATATATATACAATATATATGTATAATATATGTCATTCAAAAATATATGTGTATATAATTTTTAAAATGTATTTTTCTTCAGAAATATATTTAAAAAAAATTTGTATTATCTTGTTAACAAATTTCTTTTTTAAATATTTATGGAATACTTTCTTGTGTGTTGAAATTTCAGTTGCTTTTTATTCAAAATAAATTCTTGAAATATTTGCATTATGTTTAAAGAATAGTTTTATTAAATTTTATTCAATTCATTTTTTCACGATTTAAAATTTTGTATAATTTTTCTAATCATGGATAAATCGCATTGAGATATTGCGTGTCTCGTAATAAATTAACAAATATGCTTAATGCAATCCAGCAACATAACAGAAACTATCAAAACGTATAAAAGTTTGATGTATTTTACTTAATATATTTTTAAATGTTTAGTTTAATATATTCAAACCATGAGAAAAATTTTCAAAAAATGATTAATGCAGTATTATATTCTTTTTATTTATAGAATTAGAAAGTGTTTTATTTAATTAGCCAAAAAATTTAAAGTAGGCCTTACTTAAATTAGATTCGAGAAATGTTTTATTAAACAATTCTGAAAATGAGTTGTGAAATATTTCAAACTTCAAATTCAAGTCTTACTGTATATGTATATCTATCTCTTTGAATTAATTTGTGCAAGTTAAATCTTTATTACTTATTTAAGAATTCTCAAGTGGTCTGATTTTTCAACAATGTAAAATTATCTCTTTTATGTATTAAAGCAACATTTTAAAATAATGTTCATCAATGTTTAAAGTTGATTTAAAAATTTCCTCGTTTATACTAGTTATCTTTACCTCAATTCTAGTATTTTTCTTTAAAGTTATATTTTATCAAATTACAACAGAATTTTTTTTTTGTTTTTTTAATTATGAAATATTTTTTTTCTGTCATTTCATTTATAAACTGAGATTTATCTTAAACTTCTTTAGCAGTTTCTGTTGTAAAAACACAAAGACAATTCTATATAATCATAATATTCTAATGTAAAAAAAACCCAGAAATTTCGATTGAAATCCTTTCATGTCTTCTTAAAATCCTGTAAATTTTAAGCAAAATTTATTCAGAAAGTATCTTTTAATAAAGTAACTACACAAACTGTGTATAAAAATCCGTATATTTTAGTTAAATATTCATATATTTCTATACGTCATCATTCTTCCGTTTCAATGTATATACTTTTCCAGTTCCATCGAATTTAGAATAATATTTTTTCTTCGTCTAGTAAGATTTATGAAATAACGTTTCAATGAAAAGTAAATCTGGATTTTTTTTGAAGAAGTATTTAAATTTGTATATTAATATTAAGCCAAACAGTAATCTGATATTTCACCAAATAAAAGCTCGTATTTAGCTTTACATTATGTATGTAATTTTTTTAACAGAAAAGTTACTTTTATACTTCTCAGACAATTTCTAGTTGTTCAACATGACATTTTTAATTCAACATCCTTTGCAATGAGAAATTCTTCAGACTAAATTACGTTTGTCTATTTCAAGAAGGATTTACTCCCAGTTTGTGAGTAAAATGGATTACATTATTTCTGTAATTATAATCCGTGTTAATTTTTATTTTTAAATATATGGAGGATTATTTTACTAAAGTCACATTTTATTAGTATGTTGATTAATAAATATATATATTTAACATTCACTTTAAATATCCATTCGTTATGTTAGTCATCATAGAAGAAGATGAAGGATAGTATACATGTTTCGTAAATTAAAGGATACTTATGATGAATGGGGATTAAAAATTAATATGAGTAAAACTAAGCACTTGCTAACAAGTCGGAAAACTGATATTTTATTGGAGGATATTAATGTTAAAACTGTTGAGGAATCCAAATATCTTAGATATGTCATTCATGAAGATGGATCATGCCAAAGAGATGTTGAAAAGAGAATTGCTGAAGGCATAAAAGCAATTGCAATGTTGAATTATGTTCTGTGGAGTAGTAATATTCCCCCTAAAACTAAACAATTAATTTATAGTGCAATTGTGCAAAGCATTTTACTGCGTGGTGCAAAGATATGGACTTTAAATCTCTCTCTGAAAAAATAAATAAATAAATAAATAATAAAAATTTTCTCTTTACCAAAATGGACTTCTGGCGAAAATCAGCAAGGCTGGATAAAAGTTTAAAATTCAAGAATATGTTAAATCACGCAAGTCAAACAGGATGTTGTACTGTGTGGCTGAGTTAAGAAAGATTCTGGAATCAGTCTCGGCCCAGTCCTGTTGCCAGGATACCTGGTCAGTCCACTTTATTTTAGGAAAGTCTAGCATTTTCTTTTCATGCCAATTTTCTCCCGTTCAATCGGTCATTCCGTGAATTATCGCCGTCTTTTGCCTTTCCGCTCCTATCGACGAAGTTCCCTCCCTGTAAGTTTTGGAACCTTCGAAAACAGGAAATCTACTCAGGGTTTTTCTAATCAGAGCCCCATAGTACATACAGTCAAATATAAAAGGACATGTTCGCAGAATGAATAAAGAACGCCTTTCAAAAATCATTTTAGAATGGAGACCGAAAAGGAGACGAAGGGGCAGACCAAGAATGACTTGGAAAAATTTTATTCAAGAGTCATTGAAGTCTTGTAAGTTAAATGATATTATGTGGCTTTGGACAAAGAGAAAGGGGAAAAAACTCTCAAAAATACTTCTATGTATCTAGGAAACTCACTATTTAATGGAAATTCCTAAGGATGATGATGATGTTAGTTTATTAAAAGCGCCACGTGTCTCCCCTAATTTCTTCGTAAAAATGAACTTTTTAAAAATTATCTACGCGCCCAGTACAAACTAGTGTTGCCAGGTCCAAAGTCTCAAAAGTGGGACAACGGCTTCTTAATCGGCACATAAAAATGCTGTAAATCCTATTAAAACGGAACCATCTATAATGAAATCCTGTCTCGAACGTAAAATATTCATGGGCCCTTACGGAAGAAGTACCATGCTATTACATATTTTAGGACGGAAACCTGTCTAAAACGGAATCTTTGTTCGGCACTTGAGATTACATCTTACAAGGCAACCACTTTTGGTAAAGCTCGCACCTAGTATTGAAACCTGGTGTATTTTATATCCCTATAGACCAAAGTTAGAGAACCGATAAAATTTGTTTCAAATATCTTATCACATTTTGTATACATTTAATTTTAAAATAAGGAATTTTTAATTGTTAATTTCGTGCAAAAGCGAGTTAAGATGCCAAATATGATTTTTTTTTAATTCAAACCCACACAGCAGACGACCATAGAATTACCAAATTAACCATATCTCTCTTCCTAGGTGTATGCAGGCGACTATGACAATAAAAAATTCTACGATAACGAATGATGTCCAGAAATCCTATAATGTTGTATTTTTCGAAATGAAATTCGTAGGTTGTTGAAGGAATTTTTACTACTCTTTTTTCGATATTTTATTTTTTTTAATTAACTAATTTGTATTTTAAAGTACATTAAAAAAAAAAAAAAAACTATGATAATAGTCGAAAAAGTGGTCTCAAAAATAGCATTTTCGAAAATTTATGCCGCTATAAAATTAATAAATAAAATGTGTGCAGCTAAATGTTATCGGATGTCTGACTTTGGGCTATAGGGCTATAAAATACACCATGCCTCAATGCTAGGTGAGAGCTTCACCAAATAGTGCTTCCCTTGTTAGTAGATTTTAATGTGGTAAATAAGCAGAATAAACCTATATAGTAAAATCTGTGAAAGCTTATTAGCAAGGAACTGACAAAAAATCCGTTTTAGAGAGGTTTTTGAATGAACAATTATCATTGTATGGTTTTCCTTCTGTAGAGAATATGAAATTTTTGCGTTTAAGACAGGATTATAAACAGATTCCATTTTACAGGTTTTACTGAACAACGTGCAGTAAAATTAGTAAAAACAAAATAGCTAGTGACAGGGAAAATATTTCATTTTAGCAGGTAGATTTTTACGCTATTCCTTTCGACATAATCATACATATTTACCGTCATAGAGAAGTTCTGTTTGCACATACCGTCGAATGATACTGCATTAAATTCCACTCGACGCTGACTAACGAATAGCATAAAAGAAATGTAAAGAATTCTGTGCCTCATGAAAAATCGGTCCTTTTTGCATCCCTCGCTGGGGTTCCATGGGACATATTTTAGAACCCACAAAAAATGGGACAGTCCTTCGTAACACTAGAAACACTAATTCAGACATAAAATTGAAATTAAATGTCTGTTATTTAGTAACTCGATATTTATGCATAGATAATTCATACAAATTATTCAATCTTTAAGTAAGAAAATTATTTAGAAACAGCATGTCCACCTCTTAATTTATCCATATAAATGTGCATTTTCAAAACTAAATTTACCTGTACACCTTCCTTCCATAGAAACATGAAAATACTCCGCACACCCCACTGCAAAATATTTTCCTCAAATATTACTTGCACATCTTATATCAATAAGCTTAAATTTTAAAGAATCTCGTTCTCGATAAATTGTACATTTATGCATTATTCATGAGCATACTGAGAATTCCATTTTTACCTTCGTCTTAGCACATAAACAGTAATATATTCATATTTAATCAGTGTATATTCAGGTACATAAACATGGCTATATTCACTTCCGGAAAAGAATAATATTTAATTACCTTTCTTGCGGTAGCATTCCTTTTCTGAATATTTTAAAGAAAATTCTTCAACAGTTATCTGTCTCATTTATTCATAAAGAGTGAGATCCTGTTAAATATTTCATAGAAAAATGCGCTGTCTGTATGAATTCATTAAGAACAAAATTATTTTTAGGAAATATTAATGGTGACATATTTTCTCTAAGAAAAACATTGCAAATTGCGTTAGATTTTTCATCAATAATGTGCATTCCGAACTCATTTGCTGTCTAGAATAAAAAGCTTAATATGATTTATAATTATCTATAAATTTTTTTTGTAAGAGATTGTTTTCCGTAAATAGATGGTGATTCCTTTGAAACAAAATAAAATTTTTACATCACCAATTTATTGTGCAACATATTTTAGGGATACATCCCGACTCTTACAGAAAGAAAAAAAAATACGATATTACTAGATATTTTTTATCTGAAAATAAAGCACTATGCTATTATAGCATTCAGTATTATTTTTCATTTTACATTGAACCAAAATATGGAGACTATATAACCTTGTTGTAGTTATTTACATAACTCTAACCTTTATCTAGTAAATTGTTGAACGAAATATATGTGTTTTCAACTAAAGAAAGCATGTTAATTTGGTTTATAAATTTACTAAATCGATGTTGTAGTAACTTTAATCTATATTTTAGTTCACTGTACAACGAAAATGTTATAAGCGAAGTAAAATTTGCTGATAATTTGAGTGCCGGCATTTTATTGCTGTAAATTAGCTACCAAATACGCCTTTATGCTAGACAGTTTATAATCACTTTGCATAGGATCTATAGTTTTATTTTAGTGTTAAAAAAATAATACTTGTTGATTGCACAGAAAGATTAATTTATAAAGCGCCAATTTGTGATTATTATTAATGTTGACTGTTAAATACGTGAATTTTCATATTGCTAACAAAGCGTATAACGAACAGAGTGAAAAATGTCCGGGTCAAGAATCGAACCCGGATCTTTGGTATTGCGCACAAAAGCTCTACCACTGATCTACCAGGACGATAGCCAGTTTGTCATCTTTCACTCTCATATGTTGGTAAGGCTGCAACCGCAGCACAAGATGGAAAAGCCTCCATGAGCACACAACCTTGTGACATACCTGAGACGAAACAAATCCCAGCAGAGGTGAACATATATATATAATTAATTAATTTTTCAATTAATTTTCAGCAGTTAAATTACGCCCGAAATTATTAACTATTAAATACGTGAATTTTGATATTTCTAACAAAGCGTATAACCAACAGAGTGAAACAGTTTTGTGATTATTATAAATGTTGACTATTAAATACATGGATTTTCGTATTTCTAACAAAGCGTATAACCAACAGATGGGAAAAATGTCCTGGCCGGGAATCGTACCCGGATCCTTGATATAACGCACCAATGCTCTACCGCTGAGCTACCAGGACTATACTCAGTCTGGCGTCTCTCACTCTGATATTTTGGTAAGGCTGCAACCGCAGCACAAGATGGTAAAGCTTCCATGAGCACACAACCTTGTGACGTACATGAGACGAAACAAATCCCAATATAGCTGAACACATATGTATATAAATAATTAATTTTTCAATTAATTTTCAACAGTGAAATTATGCTCGAAATTAGTGACTATTAAATGCGTGAATTTTGAGATATTGCTAACAAAGAGTATAACCAACAGAGTCAAACAGTTTTGTGATTATTATAAATGTTGACTATTAAATACGTGGATTTTCGTACTTCTAACAAAGCGTATAACCAACAGAGGGAAAAAATTTCCTGGCCGGGAATCGTACCCGAATCCTTGATATAACGCACCAATGCTCTACCACTGAGCTACCAGGACTGTACCCAGTCTGGCATCTTTTACTCTAATATGTCAGTAATGTTACAACCGCAGCGCAAGATCGTAAAGCCGCTATGAGCACAAAACCTTGTGACATACATGAGACGAAATAAATCCCAACATAGCTGAACTATATATAAATTGATCTATATATAAATTAATTAATTTTTTTATTAATTTTTAGCAGTGAAATTACGCTCGAAATTATTAACTATTAAATACGTGAATTTTGATATTGCTAACAAAGCGTATAACCAACAGAGTGAAACAGTTTTTTAACATTCGTTTCAATAGTAATTTTTTAACACTGTGCAAAATGATGCTCCTCGCTAATTATTTCCTTTTTTGCGAGGTATGCGCCGCTTTTTACATTTCGTTATGAATGCGTTTTATTAATTATTTTTTAGATAAAACTAATACGTAGATACAAGGGAAAATTCCCGTCTCATTACATGAGAACAATCCTTACATAAAAAAATTCTTATCTTTTATTTGTCATCACATGTAAACGATGCTTAAACGCTTTTTGGAACGATAAAGTGAGGTGCTGACTGAAACCATCCCATAGCTCATTCCAACAACGTGCGAAAGATGTAGATATTTTGTAAACATTGTGACAGCTATCCTTTTACAGTGCAAAAGAGTGGAGAGGCACATCCCTACTGAAGATGATTGGCTGAGATAGCGGGAACATGACTGAGCAAAATTCGGAGAAAACTCGATCTTGATATCGTTTTGTATCTTTTTTAGTACTCAAAATGATAGACAAAGAGAAAATATAAATCGTCATATTATTTTCAATGGTTTATATTTTTGTAGCTAAAATGTTCCTGAAAATGTCCCTCTTTAAACCACAAGAATCTCAAATGTTTTGATGTCAGATTTTTTTTCGGATTTATTATTATTATTATTATTATTATTATTATTATTATTATTTTATCCTGAAATCAAAATTTATATAAATTTTCTTTAAATATGTTTCCTCGATAGAGTTTCGATAAATTATTCTTAATTTTTAAATAAATCTAGAATTATGATTAATAATAATTTGTTGTAATTATTATTGTTAAATACATGTATCTGAATAATATATATATGCAATTTATGCAACTAAATTTATATAAAAACATTATTAAAAATTAAACCTATATATATTTTTACGGGATATATAAACTAATGTAACTTAATTTTATTTTTATAAGTACAGTTTCAACAATTTTATTTTTTATACAGATATATGTAACTAGAAACAATCATTCAGTTACACCTTTTATAAGTATATAAACACATTTAAAGTAGAAAAAATTGTTTTTACTTTTTTTGACCAACTTATTCTACGAAAAATAAACTCACCAATTTGCTTTTATAACACCATTCTTTTAAAATAAAAGCGAAATAGATGCAGAACACATTAAACTTCTTACGTATTTTCTCTTTAAATAATAAGTTAAATAATGTTTATTTGCACAGTATGATTAAGTTGTGTTTTGCTATTATTCATTTTATTCTAATAATGGTATTTGATAGCTTCAAATCAGAATAGGTATTAATGGCACGCGAAAAAGAAATTATGGACTGCACAAGCAGAAACTTGCAAATAAGGTATGTTTGCATAAACGATACAGTGTCAGGTGATCTTTGACACCAAATACACGAAGTTCCTTGCGTTCTTTATGTAACGTCCTTCCGTATAAATATTGCATATACATTCAAACTTTTTTTTTTCGTATGATGTTTTCGTCACCGTTGCCTTATAAACTTTTTTGTGAGTTTGTTTGCATTTTAAATATTGATTTCTTATATATATATATATATATATATATATATATATATATATATATGTATATATATATATATATATACATGTATATATATATATATATATATATATATATATATATATATATATATATATATATATATATATATATAAATTAAATTATACATGGAAAACATTGGTGATTATAACTCATAAACATATCTATTTGCAATATATATAAATATAAATATATATAGTTTTTATTTTTGTCTATGAATAATTAAATTTAACAAGTATTTTAATTACTGCATTGCATTAATTTGATTGAAAAACAGTAGTAATACTATTAATTATCAATTTTATAAATTTTGAGATATTTTGAATTGTTTATGAATTATTTAATTAGATATTTAAATTAATCTATGAAATATAAAATATATTTACAATGTAGTATAAATTAAACATTAATTATTTAATATCAAGTCTAATATATATTTAAGTAGTAGTAAAAATAAAACATTAATTATTTAATAATATGTCTATAATATCAGTGGATTAACACAGCTGGCAGCAAAAACAATTTGAATTAAAATAATATCTCTTTTACATAATATATTCTTGTTAAGAATATCTGAAATGCTGTGCAAGTTGAATTAATTCTTTGTAGATTTATTCATATAGTAGTATTATATTTTATTTGAATTTAAAGTAAAACTACAAGTTAGTATTGTTTTTTAAAGTTTATTTATATAATTAAATCTAATGAAGTGAGTATGTAACTAAGTGGATATCTAACTAAATATTAATTATGAATTATTATAATACCAATAGATGGCGACACTTTACCTTTCAGGTAGTTGTTGATAATATTGTTAATATTATATTTAATTTAACTATAGAGGGAGCAATTGATTGTATATTAATTTTACTTTCAGGAATTAAAATTGGATGGAGTAATATATAATCACGGATATAATTTTGTTATAAGTGTATTAAAACCAGAATTATTTTGTGTGTTTTTGAATCATTTTGTGTTTGGGTGTCATCGATGGGGTTGTGTTTTAAAAAAAGTGTGCTCTCAACTTGTCTTTCAAATCATTTCTCTCAACTCGACTTAGTCAACATGTATGATGCATTGTCATGTGGATGTGAATATTATGCAGAAGTTGTGACATTTTAAGGATTCTGTATAATTATTGTGAGTAAAATATTTTATCTACACTTTACGCGTTCATATTTCCAATTTTATTATTTCAATACTGTTATCTCGTGGTAATTTCGTGAGGTGTTAAATACAGTTTTTGGGATAATCGATGTGAGTGAAATATATTGTATATTCTTAATGGTTTTTTATTTCCTATTTAAATATTTCCAAATTTCAATATTTCCAATTGTTGTCTGGTAATAATTCAGTGTACCTGGATGATTCTACTGATCTTAGCATTATGCCAGTAGAATTATGAAACACTGAATTATTATTTAAAACACATGTGGGTGCATCCAGGCTGATGAGTACATGTGCATGTGTTTTTTCATATCCAATTCATATTTAATTCTCATGTGGTCCAATTTTCCATTGTATATGGTTCATATTTAATTTATTAATCCATTTGTATTTACTTAATTGAAACTCCAATTTATAATTTTTTTTTCCCTTTCTCTCTATTTCTTTTTTCAATATTCTTTAGGTATGAGTAAAATTTGGCCAATTACCATTGAAGCACAAGCTATGGTAATATTATGTTTGCACATGTTAATTATTAGCTATGTGGTATTCTGTATACACAATATCATTAATTATCTCTTTGGAGATTTAAGTAGAATGATAATAGAACTTGATATGTTTTTTGAAATTCATAGATATTATAATTATATATATATATATATATATGTTGCATATATTTTGTGAATTAGCAAAATATAACTTAAGAAATTATCTAATCGTAACTTTTCTACTGCCTAATGAAATAATGAGATTTTTGCTCACCTTTTTAGATTTTCAATTTCGCACCAAAAACTATTGTTATTAAAAATATTCAATAAAAAAAATTCTAAATCAAGAATTGGGTGTTGTATGAAAGCATTAAATTGTAGATGCTTCGTAAATAGCTCCAATTTTCAAAATTTTTAAAATTATCATCAATATGTTTAAACATATACTTTTATACAATGCTTTAGCAGAAGTATAAGTTTTTCATCATATAATTTTAACAAATTACCGCAAAATCGCGTAATCAGGGAATTGAAAATTACTGATTTATGAGTTAATAGAAAATATATATTGATTTTTTTCTATTCCAATTTTAATTTTTAAAACAAGTCTTATTTTCTTATTTTCTTTTAAGTTAATAAAACATGATTTAACTTCTGCACTTATATTTTACGAATGAAGTCATTACAAAACATACGTGATGCTATGAAAATGATACGTATTTTAATGTCATTACATTTGGTTTTATACTTTTCATTATTTAACAATAAAACTATTATGATTACAACAATGAAAAGTATTTTCTTAATGGGTTTAAGGCTGCGTGACTTAAATAATTACATTTTATGAAGAAGCTATTTAAAGTCATCTTACATTGTTATTAAGTAAAGAAGAAAACGCATTAATTCGTAACTGTTTTTTTATATCATTACACATGTGAAAATTATTTTTTGCGCAAAATGGCGTTGCGTTTGCAAGATTTACGATGACGTACCTGATTTTTTAATCATTATTATTATTATTATTTTAATGTTTTGTTGAACTTTTATAGATGTAAACCAAGAAAATATTTTTTTTTCATAGCTATTTTACTTTTATTTAATACTTGTAATTTAATAAACTGCTATTTAACTTTCTAGGTTTTAAACAGAGGTTAATAACCTATTAAAGTGCATTTGCATTTTATTTACAGTAAATCTATAAAATACTTGCCATTGAATATAAACGTTAACCTGTGAACCGGGGGATAAACTTTTGTTCAACTGATATGCTTGACTACCAACGGGGCACACTTCCACAAGTAAAAAATAATAGAAATTTTTTCCTTATTCATGGCAGTAATTTTGCATGAATAGGACGTTTTAATAAGACGAAAATTTCTATTAAAATTTTACTGGTGGAAGTAATGCGTTCAAAATATTGCAGTAGCAATTCGTGTATGACGAAATATTTCGTCATATTCAGTTAACAGGTTAAATAACTTTAAAAAACTTTTAATAAACTTTTAATAAACTTTAAAAAACTTTAAATAATTCATTTCGTTTAAGTTTTTTCTAATTTTAAACGAAAGAATTTAAATTATTTCATCGACTGTTTTCTTTTATTTAACCCTTGTAATTAAATAAACTGCAACTTAACACTCTAGTCTAAATACTATATAGAGCTCACATATCTACATTTATTTATTTTCGAGATTTTTAAATGATATAACTTAATAATATACATTTGCATTACACTTAAAATACATAAAACTTGTCATTAAATATATTTTTTTTTTTATAAAATTAAACTTGATAAAACTTAATAACTCAAATGACTTTTCACTTGCAACTGATAAAAACTTCCATATTTTTCAAAATACTTGTACTTCTCTTCTTCTCATTTCTAAAATAGTCAGTTTTTTCAGTCTTTTGATCTTAATGAAACTGATATTGCTTTGTATTTTGCCAATATTGTATATTAATACTGGAGATTAGATTTTCATCATAATAATCCTTTTAACTGGTCTCCACCAAAGCTTCTCACTGCATTTTTCAAAATAACTCCAAGGGCTTCTTCCCCTTCTTAATGTCATTACTTATGTTTCCGATGAATATATAACTAACTGATTTAAATTACCTTTTTTATCTTATAAAAAGATAGTTTTTCTTTTCATGAAAACTTATTGTAAGGCCTTTTAACATAAATAAAGTATATTAAATTCTAAACCTTCTTTATACACCTATTGTCATTAAGAAAAATTAAATACAAAATATATCTGATAAACAAGTAAATTTCCTTATAATATTTTTTTCATATGTGTGAATTTCACCGATGTAGTCAAACAATTTTATAACATTATTTAATGCGATGTTTTTCATCGTTAAACAACCTAGTACTAAATCTCAATGTATGCTTTAAATAAAAAGATAACCTTACTGTACTGTACAGTAATTTTATTTTTATGAATGTTTATTGTAAGAACTTTTAAGGTAAAAAAAAATATATTAAATGTAAAACCTTCTCCATCGATTGTATTAAGAAAAATGAAATTAAAAATATATAGAGAGAGAAATAGCTAGATAAACAAATAAACTTTATTACAATCATGTTAGGATGTGTGTTTTATATGATGTATGCATCTACTTTTTTAATATTATTTAATGCAATATTTTTCATCGTTTGATAACCTAGTACTAAATTCCAATATTTGAGGCGCTCCGAATTAAAATGGATCAAGTCCATAAAACCTTATTCCGAGATACTTGGAATTAAAATTAATAGGTTATCATTGCCTGCCATTGAAAATCATAGATGCCCAGTGCCATATATTTCTCACATTTTCAGTGTAGTATTTAGTATATCTCGACATCAAGCAAATTATTGTCTATAGAACAAGAATTCATCTCAACTTTGGTTGAACGAAAAAAAAAAAAGGACTTAATTCACTTCTGTTCCAAACGCAACATGTAACTTAATTATCTTTGTACTTTAAATAAATCTATAAACTAATTGACATTAAATATAGTTTTTATTTAGAAAATTAAACTTAATGTAACCTAATAACCAAAATAACTTTACATTTGCAAGTGAGGAATACTTCGAAACTTTTCAACATTCTTTCAACTTTTTCTTCCGTAATAAATTCACTTCTTTCAGTCTTCTGATCTAAAAGAAACTGATATTGCGTGGTACTTTACCCAATATTGCATTAATGTGGGAGATTAGATTTTCATCAGAATAATCCTTTTAACTGGACTTCACCAATGAAGCTTCTCACTGCCTTTTTCAAAATAACTCCAAGGGCTTCCCCATTTCTTAATGTCATTGCCTCTGTTTCCGATGAATATGTAACTATCTGATCCAATTTACCTGTTTTAGCTTAGAAAGGTAGTTTTTGTTTTTATGAATGTTCATTGTAAGAACTTTTAACGTAAATAAATTATATTAAATGATAAACCTGTTTTCTACATTGATTGTTATTAAAAAAAATAAAATGTAAAATATATTTGATAACCAAATAAACTTCGTTATAATCATATTCAAGATGTTTGGTTTTCGCAATGTGTGCATCTAATTTTATAGCATTATTTAATGTAATATTTGTCATTGTTTAATCACCTCGTACTAAATATAAATGCATGCTTTAAATTAGGGGTCTGCAACCTATCACGCCATTTCAATAAATTGTTAAAGTTCCGCAGCCGGCCCATAAGTTAATGAAACAGCCTAGGCAAGAAATGTATATACGTCTGTGTTACAAGCCTGCGGCAGGTTTTGTGTGCAGCCACTTTGGAATTCCCCATTTCTTGATTTAAAAATACTATTTTATTTTATTAATTAATATTTAATATTATCACCAGAAATTCTGCACAATTTGGCCAAGTAATATTTGTAACTGTAGCACAAAGAGAGTGAATAACACTAGTAGCACTATGTTTACTACAGTGTTTTAGTGGCATCAGAAGCTACCGAATTTTTCGGCCTATAATCCACGGTTCAAAAAATTCATTTTAGACACAGAAATTGTATTTGAAAATGCTACTTTGTTTATCTCGGAATATACTAGACTTCAATTATTAAATAAAATTATTGGATCTAAACTGAATTATTTAAACCGCAGATTATACGCCGAAAAATACGGTTTTAGCATCACTGAGCTCTACAACAGTACGGATGGCTAACTCCCTATTCTATTACATTGATTACAGCGGTCCGCACATAAATACAATGCCACAGAATTTTGGGGGAATTTTTTTTGGAAAAACACAGATTTCCTCCCATAGAGTCCCTTAAGACTCCCATACAAAAAGTAGTATGAGGTAAATATTTTCAAATTGGATTTTCGTTTAAAAATATGGCGAAGTTGCTACAATTTTCACTGATATATATTTTTTATTGAAAAAAAAACTACAGATTTTATTTAATTTCATCACAAATATTTAATTCGATATTATTTAAAAAATAAAATTTTACATAAGCTCAAAAAGAAAATAATAAAAAAAAATATATAAATACATAAAGTTTTTGTTATAAGTATTTCTCATAAAAATATGAAAAAGATGTAGCAATAACCAAACGCGATAAAAAGTATGCAGAAAAATTTGAAAAAAGGCATCTAAGATTAAGAAAAATTGCAGAATTCCTTACTTGCGCGCATTGGAAGTCGTGGCAGAAAGTTGATCAGTGAGTTAACCCTCTGTTTTATAATGGAGCTCAGTGATTAGCCTAAAGCAGCACTGTCTGTCTCGCAATGATGCTGCTTTTTACAACAAAATCCACTTCTCGGCATTTGTGTTGATTAAAAGAAAAAAAAAGGAATGTGTACTGAATACTTTTTACCCTGCTTTCTTTCTTAGTTTTTTTTTTTTTTTTTTTTTTTTTTTTTTTTTTTTTGTAATTTTCCTTAATAATTTTCCTTTTGTAATTCCTTAATAAGGCTATTTGTAAGTATTTTCTCGATGACGCAGAAAAAGTTTATTTCTTAATATTTGAAATTGTTCTATAATGGAGCTCAGTGATTAGCATAAAGCAACACTGTCTGTCTCGCAATGATGCTGTGTTTTGCACAGCAAAATGCATTTCTCCGGCATTTGTGTTGATTAAAAGAAAAAAAAAATGCGTACTGAATACATTTTACCCTGCTTTCTTAGTTTTTATTTTATTTTATTTTATTTTATTTTTAAATCTAAAGGAGAGATTTTCCAAAATAAGGCGATTTGTAAGTCTTTTCTCGATGACACAGAAAACGTTTATTTCTTAATATTCAAAATATCAAGGCGAGCAGCTAGGCAAGGTACCTGTAGCCGCGGGACATGGTGTTGAAGATCCCTTACTTTTAAATAAAAACACTTAACTTCGGTGTACCATAGGCTGCTTTTGTTTTATGAGTGTCTATGGTAAGACCTTTTAACGGAAATAACATATGTTGAATTATAAACCTACTTTCTCCATCGATTATCATTAAGAAAAATGAACAAAACATATCTGATAAACAAATAAACTTCTGTGCTTTCCATGATGTATGCATCTAATTTCATAATACTAGTAAATCTACAGATCAGAGGCCTCAACGTCAGCTTTACAAATCATTGTTCATTAATCTCACTAATTTTTAATATAATCTGCATAATATTTGATAGCCTAAAATTAAAATTTTTAAAGTTATTTATACATTTATAAGAATATAAGATTTATTGAAAGTTCCAAAAATTTTAGAAGTATCACATCAAACACAATTTTATATCGGATAAATGATAGGATAAACTACTTATTACTGTATTTTTTTTTTCAGAATAAGATTACATATCTTAAGGGGGGCTCCGCCCCCCTGAACCCCCGTTGTCACTTTAATTTTATATTATCAATTTCCTGTAATTGTGCGCTTTTATTAATCGAGTATATGTCTGAGTGCATTTACTATTTTAGTTTCATCAAATTAACCATCTCTTAGTACAAGAGGTTTTATCCTATCCTTAAAAGAATACTTATTTTTCAACCACTAAATATCATATGTTGCTGAAATTGAATAAAATTCCGTGTATTAAATATGCTTATACAAATGTAAATTTCACTTATGAGACTTATATTCCATTTCACATTCAACGTTTTTATATTTTTCGTTTGGAAAGCCGATTTGGTCATCTTTCTTTAGTAGTTAAAATAAATTCTCATCTATTTCATTAGAAAAAGCATATTAAAAAATTAAATCACCCGAAAATTGGCTATTTTGTTAATAACATTTCGCGTCAAAATAATTCACTTGAATTTTCCTTTGTTGATATTCTTTGAAATATAGTTGCTTAGCAACCATTTAATGAAAGAGAGAAAGAAAATGCATTGGACATTTTTGTAAAAAATGAGAAATTAAAATTTTCATATTTTTCAAATTAATGCGTAAAATTTCCCAATAATTTATACAATTAATTTAGAAAGTCTAATAAATATATTGCAAATTTTCAAAGCGATCAAATTAAATTAAGATATCCATTTCGTAAATTTAATATTCATAATTTAGCATTTAAAATTATCCCAATGCGTGATTTTCTTTTCGCGGAATGTTAAAATTAAAAAATCGTCTGACTTCCCATTGAAAAGCATTATAACTTAAAATAAAATGTTTTATATTTTTCGAATGAATGAACCAAATTTAACCAAAAACTATACAGCTAATTCCGGGTACCTCGCCAACATATCCACCAAAAATCAACCTAATCGGACCCTTTTTGCGGCAGTTATCGCGGAACAGACAGACAGATAGACAGACAGACAAACAGACAGAAACCAAAAACTTTTCGGGTCTCAACAGTGAGCCTTCACTGACGTTTCGGCAATTATTGAATGCAATATTTTCCAACATTTCGTAACATAGTACTGAATTCAAATACATATTTTTTAACAAAAAGTCGTGCCCAAATTGAAAATGAATACAACTTATTAAAGTATAAATCAATGCTTAAAATCTTTCAGAAATATTTATATAAATCTGCGCTTAAATTTCACTGAGATGAATGAATTAAAACTCAGTATTTTTTTTTTAAATCAGACGTATTGCATTGTAATATCAATCATTGCTATTTTAAGTGCTTTTGTTTCTGATTTTAACCGCATTCATCCTGAATCTTGCATAATTACGTTACGAAACTTTGTATTTCAATAATGATAACTTGCCACATTTTATAACCCATAAAAATCATTTCAATCATTATAGAAGTGCATGACTTCGATAAGTTTTATTACCAAAATTGATAATTTGAAGATAATACTAAGCATTTTATCAACTCTTTCTAGAAAACAGTAAATGTAAAACGTTTTAAATGATCTATTTTTAAATTATTACACAGTCACTAGTCACTGACTCCGCAGTAACTAAACAAATTCAGTACCCTTTCAAGGGCGGTGGTATGTTTATGAAACCACTTAATTTTAATTCTCAATGCTACAATAGCCCCAGAATATTCGTATAAAATTTTTCGTTTTATATGTATGTGAAATATAGATTTTTCGTATTTCTAAATAAACTTGTTTGTAAATTCCGGTGTCATTAATTCATTTCAACATTTTAGCAATGGAAGTGCTTTGCCCCTGAAAGGGTTAAATGAATATTTAAAATATTGGTTAAGCTAAGCTTGCTGAATCAATCTGAATCTTATTTTACTTTTTGTTGCTGTTGTTAATGTTCTGTTTTGTTTTCTGGTATTTTATTTCAAAATCTGATTTTCCAATCATTGTTTGAAATATATTTTTTAGTTAAATATGCAAGACTAATTCATTCACTTTCACACATGCTTAACAACTGTTTGTTTTCTTACCACTTTTTTCTCATCAGTTTGGAAAATGGTAATATATTTGGTCAGAGTTTTTCATATGCCAACATAAAAATGCATTATTTAAAAAAATAAATATTCAAAAAGTGTATTAAACATCGTAACCGATATATCGCTTACCTAATTCGAAAGAAATTTTCACAGACACTTAATAAAACATTAATGTCACCAGTAAAAGAATTAAAGCTTTTATAAAGATTGTTTTAAAATACTACGAATAAACTTGCAGCCTATGGATTTATTAATCACTGGACTTTCGTTTAAATCACGACCAAAAGACACAGAAATAATACCGTCCTAATTTATCCCTTACAGTCCATAAAATTTAAGTGATTAAGGCAATTTTCCCGTTCTTTGATTCTAATAATAATAATAATAAATACTACATTTACTTTTATGTATATTATATGAGATTAATTAATTTTTTTAATTAATCTAAAAAGTAACACAAAAATTTTAAGTATTTTGAAAAATAAGTTCAGTTTTTTCACCATTAAATTACATTATATGCTGTTTCACATCACATTACACCACATTAAAACATGATAAAGTAACCATTAACTTTTCTAGTTATTATTATAAATAGCTTTTTTCACATAAATAAAAGTTAATTATTCTTCTCAAATATATTACTTCTACTTCAACTTTCACTAAACTCCTATTTCTTCTTTTGTGTGGTATAAGAAAATAACGATTCTCAATAAGATTTAGAATAAATAACTATTCCCATGAATAAAGCCTTTGCGTGATGGTTTATCTGCCACTTCTGTAAGGGAACCTGTCTTAGGTCACGAAAATACTACAATGAGAGGACACCAATAAAAAATTTGCTGAAGGGGATAAGACTCCTGAAAATACAATCGTTTCTTCTTTACAGTGTATTTCGGAACTACTTGCTTTATAGAGTTTCTATTTGATTACACTGGAAATTTTTTATTAAATTTCAAATCAAAGTTCCAATTTTCTTTCGTTTTTTTTTTTTTTTTTTTTTTTCAGAGCAATTTTATTTTGATCGTTGCATTTCACTATTATTGAAACAAACATGTCTACAAAACATTTTTTTTTTTAATGGATAAGGAAATTGTAAGTAGTATATTAATATTTTTATAGTTTATTTGCGTCTTGAGATAGTCCCTTTTCGATTGAACTATAATTTTAAAGAAATACAAACATCATTTCTAAGACATAATAAAATTCTAGGAACTTTTAATCATAATAAAAAGAAAATTATAATGATATCACATACTTTCGGTATTCTATGTATTTAAAGCACGTAACACAAATACGAAACTGGAAAATAATTTATAATATATTTCTTAAGTTTTCTTAATTTTTTTCTTATTATTTGATTCGATATATAAAGAATAAATTTTGAAAGGGAGACATTGCCGTAAATTTTGCACATGCTTGAAATAGACGGAAGTGTTTAAGGCATTGTGAGTTGTATATCTCTCTTAATATAAGTTGAAGATTAAAGGATCGTTTGAGGATTGTTTTCAAGAAATTGGAGAAAAAAATTAATTTTGAAAATAACCTCGAAAAAGTATGATCATATGGAATAAATCTTCAAATAAGCAAAATTCCATAACTAATTAATCCTAAAAACTGCCACTTCTGTAAGGGAATCTGTCATATGTCACGAGAATTTTTACAACGAAGAGCGAGAGGACAACAATAAAAGGTTGCTGAAGGGAATAAGTCTTTTAAACATACAATCGTTTTTTTTCTGTACAATATATTTTTGAACTACTTACTTTATAGAGTTTTTATTTGATTACACTGGGTATTTTTTTATTAAATTTTACATCAAAGTTCCGATTTTTGTTTGTTTTTCGTCAAAGCAATTTTATTTTGATTGTTTTATTCATCTATCATTGAAATAAACATGATTACGAAACTATTTTTTAATGGATTAGAAGTTTTGATTAGAATTTTGATATTATTCTGTTTTTTTTTTCTATTTGATTTAGTAAATTTTCTATTGGATAAATTGTATAAATTTAAAGAAATACAAATTTCAGTTCTGAGACACAATAAAATTTTAGTAATTTTTAACCGTAATATAAAGAAATCCTTAATAAACATATCTCAGGCATTTTTTGTGTTTTTTCCAACATTTTTATTTCACCTTTGGGTACTTTTATGGTAGCTGGGTGTCAATGATAACAGGTCAAATCTTGTTTTAACTGGCATCATTTGAAATGCAACCTTTTACGTGAGATTTTGTTATTTGTATTGATATGTTTGTTTTTACGTATTTTATTTGAATTGCATTTTAGCTATTTTTTAGTAAGTTTTTAAATATAGTATATTGCACTATTAAAATATTGTCTGGTTGTTAGTAGCTAATGTTAAAAGATTGGCGAAAAAAAGGCTTGGCGAGATTAAAAATATTTTGGCGATCACTGGCACTCGGCTAACATAAAAGTACACAACTTTGTAAAACTCATATAGAAACTTCGTTCTCTTCTAAATGATTATGTCATTCATTTTTGCAAAAACAGCATATATAACATATATTTCATTGAGAGGTAAAAGTAAGCCTATTTCTAGATATATACAAAGCAAATTTTTATTCTATAAAAAGAAAAATGTTTGCTTCAACCCATTTCATGCCAAGGTTAGAAAATATTAAAAAACTCAACTTTTTTCTTAGTTACTATATATTTGACATGTCTGTATGAGTGCATTAAAGAATTTTGTGAATTATATTCAATATTAGCCGATGTAGGGTAAGGGTCATATCCGATTCTCTGGTCCAATGCACTACCTTGAATAATAATCTTTAAAACAGTCCGGATGCAGATGCATCCGACATTTTTGACAGAAATATAATGGCTTGTGTTGACATACTTTACATCAATTTTGTTTGTCAGAACCTTTCTAATAATTAAATGGCCAATGTTGTAGAATCTTGCTGAAGAAGATATTGTGGCTGCAATATATTGCTGCATTCCTGTAAATTGAGCACTTTAGTAAAGTTTATGAAGACATTTTTCTCGTTTTTGTCAACATACCTTTAAAAGACAGACATTATACAACCCAATTAAAACAATGCAGCGAAGGAAAAAAAATCAAGGTCATGGGTTGCATAAGAACCTCACCCCCTTCCCCCCAAACTAAAATGGATTAAGTTGCAATTTACGTCATTAAGTTGAAGATCAGATGACTTGTGCTAAATTCGGCGCATCTCATTCATAAAATAATTGCATCTTGTCGTGAATCCTATTGAGCCTATCTGCTTGTATTTAGAAACATGAAACAAATTAATTGAATATATTATTTCATTTTCCCCGGGCATTTAGCCATAAAGGAAGTCAGGGTATTTCTTCAGAATTAGTACAAGTTTGCAAACAATTTCTTGGAATCTAAAAAAGGAAAATAAATCTCAAATTCTTTATATAAAATATTTGATTAGTAAGAAAAATAGCATTTCCTTTTTCAATTGTTTATAGAAATCTTCTCAACTTGTTTCCATTCTGTGCGAACTGAAATATTTTTTGAATGTCATTATCACCAAAATAACTGCGTACTGAAAGCCTGTGGCTATTTATATATTTCCGCATATATTTTAATACTGGAATATTTTTTCTCAATGTTTTTCTGTTTATTCTTTAAAAATTACCACTTTGTAATGTTTATGAATGAAGTTTTAGAATTAAAAAAGAAAAAGTATACATCTATTTCTATTTAAAATACATAAGACATACATGAAACTAGTAAAAAAAAAAAAAAAGTCATTACATCTTTCTTAAGTTTTTTTTGTTTTATGTTTTCAGTATTTCATCTAAAATAAAGAATAAACTTTGAAAGGAAAATGCTTCCACAAATTTTGTACGTGTTTAAGGTGGACGATACTGTTTAAGACATTGTAAGCTGTATATCTCCTTTAATATAATTTTTCTGAAGAACAGCAATGCTTTTGAAGATTAAAGAACATTTTTTAAGAAAAATGTGACTTCAAAAATAATCTAAAAAATTGTGGCTATATGAAAACCATCTTCAAAGAAGCAAACTTGTATTACTAGTTAATCAGCAAATCACGTTCTTTCAAAGTTTTGACAAAAGGTCTATGTAAAAATATTCGAGAAATTAAAACTGCTGAATACAAAAAACCTTATTATTTATATGTAATTTTGGAAGATCATTATTTATTTATGTTTTAAGTTTTTTGTATAACATAAAATGTGGTTACTGATCATGTGAAATCTATATCATTTAAGACTAATGATTTTGCATATAAAAGTAAACTATTTGCTGTTATCTACAAATATATATTTGGAAGACAGTCCAAGCATCGCTGGTAATTTGTTTAAAATAATTACCAAATTTTCATCTAAATTTCTTAATATTATCTAAAATATCCTTTGAAGATGGTCAAAACATTGCTGATAACTTGCTTAATATAGATTATCAATTATTCATCCTAAATTCTTCGAAGACAATTGAATTACGTCCTTTGAAATCCAATACGATTTTTTTATGCATTTCCATTCATTTAGCTCACAACTGCTGGTGACTGACGTATTTGCGAAATGATTGAAAGTTGCTCTTTCATTAGTCGTTATTTCTTTCTATCTTTTTCTTTTCTTTCTTTTTTTTTTTTTTTTTTTAAATTAGGTATTAATATATAATTCTTGGAATAAATTGATCTTTGATCAAAATGATTTAAGGCAAAATTGTTTTATTTAAATTTAAAACGGAACGTAGCTTTGCAATCAACAATTTTAAACAAGTACACTATCAATTTAAAAATTTTAAATACATTTAAAACATTCATTTTTATTTTTGAATCATTCGTTTAACCTAAAGGGACACGTCGGATTTCACAGACCCCCGCCCCCGCACACAACCGTTAGCTCAGTATATAAACCACAGCTCAAATTTCATTTGTAATTAATCACAGAACCAACCTAAAAGAAACTTATCCGTTGATGCTCGGGGGCGGAAGACACACACCACGTGACATTCGTGACTAGCACTCTCTGCTCCTTGCTCGTGAACTGCTCGTGCCGTGTCACAGAGCACTTAGCCAGCACGCGAGCGACGGGTGTACTAGGGGTCACACATACCCTGGGGGCCTCCTTCTGCCGCAGTCACAAGATGTGCACAGCCTTTTTTTCATTCTTAGCAAGGGGTTTGGCGAGTACGGAGGATTGTAATGAGGATGGAGACGGTTTATTTTAATGGTCTGATGCGCTCCTTCGTCACCCCCAGACTTTTTTCTCACTTGATATATCGTGATGTAGGTTCATAAACATTTGGTTCATTTTTTATACATTCTGTCTTGTACATTTTAATTTAGAAGTTGTTCTTGAACAAAATGTCATTACGCTTAAAACTATTCTGGATGGGTTAAAAGTGTCTAAAATGGATGATTGAAAATTACTTCATTTGCAACTCCGTCTTATATTGTGTGCTCTTTATGTTTTTAAAACCTAATTGTATATTTGCTGCTAGCACTTGTAATATCTGCATTTATTATTATTATTATATAACCGTGCTTATATGCGTATCTAAGAAAGAATATACAATTTAATTTTTCTCTTCTTATCTCTTGAAAGTTTTTCTTAAATTGAATTTTGTGTTATTATATAATCTGATTCCATTCTTCAGTAATATTTTGTCAGAAACTCAAAAAATTAATCACAGTCTGTAATTATATTTTGTGTTTTATGCTGTCTCAGTTATTTTATAGACGTTTTTTTTTTTTTTTTTTTTATTGCCTGTCGTAATTTAAAAAAATTCTACTTACGTTCTATATTTAATCAAACTGCTAGAGACTTGATAAATGCGAAAAGTAAGACATATAACATAAGAAGCCGGTGAAAATGAACATAATGTTTTGAAGTCAAAGAGCATATAGATTCATTTTCAATGACTTCATAGGTAAAAAGGTAAATATGTATGTTTCAGAACACATCGATTTTTGTAGTGGTCGATTTCTAGATTTCTGTTGCTATTTACATTTTGTATTGAAATTTTGTAAAAATTTCTTTTAACTTTTGGACATTAGTTTGTTATTAACACATATAGACTGAAATTACTTTACTTCACTGCTAAACATATCTACTAAAAGTTTAGAAATAATTTTATTGAATACTTTGTAAATGAATGTGATTAATTAATATTACTTCAACTTTTTTTTATGAAGTGAACATTTCAATACTACCAAAATGAAATCTCTCTGAACTATTACCAAATTAATAATATCCTTTGACTAATTTTTCATTTCCGGTAGAGCAGAAATATGAAAGTTCAAACCGGTGAATAAGCGCAATGATTACATTTTATGAAGGTGTAAACAGAAAAATGAGAAACAGGGAATTTTTTGTCACGATCAAACGTAAAGAATAAAGATACAGAAAAATGAAAACCAATTTAGTGATACAGCCTCCACCACAAACAGTCGTAACCACAAACAAAAACATATAAAACCACAATCATTAATTTCATAAAAGTATTACATTTACTTATCGAAATAATAAACCACATATATATCATGAAATAGTTTTCTAAAAATGTTTTCCATATATCTGTAAGTAATTAATACTGTAATTTCAAATTATTATTTTTTATTTAGAACTAGCAAAGATTCACTCGTTTTGGAGGTTGTTTTTTTCCAAACGAATCTCAAATTAAACGAACCTAGGTTGGGGACTCCCACTGCCTTCGGCGACGTACACCCGTCAGGGCTGCGCCCGCTCCAGTCTGGAATGAAACGAAAGTTGAATTATTGGCGGGGTTTTTCGACCCAGATTAAAATCAAATTTGCAATATCGTCGTTCACTTTGCTATAGGAATATATTTGGCATTCTTCCAACTTTAATTTGTTCATGGAAAAATCAAAATTTACTGGATAGTTCTTTCCGTTTCAGAAAAATCGTCGCAAAACGCGAAAAATTGTTAAAAATCACATAAATATCGAGGCAAATTCAAATTTCGCCGAGAACAAAACTTTACTATATTGGACTAAGAGATTAAACCAGATTTCTTTTACGAATGCCAAAAAATCACATCGGAATGTGAAACAAAATGCTAAAAATCGCATAAAATTTCTCTAAAATTTCAAAAATCGCAGATGACAAAATTTAGTATATTGGGCTAATTGGATTAAAATTGGATTCATGTCAAAAAATTACCGCGAAATACAAAAAAAAAACTGGACAAATCGCATAAATTTTTTTAAATCGCAGGATAAAATTTACTATATTGGTCTAAAAGATTAAGAAACCAGTTTCCTTTTACCGATATTAAAGGGGGGAAAAAAGAAAAGAAAAAAAATCTCTAAAAATCGCATTAAAAATTCTCGAATAATTCAAAAATCGCTGTACGAATTACCAAATAAAATTTATTGGGAGTTAAATATTGAAATCATCGGATTCATTTTACTAATTTTGAAAAATTGCCCCAAAACGCAAAAAGACACACACACAAAAAAAAAAAAAAAAAAAAAAACTGAAAATCGCTTTTAAAAATTTATAGAAAAAATATTATCCAAAAATTCCAAAAACTGAATTCGAGAAGGATAACTTCAGACATATAGATACCTTCCGGCCAAATTTTGTATCTCTGTGCGCAGCTGTCTCTTCAGAACACAGCTCACAGACATCTAGATTTATTGTTATTAGCTTTAAATATATATATATATATATATATATATACCCTTGCACTCTTAAACTAAAACTAAATTGCTGTAAAATAAAGTATAATTGAAATTATTGCTATGCTTGTCAACCGTGTCGAATTTTAAAGCATTTTCAATTAATACTTAAAGCTATTTTAAAAATATCAATGGAAAAACTCTGACATTTTTATTTATATTGTAGAGGGGTCAGCCAGGTAAGTATAGCTGTAACATGAACTTAACCCTACAATGTCACCGACAGCTTAATATTATTGCGTGTGAAAGTATGTAGACGACAGCTAGACCAATGGAGGTTAACCAATTCTTTTATTAACCTAACAAACATAAGTTAAGAAATTTATAAATTAAAGTAACGTGCTTTTTGCACTGCTAAAGACACACATAAGGCTATAATAGCCAGCTTGCTTAGAAGGAACTGTCATGCTCTCCCGACTTCATTAGACTCGCTTCTTGTCAGTAACTTGTTGTTGTTGTTGTTGTTGATTCGACCCGAGGGCCCGGTGAGCAGCTTTTTATTTCTATATAGCTGTCTTATTCCACAAGTATCAACTCCTACCTGAGGTGAACCGATCCGAGGAAAACAGCAATCAACGACCGCCAAACACTCCAAACAAAACCTGATAGACCCCTACCCAGCGCCATCAATATCAATCCAACTCGGACACTGTACATAAATCGCATTCAACAACTGAGATAACAAAACTATATGATCTCCACCTTTACGCCCAGTCACTCCAAAAAGATCCTCGTACGAAGTATTGCTCAAAACCTGCATCTTGCGAAACACAATTTCGCGCAATCCCGAAAACCACTTACATCGCAACACCAAATGCTCTTCAGTTTGTTCCTCCAAACCACAAAGGTTACACGTCGATATCCCTCTACCAAGAAACCTCTTACGCCGGGCCTGTGTTAGAATAGTCTTCGTTAAAAACCTTGCAAATATAACACCACTTTTCCTTTCTAATGAATGATGAGGATGCCCTATGCTACCATAGTCCCAACAACGACCGGTACAGTTATTCAGATATTGCTCCCACTCCCATTCAGATTCTTTCTGTTTATTATTCCTCACATTCGTCATCCAATCTTCAGCCGAAAACCACGGAATCCGTACGTTGCTGAAAGGTCCATTCCTAGCCAACCTATCCGCACACTCATTTATCTCAATCCCTTTATGCCCAGGTACCCAGATGAACGCCATGTTATACTGGTCATTGCTTTTCCTATTAATCTCTTCTCTCAAATGCGTGATAATAGCAACTGATTTTCGATTAACCTTTTGTAGGGCCTGGAGAACGCTTTTAGCATCCGTGAAAAACATATATTCCCCCCTGTCCACCGTATAAAATTTAAGTGCAACCAATAAAGCCATGGCTTCAGCCGTGAAGATCGTATTGATATGCGGAATTTGAAAAGCCAACTGGCTACCTGTCTTCTGATTCATCATCCCAATTGTAGTCCTATGAGTGTCTTTTGAAGCATCAGTCGCAATGAACGTGGCCATGTTTTTATACGTCTGAGCAAAGTTATGGAAGGAATTCTTGATCACCTCATCCGGAAAGTCTTTATTTTGAAATGCCCATGTATTGACTACTATCCGACAATGCTCACTGATTTTCGTCCCCCATTTATAATTTACCAACTCATTAATTTCCGTACCATACCTCCTGAGTGTATTTAGTTCCCGGTACAGTAGGTCAATCGAAAGCATTTCCGTATGATCCTGGTATTTGACTTCTGAAATAGACCGTTTGGTAGCAAGGTACTCAATCCTCTGTCCGCACCTCCACACCCCACTTTCCTGTAATAAGACCGGGATTGGGCACTACTTAGGCAAGCCGCTAGCCCACCGTAAAGCCATATTGTGGATAACCTGGAGTTGCCGACCTTCCGTTTTGTTCGCATGCGTCAGAATCCGAGGATTTCCTTCTAACAGAACTCCCATCATACTCCTTGTAATACGCAGTAAATGATTAGTCTCCGTACCCCAACTCATCCCTGCAATAACTTTTATCAAATTCAGTCTCTTGCTAGTTTTTTCCCTTAACATGGCAATATGATCTTTTAAGTTCCCCTGGCGATTAAAATAAAACCCTAATACTCGAAGGGAATCAGAAAAATCCACCTCCTGTCCAAGCACCTGTAAATGGTTTTCCTCTACCTTCCTCCACCGCCCAATCCTGATGATTTGGCATTTGTTGGGATTTACCTCCAAGTTCCAAGCCTGAAGCCATTGAATCACCCTGGCAATGTTCTCCTGTAAAATCCCTTTGAACCAAACTACGTCATCATGAGAACCATAAAGAAAAATGTCATCAGCATAAACAACACAATGTATACATGAATCAAAGATTTCGAAGATATCCGCTAGATAAAGTGCAAACAGTAAAGGGGAGAGAGGACTTCCCTGTAAAAGACCCCTGTGATACTGGAATGGAGCAGACAGCGAACCCCTCCATTTCACCCGAATCCTCAGCTCTTGAACCAGATTCCGAATTAAAACACAAAGATCACCATCAAGTCCCAGCTTTTTTAATTTGAAGAGCAATCCATCCCACCAGACATTGTCGTAGGCCCCTTTGATGTCTAATGCCACCAAATAACCTTTCCGCTTTGAATACCTTGCCCTACTAATATCTCTATAAATTTTATATGCCGCAGCCTCACAGTCCCTAAATGGGATGAAACCATAGTGATTCTTATGGAAAATCTTCTTTTCCATGCACCAATTAAGTAAATTGTCCAGGATCATTTTTTCAAAAATCTTTTTGCTAGTGACAGTTAAAGCTATGGGTCTATAACCCCGAACATCATTCCTATTTTTTCCAGGTTTCTTTATAGGGAGCATAATCACCTCTTTCCAAACCTCTGGGATATTCTTTTTCTCCAAAATTGCATTGTACATATCTAGGAGTGTTGTCAGCGTCCTAATTTTCAAATTTTTAAAAAAGCTCATTTTTATGCCATCAATACCAGGGGTCGTGGATTTGCCCTTACTGATAGTGTTTTGTAAGTGCTCCAATGTGAATTTAAGTTCCATTCCATCATTCCCCGAAAAGTCGATTGGAATACCTTGTACCACCGGACTGTTTTGAAACATTATGGATAGGGCATTCGCTTGGAAGGTAGCGTCAGGCGGACAATTCGGGAAGCAAAAATCCGTGTTCACCTCCCCTTCATATTTTTTCTTGATGCCGCGAATGATTTTGAAAATTTTTGGCCCCCTACCAGCCTCTCTGACCACTGTATCCCAAAATTTTTTCTTGTCCTTTTTAATTTCTTTTCTAAGCTTAGCATTGTACATCTTGTATTTAACCCATAAATCAAGCTGGCACTCCCGAACCGCTTTCCGATAATAGTACCGTTTCAGCGCCAACAGCCGACGAGTCACCACTCCCCACCACGGCGGAAGATTCCCACTACTAATCGGAACCCGCTCCTTACAATGTTCGATAGTCTGGGTAATAGTTTTTGTCCACTTATCCAAATCATCCCCATTTTTATGTTCACCGACACCAGCCACCGCCGAGCCAACACGATCCCAATTAACCAGTGTCAAAAATTCCCTCCTGACCTCATAACCACTATTCGATACCTGAATCTCAATGGGATAGTGATCAGAGCCCATCGGATCCGAATGAACAACCACTTTGCACTCACCAGCTAACCTACTCGACACCATACTCAAATCTAGGAGAGATCCGCTACCTCCGCCAGAAAATCTCGTTACCTGGTCCGTATTCAGGAGCACTACATCATTCCGATTAATCCAGTTAACAAGATGAACCATTTTTTGACCTTTCGGGTTTGTTCGCCAGTTGAGAAAATTAATGTTAAAATCACCAATAATGAAATAATTCTCACCAATCATATCTTTTATGTTTTCCAACCAATTCGTAGCCCCGAAGCCTTTGGGAGCGTAAATATTTATGATGGAAATCCACCTCTTTTTAAACCAAATTTTAATCCCTTGCGCCTCATGATCCCGGTCAATAGCAGGCAGGTTTATGATAGTAACTGGAATCTTCTTTTGGACTGCTAAAAACAAACCTCCACCCCCTCTCACTAAATTTCCAATCCGATCAGCACGAAAAATGTTCCTATCATTAAACAATAATTTATGCTTCTTCTTGAGCAGAGATTCTTGAAATGCCCAGACAACACTCTTACGAAAAAACCCAGTATGAAGCCAGGATAAGTTGGCCCGAATACCTCTACTATTCCAATGTATCAATAAAGTATCCATACAACACAACCCGACAAAAACAGGTAAAAAATCAACCACCAAAAAATACAAGAATTAAAACAAACACTTACCCCAAAAATGACTTTACAAAACAAACACCAGAAAAACAAACAGTCCATAAACACATAATGACCATACGACATTTACCAGCATCCCATTGATCCAACATCGTTATGTCTCTCCCGAATCCGTCATCATGTCCTCACTCTCCACAGTTATATTAATCTGAGACTGTACTCCTTGCTGACTTTGCTCACCCATCTTGAATTTTTTATTTCTCAAGCATTGATATAGCTCCGTCATGACATCTCTGTGTACAACTTTATTTTTACCAGGTGCTTCTTTCGTATTTTCCTCCAGAACGTTTTCTTTTCTCTCTACAAATATCTGCTGCATATTATCTAATACTTCCCAAAAGTGCGTAATGAAATCCATTATCTGTTGAAATTTATCTTCTATAACCATCGCCAATTTATGAATATTACCGTCCATATTTGCTGTTTCCACATGTTGTTTCGTCTTAGCCGCGTAGCTGTTTGCTGGCCTTGAGTTGGATTGTCTTCTTGCTTCTGCTAGCGTTATATGCTTTTCGCATTTAATTTTTAAAATTTCAGCTTCTTTTTTTCTGGTTTCGCATTCGATGTTGTCTGCTTCATGTTGCTTACCGCAATTAGCACATCTTATTTCTACTTCATTACAGTTTATTTCGGGGTGAGATTTTCCGCATCGTTTACAGATTTTTTCATTTGGACATTTGTTACTGCCGTGCGTATAACTTTGGCACACATTACAGCGCCTCGGACGGTCAATAAACAGCCTAATTCTTTGTCTGATATAAAACATTTTAACATATTCCGGGAGTTTATGGCCGTAAATTGTAATAAGCACCGTTCCCGTGGGAACCATTCGTCCCTCTTGTCTTGTTAGGAATCTCTTAACATTTTGGACCACAATATCATTTTCCTCCTCTAGTTCTACCTGGATCTCTTTTAGCATGATGTCTACATCCATTCGAAAGATTAGAAATCTTGTGGTGATGTTTTCGTTCATTAGGTTATGTTTGACCTGTCTTTCAAATATATTTTTTTTTTGTATGATTTCCCGCGCACATTCATAACTTTTCGTCGTTATCAGGATTTTATTATTTCGAGTATATCGAAATGTATCTATCTCGCTATGTCTTTCAAAATTCTTCTTAATTTCTTGTTTCACTTGAATAGGGTTTACTTTTTGAAAAGCTCCTTGTAGGCATTCTGTGATAATTACATACTCTTGGAGTTCCGGAATAATTTCAATTTGTTCACCTGCTTCTCTACCGTCATTCCAATTATACTTGTTGTAATCTTCTTTGTCCAAAACAGGACTAGCTTTAACTTTGACCTCAGACCCCGCCATCGCTGTCGGAGGTATTCTGAGACCTTCTCGCAATATAGGACTCTATGTCGAAAACAAAAAAATTCACCAAATCTGATAAATATGACCGAACCCTTTTTGAAATATCACAAAAACCACTCCTTAACTCACCACCACTAAACAAACTAAACACAAACCACGTAATTGAAATAACCGCCGGAGCTAGGAAAACGTACTCGCTCACCGAGCCCCACCCTGTCAGTAACTTCCAGTTTAAATACAAGAGCATTCGCCTGTTGCCATTGTGAAAAGAATTAATGAATACAGTCCTGTTTGAGAGATCTTGCATCTTATCAACCCGTCCGATTCTGTCATCAGATAATTCGTATCGGAAAGCCGAGCCATCGAAGTGGGTGTCGAGAAGTAGAGTACTTCCATATCTCAGTACCAGTAGGTCTCGCTGGTGAAATTTGTCCACTGTCGAAACAACTGGAGTGACTGCATGAATGAGTTGCTCGAATCTAGGGTAGTTAGATTCTAGAGTTTGTCCACAGCGGCAACAGCTAGAGAGCACTGCACGGATGAGTCGCCACAATATCTCTTTTTTTACATCTTGTGAAATTTATAGATTTAATAAGATAATTGGCAGTTTTAAAAGCCGTCTTATCAATTTCATATCGTCATTATTATTTATTTATTATAATTTGGTGTAACGAATCTTCACATGTTGTCTGAATATGGTCCAGAAATAAAACCACTGGGTTTATTTATATAGAAACTCTATAATTATTTCCTTTTAATCTACTCATTTAAATAAAGAATTAATTTTAATAAAGTTTTTTTCTTAGAAATACAAACCAAGTCTTTACATTCTACCTTAGTCAATAAATTGTACATGCAGCCTTATTGACTAATTGAAATTGGAATTAATGTTGTTTAATTTAAATTGTATGCATCAATTGGAGAGTTGTCAAACTATACTTTTCACCAAATCAAATTTTGAATTACAAAACATTTTAACATATGTATTTTTTTCCCTTAAAGTCAATACCATTTCTATATTAATCTGCATAAATATTTTTGTTAAAATGGTATTTAACTATCTATATTTTTATTTCTTGTAATTAACAGACATGTGGTTTCCAAACAGACAATTTACTGAATAATAAATGTCAAAAAACATTATGAATATTTTAAATATTTCAATGTATTAAGAATTGATACAAAAGAAAAAAATCATTATTTCTTGTAAAAAAGGGAGCTGTTTCAATTTTTCTTAAAATTTAATTTTTAATACGTTATTTCAAAAGTAAATTGTTGTAAACAACTTATTAAAAATTTACAATTTATATTTAAATAGATAAACAATTAAGTCTCCTTATACTTTTAGAATTTCCATAAAAGCAAGCTTTTCTTTTAATAAGCAGTGAAAAGGGAAATAAATAAATAATTTTTATAAACCAACTTTTTAAACTGAAGTCTGTCTAATTAACAGGTATTTATTTGTTAAAGGAATTTATTAGCTAATAAACATAGTATGTGATGCAACAAGAATATTTATCGGGAGATATTGCTCTTTTAAGTAGAACAAATAAATATTATGTATACTTAAGTTGTATTCAAAAAGTAGTATAAGATTTCAAATATTTTTATTTTCATGTTTAGAGAAAAAGAGTCTTAAATAGTTTTTAAACATGCGCAAATTAAGAAAATGAGTATGAACAGATATAAAATATTTAAAATATATTCTATTTTTATCTAATTTATTGTATTCATCTTTTCGTTTATTTAATCAAGATTACTAGTAAATATTTTTTTTATTTCTACACTGAAAAAAAAAAAAAAAAAAAAAAAAAAAAAAAAAAAAAAAACGTTGATTTTATAGTATAATGTTGGCATCCAAGCTGCTAGTATTATACCATAAAATTAACAGTGATAAACAGTAAAATAAGCAGTAATACACTGCCGCGCAAATATACTGTACATATACTGATTTTACATATACTGTTAAATCAACACTTTTTTTTACAGTGTAGCAGAATATTATTTGTAAAATTAGAAACACTGCAGTGGATTTTATTTAACGGATATTTTTTATTGAGGTACACATTTAACTTTAAATATTCCATAAACTTAATCCCGTATCATGTAATTTTTTTACTTAAAAAAATAAAAAACAATACAATGGTATTTATTGAAATGGGCATTGTATTTTATGCATATTTTTACTGCTATTATCTCAGAAATTTTATCCCGCATTCCGTAAATATCCCGTAAAATTTTTAGTAAATAAAGATTTTTGAAAATATTTACTCCATGTTCAGTTCCTTGTATAAATTTAAGACTTTTGTTTGGCTATAAACATCATGCTTCAAAAATACAGAAAATAAAAGTGAGGATAATAACTTATAGGAGATTTACTAAATATTTTTTTAAATAGTTTGTACTATTTCTGTAAATGTTTTAAAGCCAAAGCTATTTATTGCTCTCAATCACAGAAACAGAAGTTGTGACATTTATGACAAAAGTTTTCCGATCATGGAAAAAAAATATTGTTGTGCTGTGAACTATGATTATGTATATTTTCTCGTTCATTTTTTAAATTACTGAATGCATTGAAAGTTGTTGTATGTAAATATGTAGGTTTTGAAATGAATGAAAGTATACATATGTATGTATATCTGTGAATATATGTAGTATATGTATTTGGTTGTCTAGAAAATTTGTGCCGGATGGGAAAATCAATTCGTAACAGAACATTCTATCATTTAATTATTACACATTAATTCCGATATCTAATGAATAATATCTAACGGGCAGAATTTTCCGGTACGAATTGGTTTTACCAACAGGCACAAATTTACCGGACAACCCAATATATATGAAATTATGGTATATGTAATAATTTAATTATGTAAGATGTGTCAGTAGAAATTGAAGTAAGTTAAATGTGTATAAAACAGAAAAAGATGGATGTATAATGTATATAATGGATGTATAATGTGTATAATGGATGTATAATGTGTATAATGTTGTTGGGGCAGTATAAAAATTATAAAATATTCATTAATTAATATGTCGCATAAATATAAAGTCTGACAGAATAGCATATTTTTTTTTTCATATATATTTTTTCTTTTTCCTTATTGTAAATTTTTGTATGAATCTTCAATAACTTTACGTCATTTACATTTCATCTTCCTAAGTACTTTTGAATTTCACTTCCAAAAAATGTACATCAGTAAAGTCATGCAGGCCAATTATTCATTCCGTTACATTCTAAGCATTTGAACTTCCAAAACCTTGTTTATGCAAATCCGTCTACAACTGAACTGTATATCATACATATTCAAATAGCGATCATTAGCATGGGAGCTTGCTGTTATGTGCGTTAATTGCCATTGGACGTTAAATCAAGTACACAGGCAGTAGGACATCATACTATGTTCAGACAATACAGCTATTGTGTAGTGGTCAAAGATTTGTTGCGGTATGCAGAATAATTCAGTCTTATTGGGAAATTTCAGAATTGCAGAACTATTAATCTTGTATTAAATTTTTGTTCATAAATTACGAAGAAAATGCATACATGGCAATATGCACAAATAAGTGAGTACATATCAATATTTAAGATACCCGATCTTGCATGATAGCAAATTGGAAATAAAATTGATTAGAAAATAAAAATTGCGTTTTATCTCATATATTTGAATTATGGTTTGAAGAACCAAAATAGATTTTCATATAAATAGGTCTGTGAAAAAAAGTTATTTTTCATGTATGGGGAGTATCAATTTCGGGTAGACTGATTTATTTTATAATATAGTTTGTAAGTAAGGGATTCTTCCCTTCTGAAGAGTATTTTTTTATTTGGATCAATGAATAAATTAAGGTGGATTGAAAGAAAAGAAATCATTTCTTAAATACATTTTTTTTAATTTATTCTAAAAATAAAATGTTGTTTTCTATTATAATATATTGATAGATTTTCTTTGTTTCTGCAATACTTTTTACAAAAATGTAATTTTTCGATTAAAATGTATTAAGACATCAGTTTTGTACCACATTCACTGATTGAAGATAACAATTCGAATGCAGATTAAAGTAGATTGTAAAATTATTAAAATTCAAAGTAGTAAATGAATATTTACATGGAAGTGGATAAATTTAAATTTAAATATTGCCAGATCGATAAGTACATAGGTAGAAGTAAATTCACTGACAATCCACTGACTAGAGGATATGCTGTGGCAAAAAATGTACTTAAGAAGGGTTAAAACATAAGGTAAATCAGAAGAAAAAATTATGACAAAAATGAAAAAAGGAGAAAAACAAAAAAAAATGTTTTTCTGAATGTGATAGATAACTGGATATCGATGAAGGGATGTATATAGAAAATTAGATTCACACTTGGATAAAGATATCGATACCTAAAATACAACCTTATTTGCCATTCTTTTTACGTTAAAAATTTGGAAGTTAAATTTTATTCCTACATTCATCTTAGTAATCCATATCTTTAAAAAAGAATACTTTTTCCTACAAAATGAGGCCATTTTTTTTTTTTTTTTCATTTTAACTGCAGATTAGAAGCAAGTGAAAAAAAAAATTACGAATAATGATTCATTAAGATATATTTGAGAAGAGTTTTTTCATCCTATGCCATCTATCGTATCTCACTTAGGAAAGAGAACGATTTGCCAAGAAAACTAGTACCATTAGCAGAGAAATCCTCTCGAAATCTCGCCTAATTTATCAATTGAGACAAGCTTCAGGAACCGCACCATCGAAGCAGAACTTAAGGGGAAAAAAGGGAAAAGTTCAAAAGTTTGGCTGGGAAAAGAGAATCATGGAAGCGGCCAGCCCCTGCAATGCTCTTGGGGAGAGAAGAGGACGGACCAAAAACAGTAAACAAGAAAAGAGATCAAATCCAATTGGAATGGCAAGTATCATCGACAAAAATAGGCTTCGAATAGTCTTCCACGAGTGAGTGTGTTCCCTAAAGGGGCTGGAACCAGAAAATTGAGTTGGCAGGTTTTCGGTTTTCCCAGGAGTTTCTCAGGCGGACAATCCCCAAACCTTACGGCACTCATCTTAACTCAATTTCCGATGTCAAAAGAAAAGATCTACCTTTTAAATTAAGGAGACCCGTTTCAGTTAGTCTGTGCATTTAACTGAATTTCTCGGTTTGTCCAGAAAATTGAATTTATAATTTTGCTATATGTGAGGGGGGATAAACAAATGTACAGGTTTAGATAAGCGTTATTAGTTTCTCATCAATGTCAATGCGTAGTGGAAAATAATATTGTTCAATACTTTATATAGTTGACATATAAATTAAGGAGATCCGTTTTAATAATACAATGCATTTAACTGAATTTCTCGGTTTGTCCAGAAAATTGAATTTATAATTTTGCTATTTGTGAGGGGGGATAAACAAATGTACAGGTTTAGATAAGCGTTATTAGTTTCTCATCAATGTCAATGCGTAGTGGAAAATAATATTGTTCAATACTTTATATAGTTGACATATAAATTAAGGAGATCCGTTTTAATAATACAGTGCATTTAACTGAATTTCTCGGTTTGTCCAGAAAATTGAATTTATAATTTTGCTATTTGTGAGGGGTGATAAAGAAATGTACAGGTTTAGATAAGCGTTATTAGTTTCTCATCAATGTCAATGCGTAGTGGAAAATAATATTGTTCAATACTTTATATAATTGACATATAAATTAAGAAGATCCGTTTTACTAAGACAGTGCATTTAACTGAATTTCTCGGCTTGTCCTGAAAATTGAATTTATGGTCTTGCTACGTGTTAGGGGGGATAAACAAATCTACAGGTTTGGATAAACGTTTCAATGTGAATGCGTAGTGGGAAAAATATTGTTCAATAATTTATACAGTTGACATATAAATCAAGGAGATCCGTTTCAGTAAAATAGTGCATTTAAATGAATTTCACGTTTTTTTTCGAAAGATAAAATTTATAATCTTGGGTAATAAACAAATGTACAGGTAAATAAGCGTTATTATTTTCTCATCAATGTCAATGGGTAATGAAAAACATATTGTTCAATACTTTATATATAGTTGACATACTTCTTTAATTTTTTGTCAATGAATTTAATATTTAAATATATATATATATATATATATATATATATGAATTTTCACAAATACTTATTTTCTCATTCTACATGTTTTACATACAATATAAAGTAGTTTGTGTTGTAATGTTAAATGTATTAAATGTAAAAATAATAATGAAAATGGTTTTTCAAAATTTTTAGTTTCTATGAATAATTTCTACTAGCACTAAGCCCGTTATTTGCATGGAGAGAATGAAAAAAAAAATCAACAGAATGCATTAGAAGTACGTTATAAAAACATTTTATAATGTCGTCTATTAAGTCACTGAAGCTATTTGGATGCTATGTAAAACGTGTAACGACATTAGCCAATTACTTGTATTTTAAAATTTTATCTTATTTTATAAAATCTAACATTAAAAAAAATCTCTTTTAACTCACAAATCAGCAACTTTATGCGCTATTAATACATATTAATAAAAATATATTTTAATATATTTTATTGTCTTTTGTGTGTATTTATAGTTATCAAATATTAAACATGTGCTCTTCGCATTTATTTACAAATTTTCGTATGACTATACCAAACGTTAATCTTGTATAAATATATCTTGTTTCCTCAAAAATACCTTTTTTATTACATATCACTTAATCTTATCATCTACAGTTCCCAAATTTCCAAATTCACTGCTGTCTAAAGAATTTCATTCTCCAATTACTTACTTCATGTTATTTTTTCTGCTTTCGATTTTCTTGTAACAATCACCGATTAAGCTGGAATAGCACCCAAATGTAATTATCGAGAAGAAAATTGGCGTCTCTAGCTACGGCCACCGGCAACACCATGAAAGGATAATCTTAGTCCCATTTACAGTGATAGGATTTGTCCCCAGAAACGAAGGGGGAAATTCCCGAGAAATGTACAGAACAAAAATTTATCACTTGTTTTGTCGTCCCTTTCATTAGATACTTTGTATTTTGGTATTACCAAATATTTCTTTAAATATCAGATATGTATCTAATAGTAAGGGTAAAATAGTATCGTTCGTTTGAGTAGATTTGATAGTTTTTCGAACAAATGAAAATAATTTGTTTGATTTATTATCTTAAAATATCAGCATATAGGGTGTTAATTATGCTTTTATCTCATGTTTGTAAAAAAAAAAAAAAAAAAAAAAAAAAAAAAATCAGCTGTATATTATGCAAAACTGAGTTATTACATTGTATATGTAATAGAAATTTTAGATTCAATTCCGAAACAGTTCATCCCAAATAAAAAATAAAATAAAATCTTTAAACTATATAAAATTATTTTCCTTTGTGATTTAACTTATAAATTTTGTTTTGAATTTTAAACAATTTATCAATAAATATATGTACATACAAATAAATAAGCTCTGTTATAAGTAGATAAAAAGAATCTCTCTAATTTAAATTACATTTACATTGATAGAATTTGCCCCTAGAATCGGAGGAGAATTTTCCGAGGAATGTACAGAACAAAAATGTATCACTTGTTATGCCGCCGCCTTCATTACGTGCCTTTCTATTGTGGAATTACCAAACATTTCTTCAAATATAAGAAATGTATCTAAGAGAAAGATTTAAATATAGTCACGTTTGTTACAATAAATTCGATAGTTATTTCCCACAAATAAAAATAATTTGACATGTAGCAAAACTATTTTGTTCGATTTAGTATTTAAAAAAAAAAAAAAAAAAGACGCACAGTTTATTAATTATGTTATTAATCTGCGTTTCAGTAGATTTTTAAAAATTATATGTTACGCTTTATGACTATGAATAAAGAACAACTATTCCGATTTGAGATTCTAATTATTTTAGCCGAAATAGAAAGGGAACTAAAAACTTAAATTATTTAGAATCATCACACAACAAAAAATTACCCCTTGTTACGTCACCATTTTTGTTATGAGGTCGTGTATTTTGGCTTTAGAAAATATTTCTTTAAATGTAAAATATGTATCTAAGAGGAATGTTAAAACAGTCTCGTTTGTTTGTATAGATTCTATTGTTATCTCCACAAATGAAAGTAATTTGTCAAGTAACGAAAATACTTTGTTCGATTTAGTATTGGAAACTATAGTGGCATTATTTGTTAATTTTCTAGTCAGTTAGGGTTTTTGTAGATTTTTTAAAATTATTGTGCGTTATTCATAGTTGAATTTTATCACATTAAATAGACAGCACAAATTTCGGATTCAGATCCGATTCCACTCAGCCCAAAGAGAGAGAGAGAGAGAGAGAGATTGATATAGATATAGATGTAGATGAAAATAATATTATAAAACAGATTTATTGATAAATTACTTTTACGTCCCATAGTACCTAAGATTATTAAATAAATCTATTTATTTGTAATACTTATGTATCTATAAATAAAGTTTATAAATAATTTTTTCAAGAATATAACAAAGTCTGTTACTTGAATGTATTTTATGAAAAATGCAGATAATGACTTTAAAAATTCATCTAACCTAAGCTACACACATTATAGGATTAAAATATGTATATATGTAATGCTTACTTTTTAAGGTTAGGCATAAAATGCCATTTACCTTGAATGGTATTTTTAAAATATGATAAGTGTTTTATGGTACATCATTTTATGTTTGACCTTCTTTATGAAATAACCATGAATGAAACGGTTTTCGAAATAACCCAGATAGGAGAAAAACGACGTATTAAACAGCTGTTTATACATGTACAATAAAAGCTTTAAAGACCATTTCGTACTGATAAAAATTTATCTAGTGTTTTAGGTTGTAAAAACACTATGTTCTACTTTCTTTCTTCTTTGCAAAAGATTGTATCAATGGTCAGAACTCCTAGTTACAAAAATAATCTACTGGAATAATGCCAATGATGTTTTGCACGAAAAGAAGCCTGACAAGTATTCACACTTAAATCAGAATATAATCGAAGATAGTTCGAAAGATCTTTCTTTAAATTTTGAAAGAAATGATTTTGTTTTTGCCGTTTTCAAATAAAGTATCATTTTATAAAGTTTCTCAAATATATATATTTATATATAAATGAATACACATGTGAAGAACGAAGGATAAAACATCATAAAAAGCAATGGAATGGACACTGAAGGAATTATACTTAAAAGGATGCAAAAGCAAAACTATGAATATCTTATAGAATCTTCAGAAGGGCTTTATAAGAATGTTCATAGTAAGTGTATGTTATTTCAACAAATATTGTCAGCATTATGCCTAAAATCGACAGTATTAAGCCCCTAATAACATATATAAATGAAACAAGAAAATTAAGGACCGACATGAGGTTCAAATGGCAAAATAAAATGAAACAAGAAAATTAAAACCCGACATGAGGTTCAAATAGCAAAATAAATAAATAAATAAATATGCAACTGAAATAGAAATTAGATATATAAAAAATTATTCAACTTAAATAGTAAATAGAACATAAAATAATGTTCAAGACTCACCAAAAAAGGACAAATTTGAAAGTAGATGTAAAAAGATTGTAGTTACTTGACATTTAGCCAGACACCTGCTCCTGCTCAAAATGGCTGCATATCAAAGTTCAAAACTTTGCTGAGAATAATGATAATATAAAATAAAATTATGTAGTGCTGCCATCTATCCCAGAAAAGTATAAGTAAAATCTAAAATTGTAGACAAGTTAATATATATATATATATATATATATGTGTGTGTGTGTGTGTGTGTGTATAAAGAAATATATTGATAATACAGAGCATCTCTGAAATCTTTAACATTAAAATGCTCACTCATTGTTTATGGTGTAATCTGTGTTTTCCAAAACACATATACAATTACTAGATATATATGGTAGAATATTAAATTTTATAAATAAAAGCACAGTTTTGAAATTAATTTGCAAGACATATATTTTTAATTATTAAAACGACAATTTTTAAATATCCTTTTAAATTTGACTTACTTGTAGTCAAAACTGTGGTATATACAAGTAGTAGGCCTAGCTTTTGTGAGTAGGAGGGATTTAAATAAAAGTATTACTCCCCTTTGCATGCGTAATTCATAGTTTAGTTAATTCTTTTGGTTGAATTATTTTTTCCAGTGCTTCTTTGTTATAGGGGCTTTGGCATAACTGAGTCTTAAGAAAGTGCAGTTAGGTGCCAAATATTATAAACAGTAACGAAAATGAAACTGCGACCAATGAAAAAATTCCCAATCTATATGTCTTATTTATGTCGCCGCATTTTATATACTATTTTGTATTACATTATTATATGACTTATATATATGTTAAAGAAACTGTTCCACAAAGTATGTTTTAAATGGTGTAAATATTAAACAACTTGCTTGTGCGTTTGATATATTGACAGTTATTTCATAAATATATATAATAATCTGATGTGATTTTAAATGTAAATAAAAGTTGCCCGAAAGTGCTTTCAAAAATCTTCCTTTTCTCGCCAAATTCAACCTCGCTGTTTTCGTTATCGCGCCAAAGCCCCTATAACAAAAAAGTACCTTTTTTCCACTTTCAAAAAAGTGGTTAATTTCCTTTGTATTCCTTTGAAATAACTTCTAAAAATTCAAGCTGGGAATAATTTCCAGAGCTCCCAAATAGTCTGCTTTATGAATTCCAGTATTTTTTAAGAAACAGTTTCGTTGTAAGTTTCTACAATATTTGAAATAGAAAAAACTTTTAGATAGGTGTCTACAAAATTTTCAAGAGAAATCTAAAAATAAAATTATTCTTAAAAAATACTGATATTTAAAAAAGCGGACCATTTGAGGGTCTTGAATCTCTCATTTCAACACCCACCGATGTGGTTGATGATAAAAAGATGGACTACTCAATGCTGTAAAAGATTTAAATGTTTTTATCGTAAAATCTAAGTTAATAAAGTAAAACATTATTCAATTTAGTAATACTTTTAATGCCTGTTATAATTTAATCAATTTAGTTTACTTGAAGACGTAAATATAAAAATAAATCACATAAAGACAATGCATTACCAATAATTTGAATAAAAACTCACAATCACAATCAGTAATAATTAGCATGCTTAATTATTTATTTTTGATTAGTTTTATTTTGTTTATGTAAATACGATTATAAAAATTAAAGGTCTAAATAAATCAGATTATTGCAACAGATCCAATTTTCATTTTTCAGAAATATTTTTACTGGCAATCATAAAACAAACGGCTGATTGATAAAAATGGAGATTTTAATTACATTTATGATTTTTGAGTTTTCATTTATACAGCGTATTCCTTTTAGACAAAAAAAATATAAAATTCAAAATACAATGGCATATTTCTAAAATAGACAGTTCATTCCAAATTTAGTGTATCGTTAAATTCATGTCGTTTTCAATGTAGTATCTCGCGTTAAAACATCTTATTATTATTATTATTATTACGTATCTCTATATTTCCCCAATATTTTTTATTGATATATATTAAACATAGATTATCGTAATGGTTTAGAAACTTTTACGTAAAAAAAAAAAATCTCAAACAACTGAGAAAATTTAATTTAAAATAATAAAAGATTTTTTCCAGTTATTTGAGTTTTTATTTATACGGCGTATTCTTCTTAGACAAAAAAATGTAAAATTGAAAATACCATGGAAATATTTCTAAAATAGACATTTCATTCCAAATTTAGTGTATCGTTAAATTCGTGTCGTTTTCAATGTAGCATCTCGCGTTAAAATATCTTATTATTAATATTATTACATATCTCTATATTTCACCAATATTTTTTATTGATATATATTAAACATAGATTATCGTAATGGTTTAGAAAACTTCGACGTAAAAATTTCACAAACGACTGAGAAAACTTTAATTTAAAATAATAAAAGAATTTTTCCAGTTCTCTTAACAAATATTTTTCCTCTAATGTACTGGAACAGTCCTTACTTCAAAACAAACAAAAAGTAATATTTCCTATTTTTCCTTTAACTAAAATTACTTAAGACACTCTGTTTGTCAGCGGAACTCCAGTTCATATCTGTCTCAGAAGAAAACGTTCTAATATTACAAAACTTTCCGAAATTTCTTCGTACATCGAATTCACCATTCTCTTTTATTTCGTCTCTTGATAAATCAGGTGCAGCCGCAGGGTGCAAGGTGTGTCTGTGACAGGTGCGTACATTCTCAAATATGACTACGACAGTCACACCATTAGTTACCATTAGAAAAATCGGATAATATCTGATACCTGATAAAGCTATGGCTGGGAGCAAGTTTCAAAAAGCCCTACTCAGCTTCAAATGATATTTCTCTCTTTTATTTCGGAGCATTTATATTTTTCTGTGAAACTTGTGTTTTGATATTGTTACTAAATGATTTATTATCGTTCTCTGTTTAACTGTGTATAGAATAAACAGCTTTCGAAGAAAATGTTCATGCCAGATTGTACAAATTAGACAATTATAAATATTTAACCTTTAACGGAAATGATATTTTCGTAGCTAATTAAATGTATAAAATTTTTATGTAAGTTATTTTTCTTTGATATCTGAGATTTTAAATGCATTATTTTTAACAAACATTTATGCATTTTAAACAAACATTTATGCATTTTAAACAAACATCTTATTTTTCTGACATCTGTATAGCTACCAACTTCTTAACTTTTTTCTACCACTATTTATGAACATACAAAAAATTCTCTTATATAGTCGCCAAAAATATCAGATTCAATAAGGCAATTTGTTTTTGTTCAAAAATATTGGTAAGAGAAAAGTGTAAAAGTTAACAGCTATGTATCTGCAAAGAAACACCCGAACTAGTTAAATTTAACATTTAAAATTATTATTAATTAATTTCTGAAATACAAAGGATGTGAATTATTACTTTACTAAACAGCGTACAACCAATCCTTACAATTGTTACAAATGTTTAAAATATACTCAAATTAATAGATCTATCTGTTTTAAAATTATTATTAATTAATTTCTGAAATACAAAGGATGTGAATTATCACTTTACTAAACAGCGTACAACCAATCCTTACAATTGTTACAAATGTTTAAAATATACTCAAATTAATAGATCTATCTGTTTTAAAATTATTATTAATTAATTTCTGAAATACAAAGGATGTGAATTATCACTTTACTAAACAGCGTACAACCAATCCTTACAATTGTTACAAATGTTTAAAATATACTCAAATTAATAGATCTATCTGTTTTAAAATTATTATTAATTAATTTCTGAAATACAAAGGATGTGAATTATCACTTTACTAAACAGCGTACAACCAATCGTTACAATTGTTACAAATGTTTAAAATATACTCAAATTAATAGATCTATCTGTTTTAAAATTATTATTAATTAATTTCTGAAATACAAAGGATGTGAATTATCACTTTACTAAACAGCGTACAACCAATCCTTACAATTGTTACAAATGTTTAAAATATACTCAAATTAATAGATCTATCTGTTTTAAAATTATTATTAATTAATTTCTGAAATACAAAGGATGTGAATTATCACTTTACTAAACAGCGTACAACCAATCCTTACAATTGTTACAAATGTTTAAAATATACTCAAATTAATAGATCTATCTGTTTTAAAATTATTATTAATTAATTTCTGAAATACAAAGGATGTGAATTATCACTTTACTAAACAGCGTACAACCAATCCTTACAATTGTTACAAATGTTTAAAATATACTCAAATTAATAGATCTATCTGTTTTAAAATTTTTAAATAAAATAGTGAGTAAGTTGTTTATTAGAAACTAGCAAGCTACGCCCGCTACGCTGGTCAATTTCTCTTAACGCACCTTTAATCAAGTGAAATATTGACTTTGAATTTGACCTTCTATTTTAAAACCCTATGGATGGATCTTTACTTGAAATGTCCTTCTGCATTTCTGAAAACGATACGAATGCTATTGCGTTATTACATTTTTAATGTATCAGACAAAATTTGGGCTGTTAAGGACAAATTAGGCCAATTCTCTGTAGATTTTATCATGGAATAGGTCACCATTAACAAAATGAATAAATGTGTTAAATTATGGTGTCTATGGGGTTTACACATTATGGTGTCTATGAGGAAAAATCATTTCCGTTGGATTCAAATTGGATTTGAATGAAGTTACAATTTACAACACTTCAAATATAATGAAATTGATATGCCTCACTGAGGTGGAGAAAAATATGCTACTCGTCGAGAATTAAATAAAAATCGTGCACTCGCGACATCATAATTCACTTTTATATTTTAACAGAATAATAAGGTTCTATAATTTGTGACTCGTGCTATAGTCAGTATATATACTTCAGGACACAATGTCGTTATCATTATCTTTTTATGCGTGAATATTTCGCTATGGTACTCCATTGTAAAATTTGGTAATTTTTGAAATTCAATATTTGAAAAACGGCATCATCATTAGATTTGAAATTTATATAAGAAAAATACAATTTTTTTTTTATCTTTCTAACGCAGTTTGTCTAACAACTTTCTGACAAATATTTTTTGAACTATTAATTTTTTCAGTAACTTCAAATGTTTCATTTTTGGAGATTAATCTGTGGCAACGATTCGCGAAAATCCCAGTCGTCAGCACAACGCATACCTTTTTATTAGAGAGGATTATATTATAGGCAAAAATTCCCTTATATTTTTTCTCTTGCATTTTAACTGTGAAAATTCCGATTTTCAATACAGAATGGGAAAAAATTACTTTTGACATCACTGGTTATTTTAGAGAAAAAAGAAATTAGAGAAAAGAAGTCAGTATATATACTTCAGGACACAATGTCGTTATCATTATCTTTTTATGCGTGAATATTTCGCCATGGTACTCCATTGTAAAATTTGGTAATTTTTGAAATTCAATATTTGAAAAACGGCATCATCATTAGATTTGAAATTTATATCAAGAAAAATACAATTTTTTTTTATCTTTCTAACGCAGTTTGTCTAACAACTTTCTGACAAATATTTTTCGAACTATTAATTTTTTCAGTAACTTCAAATGTTTCATTTTTCGAGATTAATCTGTGGCAACGATTCGCGAAAATCCCAGTCGTCAGCACAACGCATACCTTTTTATTAAAGAGGATTATATTATAGGCAAAAATTCCCTTATATTTTTTCTCTTGCATTTTAACTGTGAAAATTCCGATTTTCAATACAGAATGGGAAAAAATTACTTTTGACATCATTGGTTATTTTAGAGAAAAAAGAAATTGCATGTTATTAAATAAAACTAGTAAACATGCATATTCACAAAATTAATCACGATCTTTTTTTTTTTCGAAGAAAACTTCTTGGTTGAGTCCCGGAATTATTTCAATTTCAATTTAAACTCAAAATAAGTTTATATTTATTAATAAAATTGAAGAAATTCAAAGATTTTTATTGGTTAATTTATTTTCCGATAGATGTTTGCTTACATTATATCTTATTCATATTTCAAAAGAAAGTGCTTTTATTACTTTTTTTACATGTAAAATTATTTTTAAGTTTTCTAAGATTTACATTTATTTTCAGATTTATTAAAAGATTTTAAAAATACCCATATGAGTTATGTATATTTAAAACTAAACTAAAAATAACATTTTAATAATGATATTTTAATGACTATTTCCAACATATCCTTTAGTATTAACTTTAAAATACAGAAATAAAGTAGAATCAACCAATGAGGTTTAGCCTTAAACTGTTCAAGAAGATACGTTTCGTTATTCAACGAAAGACGGTTAAATTATGCCTGGCAGGAAATTTGGAAATCAATATACATGAATATTATTGAGATTTTCTTGGCAACCGTTGCAAATGAATTTTATTATAAGCATCGATTTTTGAATTTGCTTCGTCATCTTTTTTTTTTTTTTTCTTTTTAGTAAAAGAGCTGCTTTTTATAAACTATAGATGCTAATGCTCTCTTTCTTATGAATAAAATTTTAGTCAATATTTTTTATTTTCGTTTGCTTTTGTTTCTTAAAATGTAATACTTAGTTTCAGTGTTTGTAAAGCCATAATAATATCGTCACAATAAAAATTTCAGTATCATGGCGTGCCTGATATCGAAAGTCTCAGATACATTTAGTTAATTAAAACCTGTTTATTTAGTTAACTGGCTCATATTTTATATACATATATAACTTATTAACTTATTTTTTATTTATCTGATATTTCCGCGGTCTAATTTACTGTACATTTATTTAAATTTAACATGAAAGACATTTGGATTAATTGATAAATTTCTAAGTACGTTTTGAAGTAGTATAGACGCATTAACACAGTTTTTTTATTTATTTTTTTTTTTACTTGAGATTTTACAGTGAAAGCAATAAAAATGGTGGAAAATATTCAAATATCACATTTAAATCAAATATCCAATTAAAAAAATATTCATGGTATGATGATATATATATACTTAAGATATATAATATATTATATTATATTAATAAATTACAATATATATTTATGAATGATTTAATTATTATATTATCCATAAATGATTTTGATACAAAGACAAAACATTTTCTGGTCTCTCTCTCTATATATATATGGATATATATATAAATGAGTAAATTATTGTTATATTATAAATAATATAATAATTAAATCCATAAATAATTAAAAAACTATCTATAAAATGGTCAGAAAAAAACGTATTTATTAAGTATGTAAAATAAGTTTATGGTATTTCTTTTTTAAATATTATTGGTACATATTTTATATATTTATGCCAAATAATTCTATTTTACGTATTTCAGATTATCTCACTTTTAAAATTTGGAAATAAATTTAAAGCAAAATTCTGAAATATTGATTTCTTTTTAATCAAACTTTTTTTTTTTTATTCAACTTCATTTTTATAAATTAAAATTGTATATTCGAAGAAATATTTGTGAACGTTGTAAATAGGTGAAACGTTTACGAATAGACAGATTATTTGTTGCAGGATAATGTTCGAAACTCCATGGAGTATTATTAACTGTTTTTTAATTTTAAAAAAAAAAATGCATTCTTCTCAATTTAACTTTCAAACGGTATATATTTTACCTATTTACATAAATATAATTTAAAATATATATATTATTAATTTATATCTGCAATGAAAATATTTCTGTATGATTTAATTTCTAATTATTTCTTTTTTTAATGAATCTCTTTTATCTCAAATAATCACTAATTTTACGTTTTCTATTAATACTTCAAAAATATATTTCTGTTTATTTGTCATGCTATGTGAAATCGAATACTCCAGAAAGGGATTAGTTTTGTTCAGTTTTATTGGTTTAATAGAGTTAATTAAGTATCCAGTCTAATTATTCTCATTCCTTTGGGGTCTAGAGACTTTAGTTTGTTTCAAAGACAAATATATTTTTTTTAAAGATATTTCCTCTGTACGCTTTAGTTTTAAAGAAATTCTTTTTGCGTTAGTTTAAAAGTAATTGGATTTACTTATTAAGAATAAGTATTCAGGATAACTCCGAAAATTTAAATTACAACTATCGAAGATTCGCTAAATATTTTCTTAAATATATTTTTTGTACAAACTTTAGGGGTTATTTTATTCATTTTTTGTCATTTTCATTTAAATATAATTTAACCTTAAAGTAAAATGAAAAGCTCTTACTGAAATTTCAAAGAAATTAATATTGATGATTTTCTCAAAATTTCACTTATAAATATTGACTTATATGCAAATATAAATTTCTTTTTTAAAGTTTTACATCGTACTTTAAATATTCCAGCACTTTTATATTTATTATATTAATTCAATAAACTATTATTACACAGTGGAAACTGTTTATAACGAAGCTGAATGTAGCGTGGATATTATTCGTTATACACTTACAACATATTGCTATTTGCACGAATTTGAAATAGTTTTGTAGAGGTGGCGAGACGGGTAAGTATAGCTGTAACATGAACTTAACCCTACAATGTCACTGACAGCTTAATATTATTGCGTGTGAAAGTATGTAGACGACAGCTAGACCAATGGAGGTTAACCAATTCCTTTATTAACCTAACGAACATAAGTTATGAAATTTACAAAATAAAAGTAACGTGCTTTTTGCACTGCTAAAGACAGACATGTCCAGTTTGTATAGAAAGCTTTGTAATGCTATCTTGACTTCCTGCCTCGCTTCTTGTCAATAACTTCCAGTTTAAATACAAGAGCATTCGCCTGTTGCCATTGTGAAAAGAATTAATGAATACAGTCCTGTTTGAGAGATCTTGCATCTTATCAACCCGTCCGATTCAGTCATCAGATAATTCGTATCGGAAAGCAAAGCCATCGAAGTGGGTGTCGAGAAGTAGAGTACTTCCATATCTCAGTACCAGTAGGTCCCCCTGGTGAAATTTGCCCACTGTCGAAACAGCTGGAGTGACTGCATGAATGAGTTGCTCGAATCTAGGGTAGTTATATTCTAGAGTTTGTCCACAGCGGCAACAGCTAGAGAGCACTGCACGGATGAGTCGCCACAGTTTGATCTATCTAATACTTCAATTCAACTAGGCTAATATTATCCAGGACCTACTGTAGAAATATTTTATTATTATTATTTTTATTGTTCACAGTTTTGATCAACTGACAAAAATATTTTTCAAGCATTGAGAAGTTTTGGATAAATTTCTACAGAAATAGCACTTTCAAATAGATTATGCGACGTAAAAGTGATCCAAATTATCTTTTTGTTGCAAGGAGAATCATGAAAACTTTGCATTTTCAATATAATCGAAACATGCAAAATCAAACCCATAAATTTTATTTCCCAATTCTTTATGCTTGTAACAGCATTCTAAGCATTGGGCTTAATTTCTATGAAATAATAACTGAAAATTTTAGTTAGTCCCCGAATTTTCACATTTCATACAGTACTATCACTTTCCAACTATGAATCGCTCGGCGTTATCCAGATTAGAGATGAGTTCGTGCTTTTTTTTTCGGATCCCGAGCCCAACGACTTAAATCCAAGCACCCTTTTGTGTCATCAGAGTCAGAAAATACGCAGTAAAAAAAATTCATAACATTTTAAAACTGTTTCAAGATTAATTTTTTTAGTTGAAAATATCCTCTTACATAAAAATAACCATTAATCCTAAACACTCCCTTTGAACAGTGGTTTTTTTTCTTTTTTTTTTTGTCCCCTGAAAACCTATTTAAAATAACAAATTTGTTATTTATACCCAACCACGAGCAGAAATCTCCAAAAACCACAATTCTTATTCTTTGAAAATATCTTTGCACAACAATGGCAGAAAGGCATGATTTCTGTTTTCCAATAATACTGGAAAAGGACTTAAACAGAAAGCAAGGGATATCCTACGATTCCTTTATTGGTAAGTTTTCAGTATCAGATATGATATTTCTCCTTATATCCCATCAATAACAATTCAATTCTATTTCAAACTGATTTTCAAAAGATTGTAAAACACTCTGTAAACGGAACGGTCTTGTTTCTCAAATAACAAGATCTTTTAATTTTTTTTCAATTTGTGAATAAATACAATTTTCACTTTGAGTCCTAGCCGAAAGATTGGTATAAAAATCGATCCCGATGCCGTTTCGGTCCTCGGGTGGGCTCGGACTGAACCCGCCTTATCTCTAATGCAGAAATCAACCAATTCCTATTCAACAAAATAACTGAATTTAAATTTATGGGATTTGCAAATTATACCTATTACCGTCAAATTTATTATAGAAATTTTTCTAGAAATACTTTGTGTGTTTCTGTAAAATGGATATATTTTTTAATTCAAGAAACAGGAATTTTAAACCAACACATAATCAGTTTACTCCAAAAATGGCAGTTCTTGGAGATTGAGAAATTTTTGCCTACCATCGTAATTTTTTACAACAAAGATTTAAAAAAAAAAACAGTAAACGCATTAATATATATGCACAAAAAACAATAAATTTATTTTGTAAAGAAAAATTTTCCGTGAAGTAAGGTAATTAAATTTATAATTTTATAAAGCTAGCAACGCATTATTGAAAAAAAAATAAGCATCTTGAAAAACATGAAAAACAACTTTAGAAAATTTCTAAAATTTCAATTTCTACAAATGTTATCTTAATTCCATAATTGCCTTACTTGAAATATCTCGAATTAAATTTATTTATTTATTTATTTTAAACAGACTGTATTACATATAAAAATACCTAACTTCTAAATATCAATCCAAGACCTATCATAAAAAAAAAAAAAATAATAATAATAAAGCTTAAAGCTGCCAATGACAAGATTTCAATAAATAAGTTTTGAATCACGGACTTAGTGACTTACCATTAATTGTAAATCTAAATTGTCCATACTCAAGTACTAAAAAATATTCTAACCTAATTAAATGAGTTATAATTTTATTATCAACATTTTTTTTTCGTATAATCAAAAGCATACCGTTATTAATAGAAATCTTCTGCGATCTTAAAACTTTTCAAAAACAAATTCCAAATACATCATTTTTGAATCGTGGCGTTTTGCATTAATTGCAAACCTAAATACTCTGTACTCAAACACTAAAAAATATTCTAATTGAGTGAATCTTACATTTAAAAAAAATATCCTATAATCAAAAGCACACCATTATTAATAGAAATCTTCTGCGATTATAAACCTTTTCGAAAATAAATACCAAATATATCATTTTTGAATCGTAGCATTTTGCATTTAATTTACACAAATTTGCTCATACTCAAATGCTAAAAATTATTCTAACATGGGGAAATGAATCATCATTTTATTACAGACATTTTTTGAAAAAATTTCTATAATCAAAAGCAGTCCACTATTAATAGAAGTCTTCTGCGGTCTTAAAACTTTCCTAAAATAAATTCCAAATACACCATTTTTGAATCGTAGCATTTTGCATTAAATTTAAACAAAATTGCTCATATTCAAATGCTAAAAATTATTCTAACATGGTGAAATGAATCATCATTTTATTACCCACATTTTTTGAAAAAATTCTATAATGAAAAGCATACCACTATTAATAGAAAAGTCTTCTGCGATCTTAAAACTTTTCGAAAATAAATTCCCAATACATCATTTAAATTCTCATATTTTCTCTTTTACTACCTCATAAAACACAAAGCAAATGCTTCGATGATTCTCTACATTTCTTAAACATAAAAGTTTTTTTGTTATTCCTAAGTTTGAAATACCGTCATTTCCTGTAAGGCATTTACGTGGATTTTCTTTTAAAAACACGATCTTACATTTATTTTCAGATTTACATGATAATACATTCAATGAAAGATTACGAAACATAATCGTGAACTATTTGTCGTAAATTATACGTCGGTAACTATGAGTATTTAAAAGAATGAGGCGGATAGACTGCTAAAGTTAAAGAAGTGGTTCTACTTCGGAACATTAGCTTAGTTTAGGTTTATGTCGAATATTCTTATTTAAATTTAAAAGATCATTAAATTTTAGAAAGTAATAAAACTTTATGATTTAATTTTTATGTTTATAGATTAATTTCATATGCATGGTGCAGCTGAATCAACATACGTATATTTAAACTAGAAAAAAAAAAATTAAACCAATTGCTCTTTTAGAGATCATTAACAAAACTTATATAATTACTCACTACAAAAATGCAACCCGCTACGTAAAAAATGACAATTCTTCTGTTCTCTCTCTCTCTCTCTCTCTCTCTTTTTTTTTTTTTTTTTTTTGTGTGTGTGTGTGTTTGTATTAAAATTATTAGGATTTTAATTATTTTTAACGCAATCAACTGATTGGTAAATAAATTATATGAGCAGCATCTTTACCATCTGAGCGAAAATGTGACTAGGACGAGACTGGAACCCAGAACATTTTGGCTTAATATTAAAACACATATAAATATCAATTTTATATGTGTTTTAATATATATTAGTAGATCGGTGGAATAGTAAAAATCTATTCACCGTTGTCCAGTCATCCAAGGCTATCTGTTAGATGGCTGGTGACCTTCTCACCACATGGTTTATTAGTGAAAAATTGCAGACTCAGGTATCATTGGGTGTGGCTCAGTGGTTAGAGCAACAGCCCGGAACGCTGTGGACCCAGGTTTGATTCCTGGCTCTGGCTAATTTTTCACTCCATGTTGGATTATTGTATTTAATGTGTGTATGTCTGTATAATAATTGTTTATTTTGGCTTAAATTGTCAATGCTCTTCCAATTGAACTATCTGGACGACATCCCAGCCAGCACAAAGGTTTTTACTCTGATAATTAATTCTTTTGTATACTCCGAAATTTTAAGTTTGTCAGTATATCTTTGTTGTGTACTGTAAAATGTCTAACCTGCAAACTCCACACAATTGCTTATTCGCCCTAGTCCAGAGGTCTTAGGTACGACTACCGGCCTGGACACTTTTTCATTCATTTGGGAAATATATATTCGTCTGAAATCTTTACCAATCAGTACGATTGAGTTAAAAATAGTAAAGTATATTAATTTAGAACAAATTTTATGCAGAAAAAAATATATACGGATCATTACCCACTAGGGTGGTCACAAGAAATCAATTTTCGAATTTTTTCGGGGGAACCCCCCTAAAAGTTGCCAATTGCCTAAAAAATGAGATTGGCAAAGTTTCAGTTCATTTGGATAATGTTAACCCGTGCCTCATTGAGGTCAAAGTTTTGAAAAACCACGATTTTTCGCAAAAATTTACAGTTTTCCCTTCATAAAATGAATACAAAAGAACATAGAAACCTAATTCTGGTCTCATTTCATAAAAAATGTTTTTGCATTGAAGAACCAAACATCTTTTTTTTGTAAAAAATTATAGTTTTAAGAATATACAGCATTTTTTAGAACTAAACATGTTCCGAATTCTAAAAATTGAATTTTTATGAAAATGTGAAAAAACGTTGTAACATTCCATTTGATCTGCTTTTAGATTAAGATTTCTTTTCTTTTTTTCATTTTGTACATAAAAAGGGGTTTAGTTTAAAAAAAAAAAAATCCAAAGTAAATGAGAAAAATCGAAATTTAAACTGAATGAATTATACGATATAAAGAGCAAAGTATTAAAATGAGAACAAATAATGTTCAAATGCATTTCCTTATTAAAGTTGCGTTATAAAAAACGAGTCATTATAAAAGAAATAAAATATTATCACTTACAATTATCACATTAAGGTGGTAAGGACTTCGATACTGTGGCTTTTGAAGAATCTGGAAAAAAATTTCTGCATTCAGATACGATTTGTAACAGAAACTGCTTTTGTTTTTCGTCTTTCGTTAAACAGGAATTGAAGCCTTGGATTAATTTTATTCCCCTTTCAGCTGCGTCATTGACAACCTTAAAATCATTCACTATTTTTTTTTTTTTGCTCTCAAATAATGTTTATTTTCACACCATACATCGGGATCAGTATTTAAAAATTGCATATTAATCTCAAATCTCCAAAAAAAATTTACAGTTTGAGATGAAAAAAAAAATCGACTTCTTTATCCAATAAATATCCTACTTCATTGAAACCTATTGTTGCTCTTACATCCTTATCTCATCATCATCATTTTCTTCTTCAAATGAGATTAATTTTTCATCTATACTTATTTTGACAGTTTTTTCCAAAGTATCGTAGCCCCACCAGTGGCTGAGAGGTTGTGCTCTCGAAGCTGGTAGACGGGAGGTGCTGGGTTCGATCCCAATCGCTCCCGTCGGCCTAATCGTTTGGAGTTTTCGTGTTTTTCTTCGAGCCGTGGATTTATCCATGCGTAAATACGGATTAGGTTCCCTTAGAAAGACCCCCACGAAGGGCACTCCCCCCGGGCCTATATCCCTAGTGTAGATAATTGGCCGTCAATAATAAACCCAACCCAACCCAAAGTATCGTAAAATGAAACTGCAACTTGCTCCAAGTTAAGATACCAAAGATGTTTTATCATTTTAGAAAGCGCTTGGTCTGCAATCTCTTTATCAATTTTTCTGTAGTCAACAACTAATTTTAATAATTGTAGGTCTTGATTGGGAGCCAAAGCCGGAGGAGGAGCATTGAACCACGCTTTTACATATATGCTGATTATAAACAAACAAATGTCCCTACTATATTTTTCTTCTAAATATGTTAATGATAATTTATCTCTGAAAATATATATTTTGAGAGAATTAATGGCCTTAGTCATCCATCTGGCGTGAAGAATAGCGCCAGGTACTCTGAAAAAATGTCTTTTGGTGGAAGACATCCTATAAAAATTTTAAAAAGTTGGATAAATTCTTTATAGTCATCCTTGGGGTGTCTATGTTTTAAATGTTCGATAAGAAAACTTGAAATTTCGTCTGAATGAAGTATTTTATATCAGATATTTCCATCTTCAATAACAGTTTTGTATTTAGTCTTGTCCAGCTTAGACCACCCAGTCTGAATTTTTTTTTTTAATATATGGGTGTGGGGCATTGGTTGTGCCCACTTTACAATCAAAAATTGCTCTGAGAATAATTTCTAGAATATGGTGGCGACACGGTAAATAGAGAGGATTTTGTTCTAATAATTGCTGCATTTAGGCGACCTGTGTTTACTGCAGTGGTATCAAAACACATTGCCTGGATTTTACCAACTGCACCCCCCCCCCTCCACTCTTCACGTGATGAAAATACAGCTTTTGCCTAGGTTATTCCCATAATATTTTCAAGCTGAGGAACACCTATCAACTTTTCTTCCATCCCCACAGCTAATTAATACCGCTACCCTCTCTACATTTTCTTTACCATCCCAGTGAACAGCAGCTCCCTCTAAATCTGAATTTTTAAATCTGTTTTTCATGAGCTCAGTTCTTTGTTTTCGAAATTGTTGTCTTCGGAGTCTTATTGCACTTCTACTTAAAATAAAAGTAATTGGATTATAATCTAATGCTTCTGCCGTAGTTCAAATTATTTTAACTTTGTCTCTATCAGATATGCTACACCTATCTAACAGTAAAGACATTTTTTCCGTAATAATCTCTTTGGTTCCTCGTGAGTACTTCCTTTTCTTCCAATCATAGTAAAAAGGAGGGATGCATTTGACGACTGCTAGTTGTCGGAAAGTTTCGTCGATGATAAAAAAAAGACCTTAAAGATAGAAAGAAACAAAAATTACCTGTTATTTTTTTGTTAATGTTGTTATTAAAAATAGAGTTTCAGAGGTTCGTGTTAAATGCACTTTAACTGCAATACAAATTCAGGGGCTTCTTCTTTCGAGGCGCAAAACTAGATACCTAATAATTAACTATAATTCGTGAACAAATTTTAAAGTTACAATTTTATTTTGTCTTTTAACATAAAAAACACAAAAAAGCGGTCAGAAGTAATTAGAATTATTCTGCTGTCATTTTCCATTTATTTTTCAAAAATGCAGATTTGAGGATATAGTTCACGACTTGACCTAAAAAATGCTAAATGTCATTAAATATAACTTTTGTTGAGAGTAAAAGTTCAAGGCAACAACATTTTTTATCAAATAAGACAAGAATCGGTGTTTTAGGACAAGTGGTTTTCACTTAAAGAAGAAAAAACTGCAATTTTTCACCAAAAAATCACAATTTTTCAATAATTCAACCTCGATGAGGCACGGGTTAATATTATTCAATTGAGCTGAAACTTTAACAATATCATTTTCTAAGTAATTGGCAAATTTTAGGAGGGTCCCCCGAAAGATAAGATGAAAAAAAAATTTCCCCATGTAACTTGTGACCACCCTATTACCCACTGATATAAATACTATAAAACTTTTAAGATATTTTGCGCTTTCTCTTCAAGCTCTTGTAATTCAAGGAAAACTGTAAAATACACCTAACACACACTACCTGAATAAAAATACATATTTTTTAATGAACATTATAAACTTATGTTTACAAATAATGCCTACTTAATTGTTTTCATATTTTAGATGCGACGTCACAACGTGTTAATCGACTGTGTCACATTTTCTGCACACCTCCCCCCTCCCCAACTGAAATGTGACGGAATTAATCCCTTCGGAATGAGCGTTTTCTTGAGAAATTTTAATCTTTTATCACCGGTTTTTAAAATTAGAAATTTGTGCCTAATTTAATTGCGGAAATGCAGTCCTGGTTGTTTGAATTGAATTACTGCTGAAATTTTTTCTTCAACTTTAATTATCATGATTTTTTCTTCTAACATTTCATAGTAGTTTACACAACTACAGCTATACTTTCTTAACCTTAACGTAATTTAACTATAATGAACAGAGGAATGTAATTTAACTATTTTATTAGTGAACTATCCTAGCAGAATTTTTATTTTTCGTTTAACTTAATTTATATATATTAATTTATTAATATTCCAAACATTAATTAATTGAATAAAAATATTATTTTTCATTAAAAGACAATCATTTATTTTAAATGAAATTAAATAATTTTTTCTGTGGTCCTTTAATCTCAAATCAATCAACAAATATTAATTTTTTATGCAAAGTTTCTACGATAAAAAAAATCATTTCTAAAAAATAAAAATGATTCGATATTAAAGTAAATCTCTGTCCATTACAAATAAAATTTTACTATTTTTACAAAGGAAAGGAGAAACTTATAAAATTCTTATATCTCCATTTATAAAGTATTCTAAAACATTTTTTTTTATTAAATAAATTTTTATATAGATATTATTTTCATTAATATCTTGAAAATTAAAAAAAAATTAAATTTGCTCATAGCCAATATTTAAAACTGTGCACTTTTCTAATGTAAATATATTTCATTAAATAACCCAAAAAGAATAATAAAGGAACTATCTCACTGTTCTTATATTTTGATTCTATTTTTTGTTCTTAGTTTTAATTATCTTTCATTATCTCTGTCAACAATGGTAATTCCCCTTAAAGATTAAGAATTATTTCATACATTCTTCTAAAAGAAATTATTCTTTTCATTCTTTCCATTAGATTGTTTAAATTAAAAAAAATATATATTTATTTTAATATTTTCTTAGAACAAATTCAAAAATTAAAACTAAAAGACAAAAGAAATTAAACTAATTATTTCGCTTTATATTTTAGTTAAAGAAACGAGTATTTTATCTTTAAATTCATTTTCAGTTATGTGAAATATAATACTATAATATGCGACAACAAAAGTGCATTGAAATGTAATGTATATTTACAGATCATGGTAAACAAAAATGTGATTGTTAGTCTTTATTTAATTTTCTTACGTAAATTTTGTGAATTCATACAAGTTTTATTGCATTAACATATTTATAATATGTATATTTTTTTCTTTTTTCAGGTACGTAATATATTTTGTTTATAATCTGAATTACTTGGTAAGTGTTTATTTTAATTAATAGAAGTATTTTTCTAGAATATCTATATAAAAAAATCTTGGAATTTTATCTTAATAAATTGCTATACATCTGTGCATGATAAATTAGTGAGGTATTTTTTGTTTATTAATCTTAAAACAATAATGTAAAACCTTGCGAACGAGTACCCTGTAGTATTGACACAAAGAATCTCATTTATTATTAAAACATTTCCATATACTAAACCGTATTGAGAGATTAAATTTACTTTTGAATTTAATAAATTGTAATTTTACAGCAATTAAAAAAATCACTATCACATTATGCCTAATATTTATTCAATTTTAGAAACATAAATTTTGATGAAATGCTTCGTTAATTAGAATATATTTAGTAATAATAAGTCTTACAATTAAAATAGTCTTTATGTACGTCATTGTATAAGTATAACAATTATCTTGATAAATTATACTATGTAAACATTATTGCTTTTTAATGTTGTGCATTGTACTTTAAATATTTTTCACTGTATACTAAACAAACAATCGGCAAAATTTCCGAAATCTTAAAGTATAATCCTGCTAGACTTTCTAATTTTGTTTGGTTATTATCGAGTCTGTATAATAATTATAAATCTAGAGAAATCATTACTCTGATAAATTATATTCAGCAACTAAAATTTTCTATCGTTTTATAATAATAATCGCGTTTTTTTTTTTTGCCTTTTTATATATATTCCTTATTGTTAAGTTCAATCATGAAAATCTACTTAAATATGAGAAAGATTGGTTTCCTTGTGTACCGATTTTCTAAATTAAAAATTTTATTGTATTAACATTAGAAGAAAATTTCCATTTTATGAGTGATAAAGACCTTATCGTACTATTACAGTAGTACATTTATATTATAAACACAGTCTTCTAATTTCGGTGATTTTCATCTATTACTATTATTATTGTTATTATTATTAGTAGTAGTAGTACGAATAACACTAAATAATACTCAAATATATCTGTAAATATTAAAAGTACACTGTTGTACTAAATAATTTCTCAAAACACATACACATATCTACTGTAAAAATAGTCTTGATATATTTACTGTATTTTTTTTTTTACTCTGATTTTAAGACATGTGTATTTTCTCTAGAAATGTAATACAAATGCTCCTCCATAGACACAATTCAATAAAATTGGTACGTAATTTCAATAAGAGCTAAATCGTTCAAATGCAATTAAAAAACGATATTTTCATGTAATATGTATTTTTTAAAAAGTACGATTTTTTAAAAATAAATTGTAATCCTTTAAAATATATATATATATATATATATATATATATATATATAAAGACAAAAAATAAATAAAAGCATTAATTGAGTCACTCTAATGACGCAACAACATTGTTGTTTGCTGTTGTTGTACTTAATAATTTCCCAAAATACTCACCTACTGTAAAAATAGTTTTGATATATTCACTGTATTTTTTTTTTTTTTTTACTCTATTTTTAAGACATGTCTGTTTTCTCTAAAAAATATATAACAAATGCTCATCCATACACACAATTCAATAAAATTGGTACGTAATTTCAATAAGAGCTAAATCGTTCAAATGCCATTAAAAAACGATATTTTCATGTAATGTGTATTTTTAAAAAAGTACGATTTTTTTAATGAATTGTTATCTTTTTAAATATATATATATAAACCGATAATCAGATACTACTTTGCAAAAGAAATTAAAAGTATTCCCATAATTATGAAGACAAAAAATAAATAAAAGCATTAATTGAGTCACTCTAATGACGCAACAACTTTTAAAAAAACCTCTTATCGTAGCAACATCTGATGTTCTTGAATTACTGACAAGAGTCTCCTATGTGAAATCACATTCAAAAGCAGTCGTTGACTTTGGGTGCTTGGAGGGAGCTGCTCTCCTTGGGAAAAATTGGCTGTTGTCCCAACATCACGCGACAACACGTCTGTAACATTTTAGAGGCTTTTTACTATCTTAAATATAAATAGGGAGGTTTTAAAGCAAAGAGATTATTACTTTTTAGAAATGCTTGCAGAAACGTCTAGATTTATATGTTCGAATCGTTTGTTTAAAGCTTGAAAAAACATCGAAAAAATGTACATAAATGGACATTTTTATGAATCTTGTTTTTTTTTTTTTTCAATTACCTTAAATCTTTTATTTAAAAAAAATATTTGTGTATTTTTTATTTTCTTATTATTACGAAATTGTTTACAATTTTAAGCTATTAATAATTTATTTTTTACGCAATTTTATTAATTGTTTATTTTTATTTTATTTTGTACCACAAAAGTGAATAAATGATTTTCCACAATCCACGATAAGCGATAATAATCACATTATGTTTATTAATTTATATTTTAAATCGCACAATTCATACATTAATACTCTTGCATATGAGGCTCTTACTAATGTTATAAAACAAGTGTTTCAAATTTGGTTTTCGATTAAATTTTATTTTTACTGGAACCTATTAAATATCAATATCTTATATGTGATATGTTACTTTTTTTTCATCCAAATATAAGAAAGATGTTTTTATACCAATTTAAAGAATGATTAAAAATAATTTGTAAAGAGAAGTTACATTAGAATAAAACCTACTTCATTCGAAATTGTTTACAATTTTAAGCTATTAATAATTTATTTTTACGCAATTTTATTAATCGTTTATTTATTTATTTATTTATTTATTTTACACAAAAGTGAATAAATGATCTTCCACAATCCACGATGAGCAATAATACTCACATTATATTTATTAATTTATATTTTAAATCGTGCAATTCATACAATAATTATCTGGCATATGAGGCTCTTATTAATGTTATAAAACAAGTGTTTCAAATTTGGCTTTCGATTAAATTTTATTTTTACTGGAACCTATTAAACATCAATGTCTTATATGGGATATGTTACTTTTTTTCATCCAAATATAATAAAGATATTTTTATACCAATTTAAAGAATAATTAAAAATAATTTGTAAAGAGAAGCTATATTAGAATAAAACCTACTTCATTCGAAAAATTCAGTTTAAAAAGTGACACGATTTCCTTGGATAATTATCACACCGTCTTATGTATTTTTACAAAATAATTTAATCTTATAAATGAAAAGAGTATTTGGAAGTATTATGAATACATTTTTTTCTTGTAGAAAAGACTCCTATGCCCATCCCCTTTTCTTTCCGAGTACATCAATAAAACTTATTTTTTCATTCCTGTTTGGGTTTTTTACATGCAGCAGTATTTAGCACTAATTCATGAAAACGTTTTTGGTCGTCTTACTTGTGTCTTTCCAAAAATATGCAAATTTATTTAGAAATGTATACCGTTTAGTCAAAAGATTATTCATAAGTTCTTGACGAAGAAATGCTTCATCTTATCGTATAATATATAAAATACTGTAAAATATCATAATTTATTTTTTTTAAATTACCTCCAAATGTTTTGAAAAAGGCGTGGTTCTTAAAGATATACGGGTCCAAATCGATTCATTTGCTTTACGCAACTTAAAAATAAACGGTAATAACGTTTCATTAATATAATAGCAATTGCTTCACAGTCATTTATTTAACATCTAAATAGAAACTATATATTAAATATATGAATATTTATTGCAATAAATGAAATATTAATAACCAAAATCACCGGGTTAAAACGTTCAGTAACTATCTAACATTATAACAGGAATTGGAGTACAATAATTTACCTATCATCTAAATAAAAATTCTATATTAAATCTCTTAGTATTTATCTAAATAAACTAAATACTAATAATCAAAAACACAGATTAATGGCGTCATTTACAACAATTACTTCTGCAAAAGTCCGATTTGATTGATTCTTACAGTAACAACAGCAACTATCCACCAACAGCATTTATTGCACAACAAACTATTTAATATATAAATATAAACTACATATCAAATATCTTAATATTTAACGAAATAAACAAATCTATAATAATCGAAAACGGCGGATAAAAACGTCATTTACAAAGACAAATTCTGTTTAAATCCAATTTGATTGATCCTTACAAAAAAAAAAACAGTAATGATCCACAATTACCGAGGCATTTTTTTACACAATAACTTACTTGACATCTAAATAAAAACTATATATTAAATCTCTTAATAATCGCAAACATCGGATAAAATCGTCATTTACGACAACAAATTCTGTTAAAATCCGATACACTGCTGAAATATATGGAAGCACATCGATTTGATGGAAACAGAAATCTCATCAATGGCTTTGAAGATTTTCTATCAAAGATCAGAAAATAGGTGTTTTCTAATACAAAACTATTTTATTTCTCGGACAACATCCTAGGGGACCTAGCCTCTTGATCTCATAGAACGGACCTGTAATTTTTCTTTCCGCTCTTTCTTGTTGTCTTGTTGGTAGAAAAAAAGGAAATAAAAAAACAAAAAAAGACGGAAAAAGAGAATGGAAAAAGAATTGATTCTTGGAGAACTCTGCTCGTTAGGTCTTCTTGCGGCCTGCAGGCCAGTATTTTATTCATTTTCGATCGTCGTTGACGTGTCCCTGGGGACGAGAAGAAATGTGTTGTTGGAGTTTTAGCGTTCATTTGCGTAAAAACTGCGAAGAAACGGATTAAAATGCTGTTTAGCTCTGTACGACGTAAATTTGGTTTGTCGGTTACAGTAAAAATTAAAGACGGGATAGACATGCAATTGTCTTGTACTACATTTTATTTAAATTTCATTAAAAGTAACTTTTTTACTGGTATTAACAGTGAATATTTTTATGTAAAAATTAAATGGTTTGAAATTGCTATTTTATTTTGTTTCATATACTAAATCTGTTTTTCAAAAAATTTTAATCTTTTTTTAAACCTTTTTTTTTCAAAATTTTTTAAAGAAATTTTATTTTTTTATTTTATTTACAAAATTTAAATGGTTTGGAATATATGTATTACATTCCAATAGCATATATGTGTTTTTCCAATCAAATTTTCGAACTTTTTCTTTTGTAATAGAAATGAAATAAATTAAGGGTGACAGTACTTTTAAACATTCAAAACATTCAATCTTTGAAAAAAATAGATATATTAAAGAGTAAGCATTTCTAAACACTTTAAAACAAATTGAAGAACACTCTTAATAGTTGTTAAATATGGAATATTTTCAAAGAGATAACTTTAAATTCATTTTTCTCACAATGTGATTTTGAGGCACTGCGCGCGCACAAGGTATAGTTCAAAAACTTTTCTATATTTTTTCATGAAATTTTCAGGATATATAGTGTATGGTAGGCTCTATAAAGTAAACCTAAATTTCCATTTTTTTTAACATAATTCTTTTTCTAGGTGTTATATTGCTAATCTTTTGAATATTTTATATAAGCAGGATACAGTTTTGTTTTTAGAACATAAAAAATATCCCTGACGGCTCGGACCACAGGCACAGTTAGATTTCAAAGACGCAGAACGTGGGGCGCCTGCTTATTGGGAATTTCAGAAGAGATGAGACCTTTTTGCTATGATGCGGCAGTTGTGACCACCCACTTCGAAATCTACCTGTGTCTGTAGGCGGAGCCGGCAGGGATTTTTTTGTTTTTAATTTTGTTTTACTCTAAGGGTTTTTCCTATAAAAAACGTGTCAATATAAAAGTTGTAGATAATATTAAGAGGATTTATAATAAATTTAAGCGGATTTGATATCTTCTGAATTGACGAAGTTATGATTTTTTTTCTTCTGAAACCCCTATCCTCCCCCCTTTGTGGCCATCTTTAATGATATCAAAAATCTGTCATACATAAATTTTCGGCCCTTTCTTGGAAATAATAATAACTTTAAACGGATTAGATACATATCATATTTAAGAAGTTACCCATCCCCCCCCCCCCTGGTTCGATTTTGCCCATTAACGAACTTGACCTAGATTTATGCCCCTTGATTTTATGTATGAGTTTGGAAGAGATTTGTGCAGAAGTATTGAAGTTATCGTGTCCATGAAAAAGTGATATAGATAGATAAAGTTTTGAACTGGGGATGGTTTTGGGTTTTAGGAGTTTTAGTGTAAGAACAAGAATCTGAATTATAATTATATACAAAAAGTTTTGTTTCACATGCAGAAATTATTTTGTCATCATGCGCCTAACCGGTGATTCCAATTTTTTGTTCAGGATTTTAAAAACTCCTATAACAACTAATTTTCCCATTATAATCTGAAAAAATGGAAAAGGAAAGAAGAAACATGTATCTATTATCACATGCAAAAATTGTGTTTTTATAATGTACACTTCTTAAGGTATAAAATTATAGAATTGGTAATTTCTTTTTCAGTTTCCGACATTTTAAAAGTCCTGTTACCACTTAATAAATATTACTTATTAAGTCTTCTTATGGCCCATAAGCAAGAATTTTATTCTTTTTTATTGACATTGACTTGTCCCTAGGGACGAGTAAAACTGCGTTGTTGAAATTTTAGTGTTCATATGCATACAAACTGTGTAGAAATGGATTAAAATGCTGTTTAGGGGAATACTACGTACATTTGGTTTATCGATTACAGTAAAAATTAAAGACGAAATAAAGCTGGTTATATGCAACTGTCTTGGACTTGCATCTTATTTAAATTTAATTAAAAGTGTATTTTTTACTGGCATTAACAGTGAATAATTTTTTGTTATTTTTAAGGTAGATTTCGTAAGAAATATACTACCTATTACATTCTAAGTGGGAATTTTGGAATTTTTTTTTGCAGATCTACGCCGATCATGACTCCCAGAACCCAAAACCACCCCCAGTTCAAAACTTTATCTATCTATCTATCTATCTATATAACTTTTTTATGGACACGATAACTGCAATCATTCTGCACAAATCTCTTCTAAACTGATACATAAAATCAGGGGGCATAAAATCTCGGCCAAGCTCGTTAATGGGCAAAATCGAACCAGGGGGGGACATGGGAGCTTATTTGTGAAAACAGAAAAAAACCCATATCGAATCCGTTTAAAGTTATTATTACTTCTAGGAAAAGGGCCGAAAATTTATGTATAACAGATTTTTGATATCATTAAAAATGGCCCCAATGGGGGGAGGGGAAGGAGGGCGGGGGTAGAAGAAAAAAAATCAGAATTTCGTCAGTTCACAAGATATCAAATCCGCTTAAATTTATTATAAATCCTCTTAATATTGTCTAAAACTTTTATATTGACAAGTTTTTTAGAGGACCAACCCTTATAGCAAAAAAAAAAAAAAAAAAAAAAAAAAAAAAAAAAATCCCTGCCGGCTCGCTTGCAAACAAGTTAGGTTTCGAAGTGGGCGTTTCCAACTGCCGCATCATGCAAAAAGGTCATTTCTTCCGCAATTCCCAACAAACAGGCGCCCCACGATCTGCGTCTTCGAAATCTACCTGTACCTGTATGCCGAGCCATCAGAGATTTTTTTTTTACATAAAAATTAAATGATTTAAAAGTGTTGTTTTACTTTCTTTCATAGATTAGATCTGTTTTTCAAAGCAAATATTAACAAGTACTCGTTTGCATTTTTTTTTTTTTTGGTAACTTTATTTACTTGTTTTATTTACAAAAATTAAACATTTTGACGTTTATATTTTATATTTTAACAAGTTTTTTTTCTTAATAAAATTTTCGAACATTTTTTATAATAGAAATTAAATAAATAAATAAATAATGCTCGTTAAGTTTTGAATTTTATTCGTTTTAAGTCGTCTTTGACGTGTCCCTAGGGAAGATTAGAAATGTGTTGTTGGAATTTTAGTGTTCATTTGCATAAAAACTAAGAAGAAACGGATTAAAATGCTGTTTAGCTTTGTACGACGTAAATTCGGTTTGTCGACTACAGTAAAAACTAAAGACGGGATAAAACTCGTGACATGCAGTTCCTTGTGCTACATTTTATTTAAATTTAATTAAAAGTGTAGTTTTTACTTTTCGAAAAGTTAATTTCTTTAACGATCCCTTTTTATAAAAATTAACCATTTGAAATTGCTATTTTACTTTATTTTATATATTAGCTCTATATTTCAAACCAAACGTTACTACTTTTTACACTTTTTTGTTTAAATTATTGAAGTTGTTTTATTTATTCATTTTTTTTAACAAAATATCAATTATTTAACGTGTATATTTTACATTTTTTATAGCTTATATCAGTTTATTTTTCTTTTCTTTTCTTTTCAAATCAAAATTTCAAATCTTTCTTGTAATAGAAATGAATTAATAAACTTGGATATCAGATAAAACGCATGACATGCCGTTTCTTGTACTACATTTTATTTAAATTTAATTAAAAATGCATTTTTTACATTTTTTAAACTGAAATTTTATTTATTAGTGTACAAAGAGGGATGGGAGCTCGTGACACTTAGCTTTCGTGCACTGCAATTAAATTTACTTTAATTAAAAAAGAGAGAGAAAGAGACCCACCAGCGGCTGGGAAGTTCTGCTCTCAAAGCTGGTAACCGGGAGATGCTAGGTTGTTCAAGTCCCTGTTGCGCTCGTTAACCTAACCGTTCGGATTTTTTTTCGTGGTTTTCTTCGAACCTTGCATAAATACCTTTTAAGATCCCTTAGAAAGACTCCCACGGAGGGTACTCCCCCCGCCGGCCTATATCCCTATGGGCGGATAATCGGCCGTGACAAATAACCAACCAACAAACTAATTTAAAAAAAAATGATTTTTTTTAAACTTAAACTGTGGTTTTATTTACACACTAAAAATTGAAGACTAAAAACTCTTAAATTTAATTAAAAAAAATTTATGTAATTCTCTCTTAATTTTAAAATTTAAGCCCATTTTTACTGTTTTAAAATTTTATTTTTTCAGATTAATTTTATTTTTCAGATTAGTTTAAACAAAATTAAATTATTTGAATTTTATATTTTACTTTTTTTTTTAGTTTAGTTTAGATCTGCTATTTAAGTAAAATTTTCGAACATTTTAATAATGTGTAGTTTAGTATTGTACTGCGCAAATAGGATTTGTCGGCTATATTAAAAACTAAATTACCGGATACATCTCGTATGCTACATTTTATTCAAGCTTAATTAAAAAGTGCATTTTATAACTGGTTTTACAGTTATTGTATTTATTTGTTTTGTAAATAAAAAAATGAATGATTTGATATAGATATTTTATTTTATTTTTATAGTTTAGCTCTTTCTTTCAAATAAAATGTGTAATCCTTTTTATGATATGCTATTTAGCTTTATACGACGTAAATTCGGTTTGTAGATTGCTGTGAAAAGAAAAAAAAATAATAATCATGGGGTAAAATTCATACCACTCGGTTTTCATGCACTACATTTTATTTAAATTTAATTAAAATGTGTTTTTTTACTGTTTTTAAAACTGAAAAGTTACTCTTTTTATTTACACAGTTTAAATGCTTTGATTTTTTTTATTTTACTTTCATTTATAGTTTATAACTGTTTTTCAAATTAAATTTTCAAATAACTTTTACAATAAATTGTTTAGAACAACGTAAATTCAGTTTATCGGTTACAGTAAAAATAAAACACGGGATAAAACTTCTGGCATTATATTTTCTTATGCTACGTTTTATTTAAAATGTTATTAGAAATCTCACTTTTTTTTTTTAAATTGAAACTGAAATTTTTCACATTTGCTTTATTTTTAATAATAATAATAATAATAACAATAATATTAATAATAATCGACTTGAAAAGATATTTTTTCTCATGGTACAGTTTAGATCTGTTTTCAAACTGAAGTTTATACATATTTTTTTCAGACTAGAAACAAATTATGTTTAAGAATAAAAAAAATTTACTTCTCGAATAAAAATATAAATAATGTATACCACCAACATGTCATTTATTGCTATTGGCTAGATTAGACTGTAGCTATATAATTTATTAATAGTAAAATGAGAAATCTATTGAAATTTTATAACAATATTCCATAATTAGTTATATTCTTTTTTATTTGAATATGAGTACAACCACAATGCTTTTCTCGTGAGAAACAAATTATCAATTAAAACTAAAAGAAAAAAACAACTTGATTATTTTTTGAAGAAATGAGGGATTATGCATTTTACTTTTTCCCTGAATTAACAAGAAAACATTTTTATGCTGTAAATTTTGAAATGACAAGTAATTTTTTTTTAAATCTTAAAAGTTGCATACGCGTATTCTTTGTTGAACTTTTAAAAGTGCTGTCTTTTAATCTTGCTCACTATTCAGAAAAAAATAATTATTATATATATAAAAAAGAAATATTTTTATATCTATTTTTTTTCTTTTAAGCAGAATATAATTTTTAAAAAGTTCGATTTTTTTTCCTTACGTGATATTTCTTTTTTGCTATTTTCTTATATAACTATATTTCTTAATATATATCGAATCGTGTATTGAATAAAATAAATAAATAAGTAAATATTCACACTGCAAAAATAGTCTAGTATTATACAGGATACCCATTTCAAAAGTGTGCATTTTCAAAATAATGCCAAAAATAAAAAATAACGCTGTCAATGTTTAATTCGTATTAAACTGTCACTTAATGTCTATCATTTACGTTGAAAAGTTCGAGGCGGTGATAGTGCGCATGTGCACATTAACAATTTCGTTAAAATATGAAATGACGTCTGCTTAAGTAACGTTGAATGCTGCTCTTTTCGTGTTTTTTTTTTTTTCTGAATTTTATTTAGGGGTTTTAATGCGGAGGAATTTCAAATGTGAGTTTCAATGAGATCTACGTTTGAGAAAAATTTTACATGCGTGCTGTGATAACTTTCTGGCAAAGGTTTCTGCGTTTACCGGAGAATGTTGCATGATCATATTGTCGGCCCTTTCTTTTCTGCAGAAAAGACAGTAACAAGAGATATTTATTTCGATATGCTTGAACAACTTGGCTTTTCCTAAACTGATAACCTTCATCCATCAAATATTTTTTAACAGGCTCTCCATTGGAGTTTACAGGTCAGGGAAACACTAATGTGATTTTCCCTGGCAAGTGGAATTGGAAATGATGATCCAATATCATAGCCGCCTTGTTCACCAGACAAAACACCCCTTGACTTTTTTTTTTTTTTAATGAGGCATTGTAAACGATAAAATTTATGCCACAAAATAATAATTTGAAATTAATAATTTGAAAGTATTAATTGCAAGTTGCAATTTCGTCAATAACCCCTACGATTCTACACAGCACTTGGCTTGAACTTAACTATCTCGTAAAATTTGGTCACTGAAAGGTAGTATGAAGACTTGTGTTGTTTTTTTTGTTTTTTTTTTGTATTAAATACAGTAACTTATTTGTTCCCATTATATATCTTTTTTTTTTTTCGCATGCGTAATATTTTTTGTACTGGCGTATTTAATAAGGTATCTTTTGACGGTTCTCCTCGTTCTTTTGCATGTCCTATCGTAGTGTTATGCTGTTAATACAAACAAATAATCAAATCTTTTAGTTAAAGATTTTTTTGGGGTGGAGCGGGGAGGCAACGTGAGTAAAAAAAGGGTGTGTAAACTGGAATATTTTAACGTTTAATGCATCTAAAGTAATAATTTCTAAAACATTTTATTATATATTTTATAATAAAAACAAATTATTTATAAACAAATTTAAATATTCCCATTGGAAGCGTATCCTTGCATCATATTTTGTATCTTACATGCTATTATGTGTTGGTAAAACAACCAAATAATCAAACCGTTCAGTTGAAGAATTTTTATTTGAAAGTAATGTAAGTAAAAATTTTATTTCTTAAGTGGAATTTTTTATGTTCAACACATATAAAATAATTCATTTCTATAATATTCTTTTTTATATTTCAAATTAAAAATTAACTTACTTTTAGTAATTTATCTTTTAATATATTTGTATCTATTCAGTGGCAATTTAATTAAATCTCGTACATTTCTACTGTTATTATCCTATTCAATATTACTTATCTACTATCTACTCTTCATTTCTGTAACTTTTTTGTACGATTTTATGTTCCTTTGCTATTTCAACTTCATAACTTAGCTCCATCTTTTTTAAAAGGTACCCTTTAAAGATTTTAAATTTTGCAGTTTTATCTTTAAATTGCCCCATTACAAAAACATTTCAAAATAAACTATTAACCTGAAATTTTAAGATACCCTCTTTTTCTCTCTGTCCTTATTTTTACAATCTCTACACTCTTCTTCAAGCTAAACATTTGTGGCCGACTCATATTATCATCCCAATGTTTGGCAGCCATTCCAATTCCTCAGAGACGCAGACACAGATGTCTGAGATCCACGACCTTGCCTAACATATGTTTTGGCAGTCATGATCCCAAAAATAACCCATCATCCTCCCCTTTCGTCCCAAATAATATGAGTTTAAGCATTTTCCTCCCCCACAGAACATCCGGAAGCCCCTAAATGCAAGATAAAATGCATAAGATGTTTTTTTTTAGTTCGTACTTACAAGATTTTTTTTCTTTTCTTTTTTTATTGAAAGAATTCCACGCCCTTGACTACGCAATAGGGAACCAAGATTTAAAAAAAAAAAAATTCCAAAGGCAGGTTTATTTTTAAGAATTGGTTTGCTACCACTCTTACTCTTATTTTCTTTTCTTATTTTCTTTCTCTCTTTTTTTCTGGTTAAAGAAAAAATGTCAACAATGCCTGAGTCCAATATTATTTAATCTTATTTGATTTGATAAAGAAATATTTTTCCATTGCCAAAAAATTCTTATCGTTTCTCCCAGATCTTCTTGTACTTCTTTTACTACTGCCACCGTTTTCTTTTCTTTTCTTTTCTTTTTTTTTTAATACATTGTTTTATTTTTTATTTAGAAAAAAAATAGTCACTTATTTTAAGAGTTTAATTAGGGGAAAAAATCTGTATTAGAAACAATAAAATTTATTTTGCTGGAAAAATACAATTAAAAATACTTATAGTACAAATTATATTACAATACTTATATGCAAATATTTATAAATATCAATTACTTGCCTGATTTTTCAATGTCATACAATGTTATGGTGATGTGTACTATCAGAATTTTTTGAAAGCTAAAAATCTTAAACTTATTGTTAAAGTATATTTTCTGCTATTATTTACGTTGAAATCCATCCAATTATTTACAAATTTTATTGCATTTTTTTTTTTTAATTCACGAAAAATTGAAATCGTTTCAAGTCTTGACTACGCAACGGAGGAGCACTCTTCTTTTATTATCTTCTTCTCCTCTCTCGCACACTCTCTGGTTAAAAGAAAAAAAAATGTCAACAATGCACGAATCCAAACGTATTTAATAAAAAATATTTTCTAGTAATATTTTCATTGCCAAATAATTCTTATCGTTTCTTGCATTTATTAAGATATAATATTTTTCTCTCGATTTGAACAAAAAAAAAAAGTTATGAGTTCAATTAGAATTTTTTTTTTTTTTTTCGCATTGGAAACAATATATATATTGTATGAAAGATTCAATAAATCTTTTTTCTTTATAACAATAAAAACTATAAACTACACAGCTACTAGCAATTAATTTCCAATGTTACAAATACATAATGAATTTTTAATACAATAGTATAATATTTAAAATACATTGTTTTAAATTGTCTCGTTTTGTTTCTATTATACACATAAAACCGAAAAAAAAATTATATCTTCTTTAGATACCTAAAAACAACAATTTACACAGCTACTAACGAAGATTTAGTCATATAAAACAATAATAGAGTTTAAAAAAAATATCCAAGACATAGATTTCAGCTAATTACCTAAAATGATTTACTTCGATATGGCTTTTTTTTCTTTAATTTTTCTACCATGGTTTTAGGGGTGAAAGCATTTTGTTCATTAATTTTCCTCCATTTTACTTTTTTTATGAACCACTAACAGTGATTAAAGAGACGTGAGACGGAGCCTTAACATTAATAGAGAGTCATTAAAATGAATTTCTTCTTGCATTTAATGACATTGCTGATGCAGTTTTGTCCGAAATGGTTTCAATATCCTATTGTTGCAATCTCATTGAGCTAGATGAGTAAAAAAAAAAAAAATATTCTTGATCTTTGGTTCATATGCAAAATAATTTTTCCATTTCATTATTTCTTTCTAATTGCCATATTAATTTAGATCTCATTAACTTTATGGTCTTAAAGCAGTATTAACGTGGTGAATATGCTTTTCTTCGTGAGTTAATAATTTATTTTTTTATCAGTCCTTGGGCGAATTTTTCAAGAGATAATATATTTAATAAAATAACTTCAGTATTACTATTTTTAATGAAAAAAATATCGATGCTGGTATGTATGATGAGATTTCATTTAAAGATAAGGCAAGTTTGGAAAAAAAAAAAAAAAAAAAAAAAAAAAGATATTAATGAAATGAGTTTTACCTTTTTAATAGTTTCTTTCATTTTTTAGCGAAGAAAAATTTGGTTGACGAAATATGCCCATTTCTAGTTGCATTTTATATGATACATTTTACGAGTAATTAAAAAAGTATTCGTTAAAAGCAGAAATTTTAAAAAAAAGTATGAATACATGCATATGCATACATGTATGATCTATATATATATATATATACCAGGTGTTCTAAAATGGACTGACTGATTTTAAAATTCAATAACTTGCAAACTTTAGCAGATATTTAAAAAAAAAATGTTGCAGGAGAATAATGTATGATTTCAAGTTTTTTTTTTTTTTTTTACTCCGATTCCCGATTTTAGTTTCAAATAGCAGCGATAGATGGCGCTGAAAACAAAAGGCGGCTCAACCGAGGCCGAAATTATAATCGAACAGCATTGATGCGAAGGAAGGAGATTAAATATATGAAGTGGATCTCAATCGCCAATGCAATCTTGTTCCACTCTTGTAGTATTTGACCCACTCCATATATTTAACCTCCTTCTTTCGCATCAATGCTGGATGATTTCAGTTTTGGCCTCAACTGGACGTATATTGCTCACAGCACCGTCTATGCACCATCATGCTGGTAATTTGAACTAAAATCAGGAATCACAGTAAAAAAAAAACTCCCGACATCTTACATAACCCTCCTGCAAGAATTTTTTAAATATCTATCACCGTTTGCAAGTTATAGATTTTTAAAATCAGTCGGTTCATTTTAGGATACCCGGTATATATATACAATACATAATTAAAATTAAATCACACGTGCAAAAATAATGGTAAAAAATGTGAAAATAATAGTGCGAAAGTATGGAAACTTCAAACGAGCTTCATATGTACAATTTATAGTAAAGATATATTATTTCAAGGAATATTGTAGGCACAATGTCTAAAAATTACAATATTAAGCTCCTTATAACACACACACACTCACATATATAAATACATAATTGAAATGAAATTACCTGTGTGGACGTACATAACGGAAAAATAAATGAAAGAAAAAAATTCAAAACTGCAAGATATAGTAAAATAAGTAAATTACTAATTGGCAAAGTAAAAACCAAGTAAGAATATACAAAATATTTGAGAACAAATTCATGTGCATTTCGTGTGAATAATAGAGCCATAATGGTACAAAATCAACAATATGAGTACAAATTGAAGATTTAATAGGAAAAAGTAGAATAAAAATGCGCAAATACAGCTATAAATATCTGTATTAAAAGAAGTAAATCGAAATGAAAAAGAAAATCCGGCTAAAATAATGTAAAGAAGTATCTAGCAAAATAAACCAATTACTTGATATATAGAATACCATTATTAATGCGAGATTGAAGTTATATAACTAATATAACATTTATGATATCAGGCGCATATTCAGAAATGTTATTAGAATGCTTATATAATTGAAATTAAATGACATTTGTATTCATAATAGAAAAATATATGTATAAATTACAGGAAGAAAAAAAAATGCTATGAAACTGTGCTAATATCTCCTAGCCTACATCTATGGTATTTAAATATGCTTTTGCTTACAATTTTGTATTTCATCAGTTAAGACATTCCAACACTTTAAAGTTAACTAAAACATGTCCTTTTGATAAGAATTCTTCTTTGTTTAAGATTTGTCTTTCATTTCCTCTTTCCATTGAAAATATTTTCCGAAAGACGATTTTACATTTTCTAAGAACCCTATTTATCAAAGTTTTACTTCATTAAATTATAAAGAATTTACAGGAGTAAAAGTCTATTTCGTTATTTCTTACGAATATGTGTAATTTAAAAAAAAAAAAAAAAAAAAAAAAAAAAAAAAAAAAAAAACATTTGTTAATGTCTAGATATAAATTGTTTAGTTAGAGATTTAATATACTACACATCTGCTATAATTATAAAAAGTTTCATAAAACGACAATGATGGCCATCGCAAAACTTTCTTCTGTATCATTCTAATACCTTAATTTAAATGGAATACCCACACAGGCACAGTTATGGATATAAAGTATACTGTCTTTCTCTGATTTTAGTATAGAATTACAGTGATTAGTGAAAAATAATAGAAAAATTCACACTCGTTAAATTCCATGAACAGATTGTGGACAAAATTACGAATCTTTCCCAAACACAGGATACAAGCGCCCCCAGTTGATTGATTAAAGCCAAAATTGAATCAACGTCTATTTATGTCAAGGTCTAACAGAATATGAAACTTAATGGATTTCCAAGTAGTAGTTTTCGTGATATATCCATCGCAGAAATCGTGAAAAACACAGCATAGCAGCGCCACCTGTTGAGTAATATACAACTAAACCTTATTAGCTTCTATTTATGTCAAGGTCTAACATAATATGAAGTTTGATGAAATTCCATAAAGCTGATTCTGAGATAAAGCTATTTTGGAAATCGTGAAAATGCAGCATAACAGCGCTACCTATTGGTCAAAATATACCCAAATCTAATCAGGCCCAATTTATGTCATGGCCTAAATGAATCTGAAGTTTTATTAAATTCCGTGCATTAGTTCATGAGATAGAGCGCCCACAAAATATGTGTCACATACAGATAGACACACAGACATTTTCTAAAAACAGTTAAATCGTGTTCGAGACTTTCTAAAAAATATAAATCCGAAAATTTTTCATGAATCGAATACTTTGTTCTTGTCTATAGAAAAATGTAAAATAATATTACAGTCAAATCGTGTTCAGGACTTTCTAAAAAATATAAATCCGGAAAATTTTCACGAATCCAATACTTTGTTCTTGTCTATAGAAAAAAGTAATAATATTACATCATAATATAATATTTAACACTCCATTGCACTAATTAATCTTAAACAATCAGCCATAAAACTATTCTTCACTTCCAGAAATTAGACATTCCCTTTACACAATCCCATTATTTTCAGTACTTTCTCCCATTAATGGAAATAGTGTGTTGAAAATACAGATATAAGAGAAGTGTTCTTTTAGCCAATACTAAGGGAATTCGCGTTAACGAATATTGAGAGGTTTGGGATAGAAAGCATCTTATCACTGATGACCTGGTCCTGCCATAATAAAGCTGCAATTGGGCATAGGTTCAAACACTTAGAGCTCTCGGATCAAGCGGACTTTCCTTACTGTTGAACCGGAAAATCTGGGAGATCCGAGCCATTTCCTCATGGGATTCCGGGAGATGGCAGTTTCTGATGAGACTTCAGGAAATCAGGAGGGTTGCCCTATTAAGTTTGCTCCGACTAAATGCTGGCATCTTGACGAACGCAATTATGACTCGAGATGGCTGATAGGCAATCCGATGTCAAAAGACTTGTTGGTATTAACTGTGTAGGAAAGGTAGGAAAATAAGCACCTCGCAAAGAAAGAGTTTGGAAGATAAATTAATATTGAATGTATCATGGGAATGGGCTCTTTTCAAGCATTTAAATAACCTTTAATTGGTGTTGAAGACTATATTATTTCATAAAGTGCCTACAATATTATTTATCTGTTGTTTAACCAGACAATGGCAAATTTGTGTAATAAATCTGAAACAAATGTGTTTGTATGAGATAATATTTGCTTAAGTATTTTGAGAGCAACATAAATGTATTGCTTTTTGGGGTATAAATAGGAATATTTAAAGATAAATTACTACTGAATGTATCATTGGAATTACACTCTTTTCTATGTTTTAAAGAAACTTTAATTAAGATTAAAGACTGTGCTGTTTCATAAAGTGCCTTCAACATTTCTTATCATTTAGTAACTACAGAATAGAACTTTTTGTAGAATAAATATGAAAAAAAAAATGTTTCATAACGGATAATGTTTTCTTATGAAATTTTTACGGTGAACGAATATAGAAAGTTCTGGGAAAGAAAGTACACTGTAAAAAATTTTCGTAAAATTTCAGTAGATGTACCGTAAATTAACGGTACTTGTGCCGTATTTTTATGAGTACCGTACTTCTAGGTATATAAAGCATTAAAAAACCGTATATGTGCCGTATACGGTAAAATACCGTAAAATGATTGTTTTTCAGTAAAAAATCGCTATTTATACTGTAAAATAATTATTTTTCAAAAATGAAAAAGCTGGTAGCCCCGCGTCGGTGTACGGCAACCCCTGAAGTGATGCTCTTGCTCTTGTTACGTAATGCGTGCAGGCCTGAGGAGAGGGGGGAGTGCAGCCGGTACATATAATTTAAATATTATACGGTACATATACCGTCCAGTTAAATTACGGTATATATACTGGTCACAAAGTTGACAGTATATGTACCGTAATTTTTTACCAAAATTTTTTACGGTGTATCTTATCACTGATGACCTGGTTCTTCCATAATAAAGCTTGATTGAAATATTGAGAGATCTCGGATCAAGCGAATTTTCCTTGGTGTTGAACTGGAAAATCTGGAATATCTGAACCATTTTCTCATAGGACTCCAAGAGATAGCATTTTCGGTGAGAACTGAAGAAATCAGGAGGGTTGCCCTATTAATTTTCCCCAGGACTAAATGTTAGCAGCTTGACGAATGCAATTATGTCTCGAGATGGCTGATGGGTGATAAGATGTCAAAAGACTTGTTGTGTTAAGTAAGTAGGAAAAGGTAGGAAAATAGACAACTCGCAAAGAAATAGTTTTGGAAATAAATTAATACTGAATATATCATGGGAATTAATTTAATTATTTTCTAGCATTTAAATAATCCTTAATTGGTGTTGAAAACAATATTATTTCAAAAATGTCCTACAATATTATTTATATGTTATTTAACCAGACAAAAGAACATTTGTGGACAAAATATGAAACAAATGAGTTTGTGTGAGAAAATAAATTTTGAGAGCAACACATATTTTTATTTGTTTTTGTCGAATAAATATTGACATTTGGAGATAAATTAATGTTGAACGTTTCATGGGAATGAACTCTTTTCAAAGATTTAAATAATCTTTAATACGTATTGAAGACTGTTATATTCCATGCCTATAATATTTCTTGCAGTTTATTTAAGTATAGAATAGAATATTTTGTTTAGTAAATATGAAATATGTGTTTATTTGTGGATACAGTTTGTTTTCATAATTTTGATAATAATGCAATTTTATTCTAACTAACCGTAGAAGGTTTTTATTATAGTAAAATCGCATTAAGGTAAATTCGCGTTACAACGAACCCCTAAGTATAAAGAACAAAATTGTGTTCCTTTTTTTCCAACGAATAACCTAAACATTGAATATGACGAACAATTGAAAGTAGTGAATAAAAAATTCAGTCTCTTGAAATTTCGTTATAACGCATTTGACTGTATAGGAAACAAAATCAGCTTTTGACAGCATAACTATAATAAGGAAAAAATGACCTTTTCTTTGTTATGCATTAATAGTTGTAATAATATATTAATTATTTTAAAATTAAATTTAACACCACTTCATGGATATTGATAGAGCGATATTTCTTGAAATTAGCAGTGACAGTACTTAGAATATTGCCACTTTCATTTATTTTTTTTAATTTTACTTACAATTGGTTAAGAAACTGTGACTAACTATTCCTGGAGATTCCAAATTCTAAACATACGTCTACCTGAGCATCTTTCACTTCAATCTGTTGGTTGAAGATCCGATATTTCCTCTTAATATTTCCTCTTAAGCCTCCCATTCAACTTCTTCATAAAATCCTCTGAAACATTCCGCTAATTAAGCTCAGTGGTGACTATTTAAGATATTCGTGAAAATTCCAGTAAAAGGGGTTAGTTCCCAAGTCATGTCATTCAATTTAGAATGCGCTTTGGAGAGAGTGAATGTTAAAGGGTGGAAAAAGAACTCCTAACGAAACACAACCGCCCCTGCATCCCGCTCCCTTGAATCTGTGCCCAAGAAGATTTATCGCCCATTAACTCGATCCATAAACCTCCCTAGAATCCCATCTTTGTCAGGGGCACTCAACGGGAAAACAAACTTAAATTTGTTTGCGGAAAATGGAGACTCGTAAGAGAGAATACTGCATGGTTTTAAGAAAATGGTAAGTCTGCGTGTATGTCAGAAAAACCTTTTCATGGATTATGGAGTTTCTTACATGATAATTAATCGATTTTACGTGTTTGTACAACTAAGCAAATATTATTATACAGGAGTTCACTTTAGTTAAATATAACATTACTGATGGTAGAGATTTCAAAGATTTATTAATTAATAAAAGGTATCTTTGAGCCGTAAACAGGAACTAACTTTACGACTGTGTGCATGTATGAAACAGATTTCATCAATACTGAAGTTTCTTACATGATAATTAAGCGGCATTACTTGTTATGTGCATTTAAGCGCCATATGATCACATCAGTTCGATTTATGCATATTAACTTCACCGATAGTAGTATTATAGTAAGATATTTCTTATAGAAAGTATCAAACACTATTTTTAAAAATATGCTGTGTATACAGAAAAGTATTATAGCAGTGAAAAATTATTTTTATTTATTATGCCCAAATATTTGACGATGCTTTTAAAAATTCGGCAACGGAAAATGTAGATTCGTAAGAGAGGATACTGCATTGTTCTAAGAAAATAGTAGGTCTGCGCATATGTCTGAAAAAACTTTTCATAGATTCTGCAGTTTCTTACATGCTAATTAATCGATTTTGCATGTTTGTACAACTAAGCAAATAATATTATACAGGAGTTACTTTAGTTAAATATAACCTTATTGATGGTTGAGATTTCAAAAATTTATAAATTAATAAAATATAGACATTTTTCTGCTAGACCGCTTCAGGTGATAAATAATCGACAAATGTTCTTTATGGTTACAATTGTATACGAGTCACAACAACAATGAAATTAATTTTGCACCAAGCCACGCTCCTCCCCCTCCACCTCAAAAAAAAAAAAAAAAAAAAAGAAGAAGAAGAAGAAATTGTCTGTGAAGCTGCAACAACGTAATATTTTAAACATAAAAAAATAGAAAATGTATATAAAAGATGCATCTTTTAAAAATCATGCTTTAATCCATTAATAGTTTCATGTTAATCAAATTGTGATCATACGTTGAGAAATAAATTTAGAATTCTTGAATAGATAGTTTAAATAATGCCCTTTTTGTTCTTTGCTGTTGCCATATCTCAAAACAGAAACAGAGCAAAAATTATATTTAATTTATTATTTACTAGTTCATGCTTTATATATATATATATATATATATATATATACTGCTGACCAGGCCCCTACCTGCCAGGCTTTTACCTAGCTTAACGAGTTGATACCTGGCAACGGGGCGAAGATTCGCCTGCTCTCCACTTCGCGAAGATGTGTTTGTTAAATCTATAGGCCGACGTGGCTTCAGTGCGTCTTGTTGCTTTAATTGCTTTTTCTTAGTTGGCCGGTTGCTAATTGATTTTTGATGAGGCGGTTCAGCACTGCGCAGTGTAGCGAAGTCATGCCGGACGGATGTGAGATGCTGGGATATTTACTATTTCCTCGCTGCATCCCTCATCCATACGTTATGCCATCGCTACTCGAGTTGGTCTCGTAATTTAGAACCTTGATCGCAGGTGACGAGACCTTCACCAGACTAGGCACCCCCAGCGGTATTATTCACAGGTAACTTGGAGGACTTTACACCCACGACGGATTTTGCATGCACCGGGGCCATTAGCGTACATGATCGCCGCATCTGAAAAGGAATAGGGTTAGACATTTACTAGTTCATGCTTTCTACCAAGCGTAAAAAAAAACGACAAATTAACGCATTTTAACGGATTTTTTTTTAATATAAAATCTTGAATTGCAGTTATGAAATTAGGATAAATATTGAATGCTTATAAAAAAAAGTACATTTTAAAAAATAATTTTATACATATTTTAGACATTTATTGATTGCGCTGTCTTTTTCATAATTTAAAATTGTGTTGTTCAACACAAAAATGTAGATTTTTTTCAATAAAATATGTATTTATTTCTCGATTTTTGAACATATTTTTTTGTATTAATTTTTAAAGTTTTGTAGTTGAGAAGAACATTCGAACATCCCATGCAATTACACTTTTATTAATAACAATATAAAAAAAACATATCTCATCTAATATGAAAACAAAACAAAAAGTTACAAACAGAAATAGCATTTCTGTACGTAAAAATGCAATATAAAAACTAACCTTTTCAAATAGAGAAAGCACAGAAGAAACAGATGTGGCTCCTCACAGATCCTAGATTTCCTTCTCTTTCTAAAGATCAGTTTTTTGTTCTCTTTTTTTAACAATACTATTCTTGTATGCTCCGTACATGGATATTTTGGCCAATACATGGGATTTTTTTATTATTATTATTGTTTGCTTTCTCCTGTTTGGGATTTTCCATTTCGTACATTTGCTTTTATTCTTACATTTAACATTTCGCAATTGTGTCTCTTTTATTATTTCTTGTTAACTTTTTTTTACACAATTTCGGCAATCAGAAAAGGTACAAATGTTTAGTATAACAGGAAAAATGCTACAAAAATTTATTAGGATCTTGTATTTTATTCAACACAGTACAAGAAAACAGGTATTAATTCCACTAATTTGAAGACCTACGATATTTTAAACCTCGTCATTTACTGATGAAAATGTGTGTTTAAATGCATTGCAGGTTATTTAATTTTATCTAGTTTGTCATAATTATATTCATATAACTTGCATTTCAGATCTACTATGTGTGTAGATACTTATTAATATAATTTCATTTCTTTAAAAAAAAAAAATTAATAATGCTTTCCAACTAAGCAAAAATTCACGTGAGCAAGATCGATAATTTTTCTAACAATTTTGAAAAATATAAGTAATTTATTTATTTTATTAAAATAAATTATTCAAATTTGTATCATATACGGAGTAAAAAATGTAAAATATTACTTTATTTAAAACTCAGTTGTAAAGAAATGTAGTAGAAATATTTTTCTAAATTCCTTTATTATTTTAATCAATTTCTGTTCTAAATACAAGAAAACAGTTGTCATTCGTTTAATAGTAACGTTTTAAATACGTCATGGATAAGGTATTTATTTTGAAAAAAGGATAGAAAAATTAAATTTGTCCTATTTTCAGCTTAGTTTGTACTTTAAAGTACGTATTCATTAATTTTTCTACGTTAGAGTAATTCATTTCAAGCACTTTACTTAATACAGTAGGAGAAGGAATGTTTTAGTTGGCAAGCAGTTTAAATAGAATTTTCACTGTGTAACTTAAATTCTACATTTATAAATATTGTAGGAGTGTCTGTTCATTATAAATCTGTATCTAACGTGCATTATGAATCATAGTTCTAGTGCAATAATTTAGCATTAATTATCGATCAAATTTCTTGATGTGCATATATTATTTTTTAATTTAATTTTGGACTATAACTTTTTCAACTGAATAGAAGAAAAATTAAATTTGTCCTATTTTCAGCTTAGTTTGTACTTTAAAGTACGTATTCATTAATTTTTCTACGTTAGAGTAATTCATTTTAAGCACTTTATTTAATAAAGTCGGAGAATGAATGTTTTAGTTGGCAAGCAGTTTAAATAGAATTTTCACTGTGTAACTTAAATTCTACATTTATAAATATTGTAGGAATCTCTGTTCATTATAAATCTGTATCTAAAGTGCATTATGAATCATAGTTCTAGTGCAATAATTTAGCATTAATTATTGATCAAATTTCTTGATGTGTATATATTATTTTTTAATTTAATTTTGGACTATAACTTTTTCAACCAAATAAAATATTGAATTTAAAAAAGTGCATCTAATTACCCTTTTTGCATATGTTATATGTTCAATGAGTACAAATGTAAACTGTCTTTTTATAATGTCATCGTAAAATATATAGAGGCACTATAACTACTTAATACAGTAAAAGTATCACTGTTTTAGTTAAACATTTTAAATGGAATTTTCACGGCATAACTTAATTTCTACATTTATAAGTAATTAAATGGTATAAGTGTCTCTGTTCTTTATAATTCTGTATCTTCTGTATCTTTTGTTTATCATGTTAAGAGTGCAATAATTTAGCATTAATTATTCAGCAAATTTCTAGATGTGTATCTATTATTATTTTTTGGATTCTATTTTTTTTTTTCAACGCAATAAAACATTAAAATTTAAAGTCGTACATCTTATTAACAATAAGTACAAATGGAAAGAATCCTTTTAAAACGATATAGTGAAATATATAGAATAGAGGTACTGGAAAAAGTTTTATGAATAAACTGTAACTAAGCGACTGTTCCGGAATTCTAAAATTACATATTCCTCATTTTAAAACAATTTAAATGTTTTTTTTTTTACAATACAATTTATTTACTTATACATTATTTATATACTTTATGTATCTTTTATAGACTAGTTAATATTAAGGTTATGTTTGAATGTACGGTTTGTAGTGAGACATTGTCTAATATTTAATAAATAATGTAATTTCCTCTTTACAATCCAATGTATTTTTTGCTTCTTTCCGTATTGTCACCTCAATCATTCTGTATATGTCGTATAACCCTGTATATTATATGATGATAAAGCCTTTTTATAAAAAGAAACGTCTAAAGTATGATTTTCTAGTATGTGTCAATACATGAAATGTCAAAATTTGAAGTAAATGAATTTTCACTTGCATATAATTTTTTCAACAGTAGCAGTATTTTCTTTTTCCGTAACATACTTTATATTTTATTATTGGGATACTGACGACGAATAAAACAACGAAATTTCAATATAGGGTAAGTGCTCAATTAGTCGCCCCCCCCCCCTCCTTTCCCCATTCATCCAGTAATCGGCCCCAATGAGATAAAATACTTTATAAATCGTTTATTTTTGGTTCCAAATGAAATTTTAATATTCCCTATCTGCACAATTTTTCATAAACCATCAGCCACCTTTCATAAGTCTTTTTTTTCCCCGTAAGTAATAAAGAATCATTTTTCTGTTTTTCAATGGCCGGCTTCTGGTGCTTTTTTACCTTATATCACAAACGGAAGCTTCTTTTATTTTAAGCCACAATGTTACTTCTCTCAACATTCAATCACTTTCTGATTCTAACCAAAATCCAGTTATTGAAACCGGAGCTTAAAGTTGTTGAATAAGACAGTACAAGAATACATCTATCATTTTTGAATGAAATTCTATTCAACTCTCAAAGTTTAAAAATAAAGGCAGAAACCGTCAATTTTTCTGCTCTTTGCGTGCAAAGCAAACATACCTTGGTTATAACAAGAGGTAGTGTGAAATATTTTTGCTGAATACGCGAAGAATTTGGGGAAGAATAATCTTATGGAAAAGAAAAACAAAATCACTGTAGCTAAAATGAAATTTGTAGGTATATGAAAATGTTATTTTTTATTCTTCCGTTATTTGTTTTGTGTATTGACTGTGAACCTAAGAAGTTTGGAATTAGTAATTTTTAACATATGTTAAAGTATCAGGAAAATGTATAAATAGTTATAAAGATGAAAAATGTAAAAACAAGTAATTTTTAACAAAAAATGAAATTACCTCATAGGAATTTTTTTTGTTTCATGACCTATCTGCAATCTCGCTAAAACACTCGTGTTATTAACATTACCTGTTTTTTATTTACTAATTTAGCGGTAGTTGGCTTAAGTTAGCGACAGTTGTTTTGGCGTAAAAGAACGTTTTGTGACAACCTACATTGTTATCCACATCCAATTAAATCCACGATATTTTCATTAGAATGCCTTTCTAAATCTGATAGTGGTGACATACGCACAGGGCGAATGCTTCGACTGGAAACTTCTGTGTAAATTATGGCAGCCAACACTCCAGAACCTGGCAACACTTGTCTGCCTAGAGAAGTTCGATTAGACAAATAAGTAAGTAAACAAGCATTAGCTTAACAGCAATGGCAGACACGCCAAGTTTTTCCACAAAAAAAATCTTCTAATCACATTTTATTGGTCGAATGTCGCCACAACTCCCTATTTATTAAGGAACTCTAAAGGTCAGCATCGTTCACGTTTGACGTGGAGTTGAAAAGGATTTATGATATCAAGTGGGTAGTACCATTTGAAAAATCGAAGTCGCTACGATTGTTATTATGTAGACGACCCCCTTTTTCAAAAATTGCATTCATATTCTGAAAAAAATAGTATTATAAATCTAATGACATATTTTGCGTGATGTTACTGTAAACGGTCTGCGAATAAATGCAGATGAATCTGTTTTTGTTTACACACTGTGCAAAGCATTCTACATTTCATTAAACACCGTGCATTTGTACATTTCTGTACAAAATCATTTTAATGATTGTATAATATATAATTAAATGAAAATTTTAAAATTACCAAATTTCTTTGAATTATTAAATTTGTTGTTTGGATAACATTCATTGGCTGATATAACCATTGCACTTATATTATTTTGCAAAGCACCTTGCTAAAACATAGCCATAAATATATTATTTGTTATTAGTTACTGTTTTTCCATTGCAGACACTGAAAAATATATTTTGCATTATCTATTTTCACGAAAACCCTTTTTGCGAAAATTATTTATGTAACAACTTCTAAGAAAGCCGAGATCTTATTTTCCATTTCCCTAAATAATAAATTCTGTTTCATTTTCAAATTTGCTAAATATCAGAATATTATACTTTGAAAAGCATCTCTAGAGAAAATGCTGTTTACGTTTTAATTGAAATGAATACAAAAATTGGAAAAGATCCGTTTTCGAAAATATGTTCTCTGAAATTACCTGCACTATTGCTTTTTACATATTTAATGATGACATATTTTAAAATTTTAGTTAAAACTTTAACACAAACTGTTGTCTAAAGAGAAATATTTTTTTGAGAAAAGCATAAATTTTTAATCATAAAAATAAATTAGTAATTAGTGCAACAAATTTTTGAACGAAAAACTTTTGATTACTCTAAGCAGAAAAAATAGATCTTTTTTTTTTTTTTTTGTGAGTTTTTTTTTTTTATATTTTGTTCATAGTTTTATTTTTGGGCAATTTATTTTCTATTTTAATTAAAAATTTATATTTCAGATATTTGCCAAAGAAAGGGAAGTAATTTTATTTTAGTTAAATTATTTTTTTAAAGAACTATCTGTTAAAAACTGTTAGTCAACAAAATATTGTTTATGAGGAGAAAAACAACGCATGTATGCAACTTCTCTTTAATTTCTAAACGCACACACGTACTTATACACGTGAACACCTACTATTAATTATTACAAGCTTTTATTTAACTTGCTTTGCATATACGTTCGGCGCAAATCTTGCAATTTATGTTTAGCACACTTCCTCTGCTACAATTATACTGATTTTTAATAGTGTGAAGCATTTTAGGTGACAATACAATATTCTGTAATATATGTGTGTGTGTGAAATTTGCTTCCGCACCCCCCCTCAGGAGACAAAAACAATTGTCCAATAAGGGTACGTAAATGCCCTCACATACGTGATCACGTAAATGTTATTCATTGACTCAGAAATAACCAGATGTTCTTTGTTTGAACCGTAGAATGGTTGGGAAATTTGCCATCTTTCAGTTCCGCGCAGGGACAGAATAGATGTGGGTTCGATCCTCAGGAAAATGTTGATCGATTTTTGTTTCTCTTGCCAGGCATCTGGATTTAACATTGTATATCCATTTTTTTTTAACAAACTGATAAAAAGTCACTTGCAGTTTAATTTATTTATTTAAAAAAAGTTATTTATTTCAATTTATTCAACATTATTTTTTTTTCTTTTTTAGTACATTCTAATAAAAACTCGTCTTTATTATTATTTTTTTTTACTTATAATTTATTCTGCTCATATCATCGTAAAGAAAAATAGCAGATGCTTGATGTGGAATAACATACACAATTACATAATACGCATAAATTATATTTTAGAAACCACCTCCATATTAAACTTTGCTCTAATTTTTGAATTTTTAATAGCAACACATTATTTTGACAAAATATTTTTATCGTACGTTCGCTAAACCAACTAAAAATGTCCATTATCCTTAAAATAATGGATGTTTATTAAAATTTAAAATAAGATCAAAGAACGAAAAATTAGGATTTTTAAAATTTGTAAACAATATTTTAATTATTTAAAAGAAAAAACTTTTCTTGTAAAATATGCGAAGCTCAGATACTTCTATTTTTTGGAAAATCTTTTCCATAACATTCTCCAGTTTCACTGAAATTTTACCTTTCTTAAAAAAAGCGAAAAAATAAATAAATATATAAAGAAAAATAAACAGTTATAAGTATACAGTACTTAGTTGCAAACAGTGCTTAGTTTTTAACACACGTTTTCAGCAGTGAATTTAATGGTAATTTATTAATATTTCTTTGTAATTAATTGGTCGTGTTAAATATAAACGAACAACAACTTTTATATTTAGTCAATATCGAAACAGAAAAATCTCATTTTCTTTTCCACAAAAACAAAACATTCATTTTATTCATTCTTGTCTACGATCCTATTGTACCAACAAATACAAAAAAAAAAAAAAAAAAAAAAAAAAAATTACAAAAAATACAAAAAATACAAAAAAAATTACAAATACTTAAAAAATAATAATCTAAGTCTTTTATAAAAGGCCTCATACATATTTCTCTCCCAGAGGAGGTATACAAACTTCGTAAAGAGCGTATATTCTAGAATACCTCATTCCACTCTTTCTTTAAAAATAAATAAATAAACAAACAAAAATTCAGGCTTTAATTCCAGTTCTTAACATTTTATTTGACGATTTCTTGCTATTTTTAAGTAATTTTTTTTAATATAATCAAACAACATTATTTTTTATATTCAGACAAAATCGAAACAGAAAAATCTCATTTTCTTCTCCGCAAAAGCAACTCATTCCTTTTCTCCATTCTTTTCTGCGTTCCCGTCATTCCTACAAATACAAAATAATTGACGAATATTTTAAAACAAAAGAAAATTTCTGAGAAGTCTGTCTACTAAAAAAAGGCTCATCCATAACAATTTTTGAAAGAACGTGCACAAACCGCATAAGAGGTTCAATCCTAGAAAATAATTATAAATTGCAGCTTTAAGTCCAGTTCTCACCAGCTACTTTGACTGTTACTTGTTAATATTTCATCAAAATTACTTTGTAGTTTTAAATATAAACAAATATTTTATATTCAGTCAAAATCGAAACAGAAAAATCTTATTTTCTTCTCTATAAAAGCAACTTATTCTTTTCCTTCTGTTTTGTCTATATTCCCATCATTCCTACAGAAGCAAAAAAAAAAAAAAAATCACTATTACTTTTACATGAAAAGAGATTTCTAAATAGTCTTATTCTTAAAAATTCTGTTTTTCTTATACAATACCCGAAGTTAAAACAGATATAACTACGTTAATAACTTGACCTTAATTAATCTTTTTATCTTTCTTCACTCTAAATAATTAGAATTTCAGACATTAATTACTGTTTTCAGCAGTTAATTGAACGGTTACTTGTTAATATTTCATTAAAATTACTTTGGCCTTTTTAAATATAAACAAACAATATCTTTTATATTCAATCAACATCAAAACAGAAAAATCTCGTTTTTTTTCTCTCTCTATAAAAGCAAGTTATTCTTTTCCCTCTCTCTTTTCTATGTTCCCATAATTCCTACAGAAGCAAAAAAAATCTACTATCACTTCCACATGAAACAAGATTTCGAAAAAGTGTTATTCTTAGAAGTTCCATTTTTCTTATACAATATCCGAAGCTTATACAGATATAACTCTGTTAATAACCTGACTTGAATAACCCCTTTATCTATCTTCCCTCTAAATAATTAGAAAATCAGACATTAATTCATGTTTTCAGCAGTTATTTTAGTGATTACTTGTTAACATTTCATTAAAATCACTTTGTCTATTGCAATATAAACAAACAATATCATTTATATTCAACATCAAAACAGAAAATTCTCATTTTTTTTCTCTATAAAAGCAATTTATTCTTTCCCCTCTCTCTTTTCTGTGCTCCCATCATTTCCACAGAAACAAAAAATCAACTATTACTTCCACATGATATAAGATTTCTAAAAATCCTTATTCTAAGAAATTATATTTTTCTTATACATTATCCGAAGCTTAAACAGATATAATTTCAGGTATAATGGTAAACACAGTGTTTCCATTTTCTCTACCTCTTTATCTTTCTTCCCTCTAAACAATTAGAAATTCAGACATTAATTCCTGTTTTCAGCAGTTAATTTAACGGTTACTTGTTAATATTTCATTAAAATTACTTTATCATTTTAAATATAAACATCTTTTATATTCAGACAACATTAAAAAAAATAATAATCTCATTTTCTTCTCCATAAAAGCAACTCGATCTCTTCCCACTCTCTTGTACAAATTCCCATCATTCCTACAGAAGCAAAAAAAATCACTATTACTTCCACATGAAAGTAAAATTTCTAAAAATCCTTATTCTTAGAAATTCTACCTTTCTTATACACTATCCGAAGCTTAAACATATATAACTCGATTAAGAACCTGGAATAAATAACCTTTTTTTCTTTCTTCCCTCTAAATAATTAGAAATTCAGACATTAATTCCTGTTTTCAGCAGTTAATTTAACTGTTACTCGTTAATATTTCATTAAAATTACTTTAGCCTTTTTAAATATAAACAAACAACATATTTTATATTCAGTCAACATCCAGACAGAAAAATCTCATTTTCTTCTCCTTTCCTTCATTCTTGTCTATGATCCCATCATCCCTGCAGAATCAAAAGTAAAATTTCTAAAAATCCTTGTTCTTCGAAATTCTATTTTTCTTATACACTATCCGAAGCTTAAACATATATAACTCGATTAAGAACCTCACCTGAATAACCTCTTTCCTTTTCTTCCATCTAAATAATTAGAAATTCAGACATTAATTCATGTTTTCAGCAGTTATTTTAACTGTTACTCGTTAATATTTCATTAAAATTACTTTGGCCTTTTTAAATATAAACAAACAACATCTTTTATATTCAGTCAGCATCCAGACAGAAAAATCTCATTTTCTTCTCCTTTCCTTCATTCATGTCTATGATCCCATCATCCCTGCAGAATCAAAAAATTTCACAAATACTTCCACATAAAACAAAATTTCTAAGAAGCCTGTCTTCTAAAAAAGGGGCTCATACATAACTCTCTCCGAGAGAAGGTGCACAAACCGCATAAGGGGCGTCGATTCCAGGCATCCCCCCATTGCAGCATCACTCTGAACTGTCACATGCAGCTGTCTGACGGAATATGTCCGTAAACTCCCGTGGCGGATGCTCACCGAATGCCCTCCAAATCTCAAAAATAGCCCCTTTTGAAACTCTTTGACTGCAGCCTGGATTTCTTTATGTGCGATTGTGTTTGGTTCATAATGTAAATATGTTTGAAGCAGTGCCTTGTTGAGGATAGAGTAGATTTTTGATAAAAATGTATTTCCACTGGATGTGTAAAGGGATATAAGTAAAATAATCGAAGATTGATCTTTGAACTTTGTCGTTAACTTATAAATGAAATTCTACGTTCAGTTTTTGTTACATAAAGATGTGCTTATTTTTTTTACAATGTTATGTAAATTAGTTTCGTTCTATGTAATTTGAAAATAAAGATCGTGCTAATTTGCTATTTATTTAAACTTATAATCCCCATCGTCTATTTTGTTATAGAAAGGGAATTACCGGTTCATGTAAAACGTGAATTTTAGGTTACGTATTTGTTCCTATCTATAATTCTTTAAAGCATTAATTCCTTATAAACATGTTTGTATACAGCTATAATTTCCATGGTGTATGTTCATCGAATGCCAACTAAACTCTTTGACTGTTTTTGACTATGCAAATCTGGATTTCTTTATGTGTGATTGTGTTTGGTTCATAACGTAAATATGTTCGAAGCAGTGTCTTGTTGGGGATACAAGAGATTTCTGATAAAAACACCTTTCCATTAAATGTGTAAAGAGGTATAAGTAAAATCATCAAAGATTGATCTTTGAACTTTGCCGTTGACTTATAAATGAAATTCTAATGTTCAATTTTTTGTAAAGATATACGTACTTATTTTTTTCCAATTCGCCTTTTTTTTTTAAATTATATAAATTAGTTTCGCCTTATAGTAATTTGAAAGTAATGCTCATGCTAATTTGCTACTCATTTAAACCTATAATCCCCATCGCATAATTCACTATAGAAAAGTATTCATAAGTGTATATAAAAAAATGAATTATAGGTTATGTATCTGTTCCCCCACTTATGCCCGCTAAGCCTTTTGGCAGTCTTTGATTACATTCTGGATTTCTTTATACGCAATTGGGTTTGATTCATAATATAAATTTGTTTAAAAGAGTACCTTGTTGGGGATATAGGAGATTTTTGATAGAAATGTATTTCCTCTGGATGTATACAAAGATATTAGAATTATTCAAGAATTGATCTTTTGATCCATCTCCTTAGCTTTTAAATAAAAACTTAAAATATAATTTTGTATCAAGATATACTTATCGTTTTTAAACACTTTTTTTAAATATAATTTTTTAACTATGTAATTTGAAAATAGTAATGATTACGATTATTCCTTTTTTTTTTTATCAAACTTTGGAACTGTTTTACTGCATGGTGGATTTCTGTATGCATGATTATGTTTGGTTCATAATGTACAAATATTTGAAGGGGTACCTTGCTGAAGACATTGCGATTTTTGATAAAAATGTATTCCCATTGGTTGTGTAAAAGATTGATCAAAGATTGATCTTTGTCGTTAACTTTGTGACAACCCCATCAGGATCGCCAAGAGACTCTGATTTAAAGTATAAAACACTGCTTAGTGAAACTAAAATAGGGAATGACTGCAGTGAAGCTTCTAAATTTAAACTACGCTACTCTGAAATAAATTCATTTCAATCTTCAAATTAACTCTCAAAATAGAAATTCAAATTTATTAAATCTAAATCTAACTCATGTACGGAGAGCTCAAACTATATCCAAGATAGCTTTCGATGTCGAACAAATGCTGTCTCTAGAAACAATCTGTTAGCACACAAATTCAAAACTTACGTAAACTGTCTCTTAATCTCTCTTATATCTAAATACTAGCAACCCCGGGTTGCCACGAAAACTTCATTGATCTATGACGGAATGCTCTCTTACCGAAAATGTCGGATTCTTTCAGCTAACTTTAGACCTCAAATATCTGATGGTACGTGTCGTCGATACGAGCTTCAATATCGATAGGCGAGAACTCCAGTCTTGTGTTCCTCGATGAGGTAGGACTGGACCCAAAGTCCTCCGATACCAACTTTCAATCCCACTTTTATACCCCGCAGATTGGCCAGTATGCCTTAATTAACATAAAACTACTGTGAAAACCACGAACCATAGTTTCCAAAAACCACAAACACTTGAAAAAAAAATAAATAAAAATGAAAGACAGAGGTTGCTTCCACGCACACAAGTTAACATCAGAAAAAACGCTCGCACTAAAAAACTAGACTTCCTTTGTAGAAGAATACCCAGTTCTCTATAACTTATGAGTGAAATTCTAAAACAGAAAACTCATTAATATATACGTATATTTTTTAATTTCTTTTATATATATATAAATTTATATTAATTCATTCTATGTAATTTGAAAATAAAGCTGACGCTAATTTATAATTCGTGAAACCCATAATCCCCTTCCTATAATTCGTTATAGAAAGAGATACGAGTAAGTTTAGAGAGAATTGTAGATTATATATTTGTCCTTACCTATAATGCATTAAAATTGCTATACGTATAAACTATTAACGATCAAACATTTTGGATTTCTTAATGTGCGATTAATGCTTGCTACAAATAGAGAATTTAAGATAAGGTCATCATTTCAGTATTGAAAGGAATAATCCCAAGTTTGACCAGATATTGCATTAACTTAATTTATTTTATGTTAATATAACTTAAGTGAGACAACTACATCTTTTTCTTAAAATGTATGAGATAAAGTCTTATTTTCTTCAAGTGGAAAAAATTATTAATTCTGACAAAATCGTTCAACAAATAACATACATCAGAATTAAAGGTATATGTTAACAATTTCCTTATATGCACGGGGTTTAAATTGAAACTTTTATTGACTACAGTCAAAATACTGAAGTATGACTTATCCCATAAGCCACTACATCTCCTCGAAGTCATGTCCAGATGTTTATGGCAACATTTATATCTATGCCGGATACGGCGTTTTCCAAAAAAATTGTATTTTCCATACAGAAAAATAACATTTTAGTTCATCTTTCACCAAGATGTGCATTTTCTTTATTTATATTTATGTGAATTTCTTAGAAAGGGTAGAATTGCGTTATTCTTATTGCATTTGTATTACATGGATTTATAAAAAAATATATAATCCTGGTTATATAACGTATTATAAATTCATTGACAGTTAAATTATATTTTAACAAAGTGTATCTGTATAGCATAGCTGCGATTTTAACATTAATGTTATATATATATATATACATGCGCAAAAGAATGTTTGTATTTACTTCTCTCTGTATTATACATGATTCCACTTACCGTGCGTATCATAAGCTTAAGCACAACAGAAATTTTAAAGTAAATTTTGATTACTCGCTCTAATTTAAATCCATGTTCATATGTGCTATAAATTGTGGTTTTAAAACTATAGTTAATACAATTGTGCTTTAAAATTTACATGAAACTATCGAATTTAATTAAATAATAAAAATTCGGGTTCAAAAGATTAAGCACGTTAGTTATTTATCTGTTGTAGACGGATAATAATAAAAGTCAATACTTGCTTAATGCTCCATTATGTTTAGTTATCTGAACACACTGTAGCCCATCGATAAAATCAGGTTCTATATTGTTTCCGCTTGATTTCAAACTAAGCCTTCTCAACATCCGATTTCAAGTCTTTAACTGAAGAATACTGCCTATTATTTTGATAAAATGCGCGTGTAAGAATATATCATTCGTTTTCTATTGGACTTGAGTCAAGACTCTGTATTGGCAGTTGAAAAAGGATACCGTGTTCTACCTATGCTACTGTGACGTTGAGTTGGAGTAAAGCTGGAAACGTTGTCATATTGAAAAACCCAATTTTCTCCATCTAAAATTTCCTTAACATGAAACAAACGATTTTCAAATGTCTCTTAATAGTTGACTTGAGCTCGGGGCTTGTCCCGACCATATGCCACAAGCGGGTCCTCAAGGTGGGTGACGTCTCTTAATAGTTTTCAGATTTTTGACGACCATTGATGAACAGCTAGGGATGTCTGACCATCGAAAAAAAAGCTCCCCATTCCATTACAGAACCATAACCATGTTGTCTACTAAATATACTCCTTCGTCCTTTTCAGAGATCATGTCAATAGTATGTAACCCATCAGGTTCCTGCAAATTCCATTTTTTTAACCGCTGAATATCGCATTCAGTCACTTATCACAAAGTAACATGTGCTGTTTGGCCCACTCTAATCGAGCTTCTTTATGATATGGCTTAATCAAGCAATCTTATGGTTTTTCAAGTTTCCTGATTCTTAAACTCTTCAATGAATAGTTTTTTTCCATATTTATCCTCCAATTGTATTCTTTGTATTCTTAATTTGAGAAAGAGAATAATTTTCTGTTGAAGCCAAGTTTTTGAGGCGTCGGTTTTTGCGGAAACTGGTCATGTGTGGCCTTCCTGGGCCGGAATTGCGTTTGAATTTTAGCCGTGAGCCAAAATTTGCTAAATTCCTCATTTCGATTTTTTAATGCATCTGCAATTTCAAAAACGGACTTATGTTTCACTCACATACTCCAGATTTTTAATACAGATTTTTAATCCTCATACGAGGATTCTTTCAATTTTGCTATTTTGTATTAACGCAAAAGAACAAAACTGGTGCTTTTTATAAATCCAAAAAAAGTTTGCATGCACAACTGCTTACATCATTTTGTAAAACTTACATAAAAACAAATTTATGCTTAAATTTTTGACAAGGTTCCTTTTATTCCATTCTTAAACTCCGTGGTTTTGAATAAAAATTAAAATATAATTTTGTTGAATATGATTTTAAGACTGCAATTATCAACATTTATAAATGGGATATTGAAATAAAGTGAATATTTAAAGTTTTATTTAATAATTGTTGTTGTGCTTAAACTTTTGATATGCACTGTAGCCTATATATTGGTGTAGTGGAGGAAAATATGTGTAGCAAAAAGGTAAAGACCCTAGGTTCGAATTTAACTGACCAAGAGGAGCTGTTGCATTTATTTTTTAGGGTAAGCCTGAAAGCACATGACCCTATTTTTCTCTTTTATGATTTTTCTCTTTCTTTTTCGTTAGAAAAATCAGATTATATGCTTTTCAGCTCTTCCGTAAAAACATTCCTCTTGGGTCTACTTAAAATTGTGACTTAAATGACATAAAAAAAACGTTGCTGATAAAATATTAGATAAAAGAACAAACTACTTGCCTGATACGTACTTTTGCTTATTTATTGATATTTATTTAAGAAATTTTGCAGTTAAAAAAAATCTTCTCCCCTTATCCTCAAAACTTAAAATTTTAGTAGAAAATGATTCAAAGTATAATAATGGGGAAATACAAACATAGCTCTCATTATAGAAATTAAATGAAAAAAATCTTTGTAAGTCATGAATCATAACAGCTAAAATGTTGTTTTCTTAGAATAGTTATCTCAAGGTCATATCTTATCCCTTATTATCCTGAGTAAACTATGACAACTATAGGTATACGATAGCTATATCCAGCTCGTTTTTGCATGTCATTATTAACGCAGAGATACTTACATTTTTGTTAGAAAGAGCTTTAAACATACTAATGAACATGACTGAAATTCATTATTTTGGAAACTATTCATTTTATAAGTTAAAGAGCAAGATGCTGAAGTGCAAATTTTTAAAACATATTCTGTATTGCAGACAGAAATGAAAGAAAGACAGAAAATAATATATTATAAACTTACGGAGATATTACATATTCATTAACATTAATTCAATCCATTTTATCGCTTAATTACTATCATAAACTTTAAAGAATCTCATGAACTGGAAAATAAACAAACATGACTGAAATTCATCATTTCGGAAACTATTTGTTTTACAAGTTAAACAGTAAAGGCGACTTGATTTATAAGTTAAAATTTTCAACACGCATTATGTATACAGACAGACGTATGTAGTGTGTACGTATTCGAAATAAAAATAATCCATTTATACAAAATTACCAGGTTAAAAAAAATAAACCTTCTTTTTTGTATGAAAAGCCACACTTCCGCCGTGGCTTATGAACACAAAATTGGGCGTTTAATGAAAAGTGCGTCTTTTGTAATATTCTGCTAATCTATGTCACGCTACGAACCACTTTCTAAAAAGCTCATGACTCAGTTAGAAAGTTTAGTTTTGGTATTATAGAAGCATTTCCTGTAACGATATTAATGCTTTTGTTATTATAATTACCTATGAAATAAGCTGAACGATGTACATGCATTATCAAAATTGACGCAGTTGTCTGTTTAAAGAAAATTTATTGATACGCTCTTTTTTTAACTCTCTTTGTTTTCGTTTATTAGAATAACCTTTCCATTCTGAAGACGTTATTTTTTGTATAATGAAATGATTTGTTTATGAATTTTTAAAAGGCTGTGAATGTGTCAGGGTAACAAAATGGAGTTTGAATTTTTCAGCAGTTTGAATATTGCTTCACTATCGATTTATTCTCCAAATGGGAAATGTGCTTTACGTTATCAAATATAGGAAAAGATAAATTTTACATGTAATATTTATTTAAACAGCTGCGTAGTTATTAATGCTCTTGTTTCATCAGAATGTATTATTTATGTATTCTACATAATAATTCAAAATTCAGAAAATGCAATTGTAGGCTTATTATAGACTTTTAAAGATCATAATGTGTAAATATAACTGTTTTTTTTTCTTTTGGTATTTATTGATCAAAAAAGAAAATTGTTTTGCGTGATTGCTTTTTTAAACTAAAAAGAAAAATGAGATGTTGTTGTATGTTGTGAGGTATATGTTATGTAGAAAGGTAAACTAGGATATAAAAATATATCATTTTTACTGCGCATGTATGAAACGTTAATTTTTAAATTTCCTGCTTATTTCAATGAGAATTTACCCAAAGACAAACATTTCCGCTAATTGCCAAATAACTAACTAATTGTTTTTGAAATAGATGGATTGGTTTGTGGGGAAAGATTGTGTGATATATTTTATATGTATTTGTAAATGGGAACGCATTTTTAACTTTCTAATGCCAAAAAAAAGAGAGAGAGAGAAAGAAAGAAAAAGAAAAAAAAAGAAAAATGAAAAAAAGAAAAAAAGAAAAAAAAAGAAAACTCCTTTGCAAAAATTTTATAGTTTTAGCTTTTAAAATCCATATAACAGATAAAAATAATAAAGAGATAAAAAAACAGATAAAAACTGCATCAAATTATTGTAAAAAAAAAAAAAAAAAAAAAAAAAAAAAACAGGGGATTTATAGAAAATACCCTGTGCTTATTTGGTCACCTTTACAACTTCTTCCAGAGTCTTAAAGAAAAAAAACTTAAAAATAGGACGCTGAAAATATCTTACGAATTTACATTGTTTAAAATAATTCTAATAATAATTAAATAATAATAAGTATAGATTCAAAACATATTTTTAACTTTCAAATAAAAAAAAAATAAATAATAATAATAATAATAATTCTTTGCAGAAATTGTAGCTTTTAAAAGCAATATAATAGATAAAAAAGTACATTAAATGATTGTAATTTTGTTAAAAAACAGCGGTTTTATAGAAAATCCCCTATCCATTTTTATTCAACTTTACAACTTCTTCTAGAGTCATAAAGAACAAAATAACTTAAAAATACGACCTTGAAAACATTTTACGAATTTACGTTGTTTTAAATAATTTTAATAATAATTAAATAATAATAAGTTTAGATTAAAAAAATGTAAATAATATCCAATTAATAGTAAAGTATGTTTTGTATTTTTTCTGTACTAGAGTGAGCTATATCCATATTCTCATTAGGAACTAGTAAACTACTATAAATTGTACGGTATTGTAAAAAAATTGAAATAATGATAATAATCTTGAAGAATATTTAATGCATATATTTCCTCAAGAGTGACAAACTAAACGAAGTGCAAATAAAGACGGAGAAACGCAGGTAAAAGTTTAACAGATTAAAAAAAGGGGGGAATAAAAAAAAAAAACCTTTAAATATATTCCAACTAAACTAAAGATATAATTTAAACTTCCCTATTTACTCTTTAAGATTTAATATTTTAAAGCCGACGAAGTTTAATTACCTTATCAAGTTTTCTAAGAACTCTGGACACCAAAATTAAAAGTTTTGAGGGGAAGCTTTCGGGAAAAAATCCCTCTTCCTTTACTGAAAACTTCCAATCCAATCACGTCGTCTTTAGTACACTTGGCGCAAATGTTAGGTGAGGAAAGAAAAAAAAAAACGAATAAATTAAAAACTGTTTAGTATAAAATAGCAAGTATTGCGTTAAAAAAAAAGTTTGAGGATGAGAGAAGCGAGCAATTGAAGCAAAAAAAAAAATCTCTTCTACCAAGAAAACTAACTAGAAAAAATATCTAAAAATAAAAATTTCTTCTCTGAGCGTGTCCAAAATTTTTGTGTGAGCTAAGCACCAGTTAAGAGAGGCAATTTTACGAGAAAGTTGAGGGTCATGATTCGGAATTGATTATATCATTAGTATGGCCTTTAAACTTTGGAAGCCAGTTGAGAGAATTCTTTCTCTTTGCTATAGATAAATGTGTTGTATACTTTATAAGAAAGTACAGAGAATTTCGGAAAATAATGCTTCAATTTCTGTCTATTCCTTAGTTTAAAAAAAAAGGAGAATTCTTTTCTCATTTCCAGTTTCTTTTCTATTTGATTATAGTTTACACATATTTTCGTAATAAATGTTCAATTTAAAACTATTTTTGGACTTTTAAACTGAAAAAATGGTTACACAGATAATTTATGACTATGTGTTAAGTATTTATACCTATGTATGAGAGTTTCATAAATAGTATCTAATTACTGTATGTTTAGTCATATAAATACGTTAACATTGTGCCAGTTTTCTGCGCAGAAAATATTATAAACGGCTTATTTAAAAGGTAAATTATTTATATTAATTGATAGAAAAAAATTACATCACAGAATCAATGTTAAACAATGCACATCAATGTTAAACAATGCACATCAATGCAAAACAGACCTGTTTATAAAATAGTCTTGTTTCAGTTCAAAGACGAAAATTTAGTCTGTCTTTGTAACTGTGTGAAAGGTCCAAGTTAGCTAAACTTTTTTTTTATTTTGATCTATAATCGGGTTTCTCTATCGTATGGTGTATCTTTGCTTCGATCCACATAAACTGATAGTTCCGTTTTCCTCCCAAAAATCTATTAGAGATCGTTAAAAAAATTTTAATTAACTATGTATTAAATAGAAAAACAATATGTTTTTTTTTTTTTTTTTTTTTTTTTTTTTTACTTTAAATTGAAATAAAATATTTCATATTTTAGTTACAGCTCTATTCTGCAGCACATTATTCTAAAAATACATGTTTCAGTTGAAATAATTTTGTGGAAAAATTTGTGAATGGTAATATTTGAATGGGTGTTTGTAAGAAAAGCCTACGTTACATTTTTTTTTTTTTTTTTTTTTTTTTTAATGGAAAACGGTCTATGTGGAATGATTGATTATTACCCGGTGTTTTAAAAATTGCAAGTTCATATTATACAAGTTTGTTTACTTTAAATAAACTAAAAATAATATTATTACTTTCCTTACCCATCTAACTAGTTTTTAGGTGCGTTCGTAAGTTTGTAATTATATAAATACGGAGCACCTATAGTCGTCGTCTGGTCCACCCGCATATAAAAGCGCATAAAATACCCAACCGAATGGTTTGAAATTTAATATCGTTGCAGAATTTTGTCGAATCATTTCAAATTTTATGAAAATCGAATCAAAACTTAAAAAGATATTAATAAAAATATTTATTAAGTAACTTGATTTTCTTTTTGTTAATCGGTACTTCCTTGTTATAGCAGCTTCCCAAGATTAATCGTCAAGCGACCGAGATATATCGCCAAGTTATCTGACATGTATGACGTTATAGTCATATATGACGTATATGACGTTTTATAACCTCTATGACCAAATTATAGTCACATTCTTCTTTCTATTAAATTCTATCGCACGTAATTAATTCAATGATACCTCATAATAGGTAATGATTCTAGGTTTCCATAGGGATTACGTCTAATTTAAGATGGAGTAATATTATTTTCGTATTACTGAATTTAAAAACCGAATTTTTATACTAAAATTGATTAAATATAGCAATTATATAATCTACCGACAGTTTTTTTTAATAGATATTTCCGCAGAAATAGATATTAAATGGAAAAAGAGTCTAAATATAGATTTCAAGTTTTTAAATTTTCAAAGCTAGGCTTAAGTTTCCATTGGAATTTTCAGTAAATATCAACAAAAGATAAAATGTTACCAACTTAAAATGCACTTATTTTATTACGGAAATTAATCATATCATAATAACAGACGATATAATTCATTTCACTGAAACTAGTTATAGTACGAACGCTCCTCATTTGTCACGTTTGATGTACAATTTTCAATTTGCTTTTACTATTCGCCAATGCTCAGCATGCAGACAAAACTGGAGGATAATTAAGTGCCTATGTTGCACCACGTGCTCAGGACCTTGCAAACCAATGACATTAATAGTTTTTCACCATTTTTCAAAATTTTAAATTTATAACACTGGCCCTTCTTACAGACAACCATTCAATTAGTAAAACGCATAATCACAATATTTGATCATGCCAAAATCAAACTACTGTAAATTTATCTATAAGTGATAACATGTGGAAATATTAAAATGGACAAAAAAGTAAATTAAAATAACAATATTTAACAATTTTTTTACAACCATCATTATTGCTCAAGCGATAAATTTGAGGTACGTGTAATGTTGGTGCATTATAACATTTAAAAAATATTCTTAATTAGAAGTCACTTGTGTATTTTAGTTCAAATACACATTTAAGAAATCACTTATGATACCAGTTTTTATCCGTTCAAAAAATGTTTGCATGCAAAAATTATTTAATGATTATTATATATTACCTAAAATTAAACATTTTTTAGATTAATGAAACATATTCTCAAAGGTAGTTTACTTCATAAAAATGTATTTAAAAAAAATAAACTTCCGAATATTGAAAAAAAAAAGTACATCAAGAAAACCTAAATCATCCACTTTCAATTGAAACGACATTTCATCTTCCGATTTACTCGGTAAATAAACTTTCTTTAAATTTCATCAATATTCACGCTATGGAAAGCAAAGATAGATTATGCAAAAGAAAAAAAAAGAAAAAGAAGAAGAAAAAAATACGAGACTGAATAAATAAAAACGTACACGCATGAATATTTGATCAAACTACCGGACTGAATTTCATTAAAAACGAAATCTTTATAAGCATCTTTGCCTTTTTGTAAGTCCCAAGCCTCTATCTAGTAAAAACCGTGAATTCACAGACGAAAGAAAATTATCTAAGAAAGAAGGAGGGAAATTATCAAGATTTTCTCCCTTGATTTCTCGCTCTCTTCTTTAATTAATTAGAATTCTAATTAATATTTCTCCTTATTTAAGGAAGTTCATAGGAATGGAATTAAGAAAGCTCGGAATTCCAGAAGATTTGTTTGATCTTAAATGTTTGATTTTTCCGATAAGATTTGAAGACTACCCTTTCTGTAAAAATGGCGGAAGGTTTTTTTTTTTTTTTAACATTCTTTTTTTCCAATTCCTACATTCTCTTTAATTTAATTTTTTGCAATCTGCTTCAGCAAATTAACAGACTTTCGTGAATTTAAAATATATAAACTGATTATTAGAATTGCCATATTCCTTAGAATGATTTATATAGGAGAATATTTAAATTGAATTTAAATTGAAATATCTCATTCTACTTTCATTTGCTTATTAATTAAGGGTTATAAGTTAAATTTCCATGTAACGCTTCTTGTCACGAGATTATATGCTTTAGGAAAATTATTCTATTGATTAACTGATTAATCTTTTGTTTACATTGCACGTCAGTCACCAGATACCTTTATTTACCTCCATTTTTCTTGGATATGATGAAAGTTTATTTAATAAATTTCTAAAAGATGGTGATTGAATTACGCGAAATTTATTATCAAAAACTGTGCGTTATCTTTCTATTGTTATTGTTTGCTATTATTTTTTCTACGCAACTGTGAATTCCCTTAATTAAATTGATAACTAATGGATAAATGGGTGATTCTTCTATTCATTTATTAATTATTCCTCCCATTGCATCTTTTGTCAGATGCTTGAGAACTTTAGCTGTACCATCTTTTGTGTACCCTTTTGAAAGTTTATTTAATAAATCTCAAAAGATGGAGATTAAATTATGAGAGACTTATCTCGAATTTGAATGGTTCGTTTTTGTTGCGTTTGTTCTTGTTTATTTAGCATATGAATTTAATATCTGAACTCTATTTTCGGAGCATTTAATAAATAGACTTATTCTAAACTGAATTATTAAATTTAGGATTCCGTTAGGCTTAAAAATGTTCTATTTCGGAGATGCATTTTCAATGTTTTTTTAAGTATTTTACATTAATTAATAAAACATAAATAACATTATAGTTGAATGTATCTTAACATATAATGACCCGCAGTGCAGTAATTGGCATTTATATAGTAGTAATAAACATAAATTTCATTTGTATTCTAAAATATATTTATTTATTTATTTATTTATTTTGGGGGGAGGGGGGTAAAATCGCATGTCATTATTAATCTTTTTTTAAAGAAGAAAACATTTTTTCAGTTCAATTTTAAATTCCTTGTTCATATATTCAAAAGTGTAATTAATATATAATACTTAAACAAAATATATATTACAACTGTAAATTTCTTCAATGAAATTGATAACCAAGGAATGACTGGCTAATTCTTCTATTCAGTTATTAATTATTCCTTTCATAACATTTTTTTTCCAAATGTTTGAGAACTTTTACTGTATATCTTTCATGTACAGCTTTGGTGTTTTATTTAATAAATATCAAAAGATGCAGATTAAATTATGAGAAACTTATCATAAATTCAATGCATTCTTTTTTGGTGCATTTGCTCTTGTTTATTTAGCATATGAATTTAATATCTGTACTCTTTTATTAGGAACATTTAATAGAATTACTCTCAGCAGAATTACATTTAAGATTTCCGTTAGGTTTAAAAATGTTTTGTTTCAGAGATGAACTTTTAGTATTTGTTAAATATTCAAATAAATTAGTTACATACAAACGCCATTATAGTTTCAAATATTTGAACAAAAAAAAACTGCCTGAAAATACAGTGATTAGCGTTTATATAATGAATATATATATATTTCATTTACTTTCTATAATATATTACTTTATGATCTTTCATTTTAATATCTCATAATCTTAATTAGCTTTTCCAGTTAAAAAATTAATAAATAAATAAATAAATCAGTTACACTATCAATACACTGTTGATTTTCAAAGATGTAATTATGGAGAATAAATAAACAGAGAATGTATGATGGTCTCTTATTTTTATATGATATGTGACCGAATTATAATTTATCTTTTGGCAGGCAAATTGTCTATATAAAATGGTTCTTGTATACGTAATTATGTGAAAATGATAACTAAATGAAATAATGAAGTAAATGAAAATAACAAATGAATTTAATGATTTAAAATTAAGCATACGAGCAAAAGACAGAAAAAAAATCAGGGTTGTACTTATAATTATTATGTCCCATTATGGCATTGAATTAAAAAAAAAAAATCAATATTGGGGATTAGCTTCTCGATAAACCTGGACTTGTATTAAATTCAATTTTGCTCGTTTGCAACTAATGCAGTCCCGAATGTCACTCGGGTATTTGCACTAAAGCGTTAATGAAATAACTTTTGTGAGTGTGTGCGTTATTATTCTGTATGAAGCAGAGGTCATCAATCTTTCTGCTATCATTTGAGCATTTGACTACATCTTTGTGGGCTCACTATTTGTGAAAGATCTCAAGTGCAAAGGATAACAAATTTCTTTTTTACAATTACAAGGATACAAAAACGAAGTGATGCTCAAAAATTTTGCATTCTTGAGTGTAAGTGAGTCTTCCAATATTTTGTTCACAGCATATATCACATACCCAAACACCCAACATTGACAGAAGAAGGAGGGGATCACTTTGTAATATTTTACCAAACTGGCAAGAATTATTTCGCCATTTCATTTTCAAAATATAAGTAATATTTTTGAAATTTTAGAGTTTCATGGAAAATATTTCCAATGTAAATTATATATATATATATATATATATATATATTTACAATCCATATACTTAAAGCTAACCTGCTTTTTAGTTTTTCGTGCAAAAATGCCCTTTATAGGCATGCGCGAGCATTCAGCTAATCAGCTAGAGGCTTTTACTATCTTCAGACACGATATTTCAGCCAATGAGGTGAAGGCTTTTTCCTCTCTCTAGAAGCGTGTGTGGATTACTACAACTCCATTTGGTTGTTCAGTTGTTGAAACTTTATGGATTTCTTTTATAAGGTATTTTTTCATTTTACCGTATTTATTTTCTTTTTAAGTCGTATGTATTTTATTACTTTGAATTTTTTATAACTAACCCCTTTTTTTGAGAGAGAGAGAGAGATTTCGTGGCACGAAATTCCGGGAATCGTTTCCGATGTAAACAAGTGTAAAATTTCAGTTTTTTAAACTTTTAATATGTAATTCTGTGTGATATGATTAAATTCAGGTTTTCTCAGCGACGATCACAGTATTTTTACCAAAAAATTTTTGTATTAATCAAGCTTTTTTGGTTATTAAGCATAGCTAAACACGAAAGAAAACTTTGTTATTTTAAGATTTTGATGTGAATTATTTGCGTACATTTATAAGGCGAGTTTCACTGAATAATTCAAGAAAAAAAAATCTCATCATTATACATATTTAGTTATGCATTATTAATTATTTACTTGGCCTTTACTTTTAATATTTCAAACTTACAGCTGAATGTAACTATTAAAACATTTGAAATACTGTATTCGTAAAATGAAATTTCAGCTTAAACACTCGACAATTACTTTTAGTTATGCATTATTAATTATTTACTTGGCCTTTACTTTTAATATTTCAAACTTACAGTTGAATGTAACTATTAAAACATTTGAAATACTGTATTCGTAAAATGAAATTTCAGCTTAAACACTCGACAATTACTTTTACTTATGCATTATTAATTATTTACTTGGCCTTTACTCTTAATATTTCAAACTTACAGCTGAATGTAACTATTAAAACATTTGAAATACTGTATTCGTAAAATGAAATTAGTTTAAACACTCGACAATTACTTTTAGTTATGCATTATTAATTATTTACTTGGCCTTTACTTTTAATATTTCAAACTTACAGTTGAATGTAACTATTAAAACATTTGAAATACTGTATTCGTAAAATGAAATTTCAGCTTAAACACTCGACAATTACTTTTAGTTATGCATTATTAATTATTTACTTGGCCTTTACTTTTAATATTTCAAACTTACAGCTAAATGTAATTATTAAAACATTTGAAATACTGTATTCGTAAAATGAAATTTCAGCTTAAACACTCGACAATTACTTTTAGGTTAAATTCAGGTTTTCTCAGTGACGATCACAGTATTTTTACCAAATAATTAAAAGTACTACATGCATGCATCTATCTATCTATATTAGAAATTGTGCAGGTTTCTGGTCACTGTTTTGTTTACATATTTTAAACAAAAATTTCAATTTAATAATGCACTGAAAATTATAATGAATGCTTACAATTAAACACAACAACACAAAACAAAAAATTTCACAAAAACACATTATTTCCCCGATATTTTCCAACAACTAATCAATAAATTTCATGATATTTTATTGCGATTTTAAACCATGAACTTTAGTACTTTTCTGTTATACGGATACTATGCCAAAATGTATGTATGTATGTATGTTTGGTGACAATGGTGTACGTATAACGGAAAAGTGCCTGAATTATTATTTATATATATATATATATATAAAATATAAACATAATTGGCGACACAGCAAGTTTTCTGGATTTCTCCCTGTCTCTCTAACCACATTGTTAACAAAACAAAAAATTCACGAAAAACACATTATTTCCCCGATATTTTCCTACAACTAATCAATAAATTTCATGATATTTTATTGTGATTTTAAACCATGAACTTTAGTACTTTTCTGTTATACGGATACTATGCCAAAATGTATGTATGTATGTATGTTTGGCGACAATGGTGTCCGTATAACGGAAAAGTGCCTGAATTATTATTATTTTATATATATATAAAATATAAACATAATTGGCGACACAGCAAGTTTTCTGGATGTGAAAGGCGGAGATGAATTTCATTCATTCAATGACCGTTTTAAAAGTTTCAAGTTTGGATTGAGTGCACCTGAACATAAAAACCGATACCTATTTCTATGTTCATGATTGAGTTATTTGGATATCTTTTCGTATAGCACAGAAAATCATTTCTCCCGCTTTCGTAATACAGATAAATTCTGGTGTATTTTTTTTTCTTCTTTTTATATCATAAGTACTTTTCTACTTTAAATTTTTTAATTGTCGAGTTTCTAAGCTGAAATTTCATTTTTCGAATGCAGTATTTCAAATGTTTTAATAATTACATTCAGCTGTAAGTTTGAAATATTTAAAATATTAAAAGTAAAGGTCAAGTAAATAATTAATAATACATAACTAAAACTAAATATGTATAATGATCAGAATGACATATTAAAATGTGTACAGAATGACATGAAAATTTTAAAAAACTGAAATTTTGCACTTGCAACTTAATTGTAAATTTCATTGTTTACATTGGAAACGATTTGTGGATTTTAAGAATTTGCTGAACTTCGTGTCACCAAATTACTAAATCTCTCACTCTCCAAAAAAAAAAAAAAGGGTTAGTTTAAAAAATTTCAAAGTAGCAAAATACATACAACACAAAAAGAAAATAAATACGGTAAAATGAAAAAATTACTTTAATAATAGAAATCCATAAATTTTCAACAACGACATCAAACGAACGTATCTCATCTTTCGTTTGTGATAAGAAATGCTCCTTTGGCCCCCTCCACTCATTGGCTGAATTGTAAAGGGCAAAATTGGGGGACAAAATGACTACAGCATTTCTGAGAAAAGAAAAAATCAGAAAATTCACAGAAAATAATTATTTTTGTTGCAAGTTGGGTTAACTGTCTTTATGGTTCGAGTCGATTTCAGACTGAGTGTAGATTTCTGCAAGTTGGATTTGGGTTAACCCGATTTTTCAAAAGTTAGTTCAAGTTCAGTGTATTATTTCAGATTAAAACTATACCTATCAGGGCTTGAATTTCAGGGCGGGATTCTCGCGGAAAATTTTGAAATCCCGCCCAAAAAAGATCATGAGCGGGAGCCTCCCGCCCAAAAAATTTCAGCATTTTTGGAGAAATTTGCATTATTTAATTTACCTGCAACCGAACGATAAATTTCGTGATTTTTTTTCCCCGCAACCGATTGACGGACTTTGTGTTTTTTCCGCAACTGGTCGATGAACTTTGTGTTTTTTCCGTGACAGATCAACGAACTTTGAGTTTTTTCTGCGACAGATGGACGAACATTGCGTTTTTTAAGCGACTGATCGACGAACCTTGCATTTTTTGGGGACATATCGACGAACTTTGCGTTTATTCCGCAATCGATCGACGAAATTTTTCTTTCTTCCCTGACTGATCGACGAACTTTGCATTTATTCCGCAATCGATCGACGAAATTTGCTTTTTTCCGCAACTGATCGACGAACTTTGCGTTTTTTCCGCGACAGATCAACGAACGTTGCATTTTTTTCTGCGACTGATCAACGAACTTTGAGTTTTTTCTGCGACAGATAGGCGAACATTGCGTTTTTTAAGCGACTGATTAACGAACCTTGCGTTTTTTGGGGACAGATCGACGAACTTTGTGTTTATTCTGCAATCGATCGACGAAATTTGCTTTTTTCCCACGACTGATCAACGAACTTTGCGTTTTTTGGTGACAGATCGACGAACTTAGCGTTTTTTCCGCGACAGATTGATGAACTTTGCGTCTTTTCCACGATCGATCGGTGAATCTCAATCAAGTAAAATCTAAAGTCAGAAATTTATTTAACAACCTAATTGTTAAGGGTCCCTAACACATTTAATGGAACTTGAAAAATACACTGCATATATAAAACTTAACTTTCTTCCCTTTTTTATAATAAAAATAAACATTTTACATAATCATTCTCAGTTGACTTAATTTTTTCAATGGTATTTTGTCATATCTGCATTAATGTAATTCTTTAAATAGCACGTAAAAGAATAGTGGGGTTTAAAGATTTTTTTTCTCCCTCCCAAACATTACAACTCCCCTCCATTTAAAAATGTTGGTAGGGAGACTCCCGTCTTTGGAAAAATTGAATTTCAAGCCCTGCCTATAATATGTTTGTGTGTATTGAGGTTTGTATAGATGTTTGTGTGTGTGCTGTTTTTAATACAGACAGTTTCATTTTTCACACGAACCTTTCAAAAAATTCACATTCTTTGTGCAATCCTTTAACAAAATTCACATTTTTTTTCGTGATTCTTTAATGAAATTCGCATTTTTTTCTGTATCTTTTTTTTGTCGAGATTCATAATTTTTTCAGCTGTCCTATGACGTAATTCGTGTTTTTTTTTCAGCGATAATTTGACGAAATTTGTGTTTTTTCTGAGATTCTTTTTTTCACGAAATTTGCGTTATTTTCCACGATTCTTTTATGAAATTTGCGTTTTTCTGTGATACTTAGACGAAATTTTCTTTTTTCGCAATGCTTTGATAATAATCACATTTTCTCTGCTGCCTTTTGATAAGATTCATGAAGTTTCAGCAATCCTTCGATGAAATTCGCGTTTTTTTCAGCAATCTTTGAAGAAATTCGCATTTTTCTCGCGATACTTTAACAAAATGTGCGTTTTCCAGCGATTTTTTGATAAAATACATTTTATTCCGCAATTTTTAGACGAAGTTTGGCAAGAAAGCGCTATCTTTGGGTGAAATTTCCTGTTTTGCGATTCTTTGACAAAATTTGCTCATCTTTTGTGTAAATCGCGTTTTTCTATCGCCTTTTAACAAAATTCACGTTTTACATGATCCTTTGATGAAATTAGTGTTTTTCCCGTGATCATTTGACGAAATCTAGGATTTTTTTCCCGCGAAGATTGATTATATGTTTTTAGTCTGCAGGTGCCCTAAAAAGTTTGTGACGCCTGTCGCTGCATTGCACGCATTCTGCCACGGTGTATCAAACAGACTAAATTCATCCTAAAGAATTATTGTTTCGTTTCTGGAAATGAACAACCATCAACTCATTGGCTGAATTATAAAGGGTGAAATGTGTAGGCACTGAGTATCATCTATACTATTAATGTCGGTAAACGTCTGTCTGTGTGTGTGTGTTGTTGTGTCTGGCGTCTGTAAGCACAAAACTCTGCATGCAGACGACGGACATAAGTGCTTTTGGTATAAAAAAATTCGTAAGTGGAGTTTTTAAAATTCACAACATTTTGCGGGAGAAGAGGGGTGCGAACGAATTTAAAAAATGAGTCCGCATCAATAATTATGGCAGCGGGGGGGAGTATGTTTTGCCTACACGGGGCGGAGACTTTTCTTTGTTGACACCACTCATATGATATATCGTTCGAAAGGCCTGTGACTGCATTTTCATGTTATGCATCTGTGTGGTCAATTGGGGCACTTTTCTAAATTTTGCACATACCACTCATGTTATATATCGTTAAAAAGGTCTGTGACCGCTTAATCATATTATGCATCTCCGGTGTCCATCCGCCCATTTTGCCCCCCCAAGGGGGTATTTTTGTAAATTTTGCACAATCCCTTCATGTTACGTATTGTTGGAACGGAGTGCTAGGTTCTTCGAACCCCCCATCTTTAAGTCTAAGTCTAAGTCTACGTATTGTTGGAAAGGTCTTTGACTGCTTATTCATGTTATGCATCTCCGGGGTCCATCCCGCCACTTCCCCCCCCCCTTAAGGGGGGGCAATTTTCTAAATTTTGTTGACACCCCTCATGTCATATATTGTTGGAAAGGTCTGTGACCGCTTAATGATATTATGCATCTCCAATGTCCATCTCCCCACTTTGCCCCCCCCGCCTCCCCCAAGGGGGTACTTTTCTAAATTTTGCAGACAACCCTCATGTCATATATCGTTGGAAAGGTCTGTGACTGCTTAATCATATGCATATCTCCAATGTCCATTTCCCCCACTTTGCCCCCCCCTCCCCCAAGGGGGTACTTTTCTAAATTTTGCAGACAACCCTCATGTCATATATCGTTGGAAAGGTCTGTGACTGCTTAATCATATGCACATCTCTGATGTCCATCTCCCCGCTTTGCCCCCCCCCCTCCCCCAAAGAGGTACTTTTCTAAATTTTGCACACAACCCTCATGTTATATATCGTTGGAAAGGTCTGTGACCACTTAATCATATTATGCATGTTCCGTGTCCATCCCCTACTTTACCCCCCCCCCAAGGGGGTACTTTTTAAAATTTTGCACACATCCCTCATGTTACATATCGTTTGAAAGGTCTTTGACTGCTTATTCATGTTATGCATCTCCTTGGTCCATCCCGCTATTTCCCCCTCCCCAAGGGGGCACTTACCATTTACTTGCACAACAGTGCTAAATGTGTCAGATTAAAAAAATTCCGCGAGTACATGTGCCAGTGAAACTTAGCCAATTGCTGTTCTTCAACCTAGCTTTAATTCAAAGTGGGTTTTTTATTTATTTGAATTATTCTGCAAAAGTTTCAAACATTTTAAAGCAGCTATGAATTTTATTTTTATGGTACTATCAAGTTTTTTGCCGTCAAATTTTGACGGGTTCCATCAGTAGCTTTCATTGCAAGTATTTTAGTGTCCTGGTCACGTGAAAGTCGTGCCAGGTTCGGATCCCGGTTCAGACATAGATATTTGTAATGGGTCGGATTCTTCTTTAAACGGAGATCCCGGTGTATTTAACTCTCGTAGTGCAAAATATGACCGTACACTGTCAAAAATTTGCTGCAAACTGTCCAGTCATTTGACCGTTTTTATAGAAAACGGTTACATAGCCGTAATTTAGCGCTATTCTGACAATATTATTCCCCATATTAGGGTCAGAATAAAGTTAAATTACGGTTATGTCACCTTTTTTTACAAAAACGGTCATATGACTGGACAGATTGCTGCAAATTTTTAACAGTGTATCACCCTCACAAAACCAATATAAAATTGCAAATATTTCGAATGTAAAGAAAATATTTTTCCAATATTGGTATGACGTTGGAAGAATTTCTCCTGAAAGAAATATTGCCGATATTGGATTGGGTCGCAGTATAACTACTACTGATTTTTCGTTTAAACTCAATTTTCTTTGGAGCCGTTTTATAAAAACAGTTTGTCCAATCTATCTAAGCAGTAGGGGAAGAAGAAAAACTGCAATCTTTAATATTTTTTGTTCATCTTTTATATCCCACATCGAGCGCTTAAACATCTCTCAATCTTCCACTTCTTGTTTACGGTTCCTTCGATTTTTGTACCCTCATCATTCTTTTCCTTCTTTTTTTTCTGTTACTTCATCGATTTCTTCTTCTATCTCTTTAAATAGCAGTTAATAATGGTTTTCCTCTTCTTACTTTGTCGATTCGATTTTCCACTGACAGCTTCCAGCTTAATATCGGCGTTCGCAGTAACGAGTTAATTTGCTCACGAGTATTAGATAGACTGTTGGAGGCATGTTCAACAACATTATTAGAATGAAAAGGAATGATTTTCTTGTGTAAGTAGAAGATTTTAAAGAAATGAGGACATGGTTTTATCTCTATGTTACATTGGCATACTACTAGAATTTGACAACACAATATCAGAAAATTTAATCAGGATTAGATAGTATTTTGGAAGACAATAAGATACTAAATATATTTAAAAGGAGAAGGTAGAAAGTTTTTATTGTGGCTTTTATATTAATGTTATTTATACTTAAAAATAATAAAAATTTAATTATAAAACTTGCACACCTTCCTATCAGCAGAGGAATATCGGAGTGATTAATGAACAATCTACCATCATCCATGCATGCATAAAGAAGCTATATATTATTTTCCTTCATAAAGATATGGTTCAATAAAGTTCCTTTCCGTCATCGGGTTGCTTTTATCATAAAAGGTGCGATGTTATTTCAGCAATTAACAGTCATGAGAAACTCTTTTGTTTAATAAATAAGATTAACTAACCGTGGATTTTTTGTCATTTTTCAAGGTATTCGTAAAGCAATAATTGACATATGCGAAATTTCAAAATTAATCTGTATTTGGTCCTGAAATCCGGGCAAACTTTCACTGTTCCGTAACTTGAAAAATCTGTCATTTTTTAAAAAGATATATCTATTGTCGTTTAAATATTTTCTCAAAATTACAGTTTTTTCCAGTTTGTAAATTATGAATTAAATGTCAAAACTTGAGTTAAAAAAAATATCTAACTTAAATTTTATAACTGCCATTTCCTAAAACTCGTTAAGCAAATACCTCCTGTAAAATAATGGAAAACAACTAACTAAAATTTGTGGTTTCTTTATGCGTATTTATTTTTCTGACAGCTGCAGTTTTAACTTAGATACTTTCTGAAACAAGTTAATTTATTCATAAGAATTACGGAAAATTTGTTAAAGCCTTATAATAAGACTCGGTAATACCATTCAGAATGAGACAGGGGTTGTTTGCAAGAGGAAGAAAGTACGGCACTGTCTCAAGAGTTTACTCCGGTAATGATAACACTAATTAGGCATATTTTAAGGTAATTAGTCACGGAAAAATTATTTTTGATAATAATAATAAATCACACAGGATTTTTTTTTTTTAATTCATGATTGAATTTAATATTTCTGAAAAGAGATCAGAGATTACAGATTAATTAACATGGATCTCTAAGTTGAAATTTTATAATCTCCCTTGTGTAAATGGTCGCAATCGTTAAAACAATACATTTTAGTTATTTTACTAAGCATTTTAAAATGGATATTTTTTTTTATTTTCTAACATAAATACTGTTCACAATACATTTTTTGTCATTTCATTTGAATAACCTAATTATTTTTCATTTAAATTTATTTTGTTGTATTTAAATTGCAAGTTTTCATGCCCCAAATATTCTGAAACTATGTTTGACGCTCCGTTAAATACCATTTTTATTCTCAAAAGTACTTTATTACTTTTAATCATAGTAATAAAAATCTTTCTTTTTTTTATCAAGATTGAAAACATTCGTTAAATTCAATGCATTATTAAAAGCACTAGTACATTTTAAAGGTATCCTTACTAATTGGTCACTTTCCCATGGAATTTTGATACAGAAATCTTTTTTTTATCTTTAAAGATGAAACCGCTTATCTTCAAAAGTTATTTTATTATTTCTTAAATTATAAACTCGGATCTAAAATATGATGCTATACATTAATAAACACTCCAAGGAATTCTAAACTGTGAGAGATTTTGCGAAGTAAATACGTATGCATTTACGACATTGTGAGAGATATAAGAGTAATTTATTTTACTTACGTGTCACATAATTTGTAATTTAGTAATCTAAGAAGAGATAAGATTATATTATATATTAATAATTTATGCCTCGCTGCTAGGCTAAATTCGATGCGTTGAAGGAATTCGTTCACATTATAAAAGCACCTATTCTTTGAATTTTCACAGAAAATGACTGTTTAATTATTATATACAACAAGTCTCAGTTTTAAGGGAATATTCTCGTGAGAACAGTATAAGAGATTCTTTCTCTTTAAAGGACGTAAACAGGAAGCTTCAAAGAGTACCGTTATTCAAAGAAATATTCTTTAAGATGCAGGAAATAATTATTTGTTTTTCATCTCTTTTACAAACGTTTTCCCTTAATACAGCGATAAGATTTTCAACGTGAGAATTCTTGTTAGATCTCAGAAACTTGTTTTTGACATGGTTATTGCAAGAAATACTTGTAATTTTTGAGAATTAAGATTCCATTAATGTTATTCAACCATTAAGAGCATTGATGCAAAATATGTATCCTGTATCAATATATATTCAATAAATATTTGAAAGAATTAACATGTAAGACATTAAAAAAAAGTAGGAAATAACGATAAGTATGAGAATTCTTGTTAGATCTCAGAAACTTGTTTTTTACATGGTTATTGCAAGAAAATACTTGTAATATTTGAGAATTAAGATTCCATTAATGTTATTCAACCATTAAGAGCATTGATGCAAAATATATATCCTATATCAATATAGGTATATTTCATTTAAATAAATATTTGAAAGAATTGACTTGTAAGACATAAAAAAAGTAGCAAATAACGATAAGGATGTTATTTATTTATTAAGTTTACTACTATCCACTACATATCTACTTAATTATTATATCCAAACTCTCAATTTTACGGAAATATTCTCGTGAGAACAGTATAAGATATTCTTTCTCTTTAAAGGACGTAAACAGGAATCTTCAAAGAATACTGTTATTGAATGAAATATTCTATGAGATTCCGGAAATAGTTCTTTGTTTTTCATCCCTTTTATAAGCATTTACTCTTAATACAATACTTAAATAAGATTTTCAACGTGATAATTCTTGTTAGATCTCAGAAACATTTATCTTTTTCATTTTTGGCATGAATATTGCAAGAAAATATTTGTTATTTTGAAAATTACGATTTCATATTGTTATTCAACATTTAAGTGTATCGAAATGTCCAAAAAATATTCATATCAGTAATGATAATTATACTGGTTCCACCTGAAACGCTACATAAAAACTAGTCCTTATAAATATTGCCACTAAAATTATTGCTAGACATTAGAAACGTTTCTTATATTATTTGAATATATTGATAACAATAAAAGTGATTATTTTTTCTCTTAGAATGACGTATGCACTATAATTCAAAAAGTACCTTTATTCAATGAAATATTCTGTAGGATGCATAAAATAGATATATTTTTCATCTCTTTTACAAGCATTTTCTGTTAATACTCCAATAAAAATTTAACGTGTAAATTCTTGTTGAGTGTTTGAAATACTTTTTTCTAGAAATTCAAAAGCCTACTTTTCCACTAATTAAATAATCATACGGAAAAATAAAAGCTAGTTTTTCCAAAGAAAACAGTTACATTATCACCGAATTACATTGTAATAAATGCTGTCCCTTCCTTTTTCCTCTCAGCGTCATCATGAGTATACAAACATGCAATCTCTTATGACTGGTGGGGTAAAAACATGAATGCGAGCACCTACATTTCGTTCTATTCATAATTACTTTCTCTCATTACAAACGCATTAAATTAATAATAAAGTCAATGTAAACAACATATTTTTACCAAAATACATAACAAAAATCATTAATTTTTTTTTTAATTCAGTCTCACGATTTTTGTCATAGCTTAATGAAAGCACACTTACATTAATTAAATAATCATTTGGAAAATAGAAAAATAAGGATAGTTTTTCCAAAGAAATCATTTACATTATCATAAAATTGCATTGCATTGCAATAAAATGTCTTTACCTTCATTTCCCTCTCATTGCCATCTTAATCATGTAATCTCTTATAAATGGAGAAAAAAAAGCATGAATGCGTGCGCATACATTTCGTTCTGTTAACCAATTCGCGACGATTCTTTATAGAATTTTTAATCTTTTATCACCGATTTTAAAAAATAGAAATTTTTGCCTAATTGAATTGCAAAATTGCTTGGATTAAATAAGGCAAAATTTTCAATTAAAAATTACTGGTAGGAATATTATAAGGATTGTGAGAACTTTATACGTCGCGCATATGTGACGCTCGTCGCGATGGTGTTAACAATCCCTTTCTCTTCTTTTAAAAGCATAAAAATATAAATGAATTCATTCTTGTTCCCGAAATTCAGCATTTCTAAACAATCCTGCACACATCTTATATTGCATTTATATTGTATGTAAAATGTAATTACATTGTATAACATCACATTTTTTAAAACATTAAAATATTTAATAAATTCCTAGTTTTCACGGTCAATTATAGAGTAACAAATAAATTACAGATTTTTCTAACTACAGTGAAACCTCTCTGTAAGGGCCATCTGCCGTTCCATTGAAAATTGGCCCTTATGAGGGGTGGCCCTTGAATAGGGGTGACACTAAAAATAAATAAATATGGAAATCAAAAGCTATATAGGTGAAAAAACTGTTTATTAATATTTTTAAACTCTGTAAATGATTGAAAAAAATTTCTATTGAAGTTTGTTTACTTTTCATAATTTTTTCGCAGACAATTTTAGTTTCTAATGAATATTTTACTTTATGGAACAAATTACTTAAATTTGCATCATTTATTAATGCCTTAGAGTGAGATATTAGTTTATTTATTTCTGTTAGCGTTTTCTGACAGGATATATTCACAGCTGCAGACTCATTATCATTATCTGAATCAGATTGAACCCCTGAAATAAAAAATTCATTTTTTAAGTTAAAAAATAACACTTTTTTAAAGTTTAAAACAATAAATTTTTATGTTTTACTTGTATCTATTTCATCTATAATTGTTTTCTCCCAATCTTCTGATAAATCATCATAGCATTCAACCACATTTTCATATTTATCTGAATCTGGATCATATTCAATTTCAGCAGCTTTTGAAAGTTGAACTTGTTTAGGATTTAAGGCACGTGTGAAAAAAAATGGCCTTTATGAGGGGTAGGTGCGGCCCCTAATAGAGTAAAATTAACATTATGTCTTTGGGGAAATTTTTCGTTCCTAAAAATATTGGCCCTTAATAGAGGTGGCCCTTGAATAGGGGTGGCCTTTAAAAGAAGTTTTACTGTATATGTAAATAATCCTTAGTTTCATATTAAAATGTAGAAAATAAAGATAAATTTAATCTGAAAGCACACTTGTATTAATTAAATAAATATCTGGAAAGAAAAATTAAATGTAGTTTTTCCAAATAAAACATTTACAATATCATTGAATTACATTGCATTTCAATTTACCTTTTTCCCCCCTCAATGCCATCATACATACAAATATACAATCTTTTATGACTGACGGGGGGGGGGGGGGCATGAAAGAATGCATCTGCATTTCGTTCTATTAACCAATCGCTATCTCTCCTTTTAAGTGCTTAAAAATACTATAAAGGCCTCAATGCTGGTTCCTGAAGTTGAACCTGCCTGAATTATGTGCTGATATAAAAATACACTATCTGAAACAATTTATTAATAAATACTGAAGCCATTAAGGAAAAACTATAGATTTTGCTAGCTCTAATTTATAATGTTTATAAATTTAGAAAACTTTTATATTTGAAAAAAAAAATCGTTAGTTTTATATTCAAAATATCGAAAATGAAGGACAATTTATTGCAAAGATATACTTTCATTAAATAAACATCCGGAAAAAAAAAAATCAAAACTAGTTTTCGCAAAGAAAACATCGAACTGCAGTGCAAATCTTTTACATTCTTTTTCCTCTCAATTCCATCATAACTACAAATATACAATAACAATCTCTTATGACTAGAAGAGAGAAAAAAATGAAAGCGTGCACCTACATTTCGTTCTATTAATAATCACTTTCTCTCATTTCAAGCGCATAAAAATATAAAGGCCTCCATTCTTGTTCCCGAAATTCAACCTCCCTGAACTATCTCGCACACATCGGGAGCGGGGGTGGATTATGAACAGTCGTCACACCATGACGGCTGGTCCTAATTTGAAAAGCCCCATTCAAAGACCACACTTCGCAATTGTCGCCCCTTTCTGCTCTCGCAAAAATTCTCGAGCAGAAAAAGAACTAGCTTTGGAGGATACAGCAAGTAGGAGGGTATGTGAAACACGTGAAGCTGACGGGTACCACGCGCTTGATATGAAGTGAAGGCTTGTTTTGATATTTTTAGGAAATATTCTTTCGTGTAGTGGTAATTTTGACAAGTTTTGATGCTAGCTTTAAGTCATTATAATAATGAGGTACAATTGTTTTCTTGGATAAATTATCGACTGATATCTTATTTGAAGGTACTCAGCAATTTGTGAAATATGTGATTTCTTAGTGATTTGGTATTCCATCCTCGTATTTCATAGAAATGTATCGTACTATGTAGAAATAGTTGCTGCTAATTAAAGATTGCTATTTAACCATTTAATAAGCTTACTTTAATTCTTTTTTTTTTTTTAACACTAATATTTAGGGAGGTTTTCTTCTTATCTTTCGCAAATCAGCAGCGTTGAATTAGAGAGAGTGTTTAAACACATTTTGATGTATTATATTCCTTTTTTTTTTAATATAAATTTATTAGAAGGAATCAAATAAGAATTAGAGTAAGAAAACAAAAAGTAAATAGAGCAAAAATGAGGTCATGAGATACAATCTGGAAAAAAAAAAGAGAGAGAGAGAGAGAAAACACTCCATATATTTTAATCCCCAAATTGTCATAGAATAAATGCAGACCAAATTCTGAAAGTTTCGATACAATAATTTTGATATCATATTTGGTTTTTCGGTAAATTTTACCTTAGGACACCAAACGGGAAGTCATTCGGTTAAATAGTTTGGGAATTAGGAACGCATAAAGTTTGGAATTTCTAATGTTAAATTCATTTAATAATTGCAAAAGAGATTGCAATGCTGATAGTTGTATAAGCATAACTGAAATACTACTTGTCGGAGTGAGCTGTAACATTTTGAATTTGCATACTAAAAGCCTCTAGAAGTCGTTTCTGTTTAAAAGGAAAACTTATAAGATTACAAATTATATTTATTTAAATAATTATATATATATACGTTGAACCATTTTGAAAATTTCATTTAATGATTATTTTATTCTTTTTTGAGCTTTAAAAATTATAAACATATTAGAATGAATCAAACAAGATTTAGAAAAAGAAAAAGTAGAGTAGGGGAAAAAATGAAGCACTGAGATACATGGCAGAAACTGCAGTGATTTTTTTAATTAAAATTTATTATTTAACACGTGCACTAATTAAAAACACACACACACACACACTCACACACACATTTTGCAATTGTCGCCCCTATCTGCGCTCACAAAAATTCCCGAGTGGAAAAATGTAAAAGAACTAACTTTTGAGGATACAGCTAATAAGAGGGTAGCATATGAAACACGTGAAGCTGACGGGTAGCACGCGCTTGATATGAAGTGAAGGTTAGTTTCTATATTTTTAGGACATATTCTTTCATGTAACTGGTAATTTTGACGACGTTCGATGTGACCTTTAAGTCATTATAATGATGAGGTATAATTTCTTTGTTTAATAAATTATCAACTGATATCTTATTTGAAGATACTCAAATTATAGAAAAATATGTTTCTCATTTTCATTTTTAACTCTATACTTTAAAATTCCATTAATATTTTCTATACTGTTTAATCACAGTTGTTGCTAATTACTGGTTGTTATTAAACCATTTAATAGTAAGCTTTCTTTCTCAATTATCTTAAACAAATATATAAATGTACTATAGCTAATCAAACAAAAATTATATAAAGAAAATATTGAGTAAATACAATTAATCTGACACAGTGGTGTACATTACAGAAACCGAGTCTGAGGCGAATTAATATTTTATTAAAAGTAATCATTTAAATGGGGCCCTTATATGAAATGCCCCATTCATTGATCGCACTTCGCAATTGTCGCCTTTCCTGCGCTTACAAAAATTCCCGAACTTGAAAAAGATGAGGATACAGCGAGAAGGAGGGTATGTGGGACACGTGAACTTGACAGGTAGCACGCGCTTCATATAAAGAGAAGTCTTGTTTTGATATTTTTAGAAAATATTATTTAATGTAATGTTGGTGTTGACTACTTTTGATGCTAGCTTTAAGTCATTATAGTAATGAGGTACAATTGTTGTATTTAATAAATTATCAGTTGATACCTTATTTGGAAGTATTTAGTAATTTATGAAAGATAAACTTCCCTACTTTTAATTTTACACTAGTATAGCGTTGATTCTTGCCTCTCTAATTCTGCATAGTTTTGCTAATTACATGGGAACCATTTGATAAACTTTCTTTTTTTTTTTTTTTTTTTTTTTCATCTATGATTAAAATTTCGACTTTTATTTACCTATCTAATTTACGTTACATTCCCAAAACATCGCACCGACGAATTAAATAGAAGGCTGAGACAGTTATGCACATTTCGTTTAGTGTTATTCTTGTTTAATTGTCTTTTAAAAAGTGAAAATATATTACACTGAAATAGACAAGAATTAGAGTAAGAAAGCATCGAATAAGTACAATAAAAATGCCACAATGGGGTACACCAAAAAATTGAGTTTGAGGCGAATTCGTACTTTAATTAAAGCTATCACTAAAAAACTGTAATTAACTGTGTATAACTGTATGTAACTGTGTTTAAACTGTATTATGACTTAAACGTGGCTTAAGCTCACTGAACTTAAAATTTTACATAATAAAGTCAATAACAGACATTGTGGTATACTTACCTACTTTAGCAATGTCTTGTAAATTATGATAATATCCGGTAAAAACATATTAAACAAATGAAAATATATTCAGTTAATTCATAATAAATGAAACAATAAACAAAAATGTATTAAATTAATGATACGTTAAGTTCAAGAACGCCTGGTTAGTTTAGATAACTGATTTATATTCCAAAATTATTTTAATAAAGGTACAGGTATACTTGAAGAATTCTGTCCACATATTTATATTTTTAAGACAAAAATACTCAAACAGACTAACATTGTATGTAACCCCACAGATTATTTATTTTCATTACATAAAAAATCTATATATTGTTTCTTTAGTCTATTTTTAACAAGCTCAGCATGATTAAACTGCTACGTAATCTGTTTTTATTTATTTATATTTAAATTTTAAAGAGAAAATTATTACTTTTAAAAACAGAGTATCAGAAATGCATATTTTAAATTTCGTCGTTCATTTTTATATCTACTGCTTGTGGAATTAATTTTATTATAAAATATGCTACAACGTATCTTAAATGTAATATTTTTCTTCCATTTTTGTTTCAAAATAATGTTTAATTTTCTTAGACAAATTTTTTAACGATAAATGTAAAGAGAGACAAGAGACATAAATGCATAATTTATTCTCATCCTTCTTGAATGGGATCCCATTTCATGAATTTTATTTTTAGTGATATATTTTTATCGCATAAAATTTTCGTAACTAGGCTTGGAAATTTCGAGTTTAATTTAATAAATTTTTCAGAAAAACTTCTGCAAAATGTAACTTATTTCGAATAATATTCAGTATTAAATAATATATTTTTAAAAGTATATAAATATAATATCTGCCTGTATTTTATTTAATAGAGATTTAAACGAAAATATTTTTATATGGTGCAAATATGGTTTTAGTTTTTGTATTTTTAAACATTTTAAAGTAAAATCTATAATACTAAAAAATATATATATTTTTTTGAACATTTCTTGTAATAACGCATGAATCAATAGCATTAAACATTTCAAACTATTGATTACGTATTTTAAAATGTCCATAACGTAATATTTTACAAACATTGTTCAATAAATTGATGAACAAATTTATATCCAATATTAAATTCTGTGAGAGTTTAAAAAACCAGTTTTTTATACTCTAGCAAGAGTAATTATAGCGGTCAAAAATAATAGTTTTATAATTAATCTTTTCAATATTTTCTCCTTCTCAGTGATCATGCTTAGTAAATGTTTCTGAATCAGTTATTCTAGAAAATTAATAAGAAAAACATTTACTATAACTCTTTCACATGTGCATGTTTTGTCAGTTATTCTGCTTTCCTATTCCCATATTGCAAAAAAAAAAAAAAAGATACTGCATTCAAAAAAGAAAGCAGAAAATTAATTATTACTCGTTAAAAGAAAAGAAATATTGAGACTTAATTTTGAAACGCACGAATGAACAATAACATTGTGCCATTTTGATATAATTATACTGATTTCTTTTACTGATTTGTGTACACAGATTCTTGCTTTCTTGATTTTGACTTACATTAGAGCCAGTAAAGGAAAAAAAAATCTAACTTTACTAAATGTTCCCGCCTTTAACAAAACAAAACAAAATCAAACATTCATTACTAGTGTTCACATTCCTTTTTAAAAGAAGCAGGGTGGATTTATCAAAAGGGCACTTTCCTCAGATCCCACTGCATATATGTTAACATATTGAAACCATGATACACGAATACGTGTATCACACACGAATACGAATATTTCTCGTCTCCCCTTGGTACACAAATACGTGTGTCATCAATATTTTCATTGAAAACAATCTATGGCTATGAAACGGGACTATTGATAAATTTTACGATCTAATAGAAAAATTAAGTATATAATTAATATTTCACAATGGATTGGGTCAGCCTAGTAGTCAACGTGTTAACAAATGTGTAGTTTTTTGAACCATCTTTTAGTGCTTCCGTAGTTTCACCCATAAGATGGTTTTTCGAATGCCACTATTTGGATCTATAATTCAACCAGAGCTCTGAATGTTGGAACGATATTTCACCATCTTATGGTTGCAGCTACTGACGCACCAAAAGTTTTTTCAACCCGGCATATAATTTTAATTTAGGGCCGTAGCAATTAGGGAACATTATACAAAATGTCTTTCACATGAAGTTGTTTGTTCTAGAATTCAACATATAATGTACATTGTAAGTAAAAATTATGTGCTGGGTTGAAAAACTGTTTGTGCGTCAGTAGCTGCAACGATAAGTTGGTGAAATCTCGTTCCAACATTTAGAGCTCTGGTTGAATCATAGATCCAAATAGTGGTATGATCTTTCACCACCTTATGGTTGTAGGTATGGAAACACTAAAAGATAGTTCAACTCCTCCCTATTTTTTTTTTAATTGTATGCTACAAAAAAAAATGGCAAGATACTTTGAAAAAATTACAGAGTAAAAAGCTGATACTTTAAAAAGAACAGATTGCATCGCTACTTAAAAAATGTGTGCTGGGTTGAACCATATTTTAGTGCTGCCGTAGCTGCAATCATAAGATGATGAAAGAACATACCACTATTTGATTCTATAATTCAACCAGAGCTCTGAATGTTGAAACGATATTTTACCATCTTATGGTTGCAGTTACTGACGCACCAAAAGTTTTTCAACCCAGCATGTTATTTTTAACAGTGTGGATAATTTTTACTTACCATGTACATTACATGTTGAATTCTAGAACAAGCAACTTCATTTGAAAAACATTTTGTAACATGTTCCCTAATTGCTGTGGTTTTATATATTTTTTAAATATTTTTTTTATTTTTTTTATTTTTTTAAACTGTATGCCACCAAAAATGGGAAAATACTTTGAAAAACTTACAGAGTAAAAAGCTGGTACTGGAAAAAGGACAGAGTGCATCGGTACTTAAAAAATAAAGGCTGTGCAACACCTTTTAAAAATATATAACAGGAACACTATGCATTTCCATTTATAAAGTTGGACATTTTTATTAAGATTGTGTATAAATGCGTAATTTACTCGAGATTTCATCAGTATTCTGCATTAAAAGACTATAACTGTGTTATGGCATTTAATTAGGCGACGTGTAATTTATTAAAATAATATTGTTCCCATTATCTTTGATCATTCTAAAAAGTAAATGAATTTCAGACCAGATAATAAGTCTATAATCAATTTCAGATTTCGCTGGCTGAAGAATTTACCCTTTTAGTAGTGTAGTCTGATAAACTAAGCGTCGTTAATGCTATTGTTAAACGATAAAATATTTGGATATTGATTGAAATTTATCTCATGTTTGATCAATTCAGTAAAGTAATGGCTTTCAACTGAGCGTGGTCGTACATTTTTTTTTTTTTTTTTTATCGTATACAAAAGTACTTATTTCCCTTTATACAGGAACGGGAAAAAAATATAAAAAAACTGTCATTCAGCACATGGTTTTTCACATTACTTCAACTTATTTTTCAAACAATAAAATTCCATGTAGTAGAAAAAAAACTAAAATCACATTTCAAATGTAACGGTCTTTCATTTCAAGTTAAAAAAAAAAAAAAGACTAATAAAACACTTATATTTTTTTTCTTTCTGAATACACAGCTGTAAAAAAATCTACTATAAATACTAAAGCAAATATTTTTATTTTTATGCTTTCCTTTTTTTTCAGACATTATATATATATATTTATATATATATAGAGAGAGAGATGATGTAATGCATATCTCTATGTATAACAACCCTTCTATCTGTTGAAGAGACAGAAAAATCAATACATCGATAAAAGAAAATAAAAAAAAAAAATCAAAGAAGATCATCCAAACATTTACAAAAGCAAAAAACACTTCTTCAAATATTCAACGACGGAAAAGACATTAAAAGTCCTTTTTTTTTTTTTTTTTTAAGCGCTTTGAACTCCTCTTTTCTTGTTTCACTCTTTCAGTTTATCGATAGCATTGTCGTGAAGAAGCTCATTAATAAGCTAGGAGGTACTTCATATTCATTTTGTTTCTTTTTTTTTTTTAAGACTGGCATGCGATATCTATTCTTGTTTATTTAAATGAAGTAAGTAGCTTCATGATTGTATTTATGGAATTTAATCTCGTCTAGTGAAATTCTTATACGTTTGCTTGATTTTCGGAGAATAAATAACAAACAATGTTAGTTATTCGAAATTATATAAGGAGATTTATTTGTCCCTCACGAAGTTTATTTGGTATTCGAAAGTTTCAGTCACATTTTTATTTTTATTAATATATATATATATAAACTTGATATGTTTTTTGAAATTCATAGATATTATAATTATATATATATATATATATATATATATATATATACAGAGAGAGAGAGAGAGTAAGCCGGGGCAATTTGGTGCCTCATTTTCAATTATTATTATCATGATCTTATTGTATGGTATGAATCTTTAAAAAAAATTACACAAGTACTTACGCATGTGTAATGTGCAATAAATATATCCCTAATATGTAAGTAGTACATTATCAGGAAGAAAAAAAGAATTCTAGAATCTATCAAAAAGTGTGTAAAATGACCTCCTTCCAATTTTTTAATATCTCTATTTACATGAAGCCGCAGAAAAAGGCGAGATGATGTACGTATGAATAAAAATCTGTACTGGCATGTTGAAAGTACACTCTAATAAATATTGCATTTCTTCCTTCTGCATCTTTGAAAATGACCCAGAAAAAAAAATAATATTTATACAAGCACCAAATTGCTCCGCGTAAACAAAAGCGGGGTAATTTAGTGCCATTGTATTTTACTTATAAATTGATTTATTTTTACTGTAGTTTTATTATATTTGCTGATGATCACTAACATTTTATTTATTAATCATTTCTCAAAAGTATACAGCTAACTTCTTATCCCAGATTGATTCAGATAAGAATTAGGCTACTGAAATTTGTAAGACCTAAGACTTAACTTGTGTTTAAAAATTTTTACGTTATGGCACAGCCTTTTATTAAGAAACTGTTGGAAAAAGTTATATTATTCAGAAGGCTGTGTAATGTCTAAAATATCATTATTTTCATTCTAAAATATTTCACTCTAGTCTGTATCATTGAGTGGGGATCATTTTGTCACCTTTGTGCAGTACAACAATGTTGATAGCTAGAGATAGATTGAAAAGGTTTTTTTTATTATTATTATTTAGAAGGTATCTTATCTAAAATATCATAATACCTATTCTAAAATGTTTACCCCTATATTATTGAGTTGTATTAAAATCTTCTAATTATAATTTATGCTTTCACCTGATGTATAAAATACGTGTGTATTGAACTTTTATTTCAACTAACCATGTTGTATTAATTTTTTATGGTTAATTTAATTTTAAAGTGCATCGTTTAAAGAGCATAAAACATTGGGAATTTCAACAGAGCCTTTAAAATTCTTCATGTAATTGCTATTTCAAACTGTCTCTTTAAAAACATATGCTCACAAAGAAAAATTCACAGTGCTCTAAAATGTTATCTGATTAAAAAATATATCAGTGTTCGGAATATCACATTGTTAAAGTTACAAAATAGCATACACCTTATTACCCCAAAATATACGATTGGTGGGGTGGCACTGGTAAAAAATGTGACACCAAATTATCCCTTGAGGTGTAATTTGGTGTTTCCTTTTCCTTTTCTTTTAAATAGCTTTAACTTACTAAATGCAGGCTAAAATTACTTCTTTCGTTTATGAATTTGTCCCTGAAAAAGGTATATATATATATTTTTGTACATTTCAATCTTTTTGAAAACTTACAGTTTTTAGTTAAAAAAAATTTCAACAAATCACTCCGCATTACCCTATTATGTATATTTGAATGATACAAAATTAAATAATATTAACAATGTAAATCATGTGATTCTCAAAGCTTATTACTATTAAACGACTGGAGAGAAGCATGATTATGACTGCAGGAATAAACATGATTAAAATAATGTTGGATCCCCTGTAATAAAATAGATTAAGTCTCGCTCAAACATAACTACAATGTTCTATGCAAAGTTTACTTACTGTTGTTTGTGTCGCGTTGAAAACTTTTAAATTTAGGTCTAAGCATTTTAATGAAAAGAAATTGAAGGATTCCAAACAGAACAGGTCTTGTCCAAAATTGACGATTTTTTAACTTTTCTTGTATATTTAAATATGAACTAAGTTACTTCATGATGTATTTAAGAAATTTATTCTAGTCTTGCCAAATTCTTATACATTTGCTTGATTTTCTGAGAATAAATAAGAAAACACTGTTAGTTATTTAAATTTACAGTCAGATTTATTTGTGTCATGCTAAATTTATTTGGTATTTGAAAGTTACAGTAACAGCACTTTTATTTATATTTTATTTATTTATTTTTGTGGTGTTTGCGGTAGAAAATGAAATTATATTAAAAAATCTTGTGAAACTCAAAGCTTATTTTTATTAAAAGAATAAAGACAAATATGAGTACATAGACTACATAAATAAACATATTTGAAATAATAACTTCTAACTCAGCATCAGTGTTTTAACGGGTGTTCATAAACTATTTTAGAAAAATAAGAGTAGTAATAAATTACTCATCAACATAAATATTTATTGTATTGGAAACTAATGTCGAAATCCACTCATTTAGTCAAAAATACAGTTTGAATCAGTCCAAGAAGTACCCGGGTTTTCGGTCATAAGTTTAACAATATTATTTGTTACAATATACAAACCTTTCAAACGATTCCTTTGTGTGAAATGTGATGATACCTCAAGAAATGCTATAAGAGCGCTTTAATTTGGTCAATGACGCCGTATGTGCTTCCAGCTATACTGTAAAAATTATCTATTGATTTTACCGAAAAAAAAAACTGTTAGCGTCAATACTTAAAATACATTGGTGTCCAGAAATTAAGAAGCAGTGACTTGATGGCATCATCTCGATGGCAGTGAACAATTTTAGACGTTTCGTCGAATATGTACTGAAACTCGTGAGGAAATGCCCGAAATGCCCTTGAACTTTGAGGATGCAAAGAACATGTTTGACTTCATGCTTTTCATTGAAGATTTTGTTGCGAGGACAATTAGGGGGGGGGGCAATAATAATTCTAATAATAAAATAATATTTTCGATCACCCAAGTAACAGAAAATGCTAAAAATGGTCTGTCACTGTAGCAAATGACTATGTAGGTCCTATTCAACATATGTGTGCATTTGTGTAAACATAGCACGTATATTCGTGAAGATGTTAACGTTTCTTTGAAAATTTCAAAAGATTTTTTTTTTTTTTTATAGCATGCAGTATTTTCAGCTGAATTTAACATCGCTTTCCAAAAACTTGACAAAAAATCGTATAAATAGTATACTCTAATTAAAATATTAAAATATTGAATATTTGATGAGATATGTGTATTTGTAAAAAATAAATTTTAACTGCGCATGCGCGAACTACAGCAATTTTATTTTGTCATGATTTTATAGTCAATACTATAGGGCAACTCATATAAAAAAAACCTGTGAAATATCGTGAAAACTCAAAAAGTTACAGCAATAATTCATAAATTGAGGAGGAAATCCCATATGAAAATCGAAGTCGGAAAGTCTAGAAGTCGGAAAATCATGAAATCGTTCATGATTTTCCGACTTCTAGACTTATTATGTAAAGCATTATCTACAAATTTTCTCCATAGTACAAAATAAAGTAAATAAATGGTCTGTTTTCAAAGTAAACCATACAAAAATCTGTTGATTTTACAGGAAAATACTATTAGCCAAAACGTCAGTAAAAAACTGTTTATTTTACGGAACAAATCTGTAGTTATTACGAAGTTTCTGATATTTTAACAGATTTTGCTCGTAAAATAAAGTTTACAGATTTCCTCAGAAATTAATTCTGTATTTCTTACAAACTTTATGTTATTTTAACATATTTTGCAGTAAAATAAACGGTTTGCTGATTTTTTTTTTTTTTAACTAAACAGTTTTTTTAATATAAACAGTGTACATTTTGAAGTATGAAGCGTCCAGCTTTGTGGTGTTTAGACGCAAATGGTGGCCAATTACATCATTTCTATTTCTAAAGTAAATCTATTGAAAATATCTTCATTATCGGTAAAGTTGTATGAACGAAAACTCAGTTACGCCTTGAGGTAAGATTCCATACATCTTTGACTAAACAGGTGGACTACTGGTTTCTTATACAAAAAGTGTTCGTCTTGATGGATTCTACACTGCAAAAAATAATTATTGATTTTACGGTATAATACTGACATCCCAGTGCTCATGCCAGCGCGCAAGTAGTAATAGGCTACCGCGCATGCGCGGTAGCGTATTACTACTTATTTTACTGATTATTACTGTTAATTTTACGGTATGGCAGCTGGGATGCTAGTATGATACCGTAAAATCAACAATTATTTTTTGCAGTGTATTACTCCTCTCATTTTGTTAAAACAGGTTATTATCACCAGATAATATAATTTTTTTTCATTTTTCTGAAAACTTATTTTTTTAAAACTACAAAAATGATTCCGTCCTATATATTCCATGAAGTGTCAAAAACACCCAAGGATGCACAAACATATTTATTATTCAAATCATTTTAATGATGGAATATTTTGAGTTTGTTGACTTGATGAATCCTATTACTATAATTTCGCGTATTAATTTGATCTTAATTCCATTTTCTGCATTGTTTTCTAATTCTACATTTTAAACTCCACGGAGAATAGCTAAAGATTTTTTTCCTGATAAATTTAGTTCCCATACAATCAAACTTCTTATTTTTTGAAGTAAGAAATATTTTTCGACTAATAAAATATAATTCATTTTTTTCAGCTTGCTGGCAGATGATTTACATTTAATTGCATACCACTATCTGATTACTTTATGTCAGTATTTATAATAATTTTCATTGTTTTAAAAATAATTGAATTCAATGCTGATTTTTTAAAAATTATTTTAAGAAACGGGGAGAAATTGAAGTGTTTTTCCCTCTCATGTTTGCCATGCTTGTTTGTTATTGCAAGCAAGAATTCTTTAATCCTTTAGAATGAATCCTAATGAATTCTTTTAATCCCTTAAGAATATTTTCATTGAAGCACTTTTTTACACGACTGTTTACATGCAGTCATATTGTAAGAGTTAATGTTTTTGATCCCATATATTGGTATAATCGGAGGCCGCTCCAGTTCAGATTGTGACCTGTTTTATGTGTTTAATCTGCTTGACATTATGTTTTGAATTTGTTTTATGATAGAAATATTTAATTTAATCATAAGACATTCTATTAATACAAAAGAGTGCACATTTAAGGCGTTGACTGCCAGATATATTACTAAAATATTTCACTGTGCCGATATTTAATTTTAGTGCGTTCTTGTATTTATTAGCACAAAAATCCTCGCTTAAAAATTTTACACTGAAACGCGATTTTCAGCGCTATAATTTGTATATCTTGCTTTATTTATGCGAGTCATTTGAATCACGAGTGATTCATATAGTTCTTGATTTGATTCTGTACCAGGAATGCCCGCATAAACTAATCTAAAAGGCAACTCCATGGGGCAAATTTCTGCATGCAAACAGATATTATTAAGCGGCCACTAGAAAGAGCAATGCACTGTGGTGTGTTTTGGCTAACTAGCATGACTACACTAAAAAAAACCTACTACAAATCACTACTACGAGCTACTTTGTGATTCAGGATTCACGTGGTTCCATAAAGCAGCAATGTCGTAAATTACCGATGGGACAAAGTATCAAGACAATTTTAGAAGAAAAAGTACAAATACGTCTTTTTGCTTACTTGTAGTTTGTTCTATGGACGCTGCTTTTACATAATATATCTTAAATCATTACGTATTGTATACAAAATATTCAAATTTTTAAATATATACATATATATGACGAGAATAATAATCATTATTATAAGTGCTCATTTATAATAGAAACTCGAAAACAGATTTTTTGTTTTATATATAGGATGCTTATCGGCAAAGCATTGTACTATGTTTTTGTTAAAATTCATGCTTTAATATTTTGCATTAAAAGAAAAAAATTACAAAATAACTCAATATAACACGCATTAAAATATAAATTAAAAACTATTGGAGTTTTTATTCCAGACATTCTAAGCTAGAATTTACTTGAGTTTTATTAACTAAGCATGTGCCCGAATATTCAAAATTTCTACTTTATCTGTAATTTATGTTTCTCATTATTTATACTTTTACTGCAACATTTTTCTTTCCAACATAGATGCATGAAAATACATTATTAAACATTTTATAAAATAATTGCGAATGGTTTAGAAAAACAGAATAAAAGTATTTCTTTTGAAGGAAATACTTGTGAAATGAATTATTTTTTTTAAATGTAGATTTTGCGTACTTTATTTTAAATTCAAATTTGGTATTAGTACAGGAATCTTTTTTAAAACATTATGCTACCGTTCTAATGAAAACTGAAGACAAATCGATAAATCAATACAAAAAATGCAAAAGACCAAGAGAAACAAATAAATATACAGGAGACAAAAACGAAAACTCGGTAGCAGAAATTGCTATAAATATTTTAAAAACCTTTTAGTTATTTCGTATGCGAGCGTTAGTCTATAAGAATCTCATTAAAATACTGGATACAAATTACATTCGTCCTATTGCTTTTTGTGAATTGACTGCATTATCTAATACCGTTTACTTAATGAAGAATTTTTAGTGCTTTGTTTATAAAATACATTTTCACGTGAAAAGTTTGTATATTTTTGGATGCATTTTAAAGTCATACTGTTTTATTATTCGTCTTTCTGAAAACATCCCAATGATTTTGTAATTAGATAGCAACATTTATTCAGAATTTAGAATTTATAAAATGTTTAATTTAGATCTAATCGTTTATCTTCGTATTTTGTTTACTTTTAGAGCTGCCTTGAATGTCTGAAATTTTTTAATTTAAACTTCAGTTTAAATATAAAGCGTTTATTTCAGGTAGAAATAGATTAGTGAATAAAATGAATAATTGTTATTATAAAGAATTGGAGATAATAAAAAGTGAAAGAGAGAGAAAGCAATGCGGATGCTTTCTTGCAGCTTATAAAGAATACAGATACAGTAAAACCTCTAAATAACAGATAACTCGGTTACGCGGAGATTGTCCGCTATTCAGGGGTAAAAATGTACAAATGTATGTGTTAGGGATCAAAAAGTGTCCGCTAAATACAAGTGTCCGCAAAATACATGTGTCCGCTAAATACGTGTGTTCGCTATTCTAGAGTGTCCGCTGTACAGCTTTAACTGTCATAGTTTTGCTTGTTATAAATAATTTATAATATTTATAAATTCTTATAATAATTCTAGATTTGTCTTTCTTTTCACCGTATTTCCCTTTTAATAAAATATATAGTTTTTATCAGAAATTAACTTAATTCTTAATTTTATCTTTTTATGAACCATTTTTGGTATGATTTTCCGATGTAATATGGTTCTCCAGCTTGTCCGATAGATTATTGAAAATGAAAGTCAGAATAAATGCAGTACGATATGCATAGTCAGAAAATACTCGAGTACTCCAAAGAAGCTGTTTTACATATATCATTACAATAATATTTTTAATATTTCAACGCATATATATATATATATTTAATGTTAGGTTAGATAATTAAGTATTATGGTAATAACCTTTTGAATGACTTCTTTACCTTAACACCCTTAACACGTTCGCTATCGAGGACGTATACGTGTGACGTCCATTATACATTCCACTTTTAATCAAAAATTACGAATTCATACCGGAAATTTTGAAAGAAGAATTTTTATTTTATGTAATCACGAAATGTCTGTCATTAAATAAAGTAAATATTACTCTTAGTATAAATAAAGTAAATATTGGCATTAAATAAAGTAAATATTGCTCTTAATTCTGGTATGGATTCGGAATTTCTAAATAAAATAAAATTTCGTTAATTTCAACCTGGTTAGTGAACTTGTTAAAAGCTAAAGCACCACTTTAAAGAAACAAATTAATATATAATTTTATGTAATTATTTCAATTTTATTAGTGAATAATATTCTTAGGTTTATTTTAGAGACTAGCCGCCATATACCTGAGAAAGTTTTTAAAATAAGAAGCTCATAAAATTTCTTCCCTATGCTTAGCCAATCATGTTCATGAAAATGTATTGAAAAATTTTACATAAAAAAATTATTTATTAAATGAAGAATATGAATTCACTAATGTTAGTAAAATTATAAAATAGCTTCCCAAAAGACATTTATAAATGAACAGGACCAAAATTTAACTACACAACTAAATTTTCAAAAATGCGTGTAATAGCATGTCATTATAAACTTCTAAGTAAAGATAAACCATCTGGCATTTTTTTTTTTCTTTTTCGATTGTGACTAGTGACAATTTTCACAAGATAAATTCATCTTTCACTATTTACAATTAAAAAATAACACTTTTTTACATTCTTTTTAAAGACAATAACTGGTTACTTAAAATACTCAGGCTTTTTGCGGAATTAATACACTTACATAATTCAGAACATAATAACGACTTCTGTCTTCAATTTCTTTTATCCTGAGATTAGTCTTCCGTCTTTTATTCTATGTGATATAATTAGCATCAACACTATCATAAGTTTATTTGTTCAGTATTTATTAACAAACATAATATTTAAAATATATATTTAAGAAATCAATTATGCATCCCGCAATAAAACATTGTATTTTGTTACTTTAATCCAGTTCTAGAACCAAATAAATGCAGAATGCGAAAATTTGTTGTAGCTTAAAAAAGGTGTTGGATCAATTAGTATGTACAATATACAGAAGTTTATGTTTTATATGCACATACTAGGGGGCTCTGCCCCCTGCTCGCTACGCTCACCAACCCCCGTTCTGATTTCACAGCCTCTTAAAACCTGGTAATGTATCCTGTTTTAAAAAGATGATGATGATGATATCACGAACGGCGACTTTCTTCTGTAATCAGGTTATAATGCTTTTTCATTTAACTGATTATAATGTTTTTTCATTTAATTCATCTTTTTTATTTTTAATATTCATGTGTAAACCCAATTTTTATGACGTAATTTTCTTTTTTTCCTGCTTTCAACACGTGATCATTTAATTATTATTTTAAACTTTCATTATTGTTTTTAATAGTCTCGCGCAAATACATTTTTTATTTGAGATAAAACATAATCCTTTGCGCTTATTTAGAAATTGGCACCAATATAAAAAAAATGAATTTTTCAATAAAAGATTTTTTACTCGATTTTTAAGGATTTTTTGAGTTTTTATTGTCCGACCGTGATAATTTTTTTAATTTCTGAAAACTTGTTATATTTCGCGTCTGGTGGTATGATTTTCGAATCCGTAGGATGGCTAGAAAAAAAGCAATAGCTCCTCAAAAAAGTCCCTAGTAAAAAAGCGATGAGAATAACCCGGAATATCTACGCAAGAATTTGATTGGTCCATTTCGTTTTTGGCTCAGTTCCAGATTACTTTTTTTTTTTTTTTTAATACAGAAGGATAAAACATAATATAGCCGAAAATAATAGTGCCTATAAATACATACCCGGTGTTGCTAAAATATTGATGAAATATCAAATTAATTCCGCTAAAACATTAATATCAGTGAGACACTGTGATTTAATTGTATAATTTTCTAGTGGGATGGAGATACATCTACAATAATGTCATTAAGTTTTCCGTGTTTTCAACTGAAAAAATACTGATATAGCATTGGAATTATTTCCCTTAGTTTAGTCTTAAATACGTTAAAAAGCACTATATACCCCTATTTAAACACCACACACGTTGCATCAAAAAATCGTGTACAGAACTCTTAAGTTATGTAAAAGAATGAAAGGGAGGAATAAAGTAAATGCATACTCCTGTAATCGATGGCCACCCCATCTACATATAAATAGGTCTGTGTTTTCAAAGTCTGAAAGGAGAGGGCAAATAAACCAGGAAGTCGAGTTCTGAAGATAATGATAGTGGATAAAGTTTGATTTCGGCCGCATATAATCAAATTTCGGCATGAAATTTTCGCATTCACTTAATGGGTTTGGAAATCAAATATTCCTTTCGTATAATTTCATTATATACCCCCTAGCATATTATAAATTAAAATTTAATACAAACTGTTTCATTTGACACGTGAAATTAAAAGATTATCCGGAATGAAAAATTGCCAAACAGAATATGAAAGTTTACACATTTATTCCAAACTTCGTAAAACATTGTTACAATTTTGTATATCTGTTTTGGATATAACCGATAGATATCCCGTAAACTGCACAAGACATGAAATTTAAAGCTACATTACGTAAAACTATTTACAGATTTTCATATTGTCATTATTATTATTGCTATTGCTATTGTTATAGCTACTTAAAATCAGTATATTAGAAACAATAAGTTTATTTATAATCTTGAATTCGAAAAATTATTCATATCAATCAATTTATAAAATATAATTATAAAAAATTGCCAAAAAGAATATGAAAGTTTACACATTTATTCCAAACTTCGTAAAACATTGTTACAATTTTGTAATTTACATAGTCTGTTTTTGGATATAACCGATAGATATCCCGTAAACTGCACAAGACATGAAAATTAAAGCTACATTACGTAAAACTATTTACAGATTTTCATATTGTCATTATTATTATTGCTATTGCTATTGTTATAGCTACTTAAAATCAGTATATTAGAAACTATAAGTTTATTTTTAATCTTGAATTCGAAAAATTATTAACAATATTTGTAATGATGAACATGACATGAAGATAAGAATTTAGTGAAATTTAAATAATCCTTTATACCAGTTGCATGTTTTAATTTCATGTCATTTATTGCATGTACAATTTTGTAATTTGCATTGTCAGTTTTGGATATAACAGACAGATATCCCGTAAACTAAACTGCACAAGACAGGAAATTTAAAGCTACATTACGTAAAACTGTTTACAGATTTTCATATTGTCATTATTATTATTTCTATTGCTATTGTTATAGCTACTTAAAATCAATATATTAGAAACTATAAATTTATTTATAATCTTGAATTCAAAAAGTTATTAACAATATTTATAATGATGAACATGACATGAAGATAAGAATTTAGTGAAATTTAAATAATCCTTTATACCAGTTGCATGTTTTATTTTCATGTCATTTATTGCATGTACAATTTTGTAATTTGCATTGTCTGTTTTGGATATAACAGACAGATATCCCGTAAACTGCACAAGACAGGAAATTTAAAGCTACATTACGTAAATCTATTTACAGATTTTCATATTGTCATTATCATTATTGTTATTGCTGTTGTTATAGCTACTTAAAATCAATATTTAGAAACTAGAAATATATTTATAATCTTGAATTCGAAAATATAAAGCCTAAAATTTTATATTTAAAAGTTGTAGAAATCAGAATAAGCCGGAATTTTTTCTGTGTTACATTTTCAACACATGACTTTAAATGTTGATAATGATGAACATGACATGAAGATAAGAGTTTAGTGAAATATAAATAATCCTTTATATCAGTTGCATACTTCCATTACCTTTGCCAAATTCAAATATATATATTAATTACTTAGAAACTACCTGAGATTTTCTATACTTATCACTGAAATCCGGATTAGATGCACAATAAAAATTTCAAAACAATGCATGAAAATATGCACTAAAAATCTTAAAATATGCATTCATGTATTTCTATTTCCGATAATAAAACTTCTCCTATTACTTCAATAGTATAAATGAAAATGTTTATCTAATTCAGCTTAAAATACTCTGAATTTTTTATCTGTGATTTCTGAAGATATCGGCTATTTTATAACCGATGATGTGCTTTTTTTCACATCGGTGCTAAGAATCAATTTAAAGCTCAGCTTATGTAATTCCTGCATTTGGTGCTAATTCTTCGTGTTTCCAATATTTGTAAACCCTTACTTAATCATGAAAATGATTTTCAATCACCGAAAATATTTTTTTAACTTTGCTGCCGAATAAAATTATTTTAGCGATGAAAATTTCGGATGAATTTAAACTTTTAAATGTGCTAACTATATTTTATACCACAATCTAGTTTTTTTCCCCTATTAAGAATAATGCTTACTATGTTAACCTTCAATCTCATACTGTTAATACCGGTTCTAGTAAATACCGATATGAGGTTCATCCATCAAAGACAAGTATTCTTATTGTGTTTCTTAATTAAGGATTTAGTTAAATAACGTTTTCTGATTTTCTTCTTAGGCGTTAAAGAAACAACAACTGAATGTTTATTAAATAAAATGTTATTCTAACTTAACGAATTTGACGGGAAAATGTAGATAGTAAAGGAGTATTTTTTCAGGCATAAACATTTCGGGACATGAACATTTTAAAAATTTGTTATCTGGTTATTTATGCAGGGTCTAAAGCGTTTTATTGAAAAAAATTATACACTTTTAATAATATTTTCAAAAGTTTATGCATTTATAGAAAATACGTCAAAAATATGCTAATGCATATGCACATATGCAGTTGCATCATATGATCCGGCCTCTACTCATCACCTATGAACGTACAGCAGTTTCCTGGAATTTACAGTGTAATATTATCCAGTTGTATATTGTTAAATGTAATGAATTTGGACTAATACAGTCTCATCAGTCATATAACATTTTCCGATATTGTAAATATCTATACCTCATTACACATTGATAATACACGTATATTCTTCGTTTATATTCTTTCATATTCTAATCTACAACTCACTTATAAAGAGATTAATATTGAATATCTTACTGAAATTTTAACTTAAATTCTTTCATATTCAGATTTACACCTCACCTGTAAATAACATTTCATATCTGATTTGAACCAGAACTCATTTATATTCATATGTCTACACCACGTCTATAAATATAATAACATTACATATTTTATAAACTTTCTAACTTCAATTCTCTTGTTTTCATATCTACCTAAGAATATCTATTAATATTATACGTCTTATTAAAATTTCTAATGGTATTATTTCAATATATCAAAAACTTCACCTATAAATTTTTTTACTTTAATATTGTGTATTTTATTGAAATTTCAACAAACATCTTTCAAATGCAGATTATATCTTACCTGTAAAAATATTAGTATATTACACATATTAGCATATTACCCATATTAATGTAATTTCAACTGAAATTTCTTTATCTATTAAAAATTCGATTTTTAAATTATACGATGACTTATTTCCTCTCTTTTCAAACCTTTCCTGTATTAAAGTACTTTAAAGCTTCTCTTAGAAAGCTCAATCAGACCTATCCCGCCAAATATGTTCTAAGAGGAAAGTAACATCACATAGTAAATATACCAATCTTCACCAATAAACATTCTAAATTTTTCTATGATTATTAAGAATCGGTAAATGATTATTAAGAATTGGTAAATCCAATAATATCTTATTATTATTATTATTTTATTAGTTGTGTGATAATTATCTATTTCTTTTTTATTACAAATATAAATATCTGACCTACAAACAAATTTAATTTTACAAATCTTACTGAAATTTTACATTGAATTCCTTAACATTCTGATCTACACTTTATGTCTAAATCCATTAATATTGTAAATCTTATTGAAATTTCAACTAGAATTCTTTCATATGCAGATCATACTTTACCTACAAAGCACATTAATATTAAACATCTCAGTAAAATTTCTCACATTCATTATATATATTAAATTTTTAAACTATACGAGTTATGACTTCCTCTTTTTAAAAAATCTTTCCCATATTAGACCGCCTTAAAGCTTCTCTTACAATTTCAAACTTGAATTCTTTCATATTCAGATCTGTACACCCAGCTATAAATATATTAATATTATGTATCACACTGAAATTTCAAATAGAGTTCTTTCATATCTGTATCATATCTCACCTACTACCACATTAATATAAATATTACACATTTTACTGAAATTTTCAATTGAAATTCTTTCATATGCATTAAAAATTCAATTTTAAAATTATACGAGGACATATTTTCTCTCTTTTCAACCCTTTCCCACACTAAACCACTTTTAAAGCTTCTCTTAGAAAACTCAATCAGACGTCTCCCGCCAATCAAATGTGTTCGGCGAGGGATGAGGATAAGGAAGAGATGGATAAGGGGGACGTGTTGACGGGATCAAACAAACCCCGAGAGAGGAGCAGGAGGGTAACCCCGTTGTGAAAGGGGGTTTTGAGCAATTGTTTGGATTGGCTCCGTCAACAGCAGATTCTGAATTCAGTGAGGAGGTGACAATCTTGCACATTTATGAAGTTTGTGGCGAAGAATGATATGTGGCGGTTCTTTTGAAAGTATGGGGGAAGTTTATGAGACATATTAAAAAGAAAAGGACTCTTGAACATATTTTATTTTTATTTTATTTATTTATTTCATTTTTTGGGGGGGAGAGGTTGGGATTAAATTTTTAGGAGACATTTCTCCTGCAGTAAATTGTATTTTTTTTCCTTCCAGCTAATTCATGCTAATTATCATTGTCACAATTATTTTTTGTAGAAAGAATTATTTGAGTGTATTCATTCGTATAAAATACAAATTATTATGTATTTTTATCGATGATAAGTTATGATAAAAGTTATCAAAGTAATTATATTTCAAACAAGCTCTTTTATAAATATTTGTGGTCTTTAAACTTTAATTATACTATAATTATATTTTATAATTTATTTTGAATTGTGTAATAAAGCAAAATGCATGTACAGTAGAACCTATGAAAGCGAAATCTGTCTATAACGGAAACCTGCGGGCAACGGGAAATTTTATCAAAATTGAATACGATGTATTTACAGCAGACGGTACACCTGGTAAAACGGAATTATTTTCCGGTCTGATATTATTCCCAAATTTTACTGCATATAGAAACAAAACCCCAAGAAAGATGCAAGCAGAAGGGTAACCTCGTTGTGAAAGGTTGTTTGAGCTATTGTTTGGTTTACTTCCGTCAACAGCAGATTCTGAATTCAGTGGCTAAGGTCCAAACCAAACAGATAGAGTTCTTGTGTGTCGCCCACTGTGATGTGGTATATCAGACTCTTTGATTTTTTATGACTTAGCATGTCTAAAGACCTTATGATCTATGACCTTAGCATGTCTAAGTTCCCCGGTCACAAGTTAAGCAGGGGAGCATGCTGACAGATCGCCAACGCCTTTCTTTTATTGAAACTTCCCTTTATTTTGTCGAAGACCAAAGAAGGATTCGGGAAGAATGTGAACTTGTATGAATTATGGCTATCTCAGCACAACTTGCTCAGGATCGCTTCTAAACGCAGGTTTAAGCTGCATTTTATTTGCTTTCTAATCAAGTCTCCTGAAGACCAATAAATAATACGACTTCCCATTATTCTGCAAAGGGTCTGTGATTATCAACAAAAGAAAGAGGAGTCTCAACAAAAGAAAAGGCGTTTTCCAAGCTGTCAACGAAATCCCCTGCTTGACCTCTTAACTTTAGACATACTAAGAAATTCATAAAAAAAAATTCCAAGAGTCCGAATTACCACATAAAATAGCCGCGGGCAAGTCTTGCAGTCTGTTCGAACTTTAAACGACAATCTTGCACATTTATGAAGTTTATGGTGAATCTGGCGGTTCTTTTGAAATGAATAGAGGAAATAAGCATATTAAAAAGAAAAGGACTCTTGAATTCAAATATATTTGACTTAGTTGGATTATCTTCTTTTTGTTATTGTTGTTTGTTTTTTTTCCAAACATATAGTGTACGGAAAGTATTGTAATCGTGATTTGTATGTGTATGTGTGTGTGAATAAAAATGATCATTCTCAAATGGTACTTTCAAATGATCTCCCATTTGGCAAATATCTTATAGACCGACTGTTGGAAGAACTATTCAGATTTTCGTAAAAATCGTTTGATATATTATATATTTAATCCATTTTTAATCCATTTTTGAATCATTTTGCGACCAATTGAATCGAGAAAATAATCAAGAAAATTTGACAGAGTATAAGTAATAAATATTGCGGCGATGTAATCAATTATTAGTTGCGAAGCGATATCGTAATTCAATTTCAAAACGGGAGGTCCTCCGATAGAATCCAGCCGATAATATTGTGTCAGAAATTTAGAAAATTTCCTCCTCCTTCTTTTTCTTTAATTTTTCTGGATATATACACCAGTGTTTCAGAAAGTGGAGTAAAGTAACTCTAGATTGTCTTTTTCTTTGAGTGAAAGAGAGAAACATTCATTCTAGTGTTATTTATATTTTATATTTTATATTTTTATCGAGCTAATTAATGTTAATAATAATTTTCTGTCAAATATGAACTTTTAATACGTGATATTAAGTTTCGTAAAATATAAAATATTTTGTACTTTAATTGCTACTAAAATATTACAGTAGTAGTTTTATGTAGATTCAGCTGTTTTATAAATATTTGAGACCTCTAAATTCAAATCATACGATGGATATACTTTATAATTTATTTTTGAAGCTATAATACAGAGAAATGTAGAAAAGTCTATATAAAAAAGCATTTGTCGTATTAATGCTTCTTACTTGTACTATTGTATTGTAACCGCTCATTACAGCTAATATGCTGTATATTCTAATATAGGATGTGACTATTGCTATAGTTTTTGAAAGACCAGGTGATTACTACTAATATATCACATAAAATGAATTAAATATGAAGTGAATCTAGATAGTTCGCCTTTATCACCACTCTTTTTTTAAGTAAATTAGTTTTCATAAAACTAAATCAGTTTAAGTAGTTCAAAGAACATTTTTAACATAAAAATTGTGAAATTCTGAGAAATTATTCCTTGTCCACAAAGCGTTTGAAATTATATTTAAAAATGTGCTAAAGAAGCAAAATCAATAAAAATGAGTCATTGTTAATATTTCTAGACAATGTCTGGAGAGGCGTATACCAAAAACTATTTACCGTATAATTATTTAATATTTTCTGTTTAGTGTATAGATTAATTAAATATAACCACACAAATCACGTAAGATATTTTGAATATGGTAATAAGAAAACCCATTCTCGTTCATAGTTTCTTTTTCAAGTAAAATCTTCAAAGATTATTTTCCATTAAAAATATAATTCTATTTGTCAGATAAAAATAAAATGTTATTAGTAATAGTGTTTATTTAACTGAAAAGTAATAAATTTTCGCAATAATCATCCATCCAAGCAGTATTTTAAATCGTTTGTATATAATTAGTAATAAAAATCGAATCTCTTCCACTGAAAATTAAGCAAATTTCATGCTTATTTATTACGTTTGTTTGATTATTGTGTTTATTTATTATTCAGTCTGTTATGTTTAATTATTGTTGTATTTGCTTAATGTTGTTAATAAGCTTGATTTCACAGCTTTATTTACCTTGATGACTGTAGAAATGAAGACTACAATGGGAGTCGTTATTTATAAAAGATAAGAAAAATTAAGAGAAATTAATATTTTATTGAAAATGAAAAATCTGACTATATACTTAATGAAAAGGATTGTGTGCTGTAGAATTCTTTTCCTTCATTTAAATTTCAACTAAAGAAATGTTATATAATTATATAAGAAATATCCTTTATCATAATTAAGATAAAAGCTAATAATATGCTAAAATTGATTACAGTATACATAAAGGCTTATAAAAGCCTTTTAATAAACAGATCAACTAGTTTCGTACACACAATCGGCAACATTTTCAAGATCAATAATGATAATATAAATTATTTTCGCCAATTTTTTTAAATAATGAACTTGATAAACAAAAACCACGAGATCACAGGTATAATGAAAACAGTGCTTTAATAAAAATGGTCATCTGTAAACGGGAATTGTTATACCTTATTGTTTTTTAATTTGTAAAGCACCCCGCACCAGATTCTACAGGTAACTTAAGTGAGAATGATTCATTGCATATGTTCTCGCTAGCCATATAGATTTCTACTGATTCGCGGATAATGGATGGGTTATAAAATCTTGATTATAAATTATTTACTATTTTTAAAATTAATCTATGTAAAGACTCTGTGTTATGTAGTATCGCTAAAGCTGTAGTTATTTTCTTGTATGAATCCATTGCGAAAGAGGTCTATGACTATCTTTGTAGATCTTCACACCCCTAAAGCTTTGGTAAAGCAAGTACGGGTCTACTTGGAAAAAAACCCGGAAGGTTGTCAGTTATTGTATATGAAAATTAAAAACTGTAGCACATGATCAGATTAAGTACAGTATATTATTTTATTAATTTAAGCCATAAAAATGTATTTCATATCATTATCTAATTTATTGTTTAATTGTTCTTACAATGTTTTTTTTCTATTTTGCATTTAAGGCTCAATAATTAACTGAATAATTTACTTCTAATACTACTTCTATTCAGCAATTTATTACTAACACTTTTATGTAAAAATCATTTATTTTCAAAATGTTTATAAAACAAATTTTAAACTTTGTAAATTATTAGTGAGCAATGTAACGTAATTTCGCGAGTAATTTAAATGCATAACGATATAAATTTTGTTTTAAGTTAGTTTTTCTCATATTTTAACTGAAACTAATAATGCTTCTATTTTATGCTTTATAAAATGTCATTCTAATTTCGATTGTTAACAGCATACTAAATGTATCAGATCTTTCAAACTCCGATAGAAAACGTCATATGCGATATTCCAATTCCACTAAACTGTTAACAAACATTAAATAAGTCATTATTTATCAAAATCCAGAACAAATGCTTGAAAATTCCTTTTCCCACCAAGACATTAATTGCCGATATTCGACGCTTTCAAAGTAGTATCTGGAATTCTAAAGCTTAAATTATTAACAGAACGAATCCATTGCCCAAGATAAGTATACATTAAATTTAAATATTCCAGAGTTTCCTCCAGAAAGCAATGGGAATATTCCCCAGCTAAGGATAGAGGAATAATGTTGTCTTAAAGTACTACAGAGGTTTGAATGTTTGCGGGAGTTTTCTCAAGAATTAATGTTAGGTTAAACTACTTTCTATAAACGATCCTGCGGAGCAATTGGTGGAGTGTAGAGTAATAGACAGGACGTATAATTTTACAGCTATTCCGAAAGCATTTAAGATTCTTGTAAAATTGTTTCTAAACAGCATGCGGCCAATTCTTTTCTATTTCAACAATCAACATTTATTTATTACTATTATTATTCTTTTTTTCATATGTAGTTATCAACCTCCTGCATAACTTTTAGCAGAATCCATTGTGTTGCATTTTAGGCATTATTTCAAATGAATATAATTCGATAATTCGTTTTTAATTACCGCATAATTTATGTTTCGTATTCCAAAAATTGAGAGTTTTTTAAATGATTAAATCATTTTCTTAATCTATAATTATTAATTAATCATGTGATTGAAAATATTAGGTTAAACTACTTTCTATAAGTAATCCTATAGAGCAATAGACCAGAACGTATAATTTTATTGCTGTTCCGAAATCACTGAGATTGTTGTAAAATTATTTCTAAACAGTGTAATGTCCAATTTTTATTTTTTTAATCTTCAGGATTTTTTTTGTTAGTATATTTTTTTGTTGTTGATATTGTTAGTATATTTTCACACATAGTTTTCGGTCTCAAATTTTCAACTGAATTTCATGTGTTGTTTGGATGTGATTGGGTCGCTAATTTTTAATTGCAGCAAAATCTATATACTTAATATTTACAAAATGAAGCGTTTGTCAATGATTAAATATTTTTCTTATTCTATAAACATTAAGGACTCATGTATTTTTTGAAATATTACGTTAAACTAATTTATATAAACAATCCTCCGGAGCAAATAGTGGAATTCATAGTATTCTATGAGAAAGTATAATTTTACTGCTATTCTGAAAAAATTCTTTTAAAGTAGCTTGAAACAGGGCGTGGCCATTTTTTTTTTCAATATTTACTGCAATGTTTAAATTTTATTTATATCCTTCGATATAAAATTTTCAGCCTTCGACAGAAAAATTAAAAACAGAAATTTGTAGCTTGCCTTTTAGATATTATTTGTATCGAATACCTATGATCAAATATTATGTTTAGATATTATTTGAATCGAATAACCAATATAATTCGTCATTCAATGTTAATTACCGTATACGCTTGCTATTTATATTTCATATAGTTTGTATTTAAAAAATTAAGATATTTTTCAATACTTAAATATTTCTTAATCTAAAACGTTAGTAATCGAGTACTTTGAAAGGCATATTTTTATAACAACTGTGTTAATTTGCTATTAAATATCCAATTTTCCATATTTTGTTTGTTGAGACAAGTAAATTAAACAATTACATGCAATATAAAATTACTAATTATGTGCAACAAACATATCGATACATACAATAAATTCTCTTTGTAGGTGATTAAATATATATACACACATGCATTGGAATTCGAACTCATACTCATAACGCATACTAATTTAGAACCATAAGGTGACATTTTAGTTTTTTCTTTTTCTTTTTGAACTCTTTAGGTTGTCTCGCCCGATAACCTTTTTAATAAATGTAAACACAACAGCAAAATTTTTCAATATGATTAGTGATAATTATCCATCCCCAAAGAAACCTGTTCAAATACAGCATCATAAACCTAGCATCCTTAAATATCAGTATTTTTCCGGTCAACATAATAGGCGACCTGCAAATGAGAACAAACAAGTCAATCAATCCTTGACTTCCAAGCAATGTGTCTACTTTAATCAGGGTTTTTGACGGCCGTTTGCCTTTGGTGATGAAAAATGGATTGAATATCAGTGTTATAATTCAGTATCGCAGCAAGTTATTGCTTAACCTCTTTACGCGATAAGAAAGCCTTTGATCTGTCTTGCACTTGAACAACAAGTTGGTTTTTAGAAAAGAAAATGTTTCTTTAGGTGATAAGATAGAGATAAATTTATATTCGCCTTTAAAAGAGTGGAAGAAATTAAGAGTTAATAACAGTAGATAAGTGTTTCATCTAGTGATAAAGATTATATAAAATACCCTTTAAATGCCTAAATTGTCACATTTTTTGTTAATTATTGATCGTGAATTATACATGTGATTCTTCGTCGTTAAAATAGAAATTTTCGGTTCATTTTAGATTTAATCCTTATTTATTGTTATTATTATTTTACATAAAACTGATAGTTCTGTATTTTTTCTCTTTTTTCAAATACCGTTCAGATATCAAATAAACAATTATGTATTAAAGTCGAACCTGTGATTTTAGCGTGCATTTTTTAATTATTTTCGTATTCAACAATGCATGAATTAAAAACAATGAATGAATTAAAAACAATAAATCAATTAAAAACCACGTATATCTTTGCTACAAACATGTTATTAGTATTTGCAATTTTTTAAGACTTGAGCATAGTAAGGTGTTTTTTATATCTGATATCGACAAATAGGACTGTCAGAACTGAATCTCTAAAGTGTGTGGCATCGTAAGAAAATGCAGTGTAAAAATATTTCACAAATTTTGTAAAACCCAAAACAGAAATCTTACTATTTTTATTAGAGTCATTATATTCATAACATCAAATAATATACTTAAATATTAAAACTTCTATGTGATTACTTTTTTATTCTTTAGATTAAATTTTGTCTCATAAACTCAGAGTTGTTTAAAAACTCTGTCGAACAAAATTCTTCAAAGATCAAGTAAATATTTAGTATGTTTTCACTTTCTCAGATATATAAGTTAGGTTTGTTTATCAAAAATTGATTTATATGAGCACAATCATCAAAAAATATTCTAGTGAAAGTTGTACTGTTTAACTAATATATAAAAATAAGGACGAAGATTTATAACTTCTAAAACCTTTTAGATTACTAATTTTAAAGGACGTTATTCTATTAAAAATGTACTGTTTCAATGATACTCAGCAAAATACGTTATTTAATTTTGTTAAAGTCAAATAATAATCACCAGTATTTATTAAATCTTATAAAATAATCAGTAAAATACTGCATTTTCGCTGAATGTATCAATAAAGTAAATATAATTAGCAGTTGTTAATTTATTATGAACAGACATTAAATATTTATTTATTTTAAATTTTTTGAATAATTATTGTTTTCTTTTTTATTTTGCTACAAATTACAACACTACTTATTGTGTTTATAAACAATAATAATTTAATTTAAAAACAGCGTAAATATAACGGAGTATATGCGTAATCCGATTAATCAAATTTTGAACCAATAAAAATGAATTTAACCTGTTTACCACCCCCCTCCCTCTTTAAAATACAGCTTGATTTATTCATTCTCTAATGGTTAATAACATAGCTAAGGCCCAATTATCCGATATACTTATCCATTAAACTGGAAATACCTCAATCGGAAATTAATTTAAATTGAAGCCTAATCCTTAATTTTAAAATATCCAATAGTTCTACAATTTTAGTTGATACTGGGTAAACATATATGTGTTTATTCGATAATTAAGTTATTCGGAGAACTGAATTTAATGCGCTAGTAGATTTTATTTATTGATATTTCTCTTTTTTTTTTTTTTTTCATATATACGGAAAATGTAAATCAAGCAGTTTATAAACAGATTTTTTGTTTTCAATCTTAGCTGTCAGATAAATTATCTAGATATTTTAAAACTAAGCAAAAGTTGTGAAATATAGTCTCTTTGGGGACCACTAATTTTCAAATATGTAATATTTTACGCTGTCTATTTCCAGACCATTGTGTGCTTACTCAAATAAATCGGTCTAGTGAGAGTATAACCCGCACTCAAAGGGTTCCGCACATTAAATATGTGTGTATTGTATATTAATTACTATATATTAATTAAAAAACTACTACTACCCTTATTTTTTTTTTATAATTTAAGTTTCAGTTTCAATAGATTCGGAAATAGGAGGGGACGGGGGGGGGGCATATTTTTGCAGTACACTTTCAACGATAATCTTGAAAATATAATATCTAAAATTAAAGTATATTAAAGTATGTATCAAGTATATTTTTTCGTTCAGTGTTACGAGAGTGAGTACAATTTTTTTTTTTTATTTATTTAACGAACCCTATACATGTATTTTTACTATTAAAATTATTATTAGTATTTCATGCAGATATTTAGGATCATGATATTTCATGAAATAACAAATTTTGAAAGATTTATGTTAATTCTATAGCCAGTTATTTGCCCAGATTAAACATAAAATAACGTTTTAAAATAAATTCATGATTTGAAAATTTTTATGCAAAATGAAAATTTATATTTGGTAATCATTTTGAATAAATCACTTAAATTAAAGAAGGAAAATTTACATTTTCAGACTAGTTCAAAGCGAGAACAATTTTGCAAAAGAATATCGTTAAACAAGTCACATATACATGAATTTAATTTTTATATTTAATGCACATATTTCACGAAAGTAGCATAAATGAATTATGTCATATTGTCTGTTATTTACACTGATTAAACTCAAAATAACGTTTTTAAATAAGTCCGTAATTCAAAAACTATCATTCAAAATAAAATTTAATTTTTGATAATTATTTAGATATAATCACCGCATTTAAACGAAGTAAATTTCTATTTTCAGTGCCACAGAAATGGAGGACAAATTTGCGAATGGTATAAAATATTTCAGTTGTTTAAACTCTGGCGTTTACAGATTGCTTTTTAATGTGTGACTAACGAATCTGGAAAGATGCCATCCTGTGGGACAAAAATAATGTACGGAACTGCTCTCAGTTTTTATTAATTTCAACTATTTTTAGTTCTTTAATAGGATAAAAGGAAAGCTTTCATTTTATCTGAGTCGTGAAGCGTCAGAATTTTGATAAAAGAACTTATAAATACATAAGTTAACCTCCTTTTTTGTATGGTTTGCAGCATTTATTGTAAAGTTAATTTTTTTTAAATAAAAGTTTAAAGAAAAGCTTTAAACAAAAGGATAATTTTTTATATAAAAAACTTACCTTTATAGCCCAGTCGGGCGATGTACACTGTTACAAATTTTGTGCTTTGTTGAACCAGCTTTTCGTGCTGCAGTAGCTGCAACCATAAGATAGTGAAATCTCGTTCCAACATTTGGAGCTCCTACAGTTACAATAGTGAGAGAAGGTCAGTTTTTGACTTCACTGTGACAATTTTTTTGGACGTTTACAAAATGGAATGTACGGAGTTCACAGTAACGTAGACACGAGTCATCTTCCATATCACGTGACGACAATATGTCTAATAAGAGTTGCATTTTTGCCACGGGGCTTTCACAATTTGGTAATATGTGGGAAACGGTGCTAAAATGTTAAATATTTATTAAACATTTGTCAGTTACATTCGGTAATAAAGTTCAAAATTTAGAATAAAATAAAATTTAATTTACTCATATATATACATATCAAGTGCATATATTAAAAATAATATTAATCATTCATGCATCCATAAAATTTAAACATCTCCAATATTCTACAAACCAGCATTATGATTTAGAAATAATATTTCCCTAATATATAGCAATACCAATATACATATATTTTTTATTGTTAATTTAAAAAGACAGAAAGATCCTTTGAAAACCATTTTTAAATTATTTTTCTTGCACTTTTAATTTTACGGCAGATAAAAATAAACTGCAGTAGAAAAATTTTCCAATTCCATTAAAGTACCTTCGTGAAAGAGTTACCCCGATAATAAAATTCACAACTTAGAAAATATGAAATTTTATTTACACACGTATACGTTGTATATGTGTAAAAAATGAAACAATTAAGGTACGTATTCATAAAATTTAATCATCTCCAATACTTAAAAAATCAGCAATTTTGAAACAAAGCTTCAAAAAATTTCCTTTGTTTTATTTATTTACCTGCATAATAATATCAATAATTTATACTACTAGTTTAAAAAGAACAAAAACAAATATAGTGAACGTGAAGAATAATTAACAGTTTATGTATAAAAATAAAACAATCTGTAACAAAATGATTCAACTAAATTACTTGCGCATCACGATTTCGCATTTTATTCCAATTAAGCAATGCATTATTTAATATCGATAGAAAAACTTTTTTATTTTTTCTCCCATACTTTTAACTTTTTGACAGATGAAAATAGGCTGTAGTAGTAAGACTATCCCACTGCATTAAAGTAGCTTGATACTTTAATAAAATCCAAAACTCAGAATATAGAAAATTTTATTTATACACGTACCACACATAAATATTAAAAAAATAATATAACTAAATCACGCATGCATAAAATTTAATCATCTCCAACACTTTACAAATCAGCAAATTTCAACGAAGTTTTTTAAAAAAATCTGTTTTTTATTTATTTATTTATTTACATAATAATAACAGTAATTTTTATTTCTAGTTAAAAAAGGGCACAGGAAAAAAAATGTTAACGTTCCGGACAATTAATAGTTTATTTTATTTGATACATAAAATACTATGGACAAAATGGTGCAACCCAATTACTTGCACCACCATGATTTCGCATCCTATTCTAATTAAACAATGCATTATTTAATATCGATTGAAAATCCTTTTTAAAATTATTTTTCCCACAGTTTTAAGTTTGCGGCAGATAAAAATAAGCTGTGGTAGAAGGACTTTCTCATTCCATTATGGTAACTTGTCACGTGAGAGAGTTATCCTCCCCGGATCCCATCATCCATATGCGGGAGTTATTCACCTGTTTATCTCATTAAGGACAGTCTGTTAATTGAAGAACATATTTTTAAATGTTCGATGCTTAGTAGAACGGTTAATAAGTCACGTTCTTAGCAAAAGATTGTTTGTTAGTAAAATTTTAGCTGAAATTAAGCAATTAGCTATAGTTTTTACCTTCCAAAAAATATTGCGTTTGCATATAATTAACCTTGGTCTTTTAATTATTAAAAAAAAACTGTAGCATAAGAGACAAATTTAATGATTTTTTTCTTTCTTTCATTTATAGTGTTCTGAATTAGCAGAATTTTTAAACATGTAATTAGCATTATTTTCTGTACAGGTATTGCTTTTGTAAAAATTTGGCGTTACAGGAAAAGTTTTGTTCTTTGAACATTATGAAAATAAGATTTATTTTAATTTTTATTTTACTATGTTAGCTATCAAGCTAATTCCGCCGTTTTATCACATTATAATATTTTTTTTTTCGAATAAATTTTTTTAACATACATATGTATGTACTATATACATAGTATATATTCATGGCTTATTGAAAGCACATTAAATTAAACAATTATGTTTCTTGCATAAACATGTAAATTGAGGATTCGTTTAATAAGTATTTGATTCTTATGTAAAGAGATGTGACATTTTTGCTGCAACAATATAAATGTCCATGTTTCCGTTTTAACGTTCTCTTTTTATATTTTATATATTTCAAACTTTACTAATAAGAATTTCATTGGATAAAATTTGTAAAATGCAAGTATTATTTTATAAGCTCATTGTGCAATAAAGCATAACTATTTCGTTAATACTTCTTAATGTATTTTAGTAAATCTTAAATTGTAACATTTTTATAATTTTACTATAACAGAAAAAAAAAAACATCTCACTGTTTTAAGTATTGGGGATAAAATAGTATAATCTTCTTATATAAAGACGGCGATTTGATTGAGCAATATGAAATACTTCATGTTTTTGATATTGTTATCTCATATAGTGATCCGCTTTAAGGATTTAAAAGTACGTTTGAAGTGTATTAATTATTTTATAACGTCAGCATTTCCCCCAAAATCCATATGAAGAAAAAATGAATAAACATATATCATAATAAATCTAAGATTTAATTTTGTATTAAAAGTGTATAGCTTTTAAAGAAACTACTGAAGTACTTAAATTTATAGATATATATATAATCCCTTTAATATTATTATCATTTTATTCTTAATAAATAATAATAATAATAAAGCTACGTAAAATTGTATTTATTTAAAATTTTATATTTTTGCACATTTGTCAGATCAAATCCCTATTTGAAGAATGCCTTTTTATTTGTAATAAGGGGGAAAATATTAAATAATTAGAAGATAACGGATCACACCTAATTTTAAAAGCACAAAGTATATCTACACACACACAAAGTATATCAAAGCATATACCGTAACCTATTTAGAAAATATTACACGTGTTATCAAATAATAAACGATATATTTAGAAATACAGGATAGACATTGCTTGCATACATTCTTAGAAAATTTCATTTTAATCTATTCTCTGTTTACCTATCCCCTTAGATGGTAACCATTTAATATTTAACTCAATTTTATCGAAGTATTAAATAAAATTTATAAAATTTTAAGCGAAAATATTTACATTTAACGAAAATATTCCGCAATTTATAGGATATTAAGCAAAATATTCAGAAATACGTACTAAACGAAATTTATTGAATATCAAATGAATTTTTTTTATATAGTGAAACGTATTTAGAAAATATTATATATGTTAAAAAAATAAACGAAATACTGAGAATTACAGCATAGACATTGCCTAAATAGGGTTCGTACGCCTCAGCGGATTCAGGAAATTTAAGCAGTTTGAATATCCGAATTTCCGTGAAGTAATGGTCATTATATCTAAACACGGAATTTATTTTCATTAAACAAGGCGAATATTACTTTATGTAAAATCTGGTGTTCTTTCCCTGGTGCGTTACGAACCCTGTTAAACGCATTCTTAGGAAACTTTTCTCTTAACCTATTCCCCATTTCACTATTCTCCATGACCATTACCATTTATTATTAAACTCAAACTTCATCGATATATTACACTTTGTTAGATCTGATTTTGTGAAAAGCCCCTTTTCATCGAAAATGTACCCACACTGCTTTATAGAAAATTGGCTTCACTTTCAGAACCATCCGCCTTCAATTTGTCTGGGGTGGGGCAGCTATGTTCATCTGGGGTGCAGAATCGTTCATCTAATGGCACATCCGGCCCTTCCGGATTTTAGTGGTCGTTTTCCCAATGAATATTAACTATCCTTTGGAATTTTGAATAAACAAGTGTCGGTCATTATATCTAATGGTAAATGGTCATTATATCTAAACACGGAATTTATTTTCATTAAACAAGGCGAATATTACTTTATGTAAAACCCGGTATTCTTTCCATGGTGCGTTACGAACCCCGTTAAACGCATTCTTAGGAAACTTTTCTGTTAACCTATTCCCCCATTTCACTATCCTCCGAGACCTCCGTTTATTATTCACTATCCTCCGTTTATTATTTAACTCAAACTTCATCGATATATTGCACTTTGTTAAATTAGATCTGATTTTGTGAAAAGCGCTTTTTCATCGAAAATGTACCCACACTGCTTTATAGAAAATCGGCTTCACTTTCGGAACCACCAGCCTTCAATTTGTCTGGGGTGGGGCAGCTATGTTCATCTAATGTCACATCCGGCCCTTCCAGATTTTAGTGGTCGTTTTCCCAATCAATATTAACTATCCTTTGGAATTTTGAATAAACAATTGTCGGTCATTTTATCTAATGGTAAATGGTCATTATATCTAAACACGGAATTTATTTTCATTAAACAAGGCGGATATTACTTTATGTAAAATCCGGTATTCTTTCCCTGGTGCGTTACGAACCCTACTAAGCGCATTCTTAGGAAACTTTTGTCTTAACCTATTCCCCATTTCACTATTCTCCGAGACGATTACCATTTATTATGCAATTCAAACATCATCGATATAATACACTTTGTTAAATTAGATCTCATTTTGTGAAAAGCCCCTTTTCATCGAAAATGTACCCACACTGCTTTACAGAAAATCGGCTTCACTTTCAGAACCACGAGCCTTCAATTTGTCTGGGGTGGGGCAACTACGTTCGTCTAATGGCACATCCGGCCCTTCCGGATTTTAGTGGTCGTTTTCCCAATCAATATCAACTATCCTTTGGAATTTTGAATAAACATTGTCGGTCTAAAACGGGAGGGAGGTAAATTAGCTACGCTAATGATGCGGCTTGCCGAAGACATTCTGCATGACATGATTTGTACATGCCACTCTACACCGTCGATTGTTAATGGTACTTAATGTAAGGTTTATAATTTCACTCCCCCTTTCCACAATTCCAATTTGACTCCCCCCTCACTTCCCCGTGGAAAACAAAAAGGCCGCGGGTCCTTACCTTTTGTGGAGGGAAATTCCAAATGGAAAGCTTTTAAAGGCCTGGTTTTGTGCTCAAGGCGATCTGCCAAATGGAATTTAATTTAGAATCTGTTTCGACATCGAGAGAATCAGAAAGCAGTGACAACAGAGTAACGAAATTTGATGCCAGTGTTGTATCTTGGGCAGCGTAGTAATGCGTTTATTAAATTTGATTCATTTTAAAGATCGGAACATTTGGAAAATGATTATGAAAGCAGATTTGTCAGAGACATGGCGTGAATACTCAAGATCCATGACCGGAGATAATGTACTTCGTTTAGTTGAAAAGTTAAATTTAATGAACTTTCAAATTCAGAATTTTAAATTTAATTTTACTCTTTGAGAAAAGGGTTGAGTGTGCATATGGTTTCTGGCTTTTAAAATTATTTGAAATTAATTTGAAAATTATTGTGTGTAATAAGCCTAATATTTTTCAGATTTTCTGTTTGTGTAAAAAATGTATCTCAGACATTTCTTAGCAATACTATATATGATTTTAAAGGAGCAAAAGTATAATTTTAATTGCATTTAAAAAGTACAAAAGTGAAGAGAGCCAATAAATAAAAATATTTACTCCTCATTTTTATTTACTTTAATCCAATCTGATGTTGTAATGTTTTTCGCATATGTGTTTACAAAATTCATCGATTATATGTCTCAATATTTTTTTTTTTTTAATATTATACTTTATTAGATACTACTTTAGAAAAAATAACCTAAAACTAAATTACTTTTCCAGAATATCTCATTCTAAAGCATTTAATAAACAATTAAAGCTCTCCTTCTCAATAAACAATTTTTGTTTGATTATTTTATATCACAGTACTTAAAATTTTTAATTATCTCGTGTATTTTTATTTTATTTTCACATAAATAATAAATATTTGCGATATCAATATGTAAAATTCATCCAAATTCTCCTGCTGTTGCTTCACCTTTAAAAATATAGAATAGGTTGCAATTTATCGTTACAGTAATTAATTCTGGCAACACAAGATGAAAATTCTTCTATTTATTTATGAAAACACAAAATTACTCTTTTTGAATGAATCTTTAATAAGAGGATTATTTTTTTAAAGCTTTACCAAAAATTTTGTATGTCACATAATTAATTAAATAAATCTAAACTAACATATAAAATATGGAAGATAGTGAAGTTTAAATCTTTTCTTTTACTTTTAACTATTACTATTTTAGTACAATCCTTTTATTTCTTTTTTTTATCGAAATTTGAATGCAAAGTGCATAATTTTAATCTTAATTTACATATTCTTGTAACTTTCAGAAGCATTTATCTTCAAATACAAATCTGCAAACAACCCGAAAAAAATAATAACATTCTAAAATTATTTTCTGTCTTTTTTTTTCTTTTTTTCTTTTTTTTTTAAGCAACATATTATATATCAAAATATTACAGATATTGTCGTTTAGCTTATTTTAAAGACAATTCTCATAATAATTTCAATATTTTATTTTACATTAGGTTCATAAAATGGTTGGTTTCAGTTTAGTTTGGTATATTTTTACGTGCTTCAAAACAGCATATTATAATTATCCAATTTATTTAATTTTGAAACATTGTAAGATTGCATAGTTTATTTGCTTATTTAATAACTTTAAACTTGGAATGCAAATATAATACATGCTTACACTCTAAATAAGAAAGAGTGACTATTCACTCCGGAGGAGTGGATATTCACTCTATCGCAGAGTCAAAATTTGCCCAACCTCTTTAGAGTGACTATTCACTCTAGGAAAAAGTGAAATTCTTGACTCCCTGAAAGAGTGAATACTCACTCTTTCAGGAGTGAGTTTTTTCACCCCTGATAGGAGTAAATAGTCACTCTTTCAGGAGTGACTTTAAAATTCTTGAATTAAAAAAAAAAGAGAAACTCATATTTTACACACGCTTGTTCGTAGGCGGTCACCCTCCCAACTAGTAACCGAGCTCGCTGCTGCTTGACTTCTGCGCTCGGACGAGAACTGCTACCTACAGCTTGCTACAGCCGCTTACAATTTAAAACGTTCTTATTACATTATTTTAGCTTTGTTTCTTTTGTGATATTCGAACACACTTATTAAATTTGTGTAGAAATCATAAATATCTATGGTGTTTCTCAACTGTGTAAATAAGAAACTGAAACCTTCTTTTTGTATCATATAATACAGAGACTGTTCGCACATTTTTTAGACAAATTTGATAAATTATTTAAAAAGATGGAATTCTTTTAGAGGAAAAAATTCTGACAACAACTTATTATGTGTAATTTATATTATCGTCTGATACTTTCAAATTTATTCTTATTTCAAGATTGCGCATGCTAAAAAAGCTGTGAATGGGAAAATGCGTTTGCGTTTTTTTTTTTCTTCTTCCGAACAGAAGTATGCTAATTCCACAGTCTAAAATGATTGCAAAGCGCATAATATAAAAACTTTTTAGTGCGAAATAATCATAACAATTGATTGGAAAGTGCTATTCCAAAAATCAGTACATATACATAGTAAAAAGATATCAGATGAAAAAAAAAAAAAAAAAAAAAAAAAACAGGGAAAAAAAGAGCCCATTTCAAGGCGGAAAACGAAGTTTCAAGTAAGGATTTATGACTATCGCAAATTTATCTTACATCGAAAACATCCATCGATATCCATCGAAAGCATTATGCAGAATTAGAATCAAGAAACAAGATTATCATACAGATTATTTCAGAAAGCAATATTCATATTTTAAACGTTAAAAACAACAACGCCGAAATCGTCTAAAAAATGTGCGAATACCCGTCTGTACATTTCCGCTATGACAAAAATTCCGTTACAACAAAGCAGTTATTTATTTATTCATTCATTTTTTTCTTGCTAATAATGTTTTCATAATTAGAGCCCGATTAAGATTGTCCGAAGCCCAGGGCCCGTTTACCAAATAGGCCCGTGAAGCCGAAGTTTACTCACTGAAATACAAAGGGGCCCCCAAATTTACTTTTCAAAACTAATTTTTAGGAAGGAAATTTTAGTCAGGGTAAAAAACGTTTTTTTTTTTCCCTTAAATTATAGCTGTTAAATTTTTCCTAAGATTATTTCCGACACATTTATACTCTTTTTTTTTTTTCTATAATAGATGTTATAAAATCAGTGATTAAATGCAACGTTTTTCATTTCTCTTATGTTTAATTTCAAACGTGCTAAAAATAACAGAAAATTTAATCTGTATAGTTATATTTTGTTTATATTCATAAAGAGGTTAGAAATGATATAAAATATGTAGAATAGGTTATTTAAATAAAGAGGAAAATAATTAGCATTCAGAGATATTAAATTTCTGTTTATAAAATAGAAGCAAAATTGTGTTGCAGCTAAGCATAAATTTACTTCAAATATTTATTTTCCCTGCACTTTTCTTAGCATTGGCAAATCCTGCAATTTGTAAAGCATAAAATATATTTCCTGTCCATAATTCCATCGATTCATTTATTATTTCAATGCCTTTTTCAGTTTTTTTTTAAATCGTGCTACTAAAGGATTTCATTTTAGGTGTTTCGTTTCGATAACGGAGATTACTCGGATTCTCATCCGTCAGCTGGCGCCATCTTGTGATTTTATTGGAAAAAACTGTTTTTCCTCACTCTTCAACGGAGTGAAATATCTCACTCTTGTCAACGGAGTGAACAGTCACTCTCGACAACGGAGTGAGATATTTCACTCTTTTCTAGAGAGTGGAAAGTTCCACTCTTTAAAGAGTGCATATTTATAAAATTCACTCCTAAAAGAGTGAAAATGCCTCTCACTCTTCCAAAGAGTCAACTTCTCACTCCTTCCAATTTTAGAGTGTATGTAACTTATCTATCGTACATCTTAAGTCACTCATCTCATAATGATCATATTATAAATCCCTTCAGTACTTATTTTATACATCACTTAAAATGGTTATATTTTTTCAATTATCTTCTTTATTTAATTATTTTTATGGATTTCCAGTTGAAACTATTTTTTTTTATTATTACATGAGATTTTCTTGCATAAACTTTCATCTACAGTCGCAGACAGATGTGTTTTAGCGAATTTTCATTAGATAAGGGGCCATTATTTACAAATATTCTTTGTAAATTTTGGTGGATTATAAGAAAAAGAAAAGGTATACGTTGCAAATTGAGCAAGTTCATTGAAAATCGTTGTTAGCAACCACAAAATTCTTTTTTTCCATGCAAAAAAAAAAATAAATAAATAAATAAATAAATAAATAAATAAGTGGGTAAAAAATTAACTTAATAATAATTTTTAATTTATAGTACATTTTAAAGTAAAATGTTACATGCAAAATATTGATTTACAGCATTTAATATCCACAATCCGATTGTATAACTGGTTATGCAATCAGATATGACGGTAGATATGATATGATGTATATATAGAATATGAGAATTGCGGAGTAGTTTGAGACATGCGAAAATAGCTCAAAGGTCTAACTTTAACGAGTGGCGAATCGTCAGGGGCTTTTGCATCACTTTATTACCTGTATTTAATACATACGAAATTTGACCTTATTTAATCTTTGAACGTTATACAATTAAATAAGGCCAAATTTAGTATAAACTTATACTGGTCGTAAAGTGGTATTATTACTATATACTAAATTTGATCTTATTTAATCTTTGAACGTAATACGATTAAATAAGGCCAAATTTAGTATAAACTAATTCTGGAGTAAAGTAATGCAACATTTCCTGACGCTACGCCGTTGACTTTAACCCTCATCTTTAAAACATCTTGGTATTCATATTGCTCAATTGTTCTTAGCTTGATAGAATATTCTATTGTAGAAAGGTTTGAAAATGGAAAAGCAATATTAATTCAGGAGATTCACTTCCTCATTTAGCAATTAAAACCGTGATACTTTTGCAGAAACTGGGATAGGTTGCATGTATATTGTTCCAATGTGAAATAGTTTTATTTTGTCGCTGCATTAAGCAATGTCTTTCCAGTATTGTTTCTTATTATTTCAAATATTTTATAACACGTGTAATAGTTTCTAAATACGTTACGCTATATTAAAATATTTTCATATGATATTTCATAAATTTCGTTTGGTATTTCTGAATATTTCGTTTAATATCCTGTAAATTGTGTAATATTTTCGCATTTTTATATTATGTAAATATATTCGCTTAAAATTTTATAATTTTTTTTAAATATTTCGGTAAAATTTCAGTTAAATATTAATAGGTATACCTGTATTTCTCAATATTTCGTTTAAATGTGCCTTAAAGTTTTAATGTTCTTCTCTACTTGTAAACTAGAAGCACAGTATATTTTATAACAAACAAGTCGTTAAATTCTATTTCTATAACAACCGTTCAAAGAAAGAGCCGCCTGGTATAGCAAATCTGTCATGAAATGAAAGATTTATTAACACATGGAAATATATAGCTATTACAGGAAAGGTTTATCAAATAAAACTCCAAAATAGGGAAATAAAAAAAAATCTTCTTCTTCATATATTTTAGTCAGAGACTATATCGAAAGGTAAGCAATGATTGTATAGCAATTGCAGAAGCGTCAATGTTATTTCCGCCACTTTAGACACTGCGTGAGCTCTTGATGGAAGTAATAATAGGGGGAAGATGTTGAGGAACCGCACATTCTTTGTAGAATCTTCGCGCATCCTATTGCTCTTCTATTTTTTCCCCTCCTCAGTCTCCACTGGGAATAGAGAATGACGATGAAAAGTTCGGTTTCTCTAGTTAGCCTTTTATTTACCTATGTTTACGATGTCTTTTAAATCCTTCTCTCGTCAATATTTTATAAGGAAGCACCGTTCATTTATTTATTTCCTCAAATAATGTCATTGCCTCTTCAGGTTTATTGATTCGAAGAGAATGATTAAGCAGAGGAGTTTGCAGCGCTCGTACAAATATTTTACATTCCTCGGATTTTGTTGATTGATCTTAATGTTCCAAGAATGATTTAATATACAAGCATATAAATAGATTGTTTTGTTAAATTAATGAATCGCTGGAAAAGAAAATGTGAGAATGTGAAATTCAATTATCATAATTGCTCTTTTTTTTTTTTTTTTTTTATCTATGCATATGCAGTTTTCGAAATCTTTTACTCGACACTTTATAAATAACATTAGGTACTGTTAATTTGCATAATCATTTAAATGTACAAAAAAATTTCGTAATCTATGGTGACTTATGTCTCGTATAAAAAGATTCATTAAGGCCTTTTTTTTTCTTTTATTAAGAATGCACGTGAAAATATTCTGCATTGTGTCATGTTGGCGAATTTATATCAATTCAACTATTGAATACATAATAATACAAATATCTATATGAAGGTAATAAATCAGTAAGATGTAAATAATCGATAATAGCGATGACATATTTTTCGTTTCTGTTATTAATGTTTTTTTTTTTTTTTTTGTTTTTTTTTTATAGCTGTGTAGACTGTCTTTTCCTAATTATTTATTTTCTAATATTTTATAAAGAATACTATGTAATGTTAATTAATTTATTTCTTTAAAAACTGTTGCGTGGTGTTTTTAAACTTGCAATATAACCGATTTAACAAATGGTTTTTCATGCACTCATAAATATTCCACATTATTAATTAAATATTAATTTTTCTAGATTAGTTTTTATATTACTGCAATCTACATAATATACGGACCGGCATAGAAATATGTAGCTATTTAAAAATAATACATCTCAGTTGTGAGATGAACATCAATTTTTAAAAAAAAGTTTAAAATAGTAAATATTTGTTTATAAGTCGACTTGTTATCATTAAACATACTGACAATTTTACTCAAGTTTTATGAAAATATTTACACCAAAATTTTTATTTAAAACTATTTAACTTTTTTAATTAATTTATTTCTGTTATATTTATATTTTATTTATTTTATGAAGAAATTTCTGGTTTGAATCGAAATTTTTTCATTTAGTACTGATCAAATGACCAGTTGCTGATACATTTAGTGTTAAATGGTATATTTTAAGCGGGCATAGATGTCAAGGAAACTAGTAATAATTGATACATGTTCTTAAATAAATAAGTGGTAGATTTCAATTTCTTTCAAAATGCATGTGAATAAAGAAATTTTTCAAACACACATTTACATTTTTATGTGCATTATGACACTGACAGATTAATTAACACCGATCAAAGTTTTTTTTTTTTTTTTTTTTTTTTAACTTTTCTTATACATGCGAATTGAAAAATATAAATATCGACGAATTACGCAGTTGAATTAAAAATGTATGCAGTGAATAAGAAAATATATTGTACATTTTATTTTAAGAGGTTACTAATAAATGACTACTTAAAAATGTGCAGTTAATCTGATGTTCTACACATTTAATTTGATAAAGTTTTTCCATATTGCATAACATTTAAAACTTTTAAACATCTTACGATTTTGACATTTTCTATGTTAAAAGATTTGTAGATTATCGATTCTCATTATCTTGAAAACGGGCATTTAATATTCTGTTATACTTATTTTGCTGAGTAAAAGTTTCACTTATTACATAACATCTAAAGCTTGTTAATATCTTTAAAATCTGACATTGTTTAATATTTAAGAAGTTATAGTTTTTGTAGCTTTCTAGATTTTTCTTCTTTATTTATGTAATGCTTTAAATTTAAAGCATTTGTTACTTTAAGTAAAATATTATTTATTTCAATAAACTCTTGAAAAACAGTAACGAAAACTTTCATTTTTTATTAATCAAATACTCTTGCATAGTTATTACTTGAAAAAAAATATGTATATATATATATAACTTACCATCTTACTATGTAAGATTAAAATGCAAATAACGGATGCATTCAATATCCTCAAAAAAATATTTGAGGGTAATATTCCCCATAATCTATCGAGGCGTTTTAACAATATATAACAATAAGAATGACGTAAAATCGGTTTAATCGTACACTTCATGAAATACAATACATTTTTTTTCCTTTTTTCTGAGAAAACAACTATAACTATTTTTTAAATATTTGGTGATCATGAATTAACAACATTACAATGTTTAAAAATTCATCCTAAAATCATCGAACTGTCAATTGTACTGGAAAAATATTTTATTGCACTGTATTATTGTAAAATAAACTCATAAGCAAACAGGAAGTATTATGCGTTTAAGCTAAAAAAAAAAAAAAAAAAAAAAAAAAAAAGAGAGAGAGAGAGCACGTTTGCATTTATATCTAACAATTTTATGATTATGTAGAGGCTAACATTTTACAAACATTCTGGCTTTTTATTGTTAAGAAATTGTCTAGGGCAGATTCATTTATTTTAATATTTTATATTCTTCATCCTCTCATACCCTGTAAATAAAAATCAGTTTAGTCATAATAGTAAAGTTCGCCCTATCAAAAATAGTAAAGTTCAGATACTTCTTAAACAATAATATTCAATCAAAACATGCACTCCCAGAAAAAACACTGAAACCTACATATTTTTTCCTCATAAATTGCGTATTCTTAGAAAAATAATTAATTGAAAATTGCTAAAATATATTAAATATCTTAGTAAATTATAAACTAATAAAACTAGAAACTATAATACTAAAATCTTCACTTTAAAATCAAAGATTGGTACCAATTGGAAATTTTTATTGTAATGTTTTTATGCTTATTTTTAAAGCCATAAAATTATTTTATGGCTTTGTTATATTAAAATCTGACTTTAAACGAATTACAATCTATAAATATTTGAAACTAAGGAAATTATGTATTTAGAAAGTAAGACGTTCACATTTAACCCTCTAGCAGCAGGCAACGCTCCTATCGCGTTTCACTTATTCTATACAATTCCGCGGTGTACGCTATTTTGGCGTTGCCTACAATTTTTATAGTACTGAAGCATCAGGAGACTCTATTTCTTCTTTGAATCTATCTTCTTTTATTTAGAAATAGAGAGATTCGTTTACAAATTATAATACATATATAATTTCTTACATTAGGTCATTCGGAAAGTTCTGCGGTTTTTGAAATATTTTGAATCCATAAATGCCACATTCCCACCGGAATTTTGAAATAAAAATTTATTTTTATAATGTACATGAAGAAACTGCTTTTACTTATTTGAAAATAAATTTGTGACATTCAATCCTTATAACTATTATAAGTGACGAATAAAAATGGGCCGCGGTTTTATATAAGAAAATGGAAACATCGCCCGCGGTTAGAGGGTTAAATTAAAAATCTTATTAATATTAAAAAAAAAAAAAAAAAAAAAATCTTGATTTTATATTGTTCAGAAATATTTATAGGCATATTCATCTACTTTAAAAAACACTATATGATCGAGTTCTTCATCTCCTGATACTCAGTAAGTAGAAACCACTTTACTTCTATCGTAAGTCAATAAGTTTCGGATGCTCACCTTCTAAACACTCCTCATCTTCCCAGAAACCTCTTAAAGTTGATATTCTTGTTATATTAAAATCTGACTTAAAATGAATTACAATGTTTAAATATTTGAAACCAAGGAAATTATATATTTAGAAAGTAAGACGTTCACATTTAAATTAGAAATCTTATTAATATTGAGATAAAAAAAAATCCTGACTTTATATAGTTTAGAAATATTCTTAGGCATATTCATCTACTTTGAAACACTATATGATCGAGTTCTTTATCTCCTGATACTCAGTAAGTAGAAACCACTTTACTTCTATCGTAAGTCAATAAGTGTCGGATGCTCACCTTCTAAACACTCCTCATCTTCCCATAAACCTCTTAAAGATCATATTCTTGTTCTCTTTCCTTCTATCTTACATTTGAAGCGATGTAAGTTATTGAGTTCAAGATGTTAACAATTCTTTTTTTTTTCTATTCCACTAGCTGTTAATATCATATAACCTCAGAAATATTTTCCAAATGATAGACATGATGCTAGATGAAATAAATAGTCTTTCTTTATTCTTGCAAATCTTAGATTAAACAACTCAATGTAATTTAATAGAAAATCATATTTTATTAGAAAACTTAGAAGTATGTGATTGTTTAATAGAATACTATTTTTTATCAAAAAATATTACATTGTGAAATCTAAAATTTTCAAAAATAAAGACTATTTATTTCATCTAATACAACGATGTATAAAAGACAAATGTTTCATAATCTACGAAAATATAATGTAAACACGAAAAAATATATACAATAGCCTCTTCAGAGCTTTCCGAAAAGCGTTCTTTATCTTTATAAATCTCAGAAACCAATATATTTTCGAGATTTGAAGAAGCATTCATAAAAACAAAGTTTCTTCTGCTGCCATTTACTTTCGGAAACGTTTCCGAGTATTTTTCATAGTATGTTAATAAGTTTTCTCAAACCGGAATATCTGTTTTAAGATGCCATCAATTCTCAATTAAACATTTACAGTTGCATAATTGAATTTTTACATACAGGAGTAACAAAAGAATATTAATATTAATTTTAATTTTATTTCATTAATAAATCATGTTTGTATTATTTTTAAGATTCGCAAAGCATGTTTATTAAACATTAAAATGTTTACTTGAGAATTGATAGCATCCGAAAAATATATGTTCTGGTTTGAGAAAACTAATTAATACACTATAAAAACTACTCAGAAACGTTTCCAAAAATCAGTGGCAGCAAAAGAAACCTTTATACACACACACACACACACACACACACACACACACACACACACACACACACATATATATATATATATATATATATATATATATATATATATATATATGATTCTTTAAATTTCGAAAATATATTAGTTTCTGTGGTTTCTAACGATAAAGAACGCTTTTTGGAATTGTGAATAAGTCGGAAGAGGTTATAGTATGTTTTCAGTCATGGGTGTTTTACGTATTTCATATTGTATGTTTAAGTTCAAATATTTTAATTTTCCTCTATACGATAGCCAACTGAAAAGATTGACGTAACTATTAGTCGTACATATATATATTTTTTCATAATAACGCCTTGATCATTGTAGGAAAGAAATTACATACTGTCACAAATAACTAATAAAGAATCTAGGCGAAAATTTCTCATGCATTTCATAGATAAATGGCAATTTTCAGAGAGTCCCGTAAATGAAGAATTTTAAAAAGTAAAATACAAACTGTGTTTAACCACATTTATTACAAATAGCGTGTGTAAAAAAATCGATTTTTTTTTCTCTTTTTAATGGCTACAACTACAAATTCTTCTGTAGTGAATGAATATTTAAAAGGAATGTTAAAACTTCAAAATGAGAACATATATTAGTCTAACACTTTAAAGAAATGTTTGGTTGTTTTATCGATTCTATATGATTTGTGAAAAACAGCATAACAACATAAATTTTCCTCAATAAAAGTTATGAAATATCAAAGGTGAGCTATGAATAACAAATACGGAGGATTTAAAAGAACGAATGATACACAAAAAATAAATTCTAAAGTCTCGTTATTCGAATAATAGGCAAATAAATAAAATAAATATTTTACAAGATCAAGATTAAAAATATTGATTCGTTTAAATAAATCGAAATCATTTCCAAAAGCATTGCAGATTTATTTTAAAGAAGTGAAAGTTTCAAATGTTTTATTTAAATTTGTTTTAACTATTCCAAATACACTAAACTATTACGTAATATAGTTAGAAAAAATTATTACACTAAATTTATTCTACATGACATTTAGGTGCTGTTTTTAGTCGAATAATTAAAACGAACAATAAAACTTACGAAACAATAAAACTTAAAATTTGAATAAAAGTATATATGGGTCAATATTTATGTAATCACATCTATACTTTTTACTTAGACGTTTTATTTTACATAGAAGAATAATACGATTATTCTTCATCTTAAAATAAAATTCAGAAATTAGAAAAATTGGATCGGGGCTGTTAAAATAACTAAACCATATCTATAATGCAGTTGAAAATTAAACAAATTTATAAATGTAAATAAATAAGTACACAAGAAAAAAAAAAGGAATAGGTTAACCTATATCGGAGACACTATATTGATCTATGTAATATAAATTAGGTATATGTTTATTATTATTAAATTAAAGTTTCATCATAAGATACTGAAGTCACTGGTTGCCATTCACGTAAAGGACACGTGACGGTTATATGGTGTTATTTTGGAGATCCCAACGAATTGCTTAAATATCGTCTTCGGTCAAACCGTTAATTGAATCTCGATGGCTATTTTATACCGAATAATGTATAAAATTAAACGTACCATTCTATTATGAACACTATGTAAGTACCTGTTTTTGTTAATAAATGTGTTACCACAATCTACAATTGTGATAATTAGACTAATACAAGTAACATATGCATAATCCGGATAGTATAATGAAGTTATTGAACCAAGTGGGAAGATGTGTCAATTTGTGCATCTGTCAATAACCATCTTTCCAAAATTATCAAACAAGTGCTGCTGTAGACACGCCACTCACGGATGTTAGAAACATTCGCGAGTGAAACCATAATGATGATAAAAACCAAGATTCATCCAGGATAAGCAAAATAAGCGAATGAATTGATGTTCGTTGTATATTATCTTGGATCCGTTTTGTGTTGATGAACATTAGTCGTCTAGCGTAAAAGATGACCTTTGAACAGATTTTGGGAAATCCTCTTGTCAAATACCACTCTTCTTCTGGAAGATAAAAGTTTTGCGTCTTCTGACGTGCAGTACAAGATCTATTATATTAGTTTTGATTTACCGACAACGACTTCCATGAGTGTTGCTGAGACTCTGACGCTACTTCACCAGCTGTCGCAATTCGGCATGATGTTTACATGACTTTATAATGGATATTACTCGCGTATAGAGCTGGGGTTATTTCAGACTGCCGTAGCTAATTTGTGAGTAATCCGATATTCGACCGTTGCACACTGTCACAGCCAAGCATACAGTTTCATGTACTGATGTTTCCTGTTATTGAGATTTCACGATGCATTGCGTAACCGTAAAAATCAAGATATCTCAAAAATAAGCATTTTATGGTCTAAATAAGTGGTTCTTTAGATAGCTGACTATGCGATATTTTTCGCAGGTCAATTTCCTTTTGTTTCTTGTGAAGTATGTATAATAATGGTAATTGGATACTTTTTCATCCATTTGTCTCAAACCTTTATTTTTGTTGTTGAAATTTTGAACAAAATATAATTTTTTTATTCATTTTTCATAAAATTCAGCTACACTAGATCAGGTAACAATTACTTTACTCTATTTTTTTTTATCGATTATCGAAAAAATATTATTTTTTGTATACATAATTTCAACTTTATTTTGAGCATTTTAGTATTGGTAGAATATTTCTATTCTTATACAAACGATATTCTCTATTAAATACTCCATACTAGGTATTGCGTTCTTTATGTAGCATATAGAATATATTATACATAAAAGTTTTATTTATACACAAAATTTAAATGCTTATGTGCCAACGTTGGCTAATTGTTGGCTAATGATCCGATGTATTTCATATTTATCACCGCATTCGTTATTGTATGTAATTATCGATGTTATGTTGGCTAATTATCAATCGAATATATTTTCCATGTTAGCCCACAGTAAGAAATGCCTTTCCGTACCATTAGCCAACGAACAATTGGCCAGCAAAGGCCCAAAATTTGTCTAACCGTTCGCTTGGTCAGAATCACGCTCATACATGCTGCAAATTAGAGAGATTTCTGCACATATCACGTTCCAACCATTTTCCAACCCTGCTATTCCCTGTCCTACCATTTTTTAACGGTTTCAACAAACTGCCAACGATGGGACACCAAACTGTACTACTTGAAAATGCTACTGATACTATGTATTATGCCTGTGATAAAAAAGTATTACATTTTTAACTTAACATAATAACTTAGAAATTCTAAGATACAATTAACCGAAAAACATTATCTATCCTCTTCTAGCCAAAACTGTCTAAATCCGTTACACACTGAGCTTCTTAATTTCAGTAAAATATTACAACTTAGTACTTTCCGAATTGAGTTTTCGTTGTAAATTTTTGGAGCAATCCCATATAAAAAGAGATTCAATTAGTTTATATGAATGAAATAAATCAAATTCTCAAAGAACTGTATTTGAAGGCTACAGGCCAGTATCCACTTTGGCAGATCCACGCCGTCCATTATCATCCATTTTTCATTGCAAACGTAACGTATAATGCACATATATCTATGTAATAAATACATCAAATATTTTCATTTTACTTCCCTTATATACTTTTTTCTTCACTATCCTTCATACATACATATTAATGGATACAAATTAACGGTATTGTTTATTTTTTAAAGTAATTAATGAGTTTAAAAGTTTCATTTATTCGCAATAACCACTGATAATATATTAAATTATACAATATACTAAATGGTACTATATCATAAATTATATATTATAAACATATTGCGTTTTCGTCAGAAACATTGTGTAAACATTTTTCAACCTAAACCTCCTTATACCATTTCACATTGATCTTCTTAATTTGAATGAAATTCTTGTGGCCAAGAATTTCCACAATTGAGTTTTTAAAGTTTTAGAGCAATCGCATTTAAAAAGAGGTTTTATTTATTCATATCTAAAAAAGAATCAATCAAATTCCCAAAGGACTGTTTTTGACGGCTGCAGGCCAAGATCCTCTTTCGCAATTCCACATCGTCTATTATCACCAATTTCTCATTTCTAAGAAAAAATGGGGAAGATTATCAAAGAAATTGCAAAAAGAAATTAAAACAATCAAAATCTGAAACATATAATTGAATGCCAAATCCGAAGACATTAATAACAGTTCATTTTAAGTGGATTTATCTAGTAACATAACGTCAATGCTTGGCTTCCAGAATGATAGTAAAATGTTTTTGAACATACGGAAGCTAAGCAGCATGTTATAATATTAATAACGCTTAAACTAATTGTTCAATATCAAAACATTCTCCTTCAGAATGTTTGTCATACATTTTTCTATAAAACTACCAGTTTTTATGTTTTTATATGCAATAGTTTTTGCAGAATAAGCCAAGAAAGTGAAATGATATGATAGTTATACAGTACTGGCAGCGGCAGGATTTAACTTTTTTCACGATTATACTATAATATGTAATACGTTCTTTATGTACCATACATATAGTGTTACATGTAAATGTTTTATTCATATAGAAAAATTTTATAGTTTTATATATTAATAACACCGTTAATACTATGTATTAAGTCAAACTACTAAACATTTTGTATTTTTAACATAGTATTTTAGAAAGTGTAGAAAGTAATTAATTGAAATTCATTATTTAACCGGTTTTAGCCAAAGCCATATAAGAGAGCTAAACATTGAGCTTCTTAATTTGAATAAAAATCTTATAACCTAAAACTTCCACAGCTGAGTTCTCGCTTTAAATTTTTGGAGCAATCACATTTAAAAAAGAGGTTCTATTTATTCATATCTAAAACGAATCAATCAAATTCCCAAGGGACTGTTTTTGACGGCTGCAGGCCAGCATCCATTTTGGCAGTTTCACATCGTCCATTATCACCCATTTCTCATTTCTAAAAGGAAGTGGGAAAAATAATCAAAGAACTCGCAAAAAGAAGTGAAAACAATCAAAATCTGAAAACTTTAATTGAATGCCAGATCCGAAGACATTAAGAACAGTTCATTGTTAGGTGGTTCTATCTATGAACATAACGTCAATGCTTTGCTTCCAGCTAAATAGAAAAATGTTTTTGAGCATACGGAGGCTAAGCCATTAATTATTATGACGAACAGCGGATTTTCTAAGTAATTTAGAGAATAGATTAATGCATCAGCTGTAGCAGTTTCTTTTTCGCTTTTTGCTTAATTTCGCTCAAAGCTTTTTATTTTAAAAATAAAAGAAATCATTTTTTTAAACTAAAAATATTATAAATTAAAATATTTCCGTAAATTTTCGGAAAAATAAATAAATAAAATATATTTTAATCAATTTTTGAATGAATCATAAAAATGAGGTTGTTGATTCCCTTTATTTGAATTAATATGAATGAAAAGCTACGCAAATATTCACTTGATAATAAATATTCATGCACATAAATATTCATTCTTTAAAACATTTTTATACATCGTTTATCACCGTCATAAATTAGCTCATATTTCTCATTAAAGTATTATGAAAGTATTTGCAAGATTTTTCATTTATTTATATATATCTGTTACCTGAGAATATATGTAATAATAAACATAGAAGTTTAGCTGTACGTGTGTGTGTATGTGTGTGCTGTTTTCTGAAGAGGACACTGGTCTCAGAGCTACAAAATTTGTCAGGAAAATGTATGTCTGAAATTATGCGCCTCGAAGCAAGTGTTTGGTTTTTTCGATTATGCTGGGCTACAGTTGTATATATTTATATCTTTGTCCGTGCTGCACGTTGAATAGATATTTTTATATCTTCTTAAAATTCCCTTTTCGTTAAATTCAGACACATGTATGTGAGGTCTGACTGCAGGTGTTATGCATGCAAGAATTTCGATACATTTTTGCCCAATAACTATTTGGCAATTACATGTTTTTTATTTAAATTTTTATACGATTTTTTTTCACGTTTTGCGGCTATTTTTGCATATTAGTAAAGAGAATCCGGTTTAAATCTTTTATCCCAATATAGTAAGTTTTCTCCTCTTTTCATTAAAGTCTAGCCCATCAGCGGCTGAGAGATTATGCTTTTAAAGCTGGTAGACGGGAGGTGCTGTGTTCAAACCAAAGTCGCACCCTCAAGACCGTTCGAAGTTTTCCGTGCTGTAATTACTGGTACCATTGCTGTAATTACAGGTTAGGATCCCTTAGAAAGATCCCCACGGGGAGCAACCCCCCCCCCATGCTATATTCCTTGTTTAGGTAATCGACCATAACAATACACCACCCCCACTGCAGTTTATTCGGAATTCGTGCACTGGTGCGGAATTCGTGCATTTTTTTTTTAATTCTTGTAAGCAATTTTTAAAGTTTTTTCGCGTTTTGTAGCGATTTTCTGGACATTCGTAAAATACATTCGGTTTCAATCTTTTAGCTTAATATAGTAAATTTTGTCCTCCGCGATTTTTTAATTTTTACCGATTTTAAGGGGTTTTTTATTTATTTATTTTTTTAGTTTAGCGGCAATTTTTTTTTCCGTAAAGAAAATGTGGTTTCTATTCGATGAGCCCATTAGTAAACTTTGTCCTCTACGATTTTTTGATGTTTTACCGCTTTTTTATATCATTTTTTAAAAATGTTTCGCGTTTTGCAGCGATATTTCAACATTCGTAGAAGAATCCGCTTGCAATCTTTTAGCCTAATATTATAAATTTTGTTCTCTGCGACTTTTGAATTAATGTGACCCGATTTTTTAATGCGATTGTTAGTGTTTTGTTCGGTTTCGTGGCAATTTTGTGACAATTTTTTTCTGAAACGGAAAGAACTCTTCGGTAATTTTTTATACTGCCGTGAATAAATTCACATTGGGAGAATGTCAAATCGACTCCTACAGCAACGCGAACGCCAATGCTGAATATTAATCTGGGATTATCTCTAGATTTTAATCTGGATCGAAATAAAAAATTACAATTCAAGTTTCGTCTGATTCGAGACGGGATCCGGCATAGCCCGCACAGGTATACCCTCATATGGACATAACCTCGCACGGGTATACCCCTGCCAAAAGCAGTGTGGCCCCCAACACCAGGTTCATTTAATTCGATGCTCGCGTGGAAAAAACTGACCAGCGAAATGGGTGAAGTTGCGCTAGTATGAAAATATTATTCATAAAATTAAAATGAAACTTATTTCAAACCAACTTATGGATAAACTATGTTTCTAAACATTTAGTGTTTTTTAACTGAATTATAAAATTAAATAAAAAGATTTTGTTATTTAAACCTGCTTTTTTTTCTACTTTCAGAAATGTGTCCGATTTTGATTCCACCCGCTTCATAGGCCTGTAACACTTACGGTGAGTTCTCTTTTTGCATTCTAATTCGTATCACTATAATTTCATTGCATGATTTTGTAACTATGTATAATTTTGCTTCTAACAGAATTTCTACTGTCCCTTTGAAATGCTTTTGCATAATAATCAAGAATACATACTTGTTCTAAAGAAAAAGAACATCCTACAAAACGAGCTCATTGGCTAGGCGATATTTAATCTAACTAATAACAAGAAAGCAATTAAATCATTTTGTACAAGATTGGTAGGAATCTTGGATATGCTTAGGTGTATTTTGATTTCACTAATATAAGACAACTTAATTTTTATCCTTCAGATACATATTTTAATCAGTAAGGATTAATTTGTCTTCTAAAATATTCAAAATAAAAATATACGTCATTATAATTCATTTCATTATCTATGAAATATGTGTGATGTCTCAAGTAGATAAAAATCATATATTACGAATATATAAAACGTGTATGTAAAGATAATACATGCATACAAAACGAAGAACTCATAATATGATTATAATGCACATCATTTTAAAACTTTTATTACTTTTTTTTTTTTTTTTACATTTATTAAGTACACTTATGCCTAAGTACACTATTGACATTCTTAAGTAACTACAATATGTCAAATGTATAATAAGTATTGACAAGTAGTCAAGAAGTGCTTTAAAAGCCTATTGAAAATAATAAAACTCTTAGTAAAAAATTAAATTCCATTATAAAAAATATCCTAAATTCGGACGTTTAATACGCGAATCAAAAGCGAGCATGTGTAGATCAGCATTGCCAGTTTGGCCTTCTTTTTTATTCAGAAATTCCGGGTTCATACCGGAATTTCCGAAAGAATATTTTTCACTTTCGCAATTTATATGTCATTTAATATACCAAAAAATATTATTCATATTTTCTGGCAAGAATTCGGAAATTCTGAATAAAAATGGAGGCCAAACTTGCAACGATGGTGTGAGCCCAAAATTACAATTAATAAAATATATCTACATGGTGCAGATTCGACAACATTTTTAAAGTAAAATTTTTGTGTCAAAGAAGATTTATTTGATCCGGGGATAGCAAGGCAGCAATAACATACACTAAATGCACATTATTAACATTCATGTGATAATCTAGACAATCGAAGTGCAAAATATATCACTAATAAACGATAGCCTATGTTCATTAAGAGAAAATACATATTTTGATAGATGAAAATATTAATTAATGTCCATGTGATAAGCTAGATAATCACAGGGCAAATGTATATCTCTGCCAAAATACACTTATTTTGATAGCTGAAAATATACAACTTGTCTGATCACGATAAAAATAAATGTGAGAAGTATACTTGCTTTAGTTTACTACTTTCCTCTTTTACTGTACGCTTAGCCTAGAGATTTCACAGTCTCCTGTTTCCTTTTTAGTTCTTTCGGAATTTGGGGGATTGATCTAATTAGACATCGCTGTAAGTAATTTGATAGATAAAGTGGTTACAGAGCTAATCAATAAAGGAATCTATGTTGCATTTAGACTTTAGTTAGTTGCTTAAAATGCTTGTCCTCTGGGCAAGAAAATTGTTTTCAATCTTGTTGAATTTAAAATCTTTTTACTATTTTTTTTTTATTTAGTACTTCGTGGCATTGAAAAGAAAGATTGAATTAAATAAGTTTCTAAAAGAAACTAAGTTAACTGTTTTGTTTTCTATTTCGAAAAAATATTTTACATTCAATTTAAAATCCATTTAAATCCATTAAAATCCACACTTAAATCCACAAACGAGAAGCATTCAGACACGTGTAACTAACCAATTTTCTCAATCCCGAGTGTGACTCGGGGAAATTCCTTAGCTTAAAACTATCCAAAAGCAAGAAATTATTTCTGTTATTTTATCTCTGTGTCTCTCTCCCCCCCCCCCCCTCCGCACTCAGTACATTTCCTTTCTTTATTTTAACACACAATAAGTTTAAATGTAATATTAACGCACAATAGTCATATTTTAATTTCAAAATAAATATATGCAAATTAATAAATAGAAAATTGCCTTAAATTTTCATAAAATAATTTGCAACTTTCAGCCAGTCAATATGACAAATGTTCTTGAAACATGTTATAAATTAGAGACATATTTCTTTTCACTGAATCCTTCTTTGAAACACTGATATATATTTCAGCACTTACAACAATATAATAACAATCTGTGATGTAATTAATTGGAGAACCTACATTATTTACCTACACTAAAATTAACTACTGATGTGATAGGATGGTGGTTTTCATCTTTCACCGGTTGATGAAGAATATCATAAATGTTTATGAATTGTTCTACGTATTTGATTTGATAATTGGTAATTAAATTTATACGTGAATTCTAAAACATGATAAACGTATGTAACATTATAATGGGAAATACATGAAAACATGTTTATTCCAATCAATATATGCATCTATCAATTAAGTGTAACTACACAGAATAAAATGTAAATTTTTATTTTATTGATCATCGCACATTAATATAATAAAATGCTTAGACAAAAAAATTCCCGAATTTTCTATTTATTGCCACATTTATTTCAACCATAAGATATTATATAAATTTGAGTCACCCTTCTTTACATTGTACCCTTCTTTGAAGCACTGATATATATCTCAGCACTTACAACAACATAATAAAAATGTAGTCCCTTTGATATAACTAACTAGAGAACCTACATTATTTACTTACAGTAAATATAACTACTGATGAGGTAGGAGTTTGTCTTGATGGTTTTCACCTTTTACCCGTAGATAAAGAAACGAATTTTTCTTCGAAGGCCCCCTTAACTTTTTCCTCAAACAGGGTGGAGATTGAATGCGACTGGTCACGTGGGATAGAGCTGTCACGTGACCTGAAAAGCTAATCTGATAAGGTCCATTGTCGGCTACTTTCGCCACTGGTGAAAAGACCATTTAACTCATAGTTGCGTGTATAAGTTAGTAGAACCTGAGCAAACACTGTTGTTTCTTTTCTTCAAAGGTCTTCTTTTTCCTTATTTACTCATGATCACCCCCTTTTCTTTCTCAGTTCGTTAGCGGTGCATTCGGGTTTTTGTGTTTAAGCAAAGGTTTTTGTGACCATAATGATTCGTTCACATCCTCTCGGTTTGTTTTATAATAAAATAGCTAATGTTGAGTTTTCCGAAAAGGTTATTTACTTTCATCAATATATCTCAGTGTCCGAAAAGAACGCAATTTTCGATAAACATTAGTTGACTTGAATCAAGCAGCTTGACTTAATCTACAATTACAATGTATTTCGATATCACAACATATATGATATAGAAAGTAAAATCCAAAAATAAAAGATACATGCTTTATTCGCAGATTTTATTTACGCACCAGAGTGATTAAGATGAATAAGTGTTTTGTAATAATTAAATATGAAGCCCAGTGGCGTAGTGGTCAGTGCGTCTGGGCTACCATGCAACAGGTCCAGAGTTCGAATCCGGACTCGGCAAGATTCACTCAACTTCTCATCCATTCAGTGTCGATAAAATGAGCACCAAGCTCGCTTGAGAACTAAACACTGGGGGTCGGCCCCGCATTACTCCGACCACCTGACCGGGATATATGTTGTGTAGCACCTCAGGGCCCATGGTAAGAAAACAGCAGTAGGAACTATAGCCCTTGATCTATAATGGATTGTAACGATGTAGCTTTAATTTAGTTTTAATAATAATTAAATTACTTTCATGCTGAAGAATCCATATCCAACCTCTTGCGAAATGGATGATTCGTTAAACTAAATCCGACACTAAAGTTACATAAAATGTTTTTACTACCATAAAGTTTGAATTGTTCTTAATTTAAAATAAATTTACTTAGAATTTCATCCATATTAAGATGTTATTTTTGATTAACAAAATGTATGAATCTTAGAGTATTAAAAAAATACTTCTTTCATGCAAATTTTTTAATGATTAAATCTAAATGGTAAAGTTTAATCGATATCCTACTTTACAAAGTACACTCATTGAAGAACACTGCTCTTTCATCGTGAGAGCATGTACTTAGATTTCGATTACTTATCAATAGACGTACTATTCCACAAAGTCTGTTATTAATAACGAACTTTATCGCCATTATATTAAGGCGGCTCTCAAAAAAAACATTTTTCCCAACAACGCGAAACTTTCTGATACATTTTCTGACTCATTTTTAAACATAAAAGCATGATACTCGCAGGCATGATTATAAGTGTAATGGGACAGTTTTTTTTTTTTTCATTTTCCGATAAATTAATTACATCTTGCGTTATAAGAGATTGTTGTCTCAGAATGGTAGTTTCTTCCCTTTCCTGTGCTGTCAAGTCCAGAAATTCGGTTGAAAACGACAACTTTAACAACACTTTTTGAAAAATCTTCTCCCTTTACCGAGAAACGGAAAACTCAGTTTTATTACATAATTTCTTAATAAGAGCACCTGCCAATCTGATACGTTTGTGGAAAAAAATTAATTAATAAAATGTGTCAGAAAGTGGCCAGTGTGGGTTTGAGAACAATTTAACAGTATTGTTTTTTCATTGCTATAATCGTATGTATAAAACAATACCAAAAATTCTTATTTTCTATTCCTTGTTTATTTATGTTAAGAAATCTGCAAGAAAGTATTCTAATTGAGAAAAAAATATTCCATTCATTTCCGCACTAATTGGTCTTGGAATGCTTCAGTACTAAGAAGTTTTAAGCGTTTGGCTTTGCAGCAGCTCAGGGAAAATTTCGCTGATTCATTACAGAATCCTACATTTTTTTGACTCTCGCTTCAACATGACATTTTCTTTCTATCTGGAGAGCAGCTATTCACATCTTAAGAGTTCAAATCTAGGATTTTTGAAATCTTCTTCTTTCATCTTGGCGGTGATGTCGAAAAGAAACAATAGCTTTCGTAGAAATGTTTCTGTTGAGGGTACCTTAAACTACGAGTAAAGCTAGCGAAGGAGAAAAAAAATGTCACAAGGTTGGAAATCTTTGATGGTTGTTGACACCAGTTGTAGCTTTAGTTTAAAGTGTGTAAGGTTTCTTTTGGAAATATATATATATATTTGTGTAAGTAGCTACAAGTTTCAACAGATTCTGTCACACTGTTTGTTAAATATCTGTTTTATAGTTAGACAAACATGAAGATTACACTATAATGTCCAATGAAACATTTAAGTAATAATATAACAAAAATGTGTTTAAGTTTATATTTTCACATTACATAGTAGAAGATATTTGTATCTACATAAGACATATTTGTTTTTGACGAAAATAAATTCTCAATAATGGTGCTTTTGGTATTGGTAAAGGTGGTATTGCTTTTAATTTATCACGTGGATTCATAAAAATATAATTTTTTTTTCTAGTAAGTAAATGTATTTTGTTTGGTTTGCATATTATAAGAAATTTTACTCTTGTCGAATTTTTACTCTTATTCTATAATTATTGTGGTGATATTTTTTTTAAACAAAAAATTATCAAAGGTCGTAAAATTTTTTAAGTTTCCTATGTTCATGAAATATTTAGCTTTCTAAAATAATTTTACTAATTTGTTAAACACTTCCTTCAGGTTTCTTAATTAATTAAGCTCCAATTTGTTTTTTTTAAATGAGATTTAATCCACTCCACTTCTTGTTCATTATCAGACTAATATTACAGTATGTTTTTAATATATCTGTATGCTCAGGTTCTTAATTGCATGAACTGCACTGTACTGTTTGATGCATTTTCTAAGAAAAACTACGAGTTAATTGTTTTAAATTCAATTTTCGAATCAAATGAAAAATAGCAGTTTATGCTACTGCTCTTTGTTAATTCTACTCCTACATTAACATTCATCAACAATGTGGAAAAAATACCTAGATAATCAATATTCTCATTATGCAGGGTGTCCGTGAGGGAACGCCCCAATTTGAATAGTCTGTAATACAACATGTAATCGTTGCATTAAAATGATTGAAACAACATTGGATACACATAGTTATGAAGTTTTGTTTGTGTAATCACACCATTTCTACATATGCCCCACGAATGGCACAGCGGATGTCTAAGGCGGATGGCCAGAGAATTGGACAACCTCTCCCAATCCATCTTTGTGGGAAATCGGCAGTCAGTGTGTTCCGGACTCCCAAATGACAGTGTGGAGGTGTTCCATCCTGCCAATGGACCCCAATTCTGCATACCACCACACGGTCTGTGCTTTTTCAGAATTCGTTGTCATTTTTCAATTTTCAATTTTTCCAATTTTCAGCACCTGAAATAAAAATCATTGCTATTACATAATGTAAATTTCCACATCTTAACTACCATGTACCACCACACCTAACGGTATAAAATTAGGGCGTTTCGTCTCGGAAAATCTGTATTATGCCCTTTTAATTCCATGTGGTCAAATTTTCGAATCATTAAAAAAAAAAGTCATATATTCCAATTCGCTTAATTGAAGGTTCATAATTGAATAGCGATGTAAAAAATATATAAAATCAGTTCTTTTTTAGTATTTTAAATTTTATAATAGTAAGTTTTATACATTTCTAGCTTTTAATGGGAAATATTTAAAAATTATCAAAGTTCGTTGTTTTATGCAAAAATTGTAAAATCATCCCAATAAGTCCATTGGCGAAAACGTAAACCATAGAAGAAAGAAAATATATAACGGTATGATAAGTATTCCTTCTTCTCTACATTGTTCATAATTGATAACTAATTCATAACCATGTAGAAAGAGACCTACTTCTGCTTATTCCTCTAAAAATGCGAAATCCTTACTGAAAGAAAAAATAAGAAGAAGAACTAGAAGCATAATTGATTTATGTTAGTTGCATCAACGTATTGCTTTTACGCAGAAATCTATTCAAACTATACACACATCACTGCTTTCAGAGGAAAACAGATGCATCCACTGCGATACATGCACACATAATTACCCTCTAAATACGCAAAAACAATGATGCATTAGAAGCACTCTCTCTACGCAAAGTATTTATTTTCTTCCATTCTACATTCAGATTTTTTCTCATTTTCTCTCTTTCGCATATGAGCATAAAAACTGCAGGATGATATAAAAGCAAAAAGATAACAAAAAAATATCTTCATTATATCCAAAGAAAGGTATCGCATACACCATTTTTTCTGTATGCTAGCATATCTTACAATGTAACGAAAAGGTCTTAGTAAAAGATATCAATCTTAGTTGTGCTACTGTTGTTTCTATTTATCTTCGTGGATTCTCCTTGTCAGAGATTTTTCCTCTTTTTTTTTTACATTTTGTTTTTTCCCCTCCTACCCTTTTTCCGGCTGTTAGTAGTTTTTAGCAAAACAAAATCTTGTTTAATTCTGCAAAAGTATTACAGAAGAACGTGAAAAAATAATGTATGTTTTGATGTAAGCTCCAAAGACAAAAGAGAAAATAAAAGATATCTATAACGTCGATTTTTATATATTTTTACTATTGGGGCTATGTTGGTGTTAGTTTTAAAATAGTTTATGTTTGCTTTGCGTAGAAAACATGGTGGTTTATAGCACCTCAAATTCAAGCTCTTTCCTTTTAGTTCAATTTCATCACTACCAAATTCCGTTGGGTACACATAATTGGTTTGCACACTCCCCAGTAACACATTACTCGAAATCTACCAAAATGTGAAAGCATTGTGACTCTAATGCAACTCTCACTTTCCAAATTGACGCCTCATGACCTGTTAAAAAGGTCACTCTTATGTCACTGTGAAGTCGATTGCAGGCAACGAAAAATACAGGCCGCAATACTTCTAAACCTCTTGGCTATCACGTATTTAAGATAGGCTGGCTTTCAGTAATTGACGAGCTACCATGTGACCAAGATAGTCTGAAAAGTAGCCGAGATCAAGGGAGTTCCACAGCCTCTCTCTTGTTTTTTCTGCAGAAATCGCAGTTTTGTTATTTTGTTTATTGTTGTAATGAGATGGAAATAACTTGATCACCCTGACTACACAACAAAGTCGATGACTACGAAATGAAGGTCGCCGAAACATCATAATGTGACGAATTAAAAAATCACACTTTGGTAACCGTTACAGTGACCTTACAAAGACAGGTTTTATTAGGACTAAATCTTAAGATCAATGTATAAAATCAATCCACCTTGTACATGCCCCCTTTTATAAATAAAATTTAGAAAAATGATGTTAAAATGGATCAAACTATCAATGCCCTATATTTATTGTAATAAAATACTGAAATATCCGATGAATTCTTAGAATTTTTATTGTCTAAGTAAATATTATTGTTCTTGAAGTTGATAAAAAGAAGGACTTTGCCTCATCAATTCATAATACCTTAAAAATACGTTAATTTGTCAAATATCAGTGTATTTCACTAATTAAAAGCTATTTTTCCTGTCTATTTATTGATCGTATTTAGTGTTATTTACAATTACTGTATTAAACAACCAATTGCACCGAAGTTAGTGAAAATACAATAAACCGAAGAAGATAAACATCCCTTATGATGAACAACAACAGCAACAAAAAATCACCTTTTGCTTCAACAAACGGAAACAGGCTTTTGACTTGATTGTGCAACGTTTCCTTACTTCTATTTACTATGAAAAATAAAAATCGGGCAGTGACGAAAAAGCACAAACAAACTACAACGAACACAAACAGATAAACAACAAAAAATTCTAAGAAAGACGGCAGTCAAAGTAAAAAATAAAATAAATAAACAGAAATAAATAAATATAAAATAAAAGTAATAAAATTCTCATCCTTTATAGGATGGAAAAGCGGAAATAACCTTTATTGAAAAGTCGATAGCTTCTCCCGGTTTTTTGACCAAATAGTTGATCGAATTACGACCCTTGGTCCACACAAAGCAAGAGGTCCAAGCAAAGGTCCTTTGCGAGAATCGAATTTCCTGAGGGCCAGTTTATTTGAAACGGCGCCGACGACACTAAAAAATATCATTTCAGGACTTTTTTTAATAGTAAAATATGCTTATATATGAGATAAATCGCAAAAAAAATTGATTTATAAGCCTGAAATTCTATAAATGCTCTTTATTGGATTAAGACTGAAGCACTGATAAATATAATATGACATAAATTTTAGATTGCAGTTTCTGCTACTTTTATTAGTTGTTTTTATCTTTTTTTTTTTTTTTTCAAATCGATCAAATTTCTTTTTTCTCTTTTATTTCGTAATGTACTTCGCTTCTGTCCATTCAATATTTGAAATGTTTTCTTGAATTGAAGTAAAAAATGTTAGCAAACAAAATGCACTTGTTAATGTTTTGAAACTGAAAAAAGAATTAAATTTATAAAATTTTCAGTGTTACATTAAAGATACTTCAATAATACTTATAATTATAGTTCTACAAATAATGAAAATTAATTGAGGTTCTACATGAGTTATGTACCTCTGGACTCTGGACTACAAAATCTTACATTTTTTTCTTAAAAAAAAAAAAAAAAAAAAAAAAAAAAACATCTGTCGGTTGACGTAATTTTTGAATATTAACACCCTATGCACTATTTCTACAAATTTCTAATACTTTAAAATACCGTGTGCGTCGTAAATTCGTGCAAACTTTAAAAATTCATAATAAAAGAAGTAATGCTCGGAAAATTTTTTGGTTTGCGCGAGTATGATCAGAGGGATTTTGGATTTTTTTCCATGTATAATAAAAAATGATTCCAAAAGTAACCGATAGAGGGCGCTCACACGTCATACTGAGGCGTTTTGGGCAAATCAGGCAAACACAAACAGACAATGAAACAAATCACAATAACATGACACTGTGCATTTATTTTAAGGTAAAAGATCTTCATCATGACCACCACCACCAGGTATTAGGCAAGTGAGGCCTGTTACAGCGGCCTGTCAATACGCCTGTTACAGCTGAGTGTAACATGTCGGCATCGATGCCACCGGCGGTCCATTGAATGGCATCTTTCAGTTCCACCAAAGTGGCTGGGGAGTCCCTGTATACACATGACTTTAAGTATCCCCACAGCCAAACATCTGCCTGAGCAAGTCTGGAGATCGTGTGGGCCACTCAAACTTACAACCTCGACGTCACCCTGATACGACCGTTTTGCGTATTGACGTCACTATGCAGTGAAAAGTGTGCTTCATACGTCCTGTGGACGAATGAAGCACGCTCCATTTGTGCCAGCGCCCATGTAGCAATTTTTAGTCTTTTATCTGTATCTGCCGGTAATAACTGGTGAAGTGCCTGTATCTTGTACGGATACAGATCTAAGATTCCGTTCAGAATACGTCGAATCGACGATTCCGGAAACCCCGTTATTCTTCCAGCTTCACGAGCATTGCTACTCCCCGTTGATGTCTCGGCTGCCTATCAGGAAAGGGCATGTTTAAAAACAAACAGTTCTTTCAACCAATCTGCCACTGCATTTTTGTCGCAGCTATCATTGCAGGAATCGTCATGGCGACGTCGGTCAATCATATCACAGACCAGTTTAACGTAGACCAATCAAATCGCTCCATCTCATGTGTACTGTAGGAATCGTAAAGAACGAACAGGTTTTTCTCCCAAACCAACAGTTATTTAACCAACAGTGACGTCAGTTGCCCTTTCCTTATTCTTCCATGCCACTTTTTACAACATGGACGCGATCCGTGCTTGAGGAATGTCTTCCACTACGTGGACGATCCTCCAAACTGCCCGTTTCCTCAAAACGTCGTACTAAATTTAGTATCCCATTCGATGAAACAGGACTTTTTTGCGCCTTAAGTCCTTTCTCTGTGCGAAACATTCTCAATGCAATAGTTGTGGATTCACCATTCTTGTAGAAAAGTTTAAACACCAGCGCACGATCTGGTAACGATAGCATGCTGCCGAGATCGAATGACGAATCCATTTCCAGCCAGGTGTTTTATTGCGAGCCTGATTTGCATAAAACGCCTCAGTATGACGTGTGAGCGCCCTCTATCGGTTACTTTTGGAATCATTTTTATTATACATGGAAAAAAATCCAAAATCCTTCTGATCATTTTCGCGTAAACCGAAAATTTTTCCGAGCATTACTTCTTTTATTATGGATTTTTAAAGTTTGCACGAATTTATGACGCACCAGGTATTTAATAGTCTTTCAATTTTTTAAAAGAATTTCAAAGCTTTTAATGTGCAGTGTGATAAAATCAGAAAAATGTGTTTTTCTAAAGACTGATAATGAAAATAATCAATTTGAACAATTGCATGCAAATGAAATCAAAGTAAGCATTTTATTAAATGAAGTTGAACTCTTACGAAGTTTTTAAAAAAAATCCTCATTGATTTCATTGAATTATTGATTATAAAGAAAATTGAAATTTCCAATTCACTATTTAATAAATAATTTAGCCTCAGTTGCGGGAAATTTGCAAGTTTCACCTGAAAATGAGCGGAAGAAAAGTATTAATCGCTATCACCTTGCATACATTCTTAATGTCTTATGAAACACGCCTACGGTGGAAGATTTTTAAACAACACTTATCCGAATTCTTATTTTCGTCTCAGGAAAGATCCGACATATTTGCACTTCGATACCACTCTGACCGAGTTAAACGAACCTTCGAATTTTGTCTTTAATCAACTGATATTCGTGGGAAACAAGAAGTATCTGAATGGAATATGAAGTATCCAACAGTTTGGATTATCCTCTAAACAAAACACAATCCTTTTTCTTTAATAATTTCGTTGCACTTTATCAGCCAAAAATATGAATTATAATTCCACAGGCTTGGGTTTGCGTCTGCTGCTTGTTTAAAATGCTGCTCATAAGAAAAAGTTTGAATTCACGATTTCCTTTATTTAACTTGATAACTTAAAATTTGGTATTCCAATTTCATCTAATAAATATGATAAAAAGTCTTTTGTTTTCCTTTAAAGGAAGTTTAGTCAATATCGGAGGACTTATTTTGTAAAATATTACGTCTTGAGTGTTTGGAAAAGTTAAGCAATGGTTAACTTAGTAATCAATAGTAATTCTTAGTAAAAATCGTAACAATAGTAATTCTTATTAGAAACAGAAAAGCTGTAAGTGAAGGAGGCTGAGATGTGATTGTGGTGATTATTAGTTAGTTCTGGCCAAATTGCTATAGAAGAGATGCCTTTAGGAGATGCTTTTAAGAGATGCGATTGGAGGAAGCGTGACGCGAATTATATTTCAAGTGCAAGAAAAATGCTGAAAATCATACATAGTTACCCCGGTAAGATATAGTACCAGGCTAAACTCCACATTTTGTAACTTACATGCTCATCATTGGGCAGAATATGTAATAAACTGACTATATATAAACTGGTTAAATAATTCATAAGTAAAGTTTTCTGATCACTAAAGAATATGCTGAGCTTTTCTTAGCCAAGTAACAGATAAGTTCATAAGCAATAATCCTTTCTTCCGCGTATTTTTTTTTTTTTTTTCAGACGACAATATTAGCCTTCCTAAATGATATCTTCCGTCAAAGAAACAAAAAGATAAAAGTGAAAAAAAAAATTCCCGGCGAAGTTCTCATGCGTGTCTTTCTTCACCCTGTATAAATTATAGAGTGTATAATAATAACAGTAGCAAACAGATTAGCAGTTGTGGCGTCTCCAAATCTCGAGTTATCGATCACGACTTGATGATGTTTGAGGTCTCGAGGGTCGAAACATTTAAAATGAGGCGGCGTATCAACAAGGGTTAGTTTTGTTGAGAAAAGGTCGAATCTCTTGCATTTGAGTGGGGCCGTAGGTTACCAGAAACGTAGATTAATGGATGAAGAGAAAGAGTAGACGTTCGAGATGATGTAATTGAGAAAAAAAAAGAACGGGGGAGAAATCAACAACGTCTTAATAATCAATTACTGATTGATTGTTTGATTGAAAGATTTGTAGGAGTTTGTTCTCGGAAGAGAATAGATTTATGGTAAATTTATGTTATCGGAAATTGAAAATTGTTTTAGCTCTCACACGGTAAAAAAAGACTAAAGTAGATAAAACCTTTGAAGTGTTTATATTTTAGACAAAGTATAGAGTGGGGAAAAAAAGTCCTGTAATGCTAAAAAAAAAAGAAATTTAAATTTTTGAACGTAATTCACTACATTTATGCCTCATACTACTAAGAAACTAGATGAAAAAAGTGTTTTTACTGTTTTCAAAAGCGATTTCCCTTTTCGTAATATTTTTAGGAAAATATTTATTTATATCGGGATTGAAAACGTGGCGATGGGTGTATCAGCAAGGGTTAAATTTGTTGATAAAAGGTCAAGTCTCTTGCATTTGAGTGGAGCCGTAGGTTACCAGAAACGTAGATAAATGGATAGAGAGAAAGGATGTAATTGAGAGATGGGAGGAAAAAGAAAAACGGAAGAGAAATGAACAACGACTTAATAATCAATTACAGATTGATTGTTTGATTGAAAGATTTGTAGGAGTTTGTTTTCGAAAGAGAGTAATTGAATGGTAAATTTATTATCGAAAATTGAAAATTGTTTTAGTTCTCATACATTAAAAAGGAGAAGGCCGTTGGTAGATGAAATCTTTAGAAAGTTTATATTTTAGTTTATATATGTGTTGAAATAAAACTTAATTCCAAGTGGTCAAAGTGATATTTAAATTTTTTTAATTAAGTCACTACATTCATAATGTCGCACAATACTAAAAAACAGATAAAACTATACGTATTGTTTCAAATAAAAAAAATCGAACAATTTTTTTTTTTTTTTTTTTTTTTTTTTTTGTAAATTATTGACTTATATCAGGATATAAGGGTAAGTTTTGTTGAGAAATTTCGAATTATTTCACTGGAGTGGATCTGTAGGTTACCAAAAAAGTAGATTGGATGAAGATAAATATTAAACGATTTAATTGAGAGATTGATAAAAAAGAAAAACGGAAGAGAAATCGACAACTTTTTAGTAATAAATTAATGCGTGATTGTTTGATTGAAAGATTTGTTGCAGTTTCTTCTCAGAAGAGATTTATGGTATATTTATGCTGTTGGAAGTTGAAAATTGTTTTAGTTCTCATATATAAATAAAACCTTTAAAAAGTTTACAGTTTAAATTAAGCTCGGTTTAAAAAAATAATTTTCGAATTACAAAAACCGTTCAACGTCAAATTTAAATTCTTCAAAGAATTCAATACACTTAAAAACGAAAACAGATTGTAAAAGAACGTTAAAGTTTTTATATGAAAAATAGATGTTTCTTATCTACTGATTATCTCAATATTTAATTATTTTTTAATTCAATATTTGTTTAAAATGAAGTTCATATATTATAGTTTAGTATGATTAGAAATCGTCGTAACTATTGTAGGTTGAAGCATAACTAGCAACAACAACTATTGTAATAGAAACCATTAGTCTCACGATTTTCTGTTTTTGTTGCTAAATTATTAGAATTTTTGTTCTAGCGACTGTAAGAATGTATATTTTTCTTTGAGACATTTATGAATAATTTTATCTTTTTTTTTTTTTTCAAATTTTCACTGCCGTAAAAATTGTTGGTTAGTTGCTAATGCTACGGTCATCTTTTGCGCACGAGGGCTATACTGGCTAATAAGAGAATGAAGTTCATAAAATTGCTCTTGGGAAAATTATGCTTGGTATGACCTCTGCTTTTTTTCAGTTTTTCATATTTTCTAATAGGTTTGCTCTCGAAAATTTTATACTGTGATCCTTCTTATTGAATTCCGCAATATTAGGCTTCCTTTAACTCTATAAATCAAAATTTATATATTTTGTGTTCCTCAAATTTTGTTTCGAATCTTAATTCTTGTTTTTTATTTTTATTTTTATTTATTTCTATTTTTTTACTATGCAACTCTTTTTTTTATTTTAACATTTAAGTTTTTTATATTATCTTTTTTTTTTCTTTTGGAAAATTTTATCATGAAATTTTAAACAGTTTGATTCGACGTAATATTTTTCTAAATTTTAAAATACCCATCGTATCAAAAGATTTGTCTTATAAATTCTTTTTTTTATATTTTATATCGTCTCTTTATCGAAAACACCCGAAAAAAATAGCAAAACTATTACTCAAATCACTATATAAGGCACTGATATTTCAAATGCACTATCTTTTATAGTATATCAGATACTTAAACAGCCTTAATATACTTATTCCCAACTGTTTTATATGAACATACGACGTAACATCTGGCGGCAAAAAAAAGGCTACTCGTCTCAAGAACATTCTGTCCAAAATCTGTCCTTTTTTAAGTCAAAACTGTTGCATGAATGTTGTACTCTGAATCAAAAACTCATTTACACCTCAAAAATCAAAAGATTTTTTTGTCTAAAAATCTCCTAGCCTTCAAAATCGAAATCAGTATTGACTTTTCAAAAAGATGCCGCTCAATCTCAAAACTTTACACTGTATTCCTTCCAATTAAATATCTCAATAATAGGTTTGCATTTACTCCATAAATGAGAATTAATGAATTCTATAAATCCTGCATTCTGCTTTGGTCCTTATTTCTAAAGCTATTTTTTTCTGTTTAGCTATATTTTTGCATTAAACGTTAAATAAATATTTTTATTTATTTATTTTTAAATTGCATAATAAAAATTTTAAGCAGCCAAGTGCTCTTACTGACATTTTTACAAATTATAAAATATCCATTGCATCAAAAAGCTATATATACATTCCTTTTATAAAATTGTGTTTCGCCTCTTTACCAAAAACACCCGAAAAAGAGTAAGACGACTGCTATAACTCAAATCACTACATAAGCACTGACATTTCAAATGCACTATCCTTTATTTTATATCAAAGATTTAAATAGCCTGAATATACTTCTTCCCCAATCCCTTTATATAAATATACAAGATAACTCCAGGAGACACAAAAAGGCTATTTTTCTCAACAACATTCTATCCAAAGTTTGCCTCCTTTTTCAAAGTCAAAACTCTTGCATGAATGTGGCACTCTGAATTCAAACCCCACTTACACCTCCAAAATCGGAAGATTTCCTTGGATAAGACGGCCCCAAAAATCGGAGTCGGTATTAACCTGTCAAAACTGGAGGGCTCGCGCTCCTCTGAACATCTTCGAGCTCTTTTACGGACGAAAAAATTGATCGTATAGAGGCATTTTTTTCACTGCGGGTCGAACTTTTTTTCTTCATTCTAACTTTACGATTTTTTTTTTCTCCAGGAATTTTTTTTTTCCGGAGATTATTGACTTTCGGATACTGAAGTTGATCATTGAACGTACGTAGTTTGGTAGTTTTTGCAAGCGTTTTTTTGTCGTCCATGTCAATTTATTTTAACCACGATGAGTTTTTTTTTCTCTTTTTCCCTTTTTATTTATTTTTTTTTAATAAAGAGCGAAGTTATCTTGGTGTGCTTGTTGTTTATTTGTTATGCAAATATCTTTAAAAAGGCAAGTCTTAATTTTGCATTTTTGATGACAAGTATATCCCTAGGCATTTTTCGCTATGGTATCTCCAGTTTTTGTTGTAAATTGTAAAAGATATATTTTTAAATGATACATCTTTTATGCGTTTTTTTTTTTAAATAAAATTCTGATATTTTTTTGTGATATTAAGCTTCTTCAATCGCAGTATTGTTTTTATTTCCTTTACAAAAAATTGAATGTAATAAACAAAATCTTTCTAAAATATAAAATCCTGAAAAAAGATAAATCTTGATCGATGGGATTAAGAATTTCTAAAACTTCTCGCAGCAAGTTTATTCCGCAGACACATTAAACTATATTTCAATATGAAAAATTGGACATGGGGTAAAGTAGGGGTTTTTTTATATAACGTCTTTGGAACTGAAAAAGATTTTTAAAATACGTATCTGTATTACAAATATTCAATTTAAGTTTCTTCAAGAAATACTGACCAAAACACAAACTCTATGTGGGTTCTAATAAATGAAAATTTTCAGCAAATACAAATTTAAAGATCGAAAGGAAGAAACTGTAAAAAAATCATACGAATAGCCAATATGATTAATTTTATTATTTCTTTTTATAAATTTCTGGAAGATATTTTTAGGCATAATTTATTTTTTTAAATCACAAGTTTGTGTTAAGTGTATTACACAATATAAAAATAAATATGTTAGATTGTAAAATAAATGTTTTTAAAAAAATAAAAATACACAAAATGTTCTAAATTTAAAGAAATTTTTATTTTTATTTATTCGACAAATATATTACAAAGATTAATCTCACATTAAATATGATCTTTTTCAGAAAAAATATTTGGCTGTTATTGCATAATTATTTTTTTAAGTTGTAGTAATTTGATTGGTAAAGTACATTTGTAGCCAGCAGCATAACCAGTAGATAAAAAGGCGGGCCTTTCTTCCTCTAAGCCAAATTCCCAAATTAAAGTCAGCCAATAAAGATAAGATAAGAAGCGTTGTGTTTTCAGTAATTAGACAGAGACACACTGTAAAAAAAAATTGCAGTAAAATTACGGGCAGGGGCCGGCCGCAGAGATTCCAGTCATACTCCGTAAAAAAAATAAAAAAATAAAAAAATAAATAAAAAAATAAATCCATGCCCCTCATTTTGTGCATCCCGTAATTTTACGGGGCAAAGTAATACAGCATTATAATGCACTTTAAAACACAATAACACTTTGCTTACTGTTCCGTAGCACGTAGCATGTTAGATAATCATCACAGAATCGCTGTTTTGCCGGATTAAAATTTTCGAAACACGAGTAAAATGAAGGGTTATACCCTAGCGGAGGACAATGTATGGGGTCGTACCGTATTTTTGCTAACATGGGCTAGAACTGTAAGAATATGTGGATTGCTCCAAATTTTCTAAGTATCTAAGGGATAAGGCCGCTTATTTAGTGGATCAGCCCGTTTTTCATCAAATAAGGCTGCTGCCCGTGAAAATTGAAGGGCAAACGCTCATAAATTTAGTTTTTTCTGAGAGTGCATGTTAAGAGCGGCTTTGTTGAATGTCTCACTGTATGTGTACAGGGTGAATCAAAGTAACTGTTCAATAATTTGCTAGGATGTAGAGCACACTACAATAAACCCTATTTTATAGAATCGCACTAGGATCGCAATCCATTTATTCATTAAAAAATATAGAATGTCTTACTTCAATCTGGAACCAAATTTTTGTTCCTATCTTTAACAATAAGTAAGTACTTAAACGAAATGTTCAAAGAGTTACCTTGCTTTGTGTAAAATGTGATAACATTACGAATAGTGCTGGAAGAACTTAGTAATTCGTTAAGTGGCACAGCATGTTATGGGAACTATATTCCAAAGCATTACGCGTCTAGTTCAAATCGGTTTTATTGTAAATGGTGACCATTTTCACCAATTCACACGTCATCATTACATTTTACACAAAGGAGTATACATATTCTACTAATTTTGTTAAAATATCTTCATTATTGTTAATGTTATAACTTATATCTGGCTTTAGAATAAAGTGTGACACCTGTAAAATCACAATCGCCCTGAAAGCGTTCTACAGTGATCCTATAGATCCAGTAGCTGATTATAAAGCTTATATATATATATATATATATATATATCATTGCATTTGGTCAGTTATTTCTGTTTCAATGGTTAATTTTTGCAATAAGTTTTTATATATATATATATATATATATATATAATCACAGGTCTGTGATTGCCTCGACATAAACACTTGAAATTGAAGATGGATGATGTTAGATTTTCATTTACGCACAAAACAAAATAATCTAAATGCTCAACAATTCAAATAACAACAATTTTACACATATTTTATTTTTATTATTATTATCATTTAGCAGATCACAAAGTTAACATAAGTTGTTTCGAAATTTCATGCTCACTTTAAAAAATGTACCTTCATTACAAAAATAATTCATGCATAAAAAATCTATTAAGGAATAAATGGATATCTTTTATGCGATAATTTAATTCTTCTACGTTATTTCTTTATTTCGCTTTTGAGGATATTCTCTCTTGTAAAACAATTCACCGTTTCTTTTGATTCATTGGAGATTTCTATGCTTATCTTTAACTAGCAGAAAATTTTACAGCTGTAAATGATTTATTTATAATCCCATTTAATACCGAAAACCAATAAATTTTCATCCTTTTATTTATGCGCAAATGTTTAGAAATGCCTTTCATAAATGATACTTTTATGGTTGTGAGCATTTAATGTGGTTCGTATGAGAAGACTATAGTTCAATAAATTTATATTTTGCAGAAATATACAACAATCCTATGTCGTTCGATTTGAACCGAAAGTTAATAATAAATATCTGCATGATAAAATATTTGTTAACATGAAAAATAAAATGCTATTATCATAAAAATCAATTATTAGAGGAAGAAAATTACAAAAAATGTCTATGAAACTGTATGTATGATATTTTTTTATGTATATGCTAATCGTTCCTTTAAAAAATATGTATCAATGGACTATAGTAATTACATGTTAAAACCTATGAAACACTGCAAAAACCTCTGAAATAGAACCTAACAAGTATATAACAGAATTCTGCCTTAAATGGAAAATTCCGTATGATATAATTATAAGCGAAACTGTACCTGCTAAGACATATGCTTACAACGATTTTTTCCCGTTTCTTTGCGAATTTTGCTTTGACAGATTTTTGTTTATAATATGTTTGCGAATTGGTACATAAATACGGTACTTGTAATTAAGTGGAATACTTAACATATTAAAATATATACTTTTTTGATAAATGTATTTGCTAAGAATTTTAAGAAAAAGAAAAAAATACTATGGAGTAAATAGTATGAATAATATAAGTATATAACGAAATAATTTTATTTCGTTTCATGTTACAGACTTCGGCTGAAGAAGCATAAAAACGTTAATAAACATGCGCAAAGCAGAAATTAATTGGATTTAAACGTCTTTCTATATAAAAACCATTAAATAATAAGACAATACTTAAGCTAATTTAATAAATTTCAATAATAGTCAGCAAAAACAACTGACATTTTTTCCCTAAAATTCCCTTACCAAATGATATTTACTTTCACTTTCAATTATAAGTTTAATTCCTTCATTTTTTCAACCTTATTTTTATTTTTATTATTATTATTAACAGTTCTTTAACCCGGATAATATATTTTTCCAGCATTGTTTTTATAGCTTCGGCAAAGTTCGGAAACAGCTTTATTATCATCGGCTATGGTCATTAATCTTCGCCTACCTTCGGCTTCAAGATGGCTGAAGACGTCTGAAGGCATTAATATTGTTTTCTCTTTTGGTCTGTTTTCGATCTCCTGATTTCATCTTTAGCCGTCACATCAAAGTTTGAGAATTTTATAGTAAATGGGAAAAACTTGTTCCGCAAATTTTCCATTAAGTTTGCAATGTGTTAAGCCAGACATTTTCATTTTTTATGTATTGTTTTATTATTTTTCTTTCTACTTTTTGTACGAATGCGAATTAATGTTTTGCATTTAACAAGAAAACAATCGTCTTTGTAAATCGTTTTTATTTTAAGATTTTTTTTTTATCATTATTATTATTTTATTTTTCTCTTTGAAAAGATTTACACATAAATTAAATGTGAAGTTTTCATTTATTTTATTTCTTTAAACAATCGTTAAAAAAAAAAAAAAAATGTTCCATTTAATAAAAATGCCTCAAGGTATGATAAATCTTATTTCTTTAATTTTTTTTATTTGTTTAAATTTGGAAATAATAAAATAATTAAATAAATATGTAATTTTGACTAATAACTATCTTATTAGCGGTGATTATGGATGCAAAAATTTGAATATTTAATTTTATTACTATGACATTTAAGTAATGGACGACAAAGAATTTTAGTTTAGAATATTTTTTAATCTGCTAATAAATGTAATTTATTTTAAATTCTTCTATAAAGAAAGAATAATGTGTTCTACTGTGCATACTTGCCAACCTACGTTTTTTATAAATACAAAAAACACACTTTGAAACAGAAAATGTATTTAATTGAATGTGTCTTGCTTTTATGGGCTAGTTATTTAAAATCTACTTGCTCTCATTCTTTAAAAAAATTCCAGGCTAAAAGAACGTTTTATTATTTTAAAAAATGCGGGAGGTTTGCAAGTTCGATTATGCTATTAACTACATCTAAAGTTCACTGAATTTCTATCTTCTACCAATATTATTAATATTTTATTTAATGGTACGGTTTTTAGACAATTTAAATCTTCTTTATTGTTAAACTAGCTGACTCGCCCGACGTTGTCCGGGCCAGTTATAATAAAATTGAACAAACCTAAAGTTTGTATGATTTTATATCTTTAACCCGATTTTGTATGAAATTATTTATTTTAAAGTTCTGTGCACGCGACGAAAAATCCTTTATTTCCACCTTCCATGGACAGCACCACCTTTCACTGGGCACATTCTGATCTAAACGAACGTCTGACGAACCTCTTCCTCTAAATGAACCACTGTTTCCGCTGCCTGAGGCACCATATAGTAGGCGTGGCGGTACAGAATATTTTAGTTCCACTTTTCTCTGCCTGGGGCGCACTCTGTTTCAAACAAATCACCTTCCGAACGAAACTCGGACACGTGCCCCCCTCTCCCTTCAGCACGATATAGCAGGCGTGCTGTGCACGCGCTGAAAAATTCTTTAGTTCCACCTTCCACCGCCAGGGGCGCAATTTGTTCCTTTCGAACATCCAACAAGGGTACCCGTATTATCAAGAGAGTTGAATGAATCAATTCCCGTCGAAATCGGTCCCAAAGAACTCGAGAAGATAGTGCGCCCCCTGACAGTGGAAGGTGGAACTAAAATCTGTAACGCGATCGAAAACCAAGTCGAATCATCCAAATCCCGTTGTGATCGGGCACATAGAACCCGAGATACGAATGCACAGTTAGAGAATAAAAACCTTTTAGGATTGCCCACCAGGGGCGCTTGGTCAAGTGCTCAACAACAAATCATTTACTTTGATTGTTCGTATGCATCAAGTAAATACGGGTTGTGTACTTTTAATAGGAAAATAAATTTAATCTGTACGAAAATCGTTATTTGAAATTTCCGGTATTCTCTATATATAACATTTATATATATGCTACGGGTGAAGCTAAAAATGTCAAAATTTCTTAAATAGAATTTGTTTTGTGTAAATCGGAGCAATACAATTGTTTTTATTAAGAGTTCTCAATTAATGAAAAACCGGTTCAAATAAATAAAAATCCGCAATGAAAATCGAAAACGACGGAAATAGAAATTGATCTCTGCTATCCAATGAAAAAAAAAAAAAAAAAAAAAAAAAAAGTCGTTTAAAAATATTGAAATGCAAACTGCAAACGAGATATTAGAAAGATAATGCCCCATAGGATTAACACTATCGAGCTGGTATTTTCAAGTGAGTGAAGAGTACCCTCCTTAGCAATCTCTTTATATAATACCGCTTTGAAAACACCTGTTAGAAATCTCTTTCCTGACGGGAAATGTAGACGGAGAAACGGATTTACAGGCATGATAGATATACTATAAATAGATAAGAATAGATATTAAAGATATAGGATTTTATGAGGGAGTCAAATTAAACTAGTCGTTGCGGGCCACCGTAATACTTACCCATCATGGATATGCTTAATGTAAAATATTAAAATAAAAAATGTGTAAACTACTTATAAAATGCATTGCAATTCAAATAAAATCGAGGCTTGATGACGTCACAAACTTTAAAGGCTCGATTACTGAATTGCTTGAAAGAAACATCCTTATAACTCCAAAAATAATAATCCTATTAACTAGTGGTTTATTGCATCTGATTAAGCGTCAAATTTCCAATTAAAATATATCTTTGAAGTGAAATTTGGATGAAATACAGGGACATGAAAAATCGAAGAGTGTGGGAAATAGGATTCCAAATATCTCGGCAACTAATTATCCGATCGACTTCATGCTTTATGCAAAATTTATGTTTTTTTATTGTCTTTTATATTCATTTCTTAAACTAACCAATTTCGAAAATTTTTATATACCTTTTATCAGAACGAATGTTTCGAGAGTCCGAAAAAAAATAGTTCCGGTTTATCGAGGTTATTGAAATGAAATAGGCTTCTTCCCATTATTACATACTAAGTACATACCAAATTGCAAGTCTCTATCTCAATTTTTTCGGGAGATAGAGCGTTTACAGACACACACACAGACACACAGACGGACGGCAAATTATCTTTTTTCAAAAATATGTTTTTCAGAATCTCCAGTGTCTGAAACGTGTAAATCCGTCAAAAAAAAATTTTCGATTTTCAAAACGATTACAAGACTTACCCTATACTACCTATGATGGGTAAGTAAAAAGAAACGAATATTCACGAATATATATAATGGGTAATTGAGATAGTTTTAATAATTCTATGGTTTTATATAGCTCCAAATATTTGCTGTATTAGGGAAAAACCTCCTTGTATTGATCCCAAATTTCAAACATACAGTATCGAAATCATACGCAACCAACATAATTCTTTACTGTTTTAGATTTAGAATTTACACGGGATTCAAAATATTCTTAACCGACCACTAATTGTTTTCCTTCAGCAAACATTTACAGAATACCGCTATGAAAATATGTGTTAGAAACCTCTTTCCTGACAGGAAATATGTATTCCAGGAAACGGATGTATAGGCTTGATAGATATACTGCAAATAAATATATACGATTTTATGAGAAAGTCAAATTGTATATTATTGTATTTAACGAAATTTTGCTTGCCGCTAGGAAAATGTCAAGATCATCATATTAGTGGATCCTAACATTTTCTTCTGGACTAGATCATGTGTTGTCAGCTTTAATGGAAAAATAAAGAAGAAGAGAAAATAGAAGTAGAGAGACTGCTAGAAACTTTTAAAAATACCTGTCATTTTATATTTTACTAATATTTAAGGACTTTATATATACGAATCAATAAAATTAATGCAAATTACTTTTTTTGTTTTTAAGCAAATTGTTATATTCATTCTTTTATAACGTTTCTCTATACATGCGTGCAGAATCAACCTCAAATTGTCTTTACATTAGAATTTTTTAAGATACTTTAAAGGGAATGTTTCGATGTTTTGTCAGAAATTATATTTCTTAAAAATCGAATTTTAATAATATGAAATGATGGAAAGAAGTAATGGTTTAATACATAAAAGCCAAAAGATGCAGAAGTAATTAAAACATTTTGATGCATCAATAAAAAGTCATTTATATGTATTCAATTATTCCGATCCTTTATTCGAGAACATATGGTCAGTTATTCAAGAGATTTTTATACTAATATTGTGCAAGCTAAGAAAAGAAAAAATCTCGCCCGTGCAACAACATTGTGAACAATAACATTTTCAACAATATCGAAATGACAAGATATAGTTTCAAATATTTTATGACTTTCTATCTACGAATCAATACAATTAATGGAAATGACTTTTTTGTTTTTTAAGTAAATTGTTATATTCATTCTTTTATAACGTTTCTCTATACATGCGTGCAGAATCAACCTCAAATTGTCTTTACATTAGAATTTTTTAAGATACTTTAAAGGGAATGTTTCGATGTTTTGTCAAAAATTATATTTCTTAAAAATCGAATTTTAATAATATAAAATGATGGAAAGAAGTAATGGTTTAATACATAAAAGCCAAAAGATGCAGAAGTAATTAAAACATTTTGATGCATCAATAAAAAGTCATTTATATGTATTCAATTATTCCGATCCTTTATTCGAGAACATATGGTCAGTTATTCAAGAGATTTTTATACTAATATTGTGCAAGCTAAGAAAAGAAAAAATCTCGCCCGTGCAACAAAATTGTGAACAATAACATTTTCAACAACATCGAAATGACAAGATATAGTTTCAAATATTTTATGACTTTCTATCTACGAATCAATACAATTAATGGAAATGACTTTTTTGTTTTTAAGTAAATTGTTATATTCATTCTTTTATAACGTTTCTCTATACATGCGTGCAGAATCAACCTCAAATTGTCTTTACATTAGAATTTTTTAAGATACTTTAAAGGGAATGTTTCGATGTTTTGTCAAAAATTATATTTCTTAAAAATCGAATTTTAATAATATAAAATGATGGAAAGAAGTAATGGTTTAATACATAAAAGCCAAAAGATGCAGAAGTAATTAAAACATTTTGATGCATCAATAAAAAGTCATTTATATGTATTCAATTATTCCGATCCTTTATTCGAGAACATATGGTCAGTTATTCAAGAGATTTTTATACTAATATTGTGTAAGCTAAAAAACGAAAAAATCTCGCCAGTGCAACAACATTGTGAACAATAACATTTTCAACAACATCGAAATGACAAGATATAGTACAAATATTTCATGACTTTCTAAATATCAATAAAATTAATGCAAATGACTTTTTTTGTTTTTAAGCAAATTGTTATATTTATTCTTTTATAACGTTTCTTTATACATGCGTGCAGAATCACCCTCAAATTGTCTTTGCATTAGAATTTTTAAAGATACTTTAAAGAGAATGTTTCGATGTTTTGTCAAAAATTATATATATTAAAAATCGAATTTCAATAATATGAAATGATAGAAATAACTAATGGTTTAATATATAAAAGCCAAAAGACACAGAAGTAATTAAAATATTTTGATCCATCAATAAAAATTCATTTCTATGTATTCAATTATTCCGATCCTTTATTCAAGAACATATGGTCAGTTATTCAAGAGATTTTTATACTAATATTGTGTATGTTTTCTTACATTAGGTAACTAAAACACGAAAAACCTCTCTCCCGTGCAACAACATTGTGAACAATAACATTTTCAACAACATCGAAATTACAAGATAGTTTCATATTTTCAAAACTCATATAATATACTTAATATTTTCCTAGGATGATAAAACTTTTCATTTAACTATTTGAGTTTCTATATATGCAAGTGTAAGAACCATTTTTCCCCTCTCTTTCTATATATAAATTACTTCAGAATTATGAAAATAATTGGTATAAAAGAAAAATGTTACAAAAATTATTTTCATTTATTTTTTATATTTATGGCAGAGGGGAAAAGAGAAAAATAAGACTCTCATTTTCTTTATTAAAAAAATAATATATCTTTGTGTTGTTGATGTATTGCGTAAATAAATGTTGGCAACAATCCAAATTAACTCATTCAAGGATAACGAACGTCTTTGCAAAAAGGAATTGTTTAAAAGCATGGGATTTCTTTCTTTTTCTTTTTTTTTCAGAAAGTAAATATTACTTGTATTTATTCAGAAATTTGTGTAAAAAATATATAAAATATCCGGTACACGGAAATACTCTATTATTGATATTGATTAAAATCTGATACCAGTAGTAATTAAATTCTTCCATTAGTACTTATATGAATATCTATGTACAGGAAAATAATGATTTGTGGTGATTTTAAATTTTGAAAATAGTGAATGAGGTACTCACCAATAATGGAATAAAATGCACGTAGGGGGAATTTTCTAGACTGTACTTGATTCACTTGAACAACATGTAAAGCGTTGTGAAATTACAGCACCCAACATGCGTCGATTTTATTTTATTTTGTATTTTTTCTTAATGGAATACAGGTGCAATTTAGACTGGGGTCTTGGTGTAATTTGAATGGTAACTGATGATAGGTTAACTCTTATAAGGTTAATTGTCAAATTAACATTTTCAATTGTTGAGAGGCCAATTGACAATTTAAAAAAAATTGAAATCAACATTAAATTATCAAATCAATAAATTAAAAATAATTTCTCAAGGCAACTAAAATTAATTAAAGTTAATTTGCCAAATAAATTGTCTAAATGTCAATAGACATGAAAAATAATTAAGAAATTAACTTTTTCAATAGCTAAAAGTTCAATTGACAAGTGTTTTACAATTGTCAAATTAACTTTATCAATTATTAAAAAGTCTTTCAATCTCTTACAACTTTAAGACAAGACCTTTGTAGTTTGAATGGTAACTGGTTAAATATCTTAGAAGGTCCAGTTTATCTTCAATACTATGAAAGTTGCTTTAAGAAAAAAAAAACTGACAGGCTAAAAATAATGATAGATATGTGTACATTCAAACTAAAAATCTCAAAACGTGCTTTGCTATCTCGGCTTTAATATCCGCAACGCCTCTTTTCTTTGGTATTTCTTATGGTCTAAACTTAAATATAGGCTTTAAAAACTTTGAAAACGATTCTAGTGATTAAAAATATGGAATTTAAAATACAAATGATAAATAAAGGGAAATAATCAAATTACATTTATTTTTTTCATTACAATCACAATTTTACTATTTTTAAGTCATTTTAACATCGTGGTTTTTAAGGAGTTTGAAGTATGTAGCAATAAAATATTGATTGGATGGTCAAATTAATATATTCTTGCAATTTTGTACCATTTACAAAAAAAGAGTGAAAAGTATTGTTTTGAAATAGTCGTTATTAATAACAATATTCTACCGCCTTTTTTAAAATAATATTTCTATTTGGTTATGTTTATAATTCATTATTTGTGAAATAAATTTTATATTCATTAATATTTTTTTCTCTCAAGGCAATTTAATTGTAATCTCATTAAACTTAGAAATGCCCAAAGTGCAGCAATACCGTGTAATATTTAAGTTTTTCCAAAAATATTAGTTCATAAGTAAATGAAGACTTTAACTTTTTTCCTCATAGTTACATAATTTATATTGTCAATTATTATTTTTAAAGAGCTTATTATAAAGCACATAAGGTAAAGCCAGGAGAGATGGCGCGGTTCGAGAGATTGCGCACATAGAGGTTCGGGGGGAAGGAGTATAGCGACTCCAGGTAGTTGTACATCAGCAGTAGTAGAGTGTCTACTTGAAAGTGCACGTTGATTGTTTTGAGCGTCTAAGATAAAGCATTCCTATTTTGTTTTGTTTTCCCAAAGTAAGTGCTTGAATTTTCATAGCTATTCGTCAGAATTTCTATACAATGTAAGTAGTACAAAGTATTTTAAACTTAAACGATTTCTCATAAACTACTAATCTAGACTAACAATGTGAACATCAACGGATCGTTTTAGTAGCGGCCATGTTTAAATAAAAAGCCGCGCAATCTCTCCTACTGAAATTGGAGAGTTTGCGCATCTACTACTTAGGAGAGATGGCGCATTGTTCCCATTAGTTTCCATGCTAGGAGAGATTACTCAGCTTATTGATAAATTTGCATAAAAAGAAAGTAAAAATAAAAATGGACTAATTTTAAGTTAAACGTGTTATCAAGTAACTTAATGTTAGTTTGTAATCTTATCTGGACTTTCTTTTTCTGATTGTTTAATTTTTATCCTTTAATTAAAAATTTTCAATCGTTTTTAAAATTATTTCCTTTTTCTGATTATTTAATCATTTTGTTGAAATATTAACTCCCAATACATTAATATTTGTTCACAAAAACCTTACAACAATGTCATTTAAGTGTAATTATTATTGTTAACAATTTAATTGTAGTTATTAATAGTAACAATCTCTCCTACCCATATGCGCAATCACACCAACCCTGTAAGGACAGATTGCGCAAAATAACTTTCTTGATTTTATTACAACTGTTCTATTAAATTACAACATAACAACAAAATAGCAATGGAAATGCATAAAAAACAAATGAAGTAAAAATTAATCATGGATAGTTTAGCAGAAAATTAATATTTAGATTTTTGATTGTTATTCTTTTGAATTGTGCGCAGACTCTCCTAGCTTTACCTTACACAAAGGTTTTTTTAATTATTTAAAACAAAAACTTGCAGCGTTTTTCAATAGCTCAATACCATGTTAGCACAATTTATACGTTTATATTTTTATTTATTTATTTTATTTATTTATTTTATTTATTTATCTTTTATTTTAGCTTAATAATTTAGATCTGACCCTGAAATTAAATATTACACTGTGTGTACTTATGAATATAATCGATAGATATTATGAAATTATTATAATATTATTAATATTCGTATAATTGCGATGCATTATAATCTTCAAAGCTATTTGTTGTTGACTGGATATATAAATTTCTTCAAATTAATAATATTTGTGAAATTGACACATCAAAATATTTTATATGAATTTATCAGACAAAACACTAAACAATAAAAAAAAACTAATGATTTAAATAAAAAAAAATAAGTATTTCTTTCTTAAATATCAATAAAGAACTTTTTGACAAAATGTACAAGAATCCGTGTAGGAAATATCGGTATGTACCAATCATTCTTCCAAAATTTCAGTTTTACACGAATTCATATTTTTTTATATAAATTTACTTCTTTTACTAAAAATTACAAATTTATCCTTAACTAAATAATATCCTGTACACTCCACCTCCTATAATAGAATTTTTAATGCATAGACATTAGACTTATTTGTCTCAACATTATTTTTCAAAAATACATAGAAAAACACTCCTATAAAAAAATTACTTTTAATAATACATTTAGCTGAAACGTAACGTTAAAAATAATAAGACTTTTATATAAATAACATATTTCTTAAGAAAAGAAAAGAAAACACAGAAGGTGTCATTCACACAGATAGTTTTTATTACTTTTAAAAAGACGTTTTGTTACTGTATTTTAAAGCATATTGCATAATTATTTATATAACTTAGGTACTTTAATTCTAAGTTTTAAACATATTGTTTAAAAAGAGAAACATTCAGTATCAAACAAAACAATGTACCGAATACACAGACTTATCTGAGTAAACTTAGCGAAATTTGTTCAATGTCTTTATTTTTTTTTAAACCACAAATGATTGCCTCAAGCTGGTAGCAACAATGTTTTCCCATTTTTTTTTTTCTTTTACACTTTTAGCTGTCTTTCAAGAATAAATAAATGGATAAAAAATAAATAAACAAAAAATTTATAAATGAAAAAAAAAACTCTGTACCGTTCTTTTCATGGCAGAAACTGTCAGACGAGAAGCTGAAGGATATTGTTTTATTATGTCCAAGAGCCGAGAATAATTACTTGTTAATAAACTGTACCTTGTTAAGAAAGCAGAAAAAGGGAAATTTGCTTAACTGACATTGATTAGAAAATTTCCTGGTTGTAATTTGTTGTATTAGTGATGCATTTCTTGTGGAAGTTTAATAAGGATACAAAATGATAATATAAGAAGAATTTGTTTATCAATAGAAACTTTAATTTCATTCTTATTAATGAAGCTATATTTTTTTTTATTCGTAGATAAATAACTGAAAGTGTTTTTTTTTATTTATGTATTGCTTAAATTGTTATTTACTTCTTAATGTTATTTATAAACTCTTATTAAATTATAAATTATTAACTAAACTTCTTTTATCAACTTAGGATAGTGACTTAATATAAAATTTACCTTATATATCGTTTATAATAATGAAAAATAAAAAATATTTAACTGAAGCAAATTTTATGATAAAAATGAATGACTTAAATGCTATCAGAAATTTCAATATTTTTATAAAAACAAGCGTTGAAAAAATAGGAATTATCGGTTATCACGCTTCTCAAAAAACAATCCCATAAATTAAAACATGCTTATAAATACATTAATTGAACTGATAATTTTGATTTTTCTAATTTGTATGTGTGTATTTAATTGCGGAATAAAATATTTCGCAAACCATGATACTGACGGTGTGAATATACATTTATGTAGACTGCAAATTTTTTTGATACGTTCAAGAGTACAATCAAGAGGGACATTTTATTTCTTTGGATAAATTGAGTGAAATTGAAACTATACACGAATTTCTAATATATTTCATAACTTTTGTTGATCTTTTTCTAAATAAACCTGTTTTAAACTTTTAGAAAATCTGGAAAGTGACCGCAATATGCATTTTTTTTACTTAAAATTTCAGTACAAAAAATTACTTTTTTAGATTACGCTATTGATCTAACAGTAAACTACTACCAAAATTTTGTCAAGAAAAAAAAAAAGAATTGACAGCTTTTTTTGTAAATCAAATTGACAGACAATGGACAAACATTTGAAAATGAATAAACACTGCTTCCTCTTTTTTACAACTCAGTTGACCCCCTGTTGTTACTTTCTCTTTAATCGCCGGACAGTGGAATCAAATAAGAGCGGAAACATCAATATATAAAAGTTTGGAATGGAAAATGCTGATCACGGAATGCCCCAAATACGTGAATAAAGTCTTGTTGAGCCAAAAATGACCTTGCCTCTCTCTCATCAGGTAGGATGGTAGATAAATCATCGTCAGTCCAACAGAAAAGTGTCACCCCGATGTCTTAGTCCAAGATGATAGCTTTTTTAGATTGTGACAGGAAAATCTCCTTTGGGTGAGTTATGATATTATGACAGTTATGTCACTTTTCAGCTGTGACACTTATTGACATTGTTGTTTTACTTTGCTAATGTATGACAGACTGATATGTGATATTTACATGAAGACATATAATGGCTGTAATGAAAATAAATTTGGATATTAAGCTTTTAAGGACTGAATTTAGGTACAATTCAAATGCAGGTATTTAAAAAAAAAAAATTAATTTTTTTAAATTTTTTTTCATATATTTCCTTCTAACGCTTTTGTTTAAAAATGTCAATCATTAAAACAAGACGACAAAAAATTATGTATAATTTTAGTGGCGTCCTTAATCGGGGACATTCGTCGCTATCTCCAATCAAATATTTTCTCTATGTTTTATTTAAAAATTTAACATAGTGATAAGTAGATTAAACGAAGAAGTAAAACAATTTGAAAGATGTATTTTAACATCAAATACATATGTGACTTAATTTAATTTTTTCCATTTTAAATTTGGATATTAAACTTTTACGGACTGAATTTAAATGCATTGAGATGCAGGTGTTTTTATATTTCTGTTTTTGCATATAATCTCCTTCTAACGCTTTACTTTAGAGATGCCAATCATTAAAACAAAGAGAGAAAAAATTATGTATTATTTTATTGATATGCCTGATCGGAGACATTTGCCATCATCTCCAATCCATTATTCCCTCTAAATTTTATTCAAATACGGTATATAGCTATGAATAGATTAAATAAAAAAGTAAAACATTTTAAAACATTGGTTTTGAAAATCAAATACATGTGCGACTTATTTAGAAATAAATAAATAAATAAAAATTATCTTTTGAACAAAAAATTATACTTTTTATGCTTATACCTGTATTTTATGATACACTGAAAAACAACATAAATGTGATTTTTTTCACTCATTGTAAGCTAATCTTGCATTTACAGGCCAATGTTCCTAATTGGGGACATCAGAGATTAACGAATTAGAGCAATTCATTTCATATTTGTTATATTCTCTTAATAAAATTTAATATTATGATGAATAAATTTTAATTTTTAAATGATTTTTTAATTGTTTGTAGTTTAATTGTTTAATGATTCTTATATTTTCAATGTTTAGAGTTGGAAATATTGGCATGTAAATTGATATCAATATAAATTGTCTAAGAACCTTTTAACTTATATCACTATACATTTTCGTTATTTGCGAGTTATTAAAAATTGCAACATTTTTAGAGTCGTTTCAGATTCTAATATCAAATTTGCACATTTGACGCACAGTTTATTTTATCGTTTTAGAATGTAAATTGAAAATGCTGGAAAATTTAATACTTTTAACTAAATTTGATATCTTTCAAAATCGTATGTTTCGTGAAAGATCCTTTTTACTAACTTTAAATTTAAAAAAATATTTTTTCCTTAATACACTGTTCCTTTTATCTGCCAATAAACAATATTATATCTGAAAAAATATAATAAACAGGATTACTTTAATTTCTAAATTACACATTCCAAATATCAGATGCAATTTTAATATTTTTTAATATTTACTGGTTTTCAAATTTCACATAAGATTCTTTCTCTCTTGATTTGAAATATAATAATATACTTTCCTACTAAACTATTTTTAATAACATAAATGTTTAAATTTAAAATAAGAATGCTATTACAAGCTGTAAATAATGTTAAAATGCTGTTTTTATTAATTAGTGAAAAATAAATACTGAATGCGACGCTCAAAGAGAAAAAATATATATATCTCTTACTTTTTACGTTGTTTGTTTTGATGTTGTTTTTGAAGATGATATGTTTGCGTTTCATTGCGAAATAAATATAGCAAGGAAGGAGTAATCATTGCGTATCATTTTTCTTCTTAAAGATTGTATTAAAATAAGCCCCCCCCCCCAAAAAAAAAAAGGTGGATACTAGTTAAGGCACTAAATACTTTACATATCGAATATATGCACCAGTAACAAATAAGAAAAAGATGTATACGCGTGTCTAGCATCACATATTCGAATTAAAGTAGTCTTTTAAAATTTACTCGTGGACCACGCACTGCAGTTTTTGAGATTATTTGATGTTAGGTTTCTTTGTTATTTTTTAATGAACTGCATGATATCTCATTAATCGTTGTACGTTTTGTATGAGCATAGAAAAAGAGATGTTGACAGCATAAATAATATATATGATTATCAAATAGCTGCAATTTCAGGTAAACTGTTTATGTATTCTATTTTTTATTAATTTTCAAAATCAAGAGCAAACCTCTATGATTTGGATAAAGGTTCCTTAATTTATATGTATGATATAAACATATTTTACTAAGAAAATTTTGTGTTCTTGAGCAAACTTTATTTATAATTAATACATTTTGATTTTAGATGCAACAAAACTGTATGCTTGAGTATGCTATAAAATTATTTCATTAAAACTAGTCTTTAACTTTTATATATTAAATAATTAAATAAAGCTGAATAATTAAATATATTACAATATTACATGGATCAATTAATGATTCAAAACATTAGAAGTTATACCAAATTTCCTGAAAAACAGTGCAAATCCAAAAAGCAACATGAAAATTGATAATAACTTCATAAATACAAATAATTTTTTTTTAAATATAAAAATTTTAAAAACATATCTAAAAAATTCAATAAAATTTACTCTTTGGGGAATTAAAATTTATTCTTAACACGAATATTTAGGTAATTTTGCTTAACCATATTAAATTTTAGATTATCAAGTTATATTATTGTTCATCTTACTACTTCAAACTTGCAAAATTGTACTTCAATCGTTTATTTTAAACTCTATATGGATTTATTAAATGCTTTAATGAAAAAAACTAAATAGACATATATATGTATATATATTCTAGTATTTTTGCTTCGCGGTTATTCAATAATATTAAAATCTTTAAAAAAATTTCATGAATGTTTATTGCATAACATAACCTAATGTGATTATCTCATATTTTACTCCCTACGATAACTTTATCGCCTATCAAGATATAACGTAGGGGTCGACATAGAGTAATATCCTATTTCCGCTAAATATCTCCTTTGGGAGCCATTGGATAGCCACTTTATTTCATCTTCTATATAAAATGCCCCTGCGCGCCCATTGTCCACCACAGATGTCCACTGACTCACAGGTCAAACGCGGCCATCACTCAAGTACTGTCGGGCCCACTTGCTATCTATGAATACCTCAGTAAGTTGGTTTCTCCTGAGTGTCGTTATTGACTGTCATCTTTTTTTTGTTGCTTTGACTGCTTTGGTCGTGGATATTTTGTTAAGACGATTGTAATGTCGATGGACATATTATAGTTTACATGACACCTTTTATCTCCATTTACATTTTATTTGTGTTGCAGTAAATATTAGAAAAGAAAGTTGCTAAAATAATTAGAATTTAAGAGCTTTTAGTTTATTTTATTTTTTATTCAGACAGTGGATTTTTCAAGTTTAAATTATCACACTATGCTGCAAAAAGGAAAATGTTTCTTAAATTTTCGAATACAAGGTAGATCCGGCGACTATTTTTATATTCAATCGTACCACGATTTACTAATTATTTTTTTTTCTTTCTTGTAGATATCGCTGAGTATGGTAGAGATTATTTTTCAAAAAGTGGTACGATTAGAATAAAGAAATAGTCGCTGGGACGTACGATGTCCTAATCCCATAATCAAAAGGTTAATCTAATTCTAATTTTTCTACAAGTATAGGAAAATATAATATAATCACTTCTGGGTTAGCCACAATTCCGAAAATCGTCCCTCAATCTTCAAAATCCTCACTAACCAACAGATATCCGAGATTTAAAGAAGTATTAGTGAAAAAAAATATTTCTTTTGCTGCCCGTAATTTTGGAAACGTTTCTAAATTAGTTTTACAGCGTATTAATCAGTTTCCTCAACCCAAAATATCGTTTTTGCGGATGCTAATATCTATTCTCAAGTACACATTCGCATGTTCAGTAAACAGAATAAATTAACAGCATTAACGCTAACATTAAAATTAATAGCATTTATATTAACATTAAAATAACACCATTTTGTTACCCTTGCATCTATAAATTCGATTATGCAGCTGAAAATGTTTATATGAAAATTTATAGTATCCGAAAAGCCAATATTCTGAGTGGAGAAAACTGTTTTATGCACTGTAAAAACTACTCAGTATCGTATCCGAAAATTGCGAGCAGCAAAATAAACTTCTTTATCAGAAACGCTTCTTAGAATCTCGGAAATCTATTGGTTTTAGAGACTTTGCGGGTAACTTGGAAGAGGTTATATTATATTTCCATAAGCCTAAAGAAAGTTAAGAGCTAGATTAAAAAACATTTGTATTTTTTTTTTTTACAGTGTATTTAGAGCATTATTATATTTATTATTATTAATTTGAATATCAAGAAACAAAATTAAACTAAAAACCTTAATATTTTCCTTCTTTAAACAAAAGAAATATTATGATATAATTATTATAATGTTTCGGGAATAATGAAAACATTTAACAACGTATTTTAAATGTTCAGTCAATAATTTTTTCTTTGGTTTGTTACTGACTAATAACAAATTTTTATTAGCACAATATTGTACTTATTGGCAAAAGACTAGACATTGTTAAATTATAATGCCAATATTACAAAAATGATGTTACTTAATTCAAGATGTTTCTAATCTAGGTTTAAAAGGAAATATTTCCAAAATTATGCAAACATTGCTCTAATAATTGTTCTGTTAGTCGAATATATGCTTAATAATTTTAAGTACCAAAAATTCACGAATTACTGAAACATTTTTGATTTGTTACTCTATTTCTTTTAATTGTTTATGTTGCCATTTAAGATTATTTTTTAAATGTCAAATTTCTGCATTTCTAACAAATATACGAATTTTTAATGTTAGATTGAAGTTTTTTATTAAGCACAAATTTTACCCAATTAATCATTTCTTATCAGAATATTGATATTTTACCAACAATATGAATTAACTTTTATCAATTTTAACGTATTAGAGATATATTTTATAACCGAAATTTAATTTTATCTCATAAAAGTAAAATTTTAATATTTTTAATGCAGAGTACTGAAATTTTTAATGTTTATTAATTTATTTTATTCTGCTCAGCTGTTTTGAATGAAAATAAATCCTTGAGTAAAAGCTGAATGATATTAATACACACAAAGAAAATATATTAAACTAAAACTAAAGAAAATCAAATCCGAGCACAAGAGTTCTAGCACCAACTATACACTGATGCCTGATAGACATTGATAAGTATATGCCAAGTAATATCACAAACTAAAAGACAACATCGAAATTTCGTCATTTAAATTGGAGTAATCATTCATTTACATGTATAATTTATGGAATGGCGTATTTGCATACCTTTCGTGTTTTTACCTACAACACTATTTACTATCTAATTATTTCTAACGCATTAATATAACATAAGACCATAGTTGCCAACCCCCCGATTTTTTGAATACCAGTAAAATGTTACAAGAATTTTTTTTTATTAAATTGTCAAAATTGTACGATTAAAGAAAAGAAATATTTTTTCATAAAAATACTGGTATGAAAAAAATCGGGAGGCTGGCAACTATGCATAAGACCAATGAATTTAAATCATACTCAGTAGCAAGAAAGTACTTGCTGACATCACAAAATTATAATAAATATAAGCTTCGAAAAAATGCACTCGTTGAAAAATAATAAGCAATAAAAACATCAACTATAAACTAAAGACAATAACGTAAAGAACATCATAATAAAATAATCATAAAACATACAATTTTTCCATTAGATAAATTAAATTTTTAGTTTTAGAGTGAATTCTGGACTTTGAGACGTATAAAGTTACTCAAGTAACGTTCCTATTTTTATCGTCACACAAATATAGGCATCCTCTATATTGCTGACGCTCCTGTCAACTGTGAGTTATATCTGTATTCCGTATACACCACTTTTTCTTAAAAGTTGACTTTTCTGCTTTCATCACTGTTCAAGTAACAGCGAATCTGTCTCATTTTGAAAGCAAGACAAAATGCGTGGGTAAAATACTGAAAAGATGCAAAAAGCGGCTGCGAGGGGAATGAATGATATACAGTTCTAGAAATATTATCTGCATGGCAGAAATGTATATTTCTGCGAGTGTGTTGTTTATTTCCGTTTCATTTCTCATTCCGTTTCATTTCGTGTGAAATAGACTCACGAATGAAACTGAATGTATGCATAAGTTTGTGAAGTAATTACACGCATATGATTATTTTTATTATTATTATTGTTATTTTATTATTATTACTTATATATATCAAACAGGAACCAATTACGATTTACTTATGTTTGTGGAATATTACCCTTTATGTCGTGTTTCACTATATAAGTTTCCATTTGCTTCTTGCAATATTTCACATTCTGCACATTGGATTTTTTTCTCCACATACCTTTATTTTTTCCACTTATTTCATTTTAAGAATCTTGCATTTTTGGATATATGTCTTTGTATTGTATTATAAGTATCGGTTCATGGACCCACTGGTCGCTGTCTTAAACTTAATAAATTTAGGTTTTCAATTTTTTCGGTAGTATCTTCCGTGATCAGGTCTACTACCAGCCGGTAAACAAGGGAAGGGACCTCCTATTCCGCGCGCACGCCGTCTTTTCTGCCAATTAGCTAGGTCAGTCAGCGGCGGTAATACCAATATTTCACTATGAATAAAAAAAAGAGGAAGAAGAAAAGATTTTACAAAATTAAGTCACATTCTGGGGAAACATAGCTGTTGTATCGACTTAAGATAAACTTGAACAAAAACAAAAAATATATAATTTATTTGAGATGTAATAGAAAATGATCATCAGTTATCGTCACAGAATGGATGGAAAATGGTTGAAAAGAGGTTTAGATACCTAACCCGTCAGCCGATTTCTTCGAAAAAATATACAGTTCTTCTGACAGTGGGCTGTAACATAATAACCAAATGGAAGCTTAGGAGCCTACACAGTCACGGGAAGAAACGCTCAAGCTAATGTTAAGTCTATGGGAAGGTTCTAGCGCGATTTATCGCTCGCATTTTAATATTTTTAAATGCTTTTTTTGCATAGGATAGCTGAGGTCGATATCCAACGTTGTTAGTTTTTAGTTTTTCGATTTTTGTTGCCGTTTTTTTATAAGCAGGCATTTTCAATTTTGGAACCGGTTGGAACCGGTTCTGAAAGTGAAAGTACCCTTATATAAAATAACTGGGACCAAAATCGGAAAAGTAAATACTAACAACGTTGGTGATGGACTTCAGCTATCCTATGCAAAAAAAAAAAAAAAAAAAAAAGCATTTAAAAATATTAAAATGCAAGGCTAGAGAAATCGTGCTAGAACCTTCCTATAGACTTAAAATTAGCTTGAGCGTTTTTTCGCATGACTGATGTAGGCTCTTAATTGAAAACACAGTTTTGGTGCTATCGTATTGATTCGCACACACATACGTAACGACATCATCGAAAAAACACCATAAACGAGGCCTAGCTTCTACTAATGTTCTCTAAAATAGTCCAAGATTTTATAATTTCTTATAACTTGAATGTATTAAGCGTATTCGTGCTGCAGGAAATGTTTTATGCTACCATAATATTGCTATTTACATGGATTTATTATTATTTATTATTTCATCATATCATCGATCCCAAAAGAAGCGATAAATTGAGCTTCAAATATATTGTGCCAATATATTATTTTCATATTTACTTCACTTTCTTTTCACGTGGTTCTCTTTACCCCATCCTATAATGCCTCTTAATATTTCAATCTATCGATTCGCATATTATTTCATTAACTCATAAATCTTACTTTTTTTTTAATAAACCCTAGAAAATCTTTTTACTTAAGGCGACACCTTCAATATCACCACACTCTTTTATACATCACGTATTTTTATGTAGTTTCATTTTCAGAAATTTCCTTGAATCCCACGTGTCTTTCCCTTTTCCAATCATGCTGTTAATCCAATATCGCCGGACAAAGCATTCAATGCATCAGACTCATCTACTTTGGCAGGCCAAACCAAGTGACAAGCGCTCAGTAAAGAGACACAATCTACAGGATTATCGTCTTCTTCGGCTTTATTATGTCCTTTTAATCTCACCAACAGAAGCAGAAATGATTAATGATGCATTGTCTTGCTGGATTAATGAGGCCCCGATGTCCAATAGCGCCGCGTTTGGTAATTTCCGAAAGTTTGGTTTCGTAATTATTGGAGGGATCTTGGGAGTTTGATCAACAGCATGAAGAATTAGATCTTTTTTCCTTATTTATTTTTTTCTTCTTCTTCTTCTTGATCAAAGAACAGGTCTTTGCCGTTCATTAAGATAGCTGTTGACACGATACGTGAATGTAGATGTTGCGGTTAAGAAAGAAAGAATAATGAAAATTTTGGTAACAAATTGTTTAAAAATTAAATATTGTGGTGAATTATTATGGCGTAGGTTGATGTTTAAATGGCTTAGATTTCAGTAAGTTTTGTGGTTACGCTGGTTTATGGTGCAAAAAACTGAAATATAATAAAAATTTCTTAATTATATGGTCAGATAAAATTTTTGATAAATTGTAAGACAAATTGGTAAAACTTAAATTTGCGAGGACGTTCCAAAACTACATTTCAGTAACGTTTTCTGTTAATGTAAAAATTGTGATGTAAAGGTTTTTTGACGCTGCTGTAAATTTCAATAAAAAATACAAATTTTAAAAAAATAGGATCATTTAACATACTTATTTCATAAATCATTAGCTTTCTATTATAAATTAAATAATGAAAGTTCTTACAAATTAAGCGATTAAAGGTAAAGAATTAAATAGATTCCTTTATTTTTTGTAAAATAGAAATTTATATACAATAAAGCCTCCACAACGGACACTTCCGAATCGCGACCACCTCTCTTTAGCGGGCATTTTATGATCCCCAACAGCTGTATATTTTATGTTTTACTTCTGAATAACGGATAAATCCCTCCCAAGGTGTCCATTATTCAGATGTTTTACGGTATTATTATATGATACGTCACTTACGATTAAAAAAATTGTCTCTAGTTTTAATTATTATTTGTGATAAAATATTTATATAATAAGGAAGAAACACAGATATCATATTGTTTTAAAATTACCTTAAATTTCCATTAAATATTGTAAGCAACAATATAAAACAAAACTTTATCATTATTTCTTTTTTTTTTTTCGATGTGATATTCCAAAAATCTCCAGCAACCATTTTTCACTTTTCTTATCATTTCTTTTCCCTTTTTTTTTCTTTCAAGAAACATTAGTGAAAGAAGAAAAAAAAATCTAATGAAACTTTTCATAAACAATGGTTCTACCAAAATTGAAGAGACACAAATATGTAATGAAAAGCAGACTTTTTATTCTAACATCCATTTTGCTTCCCTATATTTTTCCAGAAATTCTGCTAGTGCGAGCAAAGGGGGGGAAATCTTATTCTTTATATATACAATTTTTTTTTCTCCTGGAAAAAAAAAAAACTCAGACCTTTTTCACGGTCGGAGACGTTGTTAAGAAAACAATAACATCTTCCCTATCCGAGCCTTGTTGCTATATCCTATACCTGCAAGTCACGGGTAATCACAAACATTGGAGAAGCAAGGAGAAGACTACAAAGGAAAGGTGTTATATGTCAGGAAAGAATGGAAGGAAAACTCAGGCCGCGCAAAAAAGAAAAATATACTGGTGAAAGCTCGGAAATATGGAGGGCTTGTCCTATTCTAGACGAGAACTTCCATCTGAGGTTCTTGGAGTGAAAGAATACCCTTAGGGCTCCAGAAAAAGGTGAGAGGCGAGCAATAAATGTGGTGAGAGTATTTCTTTCCTCCTTTTTCCAGAATTTTTCCTTTTTTTTTTCCCTCTGATTTTTTTATAGTTAGAGAGCCTCTCTGAGTAGTTGAATCCTCGGGCATGGGCACGTCTACTGAATTATTCCTCATTGTAGGTTTTAGGAATCTATTTCTGCAATCAGTTTGGACAAATCAGATTGTTGGTCCATTGCGAAATGCCATTTGTCTGCTCGCTTTTTGGCCCAAGGCTCGTGATTTTTTCATGGAGGATATATATTTTCTCTCACTGCCTTTTTACTCTTTCAGGAATAGAAATTGGTTTGGAAATCGGAACTTTAGATCATAAATTACATTGTGTTGTTGGAGTAATGTTGCCTTATGATTCATTATCAGAGATTTATTGAGCCAAACTTTACTAAAGAATACCGTTTTGCAACAATATTTTTTAAAAAAACTGCATTTTAACAAATACTTATTTAGATCTAATTTAAAAAAAATAAATAAATAAATAAAAGAGAGATAGAGAGAGATTATTAATCATTTCTGTTGGCGTTTATTTGAAGCGATATTCGATGCTACAATTTTTCCCAATATTTTGAAAAGTTTTTTTTTATGTAAAATTAAGCAATTTTATTATAACAGAATTCCTTTCGAGAAAAAAAAAATTTTTTTAAATTATATTCCTTTCAAAATTTTCACAAACTTGCTATTCAGTTACTCTACATTATACTGAAACCTTTTAGAAGTTTGTCTCGTGAGAATGTGAAGTTAATTTACACACGCACTTGTGAAATTCCGTAACAGAATTGAAAGAAAATTTCGTAATTAAAATTTTTCTAAAATAACTATTGTAATATACATTTAGTGCGTTAAAAAGGCCAGTATTTTAGATATAGTTAAACGATTTCGTTAATAAACTGCCAGTTTATCGAAAAATACTTTTGTTGTGCTTTTATATAGAGAATAAAATTGAAATTTTATTATTAAGTGGTTTAAAGTGATATTAATCAACATACGTACCTGAACATTTTTAACACTTCTAGATGATTCTTATTTATTTAATAATACATATTCACTCAAAAGAAAAGCCTACGTATTGCATTTTTTCAGAGTTTGATTATCAAAAATCTTTGTTTTCCGTTTTATTAATCCAGTTTCAACAATTTGATCATTTGTGTTTTCTTTTTGTTATTTCATCAAAAAATCACTAGGTAAAACATCTATCTCGTTGTACAAATTACATTAAAAAAGCAAATGTAGATATGTAAATTCATCATTTAAATGAAAGACCTTAAAAAGAAAACATCTTATATGGTGATAATCTAAAAAAAGAAATTCTACACAAAATTCATAGTAAATCAAGGAAGGAGGCGAGAAAAACAAGAAAGCTACACTCTAAAAACGACGTTTTCTAAACTGAGCAAAAAATACTCAAATCTGAGTATGTCGCACAGTCAAAATGGCTCGGAATCAAAATTACTCAAGTTTGAAACATGTATATACTCATTTCTGAAAACATGCACACACTCAAGAATAAAACATCATGTGTTCATATTTGAGTATGCCCATGTTTCAAAAATGAGCTTGAACTGATTCTAATTATTTTTTAGTATGTCCATGTTTCACAAAATGAGTATGAACTGACATCTATGTGCTCATTTTTGAGTATATCCATGTTTCAATATTCTGAGTATTTCTGGTATTTCAGAATTGAAAGCATTCGATCGTCATATTTGAAACAAAAAATTTCATAACAAAGTGAAAACATCAATTTACTCAGATTTGAAAGTATCATTTTTCTTAGTGTAGTAGAGTAGTTATCCTTAGCACAGTGTTAAGGTTCCGGTCTTCAAAGCCTGAAAATCTATAATCTACTGCTTAATAAGATGCAGTTGTTGAATATCTTAAGCTGCATAAAGTTATAATTATTAACAATATCCATATCCCGCTATTTTTTTTTTTTTTTACCAGGAATGTAAAGACATTGAATTCGTTCTGGGAATTCAAATGAAATAATACAACCCTCCTGTAGCTAAGGGGTCAGTGGTGCATGCGTATAAGTTAAAAAAAGCATCTACATCTCAGTTGTTGCTAGTATATATAGAACTTTAGTGGAATCAAGCATTGATACGGATAAAGTATGCTAGTTTTCTTTTATATTAAAAAAATATTTGATTTTATCACTACGTAAAAAATAACTTCACTACACAAGCACTTTTTAATAGTGCTTAAAAAATCAATCAAATTGCGTATTACAGTTCAAAATTTACATTTAAATAACAAATAAAACTAAACTAAAGAAAAATAAATAAAATAAATAATAAATAAATAAATAAATAAATAAATAAATAAAAATGAAATGAAATGCTACGTTATAAACAAAGAGAAACACACATTTATCTACTGATAAAATGCTCATTGTTTACATTTATTAAATGCTAATTCTTCCGTACTTTAACTACAACATTGAATGGTATATCATAAAAATAGTGTGAAAAGATAAACAAATAACAATTTTTCTTAAACTACCAATTTGTATTTTTTATTCCATTAAATTTTTAACTAATCAAAGGCTTCTCCTCAAATTTTAAGATACCAATATTTTTGCTTATTAAATTAGCGTCTTTTCTAATTAAGTGAATTAATTTTTTTCACATCATTTTCTTCAGTTAAAAAAAAACTAACATACTAAATAAAAAAATATATATTCCTATCTCTAAAGTCTGCAAAACGAGAGAGAGAAAAAAAAATGAAAAAGAAGATGAATAGTTACAAAATCTAGTTGTTTCCCGGATTTTTCACAGCCCCCATACAGATATCGTAATTCAATCAGAGCTGAAAAACTTTTCACTCTTTGAGTTTTTAAACTTAAAGTGGCTGTAGCGATAAGAGACGCTAAGTAATAGCTCCGGCTACATGAAGAAATGAGGGAGGAAAAATTAAAAAAGAAAAAAAAAATTCCAGAAAAAGTTTTAAACACAAGCCGTCAGAGATTATTTTCACCGAAAAAAAAAAAAAAAAAAAAAACCTAACTAAGTAAAATAGAAAATGAGTAAGGGGTGGGTATGAAAAGAATTGAGTATTAAAATTTCCTGTCGCTATTATTTTAGCCTAGTCTAGGAAAAACTACGTGTTATTAAGAGGAAAGGGACAATTTAAGTAAGGTAGTTCTTGGAGTTATTCTGATTAGACATGTCTCTCAGGGATGCGGAAGTTATTTTAATGAAAATAAAATGTTTCGGTATGTTATAGCTCTATTTTCATGGAGATATTATTAGAAATTTGTTATCAAGCTTTTAATAAATATACTTTTCTCAATAAAATAAATCCGTTCGGTGCGTTATGTTCAATTTTTATAACATACCAAAAAACTCATGCTTTTAAAAATAGTTATAAAGTATATTAATTGATAAGCAACTTATAATTCCAAAGAATTCCTTTTTTTTTCCTCAAGTCTACTGTTTTATGTATAGGCTTGCTTCGTAATCAACCCACTAAAATGTCCTTGAACGTTATTCATTTCAGGTCTATGTCAAGTACTTTTACACTTGTCACTACGTAAAAATATTTTCAAAATCACAGTTAAACTCACTATAATGTACGCTTCGGTATTTTTTTCTCTTCTATAAGTAGATTTTACCATACAAATTCTGCATGACAAAGGAAAGAAGCAGAAAAGTGTAGGATCAACAAAATTCTACGAATTACATCTACGGAAATGACCTCAGGTCAAGAAAGGATCAGGGTCCATAAGCCGTGTTTTTGGCCCATGAAATAAGACTAAAATTCGATTTTGTTATACTGACTTAATTATTTCACTTTTTAATATTAGAAGGTTTATCCTGTACGATTTCAACAATATTGTTTGAATTTTGATCGGATTTATATAACTTACACAAGCTCAAAGTTCGTATTATTCATAGTTTTTGATGAAAAATACGCAATTTCTCCTAATTTTACCCCAATTTTTAATATATTTTTTAATATTTTACTATGAGCGCAGCTTTGCAACACTTTTCTTTTTACATATATTGTACATTTTGATGTATTTTATAATGTATGTAAAGAAGAAAGTGCTGCACGATTGCGCTCATATAAATAATTGAGGTAAAATTAGGAGAAATTGCGTATTTTTCATCAAAAACTACGAATAATACGAACTTTGAGCTTGCGTAAGTCATATAAATCCGAACAAAATCCAAAACTATTGTTGAAATCGTACAGGATAAACCTTCTAATATTAAAAAGTGAAATAATTAAGTCAATATAACAAAATCGAGTTTTAGTCTTATTTTATGGGCCAAAAACACGGCTTATGGACCCTTATCCTTTATGAAGAACTACTAACACTTTTAGAAGCCACTTCTTATACTACTTACTACTATAATCAAAAATCACTACTAACCATTAGTTTCCTTCTCCCTTTCGATGACCAGATGAGCAGAGAGGTCAAGTATAATTTTCTAATTCAAAATCATAGGTATATTCGGCAAGGATAAAAGTGGTGAGTATTGCTTTATACAACATTGTTTTGTTAAGTCAATCAAATTTTCATACCATTTTAAAGACATTAAAAAGTATATACGGGGAATTTTAAAAATAATAATAATAAATTTTTAAAAAAAATGCTCACAAAAAATAAAAAATATTTTTTTTCCCTCTTCAAAAACTTTTTTTTTTTTTTTTTTTTTTTTTGCTTATTCATTGTAATTAATATAAAATGACTCCTCTAGCATTTAATAGAATATCGTGGATTTAGAATAATTTCTGACACAGTGGAATCAGCTAGAATCGAACACTGTTCTCCCGTTCCGAAACTGGAGACGCTACCTCTGAGCCACTAATGTTTGGCCATATAGCCGTAATATTTATCACTTATACTATGTTTACGCTGCATTTAAATGTTGTTATGATACTTCGAGCATAATGGAATTTAAAATGATCACTGAGATGCACTACAACATATGTTCTAGAGATTCGTGTGCGTAGCATTCATCATTCATTCGCATAGATGCCGAAGAGAATTACAGGACGGACTATGACCGATTTCATTGCATGAAAAAAAAATGAAATTTCTTAATAATACCCGTTAATGCTAGAACATGTTCCACAATCCATGCCTGATGCATGGTTTTTCGTTCTTGTTTAATATTTATTTTCATTTGTAGAGAGCACAAAAGAATTCTGTTACAGGACGGACCATGATCGATTACATGATATAAAAAAAATTAAATTTCTTAATAATATCTGTTAGTGTTAGAACGTGTTTCACAATCTATGCCTGATGCATGCTTTTCCGTTCTTGTTATTTACTTTCATTTGCAGAGAGCACAAAAGAATTCGGTTACAGGTCGGACTATGATCGATTTCATTATATGAAAAAATGAAATTTCTTAATAATATCTGTTAGTGTAAGAACGTGATTCCCAATCTATGCCTGATGCATGGTTTTTCGTTCTTGTTTAATATTTATTTTCATTTGCAGAGAGCACAAAAGAATTCGGTTACAGGACAGACCATGATCGATTTCATTGTATGAAAAAATTAAATTTCTTAATAATATTCTATTAGTACCGGAAAGTGTTCCCAAATCTATGCCTGATGCATGATGTTTCGTTCTTCTTTAATATTTATTTTCGCTTATCTTTTCCGCTGATGCATAATGACATCTTAATTGTTTATTCTAAACATATATTATTAATTTCAAAACATAAAATTGTAAGCTGTTTCAAACGCATAAATTTTATGAGTAAAGTTTGAGAATTTTGAAGCATATTTCTTCCTCAAAGAGATCACATAAACTATTGAATAAAACTATAAATTTTGATTAAAATTAGCATAATTTCAACTGGGATGTACACATGCCACCAAGCGTCAAATATAACTCCTTCATTTACCGAGAAAAGCCAAAACAGCAATCAAAAATCCGATACTAATTGGTTTGCCGATGTCAATATTGATCAGGCAGTTCGTTCTTTGCTTAATAAAAGGGCTGAATTTTTAGACGTCTTGTTAACTAAGCTGTCAAACCGCCAGTTAATAAATTAAATAAAATCTTCATTGTAATTATACTTACATTCAAGGACTGTTAATTTATTTAGAGATTGGCTTTTATCTGAACTTCAAAATTGCATGCATATACGTAATTGCATTAATTTGTGAATTTATCTTTTATACGTTCAAATAAGTAAAGTTATTTGAAACAGTAGTTATACATGCTGAAGTAAAATTCAATAGAATAAAAATAACTTATCAAGTACACCCAAGAAACTGATAATAGCACAAAACGTTTCGAAAGAATCTTTCTTTTTCAGGTGCAAACAGATGTGCTACCACTTTCAAAACAGAAGCAGGAAATGAAAGGGTATAAAAGAGGAAAGGGGAAAAGAGGGACATGCGGGAAAGAATAGCCAATATTAAAACAGGAAAGAAAAGAGGTAAAAATCAGAAGTAGAAACTACAGGGCTGTACAAAAAATAATATATATATAGTGAAAAAACGGCGAAAAAATAAAATAAATATCGGTAAATAAATTAACTGTTAATTAATTAACTAAATAAAAGAAAGTAAATACATTTAAAGTCAAAAATAAAAAGTGGAAAGACAATAAGACAATTTCACATAAATAAAAAAATCTCAGTTGAAAGGTAATGCCAGAAATTAAGTAAGGTTATTTAGTTAAACTTAATAATAAGTTTTTCCAAGTTGCAGAGAACAGAGCTGAATCATGTCTTTCATTCACAATAACATTGCAATTAAAGTTTTTGACAATGTATTAAAAAGAACTGAAAGATCGTCTAAAAACACCATCAAAAACTTTTAAATGCGTTAGTCTTTTTGAAAAATCTCAGTCTTTCTTCATCCGGCGCAAAAAAAGGCGTGCTTCTACTATGAAAGCAGCAGCAAGACTGGAGTGAGAGATAAGGGAAAGGAAACAAGCTGAAGACACAGCCAATAGGAAAGTAGAAATCAACAGCCAATAGGAAAACAGAAGACAACAGACAATCACAGAAGAGTATAATCAAAACAATAGAACACAAAATAGAAGGAAAATAAGGAAGAAAATTGAAAAAAAAAATAAATCATGAAAATAAAATAAAATAAAAGAAATATTAAATTTTAATAAAATGAAAACACTCATATATATTAAAATATGGGAACAGATGAAACTAAGAAATAAATAAGTAAATAAAAATATATAAAAAACAGACTAATATTAATTAATACAAAAATACATTATATGGTTAATTTTCCCTTATTTCTCACTTCATTCTTGCTGCTGCTTTCATAGTAGAAGCACGCCTTTTTTGCCCCTGACGAAGAAAGACTCAGATCTTTCGAAAGGCCTAGCGCATTTAAAAGTTTTTGATGGTGTTTTAAGAAGATCTTTTAGTTCTTATTGATTCACACCAGTTTCAACTTATTTTCTTTCAGTGTATTAAAAGTTCTTCATGCAATTTTGAGGCTCAAAATCTAAAAAAAGTTATTATTTTCTGTTACAAAATATTGCAAAAAATAAAAATTCTCGGATGTGTATGGTTATGAAATCTTTACTATGTATATTAATATTTCATTTTTTTTAAATGTTCAAGTAGACGAGCTATTATACAAAATAAATGGAAAGATTCGGAGTTTTAGAAAATCAGCATGTCTAAAAAATTCACGAAATCACTCACACACCAATTTCCGGACAATTTTCCAACTACTCCACAGTTGCTTTCAACTGTTTCCGGAAATTAAACTAATCTCCTTTCCTTCTGAAATAATAGATCCAAAATCTTGTCGAATAATACCGAATATTTTAAAATAATACCCAAAACTTTGTTTTTATCTATAGTTTAGAAAACAAACTAAATTTTCCCACTACAATACTACAATTACCTTTGCTATCATTTTCAGAAAAAAACACTCTATTTTTAATATTTTGGATTTTTCTATTTTAAATCTTAAGATTAGTGTTGGTCATAGGCTGAAAGTTTTGAAATTTCTTATGCAATAAATTTGGCACAGAGTGAGCCTCTTTGCGCTGTCCATGTAACATATATATTTATAAGCCGAGATGAGAATAAAAATGATTACATAGCTTTTTCTATTAGAATCTACATCTTAAATCATATTTGAGTTGTAGACCTCCACTACTTATGTAATAACAAAGAATATTTCAATGTTATTGAAATATTTTGTTTTTCTTTCGTTTGCTTGGCAGAGACTATAAGCATTATTTGTAAAGCTTGTGTTATACATTACAGGGAAATGTAGAATAAATATTAGTGTGCAATGATTTCTCTTTGTTCAGACATTTTTGACGCCACGATTATATACTTTGTTACTGTATTTTATCTTCTAATTTTTACACGGCACGTCACCTCTTGATGTTTTTCTTACAAAAGATTAATGTATAAAGTCGGGAATTTCTTTAATAAGCTTCTTGTATTAGTTCCAAATATCCCCAATAGATGGCGCTTCGCTGTCTCAAACTCTCTTAGAACGTTTAAACTAACGTATAAAAATAGATTATAATTCATTCTGTTTAGGAATCGAAACGCCAAAAAATGCTTTGCGTTTAGAAATGGAAGTTTATTTTGAGCAGTATCATAGTTTATACAGTTCATTAGACTCGAAGCGTATGGGAGATATTATGTTGCACCTACCAGCAACCCTAGTTCACAAGCTTCGGGATAAATTTCTTTAACAGATGCAATAGAAATATATCATGAATATAAATATTTCGAAATAATTGTTTATTTTGAAACAATTGTTTCTTCGTGCTGTACACTTTTTAAAAAATATATAGCGGTATAGCGCTGAGTAGATTGACTTGAGAAAAAGAAGGTATTTGTAGAGTTTTCCGGTAAATCCATAAGGTATATTGCATATATCATAGTATACCCTCTAGACCTGGTGGTAGGAAGAATAACATTTCTCCTGTACTCAGTATCGCTTCTGTATCTCCCCTGTTCACAGAGTTGGAAAAATTTCAATTAGTATATCTTTATCAATCAGTATCATTGAGTTAAAATAAATAAATAAAGTGTATCTTTCATTCTGCTTACCCGTTGAAACGCCAGAAAATATTTTGCGTTTTTAAATGGGAGTTTATTTTTAGCAGTATCACAGTTTATGCAGCTGAATGGGCTCAAAGCGTATGGGATATATTATGTTGCACCTACCAGTATCCCTAGTCCATAAGTTTCGAGGTAAATTTTTTAAACAGATGCAATAGAAATAAATCATGAAGATAAATATTTCGAAATAATTGTTTCTTTTGAACCAATTGTTTCTTCGTGCTGTAGTCTTTAAATAAAAAGGGTATACGCTATAGCCGGTCAGTATAATTGACTTGAGAAACAGAAGGTATTCGTAGACTTTTTTGTTAAATCCAGAAGGTATATTGCGTATATCATAGTATACCCTCTAGACCTGGTGGTATGAAGAATAAAATTTCTCTTACTCGGTATCTCTTCTGTATCTCCCCTGTTCACTGTGTTGGAAAATGTCAATTAGTATATCTTTACCAATCAGTATGATTGAGTTAAAAAAAATAAAGTGTATCTACGTATCCATCGTTTAATGGCGTTCCATTACCGACGGTATATTTCGTTGAGCTGTGTACATGGCAGACCAGATGCTATTGTCAAAAAAGTTGTCTGAGTTAACTGTGTCGACCAGGTAGCTCAATACGCAGAGCGTTAACAATTTTAGCCAAAGATCGTAAGTTCTTCTCTAAACCTGGACATTTTTTCAATCAGTTGGAAATATGTCAAAACGCATAAAACAAGAAAGTATAGTGAATTAAACCCTGACTTCAAACATTATTCTCCTGAAAGAACAACTTCAATATGTGTCACCGTTGACATAATATTGAATTTTGAAAACGTTTAGTTCATTTTATCATCTCTTGCAATTTAAATATTTACTACTTAGAAAAATATTTCAAATTTAGAGAACATATTTTTCTTATACCTTAATATAAAATGCATACCATGAACCCTTAAACCCACCTAAACTTGTTTACGAAGCCTTAATAAATAAATCTATAGTATGTGTATTCATCTTTTAGTGAAACAAATTGCTTTATGTTCAATAAATCGAGTGACGAAATTCCTCTGCGGTTATTGTATTTCAGCTAGACACACTTTAACATAAACCTTTTACCGAACTAAGAATTATCTTTATGGCCATTATGGAAAAATTCTTGTTACTAATTTAGACTACTTATGAGGAAAGAAGGGAATTTTTTTTCTATAGGAATGCTTAGAAAATATTTGAAATTGCTCATTTTTGTTCTTGCTTATTTACTCTTAAAATATTCAATAGCCATTCCTCTAAAAAACATACTCACGAAACTCCATTTTGTATTTTTAATGAGAATTTCGATTACATGTAAAATATTAAGTTTACGATACGTCGACATAAGTATTATGAAATATCGACATTCTTGTCGTATTGGTTTCCGATAATTTCGTCTATACAGGCGAATATTTATCATATCAGCGTCCGCAATATGTCATTTCTTACTAAATCGATATTGATATACAACTCTGTTATTGAACTGTTCGTCGTATCACTTATATATACAGACTCTAACTCAAGAATTAACCGGTAGGTGTACTGCAAAGTATCCCAACGTAGTGACCCTGTAATCTCCATTCAGGATCACTGTTTTAACAAGTAGCGGACAGTCGTTTTATTATATTTAGATACCATATACATGGTTGTAGTTGTCGCTGTTCACCTACGGAATTAAGTAATTATCTCATACAAATATATGCAGGTACACGGATATAAACATACATAGATTAGAAATGCTTCTAGATTTTATTTTGTCGAAGACTGCTTTAAGTTTACCCGCAATATATTTTGCAGTTATTCAACATAAAACAGTTAAAAACCTTTTTACGGGTGATTTTGATTTTTTAATTAACTCTTGTTGAAATGTTGCTACACACGTTTTTAGCACACCACGATTACATGCGGATTATTTAATCAATGTTAGATTCTGATCTTCTTTCTATCTGAATACTAATTTGAAGACTTAATCCTGATCAATACATAGAACATATCTTATCGTCTTCATATCTTTCTATTTTCTTATTAACCTTATTATTCATACACTTGCACATATTTTTCATAAACAGAATACTGAATATATATTGTATTGTATGTTAATGAAATAGGAAAGCATAATACACATTAGAAACATAACTTTTTCTCCTTTTTTAGTTATTTTGAACCTTTATTAATATTACTGAAAACACATTTCCGTATTCGCATTCTAAGCAGTATAATATGTGAAAGAACAACAACAACAACAAACTATCGTGATTAATTCACACGATAATTTTTTTATCATTTTTTTTTTTTACTTTTCTCGTTATATTTTCTTTTTTTCTCCTTTTCTTTTAATTTTTTAACTTTTTAAGAAAGCATTTATTCAAGTATTAGAACGCAATTACACATTTTCTTTATTTTTACTATATAAGAAAAAAGTGTTGAATTAGTGAAAACGACGGATTTAAACGTCTTATAAGAACACAATTTGACTGTTTTTAGAAAATGTCTGTCTGTGAGAATGTAAGTCTGTCTGTATGTGACACAAATTTTGTGGTCGCTCTAACTCACGTACTATTACGTAGAATAGGGTGAAATTCAATATGAAGTTCTATCCTTATGGGAACTGGTGTTGATTAATTTTTGGACAAGATCCCCAAGAGGGGGTGCCGCAAATCGATGATTTGTTCGATTTATGTGATGCTTGTGTCTCCAGTTTATGCGCACAGATTTCAACGAAACATCAAATTTAGAATCCTCATGATAGGAATACATTGTCATTCTAGGTGGTCATCTAAGAGGGGGTGCCAACATTCAATTATTTGTTCGAAATAGGCGATGCTTATAGCTCCAGTTTACATGCACAGATTTCAGCTAAACTTCATGCTTAGATTTCTGAATATGGAGGATATCTCCAGTTTAATTTTTTCTACATTTGAAAAAAAGATGTAAGGTCCTAAAAATGTATCTTGTACCAGAGTCCTATTCAAGAGAAGACTGACAACATATGCAAAATGATACATGGATAAAATAAAGAAAAAGGTGTAGGTTTGATTGTAGATTTGATTTTTTTTTGAGTTTTTAAAAAGTATTTATAAATTTTAACACGATCCCTCGTAATCTTTATTCTATTTCCTGCGTTTTACTTACTTCAGTTATTTTCCTTGTACATTCCTACTGCAATGAATTCGCTCCAATTTGAAAAATGGAACACAATTCTTAGTTGCCTTAAACCTACAACAAATTAGGGTTAAAATATGACATAACTAAACATACCTTCCACATTTTTTTTATGCCAGAAAATGCGTTTACTTTAAAATATTTAATCACAATGGTTAGTTACTAGCGAATCAAATTAACTACCACTTAAATTAGAATTTTACAAGTCGTATTTAACTACGACAGGAGGATTTTATTGCACCAGATGCAATCTTTAAGCTTTAGAACCATTAAATGTGAGACAATCTTTATCATTAAACAGTTTTAACGATCTAAAGAATGTTACAGAGCTCAGCTATCGGACTATTATTTCCGCCCAATAACGTATCTTAATTCTGGAAGCTAGAGATTAGCTTGCAATCAGTGAAAACCTTACTTAATTACTTCGACTTCTTATTGTACTAACGATTCCCAATCTGTCACCTGTGCATGCACATGACACTTCCGTATTTCGGGATATCATCTGATAGAGAATTCATTGCATTTTCTTTGAGATAAAAAAGGAAGAATCGTAACAGATGGCAATTGTCATTTATTATTGTTATTTTTCGTCGGATATTTCAGTTAAAACTATCGCGCTAATTTTATATTTAAAATAATAATAATAATAATAATAATAATGTGTGTAGGATGTAGATTTTTCTGTAGTACTTAAATAATGATTTCAATTTATTTTTATCAAGCAGCTCTCATGATATAACTGGGTATTCTATTTTTAAAAGGCGTTGAGACAAACGTAGTTATTATTCATACTTTATATTATTATATATATTTTTTAACAAATATATACATTTATCGATATATATACACTGAGTCGCCAAAAAACTAGAGACACCCCTAATAACGAATTGGTTCACCTTTAGCTTTGATCACAGCCGATATTGTTATTGGCATGGACTCTACGTCTTACGAAGCTGAGAGTTCCTTATATAAGTAACTCTGCGTTATTACGACATTCTACGTCACTGTTGGACAGGTTTACTTTCAAAGGGGTGTGTCTATTTTTTTGGCCACTCAGTGTATACAGGGTGTATCAAAAGGTCGTTTACAAACTTAACATGCTGGTCTGTCATATCATGATGAACAAGATTTACATAGGAACTTGTGTTCGAAAATGTAAACTGCGACCGCTATGGGGCAATGATCGCAGGTGTGGAGGAGAAGAAAGAAAAGATATCGAAAGAGGTATTACTATGACTTTTATTAAAGAACATGGCTTAATTTACAGAAGATGTTCAAAATTCCTTCCATTCGCCGCAATACATGCTTTACAACGCCGACGCATGGATTCACGGACCCGTTCAAAATGGGTCGGTGTGTCACGGACACGTGCCGTCGCTTCCCCGATGCTGGCGACGAGATCCATATCCGATGTTACGGGTGTCTCGTACACCATGGACTTGTAAGTGGTGGGGGTGTTGCGTGTCCTCATGCAGTATGCGCATAATGCTGGAACGATGTGGACCCAAGACGCGTTCGCTTGCTCGGAGACTTGTTTGCTGGTTCCTGTCAAATTCCCATAGCAAGGTTTCCTCTACGACAGGCGTGCGTGTAGTGCGTTCTCGACCGATGTGGCTACGTACTTGGAAAGCTCCTGCTGCACGCAATCTGCGGTGCAATTGTCCAAACTTGGTTGACGTCTGCTTGGGAAGTGCTCAAGGTACATCCGTACCGCGGCTCGGGCATTTCCATCCGCGGCGCCATAAACGTAATGCATATCGGCCAATTCTGCGTTACTAAACCGATTCATCCTTCTCCTGCAACGTTCTCGCCTGAAATGATTACTTTTCTCACTCTCCCGTAAACCTGCGCTCATTGCCCTCTAGCGGTCGCAGTTTGCATTTTCGAACACAAGTTCCTATGTAAATCTTGTTTATCATGATATGACAGAGCAGCATGTTAAGTTTGTAAACGACCTTTTGAGACACCCTGTATATGCAGGGCTTGATAAATGTGGTTGCCAGGTCGCCACCGGCCACCAAGTTTTCTATCTGGCGACCAAGTTATTTGATATTGCGGGTTACAAAAATTGACCTAAGAAATGAGCATAAACGGCACCCCCCACCCCCACCCCACCCCCAGTATTAAGAAATAAACTTAGAAACTATATTCAAACAAAAAATATTTTTAACTTTTATATTAAATTTGACAAAAATAAGTACATCAAATGCAAATTTTAAAATAATGAAATAAGAATAATTTGAAGGACTTCAACAGGAAAATAAGGAAAAAAAAAAAAAAATATTTTCCTGTTTCCCGATTTTATCCTCTATACTCCTCTCATCAGATATAGAATTTGTAGCACTCAACTATCCAGACATTTGAAGCATTCGGCAATCAGCATTTTCCGAACATACCGGTATAATTCAGCGTTTCCAGTATTTCTTTTTTTCTTTTTTTTTTTTCTCTTTTTTTTTCAGAGATATATAATTTTGATAAGTTGCAATACGAAAGTTAGTTTATATTATATTTCAAAATTATGTACTATTCTAAACTATGCATGTTATTATTTTTTTCTCAATTACTTCTTTTTTTTTCTTTTAATAAAGGATAAGAAAGGGGGGGGGTAAATATTTTTTACTGGCGACTAGACTTTTTTGCTGGCTACCAGATTTTATCAAATTTGTAAAGCTTTGTATATATATATATATTGAAATCACATGTGTGAAAACAAAGGAAGAAATAGTAAAAAAATAAAAGGAGAGGATAATTCAAAAATTAAACATAATAAAATGAAAATTTAACAATGAAATATTATGAATATCTATATGAACTTTTAGAGGAGCTTCATAAGAATCATTCATAGTAAAGATATGTTATTTCATCAAATATTGTCGTCAGCATTATGACTAAAAATGACAATATTAAACTCATACCAATATATCGAAAACCTAAAATAATTTAAAAAGAACTATATATTTATATATACATGTGTGTGTGCATTAGAGCCTCAATTAGTCAAGTTCCCTTACATGAAAAGCAAATTTTAAATATATTTAATTTTAATTCAAAAGAAAAAATTACGCAGAAATATGTGAGGCCGTAGTTTTTTCTACAAATTTTATACAGTGTTAAAATTAGATCGTATAAAAAAAAAATATGGTAAAATTAGATTGGATTGCTTTCACTTTTAAACTGAAAATTTAACATATTAGTGCCTTTTATAAAAGTAACTAATAATTATTTTTAAAAAAAATCACATATAAAACATTAATAAATTATATTAGTGTGACAAAAATACGATTATCAGAAAATATATACAGAAACTCACGCGGGAATATGTGAAGGTCATAGAATTACCATTAAATTTGAAACAGTGTAAAATTAGACGGAAAAAAAAATATGATGAAATTAGATAGGATTGTTTATTTTTTTCTTTTAAACCGATAATTTAAAGTTTCTGTACATTTTAAAAGGTAACCAGTAATTGTTAAAAAAAATTCAAGTGTAAGATATTAATAAATTATATTATTGTGACAAAAATACGATTATCAATAATCACCAATGTAATCGAGAAATGATCATTCCAGTGATGAGTTTTTGATTATACGGCGACAGCGATTTTCCTTGAAAGGTTTTCTCCTAATTAAATCCAAGTGTAATGATTTTTCAGTGAATACTGCAGATTGCATGAATGGTTTTCAAGAGGAAAAAATAGTTTAAATTTAGAAATTGGTTTTTGATTTCTAAATGCGACGAAAAATGTTTATCTTCACCATTGAACTATTTTTTTATTTACATTTTTTACAGAATTTCATTCATACATTTTAGTTTATTTATTATTATTACGTAATTCTTATATTATGTTAGAAAAGTCTGTAACAAAAGATGCGTAACAAATTAAACTTTTTGTTTCCTAAAGACTATAATTTAAAAAGAAAATCATATCTTTATAAGAAAATATTTATTATTGTTTTCTTTCTGATTCAAGTTTATGCAGAATCAAAAATAAAATTTTTGAAAATTTTGATAACTTTGCAAATTTTCATTTTTTTTTTTTCAAAGAAGATTCATTTCACTGTAGTTTCATCCAAAGGCACTTCATGTGTATTAATTTTTGTTTTTGCATCATATACGAATTGCTAACCTTTAAATGATTAAAATGATTCCCGAATATTTCGTAGAAGATTAATCTTTATAGAAAATATTTCTTTGGGGACTATTTTATTTATCAGTGGTAGAAAATTTATATTAGTTATTTGTAAACTTCAATATCTCTAATGGTATCTTGAACGAAAAACATTTTCATTTATTTTTTTTTTAATCCATAACTACTCAACATATAAAGGAATATTCTAGAAACCGTGATTTAAACTGAATAGAAAGCACAATTTATTTTGAATTTTACTAGTAATATCTTTTCACTTCATACAAATATGCATTTTTTTTTAGCAAAAAATTACATAGATTAAAATTACATAAACCATACATGGACAGAAAATTACATAGTTGTAATAAAATTTTAATAATAAAAAAAAAATGTATTATTCCTTAAAATTTAATATTAATGAATTTTTATAAGCGTTGTTAATTTTTATGTTCTATAATTACAAAAAAATCCTTAGGGAATAATAACATTTATATGAGTAATTACTGAGCCGTTATACTATTTTTTTTTTTCTGTTTCTTTTTGTCTTTTCTCTCCCTTTTTTTTCATTTTATCCAAAACGTGCATTTATTTCACTGTGACTTAATGCAGTTTAAAACAAAATATTAATCTATTAATTCAATTTTTTATTCGACTTTTGATGTGAAAAAAAAAATATATATCAGGAGCAATTTAGTTTTTTTTTATGCAAGAAATTTTATTCTTACATCATGAAATTATCTAATAAAATTTCATTACTTTTCACTGAAGATATATCTATCTATGAGAGTAATGTACAATAAGTAGATAAATTACATATGTAAAGAAAAAAAAATCTTAAAATATATCTAGAAATGTCAAAAGATAAGAATCCTAAAGTAAATAACGAAAGAAACTGCTTTAAATTACGCTCCGATAAAATGGGTTGGATGAGGGGTGAGGAAAGAGGGTGGGAAGATAGAGGTGATCAGTCACTTTATATATATATATATATATAAGTTGAAAAGATTACAGGACCAAAAGCTTCTGGTTCCTCGATTAAAAAATGAAGGTAGCGCTTCCAGGGTATGGATCTAGAAGATTTTTTTAATAAAAAATGGAGTTTTTTTAAATGAGTAGTTCGCCAAAGAAAACCTTTAATATAGCTTTATCCTGACAGAAACAGGAATCTTCGATATTTTTAAAAAGGTTCTGTACCGTTTCATTTTTAATATATATATATATTTAATATATATATATATATATATATATATATATATATATATATATATATATATATATATATATATATATAATGTAAAATTAAACCATTGAAACATAAGAAATTGACCATACACAATGAAATCACAATACCAGATAGCAGTGTTAAATTACAAATTAAATTATGTATTCCTAATAAATGATATATTATTAATTCAAAAAAAAAAAAAAAAAAAAAACGAGTATAAACACAAATGAAAGCTTATAATGTAATTCACTTTTTTTTTCAAGGGCAGGGAATCGACAATTACAAGCAAAGGACGATTGTTTTCTGTAGATAACACCATCGTTATACCAAAAATCATGTTATCTCGCTTATATATATATATATAATTGTAATACCTTTGAATTTCAAAATACATTAAACAAGTTCTTGAAACAAATCTAACCTAATCTCCTATTTAAGATAGGTAATCATAAAGTGTATCCAAATAACCCTGAGCACAATAAGTCAATTCAAAATTAATTTTGGAAAAATACCAAAAGAACTTGAAAATAGATGTTATAAAAGTGAATTTTGAAAATACAAAGGATGAGCAAATGATACCAAGATACAATAGTAAGTATTGTATAAATTATAAATAATAAATACACAATTAAATGTGCAACGCAGCTATATTAACTATGTATTTCAAACAGAAGCTTATCAAAATAGTAATTTATGAGCCAAAATTGGGCTAAATTATGGTATCATATGTAAAAATCAATGACATTACCATAGATAAATATTGAAAAGAATATATACACACATTCTATACCAATTTGCGCAATGTAGCAGAATTTTATAGAATGTTAAATAATTGTAATACCTTTGAATTTCAAAATACATTAAACAAGTTCTTGCAATACACACATATATATACAATACATAAATATATCCAAAAATTTAAGATTCTCAAAATTAAAATAAGTGGGAAAAATACTAAAAGGTATGTAGGGAATAAAAAACAATATGCAAAAAGAAAAAAATTATTACAAAAATCAATTGAAAACTTATATAGTGGATATATATATATATATATATATATATATATATATATATATATACATTTACTTATTTAACAACACTTTATATTATTACTACATAATAACCGTAGAGGTTACCAGGGTCAACTTTTTGGCTGCCAGTATTTCCATGCAAAAGTAGCAAAAATATACTTTATGGTAGATATTATCTTGCAAAATTTCTAAAACCTAATAGGAGGATTACTTTTTGGAAATAGTGTTAGCCAAAAAAGTGACCAAGTCGACCCTTGTTGCTGCAATTTAACCCTCGGTCGGACGCAGCGTGCAGCTTATTGCAGGCAACTTCGAAAATTGCTTAGTGTTTTACTTGTCTTGACGTTAATAAAGGAGGGTTTAAAAAAAAAAAAATCATATTTCGAGTACTCTGTCTTTGTAGATCCTGATGAAGGTTACTAATCACTTTAAGAGCGTTAGAATTGATTAATTAGGTGCTAATAACGATTTTAAAACAGCCGCCTCTCAGGCGCACTGCGCCCGAACGCGGGAGTACTGAGGTGTGCCTAACGTAGGGTTAACTTTTTAATCTAAATTAATTTCTATAATTCAAATTCATACCAGACGATGTATGGGACATAAAACAATTTTTTTGTGACTTTTCGCCATCTAGGTTACTATTTGTTTCAACGAATGAATACTGGTTTATAGTTGTCATTTTTGTTTTAAATAAAAATTTCGGTTAAACAATTGTTTAAAACATTAACCATCATCTGAATTTAAAAAAATACTCTCTCCTCTTGTACAATCTTTTCAAAGGAATTTTATAATGCCAGACAAATTGATTTTAATTAAACTTGTAAATTTAAATAAAAATAGTATATATTATGCAATGGAACATTATGTAATGGTACAAATACTCGCATGCTTTCAATCAGATTCTATAATTAACGTTGTAAGTAATTACTTCTAATGATGCATAAACGCTTTATTTCATTTTTTAAATTAAGTTCGCGAATTGCACTTATCGAAACGGAAATCTTTCAGTACTACAAAACTGTGTTGCCTATTATATCATCTAAATAATTTGTACTTAAATTTTACAGGAAATATTTACTTACCAAATGAATTCTGAGAATATTTCAGAAAGATAAAGTTTTCCCACTTAAGAATGACATTTTCAGATAGATTTACGTAACGTTCACTATAATTCATATTTATAAATTTTGAAATTAGCCATGTCTCAACTTTTATCGTTTTGATAGAAGCAAATATCAAAATACAAATTCATAAAAAATCCAAAATGTCTCTACAATCCGGCTTTCGTGATTACCGTGAATGTCACATAAAATTTTTCTGATTGATAGACACAATAAAAATTCTAAACATTTTTACTAATGTACATATATAAAAAAACCCCGAAAGAATGATGGTTTCAGACAATTTCGATATAATGTTTTTCGCAATTTCATAATCCTAAATTTAAAAATCCATATCTATTCAGCTTCCGTTTATATCGGTGTATAAAAAATTGTATCAAATCTATATTGCGAAAAAACGGCATTATTCATTTTCTTCATTATCGCAAATATAGAATGTCTCTGACTGGAATGTCCCCTTTATTGGCCAATATCTGACACTCGGAACAACTTACAGTTTTAAACAATTTTTAATGCAACTTTTTGCGAAATATCATGTTCATGAATTATAATAATAATATATATAATAATAATCCATCTATTTAAAGCTAACCTGCTTTTTAGTTTTTCATGCAAATATCGCCTTTATACGCATGCGTGAGCATTCAGCCAATCAGGTAAAGGCATTTTTTGTAAACTCCTGTCGAATTTGGTTCTACACGCATGCGTCAGCATTCAGCCAATCAAGTGAGAGGTTGTTACTGTCCCGAGGTCCCGAGACAGATTCGGAGCCAATGAGGTGAAAGGCTATTTCCTGTCTAGAGATCTTTAGGAAAGATGATTATAGCGTTAGCAATTTTCAAAGTTTTGATATTTGGATTACTATAAATATTAGGTATTTATTCATTTTATCTTTATTTATTTTGTTATATTGAGCACATGAACATAGAAACATCCCTCACATATGTATTTCTGTGTTCATGATTGAATTCTTTTTATATGTTTTGGTTTCCTGTATATTTTTTTTTTCTTTTTATGTCGTATGTATATTTTGCTACTTTAAATTTCTTAAACCAAAAAGTAATGGTCGAGTTTTTATTAGGATTTATAAAGCTGAAATTGACCTTTTTGAATATAATATTACAGATGTTTTAATAGTTGCATTCGGCTGTAAAAATTGACAAAAAGTTGATTAAAAATTTGACCAGCAGTTGCATGAAAAAAAAAAAAAAAAAAAAAAAAGAACTTTCATTAGCATGGACAAATTCAGAAAATTGCTGCGTCGGCAGTTGTGTTTATATGTAAAAAAATAACATAATTCATAGTTTAATCACAATAAAACATCGTGAAATTTATTGAATGGTTGCGGGAAAAAAATCCCAAAATTCAACAACCATTCGGGAAAATATAACAAAATTCTACTAATAACAGGAGCTTCTAAATAGCTTTACCACCTGTGCATTTTGATGATTTTGTTATGATAGTGTGTATGAATGTGTTTTGCATGGAATTTTTTGTTTTGTTGACAGTTTTTTTAAAGGTTTTGGAACTTTAGTATGACGATGACAATTTATTGGTATTATGTCGGTTAATAGAAAAGCTTTCTAAAGATTGAAATACGATCAAATCTTAACAAAACTTGCAATGATTCAAATGGATTTAGATAGATAATTTTAGTATATGTGTATATATATGTAGTAGACTATCAATAAACAACAACAAAAAAGTGGCAACTAATTTTCAAACTTTTATATATAATCAAAACTTTTCAATATTTTACAGCCGAATGTAACTATTAAAACATCTGAAATATTATATTTAAAAAAAAATGAAATTTCAGCTTTACCAAGTAGAAAATAAACTACTTAAAAAAAAAAAATCCTACTAAAAATTCGACCATTACTTTTAGGTTTAAAAATTTTAATGTAGCAAAATACATACAGCATAAAAAGAAGAAAAAATACACCAGGATGTATATAAAGCATGCTTTACAATTATATTATGTGCACTAAATAATTTCGCAAACAATATACAAACCATTTTATATGTTTTGGTTTCGTGTATATTTTTTTTTCTTTTTATGTCGTATGTATATTTTGCTACTTTAAATTTCTTAAACCAAAAAGTAATGGTCGAGTTTTTATTAGGAGTTATGAAGCTGAAATTTACCTTTTTGAATATAATATTACAGATGTTTTAATAGTTGCATTCGGCTGTAAAAATTGACAAAAAGTTGATTAAAAATTTGACCAGCAGTTGCATGAAAAAAAAAAAAAAAAAAAAAAAAAGAACTTTCATTAGCATGGACAAATTCAGAAAATTGCTGCGTCGGCAGTTGTGTTTATATGTAAAAAAATAACATAATTCATAGTTTAATCACAATAAAACATCGTGAAATTTATTGAATGGTTGCGGGAAAAAAATCCCAAAATTCAACAACCATTCGGGAAAATATAACAAAATTCTACTAATAACAGGAGCTTCTAAATAGCTTTACCACCTGTGCATTTTGATGATTTTGTTATGATAGCGTGTATGAATGTGTTTTGCATGGAATTTTTTGTTTTGTTGACAGTTTTTTTAAAGGTTTTGGAACTTTAGTATGACGATGACAATTTATTGGTATTATGTCGGTTAATAGAAAAGCTTTCTAAAGATTGAAATACGATCAAATCTTAACAAAACTTGCAATGATTCAAATGGATTTAGATAGATAATTTTAGTATATGTGTATATATATGTAGTAGACTATCAATAAACAACAACAAAAAAGTGGCAACTAATTTTCAAACTTTTATATATAATCAAAACTTTTCAATATTTTACAGCCGAATGTAACTATTAAAACATCTGAAATATTATATTTTAAAAAAAATGAAATTTCAGCTTTACCAAGTAGAAAATAAACTACTTAAAAAAAAAAAAATCCTACTAAAAATTCGACCATTACTTTTAGGTTTAAAAATTTTAATGTAGCAAAATACATACAGCATAAAAAGAAGAAAAAATACACCAGGATGTATATAAAGCATGCTTTACAATTATATTATGTGCACTAAATAATTTCGCAAACAATATACAAACCATTTTATATGTTTTGGTTTCGTGTATATATTTTTTTCTTTTTATGTCGTATGTATATTTTGCTACTTTAAATTTCTTAAACCAAAAAGTAATGGTCGAGTTTTTATTAGGAGTTATGAAGCTGAAATTTACCTTTTTGAATATAATATTACAGATGTTTTAATAGTTGCATTCGGCTGTAAAAATTGACAAAAAATTGATTAAAAATTTGACCAGCAGTTGCATGAAAAAAAAAAAAAAAGAACTTTCACTAGCATGGACAAATTCAGAAAATTGCTGCGTCCGCAGTTGAGTTTATATGTAAAAAAATAACAAATTTCATAGTTTAATCAATAAAACATCGTGAAATTTATTGAATGGTTGCGGGAAAAAAATCACAAAATTCAACAACCATTCGGGAAAATATAACAAAATTCTACTAATAACAGGAGCTTCTAAATAGCTTTACCACCTGTGCATTTTGATGATTTTGTTATGATAGTGTGTATGAATGTGTTTTGCATAGAATTTTTTGTTTTGTTGACAATTTTTTTAAAGGTTTTGTAACTTTAGTATGACAATTTATTGGTATTATGTCGGTTAATAGAAAAGCTTTCTAAAGATTGAAATACGATCAAATCTTAACAAAACTTGCAATGATTCAAATGGATTTAGATAGATAATTTTAGTATATGTGTATATATATGTAGTAGACTATCAATAAACAACAACAAAAAAGTGGCAACTAATTTTCAAACTTTTATATATAATCAAAACTTTTCAATATTTTACAGCCGAATGTAACTATTAAAACATCTGAAATATTATATTTAAAAAAAATGAAATTTCAGCTTTACAAAGTAGAAAATAAACTACTTAAAAAAAAAATCCTACTAAAAATTCGACCGTTACTTTTAGGTTTAAAAATTTTAATGTAGCAAAATACATACAGCATAAAAAGAAGAAAAAATACTCCAGAATGTATATAAAGCATGCTTTACAATTATATTATGTGCACTAAATAATTTCGCAAACAATATACGAAGAATCAAAACATATCTGAAGAACTCTATCATGAACACAGAAATAGATATGTTTCTATCTTCAATGATTCAATAAAATAAAATAAAGATACAATGAAAAACTACCTAAAAATATAATAATCTAAACTTGAAACTTAAAAACTCCATCAAACGTGATAAATTGTCATTATACCAGGTGACAGTCGATGCAGAATTCATTTACATACACTACACACTTTATTGATACGATAACCATTTTGTCAGGACAAAATTAGCACTTGCCTATCAGCGAGCAATACAGAAAATTGGCGATTGACTTTATTGCCACCTAAAGGTAAAAATAAGCACTCGGCGATAAAACTTGAAAAACTAGCTATTAAAAATATGGAAAAAACTGGCCAAATGCAGGATTTTCTGATTTTCTTTTTTCCCTTTGCGTTTTTTCAGCAATCTGTTTGACAAAATTCATGATTTTTCCTCACCAGATCGATGAAATTAATGATTTTTCCGCACCGATGGATGAAATTTATGATTTTTATGCACTAAATTGAAGAAATTCATGATTTTTATGTGCCCACTTGACTAATTCGTGATTTCACTCACCCACTTGATGAATTTGTGATTTTTGCATGCCTGTTCTTCAAAATTCATGATTTTTATGCACACGATTGATGAAATTCATGATTTTTGCATGCCTGATAAACAAAACTCATGATTTTTACACGCTCAATTGACGATTTTTTTTCTGCACTTGACCGACGAAATTAAGTATTTTTATGTACCTGATAGACAAAATTCATGATTTTTATGTGCTGATATAGGAAATTAATGATTTTTACATGCCCGATCAACTAATTTCTTGATTCTTATGTGCCCGTTTGAAGAATTTTGTGAATTTTAGGTGACCGATAAATGAAACTCATGATTTTTATACGCCTGATTGATAAAAAAAAAAAAATTCTGCACCCGACTGACGAAATTAAGGATTTTTATGCCCCCAATAGACGAAATTTATGATATTTATGTGCCGATGGATGAAATTAATGATTTTTTCAGCGATCCTACGACGTAATTTGTTTTTTCAGCAATCATTTGACGAAATTCACGTTTTAACTGCAATCCTTTGACGAAATTCATGTTTTTTACGCTATCCTTTGACAAAATTTGCTTTTTTCCATGATCCTTTAATGAAATTTGCTTTTTTGTGATCCTTTGACGATATTCGCACTTTCTCTGCTGCCTTTTGACGAGATTCATGTTTTTTCAGCAATCCTTTGATGAAATTTGCGTTTTTTCAGTGATCCTTCGAAGAAATTCGCATTTTTCTCGCGATCCTTAACAAAATTCGCATTTTCCAGTGTTTCTTTGATAAAATACATTTTATTCTGCCATTTTTAGATGATATTTAGTAAAAAAGCATGATCTTTTGGTGAAATTTCCTTTTTTGCGATTCTTTGACAAAATTTGCTTATCTTTCATGATCCTTTTGCATAAATCACGTTTTTTCTGTGGTCTTTTAACGAAAGTCATGTTTCCCCATGATCCTTTGATGAAATTAGTGCTTTTTCCTCAATCATTTGACAAAATCTGTGATTTTTTCCCCCGCAAAGATTGGTTAGATGTTTTTAGTCTGCAGGTGCCCTAAAAAGTCTGTGATGCCCGTTGCTGCATCGCACACATTCTTCCATGGGACATTGAACGAAGGAAATTCATCCTAAAGAATCATTGTTTCATTCCTGACATTTCTGGAAAGAAACAACGTTCAACTCATTGGCTGAATTGTATAAGGCGAAATGTGTCAAACATAAGCGGAAAGAAAGTGCGCAATTTGTTCGTTTATGGAAAAAATCGTGAAATTCGTTAATCGATAGTCGATAAATTGCGAAATTCGTCAATCAATAGCAGAAAAATCGTGAAATTCATTAATCGACAGTGGAAAAATCGCAAAATTCATCAACTGGTTTCGGGGGAAAAAGTTTTCGAATATCGTCGAATGGCTTCGAGAAAAAAAATCACAATCCGTCAATTTCGGGGAAAAAATCGTGAAATTCGCCAAATGGTTTCGAAATTTGTCGAGCGACAGCAGAGAAAAAATCTTTTTCCATTCAATCATCGCAATTGGTGAGTGTGACTATTATGTTTGACCAGTGGTGGCAATAAAGTCCATTGCCAAATTTTCAGTATTGCTGTTTGGCAAGTAATAATTTTGTCCTATACTTCAAAACCCTTTTGATCATCACATCAGTGTGCAGGACAATTTTTTTACGGGAGACCATTTGATGAATTTCGTGATTGTTCCATTATCGATTGACCAATTTTACTGCTACCGATTGTTGAATTTTATAATTTATCAACTATTGATTAGTGAATTTCATGATTTTTTCCATGAACGTTTAACAAATTACACAAAACAATTAAGAATATTGTTAAATTGCCTTGGGTAAAAAAAAAAAAAAAAAATATTGTCAAATGCCTTCGAGAAAAAAGCTGCAAGTTGAAACGCCTGTAACCTCTTTTTCATGTTATGCATCTCTGGGGTCCATCCCCCCCCCCGACACTTTTCTAAATTTTGCACACACCCCTCATGTGATATATCGCTGGAAAAGTCTTTGACCACTTATTCATGTTATGCATCTCTGGGGTCCATCCCGCCACTTTGCCCCCCTCCCCCCCCCAAAGGGTACTTTCTAAATTTTGCACATTACCCTTATGTTATATATCATTGGAAAGGTCTGTGACCACTTAATCATATTATGCATCTCCGATGTCCATCTCCCCACTTTGCCCCCCTCCCCCCCCCAAAGGGTACTTTCTAAATTTCGCAGATTACCCTTATGTTACATATCATTGGAAAGGACTGTGACCACTTAATCATATTATGCATCTCCAATGTCCATCTCCCCACTTTGCCCCCCCCCAACCTCCAAGGGATACTTTTCTAAATTTTGTTGACACCCCTCATGTCATATATTGTTAGAAAGGTCTGCGACCGCTTAATCATATTTTACATCTCCGGTGTCCATCTCCCCACTTTGCCCCCCCCCAAGGGGTACTTTCTAAATTTTGCACACAACCTCATGTTATATATCATTGGAAAGGCCTGTCACCACTTAATCATTTTATGCATCTCCCATGTCCATCCCCCCACTTTGACCCCCCAAGGGGGTACTTTTCTAAATTTTGCATACACCCCTCATGTGATATATCGATGGAAAGGTCTGTGACCGCTTAATCATATTATGCTCCCCACTATGAAATTTGTCAAGTTAAAGCAACTATAAATTTTATTTTTATGGTACTATCAAGTTGTTTGCCGTCAAATTTTGACGGGTTCCATCTAGTAATATAATAATAATATAATATCCTTCAATTTACTTCATTTTAACTAGGAAAAAATCAAAACAAAAATGTGTCAAATCCACAATACAAAAAAAAAAAAAAAAAAAAAAAAAAAAAAAAAAAAAAAAAAAACAGTATATTTACTTATTAACCAATATCTGACACTCGGAATAAAAACTTATATTTTCAGAAAATTTTTAATGTAACTTTTTCCGAAATATCATAATCATGAATTATAAGATCAACCATTCCTTCAACTTACATCATTTTAACAAGGGGAGAAGGTCAAAACAAAAATTCATAGTAGGATATTCCATGTAGAATCTGTCATGTTTTGTTTTAGACCCAATGAGATTTTTAAAAGAGTTCTCTGATAAATAAAATAATGACACTGAAAAAAATGATCATAACATTTTACGTAATATGATATTCATGAATTTTGAAATCATCATTTCTTCAACTGTTTTGACAGAAGTAAATAAAAAAATCAAAACACAAATCCATAATGCACAAAAATATCTTCACTATTCCCCTTTCATGATTATTGCGTATATCGAGCGTCTAAAACTGAAGTGCCACACTTTTTGACCATTCCAACTATTACTCGGAATAACAACTTACAGTTTTAGACAATTTTTAATGGAACTTTTTCCGAAATATCATATTCATGAATTATAAGTTCAACATTCCTTCAACTTGCATCATTTTGACAAGGGAAAAATATCAAAACACAACTTCACAGTAGGATTATATATTATACAGAATTTGTATGATTTATAAACCCAACAAGATTTTGAATAGATTTGACTGATATCATATAAAATAATGTCATTTTTAAAAGAAATCAATGTAGCGTTTTACGTAATATCATATTTATGAATTTAAAAATCATCATTTCTTCAACCGTTTTAACAGAAGCAGAAAAAAAAACCCTCAAAACACAAATCCATAATGCACAAAAATATCTTCACCATTCCCCTTTCGTGATTATCGCGTATATCGAGCATCTCAAACTGGAGTGTCACACTTATTGACCGAAGCAACTAACACTCGGAATAACAACTTATCATAGCAGGATCACACATGTTATGGAATTTGTATGATTTATGAACCCAATAAGTTGACAGATCATGCTGAGAATCAGAAAGATTCCTGTAAGCATAGTCACGTAACCCAGACATAACTTTCAGAAAGCAATGAGTATTAAATAATGTACTTTTCCTCTTTTATATTAATGCTCATGCATTTTAGGGTGAGAGCATGAAATATATAGTATCACGACATGGCATGTTATGGTGGTAGGTGCTGTCATGGACATACTCGATTGGAAATGTATTGAATATGTTTTTTTTTTTTTTTAATATTTAAAAGTGTCCAGGAAATCTATATTTTAGATAAAGATAGAAAATGTTGCAACCGCTTTTCCTTTAAATCTGTGTTTACATCATCGAAGCTTGGTATTTGGCTATATTCTATTAATATTTCACATGTGTTCATACTTCAAAATGAATAGTAAGAAAGGAAAAATATGGAAACGAGATTTCTTATAAATATTTATACAGTTTGCAAAACGATCAAACTCAATGGATAGATTGCCAATACATGCTAGTAAATAAATAATTAAAACTATAAATTGCAACTTCTGTTGGAGATAAGCATTTGGATACTATTTTTAGAATAGTTGTTGAGTGTTAAAAAATGAATTTTCTTGTTTTTTAAAACGTGTTAGTCAGAGTTGGGCAAATTTGTAACTACCATTATCTGCAACGTAATTATACTTACAAATTTTCCCAACTCTGTATTAGCACACACACGCACATATTGGCAACATGTAAAGATTTTTTGCAATTCATTGCCTCTGCTTAGAGATGCTCATATATCTGGTTACTAATGTGCACCAATATCCTTTTTAATCCAATTGTATTTCGTACTTTATGATTAAATTTCACTGTTTTTATCTCTTTATTATGGGTAAGTTTTCTTTCCTTTTTAATATTGTTATTATTTTTTGAACTTTAAGAATTTTTCACAGGTTTTATTCTTTGTTTATGTCTTGGTAGTCCCAAAATCATATTCTTTAGCAATGTTATGGCTAATATGATGATGAAACCACACATTTTATTTGTGGTATTTAGGCATTTGGGGCTTGATAATTCTGTCTAAATTCCACAAATTTCATTCATTCATTTCCATTCATTCATTTTTAATTTAATTTCTTCTTCTTTTAAATAAGTATATGGTATCTATATTCAGAGTGTTGGGGAACACTATCGCTGTCAATTAATTATTACACACTAATTCATAATTTCATTGTTTATGTTGGTGTTATGGTAATGTTTCATTAATGGTTATATATATATATATATATATATATATATATATATATATATATATGTATATATATAACACGCCTACATAAGAGGACATAAATTCGAAATTTTATATTTCTTACTATTCGTACGAATAGATATTTTCATGGCATCATTCTTACTCGAGAAAGCTTCATATTTCTTTCGAACATTCATTATATTACGTTTTTTCGTTGTAATTAATATTTCTTTCTTCAAAACGAACGTATGATTTATAACTGGATGTAAAAATTAATATGAGAAATAACTTTCTTACGTAAAAATCAGTTATAGCGTTAAAGATTTTTATGCAAAAACTTAATTATGCCTTTTCAAATTATTGACGTTCATGCATTGATTTACATTTTATATTTTCTTTTTACCTTTCAATCTCTAAAAATCACAAACCCAATCCTATATTCTTGGTGAAAATATACAACAATGAGTAGCAGAATAAAGACTCCTTAAAATCCGCTACTCAACTCAGTGAAATAGTCCACTGTTTTGCGCATTTCAAATCCAAACCTCATAAAGGCTTCAGTATGCTAATGTAGGGTTATGTCCGCATTATCCGGCAGCTTAAACGATTGCCCTGAGCTGTGCGGTGGTCTAAGGCTCTGCTACAAAGATCTTGTTCGTGCAATTAGCCTCCCGTGCTCACTAATTCCATTTCACAAGTTGTCCTAACGCCACTAATTAGGCAGGATTAGACCGATTGGAATTTACATAGTTTTACTCTACCTCCTTTGTATCAGCCGATAGTTGGGAATTGTAATCTCAATTCGTGTTATTTCGGTTATATTTGGTGTCGCTATTATTCAGAATCTCCATTAAAGGACAACAACAAGTAGTCGAAATATTGAATAAGTATCTAAATTCATAGATCACGTGAATATGTGTACAGGAGGCTATTTTAGTTTTAGAAATATGGCGTAATATTTTGAGTCCTTGAACAGGGAATAAATAGCGTAGGGGGAAAGCTAAGTCTTGAATTTTAGCATTGCTAAATATGTGAAACATCTTTTGAGAAGATTTTTTTTAAGCTAAATTTTTCACTCATAGTATAACTCTCATAATAGTATTCCCAATAAAATTTGTTTGATAGGGAAAAACGAATAATTCTTCATACTTTGCGATTAACATAATTTAAGTCATCATAAAATTACATTCGGGCGTCAGGTAATTTTTGTACCCGAGAAACGTACAGAGACATTTTTTGTCCAAAATATATGTCTTATGTTAAATTGTTTTTAAGAGCTTTCAGATTCTTAAATCAGCCAGACATTTTTTGATATATCTAATAATATTCTCAAATGATTATTTTAATTAAAGTTCTATATAGCATCTCTTTACTGTCTAAAAATTTCTTGAATTAGTATAATATAAATTAAAAGACAAATATAAACATAAAAATAAAGATGAATAAAATTTAAAAAAAATAAGTTTTTCGCACAAAAATAAATATTGAAGGGGAATTCAAAATTAAATAAAAATTTGGAGCACTAATTCCCTGAAATATAAATATACACAGTTATGCGTATATTTGTATTACAGTAGTGCATTTAATAAATCTCCATATAATAAACAATAGATTTAGTATAATCGTATTACAAATATGCACAGTTATATTTTATTTATAAACTATCATTGTAGATGAAGAATAAAATATCTATGTAGTAAATTATTCCTAAAACAATCGTTTTTAGTTGATAATAATGTAAACAGTTTGAGAAATCTAAACACAAAAGTGGAAATATTTCTCAGTATGAAATTTAATAAATAATTGTCGCTAATATATATATATATAAATTAAACTTGAAGCATTTATTAAATTATTATCAGATAGAACCATAAGATTAGAAGCATTATCAGATTAAAGTTTACTTGAGATCAAAGTAAATTTAATATCATAATCTTAAACTTTTACATGAAGTTAATACGTAATTTTACAACATCATAATATTCGTTAATGTTAAATCGCAATTGGAAGTTATTCGTACAAAATTTGAAGATCAGAAAATGAAAGCATGCTTGTAGATTCCATGCTGTAGATTCAAACTATTATTATCAAAGACACTTAACTCCGTTTATAACCGCGTTTCAATTGGAAAATGTTTTCACATATTTAAATTCAAACAAATGGGAAGTTATTTTTAACTTTGAAGTGCATGTTTATTCAAACTAATGCGGCTGATTACATCTTTATTGTTTCTGATTATAAGTATCTTTACTATGTTATTGAAAAAAATATATGCATTTTTTTTTTTGAAACAGACGAAATCAAACGGCACATGAGAGAAAAAAAATTAATTTGTAGAAAAGTAAATAAACCGCATCTATTTTATATATTCGTGAAATCATGTAGGATTTTTGTTAGGGAGATGGCAATTAATTATAATTAATCATTATTTATTATTATTTATATATCTAGGAGGATAAATCAACAGTGTTTTCAGAAAGAGGGGAAGCTACACCCAACCCCCACGTCCAAATTAAAATTGCGAGTATCTATTCATATACCTTTATTTAGAAGTATAGACAGGGAATAGAAGTAGACAGGGAAGCTTGTAGCTAAAATCCTGTCCTGTTTACGATAGTGATTTCTTGAACTCTTATTGATAATATTATTTGCGCATAGAAAACTTAAAGACAACAAAAAACTGAAAACATTCAGTGATTGATCAAAACACAGTCTAGCTAAAACAAAAATACGAAATCACTTGTATTCACAAAATCACTTGTAATGAAATACAATAAAGATTTTAAAAATAAAACTTTCATACAATAAAAATTGCAGTCGTGCAATAATTATTTCAATCACAATCACGAACAGCTTTTTATTTTACAGTCTCTCAGATCTCTTTTTAAATTTTTATTTAAAAAAAATAGGGAGGAGAAGCCCTCCCCACCCCCTCTCCTTCCAACGTACTTCCACGTATATATATATATATATATAAAAACAAACTAATATTACAAATGCAATTGAAAACACTTCATTTTCTGAATTAATCAATCCAGTACTATCTGTTATATATTTCTTCAAATGGTAATTATTATTTACAACCTTTATTGCGAAAATTTACTCTGATGGAGAAAATCCGTCGTCATAGTTACTGCACAGACGCCATAGGGTGCTAAACGCTGAGTAAATAATGCAACAGAAGGATTTCGGCACGAATTCTCTTATTTAATTTGGTGTCCTTCGAAGTTGTCATTATCTGTGTGAGCTCCGAAGTCCGTTGAATACAAAGAGATTAAAACGAACTTGGCTGGATAAATAATTTCTGAATGCAGCCGACTAACAGAGACAATAGAGAGCGTGTTTCAATGCTTTGCGAAAATGTTGCAGGGAAAATTGATAGATTTCCAAAAATAATCCCGATTTATTTGAATAATCCAATTTATATGATTTTTATCGCTGTGGTGGTAATGAAAATGAACCAAAAAGGTGTGTTATGAATTAGAATTTGATTGTGATAAACCGCTGAACTGCATTTAATTCTAGATTTAAATTTCTAGAATTTATCAATAAACTGTAAAATAATGAAGAATCTTAAAACTAGAAGCTTGAATATTTGTCACAAACGGCAGAATTAAGCAACAGTGATAGTAATGCTATAAAATCACAGTGTAGTTTTTAAAAAAGCCTCTACAACGGCAAATGTTTGACAAATATCGAAATTCTGTCTAGTTTGGATTAGTAAATTGTTTCGTCCCTTCGTTCTTTTATTATAGTTGCCTCTCATTTTTTTTTATTGGAAGAATGTTTAATAGCTATCAAAAATTAATAATAGAGTATTTAAAATCTAGAAAATTAACCTAACACGGAACACAATGCGCGAAACTTTAGCTTAAGAAGATTATATATATTTTTAATTACATAAACTAAAGTGCCAATAATAATAAAAAAAAATGCTTTTTTTTACTAGATATGTTATTACCTATTTATATTAAATAGAAATTTGGCTAGTGCAATAATTTTATCTATTTTAATAGATATAATAAAGGGTTTCGGCAGGAATTCTCTTATTTAATTTGGTGTCCCTCGAAGTTGTCATTATCTGTGTGAGCTCCTAAGTCCGCTGAATACAATGAGATTAAAACGAACTTGGCTGGATAAATAATTTCTGAATGTAGCCGACTAACAGAGACAATAGAGAACGTGTTTCAATACTTTGCGAAAATGTTGCAAGCAAAATTGATAGATTTCCAACAATAATCCCGATTTATTTAAGTAATCCAATTTGAATGAGTTTCATCGCGCTAGTGGTAGTGAAAATCAATGAAAAATGTGTATTGTGAATTAAAATTTCATTATTTTAAACAGCTAAAGCGTATTTAACCCTTTCAGGGACAAGTACTTGTGCTCCTGTAACGTTGAATTCCCACCGGAATTTAAAAAAGAATTTAGTTCAAAATAATAATAAGTAATTTTCAACCTTTTTTTCGTCAAAATTAAAAAAGTAAAATTTAATTAAAAGTTTCTGGTTTGAATCGGATTAAAATTAAGTGGTATATAATATATACCACCGCCCCTCAAAGGGTTAAATTATATTTTTAAATCAAAGAATTTGGGAATTGTTAAATATAGAAAAATTAGTTACATTTATGGTAACAAAAATAGCGTTACAGAATGATGACCTAAATGAATCGCGTTCGAAAATGTTTGGCAGATATTAAAACTATGCTTTGATCGGATTAGAGAATGGATTTATACTTTCATTTCGTTTATAATATGCATTTTTAATAGAAGCATGTTTAATGTTTACCAAAATATAAATATTAAACAGTTGAAAGTATAGGAAAGTAATCTAGCACTGGACATAAGTGCAAAACCTTAATTTTAGAATACTAAGGGCTCTGCACCCTACGAGCTATGCTCAGCAACCTCCGTCTAGAACTCGCAGGCTCTAAAGATACGCTAATTTTCTCTTTTTAAAGAAGATTACCCGGTTATGAAAGACTGAATGATATTATTATGACCAGTGGCGGTGTTCTGTAATCAGGTTGTGATTCATTTCTTTTTGACTGGGAGGATTTTTTGGTTCCAAGTTCGAATCCACGAATGTCGCGATAGCTTTCGGCTTTTCTCGTGAATGATTAAATAAGATCAGTTACACATTTGAAAATCAGCTTATATAAAATGGTTAAGTGTAAAATTTGTCGGTGCCTCCCAGACTTTTATAAGATCCAGAAGCAAGGGTTTTTTTAGATGCTCTAAGAAAATCGTTTTAAATATGACATTTGAAATATATTTCGTTTTAAATATGACACAATTTTTACCATTAAATACTTTTCGCACTAATAAATTAATTATTTTTTTTCGTTTTTAATATTCACGTGTAAGCATATTTTTCAATTAAAAATTGTTTGAAAATATTATTATTTGCGCTTTTTAAAATCTGGCTACAGTAGGTAAAAATGGCTATTTCAAAATATGAATTAAATCTACATTCAGTTTATCAAATTTTGAATACAAAATTTAAAAATAAAAATCGAGTCACGTATACGCCTGTACTACAATTGAGTCACGTATATGCCTGCACTAAAATAGAGTCACATATATGACTGCAAAATATGGTTAAATTGCTATGCATAGTTTTTAATCCTATAAAATTTACGTAACTGAACAATCTTGACCAATTTAATAATTCTTCTATTGAAAAACTGTCCGTTTCGACTTGTTTATCAACCATTTCTCTATCAAACTAACATTTGTGATGTGTTTTAATGAAATAGTTTTCGCATTATAAACCGAGAAACCGAAAACGTCACAATGAATTCAATTACGGCAGCAGCAGTATTAGTTAATATTTTTTAGAATAAAAAGATTCATATTTAAAGCTATATATAATTGATTATGATTACTTCACTGGCGCCATAGGATTTCAACATTAAATAGAGCTTAAAATAATTCTCCGATTGTAAAACTGTTCGTTTCGACGTGTTTATCATCCATTTCTCTATCAAACTATCATTTTTCATGTGTTTTAAAGCAATAGTTTTGGCATTATAAGCCGAGAAACCGAAAAGATCACAATGAATTCAATTACGGCAGCAGCAGCACTAGTTAATATTTTTTAGTTTAAAAAGATTCATATTTAAAGCTACATATAATTGATCGTTATTCCTAACAGTCACTTCACTGATGCTTCACTGATACTTCACTGACACCATAGGATACTAAACCCTGAATAAATAATGCAACACAAGGATTTCGGTATGAATTCTCTTATTACTTACCCATCATACGTAGTATAGGGTAAGTCTTGTAATCGTTTTGAAAATCGAAAATTTTTTTTTGACGGATTTACACGTTTCAGACACTGGAGATTCCGAAAAACATATTTTTAGAAAAAAAATTTTGCCGTCCGTCTGTGTGTCTGTGTGTCTGTAAACGCTCTATCTCCCGAAAAAATTGAGATAGAGACTTGCAATTTGGTATGTACTTAGTATGTAATAATGGGAAGAAGCCTATTTCATTTCAATAACCTCGATTAACCGGAACAATTTTTTTCGGACTCTCGAAATATTCGTTCTGATGAAAGGTATATAAAAATTTTCGAAATTGTATATTTTAAGAAATGAATATAAAAGACAATAAAAAAACATAAATTTTGAATAAAGCATGAAGTCGATCGGATAATTAGTTGCCGAGATATTTGGAATCCTGTTTTCCACACTCTTCGATTTTTCATGACCCTGTATTTCATCCAAATTTCACTTCAAAGATATATTTTAATTAGAAATTTGACGCCTAATCAGATGCAATAAACCGCTAGTTAATAGGATTATTATTTTTGGAGTTATAAGGAAAAACCTCTTTCAAGCAATTCAGTAATCGAGCCTTTAAAGTTTGTGACGTCATCAAGCCACGATTTTATTTTAATTGCAATGCATTTTATAAGTAGTTTACACATTTTTATTTTAATATTTTACATTATGCATATCCATGATGGGTAAGTATTACGGTGGCCCCCAACGACTAGTTTAATTTGGTGTCTCAGACATTGGCATGAACTTTGTGAGCTCCGAAGTCGCAATACAAAGAGATTAAAACGAACTTCGTTGGATAGATAATTTTGGAATGCAGCAGACTAACAGAGACAATAGAGAGCACTTTACAATACTTTCTGAATATGTTGCAGGAAAATTTGATAGATTTCTAACAATAATCCCGATTTATTCGAATAATCTAATTTATATGATTTTTATTTCGGTTTTGGTAATGGAAATCAACGAAAAGGTGAATTTTGAATTCGAATTTTATTGTGTTAAATCGCTAAAGCACACTTCAATTACTTTCCGTTGAATTTAGGAATTAATTTTAAAATAGAGAAAAAGGGTAAAATTATGTTGTTAAATTTATATTCCCAAAACCAGAGTTACAGAATAATGGTTAAAATTCTAAAAACACAATTTGATTTCAAAAATATGCTCATATATTCGAAAATGTCTGACAAATATTAAAAGTTTGAATTGTTCGGATTATAGAATGGGTTGTCTCTTCATTTCATTTTATTCCCTTCTGTATTTGTAATAAAAAGCAATATTAACAACCAAAAAATAAGTGATAAAGTGTTGAAAATGTGGAAAATTAGCCCATCACTGAACATAAGTGCAAAATTTTACTGTATGAAGAATCATTTTTAAGGTTACATACATAATTGTGCATAATTATTCTATAGATGCCATAAAGTGCTAAACGCTGAGTAAATAATGCAACAGAAGGATTTCAGCACGAATTCCCTTATTTAACTTGGTGTTCCTAGAAATCATTATCTGTGGGAGCTCTGAAATTCGCTGAATGCAAAGAGATTAAAACGAACTTCGTTTGATAAATAATTTCTGAATGTAGCCGAAATACAGGAACAATAGAGAGCATGTTTCAATACTTTCTGAATATGTTGCATGAAAAATTGATAGATTTCTAACAATAATCCCGATTTATTCGAATAATCTAATTTATATGATTTTATTGCGGTTTTGGTAAAGGAAATAAACGAAAAAGTAAATTTTGAATTAGAGTTTTATTAGGATAAACCGCTAAAGCGCATTTAATTTTTCACCTCTTTAATTTAGAAATAAATAATAAAATACAGAAAAAAACTTAAAATTAGTGTGTAAAATTTCCGGTACCAAAAGCGGAGTTATTGCAGAAGAAGGATTAAAATTCTAAAATCACAACGTGATTTTAAAAAATGTACATGCAATCGAAAATGTATGTAATATATTAAAATTTTGAATTGTTCGGATTACAGAATGGTTTGTCTCTTCATTTAATTTTATTTCCTTCTATATTTGCAATAGGCAGCATTAATATTTACCAAAAGATAAGCAATAAAATGTTGAAAATTTAGAAAACTCAGCCCATGCACTGGGCTGAGTTTTGTAAGCCCAGTGCATGGGCTGAGATTTTGCGTAAGTCAACAACTCAAAGGTTTTGTAACTTTGTAAACACAAAGGTTTTGCATAAGTGCATTTTTTAAGGTTACATACATAATTGGCCATAATTATTCTACAGATGTCATAGTAAAGTACTAAACGCTGAATAAATAATGTAACAGAAGGATTTCAGCACGAATTATTTTAATTTGATTGTCCCTAGAAGTTGTCATTATCTGTGGTATACTGAAGTCTGATGAATACAGACAGATTAAAACGAATTTGGTTGAATAAATAATTTCTTAATTTAGCCGAATTACAGAAATAATAGACAGCGTGTTTCAGTGCTTTGCGAAAATGTTTCAGGCAAAATTGATAGATTTTTTCCAAATAAAATCCCAATTTATTGGAATAATCTCATTTATATTATTTTTGTCGCTGTAGTGGTAATGAAAAATCAACAAAAAATGAGCGTGATGAATTAGAATTTGATTGTCTTAAACCGCTAAACTGAATTTAATTCTATACTTAAATTTCTAGAATTTATGAATAAACAGCAAAATAACTAAAATTCTTAAAACTAAAATGCCAAATTTATGTCACTGCTGGTAGTAACGTAAGGACTAATGCTATAAAACAACAGGTAACTTTTTAAAAGAATTATGTATACGAAATACTTGGGCGATGTCAAAATTTTGCTTTCTTTAGCAAAGAAAATGTTGTATTCCTTTCTTCCATTAGTCATAGCTCCTTCCATAATTTTAATACGAAACGTGTTTAATACTTAATACAGATTAAATAATAAAATATTGAAAATCGGGGAAATTAACCCAATATTGGTTGCAAGAGTTTTAATTTAAGAAGAATCATATTTAACAAAGATAATCATTTTTATTAAAGTTACTTATTGCGCGCTTTTTTTTACCAAATCTCGGATACAAATTAGTACAATGATTGCCTCTGCCCAGCCCTCCTCCTTTCTACCGAAACAAAATCCAGGGCCGTCTAAGAAGACAATAAATAAGTGTTTTAATAGATTCTATCAAGATTTAAATATTTTCCCCATGCCGTAAGTAACAGTCACTGCAATCGCTGGGCTCTGGACAAGATTATCTAAAAGTGAAAACTACTTGTATTGTCCTTTTTCAGATTATCGTCCACCTCTGGGGCGTTCGTCGGATAATTTCATAATTTTAAAAACAGTAGAGTAAAATCATCACATAGTTCCATTTTTTACATGTATAATTTATTTTGTTATCTGTCACGTTACTAAGCAAATAAATATGCTCGAAACATATAATATGTTCATAGAATTTATTATTGAGTGTAACTTAGATGGATATCCGGATTACGCAAGAACAAACGGGGCAGTTAGTAGGGAGCCTTAATTGTATATCAAGACGCCCTAGGCAGTTGCCCTTTATCCGGTGCCTGAAGTAGGGTAGTCAGGCTCTGACTATTTTAGGTGAAAGTGGAGGACTAGAAGATGGATTGGAAGAGTAAGATTATCCGTAAAAGTAACTAAAGAGATTGAAGATGAATATACAGGGGTAAAATAAATGAATGACCGGTTTAAAAAAAAAATGTATATTCAAAACTATTGCCCAAATATAATAAGTAATATACGAAAAAAAAATTCTAATTTATTTTCTTTTTCTTTTCTTTCTTTTTTGTCGCTTAGCGCTGGATTGGACGTGTGGGTAATGATAATTTACCTTTATTCACATGATCACCAAGATTCCCGGATCTTATGATGTGTGATTTCTTTTTGTTGGGTTACATCAAAGATCTTATTTATGAACCACCATTGCCGAAAGCACTCAAAAGAACTTAAAGAATGCATCATTGATGTATTAAGAACCGTTGCAGTGTATAAAACTGCAAAACGTGTAAAACGAACTTGATTACAGATTAGATGTTTGTCGTATTTCGAAAGGTTCACATATCGAACATTTGTTAACTGAAAAAAACATTTGGAATGTTTTTCGTTACTTTCATATATCACTTATTATAATATGTGTAATACTTTTGAAAATATAATTTTTTTAAATCCGGTCATTCAATTATCACAGGTTCCTTGATTCTTTTGTAAATTATTCCGTAATATTGACGTTTCAAATATATGAAACGGGTAATTTCCTCAATAATATTTGAAAGTAGAGGGTAGTTAATGTATCACTTAAGCTTGCATTTCATGAAATGTTTAAATACTAAAATAAGATGATAGCACTTCTTTCTCATAATTTATAAAAGAGTTATATTTTCATTTATTACTTTCTAAAGGATTCAAAATAGCCCTACTCCAACAGTAAAATATTTTCGCTAGGAAAATATCTTAATTATGCCCATATTTGCCATAAATTGAAAAATAAACATGCAATGTATGTTTTTAACACTTTCCCCATAATGTTTAATATAAACTCTTTATGCTTTTCACCTATTTCTACTCGTATACCTTTTATCCATTTCCTAAACAATATTTTAAACGTTATCATAGAAGTTGTTTTTTCATATATGCCTGATGACGTTTTTGCTTGATGTGTATCTGAAGCAAGATGTTTTAAAATCTCTTTTACTCCCTTTTTCTCGAAATATCTTCCTTAAGAAAACTGCGTTTAAAAAAAAATACGCAGAAGGGAAAAAATTTGAAACGGTAATTTAAATCATTTTTTTGTGCTGTTTTAAAGATATATTTACGTATAATAAAATAATCTACGCTATAACATTTCAGCGTAGATTAATTATTTTTGTGTAGGAATAGAATATTTGTTTTATAAGTTTACAAAAAATATACATAGAGCGAAAATTTTTTTTAACGTAATTTTAATCATTTCTTTTGTGTGTGTGATATTCAAAAAATATATATTTAAGTATAATAAGTTATTATACTATCTAAAATTTCCTTCATGATTAACTATTTTTGTGTAGGAATAGAATATCAGTTTTGTGAGTTTATTAACTATTTTAAAGCTCATTACACTAAAAACTTTAAAAATATTTTATCATATTTTGTTTTTTTGTTTTTTTTTGTTTGTTTGTTTTCTATTAAAAAGACCTCATGCATTATATTCTTTTTGAAATAAAAAGTTTGCATGTTTTCAAAATAAAAATTACACTTTATAAGCATTCTCTGTGACATTAGTTTACAAGTTTCATAAGCCAGAGCATGAGAAAAACGGTTTTATTTCAACGGTTTTATTTCATCCTAGATTTTTTTTAAAAGTCAAATATACATATTTCAGTCACACATTTTATGTAATTAATCAAAATATACAGCTACTATATTGATGGAAGGTAACATTTAATTTAAAAAAATCTAGTTTAAAAAATATATATCTGTTTAAAAAAGCAGAAAGATTGGCAGATATGCAATTTTATAATCCTGTTAAAATGATGACAAAACTTTTGAGAGATAAAATTAATCAAATGAAATATTATGTATTTTTGGTTTAATTCACGTGATTTATTATAAGATATGACTCATACACACTCAGACATAGATTGGAAAACGAATAAATTTAGATAATTTGAAACTATGTTCTCTTTATAATGATGAAATTTCAGATTTACAATAAATGAAAAATGACGATATATTGGGTTGTTCAGAAAGTTCTTTCCATTTGGAAAAGTTGGTTCGTACCGGAAAATTCTATCATTTAATAATTGGACATTAATTCCTATATCTAATGCCTAAATTGACAGGCAGAATTTTCCGGTACTAATTGGTTTTCCCAAACGGAAGAAACTTTCCAAACAACCCAATATTACAAAAAAATTTTGAAATCGCATATTTAATATTATGATTCTAAAAAAATCACACTGTTTAAAGAAAACTGAGGGAATAAAAATACATGTTACTTTAGGCAGTGGTTTAAAATACTGCTAAATGTTACCTACTTTCGAATTTTATTTTAAAGAATGATATTCAAGTATTTAAACCTTTTATAATTCTTTATAAAGTTACTTTTTTTTCTGTTATTCAGTGCAATAAATATATCGTTTTGCCTTTAAGATGCCTTTCTTTTTCTATAATGAAATCCAAATAAACTAATATTTATTTAGAAGAAAAAAATCCGCGTATTTTTACCAGGTTTAAAATCTCTAACACGAACTTTATTTTAATCCCGAATATTTTGTGTAACCCAGATAAGAAAGCATTCTTTCGGGCTCTGGAATTCATTACCCGTGGTATATGTTAGTTACCGGGTTCCAAAAAACTAATTAGTGTTCACGGCTATTTCTTTTTGTCGAGTAACTTTCTCATTTTTATAAATTTTTAACGATACGAGCGAGGGCTGTGAAGAAAAAGTTCGCAGCGGTTTAAATTGTTTGTTTTTTAGTTAATTATATCTTAAAAATTAATTTCGAGCTAGTGTTCCGTTGCTGCTGGTTGGCAAGCGTTAGGCTGCATATTTAATTTTTTTAATGATAAGTTTGAAAATGTGGCAATGCCAGTAAATGTTCAAGTTTTGATATATTCAGATGGTTTTCTGTTCAGAAAATCTGTAAATTAATCATTGTTGTGTAGTTGAAAATTTGATTTATTTTCAAATTCAAATTTAACACATCTTTGCATTTTTTGAAGTAAAAAAAACTTTGACAAATGCAGCAAAATAAGTAATAAAAAATTGTTGTAAAACACACTTAATATGATAAAACATATAGCTGTACCATATTAGTATTAAAAAGGAGACGTTTCAAAGAATGAATCATTCTTCTTCATAGAAAGGAAAAAAGTTCGCAGCGGTTTAAATTGTTTGTTTTTTAGTTAATTATATCTTAAAAATTAATTTCGAGCTAGTATTCCGTTGCTGCTGGTTGGCCAGCGTTAGGCTGCATATTTAATTTTTTTAATGTTAAGTTTGAAAATGTAGCAATGCCAGTAAATGTTGAAGTTTTAACATATTCAGATGTTTTTCTGTTCAGAAAATCTGTAAATTAATCATTGTTGTGTAGTTGAAAATCTGATTTATTTTCAAATTCAAATCTAACACATCTTTGCATTCTTTGAAGTAAAAAGAAAAAAAAATGACAAATGCAGGAAAATAAGTAATGAAAAATTGTTGCAAAACACACTTAATATGATAATACATATAGCTGCACCATGTTAGTATTAAAAAGGAGTCGTTTCAAAAAATGAATCATGCTTCTTCATAGAAAAGGACATTGTAAAAGCAGAAGTAAGATCAAACCCTACTCTTGTCGTAGTTGCACGTGACTGAAGGAAAATGCATTCGTAAAAAACGCATTGCTTCTACTGTTTTTTTTTTTTTTCCTAATGCATATTTGGGAAGGTTCCACTCCATTTAATACAATAATTTTATTATAGCAATGTTGTTCACATATTTTGTTGACATATTTGTATTTTGTCTTTGGTTTTCGACCATATCATGGATAATAAATTTAAGTGAATACTTTTAACATATTTAACAAAATATATAAATATTAATATTTTCTTTTTCATACCTCTATCCTTACAAATATTTATTTACAGCTAGTTGTCTCTGGGTTATTTTTTCCCCTTCAATTTTATATTTTATTATCCATTTAACGAAATTCCAATTTATAAACATTCTATCTTGAAAATTATCCTGTTTAAATGAATGTTTTTTAATGAAATAGAACATCGTATAGTTTTTGAACTATCAATTATAAGTAAATATGCTGTATGTTTGTATATAAGGCTGTAGGAATTCATTGATTAGTATATTAATTTCTTTTATAGTTCAAATAGTTTCTTTAGATATAAACTCTGTTATTGGACGCATTATTATATATAGATAGTTGTTGGAACAATGAATCATTCTTCTTCATAGAAAAGCACATTGTAAGAGCAAAAGTAAACTCAAACCTACTCTTGTCGTAGTTGCACGCGCCTGAAGGAAAATTCATTTGTAAAAAAAGCTCTGCTTTTACTATTTTGTTTTTTCTAATGCATATTTGAGAAGGTTGCACTCCATTTAATACAATAATTTTATAATGGCAGTGTTGTTCACATATTTTGTTGACATATCTGCTTTTTGTCTTTGGTTTTCGACCATGTCATGGATAATAAATTTAAGTGGATACTTTTAACATATTTAACAAAATATATAAATATTAATATTCCTTTTCATACCTTTATCCTTACAAATATTTATTTACCACTAGTTGTTTCTAAGTTAGTTTTTTACCCTTCAATTTTATATTTTATTATCCATTTAACGAAAATCCAATTTATAAACATGCTATCTTGAAAATTATTCTGTTTGAATGAATATTTTTTAATGAAATGGAACATCATATAGTTTTTGAACTATCGATTATAAATGAATATGCTGTATGTTTGTATATAAGCTTGTAGGAATTCATTGATTAGTATATTGATTTCTTTTATAGTTGAAATAGTTTCTTTAGATATAAACTCTGTTATTGGACGCATCATTATATATATAGATAGTTGTTGGAAATTTATATTTAAAAAAAATTCTATAATACTAACATTAAGGAAATTGCATTTTTAAAACAGAAACATTAAAGAGTGATCCTTTTAAAAATTGAATCTCAACAGAACTAAAATATGTTGTGCATAGTTGGTTGCTGTTATAATGCCAAGAAATTTTGTTCAAACAAGGTATAATTAGATATCAGGTTAAACGAGATTCAAAACTACCATTAACTACTACGAAACTCAAATCACGGATCAAGATTCAGAACTGGCATCGTCCGACTAGTAGCCAACGCCTTTATCAATATAGGCAATAACCGTTGTGTGAAAAATAGTGTTGATGTTAAAAGTTAATCAAATTTATCCATTAATACCTCCTTATCTTTTATATTATTTTCTAAATAGCCGCAATCATTACAGCACACCTTCCCCTATAAACAATTTCTACCATTATAACTTTTTTTTTTTCAAAATTCTGAAAAAAAAATTAACAAACACTCATTTTCTCCAAACTAAACAACACTTCATTTTCTGTAAAATAAAGAAAACTGTCAGGAAAAGTAAAAAATAACGGCTTTGGTGTTTAACGTTAAGAAAAACCATTAAGCCCTTTGAACGCTAAGAAGTTAAATGTGCAGCCTTATCGTTTAAATCAACCGGTCATTGTATGGAGAGGTCATTTAGTCCTTGGCCAGACCGCTTCATCAAGTTTCTAAGTCAATACAGCGCTTTTATTGTTATTTCTTTTTCATTTCCTATTGACTTCGGGGGTAAAGGAGTTAGGCATTTATATAGATGTCCGTCAAAGAAATATATCACATGTAATTTGTAGCAATCATTTAGAATGTTCTAGGGAATAGAATGAAGTTTTAGAATTGTTTGGATTTAGAGAAATAGACTCATGTTTCAGCTTTTAGGATAATCAAAACAGTTTTGTTGGAAATCCTTGCTGTAAACTACAATTTTAAACTATTCAACATATTTATGGTGTGTTGTATATTCTTTGGCCATGTTCTGATTTAGTTCAAAATGTACAAGCTTTTTGTTAAAATAGAATGTAATAAACTCAAATGTTAAACGCTTTGTATATCACTGTTACTTTCGGAAGGGATTGGCTAATAGTGAATGTTTTCCAATTTAAAGTTGCTGAAAAATATTTGGCAGTAACTTTTTTATATAAATACCCGCCAAACAAATATACCACATGTAATATGTAGCAATCATTTAGAATGTTCCAGGGAATATAATGAAGTTCAAGAATTGTTTGAATTGAAGTTTTAATGTATTTTTTATTATGACATAATTCTTTATTATGTTTGATTAAAAAAAAGATTCTTCTTATATTATTTTTAAATTTTAAATTCGTTCAAATAGTAATTCTTGTAAATATATAGATTCAAATAGGTTTAAAATATTTATAACCTCAAATTTTAATTGCTTAAAAGGCGTATAGCCAACATAGGGGAAAAGTATCCAAGCCGGAATTCGAACCCGGGTCACCAGTATAGCGCACTGAGGTTCTACCAACTGAGCCAGTTCTCACTATCACATGTTGGTAAGGCTATAAACGCAGCACAAGATGGAATATTTTTCCGTGAGCCACCAACCCTGGGGCAAACACGAAACTAAAGAGAATCCAGCCATATACTGCTGACCCCGGGTTCGAGTCCCGGCTTGGATACTTTTTCACTATGTTGGCTATACGCCTTTTAAGCAATTAAAAATTGAAATATTATGAATGCAAGGCGTGAGAAATTTTCTATGGAAAAATTTTCAAGTATTAAAATAGATTTATTAAATTATCGATGCTGGATTCTCTTTAGTTTCGTGTTTTCCCCAGGATTGGTAGCTCACGGAAAAATATTCCATCTTGTTGTGCGTTTGTAGCCTTGCCAACAGGTAATAGTGAGAAGTGCCAGGCTGGGTATAGTTTCAAGTGGTTCAGTTAGTAGAACGTCCGTTCGCTATACTGATGCCCCGGGTTCGAGTCCCGGCTGGGATACTTTTTCAGTATGTTGGCTATACTCCTTTCGCAATTAAAGGAGATTAAAGCAATTAAAATTTGAAATCGTATGAATGCAAGGCGGGAGAAATTTTCTATTGAAAAATGTCCAAGTATTAAAATAAATATTTAAAACCCTTTAAAAAAATTTTCATTGCCATTCATTAGTTTTCATCGTTACTACACGGATAAATAAACTTTCCCTAGTTTAAATTGCCTAATTTCATGAAAAACATTTTGACATCGCCTTTTTTTTTTTTTTTTTTTTTTTTTTTTTTTTTTTTTAAATGTGTCAATAATCTTTATAAAAAATGTTTTGATCATTGATGTTGTTATTTAAGTGGGAAGCTAAATATTTGTTTTGAGATAGCCATAATCTTTCAAAAACATTTTTTTTTTTTCAGTTTCAAATCTCAGAAGTGGATATACTGATAACGGGAGAAAATAAAATATAAAATCGATTGATTTTACTTGTTCAATTACTGTTTGACCGATAAAATCAAAACCCTATTCATATTGACAATTTCACTCCCACTTTTAATTGACTGAAATATTTGTAATTATTTTTTTTCTGTGGTGTAAAATTTTGCAACGTATACATTCGTAAAATAATAATAATAATAATAATAATAATAATAAATAAATAAATAAATAAATAAATAAATTAAATTAAATAAATAAAAATAAAAGTGCCCAGTTAAACTGATGGCATTGAGCTCACAGGCTACTCACATTAATTGTATATTATACTCTTCTTTCAAAGAATAATGTCTCTCGAAGAATAAAGAAATCGACAATAAATTAAGGGGCGATTATACCCCCCCCCCCCTTTATACTTATCCAATGAATCCAGAAAACTAATCAGGGAAGCGCCTTATCACAATGAACCTATATACAAAATTTGAAGCAAAATCAGAAAATTCTTGCATGAAAAACCCATTTATCTAAATTAAAGTGGGAATTAGCCCCCCCGTTCCCCCGTTTATACTTAACTAATGAACCCCCAAAACTAATCAGGGAAGCGCCTTATCACAATGAATCTATATACAAAATTTGAAGCAAATCGGATAATTCCGCATGAAAAACCCATTTATCTAAATTAAGGGGGGGGGATTAGCCACCCGTTACCCTCTTTATACTTAACTAATGGACCCCCAAAACTGATCAGAGAAGCGCCTTATCACAATGAGCCTATATACAAAATATGAAGCAAATTGGATAATTCTGCATGAAAAACCCATTTATCTAAATTAAGGCTCCCCGTTCCCCACCTTTATACTTAACCAATGAATCCCCAAAATTAATCAGGGAAGCGCCTTATCAGAATGAAACTATAAAAAAATTTGAAGCAAAAAGCATATTTCTATCAAGAATTATCACGTTAAGTACGTACGTACATACAGAACCGGCGCTCTTAGCTCTTAGGCTTTGATAGCCTGTGAGCTAAAAAAAGAACCCTTGTCCTAATTCTGCCACAAATCATCGTATACAAATGTGACTGGTTTCAATCAATTTGTCATAATGTCTACTAATTATTGATATACTTATATTTTGCTTAGAGGTCATCGTCGTCTAGATATTAAAATTGTACTAAACTTTAACCTTTTCAATACGAACGTCTATTTTTGACATGATTCTTTGGAAAATTTTACCTAAGTACAAATAGAAGTCATTCGATCAAATAGCTTAGGAATTTTGCAGGTTTAAAATTACGAGCTCCTAAAGTTAAATTCATCTGTAATCGTTCCAAAACACATTGAAATGCGGGTAGTGCTGTTTTAAACATAAACTCTGAATGAAACTAATTGGTGGAATAAGCTAAATTTTGGGATTTCTATGTTTGAAGGTTTTAGAAATTGATTTCTGTTAAAAAATTCATGGGTTGCAATTAATATATTTTGAAAAATTTATTTCGAATAAAAGATATATACTGAAACTAATTTTCGGAAAAAAAAAAAAAAAAAAAAAAAAAAAGAATTGCAACAATTCTTTTTAACCTTCTCACTGACAAGCCCGTGTTAATACGTTCATTAAGCTCCAGGTTTCACTGCAATATAATCATTATTTAAAGTAATAAAATTCCATTGATTTAATGCATTTTTAATGCGCTGAGCAATGAATAACACTCTCAAGGATTACATTCATATTTGTAATTAAGTTTTTTTTATATTCAATGTTGAAAAATTAGTTTTTCTTAGCATTTTAAATAAAATGCAGAGAAAAAAAAATTACAGATATGCCCTTTTGGAAGACTGTCAGAGGGTTTTAAACAGAAATAGATTGCTAAGAGCTTCAAATATTCGAATCCAATATTACAGCTGAATCTTTCAGGTAGCTTTAGAGTTATGCTTAAAAAAAAAAAAAAAAAAAAAAAAAAAAGCTATCCGCATAGCATTGTGTATTGCAACGATTAAAAATGAAATTTTGAAAATATATTATTGTATCCTATGAATTTTTTAACAGAAATCGATTTCAAAAAGCTTCCAACATAGAAATCCAAAATAAAAAGGATTAAAGCATAAAATCAAAGCATAAAATTCCTTTTATTTTTTTAATTTAGCATAATTCATTAAAGAGTTCCAAACTTTAAACCTGCATAATTCCTAAACTACATTACCGAATGACTTCCTGTTTCTTATTTGAAGGTAACTTTACCACAGAATCCAAATATATTCTTAAAAGTAGGCATTTGTATTTAATTTTTTTTTAATTTGGTACATTTTCTATTCGTAGATGAACCCATAACCAAAATTTAAGTGTAGCATTAATTAGTAGACGTTATTACTAGTCGATTGGTACCAATACATTTGCAAACGAGGATTTGCGTCAAAGTTAGTATGGACTGTTCCGTTTTTCCCTACTGTACAAGCAAAGTAATACTTCACATTCAAAAATTTTACGGCTACCAGACAAAATTATGCACTGAACCTCGCACTTGTCGACTAAAGGCTTGCGCCTTAGCACTCATGTTTTATGCCTTGTTAGAATTTCTTTTTTTTTTTTTTTTTTACCAACCTTCAGATAAACAATTATATGTTATTTTGTATGTAGAAATAAACCCTTCTTCAGTTAATTTCAGTAGAATTTAAGTTAATTGCATGAGCTATACTAGTTTAATATCTAAAATGCATCAATTTTTAAGTATTTGCGAACCAAATGAAAAATTTTCCTTCGATATTATTTTTATGCAGTGTGAGCTAAAAGTCTCAAGTCTTATTCTTTGGTTTGGTTTGATTAAAATTTATATAAATGCACTTTATATAATAACAATTATGGTAATCAATTAACTGCTGTACTATTCATTAAATTTTTTAACAGGATGTTTACTTGGAATGGTATTTATCTTTATGAAACAAATATTTAAATAATTATTTTTTAATCTAAAAATTGTTTTTTCCAACATAATTAGCTCTTTTTGTATGTAATTTAATAGGATAAACTTATTTACAAAATGTTTTGAAAGAAAAAATTATAAATAAATATAAATAAATAAATAAAATAAATAAATAATCAGTTTGCCCGTATTTATAACTCAGATATATGCAGATCCAGTAAATGGAATAATCTCTTTATGTTTCTGAAACATTTTCCTCCAAAAACATATAAAACAGTGATAAATATGAAAATATTGTATAAAATTTTATTTTCCTAATATAAAATCTTCACTGCTACCAACTCAACATTGTATAAATATATCCTCCTTTTAGCCATTAATATCACACTTTATCCCTTGAAAAAATATTTATTATTAATAGAGCCTCCTTCGAATAAAACTATTTGCTCTTTCGTATATTTTCTCCACGCTCTTCCATAATCTTTTCCGCAAAAGCTATGTGCCAAAAAAGCGATAACCCTGCCAGCATTAGAATACCTTCATGAATCTCCAGCATAGAGGCTATTTGTTCTTTGTGTGAAACGATCCGCAACCTCCGGATAACCGAGCTTCCCTGAAACATATTCCGTCCTGAAAGGATAGTTTTTCCTTCCTTGTCCTGAATGCGAGGCAAAACATTTGGATGAGAAGCTCGCAATTGGTGTTCGTTCATGTGATAGCGTTTTAACAGATATCTAACGTCAGACATTTTCAATGGCTAATCGCTAAACGACATGACGACTATGTTAGCTGTCGATAACCTTTTTTGAAGTCATGTGTTTTCTTTTTTAGATAGTGGTATTTTTTTTTTAATGATACATCATTTTAAACTAGCAAAATAGTTTTCTTGCATAGAGTAGCTATTACTTGCGGATATTTTTTTTTTATAATATACTTTTTTATTTACACACTTTTTTACTTATTATTTAACATCGCAGTAGGAAAAAATATTAAATAGAATGGAATACAAACATATATATTTGATGTTCATTAATCTTCAAACGAAATGTGAATCCATTAAATAAATAAATAAAAGTAATATAATAATATCATTAGAAAATTTAGCTAACAATAATGGGATATAAACAACACTAGTTATTGTTATTTCATATTTAATTAAAAATTTCCAAAGATATTTTATCCGTAGAATTTGAAAAAGGAAATCTAAATTTTAATTGTTACACGTCAAAAAAAAAAAAAAATAAATAAATAAACAATAAATCTTAAAAGGGTATGATACTTATAATTATGCAAAAAAGTTTATGAATTACTGGTACATTCAATCTCTTCTTTAATTTAATCTGTATATTTTAAAGTAAAACATTGTGATACTTTTTTGTCATTCTAAAAGAAAAAAAATAAAGAAAAAAATAATTTTGACAACTTTTACGAAATTTATAACAGTGCTTTTATTGATGGTGCATGATGAAAAATGAAGATTTCGCTTTATTTTCAGTGTTACGTAATATCCTAATATATTTTCATTTTCATTTTGCTTTTCTACAGCTCACCATTGGTAGATTCCACCTTATCTTTTATTGTAAAACGCCAAATATCCTAATCACCATGCATTTTTATTAACTTTCTTATCTTTCCTATAAATCCTATATTTCCCTATATTTTACGTAGATTAGTTGAGACATATATTATGCGATGAGGTGAATTATATATATATATATAAATTATCCGTGTCAATTTATTGGTTAAATTCAAAAAGCAAGTTAAATTTTAAAATTAGAAATTCGGTTGGATTTACTAAAATATTTAATCTTATACCTAAATTTATTTTTAAAAAAAAAACAAGAACTAAACATATCAAACAATTACTGCTGAAAAGCATTTTACTTATAATTATTTTTAAATCCAAACAGATATTAACTTTAACCACATTAACGCACGCACTAGCAATATATCTATCCATAATTTCTGCTTTAATATTTCTTATTTTCAATTTGGCAAACCCGACACGTCCTCTAATATCTTAATACATTTTAATTTTACTTTTCTATAGTTTACCATTCGTAGATATCCAATATCCATATCATCATGCCTTATTTTTTCTATCATGCCTATTAATCTGTAGTTTACGTAGATTAGATGTGGCATACGTTATGCCACAAAGTGATTTATGCATTAGCTTAGTAACGAATTCTCAAAAAGAAAGGTAAAATAAATAAAAATAAATATTTGTCTATATAAATTATCTGTGTCAATTAATTGGTTAAATTCAAAACGCAAGTTACATTTTAAAATTAGAAATTTGGCTAGATTTTCCAAAATACTTAATCCGATACCTAAATTTATTAACAAAAACGAAAACAAGAACTAAACATACCAAACCGATTACTGCTGAAAAGCATTTTACCTATAATTATTATTTTTAAATCCAAACTTTAACCACGTTAACGCACGCACTAGCAATATATCTATCCATAATTTCTGCTTTAATATTTCTTATATTCTATTTGGCAATCCCGACACGTCCTCAAAATAATGGCACATTTGCGGTATACGCTCCCTCGGTCCAATTCCCAGTTAAGTCTTGGAGCGGCAGTTTTGCCATTAACGCGTGGGCTACTGCAAAAGCTGCTCACGTCTCCCAGCTCTGCAGCCCCAGCGTCCGCGACCAAGTCATCCAGAGCATTTCAATTACTCCTAAATCCCACACCCCCCTAGAAAACTTCTACGAAGCCAGCGATTTTTTTATCCGCGTCTTTTTTTTCCCGGGATAAAAAGGGAAAAAGGAAAAAAAATCGGGAGAAAAATCAGATCGCATCCCCGACCCCTCTCCCGATCGCTCACTCATTTTCTCCTCCGAATCCAATCACGGACAAAGACAAGGAATGAAAGAATAGTTTTTAGACATCCCCCACCCCCTCCAGTTCTTTCTTCTTTTTTTTTTTTTCTCCAGACTTGGGAGTTGGCGGATTTTTGCCTCAACCCGTTCGAGGTGACATGTGATAGAAGAACACATGAGAAATTTCGGTGTGATCCTTGAATGTTTTTTAACTGCTGCCGAAGAGTTGTAGTAAAATGAGTGTGAAAATATGTTATCCGTTGCGTTCCGGATTCAGAAAAATCTTATTTGTTGCTGACATGAATGTCATAAAATGGAAATAGGGATCTAGATTTCGTATCCTTCAGCCACATTTTTTGAAATATAGTGATTTGAAGTTCAGCAGGTTTTTTGATATTTAGAATAAGATATTTGAAAGTTGTAACTAGGCGAAAAAGATAGAACTATGCAGCGAAACATGAAAGCTTAGAAAATATCATAATTCAAAGGAAAAAAAAATCGGTGAATATCAGGATTGTTGATCGAAATATGGATGAAATGAAATCCACATAAGCTTAGATGCATTTTTGTCTACGTGGTTCGTTCTTCTTCAAAGTATAGAAAGTTTTCTGTAATATATCTTATTTCTATGCATCTATTTTCTTGAAGTCTGCGCTGCATTTCAAAACTGAAGGACAAACTTTAAAAGACGATAGCGCACACTAAAACAGACTTATTACATTCAAAAGTAAGGTCGCAATCCTACTAAATCCAAACCCGAAATTTTATTTATAATTTCAAAAACAGTTAAGATATTAACGAAGTTTTCAGCAGATTTAGCTTGCTTAGTATGGAATATAACGCTAACACGAGATGTTGGCAACCACCAGTAGACAAACAATTGTGAATTAGATGCGCCTTAGAATTTTCTTGCCATTAAATGGGTGTCCATGACCGAATTGCTGCTCACTTCCAGTACTTTTCATGATGCCAGTTGCACATTTATTTTTAATTGTTTAAATATCTCTGTTATTCTGGATTGAACAAATGGATTATGGGCTTGGTTTTCTGTAACCTTTTCTATTATTGATTCACTTAATATAGATAAATTGTTGTAGCATGTTATACGAAAAAACGAAACGTTTAAAACGAAAAGCGCACTCTGTGAAATTTCCACTAAATATCATCTCTTTGCGCATAAGTCCACGTTTTTTTCTTTTTTTAAAGGTTTCTCCCTTTAGAAACGGGAAACCTGATTAAATTAGCATGTTTATCCTAGGGGATTGAAAAGGGTTGATTGAAAACGGATGGATGTGTACCATTGCATTGAAAGCATAGAACTTCTCATATATTTTTGCTCTGTTGTTGAAAGCTAAAGCTTTTTTTTTTAAGAACTCATGTTTTCACTACTAAATATGTGATTTTTTTCGCAAAATTTTAAAGAGAGCTTGGATACACGGGCTGTAAAACTGTTTCATTTATCACCAATAAAGATTTCAAAGAGTTCGGACAAAAATAACTTTCTATTTTAAAACTATGAAACGACATACGTAAAAAAACAAGAAAATGAGAGCTGTAATCAAAAAATATCAATATTTTTTCGCGAATTTTTCATCTGAAAATATAATTTTATACAAAACCGGGTTAAAGATATAAAATAATAAAAACTAGATTTTTCTTTAAATTTATTATCACGGGCCCGGGCAACGTCGGGCGGGGGGTCTGCTAGTATATATAATATATATATATATAATAAAACTTTTGTAAATAATAACCATTATTCCACATAAATAATCGACAATTAGATAAACCGATAATTAGTATATAATACATAAATATATCCAAAAATTTAAGATTCTCAAAATTAAAATGAGTGGGAAAAATACTTAAAAATATGTAGAGAAAAAATCTAATATGCAGAAAGTGAAATTTATTACAAGAGCAATTGGAAACTTATATAGTGGAACATTTTTCAAGGGCAATATTCCACTAATATAAGTGAAATGTAATTCATTTTTGTTTGAGTTAATAGCAATGAGCTTAATATATTAACTCAAATTTCCCAATCAATTACCAAATGAAATTTAAAGAGAATTGAATAAAAATGGACAAATATTGAGTTCCTCAACATGATAGTTGCAAAATTAATTAATATGGAGTATTATTAAAATACAAAAAAACATTTTAAAATGATGTTTTAGACAATATGTATATTTCACCCTACTTTAATAAAACTTACAGAATGATTCTTGCACTATTTGACCCTTTAAATGTCAAAGTATCTTTTTCTCATTAATTATCTTTATTACTTTCGTAACCTACTAATATTTATAAATTCTGCATGTTTTCTACTTAAAATGCTAATGAAACAAACTAGGAAATGCAATTTCCGTGTTATTAAGAAATGTCATTTTATTTTCTGAATGCGATGAAAAACATGAGGTCTTTTGACAGGCGGCATTCTTATAAATAAAGATTATTTATCATTATTTTGAATGTATAATTACTGGATTTAAATTATTACACTAGTCAACAAAATTTAACTTTTTTTTTTTTTTTTTTTTTTTTTTTGTATTTGGCTTCTAAATAGGTGCATTTAACTAATTTTAGGGTGCTGAATTCTGTGCAATAATCAGATTTTCTAAATCACGTCACATTTATTACATACACAGCAGTCACGTAAAATCAACAGTGAAATATTTGACAGAAATTGACATTTTGAAATGCAAACAACATATATTAATCATCAGTAAAAATGTTTTCTTGGTTACTTAACAAAAACCTGTGAACTAATACGAGCACGAAACTGTAGCACAATAACCCATAGTGTTAATATTAACGTTATTTTTTAAAATAGGATGATGTCTTCCTTGATGTTAGAATGAATCTAATAAATAAAGGTTTTAACTTACATAGTCATTCAATTTCTTATTGTTTGACAACAAAATGTAAATTATAATTTACATTTCACCACTTATTTTAACATGTATGTAAAATTTACATTCTAAAATTTTGTAAAGCCCTTACGTGATAGAAAATTTCTGACAGCCGATTCGGATTCTACATGCAAAAATATATTAAAAAAATGTTTATTGCAAATCAGATACAAAACGGCTGTTGACTAGTGTTATTTACACAAGTACATTTTATAATAAAAATAATAAAAATAATAAAAATCTGTCTATGGACAAAGCAAATTATTATGTAAGTAAAATGCATTTGCGAAAACACTTATCCGAAAAATGATTTACTATTTCAAAAACTGTGTTAGAAATATTTATTTTCGAAATCCCATGGATACTATCCTCTATTTTAAACTCAAAAATATGAAGTGACCATACTGGACTCTCTGGACAATATGCTGAATTCGACCACTTGGCCTTCTGTTTGTAAAATAGAGATGTTACCTTTGAGCAACGAATGCTTGACTAGATTGCCACAATATTGATTACTTATACAGGGTGCCCGATATATGAATCCTAACTATATCATACTGTTCGCAGAAACTTAATGAAATTTTGGTTTAAAGTATTTTGAGGTATGCGCTTAAGAATCATATGAAAAACAACAGTTATATTCTAACAGTTATGGTTACAGTGGTAAAATCTCGAAATTTTCAAATGGCAACACCTATTTTTTTTTTTTATTGGTATGTGATCTTCATAGTGAAACACCATAAAAAGCGTTGGAACGCCGGCGCTAGACAAACTAAGGAGAAAAGTGAAAACAACCAATAAGGACAGGGAAGCAACAGAAAACAAAACATTTTATTGTGTTTCACAAAGTTTCCACTTCACACATGATGACACTTTGCATGCGGCAAATGGTGGATAGTACTGAACAATAAAATGTTTTAATTTCTGTCGCTTCTCTCTCCTTTATTGGTAGTTTTCACTTTTATTCTTAGTCTGCCTAGCGCCAGCGATTTTAGTGCTACAGGTACCGTTTCAACGTTTTTATGGTTTTTCACTATGAAGATCATATTCCAATTTTTTTTTAAAGTAGATGTTGCCATTTGAAATTTTTGAAATTTTATCACTGTAACCGTAGTTTTTAGCGTTTAACTGTTGTTTTTCATAGGATACTTGAGAGCATACCTCAAAATATTTTAAACCAAAATTTCATTCAATTTCTGTGAACGGTACAATAGCTAGGGGCTCATATATCGGGATAGTTTTTTTTATAATCACCCTGTACTTTGTCACATTTCTTTGGAGAGTTTTTCTATAGAATCGGTCGCAAAATGGTTTGAAAATATTTAAAAAATAATTAAATAACACAATATTACTTGCGATTCATTTACTACTCGTTTCAGCTATATTAAAAATACATTTTAATAGGGATTTTCTTGGTGGTGTTAATATATTTCTCATAAGAATAAATTCAATAAGAGAATGCAACAAAATGTCATCATATATATATATATAGTTTATACTGATAAATTCTGAAATATGCGTATTAGGAGAAAATAAGATCTTGAGGGAAGGGGGGGGGATTGATAGAAAAATAAATAAAAAAGGAATTTTTCTACACAATATCTTACTTGTCTTTCATTTCATAAGGTGAAAAAAAAACAGTAATTAATATTAAGCGATTAAAAAATGTATTTTCCAGTGAAAAATGCTAACAAAAATAAATTGATTGAAGAAGCAATAAACCCATCCTTTTCTGAAAAATGATTACTTATGCTATCAAAACAAATATTTTAGAACTGAAATTAACGGCACTAAATCCTTTTAAATCAGACCAGGCTTAAGTAGGGAGACGACGATGACGCATTTTTCAAAAGCCACTATTACAGGCTGATAAATATTTTGATGTATTTCTCATACAGGCGGTAATCTCTTAAGCTGGGAAACTTAGAGAAAATTTTCTTCTTTTTCTAGAACGACATATTGAGAATTTGCATATAAATGTCTCCGCCGCTTGCATATATTTAACGCTACACCAGCTTTCATCTTTCTTCAATAGGATTTTCGTTCCTTAATTAAACGAAATGCCAAAAGTTGAATACAATTAGGTACCCAAGAAAATTTCCCATCCCCCCCCCCCCCTGGGAAAAAAAGAACTACATTCCCCTAAATTCTTTCTCTTTTTTTTGTTCAATGTTCAGTTCATTCTTTAAAAGTGCGAATCAACCAATATCCATAGAAATGGATTTTAAAGAAGAAAAAAAATAAGTTGCCGAATAATTATATGTCCTTTTCCATTCATTTTTCTTAAGCTTACATGCTTTTCTGGATTTTCTTTAACAAATATTTGTCACTTTGGCTAATTCTTTTTTTTTTCTTTGTTATGAATGAAAAAAAAAAAAAAAAAAAAAAAAAAAAAAAAAAAACTTCTTCAAATTAGAATAGATTGAAAGTAATGAAAACACTTCACCTCTCAAATGCTTAAAAGTATTTTTCTTTGAAAGTATTAGATGAAATGTCTCAGACATTATACAGAAGAAGAAAAAAAAAAAGTCTTTTGTGTCTGTAATGAGATTTAAAAACCGTCACAGTTATCCCAAACCTGTATTTAGGGAATAAAAGATCTCATTCTGTATTCTGTGTAAAGGTAATTTTTAGTCAATTTATGTGATGCTTATTCTTTTTTCATCTTATTATTTTAATTCACTTGACATAAGTGTTCTGTTTCAATGACTGATTCGGATGGTATTCTTATTCTAAGTGATTTGCTGAAAAGTAATGAGAAAAGAATAAAACACTTGTTGATATCAAAGACAATTTCAGTATTTTTTTTTTATATTCCTCTCTTTGTTTTATTTTATTTGAAGCTTTTAATTAAATATTTTATTGGATACCGGATTATATTATAAGTTATGTATTATTATGCTGTAATTACAATAATCATATTATGTATTAATGAATGTTCATCAGTGCATAAATATAATGTACTCTGATGAAATATTGATATTTATTTACTACATAAAACCAACACATGCAATAAAATCATTCACCTACAATAGAAGTGACATAAGTCCCAAGAATTCTTTTTGTGTATTATCAATTATTAAGAATTATTTTTGTGTATATTATGTATTAATGAATGTTCATCAGTGCATAAATATAATGTACTCTGATGAAATATTGATATTTATTTACTACATAAAACCAACACATGCAATAAAATCATTCACCCACAATAGAAGTGACATAAGTCCCAAGAATTCTTTTTGTGTATTATCAGTTATTAAGAATTATTTTTGTGTATATTATGTATTAATGAATGTTCATCAGTGCATAAATATAATGTACTCTGATGAAATATTGATACTTATTCACTACATGAAACCAACACATGCAATAATATCGGTCACCCACAAGAAAAGTGACATAAATCCCAAGAATTCTTTTGGTGTATTATTGCATTAATATTTTTGACTTAGGTGCAGTTTAGAAAATTGTCATAAATGTAGTTAGCCGGGAAACCGGAATATTACTTCATATGTTTATTTGCCGCCACAGAAGGTAGACAATTCTGACTGTGGAGAGGGGGAAGGGTAAATTTACTCACTCGTGCCTACCTCATATTATGGAAAAACACCCGCTCGCTAATGTTAATCCTATGGGACAGTTATTTTACAATATCTCGTTTGCAATGCAATATTTTTAAAAGATTTTTTTTATTATTATTTATTTATTTATTTTGCATTGGATAGCTGGGGTTAATCTCTATGCAGGCCGTTTTCTACCTTTTTCGATTTCGTTTTCGGTGACGCTAGCGGGCCCGTAATTACATGGCAGTCTCGAATTCATACGAACCTTGTAAAAAACAGTCCTAATACTTCGTTATCACCAGCCAGCGCTGCAAAGCATGATTTTAAGCGACATTGAAAAAAAAAAACAGATTTTAATCTACCTCAGTCACTCTTCTCTGCCGATTTCATTCCCATTCTTTTTACAACAGGCTACATCGTGAACGATTACCTCCATGGTTTAATATTTTAAACGTTCACGATGAATGAATCTTTTGTGTTTAGAAAACCTTCAGAAGTGTTAACATTGTTTATAATGATGATGTAACAATATTTGCCTGTAAGGTGCAACCATACAAAATTAACAATCACAATGCACTCAACAATGGTACAAAAAAGTACAAACACCTGGTACATGGAAAAAGTGAAGCGGGCATCCCGGAATTGTTGATGACAGTCAAATGCTTTGCTCTTTTAATATATGGATTAATGGTTACAATTGTATACAAGTTACAGCAATAATGGATTTAATTATGCGCCAAACCACGCTCGTCAAAATTTGCCAAATGACTGTGAAACTGCAAGAATGAAACATTTTAAACGCAAAAAGTAGAAAATAAAATATAAATAAAAAATAAAGCGTTTAATATTAAATATATATATATATATACGCTTTAATCAATTAATAGTTTAATGTTAATTAAATTACGATTGCTCGTTAAAAATCAATTTAGAAATTATAAAAAACATAGTTTAAATACTGTTTAATTTTTTCTGTCTTGTTTCCATATCTTAAAAAGAAACAGAACAAAAATTATATATATATTTTTAATAAATTCACGTGCTTTCGCTTTTTACCAAAAGTAAAAAAAGCAAGGGATTTTCAATAATGGCGTTCGGTGTTCACGCCAAGTTAATATATTCTACCGGTAATTTGGAGGGAAAAAAACATGAAACACAGAGGCGTAATTTTAAAGATAATATTGAATGTTTAAAAAAATTGTGTGTTTTTTATAAAACTCTTTTTACTTTTATACTTATTTTCATCTAATGTCGATAGAATAAAAATTAAGTCAATTATGAAATAATAAAATCAATTTCATTATTTTTTTAATCTCACATTACATAACTGAATGTGTGATTTCGTCTTTCATTTAAATCTTACTAAATATAAATGTAAGCCAAAAATATAAATCAAAATAGGACGTGTCATTATTATTATTTTTTTTTTTAATATTAAAACAGACATTTATTTTAGATAAATCATCATATAAAAAAATAAATCTATTAAACTATTAAAAATATTCCTCTCTTCAGTAAGTGTATAATTCCATAAAATAGATTAAAAGGTGCAATTAAATCAATACCGTTTTTAGAGCAATTTTAATCTGCATTCTGAAGATAAATACTCCGTTAAGTGAAAAACAAATATGTATGCCAAATTCAACTTCTTCCCACTTCAATTTCATTATTTTTTTTTTAATTTTTGAGATGATAAAAAATAATGCAGTAAAGCTGTTTTAATTTTCTTTTTATATATCTCTAATAAATTATATTTTTATGATTTAAAATGAAATAAAAATTTTCGGAAATAGTTTTTCTGCTAAAATACCTTTTTGGAATGTGGTCTTAAACTATTTTTCACAAAATGTTTCTGTATTAGAGGAAAAAAAAGTACTGACAATTTTAATTAATACAGAACAATTTTTTTTAGAGTTAAATATTTCTAAAATTATTGTTTATATCATAAAGAGATGTATTGAAAGAAATTGACTAAATAAGTTATAATAATGTTTGCAAGTTATATTTGGAAAGTAGTGATACATATGTTTTGTTTTTAAACATTTTGAAACTTAGAATTGGAGCGTTTCCTAATCAAAACTAGCCAGGCTAATTAGCTAGATACAACTTTTTTATCTAGAAGATGATTACCATAATTACTTGCATAAGATCTTTAAAATTTTCTGGTTTATTATATTTATTAACTCACATTTCATATTATTGAAAAATATATATAGTATATTGTTTTTACTCTTTTAATTTATTGTAATTGTTATAAATGAATTTATTTACTCAGATTAGAGTAAAAATATTTTTAAATGCTTGAAATATTTATGACTATAATATTTTTTGTAGGTCATAAGCACCGATTTGCTTAAAATTATGAAAGAACCGGCCACAGGTGAGTTCTTTTAATAATTACTAATTTGTTTTTGGATTAAAACAAGTTTCATATTCCTATTCGACATCTTTTGCGTAAAAAAAGTTCTTACACTTACAAAAAAAAAAAAAAAAAAAAAAAAAAGTTAGAGATGTCTAATTTCAGAATAATTCAAAGAGTTTTTACTCCTTTTCTATATACTATTTAATTATGAATTCAGATATGTTTATATTTTCAAAATATAAAATTAAATCAACGCATAGTTTTCCAAACACATTTTTACTCATATCTAACATGTTTTTCAAAATAGGATACTAAAATTTTATAGTTCTTCACTGTCTTTCTAATATTTTAACAGATTTTGCACATAAAATGAACAGTTTACAGCATTTTAACGTAAAAGTATTTTTATTTATTACAAACTTTCTAATATTTTAACAGACTTGACCGTTAAATAAACAGTTTTCAGATTGTTACCATAAAATAATCAATTTTTTGTTTTTTCGTTGTTCTGGTCAAGTTTTTTTTTTCTGTTAAATTTACCGATAACACTGTACTAATTTTGCAGTATTTTACAAGAAAAGTTTATACCATAATACCAAACCTTCCGATTTTAGTATACCACTCTTTCTGAATAGTAATCTTCGTTTTTTTAATCGCAAATTTCTGTAAGTTAATTAAGGGAATATTTTTATTCGGAAATATGGGTACTCGAAATAGGAAGAATTTTTAGGTATGCTCACACACGTAAAGTTATTTAATACCTACTACCCCTATTTAGTATACCTAAAACTTGCCGTTTTAAACACAATGAATTTCAAAAATATGTACAATATACAAATTGGACGCTAGCAACATTTGAAAATCAATAAATCCTCAAATAGGGACCATAAAAAGAAACCAGTTAATGATTATAAATTCTGTATTCTGTACATATCTGGATACAAAGAAAAAGTGCTTAATTTTATATAAACCAAAATAAGAGAACTACTCGTTCTTACCAATTGGCAAAATGCCGAGTTAAAAGTAAAATATTTTGTATCCAGTGCGTGGTTTATTTATTGCAATAATCAGAGTAATATACGATATTAAAGAAAATGTCCAATATGTTATAATACATTGTTTATGAATTTCGTAAAGTGTATATTTATAATATGTGATAATATAATCTAACCATTAGGCTAATTCGTCACTTAAAAATATTATAGATAATTAACTCACAAACTTCTTAAATTATATTTAAATTAAAATCTGCTAACTTTATATTCTTTTATTATTCGTTTTATTTCGTTTATCTTTAGATAGCATTTTGCTTTTACTAAATACTCTAAATTTTCTTTAAACGTTAATTTCGAATTTATTCTTTTAGTGGATTTCATTTGTTATTTTGTTATTTTTATTTAATACATAGAAATGCATAAAAAGTTTTGAAACTCAAATTGATTTAAGTAATAATTAATTTATGTATAGCTGAATAATAATTTTAGGTTCTTCTCCATTATCCCGTTGACCACTTTTCATTAAAAAAAAAAACTCTCGCCAAATTGTAACGCCAAATAAACAAATGGAAGAATGTTGCCATTGGAATATCAAAATAAAAAAATAAATAAAATACAAGAAATTCGGAAAAGCCCCACCCACCAAAGTGTCAACTGTCAAAAAGTTAAGAAAAATAAAATACAATATATTTATGAAAACAGAAGAAAAAACTTTGGATATTTATTTATTTATATTATTTTTCTTAATTATCCTTCTCAGCTGGTAAATAAATGTTTGTGACGTCAGTTGAAACCGATTTATTTATTGCACGTAACTATGTATCGCAACATTTTTTTCAATGCTTTTTTTCTTTTAATATCACGACACCACCGTTTAAGGACGCAATAGTTATTTTAATTAATGAAATAACTAATAAATCAGTAAAACATAATGAGAAATACATGTAAATGCCGAATTAAAAACCACTTGATGACATAACAAACACGTGTAATGCTTTTGACATCAAATGAATGGGACTGCAGTTTTGGCGTTAAATCCTATAGTTTGGCGATAGTTTTTTTATTGCAAAGTGAAAAAGTGCTCGGCGGGATAATGGAGAAGTACCTAATTCTATTAATCATACTTAATTGATTTTCTGTACGGAATATATATATCTATATATATATATATATATATGGTATCTATATTCAGAGTGTTGGGGAACACTATCGTTGTCAATTAATTATTACATACTAATTCATAATTTCATAGTTTTTGCTGGTGTTACGGCAATGTTTCATTAATTGTTATATATATATATATACATATAATGATATTAAAATTACTTGTACCTTGCATCTATTTAAAACGAGAACGAAAAATCATGCATCCGGCATAGATTATGAAACACTTCCCAGCACTCACAGAATATTACTAAGAAATTTAATTTTTTCATACGAAGGAAGGAGACATCTAAATAAGCGATTTAAAAAATACATATCTCAGTAAAAATCCATTTTCAGCAATTGCTCTCCATATCCGAAATATTTCGTGCAGCCCTGTATATGATCTACAGAATTTGTAAAAAAAATGTAATACACTAAAAGTTACATATTGTATATCACAGCGGAAAGAGCACTTCTACCAATTACCGATCATAGTCAGTCCTTACCGAATTCTCTTGTGCATCTCTGTACATGAACGATAAATCCTACGCACTAAATCCTACGCACTAGAAAATACATTGTATCGAACCTTAGTGATCCTTTTAAATTTCATTATGTTTCAAGTGTCATAAAATGTTCAAAATACACCGCAAGCGATTTCCCCCATATAGCACTTTAAAGGAATAGTTTTGTACGTCCCTATAATTGAACTATAAATGCAACGAAATGTATACTCCGTTAAAAGTATGCCGTAGTCCACCTCAGTAATGCATATTAATTTCATTATGTTTGAAATATCGCAACATCAATAAAATGCGCAGCAAACAATTTTTCCTCATAGACCATAATGTAATGGAATTATTTTGTGTGTCTCTGTACATGAACTATCAATGCTACACACGTAATTTTCAATACCGAACATTTTGTAGTAAAATTCAATAATGTGTAAAAATTTCATGACAATTCGAGTATATTTACCAGAGTTAGAGCACGGACAGACAGACGGACAGACTAACCGAATTCATAAACACTTTTCGACTATGTTGGAAAGTGTTAAAAAAAAGGAAATGTCTTTTGTAGATTGCCCCTCTATTCTGCTTTCTTTATAAAATTTTCGCATATTTTCAGCAGAATGTCCATACGCTGTTTTGTTTTGTTTTAATTAAAATGATTTAATGTGTTTGTTTCATTTATTTCTAAGCTTATTTTCTACTGTGAAGAACTTGAAATGAATTCCCTCCTGTATTACTCAGAATACAGAATGCAAATTTCAATTAAATTAGACTTCTTAATTATCCGACTTTTCTTTCGTTTGTTTAATGAATTTGCAAATCAATAATAAACAATATCCAATAGTGGCTAATGGCACACATGTCTTTGGCGATTTTTCTCATACATATTAAACTGGCAAATTTCCCAAATATGGTAACCTGGCATTTTCTAAGCAGCATTAACTTGCGAATTGCATTTTAGGGAGATTTGGCGAAAATAGGCCGTGTAGTACGTGAACCCCGACAATTTTGGCAGATCATTTAATTTTCTCTAGCATTTTGCGTTAAAGAATGATCATATTTTCTTTATAAAATTTTCGCATCTTTTCAGCAGAATGTCCATACGCTGTTTTGTTTTGTTTTAATTAAAATGATTTAATGTGTTTTTTTCATTTATTTTTAAGCTTATTTTCTACTGTGAAGAACTTGAAATGAATTCCCCCCTGAGTTACTCGGAATACAGAATGCAAATTTCAATTAAATTAGACTTCTTAATTATCTGACTTTTCTTTCGTTTGTTTAATGAATTTGCAAATCAATAATAAAAAATATCCAATAGTGGCTAATGGCACACATGTCTTTGGCGATTTTTCTCATACATATTAAACTGGCAAATTTCCCAAATATGGTAACCTGGCATTTTCTAAGCAGCATTAACTTGCGAATTGCATTTTAGGGAGATTTGGCAAAAATAGGCCGTGTAGTACGTGAACCCCGACAATTTTGGCAGATCATTTAATTTTCTCTAACATTTTCGTTAAAGAATGATCATAGGGGGGTCAGCAGCTTTCCTCCTTTTTATCTGAAAAATGATGGAGGCTTCTTGCTTTATTGCATTTGTTCCTTTCGAAAAGTTGAGTTGTCAGTAACTTGCTTTCAAGAGAAATAAAACTGGATAAAATAGGCAATGGTTGCCTGTTTTTATGTATCTTTCAGTCTCTTTCAAACAATTTACATTTATTGTTAGATATCGGGTAGTTTGTTTAGTAAAATCCTTTACAAAAATGGCGAGTGCAAGCTACAGCTTTATCCCATTTTTTTAATTTTACCATTATTTTAATTTAAAATGGTTTATATAAATATAAAGATTTAAATATAAAGTTTTCTCGGAAATGATTAAAAATATAATTCTTTCTTTTTTTTTCTAGTATTAACGCCTGAGAACATATTTGGCAATTATTTTTTAATTGTGATTTATTTTTATTCTTGGCAAGTAAACTTGGGTAGGAAAGGTGGGAAAAAACACAGTGAAATGACGTGAAAGTTAGACTTTATGCTGAAAACAAAGATATCTTTCAAACTCTTTCAGTCTCTTTCAAACAATTTACATTTATTTTTAGATATCGAGTAGTTTGTTTAGTAAAATCCCTTACAAAAATGTCGAGTGCAAGCTAGAGCTTCATTCCATTTTTCTTATTTTACCATTATTTTAATTTCAAATGGTTTATATAAATATAAATATTTAAATATAAAGTTTCCTCGAAAATGATTAAAAATACAACTCTTTCCTTTGTTTTATAAGTATCAACGCCTGAGAACATTTTTGGCATTTATTATTGAATTGTGATTTGTTTTTATTCTTGGCAAGAAAACTTGGGTAGGAAAGGCGGGAAACAGCACAGTCAAATGGCGTGAAAGTTAGACTTATATTAAAAACAAATATATTTAATATTGGAGAGTTAAAAATAAGTGGAAAATTGAATTGATATTCTTCTTAACCCTTTCCGGCCCGGAGTAAGTCTGTTTGTAAAATGATGAAGTAATGGACTGACACCAGAAATTACAAACGAATTCATTAGAAAATAAAAACTTGCTTATTTTCCGGTACTTAACAAAAGGAAAATTTTAATTAAATATTCTTGGTGCCGTTTGTCAGTTTTGGAATTAAAATTAGGTGTCCCTTTTTGTGACCACAGCCCGTTAAAGGGTTAACTTCTACGTATATCACAATGGAGCAAAAAGGAAGATTCCTACTGTTCCAACTTTTGAACACCACTATTTTAAAATAGAAATATTCTCCTTATTTAATCGCGAAATTCTGTAATTAACTAAGACAACTATTACTTTTCAAAATCAGTGGTACGTATCCTGAAAATATATGTTTGCCGGAATTCCTGCCAAGCGGTACAAATTGGTTAAAATAATAAATTTTCGGCGATCTTCATACACATTTTCAATCTTTATGCAGCACTTGAAGAATTACATGTCTTACGGTGCGAATTTCGTCAAAATAAATTTCATTAAGATAAAGCACTTCCTCCCCTTTCCCCTGCTAATTTTGAATAACGGATGCATACTTTTAATGAATCGTGTAGCTCACGGTGCGAATTTCATTAAATTAGATTTATTCATTAGGAAATGTTGTACTAAATAAATTCTCGCGTAAAGTTAAATGTTTCACAAAGTTCAATCATCTATGTGCACACACAATTGCAATTATTCACATAGTATACCCTGCTTAGTTTTACTAAACACGTCGGGGATTTTTATAGAATCATCTATCTCACAATATAGGTTTATTTATCACGCTGTATAGAGAAAGTATACACTAAATAAATGTCCCTTGTATAGTTATATGCCTCACTGTAATAAATTTTCAGGGATAACGCTCTCAAACTAGATGCAGGATATACCTTTGTGAATTTCACGAAATTAAATTTCATTAAGATAAAATACTTCATCCCTTGCTTCCCTTTCTTCTTTTGAACGAAAAGTTTGGTATATTTATTGAATTGTGTAGTTCATGGCGCGAATATCATTAAATTAGATTTATTCAGTATAACATGTTTTACTAAATAAATTCTCTTACTCAGTTATACATTTCACAAATCAAGTAAAATTTCAAGCATCTCCCTATATACACTGTTAAAAATATCCCTGTAAAATTACGGGCAGAGGCCGGCAGCAGAGATTCGAGTCCTACACCGTAAAAAAAAGGCATGCCCATCATTTTGTGCAGCCTGTAATTTTTTTAATATAAATTTTTGATAACTAATATATACTCAAAATTAATGGCAGAGGTATGTTTTTACAAAACAAAAACATTCACTGACGCTATCTCTGTAATTCTCTATGATCTCTAAAAAATGACGCCAGAATTAAATAGTAATTCCAAAATGATTATATCTTAACGTTTTTGTAAAATTTAATCTCGTTTATTTTAAAGGGATATTTTAAACATAATATATGCAGTTGCACTCGCAGTATATAATCTTTATATTTAATGATGTTTGTTTTGTTAGCATTATTACATGTCTAAAACATTATAAATATGAATTGCATAAAACTAATAATACATCATTTTCCTTAAAACAGGATATAATGCACTTTAAAACACAATAATACTTTACTTACTGTTCCGTAGCACGTAGCACGTTAGATAATTATCACAGAATGGCTTTTTTGGTGGGTAAAAAAATATGTCACGGTCGCGGTTAAGTGACATTATTTTTCGAAACACGACTAAAATGAAGGGTTACACCCTAGCGGAAGAAAATATATGGGGTCGTATCGTATTTTTGCTAACAGGTGGGATAGAACTGTAAGAATATGTGAATTGCCTTAATTTTCTAAGTATCCAAGGGATAAGACAACTTATTTAGTGGATCAGACCGTTTTTCATCAAATAAGGCTGTTGCCCGTGAAAATTAAAGGGCCAAAGCTCATAAATTTACAGTTTTTTCTGAGAGTGTACTCACAATATCGATGAAATACAGTCCCGGAAATAAAGTGCTAGTCCCTACTAACTCAGCCACAAATGATCGTATAAAAATGAGATTGGTACCAACTGACTTGTAATAACGTCTACTAATTAATGCTGTACTTAAATTTCTCTTTTAGCGTCGACTACGTATAGAAATTGTTACAAACATTAAAATTTTCAACACAAACACCTAATTTTGGCATTGTATATAGATTTTTTGATAATTTTTACCATCACATACCAAACGGTTGTTCATTCGATCAAGTAGTTTAGGAATTATGCAGGTTTAAAGTTTGGAACTCCTAATGTGAAATTCATTTTTATTTGTTTCACAAAGATTGCAATGCGGATAGATTTTTAAGCAAAACTATAAAACTACTAAATAGAATAAGCTGCACTTTTCGATTCGTCTATTTGAAGCTTCTAGATATTGATTTCTGTTAAAACATTCGTGGGTTACATTCGATTTAAAATAATAATAATAATAACTTCAAAATATATATTTTTCTTAAATAAATTTTGAAAAAAAAATAATAATCTGTAATTTTTTAACAAAATTGTTTGAAACATAGAAATCTCACATTACAGCTCATTCTGCCAAGTAGTTTTTGAGTTTTGTTTAAAAACTACCCGCATTGCAATCGGTTTTTCAACAATTAAATATGAATTAAATATTAATAGTTCCAAACTTCAAACCTGCATAATTCCTGAATTACCTGGCCATTTGGTATCTGATCGTAAAATTTAGCGAAAAAACTATATATGATGTCACAATTAGGTGTTGCTATTGGAAATTTTAAAGTTTGTAACAATATCTATGTGTAGTCTATTCGTAAACTTAAATTAAGCCAATTGTAAATTTCGCGAATTTAAATTTTACTAACATAAAATATCTCATCCTCTTACTCCTGCTTATTTTAAATGAAAATATTGCATAGTTTTAGCGAATCATACACTTTGCAAGGTAAAATTCACTAAATTGTATTAGGCAATAGGAAATATTTCATTAAAGAAATTGTCTTGCACTGTTTTATTTCTCGCAAACCCAACAATGATAAAATTTCGACCAACTACAAACACAATTTTGACGCAGCACCCATTTCTTATTTATTTTTATAGAATAATTTGTCTAAATGTACAAGTTCATCCAGTCATACAGTATAGATTAAATATTACCGAAAATAAATTTCTCTCATGCAGTCATACTGAAATAAATTTTAAGTAATAACGCTCCCAATGCTGATGCAGCACGTGACGAATCACTCACTTAATGGTGTTACACGAAATTGACTTTCATTATCATCCCTTCCCTTGATTGTTTTAAATACACTTTCAAAAAATTCCGTTAACTGAACGGATTTTTCTTTTGGTTATATTTCTATATGTATATAAACTAGAAATTTTCCACTTTGATTTGCTCATTTTCCCACAAAATACAGAAAATTCACCAATCTAACGTAAAATTACCTTAAATCCTCCAATCTAATGCTGCATTTTTGTCAAATCACAAAGGTGTTCCGGAAACTGTACTAAATTGTACTTTTTCGTATTACAAATGAAATTGTTGTGTATGTCATTTCCCCCTCAAAATACGAAAAATATGCTAACTTAAGCTCAATATTTTCCGAGATTCTCCAGTCAAAATACGGAAATTTCTTCAAATAACAGAAAAATCTCCTACAATCACAGGGGTGTTCGATCAACTTCTTTCCTTTACTTTTTACATTTTTTGACGAAAATCTTTTGAGAGTTTATAATGGTGTAATACTTTTAATGAACCCCATTTTTTTATAGTGAGAATTTTATGAAGTTAGATTTAATCAATTTAAATTAATTCATCAATTAAATTCTCATGCATTTTTATATGTCTCGCAGATTAAAAAGTTATAAAATTTCAGATATTTTCTTACACACTCACAATCTTAATATAATACATATCCCCTATTAATTTCAATCAAAAAATCTTGTATTTTCAAACAATTATTACCTATCTCACACTATAATTTTTTAAAGAATTAGATTTTATCAAGCTACACAGTTTATATTTCGCTCATGTAGTTATACAGAGTGGCCAAGAGAAAAGAGGCCCGGTATACAGAAGTACAAATGCTTACTAATTTTTATTTAAAAGTAGTAAATACAGAATATTATGACTAACAACATACTGAACATTCAATAGTTTACAGGAGGTGTTGTTATTCATAATATTCTGTATTTACTGCTTTTAAATACAAATTAGTAAGTATTTGTACTTCTGTATACCGGGCCTCTTTTACCTTGGCCACTCTGTACAACGTACAACTCCAATAGCAAAATAAAGTCTTGATCGAAAATAATTTTATGTCTTGAGATTACTTTGAGTAAAATAAGTATTCATTTTCAGGTAATCAATTACTCGCAAATCAAAAGTAGTAAAATTTCAGTCATCTCCATACAGACTCACAATTTTGATGTATTCTCAATTTATTGTGAATTGCTTATTTTAAAATAAATAAAAATATCATAAGTTTTTTTTTAATAATCATAATCTCACTGGGCTAAATTTCAATAAGTTAGATTTCATCAAGCTCAAATACGAGAAAAATAAATTTTGCTCATTTAGATACACAAATCGAGCAGTAATAAAAAGTCTTAATCGAAAATGATTTTATGTCTTGAAATTTCCTTAAGTGCAATAAAATAATCAATTTCAGTAATCAATTACTCGTGAATCAAAAGTAATAAAATTTCAATCATCTCCATACAGACTCCCAATTTTGATGTATTCCCTATTTATATTTAATTCCTTATTTATTTTTTATAAAATTTTCACATATTTTAAAGAATCATAATCATCTATCTCACAGAGCTAAATTTCAAGAAATTAGATTTCATCAAGCTCAAATACGAGCAAAATAATTGTCTCTTATTTAGTTGCACAAATCGAGCAGTAATAAAAAGTCTTAACTGGAAATAATTTTGTGTCTTGAGATTTCCTTGAGTACAGGAAATAATCAGTTTCACATATTACACAGGATATAAAAGTTCCGGTTATATTTATTCAGATTTACATGGTAATCGCTATGGGAATAAAATTGATTTCTCTTAATGAGACAAAATCTCCTGAAGGATAAAGTAATTATTTAATCAGATTAATAATTAGTATATGGATAACTCAATCGCCAGCTGAATAAGTTAATTAGTTTTCATAATAATTAACTCAAAGCGGATAATCAATTAACTGATTTTTTCGTGTCCAATTTCGATGTTTTGTCCTTAATGTAAACGCGGGTTGGTATTTAAAATATTTGACGAATTTTTATGCTTAAGAAAACGCTATTTTTTGGTAATAGGTTTTTTTTTTATGAATGTTTAATAACATGGTTTTTAACGATTACTTTATAAATAATATAAATATGGTGTTATTTTCCAGCTTAAATACTGAATATGTCAGATATTAAAAAAGAAATGATCCTTTAAAAGCATTTATTTATTTCATTATTATTATTATTATTTTAATTTAGCATGATGAAAGGGCTTGCGTTTCATTTGTATTTTTTTAAAGAAGGATGATTTGTGTCCGCTGATTTCTTTTTATGTTATTTGAAATGATTTTTGATTCATTGCTGATTTTATTGAGAGTAATTTAATAGTTTATTCCATGAAATAAACAAATGCTATGCATATAAAATATGAAGCCAAATAACTGTGAAAAAGCAATAATTGTAAAAGGTTTTTAAGCAGTTAAAGTAAAAGGTGAGCAAATAGGGTTCACAAAAACGTATTTAAACATCTAAAATATGCTTAATCTGCTGGGTTTTTTTTTTATGTTATTTGAAATAATTTCTGATTCATTGCTTATTTTATCGAAAGTAATTTATTAGTTTATTCCATGAAACAAACAAATGCTATGCATATAAGATATGAAGCCAAATAACTATGAAAAAGCAATAATTGTAAAAGGTTTTTAAGCAGTTAAAGTAAAAGGTGAGCAATTAGGGTTCACAAAAACGTATTTAAACATTTAAAATATGCTTAAGGGTTTTTCTACTACATTGTTAAAAATTTTGTACTGGCTTGAACCACCTTTTGGTACTGCAGTAACTGAAACCATAAGATGGTGAGATCTCGTTCCAACGTTTGGAACTATGGTTCAACAGGATCTTCAAATATTGGAACGATGTTTCACCATTTTTTAGTTGCAGCTACTGCAGTACCCAAAGGTGGTTCAAACGATCAGAAAATTATTGTCAGTGTATGATATTTGTTGTAAACTAATATGTCTATAAATTTATCTTATACCATTGTATAATAAAATCAAATGATCTTAATGCTACTTCATTTATTATATATTCTGCATACTTATATCTGTAGATTTTTTTAAAGTTATCTAAAGAAATAATAATAAATAGCGGAGTCCTTTTACAATTTTGTTGTTTATTGTATAGATATTCTAAATCGTCTATGATTTTTGTAACTAAACAGTTTCGAAATTTATTGCCAATTATTTTCAATTTTTGTTTTTATAAATATAAATCAGTAAAAATTCGCATATATCTTCAAACAAAACCATTTTTGACGCCTTCGGATATATAAGACAATAAGAACGGTAAGTTATTATGTAAAATTAAGGCGAAACAAACAGTTCATTTTACTTTTGTGCAGGTGTAAAGAGAAGCAGGGAAATATTGGAAAGTTATAGTGTTTATATACATTCGAATAGTAAAACAACATTTCACAATTTTTTACGTTTTCAATAAGCCGACAGATTGTCCTGATATGATAATGATACAAATTAATCTTTCTATAAATGTAAGTTTATTAGTAATTATTACTCAAGTCTATAAACATGGCCTAACGAAAAAGGTTTCTGAACTTATATTAACTTGTAATAAACATTGTTTCTTATAAAAGTATTTGTTGTCCTATTTCCATTATTTATTTGTAAAATTTTATATATTTTATGTTAACCCACGTTTGTTTTTATATTTTGATCTAGTCACTCTCAAAAAATATACAGCCTCATACACATTTTCTTAGACAATTGAAAAAGAAAAAAAATGTGCGTCTAATCCCTACGCACCAGAACTTTAATTCCACTGATCGATTTCAAAGATTAGACTTTAAAAGAATCCAATGATTGCATGCAGAATGACTTCGAAAGATTTAACTTTAAATTAGATTAAAGTACAGTGCAAGTTTAATCTGTTGTAAAATGTCCAATGAGATCTTTTAGAATACAAGATGATAAAGAAAATCTATGACTCTTCTTCCCTTGTTAATTCGAAATCTTTCTTCCTTTTCCCTGGATTCCATTCCAATGAAAACTATTTTCTTCTTCTTTTTTTTTCCGTTAAAAACTGAGCACGAAAAAAAAGAGAAAGAAGCTTTACCTGTCTAAAATCTCTTTAAAAAAGAAAAAAGAAAAGGAAACCAACACACACAGTACGAAAAATAACACAGGGGAAAAAAGATTTTTTTTTTCTTTTATACTGCAGAGAAAGCTGATACAGAAAGCTGTTTTGTCCGACCTGGTGTAAAATTAATGGATCTAAATAAAGCTGGGTTCTTCATTTTACGATCAGCTGTAGCTGGTGTGGGGGTGGAGGAGGTCTTTCTTCTATCCTTTGCTCTTCCAACGTGGGTTTTACTGAGAAAAAGCAAACAGAAGCCTCCTTTGCAATCTCCAGTATTTTTTTTTTTTTTTTCACTTTTAGACAAAGCTTGTTTAAAAAGGAAGTTTTACCCGGGCTTCTCCCAGCATAGTTTTTGTGATTGAAGGAGGGGCAGATGAGTGTTTGAGATCCAGCAGGCGTTCCGTTTATCGCTTTCCGCACACACACTGTTTGGGAATATCGACTATGTTTAGATGATAAATGTTACTCAACACCATTTTAGAACGCGTTCAATCGTTTCAGCTGTTAAAATTATAATTTTATGTATTTTTAAAGATCTGACTGACATCTGCTATATTAACTACACAGTGAATATTTATGACAATTAAGAGCCTACACTAGTCACGGGAAGAAACAACGCTCAAGCTAATGTTAAGTCTATGGGAAGGTTCTTGCGCGATTTCTCGCTCGCATTTTAATATTTTTAAATGCTTTTTTTTTTTGCATAGGATAGCTGAGGTCAATCTCCAACGTTGTTAGTTTTTACTTTTTCGATTTTTGTTGCAGTTTTTTTTATAAGCGGGCATTTTTGATTTTGGAACCGGTTCTGAAAATGAAAGTACCCTTATATAAAATAACTGGAACCAAAATCGAAAAATTAAAAACTAACAACGTTGGAGATTGACCTCAGCTATCCTATGCAAAAAAAGCATTTAAAAATATTAAAATGCGAGCGAGAAATCGCGCTAGAACCTTCCCATAGACTTAACATTAGCTTGGGCGTTTTTTCGCGTGACTGATGTAGGCTTTTCAGACGATGTTTGGCGCAGTTCAATATAGGTATATAAAATAACATTTTAAGCACTATGACTTTTTTCTAATTGGAGATTAGTTTCGATAGCATTCAGCGTACCGTCATCAGTGCAAAGAATGATGGAATTTTGTCCATATATATGGAGGAGAAGTGAATTCTAGGGACCAGTTATTGACCAGTAAAATTACAAGAAATTACAGGAATCATATCATTATTCCAATGTTAATCTCTTGTCAAGTTATAATATAATTTTATATTATTATATACTAGCTAACCCGCCCGGCGTTGCCCGGGCCCGAGATAATTATAACCTCAGAGAAAGGCGTTAACCCCCTCCCTCCCCATACCCGCAAATATAATGAATAATTTGTTCAATTGAACCACCGTCACCTGCATTAACGCGATCATTAAAAAAAAAAAATTACATTTTTCTGATAATTAGAACATAAGGAAGACGCTACGCTAAAATAGCCGGCAGATGACACCCCTTCCCGAACTCATGGTACCGATGGTTAATGAGAATCTAATTAATATATTGAGTAATTATCAAAATATTAAAATTCTGAGACTCAGATGCACATGGCCAGACCTTGGACTATCCACACCTAAATCTACAGACTTCTAGGTGGGCTAGATTTTGCTAGCCATCGCAGACAGACAAACACACACACAGAGCGAAACTTCTGTTATTAATATGTTTATATATTTATGTATTATAATATAATAATAAAATCACAATATATCAAAGCTAATAGGAAATTGTATAGGGATAGGAGCTGGTAATGTGAAAGTATCATATAGATTTTATTCTCAAAACTTATAGGGTACTTCCAGTTAACCTAGAACTTTGAAATTTTGCACGAAAGTAGGTCTTATGTCACATGTAAAGATAACAATCCGAAAATTATTAATTTATGTTGATTTATTACGTTATTTACTATATTGATTTATTACTTGACAAAATCCTGAATTTTCATAACCAGGAATACTCATAATGTAATAAAAAAGACATAGAATTATAAATTTATGATTTTCGGATACTTTCCAAAAAAATGTGCTAGACGTTCATTCTTCCCAAGTTTCAAGGTTCTAGGTCAACATGAAATAACCTATAGGTTTTGAGATTACTTCCTTTAGACTTAAAACCTTGAAATTTGGCACAAAGGAATGTCTTATAAGCACATATAAAGGAAAAAATCCAAAAATCATTATTTTATAATTCTATGTCAATTTATTATTTATTTTTCCATATTCGGGATTTACAAGAATAGTGTTTTAAGGCCGTAACTTTTTGTAGCATTAAGTTAGAAACTCGAAGTTTTTACACAACAATGGGGTCATAGACCTTATTATTTAAAATTAATTTCAGTTTGATACCCTCAACAGTTCCTGAAAAAGCGGTCTTGGCCAACAAGCAGACAAATGTCAAACAAAACGAAGTCTATAATGGTTGCATTTTTTTCCTTTAAAGGTACGGAACCCCCTAAAAATAAGCTTTTACATTTTAATTCCAAATTTTATTGGATTTTTAAAATAAAAATATTTATTTTCAATTAAAATAAAACTCATAAATTTATTAAATATTTTTCTCATACATTCAATAACTTGTTCTTCTCTACTTGTGTACATTTGTATATAGTCGGAATTCATTTATCTAACGCTTTTAATCAATGAATTTCAAAAGATGTTTCATGAAAAAGAACCTCAAAGAGAATGTTGTTGCTCTGAAAATAAGGCTTCAACACCTATCTTCTTTCTCGGACAAAATGCTCTGGAGATTGAACTGTAAAAGCTGTTGGAGAAGAAGAAAAAAATTCCGATTTCTAACGCTTTTGTTTAAAGTCTAAAATCCTTTACACATTAAAATAGCAAGTCACTTTACTTTAGTAATACTGCTTGTATCACTCAGGTTTTATAATTTAATTATTGTAATGCCAATGAAATTACAGTAATTCGAATATATTAAATTATAGAAATTTACAGAATTTATAGAAGATATTTTAGGGGGGAAAAATCAAAGAGAATGTTGTTGCTGCTAAAATAGCGATTCTAAAACTGAATAACACCTATCTTCTTTCTTCGTTAAACTATTTTCCTCTGCTTTATTCACTTGATTAAGACAAAATGCTCTGGAGCTAACTGTAAAGCTGTTATAGAAGAAGAAAAAATCGATTTTGAACACTTTGTTTAAAATCTAAAATCCTTACAGATTAAAACAACAAGTCATTTTACTGTTGTAATGCTACACGTATCATCATCAGTTAGGTTTTTATATAATTAGGATATTGTAATTTCAATTACAGCACTGATTATAAAATTTATAAAATTTATAGAAAGGGTTTATGAAAAAGAACGTCAAAGAGAATGTTGTTGCTCTGAAAATAGGGCTTCTAAAACTGAACAACACCTATCTTCTTTCTCAGCTAAGCTATTTTCCTCTGCTTTATTCACTTATTTAAGATAAAATGCTCTGGAGATTGAACTGTAAAGCCGTTGGAGAAGAAGAAAAAATTCCGATTTCTAACGCTTTTGTTTAAAGTCTAAAATCCTCACACATTAAAATAGCAAGTCACTTTATTTTAGTAATGCTGCATGTATCACTCAGATTTTATAATTTAATTATTGTAATGCCAAAAACATTACAGCATTGATTATAGAAATTTACAGAATTTATAGAAGGTGTTTTATGAAAAAAGAAAAATCAAAGAGAATGTTGTTGCTGCTAAACTAGCGATTCTAAAAATGAATAACAGCTATCTCCTTTCTTCATTAAACTATTTTCCTCTGCTTTATTCACTTGATTAATACAAAATGCTCTGAAGATAACTGTAAAGCTGTTATAGAAGAAAGAAAAATTTCCATTTTTGAACACTTTGTTTAAAGTCTAAAATCCTTAAAGATTAAAATAACGTAATTTTACTGTAATAATGTAATGCTGCACGTATCATTGTCAGTTAGGTTTTTATAATTAGGATATTGTAATTTTAAAAACATTACAGCACTGATTATAAAATTTATAAAATTTATAGAAAGTGTTTATGAAAAAAAGTCAAAGAGAATGTTGTTGCTCTGAAAATAGGGCTTCTAAAACTGAACAACACCTATCTTCTTTCTCAGTTAAGCTATTTTCCTCTGCTTTATTCACTTATTTAAGATAAAATGCTCTGGAGATTGAACTGTAAAGCCGTTGGAGAAGAAGAAAAAATTCCGATTTCTAACGCTTTTGTTTAAAGTCTAAAATCCTCACACATTAAAATAGCAAGTAACTTTATTTTAGTAATGCTGCATGTATCACTCAGATTTTATAATTTAATTATTGTAATGCCAAAAACATTACAGCATTGATTATAGAAATTTACAGAATTTATAGAAGGTGTTTTATGAAAAAAGAAATATCAAAGAGAATATTCTTGCTGCTAAACTAGCGATTCTAAAAATGAATAACAGCTATCTCCTTTCTTCGTTAAACTATTTTCCTCTGCTTTATTCACTTGATTAAGACAAAATGCTCTGGAGATAACTGTAAAGCTGTTATAGAAGAAAGAAAAATTCTCATTTTTGAACACTTTGTTTAAAGTCTAAAATCCTTACAGATTAAAATAACGTAATTTTACTGTAGTAATGTAATGCTGCACGTATCATTGTCAGTTAGGTTTTTATAATTAGGCTATTGCAATTTTAAAAACATTACACCACTGATTATAAAAAAAATATATAGAATTTATAGAAAGTGTTTATGAAAAAAAGTCAAAGAGAATGTTGTTGCTCTGAAAATAGGGCTTCTAAAACTGAACAACACCTATCTTCTTTCTCAGCTGAGCTATTTTCCTCTGCTTTATTCACTTGTTTAAGACAAAATGCTCTGGAGATTGAACTGTAAAGTTGTTGTAGAAGAAAAAAAAAATCGATTTTTCTCACACTTTTGTTTAAAATATAAAATCCTTACACATTAAACTAGTAAGTGAAAAAGGCTAGTTGAGTTAAAATTAATACGTTGCTGAAAAACTTCTTTATAAAGCATGAATTTAAGTAAAAAAAGCCCCGGTTGTGAAAATTTACAAAATCTCCATTTAAACATTTGTTTAAATTTGTCCTTAATATATTTTAATAAATGATTATAAGTTGTTTTAATCCTAGGAGTCAAAGTTTTAAGATTCTCTAAATTTTTATAATCAGAGCTGTAATGTTATTAACATTACCATATTAAAATTATAAAAACCTAACTGTCAATGATGCATGTAGCATTACTACAGTAATTTTCATATGTTGCTTAAAATATATATAAATATATACCTGTGTGTATATTCGTTTATCTAAGGCTTTTAATCAATGGATATCAAAAGGTGTTTCATGAATAAGAACGTCAAAGAGAATGTTGTTGCTTGGAAAATAGGGCTTCTAAAATTGAACAAAACCTATCGTCTTTCTTCGCTAAACTATTTTCCTCTGCTTTATTCACTTGATTAAGACAAAAAATGTTCTGGAGATTGAACTGTAAAGCTGTTGTGGAAGGATTTTTGCGCTTTTCTAACACTTTTGTTTTAAGTTTAAACTCTTTAAAAATTAAAATTGCAACTTTAAAAATACTTGTTAACTGAAAAATGAATATATTACTAGAAAATCTGTTCATAATGCATGAATTAAAATAAAAATACAGTTTGTGAAAATTCGTAAAATGTGTATTTAAATATAGATTTATTTTTCTGTGTGATGTATTTTAAAAATTGAGTGTTTTTGTAATTCTAAAAATCAAAATTCTAAATTAACTCTAATAATTAATCGGCGTTGTAATGTTTCTTGACATTATGATAAAAAAGTTATAAAAATCTGCTAACTGACAATGATATATGTCGCATTAACTGGAGTAAAAATACTTTGGTTTGAGGGTAAAAATTTTCGCCATAATTCAGATTCTTGTGGTACAGTATCAATTTAGAAATACCTAGTCAATATATTTTCGCAAAGCCCCGCCCTGTTTACATTTTCAGAAAAATAGAATTGATTAAGAAAATTCCTGACTTGAGAATTTGTTATGCAATGCCTCACATTTTACCCTTTAAAAAGAAAAAAATGTAAAAAACTTATGCAAAAATTTTGGAGGAAAAAACCCCATATTTTTATAATTCTAACATTACATCTTTTATAAAAATTAATTTCTTTGTACGGAAAGATGGGGATTTTGAAGGAATTAAAAGATATCACTTCAAAAATATTGAAATCAGTCCCTCAAATAGGATTAGTCGTAGAAGATGATAAATTGTTTATATATAAAAAAAGTAAATTTGGGTTGCTTAATATATATATATTTTTTTTCAAGTGAATTTGCTCCTAGACCTACATACATTTTCTAAATAAGTCATAATCTGCTATTATAAATACATTTTCATATATATAGACGTGTTTGTCGACATTTAAAAAAAGGCAGCCATAATTCATTTAACTCTTTGCAGTATATTAAAATGAATACTCAAATTAACAATTCTCTATGGGATGGGGGACATTTATTTTCAGCGTCTTCAGAAAATAAACGTGTATTTTCTTAATAAAGATGTGAAATAATATTCATTTAATGGATAAAATATTTTAATTCTTAAAAAAAAAAAAAAAAAATCGACTTTTTGTTATGAAAAAGAAGCGAGCCTTGCATATTATACCAGAATGCAGAGTATCAAATATTTTTAGCCTTATCGAAATTGTCGTCAAGCGAGAATGCACATTGTTATTTTTCTATAAACAGATTTCAAACGTCTCAAACATAATCAGTTTGAAACATCTCAAACATAATCAGTATGAAACATTTCAAACGTTATCAGTTTGAAACGCTTCAATTACGTTATATCCTAATACCTCTATTTTTACTATTATCCTTAAGTTTCTTTCATTTCAAAATATACATCAAATAGATGAAAAATTAATACATTTTCATAGCTATTTATGCCATCAAAATAACTATCAAAGCAATACAATAAGGTAATCCATTTAGAAATATTTATATTTTAAATAAGATATGTCTTCTAAAATTAAGGGTAGACTTTTTATACGAGAAAATTGTATTCCCACAAACAAGCTATTATTCTCTTTTGTTCCTAAACCCCGGTCAAATCAATTGAAATTCATAAGTGCTATTTTCAGCGTAAAGATGAAAATATTGGAAGATAAAACAATATTTTCTTATTTTCATGGTTAATGTTATTAAATCTTCCATTTATTAATTATGTTTATTTATGTTACAATCGTGTGACTTCTTTTCCAAATTAAAACCAATAAATTGTTTTGATTGCGGTGTATGAATTTTATTTAATTAGAAACACAGCATTAAACGCAAACAATTTTTCACTTACAAATTTAAACATGTTAAGACGCACTTTACTTTTTAGAGTTTAATTTATGCACAGATTAAAATTAAATTCTTAAACATACAGTGTTCTGTTTGTTTGTATTCCATTTCATTAATACTATTTCGCATTTATTCACCGAATTTTTACACCAAAGTCTACAGTTTTGCATAAAATACCCTAACAAAAATCTGCCAAACAATAGGAATAATTTACACGAACAATACAGTTTAAATACCTCTTTTCCTAATGTTAAAAGTCTTAACAACAAAAGACGGATTCAAGCTAATTGGCTCTCTTTTGATCATAGCTTAATATAATTATGCAAAGTATTGTGGTATCGCTTATTTTCTTCGTTAGAGTTTTAAAAAATGCAATGGGATATTGTAAGTTAATCCTTTTACGTTGTGAAGAAGGGACTAAAGTTACACAAAACCAATTTTCTTGAGCTTCGAAAGCGGTGAATCACTTGGGAGATAATAAATAAAAATTTAATCTTTAACCACAGTAAACAACGAAAATTTATAAATAATACTTCTGAAGAACAACAATACAACGGCTGAGAAAAACCTTGTTTAATTAAACTCCTGCTGAGTTTCGCCTTTTTCGTGACAAACGCTGCTTTAAATCCCATGAAATTCGTCCTCAGGAGGTCTTGTGCCCAAGCAATGTCTTCCATTTCACATATCGAATAATCCTCACAAAAAGGAGCAATACGAGTCTAAATCGCTTTGTCACAAAAATGGCTGCTGTTAAGGGCCTGTATCAGGATCAATGAAAACTGCTTTTGAATAGCTTAGAAAGATAATTTAATTCCCGGATCCCAGAGAAAGAGGATTTACAAATTGTCCCTGGCGCCGAGATTCAATTGGTAGTTGTTAATCTCTTGAATTAAAACCTCCTCGAATAGGGCCGCAAATCAAATTAGAATCATACAAGCACGTATACCCACCTGGTGAATAGGGACCAATCCAGGATTTGCTCCGATATCCGATTCTGATTGTTTATTTTTATTCCTGGATTCATCTCTCCGAATAATATTCTTTTCTGTTCACCATAAAGTAGCTGCTGCGGACTTTTGTTTAGGAAGTAGGGGGGGGGGGGGGAGGAGGAGGAAGGCAGACCTTTTGTTGAGAAGATCAGGATATCATTTGCATATGAAGTAGATATTGCTCAGCCTCGCTTTTCTAACTTTCATGTGGCGTACTTTATTGATGTTGTATTCATGGGCAGTTGGCGGTGAAATAGCAAGCACATGTTGCATTGGAGTTTGCCTTTTATTTGTTCCAGAGGTATTATCTGTAAAAGAGGTGTTAGGCTTGCTTCACTTTTTGTATTTATCTGAAGAGCGAGCTATTATTATTACGCAATATAAAGCTTTAAAAAGATTAACGCTTATGCATTTCTTTTTCATTCGGTTCTCTGTCTTGTGACTGTATTTGATTTCAGGATAATGTTTTGCCTACAGCAGAGACATCTAGAGGGAATTTAATTCCTTTTATTTTCATTTTTTAGACATAACTTTAATATATATATATATCTCAGCCCCGACTAAGTTTATTTTATAAATAAATTGTGAGATAATCATAATTGCAGTTTTTTCGTTCACTGTTAAAAATTTTATTGTGCATTAAACCAAAATGTGAATAAATGTTCCTTCATCCTTTGCTTGGTAAATTGATTAAACACAGCAAGGTGATTTATTGTTGTTTGTATTCTTGAGCAGTTTGCGAGGAAATAGCAAGCACATGTTGCACTGCAGTTTGCGGGTTTTGTTGTTGTTGTTGTTATTGCCGTTCCAGTGGTGCTATATGTAAAAGACGTTTAGACTTGACTCACTTTTATTATTTATCTGAAAAATGAGCTATTTTCTATTACGCAATATAAGGCTTTAAAAAGATTAACGCTTAGGCATTCCTTTTTCATCATTTCTCTGGCTTGTGACTCTGATTTTGGGATAATGTGTTGGCTACAGACATCTTTAGGGAATTTTTTAATACATTTTTTTAAAATTCAAGACGTTTTACATTTAACAACCTAAACACATTGCTTAATGTTAAGCAACTTATTATATATAAATAGATTATGGGAGAAAGATAATTCCATTTCTTTCACTATTCAGTTACTACGCTGTTAAATATTTTGCTGTAAATTGAACCAAAATATGGGTTAAAGTTATTGCATTCTTGATTTGGTAAATTGATTACCAAAGGAAAGGGGTGGTGTTTTGTTACGGCCTGAGTGAGGGATATAGGACGAAGAAAGAGGGGTGCCCCCTGTTTTCTTTTTTTTCTAAATTAACCTAGACCGATTTTTACGAATAGTCGAAGAAAACCAGGGAAAACCGAACGGTAATGGGATATGTGTTAGAACTCAACATCTTCCGTCTAACAGCTGTGAGAACAGAACCTCTCAGGCTGACCATAGAAAGGAAAGTACCTGAGTCTGGAAGCATTTTCATATCATTCAACAATGCTACATGAGCTACTATAAAAATATTACTGCATCCCTCTTTTTGTTCAATGCAGCACTGAAATATTTAACATTGTAATATGGAAGAATTTTTTCTCTAAAAAATAATTAATATATTTTTTAAAAGTTTAATGCTAATGGCTTGAATGAGTTTTCATTCCATTTTCAGTTACAAAGGTACCATGTTTAACATTGCTACATTGAATTATTTTTGCTGGAAAAGTAAATTAATATTTTTTTTCCCTAAATTTTAATAGTAATGTCCTGGACGAGATTTTATTACATTTTTATACTATACTAAGGTACAATGCTTAACCTTGTTACGTTGAAGAATTCTCTCGTAAACATAAATTAATATATATTTATTTAAATATGAATGCAAATGTCCTAAATTAGTTTTCGTTAATTTTTTTTTATACAAAGGTACAATGCTAAATAATTCATTAATTAAAGCACGAATTTTGTTATAATTTATTTATAATAAGATTACTTTAAAGAGCGTCTGAAAAATGAAGTTTTTAGTCCAATCAGGGAGCACGTTCGCTAGGATGGTATTTAGATTTAAATGCGAAATATAGTTATTTTTAAAAAAAAAATTAGATTAAAAGTCAAATCTTAAATTTTATTCCACTTGAAACAACTTTATTATAGAATATTTATGAAATATTTATAAGAAATTTTAACTATGAAAAGGTTTTTAAAAAACATTCACGTTATTTTTCCTTTTATAATGCATATTAAATATTAATTTTATATAAAAAAAAAACAAATAAAAACGAGTGAGTAAATATAATTTCGCATAATATTATGTCACTCATGTTTTATGAGTAAACATTTATATGCAATCTCTGGGTTCTTAAAAAGTCAACCGTATCATATATGGAATAAATTTTGCAAATTACTCATAATAAATTCAAAGTTTAATTAATTAGTGAAGCTAATGCGATGTGATATTTTCTCATATGTTATATTAATAAATACTTTTAAAAAATGAAAAGTACATTTTGTAAAATAATAAGTGTTCATAAAAATTACTATACTTTTAAAAATGCATAACACTAAAAAGGATATTTTAAGGATAAACACAAATAAACTAAATAAAAATTAATTAAAAGGATAAACACATATAAACTAAAAAGGTATGTGATGAACCTTACAGGTCCATAAATCAAATCACATGACAGCAGTTGACAGAAATAAACTTTAATGTAGAGGAATATAATGGCGTATTACAAGGGAAATGTTTTGAAAACGAGTATACAAATTTATTTTTCTATCTTAATCGCTGTTTGTTTGTTTTTTGTTATCGTGTTATATAAGTGTACATACATATATGTATAAAAAATGCTTATATTTCACAGACAAAATATATCTTCAGATATTCATTATATTGTAAATATTCCATCTAACTAATTACATTATCATCCTGTTTCTAGGAAATTTGGCAAAACATTTTAATTATTGTACTTGGTATTGACGTTCTTATAGCTATTTCACCTGTTTAATTACAAAAAATATAAACATTATTTAGAAATACAAAGTCAATTTTTACAAAATATTCTTCTGTTTCACTTATAAGTGGATACAAGTAGATTTATTAAATAGAAAGTTGGAATAAAAATATTATAGTTGAATAATGTTATTGCGTAATGCTGTTAGACAAATTATGTTTTTAAATCATTTAAATAACTTGCAAATAAAATCATCTTATTCTTCTGTCCATGCTATTCTTTGTGGCTGGCAGTAGAATATGCATATATAAAAAATATCTTGTATTTATCCGCATTTTAAAGTTTACGTTTTATTGCAAAATAATATTTACCACCTTTCATCTTTTTAAGTACATTTTATTTAACCGAGAAACATATAAAAAAATAAAAGCTTACTTTTCTTTGGAAATTCTGAAAATACTCTTCAGATATGATACATAAAATTGACATTGTTATATCCAGTTTCACTGTTGAATTTGAAAATATACAGATAAATATTCAGAAACACAAAAACCTTTCATACACTATGCCATTACGATAGTTCAGTAAGTAGTGAATTAGTAGACTTAGAAAGGTATCAATCTGGGTTACGGTAATTTATGTAAATTATATAAAAAGAGAATTGAAACAGATCATACATGAAATACAAGAATATTTATTTTACAAATTATATATTAAATATTAAATTATTAAATATATAATATATAATATATAATTATATATAATATATATATATATATATATATATATATATATATATATATATATATATATATATATATATATATATATATATATATTAAATATTTAAGTAATTTTTATTATAAACATAACTTATTTTATATAAATTCTATTATATAAAAATAGAATTGAAATAAAATAAATTATGTTTATAATTAAACTTACTTTATGGAAATGTCCATCTGCTCATCTAGTGTGCTAGTGAGACAGGCCTGGATGTCTGTTGTGCATTTTGTTTAGTTCTTGTCCTCAAGAGATGACTGAATGGATGTCGATAAAAGGAAATACATGGATGGCCAAGATTTTGGACAAAATAAACCCCTAATTATGTACATGATGATTTTTTTTTTATATACAGGGTGATTCATAAAAGATGGGCAGAACTTTAAGGGGTTATAGTACACTTAAAGACAAATAATATTAAATAGGAGACTAAGGGTCCCAGACGTATTCCCAAGGAGATAGGGGGCATTAAAGTTTAGGGTCCGAAATTTCAAATGATTATAAAACATGGAAAAATTGGTCGATTCGTTTGCGGTTTTTGCAAAAAATTTTCTTTATGCCAGTATTTTCTTGAAATAAAATTTTAAAGTTCAATTTCAAAAAATGCCGATAGGGGGCGCTTTAGACTTTGGAGTAACAAACAACTATTTTTTAACGTTATTTTTTGTATTTCTTTAAATGATTTCGAAAGCTTAGACTTAAACTTAAATTTTGATCTAAAAATCTGAGTCCTAACGAGTAGTTAAGTAGCGTAAACTGAAATTTGAAATTTGAAACTCTTCTCCCCCCAGAACAAAAATCAGTTATTCCCGATCTTTGTGTCGTAGATTAGGCTCTAACTACTGCCGCGTTTTGCTAAAATTATTCTTTATGTCAGTATTTTCTTGAAAATAAATTTTAAAGAAAATTTTCAAAAAATTCCGATAGAGGGCGCTTTAGACTTTGGAGTAACGAACAACTATTTTATACCGTTATTTTTTGTGTCTCATTAAATGCTTTCTAAAGCTTAGACTTAAACTTAAATTTTCAGCTCAAAATCTGAATCGCTGAGCGTGGTTCAGTAGCGAGGGGAGGGGGTTCAAATTTCAACTTCTGAACATAGTTCAGTTTACCATGTCCACACATTGTGTGCTGTGATACGAGGTAAAAAGACACAAATTAGGATTATGTTACCAAAGCATATTTATTAACATGTAATCACAATAAATGTTCAAAATTGTGACCACCAGAGGTTATGCACGCAGAACAACGGCGACGAATGGAACGGCGAACATTCGCGAAAACATCAGGCTTTTCGAGCACTTCCCCTACAGCGGCGGAAAGTCTGGCGACCAGTTCCTCGGGGGATTCAATGGGTGTCTCATACATAAGAGCCTTCAATCGTCCCCAAAAAAAGAAATCGAGGGGTGAAAGATCTGGCGAGCGAGCAGGCCAAGCAACAGGACCACCTCGACCAATCCATCTGTTCTGAAATGTGATGTCCAGATAGTTGCGGACGTCTCGTACGTAATGGGCTGGCGCTCCATCGTGCTGGAACCACATGACCCGCCGGATGCGTGGAGGAACAACGTTTAACAGGTCTGGCAGCACATGTTGCAGAAATGTGAGGTATGTTTTACCGTTGAGGCGTTCAGGAAGAAGGTACGGTCCGATTAGGTGGTCTCCGAGGATTCCTGCCCAAACATTGATGGAAAAGCGTCTCTGATGAGCATGTGGATACGTAGCATGTGGATTGACATCCGACCATACATGTGCATTGTGTGTGTTAAATGTACCTTCACGTGTGAAGGTACATTCATCGGTGAAAAGCACAGTTCGTCCAAAATGTGGATTTAGCGCGTTCTGCTGCAGAAACCAGCGGGCGAATTCAATACGATTTGGATAATCCCCTGGAGACAGTTTCTGGACTCGTTTCACATGAAACGGGAGCAAATGTTCATCCTTCAGTACCCTCCAAGTCGTGGACTGTGAGATATCCACCTGGCTAGCCACTGTTCGTGTACTTGTACTTGGCTGCGCCGCTACTACATCCAGAATGGCTTCTGCAACAACTACTGATTCGTCCTTTTTTGCACGACCTGCATTCGACCGGGAAGCGAGAAATGATCCCGTCTCACACAACTGTCTGTGCAAGCGCTCGAAAGTTTTGCGGTTAGGCAACCGCCTGTTAGGAAATCGCTCTCCGTACATTCGTTGTGCCTCTGCACCATTTCCATCTGCCGCTCCGTAAATTAAATGCATCTCAGCCTTTTCCTTATTCGTGAAGGGCACCATCTTCCGATTCATTACTACAGCGACTTACACTTGACTCACCGTTCAGTGGTTTTTATGCCTGAATCGTGTCGAAATTTTGCATACGTGTTCTTCTTCTTCCCCATTTGACATTTGCATACTTTCTGTTTCCTTCTTCACCCGGTGACTAGCGTCAGGAATGGAGCTTTAACGTTTGCATGAGCGACGTTTCCAACTGTGCCAGTGCCTTTATGAGTGAATTCCGACTATGCAGTCCTTGACGAAAGTTGTATTTTTGCCTCGTATCACAGCACAGAATCGTTGGGCATGGTTAAGTAGTGCAAACTGAACTATGTTCCGAAGTTGAAATTTGAACCCCCTCCCCTCGCTACTGAACCACGCTCAGCGATTCAGATTTTGAGCTGAAAATTTAAGTTTAAGTCTAAGCTTTAGAAAGCATTTAATGAGACACAAAAAATAACGGTATAAAATAGTTGTTCGTTACTCCAAAGTCTAAAGCGCCCTCTATCGGAATTTTTTGAAAATTTTCTTTAAAATTTATTTTCAAGAAAATACTGACATAAAGAATAATTTTAGCAAAACGCGGCAGTAGTTAGAGCCTAATCTACGACACAAAGATCGGGAATAACTGATTTTTGTTCTGGGGGGAGAAGGGTTTCAAATTTCAAATTTCAGTTTACGCTACTTAACTACTCGTTAGGACTCAGATTTTTAGATCAAAATTTAAGTTTAAGTCTAAGCTTTCGAAATCATTTAAAGAAATACAAAAAATAACGTTAAAAAATAGTTGTTTGTTACTCCAAAGTCTAAAGCGCCCCCTATCGGCATTTTTTGAAATTGAACTTTAAAATTTTATTTCAAGAAAATACTGGCATAAAGAAAATTTTTTGCAAAAACCGCAAACGAATCGACCAATTTTTCCATGTTTTATAATCATTTGAAATTTCGGACCCTAAACTTTAATGCCCCCTATCTCCTTGGGAATACGTCTGGGACCCTTAGTCTCCTATTTAATATTATTTGTCTTTAAGTGTACTATAACCCCTTAAAGTTCTGCCCATCTTTTATGAATCACCCTGTATACAAGTCAAAATCCCGTTTTTCAAATTGATTGCCGAGGTAAAAGTCAGGAGAAATTGCGAAATCCCGGTTCTCATAACAGAAGCTATATACTTTCAAAACTTTCTTAAACCTGCGTTTCTAGAAGTGTTTTATGTAAAAGAAAATAAGTTAAACTAAGATTTATTTGTCATAAACCCCATGCAGCATAATTTTAAACATATCGAAATAAAAATCTATATAGAAATGTATAAATTAAGAAATTTTAATCTTATTACATATATTTTTTCGTCAAAGTGGATCCTCACTCTCCCTCCCATTTATTATATATATTTATTTAATACATGAATTTAAAAATAAATACATAATTAAAACGGACGTTGCACGAAGTGCCCCACCCCCCCTAGAAAACGATTTATTTATTTATTTATTTATTTATTTATTTGGCCAACACTTTTTTGTATATTTGTTTGTTTAGGCAGCAATAATTTATTTTTCATTTCACTTGAAATTCCTTCTAAATATTATAAAAAATAATCTGAAATTAAAAGTTCATTGTATTTTATGTATTTCTGAAATACATTACTTGCATTAGAATTATTTTATTTTATTTAAACTATGTTTGTACGCCTAATACCTGAAATTTAGTTTCCCGGGACTATGTTTTCCTTTCCCATAACTGTAATTCTTGAGCGGAAATACCTCCGAATTCTTTTCTTTATCTGTCCAAAACGTTACTTCGTTGACTCCTTTCTTTCTGCTTCTCTACACACATCGTTTTCCATCGGGTCTTTGTCTTTCTTTCATTTCTTTTTCTTTTCTTTTCAAAAAGTTTTCTGTCTCCGGTTAGAAAAATTCTTTAAATATGATACTATGCAATGCTGCTGCGATTTATTTGGTGAGAAATGTTTTGTTAACATTAAAATCTAACAAAAATATAAAATAATTAGATTTTACTTGAAGAATTTTCGTAACTCATGGAATATATTGGTACATTGAAAATATATTTAAGATATATCTATTTTAAAAAATCGTAGTAAATAATAATAATAATAATAAAATCTTTTACATGTTACTCTAAACTTTCTTATAGCATTTGCATGAAATAAATCGTATTTTATTACGGTTTATACTGTACAGAATACTTATTTTTATATAAAAATGTTTTAGCTTGAAATATAAAAAAAAAAATGCTTCTATAGTATTAACGAAATTACGAATCATACAGCATACAAACATAGGAGTTTATATAATTTGTTTCTTACTGTATTTTTCTGACAGGTGCATCTTTTGGCACAGATGTCATATATGCACCACGTTGGCGCGATTTTCCCCCCCGCCAATTTATAACTGTTTATTTATTGCTTCAACTGTTGTTTCTTTTTTTTTAAATAAATTATTGTTTATTTACTTTTATTTTTTATTTTAATTATATAAATTATTTTTATTATGTATATCAATATTTATTTATATCAAACTATCATTTATTTATTTTTATTTCCTTTTTTTAAAATAATAGAATCTATTTCATTTATTACGTTATTTTATTTTTATATTGAAATAAAAAATCACGTGCTATTATTGCATGCTATTTGTAACTAATATTCAAAAACAAAGTTTTCGCCAAATTGGCGGGGGAAGAAATCGTGCCAACGTGGTGCGTGTATAACATATGTGCCCATCTTTTTCATATGCCTTTAGTGAAGGCTTAATTAAAGTGGAAATATTTTATTGATTAATTTCGTTTATTTTGTTTATTTTAAATATTATAAGTAATATAAAATGATATCATGAATTAATAAAGTTATCACAGTAAAACCTTCATAATAGGTACTTCCGAATAACGGGCAACTCTACTTATCAAATACTTTTTCAGTACCCAACATCTATATGTTTATATAATTTTACCTCACAAAAGGGGACAAATTTATCAGTCCGGAGATGTCCACTATTTAGAAGATTTATTGTATTTTGCGTAATATATTGCGAAGTCCATCACTTGCCATATAATGCATTGAATTAATTTAAAAATAAAGAAGATCATATAAAAACAAGTGTAAAACTATCCAATAATAATAATAATAATAATAATAAAAGAAATGTACTACTCACAGTATTTGAGAAGAAAAGATATATGAATCCTAAAGTTATACTGCAGTGATAGATAGAAGACGAAATGACCATTTAAGATATTTAATTACTATGATAACAGATTTAATGCAAACAGTTAATTTATTTTTGAATTTAAAATCAATCATCAATAAATAATTACTAAATAAAACTAAATAAAACGCTAAAAAAGGAACTAAATACAAAATAAAATATTTAATTAAAAGACCATTTAACATATTTGTAAAATATTTACTAAATATACATTCTCATCTGCACGGGATTTATTTTCATTTTTAATTTAATTTAATTTATTTATTTATTTATTTTGAGGTCGTGGGTTGGTGTGTATGTGTACGTATGCACATATTTTATTAAAATTGTTATAAAACTGATAAAAAATGTATTCAAAAAGGAACATCAATTACAAATCTTACCAAATCCCTTAAACTCCAAATAGAATCAGAATTTCAAAGCCTTAAAAAATTTATTAGCCAATGCAAGTTCTAATGTGTGATTAGTTATCGTCTTTAACTCTGCGAGAAATTTCCGTAAATTTATGTCCAATGCATGTATCGTTTTTATCTAATCTGAATATTTTAGTCTTGATTAAATTTAACCTAATACCACATGATGCCAAATAAATGTTGAATGATTCACATACAGCTGAATAACTCAAATTATAAATTTGTGAAATAAGAAAAATATGTGGCAGCATTCATTTCGAAATCAATACTTGTTAAACTAATCTGTGTAGTTATTCTGTAACAAGAATACGTATTTCTCCTGTCAAATTTACTTGAACATAAATAAAAGATGCATTATTTCCTTCATAAAGTTCTCAAAAGTCGTTCATAAATATTTTATATTTTTAATTCGGAATTTAAAAGGCAGTTTCGACTATATTTACTCTACAACGCTCAAAATAGAGTCCTTTAAAACACCTTCGTTTTAATTCGATTTTATCCTAAGAGTTTAATCAAATATTGGCCGCTAGAAATGTCCTTCTGAAACACTGATTGGATTATGTGGTAAAACCGCAGCGGAAAACGCTCCGCTGCGGATGACGGGAAAGGCTCCCTATCTTGAAACAACGAGAAGCAAATTGAGCCTTTAAAAGGCAAACAATTGATTAGTGAAATGTGCAAATAAGAGAAGTATTTTAAGTCTTAACAATATCAGGATGAATATCCTAATCAAGTGAAACGTAACTGAACGCGGGAAAGGGAAATTTTTAGTTAATTGAAACCACTAAACGTTGAGAGAAAAAAAAATGCATATCAACGATTTCAGTCCGATCTCATTTTTAAGTTAGAACTTTTATTGAATTAAAACCTTTATTAGATTAAAAAATATAACATTTTTATGACTAAAATTTGCAATTCGATTTGTCTTTAAGTTGTTCACTACGCACAATTTTGAATATTATCTGCCTGCTTTGTAATTACAAGAGTACACAGTAAAAAACAATTCCGTTGATTGGCAGTGCAATTTCCGTATTTTTGCGGAATTTTTTTCTCCGGTGAAATGATTTCGTAAATATATCAGAAATTAGCGAATTTAGATTTAAGAATATCGTTGACAGATAATTGTGCTAAAAGTTAATTTGTCGTTTGCGCTAATGCATTATTATTTTTTATATTTTTACCCTCTAGAGGAATTTCCATATTTTTCAGTACAATTTCTGTATTTTTACGGATTTTTTTTTTTTTTTCAGTGTAATAATAAATATAAATCTAGCAGCTTTAGAGAAAATGCTTTATGTGTCAAACATATTCTCAAATCTTTACTTTTGGACACATTCACGAAATTACATTAATTGGAAAACCAAATCCGTAAAAATGCCTGAATTGTATTGGCAATGACCTTTTCAATATATATATATGTAAGTAAATGATATATAAATAGGCACTTTACTGAACCAATATGACAAATAATCGATGAACAACAAAATATGCACTTTAATTTCAACTAATAACACTTTTGGTCGAAAATATACAACAAATTTACATTACGATAATCCAACCAGGCCTAACGGCTATATCCATTTTACATATCTTGCTTCATAACAAAATTTTAGAAGACTGGCTTTTAGCCAAATCTCGCGATTCAAACTATTTACAACTCGCGCATCAAAGTCATGGACAATAATAGAGTGTCAGTTCAGTGTCAGTTCATTTGATGATCATTTACGTGAAGTGTTTCAACTGAAATCCTACAAATATATATATACAATGCATGATTGTTTTTGTACTTTTCTTGGAGTGGAATATTGATTTTGTAATAATGATTATACTCTATAAATTTTTTTATTAGATTAAGTAAAATATTATAAAAATAATTATCTGTGCGATTTTGCTGTAAATGAAATCTATATTTAAAACGTTTATTTCAAAGATGCAACCAATTTTGGACATTCTCTGTCTGACTTTGTAACTACAAGAGTTTTAATTTTGTCAAGAGTTGTAATCAATAGCACTTCAAAAAATGCGCTAAATGTCTCTAACTAACTGGAATCCCGTGGACTCCGAAATTCACTTTAATCAAGTACGTAGACTTAATTTTTTACCAAAAAGCAAACTCCTCAGGTAAGACAAGATGTCAATATCTCAAATCACAGGGAAGCAATCGGAACTTGAAATCTCAATAGCAAGAAGCTTCAGTTTTTATTTTCTTGAAAGGATGCACTCGAGCCAAATTAGCTCGTTCCAATTTTCAATCACGTATTTATACTCACCAGCTGACCGCAGTAAGCTAATTAGAATAAAACAGCACAAAAATAACTATGAAACTCAGATTCAGGGAAGCACAATCATACTTGCAAAAGTCAGAGGAACGACGGATAGGTGTCACTTTCATGCACAAATGTTAGATGTCTGACAACACGTTCACAAACTGGATTACCCTCATGAGTGCAGCAAGACACTGCCATAAGAGTAGACTTTACTCTATTATTAATCAACAATAATAACCCTTCAAAAATCAGAGCACCACTAATAATAATAATAATAATGAGGAGGAGGAAGAAGAGGAGGAGGAGGAGGATGTCACAAAAATAATATTGAATAAAAATTCATTCAAATATCTTTCTTGTTTATTGATTATATTTTATTTTTCCGCTATTGCAACATTGCTTTAAGGCTTTTGTAAAAACTGATATCTGAAAATATATTAAAAACTTACACAATCAAAAATATAACGCAACCGTCAAAGTCTATTGAAAATGTATATTTAAATTAAAACTTTCTCTTAAAATTTATATTTATTCTGTTCGTTATACTTTCAGAATTATACTATAAAAAACACTGTTTTGAAAATCTAAAACATTTCATTATTTTCTTTTATCACCATAAATATAATTAAAGCAAAAGACATCTTCTAAAAAAAAAAAAAAAATACTAGATCATTTGTAAAGAAAAGTAATTCCAGTATTATTTTATCCAATGCAATCTAATTAAATAAAGACTGAGAATCGACCACAACAAAATGCTAACATGCAAATTTCAAAAAAATATTTATCATAAAATATCAGATTAAAAAACGATAATTCAATGTTACATTCAAGTTTTTTAGTTTTTTTTTTTTTTTTTTTTTTTTTTTAAGTTAGGAATACTTTTTTTTACGCGATAAACGTTTAATTTTTTTGTTACGCATTTTTTCTCTGTTTATTCTTTTATTTTTTATGTCACTTTCCTATCATTTGATGTTTAATTACATCGAGAAAATTACATATACGGACATAACAATCTTAGTTTAAAGAAAAACGGTCCGATGTTATTTTTCTTTATTTTGTAATTAAAATATCATTCTCTCTACTCATACTCGTATTTTTTTATCTCAGATATCTTGGTATTGTTTGTTGTTGTGTTGTTATATTAAATATTTAAATATATATTTCATATTATAGTTTGAAAATATTAATTTTAGCTAATTATAGACTAACATTAATACTTTCAATTAATTTCACAACAGTTATTAATTAATGTAGCGTCTTAATTGATAAACTTAATTAATATTTTTAATGAAATGATTATAAAATTTCTCCACTTTTATATTTTACCTTATCGTTCTAGAAGATTACACTTATTATGTTCAATTTTTATAGTTCATATATAGGCATTTTGATTACAGTACAGTAACTTCAAATTTTCCTCAAAATCACTAAGCTATTAAATCATTAATTTTCTGTTTTTTAGCACAGTGTTGTTTTAAAATATTTCTAAAAGAGATTTTTGAGAAATTATTAGGATATCATAATACGAAAATAATTCTATAAATATCGAAAACCGATGCAAAATCTGTCATATATTTAAAATAAAGCTTTCGTTTGAAATTTAACTTTATTGTGTTATTTTTTTTTTATCTATAAATTACGCTATGAAAACAGTCTCTTTTAAAAATCTAAAAAAATGTCCTTATTTTATTTTATCAAAATAAATACAATTAAAACAAAAACATCTTTCAATAAAAAAAGTATACCACCTTATTTGAAAAGAAAAGTAATTCCAGTATCATTTTATTGAATGCAACCTAATTAAATCAAGTCTGAGAACCGACCACAACAATATGCTAACATGCAAATTAAAAAAAATATATTTTATCACAAAATATTAAATTAAAAAACGATAACTCAATGTTACATTCAAGTTTTTAGCTTCTTTTTAAATTGAGGGGAGTTTTTTTTGCGTGAGAAACGATTAAAATTTTTGTTACACATTTTTCTGTGTTTAACTTTTATTTTTTTATGCTATTTCCCTATCATCTGATGTTTAATTACATTGTGAAAACTACATATACAAACATAACAGTCTTAGCTCAAGAAAAAACTGTTCGCTATTTTTTCTTTCTTTTGTAATTAAAATATCATTCTCTCTTATTATTCTCTCCCTCTTTGTATTCGTATTTTTTATGTCAAATATGATATTATTTGTTGTCGTTTTGTTACTATAAATGCACACTGAAAGCGCTGCTGATTATAGGTAAAATTAATAACTTCATTTATTTGTGCAAAATTTATTAGTTAACGAAACGTTTCTGGCAGAGTACCTATCTTCTCTTTTATAAGGGTACTCTAGTGGACGAGTGACTTTTGAAGTTTTGCGTGCGATGGTGGTGTCCCAAATTCTAACATTTGTGCATGAATGATAAGTATTGTGTCATTTCTTTAAATTTAGCAAAGTACGTATGTATATCCAGTAATCTGTTTGCCACCGTTATATTTGCAATGATAAGTTAATTATGTAACTATATTTGTGCAGTAGCTATATACAGTGTGGTATCAATGGATTTGGAACGCATCTCGCCCTCGGGTTTATGAGTTCTACACCACGTGTTGACGTATTAGAACCACGTGTTGACTTCAAGTGGAGTTTCCTATTAATAGTTTGGATAGAATCTTCGGCTGTGAGTTTTTACTAATTTGGTAAGAAGTTTAGTTTTCTACTTGAATAAAGAGTCCATCGGAATCCACGGAACTCCGGTTATAGTTATATTATCTGCTAAATTTAATTTCGTAAGGTTCTTGTAGAACGAATCGTGAGGTCATTTGGAGCTGAGTTAGATGACTTAAATATAATAAGTTCTGAGAAAAGATTCTCTTTCCTCCGTCTTTCATAAAATTGAGCTTATTTTTGATCGTCTGCATTTGAATAAATCAGCTCCACTGCTAATTCATTGTTTACTGTTTACTTCAAGTGAAGTTTCCGATTAGCAGTTCGGATAGAATCTTCGGCTGTGAGTTTTCACCAATTTGGCAAGAAGTCGAGCTTTCTACTTGAATAAAGTGCCTATCGAAATCCACATAATTCCGTTTAGTGATATTGTTTGCTAAAGGTATTTCGTAAGGTTCTTATAGAACGAGTGGTGAGGTCCGAGTTAGATGAATTAAATTTAATAAGTTTCGAGAAAGGATTCCTTTTCCCAGTCTTCTGAGCATTTTTTTTATCGTCTGCATATGAATAAATCAGCTCCACTGCTTGTTTACTGTTGACTTTAAGTTGAGTTTCCGATTAGTAGTTTGGATAGAATCTTCGGCTGTGAGTTTTCACCAATTTAGTAAGACGTTTAGCTTTCTACTTGAATAAAGAGCCCAGCGGAATCCACGGAACTCCGTTTATAGCGATATTATCTGCTAAAATGAATTTCGTAAGGTTCTTGTAGAACGAATGGTGAGGTCATTTGTAGCCGAGTTAGATAAATTAAACTTAGTAAGCTTTGAGAAAGGATTCCCTTTTCCCAGTCTTAGATAAAACTGAGCTTATTTTTTATCGTCTGCATTTGAATAAACCAGCTCCACTGCTAATTCATTGTTTACTGTTATAAATAAATCACTTTGGTTAAATTTATGTCATGATCTCTTTTCCAGTTAACAGCCCCGAATCACACGTTTTAATTGATAAAATAAAATAATATTTTTTATCACCTGACTATGAAATTTTTCCTAATGTATACATTACCTTACCGTTCTGAAAAGTTCCAGATTTTAGATATGCTTTTGTTTACTCGTACGGTAATATAAGAAAACCTTAAAGAAAACAATAACAAGTTTTTAAAATACCTATGCTATTAAATCATTAATGTTTTTCTTCTTAGCGCAATCTTATTTCAAAACATTTGAAGAAAAATATTTGTGAAAAATTATTAGGAAATCATAGCATAAAAACAATCCGTAGGTATCGCAACTCCATGCAAAATCAGTTGTATACTTAAAATGAAATTTAACTTTATTTTGTACTTTATTATTTTATAAATTGTACAGTAAAAATATTATATTTATAAAATCTGAAACATTATTTATTTTTTTTACCCAAATTAATATAATTAAAACAAAAACAGCTTTTAATAAAAAGAAAAATAAAAACTACGCAATATAAAAAGAAAAATAATTCTAGTATCATTTTACTGAAGGCATTTAAATCAAGATTAGAAATTCCCCACAACAAAATGCTAACATACAAATTTAAAATTATATAGATTTATCATAAAATCTAGATTAAAAAACGATAATTCAATTTTACATTCAAGTTTTTTAGCTTTATTTTAAACTGTGGTTTTTTTTTTTAATCTTTTTTTTTAACCAGATAAACGTTTAAATTTTTTGTTACACATTTTTCTATGTTTATTCTTTTAATTTTTTATGTTACTTTCCCATCATCTGATGTTTAATTACATTGTGAAAATTACATATGCGAACATAACAATCTTAGCTTATGAAAAAAAAGTCGCTCTTTTTTTCTTTCTATTACAATTTAAATATCCTTCTCCATTACTAGTAGTCGTATTTTTATGTCAGATACCATTATGTTGTTTGTTGACGTTTTGTTATAATAAATCAAAACTGGAAACGCTGCGGAAACGAGACTAAAATTAATAATATTAGTTCAACACGTAACATTTATTAACTAACGCAGAGTTTTAATTGATAAAATATATCAATATTGTTTTATTGAACTGATCGAAAATATCTTTGGATTTATACTTTAAGTTAGGGGTCTTCAACATTTCTCCCCCTGAAATTCGTTAGCCACCAGAAATTCCTATAGGTATTTTTCGACTTATCAATTCGCGAAGTCTTCATCATTAAATAAGACAAATTTATCTATACTAAAATACTGGTATATCTGTGGCCCGAGGGCTACAGGTTGAAGACACACCTGCCTTAAGTTATTATTTCGAAAAACTCTTAAATGTGGTTTTTAAAATTAATATAAAAATATACGTATTGTAAAATCAATCTTACAAAAAAAAAAAAAAAAAAAAAAAAAAAAAAGAATAACAATTCATTCAAATATCTATGTTATGTGCTCATTTATCTTCTAATTAGCGCAATATTGCTTCAAAATAAAAGTATAAAAAAGATATATGAGAACTTAATAAGAAATTACTCTAAAAAAATATATTTGTTTACTGTCAAAAACTGTTAAAATTAGTTGCAAAATAAAGTTTTCTTTTATGTAACTTTATCGTAGAATATTTATTATACCACGAAAACAAACTAAATGTTAATGTTTCATAATCAAAATAAATTTAATTGAATCAAAATATATTTTCTACAAAAAAAGAAAATGATAATAATAAAAATACTATCATTTTACAGTCGCATGCAGTCAATACAGTCGCATTAAACGAGTGCTGAAAATATATTCTAGATGTTTACAAAGAGTATTAACAACTTGACCACAGCAAAATTCTAACGTACAAATAATATATATATATATATATATATATATATATATATCAAATTAAAAAACAATAATTCAATGTAACATTCAATTTTTTAAATGATTCTTTTACCGATGAACGTTTCTCTATATAAACATGTTTTCTGTCTTTTTTAATTACAGTCTCTCTCTCTCTCTCTCTCTCTCTTTTTATTTATTTTTTTTTTTTTTTTTGTTTATTCTTTGAAATTTTTTTGTACCATTTTCCTATCGTGATCTTTAATTACAGTGTGAAAAATATATACATGAACACAACAATCTTAGCTTAAGGAAAAACTGTTTGCGGTTTTTTTTTCTTTCTTTTATAATTAAAATCTCATAATCTCTTACTTGTACCAGCATTATTTTTTTTATATATTAGAATCCACGATACTGCATATTCTTGCTGCATAGTGAAATTAACAGAGCCTGACAGAGCAGCTAACTTTAATCTAAAATTAATATATTTAATTAGTTACGTAAGATTTAGTTAGTTAACGTAATATTTTCATGGATGAACTCAAATGACATTTTCTAAAAATGCATTGTTTAAGAATTTCACCAAATGCATATTTGAACTTTAGACGTTCCAGAAAATTAAAAATTTACTTTCTGGATTTTTATAATTAATAAATATTTATTTCAGTTATTTTAACTCCAGATCATTTACTGAAGCGTGCTACTTTCAGAGGGAAAGTTAAAATTGATCATTTTTTAAAGCTTAAGACTATGCAGAAGATGCACATTTTTATTATATATTTTTTTGTCTTTTTTTAATATGAAAGACATTTAATCATACAAAAAATATTAAGATAACAATGCAACACAGTGTTTATATATAATTGCTCTATATGCGTACGTGTTCCAGAATTAACATAAACATATCTAAAATAAATTCACCTTTCTAAAATGCAATTTTCATGAAAAAGAAAAATTTAGCTGATATATATTTTTTCATTGTTATGTTTTTTGTATACATTTTCTTTTGCGAAAAAGCTTTTGTTACTGTATATAAGGTATGCTATTTACCTGTGTACCGAATTTATCACAAAACAAATAATTGATTCCTCAATTTATTGATTCTCTACCATGTGATCTTTGATTACAGTGTGAAAATTACGTATTCAAACACAATATTAATATTAATATTTTATTCTACCTGTACAAGAATAAATTATTGGATTCTTGATAAATTTCGACTTCCGGTTTTCGACGGATTTATACTTTTTAGAAGGTTTTGAACACAATTTGACAATTTTTAGAAAATATCTGTCTGCAAGTCTGTGTGTCTGTTTGTTTGTTTGTATGTGACACAAATTTTGTAGGCGCTTTAACTCAGGAACTATTGCGTAGAATAGTATGAAATTCCATAGAAATTTCTATTCTTATGTGAATTGATGCTGATTATGTTTTGGGCAAAATCCCCTAAGAGGGGACGCCACAAATAGATGATTTATTCGATTTATGTGATACTTATATCTGCAATTTATGTGCCAGAATTCGGGTAAACATCAAATTTAAGATCCTCTTGATAAGAATAGACTGCCATTCAATTTTGGTTGCGGTTATCTAAGAGGAGGTGTTGAAATTTGATGATTTGTTTGAAATATGCTATTTGTTTGAATTATACTATGTTTATATCACCACTTAATGCACAGAATTTAACGAGTTCATTCTTAGCATTAGCACTCACGCTTAGAATTATAAAAGCAAAGATTTATACAACAAAAGTTTTGTTATGACCACAACATACGTTGACGCAATAAAACAAAACTTGATATCGGAAGGTAACCATTTTCTGATTATTTCAAATTTTGGTCAAAAAGAGTCATATGATAAAGGTTCATTTAATTTAAAATTACAATTAGCCAGAAAGTAGTTAATTCTTTCGAAGGCAAAGTACTCCTAATCGTAAAAAGCTGAAATGGTTGAATGACACCAGAATTTACAAACAAATTTATTTGAAAATAAGTAAAATATTTTCTTCACGTTTTAAATAAAAGGAAATTTTTCACGCTAGTTTGTTAATAGATTCAAAAGGTCTGTTTAACTTTTTTACTTTTTTTTTATTATTGTTGTTTTTTCTATGCATTTGATAAATAAAGCAGATTTTTCAACATTCAGATTTAAATCTTTTTCAAATCAACTAACTTGAATCTGAATTGACACAAGTAAAATGTGTAGTATTTTCTTTTCTTTTCATATCTGTCATTGTTGGTTTTGCCAGAACATTATTTAATGTATTTACCTGATGCAAACTGCATAAACAAACAGTGATATTTTTAGAACGTTATTTCCACACCTTGCAAGAAAAATCAGCGACTTACTATACGCAAAACTTGAATTTTGGAAATAAATATAAAAATAGAACTTTCAACAATAAAAGAAGAAAAAAAAATTTAAAAAGAACCGTAACTGCAACTGCTGCTGCTGTTTCTTTCTTTCTATTTTGTCTCATTTTATTTTAAATTCTGACCGTTTATGTTTATTTTCTTCTGATTTATTCAGTACAACCAATATTATTTAAATTTTATTTTCGCTTTGTCGATAAAGTAACGTTGAGACTTGCACGACGGTTTTTTTTTTTCTTTCGTTCCTGCCCACAATTTGTGTATAAGAGGAAAGATGAAGAGTACTACTGAAAGAGGAGTTTATATTACCTCAGAATTTGTTTTCTTTTTCAATACGAGTGTTTTTTTTTTTTTTTTTCTTTAGAAGTAGATTTCGCTGTCCGCGAAATAAATAGTATGTTAATACGCTACTTTCTCATTCAGCCAGATGGGTGTTTTGAAAGTTTTAACTTTATATAAATACGAAGTCGGATGGTAACTAGCTCGTGTGAATTGCTTACCTCATCATCGATTTAGTTCCGTATGCAAGCAAAAGAAAAAAAAAAAAGAAATAAAACTGAACATTTTCTTCCTTTTAAATATTCCGATAACTTGTTTGAGTAAAAAGGTAATATTGAATATCCCTTGGAAATTTTTAAGAGAAAATTAAAAGAAAATGCCCGTAACAAAGAATTTTCTAAGAATAATCTGTAAGTGCTTCTATTAAAAAAATATGTAACGATTAAAAAAAAAAAAAGTTTGCAATTGCGATGAAACTTTCATAATTTATAGAAGACATTTTATATTTAAAGTAAATTGATTCAAAGAAAAAATAGAAATTCTAATTTCTTTCGTCTAACTTCATATAATAATTATTATTATTTTTTAATTTGCTTAGAAAGACAGAATAAACAAATTATAAAATTTATGCTCATCATTGCATACATTTTTGAAGAAACGAAGAAATATTCATTATATATATATATATATATATATATATATATATATATATATATATATATATATATATATATATATATATATATATACATACATAATTTAAATATAGTATAAAAGAAATAAAAATTCAACAAATGTTTTAGTTCAAAACATTATTAAAAATTTTATTTAGAAATTCCATTTCGTCCTTAAAATCATTTTCATTTATCATAATAATCCTTTGATTTTAGATCATTGTTCGTTTGTTGGGCATCAGTACGATAATTTAACATAGTAAAACAATTAGTTATAATAAGCTGCAAGAATAACAACATGATTCTCATCTCTGTCTTTGAAATTTTGATTCCTAAAACCACTTATAAATGGATCTTTATCTTTTTCTACATTTAAATAAACTAGTAAATCTGCAGATCAGGAGCCTCAACGTCAGCTCTGAAGGTCATTGTTTTTCAATCTCACTTTTCATATAATTTAGCATCTTAAAAACCGCAATTTAATATTTTTATATTACATATATATATATTTATAGGAGGTTTCAGAAATTAGAAGCGTTAAATTAAACACGGCTTATGCAATGATATTCTGAAATTCTTATGAACTTATTTTTTAGATAAAAAAAAAATACATTTCTTCTTTAAGCTTTTGGATATTTTTAAGACCTCCATATCGAAAAGTTAGCATAATTTTACGCTTAAATCCATTATCCAAATCTGCGATTTTCATTTCCGGTAAAAATGAAATTTAAAAATCATCTGCATTCCCATAGGAATGCATTATGACCTAAAAAGAAAAGTTCTATATTTTTCGAACGAATGAACTAAATTTAAACAAAACTATACAGCTAATTCCGAGTATCTCGCCAACATACCTACCAAAAATCAACCTAATCGGACGTTTTTTTACGGCGGTTATCGCGGAACAGACAGACAGACAGACAGACAGAAACCAAAAACTTTTCGCGTCTCCACAGTGAGCCTTCACTGAGGTTTCGGCAAATATATCAGTTTTGCATTCTTCGTTTAAATAAAAATGGTTTTAAGTATAATAATTTAATTAGTAAAACAATTAAATAAATAAATCAATTTAAAAGCAGCACTCTCATTTCTAATATTAATCGGTAATAGCCATCATATTTAATTTGAAAAAAAAAAAACTATCTTGGTTCTTATCATTTAAACCTTTACCACTAAGGATTCTCAAAGTATTCTGAGAGTCATTAAAAGGTGATCATCGAAATTACTGCCTCTTAAACATCACTGGTGAAAAGAAATTAGCCTTTCACATGGGGCATATTTCACTTTTAGTGTCAGGTTACAAAATGAAGACGAACGGTTTTAGCACTGCACCTTACTTTGGTTTTAATTTTTACTTTTCGTAATTTATGCTGGTGATTATTTTTTATTGTTGATACTGCCAGTAATTACGGACTAGATTCAAAAATATTGTTAATATTTTTGCCCCTTTTTCTTAGAAATAATGAGCTAGATTTAAAAATGGAAGAAAGACTTTTGATTTTTAGAAAACGAGCATGCAGAGATAATGAAGTATATTATTGCGAGAAAATAATATATGAATAAAATTTTAAAAGGGAACTGTTGCGGAATTCTTTTGGACTTGCTAATGAGATGGGATAATTATGCTTAAGTAAATTTATGTTGCTTTTAGTTTTATTGATATTTTTTTTATTTGAAATATTCTTCACATAGTTCAAAATTAGCAGTCAGGGGTACAGGTACTTAAATAGAATTTTCTTAAACTCCATATTTTCTATAGTTATTTGCTATTAGCTGAATTTTTAAATGTTATATGTTCTATTTAAATTTTGTTAGCATTAAATATCCTGAAAAAAGTGCTTGAAACCCCCCTCTTGCCAAATTGTTAAATATATTATAATATAGTTGACACTCATTGTATTTTTATAGTCATTTACTCTTTTTAATAGTGTATACCATAATTATAGCTATCTTAGTTATTCGCAATTGTAGTTTTACATTCGTTTAAAAGTTATAAAGGAGAAATCAAATTCGTAACCGACCACCTTTTTAAGAGCCTAAGCTAGTCACGCGAAGAAACGCTCAAGCTAATGTTAAGCTTGGCAGATTTCTCGCTCGCATTTTAATATTTTTAAATGATTTTTTTTTAATAGGATAGCTGAGGTCGATCTCTAACTTTGTTAGTTTTTACTTTTTTGATTTTGGTTACAGTTTTGTTTTTATAAGCGGACATTTTCAATTTTGGAACCGGTTGGAACCGGTTCTGAAAGTGAAAGTACCCTTATATATAAAAAAAAAAAAAAAAAAAAAAAAAAAACTGGAACCAAAATCAAAAAAGTAAAAACTAACAACGTTAGAGATCGACTTCAGCTGTCCTATGCAAAAAACATCATTTAAAAATATTAAAATGCGAGTGCGAAATCTGCCAAGAACCTTTCCATAGACTTAACATTAGCTTGCGCGTTTGTTCGCATGACTGATGTAGGCTCTGCTAAATAGAATTTAACGTTTATTTATTTTAAGTTCCATAAAAACATCTAAATATTTCGGTGCTATCTTATCAATATCCCTCGTTGTCGAAAACAAAATTACCTTACGATATCTTGCATTGTACCTTCTAATGTCTTGCTGATGCCATTTATTAAATGGTATGATCCAATTTATTGTGCACTGATATACATTAGAAATATACTAACCACAGGCAAATCTATACATCATTATGATAAATGAATAAGAATTGTTTTCCTTCAAAGAATCAAAGAAAAGTAATGTGAAAAATATTAATCCATGCATTATCTAGTCTTGAAATAGTTATCTATTAACCTGTCTTTGTATCTACTACTATGAAGCAAAAGAGAAACTAAATAACAGCTAAAATAATATTACAACATGTTGTATTTATAGCTGTTTCCTTATTTTGATAGTGTATGTCATAATTACAGTTTTATATCCTGGTAGTTTTGACATTCGTTTAAAAGTTATAAAGGAAAAAGCAAATTCGTAACAGCCACTTTTTTAACTTGTGCTAAACAGAATATAAGTTCCATAAAAACAGCAAAATTCGATGCCATCTTATCAATAGCCCCCGTTGTCAAAAATAAATGTACCTTACAATGTCTTGCAGTATTTAGCCTATGTTATTTATTAAATGGTATGATCCCATTTATTCTGCATGGATAAACATCAATAATATACTAACCAAGAAAACCTATACATTATTATGATAAATGAATCAGCATTGTTTTCCTTTGAAATAAACAAACAAAAGTAATGTGCAAAATATTTAATATATGTATTCTCTAATCTTGAAATAGTTATTTACCAATCTGTCTGTGTGTCTACTACTAAATCAAAAATCGAAACTATATAAAAGCTGAAATCATATAACAATATTTTATAATTATATCTGTTTCCATATTTAAAGTAAGTTTTTTTTCCATCTATATCTAAGCACAAAATACTATTTAATGTTAAAGGTTAAAAATTTTAAATAAAAAGAAAAAATAGTCGAGGCAAAAGAGAAAAAAAAAAGATTAAATTTTGGAGAATTCTAAACTCGATATTGTTTATATTTCAGCAAAGAACTGATATAATTTTCTTTAAACAAGCCATCTTTTAAATCCAGTGTCTGAAACTTTTTTCATAATCAAATAATCTCATACTCTGCCATTTATTCATAAATCATTTAAAGTGAAATGACAAGAAATCAAGGCATTATATATCAATTCTTTTCCCCCAAAGTGAGAGATTCTCACTCCCGAAAATTCCTTCAGCAATCGTTCTCCCTTTACTTCAATTTTTTTCTGCCTCCTCCGCATGCATCACAAGTTCCATTCTTCCCTTTAAAATGCATTGTCTTCGGAAGGACTTTATTAAATTGTAAGCGAAGCGGAATAATAACAGGGTTTTCCCCGCAGTAATTCACCACGTTAATGGCCAGCAGATGAGCAAAGTGCTGCGGATCACACTTAATACCATTACAGGATATTTAGTGTCAGGAATTCGGCAAATTACGAACTCCAGGGTTTCGTAATTTCAGTGTTTCTCACTCCTTTCAAAGGGAGAGAAAAGAGGGTTTTGCCTGGTGGTGCACGTATTCGACTTTTAACGGTTTAATTACTGCTTACAGGCATTTTGGGGCGAGAAAACTGCTTTTCCGATACCGGCTGGGCGCGATTATGAGACGTGACATATGACGACTAATTTTTTAAACGTATGTGAGGTGAGACATTCTGTTTAGTTGTCAGTTACATTGACACAGTTCATTAATTCTGATTATTGGAGTGAAGTGGCCCATTCGTTTTCGGTTTCGGGAATTAAATAGTGATTAATTGTCAGTGATTGTCAGAACACTGATTGAGTAAAGAGTGAGTAAAGAGTGAGTAGAGATTAGAATCATGGCTCATAAAATATTTAATTAATGTTCTTTTTACTCTTTAATTGCCAAAAGAAAATAAATTTTACCTGGTTTCAGTGAAGTGATTTTGTTTAAAGTAGTTTTATTACGCTGAAGTGATTTTTAATAATCCAGATTTACAGGTCTCAGATTATTTTTACATGGTCGACGTTATAAAACAGCGACTCATCTGATGAATTTAATTAAAAATTGTCTTAAAAATGGTTAAAATAAATATGTAATAATACATAATATGCTTCATAATATCCAACAAAATCTAAACTATAAAATATGCGAAGGCTCATAGACAAAAATGTATCTTACCAAAAATTAAATATTTACTAAACTCGTATTAATTTTCAAATGTTATGTTAAAAATAGTTATCGATGTGTGTTGTAAAAAAGAAAACAGATGCAATGGCATCGTGTGATTTCAGCTCAGAGCTTAAATACTCTAATGAATTAAAAATAAAAAAAATATCTTTTGAGAAATCTAGACGAAAGATCGAAATATTTAGTTGTGGATTTTCTTTTTACTTCAAATAATGAATAAAAAATGTAGTTCCAAGAACAATTAAATAGCGGCTTCGTTCTTCGGGTGAAACATATAGGTCTTACAACAGAAAACCTAAAACCGAATCTAAGCAGAGTCTGATTTATTTGTGCTAGGATTACTCCTGTGTGGAATTACTTGAAGAAGGCCTGTCAGTTAATTGCTTCAGAAACTATAATCGTGCTTATACACATCATCTATCGGGAAAAGATTCCCATCTATATATTTTTTACAGTTGTTTTACTATTACTACTACTAGTACTAGTACTACAAAAAAAATTGCCTTTAAATAATCTAATGTGATTATATTACAAAAAAAAAAAAAAAAAAAAAAAAAATCACAAATTAGATGCATACAAAAACACAAATATTGCTTGAATTCAAAATAAAATAAATATCTATAAAATTTTATCACTGATTGAGCGAAAACATCCAGTACAACATTTTATAGCGAATGAAAACGATTGCTCTATCGTCAGAAGAAAAAAACAAACCTACAACAAACTGCTCCATTTCGAAAAGTGGCAAAATATGGCACACCTCATTTGGCCTGTTGGAAAAGGAAGATTTGTCCGAAAACGACTTCATATATATCCTAAGCTCTCCGACATACTCGTGTTGACAAGCTAACACAATTTTTACCATGTCGTAAAGGTCACAAAATGATGATTGCCTTGAGATAGAAGATGATGTGTTTTAGGCATCATTACACATGATCTCGATAGGGGATTGGTGTATGCATTTATATAGCGCATGGTAAAAAAATAACAAAAATGTAGGATTCGTAGTTTTATAGATTCGATGATATGTGATTTTTCTGTTACTTTTTTTTTTAAAGAACTTACTGAATGGATTTTTTCCTGAAATGTTTGTGTATTAGACAAGTTTGATGATAAATAGAATAATTTTACTTATTTTGGTAGTTGAGTATATACATCCCGATTTGCATGAGCATTGATAGGATTGCGGAAGTAAATTTGATCTAAATATATTTATTATATGGCACTGTAAGAGAATTTTTATACTTCTTTTGTTTTTAAGAAATATTGTATTTTTACGAAATATCGGTTGATATTCATAAGCCAAAATTTAGTTCTAAGAAATTTAAATTAATATTAAAGAAGATATGCTCGTTCAATTGTCTAAAAATTGCAATAAAAGTAAAAATTATTCAAAACACATAGAGCGAAATGCAAATGTTTACCTTACTTTATTAATAAAATATGAATATGAGCTTCGATAGATGTTAAAAGATTTTTAAAATGCTTAAAAACCCTCCAAGTACTTTTGGCCGGCAAACGCGACCATCTTCAGGGGGCGAAAATCCTTTCTCTTAACGCAATTGCAGATGAATAGAAAATGGATGTTATTAAGAAAGAATTTTCGCTCCTTGAAGATGGTCACGGTTGCCGGCCGAAAGTACTTGGAGGGTTTTAAAACATTTTAAACATCTTTGAACATCTATTTGTTTTTTAAATGTCACCTGTTAGAATAATTGAAATCTATCGAATCTCATATTGATGGTTTATGTAAAATTTATTGGTCAAATGTTACCACCATTGATGAAGCCAGTGTTACTTACGGACATGTTTTTTGCTTTATAATATAGATTTCTCAACTTATTCATTGTTATTGTTAATTATAAGGGAAAGATAAATACGATTGAAAGTACCATGGAAATACGTTCTGAAAATGTTAAGTTACAAATATTCCCAGTTTCCATGATAGGATTTCAATGCATACAATATTCAACAACAATGTCTGACATAATTTTTGTAAATATTACAACTGTAAATTTATTTTATCCGAACACTGCGACTCGAACAATTGTAGTTTTGAATATCAGAATTTAATAGTATTCATTTCTTAAACTATATTTCCTAGCGGACTGTTACAAATATTAATTAATTAATTAAAATGATACATAGTTAATGAATTTTGGCAAAAACCTGAAATATATTAAGTAAAAACAACAATTGATTTTGATTAAATTAAAAAATGCGTTAATTTAATTTACGATTTTTTTAAAAAATAAATTGTTTAATCTCTTTTTGTCTATACCAAAGTGAAATTATTAAACATTTCCATCAATTCTAACACAACTAAGTATTCAAACTCCAAAATAAGGATGTTTTTTTTTTTTTTTTAAGTTTATATAAATAAATTATAATCAAGTTTTAAGCCTGACAATTGGAAAAAAAAATATGTAGAATAAAAAAAAAATCAAAAATGTATTCAAAATTTTTAATTAAAAATCTGATTAAGCTTCAAAAATTATATAAAGTAATCACTATCATGAATAATATTCCCGTAATTAAAAGAGTCTATCCATTATATTTATGACATTCTTAATTACTTTCCAGATAACTGTAAAAGAAATTAATTTAGCCTTTTGCGAAATTCTAAGAATTGAGTTTCTGTTTAGCTATATATTCGAATCTATGTTTTTATTTTGTTTTCTCGAAAAAAATGCCCTAGACTTTATAATCAATAATTATATTATCAATGATGATATTATCAGACATAATGCTGAAATATAATTAAAATTATTCAAATTAATTAGGGAAAGGATATTTTCATAATAAACTCTTAATATCTCGCTAAAAAAACATATAAGCCTTTATAATTAGTTAATAAAACTGTGAGATAAATTTTCGTATAAATTTTAAAAACTACAACGAAATGAGTTTTTAAGATTTGTTTCTTGATAATATATTACATTGTTCTGCATTAAATTAGAGATTATCTCTTATATTTTTATAATGATGAAACCAAATCGCCTAATGCAATTATTTTCGTATTGTTTAAAAGGCATTTGTGTCTGTCTATTCACTAATCTAGCAATATGAATTATAAATGTATTTTAAAGCGACAGAGTGGCTTATTAATTTTAATTACCGGAAAACGTTGGTACCCTAATAATGGAAAAAAAAAAATCTTAATTCCTTTTTTTTTTTTTTTTTTCTTGGGGAAAACCATTCAACTGTGCATTTCTGTATCATATTTATCTGAAATAAATCTTAAGCGATAGCACCTCATGGATCAACTGTTTAATCGATATTATACAAAATGTCTCATTAGTCTCTGCCATTTTAATTTCTTGAGGAAAAAAAAGAAAAAGATATACTATTATATGTATTGATAGTTGCTGTATGTAAGTACGTATGTATAGATTAAAGAATGGATAGAAGTATAGATAATGGGTGTAAATATGCAATTCAGATGCAAATATGTACAATTTATGTACATACACTGAAAAAAAAAATCGTATTTATACGGGTTATTTTATGTGAAATTTCTGTCTAGCTGTTATTTAGATCTTTTTTAATATTGCACTGTTTCTCACATTTATTTCTAAAAACGGAAATTTTCCCTAACGCCTTAAAAGACCTTAAAAGACAAACAAACGGAAATGTTCCTTTTCTGTTGAGAGAAAGGAGAAAAATTCCAGTTAAATTTTCGTAATTGATGTTTTCGCCTATAACAAAGTCGTTGGATGTGCCGATGTGGTGTAAGGGACAGAGCGTTCATCTTCTAATGGCGAGTACTAAGATTTGAATCCAGAAGAAAGCCAAGGCAGTTAAAACTTCTCTAATAATATTCAATAGAAATACCTGTTCCATGTAAATATGCATCAATATACAGGGTGATTCCGAATTCATGGTACAAACTTTATGAGTTGGTACATGACACTGTAATAAACAACTTTTGAAATTGGAAACCATGGTAAAAAAAAAATCATTTATTTAGTCAAAAATACAGGGCTTGTCACTCCAATTCGAAGTCGCGTTTTCGCTCATAACTTTAACATTAGTGAAGATACTTTAACGAAATCCTTACAATATGCTTACGATTCATACAAAGATGAGTCTGTTACAAATTTTGTTAAAATATATTCACTACTGTTAAAGTTATGAACGAAAACGCGATTTCGGATCGGCGTGAGACGCCCTGTAATTTTGACTAAATAAATGAATTTTCGATCCTGGTTTCCTGTACAATAAATGTTTTTTACAGTGTCCTGTATCAACCTACTGTGAAAATCATTTATTGCATAGGAAACCAGGGTCAAAAATCGATTTAATTAGCCAAAATTACAGGGTGTCTCACTTAAATCCGGTGTCGCATTTTTGTTCATAACATTAACAGTAAGTGAAGATATTTTAACAAAATTTGCAACAGACTCATCTTTTCTGAAACGTAAGCATATTGTAAGTATTTCGTTAAAGTATCTCACTGCTATTAAAGTTATGAACGAAAACGCAGCTTCGGATTGGAGTGAGACGCCCTGTAATTTTGACTAAATAAATTAAGTTTTTGACCCTGGTTTCCTATACAATAATTTTTTTACAGTGTTTTTTTTACAATACCAACCTACTATGAAAATCATTTATTGTATAGGAAACCAGGGTCAAAATTCGATTTAATTAGACAAAATTACAGGGTGTCTCACTTAAATCCGATGTCACGTTTTCGTTCATAACATTAACAGTAAGAGAAGATATTTTAACAAAATTTGCAACAGACTCATCTTTTTCTGAAACGTAAGCATATTGTAAGGATTTCGTTAAAGTATCTCACTACTATTAAAGTTATGAACGAAAACGCAACTTCGGATTGGAGTGAGACACCCTGTAATTTTGGCGTATTTTTATCTATATAAAGGGATTTCAGACCCTACTTTCCTATAAAAAAATTGTTTGTTACAGTGTCCTGTACCAACACTTAAAGTTTGTACCATGAATTTGGAATGACCCTGTATATAGCTGTTATTTAAAAAAAAAAAATTAATATTGCACTATTGCTGACATTTATTTCTAAAAACAGACATTTTCCGTCTTGAGTAAAAGAAAACTTCCTTCATAAAAACGGGAGAATACCATAACAGAAGTTTTGTGAATTAAAAAGAAGAATAAACGGCAACTTTGCTGCTAATACTTTTTTTTCTACAGTGTATGTAAGCATATATATGTACCTCTAAAGCTAATGGAATAAATATGGAATATTCAGGGTGAAAGCAATTTAAAAATGCAACAGTATTCGTTAATCTGTTTGTTCACATAAAAATGAAATGTTAAAATTCACACGTGCGAATTTTTAGCATTTCAACATGCTTAAAAATTCACACGTGCGAAATTTTAGCATTTAAACATGCTTAAAAATTCACACTTGTGAATTTTGAAAAAAAAAATAATATTCACAACAATTGTCTTTAAAAAAATGTATATTATTTTTTCTTAATATTCCAAACATAGCTCAGCATTGTTTCTTTTGAAAAAACATTTAAAATATATCACTTAAGACAAATTTCTTTCTTTATTTTAAGAAAAGTTAACTTTTATAATTTTTTTTTTCATTATTTGTTTATAAAATATCCGAAAAGAATATGTAACCAGATGATATTTATGAAAAGTTTAATTTATTTACATAAATTACAGGTGTTTAGTAGAAAAAGGAATTTTATGTTTATTATAATCAAGAAACATTCGTGAATATTTTTTATTATTTTTATTAAACTCCAAAATATCAAGATAAATAAAAAAGGGTACAAAAAAGTGCTAATACTGAAAAAGAATTTTTGAATAGAATTTTCTTTTTGACATAGTTAGACCTTTTTCTTTAAAACTATCGATTTTTAATTTTCACAAAAGTGATATAACTTTTTCATCATAATTTTCTTCCAATCGATCGGAAATCATACCCCTAAATTTCACGAAATTTTGATTTTATATCATTCAAACTAAAAGTAATTTGACTTTAAAGGTATTAATGCTGACTAAATTTTTTTCTAAGCTATTTCCTTTAATGTATTGGCAAAATGCCAGATTCAGCTGTCGCATCATTTTTAATACATTCCTAAAAAAATCCTTCGGTATTATTGCTTTTTAAACGCTTTTTAAATACAATTACTCTTTTACACTTCCTTTACAAAAATTGCATTGAGTTTATTTAAATATTTTTGCTTCAAAAATCTGAGTTAAAAGACTCGATTTCAATTATATGATAAAGGAATACATTTCATACTTTTTTACAAAATTTACACGCAAGAAATAAATTACTTTTTTAAAGAAAGGAATTAAACTTCTTCTATCATTTTTCTTTCTGAAATCCTTTTCTCGAAGAAATAAATTGATACCAGATGTGTTTCTTTAGTAAAATAGAGCGAATTTAAATTAAACGAAAATGTAACGAAAATTACATTCAAAATACACCTTTAGAATGTGTTTAAACACAAAGTATCCAACTATTGGTATAAGAATATATTTAAAAAAAATAATAATAATAAAATCTTTGAATGTGATGCAAACAGCATATTCAGAATTTCAAATGTGAATATATTTTTATTAATTTTAAATAGAATTTACATTTGTATTTCTGTTGCAGTATTAAATCCAGAATAATATACTTATAATTTCCTGTCACATTCTATATAATTCTAAAATAAATGTTCTTCTAAAAGAAGTTATCGTTTTTTAAGACAAAATTGCATAATGTATTTAAATTTTAAACATGAGCTTACAATTTTTTTAAACTTATTATGTAAAAAAGAATTTCCATTTAAATGAAAAAATAATTTACTCGTGTATTAAACTTCGAATGTGGAAAATTAAAGGCAACTTTTGTTTCAGTTATCAGTTAATATTTATGACATGCACTTAGTATATACATAAACTGTACACAGAAATTTGTTAATTTAAAGTAAAAAACCCTTTTTACTCACTCACTCTTTTTTTTTTTTTTTTTTTTTTTTTTTTTTTAAGATTTTAACCTTTTACACTACGAATTCATATCCAGATATATTTGAAATTATTCTATGACATATTTCGCCCAATAATTCTTCAATTAAAAAATATCATTCTTTGTTAAGGTTTGACATTTTAATACTGAGATACATTGCTATAGAATTAATGTTTGACTGATGTAGAATACTGCAAAAAAAAAAAAAGTATATGACTTTAATGATATTTTTAACAGAAAGAAATTGCCCCTTTTGGACTAACCTTTTAAAACTGGATTTTGAAAAGATAAAGTCTTGTGTAAATTAAATAATATGCAAAGTAGTAAGAAATTGCAAAATTATGCGTCTGTATAAAATTTTAGAAATTTTGGAACGTTTTACAATTTTTATATGAATTTCGGGACCTGATTCGGGCTTCCTGGTTTATAGAACACACTGTCCTGTGTACAGAACACAGATGATTTTTATTTTCTTTTTTTGAAAATCCTAACAGATTTTTTACATTTAATATATATATATATATATATATATATATATTTCAGATTTTGCACTAACACCACCAAAAAGCATTTTTATATAAAAATATCCATTATGTATTCATTTTTTTAATTATTAAAAGAGATATTTTTGTAATAGCCGCATGCCAGAGGTTAATAGACGAGATATCGCAAAATATTTTGCTATTTACAGCAGCCTTTTTGAGTCTGTTTATGTCAGTTTTTAATCGCGTAGTTCGATTACATAATCTCTTAAATTTGCGTTTTATGTAAATTGTTTTACTGATGTATTTATCGATTGATTAATTAGTAATTTCTTTATGCAATATTATCCGGAAACAAATGCCGAACTATTTACATTGTTTTAAATGCAAGAGGGTTAATCATCAACGTGTAATGTGTTAAATTACTTTTTAAATTTTATCGTCTCAGTCAGTAACGTTTACCTGCAAGATGGTATATTTCATATTGAGAAAACCAATTGAAATTCGTTGAACATACACAGAAAAACAAAAATAAATGTAAAAATATCCACACGGTAATAAATGATCAAAGTGACAAATATTCTTCATAAATTATGCAATAATATTTTTATTCCCTCAAAATTATTTATATTTTCGTACCTATATTATTATAAGTATGAAATCGCCGCTTATTCCAGACTAATTTTTTTCATATATCATATTCAAAAATATCCTACATATAAATATATGCAGCACTATAGTTTTTTTTTTTTCTGAAGTCTGTGTTACCTGTAAAACACATTTTCCGGTAAAGTGAGTTGGAATGCAGGTTTGCGGTGACCGTCATTTTCAACGTGTTCTTTTAAGTGTGGGATTTTCTAGCGAAATATAAGTTTTCCTTTTACATATCGTGAAATTCCTTGTTAACCTCTGATATTTTCATTCCCTTGATGTAGTTTATATTTTCATACTTACGTTATTGTAGATACGAAATCGGCGCTGATGCCAGCATATATTTTTAGTCTTTCCAAATGTATCCTACATATAAAGATATGCAGCATTTTTTTTTCTTAAGTCTGTGTTACCTGTAAAACACATTTTCCGGCAAAGTGAGTAGAAAGGCAGGTTTGCGGTGAGCATCATTTTCAGTGAGTTCTTTTAAGTGAGGTATTCTCTGGCGAAACAGGTTTTCCGTTTACAGATCGTGAAATGCCTTGTTAACCTATAACATTTTTATTCCGTTAAAATTATTTATATTTTCATATTTATGTTATTGTAACTATGAAATAGCCGCTGATGATAGCAACATGCGCTTTATTTTTTAAGGGTATGTAATGCTTAATTCTGAAATCTATTTTACCTGTAAAACACATTTTCCGGCAAAGTGAGTAGAAAGGCAGGTTTGCGGTAAGCGTCATTTTCAGTGAGACTTTTAAGTGAGGTATTCTCTAGAGAATCCGTTTACAGATCATGAAATCTCTTGTTAATTTATGGGAACATATAAAACAAGATGACTTATCAACATGATAAAATTATCGAGAGTTGATTTTCTTCATCCAATAATGTTAATATCTGATATCGACATATTTCGTTTACAAAAATTCTAATAATCAATTTTAACATATTTTTTAAATGAAATAAATTTACCTGCGTATTCTAATTATGAGAAAATGTATAATAGACACAACTATGTACTAATAATTTGCCTCACTGTAACAAATTTGGAATCTTTTTTTTTAGCAATGTGTTACATCTATAAGTACACAGTGAGTGAGGTTTTTTTTAACATAAATATTTGTTTCCATATTATTTTTCGTGCTGTTTCACCATATTGATTGTGGAACTTTTTTTCTTTATTTAACGTTTGAAAACCTCTTAAAACAAAATTCAATTAACAAATGTAATCCATTATACGGTATGATCTGATAGTTAGAAAGCTCAACATTTAGACAGTGGGTTTCGTCAAAGGTACCTGTTTGAATGTTCGTCACGATGTGGAGTCCGTTATAAGTTGGATGTCTCTCTTTAATCCACTTGCATCCGAAGCGTACATTTCAGGAATTTCTTTTTATTCAGAAAGTCCGAATAATAATTTTTGCTTTAGTTAATGACAAACGGTTCATGTTTCATAAAGTAAAAATTCTTCTTTCAGAGTTTTCGTTATATATTCAGAATTTCTGAATTAAAAAAAATCCTGAAATGGACCCATATATGCACTAATGATGCAAATTAACTCTCACCTATATAAATTAATCATAGCGACATAAACTCAATTGAAGAGCCAACATAATAATGGTACATATTTAATAGTGGGGATAAAAGAACGTTATTTTTAAAACTAGTCTATATTATAAAGGACAAACGTGTCCGTGCGTAACGCTGACGTCCTTTTGCGAATGGCAACAGTTGACGATGAAATTTCGGTTTTGCGATTTTTGCTACTGGATTTTTCTAATTTCTAAACATCGCACATTTTCAATTTTTACACCGTTATAGAGGGAAAAAAATCTACTTTTGAATGCAATTTGTTTGAAAACTGTATTCTTAATTAATTGATTTATTATAGCATTTAAATTAAATTTCATGCATGATTTTTTTTTAAATCTATCTCTATCTTTTGCAGACGATTACAAAGTATTAATCTGTTTGCACTTTAAGCAATATAAAAAGTTCAGCATTTGTCTCCAGCTAATATTCAATAACCAGGGGTCGATGTAGGGTTTTTTTCTTGGGGCCCATTTTGTGAAAAATAAAGGTTATTTTTGTGAAATTAATTATATTTTTGGGAAAAATAACATTTTGTAAGGAAAGTTGAAATCCAGTTAATCAAATTCGAACCAAGCATTTATAAACAAAAGCTTCTTTTAAATCCTTTTGTTGAAGTTTCCTCTCTGGTGAACTTGTTTGTTTACAAATTACACATTTTAAAACATCACATTTTTGTGAAGGGACCTATTTTATCAAATTGATTTTTGTGAAGGGACGCATTTTATTAAATTGATTTTGGTGAAGGGTCCCATTTTATCAAATTGATTTTTGTGAAGGGCCCCATTTTATTAAATTGATTTTTGTGAAGGGGACCTAAATAGGCCCCAAATTTTGCCTGGATTGACCCCTGATAACGAAATTAAAAGTTAATTAAGAAATAAATGGAATAGTATAAATAAAACACAGATTTAACACACATGTAATTGAAATAAACGCTTAAAACTGCTGAAATTATCAGAATAAAAAAAATACTGCTGTAGATAATAAAATTTTTAGCGATTTCTTTGGTGTTGTTAGCGGGCAGTCTAACAAAAATATTAAATATAAAAAATCTATTAGTTTTCAATAACAAAAAATAAAAAATGGTTTTCACATATATTTCTATCCCGGGAAGCCCGGGTTGTATGTCCTAGTATATATAAAAACTAAATAGAAAAAAAGAAAAAGTGAAAACAAAATCACGCAACAATGTCACCAAACAATATTTTTCTTAAAATACATTCGCGATGCAATGCTGTTACTCACGTCTAATTTCGTCATTTGATTTTACTTTGCATATATTTCATAACACACACCTATGTATGTTTACTTCTAATTTTATATTTATAATAGGCGTCATTGTTCTAAAAATAAAAACACATATTTAAATATACTTTTGTCAACCCAAATATCTTTTTACAATAATTCAGATCGACGCATTGTGGATATTGTTTTCATTTTTATAAATTTGGAAAAAGATAATAGTTAAATACATTCGCGATTCAATGATGTTACTCACGTTTAATTTCGTCATTTGATTTTACTCTGCATATATTTCATAACACACACCCGTGCATATTTACTTCTAGTTTTATATTTATAATAAGCGTCATTGTTTTAAAAATAAAAACATATATTTAAATATACTTTTGTTCACCAAAATATCTTTTTACAATAATGCAGATCGACGCATTGTGAATACTGTTTTCATTTTTATAAATCTGGAAAAAAGTTTATAGTTACTTTAACATTTATTAATGAAAAGAAATAGAAAACGATCCACTCTTTAAAAGACACGCACAAAAAAAAAAAAAGGCATGCGCTTGATTGCAAACCATTTAACGAATTTGAACTTAGAAAATATCATCTTTCAAATGTCTCTCTCATTATTGGTTTCATAATAACAGAAAAAATGCATGCTTAAAAAAAAAAAAAAAAACAACAAAATCACTTTCTGCAAATAAATGGAAATTGAAAATACACCGGAGTATCTGAGACGCATACTCAGCTTTTATAACTTTTCAAAAATAATTTTTAATTTTGAAATCTTGTCTCGCTTTTTCTTGTTTAAAATATTTTGCACTTTCTTTTGATTTTTATTATGATGCTCATAAAGTTGTTTTTACTTTTTAAAAAGATTCTCTTTTATTTTGCCTGCAAATCACATGTTGGACCACTTTTGATTTAAGTCAAAATGGTGTACATTTTTAGTATCGCCGATAGATTTTTTTTTTTTTTTTTTTTTTTTTTTTTTTGAGAATTTTGTTTCCAGTTTGGAAGAAAAAAGTGATATTAAAAAGCTGTTTCCTTCTTTTTTTTTCAATCCCATAAACATGGCATGAATGCTTTTTCACATTTGAAAATTAAAATGTTTGAGTTCTGAATAAAACTTTGCGATATGTCAAGAATAAAGTATTAGCAGATATGTCTGCGTGAAGATTTATTCGAAAGATGTGATCGCTTCTTGAAAAATAAATTTCCTTATTTATAGTTTCTGTTTCATATTTTGTATTTTGTCATTTATTTCTCTCAAAAAATTCTAAGTTATTTTCATCAAACTTTGTAAAAGGACGTTAAATAATAAATTTTATACCCCCCCCCCCCTCTTTTTTTTATGGAAGAAAATTTTTTGATAGGAAATAGAATTGAATATTTTTGTGAAATAGGTTTTGAATTCATATTGGCTTTTAAAACATGAATTTCTGAAAATAAAGTTAAATGCCATTGATTATGTAAACAGTCTGATAAAAAAAGCTTTCATAAAAGTAATTTTATTTATTGTTTTAGTTATATCGGCAATGGTATTTTATCTCACACCTGATTGCAAATTTTAATAAAGAGCAGTTGGAATTGCTATGGTTCATTCGATTGCGGCAAGAGTACATCCACAACCTCCGTCGGAAATGATAGTGTACCTTGAGTAAAGTTCGTTTCGAATAAGGCAGGCCTGTATTTATCTTAGGTTTGAAGAAAATCGCACGAAACGTAAAAGAAACAGAACGCTGCGATCAAGGATGAATCTTACCCACACTTTACCGCTGCACATAGACAATACCTAGATATTAATTAAGTGAATTAAACCTATAAGATATTATCCAGAGGTAATTACAGGCAAATTTAAGGGGCTCTTGGCCTTTTCATTGAGAATCATAGAAAACCAGGGCCATTTGTTGGTTACATTTTCAAGTTAGGTCTTGTATTGTTACTATACGTAACAAATAAACGAATAGAGCAAGGATTAACCTCAAACTTGGTTGAACAAAAAATTTGACTTGGTCTCTCTTTGATTCTGAACACTTTTTGTCACTTTAAAAATTCTGTGCTGGTTTGAACCAACTTTTGGTGCTACAGTAGCTGCAACCATAAGATGGTGAAACCTCGTTCCAATATTTGGAGATTCTGTTGCTGCAAATGTTGAAATGAGATTTCACTATTTTATGTTCGCAGAAAAAAAAAAAAAAAAAAAAAAAAAAAAAAAGTTGCTTCAAACCAGCACAAAATTTTTAACAGTGTATAGTGCGTGTACCTTTTTCATAAATTAATAAGGAAATTTCAAAAGCTCATATATTTTGTTATAAATTGGCTACTTAAAAATTCCTAATTCTACAAGTAACTTTACCATACGATATGTTTAATAAAATAAATAATAATTAATAGTGTCAGTAATATGTTTAAAATTTATTTGCTTTTATTTAAAAAAAAAGTATCGATAAAAATCGTAGAAAATAATATTGCTTTTAAAGTATCGCTCGAAAAAAAAAATATTTAACGCTATGTAATACGAGAAAGCACGCCAGAATTACAGTTAGAATTTACATTCCAATCCCCCTTTTTTTTTCATTTTTTAAAGATTAGAAATGGAATGATTTTCTGTAAAAATATTTACGATGCAGTTCTTTAATTTTGTTTCTAGTTCTTCTCAGCTATAAATAAAAATACACACTTGATTTAAAAAAACATGCATAATTCAAACTATAACATTAGTCTTTTAAATATAATAACATTTTGCTAAAAAAAAATTCTAAACTTTCTATGAGAAAAACATACATAGTTAAATCAGTAAAATTTTAACAACTGCGTCTATAATTTTTTACGCAAAGCATATAACCTGTTCTGTAAAATCTTCAATGCATCACATATTCCAATAAAACTTTTATAAAAATGTAAAGTTTGATTTATGAAAATTTGCAAATGTTTATAGCTTTTTGACTATCGCTTATCAAAGACTTTCTTTGTTGTATGAAATCACATTCATTATAGTTTAAAATTACCTATAGTTATGATAAAACGTTTTCATATATTTCTGTTAATAATTTAGATAATTTAAATTTTTAAAGTTTGTGTTTTGGATTTATTTATGTTTGTATTCAATTTAACTAAAATAAATATCAAATGATTTTTCTTTTATTAAATTTAAAAAAAATGTTTAATAAGGAATGTAGTTGTTTGACAGCAAAATGAGCTAAATGTGTGATTAGAAATGTGACCAAGTTTTTAAACTACTTCCAAAATAGTAACAAAATTATTCTTTTCATTACGATGATATTTAATAAAAAGGTTACGGGTGTATTTAGTGTTCGTCATGTTAATTTCTTACTGCAGTATAGTTTCAAATTTACTATTATTGCAAACAACGCATTCCTTATTCTTATCATACATTTAATTAACCCTTTGAAGTGCACCGGTATATTATATATACCACTTAATTTTGATCCCAAAATGCCACAATGCCACCAGAATTTTATAATCAAATTTTTAATTTATAAGGTACATGAGGAAAAACTTTTACTTAGTTTTAAAATAAATCCGTTCGTGAATCCTGGTGTCAATCAATCATTTCAATATTTTAGCTACAAGAGTACTCTGCCCTTGAAGGGCTTAAGACAAATATTTTCTTTTTGTATTTTATTAAAGAAAAGGAATCTTTAATTTATAAAGAATATAGTAGTTTTAAGAATAAAATAGACAAAAAAGTTTATTAGAAACGCAGCCAATATTTCAAACTACATCCACGAAAATATCAAAATTGTTCTGTTCAATAGGATGATATTTGATTTAAAAAAAAAAAAAGTTACAGATGCATTTAGTGTTCGCCCTGTTACTTTCTTACTACATTGTAGTTTCAAATTTACTATTATTGCACTACAACGTATTTCTTTTTTTTCTCTTACATTTAATTAAGACAAATATTTTATTTTTGTATTTTATTAAATAAAAGGTATACTTAATTTATATTTTCTTACTACATTATAGTTTCAAATTTACTATTATTGCAATGCAACGCATTCTTTATTTTTGTCTTACATTTAATTAAGACAAATATTTTCCTATTGTATTTTATTAAAGAAAAGATATATTTAATTTATAAAGAATATAGTATTTTAAGAAAAAAAATGTAGACAGAAAAGTTTACTAAAAAAGCGATCAATATTCCAAACTACATCCACAAAACTATCAAAATTGTTCTGTTCAATAGGATAATATTTGATTAAAAAAATTACAGATGTGTTTAGTGTTCGCCTTGTTACTTTCTTACCACGTTATAATTTCAAATTTACTATTATTGCAATACAACGTATTTCTTTTTTTTTTCTTACGTTTAACTAAGACAAATATTTTCTTTTTGTATTTTATTAAAAAAAGGGGGGATTTTTAATTTATAAAGAATGTAGTATTTTTAAGAACAAAATAGACAGAAAATTTGATTAGAATCGCGACCCATATTTCAAAAACTATATCCAAAATACTACCAAAATTATTCTTTTCAATAAGATGACCTTTGATAAAAATTTACAATCGTATTTCGTGTTCACTCTGTTATTTTCTTCCTTTCAATTGAAAACAGGAGAAATTTAATCTTGTCCTCAGTTCTTTCAATTCCTTTCTCAGGAGTCAAAAGATAATGTAACCTAGCATTCCTACTTGTAAATTTCCATTGTAATTTTCGTCCTATGTTCTGTTGAGATGAAGACTGCTACAGACACAGAATAAAATTCTAGAGATTAATCTTGCATGAAGGGAATTTTATAGTCTAACACCTATTTGAGTGCTTCTATCGGGAACATTTTTTTTTCAGGATTGCTTTTGAATGCATTAAATTGCAAATTGAGTAGTTTTTCATTCACATCTTGCTTATTAAAATTTTACAGACAATTTAAATTATATTTGAGGAATATTTTCTTTAAACACAAATGAAGCTGAAATGCACTTAAATTTTAATAGTTAGAATATTTATAAGTAAATATCTATTACATTTGAGAAGTGCTAAATAAATCATGAGTTATTGCATTTTGTTCTGTAACATATACACGTACCTGGGTGTTTCTATCGAAATTATTCCTTCTTTAAGCTAGATTTTTAATGCATTAAATAGCAAATTCCGTAGTTTTTCATTCCCACTTTGCTGATTAAAATATTACACACAACTAAAATTATATTATACAATTCTTTGCTAAACCATAAATGTACATAATCTTAAATATTTTTAAATAAAAATGTATTAAAATTTAAAGATATGGAAGTACTAAAAGTAAATTTCCATTGTAATTATCATACAGATGTAAAATAAAAGGTCTAGAGATTAATCTTGCATGAAGGGAATTTTACAGTCTAACACCTATTTGAGTGTTTTTATCGGGGATACATCTTGTTCAGCCTTGCTTTTGAGTGAATTAAATTGGAAATTTAGTAAGTTTTTATTCTTATCTTGTTTATTAAAATATTACGAATAACTAAAATGACATTTGCGCAATACTTTGCTAAAATATAAATGAACTGAAAATGAATTATATAGCTCTATATGCAAAATTTTTAAGTGCATATTTAATACATTTCAAGAAGGGGGATATGTAAATAAATCTAGAGCATTTAAATTTAGTTCCATTAAATGTAAGCACGATATGATTTAAAAATATGTAACAGTGATGAATCATATTTATTGCAGGAAAAAGTCTAATAAACACCAAAAATGGACAAACTAGAGAACGTTCTTTTTAATATTATGTACTTGTTTAACTTTTTTACTAACTTCGTACCCAACTCAATACCTCAGTTGAAAGGTCCGTTTTCAAATGCATTAAGTTGCACAAATTTGTAGATTTTTATTCCTTTTCTGGCTTATTAAAATATTATGAACAATTTAACTTTACATAATATCTTACTAAAAAAACAATAAACTCAGATTTTCGAAGGAAATACATTCATTTGAAATTTAAAAAGCTGCAATTTCTGAAAAAACATTCTGAGCATATTTGAATAAATAAAAATCAATCTTCGCATAGTTTAAAACTGAAAAATTGATGTTAAACAATCCTATTTTACACACAAATAAATATAATAATAATAGTTTTGTAATCGAAAAAATTAAAAAGACTGTAATACCATAGATTTTCATTTTTATAATAACTGTTAGGCAAAATTTCAAACAGCCAAAAATATTATTCGATACTAATATATTTAGAATATATAAATCTCCAGTATGTAGCCTACTGTCATAATCACAAAACTAAATATTCAGCTTTTATTTATGACAAATAATTTATACTTAAAAATTATTCCGATCCAAAAGATTTCATATTTCATAATCTTGTTACATGAAATTCCAAAATGCAATAATTTTAAATTGTTCCAAAGAGCCCAGAAAATACAAATTTTCCTCGTATATTATTCTCCCATAATATACACAATAAGAAACTCTGAAAACATGTAAAACTAAACAAACCTACTGTGAAAAAATAAGTGATTAGATAACTTTAGTTAAATATAGTTGTATATAGTCTTTTGGATCTATATTACTGTTATCATACTCAAATTTTACTTATTTATTTATTTATTTTTAATTAAATAAAAAAAGGCAACATTTCTCATGACACTTGTATGTACTTTATGTTTAAAAATGACTCCAATTCAATAGCTTTTCATTTTCATAATGCTGTTAGGCGAAACTCCAAAAAGCAAAGATATTAGTCTATTTCAGAAGGCTCAGAAAATACAAATTTCCATCATATATTATTCTCCCATAATCACATAAACTATCCGAAACTACGACAAAAGTAAAACTAAATAAACATACCGAGAAATAAAAATAATAAAAAAATGACAGTGAACCCCTTCGTTTCAGATGAAAAATGACTCAGAAATTCAATACAGCATTAATGCATCGATTTATATCATCCGTTTACGAGTTAAGGGACAATGCTGGAGGAATACATATGAATAAATAAACCAGTCTCTCCAGAAGAATTCTCTTGCTTAGTCCTGTTGGAAACTGAAACTATCCATTGAACAGGGTCAGCTAGACCCAAAAAATAAATTTGAACAAAGAGCATAACCTAAACGGATACTGCATAAGTTGTATGATGAATAGGTCACAGCGATGACAGAATGAGCGAGATCTTTTGACTCGGGGAAGTTCTGAAAGCTTGCCAACTGATGTTACATGTTGTTTTGGGGAGAGAGAGAGACAAAAGGCTGGCCAAGCTTTAGACTCATTTTTTGCAACGCTAAATTTCAACGCATAGATTTCAGATATGTGTTTCAGGGGTAATTTTTTACAAGATCCTGTTTGGAGATGATTGTCGACTCGGAGTTATTGTTAGAATTCAGTTGTTTTTTTTTCGTTCATTTTTTTAAAGAAAATGTCGCATTAGTTTTCTGATAAATGCTCAGAATTGTTTGTTGTCTCATTTGAAGCTATTAATGTGATGCGTTTTTCTCATAAATCTGGCCGATTTTTCGTATAGGCTTTTAAAAGTTTTTGGAAGTGTGGATGCGTATAGCATTAAAATATGGGTTTTAAAACGTTGTTCTACATGTGTTCTACAGACTGAGAATCATTAGTACTTTCTGTAAAAATTGTATTTTGTGACCTCGACTTTGAGTAATTTATGTGTACGTACAGTTAAAGGCTCTTTATATGCAATAATACACGCTTAACTTAAAAATTATTATTTATATAATAAAATGCCATTTCACTCAGAACCCGTAGATATTGGTGTAATTTTTCAAAAGAATATCATTGTTTTGAGATGAGACAAAAAGCTTCAGCCTCTTGAATAGGTCACAGCGATTGACGACTCGGAGTTATTGTTAGAATTCAGTTTTTTTCGTTCATTTTTTTTTAAAGAAAATGTCGCATTAGTTTTCTGATAAATGCTCAGAATTGTTTGTTGTCTCATTTGAAGCTATTAATGTGATGCGTTTTTCTCATAAATCTGGCCGATTTTTCTTATAGGCTTTTAAAAGTTTTTGGAAGTGTGGATGCGTACAGCATTAAAATGCTTCACATCAGTAAACAATATGGGCTTTAAAACGTTGTTCTACATGTGTTCTACAGACAGATAATCATTAGTATTTTCTGTAAAAAGCGTATTTTGTGACCTCGAAATGGAGTAATTTATGTGTACTTACAGTTAAAAGCTCTTTATATGCGATAATACACGCTCAGCTTAAAGATTATTACTTATATAATAAAATGCCATTTCACTCGGAACTCGTAGAGATTGGTATAATTTTTCAAAAGAATGTTATTGTTTTGAGGCGAGACAAAAAAGCTTCAGCTTCTTTTTTTTTTTTTTTTTTTTTTTTTTTCAATACTAAATTTTAACTCGTTGACTTCAGATAGTGCTTGAGAAGTAATTTTGTACGAAATCCTGCTTCAGATCATTTTCGAAATATAGCTATTATTATAACACATTTTTTAAATTATTTTTTTTAAAGAAAATATGATGTAACTTTTTTGTTAAATGATTATGATTATACGTTGTCTCATTTGAAGCTAGTCATGTTTTGCGTCTCCATCATAAATATGGCCCATTGTTTGCTTTGAAAAGTTTTTAAAAGTGTGAAACATTAAAATACGTCCCATCTAAAAGAAATACGGATTTAAAACATTTCGTTTAACGCGTATGTTTATTGCTCGTAAAATAAGATTTTCTACAAAATGTAAATTTTGTAACATCGTAAAGGACTAGTGTTTTAGTAAGGACCTTTCAACGAATTTTAAATGAGATAATAAATATGTTGTGCGCTATAAACGAATACTGAAAATTTATTTATAGCGTTCACATAAAATGAAAACACATTTTTACACGCTGCGAGTAAATCCAATCTATGAATGTAGAGCAAATCGATGATAAATAATGCGAAATACATTAACTACTTAAAAATAATATTTCTGTGAAATGAAACAAAAGTCATAGTTAACTTTTAACGAACCGAATGCCGCCATAATCTTGACAATCAATTTTTATTGTTCAAATGTGTTGTTTCCAATTGGACACCAGATTGGACATAGAGGATTTCGCCTTATCTAATCTCCAAATTTCATCAATTAAATAATGTAAAAACAAGTTTGCCAGAAAAAGGAGTGCCAAAACATTAATAATTAGAAACAACACATTTGGACAGTAAAAATTGGTTGACGCGAACATGGCGTCATTCGTTCGCTAAGGATTTAAATAATAAAAAAAGATTCAATATATAAATTATTTCGAAATTATAACATGAAAAATGACATTTTACTTTGCAAATTGCAGGACAGATTTTTTTTTTCTTTTTTTTGTGTGTGTGTGTGTGTTTTAAAGTTATACATCGCATTCTTTTCAGTTTTTGCAAGTTCGAGTATACAACACCGTTGAAAAAAAAAGCATTTTTAGAAATATTTTCTAATGATTATACCAGAAAATATAAAACTTTGTTTTTACCTGTAAATGGCACCTTTGCGAAATAAACCAAATTTTTGAGACATAATTCAGATTAACAAACAAATTTAATGTTTAATAAAATGCTTTTCTAAAAATTGGGTAAGGGGAAAAAAAATCTATAATAATAATAAATTGAGATTTCTAAATTATAAGAAATTAAAATTGCTTGAAATCTTATTGAAATTAAAGAAAGAAATTGAAATGTTTCGACAGAAAGTATAGAGAAGGGCATTACTAAGTATACATATCATTTCTTTTACATAATCATTTGGTTGCATCTTTCTTACAAATTGCTAATGGTTAACTTACCTACAAAATTACAAATGGAGATCAAATGACTGCCCAAAAACCCTTGGATTTTTCTATTTCATCTATCATTCACATATTATTCTTTTTCTTGATAAAAAAATATAATGAAACTTTCAATACATTTATTTACTTACCCAAATTATGCGTCAGCAAACAGTTATATTTCTATCATTATGGGAAGTTCGCAAGTCAGTGCATCGTGTGACACACCCAGCTTAGCAATTATGAGTTATATAGAAAACGTCATTTTTCCGAGAACTTGCTGAAATTAAGATAATTTTTCTAAAGAATGTCATCAAGTGAATGGCAAAACAAAGCTATGCAATCAAATTTCATATCCTTGTCAAATTACAGTAATTTATATTCATTCTTGTCCCCAATGTCTTCCATAATGTCAATTAGGACGTGTTCAGAATGATATTAGACAATTTCTAATCATTCATTTCTTTGAATAATCCTTTTACTAAGCTAATAGGCAGGCAGATGATTCTAATTGCGCATATCTCTGTTGTTTTGATACCGCATTCATTTTTTTTGTGTGTATGTCTGTATATGTGTAATTGACAACAGATGAATGTATTTATTCTCCTTAGAAATATGTTTAGACTCGACATATGCTTTTAATGATATTCAGAGTAATATAAATGCACGAATGCAACCCAGAACTATATTTAAAATGTAGATGAAAAGGATTATAAATCACCTGTAGAACGTCTTATTATCATTGAATATGGAGCAAGAAGGAAAAAAAAAACAAGCTAACCGAGATATAATAAATTGATTTAAAATATCAAGCTAGCATCAAAAATATAATTATCAAATCATATTATAGTCCTTTTTGATTTCTTCAAAATTTCTTACAATTTTAAGATTTTAATAGAGGAACATTTAATTTAATTTCAAATTTCACATGAATTCCATCGTAATATAAATAGCATTCATTTTTTTGTGTGTATGTCTGTATATGTGTAATTGATAACAGATAAATGTATTTATTCTCCGTAGAAATATGTTTAGACTCGACATATGCTATTAATGATATTCAGAGTAATATAAATGCACGAATACAACCCAAAACTATATTTAAAGTGTAGATGAAAAGCATTATAAATCACCTATAGGACGTCTTATTATCATTGAATATGGAGCAAGAAGGAAAAAAAACAAGCTAACCGAGATATAATAAATTGATTTAAAATATCAAGCGCGCATCAAAAAGATAATTATCAAATCATATTCTAGTCCTTTTTGATTTCTTCAAAATTTCTTACATTTTTATGATTTTAATAGAGGAATGTTTAATTTAATTTCAAATTTCACATGAATTCCATCGTAATATAAATAGCATTCCTTTTTTTGTGTGTGTATGTCTGTATATGTGTAATTGACAACAGATAAATGTAACTATTCTACGTAGAAATATGTTTAGACTCGGTATATGCTATTAATGATATTCAGAGTAATATAAATGCACGAATACAACCCAGAACTATATTTAAAATGTAGATAAAAAGCTTTATAAATCACCTATAGAACGTCTTATTATCACTGAATATGGAGCAAGAAGGGGAAAAAAACAAGCTAACCGAGATATAATAAATTGATTTAAAATATCAAGAGCGCATCAAAAAGAGAATTATCAAATCATATTATAGTCCTTTTTGATTTTTTCAAAATTTCTTACAATTTTATGATTTTAATTTAATTTCAAATTTCACACGAATTCCATCGTAATATAAATAGGAAAAAAATTAATTGCAAACAAAATTATAAAATCATTTACAATAAACATATGATTTTAAGCTCCAATTTCATTTTCTTTCATTTAAAATTTAAAGATTGAATTTATTTTGATGTATATATATATATATATATATATATATATATATATATATATCATAGCATAAATTTAAAACTACAAAAAAAAAAAAAAAATGTGTAATAATGTTTTACTCCGTAGAGAGTTTTACATTATTTGAACATATCGCTAAAGCTATTTACATTCTAAGATAATAAATATTTTCAACCACCCCCTATTTTCCTGATTTTTGAACTTTTCATACTGACTACAGTTCATAATACTAATTATTTTACATTTATTTCTTTACCATAATTTTAGATTTTTAAGTTTTGACCAGTTTTACGCGATTTATAGTATTTTACAATTGTACTTAACTGAATTACACTGTTGGTATAAGGGGCCGATTATCCTCTCCCCGATCGTAACCTCCCATGTTAACCTATAGGAAAATTTTAACGCGTGGTCCTATTCCGACAAAGTGCATTTTTAAAAACCGTGTCCTTCAATTTTATGTATTTTTAAAAATAAGATAAAATTTTAATATTTTCATCGAGTATAAATTTCAAAGTTTATAAGAATTTTTAAAACGCTTAAAATTGCAGGAGGCATTTTTTTGAAAACGCACTTCTCCGGCAATTAGACGTATACTTTCTGATGATGAAAATTGTACTTCAATAATTATATTAGGTAATGAGCAATAAGTCATAAGGAAGCGCTTCACTGAAAATATCCGATCGTGAAATCCCATGCCAACCTATCAGAAAGTTTAAAAGCGTGATTACTCATTACCAAAATCAAAATACGATTTCCATCATCAGAAAGTAGACTTCAGATGCCGTCTAAGTTCGTTTTTAAAAATTGTCTCTTTAAATTTTAAGTACTTAAAAATCCATATAAGCTTTGAAATTTCCACTTTATGAAATTTTATCATTTTTTAAGAGATACTTAAAATTAAAGGAGGCAATTTTTATAAACGTACCTCATAGATTTTGAAAAACCATATTTTGATAATTGTACTGGATAATGAGTAATCACGCTTTTAAATTTTTCCATAGGTTAACAAGGGGTTTCTCGGTCGGGCAGGATCACTGAAACAGGTCTTTAATACAATTTTGTGTTCCATTATCTTCCAAACATTTTATCACCGTGCATTTATAGTATACTATTATTTTCTATTAACGTTTATAGTGCATTTCTTAATATTACTGCTGCAGAATTACTTTTATATTCCAAAGATAAATTTTGTTACAAATTATTTTATGATCAGTATTACATATATTTGATTACTGTCTTTAATTGACATTCTATATTACTCTTGGAGCAGTAATAACATGCAAGTTCTGATTTTACAATATTTCAAAATATAACAAATCCTATAACATTTCTACTTATTTCATTCTTGTTACATACACAACGAAATTTCTTTTTTTCTTAACAAATTTAGGAACGATTAAAGAAAAGTTCTTAATATATCACTAAAAGTTTATATTTCTCACTTAAACCATAAAATATGCCTTCCTTTCCTTCTCACGAAACCTTTGCAAATCGCTAACTCTTTTACCCACAAAATTACCTAGTATATCTATCACCATAACAAATACCCCAGGGTAAATCCAACGCTATCATTTGTAGGAGCGGGAGCTACGAAATAAAAATAACCAAATAAATGGCTTGTACAAAAAATATCATGCGACATAACATATTCCTCTATACCCGACAAAGCAAAAGAGACTTGTCAACTTTCAGACTATGATTGACAGAACTCGCCACCCTGAACTGGATTTAACAAAGCAGAGTCAGAATTTATAAAAAAAAAAATTATTAGATAATCAATTTTTTGGAGCGCCACAGTCATATTTTGCTAAAGAGGATAAAATATACCAAAAATTTCATCTAAATTGGGATCCGAAACAATGCAAACACTCAAATCTGAACTTTGCATCGACCCCGCTATCCCTTTACTAGTAATAGCCCTAATCACTGTACCAGCGGATGGAATTTATAAGAATAATGTAAGACTGTATATTTCTGATACGAATTATATTTTTTCTAAATGTGAGAAAAAATGTCCAGGCCGGAAGTCGAACCAAAGACCTTTCTTTGGCTTAAAGTGCCAACGCTCTGCCTATTGAGCTACCTGGACTGACAACCAAGTTGTGTTTGCACCCAGTTGGAAAAATTATTATTCGTATATCTGTACTAATCAGTAAGATTGAGTTTGAAATAATAAAGTGTATTTACGTATCCATCGTCTAATAGAGTTCCAGTAACTGCGGTATATTCTGATGACCTGTCTACATGACAGAGCGCATTCTATTTCCAATGAGTTTATCGGAGTGAAATATGTCGGTCGTTTGTCGGTCCAGGCAGCTCAATAGACGGAGCATTGGTATTTTAAGCCAAATATCTGGGGTTCGACTCCCAGCCTGGACACTTTTCACTCAGTGGAAAAAACTATAATTCATATGATATCTTTATCAATCAGTATGGCTGAGTTAAAAATAATAATATATATGTATTTACTTATCCATCGTCTAATAGAGTTTCATTACTTGCGGTATATTGTGTTGAACTGTCTACAAGGCAGACCTCATTATATTTCCAATAAGGTTGCCTGAGTGAAATGTGTCGGGTTTATGTCGTTCCAGGTAGCTCAGTAGACAAGGTATTGGTATTTTAAGCCAAAGGTCTTGGGTTCGACACCTGGCATGGGCACTTTTCACCCAGTTAGAAAAATTATAGTTCGTATGATATCTTTACAAATCAGTATGATTGAGTTGTATATTTGTGTAATAAATTGTATCTTTATGGATCGTTTTAAATTTTATTTACAGATACTTACAATTTTTTAAATTGACCAGAATTGACCAAGATTCTTAATTCTAATCGTTTTTAAATCAAACTCATTCATTAACTTTATAATGTTAAATATAGCTAAAGATATTGATACATTTATAAATAAAGCAAATATATATATATATATATATATATATATATATATATATATATAGAGAGAGAGAGAGAGAGAGAGAGAGAGAGAGAGAGAGAGAGAGAGATAACGAAATTGGTAATTATGGAAGAATAAGTACTTATAAATTAAATGTAGTTTAATCACAAATATTCAATTGAAAAAAATTTTAAAATAATAATATTTGTGTAATAAATTTTACATTTATGGATCATTTTAAATTTCATTTACAGATACTTACAAATTTTTAAATTGACCAGAATAGATCTAATTGATCAAGATTCTTAATTCTTATCGTTTTTAAATCAAACTCATTCATTATCTTTATAATGTTAAATATAGTTAAAGATATTGATAGATTTATAAATAAAGCAAACATATATATATATAACGTAATTGATAATTATGAAAGAATAAGTACTTAGATATTAAGTGTAGTTTAATCACAAATATTCAATTGAAACAAATTTTAAAATAATATATTTCATTTCATATAACTTGACTGTTTACACTCCTTATTCCAACCATAAAATATGTTTTTCATCCCTCTCGTGAAATCTTTGTAAATCACTAAGTCTTTTACCCACAAAATTACCCATATCTATCACTATAACACATACCCTAGGGTAAATCCAACGTCATCATTTGTTGGCGCTGGAGCTACGAAACAAAAATGACCAAATAAATGACTTGTACAAAAAAATATCTTCAGACATAACATATCCCTCTAAACACGACATAGCAAAAGAGACTTGTCAACTTCCGGACTCTGGTTGACAGGACTTGCTACCCTGCAGCTGGTTTGACAGGAACCTAAGATAACTTTAACTCGATCGAAGAGGTTAGATATTGGGCCGAATATACATATATATAGAAAGATCGAGTAGTGTTAGGAGGATGCTGAAAAGCCAGATCGTTCAGTGTATCTTGCCCTCTAGCACATGTACTCAATATGTGTGTTGGTTGTTTCTTTTGTTACAATTTGTGACATTGTTTGATAAATTTGACAGTTATTTCAAAAGTTTTGTTTATTTATTTATTATTTTCAAAAGAATGATGTCTTTAAATTGAGTTTATAGTTCTGCTTATATTTCTGCATGATGTAACTTCAGATGAACGTTTATTTTTTATATATTTGTGATTTATAAGCAATATTATTACTTTAACAGAAATTAATATGATATAAATTGGTTGCTGTTACATTCAATAACTTTCAGCGTGTTAAAAATATGATTCTAAAGTTGATAAAAGTATTTATTTTAATCCCTGTTGTTAAAAGTATTTAGTAAATGAATAATTTTTAATCGTCTAAATGAAAGCATAGATAGTATATTTTATAAATGCCGTAGAATTATTTTCATTTATATTAGAAACCATGGTCACTTGCTTATATAATAGTTAGGGGCTTGGTTCATCGTCAAGTGGTGTAGAATTGAAATCCTGGTTCGGGCTTAGCTTAGATGCTCGTAGTGAGTAGGAATCCATTTTTGAAAGAAAATCCCGGTCTGTTTAACCCTCCAGTTCTAAAGATACCTCCTCCAATTAAACAACAAACAATCAGTAACTTTTAAAATACATTTTTAGATATTAAATTATTTAAAATTTTATCCTCCAGATATATTTTTACGCATAAAATTCTTGATAGTAGAAACATCAAATAGCTCAATCAAGACAAAAATGAGTTATACTAATTTTAGTATATATAGAACATATTGTTCTGCATCTGTTACCAAGATGACACTTATCTTTAAATGTATGAATATTGCTTTTAACAGGCATGATACTGTGAAGCAACACATATAATTTTCAACAAAGTTGATCGGTTTAATAAAAATTGGCATGGTGCGTATGATAATATTTGTCGGCTTCTGTAAGAATATTTCCTTTCAATCGTTTTTAATAAATTTATGCTAAATTCAAATAAAGTTAAACAATTAACTAATTTAAACAAAGTTAAGTATAAATTACACAAAGTTTTTAATAAAGTTAAAAAAAAAAACATCTGTGGACATTTTTACAGAACTTACGAGGGATGTTTTTTAAGTAAGTACCGTTTTGATATTAAATAAAATATATATATATACAAGGCCATTTTTTTAACAATTTTATTTTACAGGAAAGCCCTGGATCTTACTGTACTTTTCAACATAAATTTCGCCTATATTAAGGCAATTGTCGCATCATACGACCAGCTTTCGTATCCCATCCTCAAAGAAATCTCCCGCCTTCTGTGCTAACTACTGCATCACCGCCGTTTTGACGTGTCATCATTGTAAACTGAGTCATTCAATACAAAACAAAAGGCATGACATGATCACTACAGGGATTATTTTCCATCATGGCAATGCTCATCCACATACGGCTCATCGAATGCAGGATCTCAGCACGTCACGTGTTTGGGAACAACTTTCCCACCCACTGTATTGCCCTAACTTAGCGCTAAGTCACTACCACTTGGTTGCACTTAAAGGAGCACATTCACGGTCAGCGCTACAATGGCGATGACGATGGTGTTCAAAACGGTATCGGTGATGCAGTGGTTAGTACAGTAGGAGGCAGATTTCTACGAGGATGAAATTCAATAGCTGCTTGTACGATACGATAAGAGCCTTAATATAGGCGAAAAGTATATTGAAAAGTAGATTAAGGTCCAGGCTTTCATGTACAAATAAAATTGTAAAAAAAAGGCATTGTATTTTTATAATATCAAAAGGGTACTTGCTTAAAAAACATCCTTCATTAAACACCATTTTTTAAACAATGATTTACGATTAAGTACATGCGATTTATTTGAAATTTACAACATATTTATAAATATTTACCTATTTTGAAATGGGAAATAAACCAGAAACAATTCAAAATCCTAATTAACTTTTTCATCCTACCCAGCCTTATTTTCATAATGTTATATTATGTAAAGTAATATAATATTTTATTATGTCAGGCATGAATAGATTTATAAATAAGATAAAAATGTAGATATAAAGTATATTGTTCAATATAAAATAATAAATACTTAGACAATAAGTGCAGTTTTATCACAAATATTTCGTTATTGAAACAAATTTCTAAAATTACATTTCAGATATCTCGATTGTAATCTATTAAAGTTAAATTATATGTTTTAAGAGAACTACGTTACATGAGCTCTTTCAATTAAACTGATATTGTGCGATTTAAAATGTAATGCACTTGAGACTACCCACTCATCTAAAACTTGTTAAAACGCAGTATCTATATTTGTAATTATAAAATTATATACATTCGTACTGATTCTTTTCTAAAAGATCTTACTCATTTTATCTGAAAATCTAGATGACTTATTCAAGTTATATCTAATTACTTCTTATTTCTATTTTTAAGTTAAGGAACACACACATACACATATATAACAAAAATTAAAGTTTCTCAAAACATATTTCATTTTATAAAGGGAATTGTAGATTAATAATTTTGAATAATTTATCTGAAAATCTCAAACCTAGACAAATAGTATTCTCATAAAGGTTACCAGTAAAGAGTTTGTTTAAATAAATTTTATATTTAGTTTCTTTCAGTGTAAGTAGCTGAAATGTCATATTTGTATATTATTAATGAAATATACAGCTCAACCAATTGATTCATTCATTATTTTGTCAACTAAACACCTTTTCTTTTATATATTTCTTTTATCATGTTTAATTTCTAAATGATTATTTTTTGTTTATAGAAATAAATAATTTATCAGCAAATAACAAAATTAGACAAATGAAGTAGTCATATTTTACTAATAAAATAAAAGAAAGAATTAACTCTGTCTGCGTGTGTGTCTGTCGGCGATGGCTAACGAAATCTAACGCACGTACAGGTCTGAAAATTTGGATGAGGATAGTCTAAGGCAGGGCCTGATATACCTTATTCTCGATAAATTATTCTCTTTTAATTTTTTTTATAATTAGCCGATATATTATTTAAAAACAACAAACACTCGAATAAAAATCTCAGAATGGCGCGCACCGGTATTTCCAGCATTAAAAAAGCATAAAGTAGTAAGAGGGTCTTTTGTTTTAATTTTTGAAGCGCGCACCTATTTAACTACTTTAAATACGTAAAAATACATCACATACGCAAAAAAATAGAATGAATTTTAAACTCTCTAATGGTTCAATTTATTAAAAAATATATTAATATTAACTCTTTTAAAAAAATCTTTTTAAAATGTTGTTTTTCATGTTTTTCTTTTTTCTTTTTTTCACATTTTTAAGCTTGCATTTTTCATTTGTTTTAAAGTTAATCCTAAATAACCTTAATAAAAAGAGAGTGGCCGATGTATTAAAGAATAAATCCCGAATTCCCATGGAATATCAATTGATAATTATGCAAATTATGAAACTAAATGCTTGCGTTATTCATAAAGCCAACTATATAAAGAGTTACTTATAAAATTTCTTGATAGTTTATTTCAAATTAACAGACAAAAACGACATTGTATCTCATGCTGATTGCTATTTAAACACCTTATAAATCAGACTTTTCCGCCAAATGAAAAATATTTCTGTCTTTTGTTTCTTTCAGTGAAATAAATCAAAAAAAAAGAAAGAAAAGAAAAGAAAAACAACCACAGACTTATAGAATAAAGCCCGATAACCCATAGGATGCTGATTAATAATTATTCAAAAGCAAAGAAAAATAATGAGTTAGTTAAATAAATTTTATTGCCAGTTTATTCCAAGTTAACGAAAAACAGCGGCATTGTATATCATTGCTGAAACATACACAGCCACTAATTTTATTTCGCCATTTAAACACCTTGTAAATCAGACTTTTCCGCCAAATGAAAAATATTGCCTTCTTTTTTTTTTTTTTTTTTTTTTTTTTCAGTGAATTAAACGAAAAAAAAAAAAAACAATAAAATGAAAGAAACCACGGTATTACGGAGTAAACATTGCCAACCCACCCATAGAAAATTCATAACCATTTACTACAGGCAAAGCTACCGAAAAAAATTGCAGGGAGCGAACAAGAGGGGCGTGCTCCTCCCGCGCTTATCATTCGGGTATAAATCAGAATGCCCGGGTAACACAGAGGAAAAAGGCGCAATTGCATCATCATCCTTTCCTTTGCTTGCTGAAACATCCCAGATGCCTAAACAAAAGCATTACTAGGAGCTCAGGCATTGGTCATAAATTTCATCGAAACAAACAATCTGTCATTTCTAACTGCAGAGTTCTCCTTGTTTTGCCGCTTTCCCAAGTTATGGTAGATTAATGCTCCATTGGAATACAGGGTAGAAAAAGATAGATATATAAATACGAAGAAAAAGTCTTTTGTAAAGCAATTTTTTTTTTTTTTTTTTTTTTTTTTAAACCGAGTTTTTATAAATCGTTTTAATTTTTTTTTTCTTTCTTTTTAATTTTTATCTTTGTACATCGTAAACTAAAAGAAGGAATAAAATCCGTCTGCCTGCATTTTTGTTTCGTTCATTCCATTCATCTCTTCCCCCCATTTGCGTCCGCTTCGTACTATGTGTCTCTGGGTAATCTTTTTCAGACCTTTATTGACGAAGCTGTCTAAACTTTTCCCAATAGCTAAAACTTCTCTTTCTTGCGATAAAAAAAGTGTAATGGTTTTTAAAAAAGGCGTATATAGTAATTCGAAGAATGTAATAGTATTGCAATAATTTTGTGGCATCGTTTGCAATTATATTTATATCTTTCTTGTTTTAGGTATTGAATTATGTATAAACCCCAGCTGTGCCTGTACTGAAAATAGTTGCAATTATTGTAGGTATTTTAACACTAGAACGACGGAAAAATCTTACCTACTGGAACGGCGGGAATGGGTCATCTTGACCCCTCGATGAAACTACTGAAATAATAACGATAAAACAATTTTAAATGCCATACATCAGAAAAATATGTAATTTACGTGTAATTCATCATTTATATTTAATTTATATTTAATATTACTTGATAATTTATTGAATCTTTAAAGTACTGTAAGCGTAACGCCTACAGTGCAATCAATTGAATCATACTACAACTACTCAAACAACTCATTAATTTGATATAAAAATTGATTGGTTTCACAAATTAAAACTAATGCTAACTAAAATAAAACACAATTTATAAATTAATATTTTTTCATCAATATGTCATATATATATATATTCAATATTTTCCAATATTTCAAAAACTAACAAATCTAAAATGCTGATTTTTTTTTTTAAATATTTGTTACATATTTAGGAAAAATCAAAAAATTTCAAAAAAATTCTTCCAACCAAACAAAAGTAATCAACGGACAAAACTGCTCAGGAGTCAAAATGACTCCTACCGCCGTCCTAGTGTTAAACCACAAAAGAACGTTTTTTGAGGCCGTCCCTAACTTAATGCTGTTTTAAGAATCAGCAAAGCATCGACGTTTGGATATTCTTAAAATATTTAGGGGTGTTATGCTGTGCGAGACAAATTTTAGAAGGCAAAGTACGTTCTCTAAAATATTCGAAATTACGGCTAGATATATAAATTAATACTTATGTATGCTTCCAACAATAAAGCCTTATTCATGTACTTTCAACTAATCTAAGTACAATAATAGAATACATTGACGTTATTTTTCTTAATATCACGCCTATATTAGAGTCTTCGCATTTTTAAAATTTGTAATAAATCTTACCTGCTAATATTTATCTAAAGGTTTATTGGTGATTTGGTGCTGATATTAGTGAACTAATAAAATGCCAGTATTGGTAACATATGCACATTAAAATAAAAATATACTCAGTAACCTAATATTATTGGAACAATAACAAAATATAATCAGCATAATATCAGTTCTTCAAGAATATTGTCTAATAACTGTAGGCATCGTACAATATAAAATTAATAAATGATTACTGATATTTTATTGAGACTATATTTGTTTGCTGTTACACTATACAGCCGAAGATTTGTTTTCTCGAATACCATTTTAACATATGCATGTTGCAGGGGACACTTGCAACCTTTTAAAATGGCATCAATGACAATTAGTTAATAAGAAGCTGGAATTTTAGTTACGCCAGATTTGAACAACATATTTCGAAATGTAGCAACATTTTTATTGAGATAAGCATAAGAAGAATTTATTATTCATAACATCTCTGTAAATTGCAGTTATAAAAACTGTTTGCTTCGACTTTTTGTTAAGAACATTTTCTAACATTTTCCTATTTTATCCTTAATTAGAGAGAGATTTCTCACATTAAGTATAAGAGCTATAACATAAAACTTCATTTATGTCTCTTATAAAGGCTTACAGCTTTTTTTTTTATTATTATTAATTTTAAAGCAAGTAGTTGTTCAATTACAAACTTGGTTAAATTTACAAAGAGTAAAAAATATTTTGAGGGGGATATACTATAAGAAATTAACGTAGTTTTGACATTTAATCATAAAAAATCATAGCAAATATGTTAAATTTTAATATTACTAGCTGACCCGCTCGGCGTTGCCCGGGCAGACTGTCACTGAAAAGTATATCAGTGGAGTAGACTTCATAAAAAAAAAAGACTGAATAATATTTATTTATACTAAAAACTTGTAAAAAAATTAAATAAGAGCTAAAAGTTTTTTAAAGTATAACAGTTACGTTTAAAAAATGAAACGGTCAGGGAAAATTATTACACTTACTTTTATCTTTTTACAAAAAATCCCTTTTTAAAATTCATTGCTTTGTTTACATTTTTAATTTTACATTGCTAATTGTATTTTTTAAACTGTAAACATTAAATGCTTACAAAAATCAATATTTCAAATGAAATTGGATAAAAATATATCTATTTAATTGTTAATGTTGACAAATTATAATTACAATAATTAAGAAATCATTGTTTTGCTTTTATTCCTGCGGGTGGAAGCAGCAAACTGTTAAATGTAAAAAATCCTGGGCTAAATCCTGCCAAAGAAATTTTACACAATAACCAATGAGATGCGTTTCATTTGCGCGTTGCCATTAAACAATTAACAAATAATCGCGATTTCTGCGCCACGTACGATAGCATAATACATATATATATAGATTATTCAAGTTCACATTTCAAAATCACTAATAAAAATCTCATTAGAAACATTAGTTAGTTGTAATACTAAGAATTTTTTTTAATTACGAATATGGATTTTTTTAATGAAAATTAAACTAAAATTAAAACTTTTAACTGCGTCGTTTGGGCTGTGAAAGATAGAACACGTAAACTATAGCTTATCATGCATGTAAAATCATTGCTTAAATTAAATCTGCTTTCATTTTTAGATCATTATTTTAAATAGCAACACATTTTGAAACACAATATTGCGCTGCGTATGTTTTCAGAACTATAATTTAAAACTACATTCAAATAATCGTTAATCTATAATATTATATTTGGAAACAATTATTATATGAAAAAGAAGTAACTCACTAAACTATCCGATAAAAGATTTTAATCTTGATCTCATCTTAGCATTCGTTTTCCTATAACATTATAGGATTAAGTAAAGCCTTTAATCTGATACCTCACATATTATATATTTTACATAGCTTTAGCCACTTAACTCGGTGAGATTTTGATGTAAGATTAAAATCCTTTCATAAAGGCACCGCTTGGACTGAAAAAGACAGAACCTGCAAGCTGTAGCTTATCATCTAAGTTGAAGCATTGGTTATATACAATTTTCTTTCCTTTTTAGATATTTTTTTTAATATATAATTATATAACATAAAAAATAATCCAGCCTTACGTATGTTAAAACTATATTTAAATAATCTGAAACTGCATACTAAAAATTTAAAACTGTTACTTTAACAAAAATAATAGTAATAGTTTTCCATATAAAAAAAAAAAAAACACTATATCTTAAATACGAAACTCTAACATTCTTCCCAAATAGACAGAAAAAAATAATACTCCAATTATTCGTTAATCGATAATATTATGTTTAGAAACATTTATATGTGAAAGGGAAAAAAGCACGAAACTATCCGACAAAATATTTTTTAAATAATCGGATTTTAAATAATATTTTAAATAATCTGAAACTGTATACTAAAAATTAAAAACTCTACTTTAGCAAAAACAATAGTAATAGTTTTCCGAAAAAAAAACTTACTATATCTTAAATACGAAATTCTAACATTCTCCCCAAATAGACAGAAAAAAGAAATAATACTCCAATTATTCGTTAATCTATAATATTATGTTTAGAAACAATTATATGTGAAAGGGAAAAAACACAAAAATATCCGACAAAATATTTTTAAAGTAATCTGATTTTTAATAATATTTTAAATGATCTGAAACTGCATATTAAAATTTAAAACTGTACTTTAACAAAAACAATAGCAATAGTTTTTCAAAAAAAAAAAAAAAAAAAAAAAAAACACTATATCTTAAATACGAAACTCTAACATTCTCCCCAAATAGACAGAAAAAAAATTATACTCCAATTATTCGTTAATCTATAATATTATGTTTAGAAACATTTATATGTAAAAGGGAAAAAAGCACAAAACTGTCCGACAAAATATTTTTAAAATAATCGGATTTTAAATAATATTTTAAATAATCTGAAACTGTATACTAAAAAATAAAAACTCTACTTTAGCAAAAACAATAGTAATAGTTTTCAAAAAAAAAAAAAAAAAAAAAACACTATATCTTAAATACGAAATTCTAACATTCTCCCCCAAATAAACAGAAAAAAGAAATAATACTCCAATTATTCGTTAATCTATAATATTATGTTTAGAAACATTTATAGGTGAAAGGAAAAAAAAGCACAAAACTATCCGACAAAACATTTATCTCGTGATCTCATCTTAGCGTTCGTCTTCCTATAACAATGCAGGATTAAGTAAAGCCTTAAATCTGATAACTCACATATTATATATTTTACATAGCTTTAACCACTTTACTCGATGAGATTTGGTGGTGCTGGCAAAGGGAATTGGGTAAAAAGCTAATTTGTGAGGCTACTTTCAATGGCTGGGTGCTATAAATTGGGTAGAATCTTTCTTTTTTAGATGGTTCTTTAATATATAATTATATATCATAAAAAATAATCCAGCCTTACGTATGTTAAAACTATATTTAAATAATCTGAAACTGCATACTAAAAAATTAAAACTGTACTTTAACAAAAACAATAGTAATAGTTTTCCCAAAAAACCACACTATATCTTAAATACGAAACTCTAACATTCTCCCCAAATTTACAGAAAAAAAAATAATACTCCAATTATTCGTTAATATATAATGTTATGTTTAGAAACATTTATATGTGAAAGGGAAAAAAGCACAAAACTATCCGACAAAATATTTTTCTCGTGATCTCATCTTAGCGTTCGTCTTCATATAACAATGTAGGATTAAGTAAAGCCTTAAATCTGATAACTCACATGTTATATATTTTACATATTAGCTGTAGCCACTTAACTCGGTGAGATTTTGATGTAAGATTAAAATCCTTTCATAAAGGCACCGCTTGGACTGAAAAAGACAGAACCTGCAAGCTGTAGCTTATCATCTAAGTTGAAGCATTGGTTATATACAATTTTCTTTCCTTTTTAGATATTTTTTTTAATATATAATTATATAACATAAAAAATAATCCAGCCTTACGTATGTTAAAACTATATTTAAATAATCTGAAACTGCATACTAAAAATTTAAAACTGTTACTTTAACAAAAATAATAGTAATAGTTTTCCATATAAAAAAAAAAAAAAAACACTATATCTTAAATACGAAACTCTAACATTCTTCCCAAATAGACAGAAAAAAATAATACTCCAATTATTCGTTAATCGATAATATTATGTTTAGAAACATTTATATGTGAAAGGGAAAAAAGCACGAAACTATCCGACAAAATATTTTTTAAATAATCGGATTTTAAATAATATTTTAAATAATCTGAAACTGTATACTAAAAATTAAAAACTCTACTTTAGCAAAAACAATAGTAATAGTTTTCCGAAAAAAAAACTTACTATATCTTAAATACGAAATTCTAACATTCTCCCCAAATAGACAGAAAAAAGAAATAATACTCCAATTATTCGTTAATCTATAATATTATGTTTAGAAACAATTATATGTGAAAGGGAAAAAACACAAAAATATCCGACAAAATATTTTTAAAGTAATCTGATTTTTAATAATATTTTAAATGATCTGAAACTGCATATTAAAATTTAAAACTGTACTTTAACAAAAACAATAGCAATAGTTTTTCAAAAAAAAAAAAAAACACTATATCTTAAATACGAAACTCTAACATTCTCCCCAAATAGACAGAAAAAAAATTATACTCCAATTATTCGTTAATCTATAATATTATGTTTAGAAACATTTATATGTAAAAGGGAAAAAAGCACAAAACTGTCCGACAAAATATTTTTAAAATAATCGGATTTTAAATAATATTTTAAATAATCTGAAACTGTATACTAAAAAATAAAAACTCTACTTTAGCAAAAACAATAGTAATAGTTTTCAAAAAAAAAAAAAAAAAAAAAAAACACTATATCTTAAATACGAAATTCTAACATTCTCCCCCAAATAAACAGAAAAAAGAAATAATACTCCAATTATTCGTTAATCTATAATATTATGTTTAGAAACATTTATAGGTGAAAGGAAAAAAAAGCACAAAACTATCCGACAAAACATTTATCTCGTGATCTCATCTTAGCGTTCGTCTTCCTATAACAATGCAGGATTAAGTAAAGCCTTAAATCTGATAACTCACATATTATATATTTTACATAGCTTTAACCACTTTACTCGATGAGATTTGGTGGTGCTGGCAAAGGGAATTGGGTAAAAAGCTAATTTGTGAGGCTACTTTCAATGGCTGGGTGCTATAAATTGGGTAGAATCTTTCTTTTTTAGATGGTTCTTTAATATATAATTATATATCATAAAAAATAATCCAGCCTTACGTATGTTAAAACTATATTTAAATAATCTGAAACTGCATACTAAAAAATTAAAACTGTACTTTAACAAAAACAATAGTAATAGTTTTCCCAAAAAACCACACTATATCTTAAATACGAAACTCTAACATTCTCCCCAAATTTACAGAAAAAAAAATAATACTCCAATTATTCGTTAATATATAATGTTATGTTTAGAAACATTTATATGTGAAAGGGAAAAAAGCACAAAACTATCCGACAAAATATTTTTCTCGTGATCTCATCTTAGCGTTCGTCTTCATATAACAATGTAGGATTAAGTAAAGCCTTAAATCTGATAACTCACATGTTATATATTTTACATATTAGCTGTAGCCACTTAACTCGGTGAGATTTTGATGTAAGATTAAAATCCTTTCATAAAAGCACCGCTTGGACTGAAAAAGACAGAACCTGCAAGCTGTAGCTTATCATCTAAGTTGAAGCATTGGTTATATACAATTTTCTTTCCTTTTTAATTTTTTTTAATATATAATTATATATAATAAAAAATAATCCAGCCTTACGTATGTTAAAACTATATTTAAATAATCTGAAACTGCATACTAAAAATTTAAAACTGTTACTTTAACAAAAACAATAGTAATAGTTTTCATTAAAAAAAAAAAAAATACTATATCTTAAATACGAAACTCTAACATTCTTCCCAAATAGACAGAAAAAAAAATAATACTCCAATTATTCGTTAATCGATAATGTTATGTTTAAAAACATTTATATGTGAAAGTGAAAAAAGCACGAAACTATCCGACAAAATATTTTTTAAATAATCAGATTTTAAATAATATTTTAAATAATCTGAAACTGTATACTAAAAATTAAAAACTCTACTTTAGCAATAACAATAGTAATTGTTTTCCGAAAAAAAACTTACTATATCTTAAATACGAAATTCTAACATTCTCCCCAAATAGACAGAAAAACGAAATAATACTCCAATTATTCGTTAATCTATAATATTATGTTTAGAAACATTTATATGTAAAAGGGAAAAAAGCACAAAACTGTCCGACAAAATATTTTTAAAATAATCGGATTTTAAATAATATTTTAAATAATCTGAAACTGTATACTAAAAAATAAAAACTCTACTTTAACAAAAACAATAGTAATAGTTTTCCAAAAAAAAAAAAAAAAAAAAACACTATATCTTAAATACGAAATTCTAACATTCTCCCCCAAATAAACAGACAAAGGAAATAATACTCTAATTATTCGTTAATCTATAATATTATGTTTAGAAACATTTATATGTGAAAGGGAAAAAAAGCAGAAAACTATCCGACAAAACATTTTTCTCGTGATCTCATCTTAGCGTTCGTCTTCCTATAACAATGCAGGATTAAGTAAAGCCTTAAATCTGATAACTCACATATTATATATTTTACATAGCTTTAATCACTTTACTCGATGAGATTTGGTGGTGCTGGCAAAGGGAATTGGGTAAAAAGCCAATTTGTGTGGCTACTTTCAATGGCTGGGTGCTATAAATTGGGTAGAATCTTTCCTTTTTAGATGGTTCTTTAATATATAATTATATATCATAAAAAATAATCCAGCCTTACGTATGTTAAAACTATATTTAAATAATCTGAAACTGCATACTAAAAAATTAAAACTGTACTTTTACAAAAACAATAGTAATAGTTTTCCCCAAAAAAAACCACACTATATCTTAAATACGAAACTCTAACATTCTCCCCAAATTTACAGAAAAAAAAAATACTCCAATTATTCGTTAATATATAATGTTATGTTTAGAAACATTTATATGTGAAAGGGAAAAAAGCACAAAACTATCCGACAAAATATTTTTCTCGTGATCTCATCTTAGCGTTCGTTTTCATATAACAATGTAGGATTAAGTAAAGCCTTAAATCTGATAACTCACATGTTATATATTTTACATATTGGCTGTAGACACTTAACTCGGTGAGATATTGATGTAAGATTAAAATCCTTTCATAAATGCACCGCTTGGACTGAAAAAGACAGAACCTGCAAGCTGTAGCTTTATCATCCTAGTTGAAGCATTGGTTAGTTTAAATTTTCTTTCCTTGATAGATGGTTCTTTAATATATAATTATATATCATAAAAAATAATCCAGCCTTACGTATGTTAAACTATATTTAAAAAATCTGAAACTGCATATTAAAAATTTAAAACTGTTACTTTAACAAAAACAATAGTAATAGTTTTCAAAAAGAAAAAAAAAAAAAAAAAAAAAAAAACACTATATCTTAAATACGAAATTCTTAAATACGATTCTCCCCAAATAGACAGAAAAAAAATAATACTCCAATTATTCGTTAATCTATAATATTATGTTTAGAAACATTTATATGTGAAAGGGAAAAAAGCACAAAACTATCCGACAAAATATTTTTTTAAATAATCGGATTTTAAATAATATTTTAAATAATCTGAAACTGTATACTAAAAACTAAAAACTCTACTTTAGCAAAAACAATAGTAATAGTTTTAAAAACTAAAAAAACAAAAAAAACCACTATATTTTAAATGCGAAATTCTAACATTCTCCCCAAATAGACAGAAAAAAAATAATACTCCAATTATTCGTTAATCTATAATATTATGTTTAGAAACATTTATATGTGAAAGGGAAAAAAGCACAAAACTATCCGACAAAATATTTTTTTAAATAATCGGATTTTAAATAATATTTTAAATAATCTGAAACTGTATACTAAAAATTAAAAACTCTACTTTAGCAAAAACAATAGTAATAGTTTTAAAAACAAAAAAAAAAAAAAAAAAAACCACTATATTTTAAATACGAAATTCTAGCATTCTCCCCAAATAGACAGAAAAAAAATAATACTCCAATTATTCGTTAATCTATAATATTATGTTTAGAAACATTTATATGTGAAAGGGAAAAAAAGCACAAAACTATCCGACAAAATATTTTTCTCGTGATCTCATCTTAGTGTTCGTCTTCCTATAACAATGTAGGATTAAGTAAAGCCTTAAATCTGGTACCTCACATATTAGGGATTTTTCCATAGCTTTGACCACTTTACTCGATGAGATTTGGTGGTGCTGGCAAAGGGAATTGGGTAAAAAGCCAATTTGTGAGGCTACTTTCAATGGCTGGGTGCTATAAATTGGGTAGCATATTCGCGCTGATAAAAAAAATTCGGAAATTCTTTTTTTATCCTGTTAAACTTATTTTCAAGATTTTTACCAGTATTCTATTTAAACTGAGTTTAATGAGGTTCATTTTTTCGTTTTTTTTTTTTACACTTCTTCTTTTAAAATGATTTTGTTTCGTTATAGAAAGCCCTAGAATTTTAAGCGCAAAAAACTTTCTAGTCTTTCATTATCTCTTTTATTTAACTATATAGTTATGTATTGCTAAACAGCTTAGTTCTACATTATGAGATTATGTTAATTTATTATATTTTTTGTAATGGGAATGTTTTAATCTTTTTGCGGTATTTTCTTTCTTTTTTTTAGTGCAATACACATCTTTAATTGGACGTGTATTACATTTATTATTTCGTTTAATTTATTTTGAAACATTAAGACGTTTTTCTTAATAAAAAGAAAAAGCATGCTCACTTAAAACAAATCTTTCATATGTTTCATATAATTGATTATAAAGGTAGTGAATTCATATCATAAACACCACAAAAAAAAATCACCAAATTAAACAAAATTTTTATTAGACAAAAATGTTGTTAAAGATATAACACATAGCAGAATTCTGTAAAAAAGTGAAGCATAATCATTTTTGAAGCACTGTAGAAATCAATAAATCATTTAACTAATTAATTACTTCATATAATAGTGACTAATATTTATCACTTTGAGACAACTTATTAGTCTTAATAAGCACCACATAACAATAAATTTTCTAGTAATAAAATTTAATGATTTTTTTTTCTAACTGCATGTATAACTACTTATATCTTTAATGGTCTATAATAAGGATCTTGCTCAGAAGTACATAATCATCAATTTTATTTAAATTCCTTTTTTTTTCTTTATGATTATTTGTAAAATTTATAACATTTATGCAAAAAGTTATTCATTTTGTAAAATGAGTAACATTTATGCTAAATTTGATTCCTTTTGTAAAATCAATAACAATTATGGAAAATTTGATTCATTTTGTAAAATTAGTTTTTGTTCAAAACCGTTATTTGTTTCTGCTGTAAGATATATTACTTTGAAAATAAAGCAAATTTATTTCATTTCTTAAACATTACTAGCCCAATAAATCTCGCGAAGAGTAATATTAAAATTGAATTAAAATAGTAAAAGCCTCAAAAATAGCATTTTATAATAAAGAAGCAAAACGTTTTTTGTTGCTATTGTCTTTGTGTTTGCTTAAAAAAGGTATTTTCCTGACCATGACCCTTTAACATGATGAAACTCGTATTTATATATTTTTTAGCACTTTCCAACCTAGTTGAAAAGTGCTTATGACTTCGGTTTGTCTGGCCGTATGGCCGGATGGCCGTCTGGCCGTGTGGCCGTCTGTCCGTGCTCTAACTCCCGTAAATATGCTCGGATTGCTCTGCAATTTTTATATGTTATTGTCGTTATCTATGGCACGTTCCCTATTTCAACTGAAGTGTGTAGCAGTTATAGTTTTCTTACAGGGACACTCAAAAGAATTCCGTTACATTGCGGTCTATGGGGAAAAATCATTTGCGGTTTATTTTAAAAATATTTCACTATTGTAAACGCATTGAAATTTATATAGATCACTAAGATGCATTAGAAGAAGCTTAATATGGAATAGTAGGTGTATAGCACTTAGAGTTACTTTACAGGGACAGTCAAAATAATTCCGTTACATTACGTCTATGGAGAAAAATCGTCTGCGGCTTATTTAAATAATGTTCCACTATTTTAAACGCATTGAAGTTTATATATATTACTAAGGTGCATTACAAGAGGCTTACTACAGAATAGTGTGTGTATAGCAGTCATCGTTCATTTACAGGGACACACAAAAGAATTCTCTACTGTCTGTTAACAATAATTCCTCGAAGTGCGTTTTAAGTTACTGAAAGCGATTTTAATTTTAACTCGCTTTTTGTCTATTACGTGGTGTGTATAAATTCTGTAGATCCTATATACAGGGAAGCACAAAAGTTCGCGAACACATTTCCGTATTATTTAACTGCAGACGGAGAATTTTAAACTGTGCTACGCGTTTCCTAACTGAACTAAAATTTATTATCCTATGTAGTATATATACAGATCTATAGATCCTATACAGGGCTGAATAAAAGTATTCGGATTACTTAGATGTTGTCTTTTAGCTTATTAAACGGTATGATTTGTAAAATTATTTTGGAAGCGTTGGAAAGTGTTACATAACGCGATTTTAATCTTAACTAGCTTTTTGTCTATTACGTGGTGTGTATAAATTCTGTAGATCCTATACAGGGCAGCACAAAAGTTCGCGAACACATTTCCGTTTATTGACAGAAACTCCAGAAGGAGAATTTAAACGGTGCTACGCGTTTCCTAACTAAACTAAAATTTAGCATCCTATGTATATATACAAATCATATACAGGGCTACATAAAAGTATTCGGATATTTTTCCGAATATTGTATATATTGCAAATTAGTGAAATTACGTTTTTAAATATGTTATGCGTTTTCCAAATTGTTTACTTAGATGTCATCTTTCAGCTTATTAAACGGTAATGATTTGTAAAATTATTTTAGAAGCGTTGGAAAGTGCTACATAATCTATGCTTGACGCATGATTTTTCGTTCTTGTTTTAATTAAGCCCTAATAGCAAAACAAATTTCAGCCATTATTGTTTTTGGCTATATCTTGATCAACGTTGACAATATTAGCATGAAATTTTGTTGGTGTTTGCATTTTACTAATATTTTACCTATATTGGCAATATTTTCTATTTAAAGCCACTATTCCTGCAATATTGTCGTTTCATTACAAATATTTTTATTGTGAAGCATTTATTGGAAAACCAATATTTAACCAATATTGATATTTCATTGGAACTATTTCTGATGGCCGCTAACACATTATTGGTCCCAATATAAACAATATTTGTTTACTATTAAAGTCGTCTTTTTATCTTTTATTAATCATAGAAAAGATGATCAAAGTATTATTGGAACATATGTGTTGCTTATGATAAAAATCAACAGCTGATACTACAAGTGCTCATGTAACTATTATAGAAGCTTTACCTTACGCGGAATTTTGAGGGAAAGAAAAAAAAATACTTAAAGAGACCGTGTAATGTAACATATGACAGTAAGATACTCATTAGCACTTCGTAGAATGTGCATTTGATATGTTTGTTTGTCTCGGGAGGCAACATAAAAGACGACTGTGGTTGTGTGATGTGGTTAAGCATTTCTTCACTTCATTTTACTCTGTTTATGACTCTTGAATTTGCACTTTGCCTTTGAATTACAGAGTTTACATTGTTTCTTCTCTGACTTCAATTGTTATTATTTAGTATAAAGATTACACTGTTTCTCAGTTGATCTTATCATACATTTCCGTTCGTATTTGCGAAAACAGGAACATATATATTTTTACTGTACTTAAATTTACATGATTATTTGCCGTTTTTAAATTCTTATGGATTAATTAAATTTCACATTAGCATTCAAATAATAATAATAATAAATTTTAGTAATCAATAAAAAAAAAATGTATACTGAATAATTTTCATTTAATATTTTTGCAATAAATGATTTTCATGCAAATAAATCTCTTTCTTTGTACATAATAATTATTTTTGCAGGAGAAATTTTAAGCAGATATTCAATTTTAGGTGTTATTTTTATGTCAATTATTTAAAATAAAATAAAATCCAAACAGAAATACTTTTATAAGCATTCCGAAATCAATATTGAATCAGAAAGCAACGGTTTTTATTAATCATACTTTAATAGCATTTTGGTGCACATTGTTTAAAAGAGCACATTTTTGCATATTTATGCAAATTTATGCATATTTATGCAAATTTATGCATATTTACACAAAGAGCACATTTATGCATATGGCCACATTTTAAAAGCACATATCCTATATTGCTTTTAAAATAGGATATCACTATGATTCAAAAATACTTCACTTGCTGTAAATTATATCCTTTAACTTTTCATAATTTTATTATTTTAATTGGTAATCAGTTTTCCAAATTTAAATTTTAAAATAAGTAGCTTGTCTTCACTGTATTAAGTTCACAAAATTCCACATTAAAATATCTAAGTTTTCTTTTCTTTTTTTTAACCACTTTACTGCTGCTTTCTTTTTCATAAAAATAGATATATATATTAACTAAAAAGACGGTTGTCTGTCATTTATCAGATATATTCCGCATCAAAGATTTTACACTATTCCTTTATGAGACATTACAAACCTTAAGTAAAGTAAGATGCTTTATATGCTCTTTATATTGAGAAATCTTTTCCGAAACATAAAGCTTAAGTTTATCCCTTTAAAGAGTCTAAACATTTTACTATTCCTCAAACCAAACATTCCAAACGTACCTATAACGGTATTTATGCCATTTTGTTAAGCATCGAAATTCATACATTGTTATTCACACACCGATCAAGATATCAAAACATATTGCTAACCGAATTTCAACTAGTTCATATCACGTATAAAACGCCATTCACATAACACCCTACTTCTTGTTTGCGAGAAATGGCAACCACTCTGAGATATTTTAAACGTGATCTTTTTAATAGGTATTTCCATCTTGTCCAAATAACATTTACGTGTTCGGGAGTTCTTCTCTCTCTTTTTGTTCCTGTTTGCTCAGTGAATTCGCCGGCGCCCATGTATATATGTCGATATGAATCTAAAAGGCTCGGCAGAAAATGAGGATAAACTGATGTCCAGAATATATACCTCATGCTGCGTAAGTTTACGTGACAATAGAAATGATAGGAAAATACGGTTTTGTTTGGCTTTGCTGTTGTGTTCGAATCGATATCAGCAAATATGTGTTGCTGCGCGCAGACAATGAATCCCGTGAACGAGTCGGGCAGAAAATCAACGTCGAGATTCACTCTTCGGAAGTAAATGAAGCCGAAGTATTTTCCGAAAATGTCATTTCAAATAATAGATGAGATGAAGAAATCCATGCTACGACAATTTTTTTTTTTTTCAAAAGAAAAATATTTGTAGATCCTTAATTCTGTGATATGCTTCTGTTATGTAAATGAATTATGTGTGAATTAATTATGTAAAAGAATGTTATGTAAAGAAGCTTTAATTCTGCATGAAATTCATTTCCGAATTACTTATTCACGAAGTATTGGAGTGTATTCCGAAATTATAGTATAATGATTTTCACTTGTTTCCCTGACATAGTAGTGACGATAATAACGATAATACTAATAGCTTATTTCTTAAATGGCGATAATGAATTGCATCATCGCCATTTTTTATCTTGTATTCCAGTCATTTAAAAAATCATTGATTACTGAAATTAGCTAATTTTGCGACTTACACGAACAAGTAATTGATGGAACTAAATTTCACGTCTATCAACTATTACAAGAACTGTCGAAAACCTTGTTAATAGGAAAACGTGAATTTTCTTTGTAGGCGTCAAATCCTCAATTCTTTAAAATGTATCTGCCATGTAAAATAATTCAAAATTTTTGATTTATTTACAAATTATTTAATCATGAACTCTTGGGATTAGCCAAAAAAATTGATAGTACACTGTAAAAAGAATTTGGTCAACAATTACGGTACATATACTGGCAACTGTGTGACCAGTATATATACCGTAATTTAACTGGATGGTATATGTACTATAAAATATTTAAAGTATATGTACCGGCTGCACTCCCCCCCTCTCCTCAGGCCTGCATGCATTACGTAACAAGAGCAAGAGCATCACTCATGAGCAAGAGTACATCGAGGCGGAATTACCAACTTTTTCCTTACTGAAAAATAATTATTTTACGGTATAAATGGCGATTTTTTACTCAAAAACAACCATTTTACGGTATAAATACCGTTTATAATTGAAATGGCACATATACGGTTTTTTTACGCTTAATATTCCTTAAAAGTACGGTACTCATACCGTAAAGAGTGAAAACGTTAATTTACGGTATTTTTACTGCAATTTTACAAAATTTTTTTTACAGTGTATGAAGATTGGCATTTTCCCTCTCGCTCTTCAGAAACGGTGATGGCAAGAAAATTAACTTCTTACTTTTTAATTGGCGGTAATGAATTAAATTGCTGTTCACATAAAATTTAATTAGCCATATTAACAAATTACATAAGCAAAAAATTGTTAAAATTACATTTTATGTTATTCTGCTTCCAATTTTATTTTAAATTCTGAAATTGATTGTGTTTTTGTCGAAATGAATTGAAATTTCACTTCCCATTTATTTAAATTGAAATTCCACTCGCATTGTATATTTCTCATCGTCTTTTCAGCTTAGATTTAAGTCAAAGGATTATGTATAATTATAAGCCAGTGTGACCTTTTATAAGATAATATAAAACGTGATATTGGGTTCCTCAAACAACTTTGTTACTAAACATATCCATAAAATATTTTAATGAAGAAGGAAAATACTATAGCACATTTAAATAAAAAATTGTTTTAAGTTTTAAACTACGAAGATATATATTTAAAAAAAATGCATCACTTAAAACATTTTCTGTAGCTTAAAAGTAGTGGATAAGTGCTACTTTAAGCTTTTAAATTTATTCATATTTAAAAGCTTAAAGTAGTTAAATTTAAGCCTTTAAATTAATTTATATAAATTTAAAAGAATAAATTTTGTTTAAATTTATATGAATTATTTATGATTTTTTATATCTATATTTGAAGTTTGTCTTTATAAAATAATTCCTCACAAAATCATCATGCATGTATTTGTATCCAAATAATAATTTTTTTTAAATTAAAAAAATAGATCTGTCTTCCTGGAGAACTTCGTATTTGCTTTTCTTTTTTTTTTCTTTTTTTTATAATCCTAACTTTAGAAATATCATGCAACCAGATGAATTTAGTATTATGTACTCGTTTTTTCTTTTTTTCTTTTTCTTTCATTCTTTAAGGATACTAGAGTCCACTCTACCCGCAATCTTGTGATACGTGAAATTGGCTTGGCCTTCTAACATATGAGCATCTGTTAGTTCTGTGCTTTATTTTAATTTTTTTTTTCCTGTTTTAGTTCAGACACAAAATAGCATTTCCCCCCAATTCTAGTCTCTTTGAATTTGGCTTCTCTTTGACCTGGTTTCGCCGGAATTATTCTTTTGTTGATGATTGTTGTGAATGCTACCAATCTCGTCCATCATCTGTGAATAAATATTTGTGTATCCATGTCACTGGGATAACATCATGATACATCATTGTAGCGTGACTTAAAAAAGAATACACGAAAAAGTCATATTTCGTATTCTATCTGCATATTAATTTTTGAATGAAATGTGGATTATATTTTATGCTATGTTATTTATTATGAACCAAAACATGTTCATTTGTATCCATAAAATAAAATAATTGTACCTATTTATTTATCACAAAACGCTGAATGATATAAAAAAAAAAACATTTGCTATATATAGAAAGTCATCGACATTTCAGAAATTTTCCTACAAAATATGTTTTACTTCCTTTTTAGCATTTTCCAATATAGTTGAAAAGTTTTTATAAATTTGGTTTGTCAGTCTGTCTGTCTGAAGTCTGTCCATGTTCTAACTCTCATAAATACACTCGGATTGCCATGAAAATTTTATATGTTATTGATGTTAATCAATGTTCAGTATTTAAAATAAGGAGTCTAGTATTTATAGCTTGTTACAGGGACATACAAAAGAATTCCGTTACATTATGGTGTATGAAGAAAAATCGTATCCGATGCATTTTATTGATTGTAGAATACTTCAAACATAATGAAATTGATATACATCACTGAGGTAGACTAAAACATGCTTTCTCAGGAGTATAGAATATGTAGCATTTATAGTTCGTTTACATGGAAGTCCAGAAGAATTCCGTTACATTATAATCTACGGAGAAAATTGTTTGCGATGCATTTTAATGAAGCTATGATACTTTAAACATAATGAAATAAAAAAGGATCACTGAGGAGCAATACAACAGGTTTTTTATAGATTAAAAAGTGTGTAGAATTTATCTTTATTTACACAGATGTACAAAAGTATTCGGTAACAGGACGAAGTATGATACATTAAATTATATAAAAAAATGAAATTTCTTAATAATATTTTGTTAGTGGTGGAAAGTGTTTCATAATCTATGTGTGATGCATGATTTTTCTTTCTTATTTTTTTATTTTATACTATCTGCTATATAACATTATTGATTAGCGAAATATAAAAGTTAAACAATAAATTAAATAATTTTAGGTCTTTATTTAATGTGCTCGGACATGTATAAGAATGTTACGCATGAAATGTATCTACAAGAATGTATCGATTTTGAAAAATTCAGTATTTATTGATTTAGTAATCTGAATCCACGGTATTGATTTTAATAATCTTTATGCACAACTTTCTAATAACAAAACAATTGAAAATATAAGCTCATTTTGTAAAAACGTGTAATTTAATTACCAAAGTAACATACAGAGTTAAATTTCATTTCTTAGAGTTGTTCTTTTTTATACTTTTTTATATCACAAAACTAATAGAGAATTGCTTTTATTCCAATTTATTTTCAGGCTCAAATATTTGCTTGAATTGTGATTAAACTCATATGATGAAGCTGTATTGCTTACGTTTCCTAAAAATAAATGCGGGTGCTTTTGTGTGTATATATATACATGCAAAGTTCTGCGGTTTTTAAAAAGTGAAACGCAGTTCCGACTAGTTATTTCACTACTGCTGATAAAAAGTGGACCCAGATATGTACATTAGATCTTTTCTATATGCGCTGCATAATTCTCGTTTGTGTTGTGGCATAATTTTTGTTTCAGTTCAGTGCTAAGAATGGAGAAACAAAAATTTCATTTTCGTCATAATAACTATTTTGTTTCAAGAAAGGTACAAATGCTAGTCAAACTGCTCGTAAAATTTGTGCTGTATATGGACAAAGTGCTGTTTTAGAATATACAGTTCCAAAGGGGTTTGACAAGTTTGAGCGCAGAAATGTCAGCCTCGAATGTGATAACCGTTATGGATCACCATCGTATGTAAAGAAAGACCTCTTATAAAAGAAGCTATCAGTTGATTATGCACTGTACTTTTTAGAGTATTTAATCTGTGTGATAGGTCCTGAATTGTGTAACGTGGATTTTCAGCGATAGCTTCTTTTAAGAGGTCCTCCTTTGCAGATGATGGTCGTCCAGAATGGGCACTATCTTCGAGGCTGAAATTTTCTCGCTTAAACTTCTCAAACCACCTTCGAACTGTGTCATTTGAAACAACACATTGTCCATATACAGCACAAATGGGGAAATTGCACGTTTTTCAATTTAACTTGCATCTGATAGAGTGTAAAAATATGAACATTTTGATACCATTTTTACATACATTTGAAACTTTTATAATTCATTAAATCAACTTTTAAAACCCAGTTTTTGTCGTGGCGAGAAAAAGCCGCGTCACGTGATAAAAGCTGTTCTGACGTCACTACACATGTAAACAAACCCTCGCTGTATTTCTCCCTGTTATTTCCTATGGGGATGGCTTGCTTTTCGCTGAATGGCTTGCTTTACGCTTTTTTCTTTTCTTAAAAATGATTAGTATAACAAATTAAAAGTATTGTAAATTGCTGTAATAAATAAATAATACTGTGAATTCCAGGTGAGGTTTTTATTCCATCGCGTTTCTAAGAATTGCCATTTCCAGATCTCGATGTAGAAATAAAGTATCAGTACAAGTTAATACTCGTACTACAATATTGTATTTTATAGAATAATGTATACTTGTATTTACTTATTTTTTGTATTAATATTGCACAATATAAAATAAAGTAATACAAATAGAATTTATTTCATTAGGGAGGGTGGAATTAACTCATAAAAATGTTTTAGTATTTATATTTTATACTCTTGAATTAAGAATTTGGCTTGGCTTCACTATATGTTTTATCTCTTCAATTGTTAAATAAACTGTTTTGAATCTTTGAAAACAGTTAAACTTATTAGAAAGAGCGAAATGTGCTGAGGTAGCTTTAAGATAGCCTTACAGAATTTTTATATAAATATACACGGAAAAAGTTTAATAATTTTTCAAAAAATGTTTCCGGGTGTCTATCAAGACTTTTCTCACAGACAGGGTCCTGTTTTTGTGAAATTGTGAGAAGTATTTTGCATTTATGAAAAAACTAATTATAATTTTGTGAGTTTGAAATAACTGTTATATTCAGGTTCTTGTTTATAAATTTTTGACAGGATCTTTTATATATGTAAAAGCTACATAAATAGATTCTTTGACGACTTCAGTTGTTTTATGTCAGGTCAGATTTTACTTTTAAATAATTAAATTTGTAAAAGGTTTAGTTTTGAGATGGAAAAAGATTGTGAAAGGCCTATTTTTATGACAAAGAATTTTGTGAAGGACCTGTTTTAAGGTGGAATGTTTTGTGAAGGGCCTGTTTTAAGGTGGAATGTTTTGTGAAGGATCCTGTTTTAATATGAAAAATTTTGTGAAAGGTCCTTTAAAGGACCCAATTTCTTCTTAAACAGGTCCCTGGACTATGCACAGACAAAAAAAATCAAGTAATTATTTTAAATACTGTCAGTTTTGTGAAATTTTCAGAATGTGGGACTAAAGGTTTTATGCTTTATAGACCTTTGCAGATTACAGATGATGTTTAGTTCATAAATTATCTTTTTTATTTTTGTATTCGCATATCTTTTATATTTTCATTATTTTTATTTTTTACGAAAGTTAGAGCATTGAGGAAAATACTGATATAATTTTTTTAGAACCTGATTAATCTAAAATAGGACATTCTGAGAAACTATATTTCAAACAAACAAAAAGTTCTGCATCCATTCAAAAATTATACATAAGCAAATAACAATAAAACAGTAATTAAATTATTTTTACACTTTTTTATTTAACGCAACTTGGTTTTTGTATATAAGGATGGAATCTTGTTATCGGTTGTTTACTCACTTTCTGATAAATTAAGAAATATAAAAAATAAGTGCAAAATTGCGTGTTTCCGATGACGTACAACATTTTATTATTTTTAGAACTTAATTATAAATTAATACATTAATTTTGACGCGTTTTTCCGTTAGCCCGCCACAGTTGATAAATCGAAAAATATTATCTGTGGTTACAATTGTATGCGACTTACAACAATTTTATTATGCATTAAACTACGGTGTTAAAAAAAGGCTAAATGGGTGTGAAGCTGCAACTATTTTGCATACTAAAAAGTAGAAAATAATAAATAAAAACTATACAGTGTAATATATTTAAAAAAAAATACGTTTTAATAAATTAAAAGTTTCATATTAATTGAATTATGATTATTCGTTGAGAAATCAATTTAGAAATCCTAATAAGATAGTTTAAATAATTCTTATATTTTATTTTATTTTCTTTTCTCTTTCCATACCTTAAAACAGAAATAAAGCAACCATTATACATTCATTTTAATGAATTTACTAGCTCGCATTTTCTACCAAGCGTACAAAAAAAGTGGTGAATTTTTTATGATCGGATTCGGTGGCCACGCCAAATTATTGTATTATATTGAACATTTTTCGGAAAAATCATGAATTACAATCATAAAATGAGAAAAAAAAAACAATAGTGATAAATTTACTCACGTATGTTGCAGTAATTGTTTTTCTGATCGGTGAATACACAATCAGTATTAAATACAGATTTTTTGTTTTTGTTTTCTGCATTATTGCTCAAAATTTCGTCTTCTCATAATTAATTTGAGTACATTTTTATCCCTAATATAACCTGCATAACACGAAATTATATTCATATCAAAACGAATTATTAAGCATTAAAATGAATTAAGAAAATAATGCATTTCAAGAACTATATAAATGCGATTTTACTTATGATTTCTTTTGTAATAAAACTATCATTCTTTTTTCGTTTAAATAAATAAGAGTAAGTAAAAGATAGCTTTAGTTTCCTGTATTTTTACCCACATGAAATGCAGTTTTTCTTCCCTAAAAGTAAATAAATAAATAAATAAAAAAATCCGAAAGCCATAACTTTGTGTTTTTCGAATCCGACCAACTTCATCACTTTTCTAAATGAAAATTAATGCAAATGTATAAATAAATAATGCATTATATTTAGATATGTTAAAATAATCTTTTGACTTTAATATTTGTTTTTGTTTTTGTGTAAATGCGTCTTTAAAAGACGTTTATAATAAGTAGAAAGTAATGCAAAACAGCCTGCATGCATTCGACTCTAAAGCAGAATCCGCGTTTCATGTGTAGTGACGTCAACCCAATCTCGTCGCGTTTTCAGATCACGTGGTTTTGTTTTGCTTTTAGCGGAGTTTAAAACTCCAATAACTAGTTATTTAAAATTATTTTTGCGTTTCCGAGTTAAGATTTGAGGAATGTAAAGTCATCTTCATCAATTAAACATAAAATAAGGCATAATCTAGAATGAGTGCAACTTCCCCATTTTACGGGCAGTCTGACTAGCATTGTTGCCTTTCTTGAAATAATAGAGCATAATATGACGAAAACGAACTTTTTTGTTCTCCATTCTTAGCACTGCACTGAAACAAACATTATGCCACAACACAAACGAGAATTATGCAGCGCAAGCAGAAAGACCCAATGTACATATCTGGGTCATTTAAGGTCACTCCTTATCAGCAGTCGCAAAATAATTAGACGAAACCGTGCATCGCATTGAAAATTCGCCAAACTTTCCGAATGACCCAATATATTCGCAATGAAATCTTTTTAATAGATTCTCAAAGGTTTTCCATGCATTCAACATCAGCTTTAGAATAACATCGTGATGTCATCCCCGAACCGACACTTTCCGTTCTGTAGTCTTTATTATAATAGCTGTTGTTACATATTGTAAAATATAGGAGTATCCCTTATGCCTTATTCTAAAGAATATAGCATTTATTCTTACATTTCTCCCATTAAATTTTTTATGCTGTTTAATTAACCTAAAAACTATTTCATCAAAATTATATAACCGTGCATCGCATTGAAAAATCGCCAAACTTTCCGAATGACCCAATATATTGTCAAAGGTTTTCCATGCATTCAACATTAGCTTTAGAATAACATCTTGATGCTATCCCTGAATCGACACTTTCCGTTCTGTAGTCTTTATTATAATAGCTGTTGTTACATATTGTAAAATATAGGAGCATCCCTTATCCCTTATTCTAAAGAATCTAGCATTTATTCTTAAATTTCTTCCATCAGTTTTTTTATGCTGTTTAATTAACCTAAAAACTATTTCCTCAAAATTATATAACCATGCATCGCATTGAAAAACCACCAAACTTTCCGAATGATCCAATATATTGTCAAAGGTTTTCCATGTATTCAACATCATCTTTGGAATAACATCGTGATGTCATCCCCGAACCGACACTTTCCGTTCTGTAGTCTTTATTATAATAGCTCTTGTTGCATATTGTACAATATAAGAGTATCCCTTATGCCTTATCCTAAAGAATCTCACATTTATTCTTAAATTTCTTCCATCAGATTTTTTATGCTGTTTAATTAACCTAAAAACTATTTCATCAAAATTAAATAACGATCAGAAAAAAAAAGAGTATTCCCAAATGCTAGCTGTTTACTTCTAAATGGCAATGAATCTATATTCTGACTTTTGCAACAGCATAATCCAGATCATTTCTTTCATTGCCTAATTCTTTGAGTGAATATTTCCGGGATAAAAGAAAATCTTCCCTCTCTAGTGAGAAGCCTTAATCTGTTTTAATATTTGCTTAGACAGAGAGGCAAAGTTGAAAAGATAAAACCTAATAATGTCATATTAACTTGTACGTATTTTTGTTGCTCATCAAATAGGCTTGGATTTCTTTTAATTCAATTTCAAGTATTTTCAGAAAATGTTCTCACAAAATAATTACTAAAGAACCCTAAAAGAAAAATATTTGTTTGCTTGTTTGTTTTGTGTGAGTGTGTTGAAAAAAATATCTAATGTTTAAAAAGTATTTTAATATTTCACAAATGAAGCACTTAAAATTTATGCTATATTTAATAAATAGTGTGAAAAAGTATACTTTTAAATATACGGGAGAAAGTCATTAAGTAAGTCACAAAAGATAATTAAATAATAACTTACAATGATATTCACTTTAAACTATTTTTATTTCTCAACATATTCTCTACCAATATTTATGCACTTATATCACCGTTTTGTCAGTACCCCAACACCAGCTGCATAAGATTCTTTGGGTTGTTGTCTCAGCCACAGTAGGACTTCAAGTGTGACATCATCCGTGAACATCATCTTGCAACTTCTTCAACATCCACCATTACAGCTTCGACCTAGCCCCAAGCGATTTTCATCTGTTTAGTCCACTAAAAAACATCTTGAAAGCAAGATGATGTTCACAATTGATGAAAAGGTTCAACTTGAAGTCTTAATGTGGCTGAGACAGCAACCCAAAGAGTCTTATGCAGCTGGTGTTGGGGCAATGATAAAACAGTGATAAAAGTGCATAAATATTGGTGGAGAATATGTTGAGAAATAAAAATAGTTTTGAAGTGAATTTCATTGAAAGTTATTATTTAATTATCTTTTGTGACTTACTTAATGACTTTCCCTCGTACTTTATTAATTGCTAAAAGGTATTACATAAAAACCATTAAAACAGTAAAATAGTTTTTATATATAAACTGTCTACATGTTTCGGTTTCACCGAAGCCTTTTTCCAGACAAATGAGAATTGTCTACAGTTGCACGAACTATCATGCAATGATATGAAATGCCATTGTTCACATTATTCATGTTCTCTCTCAAATTACTCACATTATTTTATTTTTACTTTCATGCTTATTTCCATACTCGTAACCACGGAGTAACTCAGCTAATAATTTTGGTGCAAGTTACTTATATATTGCATGTATGTGCTATATGTTATACATACTTTTAAAGTTTATTTAACCATTATTACTCCATTAAGCTATTCCATCTCACATATACGTTTAACCAGAGCATAAAAAATAGTTACAAACTTAAATATGCTTTGAAGGTTTTGTTCGGAACAGTCATTTACAAAAAACAATGCTCATTATTCGACAATTACCAATTATTGTCTTGTTGTTTTCGAATGAATTTATAAAAGATAATTTGAATATTCAGGTCATCTAATAGTTTATCGTTTGCTAACATATTTTTATCTTTTCGATACACTTTTATGTCGTTATTCTGGTAGATCATATACGCTACATGCATCGCAATCAAAATTTACTTTTAAAAGTATCTTTTTAACTTTTCTTCATGTTGTTTTAACTATGTTTTCGTGCTATTATATTACGGTTGAATCTTTTCTAACGGATCTTCAACCAATTGCAGTTTTGGTTCGCTATACGCAGGTATTCGATACATCTATTGTATAGGATATGTGCAGTAAACTAAAAGGAACAAAAACTACATTAATCATATTCAGGATTTCGTTATGACCAGGGATGTAGTGAAATGTATACGGTGGTATACGTCGTATACCTAATGCATTTTTTTTAGGAAATCTCTACACCCCCTGTTTCTCAAATATAGCTATAACGTATATCCCCGAGGTAAATCATGTGTCTATAGCGTATACCAGGGATCTCACTGCCCTCCCCCTTTTTCTTTTTCAATATCACAATTTCTGAAGAAAATATTTCGTGGTCGGTTTTTACAACATTTGCAACAAAAATAACCTTTGAAGTAAACTAGCAAAGCTTCGCCCGCTACGCTGGTTATTCCAAACGGACCTCGAATTAAACGAACTTAGGATTGAGTGGCCCAAAGTCTTCGGATCCGGTCAATTCTGATTTAAATAAAAAACAAAAAAGGAAAATTTCATTTAGAATCCTGCAGACACTGCATCAACGTATTTTTAAAAACTGTGATTGTTGATTTATTTTTTGTCCAAAGAGTGAAGATTTTCTCTTCAACTAAAATTGACCCAAACTCCCGCAACAAAATGGCTGCTTGTAAAATCCATCTGAAGGAAAAGCTGCCATTTTGAAAAAAAAGAGAAAGTTTTTCTTCCCATTGTAAGTAGGGGAAAAGATGAATGGGTTTCTCATTGTGTGGGTTTGAACCACTCCCTGTTTCCTTTTGTTCAGATCCAGTTTACTCTCAAACTATAGAAGGGGAGAATCCCCCTGGTACCTCTAATCATCCTCTTGTATTATATAAGATTATACAAGTATATAAAGTATCTCCCTTCTATTCTTGCTTTGAAAAAAAGTTTAAGCATGCGCACTGAGGCCTATTTCATATGAAATTTGAAAAAATGCTCTTTTAGTTTTAGATATATAGATTTCTGCAACCCATATTTGTTATAGAGGATTTTGATTGCATTATCTCTCATTTACGAATTATTTTTCCCGTTATATTTATGAATACTTTCTTTTCAATTCTATTTTTGCGAAAATTACTAATACATTTTAACACCAAAAGCCTACATCAAAATGCACTTAGTATAACTGAACCTTAAAACGTGTTTATACTATCACGTATAAACAGAAAAATTCTACCATTAAGTTGATTTTTTAGGAGTAAATTCGACCATTAATTCCACAGCCGAAGGATAATGTCTTTATCAAAACATCCACGTTCCGCAGAAAGAGTGGATTATTCTCTGCAAATTCTACTTTACAACACTAAATGCATCTAGAAACATACCAGAATAACTTGCTTTTAAGATTAACAACTAAGCCGGTACTGCCAACGATTAAATGGACCTATCTTCCTTCCTTTTCCCCAGCCTTTACTGCTGATGACACTAATGGATTCTTTGTCAAAATTTCTGTCTGTTAAAACAGTCAATATTTAACTGTAGTTTAGTTGTTTCCGTCAGTTGTGTAATTTTATCACTTTTTTTCCCCTTTGTACTTACATGAATTTAACGATCTCCTCGGATTGATTTTTTAGGATCCCGTTTCAATGTGTGAAAGGCGGATTAATCCAAAAAGTACACAAGATGTGAAATCGTCTGCATTCGAAAAAAAAAAAATGGAAAGATTTTCTAAAAAAAGAAGCTAAAGATTTTGGTTCTACAAAAATAAGATTCTAACAGGCTTAAAGGACAGGAAATGATCAGAGATAGAACTTATAAAGAATAAAATTTCCTGTTGAACATTTAATACTGTTTTCTAAGATCACAGCAATACAAGAAAGATAACCTCAAAAAAATGTTATCTCTATTCGTATATAACTATTAAATGCAAGCAGCTTAATGTTATTGAGATATGGTATTAAAGAAATGTATAGGGTAAATTGTTTTCTTTCACTGTCAAAATGCTGTTCAAGTTAAAAACGCAAGCCTTTTACAGATAATCAGTAAATTTAAGAAAACAAATATTATAATTGGAGAAGGATTTTATGGAAAAAATAATGTTGTTTAGAAAAATGTGAATGTAAAATCACCAAAATGTAAATCACAAAGTGGTGTACCCTGCGCCGAGGACTTTGATGGTACATTTCTAAAAGAAAAATATTAGATGTTCTATATTTGAAAGAATTACATGTAAATTATAAATTTTTTCATAAATCTACTTGTAATTTTCTGTCGCATATTTGTGACACATTCCTTTCTCTTTCCCGTAAACAAACATCACGTTTTCACAAGTAACTAAATAATTTATGATTTCCCCAAGGACATGTAGTAAGGAACGATCTAATAATGATTCCGATGAGGATAAGTCTTCAGAAGCTATACCCATAGGGACTTATCCCAAATCCAGAATACAAAGCGAAACTGACGACTAAAGAAATACGTCTTTTTTTTCCTCATTTTTTAAGAGATACATTCAATGTTAGCTCGAGAATTGCTGAGCGAATGCCTTCAAGGAATTTATGATGAAATAGCCCGACGAGAATATTTATTTAAGAACTATATTTAAGAACAGTATGCTCGGATCAAAAGAGCATTTGAAACAACACTGAAAGTGTATGCGATATGACGGTGTGAACTAATGTTATAAAAAGGCTAAAAAGGTTGTGTGTGGATTCATCAAGAAATATTTCAAACCAGAATCCTTTATGCGTTAATTTTTGAGGAAAACTGCTTCCATCTAGACTTTTTTAGAAATCTAAAATATTATTATACAAGCATTAATCCATAAAATGTTTCAACTAAATTATGTTGGAGATAATTTTCTGTTGTGGTTATTCGTCGAATAAATTCTCGCAAATAAATCTTTTACATAGTCAATGAAATATTAAGATCGATTTTCAGTTCATTGTTCATTTGGTGTATTATCATGCTCGTAATCACATTAAATAGTATATAATAGTTGTTGGTAGTCTTCACTTTCCGCATTTGCTATCTCAGTGAAGCAAAATCAAATTCTTAAGTAGCTTTCTAACGAAGTCCTTCGCTAGGGGGCAAAAACAAAGATTCATCTAGAAAGTTCTTATACAATATGAGAATATGAGGGATTTACCAGACCACAAAATATATGAAAAATGAATTACCTGTCAACAATATAATCCCATTCTACACACATAAAAACAGCATGGCTACGCAACTGATCTCACAAATTCTGGAAGTTCTAAACAACCTTATTTGCAGTTATACTTCAATAAATAAGATATCTAGGTTTTTATAAAAACTCTAAAATATAATTAAGTAAGCATTTATTAACATACGTTTCAAAAGAAAAATTAGGCGTTTATTTTCCATAAAATCTAGTATTAGCTTGGCATTGAAATAAAATTTTAAAATAATAATATTTTATATAAGCATCGTTAGATAAACTGTTTCAAATAGTTTTTTTTAGCAGCGAATTTTCTGTTGTGGTTATTGACTTTTAAAATTCTACCAAATTAATCTTTTACGAGGTATTCAATGAATTACTAAGATAAATTTTCTGTTTATTTTCTATGTTATTATGCTAATAATCACATTAAACAAATTATCACAGCTATTGTTTGTCTCCACTTTCGCACTTTCTATCTTAGTAATGGCAAGCAAAATCAAATTTTTATGTAGCCCAATAATAAAGTCCTTTTTTAGGGAACTAAATCAAAGACTCGTCTACAAGGTACTTCAATAAGGTCAGTGTGAGTACAGTCGGAATACCCTAAGGATACTCCGGGTACGAAAATATATGAAATAAGAATTATCTGTCAGCAATACTTTCTCTCAACAACCATAAAAAATAGCAGGACTATGCAAAAGATCTCACAAAATGTAGAAGTCATATTTACAATTATTCTTCAATAATTAAAATATCTAGTATATTATACATTAAATCTAAAAATATTGTTACGCAACCATTTTTCCAAAAATATTTTAAAACAAAATTTATTCGTTAATTTTCTGTAAACGTTAATAGCATCCAGGCTTCTAAATAATATAAAACTAGTATTATGCAAGCACCAGTCCATAAAATATTTCGAATAAATTTCTTATAATTTGATTTTTCGTTTTGGTTATTCATAGAATAAATTATCCTAAATAAGTATTTTACGCGATATTCAGTGAAATATTAAGATCGATTTTCTGTTCATTGTCTGTGTTATCATGCTCGTAATCACATTAAACAGAATATCACAGCTGTTGTTAGCCTCCACTTTCCGCACTTCCTATCCTTCTGAAGGCAAAATCAAATTCTTAAGTAGCTTAAAACAAAGTCCTCCACTAGGGACAGAAACAAAGATTAATCCACAAAGTATTCCAGCAAGATGAGCATGAGCACAATCGGTATACCCTAGGGATGCTCCGGACATATATGAAATAAGAATTATCTGCCAACAATATTTTCTTTCAACAACTGTAAAATACAACAAAAATATGCAAATGATCTCAGAAAATTTGGAAGTCTTACGTAAACTTATTTACAATCATTCTTCAATAAATAAAATATCAAGCGTATTATGCAAATAATCTACATATATTATTATTACGTAAGAATATTTCAAACAATATTTCAAAATAAAATTTATTCGTTAATTTTCTGTAAACTTTACTAGCGTCCAGATTTCTAAATAATCTAAAAATATTATTAATCAAGCACCAATCCATGAAATATTTCGAATAAATTTCTTAAAAGTTGATTTTTGGTTATGGTTATTCATCTAATAAAATCTCCCAAATAAATCTTTTACGCGATATTCAGTGAAATATTAAGATCGATTTTCTGTTCATTGTCTGTGTTATCATGCTCGTAATCACATTAAACAGAATATCACAGCTGTTGTTAGCCTCCACTTTCCGCACTTCCTATCCTTGTGAAGGCAAAATCAAATTCTTAAGTAGCTTAATAACAAAGTCCTCCGCTAGGGAACGAAAGCAAAGATTCATCTACAAAGTACTCCAGCAAGGTGAGCATGAGCACAATCGGTATACCCTGGGGATGTTCCGCACCCGAAAATATATGAAATAAGAATTATCTGTCAACAATATTTTATTTCAACAACTATAAAATACAACAGGAATATGCAAATGATCTCAGAAAATCTGGAAGTCCTACGTAAACTTATTTACAATCATTCTTCAATAAATAAAATATCAAGCGTATTATGCAAATTATTTAAAAATATTATTACGTAAGCATTTTTTCAAAAAAATATTTCAAAACAAAATGTATTCGTTAATTTTTTTTAAACTTTACTAGCGTCCAGACCTCTAAATAATCTAAAAATATTATTATGCAAGCACCAATCCATGAAATATTTCGAATAAATTTCTTAAAAGTTGATTTTCGGTTATGGTTATTCATCTAATAAAATCTCCCAAATAAATCTTTTACGCGATATTCAGTGAAATATTAAGATCGATTTTCTGTTCATTGTCTGTGTTATCATGCTCGTAATCACATTAAACAGAATATCACAGCTGTTGTTAGCCTCCACTTTCCGCACTTCCTATCCTTGTGAAGGCAAAATCAAATTCTTAAGTAGCTTAATAACTAAGTCCTCCGCTAGGGAACGAAAGCAAAGATTCATCTACAAAGTACTCCAGCAAGATGAGCATGAGCACAATCGGTATACCCTAGGGATGCTCCGGACCCGAAAATATATGAAATAAGAATTATCTGTCAACAATATTTTCTTTCAACAACCATAAAAACAGCAGGGGTTTCCCAGAAATGCCCAAGAGAGGGTATGATGTAAAGGTCTTCGGGGAAATTTCTCTGTTTGTTTTGATGGCAAAATATGAAAGCATAGAAAAGCTGCTTTATCTTGATCTTTCTGAAGAGATCTGTAATGTCTTCATGTGAGTTTAACATAAATATACATTTGAATAAATTTGTCAGCAACAGTATAAAACAGCATATATAAATATACTTGAGCGATGTATATATATTGCAGAAGTTCCTTTTAAGTTTCTTCTTCAGTGAAAGTAAACTCAGCATAAGTTTAACAAAAAATTCTTTTACTTAAGGCTATTTTTCTGAAAAATATAAAATTACTCAATAAGTTGTTATAAATATACTTAATTTTATTAAATTATATTTTATTCAAATACGCTTTTAGAGAAATTAAAGTAATATTAGTAGCAAAATTTACAATCAGAAATTCAACAAAATATTTCATTTAGCTTCGTTATATGAAATATTTTCCAATGAACAAAAAGGAATATCATAAAATTTTATATAAGCTGAATTATAGGAAATCAATGTAAAAAAATATGGTTTTGTTAAATTTCATGTTGGAAACAGTAAAATGAAAGCATATAAGGAAGATATATTCCTAGATTTAGAATTCCTTGTAATATAAGTTTCGTGCTATTCGCTTAGAATTCGCCTAATATGTTGACGAACGCGCGCGAAAAAAAGAAAATATGCTATCTGCATAAATTTATTTGTCTCCAGTGTCTTTAGAATATTGACAGCACGCTTTGATTACTACTAATTGAAAAATATTGGTACAATATTAAGGCAGCTTTTAAATCCAAACTGGCTACTTTTTGCCACATCTTTTTAATTCAATATTGTTCGCAAACGCGTGAAATTGGCAGGTGCTCTTATTCATAAATTATGTAATTGAACAGTTATTTTCAATTTTTCGGTAAAGACAAAGAAAATATTTCAGAAAATGCTATCAAAGTTGGCGTCTTAAACAGAATTTCGAGATGAGACCGCTCAGGATAGTAAAAAAACTGCTGCACCGGACAACAATCTCTTTTAACTGGAAATGTAATTAATTTAACAAAAAATGAAAGAAACTCTTCGATTAAGAATGACACCAATAATCATGCTTGCAATTGTCATGTTTTAGCGTTTAAGAATAAGTTAGAAAATGCATCGGAAAGTTTTGTGTTGTTGAGCGGGGAAAAATATTTTTCGAAAACCACCGTGATGCATACGAATGAGAATGGGTAAGAAAGATATATATTTTTTTATTCTGTCTCCTTATATAATACATGTAAGTGGAAATATAAATTATATAAGAAGAAAACTGGAATTTTAAATTTATGTATTAAAATTTTAGTATAAAACTAAAATAAAACCACTTGCATAATAGATTCAGTTTATTTTAAAGAAGAGCAAAATTATACATCTATGATTAAATTCATTTACGTACTTTATGAAAAGTGTATAGATTTTAATGTAGTTTCGTAAAAAACTGTAAAGAAGCTTACATTAAATTCGTCAAAATAATTGAACTTTATAGAAGAATATTTAATATTTCGAAAATCATACATTTTTTTCTATTACCCCAAATAAACAATATATATATATATTTTTTTTTCTAAATTTTCTTAAAAACTTTAAGTATGTTTGGCTGCGTGGTCGTCACTGAAATGGCGTATCGGTAATCTGATGTTTGTACTTGTTAATTATATATTAACTTAATTGTATTCTGTATACACTTTATAATTACCTATCTTTAAATAGGAGATTTGGTTAGATTTGATGCTAGAACTTATTTAATGTATTTTGAAATTCAAAGGTATATATATATATATATATATATACGATAAACCCCATATGAAACATTTAAAATTATTATTAGCATTGTTGTGGTTGTTTACGAAAAGAGTTTTTTTTTTTTTTTTTTTTTTTTACCTTTTAAAATATTCACTATATTATTCAAAATTTCGTTCTCTGCTATACGATTAATACAGAAAAATGCAAATTCTTGCGATATTAAATGTAGGCATATACACATCTTACACTAAGGCAAGCATAGTGAAAAGAATAAGCTTCCAGTGACAAGAAGTATTCAAAGTATGCACACATATTTTGCTAAGGTGATTTTACCAATCGACGGCGCGTAGTAAGAATTTTTGAACCTCGTAGAAAAACTAGAGTAAATACATAGCAGAGTAAATATTGGTTTAATTTTGATCTTCAAAAGTTATGTATGTTAGGTCACAAAAGTATGTTAAATAATGAGATTTTAACGCCAAAATATAACTTAAAGAGTGGGTGATTTTAGCAGGCAGTGAAAATAATATCCGTAATTCTAATATTACTTAGAAAATAATATCCATAATTTTCCCATTTTTTAATCTTAAAAGTTTTTTAATGAAGTGTATCATTCGATTGATTGATATAAATGATCAACAGCTACCTCAGGAAAAAAAACTGTTACATGAAGATTTTTCTAAAACTTGATCGTAATTTATCATGAAATATTATGGAATTATTAATATAAATTATAATCATTTTAGTACGTAAGAATGTATCACACAAACGCATATTTATAAATTATAATACCATTTCCTTGAATCATTGTAATTTTTTTAATTAATTTTTTAAATATCTGTACGTCTGCATGGCTATCTAGTGTTTACAGCGCTTTACTGGTAAGAGATGCTAAGTTCGAATCCAGGCATGTGAATTTGTAGCGGGTTCGATTCCATTTTAAATCGAAGCTCTTATTTGCTTAGCAAAGATGTAGCACCTGAAATAAAAAAGGGGTTAATGCATTCGTTATACAATGTGCTTGATATTCGCGAAGTGAAATTATTTCTTATAAATTATTTATAAAATCGGTTTACCAAAGCAGATTTTCTAGTAAAAATATATGAAATTTATTTTATGGATTTAATTTTTCCTTTCTCTGAACAACGGCTATCTGTCATATAAATTTATTTACATCCTTTAGCTGAAGAGAAGCAACTTATTTCCTAAATCACGTTTTGAAATATTAAATTGTTACAAAAATGTTTCTTTTTGCCTCTTTGGATCCTAGAACTTGCCAAAATAAACATTCGAATGCTGATCCTAAAACTAATTCGCCCATCAAAAAATTCATATTGATGTGTATTTTAACTTTCTGGTAAATACATCTTCAAACCTTGTTGGAACCTTTCCAATAAAAATTGTTTTCCCCCTTTTTTTTTCTTTATTATTATTATTTTTTTCATTTCTGATTGCATGAATAAGCAATCTTCAGGACGTAACCCCATTCGCAAGATCGAGTACATTAGTCAGATTAGTAACAGAGATTTAAGAACCTAACAGTTATACACGAGGAAAAAGTATTGTGGTGCTTATTTGTCTTAACACGTGTTTGGAAGGTTTTGAAGCATTGCCAGCATTGTTTTTGCTTCAACACATTTGAATGCAAATGAATATATATTACATAATGTTTAATGTACTTTGGAAAGGAAAAGATAAAAATTGTTACTTTGTTTTGCTTTAGTAAATGAATATATATATATATATATATATATATATATATATATATATATATATATATATGTGTGTGTAACCATAAATGAAACATTACCATAATACCAACTTAAACTATGAAATAATGATTAAGTATGTAATAATTAGTTGACAATAAAAGTATTCCCCAACACACTGAATATGGATACCAAACACTTATTTAAAAGAAGAAGAAATTAAATTAAAAATTGAATAAATGAAATGAAATTTGTGGAATTTAGACAGAATTTTCAAGTCCCAAATGCTTAAATACCACAAATAAAATGAGTGGTTTCATCAACATATTAGCCATAACATTGCTAAATAAGTTATTTATGATGTCTTTATATTATGATATCTTTTCACTTTGAATTTCAACAATTCATCTTGATCGTTTTTCTTATACATTATGGTATCGTATATATATTTTTAAATATATATATATATATATATATATATATCGATTGGCTTAAGAAATTTGCGTTAGTAAAACGAACGGAAATATATCCAATTTGCAAAATGCCCATTTTAAATAGTAACAGCTGATTGTATTAATCCCTCGTTAATTTATTTTCAATTTTGAAAATTCTATGTTTTAAACAGTGGTCTTTGATTGTTTGTATCATTATTTAAACTACTTGCAGTTTGAAAATTATACGTTTTAAACAATAACCACTGATACTATGAAACATTGGGTAATTTATTTGCAGTTTTAAACAGTGGTTTCTAATTATAAGAATCATTGGTTAATCGAGTAAAAAGCTTATGTAAATCAAATGATCTAGAGCAAGCCTATATCTATAGCAATATTTTCTTTTATATTGGAATGTGTCATTAATAAATTAAATTTTAATGCACGAATTTGATACTTTTAAATGATAACTTGCATATTATACGCCAAGATTCAAAATATCTTTAAACTAAAAATGTTTTGAAATGATACTACAATCTTGAAAAATACCAAGTACATTATTGAGATTAATAAGGGAAATTTAAGAACCCTACAGATATGCAAGAGGAAAAGCACTGTGGCGCTTATTTGTCTTACCACGTGTCTGGAAGTTTCTGAAGCACTGAAAGAACTGTTTTTGTTCCAAGACATTTGAATGCAAATTAATATATATTACCTAAGGTTTAATGGGTTTTGGAAAGGAAAGATGAAAATTGTTACTTTTCTTTGCTTTAGAAAATGAAAAAATAAAAATAAAAATAAAAGATCTATCGGTTTGATGAATTTTTGAATTAAACAAACAAAGAAATTTTTAATTTTAAAGCAGACATTTTAAACAATAACCACTGATTATACAAGTCATTGGTTATTCGATTTCCTTTTTGAAAATCATACATTTGAAATTGTGACTACTGATTATGGAAGCCATTATTTAATCTATTTTCGGTTTAAAAACATATATGGTCGAATGCGTTTAAACAGTGATTGTATGTATCATTGATTAATCTATTTCCATTTTGTAAATTATGCGTTTTAAATAGTAAACACTGATTATATGAATCTTTGGTTAATCTATTTTCTATTTGAAAATTATATGTTTTAAGCAATAACTGTTGATTATATGAATTCCAGTTTAGGAATTATGCGTTTAAAAAATATATCCACCTATTATACGAATCATTAGTTAATTTATTTACAGTTTCTTTAAATTTATTTTTTACGTCTGAAACAGTAACCACTTATTTAATAAATCACTACTAAATTTATTTAGAAGTTTCAACATTATACATTTTAATAGTAACCATTTAATCTATTTCCAATTTGTAAATTACACGTTTTAAAAAGTAATATTACATAAAACACTAGTAGTTAATCTATTTACAGTTTGAAAAATATGCGTTTTTAATAGTAACCGCTGACTATATGAATCATTGACTAATCGAATCAACGGCTATTAAAAAGCAAATCTAGAACAAATCAAAATATAACTTTCGTCTTGTATTGTATTCTGCCAGTTTATTAAATGACATACACAAGATGAATTCTTTTAAGTGGCGGCTTATGTATTACACATCAGATGAAAATTGTTTATAAATAAAGTATGTTGTGAAATATTTTAGTAAAATATACTGAAAAAATGTGAAATAAAATATTTTTAAACTAGGGTTATTACACTAGGAACATTTAGCTAATTATTTTAACGAAAATTAGTATGATACTACAATAGGTAATTTTTTCTTATAATAGGAAACAAATTATTTTTAATTAGCAAAATTTTCAGATTTACATTAAAGATAGGGGAGATGAGGGATGAATGGGACAAGGGATGGATGGGACGCTCTCAATATTTCAGGCAATAAACATTTTTTTTAGTTGCTTCCTATCCTCATAGATTTCACTACCATAGTGTGCTTCAGAACCAAAAGCAAGAGCACATGGCTGTTTTCAGTTTTCTTCAAATTTGCATTTCCTGAAAACTGCTTAAAAGTAATTTTTTTTTACATTTGAAGTTACTTAAATATCTTATGCAATATAAACAATTAAGATATGTTGTAGTTTTTTATTTAAAGGATCAATATTGGTAATTAAAATGAATGCATATTAACCATTGTGACAAAATAATTTCTGAGACAAAATAGCTGACAATTGAATATATGCATCATGGGGATGATTGGGACATTTCAAATGGGGATGAATGGGACTGCTTCATTCGTCCCTAGAGGATTCTCAAATTTTTTTATTAACTAAATAATATTATATAAGTTGATAAATTAATACTTTATGATAATTATTCTTTTAACATTTCATCCTCTTTATAGCCATCGTCTTCAGTCCACCGTTTATGGGCTTTTTAAGGCAAAGCTGAGATGAGTCCAAGATCATTCACTAACAAATAATCCTGGAGATCATATTACAATTTATAATCTCTCAGCTTTTGCCAAGGCGGCATTTTTGTTCAGCTTTTAGTCCTTAACATTGAATACGGGGAGGAAAATGATTGTGTCCCATTCATCCCTGCTGTGGGGACGATTTGGACATAGAAGAACGTTTTTTTTAAATTTAATTTATATATCTGTATAATAATAATCTTGAACAAATATTGTGCATAAGATGTAGTCAAACACTTAAAGTTTGACATGTGATATATAATATTGATAATAACTTATATAAAATATTTAAAATAAATATTTTTGTGAAAATGTCCCATTCATCCCCCATCTCCCCTACATGTTTAATACATGTTTAATTTGTACGTATTTTTCTTGGAAACGATATCTATATTCAAGTAATTGTTAAGTAGCCTAAGGAATTGTCTTTCCACTACCAATTTTTCTTACTTATTTCTGTCCATGCAAATAAATCTTTATTTGACTTCTATAGATAAATATAAATAAATTACTTATACTTGCCATGAATATGTCATCCCAAGAAAAATAAGTTTTAGTATTTAATATTGTATAGGAAGTAAGGCAGATAAATATTATTATTTGCGAAAGTATTATCAAAAACTTATGATTAAATATTGAAACTTATTATTGAATTTATAAAAAAAATATTATTCAAACAATAAATAATGTTTTAGAGACTAAATGTTTTGAAGTAAGTTTTGCAAAGAATTTTTCAAACAAAATAAATAGGTTGAATATTTCAAGTCATTTCTCTTTTCAAATTTCTTACTTTAATGGAAACTGTGAAAAATATTTTCATTTATTATCTCTTCATATTTAAAAGTTGAACTATTCTTTTACTTTAGATAAGTAAAAAAAAATAATAAAATAAAAATGACTGCTTGCTTAATTATGGTATGTTGGAGGTCATTTATACTTAAGGTATTTCAAGTGTGCAAAGAGGAATAAATACATAAATCTACCATAAATGCATTACATTTTTGACAACTGTTAACATGTATTAGTAACGCATGGAACATATTACTCCTTAGAATTTTAGAAGTCTTTTGGAGATGTGATTTACAATTACTTAGCGTGTTCAGTGATAATTTGTTTCATAGAATGAAACTAATTTAGCTTGTCGTCAGTATAAATAGGCCAAGCAACTTCCGGGCATGTCAACTATTTATTATTGTTATTCATTTGTAGATTATTCACAAAGACATTTACTTTATTATCCATTTACTGCAATTTTGACAGTGTTTCCTTTTAAAAAGTAACTGTAGATGAATTTTGCATTTCCATCACACATTTATTGGTGACATGTTCATTTTTAAAAGTTTGCTACATTAATATTTCATTTTTTTAAAGCAATATTTCATAGAAACTTATTCATTATTTTAACTGCATATGTTACATGTTTATACTTATTCATCAGCTAACATTAAATAAATTACCAGAAAACAGCATTCTTTTATTTTCGTCTAAGATTTGAAATTCTTTTGAATAAATGAGAGAAATTGTCACAAAGGAATATGTTTTACATTTCACCATACCTTAAAAAACACACTGTATTACAGAATGTTACTTTCCCAATGCAATGTATAAACAAAATTTAACCATCCGAAATTCAGTCTATATTCACTGCTTAATAAATTTGACTACTACTAGTATATATATATTAATTTGGATAATTTTCTAATCTACCGCTATTTATTTATAGTCTGCATGTATAAATTGTGACCAATATTTCTCCGTGAGTGCTTCATATTTTTACATGCAATTTTTACGAAGATACATTACATCTATATTGTAAGACTGGACTAAAATTTGTGTAAATTTTAGCAAAATTAATATTTAAAAAATAAAATTGAGAGTATTGCATAGTTTTTCCGAGTTTATCTATGCATTTTTTTCTGTGGCCAAACAATAAACAAATTTAGGTTGAGCCAAAAGATATAGATATAATCTATAAATAAGGAGCTATAATCTATAAAATTTAGGGAAGGCTAGAGGAAAAGTTGCCCCCTCAAGGTATTTGATATTTCAGAGTACATCAACCATCACAGGTCAACAGGTCAGACTCTTTTTTTTTTTTTTTTTTTTTTTTTTTTTTTTTTTTTTTTAACAGAAATTGAATAAAAGTTAAAATACCGCCAGATTTTGATAAGAAATAGAAACACAAGCATTAAAAAAATATTTTAAACACAGAAATTAAAAATGTTCAATAATTTTTGCGAAAGTCTAACAATTTTAAAGTGATATACATTAATCATTAACGAGTATTTTGAAAATTTTAAGAATTATATGTGAGAATAAAAATGTATCAATTGGCTCTTAGCTGCGCATAACAAGATCAAAAGAAATTTTTGTCCGCTTCAAAGATCAACCCCTCCCCCCCCCCCCAAGAAAATTTTGAGCTGGCCCTCTTGTTACAAATCCGTGAGAATTGCATGTAAAAATATTAAGCAGTTTTAGAGAAATCTTGCTCGCAATTGAAAAAAATAGCATGTTTTTAACATTTTCAGATAAGTTACTTGTTTATTTAACCACTGATTATATTGAAAACACTGTCACATTTCAGCCATAACTCGCGTAACTACAGAGATTTTTTATGCGATTTGTTTTAAAATGTTCAAAAAATGTTGCTCTTTTACATATTTTTTTGCCAAAAAATCAAAATGTGCGAAGATTTAACGGTAGTATTCCCTCTTAAGTATGAAGAATTTTCTCAAATTTCTTGCAAGATAATTTTAATATATTGAGGCCATTTTTACACCACAAGACTCGAAAGTGATTCTCGTGATTGTTTACGACATTTTGCTGTAAAACTGGCTATAATAATATAATTCGAAACAGTATAGAAATTTTGTTAATTTAATTTTTATAGAGTTAAAAATCTATATCGATCAAAACAAAAATATATATATTTTATTATTCTAAATCATTTTATCTGTGAAAACATATAAGGGAATGATTTAGATACACAAAATTATTGTCAAAATACTTCAGATTATAAAATGCTTGTAAAATTGTTTTTGAAAAATATTCCTTGATTTTAGCGTGAAACACCACTATCTGCGTATATTGCTTGTATTGAACTGTCTTAACAATATTTCTGACTTTTCGTTCAGTAATGTTGGTCGAAGCTTTTTTGTATTCGAAACGCAAGGAATGTTCTTTATTGTTGCTGAATTTGAAAGGAAGGAATATTGAAAAAACTTTCGAACTTTTATTTCTCTTTTATTTCTCGTTAGATTTATTTAAAACTAGTTATACGTCTATATCGTACTAAAAGTTCTACTTAGAACAAATTGGCATAAAAAGCACATTTAATCTTATTGTCGTTGCTTAAAAAAAAAAAGTTAAATTTATATAAGGAAAGCTTTAAACTAAATATTGTCGAAAACTTTATGTTTCTTCAGAAGAAACGTAGACAATTACACAGTATAACTCAAAAGGTTATTTTATCATTGTTTTCCTCATTATTGTATAGTTTAATTCAAAAGTATACGATGTAAGATTCAAATAATAGATGTTACACTACAAAAAGTATATGTTACACTACAAAAAGTATATGTTACAGTGCAAAATCTTAAAATATATGTAATAAAAATATGTTTAAAATGTTCATTTAACCATTGATTATATTGTGGTCACTGGCATATTAATATATATATATCTGTATAGATCTGTATAACTCAAAAAGTTATTTTAACATTTTTTTCTGATTATTGTATAGTTTAATTCAAAAATTATACGATGTAAAATTCAAATAATAGATGTTACACTACAAAACGTACATGTTACAGTATAAAAACTTAAAATATATTTAATAAAAATTCTAAAAAATATAATGATATTAACAAAGCAGAAATGGACTTATAAAGTCATTACTAAAGTTATCATAAATATTTTATAAATTAAATAGAACAGTATTTTCAGTGTGTTAAAATTTAAAAATATTTGAGAACTTTTGGAAAGACATATCGGAAACATTTAGTTATGCTTTTCCCTCCCCCCCCCCTACCTAAAACATCTTTTATATATATTATTTTAGTTGTACCATCTGACCTATTTTTTCATTTACGACTACTAATAACGTTAAACTCATTTACAGAACTTGAATTTCAGCAATCTTTAATAATGTATTTACTTCCTATTATAAATTATGGACTTATGTTTCTCAACAAATACACGTTAATTATATTGAAAAATAAAGATTAACTAATCAAGAAGAAGCAGAAGTAATAATCTTCCACACCGAGGGAAATCTTGTATTCCTCTTGGCACAAAATAATTCTGGAAAATGATTTCTGGTTCTAATCCGCTTTTCTAACTTTTCGTCTACTTAAAGAATGAATAATTTCCACTGTTACATGTGTGTTTAATGTTCTCAAGCTATGCCTTGGACTAGAAGCAGTTTAATGTTGTAACCTCATTTGCATAAAGCTCAAAACTTTTAGCTTTAGAAAATGATCTTAGCGACAAACCCAGGCGAGCTCTTGTGTGACACGCTAAATATCCAGCCCTGAAATCACTTGTATATTCCTGGCTTTGATTGAGTTTGGGGTTTATACGAGGCTAGGGAAACGTTTTGGGAAGATTCTCTGTTAATGGAATTCATTTGGCTGTAAAGTGACGGCGAAGAATGAGATGCAGTTGAATTTTTCCGTGACTTTCGCAGGAGTTTAAGATAACCTGTTTCTTCATTCATTTTAAGCTTTTAAATGTTTATGTAATGACATTTTGTATTCATTTAACAAGAGGCGGGAAAAAGTGAAACCACCACCTTCTGTTTAAGAACATGAATTAAAATTTTGCTTTTAGTTTTGAATTTAACATAAAACAGCTTCACTCTAAGTCACATTTCCATTTGCAGTATATGTTTGTATAAAGCGGATTGTAGAAAAACGAAATTTTAAACACTGAAAATATTTTCTCTTAGAACAGTGGCGGAGCCAAGATTTTCAACTGAGATGGGTCTTGAATCATTCTTACTTATAAAATGAAACATATTGTAGTTTCACGCGTTTGTAAAATCTTTAGTGAATGCCTGAAATATAAAAACCAACGTAATGAAAAGCATGAAAAGCCAAAACCAAATTAGCATTCAAATATTCCAAGGCTTCATAGAAGAGGTCGCTTATTCTGTCTTCATAAAAAGAAAAAAAAACAGTAGCAATAACACACGAACTTGCTGCTATTGTACTTCACTTAATTTTTTAATTGCATTGTATGGAAGAAGAAGCTATTATGAAGAGTTGAAACAGATGTAAGTTAAAATTGTTTTAGCTATCAATATTTTTCTTTACATTTGTTTTTATGCATCATGTAATCATATTAACACAATGAATTTTGTACGCATATCTTCGTTTTGTAAATGTTCTAATTTTTAAGCCCTAAATCTCTTCCTTCCCCCTTTCTTCTTCGCTGCGCCAGTATTTAATGGAAACCAACTGACTGCAAAATGTTGGCAAAGAATGAGATATGCAGTTGAATTTCCCTGTGACGTTTGTAGTAGTTTAATATATCATATTTCTTTATTCATTTTAACCTTTTAAATGTTTATATAAATAGATTTTGTATTCGTTTCCGAGAATAAAATTGCGGAAAAAAAGTGAAACTTTAAGCTTCTGTATAAGAATACGAACTAAAATGCTTCTTTTAGTTTAGAATATAGCTTACAGTGACTTCACTCTGAATCAGATTTGCGTTTACAACATGTGTCGGAAACAAACTGTAAAAAAGTAAAAAATCAGTTTTCAATACTTGGAAAATTTTCTGACAATGTTATATGAGGAGAAAGAATGGGATATAGTTGAATTTTTGCATAACATGTGTAGGAGTTTAAGATAACCTGTTTCTTCAATCATTTTAAGCGTTTGAATGTTTATAAAATTACACTTTCTGTACGGGAAAAAAATTACGGGAAGATGAATTAAAATGTTGCTTTTAGCTTATCATGCCACATAAAAAACTTCACTCTGAGCCACATTTGTATTTGTGATATGCATCTGAAACAAAATGTAAAAAAAGCCCACTTCAAGTACGAGATAAATTCACTTTTAGTGGCATTTCATTTACTGTAAAACGTCAGCAAATCTATACTTTTACTACAATTTTACTGCAAATCTGAATAAAATATATATTAAGATTACTTTCTGTACAAACTTAAAATTGGAGCTAATTTATGCTTTATACAATTTAATTACAACTTATTTTATCAAAATATTTTCTGTCTTATATATATGAAGGGTTAATTAGAGATTCTAATCTTACAAAAAGTGAGAAATAATTTTTAGATAATAGTTTGTGCATTAGAGCAATTTATTTTCCCATTTGCATGTTAATGAGATAAAAAAACATAAAGAAACACTTTGTTTTTTATTTTCTTTTTCTTCCTGGTTCTAATCACAGCCATTGGTATTAGTCGGCTGCTTACAAAAAGATGTATTAGACTAAAAACTACTAATAAATAATGTTTTCCTGACTTGAATTAAAATAGAAACAAAACTAAACTATGCTTTTTTTATGTATATTTTTATCAAATTTCTAACTATTACAATTATTTATCAATAGAAAAAAAAATATATATTATTAACTTTTCTAGTATGAATTTTTATTAAAAATAGAAATATTTTTCTTAGAAATGAGACCTTCTACAACTCTTAATATAATTTGATTTTTCATATTATTTAAGATACATACTAATAATTGCAAATAATAAAATTACTAGAGATACTCAAATCTCTTTCAATCGATTATATGCATATCTTTGCATTTATTATGCACTTATAATCCTTTAAAACGCTGGTATCTTTATAAAATTCACACCACAGTCGCCATTTTCAACATTAATGCAATCTTTGTTATATATTATCAAATTCGGCTTCATATCGTTCATAATTTACTCCGATAATCCGCATCTAAAACTTTTCGCCAGCTTAAGTATCGAGCAATTCTTTGGAATTAAAACACCATCTATCTATATATACACTTAAGAAGTGTCTCTGCCTCAAGGCAACTACGAACACAGCAGCCTCATTTTCACATATTTACAAGATCGCTGAAGAGCTTTAGTTGGAGGCATTTTCAGCCGAATGACAAATGCAGTGAATTCGCGCGTCAAACACCCTATATACTCAAAACCTGCATATTTTAAAGGTTTCGATTCTGCCTCTGTGAGTATGTTTATGTGTGTGAATGGGAAAAGGTGCAGAAAATAACTCGATAATGGCGTTCCCCATTTTATATCCGTCTGTTACCGATCGGAAAATAGAAGGATTGGATATGTCTGTTGTTGCGCTTTACAGCAAAATCCATGCTCAAATAATGATCGATATTTACATTCAGTGGGTCGGAATGCAGTAGTGTTTTAGATCTTTTGTCTGAAGAATTCGAATATTTAAGTAAAAGCCTTGTGAAAGGGTGAATAAATTGAATAATTAAGGTGTACGCAATGAACCCTTAAGTAGCTTTTGTACCACCTGAAGCACTAATATATAAGATGTTTTGTTTCAATTGCTTACAAGTTTTTAAATACATATTTAAACACATATCGTATATTCCGGCATATAACGCGAATTTTTGAAACAACAAAATTGATCAACATTTACAGATAATCACTATTTTAAACACTTTGGGAGGATTGGAATGATAAGCTTGTAAATAGCATATGTCATCAATTCGCTTTTGCTTATTTTCTTTATTTCTGTACTAGTTATTATACTTTTTAATGATCTTTATTGTATTTTATTGCTGCATATCTCATGAAAGAATAATTAAGGTGTACGCAATGAACCTTTGAGTAGCTTTTGTACCGCCTGAAGCACTACTATATAAGCGATAAGATGTTTTGTTTCGATTGCTTGCAAGTTTTTAAATACATATTTAAACACATATCGTATATTCCGGCATATAATGTGCATTTTTGAAACAAGAAAATGCATCAACATTTACAGGTGCGCGTTATACGTCGGGTATAAAAATGAAATCTTAAAAATAAAGCATAAGAATTGAAATTTCTATATTAATAAACAAGAGAAGAAGACGTGATTACTGGAATGAACGAGAGTAACGATTTTAAACGCAAGCATATAAGCTTGTAAATAGAATATGTCAGCAATTCGCTTTTGATTATTTTCTTTATTTTTGTACTAGTTATTATACTTGGTATTGCTCTTTATTGTATTTTATTGCTACATATCTCATGAACGTTTCTTTTTTAAAAAGAGTACGCGTAATATGGCAATTGTACCTACAAACAGAAAAATACAGTCTCAAATCATAGGTGCGCATTATACGCCTAAATATACGGTAAATGCATTGCAAATATTGACGAGTTTCGATGTTTCTAAAATAATAAAGAAATTTTTTTTTCAGATTGCGTAGAAAATGTTGCTCAATTAATACTACAGAATCTCCCCGCCCTCCTTTTTTTAACATTCACTAATCTTCCGATGAATTTTATACATATATGTATATTATATGTTATTATATGTTATTATATATATATATTAATATATATGTATAATATATATTATATATGCATAATATGAATTCACATACATTTGCGAAATTTCAGTGTAACCTTCTAAACATTTAAAGTTACCCACGATAGGCAATTTTGCTTCAGAAACCACTGAAGAGGAAAATCACAGAATCCAATGGATTTCTGAAATTTCCGGAAACGTTTCTGAAATAAAGATGCCCCTTTAAGAGGCTACATCACTCATGCGAAAACACTGGCTCGCTAATGTTAATCCTATGGGAGAAATTTTTTTAAGTATCTCGTTGGCATTTCAATATTTAATTTTGTTTTTTGTTTTTTGTTTGCGCTTTTTCAATTTTGGGATACTTTTACTTTCAGAACCGGTTTCAAAATGGAAAATATCCCCATAAAAAATAAAAATTAAAAGAAAAAAAGAACAAGAACAAAATTGAAAAGTAAAAAACGGCCTTCGTAGAGATCGACCTCAGCTATCCAATGCAAAAAAAGAATTATTGAAGAGGCAGAAATAATCATTATTGAAAGAATCAGTCCATGGTTCATTCATTCTTTGAGTACAGATTTGCTTCAAATTGTGTTTTCAGTGTCGGTTCTAAATGTAGTTACTAAAACCTTTAAAAATAATTTATTATGTATATTACAAGTTTTTAGTAATTGTACTAATTAAAGATTTTTCCCTTTTAGGTAAGTTTCTCTTCGTGATCTTCGTGTGCCATTATTTTATTCTCAAGCCCTTAAGTGTAAGAAAAAGTTACTACATTTTCTTACGTTTATCTGGTCATTCATGTTTACTTTTTTTTTTTTTTTTTTCGTTTATCATAATGATACTTATCATGTTAATTTGGACATGAATAACTGAATATGATATGATTTTGCTTTCAATGATATGCTTGGTCTCTTTTTCAAAGTATTTATCAATAATGTTGTGAATATTTATGAATATTCATAATACATTATGTAACATTATTCATATAACATTATGCATGTGTGAATATTTATAACCATTCATAACATAATGTATTTATGAATATTTATGACTATTCATAACATAATGTATTTATGAATATCCATAACATAATGTATCTGTGAATATTTGTGAATATTCATAACGTTATGCATCTATGATTGTTTACTAATTATTCTTCTAAAATGTTTGCTTGTTGTTATTACACAAGCTTTAAATTAGCTTTAGTTTCATTATCAATTATAAACATTTATTTTTGCGCGAAATTATTTTCTGGAATTCCTCCTGTACTTGTTTGGCATTAACTCTAGTCCCCAAAATTAGTAAATAACCAAGAAATTTTATTTATTTTCTACATACAGAGGTTAGTTATTTGGCAATAAAAAAGAATATAAGCTTATGTTGTATACTGACATTAATTCGTTTCCTGTTACTGTAAATCTACTTTCACAACATGAATAGTTTTGTTGCAGAAAAATAAATTCTGAGTTTCGTAATGATGCCTAGCTACTTTTGATATCAATTTTAAAAAACAAACGAGTAATTAAATAATTATTCGACAATATAAATACATGTTTAATTAATTATTTGTGTTATTAAAAAGTTTAATAACATGCATTTCTTAAAAAATAGAAATTCTATGCTTATTCAAAACAAAAAACTGCGTTTATCTGATCTCAATTTCAATAAGAAGAAATATCCATTAAGTCATTCATATTCAAAAAGTCATTTGCAATACCTTTGCAAATTGCAATCCCAAACTTATAATTTTTAAGTAAAAAATAACAATTAATCAGTCATAATTGAAATAATAGCAATGAAATGTGCAATTTATTCGGTTCCAAAAATTATATAAGTTATTCGATTATGAAAACTATAATATTTAATTCGGTTAGATATACTTTAGAATCTATTTGACACTAAAAGTAAAAGGCTGTTTAAAACAATATTTTTTAGTAAGTACAAGATTTTTAAAGCATTTCTTAAATAACAACAACAAAAAGGAAAATGCTTAACATTTGAAAATTGTTAAATAACGTTTTCAAAATAGAAAAACATAACGTTTAATTATAATTTAAAATGTTTACAAATTTAAAAATAAAAATTATATTTTCTAAACAAGTATTAGGAAAGTATGGCGTAGAAAAAAAAGAGGGCATCAAACTATTCTTATTTGAAAGAATTTTATTTTCTAGATTTTTGTAGTCAGGAAACATACAAATTTAAATAAAGTCTTTTATAATAAAACAGAAATAATAAGCAATCCAAATAAGAAATTGATATAAGGACGGCAAAAAAATTCTTTTGAAAGTATAAATTAAAAACAGTTAATTTATATTTTTTTAAAAAGCATCAATAAATCGACCCTGTTTAATGTAATAGTATTTAATTATATATTTTTTTCTATCACTATAATTATATAATTAATTCGAATAAAATAATCTTATAACTTAATCTTTTATATTAATTTAAAGTCAATTAATATAGTGGTTTTGTATAACGCTATTTGACAGTAAATATATACAGTAAGTTTGGAGCATTAAATTCATATTCATAACTGTTTACCTTTTTAAAAAAAATTCAATAATTCACTACGTTGTTTAAATAACTGCAAAAAATGCTTTATCATAAACTATAAACGTAATTTTCAATAAAAATCGACATTGAATTTTCCCGTTTGTTTCACACAGACGTAGCCGCCATCTTTATAAATTGCAAAATCAAATTTATATTTTCAAAACAAGCATTAAGGATATGGGAAGGAGGGAGACGACATAAAATTATTCTTATTTGAATTAATATTATCTCCTCGAGTTTTGTCGTTAGGAGACTTCCAAATTTAAATAAATTCTTGTAAAATAAAGCAGAAAGATTACAAATCCAAATAAGAAATTGAGATAAAAACGCCAAAAAAAAAAAATAAAAATAAAAGTATAAATTAAAAAAAGTAAACTTATATTTTCAAAACAATCAACAATAAATCAGCTCTATTTGAAGTAATTGTATTTATATATACTAATTAATATTTCATCAGGGCTGAAATTACTGAAATAAAAAGGATGTGAATTATCACTTTGCTAAACAGCAAACAACCAACATAGTGAAAAAATGCCCAGACCGGGGTCCGATACCGGATACCTTGGTACAGCGCACCAAGTGCTTTACCAATTAAGTCATACGGACGACATCCGGTCTAGCATTTTCTCACTCTTAAATAACTAGGCTACAACCTTACAGCACAAGCATATCCATTTAAGAGTGAGAGAATGCTAAACCGGATGTTGTCCGGATGACTTAATTGGTAAAACACTTGGTGCGCTATACCAAGGTATCCGGGATCGAACCCCGGTCTGGGCATTTTTCCACTCTGTTGGTTGTTCGCTGTTTAGTAAAGTCATAATTCACATCCTTTGTATTTAATAGTATTTAATTACACATTTTTTCATATTACTATAATTGTATAAGTTATTCGATTAAAAGAATAATATAATTAATTCAAGTACATAATTTAAAGCTAATTAATATAGTGGCAATATAAAACAATACGTTTGGAGCATTAAATACAGATTCACAAATGTTTAACATTTAAAAAGACTTTTCAATAACTCACTACGTTGTTTAAAGTACTGCAAAAAAATGCTTTTACAAAAACTTGAAAACGTAACTTTTAATAAAAATCAACATTGAGTTTTCCCGTTTGTTTCACACAGAAGTAGCCGCCATCTTTACAAATTGAAAAATCAAATTTATATTTTCAAAACAAGCATTAAGGGAGGCATGTGTGGGGAAGGGGGGGGGAGTAAAAGAAGACATAAAATTACTCTTATTTGAAAGAATATTATCTCTTCGAGTTTTGTCGTCAGAAGCATACAAATTTAAATAAAGTCTTGTATAATAAAGCAGAAATAAGAAGCATCCAAATAAGAAATTGAGATAAGCAAGCCGAAGAAAAGTTATCATTTGGTATTCTAATGTGAAGCAAATTTCGCGCGTATGGTTAATCTGTCGCTTTTGCATGAAAAGCGAGGGAGGGGGTGCAACGAGGAGATCTTCACTGCGACTGAATTTAAAATGAAACATTCTCTGTGTGTAATCTTTTTTTTTCCCTCCTTTTTTCTTCTTTCGCAGAAAATTTTGCAACAGAAAATTTCCCGCGAAATAAATAATAATAAAAAAAAAAATAACATAAAATTCTGTTCACTGACGATTTTAATATTTCCCAACCACGAGACTCTATTTAAGCCACTGCTGAGATAAAAATTGTATCTCAAAAATGCGTGAACACCAAAAAAATTATCTTGAAAGATACGATGTTTATTTTTTTTTTTATTATTATTATTATTTGGATCGAAAGAACTCCGAATTAATTATATGTAAACAATTGCAGTCTTAACTATCATTTTTAAAATGATAGTTTATAATCCTATTATAAAATTATTATTGTTTGCGTGAAAATGACTTTTTTCAATTTCTGCTTCCTTTATTTTCTACTCTTAGCCAAAAACTATCCGTCAAGGAATTAGAAAGATCTTTTTTTTAATTATTTACTTGATTTTGTTTTTTCTGTATTATGTTTGCGTTACCAAAAAAAGTTTAATTTTTTATTCTTTGTTCTAGATACAAACTTTTAATTTTATATTATATCTTTCTTTTATGTGAAACTTCTCGTGGTTGTTCAAAATTATTAGCTATAAAATGTAATTTTAATTAACTCATGGCTGACGTAAGTAGATTAAACAAAGTAAATAGATTATGTTCTGTATTTAGTCTTATATTTGCTTTGCGTAAATAATTAAAAAGATTAAAAAACAGACAATAGCAGAAACTCAAATTCAATACTTTAAAACATTCAAACTGAACTCAAGGAAAATTAAATTTTAAATAAAATTAGTATTTTCCGTTAAAGATTTTACTTTATATACCGTATACATGTTTGCTAAATATGATATACAATTTGAAAAAAAAAATTAATACATTTTGTAGTTTTTAAAAACATTTAGAAAAATGAATATAAAGTGCATTGCTGTAATGAATATGAAATAGTATTTAAGTTTATGATTAAAATATCTGAATATTATGTATATGAAATTTATTTACTGTATATATTTGAATATATGAACATAATGAATATAAAATATTAACTTGAATTAAGGGATAAACTTAACACTAAAAGTAAAGATATGCTTAAAAATTAAATAACATTACTTTAGTGACATTTTATGTTTTTTTTTTTTTTTTTTTTTTTTTTTTTTTTTTTACATACTAACGAATTTAGAAAAGAAAATTTAATACAAGAAATATTTTTTCCGTAAAGAAAATATTTCGGAAAAATTTTCAACATGTCAATACCCACTAAACAAAATTAAAACAATAAAAAATCGTTACAATTTTAGGCAAATATGGGTGGATTAAAAAAAAAAAAATGTCAAACTTAGGACAGTTTAAACATTTTTTAAATCATATATTAATGCAAATAAACTTCAAAACACCTTTAAATTATTTTTATTAAACACATTTAATTTGTATTGATATGAGTTTAATCCCATCTTTGAAGTTTAATTAAATTCTTTAATATTTTGAAAACTTTTACTAGTTCTCTCGTGCTAGTAATGTTACCTTACGGTTATCGAATAAATAAATAATTAAAGTTTGAGCTAAATTAATTATGGAATTTTTTGAAATAACCAAATAACTTTTTCAATAAATCGAAATTCTTGGGGCAAACTTTAGCTCAATTCGCTCTAATTAAATCTTTTTAGATTCCAAAATGATCGGCAATTGATTAGAAAAGAGAAATATTATTTAAAAGCTAAATAAATTAAAACGTAAATAATTTGAAAATTCGAATCGAAGTATTTTAAGAAATTAAACGTAAATTTAGAATGACCTATTCAAGCAATATTCGACAGTTAATATAAGGTGAATTATAGAGACATCAAAGAAAAAAAAATAGAAATCTGTTTTGTAAAGTGGTGTTAATGTAATTTAAAAAATATTATATTTCAATGATTTTAAAGCAAGTTCTTTCCAAATATCTTTTGATGATTAAGCTTCAAATATATTTGATTAGCTGAAGCTATTTCATTTAATTTACTTCTTTGAACGAATGTTTGATGACCTGGCTTCTGCTTCTAACAAAAGATGTTATTTCCCGGATTATACGGAATCTCCTCTAAATTTCAAAAGGCATGTTCTTAGTTAAACGTGTTTATAAAGTTATTTAAATAAACTCAATTTTTAATTCACTATTATTTTGAAGCTTTTGTAAACTGCTTCAAAAGTCCTTTGAAATGAATTGCTGTAAATGATAGCTGTTATGCATAATTAAAGGCATATAATAATAGAATTTGATTAAAAAAATTATATTAATTAGTTTTGACAAGCGACAAAAAAAGGGGAAAAAATAGAATAATTAACATTTGTAGAAGAACTTTTGACAACAGCCTGTTATGAACTCTCTTTCGTAACCTAAAAATTTAGATACAATTGAAAAAAAAATCAAACATTAAAAAAAATATTTCAAAATTTTGATAATAATTACTTAATCCATTACAATCGAAGTATTTTAAGAAAGTAAACGGGAATTTAGAATGGCGTATTCAAGCAATATCCGACAATTAATACAAGGTGAATTATAGAGACATTGAAGAAAAAAATAGAAATCTGTTTTGTGAAGTGGTGTTAATGTAATTTAAAAATTTTTATATTTCAATGATTTAAAGAAAGTTCTTTTTAAATATCTTTTGATGATTAAGCTCCAAATATATTTGATTAGCTGAAGCTCTTTCATTTAATTTACTTCTTTGAACGAATGTTTGATGACTTGGCTTCTGCTTCTAACAAAAGATATTCCCGGATTATTTGGATTATATGGAATCTCTACTAAATTTCAAAAGGCATGTTTCTAGTTAAATGTGTTTATAAAGTTATTTAAATAAACTCAATTTTTAATTCACTATTATTTTGAAGCTTTTGTACAACTACTTCAAAAGTCCTCTAAAATCAATTGATGTAAATGATAACTGTTCTGCATAATTAAAGGTATTTTATAATTAAAGTTAATTAAAAATGTATTAATTAGTTTCGGGACAAGCAACAACAACAAAAAAAAAAAAGAAGAAGAAGAAGAAAAAGAATTAACATGAGTACAAGAACTTTTGAGATCAGCGTGTTATTAACTCTCTTTCGTAACCTAAAAATGTAGGTACAATTGAAGAAAAAATCATTTAAAAAATGTTATCAAATAGAGACATCAAAGAAAAAAAATAGAAATCTGTTTTGTGAAGTGGTGTTTATGTAATTTTTAAAAAATTATATTTCAATGATTTTAAAACAAGTTCTTTCCAAATATCTTCCGATGATTAAGCTTCAAATATATTTGATTAGCTGAAGCTCTTTCATTTAATTTACTTCTTTGAACGAATGTTTGATGACCTGGCTTCTGCCTCTGACAAAATATGTGCCCGGATTATTTGGATCATGTGAAATCTCCTCTAAATTTCAAAAGGCACGTTTCAAGTTAAACATATTTATAAAGTTATTCAAAAGAACTCAATTTTTAATTCACTATTAATTTGAAGCTTTTGTACAACTACTTCAAAGTACTCTGAAATCAATTTCTTTAAAACGATGCTGTTAGGCATAAATAAGACATTATTTAATCATTGAATTTAATTAAAAACATTTTGTATTACTGCTGTTCTCAAATTCCCTGCTCAACTACGCAAAACTTCCTGACACATTTTCTGACTCATTTTTAAAATTAAAGACATAAAATTGGCATGCCTGACTATTTAAGCAATTTAGAATCGAATAGCGTTTTAAATTTTTGGAAAAATAAATTACATATGTTTTTTTTTTTTTTTTTTTTAAACCGTTTCGGGTCCAAATGCTTTTTTCAGTTTTTGTGAAAATTTACTTTTGCCTTAGTAATATTAAAAGTAGCTATCCAAATCACAAAATTCAAAGGTTACTGAAATTTAACGGATATGTCATTTACTGAAATCTAAAAAAAAAAAAAAAAAATAACAAAAAATATTATTTTGTGTGCTATTCATGTGACAATAGACTAAGGAAGAAATTTTGAAGACGTTTCGAAAAATGTCTTATTACAACAGTATTTAACAGGCATAACACTTTCTAATATTTTTTATACTTCATCACAATTTATACGTTCAGGAAAGTATCCCCAATTTTAAATTTAAAGAGTGAAATATATGGTTGAAATAAAAGAGTCACCAACGGTGCAAAGAGAATTAAGAAAACTATTATTATTATTATTATTATTATTATTATTATTACTGAATGCTAAATCATAAAAGAAGTCATAATAATAAGTGTATTGACATATACTACTATTATTACAGAAATATAATAACGAAAATATTTATTAAGACAAAATAATACTCAATAACACTCAATCAGTATACTATTAATAGTACACCAGACCCGAAAGGGTTAAGTTGCTTATTTAGATAACTCATTTCATCTTATGAAAAAAAATTAAATTTTCTTAATAATCTTGTGTTAGTGTGAATTGGCAAGTGTTTCATAATCTATGCCTGATGCAATATTTTTCGTTCTTGATTAAAATAAATTTAGTACGATCAAGCGAATCAAAACAGCTAATGTATATCGAGTTTTACCAACTTCAGGTCGTATTAAAATGACATCAGGCTACTAAAGTCAGACAAATCGAATTTAAAATCTCCTTATCTCTTAAAAATGAAGCCATTTTTGGGAGTAAAAATGAGAGAACGAATGGACGACATTTTGCTTATTTAATAGATAACTCATTTAATTTTATGAATAAAATAAAATTTCTTAATAATTTTGTGTTAGTGTTGGAAAGCGTTTCATAATCTATGCCTGATGCAATATTTTTCGTTCTTGTTTAAAATAAATTTAGTACGATCAAGCGAATCAAAAGAGCGGCTGTATATCGAGTTTTACCAACTCCAGGTCGTATTAAAATGACATCAGGCTACTAAAGTCAGACAAATCGAATTTAAAATCTCCTTATCTCTTAAAAATGAAGCTATTTTTGGGGAGTAAAAATGAGAGAACGAATCGATGACATTTTGCTTATTTAATAAATAACTCATTTAATTTTATGAAAAAAATAAAATTTCTTAATAATTTTGTGTCAGTGTTGGAAAGCGTTTCATAATCTATGCCTGATGCAATATTTTTCGTTCTTGTTTAAAATAAATTTAGTACGATCAAGCGAATCAAAACAGCGACTGTATATCGAGTTTTACCAACTCCAGATCGTATTAAAATGACATCAGGCTACTAAAGTCAGACAAATCGAATTTCAGACCTCCTTATCTCTTAAAAATGAAGCTATTTTTTGGGAGTAAAAATGAGAGAACGAATCGACGACATTTTGCTTTAACTGTCACCGCGAGATGGGGTGTTCACATGAGGGGAGAGACAGAGAGAGAAATTCAAGTTTTGCGGAGAGTGTTCATGACAGATTCATGAAATATGGAATGGGAAGAAATCGTGGAATTAAATACGAAGAATATAATCTTGGAATGTGATGGTTCATGATGTGATTCAATTTTTTAGGCTCCAGTCGTTTGTTATCCTTTACATAATTTAGGAATATAGATGAAATAATAAAAAAAAATAAGCTACGCTAAGCATTAAATATCTTGTCTTATGATAAGTAATCTCATCTTAAATGTACATAACTTTTTTAAATAGAAATATAAGGTGATATGGAGGATATGTGAAGTTTACTTTATTTATTTAATCTAAATCTCATAACTTGAGGTTGATGGTTTAAATGGCAGCTATCATACACTGTTTTTTATACGTGGTAGCAAAGTACTTAAAATATCTAAAATTATGTCTTCTTAATATTTCAAATTTTAATTGCTTAAAAGGCGTATAGCCAACATAGTGAAAAAGTATCCAAAACGGGACTCGAACCTGGGTCATCTGTATAGCGCACTGACGTTCTTTTTCACTATGTTGGCTATACGCCTTTTAAGCAATTAAAATTCGAAATATTATGAATGCAAGGCGTGAGAAATTTTCTATGAAAAATTTCAAAGTATTAAAATAGATTTATTCAATTATCGAAGATGGATTCTCTTTAGTTTCGTGTTTGCCTTAGAGTTGGAGGCTCACGGAAAAATAGTCCATCTTGTGCTGCGATTGTAGCCTTGCCAACATGTGATACTGGAGAAGTGCCAGGCTGGGTATCTTTCCAAGTGGTTCAGTTTGTAGAACGTCAGTGCGCTATACTGATGACCCGGGTTCGAATCCCGGCTTGGATACTTTTTCACTATGTTGGCTATACGCCTTTTAAGCAATTAAAATTTGAAATATTATGAATGCAAGGCACGAAATATTTTCTATGAAAAATTTCCATGTATTAAAATAGATTTATGTCTTCTTGTTGGAAAATGCACAAAAGAATGTCAGCAAGATGAAAACGTGAACTAAGTTTTTGTTTAAGTTATTATAAGTCTTTAAATACGTAGAAAAAATGCGGATAGTCAAGTTATAAATAGGCTGGTAGCAGAAAAAAAACTGAGATGCATTCGAGTGTTAGTCACTTATGGCGTATAGACTTTTAAGACACATACTAAAATTATGTTTGAAGACTCTACGTCTACTTCATGACTTTGGTAAATGTGTGGGAATCAAGGAAATTATTAAGGAGTGAGATAGTAGCGGGCATTATAAGTCTGGAATCTTCGCCAGTTTAACTTATTCCCTATTCCTTCTTAACTTATACATTCTTATTATTGGTATCCTTAAGTGCTTATTGTTTGTTAGTAACATCTACATTTATTTTCTAATTTGAGACAAGTTATATGACTGCTTGTGTTTAAATATCTTTAAAATGTTATATGTTTTTATAACACATTTTGTAAAATCTAATGTTCGAATGGGTATGTGTTATTCAAGAAACTAAATTATTATTTTTATTAAATGATGCCTTCGTATAGACAAATAATTTTGCCTTATTTTTTCAAATAAATTGTAGAGGCAACATCTATAATACGTTATATAAGGTTATGTATATTATTTTTTCATAATTATATTTAAAAACATGTGACTAACAATTTTAACAAAATTTACCAATTCTTAAGATACTCGTATATGGATTAGTACTGATGCTATAATTCCGTTTACTTAATGAAACTGCATTCAGCGAAATACATGAATTCGATATATTGAGATAATTATAAATGTTACAAAAAATACATTACTCAATGTCTATGAAACGACTGGCATATATAATTTCATGTCATTATTCCTTTACATTACAATCTAATGCAATATTTTCAGATAAGTATGATCAGATAATACTTTAAAGAACAAAAAAAAATAATAATAATCACAGAATCTGTCTGAACCCAATATATAAATATAACTTCATATTACGGCTCCTTTATTTGATCACTGGGATAAAATATCGTAATATTATTTTGATGTGCATCATGTATGTACCATTATGGCATATAGAAACATGAAGGAAAATTCACATATCATTATTTTTTTATAATTTATCCATACATCCACACCATCATTATATTTATACAAATATTCGCATGCCCAAGTATTACTATACATCTGAATTTGAATGAAAAGATACTACCTGCTCATGCATTATGTATTTAGGTGTTAAAACACGTGATTATAATTTTTACAAAGTTTTGTAAACATTGAGTTGTAGTGAAATATAATGATGAAATATACTGACATGTTTTTTTACTTTCTTAAAGTGAAATAAATATCTTCAAATAAATATAAAAATTAAAAGAGAAAACATATTACTTTGTCTGAACCAGATGCATATGTAATTCTATATTATTACTATTTCTTTACGTTTTGTTTGGTAACGGGGATAAAAAATCGTAATATCATTTTGATGTGCATAATATATATATCATTATGACATATAAAAATATGAAGGGAAATTTACATATATCTTTCGTTTCCTAATTTATCTACATACATATCCTCACCATCGATATATTTATACAAATATCCACGTATCCAAATATCGCCATACATCCGAGTTAGAACTATAAGTTGCTAGCTGCTGTGGACCTCATGAAATATGGATTTATGGTTCTTCATGAATACTATAAATAAAAGAAACTCACATCTCCCACTATTCCTTTGTCATGGTTTGTCGGTTCTACTCCAGATGAAAGGTGAAAAATAAGGCCACTTTCTTTTCGAGTTTTGACAGAAAGGTTTGATACGGAGCTTCAGAACGGGGCTGTTTTTTTGTAATTGGGTTTCAAAAAAGTGCTTAAAGTTTTGATATCTTAATGCTGTCGGATTGAAGTTTCGATTTTTAAGAGCCGTGATTCTAACGTATGGTATTGGAGAGGCTTATTTTTAAATTGCTAAGTAGTATTTCAATTTTTATAATTTCTGGAGATTTAAAGGATAATCTGGTAAAAGTTTCTGTAACTGACTTTATTTAAGAATTTATTTATTTTTGCCAAAAACAGTAGAATTAGATGATTTATTGCTGCCATAATAGGAAAACATTATTGAGACAATTTTGTTTATATTTTGACCAGTAAGGCTGAGAATGGCATGAAACCAATATTTTTGAAATATTTTCCTTTCATTGCAATTATTTCCAATGCAAAGCAAATATTTTGGCACTTCACTAGAAGTATATCCTATTAATTTAATATTGAAGAAATATTAGGCACCAGTGTAACTGATGTAACCGAAAATTGTTTGCTAATAGAATTTGGTTTAAAATTTTAGGCCAGAACCAGATGTCCATGATCGCAGGGTTATAAGGTAAGACTGCAGTATTAGATTTAGGCTGAATGGAGCTTATATTTGCCAATATTAGGAAGATATTTTTCGCCATATCATTTTCAATATTTCCAAGCCAATATTTAATTAGCATAGGCACTTCACTAGAATATCCGATAAATTCAATATTAGAAAAATATTGAACCCCAATGTAGCTAATATAACCAATATTCGTTTTCTACTAGAATTTGGTTTTAAATATTAGAATAGAACCATAAGTCCGTGATTGCAGGGTTACAACATAAGACTACAGTATGAGATTTAGGATGATTGGGGTTTAAACGAAAAAAAAATCTTGAAATATTTTTGAGTATACATACATTATATATACATTAAAATATTAATCAAAATTAAGCGGACCTTCTAAACGTTGTGTCCCTAAGCCCCAAAAGTGTCTAAACGACTGTTTGTGTTTCTCGCTATCAATTTTCTTGTATATAAATATCAATTACTGAAAAAGGAAGTAGGAAATACAAATGATTTGAAAATTCTTTTATTTTTAATTATTGAAATGGAATTTGTTTTCTTGTTATTTTAAAATATACAAGGAATCATTTCTATTGGGAATTGATAAATGGGTCTAATTTTTGCACAAATACTCATTTTTTAAGCAGGGAGTTTCTCTTTAGTCGGATCCCACAAATTCAAGTTTCTTATTTTATCATTGCCAGGAGGTGGGGAGACACAATTTTGTAAATCTATTATAGTGCTTGGAACAGTTAGTAACAGCATATTCTCTTTCTCGAATGTAATGTTTACTACTTCACGTCTACAGTTTGAGCATACAATGTTTAATGGTCAAACCTTCCACAACAGCCCTTTGTATACGAATGCGTAGACATTCGGATATTCTGAGTTAGAGGATTTACACATATATTACATGTAAATTACCAGAGTTTAGAAACAGTTATCAAACACTTCTAAAGTGTAAATCATACTAATACATTTTTTTTTCAGAGTTCACTTTCTCAGGTATTTGATTACTAAAACGGCATGTACATTTTCTTAATTAAATTGAAATGGGCTAATTTTAGGCGTTTTATTTCACAATAAATTTAAATAGTTAATCTTTATTTTTCTCTTTTCCCTTTTAAAATGTAACACATCTGAAATAAAGAAATATAAGTAAAAGTGTATTTTAAAACATTACGATTACAAATAAAAGGTAATTATTTCGAGTAATAAAAGATAATTATTTTCGTAAATCTATTACAGTGCTAGGAACACTCAGTAACAGCATATTATCTTTCTCGAATACAATGTTTATTACTTCACGTCTAAAGTTTGACCATACAATGTTTAATGGTCAAGCCTTGCACAACAGCTCTTTGGATATGAATGTGTAGGCATTCGGATATTCTGAGTTAGAGGATTTACACATACATTACATGTAAATTACCTGAGTTTAGAAACAGTTATCAAACATTCTTAATATGTAAATCATAATGATACTTTTTTTTTTCGGAGTTCACTTTCTCATGTATTTGATTACTAAAACGGCACGATACATTTTCTAAATTAAATTGAAATGGCTTAATTTTAGGCTTTTTATTTCACAATAAATTTAAATATTTTTATCTTTATTTTTCTTTTTTCCCTGTTAAAATGTAACACATCTGAAATAAAGAAATATAAGTAAAAAGGTATTTTAAAACATTACGATTACAAATAAAAGACAATTATTTTGAGAAAATGAGTTCTTCCTTGCCCAGGAAATAGTATTACTAAATCAAAAGAGTTTTCTGCTTGTAATTACAATGAATTTAAAAGTGTTTTTCACCCTCTTTTTTGCTTGTTTAAAGTGTTTTTTGTAAAAGCCTCTATAAATTTACTTTATGAGAAAATTTATTTGGGAAAAATGCCACGCATAAATTATGCATAGTGTTTTTAAAGTCTAATCTTAAGAAAAATAATCAATTTATTTCTTCTTTTCATTTCATTTTTTAAAATAATTAGCTTTGCCTTTACGTAAAGTAATTTTGTATTTTATGTTAATACTATTTTATGTTATACTATTTTTTTTCATTTGATCATTTAGTTTCTTTTCATTCCATTAATTTAGAATTTATAAGTTCTTAGTCGTTAATGCTTTAATAATAAATATTAAAATTGTTAAAATTTTCAATGTCACTTCTTTAATAAAATATTTCGCTTTGAATATTAAAAGAAATTATATTTATATGTGACATTTAACTTGCAGTTTTCTTTCGAAGAATGCAAATATTAATATTATATTTTATTGGACTATACTATAATTAAGATTTACTTTACTAGCAAACAAGCAAAACAAAACCATCTACTAATGAATATCCACAACAAAGCGGATTTTTTCTTGAAGATTTTTCATCTATAGCAGTATACTCTGATGTTTTGTCATACTGTAATCAAACTATTAAAAATCTATTTTTAAAAATTACAATCAAATAAGAAAATAACTTTTCTGGGTTTTTTTAAATATATTTTTATAAAGCAATACATAACATTAAGGTGTTAAATCAAAGTTATAATTTCTTAAACTTTTTAAATTAGTAAATAAATTTATTTTATTCAATTTCTATTGAAAAAAAGTTTTATACGTAACACAAACTAAGTAAAGAACGAATGGTTACACTCCTTTTATTATACACAAAAAAAAAACATTTTTTTAGGTACTACAATAAGCATATTTCCAAATAATTTAAAATATACAATACATTGTAAATAATCTCAAAATTCTTCGAACAAATTGTTTGCTTTCTATTTTAACATAAACAAGGCTTTAGCTAATTACAAAGAATGACTCAGAATTGAGTCATAGATTCCACACCGGGAATTGTAAAATAAATTTTAAAAGGAAAAGTTGAATAAAAATTTAAAAACATAATCAAGCAATAATGTTAAAACCTAATTCAAAATAAACAATCTTTCAAAGACTTCGCCCATAAACCATGACATATCCGAATTCTTTTGAGTGTTAAACGAGCTTTAAATGTTACATACTTCATTTTCAATAGGGAATATTCTATTAAAAAAAACTCAATAATACATAAATCCAAGTATATTTAACAAGTAGACAGATTGACGATATTCTTAAAATAAAAGGAATATTTCACAACTGTTTGGATTTCATTGCTTCTCTTCATTTGCTATCCAATTTCTTGAGTATATATATATATTTATTTTTTTTTTGTCTTATTAGATGAGGTATATTTCCAACTAATTTAAAACATTCAATATTTTGTAAATAGTCGCAAAATTCTTTGCAAAATTTTTATGTCCTTTCTTTTAACATAAACAGAGCTTTAGGTATTTACAAAGGATGATTCAATATTGTGTTATCGATTCCAAACCCAAAATTTATAAATTTAAAAAACATAATCAAGCAACAATATTGAAACCCAACATAAACAATCTTCAAAAAATTCGCCAAATCATGCTATATCTTTTTTGCACCATCATGCATTTTTTCTTCTTTTCATCATGCATTCTTTTGAGTGCCCTGTAAACAAGCATTAAATGTTACACAGTGCATCTTCAATAAGGAATATGTTATAAATCCCCCCCCCCCCCCCCAATAACACATATATCCAAGTATATTTAGCAGGTAGACAGACGGATTATATTCTTAAAGTAAAAGAAATATTTTATAACTTTTTGGTTTTCTTATATTGCTTCTTTTCCTTTTATATACAGTTTCATGAGAATAAATATTTGTCTTATTAGATGAGGTATATTTCTAACCAATTTTAAAAATCCAATATTTTGTAAATAGTCACAAATTCTTTACATAAAATATTTGTCTTCTATTTTAACATAAACAAGGTTTTAGGCATTTACAAAGAACGATTCAATATTGAGTCATCGATTCCAAATCCGAAATACATAAATTTTAAAACATAATCAAGCAACACTATTGAAACTTAATCCAACATAAACAATCTTTCAAAAAATTTCAACCTGAGGCCTCCATAACAATAAAATGATTTGAGCTCTCTTTTGTTTGCTTTGTTTACAATTTAAGAAGTGGCGTGTGAAATTTCGAAAGATACTACATTTTAATGTTTCGAAAAATCTCTATTTTACATATGCAAATAAGAGAAGCCTGTGTGATATCGAATTTCTCTAGAATAAACATGTGTTATATAGAAGAATTTGCACTGTGACGTGTTTAGTCAACATCGATTAGTCTCTCTCTTCTACGCCATTTTCTTTTTTCTCTCCTTTATTCTTTTATTTGTAAAGAATCGTTCTTTCTTTTACCCTTTTGACACCAATCTGTCTACTTTAAAATCTAACTCACGTAATATACTTTCTTCGACATAGATTACCATTTTTCTGTTCTGGATTGAATTTTATTTTCAGTTTTCGCAACCGAAAAAGCAATATCATACATATGCTGCATCTAATTCCAAACGTAGATGTATTGAAAAAAAAATTCTATGCGTGGATATATGTTTTAAGTTTTGCCTTTTGACAATAAAACTTTTACACTACAATAAGAAAAAAATGCAATTCAGAATAAATGTTTTGGAAAATTTTTAATTCTTCTGATATTGTTGTTGAAGAATAATATCAGCCTATATTTTTCTGTTAATTTAATACATATTATTAACGAAAGAGTTGCGAATTACTTATAAGTTGTTTAAAAACGTTGCGCTATCGAAAATTATACAACACTTAAATTACAAATATTCTTTATTTTAAATGTATATTTATTAAATTGTAGTTAGATTAGAATTATGGAAGGTTTTTCAAATGGAAGATTGTTTTATAGCGACAAAACAGTGACTATTAATTTTATTAATTGAAAAAGGTTTTTGTATGTATTGTATATAATTTATGTATCATATGTACTGTATGCAATTTATCTATTATATGTACTCTATGTACTCTATGTATTATATGTACTCTATGCAGTTTAAGTATTATACATATTGCGGAGGTGTGAATTGTGAATATATGTCACATACATTCTTAGAAGTGGAAGTATAAGTGTGAATATATGTCGAATATATTCTTAGATTTATGTATGCAAGATGTATGTAAGTATACAAGGCGTTAGTAAGTAAGAAAGATATATGTAAATATATGTGTGTGTAATATTTTCTAGTTTACGTATGCAAATACGAGAAATCTGTTCATATCGAAATTCTCTAGAATAAACATCTACGTATACAAGTAAGCAAGACGTATGTATGTGAGATGTATGTAAATATATATGTGTGTAATATTCTCTAGTTTATGTATGCAAATACGCATTATTGTTGACAAATAATTTCTCTAGAATAAACATGTGTTATATTGAAGAATTAGTAATATGACGTGTTTAGTCAACATGGATTACTTTATTTTACACCATTTTCTTTTAGGTAGCTTTCCTTACAAAAAGTAAGAAGCTACTTACTGCAGCCGTCTGGAGGAAAGCAACACCGGAAAGGTTGGGTACATTTTAACCAATCGTGACTCCCAGACCCCAAAACCACCCTGTATATATATATATATATATCTTATCTTTATCATGCGACAGCACTCGTATTTATAAACCAATTTGAATGCAACTAAGCATTGCTATTGGGCTTACCAAGATCTCGACCAAGTTCATTGGCCAGCTTACACTACCAACTGATCTCCATATATAACAGGAGATTTGGCTTCATACAACCCAATATTATTTCCAGCTGTCTGTGCGGAAATAAAGTGACGATAATTTTAGCTCGAATTCATGACAAAGCATGCTGTTTACTGCATTTCCTTACATGGATCATGGATGGATGGATTCCTTAGTTGATCGGATCATTTATGAATTAGATAAGCATAGCTTAGTTAGAAAATCATAAATTAGGATAATAGTAAATGAAAACACTAATATATAACATTGACAGCGTGGACTATTTTTTACTTTTGCCTTGCAAGCTTCATTTGTCTTTCAAGTTTCTGACCGCCGACTCAGAACTCCTTTTATAGATGGAACTCAGTGACTCTACCATCTTAATTCAAAAGAGCGGTCACTTTAAGATTACAAACTTTAAAAAATATGCAAAAAATTCGAATTTCAAATTTATTATTTTTTTTTCCTTAAGTGTTAAGTCTTGATACAAGGATTCCAGAGAATTTTTGTTTTTGCATCTATCTTAAAAAATGGCTGAGCTATAGCAGTTTAAAATTCTAGAGTGGCTGACATTTTGAACCAAGAGAACAGATTTTTTAAAAAAACTGGGGGGATTAATGTATGAGTTTGAGTGAACGTGGTTTCTCGCAAACTCTAGAATGGTATCTCACTGTTGTAACCATTTTTCCGATTATCATAGCATAAAACTACATATTAGTATCCACTAGCGTCAAATTCTCGCCAAGCTTGGCGACGCTTGGCGAAATATCATCAAATTTGGCGACCAAAAATAAATAACCATAAATGAAGCCAACTTGGGTATAGCTGGCTAAATTGGCGAAATTCTCCATCAAATTCAATAGTGACGACAAATGGAAATGAATCTTTTCTAATTGGCTTGTTTGCATTTTAGATTCGCGTTTTCAAGTAAAATTAGCTTAAATCTTGAACCCATGAAATAGGGAAGCGATCATTTCTTCCAGGTACAGGCCAGAAGGATTTGTTTCTCTTCTTTTCTCTTTTATTTGTAAATAATCGTTTTTTCTTTTATTCTTTTGACACCCATCTGTCTACTTTAAAATCTAACTCACGTAATACACTTTCTTCGACATAAATTACAATTTGACTGGTCTGAATTGAATTTTATTTTCAGCTTTCGCAAGCGAAAAGCAATATCACACATGTGCTATATCTGATTCTAAACGTAGATGTGTAGTAAAAAATAATAAAAATACGCATGGATATATGTTTTAAGTTTCGCCTTTGACAATAAAACTTTTAAAGTAAAATAAGAAAAATATGCAATACAAAATAAACGTTTTCTAAAATTTTTAATTCTGCCTATATTGTTGTTAAAGACATGTTATGTATTACAGGTCTTATGCAGGTCTTAAGAGATACAGGCATTAAGATATTCAAATGATACGAATTCCTATGTTTTCTGTTGTTTTATTTATGTTGTTACAGGAGAAATATTTTAATAAATTCGTTTTTCTGCTATCTTTTAGAATAAAAATTGTCCCTTGATTTTTTTTAAATCACGAAAATGAAGTTATAGAGTAGACTCTATAGTATATTTTGTATATTTTTAATACAATATTATATTTGCCTTGTTTTCTTTATCATACATAACTTTATATAAGGATAAATATCATATTAGAAGCATTAAGGTATACATTAATTCTATTAATTTAAGACCATCACCTAGAAAAGTAAAACAGTTATATGTTTTTAAAAATTATTGTCATCGCAACTTTTCGTATCAGATAAATTATTAACAGTTTTTGAAAAGATATTTTTTCTGTTATTGCTAAATCTATATTTTCCAATGAAAGGAAATTTAATATTAAAATCAATCCACATGAGGAAACTATATATTGTTTAATTATGAATTGTAAAATTTACGATTAAAATAATCATTTTAATTATTAATTTTAGTAAATCGTGTGCAAAAACTCCCATAAATATTACACTTCAAATAACAACTTGTAAACAACCTGTCAAACAATGTGAAATCAATCTGAAAAAAATGCTAATTAGTGGAGAATTAATATCTACATTTAAAATGACATTCTTTTAACACTGTCCAACACAGCTGAAAAATATTGTATTTATGACTTTGGTTTGTCTGTCTGTCCGTCCGCGCTGTAACTTTCGTAAATATACTTGGATTGTCCTGTGATGTTTATATGTTATCGACGTTTACTGTAGAACGATCGCTATTGAAAATTAAGTGTGTAACATTTATAGTACGTATAAAACATGGACAGTCATTGACATTACGGTCAATAGGAAAAAGTGCATTTAAATGATGTTGCACCATTTCAAACTTAATGAAATTCATATGCATTTCTGAGGTTCACTAAAACATGCATTATGTAGAATATGTGGTGCAAAGCAGTTATTATTCATTTACCACAAAAAAAGACACCAAAAAAAGTCGTTGCATAATGATCTACAGGGAAAAACTGTTAGCAGCGTATTTTAAATATGTTACACTATTTCAAATATAATGAAATTGACATACATTTCTGGGGGTTTACTACAGGAAACTTGTAGAATATGATGTGCATAGCCTTAATCGTTCATTTACATGGGGATATAAAAGATTTCGGATACAGTACTGTACCCGAAGTACTGTCTATTAGCGATAATTACTGGGAGTGTGGTTTCAGTTATGGTATGCGCTTTTAAGTTTACCTTAATTTTTGCATACTACCTAGAATACATATATGCTATAGATCATATACAGGGTAACAGAAAATAATTCGTAAACATTACTGAGTATGAGCATGAATTGTTTTTTAATTGAGTTATGCATTTTCAAGCTGAATTATTTTTAGTATACTTAGAAATGTTTGTAGAATATAAATAAAATCATATACATTGCCACACAAAGAACTGGATACATGACCACTTATCGATGATAATTTCAGTAGTTTTAAGCGTGTTTTAGAATGAGTTAAATTTTAGCGTAATATGTGGTGTGTATAAAAATTTGTAGGTAATATACAGGGCTGTACAAAAGAATTATTCAAGTATGTTTCCGACTATTAGTAGAAATTTCTGACTGTGTGTTTCAACCTATAGTGCTTTTTTTTTTTTTTTTTACTAAACAAATTTTACAGTACTATGTAAAGTATATATAAATATATAGATGAAATACATGGCAGCACAAAAGAATTAGAGTACTTTTCTGGCTATGGACGATAATTGCTAAAATTTGGTTTTAAAGTATGTTATGCACTTCTAAAATGTTCACTTAGGTATCTTATTTTGCCTTATTAAACAGCAAAGTTTTGTTAAAATATCTGAAAGTATTAGAAAGTGTTTCATAATCTATGCTTGACGCATGATTTTTCTATCTTGTTTTAGATGAATTAACTTCAAAATCGCACCTCCAATTCATACATGGTTACACGTTTCATAACTTAAGTGTTAAAAATTAATGAAATACAATATCAATATTAAATTAAAATTTACGAATCAAGCTACATGAAAATAGTATACAAATCTGCGAAATTAAAATCTACAATTACAATAATGCTCTTTTAAAAAAAAAAAAAAACAAAGTACATCTTTTCTGAAGGACACTTTGCAAACATAATGAGAAAAACAATCTTCGAAGAAAGCGAAAACAACAGACTGTATTTTTTCATTTCCCTACGGTATAACTTCAGGCAGTATGAGCAAAATAAAGAACTTACATGCAGTGGAGATCTCTTGTGTCAGTTTCTCATGTTAGTGATCTCTCAAAGTTTATTCTAAGTATAGTGAGAACTGTCTAAATAGGAAAAGAACTATACAGGCACTTGAATTACCAGTAAAACAACAAATGGCAGTCTTAGTTTCATAAAACATGATAGAGTAAGCACCGGTTATAACGTACCTGGGATATAACGTACTTTCGTTTATAACGTACGCAGAGGCTTGGTCCCGACTGAAATCCTATAAATAACAGAATATTTCTCTAAATAAATATGTAAAATGAATTTCTTTTCTTTTTTTTTAACACTTTCCAACACTGTTGAAAAGTGTTTATGAATTCGGTTTGTCTGTCTGTCGTCTGTCTGCCACCTGTCCGTGCTCTAACTCACGTAAATATACTCAGATTTCCATGCAATTTATCTATGTTATTGAAGTTTACTATGACATATTTTGTACTGAAAAGGAAGTGTGTAGAATTTATAGTTCGTTTACAGAGATACTTAAAAGAATTCCGTTACATTACAGTCAATGGGAGGGGGAAATCGTCTGTCGTGTATTTTAATGATGTAACACTATTTCAAACATATTGAAATTGATATACATCTCTGAGTGCACTACAAGGTGCTTATTGTAGATTATGGTGTGCATAACATTCAGTGTTCATTTACAGGAATACAAGAAAGAATTCGGTTGTAAACTGACTAACGAACAATATTTGCAGGAAATGTGTTTTCGATTATGGAACGTGCTTTTAAATTTAACAAATGTTTTGCGTAATTCTTGGTGTATATAAATCCTACAGATCATACTTCTTAATTTTGAGAAATGCAGGAAATTTCTTATAAAAATGTCTATTCTTGCATTTGCTGTTAAGTGCCTTCCTCATTTACGTTATGAAGAGCATTTTATTGGCAATATTGCTTATAACGTGCCACATTTACCTATCCCACGACAGTGCATTATAACCGGTGTCTATTGTATTTTAAATTGTGAATCAAAAATGTACCTAACCTGAACATAAATGGGAATTCGGATGGAGCGAAAAAAGAATAATGTTTACAATTTCGAAATACAATAGGGATTAAAATTTGCCATTTCATTTACTATTTAACAGACATTTTTTTTTTTTTTGTAGGTCAATCGATTAATGTTCTGAGCCTTCTACCAGGCCCTTTAAATTACGAAAATTGTGACGTATCATGTAAAATAGATTTCGCAATTTCGAATTACAATAGTTATCTTAATTACAGGGGCTGGTAGAGGGCTCAAGACATTAATCGATTGACCTGAAATTTTATTCGGTTAAATAGTAAAAGAAAAGGCAAATTTTGATGACTATTGTAATTTCGAAATTATGAACTTTATTTTTACACGATACTTCACAATTTGCTGTCAATTATCGTAATTTCAAGACCTAGTAGAGGACTCAAACATTAATCGATTGACTTGAAATTATTTTTCTTTTAAATTGTAAGGGAAAAACAAATTTTCATCACTAATCTATTTCGAAATCGTACACTTTTTTTCACTCCACCAAGCGTTTAAATAGTAAACACTTTTTTCTATTTTCTACATGTTTCTTGCAACAATTTACTAAAAAGTAGCAGAAAAGAAAATTTGTAGTAAATATGCAATAAGTATAAACTTTTAGAAAATATTTCTACGAAATTTCAAAAAACTTGTTGAAAACGTATACAATTGATTGATACAATACTGACACAAACGTATACAGTTAGTGATATTAAAAGTAGAAAGAATGCAAAAAAAAAAAAAAAAAAGAAAAAAAAATCATATTGTTCGACACTCCATATCTTGCAAAATACACATATATTAAAACAATATTTTTTTACTGGTAATAAAATTTATAGGTACCTATATTTAGCCTAGAATTTAAAAAGTACTTGTGTTTGAGAGTTCAAAACAATTATTAATTTTTCACTAATAAAAGTTGTATGAAAGCAAATATAAATAATTACTGAAATGTATGAAATTTAAATGAAAACTTCTGCTTTATTAACATACTACAGATGCTTTCTGAACAAAATTTGTATATATTTTAAAAATAATTTTAAACTGCTTTTAAAATTAAAGTTGAAAATATTAGATATTTCTCCTGAAAAAAAAAAAAAAAAAAAAGAATTCATCTATGCATAACCTTTATCTGTGTGGGTGAAACAGCAACAAAATTTATGTTCAGTATTAAAATACAGATACCATCTGTATCTGTAAAAACTTCATGTAGATTTTTTTTTTTTTTTAGCTTAGAAAATATTTCTATTTCATATGTAATGGAAAAAAAAAGAAGCAATTTTTTTAAAAATGAGCGAGAGTGGGTGAGTATAAATAGAAAAAGGCGAAAGGTTTCACTGTTATATGATACCTTAAAAATTAACAATAAAAAAAAATGCTTTATTTAATTATTGTTAGAAAATTTCCCGCTGCAATAAATGAAATTTATATTGGGCCAACCATTTTTTGTAGAAAAGCTTTTATCTATTTATGGCTACAACTAAAATTTATATTAAAAAAATAAAAACTTATTTAAGACAGACTAATTTATTTTTATTTAAGATAGTCTAATTAAGGCAATTTTTTGCTTAAAAAAAATAACATTAAGACTGTCACATCATTTAAAACACTCATTTTTCACACATTTTTTTTAGATTCCATCATGAATATCCCTTACGTTTGTAAGTTTATATACATACACATGCACCCTAGCATGTACCGAACAGCTCAACTCCAAGTAGCAGTGATAAGAATCGGCGGACTGGGAGAGTGGAACTGTACTTTTTTAACTTAACTGCTCATGCTACTTATCAGAAAGTCTTTTAGCTGATAAGGGGACTGTTTAAAACAGCCTGACTCTCATTTTGATGGTGCATCGTAAAGATAGTTTACTCGTGCCTTCCCTGCTTATGAGAAAGTTTTATGTTATGAGCTTCTTGTTCAAAGTCCCAGATTTTAAAATGATGTTTGGCGTAATTTTCCAAGAAACTGTAAAATATCTACGTGGTGTTTATAGAAAACTGAAGAAGTAAGCAGAAAACTAAGAAGATAATTATTATCATGAATACGAAACTTTATTTTTAGAATATATTTACATTTATTAGTGTAGGGATGTTTCTAAAATATCCATTTACGTCAAAATCGTAAGTTTTGAATGAATTACGAAAGAATAAAAGAAAGATGTAAAAATTATTGTATAGTAAGAGCGGATTCTTTTAAAAGTTATCTTAGCTATAGATCTATTTTCAGATCTAGTTGCATTCTATTAAAGAAATGGCCATCTTTTAGATTTTAATAAACAGGGTGGCTAATTGCTTTCAGTCACCGAATAAATGTCGTATCATTTATGATATACCTTCATTCATGAAAATAGACCGTTGTTGCAGTGATTGTGCATTAAGATTATGAAATATTCTTCACTCTCACTATTAGTTACATTTATTGATAAAATGACTGCTATATCAATTGTATTTATTGAACCTCGGTCATGGCAAAGGGACATATTTTTAGCTAATTTGTTGTTGTTGTAGTTTAATGGATTTCAAAAGAACTTGTGCAGTTAGGTATGTTTGTGAGTAAGATTTTAGTATATTTAAAATATATGTATGGTGTTTGGTTATAGAGTTGTGGCAATATTTGTAGGACAATTCATAGAAAATTCACACAACTTACATATCAACTGTGTTTATTGTTTATAACTTTATAACTTAACTGCTCAAACTTCTTATCAGAAGTCTTTTAGCTGAAAAGGGACTGTTTAACAAAGCCTGACTCTCCCTTTGATGGTGCATCATAAAAAAGGTTTACTTGTGCATATTCTACTTATGAGGAAGTTTCACGTTATGACCTTCTAGTTCAAAGTCTCAAATTTTAAAACTATGTCGCAATGAATTTTCTTTCAAGATACTGTACAATACGTACGTGTTGTTTAAAGAAAACTGAAAAAGTAAGCAGAAAACTAAGAAAATAATTATTAATTTAAAAGTTTGTTTTGTTTATTTTTTCGAAGATATTTACATGCGTATTACTAAAATTGAAATTTCCAAAGTATTCATTAATGCTGAAATTGTAAATTTTGTATAAATTAAGAAAATGAAGTAAAAATGTTAAAAGAATAGTGCAATAAAACTTATTCTTTTTGTTTTCTTTTTTTCTTAAACCGTCTTAGCTAAAGCATTTTTTTTTTCATATTAAATGTGTATTTTCATTAGATTAGATTGGATTGTTATCAAACGAAAAATTTGCTTATTGTTTTCAATCACAAATAAAACATCGTGTCATATATGAAACTAAAAACACACTCAATCATGATAAGAACAAATTGTTGCACCATTATTGTTTTGCGGAAAAAACTCTATTACTGATTTATGTCTGTAAACTATTCGTATTAAAAAAAAATATATAAGGCTATCAACTTTTAAACTCACATGAAATTGTTATTAAATTTGCTCTGAATTATTGTTATTATTATTATTAAAAAAAAAAAAACTTTTCTTCAGCCAATTTTGGTTTTATTCATGAAAATAAAGGGATGTGATATCTATGGTATTTATTGAAAGTTGTTGCATATAAGTATTAAGTATGTTATAAGATTTTTGTAAATTCATAAGATGAATGGAAGTACGTAAGATGTATTTATGAAAGCATGTAAACAAGGTAAATATAATTATAGCTATAAAGACAGTATATGAAATAAAACGCATTCAAGCAGAAAGATAATTTAAAAAAAAAAAAAAGTTATTAACCCTCCAGCAGGCGCGCGCACACAAATTTTACAGCAAAAAAGATGTTTCTTAAACTTTTATTAAATACATCACTGATACTGCCTAAAGGTCATTGTTATCCCTGAATTGAACTTTCCTTTTTAAATTAAAACCGGTTTCACCAATTTCAAATGTAGTTTTGTAGATCTTTGATAAATTTGTTTTGCGTGGGCGCTGTAGATATATTAATTAATTATTTCAAGTTTTAAAGCTTTATCTCTGTATTACTCCAATTATTTTACGCAGAATTATTTTTTTATTTTACATAGTCAAACGAAAAATATTTAATAGAGTGTTTGCCAAAACTGGAAAATGAAAAGATATTCAATATATATTTCATGACGATCCAAAAAAATAAATAAATAAATAAATTTAAAATTAAAAATTATATTTCTACGGATAAAACAAAATAGAATAAAACAAAATGTACTACGAGGTCAAAAACGAAAAAATTGCTGATTGTAAAAATTCCTTCTTCATAACAAAATTACTAAAAATTTAGAAGGTAAAACTAGACCATCTTTTGAAAATAATAGATATTTTTATAATATAATAGACTTTCTTATCTTTGCCTTCCTGCATTAAATCATGCTTGATATACATTTTTGTTTTAAATAATATTATTGCTTCATGAATTATAATTGGTACTTACATTCTTTAAAAGTATATTTCTGGATATTATTTTCTGCGTGTAAATATTAATAAACTTTAACTTTCTCTATTGATATATGTATTATTACCTAGTTAACTTACCTAAATTATTTGTTTTATAAAATATCTTGTAATTAAATCTTGTAATAAGAATGAAACATTTTGTGCCGTAAAAAGAACGACGCAAGACCGGTTGGAAAAAAGCTTTAGCGTGCCCCCTGAACGGTTAATCTCAACCATCATGGTATATAAAAAAATATGTCATTAAAGTAGATTTTTCTCTACCTTGTCTATCTTCAATTGGATTTTTTAAAATTTAATTAAATTTCTAAACTCTTAATTAGAGCGTTTAATTTCATATCTAAACACCAAAGGTCTGCTTAAACAGTTCTTAAATAAAACTGATTACGTAGGCTTCTTATAAACGTGTTCTAAAACAATAATTAATAAACTAATAAATAAAAAAACTTAATGACTAACGTGACAATTTATATATAAATTAATTAAAAATTAATAAACGTTTAATATTATATATACAAAACCACAAGTTTGCTTCAAAAGTTTTTAAACACAAGTGATTAAAATTAGCTTCTAGTAAATATGTCTCAACTTCAATTTGTGATATCTGTCGTGATCATGGTGAATTAGTATCATTTATTTATTTATTTTTTTTTTAAGTCAAATGATGCCATTACAAAAAAATTAAACTTACTGAAATGGAAAAAAATAAATGCATTGCTAAACATATTAGTGAAAAAAAGAAAAAAAAATCGTTTATTCATTTAGCATTCAATTTTAATACATCTCCGCTTAAATTAACATAAAATTTCTAAGAAATCAAAAAGCAACTAATACAATTCCGGCATTTTTTTTTTATTATTAATATTTTTTTTTTGCATATAAATCTTTTATTTGTTGCTCCGTATCGAAAAAAATATATCTGGGGTAAAATAATGAAATATAAATTTTATAATAAAAGCGCGGAACGATCGTTTCTACTTTTGCCGGAAAAATCTGTAAAAAAGAAGAGAAAAAAAATGGGCAAAAAGAAACCATGTAGTCTCTGTGACGCTACAAAAATTTTTCCTTTTGTTCTAAAACAAAAGGTTTCCTACTCCCCCAGCTTCCTTCATGCAATCTCTCTTCCTGCAAAGTATCAAAAAATTCTTAAACCAGTAGTTGTTCGCTTTGTTATCATGATTATATTGCATTTTGGATGTTATTTTTCGGAATTACAAAAATGGGTTTTGAAAAATGAATGAATTTCATTTATTAAATTTTGCCGTCTTTATTAAAAGATATTACAATTGTTTCCATTGTTGTGCTAATGTGTAAATGAATGACGAGAAAACGTTAAAAGCGCAGCGAGATTTAAAATTATTTAAATTTTTGACGGGAATTTTATGAAATAGAAACCAAGAGAGATAGATGTATAAGATAGTTGAAACTCGGTAAATATCTTTTATCTCTCTTAAAGGAATTTGTTTACTCCGTAAATAAAACCAAGATTGTAAGAATTTTGGAAAATAAAAAGAAGAATTATTATTGAATAATTTTTTTTTTCTTCTTTGAAATCGGTTTGGTGTTGTGTTTTTAAAATTTTGCTTTCTTTAGAAATATATAATGATTCGAAAAAAAAGTTCATGCATTTAGGATTGAAAAAGAAAACCCCCTCTTTTTTCTTATAATTTGTCATATAAAACAAATGTTTACTGATTAAATAATAATAATAAAAAAAAAACACCAATAAGATATAATTATAAAATACATTTAAAATGCTATTAATAATTTTGAAAATGTTTAACACGTCAAATTTCATTTGATCTTCTATACATATTTATATGCATAAAAGAATCAGTCTTACCAAAATTAACATTTAACATTTCACCTACTTAGTATGTAATTTCGACTGAATTTGCTGTAAAGAAATTTGTAATATTTGAGAAAAAAATCTCATGTATTAAGGATTTTAAAAAAAAAATCGCTACAATAAATTCCAAAAAGAGGTTTGAAAAATGAATTAATTTCAATTACTTAACAAGATTACTACGCCAAGATATATTTGCCTTTTATATATAGTAAATAAAAAAATTGAGTTTAAATATAGCAACCATTACTTTTAAACAAAACAGGTATTCAAACCTCTTGAGGAGTCGGAACCCTGTTAAATTTTTGCCTTTTTAATATATATATATGGTGAACCAAAAGTCTTGCTCTGATTATAAATATTTATTGTGCTCAAATTATTATAATTAGACATATGTTTGTTTGGATACATTGTAAGTACTATTATAAATTTTTTTGTAAACCATGTACCTCAGTAAATTTCAATGTGTGCCCCCTTGGTAGCTCGGAGAATGTCTAAGCGGTACTCTAGTTAGCGCCAAGTGTTCTTTAACATGTCTTCTGTTACAGTACACACAGCAGCTTGTATCATAGTCTTCAGTTCTTCGACGTCAGCAATTGATGTGACAAAGACTCTGTCCTTGCCACTTTATGTTGTTCTTAATATACCCCACCCCCCACCAAAAACAAAACAAAAAAACAGAGGAGTAATATCTGGAGAGCGCGGAGGCCAGGGTGTTCGTTCATCCCTCCCAATCCAACTCGCGCCATCTATTGCACAAGAAAAAAAATACTAAAACTGACTTATCCAATGATACAACAAGTTACATATTATTATACAAACGGTTATTTTGTATGAAGTATCATAATCAGAGCAAGACTTTTGGTTCACCCTGTATATTATAATTGTTTCCATTGTTGTGCTAATGTGTAAATGAATACGTAGAATTATTAAATGGGCAGTGGGATTTTAAATTATTTAAATTTTTGACGACAATTTTATGACATAGCGACATTGAGAAATATATAAGATATGTAAATAGTTTTCTTATCTTTTTTAAAAGATTCTGTTTATTTTGCTGAATAATAAAATTTCAATATTTTCGGGAAAGAAAGATAGAAAAATTATTAGAAGTAGTAGACTAATGGGTCTCCGGCTCCAGCAGGATCAATGATTGTGGTGGAGGTGGTGATCCTGGCAGTGGAAGCGGAAGTGATCCTGGCAGTGGAAGCGGAAGTGATGGAAGATAAGAGAGGAAGTGTGTGGAAGATAAGACAGGAAGTGAACCGGAAGTGTTGAAAGATAAGAGAGGAAGTGAAGTAGGGGAGGGCTTAATTTTTTTTGAACCGATAAGGGAGAGAGGGGAGGGCTTATTTTTAGGGGGGGCTTAATTTTTTTTTTTTTTTTTTTTTTTTCAGGAAAATAAAGGGTTTTAATCAGATTCTTTCGTGAAAGGGAATTTTTTTTTTTTTTTTTTAAATATGAAGTTTAGATGTAAGATATTTGTGAAATATAAACTACAACTTGGACTACTTTTGGAAATTTTCTTATTTTTAGGGGGTCTTCTAGGTAGGTAGGGGAGGGCTTATTTTTAGAGGGGCTTAATTTTTTTTTTTTTTTTACAGGAAAATAAAGGGTTTTAATCAGATTCTTTCATGAAAGGGAATTTTTTTTTTTTTTTTTTAAATATGAAGTTTAGATGTAAGATATTTGTGAAATATAAACTACAACTTGGACTACTTTTGGAAATTTTCTTATTTTTAGGGGGTCTTCTAGGTAGGTAGGGGAGGGCTTATTTTTAGAGGGGCTTAATTTTTTTTTGTAGGAAAATAAAGGGAGATGAAAGGATTGGACCGACCTATAGGTGAACTGAGATTAAACAAAATACACGTGATTTTTTGTAAATAATATGTGTAACCTTTTCGAGTGGAGTTGAGGGGTAGGAACCCTGCTATAATTCTTTAAAGTAATTGAAAGTACATTTTTTTTTTAAATTGTGGGCCCACCATAACCACCCGCTATGAAAACAATTCATAACGCCACAATTTTTTTTTTTTTTACCATTTACCTATTCTTTTACACCAGTCATCTGTGCGAGACCTGTAACGAAATAAAAGGTTTAATTATTATGTTTAAGCGAGAGTTGGGTCATACGGGAAATCAGATGTGCGACGTCTGCTAAAGAGGTAGAGTGTCTATGAGGAAATTCAGCTTCACGGAACCTAGAAATAAAAAAAAAACAAGTCTTGCTTGATGTATGTGATAGCTAAAGGCCCCCCCCCCCAACCTATACAAAATTTTAAATAATTTTATATAGGTTGTATTATCTGACTGAGCAGGGGTCGCATGGCCGCCACACCACTCATTGTTACCTTCGATTCGCATACAACAAACAATACTTTTTGTATTTCGCGCTCGTCGATCTAACTGTTCAGAGTTTAACATGAAATTTACTTATAATTCACCTGTAAAAGAATTTTTTCCCTTCTTTAAACATTAACTTAAATGCGAATGAGATTAAAATAGATGTAATGGCTAAATTTATAAGGATTTAAAATGAAAATTGTGATAGTCATATAAATGAAATTAAAATAGATGTAATGGCTAAATTTATAAGGATTTAAAATGAAAGTAATGCGATTACTTTGCTTCATAAAAATCTAACACGAAAAAAGCTGGTAGACGTTTACCTTTCGCACTCGTCGACCTAACCGTTCGGAATTTTGTTTAAACTTCTCTCGAGTTCGTCGACATAACCGTTCAGAGTTTTCGGCGAAATCCGGATATATATTAACTTACAATAGCTAACTTTTTTAAGGGAAGTTTAAATAACATATTTCCCAAAGTGTCTTACAAACATTTAAGAATTTATACACACATAAGAACCTCGCCTACAGGTGCAAGGTTCTGACTTTAAAGCTACTAGATGTTGAAGTTTAAACTTCTTGAGCTCGGCGACCTAACCGTTCAGAGTTTTTTTTCAAACCTTGTGTCAATACGAGTTAGGATCCCTTAGAAAGACCTACATAGAGACACTTATCCCTAATGTAGATAATCAACCCTATATTTAACTAACCAGTTACAACATACAAGACATAATCGTTACATTCAGTTAATAAGTGATTTGACATGCAAAATATTATATATAAAAACATACAATATGATATATACAAAACAATTTTAAAGATTTTTTTCCCTACAATTTTTAACAAGAATTTAGCAATAATTTAACTTGAGAGCAGGTATTTTGTTTAGAGTTATACGATTATAATAAATTTTAACCCTATTTTACTTATAATACAACTAACATTTAAAAAAAAAAAAGATAAAGACATCTAGTTTTTATAACGTCACATGTTTGAATTATTAACCTACTTTAGTTAAAAGTATGATACTTAAGTGATTTTATTTGAAAAATCAATTCAACATTTTAAAAGCAGTCGAAAGATTTTTACTTTTAAAAAATAACTAACAGAATTTTTTAAAGCAGTAAGGTAGATGACACTAACTGTAAATTAATTTTTAATAGGTCACTTTAAATAAAATACATATTTTTTATTATTATGAAAGAAATATAAACTACTCACACATTATTATGCTGCATTTTAACATAACAACATTCACAGTAATAGACATGCGATTAAGACCATTGGAATTCTACAACTTTTCTGTTGTCATGTGTTCACAGAGGAAATCTTTTCATATAGAAGGCAAAATAAGATAATGATAAACATGATTCGTTATGCATATGTTTAATCAGGAAATTATTTAAGACCATTTTACATGGTATTACAGAATAAATCTTTTCATAGGATGCAAGATAAGATAATATCACATAAGGTATTGATAAACGCGATTCGTTATGCATATGTTTAATCAGGAAATTATTTAAGACCATTTTACATGGTATTACAGAATAAATCTTTTCATAGGATGCAAGATAAGATAATATCACATAAGGTATTGATAAACGCGATTCGTTATGCATATGTTTAAACAGGAAATTTGTTTAAGAGATAACATTACTTTATTTATATAAAGTGTCCAATTATAAATTTTGCTGATTTAATTAATTTTATTTCGAATTTGAAAATAGTATTGACAGAACATTCAAATTTTACTTTTGCACAATATTTAAATAAGGGAAATTGTGTACAATATTTAAAAAAAAATTAATTAGGAATGTTAGAAGCTTTAAGGAAAATACGTTACGATTTTAAAACTTTTTTTTAATACATTTCTAAGTTTTATAAACTTTATCGAAAAAAAGAAAAGAAACTTTTTGCATGTGACTTTTTTTAACCAATAAAATGCTAGTATTTTGAAACAAGCACCCCCTACATGAGAATGTTATTTTACGAACAAAGTGTTTAATGCTATACAATACTTTGTGATTGATGTAAAAGGTTGTGATTTTCGTCTAAGTATTAAAGTTGATATGGAACGCGCGATGCAATCTTGTATAGCGGATAAAGCCATGTCACATAAAGCAATTAAAAAGGTACCCTATTTCTGCAAGTCGTGTAACAAAACATTTTCTCGAAAAGTTCACTTAGTGTTTTTTATGAAAAATCATCTAAAGGTATAAGTGTTTTCGCTGTGAGGTGTGTGGTGAAGTTTTTTCGCAAAAGATTCACAAATCGCCCAAACAATTCAAGTGTAGTGATTGCAACGAATTGTTTTCAAGAAAGACAGACTTATTGAAAGATAAGAAAACTCACAACTTAGCAAAACAACATTCATGTACAAAGTGTTGTGAAATATTTAATTGTGAATCTGATTTTTTACAACATTGTGATACATTTCATAAAGCTTTACCTAACATTGCGAAATCACCCTGTTTGAAAGATTTGTTATTTGAACTGATAGTGAAGCTTATAGATTAGTTCGAACTTATAGTGAATTAAAAGACAAAATGATATGCGAAATATGTGAAGTGGAATTAACAGATCAAAACGTGCATGTATAGAATGCCTTTTTCAAATTGTTTAACTGATTTTAAGATTTCACTGAACGAGTGACTTATTGGACATTACAAAAATTTTGAAATTAGAATTGTATACATCTTAATATGACAGAATTATTTTAAATGATGAATAAAATAGTCTGATTGCGAAAAAGTGTTTTCTTTAACCCACACTGTTAAAACTGATGTTGTGTATTTTGAATGACTTAGACAAAATGTTAATTTAAAAAAAGATTTTAACATGAGATAAGAGTTTTATAATAAAAATTGACTCACCTAAAATTTTTTCAAGATAGTCTATCTACGTTTCCAATCTAAACTTGTTATCAGCTTGCTATATGCATGTTTGAGTGACTCATTTTTACCTGTGTCGAACTGTCTGTTGGGAAAATGATTGCCATTTTTAACACGTGTAGACGATTTTTACCCGGAAGCTGTTTGAACTATTAAATTTCAGATATCACCCATTTTTCTACAACATTTAAATATTTTAATGTATTTTCACTTGTATATTGGAAACTTGGGATTATCGCCTTTATATCGGAACATGGAAGATAGAAAAAATAATAACTTTACACTGAGACAATATTTTAATCTAACAAAAATAGACTTAACACATTGTTAGAGATTTTGGAAAAATATATAGTTGGTTAAAAATTTTAGAAAATTTAACATAAAGTAACAAATTTTAAAAAATAAACATTTCGATAAATGAAAAAAATTAAATTTTGGTAAACTTTACACTTAGACAATACTTCAAACTAAGAAAAATAATAACTTTACACTTATACAATATTTTCAACTAAGGAAAATTAATAACTTATCACATTGTTAAAGTTTTTTTGAAAACAACACAACATTTTCAAAGCAGTGGAAATTGCATACCTGTAAAAAATTCAACTTAGTGGAATTTAATAGTGAAATTTTTAATCTCACTCAATTAAAAAATAAAACTTTATAAAATTTTCACCTTTTTTAAAATAAACAACTGTTAAACATTTTGAATGTCTTAGACAAAGTAGGAATAAATTTGTTAAAATTCTATAAAACATGAAAAATTTCATAACTTTTAAAGGAAATCTTATTTATGGTGAAATAAACTCGAGATATTTATTATATGTTACTTAAACTACAAGAGAATTGATTGAAAATGTGTTACTTTTAATCACTCACAAGATAAGACATGATGTTAGGAATTATATATGGGGTTTTCCCCACACATGACGTCACTGGTAACATATTTACTGATCAAGTCATAAAATTATAGTTTAAAGTAGGTTTTTGAGCACGAAGTTTAGATTTAAGATATTTGAGAAATATAAACTACAACTTTGACTACTTTTTGAAATTTCCCCCTACATAAGAAAAAGGACATAGGAAAATAAATTGAAAAGTCGTATTTGAATGGAATCGAATTATTATCCTTTCACTTAACAGCTGAATGCGTTGGCAATTACACCACAAAGGTACTGATTGAATATATTGTGTTTCTTTTTTAAGGCTAAATTGATTTAATATTCAAGTTATTTCTTAATGTTACACTTAAAAACAATAAATTTAATTAGCATTCAAAAAGCAAACGATCACATTATTGTATAAATCAAATGTTTTAAAAGTCACGAGTTAAAATTTGAAATGACTTAGATTTTAATTAGAATTTAGATGTGAACCTTTTAAAATGAAATAATAGTTTTTTTTTGTATCGCCCTCTATCGGTGGGTAATAGAATTAAGAGATAATTAAAAGTTTTAACTTGAATTCAAACCCACAACCAAAATTATTTTTCGGTTTTATAATTTAGGGTAGGTTTAACTGAGCAAGCCATGATATAACAGTATTTATAGACGATTTAAGATATTCGATAAAGGAAATCATCTAAATTTCTAATTTAATTGAAGGGTTTACTGCTTAAAGTACTACACGATGCATAGTTTTTAATTAATTATATTTTTCGAAAGGTTAAATTGAATTATTGATAAACTTAGGATTTATGTTTAAAGTGAATAAATTTGATATGTTAGGTTCACTTAATAACAGAGGGTTGAATAAGTTATTTTTAATAAAAATAAAGTTTACTAAAAGTTTTTAAAGTTAAAAAAAATGTAAGTTTCGTTAAAAAAGTTAACAAAAATATAGTTTTAAAAAATTTAAAGTTTACAGAAAGTTTAAAAATCTTTAAGTAAATCAAAATTAACTTTTTAATTTTAACTAATGAGAGACTATAATCTAACTGTTTATCCTTGTAACCAACTGGTGCATATCAACTATCTGCACATGTGCAGTAAAAACATACACTAACTTGAGTCCGATTTTAAATTATTTGCTAATTTTTATACAGCTCGATTACCTTTCAGAAACAAAACAGAATGAAATACTTACCAAAAAATACGTCAACGTCTTATACTTGCTTTCACTTAACTAATCTTTCTATATTAGCTTTGCTAGGGGGCGCTGCAATCGCCGCTAGAGGCGCTACTAGTTTCCGGTTTGTGACGTAGTTTCCGGTTTGCGATAAGAACAAGGTTAAAATAAAACCCACGTGCATTCAGTTGGTGTTGTTTACCTGTACCTTGTTATAAGCCGTTTGCCTTCTCTTGGTCACTCGCTTGTCCAGACTTGTTTATGTGCTGCACGCCTGTTTTGCTGACTCATCTCTTGCTTTAACTGTTTGGACTTGTCTGATGTCAACTATCTCAGGTCTTTTATCATAGCTTGAATGTACTTTATGTCGATCACGTTAATATAAAAATTATGTCCCAACTTACTTAAACTTTGATAAAAATATTATTTATTTATAAATTATATCAAATTCTTATTTTTCTAACACATTTACTAAGTCACTTTCGATCACATTTACTGTCACATTTACTGTCACAAGACCGATTTTAAATTGAAGTTTAGGATAAATTCCCCAAATTTTGTAACATTTTAACACTAATAAGAAATATTGTAAACACCCTGTACATAAAAAATAATATTAAATTCCCAAATTTTGTAACATTTTAGCACTAATAATAAATATTGTAAACACCCTGTACATACAAGTTTTGTAAAAATAATATTACTTATAGCTAACTCGTTTAGTCGCATGATAAGAACCTTCAATATCGCTAAAATCAGTGTTAAACGAAAATGCAACCATAGGTTTTACTGTCTAATTACATGTCTTTACATATTATTTTAAAATGTAAAGCATTATATCTGAACGAATGATATAATAAAAAGTTAGAATAGATCACATATTTTTGTTATTAAAAAAACTTATATGCAAACACACACTTACAAGGTTACAAGACTCGACAAACGATTCACCATGTTTTTTAAACTTAGTAAAATATTTTAAATTTATAAATTTAAATTAAAATACTTTAAAAATTCTTAAATATTCTTATTTAAAAATATTTTATTTTTAATTTAAATTTATAAATTTAAAATATTTTACTAAGTTTAAAAAACATGGTGAATCGTTTGTCGAGTCTTGTAACCTTGAAAGTGTGTGTTTGCATATAAGTTTTTTTAATAACAAAAATATGTGATCTATTCTAACTTTTTATTATATCATTCGTTCAGATATAATGCTTTACATTTTAAAATAATATGTAAAGACATGTAATTAGACAGTAAAACCTATGGTTGCATTTTCGTTTAACACTGATTTTAGCGATATTGAAGGTTCTTATCATGCGACTAAACGAGTTAGCTATAAGTAATATTATTTTTACAAAACTTGTATGTACAGGGTGTTTACAATATTTATTATTAGTGCTAAAATGTTACAAAATTTGGGAATTTAATATTATTTTTTATGTACAGGGTGTTTACAATATTTCTTATTAGTGCTAAAATGTTACAAAATTTGGGGAATTTATCCTAAACTTCAATTTAAAATCGGTCTTTACCATATTTTTGAACGAAAGTGACTTAGTAAATGTGTTAGAAAAATAAGAATTTGATATAATTTATAAATAAATAATATTTTTATCAAAGTTTAAGTAAGTTGGGACATAATTTTTATATTAACGTGATCGACATAAAGTACATTCAAGCTATGATAAAAGACCTGAGATAGTTGACATCAGACAAGTCCAAACAGTTAAAGCAAGAGATGAGTCAGCAAAACAGGCGTGCAGCACATAAACAAGTCTGGACAAGCGAGTGACCAAGAGAAGGCAAACGACCTTATAACAAGATACAGGTAAACAACACCAACTGAATGCACGTGGGTTTTATTTTAACCTTGTTCTTATCGCAAACCGGAAACTACGTCACAAACCGGAAACTAGTAGCGCCTCTAGCGGCGATTGCAGCGCCCCCTAGCAAAGCTAATATAGAAAGATTAGTTAAGTGAAAGCAAGTATAAGACGTTGACGTATTTTTTGGTAAGTATTTCATTCTGTTTTGTTTCTGAAAGGTAATCGAGCTGTATAAAAATTAGCAAATAATTTAAAATCGGACTCAAGTTAGTGTATGTTTTTACTGCACATGTGCAGATAGTTGATATGCACCAGTTGGTTACAAGGATAAACAGTTAGATTATAGTCTCTCATTAGTTAAAATTAAAAAGTTAATTTTGATTTACTTAAAGATTTTTAAACTTTTTGTAAACTTTAAATTTTTTAAAACTATATTTTTGTTAACTTTTTTAACGTAACTTACATTTTTTTTAACTTTAAAAACTTTTAGTAAACTTTATTTTTATTAAAAATAACTTATTCAACCCTCTGTTATTAAGTGAACCTAACATATCAAATTTATTCACTTTAAACATAAATCCTAAGTTTATCAATAATTCAATTTAACCTTTCGAAAAATATAATTAATTAAAAACTATGCATCGTGTAGTACTTTAAGCAGTAAACCCTTCAATTAAATTAGAAATTTAGATGATTTCCTTTATCGAATATCTTAAATCGTCTATAAATACTGTTATATCATGGCTTGCTCAGTTAAACCTACCCTAAATTATAAAACCGAAAAATAATTTTGGTTGTGGGTTCGAATTCAAGTTAAAACTTTTAATTATCTCTTAATTCTATTACCCACCGATAGAGGGCGATACAAAAAAAAAACTATTATTTCATTTTAAAAGGTTCACATCTAAATTCTAATTAAAATCTAAGTCATTTCAAATTTTAACTCGTGACTTTTAAAACATTTGATTTATACAATAATGTGATCGTTTGCTTTTTGAATGCTAATTAAATTTATTGTTTTTAAGTGTAACATTAAGAAATAACTTGAATATTAAATCAATTTAGCCTTAAAAAAGAAACACAATATATTCAATCAGTACCTTTGTGGTGTAATTGCCAACGCATTCAGCTGTTAAGTGAAAGGATAATAATTCGATTCCATTCAAATACGACTTTTCAATTTATTTTCCTATGTCCTTTTTCTTATGTAGGGGGAAATTTCAAAAAGTAGTCAAAGTTGTAGTTTATATTTCTCAAATATCTTAAATCTAAACTTCGTGCACAAAAACCTACTTTAAACTATAATTTTATGACTTGATCAGTAAATATGTTACCAGTGACGTCATGTGTGGGGGAAAACCCCATATATAATTCCTAACATCATGTCTTATCTTGTGAGTGATTAAAAGTAACACATTTTCAATCAATTCTCTTGTAGTTTAAGTAACATATAATAAATACCTCGAGTTTATTTCACCATAAATAAGATTTCCTTTAAAAGTTATGAAATTTTTCATGTTTTATAGAATTTTAACAAATTTATTCCTACTTTGTCTAAGACATTCAAAATGTTTAACAGTTGTTTATTTTAAAAAAGGTGAAAATTTTATAAAGTTTTATTTTTTAATTGAGTGAGATTAAAAATTTCACTATTAAATTCCACTAAGTTGAATTTTTTACAGGTATGCAATTTCCACTGCTTTGAAAATGTTGTGTTGTTTTCAAAAAAACTTTAACAATGTGATAAGTTATTAATTTTCCTTAGTTGAAAATATTGTATAAGTGTAAAGTTATTATTTTTCTTAGTTTGAAGTATTGTCTAAGTGTAAAGTTTACCAAAATTTAATTTTTTTCATTTATCGAAATGTTTATTTTTTAAAATTTGTTACTTTATGTTAAATTTTCTAAAATTTTTAACCAACTATATATTTTTCCAAAACCTCTAACAATGTGTTAAGTCTATTTTTGTTAGATTAAAATATTGTCTCAGTGTAAAGTTATTATTTTTTCTATCTTCCATGTTCCGATATAAAGGCGATAATCCCAAGTTTCCAATATACAAGTGAAAATACATTAAAATATTTAAATGTTGTAGAAAAATGGGTGATATCTGAAATTTAATAGTTCAAACAGCTTCCGGGTAAAAATCGTCTACACGTGTTAAAAATGGCAATCATTTTCCCAACAGACAGTTCGACACAGGTAAAAATGAGTCACTCAAACATGCATATAGCAAGCTGATAACAAGTTTAGATTGGAAACGTAGATAGACTATCTTAAAAAAATTTTAGGTGAGTCAATTTTTATTATAAAACTCTTATCTCATGTTAAAATCTTTTTTTAAATTAACATTTTGTCTAAGTCATTCAAAATACACAACATCAGTTTTAACAGTGTGGGTTAAAGAAAACACTTTTTCGCAATCAAACTATTTTATTCATCATTTAAAATAATTCTGTCATATTAAGATGTATACAATTCTAATTTCAAAATTTTTGTAATGTCCAATAAGTCACTCGTTCAGTGAAATCTTAAAATCAGTTAAACAATTTGAAAAAGGCATTCTATACATGCACGTTTTGATCTGTTAATTCCACTTCACATATTTCGCATATCATTTTGTCTTTTAATTCACTATAAGTTCGAACTAATCTATAAGCTTCACTATCAGTTCAAATAACAAATCTTTCAAACAGGGTGATTTCGCAATGTTAGGTAAAGCTTTATGAAATGTATCACAATGTTGTAAAAAATCAGATTCACAATTAAATATTTCACAACACTTTGTACATGAATGTTGTTTTGCTAAGTTGTGAGTTTTCTTATCTTTCAATAAGTCTGTCTTTCTTGAAAACAATTCGTTGCAATCACTACACTTGAATTGTTTGGGCGATTTGTGAATCTTTTGCGAAAAAACTTCACCACACACCTCACAGCGAAAACACTTATACCTTTAGATGATTTTTCATAAAAAACACTAAGTGAACTTTTCGAGAAAATGTTTTGTTACACGACTTGCAGAAATAGGGTACCTTTTTAATTGCTTTATGTGACATGGCTTTATCCGCTATACAAGATTGCATCGCGCGTTCCATATCAACTTTAATACTTAGACGAAAATCACAACCTTTTACATCAATCACAAAGTATTGTATAGCATTAAACACTTTGTTCGTAAAATAACATTCTCATGTAGGGGGTGCTTGTTTCAAAATACTAGCATTTTATTGGTTAAAAAAAGTCACATGCAAAAAGTTTCTTTTCTTTTTTTCGATAAAGTTTATAAAACTTAGAAATGTATTAAAAAAAAGTTTTAAAATCGTAACGTATTTTCCTTAAAGCTTCTAACATTCCTAATTAATTTTTTTTAAATATTGTACACAATTTCCCTTATTTAAATATTGTGCAAAAGTAAAATTTGAATGTTCTGTCAATACTATTTTCAAATTCGAAATAAAATTAATTAAATCAGCAAAATTTATAATTGGACACTTTATATAAATAAAGTAATGTTATCTCTTAAACAAATTTCCTGTTTAAACATATGCATAACGAATCGCGTTTATCAATACCTTATGTGATATTATCTTATCTTGCATCCTATGAAAAGATTTATTCTGTAATACCATGTAAAATGGTCTTAAATAATTTCCTGATTAAACATATGCATAACGAATCGCGTTTATCAATACCTTATGTGATATTATCTTATCTTGCATCCTATGAAAAGATTTATTCTGTAATACCATGTAAAATGGTCTTAAATAATTTCCTGATTAAACATATGCATAACGAATCATGTTTATCATTATCTTATTTTGCCTTCTATATGAAAAGATTTCCTCTGTGAACACATGACAACAGAAAAGTTGTAGAATTCCAATGGTCTTAATCGCATGTCTATTACTGTGAATGTTGTTATGTTAAAATGCAGCATAATAATGTGTGAGTAGTTTATATTTCTTTAATAATAATAAAAAATATGTATTTTATTTAAAGTGACCTATTAAAAATTAATTTAAAGTTAGTGTCATCTACCTTACTGCTTTAAAAAATTCTGTTAGTTATTTTTTAAAAGTAAAAATCTTTCGACTGCTTTTAAAATGTTGAATTGATTTTTCAAATAAAATCACTTAAGTATCATACTTTTAACTAAAGTAGGTTAATAATTCAAACATGTGACGTTATAAAAACTAGATGTCTTTCTCTTTTTTTTTTTTAAATGTTAGTTGTATTATAAGTAAAATAGGGTTAAAATTTATTATAATCGTATAACTCTAAACAAAATACCTGCTCTCAAGTTAAATTATTGCTAAATTCTTGTTAAAAATTGTAGGGAAAAAAATCTTTAAAATTGTTTTGTATATATCATATTGTATGTTTTTATATCTAATATTTTGCATGTCAAATCACTTATTAACTGAATGTAACGATTATGTCTTGTATGTTGTAACTGGTTAGTTAAATATAGGGTTGATTATCTACATTAGGGATAAGTGTCTCTATGTAGGTCTTTCTAAGGGATCCTAACTCGTATTGACACAAGGTTTGAAAAAAAACTCTGAACGGTTAGGTCGCCGAGCGCAAGAAGTTTAAACTTCAACATCTAGTAGCTTTAAAGTCAGAACCTTGCACCTGTAGGCGAGGTTCTTATGTGTGTATAAATTCTTAAATGTTTGTAAGACACTTTGGGAAATATGTTATTTAAACTTCCCTTAAAAAAGTTAGCTATTGTAAGTTAATATATATCCGGATTTCGCCGAAAACTCTGAACGGTTATGTCGACGAACTCGAGAGAAGTTTAAACAAAATTCCGAACGATTAGGTCGACGAGTGCGAAAGGTAAACGTCTACCAGCTTTTTTCGTGTTAGATTTTTATGAAGCAAAGTAATCGCATTACTTTCATTTTAAATCCTTATAAATTTAGCCATTACATCTATTTTAATTTCAGTTATATGACTATCACAATTTTCATTTTAAATCCTTATAAATTTAGCCATTACATCTATTTTAATCTCATTCGCATTTAAGTTAATGTTTAAAGAAGGGAAAAAATTCTTTTACAGGTGAATTATAAGTAAATTTCATGTTAAACTCTGAACAGTTAGATCGACGAGCGCGAAATACAAAAAGTATTGTTTGTTGTATGCGAATCGAAGGTAACAATGAGTGGTGTGGCGGCCATGCGACCCCTGCTCAGTCAGATAATACAACCTATATAAAATTATTTAAAATTTTGTATAGGTTGGGGGGGGGGCCTTTAGCTATCACATACATCAAGCAAGACTTGTTTTTTTTTTATTTCTAGGTTCCGTGAAGCTGAATTTCCTCATAGACACTCTACCTCTTTAGCAGACGTCGCACATCTGATTTCCCGTATGACCCAACTCTCGCTTAAACATAATAATTAAACCTTTTATTTCGTTACAGGTCTCGCACAGATGACTGGTGTAAAAGAATAGGTAAATGGTAAAAAAAAAAAAAAAATTGTGGCGTTATGAATTGTTTTCATAGCGGGTGGTTATGGTGGGCCCACAATTTAAAAAAAAAAATGTACTTTCAATTACTTTAAAGAATTATAGCAGGGTTCCTACCCCTCAACTCCACTCGAAAAGGTTACACATATTATTTACAAAAAATCACGTGTATTTTGTTTAATCTCAGTTCACCTATAGGTCGGTCCAATCCTTTCATCTCCCTTTATTTTCCTACAAAAAAAAATTAAGCCCCTCTAAAAATAAGCCCTCCCCTACCTACCTAGAAGACCCCCTAAAAATAAGAAAATTTCCAAAAGTAGTCCAAGTTGTAGTTTATATTTCACAAATATCTTACATCTAAACTTCATATTTAAAAAAAAAAAAAAAAAAATTCCCTTTCATGAAAGAATCTGATTAAAACCCTTTATTTTCCTGTAAAAAAAAAAAAAAAAAATTAAGCCCCTCTAAAAATAAGCCCTCCTCTACCTACCTAGAAGACCCCCTAAAAATAAGAAAATTTCCAAAAGTAGTCTAAGTTGTAGTTTATATTTCACAAATATCTTACATCTAAACTTCATATTTAAAAAAAAAAAAAATAATTCCCTTTCACGAAAGAATCTGATTAAAACCCTTTATTTTCCTGCAAAAAAAAAAAAAAAAAAAAAAAAAAAAAATTAAGCCCCCCCTAAAAATAAGCCCTCCCCTCTCTCCCTTATCGGTTCAAAAAAAATTAAGCCCTCCCCTACTTCACTTCCTCTCTTATCTTTCAACACTTCCGGTTCACTTCCTGTCTTATCTTCCACACACTTCCTCTCTTATCTTCCATCACTTCCGCTTCCACTGCCAGGATCACCACCTCCACCACAATCATTGATCCTGCTGGAGCCGGAGACCCATTAGTCTACTACTATTAGATAAACGTGTTTGGAAAATATATTTCGCTTCATGTTTATAAAAAAAAAATTCAACAAAATCAAAAAAATAAAATAAAATAAAATAAATAAAAATAAAAATAAAAAATATGTTTATGAAAGAGGAAAAATAATTTTTCTTATTAATTTCCCTTAAATAGATTCATATATTTACAATGTATCACTGGTATTTTTAACATCGTGACATAATTCTACAATGAAATTACAAATGATACTTGAAATTTCTTTAAAATTTTCGACATTGTTCATTTGTTTGATGGATTAAAAGGTACTACAATTATACCATTGCTGTGCTAATGTGTTAAATATTAACGAGAAGCATTAAAATCGCGTCTATAATTACATACTATTAGTTCACAATGTTTATCATACAGTAATAACGTTTTTACGTAAAACAGAAAACTAATTATTTTGCCTGAATTGCAACATTTTTCATTTCATTATTAAAAGGCTAAAAAACGGTTGACTCGCTTTAATATGGTGTGTATAATCATGTTTTAAATTATCTGCTAAATTTGTTCTTAATGTTGTACCGGAGACTAAGATACACAATTTTTTTTATGCAGTAACACGAAACTGTACTCGACAGATAGAAAGAAAAAAGCGTATCAGAAACATTATCTCTGTTTCACTGAACCATTACACAGTACGTATATGTTCATCACGTTTAACGCTTTCGTTTCGTATTAAACTCATTTAAGGTCAAAAACTACGTGTCACGATCCCCATCGATGAGATGAGAGAAAGAAAAAGTATCATAAAGACCGACTTGTATTCATATATATTTCGCAATTAAAACACCATATAAAACATGCTTAAAAAGCGGCTTAGATCATGCTACACAAAGTCACAATGACAGCTTTGTGTGGTTTTGTACACAACAAATGAGAATCTGCAATGCTACAGGTTATGCGTTGCTGAAAGGGGTGAATGTTTTGTATATAATTTTGGTAGAGGCATTTGTTATGGACAGAGATATTTTGGGGATTTGTTACTTACCCATCATACGTAGTATAAAGTAAGCCTTGTAATCGTTTTGAAAATCGAAAAAAAAAATTGACGGATTTACACGTTTCAGACACTGGAGATTCTGAAAAACATATTTTTAGAAATTTTTTTTTGCCGTGTGTGTGTGTGTGTCTGTGTGTCTATAAGCGCTCTATCTCCCGAACAAATTGAGATAGAGACTTGAAATTTGGTATGTACTTAGTAATGGAAAGAAGCTTATTGAATTTCAGTAACCTCGATTATCCGGAACAATTTTTTTCGGACTCTCGAAATATTCGTTTTGATAAAAGGTATATAAAAATTTTCGAAATTGTTTATTTTAAGGAGTGAATATAAAAGACAATAAAAAATATAAATTTTGCATAAAGAATGAAGTCGATCGGATAATGAGTTACCGAGATATTTGTAATCCTATTTACCACACTCTTTGATTTTTCATGACCCTGTATTTCATTCAAATTTCAATTCAAAGATACATTTTAATTGGAAACGAGACGCTTAATCCGACACAGTAAACCGTTAGCTAATATGATTATCAATTTTTGAGCTATAAGGATGTTTCTTTTACGCAATTCAGTCATAGAGCATTTAAAGTTTATGACGTCACCAAGCCACGATTTTATTCGAATTGCAATGCATTTTATAAATAGTTTACAGATGTTTTATTTTCATATTTTATATTATGCATATCCATGATGGGTAAATATTACGGTGGCCCCCAACGACTAGTTTCTTTAGAACTAATTTAGCGAAATTTTAGCAATGAAAAGAATCACAATTAGTGAACTTTAAACTTCTCATTTTTTTATATATAAGCTTAATAAAGAACAAGTAAAGTCAATATATGAAATGTCTTGAGAATTCAGCAACTTTTACAAAAAATATCATGCAAAATGTAAGAATAATAGATAAATTTGGAGAAATGCTGCGCCCTGTGATTATTTATCAGATTTCAGCATAGTAATGTGATAAAATGAAAGTAATTTTGAATTTTTACATACTTTGTTTAACAAAAGTTCTATCCATTTCCTGGAAAACCGTTTTATTTATTATACTTATTTTAGCATGATTCTAAAACAATACTATTCAGTTAATGTAATGTTATATTCGTGATAAATACATCTAATGGAACTCCATATTTATTAAATAATGACTTGTGAAAATATTTACAATGAAACACCAATATTGTAAAAATATAGGTGTAATATTTGAAATGGTGAAATATTTCATGTAAATATTGCAGTAATAGTGGTAGAATATAAAACCCCAATATTAGAGCGATATTTAACGCCAAAATAGAGACAATATTGATTTTGATGCTACAGTAGCTGCAACGATAAGAGGGTGAAATCGCGTTCCAAAATTTGAATATATAGCGCTATCGGAGCTCCAAATGTTGGAACTAATGCAGCACCAAAAGTTGGTTAAACCCAGCACAAAAATTTTAACAATATAAATGAACAATATTGACCTTATACTGTTTTGTTATTAGGCAGAATATTAGAATGTGTGTTAGTAAATTTTCAAATACTTAATTATAAATTTTACATGAATAAAATTTTAATAAAAGGACACTGCTTAACGAAAAATTATTCTAAATTCCCGATCGTTTCTTTATTATAAAGATTCTGATCTTGGATTTGCTGCCAATCAATTTCTTTTAATAACTTGAGTGAGAAGAAAGACGATGAAAAACATGACAGAAAATGCAAAACGGATGTCACATGACAGTGCCACATGTGTTTTTAACGGCTTGGGGGAATAAAGGTAACCTAATAATAATGATTTTTTGCTTTTACTGCTGCCGTATGTGATCTGTTTAGAGGGGGAGTCGTTCGCTTTTGCAAAATAAACAGTTCACTTGGTGAAATAGGGGAGAGATCAAAGGAAGCACGCGCGCCGAAATTGAAAGGGTTTTCTTTATAGTATTCCTTTTATTATACTCACTCATAACAATTGTCTCTTTATTTAAGTAAATATTACGTTAAGATTTTTTTTTTTATGATTAATGTAAATAAATATTTAGTTTAACATTTTAGAATTAACATATTTTTACTATTAAATCAGAAGTTACTCTGTCAGCAAAACAATATCGGGCCAAATTTGTTTATATTCATTATAGAGTGATCAATATTAGCAACAATGGCAAGAAATATTGTTCTAACATTGACGTATTTCCATTTTTCCGATATTGGTGCAAAATTGGCAAAAAACATTTCGCTATTTCACCGACAATATTTCCAGTGTATAGCATACATTTAAACAACATTGGTATTTTGTTAGAACTATTTGTGATGGATGCAATATTTGCGCGATACTAGATACCGATATAGCCAATAATGATTTGCTTTATTATTACATTTTTTTTAATACCGACGTTCAAAGTTTAGTGATAATATTTAGAGTTCGTGATTAAAAGTTTTCAAAGACTCATGTTATATAAAATTCTACGAGGTTCACTTCAGCAGGTGAATGAATTCTGTGCCTACGATTTTAAAATTAAATAATCGTACTTGTAAATAAGGAAAAGTGTGCAAGCTGCTGTTAAAAAAAAATCTATAAGAATAGACTTTTAATAAAATATAACTATTCATTTTAAATAATATTGTAAAAGTAATATAATATAATATAATATAATATAATATAATATAATATAATATAATATAATATAATATAATGTAATATAATATAATATGCTACATTATAATATAATTTAAGAGTATTTAATTTTTTTTTAACATTTAAGAATTTTAAAAACTAGCAAATATTTAACCAAACAAGAAAAAAAAACAATGCGTCAAGCATAGATTATGAAAGAAACAGTTTCCAACACAGTCAGAAAACCGTAAAATAACTTCCCCATTTCATAAGATGAAAGGTGATATCTAAGTAAACAATTAAAAGCATTTGAAATCCGAATTTTAGCAATTACCATCTATAGTCGTAAAAGTATTCAAAATATTTTGTGAATCCCTGTATATGATCTATATAGTTGTACATGTAACTAAATATCATGGTAAAATTTAGTTCAGTTAGAAAATGCATAGTACAGTAAAATTCCCTTTCAGCAATTTTCTTCAATAAACGGAAATGTATTCGAATTCTTTTGTAGAACCCTGTATATGATTTATAGAATTTATACAAACCAAATAATATGCATAAATATAGCTTAATTTAAAAATGCATACAACAACTGAAAATGCACGTTCAGCAATTATCGATCACCAATAATGTATGCGAATTCTTTTGTGTCTCCCTGTAAATTAACGATAATGCACGCCGCATTTTACAGTAAGCATCTTATTGTGCACCTCAGTGATGTATGTCAGTTTTAATATATTTGAAATACGCTAACATATTAAAAATACATTGCAAAAAAATTTTCCCATAAACCATAATGTAACAAAATATTTTGTGTGTTCCTGTAAACGAACTATAAATGCTACACACTTCATTTTCAGTAACGAACATGGCATATTAAACCTCAATACGCTATATCAATTACATGGCAATCAGCTATATCAATTACATGGCAGTGTATGTTTACGCGGATTAAAAGTAAAATACACAATATGGGGCCTAAAGCACATCATAAATTTTGGAGCCCTCGCACTTTCATTTATAGTGGTTGAAATTTTACTGTATGCATTTAAAGCTATGTGTTTACAAATTGCCAACGATTGTGCATAGTTTAGAAGCTTATTGAAAGTTTTTAATCATTTTAACCTTTCCAAAATCAAATCAAGCAAGTTTGAAAACTGGCCACTATATCATAATCTATTAAGAATATTTTTAAAGTGAGCTAAATCAGTTTGGGGATCCTAGAAATTCTGTGGGACAAATTCCAGGCCTCACAGGCAAAGGACCCCTGGATACACTAAATGCAATGCATACTGTTTCATCAAATGAAAATAACAGCGGCGACATCACTAATGATGAATGTTTAAAAAACTTTACTCAACTAAAACGTAATAAATTTACTTTTAAATTGAAATTTTTTTTCATACATGATTGAAATTTTTTTCATCATTTCGTGTCCTATAATTTTTCTATAACAATACTGTTTCAACAATTATCATATTATATTGTTTTATCATGTTTTAACTGACTGTCCGGGCTTCCGACACTTGTATAGATTATATTTTAATTAATCATCACCAATCTTGACAAACCTCATTGGGGAAATACCTCATGGGGCACTCTTTCATTTTTTAAAACATTCTGGCTTTTATTTCGAGATATAGTTTTTATATATCCTTCATGTTTTATCAATGACAATATTAGTTTATACTTGTTTGCCTTGACATCTGGATGGGGTTGCCCCATTCAAAATTATATTTCTTAGTGTATTACTTTTACTTTTATACTTCATTTTTTAAAATAATTCTTAATATTTGTTATATACACTGCGTGACTATATCCGGATGGGTACCCCCATCCAGATATTTTTCTCATTAAACTTTATTAAAAAAAAAAAAAAAAAAAAAAAAAAAAAAAAAAAAAAAAAAAAAAAACGAATTTCTTTTTTTGTTTTTTGTTGTGGATTTTTTAATATATTTTTCTTAACTTTTACGTTGACGCAGCTTGTTCCCAATGGGACCTTGTGCCATTAAACTTAAATCAACCAACCAACCTGTTTCAACAAACGAGCGTAACATCTAGTCTGCTGCTAATAATTATTCGTAATGCTTAAAAGATAATGGATCTTTAAAGTGTTTAAACGAAAACAAACCACGAAATACTAGAAGAAGCAAAGCACCGCCCCCACAAGGCCTCGTGGTGCCAGCGAGCGACAATCTCTACACAATCGTATCCCCTTTTGCTCACTTCTCTCCAGTGCATTAGCCGAGTCAACAGCACGCGGTCTGTGATAAACCCCTTTACACATGGTGGCATCACTATCATCCCGACATCCTACAAATTGCTGCAATATATCACAAGCCCCCTTCTCTCACCTCGTACAATTGCTGGATTTACATATAGCTAACCAGGTGAGAGGAGGGCAATGTGAAACTCCTGTCATGGTCGAATGTCTATGTGCATGCATGTTTCAGTGATACCGACTACAATAACCTCTGGTGGTAGAGACAAATTTTCGTGGATAATAACCTCTGGGTATATTGCGTGTATTGTTGCATCCAACCAAATACGTATCCTTCTCAAAGGATTTAGTGTGGCTTTCAACTAGTGATTTATCTTTTAAAGTTGGATATTCTAAAAGGTAAGTTGTTTTGTATTCATATTTCGAGTTAAATCGTTGTCGCCTTTGCTGTTTAAAAGATATTTTCTCAGCACTTGATACTTTAGAAACAAATGTTTCACTGCAAACATGACTTTCATAAAAGATTACCCAAAATTTCCATTTATATAATATTTTTTGATAGTCGAAAATATGAACCCCATAAAATTGGATGTGAATAAGATTTAAAACATGTTTATATGTTATGATCTATTTTTTTTTTTAATATAAACTTCTTTTTGTGTAAAAATATGCATTTCTAATATTTTCTGCAAAGTTTTTCCAAGCTACACAAAACAGCTTTATTTATAAGACATAACACAAAAGAAATTTGTACGACAGAGCAGAAAAGAAATTAATCCATAATTTTAGTAGTAATTGAGTTAATATTGTTATGTGCTTTATTCTTTTAAAGAACAAAGAATCCGTCATCCCAGTAAAAAAAAAAAATTATGTATGTGCTATTTAATTTAATTTGTTGAATAATTAAATTAATTTATTCATTAATTCAGTTTTAGACTAAGTTGAAATAGTTACGCAAAATAATAATAATAAAAAAATGAACAAAAGAAAAATCTTAGCAACGTACATAGCGTATTCTGATGAAAACAGGGAATTTCGTAACGCTGTATTAAAAATTATTTTATACAACTTTAATTTAATTAATTAATTAATTTTTGACTAAATTAAAAAAAGCTATGCAACAGAAAAAAAACCGCTAATACAGTACCAGTAATAAATAAATAAAAATAATGTGCTCAACGTCGTTTTTTTCTTTCTATTTCTTTCTTTTAACATTTTCAACTAATAACTACACCATATTACATATGATATTAAATCCCACTTCTTGAGCACGATAACTTTATGTTTATCGAAGCTTGTACAAAACGACTGATGCAAATGTATACTGAAAAATATATTTTTTTTTCTTATTCAATCAATTTACGGAATGCAGAGTCTGAGCTTGAGATTTTATCAGTTAAAGCTAAAATATTAATTAATAAAGGCAGTTCACAATTAACGCAGACAGTTCACAATTAACGAGCATGCATTCTAAAGGGGAATATTAAAAGTTTTATAAGAACAAAAAGTAGAAAGAAAAATTATGTAATAACCAGATTGTAACCTTAGTTCTGTACACTGCAAAAAATGATAGATGGTTCCTAATCTAAGAAAATATAATATAACCACGAATGAAAATATACAATACCTCTTGTTAGTTACCCACGATTCCGGAAAGCGTTCTTGATCTTTAGAAACATCAGCAACTAACATATTTTCGCGATTTAAGAAATCATTTATGAAAACAAGGTTTTTTTTTTTTTTTTGCTTCCGCTGATTTTCGGAAACATTTCTGACTAACTTTTATAGTGTAATAATAACTTTTCTCAACCCGGAATACAAGATTTTCGGATGCTAGCAATCAAGTACACATGTTCGACAAACATGTTTTATAGACATACATGATAAATTAGCAGAATTAACATTAACATTAACATTAACATTAATTTTATTTCGTTGCTCTTGCATGCATAAATTCAATTATGCAGCTGAAAATGTTGAATTGAAAATTGATAGCTTCCTAAAAACCGATGTTCCGGTTTGCGAAAAATGATTAATACACTATAAGAAAAGAAAACTGCCCAGTTAAACTGAGGGCATTGAGCTCGCAGGCTATTCACACTAATTGTATATTATACTCTTCTTTCAAAGAATTTAAAATAAGCCCCTCGAAAAATAAACAAATCGACAATATATTAAAGGGAGGGGGTCATCCCCCCGTCTTGCCTTATAATTAGCCAATGAACTTCCATATGTAATAAGAGAAGCGCCTTATTACAATGAACATATATACACAATTTGAAGAAAATCGGATAATTGTGCATGAAAAACCCATTTATATAAATTAAGGGGGGATTAGCCTCCTGCATCCTTCTTTATACTTAACAAATGAACCCCCAAAACTAATCAGGGAAGCGCCTTATCACAATGAACCTATATATAACATTTGAAGAAAATCGGATAATTCTGCACGAAAAACCCATTTATATAAATTAAGGGAGGGATTAGCAACCCGTATTCCCCTTTATACTTAACCAATGAACACCCAAAACTAATCAGGGAAGCGCCTTATCACAATGAACCTATATACAAAATTTAAAAAAAATCGTATATTTCTGTCAAGAGTTATCGCGTTACGTACATACATACAGAACCGGCGGGCACATTAGCTCTCAGGCTTTGATAGCCTGTGAGCTAAAAACTACTCGGAATCGTTTCCGGAGCAGCAAAAGTGTTTCAGTGACAGCAAAAGAAACCTTGTTCTTATAAATTCTCCTTTAAATCTCAAAAATATATTGGTTTCTGAGTTTTCTAATGATAAAGAACGCTTCTTGGATTCGTGGGTAACTCGAAGAGGTTACAATCTATTTTCGTTTGTGTTTATATTATAGTTTTGTTGATTAAGAAACATTTGTCTTTTTTTTTTACAGTGCACTTCGTATTTTTACAGGGGTATTGTTTTCTTATTTCGGTTTTACGCAAATTTCGATATGATTAAAAGAGGCAAATACACTCGCTAAATCGTATGAAAGACAGCTGCTATTAACACACCTTGTTCTCGAGAACTACTGGATCGATTTCAATATTTTTGCAATACATATTTTGATATTACATTTAGCTATATTTCAATTGATTATTTTCCCGGAAAATCAATTAAGTAACTAACGTAACTAATCTTTTCAGTAATGTAATTTAAAAAAAAAAAAAGGAATATTTTGGGGGGATTTTTTTAGAATATTTGTTAGAATATTTGCTCGAAGATTTTTCAGGAAATACCGTTATTATTGCATTTTAAAGTTTTACTTCCGACTGAATGATCAATTTGTAATTTATCTACTGCCAAAAAAATTTAAAAAATTATAGAATCGCTTGAGTAGTTCTCCAGAAAAAGACACTTCAATATCATCTGTTTTTCATAGGAAATTACTGTAATTGTCCCTTTAAATGTTTAACACTGTTCATCTACAGGCCCTGATTGCCGCAGGGACAAACTTCCACCACTAAATTTTAATGGAAACTTTTGCCTTATTTAAATCCCATATTCTTGCATAAGGCAAAATTTTCTATTTGTTTTTACTAAAAAGGTGATTGCTCCGGCGGTAATCAGCCCCTGTTCGTCTAGTCCAGATCAAATAATAGTAGTCTTTGTGATTCCAAATTGTTTCACTCTTATGACACCAAAAGTTGGCACCGACATTAAATAGTAATGTAAACAAGACTGAGAGGTCTTGTTAAATTTCAATGGAAACTTTTACCTTATTTAAATCCCATATTCTTGCAGAATTTCTGTGATAAATAAGGCCAAATTTTTATATGTTTTCACTAGTGGGTGTTTGCCCGGCGGTATCAGGCCCTGTTCGTCTAGTGCAGATCAAATAATAGTAGTCTTTGTGATTCCAAATTGTTTCACTCTTATCACACCAAAAGTTGTCACCGACATTAAATAGTAATGTAAACAAGACTGAAAGGTCTTGTTAAACAGTTTTAGCAGTCTCAGTTTCATTGGTTAGTTCCCGTTGTGTAATATTTTGATGCATCATATTTAACGAACCCCACATTTTCTCCCCTGAAAGGTTCCTCTGTGGAGCATATATGAACTGTGGCCTGCTCCCATATTTGGCCCAGATGTTTCAAGTCTCTCAGGAACAATAGTTTCTTCTGTACAACCTTCATTTTATGTTCTACGTCATCGGAAAAGAATTTTTCTTTCTTCCATTACTACACTGTAAGATCATTTTCTCTTGAAGAACATGGCGTACAATTATGTCAACTTCTGGAACTCTAAATTTGTCTTAGGGATGAATTTTCTAAAAATAATATGTTTGAAAAGCATTTTAGGAATTTTTTTGGTTTCTAGAGAAAATTAGATTAATTCAAGGGTATGATATTTTAACCTTTATCTGCTGTGACAAAAATTGTCGCCTAACTACTGTGTGCAGTCTCTGAAGCCGCTTGATCAAAAGATGAATAAAAGGCGTGATTAACTCGTAGGATACTGTTTATGTGCAGGATTATTATAATTAAATTTCACCTATTCAGAAATCTCTAGAGATATTACTAGGGCTCCAAACGAAACAAAATTTCACCTGTAACTATAGTTAAACGGAAAATTAAAAGTTAAATTGTGGAAATTGAAAAAAGCAATTGAAAAGTCTGTGGAACCGCTAACAGCTGTTAAGAGTTGTCTCTGATTTCAGAATAAAGACTACACAAGAACTACCATCCGGGTCTGATCGACCGATATGTAAATATGTAGAAACAAAATACAGAAGAATTACTGATTTACAAAGTTTATATTTATAAATAATACAAAATAATCTATGCAAAATAATAAACAAAATTATATTGCAATTATACACTCATTGCAAGAATTAGATTATTTTTTTAGATCTTCATATTTACTATGTACGTGATGTATACAGGGAATACTGCCTTCGGGTCCAATAGAACCGTTTTGGTAATCGGAAGGTTAAGAAAATTAGGTACACAATAAATGGAATTTAAAATGCCTAAAAGTTTCTTTATGTATTATTGATATTTGCACAACCACTTCTCTCACACTTTTAAGTAAAAATTATTTGACGAGTGGTTGTACATGATTAGAATTGATTTTTATCTTAATATGTATCCCATATTTGAAAACTTTTAAATGGAGTGTCAAAATTGCATTTACAAATAAAAATTTTAGCAAAAAAATACAATTATAAAGTAAAACAATACTCAAACTGATCAACTCAGAAGTAATTTTTAAATATATTATCACAAAGTATGAATTGAGTTCGTTATACTCCTTACATTTTATCAATAAAAAGTCATTTTTCTATTAGGAAAAATGTAATACTTTATTTAAGATCATAAGAATACATGCAAACCAACAATGGAAAAATTTAGGAAAAACACTGTATCAAGAAAAGAATTTTTTAAGAATCCTAACCACTCGTCAATTTTATAGTGTATACATTTTTTATACAAAACAGCATTTTATGCAAAACATTATAAGCTACTTTTACAAAGATTAATCTTAGAACAAAATTGTTTTTATGCAAATTTGTATCTCTCATTTTCAAACTTATTCTGAAAAAAAAATCAGAGATAAAAAAATATCTATAAACTCGATTTTTTCCCTATTGCTACTCACGAAATATTTTGACTCATCTTCACAAAATCCATATCAACATATATCCATCTACATTTTTTCCTTCCTCCAACATCAATTCGTTTTTCACCACTGCACACATTCTTCAAAAAATCCTGCAAAATCTATCTCTTATTCAATTTTAAAGCAGAATATATATTCTATCCTTTTTCTGGCAAATCTTGTGGCACTGAAATAAGATTTGAAGTTTTTAACTCGCTCCGCCGCCATCTACCCCTTCGCTCGCTCACCTGCTTTTGATGTGAGATCGCGTTACATTTTTGTCCATTAATGAACCACCAGGCCCAAAGCCAGAATGAGCCAATTTTATGGGCCTACGCGCATTTATACTTCACGAAATTTTCTTTCTTTCATTTTTTTTTTCATTCTTTCATGCACACGTACTATAAAAGTGTACTTCTTTTTCTTTTTTCTTGCTCTGACTTTCATAAAAAACCCATTTGCAAGCGTTGAATGTGGATTTGTGCCGGGTTTCTCGGTTTTTATTATTCTTGAGCTTAAGTCAGTTATCCATCTACCATAAATTCTAATAATCTTCACATCAAATGTCGCTTCTTACGTCTCCCCCCCCCCCTCCTCCACAGTTTCCCAAGACTCAATTACCATCTCTAAGAAGTACCAGCCAAAACTCCATGTCTTCGAAAAAGGGAAAAAATTAGAGAGAAAATATTAAAATAAGATGCTACTCACCGCGCATTTTATTTCACTTTATTTTTAAAATATTAAAATTGCAATTCTCCCTTATTTCATGGCGTAACTTAATTTGTAGTTTATTATTATTATCAGGCAACTGCCCTTTTGTTTTGTTTGTTATACTCTCTTTTGTGAAAAAGAAATGCAGATGAAAGAGGGGGGAAAAAAGAGCCGTTAAATGTCTTTTTCCAGAACTTGCACAGTATTTGTCTTTGTTTATTGCTCAATTGTAAGGTTTTATACTTCAATTAGAAAAATTTTATTTGACTTGAAGTTATTATTTTCGTTGCTTTTATTTTTTGTTAATGGTGTATGCAGATGTTGCGTAAATCTTTGAAATTATATAAAACGTTGACATGAGAACTAACCTTATTATTTCTCGTCTCATTTCTTTTCATCTTTTTTTCCTCTTTTGAGTGTTTCGTTTCTTCAAGCACTTGATACCCTCTTTTATTTACATTAATTATTTCTATAATTGTTTCAAAATTTGTCAAAGATATCACTGGAGTTATATAAAAGTTAATTTATAATGTCATAATAGTTTCGTCGTTACATAATGAAAAGAGTGAGTTTGGAGTAGCTAACAATGTAAAACAAAAACTGTATTCAAATGCAATTCTCATCATATTTCATACAAAATTATTGATTTATCAAAATTTCACATTTTCATGCGCGTTTAATTTTTTTTTTTAAGTAATCATAAATTACTTATTGTGAAACTAGTCACTTAATTTAATTCAAATGCTAGCTAAAATATAATTTTTCTGGCATGCACTTTGTTATTATTTTTTTAACTAATTAATTTTACCAGCTATGTTATTAATTTTGAGGAATTTTAAACATCGTAGTTTCCTTTCGAAATCAAAAACATAGATGGACATGATAATTAAAAAATAAAGAGAAAAATTATGAAAAGATTATATTTAATAATCATTAATATAATTAATTATCATTAATATAAGTAATATACATTTAATTTCATTGATATTAGAAAAATTACAAGGGAGGAGTAAAAATTAACACACTATGCATGAACTGGAAAACTTGATCTTTATTTTGGTAATATACTCACTTAAATTAATCAAATGCTATCATCAATATTAAGATTATCAATATTACATAAGCTAATGGATTTAAATTAATGTAAACTATTACATTTAAAATTATTATTGCAGTCGGTTCTGGTTTGCTTAATATATTATCGGGTATGATATGGGTAATTAGCTTTTAGCAATATTGAATTAAAATTAAATACTAATAGATTATATAATAATTTATTTTATATTTATATTTATATTTATAAAAAATTATTGATAGTGTTAAAAAATATTTTTACATTATAAACAAATTTTATATAACAATTAAACAATATTTGTAGTATTATTTATTCAATATTAATTACAATTAATTTTTTCTTTTAGTATGTTTTTAAATATTAATGAGATAACAGTGATTTACAAGAATTGCGCAGTAATAGATATTAAAAAATTTATATATATAGTATATAAATTTATATAATTGTTTTGAAATTTGTCAAAGATATCACTGGAGTTAAATAAAAGTTAATTTATAATGTCATAATAGTTTCGTCTTTACATAATGAAAAGAGTGAGTTTGGAGTAGCTAACAAGGTAAAACAAATCTGTATTTTATTTGATTTTTTTTTCTGTGATAGCTATAGTTTATTTATATAAATTGTAATATACATGTAGTATGAATTTAATTTTTTTAAACTTTATTTCTAAAAAAATTGGTGATATCAATAATTTAATAAAAATAAATAAAAATAGATTATATATTTATTTTGTTTTTTATTTAATATCTTTTCAAAACTTTTTGTGCCAGCAATAATTTATTATATTTAAATATATGTATCCAACATGTGTATAATTTTTTTTAGCTATAGTATTAAATATTAAAATGTGTTAAAAATACTTAGTTTTCAAATTTATTATATTTCTAAAGCTTAATTTAATTGCAGTAACTTATAATATTAAACCTCAATAAATATTAAATGTATTTTGCGTCTAAACTTATATTTATAAAGCTAACTGTGACAGCAATAATCTGCTAGACTTAAATAGTACCATATATTCAATGTAAATAATTATTACATTTATAATTGCATGTATTTGTTAAACTAAAATAATGTTACAATGAACCAGTCTGGTTTACAAATGCCTATTGTTAACAAAGCAAAACAAATTAATTATCCTACATCAGTTGCTTCATTAACTCTTGTCGTGTAATCAGATATATTTGTAAGATAACCCACTCCTCACAATTAATTACATCAACAAATGCGCTCGAAAAAGTTTTACTGATAATCAATAACAAGTTTTTAGGTCTACTAAGTTTTCTGTATAAAAAGGACATGTTTTAAAAACTGGGAAACGTGATAATTTCATTTATAGTACATTTGTTTGTATGTTAGCAGTTCCTTTCCCAAATAACAAACTTGCATCTGTGCAATTATCGTAATAGTGGCATTATAATATAAATATTTCCAATACAAATCCTATAAATGCGATTGGCGCAATATTAAGTCAATATTGGCTTGCTAATAAAATCATTTTCTGTACCGTAAATCACAATATAGCTTCCCAATATTTAATTGTATTTATTCGTATAAAATTTCACAATATTTCATTGTTTTGATTGTTGCATTTGTAAGATTTCATTTAGTCGAAAGTTTTTTTTTTTTTTTTTTTTTTTTTTTTTTTTTTTTTTTTTTGCTTTAAATTGCATTAAAACAATAAAATTTATTTAGTACAGTATATGTAAAAGCTATAATATTTATGTCAACACTGCAAAATGCTGTAAAGTTGAAAAGATAGCTATATTAAACATTTCAATGCTAAATTGGAGAAAAACTCATATGATTATTTGATAGTTAATCAAAGGAAATTAGTTAGTATGTAAGTTTAGCTATTCTTTTTATTATATTCAACTAAGTAACAATACAAAAAAAACTGATGTACAAGTATACTCGATATATATATATATATATATATATATATATATATATATAATTATACTATCTTTGAATTTCAAAAAAACATATCAAGTTCTTGTAACATTCTAATTAAATCTCCAAAGAGATAATTAATAATAATGTGCAGACAGAATACCACATAGTTAATAAATTAACAAGTGCAATCATAATTTTACCATAGCTTCTGCTTCAATGGTAATTGGCCAAAAATACTGAAAATATGAAGATTCTTTAAAAAGAGAGAGAGAGAAAAAAAAAAATTATAATAAACCATAAAATGTTAATAATTTGGAGTTGATATTAAGTGAATACAAATGGATTAAGAAATGAAATATGAACTAAATATAATGGAAAATTGTATAACAAGAGATTTAAATTATAATTGGATATGAAAAAAAACACGTGTTGGTATAATCTTCAGCCTGGATGTACCCACACGTGTTTTAAATAATAATTCAGTATTTCATAATTATACTGGCATATATGCTAAGATCAGTATAATCATCCAGGTATACTGAATTATTACCAGAAGACAATTGGAAATAATAAAAATGGAAATAAAAAACTTGTAAAGAATAGATAAAATATTTTTACCAGATAACAGTTGGAAATAATAAAATTGGAAATAAAAAACTTGTAAAGAATGTAAAGAATAGATAAAATATTTTTACCAGATAACAGTTGAAAATAATAAAATTGGAAATAAAAAACTTCTAAAGAATAGATAAAATATTTTACTCACAATAATTATCCAAAATCCTTAAACATCACAAGGTCTAATTTATACCAATATGACCACATGGCGCACATCATAAGATATATACTTGATGATATAGTCAAGTTGAGAGAAATTATTTGAAGGTTAAGTTGAGAGAACATATTTTGAAATATCACCTTATATATATATATATATATATATATATATATATATATATATATATACAAATTATATATTATATATATATATAATATATAATTTGTATGAGTATATCGATTTTCCCCTTAAACATTTATTGCATAAAATTAATTTTTTTGAGCTAAGAGATTTCCAAAATGACAGTTTTTCTTAGTTTCTTTACTGAGAAATACAATTACACACTATGTTTGCTTTTAATCAAAATCATGTACTTTAAAAAAAATTTAATTAGTTTAGTTTGCTTGTTTTTTATAATTACAAAAATATTTATTGCCAATAGTTTGTAATTTTATTGATCTTCTCCCTGATATCTATTGTATGAAATTAAGTTTAAGACAAGTCTCATACTTCATAGCATTTCTTTACATTTAGATCTATCAAAAAAAAAAAAAAAATATATGTATTTTAAATATTTATTTGTGTATTTTAGCTTCAATCACATGAAGTTTTGAAATGAACTTGTGTTTCTAAAACAATCGATATATCATTTAACAATAACCTTTAAAGTTTTTATATGCACTGATTAATTTAGTTTAGAAAATATTTATGAAATTTATTTGAATATCTATTTTTTTTTAATTTATAAACTAGCGTATGTAATTGGCAATACATATATATATATATATATATATATATATATTGCCAATATTATGTATTGGTAATATTATGTATTGGCAATATATATATATATGTAAGTATTCTTTAATTTTACTAAACAGAAATTAAAGAATGAAAATCCGAAATATAAGGAAAAGTGTTTGTGAAAATATATCAAATATTGTGTTTATATAATATCTACCTCATTGTCTATTAACGCACATTATAAAAGTAAATTCATATTTTTTATAATAAATACCACATTATTTAAAAATATAATTGATTTTTTTTCCCTATAGATATAAACTAGCTGAATTGATAAAAAAAAATTCTGATTTTTATTTGCATATTAATTGTTTCAAATACTTTGAAGTAGTAAGAAATTATGGAAAATAATATGAAATCCCCCCTTTAATTTTTTTTAAATAAGGATTGCAACTGATGATATTTGAAAATTTAAAAAATATATATTTTTTACAACAAATTATATTATAAAAATAATGAATTATTCATTTGATTATCTGTTTAATATAATTGATATTTAAACAAATCACATGTTTGTTTAATAATTACTTGATCACTTGAAAATATGAATTGAAAATTTTGATATGTAAAAGCTAATTTACTTTAAAAAATATATATCCAAGGAATTACTTGAATATTAATTCTCACTAAAGTTATTTATAAAGTATCGAAAAGAACTATATAAAAGAACATGTTAGTCTTTTTTTTACAATTTTAGAAGATACAAAATGTAAAAGATTATATTCGGAAATTTAAAGGAAAGCAAAATATTATTTGCAAAAATATATTAAATATCGTTTGTTTGGGTGTATGGAACCTACAAATTAAAAAATATACATAAATAAATTTGAACTAATTTTATTTTTAACTAACGTGCATTATTATTAAAAAAGTCATATTTGTATAATAACTGCCAAATCATTTAAAAACACACATTAAAATATTTGATATCTACAAGCTAATTTAATTTATAATGTTATCTTTAAATTTATTTGTATATTAATTCTCTCAAAAATTCTCTTTTTAAGAAAAGGAAAAATCTAAAAGAATGTAGCAGTATTCCTTTAATTTTACATAATAAAAATTGTAAAAGATGATATTCATAAATTTAACGGATTATATTATTGAACTAAACTCTTGCTTGATTAATAATTACTAAATAATTTAAAATCCCGCATTAAAATTTTTATATGGATATGCTAGTTTAGTTTGAAATATTATATATATATATATCCAGGGAATTATTTGAATCTAAAACAATATAAAAGTACTTCGTTAATTTTACAAAATATTAACTGTATAAAATGATATTTGAAAATGTAAAGAACATACTTATCGAAAATACATCATTAAGCGCCTATGTGTGGGTATATGATATGTAACCCCTCTGCCTCTCCCCACTCAAAAATATTTAAATTGTTTATTAAAATTGTTTATTTACTAAATATTTATTTAAATATTCTCAAATATTTGAACAATTTTAAAGAATATAAAAATATTTCCATGAATTAAAACAATAAATAAATAAAGCAAACTGAAAATGATGATAACTAAAAATGTAAAGAAGATATTTTGACAATACTTTATAACGAAGTACATTATTAAATTCGTGTTTGTTTATGATTACCAAGTCATTTAAAAACATGCTTTAAATTTTTTAATAAGCACAAGCTAAATTAATTTATAAAGTTATCCTGAAAATTATTTGGATATTAATTTTCTGAAAGATTAATTCAAAGTATCTCAGGGAACTATCTAAAAGAATATAAAAGTATTTCTTTAATTTTACAAAATAAAAACTGTAAAAAGAGGATATTCGAAAATGTAAAGAAAAGAATTTGCGAAAATATATTAAATCTCTTTTGTTTGGGTCATGTCTTTATATTCTTCTATCGCATTCTTTTATACCTCATTCTCTTTAAAGTTTTCTATATACCCCTTATCTTTCACGTACTTTGCAAATGCTTCTTTCAATATTTATAGCTGCATTAAATTTTCCCGATTCATTGCAAGTGTTGACTTAGCAAAGCTCTGGAATATTGGAATTATGCTTATATATTCATCCAAAACTCTCTAGTGGGTTATTTTTATTTTCAGGTTATCTTTCATCGAGGCATAATTTAACACTTTGTTCTAAGTTATTATTTTTATGACAGAAATGCTAGCGGAATCTAATGTCATGTAATTTTTTTTTATTCTTTCGTTTTTGCATCATTTAAAAAAAAAAAAAATCGATATGAAATTTCACGTCCCCGTAAAAATGAATTATTTTGTAAGAAGAACAATATATACTTTTTTTTATACATAAAATCCGATAAAAAGGGAATTGGAAACTTTAAATTTTTGCACATTTAACGAAGACTATAAATATTTAATACGCATTGATTTTTCTTTAAAATTATTTTGGTGGAAATTTGATATTTAAATTATTTCATTAAACGTTATTTTAATGGAATTATCACAGATTCTAAAACCTTCGGTGGAAGATAATTGTAGTTTTTATAATCTTTTATTGGTTTATTTTACGATAAGAATCTCCGTATTTAATGCCTTTATCGTAAAACTGATATATATGTTTAAAATTAGTATTTTTCTGTCCTATATATATATATATATATATATATATATATATATATATATACATAATTTGTCTGTTTACTATGCATTAACCCCTTCTCGATGAGAGCCCTTCACAGAATTTTTATCACCGGATTTTCAAAGTAGAAATTTTCGCCTGATTTAATCGCAGAAATGCTTTAAAAAAAAATAAGACAAATTTTCCCATAAAAAATTACCGGTAGGAATAATCAAGGATTCTAGTCATTTTATGCGTCACGTACGTTGCAAAGGCGTTAAAGGATTAAAAAATAATAAAGAATTCAGAACTTAAAAATAAATAAATAAATAAATAAAATAAATAAATAATTTTTCTTTACTTGAACAGGAATTAAGGATTTTTAAGGAAAAAAAGTTCCTTATTACTTCTAATCACCGAAAAAAGTCTACCCATTTATGACTGAAGCAACCTGTTTCTGAAAAAAAAAATCACTTTGATTTGTGGATAAAGATTAAGAAAATTGCTTATTAGTCGCTAATGCTTTCATTTATTTTTTTCAAAAGGGCTATTGTATGTAATAAGACTTGTTTTATGTAAGTATGAGTGTCCTTAGACGTTTGTAAGTATATAAGGTGTGTGTAAGTGCGTAATATGTATGTATTAATATAAATAAGCATATAAATAATGAAATGGTATGTTTATGCATGGAGATAATGTATGAAGTATTCAAAATGAAGGTAATTAAAAATTTAAACAGGTATTATTTATTATTTTTAACTATTCATGTAATATGTACAATTTCCCAATAAGGCAGTTCTTTCTGATTTTTTTTTTAATCTATTAGTTTATCCTTTGTTGGATAGCATTTACACTTCAATAGCATTTACAATTCAATGAGGATATATTTTTTATTATTTCTTTCAATTCCATTAATTTCATCTTCTGACCTCTCACATACGCGCACACACAAAAGAAATCTTTTGAGTAATTATTTAAAAATTTAAAAAAGCAGGTGTTACATATACGCACTAGCAATTTCAATTGTAGCAAATGATATTAAGTGGTTACAAATATATCTTCAAATATTTACGAATATTTACCATCACGTGTATAAACAATTAAAGATTAAAAAAAAAAAAGATTTCCCTAATCAAAACACTTATTTATTTATCTATTCTCTTTTAAGATTTGCAAAAGTCTTAAAATGACATTCAAAAAATTTTAAATTCACAAATATTATTATTTTTTGAAGAATTATAGAAAAAGTTGAAGCAAATTAATGAAAAACACTGCTTAAGGTCATAAGAAAACAAATAATGTCATTTATAATGCATAGAAACTCATTTTTCATTTCCGAAATCCAATTAAGAAATCACGGCATATTTCTTCCTAACAAAACTGTAGTAATATTTGTTTACGAGAATGCGGTTCTTAATTCTAAACATATAAAATGCAATTTTTGGATAGATGCTTTGGGATGTCTCATTAATCCCTTTTCCTGATAATAATTATTAATAAAAGAGGAATAAAATTAAGGATTCGATGAATTTGTTTGGATTTTATTACCCAATTAGCTAAATATATTTTTAAAAGTAAAAAGAAAAAAAAAGGTTTAATTTTTTAAAAATATTTATTTAACCCTTTATCTACCGAATTATGAATCAACAAATTGTTCAATCTCAATAATTATCTTCCTTGATGTCTGAAGGTATATTAGACAATTTATATTATAATAATATGAAATTTAGATAAGATTTTTCATTAAAACTGATTTAATAATACGGTAGTAATAGCTCTTTTTGTGAAATATTTACAAGAATAATTAGATTAATTAACAGAAAATGCTGTTAAGGAAATATCACAATTCTTTATCGGAACAATGTAAATAAATGTATTGTGATCCTATCATTAAATAGAAAGGTTTTTATAATTGCAAAATTTTCATATAACAATTTTTAAAAAGAGAAGATCTTACACTTATGTAAAAGGTTGAGAAAAATACCACTTTATAAAATATTTAGCTTTCACTTTTTTGCTGTGCTTTCTAAATGTGATCCAGAAAAGTATTTTGTATAAAAACAAAACCTTATTATCATTATTAGACAGATTAAAGAAATTTTATACAAAGTTTTCTCTGATGGTACTTAAAAGTACCGTCAGTAAATAAAGGGTTAAATAGTCCAAAAAAATTATTCAGTTGAACTATTAATTGTGGCACAGAATGAGACATAAACTTTTTTATCTTTTCCCGATATATATAACGTGGTTGTTGTGGGTAGATACCATACAATAGCTAAGCGCAAAACTTGCAGCACTCCTAGTGGTAAATTCCAAAAATAGGTATCGTATCTTAAAAACTATAGGAGATACAACCAAAAGTACAGTAAGAAAGTTGTAAAGCATCATCTATTTAGAAGAAAAGGCCCATTGTTCACGTGCATACGATAAAAAGTCGTCTCCACAAACGAAAATTTCTTAAACTATCTAAATATATAAAATATAATTTTTGGATAGATGCTTTGGGATAGCTCATTAATTCCTTTTCCTGATAATAATTAATAAATGAGGAATAAAATTAAGGATTCAATTAATTGGTTTTGATTTTATTACCCAATTAGCTAAATATATTTTTAAAAGTAAAAAGAAAAAAAAAGTTTCATTGTTTTTCTCGTATTTATTTAGGTAGTCCAAAAAAAATATTCAGTTGAACTATTCATTGTGGCACAGAATGAGACATAAACGTTTTTGTCTTTTCCCGATATATATAGCGTGATTGTTGTGGGTAGATACCGTACAATAGCTATGCGCAAAACTTGCAGCACTCCTAGTGGTAAATTCCGAAAATAGGTAACGGATCTCGAAAACTATAGGAGATAAAACCAAAAGTTCCGTAAGAAAGTTGTAAAGTATCATCTATTTAGAAAGAAAACGCACATTGTGCATGTGGATACGATAAATATAGTCGTCTGCATAGACAAAAATAATCTTAAACCAATGCGAGCTATTTTGTTTGAAACAATTAATAATGGCAGACGATAAATTCATTTTGCAATTTTAAACACTTTTGTGCAGATAAAAACAACTGAGCTCCAGAAAATAACTTATTTATTAAACAAAATTAACAGAGGGTTCTGATCTTTTAACTTGCTTGTACCACCTGGCAGTTTTTCCCATTTTCACATGGTCGCATTCTGTTTTGATAAAAGTACATTTTTCGCAAAGTTTTTTGCGATCCGAAACATTTAAGAATGTTTATGGTCACCTATGAACAACCAAAATAGAAATGCAGCTGAATATAAAACATATTTTGGCATCCCTGCCTCACAGAAATATACCGAGTTATCCAAAAATCACAAAAGAGATAAAAATTCAATAATTCGAAACGCATACAAGTGGGTTGCAATGCGTTTTTCACTGAAATCTACTGTAGGATTTGTTTAACAACAAAAATTTTATTGCCAGAAAAATTACATTTGCAATAACAAGTGGTGTTTAATTTGTGTCAGCAGCTTTTACAATGGCGCAGCACAGTTCGCAACGTAACTAGGATTACAAATGTTCAATTTGTCGGATGACATTAGTGATAATAGTTGTCAAACATAGCACGACAGTCTGAAAAGCAGATTGCCACATGATGACTGAAATAGTGACAAGAAGGAGGTTTGATACAATTGCAGTGCTAAAACACACAGTGAAAAATACAGCTATTCTTCAACTTCTGTTTTATTTTATATATAAAAATAATAATAATCCCATGTTTTTCTGTGTGTTTGTGCAGGGATAAAACTGCTGTGCACCATAAGGCCACTTGCCACCGCTAAATTTTAATAGTATTCTTCGCCTTATTTAATCGCAGGAAATATAGTGGTAACAATTAATCCGCTGGTGCGAAACAGTTTCATCTTTGTTTATTTTAAAGTCATATAGTGCTACTGTCAATATATTTCGAATTATTGAATTTGTATTGCTTTTGCAATTTTTTTTTCACCCTGTATATTTATGTTGAAAAATTGTTTGTTTTGATCCATGCATTTTAGGATAAATTACTTAGTTTTATTTATTTATTTATTTATTTTGTGTGTGTGGGGGGGGGGAGGGGGGTCCCTTAAAAAATGATCACATGGCCTAAAATAGACGAAAATTGGGTACTTTTCAGCTATAGGGGTCTTGGCGTTTTTTTTTAAAGCTTGGCGCAGTTCGAGATTCAGAAAGTGATATTTGTTGCCAAATAATATAAACATCTATGAAAAAAAAACTGATAAACTTTTATGCTTGTTTATATACATGTGTACATGTATACGCATATATATAAACATTTTATTTGTATACGTATATATTATTATTGTGTTTTAGATCTAATTTACTTCTGTTTGCATATAAAAATGGATAATGGATTCTTTATAATAAATTATAAAAATATTTAAAAAATTGATTCTGTATACGAAAGAGTAAAAATTTTTATATGTTAAATACCTACAGTATCTAAAGATTTTCTTCCTAGATCTTGTCCTTGTATAAAGTTCTCAGACACAATTACAAAATGTATTCCTTTGAAAATATACTCTTTTATGTATGTAAATGAGCTTCTATATTTAAACAAAACTGATAAATTCAATAATCACAGATTTATGAGACATGTTTTAATTTATTTTAATATTGAAAATTTATCTTCTATCAGCATAATTGGCTCATCTACATGTTATTACATGCACTAATATAAAAAAAAAACGCACCTGTAAAATTAAAAATCTAACTAAATAAATTCCTGACTTAAAATCGATAATATTGATTTTTCATAAATAATACTTACCAATTAAAAGTAATAATACAGTTTTCAACATAAAGAATTTGCCAAATAAATTTCCTACGCATAAAAATGGTTGCAAAAATTACAAAAATATATTATAAAAAAATTAATTTGTTTTTGGAATCCAATTAAAAAGTGATATTTTTTTCTTTTTCAAGTAACTGCAATTTTTATCTGTGATGAAATCTTTTTCAATCTAAAATATATGAGATTGAATCTGCCATTTTCGCTGAGAAATTTTCCGTTGCCACCATTAATTTTTTGCTTCTGCTAAAAACAATTAATTATTGATGAATCTGATTTGGAATTGGGTTAAATAAAAGAAAACTGTTATTTTATGGGAAAGGTAAAAAAATTAGTATAGCAGATGAAAAATCATTACTTTTTTATATAACTTATTATTTTTTGACAGTGAGCTTGTTGCGAATGAAATATTGCTGAAATTACCCTCTTGAATACATAGTTAATATTGTTACTTTTCTAACTGATTTAAACAATTTTATGTTAGCGTATTTAACATACTTTTAAAATGTATCTTTTATTTAATGTACCAGTTAAAACAACATTGATTTAATTAGTTTGATAATTAACAAGTTATCTTGAACCACGTTGATTTAAATCAACTTGTTTCTTAATTTATTATTAAGGGCAAAACTTGATTTTATAACCAAACCTTACTTAAGCAAAATGCATTACTTTACTTAAAATATATCTGTACATATATATCAAAATTTAGGGTACACCCTTTCTCGCTTGTGTATGTATATAATTTTTAAAGCAATTTTTATGAAGATTGAAATTTTGATGAATTAAATGTTATGGAATTATTCATTACATTTTTCATTATTTTGACGTAATATACAATTTGGAAATTAATAATTTTTTTTCATTTAACAGATTACTGACGTATGTTTTTGTGAAATCTGGGTTTTAAAACAGTAGAAGCTCCCCCCTCTTTAGAAAGTATTTCGTAAATTGGTTTAATAAGATGAGTTTTTGAAGTTTATGAAGTTTATGCATCAGTAAATATCCTTCAATGTACGTATTTAATATAAAATTACTTTTTAATCGAGGCCATTACAAGTGAAATATAAAATTTTACTATCTCACTTAACGCTGTAGCAGCGAGGAGATAAAAAGATAAGCAAAGAAACATTTTAAGCAATTTCGGTAAAATTTATAAAAGAGTTTTTCATTGATAATTAACCTTAAACAAATTTTTATAACTTGTTCACTTTTTTAATCTAAAACATGAGAATCCTAATCATTTATGTTGTATATCTTTTGCTCATGATTTTAGTTTACTCGTTACTTGTTTCATATGAAGAAGAAAAAGATACGTGACGTAATTTTTGCAAAATATCATGCTACTCATAAATAGATGAACATTGTGCATTATAAACATGGTTTAAATAGCGAAAAATGTTATTGATTTCGATAACGTTCGCGTAACATAAGAAATGGATGGCGAGAGTGTTTGTTATGACCTTTTATCTGCTCGAGGCATAGAGGTCGAGAAGGGGGGGGGGTTGCCTTCCGTGTAAGTCTTTCTAAGGGAATCTAACTGATATTACGCAGCGCTTACGCAAGTTCGACGAAAACCCTGGAAAACTCTAAACGGTTAGGCAGTCCAGCGCTACATGAATTTGAACCCAGCACATTCCATCTACCAGCTCTGAAAGCAAAACCTCTGAGCCGCAGGAAATAGGATCTATGGATTATCTCATACAGCTTATAGAAGTAACGAAAAGGATCCCATAATCATGAATAAATGCTAAGTTTTAAGAAGTGACATTAAATACATTAATAACATTTCTATAATATAAAAATCATTTAATGAAATACCGTGTACCGTGTTAACTTACAGCATTTATGAAATAACTTTACAGTTCACCTTTTCACATATAATGTAATATCGCAACAGTGAACTAATATGAAATGCTAGATAAATAACTATATTTTGTTGTGTTCTTACTGTTGAAATCTTAATTGATTGGTAATCTATATATTTAAAGCGGAAAACGCATTCTTTCAAATTCACATTCTCTTTTCCACATGAAAATCTTCTCACTACGCATGCTTCAACTTTTTTTGAAGGCTTCTTCCCTCAGAAACGGAAAACTTTTCTCTTAACCTATTCTCCATTTCAGTATTCTCTGAGACGATTACCATCCATATGTTTAAAGCGAAATGCGCATTCTTTCAAATTCCATATTCATTTTTCCACACAAAAATGGTCTCATTGCGCATGCTTCAACTTTTTTTTTTCTTTGAAGGCTTTTCTCTTCAGGAACGGAGAACTTGTTTAGCCTAGGGGTATTGAAAAGGGTTGATTGAAAATGGATGGCATAATATGGCCATAGCGTTGAAAGCTTTTTTTTTTTAATAACTCATGTTTTCACTACTAAATATGCATATAGTTTCGCAAAATTTTAAAGAGAGCTTGGATACAGTTATATTTATACTCGATTGAAATTTCAAAAAGCTCGAAAGATGAGAACTATTTTTTTTTATTGTATATTAAAGGAGCCGACGCGAAAACAAACAAACAAACAAAAAAGCGAAAAGAAAACATTTATTTTACAACTAGATAACAATACTTTTTCACAAATTTTTACACAGGCTGTAAAACCGTTTTATTTATAACCAATAAAGATTTCAAGGAGTTCAGACCAAAAAATAGGAAAATGTGCACTTTTATCACTAAACATCAATATTTTTTCGCGAATTTTTCATTTAAAAATATAATTTCATATAAAATCGAATTAAAGATAGATACAAAATAATACAAACTTGATGTTTTTTTAATTATTATTATTATTATAACCGGCCCGGGCAACGCCGGCCAACTAAAACAATATTTAGTTTTCGTATTAAAATTGTGCATTCGTTTTTAAAGAATCTGACATTAAAATCTAAATTGTCATAATTTAAAAATTCTAGAAAATGAAAATTTAATCAAATACGTTTCGTTAAATAAATAATTACTTTTATTATTACGGCCCTATATAGTCAATTTAAATCGAAAATTTTATTTACATTATATAATTATTATAGGAAATTTATCTTAAAATGAATAATCAGTTATCAAACGCCACATTAATATTTAAGTTATATCAAATAAATCTATCTTAATACGAATCAGTTATCAGTCTTTATAATAATATCGTTATCAACGAAGGAAGTAAATATTTTCCGAAGTTTATTTAAATTTAAATTATTCATCGCGAAATATAATTTGTTACAAATTTCGTCCGCAATGTCTTATCATAATATTTGCTCCTTTAAAAATTTTAATTAAAAAATATAATTGTTTTTCTTTGTGTAATGTATTTTTGTTAATTAAAATTCAATTAAGATATATTCATTTGTACAGGAATTGCGGACATCTCGTCGACATTTATAATCAAATTTCTTATAATCTTTTTGATGCCACAAACTTAATTTTTTTCAGGAAATTGCACAATGGCATTTTTTTTTCGTTGCACAAAAATGTGGTATCTATTTACATTGCTTCTTATTAAATGGAAAAAATTGTCTACTCGATATTTGAACTATAAATTTAAAACCTCGATATTTGAGTTCAATGTTATTATCCAAGTCTAGACCTGCATATTTTATGAGAGTTGACATATTTCGATAGGATAGCATACAATTAAGTGCCAACCATAATTGCAAGCGAACATTGTTTATATCTTGTCCCAATATTAGTACAATATTGTATTCTTTGACATAAAATATTACCCCAATATATTCCAACATGTTGGTAGTTTTCAAATATTGGCAAAAAATATTTAGCCAATAAAACCAATATTGGTGCAATTTTGGCGTTTCATTTTAACTATTACGAATATAAAAACGATATTTGTGCAATGTTGTTTTATTGGAAATATTTCCAATGTAAAGCAAATATCTGTGCAATATTGGTATTATATTAAAAACATTTCTAATAAAATGCCAGTATCCCCCAATACTCGTTTTATTGGTTATACAGGCTTTATATTGGTAAAATATTTCTTTCCAAATTGGCACAGTGTTGCCAAAATGCAAACACTGCAATATTGCTCATTGTTTCATACAATGGATGCAATATTGGACGAAAATTGGCCAAGTACTGAAAAAGACTTGCAAATCTGAGTTTTTCATATATTTTGTTTATAGTTGTGCAAATTATTTCAGATAAAACGTCTTATGTTTTTTGTGTCATTAGAATATATCCGTCTATTATTGTCTGTCTTACAATATATCCGTGTATATTTACAATATATCCGTCTATATTTTTAACAGTTATCTCCAGAAATGACAACACTGTTCAATTTTTATGTTTATCTGTAAGAAAAAATTATTATGAGATAATATATTTAAATTTGGAAGTAATTGAGCCATTTTTTTTACAGAGGAGGCATCTTCTAATAATGCATCATGTGTTTGATGAGACTCTGTAAAACAACTAGATATGCTAATAAAAAACTATACACAAACTATATAAACTTTAATACTATTCTTAAAGTGAAAAATACTAGTATGCACCTTAATATCTTATACAAAGTTCCTGCAAGACCATGAGATTTACAAATTAAGAAAAAAAGATTATATCATTAGAATTGAGATTGCTCCATTAATGAGCATGCTGAAAATAGTTGCAAAAAATGTTCCTTATCAGATATCGTAAAAAGTAACAATTATTGTACATTACAAAGTTCTTTGTTTTAATTTTTTCTCCTTATCTCATGACATTTTCTTTGTATAAAAAAAGTGCGCGTAAAACGGCCAGTGTGCCAAAGTAAAGAAAAATGTACACTGAATTTTTAGGTGCGCGTTATGCAACTGAATGCGTTATACGAATATACAGTATATATATATATATATATATATATATAACCATTAATGAAACATTAACACCAACAAAAACTATGAAATTATGAATTAGTATGTAATAATTAATTGACAGCAATAGTGTTCCCCAACACTCTGAATATAGATTCCATATACATATTTACAAGAAGAAGAAATTAAATTAAACATTGAAAAAATGAAATTTGTGGAATTTAGACAGAATCTTCATGTTATATATATATATATATATATGCACAAGTTCGAGGTCTGACAGTGAAGATTTTTGACAAAATTTCATATTATTTTTCAATGTAGTCAACTTGCAACTTAAAACATTTAAGACACACTCTTGTGTGCGAATTCTTTAGTGCAACCCTGTACGAGGGTTGGTCGAAAAGTTCTCGGCTTGTCAAAGAAAATACAAGATTTTTGACATTATTCCATTTTTCAAAATTCATTTATTGGATATCTTAATTTATTTCAATTATCCTGAGTTTTCTCGATATGCTATAAGGAGTTTAATATTGACTATTTTAGGTCTTATGTATTACACTATTCAACGAAATAACATATATTTACTATGAATTATGTTATGAAGCTCTTCTAAAAATTCCATATATATATATTTATAAGGGGAAGGTGGCCAAATCCCTCCACGCTGGCCAAACGGGTTAGAGGAAGCGCATCCACGTTCATTCCCCATGAACTAGGCAAGGGTACTAACAGGCTGCACCGGTGGAAGGTGCGGATTGGACATTAAGTCTCTGCTCCCAGTCAATTCGTTTAAGTCCACCTCAGAGACAGTTAACGATTCTTCTCCTACTTAACAAGCACAAACACCCTACAGTGGTATCCAGAGATGTAAAACGACCAAGAAGACGACTGCAAGTAAGCTGGAATGACGAAATCAGAAAAGTGGCCGGTGTTAAGTGGATAACTAAAGCACTAGACAGGAAACAATGGAAAAATCTGGGGGAGACCTACATCCAGCAGTGGATTGAAAATGGTTGTTGTTGTTGATGATATATATATGTAAGTTCATCAATAAATATATAAGAGCCAAAAATGGGCTATAAAAATAAGTATCAAATTAAAATTAGGCATTATATATATATATATTACAAGACTTGTCGTTTAACCTTTTAAATCCATACAAATTGTGTTAATTTGTTTTATGTTATTATTATTATGTTATTATTATTAATTTTTTAATGTTTAGATAACATTTGCATGGAAACTCGAGAAATTATCGATATATATATATATATATATATACTGAAGAAAACTATAAAACACCTTCTTTGAAATCAATTAAAAATGCCCTACCATACACATTTCGAAAAAGTGTAATTCACAATTTCCGGTTTCGAAAAATAAGGATTAAAAAATTAGATTAAAATTGAATGTAAATGATTACATAACATTTGTCTCCAAGTAACGTGACAACATTCACATCAAACACTCACAAATTGAATCTACTACTCATAATACATATTTTTTTTATGAGCTTATAGGTATATTACCTATATTTTTTCGCCTTTTCATTGCTCTTCCGTTTCCGTACAAACGATTTAACGGCACATAAATGTCACTGATATCTAAATCTCCAGAGCGTGGGCTATTGGGGCCACTAGCTGTAATGACCGCTTACAAGTACCGTTGATTTTGCCAGTTTCGCCATGGGAGGACATTTATGACCACTCATTCAAGCAGTTTTATCCTTATGCTGCGGCATTTCTTAAAGTGTTTCTTGAATGTGTATGATTTTTATATTTTTATGGGATATATATTACACGAGAAATAAATCATTTCGCAGAGAAATAATGTAGCACTCTAAAGAGGTTTTAAAATAATAACAATGTGAATGAGTGAATGTATTTATTTTAAACATGGCTTGTTGTTGAACCCTTGAAATTGATACAAATTTTAGTAATTATGTTATTATTTTCTTATTTTTTCTTATTATTTATTATTATTTAGATAATATTTGTAGGGAAACTCGAGAAAATATGGAGAGTTTGGGGAATTAAAAGAATGCTTATTTTTATCAATAGAGTAGCTATAAATTTTGTTTGTTAGCGACAAGACTTGATTATCCTTTTAAATTGATACGAAGTGTGTTCATTTATTTTATTATTATTAATTTTTACTATTTTAATGTGTAGATAATATTTGTATGGAAATTTGAGAAAATATCGAGAATTTGAGGAACTAAAAAAACCGCTATCTTTATCAATTAGAGTAGCTATAAGTTTTGTTTTTTAGCGACTAGACTTGTCGTTTAACCTTTTAAATCCATACAAATTGTGTTAATTTGTTTTATGTTATTATTATTAATTTTTAATTTTTTAATGTTTAGATAACATTTGCATGGAAACTCGAGAAATTATCGAGAATTTGAGGAATTAAGAAAATGGTTATCTTTATCAGTAGATTTGTCATAAATTTTGTTTGTTAGCGACAAGACTTGTTATTTAACCTTTTTAAATTGATACAAATCGTGTTAATTCATTTTATGTTATTATTATTATTATTATTATTATTATTATTATTTTAAATTTTAGATAACATTTGTATGAAAACTCGACAAAACATCGAGAATTTGAGGATTTATAAGAATGGTTGTTTTTAGAAATAGACTAGCTATAAATTTTGTTTGTTGGAAATCGTTATTATAAAATTCCTTCAGTTGCGAAATATTACTAAATTGGAAGACTCTTCATTAGCTGCAGTGTGGTCATTAATATTATTTTCATTTACAAGACAAAAAGCGTTGTTATATACAAGGTTAAGCTGACGTACTCAGCGTGTTCTGTCTGTAGCAAGACCTAATTGCGAGAATGGAGTCAACTTTTGCATAATGATTAAACAATTCGAAGGATTCCGTTAAAAATAGTTCCTGAAATCATCGCTATGGGATATGTGTATTTTTTTCCCCAGAATCTTTCCTTTTCTGTCTTCTTTAATCATCCTACGAAATTAGGCTTCATTCTCGCAATTAAATCGCGCTACAAAACACTCCAAGTACTGTCAGTTTAAGGTGGCTATTATTAAACAAACATTACTTAATGTTCTGTAGCGCGATCTAATTGCGAGAATGGACCAAATTTTGTAGAATTATTAAAAAAGTTGGGGGCTGAAGGATTCCGCGATAAAAACAGAGCCAATCATCCCCTTAGCGGTGACTTTTGGAACTTTTTTTTTTCGCTGAATCCTTCTTCCTCCGTTTTGTTTAATCATCCTGAAATATTTGGCTCCAATCTGGCAATTAGATCGCGCTACAGAACACGCTGATTACTGTGAGTTTAATTATAGTCACTTTGTACATTTTATGTCTTTTATGCATTGTAAGGTGTATATATGTTTTAGGATGTAAATAAAAGAACTATAAATATGTAAACATAATGCTGATACTGTAAAATAAGCAATTACACTTTCGGAAAAAAATGTATCAAAAGAATAATAGATAAAGAATTCATGAACATGAAATTTAAAGTTAAATTATAACTTAAAAAATCCAGTAATACGATTCATTTACAACTTATAAAAAATTATTACACAATGAGATTTGATTTTATTAAACTTAGTTACATTTTTTTAATATTAAAAGTTTTCTTCCATTTCACAAATCATTCTGAAACGTTCTTAGAAGTATTTTAAACATTCTGCCGTTTTGCTAAAATTAAGCATAAAAAAAGACTAAAAATGTATGTGTTCAAAAAAATACAAAAGGAGAACGCTTGTAAAATCTACCCGCCTATTAAATTACATCAATAACATTTATAACATGATTACCAATATTTACTTTTTAAAAAGACCATGTTGATATATTTTTTAAACATATATAATTTACCTTGTAAAAACTTCGCCTTATGCACTTTTACATGCAAAATTAGAGTTATTTACAAAAGCATTTTAACTTTTTCTTAAAAAAAAAATATATATATACTGTTTGATTGAGCTAAGTTTACAAATGAAACAAGAATAAGCATACAAAAAAACTCAATGCAAAAGAGAATTATTTGAATCTGTAAATAATAAAAATTTTACTGCATCAGTTAAGCGGAAATACGTATGAAAAGAAATAAAACTAAATGTATTAAAGGTAAACCGATACTGTAAAATAAATAAGTACTCTGGTTTAAAAAGAGTAAAATAAACAAGGAAATGCACGGGAAAATAAATAAAAGATTAATAGATAAAGAATTTGAGGAACACTAAAATCAAAGTTTAAAAATATATTGTGATCTATAAAAATTTTTCGAAATATCTTACGAATAATTTAAAACTTATTATAAACAATCACGTAACCAGAACATGCGATTTTATGAACCTTAGTTACATTTTCAAAAATTAAAACTGTTTCTTTACTTCCAAAAATTATTCGTAAAAATGTACATTCTTATAAATACACTGGTGTAAAAAAGTTAAACAACAAACACAAAATGCTAACTTTCTAACACGTTAGTACTCAAAAGAAAATACTATAAACGGCAAGTGTAGAAAATAGGTAGTGCGTTAGCATAGCAGAAAGTCGGTGTGATGTCTCCTTGACGTAACAAATAGTCACAAGTGTCACAGTTACTACAGTGAACTGAAAACGCGATGTATTTTATTCGTCTCATTTTCACTCTCAGATGACCGTCATTTGGTCAATTCACTGAGAAGTCACCGTGAGTGCTGCTTTGTGACGAGTCAAGAATAGACTTTACAATGCAGTCACCGTGTGACTATCATATGACCATCATTTGGAAAATTTATTATAATGTCACTATGATAGTTTTTTTGTGACGATTCTCCAAGTGACAGCAAAATAAAGTCATCTGGTGACTTGTCGCAACGCAGTGCTCATGGTAAATTCATAGTATAGTCTCAGGCACCTGAGAATCATTATGTGACTTCATTGTGACGTTATTTGGTGTCTCCTCAAAATTTAACTCTCCTGAGGACATCACAATAAAATTTCAAAATGACAGTCCTATGAGAATGACAATGTGACTTCATTGTAACATCACCTAGTGACGCCCGATAACAGTCACAGAAACTTCTCAGTGTAGTCACCAAATGACGATCATTTGAAAGAAATAATGAAACGAATAGAGAATATTACATTTTGTTTCACCGTATTGAATGTGGTACTTGTGACCTTTTGTGACGTGAAAGAGACATCACATCGTCTGGCTGTGCTGAACTGCAGAGTATCTATTTGCTACACTTAATGTTTATATAAGTTTCTTTTGAGTACTCTCGTGTTCGAAAATTAACATATCGTGTTAGTTGCTAATCTTTTGGATATCAGTGTATTTTAAACACGCTCTCATTTTTCTAAAATTTAAATAAATAAAATGTTTATATATATATATATATATATATATATATATATATATATATAATGTTTAAATAAAGTGCAAGAGAATAAAGCTCATGAAATCTATTCACCTGTTGCATTGCATCAGTAATATTTATAACATGTTTTAAGACATTTACTTTTAAAAATGCCATGGTGATATCTATACTAATAAAAGAAAGTTTCGCTCTGTGTGTGTGTGTGTGTGTGTGTGTGTGTGTGTGTGTGTGTCTGTCTGTCTGCGATGGCTAGGAAAATTTAGCGCACCTAGAAGTCTGTAAATTTAGATTTAGGTAGTCCAAACCCTCTCCTGGTATACCTGAGTCTCAGAATTTTAATATTTTGATAATTACTCTAGATATTAATTAGAATATCATTAAACATCGCATCGAAAATGCCATCTTTTAAATCAAAATGGCTAAAGAAAAGAACTGTTGTTGTGGATTTGCAAGCGAAAATGAACGAATTCGAAATTATTTTACTAATTAGCGAATTTTAAGAAAACTAATTAAGATCAATTTCAAATCAATCAATTTAAAATTTTCTGAGCCTATGTAAAAAAAAAATCTGCATCCGTCTATGCAATTTTTGAAAAATTCGGCCGGTAATTTTTCTTAATTTATGCAAAAAACTGCTAAAAATCTGCTGGCGCCAGTGAAAAAAATCCGAGAAAGTTTCAGACAGGGATCTGCTTTCATTAAAAACTGAACTACAAAGAGATCTGTTTCTCTGGCCGATCCCTCCATTTAGTTTACAAAAAAGAAAGGAAATAACTGCCAATTTTTACTAGTGAACAAAAATTTAGATAACTAATTAAGATATAGATCTGAAATTGAGGATGGGAGGTGTTGTCATCTGCCGGCTATTTTAGCGTAGCGTCTTCGTTATGTTCTATTTATCAGAAAAATTTAATTATTTTTTTAATGATCACGTTAATGTAGGTGAAGGTGGTTTTCTTGAGCAAATTATTCGTTATATTTGCGGGTATGGGGAGGGAGGGGGTTGACGCCTTGCACTGAGATTGTTATTATCTCGGGCCCGGGCAACGCCGGGCGGGTAGCTAGTCCTTTATAAAACAAGCTTTTGTCTTACGCACTTTCAGATAAAATGCAAAAATACATCTATTTTTATTTATTTATTTGTTTATTTGCTTATTTTGTATAAAAAAAAATAAAGAAAATATTCTTTTTAATTGAATTAAGTTCACAAACAACCGAAGGATAAACATACAAAATAATACTAAAAAATAGTTATTTGAATCTGTAAATAATCTAAGTGTTATGGCATTAGTTAAGCAGAAATAAACACGTATGGATAGAAATAATGCTAATGTGAAAAAAAAGCCGACAGTGTGAAATAAAAATGTATGCTAAAGTATGCTAAAAATAAAGTCTGGGAAAAGTAATATATAAACAACTTGACAACATAGAGTTTAAAAATAAATTATAATCTACAACAATCTGTGAAATGTAATAATACGAATTGTTTAAGACTCATAAATAACCACTTAACTGTAACATTTAATTTTATTAACCTTAGTTACATTTTCAAAAATTAAAACTCTACATCCAGAAATTATTCGTAAAAATATATCATTTTCAGAAATATTTTAAGCACGCTATCATTTTACTAAAAAAAGCAAATATATATCAGCTTAAAAAAAACACATGTTTAAATAAGATGCAAGTGGAGAATGCTCATAAAATCAACTCACCTGTTACATTACATCAATAACATTTACAACATGTTTAAAATATTTATCTTTCAAAAATTAAAAAAAAATTGATGGGGGAAGTTAGTATAAGCAAAGTAGAAAACCTTTTGCGTGAAAATTTATATGAATCTAATTTATTCATGTAAGAAGATTAAAGTTTTTAAGTTTAACTTCTTAAAATTTTCCTAAAATTCTATTACCTGAGATAAATACTTTTCTGCTGCACTTCATAAAAATAAAGCTCAAAGATACTTAAATCCTTTAAAATTAAATTTTTCCTTCTTTGAATTGTTACCTTTTTTTTTCTAAATCTCGTACTATTTGATTTTATTTATTTTGCCTTATCTTAATTAGTTTTGTTCAATAAATTTTTATTCTTTAATGCTTCTTTTTCACTATCACTCATTATTTATTGTGCATAAAATAAATTAATACCTCTTCCCCCCTCCTCGGTTAGAGAATGTCTTTTGCGTTTTGTTATAAAATATCGATCGTATTTAAAATAGAATTTTTCTTGATTTAAATAAAGATTTAATTTAAAATAGTTAATAGTTTGCGAAATTAATTCGGTCGAGTCTGCAATTGAATGAACTTAATCTACGTTCTGGAAGGATACACAGTTATTTATTGTTTACCTAACTAATTACATTTTTTTAAATCTTCATTATTTTATACATTGTTTTCAATTTTTTTTTCTAACGACATACAAACATTCTTGTCTAAAGGAAACACATTAGCCGATATTTTTATTTCATGCATTGTTTTAATATATTTCTTCAATCGAATTCAAACTTAATGAATTTTTTAATTATGCAAGTATCGTATCTTAATTAACATTATTGATCGTTATTTTCTGAACAATTTTAAATCTGGACAGTTTCTTTCAATTTTTTAAAAATTAAATTGCAAAATCTGACAATTGCAATCGCAGTAATACATTTGTAACGGCTTTCATCTTTCAGTGTCATGTAAAAAATATTGCGAAAAAAGTGGAACATATTTGAAATCGTGTTATATGAATGTTCGAAAGGTATTGAATATGTTTTGCATCGTAAATCAAAATTTATACAAATGAATATCAAATATTTTGTTTTCCAACGAGGAAAAACACTAGCGGGTATTTTAATTTCACGTGCATTGTTTTAATATACTAATTCTTCAATCGTATTCAAAACATTTATTATTTTTAATCATAAATGTCGTACCTTAGTTAACATTATTGAACAATTAATTTCCGAAAATTCTAAAACGTGACTATTTTCTTTTTAGATTCTTAACAAAATTAAAGTTATTTTCTCATTACTGGAAAAAACATCTGTGATTGATTTGAAGTCATTTTCACCATTCAAGCGCGGTGTTTTATGCAACGTGCCTGTTTCATTTGAACTATATGGTATGCTCTAATACTTTTACGTAAAATTCTATATCCTATCACATCATATAATTATTATTATAAGGATATAATTATATTATAAAGCTTAAAAAGTGCTCTAAAAGTGTATGTCCGGGGTAATTTCAAAAACTACCCTTTGGATTTTTTTGCGGTTTGCCTCATCGGATAGAAAAATTTCCCGTGCTTTTTACGATGTATAATATATCGATATAACCATGATTTTTTATAATAAAATTTGGTACTTTATCCTTATTTTGGACGAAAAGGTTGCCATTGGAATATGTTTTTCATCTTGGCGACGGTTATATTATGCTATCGTTTGGGAAACGGCTATATCAGTTAGAGATTTAAAAAAAATTACAAACATCTCGAGAAATAAAATAAAAAAAATTATTACTGATTTTATTTAAAATACAAGGGAAAACGTTTTAATGAGAACTAATATTGTAAAACAAAGAGATTTAATTTAGATCCGAAAGGAATGTTTGTACGGCTTAAATGAATTATTCCTTGTCAAAGGCGGCCATTAAAACAATATTTGGCAATTTATCATTTTTGCTGCCTATATTTGGAGTCTGGATAAGAATTTTTTTTTTATTTTAGAGCTATGATATATATGATTACCGTGAAAGTCGCAGCAGACTATTAAAAAAAAATACTTTCTCTATGTATTGTCAATTTTATCTCCCATTTGCAGTCTATTTTTGTATTTACAGTTAAATTTTTATGTATGACGTCGACAGTGATTTTACTTGATAGATAAAAAATAAATAAATGTAATCTGTAATTTTTATTTGTGCAAATTAAAAGTGATGTTGACCGTCTTTAAAACATCATGGCACCCGTGCGAAGCCAGAGCAGATTTCTAGTTTAAGATTAATCTCATCATCTAGCCACCTCTATCTGGATTTAGATCTACAAAATAACAGTTGATTTCATCAACAATTGGAAATTTCTCTATGTTTATGCATAAACAAGAACGAAAAATCATGCGTCAAGCATAGATTATGAAACACTTTCCAACACATTCAGAAAACTGTAACGAAACTTTACCGTTAAATAAGATGAAAGAAGTAAGTATACAGTATAGGAAACATAACACATTTAAAAGTTTTAGCAATTACCATCCATATTAAAAAATGTAGCCAATATATTTTGTACAGCCCTGTATATGATCTATTGATTTCGTTATATACTACATTAGAAAAATCACTTTTAGCAATTTTAGCCAATCGATGGAAATGCACTCAAAATCTTTTGTACAACCCTGTATATTATCCAAAGACTTCTGTACACACCCCATATTAAGCTTTAAGTTAATTCAGGTACAAAATGCATTGAGGCAACTTAAAACAAACTTCCACGAAATTACCAACCATAAACGACAATATACCTTGTTCTTTGAGTAGCCCTGTATATGAATTTATTTATTTTTCCACGAACGTCTAAAAGTCTACTATCTATAGTTCAGCAGGAAAATGCGTACTACAATTAAAAACTACCCTAAGCAATTCACTCCTATAGTCTGTAATACTTACGAATTCCTTTGTGTAGACCTGTATGATCAACCGAATTTATACACACCACGTACCATGAAAATTTTTAGTTAAAACCGCAAACCAAAATTGAAAACGCATTGTGTAAAGAATAAAAGTTGTATCATACGAATTTTAACATTTCACCAATATTTTCACATATTTTCACCTATATCGACAAACACTGGAACATATATTTCGCATATATTTCTTCAATCAAATTCAAAACTTAATGATTTTTTTTAATTATGCAAGCATTGTATCTTAATTAGCATTATTGATCGTTAATTTTGAACAATTTTAATGAGATCATTAATAGCTACTATATATGGGGTACATGTTTTCAAAATCTAAACACCCCAACATCATCGACGCAATAATATAGGAAAGCAGCAAAATAGTAAATCTAGATTTAGAAGTTTTACGACAGTTTTTGTTGCCACTATCGAAACAGAGTAACTATGTTTCAAAAAATGATTTTTATTCTAATAAAATTTGATTAACTGTTTTAAAAAGACTGTTTGATAAATTTGTTTCAAAAAATAGTTTTTTATTGAAATAAAATTTGATTAACTACTTTCAAAAAACTATTTGGTAATTTATTTCAACAAATGTCGTCTCCAAAATTTCTTCTCCACTTAATGAATGCATTTCTGTATTCAAAAGTAGAAATCTAAATATTGAAATGGGTTTTAATTTGAAACAAAGGATGTCATTCTATCAAAATAAATTCATTTTTAAGGTTCCGTACTTAAAAAGTAAAGACGGAACCATTATAAGATCACTCCCGTGTCTGTCCGTCCGTCTGTAACAGCCCTTTTTCTCGTAAATTATGGGACGTGGAAAATTCAAACTTGGGACTGTTATAAAGCCTTTTCACCCACATATTTTCAGATTATTAGTCATTCACAAATATGTTTAGGCAAATTTTACGGGGTTAATTAAGTTACTTGAAAAAAAAGGTTTTCTTTTTGTGTATCATGTGGGGTATCGTAAGAAAGATCCCGTAATATCGAACTCAAAAATATATTTGTTTCAATTTTAGGTATTATAATTTCAGAGATATCGTCGAAAATGTACTGCAAAAATATGCTCCCTCTCCCTCTATTTCCGAATCTACTGAAACTAAAATTATGTAAAAATTAGGAATAGTAGGAGTTTATTTAAACCTTGCAGGAAAACTACAGCGATTTTTCTAGGTAACATAGTTTTTGAGAAAAATGCATTTTTCTGTTACACACAAACTTTACTTTTCGGGCGGTCAGCGAGGGAGTTGACGAGCGTTCGAGGTATCCATCGATGCAGAATCATCCAAGGATATTTTATAGTGATTTTCGAGAGCAATTGTCGGTAATTAGCCGAGATATTAATTAAGTTACTGGAAAAAAAACTATCGTTTTATGTATCGTGTAGGGTATAGAAAGAAAGATCTCGTGACTTCGAACTCAAAAATATATTTGTTTTAATTTTAGGTATTATATTTTCAGAGATATCTTCGAAAGTACACTGGGAAGATAGGTCCCCACCCCACCCCTCCTATTTTCGAAAAAATGTGATAAAACTAGGTGTAGTAGAACTTTATTAATTAATAAATCATAATTAATAAATGTAATGTACGGAACCCTTTGAGCGCGAGTTATACTCGTACTTGGCCGATTTATTTATTTTAAAAACTGTACTAAAGTAACATAAACCTTAAATATCATTGAATTCATCTCACATAACTATGAAAAATACCTCAATTCCATTTCTATAACATACAGTACTTAGAAATAAGTCTTTATAATACCTATTTTTCTCATATGTATTTCTCTTTTGATAGTGGTTTAGTAAGAATACCAATTTCAAAAAAAGGTTTTTCTTTTATTATAAGCAAAACAAAGCCAGAATAGTTTTTGAAATGAGATTTCCAATGTAATAAAGAAATGGTAATATTTTCTTTCTGTTTTCAAAAAGCTTTTTGTTTGTTTACCGCGTGAGATATAGTCGGGAGTTTTATATTAGTTGTTTCTGAAACTTCAATGTAAAATATACTAAAAATCCAGACTATAGATGTTTTAGAAATGTAATACTTTTTTTCAAGAATGAACCTACTCCTTGCGTTTTTTGACAGAGTTTCGCGAGACAATTGAAAACTGTTGGTAACAAAACTTAACATAAACTATTCATTGTTATATATATATTCTAGTAACAATACACGAGAAGTAACTTATTCATATTGTCACATTCAGTATAAATAACCAGTATAATAGATTTTAAAAAGGACTTATTTCTGCGAATATTTAATAAGAATTGTTGCAAATATTAAATCAATACAAAAGAAGGTGTTGAAAGATTTGTGTAATACTTTGATTTCAAATGTTTTGTCGAAAATTATAGTTTGATGAATAGTTCAATGAATGATAAACCCTACTGAAAATTTAATTAGATATATTAGTTTAAGTTAAAAATGTAAAATTCTTATATGTGCTTATTCTGTTTAAAATAAACTTATCTTTCACGACCAAACAATGAATACAAAGTACAAAAGGATATCCTTAAAATAACACAAGAACTGTGCATTTATAATATTTCTAAATGAGCACACACGAACAAAGTATAGGTGTTTTAATAGTAGTAATGATGTACTGCGTTTATTATTGTCTGCCTCATACATTCAAGTAAAAAAAAATCAATTTGTTTAAACTTTAAACCATCCTTTAATATGTCAAGTGATATAAAATAAATCTATACAATTTTATTATTTAATGGACATTTTACAAATAACTAAAATTTTATTATAGTCCAACATTTTCTTTAAAAAAAGGAGTCTGATAAATGTAAAAAATAATAATAATAATAATAGTAATAAGCTTTTATTTTCAGATGAACGCCAAAATGGAAAAAAATTAGAAAATTAGAAGTTAGCATACATAATAATGTACGAAACAGTTGAAATATTTCGTTTTTGTTTTATTTTTATCTAAAAAATTAAACTATCATTTATAAAGCCAAGAAGAAAATTTCAAAATATAATGATAAAGTATCTGTAACTCAAATCAATTAATTTTTTTCCAACTAATAAACATTTTAAAAAAAATGTACAAAAAGTAAAACAACAAAAAACTATTTTGATTGAATTTAATATAAAATGTGTTTAATATGATCTTCATCTTTAACGATCGAGTACATTAATAAATTTTAATAGTCACCGAAGTTTCATTAAGATTTTATCATTAAGCTTCAAACTAAATTATGCTACTAAAATGAAGATGAATTCATTCAATGTGTCATAATATACTTAATTTGTACTTCAGTATAATAAAATTGTTTTCTATGCTTTATTTTAGTCATTATTAGCATTATTTCAATTATGTTTGTATACACAAAGACTCTTTAATTGTAGTTTTAGTGGAGTTTGATATCAAGTATCATTTAGATTTTAATTAAAATTTTTAACTCTTATTGTTTTATTAGCAAAAGTGATTAGAATTTCTAGCATAGACATGCAAATAGTTATTCGCAAATACACATTAGTACACTAAAATATAGTTTTAATTGATGTGATTATATTATGACCCATAAATAACATATTTTCCTCAATTATTGGAATTTTTATTTATTTATTTATTGCGATGCTGGTGGCTTTATTCTGCAATATAAAATGGAAATAATTCAAAAACATTTTTTAATTTACTCAAGACACCTGTAGGCAATAATTTGTTAAATTAGTATCTAATATTCCTTCCTACATTAGTTGATGCTTTCAGAGTTTTAATGAAAAATAAATGATTAACAGATGTTAAATTTACCAATTTTGTGATTCACTTTTAAGATTTTCATTTGTTTCATTATGATTTACATTTCGTTTTTAGATCTTAGGTTATTATTCTAAGAAATGCGGAAACACTTGAGCACTAATTCTAAAAGTATTAAGTGACACCTTATTCAAAAATTTTGATTTATGATTATTTTAATTGTAAATTTTAGATTAAAATAATCACAAGCTATTTTTAATATACTGATTATTTTTATTATACTCATTAGCCTCAAAAATTATAATAAAGTAAACCTAAATAAAAATTTTAAAAGGTGTCATTCGACACCAGTAGAAATAGCTTTAATGACAGCAAAATTATTTGAAGAAAATGCATCCTTATTCGACTTATATAAGGATCAGAAATGGATTCATTTTGTCTTTCTCCTCCATCTTCCTTATTATATAAACTTAAATTACAAATACTAGATGCTTATAGCTAGTTATACTGAAATGAGTTCAAATATAACGAATTTTAACTCACAATTATCTGTTAGTTTGCATAGATTGAAGTTGGTACACAAACTGCAAGGAAATTTCAATTTGGTTTCTGTCGTTTTATCTTATAATACAAATATAATGCTTCGAAAACTATTCATCCAATAACAGCAAATTTCGTAACATGTGACATTTTTTACCCGTAGTTTCCGAGTCACGTGATTAGCATTCGGGCCACAAAATAGTCCAATTGAGACGAAGTACTCGAGTTCAAAACCAATGTGGTCTAAGCGGTGTGGATAAGCAAAACCTTTATGTATTTCCATGTACAAGGACTTATTCGAGTGACTTTTCTATTCTTCCAGACGAGAAATACGTTTGGGCTCCAACTAGCGAGCAACCTCTAACAACAGCAGTAAGCTGTTGATTTTATAACCTTTAACACATCAATTTATACTCCACCTTATACATGTGATGACAATTAAATGTACAACTTCAATTAATTCTAATCTGTATATCAAAGAATTTTATGTTTGTTCGCTGTTTTGTGATAGTTCAAGAATGTTATAATACAAAAGTGTTAAAAAACATCAAGCGTCTATACATTCCATTACTATCGATAAACATTAAGTCTTTTCTGAAGGTATCCTTCCTATAGCAATATAATAATAAAAAAAAAAAAAAAACACTACAATTCTCATGCATACAAAATGCTATTTATGATATGCTGTTTGAAAGTTAATTAGATATTTTAATGCATACTTCAATAATCAACATGATTTATTTTTTTAAATCTTATCATTTCTCTGAAGAATTGTTTCATCCCTGAACACTGATAAAAATTTGCAGCAAACTGTCCAGTCATTCGACCGTTTTTATAGAAAACGGTTACATAACCGTAATTTAACACTATTATGGCCATATTATTGTCCATACTATGGTCAAAATAGAGTTAAATTACGGTTATTAAACCGTTTTCTATATAAAAAAAGAGTCCAATGACCGGACAGTTTGCTGCAAATTTTTAACATTGAATATTTAAAAGAAAGAAGATATTGTTTTTAATTACAAACGATTATTTTACATAAGGGGATTTTGAAAACACAAGTTTTATACATCATTTATGATTTACGAAAAAAAGCATTGAATTTCGCATATTTAGTTTTAAACTTTTTCATTAATTTTAAACTTCAACGTTTCATCACATATTAATATACAAAACAATTCCTCAGAGCTAAAGATCTTCCTCATTCGCTTTTTTTTCCAAACAATATTTTATCATAGATTTATATTTCAAATCTTTTTAAAATATTGAACTAAGCACTTAAATTTTAACCTTTAAAAATTATCATTTTCCCTCTGATTTTAATCATGAAATGTCACTGAATTTCGCACTCTAATTAAAAACTTATTAAAATCTGGTAATCTTTCATAAACATGTATCTTTCGTAAACATGGTATTCTTTCCATTTCAGTCCAAGGAATACTTGTTAGTGTTACGAGGAACAACGATTTCACTTTTACGGCAACAAAATTAAAGGACAGTAGCCGATTAATTACGCTGCCATTCACTAGTTGTAACACAAATTAAGTGCATTAATATGACATCTCTGTAAGTCTTCAATTTCGTTCTCTTGTGCCTAAACTAATTTCAGGCTCAATGACTGATTCCGAATATAATTCAGTAACTGATTATTTAAATTTATTCATTTATTCCAATGTTTATGAAGGTAACACGATGAGCCATCTTAATAACTTCCACCAAAATAATTATAGCAGATTCTATCGTTATAATTAGTGATAAGGTGGGGGGGAGGGATATAATGACGAAGATGTTAAATGGAATGTATTATTGAGGTCGATTTTGTCAAGTATATAAAATATTTTTATTTTGTTCTCACTCATATTGGCAGAAATTCATAGTGCTATCATTTTTTTTTTTTATTATTTATAGATTTTTTTAAATCGTTTTTGTTTTATAATAGTGTATTTCTTTTTACTAAAATTTAGTAAAATGCTATGCTAAAAATGAAACGATACCCCACTTGACCTATTCAAAAAAGGATGAGTTTCCCCCCCCTCTTCCTTGCTTTGCAATTTCCCCTTTTGCCATTTAAAATTTTGGTAAAACAACTTTATTTTGGCGGACTCATCAAGTCTTCATTTCTAGTGCCAAAACGAAGTTCTTAACATATTTTCGTGAATGTCCACTAGTTTTCGTCTATTACAAAATTTTTGGTATAGTTTATCTGTACTATTTAATGAGTAAAGCAGATCTACTGAGAAATAAGATATTTAGACCTGATAAGAAGAAAATAGAATGAAACTGATATTTTAATTGTTCTAACAAAAACATTTACAAATTTTAGCTATTAAATTAGATCGTTTTCCCTCTGATTTCAATTTCGCAATGTCATTAAATTCAAACTTTAATTAGATATTTATTAAAACCTGGTATTCATTTCATTTCAGTTCAAGGAATATTTGTTGGTGTTACGAGGAATACTGGATTCACTATTTTTACGGTAACAAAATTGAAGGACAGTAGCCAATTAATTATGCTGCCATTCACTAGTTGTACACAAATTAAGTGCATTAATATGACATAGAGAGAAGTCTTGAATTTCATTCTCTTGTGACTAAACTAATTTCATGCTCAATGACTAATTCCGAATATAATTCAGTGACTGACTATTTGGATTTTATCATTTATTCTAATGTTTGTGAAGGTAACACGATGAGTCATCTTAATATTAACTTCCACGAAAATAATTATTGCAGATTCTAATTAGTGATAATGGGGGGGGGGGAGACATAATGCACGAAGATGTTAAATGGAATGTAATATTGGCGTTGATTTCGTAAAATATATAAAATACTTTTATCTTGTTCTAATGCGTATTGCCAGAAATTTAAAGTACTGTCGAATTTTTGAATTTATGATTTTTTAAGTCGTTTTTGCTTTTCAATAAGTATTTCTTTTGACTAAAATTTAATAAAATGCTGTGTTGTGAATGAAATCTAAAGTCGTATTCAGTATAAAATGCTTGTTTTTAAGCCATTTTGGGCTAAAATTTTCATATGTATTTTCCAAATGTGTATGTGTTATTTAGAAAATATAAATAATATGGAAAAGGTGTGACAGAAGGAAGGGATATTATTAAGAATTGTCCAATTTTTTTTCTATATCGCTTAAAAGGAAATGCTTTCAGTTGTTACATTTGTTT